>CM068495.1:0-4800000 GCA_034769265.1 Remorina albescens | reverse complement strand
CTGTTCCAAAGAATGAATTATGACAAAACAAACACAGGGCAGGGTCTGAATACAAAGAGGTATCGCTACAACCTGCCCTCTCTTCCAGGAATAGAGGATGGTATTGTTATCCTGGTCACTCCCTCCGAGGCCTGGAGAAGCGAGTTCTGATTAGTCCCCGACAGGGACAGGGGGGACTGCGTTTCATATCATATTCAATAGAGGACTCATGTGTGAGATGGGGAATGCAATATAAGTTTACAGTGTAACAGCCCCTCAGTCAATGTCTCTGTCCTTCCTGTCATTGGGCAGTGACACTGCAATCACTACCAGCCACCACTCAAACCAAACAGTGATTACAGTGGATGAAATGGGCTGAGCAGTGGAAGTGATCTCTCTGCTTTCCTTTCCAGTCGTGCATGTTATAATCATCGCTTCTGCTTGAACTGACACTCCCTTTTAAATATTGTCAGCTGTTTTCTTTTACATGTGTCTTCTCTTTGAGTCAAAGTGCCAGAGCCCAACTCAACTAGGTAATGGGGACTCAAATAGATTTCTTTTTTTGGTGACCTGCACTTGTGACTTCAATTGGACTTGTTGATTGAAATGTTGGCTATACAAAAGATGTCACAGAGAATGAAAAGCAGTTAAAAAAAACAAAACAATAATGGCTCACTTATGAAATAGTCTCTTGTCTAACCTTGAATTGGCATAATCATTGTGCGTGAAGAGTGCAGGCGTTGTATTATTATAAATAGCACCAAAGCAATAATTAATAGGACTCGGTGGGTAGTGTAAAATTATATCACCATTTGAAGCATAATTTAAAGACTTGTATGCTATAAAATAGCCTGTATCTCATCTGAAGAATTAATCTCTATCGCTCTGGTTGCCACCTTGGGTCTATAGATTTCCTGTGTTCCAATCTGTCCCCCACGCTTCGTTTGTAGTTGCTGTGTGTTTCTCAGTCGCACTCATGTGGCCCTGTGATAATATTAAATCACTTTAATGGCCTGTATGTGCTCAACGAATGGTCTTGTAACACAGCAGTGCAGCTCAGCGTACCCCGGGTGGAGCATAATTTCAAGTGATGAACCTCTGGATCTCATAACAGGGAAGTTTATAACAAGCAGCACGGAAAACAGAGCTGCAGCTCAATACGATGAGAGCATCTGCAGAAGCTACAGAGACATCTGTTAGGCCTAAGGGTAGTCATCAAAATGAATCTGTGTCAATCCATCAGTATTGCAGATGTATTCTCTAACTGTTGCTGAATTGCAGTTTTCTAACTGTTGCTCACCTCTGAGGATTTTGAAATTGCTTTTGATAAATCTGGCAGTGAGAGTTTTGAGGGTTGGTCTTTGAAATCATTATCTTAAGTACAATGTACATGTGTGTATAAATATATATATATAGAGAGAGAGAAAATATTTTTATTTTTATTTTTACATGGCACTTTTATTTGAAATTTTCCAATTCAAAATGACTGAAAGTGACACTGTTAGGGGAATAAGTGGTCCCAGAGAGCTCAATCTTCGAGATAATTTGATACCTGTTAGATTGAACTACAGTGACTGTGACTTTTTAAGTGGAAACGTCTTCATCCTCCTTACAGCAGCCTGCCAGCTCCCCTTTATTCTTTGGCCTCATCCTGAGTGTAACCCAGCTTCATCACAAACGTCTATCCTGCTCTCTATCTGCTTCCCCTTCCTTACTTCTCTCATCCCTCAATTCTCTCCTGAGGGAGTGAGGACACTAATGGCTTTGTGCTGAGTCCTCACCATTAATCAGGCCCCCATTAGCTAAGCCCATACAATGCTCTGGACTAATGGATACACTGGCAGGAGAAGACAAGAGGGGTACAGGAAGCGAGGCAGAGCATAGTGGAGAAGGAAATTTCAAAGTGGGACTGGCTCAAGAGGAGGTTGCAGTGTAATTCTACTGTAGTTCCCAGTGACTCCTTGGCACCTAGGTCTGCAACATCCAGATATTTGTGTGATAACCTTAAAATATTTTAAGCCTTTGTCAGCAAAAAACCTGTTCAAACCCACTAAGGTAATTTCTATGAAATGTTATTATTATTATTATTATTATTATTATTATTTGCTATTAAGTGTGTAGCCAATAGTTAGGCAGCTAATTTAGGTTTGGCCTGCTAATTAGCATTAGCCAAAGACTTTGCTTGCTGCAATATTTAATCACCTTTATATTACAAGCAATTTTGCACTCACCACCTCAGCTGAAGTCCATCCGGTTTGTTCTCACTGTCTGGTGGGTAATCAGTTCAGTAACACTAATCTGTACTCTGTTGCCTTTGTGTTGCCTCCCTTAACCTAAATTGAGTCCATGTGGATCCTTTGATTAGCTCGGGTGCTCTGTGTCACTTTTTATGACTCTATGCTTATGCCTACCATACAGCCCACCAGCTCACACATGGAAACTCACATGTGCACAAACACACAACTTTTCCCTCATTATGACTTGGAGAATTCTGCGGAGTCGGAAGAATCCAAACAGCAATTATCTCAGAGAGGGAGAGAGTTAGCAAGCAGCACCGCACCAGAAGAAGGCTTGTTAGATGGAGACACCTCGTTCTCAGAGTTGGATTGTCCTCATCAGAGACTAAGGTGCTCTGTAGCTGACTTGCTTGTCTTTAGTCACAATGAATGCAACGAGGGAACACATTAACAGGCCCAGTTTAATAGGTTGCAAAACAAGAGGATTGCAGTGTGTGAGGAAAAGAGACGGAGGTGTACAGAAGCCCTGTAATGCATCACTCTGTCAGTCGTATTAGGAATTTGGGAGCCGAAATGATGTTGCGCAGATGCATCTTTAAAAGTATCTGAGATACTGCTGATTTCTCCTTTCCAGCCTGTACAGGCTATATTCCAAGAATTGGGGACATGTCTCATTTAATGAGAGCAGATTGGGAAAATACTGTTGTACCATCACAGCAGATGCATGCTGTTCTCGAATTTAAAATGCCGCTTTCATTCAAGTAAGATTGTTTTCATTTTGTGTGTATGCTTTCTTTGCATCGACATCAAAGGGAATATGCTCAATGGCAAATATCAATTGTAACTTGGCATTTTCAGGCAAAGGGTTAGGACTTCCTCTCCTGTACCCCAATCCAGTCATTTTCTATTGCTGCAGGTATTCTCCAGAGTGGCAGCCCTTATACTTATTGCATGACAGAGGCTCTGCCAAGGTCTGAAATATATATGAGGTAGGTTGGGACGGCACGCCATTTCAGGACCTCCCATTATGATTGCGAATCAGAGCATTCTCCTCGGTGCTGAATAATTCATGCAGAGAAAGTATCTGCTTCGTCAGATTTTTTTTTTCTTTTCTACCTGGTGCAGGGAGAGCAGGGAAAGCAGTCTGCACTCTTTCTAGAGTTGTTTGTGTCTCGAGTTCCCCAAAGATAAAATTTCCATTCTTATAAAGAGAAAGTAAATACTTTAATCTTTGCAAATGACAGATAGATCTTGGAAGGGTGAGATTGTTATCGCGAAATCAATGTTCACATTGTCTTATTATAATTCAGAAGGAGCAGTTAGATCCCTGCATTTGAATTGCAAAGAAAGGAAAAAGAGGCATATGAGGTGGAGGTTGAGTTGGAGCGTGTAGGGGCTCTTCTGGTTGCACTCCTTTATTTATTCCAGTCACTCCCACCGTCCCATTACTCACACAGCAGCCTAAGAGCTCTTACTCACTGAAACCCTGTTAAAGCCCTGTGTCAGCAGCACAGGCAGACTGAGAGAGGGGGGCGGGGGTCGGGGGATAGACAAAACAGAGGTGAGACAAAATACTCATGCTGTTCTCACCCCATTCTTCCTGAGTTTGTCTGCTGGTGCCTGCCATCCAAACCTCCATTAGCCTCTATGAATAATGAAAAGGAGCGATGAGTGTGTTAGCATTGAGCTAGCACCCCCCCCCCCCCCCCCCCCGGCTGTTAGGACGGAAACCCTTGGAAAAACATGGGTGGGCTTATATTCAGGCAAGGTCGCAGAATTAGAAATAAAAGTGTCAAAAAAAGCCCTCTCAGGTCCAGACTGATTCAATTAGAGTTATTTTCTGGATCGACTCGCTTTCCCCATCTTGCTGCCAGATGGGTTTGTGTCAGGGGAATCATCGTTTATGGACTCCTTATCAGTTTTAAGGTGAAATGACTAGGGGTACAAAACTTTTCGAGATTGAGTTTGCAAAACTCCTACTTTTAACTGACTTTGTGTAATGAGAGTGGAGTTTTGTTTTTTTTTCAGTTTTTGTTAATTTACTTTTTGTTTCCTACGGTCTAAGTCTAATAGTCTCTGGGTAACAGAGAAATGCAAAAGCTATTTCAGCTGTCCTCAGTCTCTCACGTATAATATATATGTATCAAGGTTTTCAGTTTCACTGTCCCCTAAAACCTATACAGTATGCAATTACAACTCTAGACACTGTGATGTATGAGAACATATTTGCTAATATCTGAACTGGAAATGAGTCATAAAATGTTATTTATGTTTTAAAAATGACCTCAAAATACTATTTTAATGTATATTTTAAGAAGCGTATAAGGTCGTATCACATACTTTAGGATGTTAGTGACCTGTAGAGCCAGATTTCAGAAAGCAGGGTGGATTTTCAAAAAGGATTAGGTACTTAGAACACTTTTAAAGTGACTTTGAAAATGTACACTGGTCTAAATTTAATCTCTATAGGTTGAGAGAGATTGTGAGAGGATGATCTAATCTGCTTTGTGTTTTCAATCGCACCGCAGTCAAACCCTCATCCATCCCCTGATTTATGGTCCTTTTACTTTAAATTGGGCCATCATTCAAAAATTAACATTAAGTTGTATTGAACACTTGAAACTAGAGACAGTTAGTGTGTCTTTTGTGGTAACTGCGCACACAGTCACACACACCTTGCCAGGCCAAACACCATCTCTCCTTGTGCTGAGAACTCTTGAAACAACTCAAACCAGAAGGAAACAACTGGCCTCAGACCTCTGCTTGGAAGAAATGTCAAGCCAGACTGAGAGCAACAGATAGGAGAGTTGGTAGTGATGGTAAAAAGAGGAAGGTGATCGACGCTGAAGAAGACAAAGCAAATGGAAGAGAGGTGAAGGCTGGCAGCGATGAAATCGAGACGCGAAGGAGACCAAACGAGAAAGAGAGGAAAACAGTTGGGAGGAGAAGTGAAGCTGAAGAACAAGACATGAGAGCCGAATGTATTCATCATGGCCTCAGTCTATATTCAGCACCTCTTAACAACAGCAAAAAAAGATGTGAGGATGAAGGAATAGAGGCAACATGAATTTGTCAAGTACATGACACCCTTGCTCCTTCACGTCACTTTGAAGGGATGTCAATTACTTGTGACAGGTGGCACAGCTGTGTCACTTGTCATGCTGGGGCTTGTGATGGATTGCATGCCATCTTGAAGGAATTTCTATATTCAGATTGTTTTCATACACGTCCTACAATGGGACAGGGGTAAAAATAAGAAATTAAGTTTTACATATATTCTCTTTTGGAGCTCAACTATTTCATGTGCAGTGCACCAAAGATCCCCACATGCACAGCAAACTGCTTTTAAAAGGCATTTGGAAAATGCTTAAATAGCTAGAATACAGTCAATGTTGGGTTTAGCCTCAAGCATACACTTTATATAAAGATGGACATGACGTCACCCTTAAATTTCTAAGGAACGTTCTTGAACCTCCGTCTAATCCCAAAAGCTCATTGATTGCTCTGTAAGTGATGGATGCGTAAACATGCAACTAATCCCGAGTGATCTGATAGCTAAATCTTTGGGTCTGATGGGCGGCCCCAGTTTTCATCCCTCTCTTTCTCACTCCTTATTTCCTGACTCTATACAACACATCAGATAGAAGAATCAAAAGAATAAATTTAAGAAAACAATGTAGCCTACCTCTAATCCGAGATAAAGTTGCAAACACAACCCCCCTGAAAAATTTCAATTAAATAATAAAGCTATGCTGAAAATCTTCACTCATCACTGACTTGGAATGTATTGATATATCACTGATTTGGCCATTCCCACACATGCAAACCACACACCTGAAAGTCCAAAGCAACCAGGTTGACCTCTTTACACAGATTTCCCCTGTGCCCCTGACAGTGACTCTGGTGCCACTGCTGTGATGCATCAGTATAACTTAAGCTGCAGCCTTGTTCCTCATCTCGGCCTGTGCTCTGCGGCCATGCTGATGCCCACAGCTAGGATCCATATGTGGGTGTCAAGCACTCTACAGTCAATTGCTCATGTCTCATGTGAGCCTGTGAAAGGCTGAGCTGAGCATGTGTGATTTCATGCTTGGTTGTGCGTGTCATCTTTCAATCCATCCTACCTGTTTTCTTCCCTCCCTCTCTCTACTTTAACGCCCCCCCCCCAAAAAAAAAAAATTTTCTTGTTTCTCTCACTTCACCTTGTCTTCATCGCGCTCTCTCAAGAAAAAACGTTGTTTGTGGGTTTTGGTTTTTTTTTTCATTTCCCTCCACAGGAGTCACGCTGTAGGAAGCTGTTTAATGGTGTGCCGTGTTTATATGAGACTCCAGCTGAAGCATCATATTTCACTTATTAGGCTCACACTTTTGTTTTGGCATTGACAATGTGTCAGACTTGGTATGAATGTAGTCTCTAGTGATATGGTGTCGATGTGAACACACAGCTGCATTGAGATCTGATCCCTTAGACTGCATTTCGAGGTGGTTTGGGCCTCATGTGGCTACATTCTTGATGAGTATGAACTCAAATTGACAGACCACCTACAAATGTGACATCCTCTCTTACAGTCTAATTAGTCCCGTCACGGTTTCTCGCATGTTACTCTTTTAAATCTCATAAACCCACATAAACATAAAAGCTTCAAATACACGCTTCATTGCGCCGCGATGGTTAGAGCTAGAGACATGTTGTCTTTTGTCCTTAAACTAGAGAGTAGTTGCTTTCAAACACACCTCAAGTGACACCAATATTTGGATTATTCTTTCCCGTTGGCTGGCAAATTACTGCTTTAATTCTCTGTTTATCATTCAATTCTCATCTGTCATCTTTGCAAGTGACACCCAGAGTCACGTCACTGCGTCAGACGCTCCAATTGGCTCCAATTCGCGGTGTCACAGTCCATCAGTGTCTCATTCAGAGGCATAGCTGAGTTTATTGTTGTGACAGAATGATGAAAGATGTGAATAATAAGATATTATTAAGAGAGAAGCGAGAAAAAAGTGACACATAATTAGCTTAGGTTGTTTATAGTTTACTTTTTTGACTTTTTTTTTTCATTTGATTTTTGGTTTTCTCTCTTGCCTTTTTAAGTTTGGGGCTTAGGTTGTGTACATAATGCCGTGTAAAGAGGATAATGCTCTATTTTCATCTTTCGCCCTCTCTGTCTTTGTTACTCTCTCTCTCTCTGTCCACCAGTCGTTGACTTTGTAGTGCTGTACGTTCAAAGAGAGAGCTGGTCTGTAAGAACACTTCTGTTGGATGGCAGTGGGGTTGGTGATTACTGCAGGATTTAGTTCCTCAGAGAAGTTCACAGAAGACAGGCACCGTAAGCATCTGTCTTCACATGTGTGTATGTTAGGCTTCGACAAAATTTATGTGTGTGCAGTTTTTTGTGTGTGGAGCTGGATCCTGGTGCATTTCTCCAATTGGGAATTGGCTCCTGAAAGAAAGAAAGAAAGCAAGAAAGGCAGCTAGAAAGACAGTAAGAAAGTGAGAAATGAACAGCTCTGTGGACATCTCCTCCTGCCTTATAATTTGCCTCAGCGCTGTGCCTGGTTACTACCACATGCAAACTTTCACTTGTAGTCACCTTTACTGTGCCTGACTCTGACAGCCAAGTTCAGAGGCCAACAGAGAGAGGAGACTGGCCTATCGCTATGACTTACTCTACTCTGTCGCTTGAATCCAATGTGAATATTCACTTAAAAGGCTGATGTGGTCAATCCACATCCATGTTTGTAAAAAGGGGAGTTTACATGTAAAAAAAAAGAAAAAAAGAAAAAAAGAAGGGCTGTTGCTCCAACTGAAAAAGGGGCAATGAAAAAGATGGGAAAGAAAAGTGCTGACGTTCATTCAGAGAGATTAAAGGGGGAACTCAATTGATATAATGTGCAAAAAGACATGATAAATATCAGTTTAAGCTGCTTGCAAACACGCTCTGCTCCCTATTTGTATGTCTTCTCTCCCACCAAATGTGGCTTCCTGCCTTAATTGGCTAGTAGTGACTTGATAGAGGCAGGAGATAACATCGGCCTAGCATTCCACTACAGCAGACGGTGCTTAGTGAGTAAACTGGTGATGTTGGATACTGAACACACAAAGTTTCTTCTAGACTCACGAATAAGCTCCTAATGTTAATGCTGGCCATAGCAACAACAAAGCCAACAGAGACAATTTAAGCCGGGTCCAGCTTTGCAACGAAGTGTAGTTTTCATCTTTATATGTTAATAACATTCCCTCTCCCTACCTCTGTCACCCCAGTATGACCCTCATCTCCAAATTCAAGGGGACAGGTGCATTTAAGGCCAGTACTTTTCAGAGCTACCATCTTAAAAATTCTCCAGGCTGCCTTTTCAACCCACCGGTCTAATTTACAGCGATAATGATGGAGTGAATTTAAAGCAGTCTACCATCATGGGAGCTGGCCATGGCAAGGAAAAAGTTCAAGTCTGGGGTGGGAGGAGGAGGCAAAGGGGGAAAGAGAAGTGATTAAAGGTGTAATGGGTGAGCAAAGAGGCGGTCTCGGTTGCCGGGACACCAGGAGGCAGTGAAATATGAAGCCAAAAAACCAAAGTGACAGAGAAATATGTCTAATAAAGAGGAAAAACAAAGTGATTACTTCTCACCAGCCATGTTTAATCAGTCTTCCACCATACTTTAAATAACGTCTGGCTTCATGGGAAATTAAAACAATTTCTCTTAAGTTGGACAATTGGAGGAGCAGTTTCCTGAAGGACATTTGTGTCAGTTACAGGTTTGAGGATCTTCCATTACCAGGTCGACACAGAGGGCCTTGTTCAGTTAAAAATCAGGAAATGAATTACTAGCCTTCATCTCATTATTGGTTCCACTCATACCCAGCGACCTAACGAACTTTCCAAGGAACCCATGTCCTCACTGAAACCTCTCCATGAATTAAAGTGCGAAGTGTGAAAAAGGTCATAATGTTGGTCCAACCCATAAAACGTGACCATGTAACGCTGTTCCTAATTTTTTAATAGTTACATAAATAACCTCTCTAGGACAGTCAAGGTGCTTATTTTTCTTGATAGAGCAGCAGCCTACTGTTCCCCACAGAATTAAATTCTAAATATTAGAGAAACTTGCATAAAGAAACAATCCTAGTTGTCTTTCCTACACTCCTGGAGTAGGAAGGAGGTATTTCTGAGATCAGCTTAGTTGTGCAGAAAATTTCTTTCCCCAGAGGATACATGCTGCTTTGCAGTGCCAGCATCTTCACACACTAAGCTCAGGTTGGCATCCAGTCCTGGGTCTGATATCTGGAGAGTGATATCCTGAATAAATACAGTAGAAATCACCTCAATTTTCCTCTGATTGATCTGGAAGCCCCATGTTGATATGATAAGTACAATGGGAAGGAGTGCTGTGCTGCATCCGACTTGACCAAAGAACAATGCAAGCGATAACCGTGTGTCTGTGTCTGGGTTTGTGTGTGTGTGTGTGTATGTGCAGTGGGTGCCTAACTGTCAGCATTATGCAGAGCAGATGCACACACAAGCACGTAACGTGACGTAAACACAGTCACAAGTTTGAGCACAAATGCCATGCGACATTCAGACAGGGATGCTTATAAAAGCGCAAAATAAATATTATGAACACACACAAACTGCTCATGACACTCATGAATAGAAATAGATCACACTGACTGAAGAAGAGGCTTTGATTTCCAAGACCACAAGACTAACTTAATACCTCCTTACTCATTGGATTGCATCACAGGCATATCAATTCGGTTGTTTGTTGCATAAAAACCTGCTAATAGCTGCATTTCATTTTGATGATCCTTAACTATTTTCTATGGCTATAAAGTCAACATGAATAAGAGTATTGTATGGTATTCTCCCACACAAAGAGGTAATGTTCTGGGTCACTTCAGAGAAATGGGAAAGGTCTTCCTCTGCCAGTGGTGCAGAAGATGGAGAGGAGGAGACCGGAGATGGTGGGAGACACAAAGAGGGCTAGGAGCTTCAGCTCTCATGTCCACAGGGCCTCAATTTATCTACTCTTGCTTAGTTTTACTGTATGGACTGTATGTTTGTGTAGGTGTGCAGAATAAAAGTGAACATGGCTCAAGAGGAAATGTGCTATAGATATAAATATCACTGTGTTCAAAGTGATAGTTATTACAATTTAATGGACGTCTTTGATTAAAAATCAGGTCTACTGTGTAATACTGTGAAAATATCGAAGTTCTCAGTTCATAGAAAATTTTTCACAGCTTGTGTTTAGAAACTGAACCTTAAAATGAGGCATTAGGACTTCTGTAACTTTTATGTCACAGCAAAGCTGTCACCACTCTTATCATTGTCCAAAGTCCCGCTCACCGGGACTCAGCACCCAGCTTTGCAGGATTTGGTTTATCTTGGTGTTAGTTGCTAGCATCTACAAAAATATGGGTAGGACCTTTAGGAAGGAAAAATAGGACAAATTATAAGTCTATTCGAATTTGCCAGACAACTGATATTTTGGCAGCAACGCGGCATAATGCTTAGTGCTGTTGCACCACAGTGAGGTCGCAGGTTCGGTTCCTGGGCCTGGGGCCTTTCTGTGCGGAGTTTGCATGTTCTCCCCGTGCCTGTGTGGTTTCCTCCAGGTACTCCGGTTTTCACCCACCCTCCAAAGACATAATTTTTAGGTTAAGTGGTGGCTCTAAATTGTCTGTAGGTCTGAGGGTGAGTGTGAGTGGTTTTGGTCTCTGTCTGTCTCTGTGTGTTGGCCCTGCGATGGACTGGCAACCTGTCCAGGGTGTACCCCGCCCTCGCCCCATGTGAGTTGGGATTGGCTCCAGCACCACCCGCGACCCGTAAATGGAGAAGCGGTTGAAGATGAATGTATGAATGAATGGCTCTCTACTGTAGCTGCATGTCCCGCTCCACCACCCCCTGTGACCCAGAAACGGATAAGCAGTAGATATTGAATTAATGAATTAACTGAAATTATTCTACAGGACTATGATACAGCCACTATGTTAGAAAATCCATGAAAGTATAAAAACATGGCTAAACTTCCATACCAAGACAAAGAGTGGGTAGCAATCTTCACTAGGCTGTAATTTGCTTGCTATTCGGCTAAAAATTCTGTTATCAAATGTGCATTTAGTCCTGTCATAATTTTAAGTAAGAAGGCTAGCCCATGATTATAAAATTGCAATGTTATTGTTATTTTTTTCCAAAAATGACAAAGAGAATTTTCACCATATCAGTATTTTTTTATGATCAGAGTCAGTGCAGGGACATGATTCGATTCGAACTTCAGTGAACAAGTATGTCCGTGTGTTTCACTATCCCTCTGAGGAGTGTCCACTCTGCGTATTAAGTGGCATGGTGGGTGTATTAAGCTCAATAATGCCTTTGATCTAATTATTGTTTGACCACTCTTTGATTGATACCATAAGATTATGAGAAACCACAGGCCCCAGTGAACGTGTCTGACAAATACTCCACAATTACTAATTGAGATTCGGCTGCCTGACTTATCATTAGTATGACACAGTGGCTGCCCTGTCTATGCTTGATGGGGGGAAAAAAAAAAAGCATTTTGAGAGGGAAAAATGAAAGAAACTGCTGACTGAGAGCCATCTCTCCACCAGCATGAAAAGAACCATCCGCTTTAAATCACACTGCTTATAAAATAGCATCATCATCTATGTTTCCGCTTTGATTAATTACTAGGGTGTGCGTGATCCTACATAATCATATCTTGATATATTGTAAACCAGTGCTTTGCATGAATTGTGTTGAAGAGCTCATTCATCGAACATGCTCATGTTGTCAGTGAACTGAACTATTTAGTTTGAAACAAAGCATGAGTCACGCACCAGGAAGTTGGTGGCGAAGCACCAAAGACTGTTTGCCAATCATTAAAAAACAAAACAAGAACAAAACACTATGTGTCAGGAGGGAACCTGTGGATTTATAGCACCAGGCAAAGACAAAGTTTGATCATGGCACATTTGACAGCCAGACATCGTAATAAAGCCAGTGGTGAAGCCTGTACCAGCCTAGTATATATTTTTGATCCATGTCAACTGAGCTTTGAACAAGCTTTGAAGTAAGAACCCAGACAACACAGTCAAGAAACTCAGAGTTAGGTTCAACATACCTTTGTATGTATTTATATGTGGTTACAGATTTATAAACCACAAATTAGGAGTTCATATGCTTCCCACTGAATCATCCTAAAACATTGGACTACCTCCTGTGTTATATTGTGCAGTCCAAAGACTGGAGGGAACATTGTATGAGTGCAGGGAGATGAGAGTGGAAAGATAAGGAAATGGGCAGGAAAATTCAGAATAGTGCCGTACCATGATGATCATTTCCTGTAAAACAAGATGGAGCACATGGCAGCCTTTGAGTTAGGAAGCAGGAGAGTGGAATTGTTTTTAGACTGATGGGGCAGTTGGGTTAATGGTCGCAGAGCCAGTGCAAAAGAACAGAGGTAGAGAACAAAACAGTAGTCATTCAGTGTAATACAATGGGAAACAAAGTATCTTTCCAATTGTTCTTATTTCTATTAAAAATGTGCACAATGACCTAACATCTTAAATCAGCCACATGTGCATTCTGACTTAAATCTGCAAAGCCATATTTTATATATGTAAAAGAAAGCAATGAAGCAAAATGAAAGTGCTGACGGACTGTCGTGGCAGCTGGCTGTCTGTGTGGCTCACTGTTGAAGGGAGAAATTGGAGACTGTCCTCCTGTGCATACATTATTACCCATCTTTATGTTTTATTGTTGAATGTTCTCATTGCGGCCTTATTTTTTTGTCAGCAAAAGACGCAGACTACTTGTGTTCATTATTCAGCATTTCTTTATGCTACACTAACAGCCTCCTACATCCGTTGTATCCTCTAATACTTTACGCAGTTTTTTAGACTCAATACACTTACGTGTTTATTAAAACCGTTAAAAACTAACAAGGCTGCGACCACTAATGTGGAAATGGAATCAGAAATATCTTGTAGTCAAATGTTTTTGCATATTAACGTCCTCATTGGATAGTAAGTGACCAAACACAAAACAGTCTTATGTTTTATAAAAGCAAAGAAGCAAAGAGCCCAGCCAGATGGCAACTGGGCTCTAAAAAATAAGACATGGACCTTTGCCACTCAGGTAAGTCACTAATCAATGCTGTGTCCAAACGCTATCCAGTGTCTTAGCCATGATGATGTCATTATAGTAAAACTTAACACTTCACGTTCCATCCGTTGTGATGAAAGTATCTATCAGTGATTTTCTCCCCTATCAGCGTTGGTAATTAAAATTCTGCTGATAAATGGAGATAATTAGCTCAATCCAAGCGCAGGAAAACTGTTAGCTAGTTGATTTGCTATTGAAAACAACACATAGCCTCATCTTAAATTTGATCATGCTGTGTTGCTCATTAATGTGTAAAAACACGCAACATTGTAATGGGTGTATTACACAACCAAAGCAAAAAGTAGTACACCACTGTCCTCTCTGAGAAACGTGTACTATTTTGCGCCACAAAGGATAAAAATAAATAAAGATAAACTACATTTTACTCACTTGGATTCAGCATTTATTCAAAGCAGGTAACAGTTTGTGCCTTAAGTCATTTACAGATTATAGCACCTGATACTGAAATAGAATTAAACTAAATTAAAATAAGCCTCTTATAGACCTAATGAATGGATTAAAAAATAGTCCCCCAATGAATAGTAAAATGCTCTGTCACGAACAGGCATTCCCAGTTTACTCTTTTAGGCTTTTGACGTGGGAGCCAGAGAGTATGACTGGAAAGGAACTGCAGTGTGAGCATGTACTTGTACTTGAACATGTAAAACATTTTGTTTTATACAAAGAGAATCTAAACTATTTAAGAAAAAACACCCTTCCCCCCACTATCCTCACCAGAAGCCTCAAGGATCACTGCAGGTGAGGTCTCGTCGTCTGAAGTGTTCAAACTTCAGACGATGAGATATAATGAGAGCATCACATGTGTGTTTGTGCATGTGTTTGTGAGAATGAGTGTATTCGTGAAATCCGTGGCACAGTCCAACATGTCTTAAACAGTGCCAATTGCTCAACCGACGCCCCCGCAGCTCTGGTGGGCTGGTGGCTGGTTGTCTGGGAAGGAGCAGACACGCTAACATACAAAACAAACACTGACACAACTGTGAATGCCATCTGGCTTCTGTAAGCCCCTGTGGAGGGGCCCAGGCCCTCAAAGAGATGCCACGAGTGGTGGGTGGTCGCTCGAGTAAAGGGAGAGGAAAAATTAGGGATTGGAATAAGGACAGGAAGAGTTTGAATGTTCGAGATTGAAAACTATCCGGCCTCCACCTGTCTGCTGTATATTGCTCAAACCTTCACGCTGCTGATGATGTGCCAGCACAATGGTTGGGTGCCAGTGCACAATCTGACAGTCATATTTTCCATCTCTTTCCTCCCCTCTCTGTTTACTCACATATGCTTTGCTGCCTTCTGTGCTTTTCAGTTGAAAATCTATGGAGACCATGTGTAATTGAAGAGTAACATGAGCTGAAAGGCTAAATCCTGGAGGGAGAAATAACTGCCATACAAGGCAGCTCATGGTCTCTCTTTAACTCAGAGTATCTTTCCTGTGAGGCCTCACTGATTTAAATGCCCTGACAGTGAGCCTGAGAAATACTCAAGCAGTGGATTGCTATTTTTTGTGACATAGTGTCCAATGTCCTTGCATTAGGTTAATTGAGGTTACCCATGTAAAAACAACATTGTTTGCTCTGCATGCTAAACAGGTGCCTGGACATAAACAAAAAGGAAAGCAGACCTATTTGCAAACAGCTGCCGACTCTTTCTTCAAGGAAAAACATCACTGAGGTCCTGTTTGTACTATAATTGGAAAAGTGGTAAATCCTGCCCGAGGTGTCTTTAAAGTATCTGCTGATCCCGTGTGTATGAAGCGTAGGGTTAGGGTTACTCTGTGGAATTAAAGTGGACCTCGACTCTTGGTTTTAAAAGTGATGCCAATGCTGAAGCGTCGTTTTTTTACAACCTTATTAAGCTGTGGAGATTACAGTCTGTTTGATGTGACCGATCTAAATCGTGAGCCTGGTTACCTTATTTATTTCTCTGTGTCTTCCTGTTTCAAAATATACAACTGCTCACAAAAAAGCAGAAATGCAGCATATAGCAGAGGATAAAGAGGAACAAAAGGTCTGTTGTGAATGAGTGTCAACGTGTCTTTGATTAGAAATGAGGATGGAAGCCAATAA
The DNA here is from genome assembly GCA_034769265.1 of Remorina albescens. Classification (NCBI taxonomy): domain Eukaryota; kingdom Metazoa; phylum Chordata; class Actinopteri; order Carangiformes; family Echeneidae; genus Remorina; species Remorina albescens. The sequence continues at coordinate 4,784,537 of CM068495.1, read as the reverse complement.
ATGGCGAAAATTGGGTTGAGTAATTAATAGCCCTTCATAGAAGAACAAAGAGGAGTGGCTAGTATTGAGTTTTCATCTGCTAATATAAGCTAGGAGAAATACAAGAGTACAATTCTCACCAAATCAAAGTTTTTATAAATTGGCCTGTTTTGTTTTTTAACTGAAGGAGACGGGAGACAAAAAGTGCCCCAGGGGATTTGAAGCATCAGCAAAAAAAAAAAAAAAAAAAAAGAGGGGGGGGGGGGGGCAGAGGAGGAAGAATATGATTATGTAGTTGGGCATTGCAAATTGAATTATTTAAATGTACGCACTGTGATTATGGCCAAGGGAGTGAAAATAAAAAGACGACAGAGCAAGCAAATGAACCAGAAGGAGAGAAAAAATGCAGGCTAGTGTGTATGGGGATACTTTTTTTTCATACACTGTTGTAACCATGCATGCACTAATGATCTGTGCCCCATTGAAATTCAGTAGGTTCTTTTAACAAAGTTTAAATTACTTGAAATGCAAAGTTTCCCTGTCCCCTGAGGTAGAAAGGTTCTCGGACCATGAGCTGTGATAGGATTTGATTCTGTGGGCTCCAGTCCTGGCAATCAAATCACGCCTCACTGGCTGGAAAAGCGCACTTCATGTTGGGACTGCAGCAGCCAGGAGATGAGAAAAAGAAAAAGGCCATGACACAGCCAACCTAGGCTGTGTCAATTCATGGATTCATTTATGTAACCTATAGTCGGAGCTCTCTTAAACCCCATCCCAGCGAGCCCCAGATCAATTCTGTCCTTGATTAAATTTCTACCCCCTTTTTTTTTTGGGATTCCATTAATTCTCTGCGTTTCTTTTTTTTTTACAGCACAGTTCCCTCCATAGTTCAATTTTCCTAGATTAGCGATCCTTAGTTACATGTTCCCATTTACATAAGCATTCATCTTCACGTTAAATGCTGGCAGTGGTGCCTATCTCTCAGCTCACAAAAGAACATTCCTTCTCTTATTTGTGTAGCCGCTTAATGACATTATCATACTCCTTTCTCGGGGTGATTCTTGTAAATCCCTGCAGTGCACAAGCGAGACCAGACCAGACACAAGGGTGGGCTGAGTAAAGAGTGGAAGGGTCTTTAATTAAATGTGTCATCTTGGCATTTGATAAGCCCAGCAGGGCATCATGGCTGCCTAAAGCCTGATGGTTGGAGAGGGGGCTGAAAACCAACTGTTCCCATCTATCCTCAGCACTATAGACAGGAAAAGAAATTGTTCATGCCCATATGTATATGCACAGCTTCCCTCCACAGCATTCGCAATAAATAACCTAAATAATGTTGTCCAAGTTACTGAGCCAGTATATTTACATCACATTTATCAAACAGGACAAGAATGCATGGATATTTTATGGCAAAAACGAAGTAAGACTAACACCTACCCACCAGTTAGGTGTGTAATTCAAGCATAGACCATTATTCATCTGCAAAACACATTATAATGCCAAGAGACAAATAAAAAGATGTGAATAAACTGTGCATATGCTGAATAATCATTTTGTATCAAATCAAAACAAGCTCATTTCATTACAAGATGATTCTGAAAAAACACAATTTGTATTATCATTATTATAGTACTTGAAATTTATTGTGCACGCGTGCACATGCAAAATGTGTCTGAGGTGTCTCCACAAGTCAATAACAGGTTTAAACAGTGAAACCTCATTTTATCCACTTATCAAGAAGTGACTGCACTGCTTGTAAAACAAAAAGTCTGATTGTATTGAAGTCTATGTGAAATGGTGTAATTCTCACTTGATTCATGAGTTCAGTAAATTATTAGCTGATGAGTTTATGGTTTCAGTCTCTCGTTTCAGGTCTTCTTTAATCCAACATGAGGTTGATTTTGAATGATGGTCCCATTCAGAGGAAAGTCAAGTAGAATATGAATTAGAGTGTGGCCGCTGTGTGATGGACAGACTGTACCACACAATCGGCATGCAGTAAAGAGGAGGTCAGATCCACCCAAATTTGCCAATATAATAATATGATTCATTTAATTGGGCATTGTGTTGAAATGTCAGTTTTTACTTTCTGTGTCAAATAATGGTACTGCATAATTTTCCAGAATTTATAGACTTTAAAGATAAATGTCTTCACTCAAACCAAAATTTCAAATACAAATTGAACCTAGAAAGTGCTCACACAGCCCTCTCTCTTATTCTCTTTAAATGATTGACTCCATACATGTAATGTGTTTGCTTGGCCTGCGTTTCATATGAATAAGTCATGTGTCATGAATGAAGCATGTAAAGAGATATGAAGGCTGGAATTCTCCTTCCAGAAAACAGCAATGAAGTTTGTTTAAGACTGTATCAAGACTGTAAGTCTGACCCAATAGGCTCTTATGTAATCATGTCCAACTTTACAGCAGGAATAAACATGTTTACAACCTGGTAAACAAACAGTTTTGGATTCTGTAGCTATTTTCATCCTGAAACTGTACAGGGGAGGCAATTTATATATAACTCCCCTGTTAAATCTTTTATTGAGGCTGAAACAATTGAGGGTGTGGCCACATTGAATCACAGTTGGGTGATGCCAGGGCTTTTATCTTACAGTGACTTCGACTTCAACTTGCTTCAGTATTTAACCTTGGCTCATGAAAACGTCCAACATTTTATTCTGTTATATATAAAGGAAAAATATTGTAATTCTCCTTTCATTTCAGCCTTAGCTTTTGCATACATCTCCATATACCAAGCAGACAATAATGCAAACTTCACACAAGTGTGCAGGTTTGAGCGGAATATTGTGCTTGATAAAATGAATACCCTTTCATAAACTAAAGAAAAGCTATTCAGCCACATCAGTCCGAATGAATGCAGACATGTGCAGGCTCCTTTACATTCTCCTTTCATTCTGAATATTTCTAAGACAAATTTTTAAGGTTACGTTAAAACCATTTACGACACGTTTCAGAGATGGAACACGTCAAGTTAAACTGAAAGAAACATAATATATTGGTCTCTGTTCTGCCAGGAAACCGCAGTGTTCATTGTAGCAGCCCGTGAGAACATTTGCTCCCAATATACCACTAAGTACTTGAAAGTGAGTGTTTCCCATGCAGACATCGTCATGACATTGTGTTGTAAAAGTCTGAAAATACGCTCTGTGCCTTGATTCGCGTGTGCTTTGCTTGTACTTTTTGTTCCACTCCACATAAAGTCCTCATTTTTGAATACTTTTCAATGTGGCACTCAACTGTGAGAGTCTTACTAATGAGGCCTGAATGGATCATTAGTATGGTCAACAGGCATTATCATAGACGTGTCATGCTGTAAGAACTGTACAGCAGCAGTATGACCGCGATATGTGGATTTGTTTTTTAAGTTGTGCGCTCATGTGTTTTTCACACGGTTTCTCTCTTTCTTCCTGGTGGTTTGAAATGGCTTAATTTAATAACCACTGATGCAGCCACTCTACTGTAGGTCATTAAGTCTGCAGGAGAAGAAGACGGCGGCTTCATGACTAATTATTATGTTGGCGATATCACCTTGTATCTTGGCCCTGTGCTTGTGTGCGCACACTGTGCATGAGGATGAGAAAGAAGGAGAAGCATAGAAGACTTACTGAGGGGGAAAAAAAAGAATAGAATTAACAACAACAACAAAAAAAAGACATTAGTTTAAAAGATCAGCCTGAAATCTATTTACCGATCAGCTTAAATTGCTGTTGTTTAAAAATGATTCTGCCCCATTTAATTTCTTGTGGTAATGTTTCTGCCATTAAAATGTGCGGCACTGCACTTTTTCTGCCGCCGTGATTGGCAGCAGCAGTCAATACAATGATGGAAAGTCATGTTCACATAGTCAAGGCAGGTACTCCAGTTTGCCTACCGATTGTTAAGCCCAAGCTTAATAAACGAAGCTGAATCCACAATGCAGATCACAAAAAACAAGTTTATTACAAAGAGTGAAAGGGAGAAGAACTTCAGGGCTGGAGAAAGCTCCAAGGAAGAACACAGGCGGCTGGTAGAGCGTGGCAAAACGGTGGATATGGCAGGGCAATGAGGACAAAGAAGCAGGGACACAAAAGGGTTAGCAAAAGGTAAAGCATAAAGGATCCAAAGAACAAGACTTTAAACGATGCAGGAAAAAGGCCGAGCTGGTTACCACTGGAGGATAATCACCAAACTGGCGACGAGTGGAGAATGAGATCAGGAGTTTGAGCTGCAGCAGAGGTGAGTGGCAATCAGCCGTGATACAGTTCATGTGGTGGAGGAGGAGATGCAGCAGAGAAGTAGGTCAGCCACGCCCAGCCAGTCATAGACAGGAAAGACCAAAAACAAAAAAGAGAGAACACACACAGGATCCTAACACCAATAACCTCAGCACATTAACCCTTCATCCTTGTGTTGCGACAAGTTAACAGGTACGCCCCAGAACTTGATGTCTCCATCGGTCTGGTCCCTAATGAAGGCCTTGTGTTGCCACTCGATACCTCGCCTGCACTTGTGGTTAATGTCCTCTATTGAGCTGCGGCAACACCAGCTGTTAGAATAAGATAATATGGAACGATCAGGGAGAGAGGTGTAAGAAAGTGAAGGACGTTCCTGGATGCCCGTTTTTATGAGTTTTACAACTTTTCCTCTCCAACAACAGTGGAGGATTTGTAAAATGTGAAATCACCCTGAGGTTTGATCATTGTTTCAAGCAAGTTTGAAGGATCAAATCTCTTGTCTGTGTCTTCTAAAAACACATTGCAGTCAACTCCAAACACTGGAGGGCACCCTCATTTTCTTTGTCTATACCCAAACCCTTATTGGCTCTAGGGGAGAAAAAATCTGAAGGTTAACAGCAGGGATTTGTGATATACTAAATCTGCAGGGTTGTACAGTACAGTGCAGATCTATAACAGGGATTTGGTTGCTGTATTTATCCCCAGCAATTACTCTAAAATAGTAGGTGTAGGCAATCCAATTGGTAGTCAGTTGCTTTTGTAAGTGCTTCCTTTGTAGAAACTTCCAAGGTCTTTGCTTTTAAGCAGATCAGCGACTGAACATGCCAGACACCGCAGATTCCTTTTTGTCTTTGATATAAAAATTATCATGAAGAAATGCAACAATGTGCAGTAAACAACACCGGCAGATATCAAGGGTACGGAAATGCAGTCTCAAAGATGCATGCTCAGAGGTAAACACATACATATAAGGGGGATTATTGATCCATCTCCTTTAGTACACCAGGACAAACAGTGGAGAGTCGGGGAGGCGAAGAAACAGATTAATTCCACCCAACAGTACTGTGTCTGTTTCTTAATTGAGTCCAAAACAGTGCGGCAAGGTAGATTTCACAGAGACAAACGCTAGAGCTCCAACAGCTTCCAATTGTGTTTTATTTTTCTCGTGTATCCAGCTGCTGCATTGCCCTGTTGCGAACAGCGGTGGCTTCTGTGTGCAGAGCGTGTAACGAAGGCTGACATATTGAGGAGGCAGCAGTCACCCCGTCCATTAACTCTGAAATCCCGATTCTAGTCAGCTATGCTGCAGCAGAGGCTCCGCACTTTTGCCACACTCATCACGCAGCTCTCTCGCTCACACACACACACACACACACACACACACACACACACGTTTGCCACACATGCAGAATCTGTCTCAATGTTGGCACAAATTCACTCACAACATACCCTAAAAGGATATCTTCTGCTTCTGTTTTTGAAAAGTTGTACTCTTTCTGGGGATAAGTGAAAGTGTATACAGAGAAATTGGTGGAAATATTTTTTTTTTCGGCTGAGGGGGAATCAGTGGAAAGTGTTTATTTCAAGGGTTTTTCCCCTAGATAAGAGATGACACGAGAAGCAGCAAACATCGGAGAGGGGGATTATGACCAAACTGCCTCCCAGAGGGGGAGAATGATAAAGACTAGAGCCTTAAAAAAAAAAAGGGAAAGTCTGGTATGCTGGGAGCTGGTGTTGGGAGAAAGGATTAAAATGACAGGTATGAATCTCAAGAGAAGACAGGGGCACTTGGTGCAGAGAACCTGTGTAGACGGGAATCTACAGATACATTATTTTTGGTTCTGGATAAATACATATATTGACAGTTTCCATTACTGTTTTCTCTGTAGAAAACAGTAACAGTAACCTTCCACAGTTAACCTTCAGTGATTCTTTGGGTAAAGTTGACCAGTGAAGGTCCCACACTGTCTCGAGGTAGAGTTGTGAGTGTGTTCTCTGATTATATATCAGCTCTAAGTTTTATATGAAAGCAGTGAAAATATCAAAGGTCTCAGTCCAGAGAAATGCTCAGTCTTTATTTAGAAACTGAGCCTTAAAACCTCTGGAACGTTCTGATGTCACTACTCGCATTCTTGTCCCAAGCCCCACCCGCCTGCACCTACCATGTTTTCTTGCAGTATTTGGTATCTCTGAGTGTTTACCTGAAATCTGCAAAAATTTCTATTCATAATTTGGAAAGCAGTCCAACCTGTTGATGTTAGAGCTCCAACTACATGTAAAACCACACTGAGATAAGTTATGAGCTTAGAAGTGCAAACAAAACTTGAACATAAAGCAAAACTTATAGGATATAGGACCTTTAATGTGCTGAAATATACCCACATCTTTGTGCCAACAGTCTAACACCGTATCACATTATAAGATTTGCTTGAAAGTCAAATGACTGATTACAGAGTTAAGTTTTATTAAAGGTTTTTTTTATTAAACCTGAGATTTAAATCATGTCTAATTAGAAAAGCAGTATTTAGCAGAGCTTAATTGTGTCTTCAACAAAATACCTCATTGTTTCACATCTTGGACACTTAGGCTGCTAGGAGCTTATGGTTTTAACTACATGTTTTATTCCATTTAATAATCTGTTGTTGTTTTTTTTTCCCAGCCAATTACAAGAACGCATTACAGATCGGGAGATTCAGTAGATTTACTCCCACTTAGTAGACTGAGATTCAGAAAACACCAGCGTGAGCCAGTAAATGCTCAAGCTTAAAGTCGAATATCATTCATTGATATTATTAGTTAGACTTATCATTTTCTAGCACCAGTAACAATGATTATCTGCCTGGATAATGTGAAGCTGCTCCCTGACCAGATGGTTGTTGTGGTTATTTCAAATAGAATAATTTCTATCTCTCAGATTGTGCTACTCACACCCCTTTTCTAGTTATTATTATTATTATTGTTGTTTTCATTTGTGTTATTATTATTATTATTATTATTATAACTATTAATAATAATCAATTTTATTTTTAAAAAGTTAGCAGAAGGCAGCCATTGAGAGACACACCCACACACATCATTGTACTTCTATCTTTGTGAGGACACAATGACATAATGCATTCCTTCCTTAGTTATTCACCACAATTCATACACTGTAAAAAAAAAAAAAAAAAAAAATCTGTAAAAAAAAACGGATATAGTCCTGGCAGAAAATTACCAGGAATTTATCCGTTAATATTACAGACACTTCCGTTACTCCTAAAACGGATAATTCCATAGATTTACAGTATATTCTCTGCTCATTCACAGACACTTCTGTCTGACAAAAATTTCTTCACCACTGAAAAATCTGTACCATTTCTATGGACAGTTTCAGCGCTCTGCACAGTGAAATGATAAGAGACAGACTTGTTTAACATCGCAAAAAAACCCCACAAAAAACAAAACAAAAACCCCAATATCGCAATGTCAGTTTTTTCCAACATCGTGCAGCCCTAGACAGTTTCTTTAAATCTGAAATGTAAAATTCTGAATAGTCAGTAGGAGCCCACATTTTCTGGTAAATAAGCATGTATTTTCTTCCACTCTAATGCTAAAATACAATGACAAATGGTATCAACAACCACACCAATGTAATCTTCTAATGAGATAAAATAACTAAACAGCAACATGATCAAATACAAGCACCACAACATGATCAAATACAAGCACCACAACATATATAAATAGAATATGTTTATTTTTTTATGCCACACATACAGATTACATACATTGAACAACAGTTAATTTAACTACATGCATAGCACCATTAAAAAAGTTCTCATTTTGTAGAAGATTGTTTTTTTGAAGATAACATCATTCTTTAAAATGGGTCATTAACTTCTTATTCATCCAAATGCCACATGTGTACTCATGTCTGTCAACTTGAGCTGCAACAATAAGTCAATTAATTAGCTGCCAACCATCCAATTAAATCTCTAATAATTAATAGTTTTGAGGCTACGTCACCTTGCGTTTTTTGGTAAAAGTAATCATAATTTTTCTCTGTTTGGGCCATAAAATGTCTGAAAATAAACTAATCAATTATTCAACAAAATAAGACAGATTCATTGATAATAAAAAACAAGTGAAACTAATAAAAAAAACCAGTATAATCACAGAGCAAGCATGAAGTGAGAGGCACGGCTGTGTGTGTGTGTGTGTGTGCTCTTGGTACCTCTTAACGTGCTAGTGTGAGAATGTTACTGAACGAACGACTGTAGCAGACCCAACTTTTGCAACCCAAGACCTAATTATACAGGCTAACGTTAATGGACAAGTTTGTGCATTTGTGTGTTGGTCCTCTGGTGGACTGCCAAGTGACGGTTGGCTTTGACCGCAGTCTAGCATAAGCCTTGACGCTACCTGATGACCACTTAACTAAAATATAACGTTAACTCGACACCAAACTTGCATTCAAGTCCCAAAACGACTCGGCAACGTTAAACGTAACGTTAAACACAGGTTAACACAGGCTGGACAACTCTTTCCACCTAAAACTATACAAAACTAACGTTAAGTCCGTTACGTATATTATTTTAGTTAAAGTAAATATATTTATATATTTTTTTTACCACAGAAGTGCTAGAAAATGTTTTCCCAACTCTGAAGATGAAACTTTAGCGGGGGTAAATGTCCGTTGATGGCCTCTGCTTCTTCTGACTTTAGCACTTAACGGCTTTTCTTGTTCCCACAATGCAATGCGTCCTTAAAAAATACGGTTAAAACACCTGTACAAAAATATTACGGTGTTATTTGTACATTAACACGGTACATTGTACCGTATATTTACAGACTTTTCTTACAGTGTAGCCCTAACCCAAACCAAAGGCTTATTCTAACTCCATCGGTAAAAAGAAGCCTTAAACCTCAAACTGGTACTTAAAGGTGTTAAAAAAGTGAGGAACAACCTCGGTTTTCAGTTCAAGACACAGACAATAAAATATTTGGAGCATTAAAGGCTTTGGAGGGGAATTTCTTTCTTTGCAGTGAAAAAAGGAACATTTTAGTTTTAAGTTATAGTTAGTCAGAGTTGGACCTTTTCTAACATCATCCTGGAGGGTGTCCAAAATTTGTGCTGCAAGATGATAAAACACTGCTTCACCATGTTTTCTTCTAACCCTGGGAAGTTCCTGTAAATGTGCAACTTCATCTGCAGTTATTTAGCAAGAGCAAGCAAACATGTCCGTATTCACGCTTTCTGTCTCAAACATGGACATCCGTCACTCTCCTGCAAACCACGTTGGACGCTATCAGTTGCAGACAAAATTGTAGCTCATGCCATGTATCTTGGACGTGCAGAATCAGGCTGTGAGAATTCTCTCCCCAATCTGCTCCCTGCAGATTTCTCATTGGCGCTGTGTGTTAATCTCAGTGATAAGACCAATTCCTCGGCTCTAAATCGATGAGCTCCTTCATTTATCGAACACCAACGCAAACACAGCATCAGAAACAGTTTATATCTTAAATAAGCTGTTGTGGAGTGTGCTCTGTCTGTCTCTCATTCTGACGATCTCTCTCTCTCTTTTTTTTTTAACACATTCACATGAACTGCTGCCCCTCTTCACATAAACTTCGGATAAATTAGATGTGATTCAACAGGCATTTTAAACACTGGGGGGTCTCATACCCTAGAGCTTTGCAATCTGGCTCCCCAGAAAGATGAAGACATTTTCGTTCTCTTTCTCATGCACTCTCCCTTTCCCTAACTTCCTCTTTTGCACCATGATCTGCCCCCCCTTGCTCCCCATTGCTATTGTTGGGCTTTCAGTGTGTATAGAAATTGTATTTAAAATCCTTAAATCCTTGTCAAAATTTTTCCCTTTGTGCAGGAGATTACTGTGAGCCAGCATTATTCTGAAATAGCTTTACCAGGCACTCTCCCCTCCCCACCAACCTTTGAGCATGTAGCCTGATTATTACCTTCACAATGGTAAATAGAAAGGAATCGTTTTCAGGTCCCCGTAAATCACCTTCTGAGGTTGTTGCAAGGCAAAAAGTAATCACTTGAAAAATTGCACTGTTTTGCCTCTTGTGCTAATAACAATAAAGAGTCATAGCAGCTTGCAGTTTTGTCATAGTGTGAGTTAATGTGACACCTCATTTGCTCCAGAAACATCTCTGTTCTATATTGTTTTGGCTCAGTGGAAGTGATATACACCGGGGCCAGTTGTCCATGGCTTCACGTTAGGGGGGCCCTCCTAGACATCTTGAGTGAGGGAGGATAAGGTGGAGAAGAGCCCATCTGGCCCAAACAGCTGAGTCCACAGCTGGAGGGAATGACATAGACAGCTGACTCCCCACACGGAAGCTAGGCTGCAGCGATGGATGGATGGATGGCTGGAGGGGGTGGAAGGGCGCAATGGAGACAAGATAAGTAGTGCTGAGAAAGAGAGATGGGGGCAAAGCTTGCCAGCCTACCAGCAGAACATTTTATTTGCATTTCTGTAACACTGAAGCAGAAAAAAGTGTAATTTCTCTTTGTAGAGAAGAAAAAATCTCATCTTGGCAGGTGTCATGGGTAAATTTGTTTTCAGGTTGTAGCACAGATTAGTAGTTTGTGCACCCACACTTTGTAAACTTCAGACAGTGATTTGTGGGCACATAAAAGGCCCCAAATACTCTAAAACTAGTCTTCCATTTGGTCTTAGATATTTTCAGAAGAATAACATAGAAGCTAGTCCTGGTTTACAATCAAAAGTCTCAGTCCACAGAGAAATGCTAAGAGTCTGTATTCTGAAACTGAGCCTTAAAACCAGCTGTCGGGGCTTCTGGAACATTGTGATGTCATAAAAAAAGCAGCCACTGTGCACCCAGACATGCTGTCCAACCTTGCTGGATTGTGTTTAGTGTTTATTTGAAATATGCTATATTTGTATTCAGTCTCTTTGACCTGTTGCCTCTAGAGTTCTGGAGACAACCCTGGGGGAGGAGGTGTAAAACAACACAGAGTTGTGTTTTGGCTTTTAAAACCACAGCTATATCTTGTTATAGATTTCACCACTTCAAATAAAATGTTGGAAAAGTGTAAAATATGGGACCTTTAACACAACATAAGGAACATACACTCAAAGTCCTTTTGATGGAAGCCACATTCATGCTTTTGATGTATCAGGGCAATTTGGGGACTAATATTTTGCCCAAGGACACTATAATATGCAGAGCCAGTGTCTAAAAATCTGAGACCACTTTGTCTCTCCCCTTCTTGCCTTCACTGGAGATCTGTGAAGGAATTTAATATTGGCGGACAACAAGAATATTGAATCTTGCAGCAAACTGTCAACAGACAAAGGTCAAATAGTATCAGTGTGTGACCGACTGGAGTCGCCACAGCAACCTGTAACTCCACTTCCTGCTGTTACTCTGACACTTCCAAAGCACAAGTTTACACCAGAGCCACACACTTGCTTGGAACATCAGCTGTGTCCTCACCCCTGGCTCAGCCAAGCCTTATCTGTTCCTTCGTTGTAAGACAGTATCTTATTTTGACAGGAGATGAGGAGGGGGAGATTCAGCTGACGAGACAGTGTTACACTGCCCTGAGGGGCAAAGCCATACCTGCGCAATTTAAATATTCAACATCCTAACCTGCTGATACAGTAGATATCAGATCTTTGTAATTACCGAACATCCAATTAACTTGGACTGGGATAGCTAACATAAGATTGGCAGGCAACGTCACTCGTTGTTAATGGAATCACGGAAAATGGCTTTTATGGTGATGGGGAACAGAAGACGGGGGAAGAAAGAGAGAGAGGAGTAAGTGATGTATGTATTTTCCTCATCTCCTTTGCTGTCTTCTTCCCTCTCCCTGGAGGGTATATCGTTTCACATGATTAAGATATGTGCAACTTGCTCCTCCATCCAAGTGAAACAGGAGACACCCCCCTCAACTAGTTATTTTTATTCCCCTCTACAGAGCTGAGGCTCCCCATTCCCACAACGCACAGGTTTTCTTTTAATCCATCCCCTCTAATTACCAAACATACTATCCATGGCTTCTTCCTATCTGTCTTTCATCCTGATCCGACCTGTGTCATCCATCCTGTCTCCTAACCATCCTTATTTTTGATTTAATTATTTATTTCTTTTTTTGGGCATTCAAATTTCTGTGTACAATCTCTCTTTCATTATCCATCTCAGTTCCTGCTCCCCCGGTGTCATTAAACACCCTAAAAAGATACATTCATTCAATAGATAATTAGTCTTCAAAGCATTTGAAGCCACAATGCTATTAGTGTCCATAAATCTATACTCTAATGCACCCGTCAGCTGTATAGATAGCTTAATACTTTGTTTCATTCAGCCATCGTGTTCTTTTTTGTGGCTCACTTTGAAGGCATTGTTGGCTAAATGTATGCATCTGTTTACCGGCAGAATAACTGATGCTGGGATAGTGGAGAACCAATAGATTTTAATTACCAAACCTCTATGAGAGCAGCATATTAAAGTCAGTAAGTAAACAGTATGAATCTCATTTCAAGCCACAATCATTCTGTAAGGCCATGTTTCATAGCCTTACCATTATGACTACCTTTCTAATTTTGTATCAGTCACCGCGCTTCCCCAGTTCTGAGCCATCGAAGTCCTCTGGACCTCTGAAGGTGTGCTGTGGTATCTGGACCAAGACACCATAGGATCCATTACAACCTGGAAGTAGTGAGGGGGGAGTCTTCATGGATCAAACTTATTGGTCCAGCTCATCATCAGCATCCCACAGATGCTGGATTTGACTAAGATGTGGGGGGTTTGGAGTAAAATCAACACCTTGACCTGGTTGTTGTGCCTCCGATTATTCTTGAGCCGTTGTTATAGTGAGGCAGGGAGCATTATCCTAGATTTAGGTCAGTGCTACATGTCAAAGTAACATCTGCCTCAATGAAGGACCCAAGATCTCCTAGCAGAAAATTATCGTTAGCGTAAAGCTGCCTCCAACAGCTTGTCTTCTTCCCATAATGCATCCTGGCGCAATGTCTTCCCCTTACGAAGCGATGACTCTGTCTCTGGTTAAGTGGTTTCGCTCAGTTTGGTCCTCAAAGTCTCTCACATCCTCACACTTGTTTCAAAATGAACTTCAGAAGAAAATGCTCACCTGCTGCCTAATTTAACCCACCACTGACAGGTGCCATGGTAACCAGATGATCACAATTATCGTAATGTTCCTCATAATATTATGGCTGGTTACAAGTTTCAATGGGAAAATCAAAATGTATATTTGCAACTATCGGCAGCCTGTTGTCATGAGCCTGTTTGTAGACATGTTATCTCTGAAATGAAAAGCAACAGACCAATAAATGTCTTTGAGACCATTTGGTCTACAAGCAATCTGAGTGTCATTCATTTAGTTGTTTAAACATCAGAAAGTGTGCAAAAGAGTCACATCTAAAGTGCCCTGTTTTGCATTTTGCTCTTCTCAGGTCTTGTGAGACAGATGTCTTGAGTTCTGTTTTGTCACGTGTCAGCTCGCAGAAGTAAACAGCCCTTACTCCTGGATGGTGTTTGTCTCTGTTGGGATTTAGATGCTTTCCATTTGTCAATTTCTGCTGTCAGATGAATATGCTTCTCCTAAGAAAGTCCCCCCTTCTGAAATCTCGTTATCCAAAGATCATACATTTTGATCAATCATGTTTGTAGTTCCACTAAAAGGCTTTAAAGTCAATTTGAGTATTTCATCTGGTAAATTACAGATGACAATGGGAAACACTAATGCCAAGTTTCTTATATAAGCAGCCGAAACTGAGGCTCAGTCTGCAGGATGTTTCCCAGCACGGCACTTACATAAGCGGCTAACACAGAAGACTCAGAATGGGAGAAAGCTACTGAATAGTACAAACAGCAAACGCTAGTTAAAAATTGATGACTTGCTTTTTGTGTTTTGCTTTCCTCCCACTGCACAAGCAAATAGCTTCTGCTTGTCCTTATTTCCTGACCTCACCCAAGCCTTCCCTCCACTTCCTGTTTAGGTGTCATGTGTACTGTGAAATATCGTCTTTTTGAATCTGTCATCTTGAAGTGTAATTAATCATGTGTATGCAAGAAGGTTTTATTAGACTGCAGGCTTTGATCCAGGTCTGTCATTGAACTAATCCCACTTCCTCCACATGACCTCGCTTCCCCAAAGGGAAGGTGGAGTTTGCAGGGAATATTTTGAGTCTGATGTGCAAGCTTTTTTGTCCTTTGGGGCGCGGGTGTTGCATCACACAACAGTGTCTCTGACAGGGCAGCTATATTCGTGTGCGTGGAGTGCAATTGGTATGTATAGATGTGTGTTGGGAGTCCTTGTTCACCTGTGTGTATTTGTGCGCTCTGTGTGCTTTGTTTTTCCTTTGCTAGAGGGGAGTGGAGCAGCAGGTGTTGGCCGTCCCGTGTTTTTCATTGTAATGAGATCCCAGGCCACACACTAGCCTCAGGAGGAGACATCCACAGTGTCACTGACACCCTCCTTTTAAAAAAGCACATTTTGCATACACTTTGACACGCAAAAATTGGGGTTAACACATTCTGACGGAAAATAATTACTTACTAAAATGATTACTGATTTCTTATATAATATTGGCACTTTTAACCATATTGGGTTTAATATGCGCTGGTCTCTCTTTCCATTTTGTCGAGTTAACTCATTTTCCTTGTCCTGTTTTTTTTTTTTGTTGTTCAATTAGTTGTGATGACTTCATTCACAGTGTTTTTGCTGCCCAATGACATCAATAAATCAACCCAATCAAGCTTGTTTATATAATCTGTACAAAAAAAAAAGCCCACATACTGAACATAGATCATATTTTGATAAGATATAGATGCTGAAGACATGAAAATGCATTTATAAATGCAGAAAAGGAAAATTTTATATATTTATAAAATCTGTGCAAATAATTGATGTAGTTATTCCTGTCTGTGGGTGTGCGTGTGTGAGTGTGTGTGTCTTGGGACAAATGGAATAAACAGATGGAAAGCTGCACATGCTCAGTTTAGACAATAAAGCAAAAACACCTGGAGGCATTAAACTTTATATTCATAACTGAAACTGTACACCAACGCGCAAAACCAGACCTATGTGGCCACATCATTTTCATCAGCATTGTCGAGGTGTGTACCTTACACACACGGTTCTGAGTTATAAATCTCACTCAGTGAAATATTTGGTGCATAAACCACAGTTCCAATCCCATAATTAGCCGTTAATGGATGAAGATGCTGAGTTAAGAGCAAATTACTGCCTGTGCCAAGTTATCAGGCGCAAAAATGAAACACATTAAATTCAACAGATCATAGGCCAGGTTACAAACTAAGCTCCTCAGCAAGTACAGTAACACTTAACGTAAAGTCCAATAGTAGTTGGGACCAGAGTACAGAGGCTCTTATATAGTGATCAGAGAATTAACTAACACTGTGTGCCGCAATAAATAATGAGGACGTAAAATTAAACAATGCCAAAGGAAACACTGAGCACACGAGCGTAATTATTTCTGTGGATGAACTGTCATGTTGTTTGTTGTGTAAACAGTAAAGCTTGTAATTGTACAAATGGATTCTAATGGATTCAATCTTCATGCAGTCATCTTTTTGGTTGTAGGTTAAATTCTCTCTCCGAACTTATCTCCACTACAACACAGCACATGCACAGACAGGCCTCAGGTGGCAATGCAGCACGTACTCTTTCAACTGCTCTGACATTATAAAAGCCCTTTGTCCAGGGCATCTTTTTTTTTCTATTCCTTGTTCTAATTTCATGTTTTAGTTTTTTAATTTGTCTTTAGAAAAACTACCAATATGATATAGGCCCTTGAAATCGAACACTATGTCTTACAGTTGGTAGATTTTGGGGAAATTAACCCTTTTTTATGTACACAAAACTGAATTTGCTCACCTCAGTAGAGAGAATGTACTTACCTTCATTGCAGTTTGGAGGCTAAATCAATGGACTGATTCTTTTAAAGAGTAGCTTCCCTACCTGTTTTTATGGTAAACATAGACATGGTAACTCTTAAACAGCATTGTCTCTGAGTGAATGTTTCATTATTTTTGCTACATTACATCTGCATACCAGATGTATATTGGAATTAATAAATATCTTAGTAATGAGAAGGGTGCCTCTTTCTTTCTGCTTTAGACCTGCCCTCTTAAAGGCCTGTACACATCTCTGATATGTACACGTTCAAAAGAATGAGGAGGTACGCAGGCACAGTCTGTGCATAACTATTCGAGTGCAGGAAGTGGGATACTTGTGGTTTTCGTGAGTCTGCATCATGATCCCTGATCTTATTGTTCAGTTTAGTTGAACAGTTACGGCTGCTTTTATAGCCGAAGGAGCTTTAAATCATCACAGTTGGTTTAAAAACCGAGGCATTTCAGATTCACAAGGTTTTCTTCAGAAGAACATGAACTTTTCTGATTAAGTAGCACACTGGTTATGCTGCCTTTTTCAATGGCTTTTTGAATTACTGTGTGGGAGACTTTTAATTTAGATACAATATGTTATGAACCAAGTACACTTCATAGTGTTTGTTTATGGTCCTGGTTAGTTCTTTGTGGTGTTACATTTGCTTATCTTGATGTTAAAAAAAAAATTACCTGTTACTGTGACATATCCTCCACTTGACTTTAAGTTCTTCAAATGTGGACAACTGTACTTTGTTCAGCCTCAAAGGAGGATTTGTTGAGCATCTTAGTAACGAAAGAAAGAAACTTCAAGTTAGAGAATAGACACATGCTTTTGGAGTTACATATAGTATGGCAGGTAAGTATTGATTGTAGGAAAATTGTGTAACCCCTTTCTCTGAGTTCAGCAGTTCAGTCGTGTGCAGAATCAAGACGCGTGTCTCGGTCACCCTGGGTGTCATATCTCCTTCACCCTGACAGTAGCAAGCGCAGCATCTTTCATCTCCCACGGGATTTTCCCACCTGGCAGAGGTGCTTTTGTGTGTGTGTGTGTGTAAATGAGTGATAGTCTGAACGCTTTTCTCTCCATCAGTGCAGAAGACCTACAATGGCTTTTCCTGTTCTGGCCATTTTTCTTTCTTCTCGTTTCCCGCACTGAGCTTCTTGTCCCAGCTGAGATCTCTATCAGCTGTGATTTATCTGATACACAATCTCCCCCATTTCTCTCTTTCTAGTTCTTTCCCTATCTCTCTCTTTCGCTCTCCCATTCACAACTCCCCTCTTTGTGTGATCCGGTACCTGCATCTTGCTTCTCCTCGTTATTGCATTTATGCATCTCATTGTGTCTGACTCTCCTTTTAACCGCGTCCCCACCTGTCGTTCTCTCTTTCTTTACAAACACCCCGGTCTCTTTCTAACCAGAACAGGTGGAGAGGAGTGTGAGGAGAAAATGAAAGATGGGAAGGTGAAATGCGCTCGAAAGTAGTTTGCCCTGAGTCCAGAAGGGCAAAAGGGGACAAAAGAAAGGAGATGAGAGGAAGATTAATTGACGTGAGGAAAGAAGTGCTGATGCACTGATGCAATGTATCTGCAGATGGTAGAGGAAAAGTATTCCTTATTAAATTTCTCTGTTTGCAAATGAATCACCTGACCTCAGGGGTACTCTGTGCCGTCCTTATAATTACGTATATGATTAGATTCATCATCATCCGCATATTTCCTTTGTAGTTGCACACTATTTAGTGAGTCTTGTGGCTACACACACACACACACATCTTAGTGTATCATTGATTTACATACTCCAGAGGATGTGTCTGCTGGCAGCCTGTTTGTTGATTTAAAAAACTGGTGTGTGCACACTAACAACAAACCCAACAAGCATGGAGCCTCCCATCTTTTCTGTGTGCGTGCTGTCCTCCACTCATTCCCCTCCCTCTTTCTCCCGTTCTCTCTCTTGCTTACTCTCTCTCTCTCTCGCTGCTCCAACCAGACACACACAAACAGTCTCTCACTCTGTCTCCGCTCTGCCTAGTGTATCATAGTCACCGTCTGTGCATTCAAAGGACCCGAGTCCGTCCACCTTATCCTTTTGGCTCTATTTCTCCCCTTGACTCTTCTTCTTTGTTCTTCTTTTTTTTTTTTTTTTTTTTTAATTATCTTTTTTTTTTTTTCTTTTTTTTATCTTGGTCCTGCCGAATACGGAGCTGTGCCTGTTTGCCGTTGTTGTTGAGGAGGAGGTTGTTTGGGGGGGGGTGGGGGGTTTGGCTGACTTGATCGAAGGAAAAGGAGAACTAAAAACTGTGCGGGCATGAAGGATGCGCTCGTTGCTGCAGCTTCTGATTCAATTAGCATGAATTTCACAGCAGAGGCAGTAGCGGCAGTGGCAGCAGCATCAGCACCATCAGATTCTCTGAGCAAGCCAGCAGCAGCACCCTGTTACGGAGCTCCACTGAAAGGACCGGCGGCTGCTTCTCATCTGCCTCCCACACTGGAAAGCACTGGAAACAGAATCAGCAATCACAAGTAGGACGCAGCTTGGTTGCAAGTGTAAAGGATTGGAGGATTGTTATGTTGAACTGGAGAACAACCACTCCGATGCTGGTTTAATCTTGTCAAGGAGTCTTCACCGTGCTTCGGTGTCCCATGACCCATATTGATTTATTTTATCAGAAACCTGGAGAGGAAATTCAGCACCAGCGCTTTTGGAAATAGCAAACTGATTTGTCCTCCTTTTTTTTTTCTTCCCTTCCCTGTAGTTCTATTTTATTCATCCCTTATTTTATATCTTACCTACGAACTGAACAGGTTCACAGCTCCTTGAGGGATTTGAAGCCCTGAAACAGGGTTTGGCTGCTCCGTCATCACAGCACCCTTGCCTCGGTTCTTCTTTCTTCGCCTCTCCCTTTCGCACTCTGGCTTCACTCCTTACGTATTCATCCATCCCACTGCTCTCATTTTAAGTTGCGTCCAGAAAGCTCCGAAGGGCTGTCTGGAGTCTTTTTCTCCACAATAGAGATTTGGATTATGGGTGGACAGACCCTCTGAAGATCTCCCAAAGGTGAAGGAAGCCCTGTCGAACAATTAAGTCAAAGAGCTGTACACAAGATTTCTCTCAAGGAGCCAAGATGGAGTCTTGTATTTGCTAATTCGGTGCTGCTAAGCTATTTACTTTAGGCTGCCAAGTAATCTGTTTGTAAAAATAAAAAGAGGTTCATATTTGTAGCAAAGGCTTAATTGTTTTCGGAGAAGAGTGGGAGTTTTCAGGATCCAGTCAGAAGTATTTGGATATCGACACTAGACTGTTGGAGGATTTTTGGGGTCTTTCTTTTCAGGAAGGATTTTGGGTTTAAATTTTTTTTTTTTTTTTTTTTTTTGGTTTGGTCGCTGATTTTTTTTTTTTTTTTTTTCTAATTTCCTATCAATTTTGGGAATTTCAATCAAGGATATTTTTTTTCTTTCTTGGCTTTTTTTTTTTCTTTTAAATTTTTAATTGTATTTTGTTTGTATATCTTCCCTCCCTGGGCTGGAAAGCAGGGGATCATGGGCCGTGGATTCATTTGAGATGTTCACGTCCTGTTTGTGTCGTATGAGGGGGAGGGGCCTCATGTTTCTTTCGGGCCCCACCCCCATGGAGCGGGAAATGGAAGTGGAGGTGGACAAAGGGTTTCTACTGGTACCCAGGCCAGCGGCGGCATCACCCGTGGTTTGGGCCAGTCCGGCCTTCCTGTTCAGGCTGGTTCTTTCCTTGGCGCTGCTGGTGTTTCCCTGCCCAGCCGTGGCCGCACGAGTTTCCTCCTCCCTCAGTACCACCCACCATGTCCACCACTTCCACAACAAGCATGGTACTGTGCCCATTGCCATCAACCGGATGCCCTTCCTTACACGTGGGGGCCATGGTAAGATAATTTGTTCATGCTTCTTTTTTTCACAAATGCTTCTGAAAGTGATTAAGTAGTGATTTTCTGCTGATTTTGCTCATCAAAATGTTGTTGAGTTTGAGCAAGAAGAAAGACATACACTTAAGGAGTCAGCAGCAGTTAATTTTCATCAAGCAGGTGATTAATGGTGGCAGTGAGCTCTAAGTCGAGCACATAAGCCCTTGCAATTGGCTCATCCATCTATTGATCTCTGTCATCTCTGGAAAGACTGAGAGGAGCCAGGCCTGAGCAACCGACCTCTCTGCCTCAGCTCCCCACAGGCCACTCTCTCGATTCAAATCCCCCAGACTGGCGGATGATGTTTCCAGGAGCTGCTCCCCTCCTGGGCTTTCCGTAGCACATCCCCAGCCAGCTGGGTTTCTCCTGCTTGTTTTTTAAGCTCTGCAGCCATCTTGGGTTTACTGATGTATTGAGCTGTGGCCAGTTTATATTCATCTAATTACCACCCGTGGCGTGATTGTTGATGCGTGATGGCAGCCGCTGAAGGAGCATGGCCTCAAGAGCTATTCCAGATGCAAAAATGCCAGTGCCGTGTGTCGTGGTACAGTGTGTTCTCACGACAATCCATTGATAATTGCCTGAACACTCATTATTTTGTCCTACTTTTCACAGTGTACGTCTTAAGCTCATTGCTTTGTGATGTACTGTTCTTAGCCTAAGCTGTCAGGGACGAGGCAGAGTTTCACACCCGGATTCCTTTGATGTTCCCCAACCCAAGCTTTTTCCACTGCAATGTTTCCTCTCCCCATTTTCTTTTGAATTTATTTCCCTTGCCCTCTTTTCATCAGCCTGTACATACATTACTGTGACGGGAGATGTTAGCAGTTATTGATCCCTTGGCATGTCCTTGCCTGTCGTTGCATTTGCATCCGCTTTGTGTTTTCCCAACAAGCCGTACTTCTCTCTGCTCATCCTTCCACAACCTCCCCCTCGCTTTTCCTCTCTCCTCTCTCTCACCCCAATATACCTGTAATTTGTATCAATCAATCGAGCGTCAGAAGGGCAGAGGAGCCTCATGTAGCCCTCAGTGGTTGATTGGTTGTGGTGAGCTTCACCACGCACGCAACCTCTTTCTCAGTTCAGATTTATAGTTATCCACAATTTTCTTCCATCCGACATCTGTGTTCACTGTCAGATTGTAACACTAATAATGAGGGTTTACCTGTGTTACAGAGAAGATGCAAAGGGATGAACTCAATGTATTGTCAATGACAAATCCATGCGGTTACCTATTCATGCAGTTTCTTGAATTAATGTAGTCTTGGATTTTGAGCTCAAACTTATTCTTGGTTTTTTCTTTTTTCATCAGGAAAAAGATTTATATCGCTACTATGATTGATTCGATCCTACTAGAACATTCAAAGAGCCTTCAATAATGATAGCAAACCTAATCTTTTATTTGTCCAGTTGAAAGCAAAACCCATCTGCAGCCATCAAACTTTATTTCAATTAATGGAAAACAGCGTAAAACATACATACAAAGAAAGAAGTATATATACATTTCTTAATTTTTTTTTTCTTTCACTAAGATTTGTGTTGGCTGTCAGCTTAGGTTTGAATGGAGGGAGGCTTGGCCTTTGTCAGGCTTTTCATTTTCATTGTGACATTTATGTGTGCTGCAATGGTCACAGTGTTTTACACAACTGATGTTTATTTGATACAGCACATTTGATTTATGTTCCCCAGTGCTGATCCGAAATAGGCGGAAGGAGGACGATCCTTATGTGTCTTTCAGTCTAAATTGTGTTTCTCATTTGTGTTGGTGTTGCACAGGGGCAGGTCCAGTCTCATAGCAGTCGGTCAGTGTGACAGTGACACCGAACAATCATTAGTCCCATCTTTGTTTTCAGCAGCTGAAGCGAAGTAAGTTTGGTGAAGAACCACGAAAAAATGATTCACGAGGACACCTTTTCATATTGTCAAAAGTAAACTTCTAAACGCATTAGCTCAGTGATCAGAGCAAAACAGCACGGAGGCAGTTTTTCTCTTCCAAAATGGCAGCTCAAACTTGTATCCTCTTCTTAATCTTTTTTTTTCCTCCTCCTTTTATTTTCCTGCCTTCTCTTCCGTCTAGCTTGGATAATTGGATTGCACCTCTCACATCTCGAGCTGCTAAGCTATTTAAAATGACATAATTAACATAAAAATGTTCTCTGGCTCTCTCTGTGGATTTATGGCTGTCAGAAGATATTGGCCTGTAAGAGAAATGCTTTATTTGCCCAGTGAAAAAGGGAAAGGCTATGTATCCTTCACGAACTCATAACTTGGGATATTGTCCGGCACTGCACACGCTCCATCAGTGTCCTGTTTGTTCTCATGTGCTGCAAGTTTGTCATTTGGGGGGGGGGGGCAGCAGCTAAACTAAAGCAAGATGAAGAAGTTGTTTGGTTTGTTGGTCGGCTGTATCGCTGTTCTTTTTTTTCCCCTGGCAGTATGTTGTAGCAATTACCAATGTACGCCTTCACAGTTTTCCATTTGCTTTGTGTTGTTTTTAGTCGCACACCTATAGCATTTCTTTATCATTAAGAGACAGCACTCCCTGTATAGTACCGCTCTTGTGTCGGGAGTCACTTTCAATCGCCATCAGAAATACTTCCATCGCAGCCTGGCATATGAAGTTCTTGTCTGAAATGCCAGCCCTTCATGTATTGTCAACCAAGTGGCTGAGCTTATTACCGCCACTAATATTCCACTCAATGATGAGGACCCACTTGCTTAGACAGTTTCCCAACTAGTTGTCATTGTTGCTACACTGATTTAGAGCCATATATTCACACGGACAGACCTTCCATCAGCCCCAAAAGCCTGTCTATCCCCTCTCCGCGGTGTACAGAAGCAATAAGCAAGGCTTACTGTCAGCAAGGAAAGGAGACGCCTATCGTACGTTAAGCTGTTAGACCTAAACCCTCCCCTTGGTTTGTGCACATCAGGTCCAAGAGATTCAAGGCTCAGTCTTATCTTCTTCTCCCTACCCACAGTTTCATTATTACGATACAGCTGCCTGGATGAGCTCCTGCAGGGCCTTGCTGTACTATTTTGCTGGCATGCTCCTACTTTGAGTGCACACATGCAGCACAGCAGATAGAATCACCGTTGCCTTTTGTGTCATTGGAGACGTGATGATGATCATGATCGGTTTTTCTAATAGGCTTAAATGAAAATGGATAAGTTTTAGTCCTTAAAGGAGTCTGCAACCAATATCAGAATTCAGACAGAGCAAAGGGGCCCAAGTTTTGGAGCCACCATCTGTTACCGTAATCCACCGTGATATGTGGAGTACTGCCTGGTTTAGAAGAATCTTTCAGTCCTGTCTGACCTATCGCAGCATTCTATATGTAAAGCAGTTCATTACTGTCTATTTCGATACTGCAAACTTTCACCCACACCACTCTGATTACAACTAATTGGAGAGTCTTGACAACTGAACTGTGACATTTCACCGGGCTGTCTTCCTGTTGATAAATGACCACCCCCCCCCAACCACACACACAGATACACACACGCACACATGCCAGCATATGCCTCTCCCACTGGCCTCTTGTTTAGATCAACAGTGATTTAAGTGTGTTTGTCGTAAGGTATAACTCTTAAATGCCACAATGTGAGTCTTACCTTCATGTGCTGTGCATATGTGGTGCATTTATATTTACAGTGCACACATGAATATTCCACTTTTGCAATTAAAAAGAGGTCGCATGGAGGTGTGAACAGCCAGAATCACTCCCCAATATGAACCAATAACCGCGCCCAGGTCTTGTTTATATGTGTGATCATCAGTCTTTCGCAACAGCGACATGATTGCGGTTTTGTTGGTATGGCTCGTTTCATTCGTTGCTTATCTGTCAACACATTTCAGCTGGAAAATACACAGTCACGTATTTATGCACATTTTTTTTGATATTCTGGAGAGGAAATAGAAAAAAAATGTTTGCCATGCAAGGTAATCCACACCCGAACGCCCCACAGCATAGGACTAAAGGGATTAAAAAGCTAATTTTGATTCAGGCTGTCTTTGATGGAGAGTTTCCAAGAAATTGTATTGCCTCATGGATGGCTTTGTCCTTGACGGTGGACAGAATATAACTACCTGGTCCTCCAGGCGAGGGCTTGGAGGTTACATAAATGTTGGTGCATGTACCCTCTTTTGTGCACAACTTTGTGATTGATAGAATGGTAGAAATGATTCCAAGATTGAAATATCTACCTTAGCAGGTAACGACTTCAAGACTCATTAAGACCGTTTGCCTCTTGCCCTGTCCATTATAATTGTTTCCGGAATAATCCGAGGACAGGCTGAACCTCTAGTGTGTTTGTGGAAAAGGAAGGAAGACAGGAAATGAAAATCTGACCTTGAGGATCTCAGGGAAAATGATTGATTCAAGTTACAATTCAGACAAGAGCATGATTAAAAGTGCTCACAAACCACCTGGACCTTCTCTCTACTACTTGTAGTTTATATGTGGATGAGAGCAGAACCTCTTAAATGCCCAAACGTGTAACTAGTAAACATTTCAAGTATAAAATACATCAACATTGAAAAGTGAAAATCCAAAAAATTTAAGGTTACTGATAAAATGTATCCATTGCATGAAATTACAATACATAGTGCAACATATGGATGCAATGAAATAAAACTATAATGCATATGCACAACTATTATAGATGCAGTGTGATGACCTGCACATGGTCTCTACTTGAATAGTGCTGTGTATTGATATTAATTACAGGGTTGCACTAGCTCCTCCTTTTTTGCTGCTCTTTGGCTATCATGGCGCCCTCCATGCAGTGCCCTTGAAGTCATTGGATAAATCTCATATATTCATATATTTTTGACCCCCCTGTATAAATTCACTTCCCTATTGTCACCTCCCAGCATGGATTTCTTTACTGTTTTTAACTTATCTGGCATATGATTATCATATCGTTGAAATTCAATTTCAGTGTTACTGAATTGCATACACATATATATATAATATTCTCCCTCTGTTGTCATCTTTGTTCTCTTAGTAAGTTTTTTCTCTTCACAGTCACTTTACGTCCTGTCTGTATTTTTCTTCCAGACCGTACCCTCCTCCTCTAAAGATTTGTTTCTCCCTCTGCTTCGCTTCACTTTGTTTCTTCTTCCTGAGCCATTATTTCTCTGCCTGCCATCGTGCACTTCCTTTGGGAGAACAGTCTCTGTCTGTTGTCCTCCGTGTGTTGTTGATTTGCTCGGCTTGACTGCACATGCATACTGATGGGGTCGACTGCTGCCCACACCCGTACATCTGCTCCGCCCTGGTCGTGCAGGGCTACTAGTGCTCTGATTGTCCTGAGCCTCAAGCGCTACCTTCACTGAAAACCACCCAGTATGTGGCGTCCAATGGTAAAGTCCCATTGCTTTTTTTCACCACTGGCATATATAACTGTTTACCTTCCTAATGACAAAGTGGTATATTCCATATCACATCTCTATATCAGAGCTGTGGGAGGGGAAGGGGGATCAGGTGCAATGTGTGTTTCGATCTGTGTGTGCAAGGATGTTGGGAAGAGCTGTTGAGCGCTCTCTTTTGAGAGTCAAGTCACAACCCTCTTCTTTTAAAGAACACCATTAGTATTCATGATTCTCCCTCCACACGAAGTCCAAGGCGCACAACCACATGCACAGACACACGCATAGTGATGAGACAAAGAAAGGACGCCTCAGGTGCTCTGGCCAGTTAAGATAAGCTTGCTGGTTTGACATTTTCTGTCCCGACCACACCAGCCCCAACCCTCAAACCCTTTCTACACCTGAGCATTTTGGCTTTCTTGAAAGGGGGACGTACATAAGGCAAGTGTGCCAGGCTACACTTCTCCAGAAAAGCGTCAAGACCAAAAAATGGAGCGAGTGTGTCATCAAGTTTCAGTTACTTCAGAGATGATGGTTTTGCAGCTTTTTTTTCTTATAACTCCTTGGCACTTGGCTTCAGGCTTGTGCATGTTTGACATTTTATGAGGCAAAAAAGTGTGTGTTTCAAGCAGCATCTTTAAAGTTTACATTGCCTGTTTGGTGCAATTGTATGTTCTTGCTGACGCACGAGTGTCTCCTCTCCGGCTTTCTTCTCAGCATGAGTCTAAAATGAACAGTCTAACAGCTCTAGGCCATGAACTGAAGTTGGCCCTGTGGGCTTGCCGTCCTCTTCTTTTGAATGGCAGCCCCGGTTTGATTCTGAGATGTAAAGTCAGCAGAACAGCAGGCAGCACTCTCGGGTGATAACCAAAAGCAAATATAGAGCGGGATTGTTACTGCCGATTCATGACAAATGCGTGTAGCCGGATTTTGACTAAAATAGCAAGACTGGCATGTGTTTGATCAGCTAGTCTTGATGCATGTGATTTGACAAGTTTTCTTCCAACTAGGGAGCCATCTATTTATCTCCAATTATTCAAACTGCATCACTCTTATTTGCTTAAGTGTTGCTTTAATTCAACATCCTTCTATTAGTATGATTTAAGCACAGAAAACCACTCATGTTAGGCCAAAGGAAGCTCTGAACAGTGTACATACAACAAGACACCAATCACCTCTGCAGTCCCCTGCCCAGAGCCAGCAAACTAGCAAGTAAGAGTCTCTTCCCTGCCTGCCAGTATAATTGATTTGCCGTGTCTCCAGCCCGGATGTTCGGGCACAGACACCAAATAAGGTGTCACACCGAGCCAAGGAGACCAGATGAACATATTCTTCCCTATGCAGCCATTCATAGCTCCCCCTCTTAAAATGAGCGAAGCGACGGGGAGAGGAAAGATAACGCTTTGCCTGGCTGAGGTGCTGGCGATCCTCCTCCATCTCAGGTTTGATTAATGCTCCTCCGAAGCGGGAGAAGGCCCACACCAATCAATATGTCACAAACTAACAGAAATGAATGGATTTGGCATTCAGGTTCTTATCTGCAAGTTACCTATTATTCTTTGGTCTTTTCATTGTTGATGTTGTCACCTTTCTCACACTCAGTTCTAGCACAGAGAATAGTTGAATTTATGCCATGAAATTCCATTCTCATTTGATTGTACATTAAAATCACCTTTTCTTCTGCACTAAATCGCGGTTTTCATCAACGCAGCAGGAGTAGTTAGAAGGAAGTCTCTCTGGGTTTTTAACAATGAGCAGTCTTCCCCTTGGGATTTAGCCATGTGAAGATTTGTTAAAAGTTGGTGTTGAGCTCAGGGAGGTGGCATGAATACTCTGTAGTGTGCAGATGGAATACTCTCTCATTTCCACCCACTCCTTCTTGCCACGGCACATGAAAGCGGCGCAGGCACATCTTTTGGAACAAACCACAGCGTGAGCAACACTTTGGCACTGCAGACGGCAGAGATGATGGGGCAGTATCTTCAGAGGTTATGGGGATGGAAGCCCACTTTAATTATTTAGCCATTTGATATTAAAGCGTTGCAAGTTGCCTGCATCAAGGATTTGGTCTTCACTGGGAGTGCTTGCTATTAATAAACAAAGTGGCTTATATTATGCATGACTGATGCTTTGAAAAGGTGCCACCTCTGCCACTTTGCCCAACCAAAGGGGTTCTAGAAGGCAGAGGAAAACACTAATTCAGCAACTGACATCCTTCACCTCCAACTGCACGTTTCAAGGGGGCTTTGACTGTGGTTACTTTCCAGATGACACTCTCCAGGAACTAATAATTAATATAGTAAGAAGTAATATACACTATTATTACATCACACTAGAAACTATACAGATCTATGTGGAAATGCCAGCACATGAAGCTTGATACAGTTTGGCAGAGCGAGCAGCAGATTTGAAACATATCACATGAAGGACATGAAGTATTATCATTATTATAACAATGCTTATGATAATTATTATTATAATTATAAGTACTTGAGAACATAGAGTACCAAGTCAGCAATTTGGTGATGTGATTTGGGATCCATTTAAAATTAAAAGACAGTAATAAAAGTATGAAATCTATCCAAAATCTAGCAGGCACCATTGAAGGGAGGTGCGAACCACAGCCATGTGACTGTCCTTGTAAATATATAAGCATCCTCTGTCTTCAGCTCTATTACAATAAAGCTTAGAATAAATACCAATACAACTTTCAATAATTTTGTGATTGATGGAGATGATTTAATTTTCAAATCTTCCTGAGCTGGTAAAAATTTCACTGAACTGCATGCTTGTCTTGAAAACCAAACCTTAGGTAATACGATTGTTGGGCTTGAAAGCACCATTTTGTACTCACTTTGATCTACCTACTAGATAGAGCCCGATGTAGCTGAACGAGCATCTAAAATGGAGGCAACACATGAAAACATCAACCCCATAAAACCTTGCGCACCAAATTTTACAAAATTATTCCAAATTTGCATTTGTTTGATTTCAGCAGCTTACAAAGTTTCTCAGAGACTGTGGCTAGAAGCTACAAGCTGTGGCTTCAGTTCACAGTGCAGCAATTCACCTGAATTGTCTTCAATATTGTTGATACACATTTAAGAGGGAGGTTAATCACTTTATCCATTCAATCCAGCTCGTATACGTCACTAATCAGCAAAGCATTCATGTTATTCTTTGCCCTCCCCCTTCCCCGCCAGCTATGGAGAACACTGCATGGGCCATTAAACATTTATCCATAGAGCTATACTTGTCTCCCACTTGGCTCCATCCTGCAGTTCATTATGTTCAAAAAAAGAAAAAAAAAGAAAGAAAAACCTTTCCATTGTTGTGTCGGCTGCCTTCAACTATTTAAATGTAATTTCTTCGACTGAGAGCACGCACAGAGAGTAGAATGTCAACAAGGGTTTTCTTGTCAGCTTTTGTTTATTCCAACTAGTTGACAGAGGAATCGACCCATGGGACAGGGCAGTATATTGGCTACACTTGTTTTATACCTGTGATTTATTTATTTTTTTTAACTGCAATCCTGATTTACTGATTTCCTACCTTAATTATTCCTCCTTCTTGGATTGGATCCTCCTTCAACCGTGCAACTGAGGTTCAAGTGCGCAAGGCAGAACATTATATATCACCTGAATGTTCCACTGTTTGAAATACCGTGTACGGACTTGAAGGAGGTTTACTGAAGAGGCTTGGCAGACAGAAACCTCCTGCTGAGCCTTCATATAAATAAAACAAATGTACACACATGCACACGCATTCTACCGGCAAAAAAGACACTTTGCAAGTGAACTTCAAAGATCTCTGCATCTTCATCTGACACATCTGTGTCAGGGCTCTGATGGCTGACAGACACAGCATCCATCACCATCATTCCCCCATGCCACAGCCACTAATGTACCCACAAGTCATCCCTGCATGCAGCTTCCATATCGGAAAGAGGAGAAGGAGGGGAAGATGTGATATCTGATGGAAATGAGGAAGAACGGTGGTAAGGGTGAAGATTAATAAAGTAGGATAAAGACTGGGAGCTTGCACAGTGAAGGCAAAGTCAGGTTGTAGAGTGAGACCACGGAGAGAAATGGAGTCCGGGTATGGTGTGTTTGAAGCTTCAACTTGTATTCTTGCACACAGGGCTTTGACACACTAATCCTCCTCCCTGGGGCCTTTGCGGGGCTGTAGAGATGCACTAAGGCACTACTGGAGCAGAACCAGAGATAGGCGAACCCTTGCTACGTTCCATTCCGCTCTAACCTGCCATCTTATCCCATGCCATCAGTCATTTTACTGTGGAAATATCATTCATATGTGTGCCCAGGTGACTGTCCCAACTGGGGCAAACCAAAAACACGCACAGTTACACGGTTTAGGGCTGCAGGGTTTTAAACTCAGTCACTTTCTGCCTGTGGAACGGTTGAAAATATGATAAGATGTCGTCTTGCTTATAGTCTTCTTTCTTATTCTGCAGGCTCTCATTCACACTCCATTCAGAAGCACAGGTCAGAAAGATCTCATTGTCCTAGACAATGGTTCACTGTTCTATTATCACTGCTATCATCCAGGGACGCTACTATCCTTGGTAACTAGGGGAACCAAGATAAGGGAAAGGCATAACTTGGAGAGACCTGGCTAAATCTAGTTGCGTTCAAAGGTGAGTGAAAAGAGGAAAGAGCAATACACATGTAATTTGAATTAAGACCATGTGACAGGGACCAGGTTTAAATATTAACACACGCAACAGATTATAAATTAGGTTTAACTGGGTGTTGCAATGGGGTAATGCCTTGAGATATAGGTAATTTAGCTAATAGCTAATTTAATTTACATTGATTTTTATCGTTTGTGTCTTGGATTATTTGCTTTAAGGTGCCCTTGAGAAGAAAGCATTTATAAATATAGTCGTGAATTGTTCTTGCTCCTTAGCACTGAACCTTAAATGAATACTTGTGCCTTACAATTTTAAATGCCATTTCTTCTTCTTCAAAAAAAAAAAAAAAATCCATCACATTAATGTGGATTAAATTAACTTTTCCTTTTTCATCACTTAATACCCAGTTACGGCCCCGCTACAGAAAAGAAGCTCACCTGTAATAATATGTAAAGGGCAGCTGTCAAGCCACTTGGCAGGATAGCTGGAGATTATTCCATTTGTCTGTTGCATTAGTACCGGCACCAACTGGTTGACTTAAAGTCAGACCACTTTTAGCAATCTTACGGTCCATTTATAGTTATCTGATTGTGGGAGCTATACTTCAGATTGGGATTGGACCAGGTGCATTTTGTTCCCTTATGGGATGGAGGAACAGTACGGGTCAATATCTCAGAGAGAGTCAAGTGAGAGCAATAATTTGAAGTGGCTGTAAACTAGATTGATTGTAGCAGAGGACAATGCAGGCAGAGCGGTGGTAATGGCAGTGCACAGTGATGGCCTATCCAGCGTCATCCTGTACTTACAGAGAGAGTGGAGTCTGTAATCTGTCTGCGATGATAACTGTAATGTGGGGGCCTTAATCTGCCAAGGGGCAAACCAAAAGGCTTATCTCATGGCCTGTATGTAAGGCAAATCACTCAGTCGCCCATCCTCTACAAGATTCACCCTATCCTCCTCCCTCTCATTTTCCCCATGCCAGCTAATGTTTCCTCATTGGGCAGATTATTGACCGCCAATGGCAGGGCACGTGGGCGGGCTAAGAGGCTCAGTCTGGCAGAGAATTTAAAAAATTATCTTTTCCTTGGAATCTCCCAATTTAAACTGCAACAGTGTAGAATGTCTTCCTGAGACATTTAACGGGAGTAAACATGACATTTCATCTGCTTATTTGTTTATGCTGAGAGACTAAATGGCCCCTTAGCCACATAAATTGAAGTTGGCACCCAACAATTCCACTAAATACTGATAATTCACTCTTAATTTGACTCTCCGAAGTAATTTAAACTCCTTGCAAAGTGTTCACTTGTATCAAGTGTCCTGAAAACTTGGAGCGCTCTTCGTTTGGTGCAGAGCTATCTCACTCCATATTCATCTGTCAGGATAATAGCCATTCAGTGCAAAAGCAGTCCTATTCCTTTCAGCTTGAATAAAAGTCTAGCTTCACCCACAAACAGGTTTAGTTTACAACAGACTGTCATCATGAAACTAAATCCCAAGCAGTCATGTACTACTGTACTCTCAGTAGGCCTTGAAATGGTTAGGAGCTATTTTTAGTTATGCTGGCCCCTGTAATGACCACATTACAGACCTGCTTGCTTTACAGTTACCGAGACAAACACCCTGGCATCGTGTCAAAGACAAACAAATTGCAGCAAGATTCATTGGAAGAGGCAGCAAAAGTAATTTGGCATTTGAGGAATTATACCGACAGACACTTAGATGCACTGCTGCCAGACATATCTAGCTCAAGGTAGATAAATGTTTCCCAGGAAGCTAATTAAGGCAACATCCTGCCAAAACAAACAGCCTCCACCTGGGCGCCATTTTTCAGATGCCGTTGAACACGTTTGACCTTCCGCCGTCCACTTGTCCCCATGTCCATGTCTGTCTGCACTAGAAACACTTGGTACGTTGATCTGCTTGTCAATGATTTAGTGTTGTTTTTAAAGCTCCTTCTTTTTGCTAACAAGTGGAACATCACTCTTATTGTTGAATAACACCCCTATGCTGTGGTGCAGTGTTTTGATTTCCACTTTATTTCCTTTCTATTATTGAGAGTCAGATAAAGACTCCGTGTTTGCATTGAGTGGCCTGAGTGAAATATAGCTATCTTGTGTGCTCGGCTTTCTGCAGAGGTAGAGTTCCCAGCACTGCACTTGACTTTAATCATTTCCCCTGTTGCGAGTGTGCTCCCTACCTGTCAGTCATCCATCTTGCTTTGTCAGGTCTCTCTCAACATTCAAAGCCCCCATATTCCTACCTGAACCTGCTCTGTGGTCTCATATAGTGCAGACGGATGTAGAGCTCCTCAGGTATTGATTGTATTTCACTCACAGGTAGAGGTTATTGTCCATAAGCTTTACTTTGGGGTTCAGAAGGTCAAAGCTATTCAAGAGTAATAAATATGATTGATGCTGTACTCTGGTCGAGACCTTTAAGTGGGAGATAATGGATGTTTTGCTGTAGTATCTTCAACTTTCTGCTCTCACCCCAATGCTCAGTGAAAAATTAATTTTTATTCTTACAAGGCTGCTAGGTTCTGCCCCCTCAGCAACAGCCCACGGCTATATTTTGTTGAAGATGATATCAATCTTTTTCACACAGATGGGAGATGTGGGATTCCATGTCTATTTTAAATCCGAGATGTCAGTGATTCAGAGACGGTGAAAGTATGTAGATAATTCACAAGTTTGGACGAGGGGAGACTGTAAATGTACTGTATCCTGCTAAATGACTCATTCCACTTGCGTAAATGTTGCTCCAGCCGCAACACAAAGAAAAAACAAAAACAGTCAATAATTATGTGCACTCAGAGAGCCTCCTATTTGAGTAATCTTTATGTGAAAATGTTTAACCCTTTAAAAATACCTTTTTAATCAAGTTTTGCCCTCACTTATCCATGACTAATTAAATAAATTGCATGTTGTGAATTTAACTTACAAAAATATGTTAATGCAGATGTGCAGTCACAATGCCAACAAGGCATGCTGGGTATCAAAAATAAAATCCTTGATTGGGTTGCATGTTCACGCTCACATGTGGTTCCATCTGCTCAAGAACGCTAAAAATGGAAGGTGATGTCGGTTAGTTCGTGTGTTCATCGACGTGCTTGCAATGCAAGTCAATTTGTGCCGATGGAAAAGGTGTCAGCGTGTGTTACTGTAGCTGTGCGTGTTGCACAAGGCCAGATAGATGGAAGGGAGGGAGCAGAGAGAGAGAGTGAGAGGGGGGAGGATTGATAAATGCAGGCACAGTGGGCGAGCAGGTGAGAGATGGAGAGCGTTATTTTTCTCCCCCTCTCAGTGCCGGGAGGTGACCTCTAGCTCGGCGATATGAAGAGAATGTCACGCAACATTACCCCTCCCTTCGCCCAGACGCAGATGAAGTTTTATTTTTTGTGCCACACTATGGAGAGAAAACTATTATTTTCCTTGTTGATTAATGTCTGGGATGTGGGCAGGCAGTGCACAAGCACGCAGTAAAGAAAAGATTGCTATCCTTTTATATATTCTTAGTCTGATCTGCCACATATATAAATCAGACCGCTGACAGACTCAGACGAGGACCAGAGCGTCTGGGGATTCCTCCCCCTGGAGGTCACCTATGACACTCTCTCACTAGTGAACTGACCTCCCTCCTGAAAGGACTGCTGTTTCACATTTTCAGCTTTCGTTGGAAAATGGGCTCCCTATGGAAGATTTTTATGGCAACCCTGCTTTTTCATATAACAAACGGGACTAAGGTCAAGAGCCAGCAACGACACCATGAATACCTAAAGAGCGCTTTCATCCACGGAGTCACTACAGCGCACTCAATGTGCGCTGTTATTTACTTTCATCCAACAGCTTCTGTTTCTGTTGCCATTTTGGACCCTATTCCATTTTGCTGCCATGCTGAAACAAGAAGCATTGACAGCAAATGTGACCGTGGAGTCATATACAAATGTTATCAAGATGGCACCAAAGGACGCATACCGATATACACAGTTTTCCGAATAGTGCACTGGTGGCATGTCTGTGTGTTTGATTACCTGGCAAAAGATGTAACCGTTTTCCGGATGGGTTGGCCAGTTTGCACCTACGAGCACCCATGCCAGTGGTTAATTACCAAATGCAGAGAGCTGGGCTGCCAGCTCAGCCCACTACTTCCTCTCTGCAATTACCTGTCAGATGTGACCATCATCTAAACACTTTGGCTTTCTGTTTGATAGGGGCCTTCCATTCTTTACCCGCAGAATCATTCATTCGGGCTGCTTGGCCATTACAAACACTCTGTGGCTCATGTGTGGTGGGAGGTGAAACTGGTCTGACACATTAACCGACTGGCTACGAGGCATGGCTGCTATGAGAGAGAGTCCCTTTAGAGGGAGACTGTCAGACGCTTGTCAAGTCTGACACATGAATGGAGGTGTGACACTGGGTTGTGACTTTGGGCAGTGGGTAGCAGGGGCCGCATAGGGACCTCCTTTTGCATTATTTTGGCGAGTGCTTTGTGTTGCATCCCACATGTGGAGGTAAAGCAAGAGTAAATGTGTTTATCACAGCATGTTCCAAAATGTATGCATTATGGAAGAAGGAAGAAGCTGGGAAGTGAGGAGAAGCAAGCACTAGCAGTTGCGTGGGTTAGTGTGCCGCTGTGTCTGTGTGCGTTAGTACAGTCTGTGAAAAAGGAGCTGTTGCCAGGCTAATTAGAAAGTCATGCAATACACATTACATTGTTCGCAGTTATAAATGCTGTGCTCGGTGTCGTCTCAATACCTTCTGATGAGTGGAAACTGACACAAAATGCTTCATTCTGAACTGAGTGGGTGGTATGTGTGCACTTATGTTTAATGCACATGTATGTGTACATGTGGGCAGTGTGTCTGCGTGTGGGTGGGTGGGTGGGTGGTGGGCTGGAATCCGAAAAAGATTACTTTCTCTCTGCATAAAGAGTTGAAGCTGATGCTTGATTGGCAGGAGAATATCCACTCCACTCTGAGTGCATCTCAGTTTGATTATGAGTTAAGCCCTGAACGCTCACAGTGAACACACACCTTGTTGCAGGTGTGGCGAGAGATAATAATATATAATCGTTTCCACATATTTACTCAAGACTCACTACGTCTTATGAATTCTAACAGTAACATGACAGCCTAGTGAGCTCTTAGCTGAAGCCAACATATAAGATGCCTGACTTGTGATTTATTTATTTTTTTAGAAATTATTTTGGCCAGCATTAAAGCTGTATTAACTTAGCCTTGGTTATAAAAAAGTGTGCAGTAGTGGGAGATCCATCCTGATGATGTACTGGGGGGGGGGCATCTTTACCAGTTCAGGTCTCAGCAGCAGCTGTCGGAGGACTTCAGCTCTGTTGTTATTGTAGTGTTAAGGATCAACTTCCCACGCTGAGCCTGTGCAACACTTGTCAGGTCAGTCTTTTGTATTGTAACCCCTGTCTGAAACAGACACACTCATAAATAGTGGAATGTTGGCTGAGTCATTATTCAATGACTCTCAAACTGTAACCTCATTATTAATTATTTCTGTTGGCTATGAAAGCTTGACGCTGTGATGGTTGTTCGGCATGGTGTGAGGTAAAGATTACCTGAGGATGAAACATGACTTTGACAGTTGCACTAATTTATTTTGAGAGTATTACAACTCGCATCACATTTAACGCATGAAAATCTGTTTACTCTTGCTGATTAGTATTCAACCCCTGATAACTGACTGTAATCAGTTGAGGAGCTCTGTCAGCTCTTAAAAAATAAACCCTTTTGATGTCATCTGGGACATTTCGCATCAAAGCCTGTGTTAAAAAGCAGGCGGGAATGTAAAGCAATGAGTGATTACATGACCCACCCACACTGGGTGGGATTTAGCTGCAATTACAAACTTTGTTTTTGGGTCTTGACTTTTCTTTTTCTACTGTCTTTGTGAGTCCCCTCACTTGGGATAATGACATTTGCAAGGGTTCCTCCTTTTAAAACTTGAATGTGCATAGTTAATTTGTACAGACTAATAACCATAGGCACATTTTTAACTGAATTGTGTAGTGTAGGATGGTGACTAACAATAGTGTTGCATGTCTTGGTCAGTTTTGGAGATGAGTGAGAGATATATAATATATGTAGTTTGCACCTGGATTGTATCTTACTAAATATTCAGCACCAACAGAGAAAAAGTAATCCCAACTAATACCATACAACATGGACAGATCCACCAGTCTATCGCAGGGCCAACATATATTTATTTATTTATTTATTTATATATACATAATGATGCAAAAGCAATAAATCATAAAAGTACATCTTAAGCAACTAAAAATGTTTTTTATATGAACAAAGGAAGAGATTTGAACCCTGAACTTTCTTGCTGAGAAGCCAGTTGCCAAACACTGCACCACCTTTTTCCCAGAGAGGAAAAAGTATTGAGAAATCATTTGATCAAACTTTTTTTTCTTCTTTTTTTGGAAGAATCAAGTCTTCAAATGACACAGTAAGCAGGCACCAGGACTGTCCAGTAACAGGAAGTGGTTGATGATGAGTCAGTGGTACATCTTGCAGAAGTGCGCTGGCATGGCAGCCTGTTTCTGTAAAATGACACGGGGCATTTCATATCCTGCTGCTGGCCCACGGGTGGCAGCCACTGTGACTGAATGTGAATCCAGCTCCTCAACAAGACACTGCTGTCAGAGCTTTCCACAAAATAACCACTGTATGAAGAAAGTAACAGAATGTACAAGAAAAGGGACATAGAACCAACTCGCAACCCTTAACCAACGGAAGAGACCAAATACGATCCACGGAGATGTTGCGTTACATTGAGCAGTCAGTGATAAAGAAGTGTGGGAATTCTGAAGAGGAAGTGGTAAAGCTTTCCTCTTAAACTCCTCTTGAGGATAGATGTTATCCATTGTGAGATCCTATAACTCTCTTCCCAGAGCTCCAAGGGTGGCAAGCAAAAGCACAGCGGCAGGAATTTGATTCACTTGCTACAGTATGTAAATGAGAGAGTAAGAGTATCTTTGAATGCATAATCACAGCACCAAGCGCCGCCCCTGCAGGATATCTGCATCATAAGCGTTATCTCAGAGGCCCCAATTAAAAACTTCTCCTTATTCAGTAACATTGTTCTCTGAAAAACATCATACTGCTTACGCTCACTTTCTTCACCTCAGTTATCTCCCTCCGTCTTCGACAAGAAGATGACAAGGAATGTTTTCTCCATCCAAACATGAAACAAAGTAACAGAAGAGAATGATGAAGAGGACATGAAGGATGAAGGGCCCAAAGGATATTATTTAGCAAGACAAGCTTACCAAGGTCCAAAGAAGTGCATTGGGAAAAAAGGAAAAGGAATCAAACTTGTTAGCATTTAGTTTTATATATTCCTGAAGTTCTCACATGAAACAATCTTTCCTTTAAAGTGAGTGCAGCTCTTTTGTAGCAGTGCGGAGGCTATTCCAGACTGTGAGGTAGATGCATCTTAGTCCCCCCTGCCCTTCAACACCCCATCCTCCTGCCAGCGGTTCCTCCCCAAACATGTTGTGATCTTTCGAGGCTTTCAGGTTGACTGCCGGTCTTTATTGCTTATTCTTTCCCCTTCTGAATCTCCCCATTCCGTCTTGTCCATTCCCAGCCAGGTCAGGCAGAATTTCTCCCATCAGTGATGTGGATCTGGGAGGCTTTCCGGCTGTGTCTGGAGCAGCTGTCATCGGCACAGCGGACACTCTTAATTGGCTCCCGGGGGGACCTTCCCCTCGGTGGTGCAGAGCAGGGCAGTAATGGTTGAGGCATGTCGCAGAGAACCAGAGTGCATGTAGGCCCAGTTTAAAACCCACCGAGCAGGCCTGTGGGCTGTATTACTGTGCCTTGCAATTCAGTTAACAGCTGAGAACAAAAAACAACTGTATCCATTTTAAAGAATATGCAGTGTCTTTGTAGATTAATCTTCTACTCGTATCTGCACCTACTCCTTTTTTTGACAATGTATGACAATGTATAATCTGCAGACAAAGTGGACACAAACCAGAATGAGCCATCAGGACTTTGGTAGCTCTGTGATGCCACAACAAAACTGTCACTGCCCTTAGCTGTGACTCCAGCCTAACATCCAACTTTGCAGGACTAGTTTTTTCTTGCTCTTCGATTGATTTCTGATATATTTATATTTAATTGCACATAACCAGGGAGCAAATCAGAACAGTGCTGAGTCACTTTTCTGAGTCCCGGGAGCTTACATTTTGCTGTCTTTCTTCCCACTTAAAGTCACACATTGATTTTTAACACTAGATAAGTGTAAAATATGGGACCTTTAAGTTTAGTTTACTTTGAAAACGAATGTGACGGAGAAACCAGATGCTGGTTTTTTCGCACAAAATTAACTATCTCTCTTTTGGACTCATAATGTATGGTGGCCTTTACTATTTTACAACATCTGCAATCCAGATGGTGGTCCGAGTCATCTTGACATCCACTCTCTGAATTTCTCTATTTCACTTTCTCCATTGATATACCTGCATCAATCTATAGCTTTTTTTTTTCTTCTCTGTCTTGCTGGCTGTGGGCTATTCACAGCCAGAGCAGAAAGATGACTTGGTGAATCAGACATCTGCTTTCTCCTCTCCCACTCCCTCATTTTCATTCCTTGGCTCTGATATCCAGCCCGCTCTCCTTCATGCCACATGACCCTGATATCCTTAGATACCTTCTCTCTATACCTTCTCCTTTTCACCCTCATTTATTCCCTATTCATTTTTCTTTAAGCTTCTTGTTTATTTTCTGTCACCATCTTAGACTATACCTCTCTCTCCTTTCATCCCTCTCTCTATCTGTTTCTCTCTCTATGTGCTGCGGCAACAAGACGGTTTTATCTTTATTTGCCAGTCCCCTCATTACAGCTGATGCAATTCTAGCGGTTCCTTTTTCCCCCATCTGCTTCTCACCTCCCTTGCTCCAGTCCAGACTGAGTGGGTGCATTATTATGGGACTCCAAACAAATAAAAGCATGACTTGGTGTCTGCTGCTGCTAATTGAGAGGTCAACAGAGGCCTAGACGGATAATGGAATGAAAAAAAAAATGTGGGAAGGTTTGAGGGAATCATTTGAGTATGAGAGCGAGCATTTCCATTCTCACTGTCTGTCTCTTAGCATTTCCTTTCTGGCAGGGAGAGTTTTTGTGATTATTAGTATTTTTTTTGTTACGTTTTGGGGGGGGGGTGGAGTTTGTCACTTACAGCAGGACACAAACTTTTTTTCTCAACTTCTTCATTTATTTATTAAGTTGAAAGTTGAACTTAGTTCTGACAGAAAAGCTCAGTTTAATTCAAATTGGAAGTGATATCAGGAACGACACCCTGTTGTACAATAGCACAAAGCCAGGGTGTATTACCTGATGATTAACATCTACTCACTGGTCAATTAAATGGTGCCCAAGACATGAGAAAGAAACAACTTAACAGTGTGATATTTTTGTAGCCTCCGGTTCTCTGGCATTGTCAACTGATTGTTAATTAAAGTTAGGCAGGAGGTAGATGGGTGACTGACCTTTTAGCTCAATTTATTTCCTAGCTGCTGGTGAATCAGAGGTATATTTCCCTTTTTCCTGGTGAGTAACCAAGCAAAGACAGAGCGCTGCACCCTCGGGTATCCTGCAGTCTGAATTATACAGTCACTAGGCCTGGCTGTTTGTACACGTAATGGGCACACACACATATTCATAGCACAGCAACAGAATTATGCAGCCGTGTCTGTTCTTGTTAGCAAACAGTGCACACACAGCAGGTGTACACCTGCTCACATGCACCTGCATTTAAAAGCACAGCAACAAGAGCTCTCGTGGTAGCAACACATACACAACAATACAATACTCACCCAGTACACTGGACCAGTCTAGACAAATTGGATTTTTAGGCCCTTGCTTATATTTACCAGCATCCCAGATTTCACAGCTACACATAAGTACAAGTGAAACTCAATATGTACTGTTGTTTTAAAACAATCAATAATGATATATCACCCCAGGCTTTTCACCTTGGGTTCAACAACAATTGACCATTTTCATGCACAGTCCAGTATATTTGTGCCAGTGGCCAAAGATGTCAGAGCAAGTAGCTTAACTTCCAATAGTTTGATACGAAGTAAACTAAAGCTGGTAAACATGAGCAGCTACAGTAAGTGTTATGACCTAAAGTTCTCCGGAAAAAAGTGACACACATGGGAAGTTACAAGTCAGGGCATCCTGATCAATTATGTGGGTGAAGTCTGCTGAACAATTTGCATGCTTAACTTCTGAACTTTTATGTTCAGTTTTGTGCTTTTCCTGCTTCGTATTGCCACAAATTTAGATTTTTGGAAAATCATGAAACAGCATGCATGACAATGATATTTTGTTTTTTTTTATAGTATAATTAAATAGACTTGTGTCAGTAGGGGGAGCCACGTCAGATTCTTATTATTTATACCTCAGCTTGTCAACTACCACTGCAAGCCCTGAAGCTAATCCAACTTGATAATGAGCAGAAGCATCTTTGAGGTTTTTCATGGATTATTGTTTAACTTTTACACTTGACTAATCCAACTTGACAGATCCAAGTTAAAACACATTAGTTTTTAGCAATGCAGATACAGGCTAAATCTGGCCACTGCAAACTTAATGTGGGGAGGCAGCCGTAGGCTGATGGAAGGTCTTAGACCAAAACTGGTCGCAGCCAGTTAGGTAGCTAACGCTCTGTCTGTCTCAAATGAGTAGCGATGGTGGGCCAAGACAGACAGACAGAGTGACCGCTGAGACTGATGAAAGGTGCCTCTGAGAAACAAATGAGGGTGTGATGGGAAAGGACTCCTCAGATGGAATGGTGGACAAAAAGGTCAAAGTTTGGGGTGACGCATGAAAAGGAAACATCTACTGTGATCAGAGAAATGAAAGCCACTTTGAAGTGGTGCTTCACGGTGTGAAGCTTTTCAAGTCCATATGGTGCTCGGTCATCACTGACAAATCATCACTGTTCATTTGTTGTACGTACACTCGCTCGTGTAGTATGTATGCATTACAGGCGGGTGACAAAATACAGGAAATATGTGTATGGAAAATCATAATGAACACAGATGCTTCCACACAGGTGCACTGTATGCTAGGATTAGTCAGTGATTAAGATTATTGTCCAATATAAAAATGCCCATCAGACCCAGTTTTGTATCAAGTGGATAACATAGGAAAGACTTAGAAAAGGGGTTGATCGTTGGGATGCAGATGGGTGGCGCTGATACAGGAATATCTGTATTTCGATCCGTTGGAAAGGAGCCAGTAAATTGAAGAGCAACTCTTCCTTGGGTGACTGAGAACGTCAATGCTGGACGGGATAAGACCGTGAGCAAGAACAGAACTGCAGACAGTTACTTAGACAAACCTCTCGTTACAAAGACGAATGTGCATTTGAAAGTTCATTGGTGCAAAGACATTGGCGCTCGTCTACGTGAGACAAGTTATTCCTCGCCATATTCCCTATAAGTGGGTGAGTGCATGTGAGGCTTACACCCAGAGGATTCAAGCCTGAATACTTGACCTCTCCAGTGATGGGGCCTGATAGCGCTGTCCTGCTGCTGGTGATAGGTCGCTGAGAATCAATCCAGGGTGGCTTTAAATGAAGTAACTGAAGGGAGCAGGAGTCCCTTCCACGATGATGACGCCTCCGTCACGGCGGTGACCGAACTGAGGAATATAAAAATGATGTGAATCTTACACTTTGGTCTTCATCAGTCACTAGAGCTCAGATGCACCTTTATGTGAGATTGTCAGACAGACTGTCCACCACTATCTTGAAAACAAATGAGGAAATACTGTTGTCTATACTGTACATGTCTGACCTAACGTGTATACCTATACACCTACATGCAAGTGCTGTTTACAATGCCCACCTCTAGCATTGCTCTCCTTACACTTGCACCATATGTTTACAGGTACACTCATGGCCATAGCTGTTATATATACGCTGTGTGTATTTCAATTTATTCACCTTGGTCACAAATAGTATTTATGTCGTTGCATAAGTCTGTAAAACCTTTTTACTGGTGCTTTATCAGGACCGGTTCCAGACTATTTTAATATGTTATCTAAAGTGAAATAATAGAATGTAATAATGCATATATTTATAATGTATTCAATTTTGCTGTTTACTGTTTAGCTGCTCAGACTTGGGGAGTGCCTGGGTTGCACTGGATTTGCTTTCCCTGCAAATTACATGTTCGCAGCACATAAACATGAATGATGCAATGTTATACAGGACCTGAGATGATAGGGAAGTCAGCTATTTTGTGCCTATGTAGTGTGAGTGACTGAAAGTAAGACACTGGTAGACATAGCATTGTGCAGCAACTACAATTGCACAAAATGTGTGTAAACATGTAGTGCTGGATGTGTGTATCCTATATATCTTTATAGGTTTATCTCTCTATACGCACATTACTCTACAAGCATACTGTTGTTTCCACTTTGATAAGATTCTAGACTGCATTTCATTGCTTCATTGCTTGTACTCCATGTAACGGCAATCAACCTGAAATTAATCTAATCTAAATGTATATTTCCTCAGCCATTAAGAAGACATAAACAAGCGACAGATTGGACGTGTTGTCTGCCTGCCTGATAGGACCCTTTTCTAGAGACTGTCACCTGTGTCAGAGAAGAACATACATCAGCCCTGAGGTTATTGTCTAGCACTAACTCAATGGCTGAAAGGAGGGAAAGGGGAGCTGCCATAGATGCGTGTGTGTGTGTGGGGGGTCTGGCTGCAGTTTATAAAACCATGGCTGTGGAATATGTAGAAAATCCCCGGCTGTAGAAATGAGACTTAACAAGGGAAGCGAGTAGATGAGTAGATGTAACCTTGAGGTTACAGAAGCTTGCGTGTGACACAGAAGGGAGAATACCAGTGTTATCTCTCAGAGAAGAGGCAGCCAAATCACATAACCAACTGTTGCAACGCATCTGTGCAGTGACCAGCGTCAGCAGACTCTGATCTTTCTGGGCAGCTCTTAGTAGAACTGTATTAATGTCAGGATGCTGCTGGAAAAGAGCACACATGCTCAGTCGACTGTCTCAGCCTAAATACATGTCCAACAGGACTAAAGGTCCATTGCTCATACATGCTTAATTACACCCGACGAATTACAAAGTCATT
The DNA here is from genome assembly GCA_034769265.1 of Remorina albescens. NCBI lineage: Eukaryota > Metazoa > Chordata > Actinopteri > Carangiformes > Echeneidae > Remorina > Remorina albescens. The sequence goes on along the minus strand of CM068495.1, from coordinate 4,741,284 downwards.
CTCAAAGTTTGCCTCACAACAGTTCGATGACAAGAAGTGCGATTTAATGTTGTTGGCAATGCTAGAGGCCACAGTGTAATTCAAACTGATCAGATTCATCTCTTTCGGATTAAGTTTTTGGTCATCAGCTTTCACAGGAGTGGGACTACGAGAAGAGGGGTTGAACCTCTGATTAGCAGGAATGTTATCCGTAGACATAAGAGCAGCCTTGTGACCGTGTATGATGGCGATAATCACAGCCACACATACACCGTTTGGATTCTTTGCGGTCAGTTTACTGTAAATTCCATAAATCACCATTACAAGCTGGTGTAGTTGTTATATTTTAATTCTACACTTTTTTCTTTTTTTTTTTAAATGGATCAGGCCAAGGGCTGCATCAGTATGGGCTGGGAATGCTGTTTCTTTGGAGCCTATTTAGTTTTAGTTCTTTTTTATCTAATTGTTGACCTGATCAACCCAGTCCATATGTCTTCCGTCCGTCTCAATGTGTCCTGATGTGTTGGCAGTAGTAGTACCATATTCATTGGTACAAAAACCAAGTGCCATCCGACCGTCATGTTTTTAAAAAATTATTTTCGAGCTGTTTTGAAGCGCACATGTGCATGTAGATATTTTTGAAACCAGGTATTTTTCCTTGAAATGGCATGTTAATTAAACAATTAACATCAAGCATTCAAGAAGACTTGAAAGAAGAAGCCAGAGACTGAGTCCATAAACTCATTTGGAAAACCTTTACTGATATAATAAAACAATTATATTATAAAGTCGGGCCATTGTCCCTATTTTTATTGACCTGTGCTCACCACCCTGCTCCGAAACACAGGTCAGGAGGTTATTGTGATATCTTTTTGATAGCACAGAATTGCTCTTAGGTATCCAGTGTGAGTTAAAGAATATCAGCACTGTTGTGGCATGTGTTGTGGTATGATGTGGCAGTCCGTCCAGTGGTCAAGATTTGTGCTGTGAATTTAACCTCCGGCAAGGTGAAAAAGAGTAAGGGTTTGTCCATACGTGAGAGAGAAAACCAGTAGCAGAGTTGGAGCTTGACTGAAAGAAAAATTCTCCCAAAGACTCCCTCCAATGTCACCTAATGAAACCCGGTCGTGTAACAGCGTTATTTCTGTCACATGTAAATCCACTCTGGGAAAGTCAGCTCTCATTATAACGCGTGTTCATTCACCTAAAGCACAAAAGCTGTTGCATGTCGACCCAAGAGAGCAAGATGGATCATCTCAGTCAAGACCTTAGACGTTTCTATTCATGCCAACTCTCTCTATAGAAGCTAATGGATTTTCCCTGCAGCGCATCTTTATTGTCTAATGCACAATAATGTCTTGGATGTTTTATGAGCTCGACCTAGCGAGCAGACAGAGAAGAAAGTAATGCCAAGGCTGATCGATGGCTAGGTAGGTGATGGATATAACCATATGGAACAGGAAGGTTGATGGGGAGATGAGAGAAACACAAAGCTGTGGTGCAGAAAGCTACATTAGATGCATAACGTCGCTCAGAGGAGAGCCATCTGGGCTTAATGCGTAGTACATAGAGCCTTGTATGTTATATGTGGTGAATTTTAAATATAGATGTGTTTGTATGGCTTGTATATTTGCGTTGCAGTGAAATCAACTGTTTCTTCTTAGACATAGCGTATTTCTTTTCTGCTTCACATTATATTTGTTTTTTTTTTTTTTGAAGCCCTGGGTCAATTTTTGTGCTACCTAGTCATACACTGACATCCGCTACCAACGGTGTTGCAGTTTTACCACCAGTTTCCGGCTTGTATGTCTGCTGTGTGTCTTTATAAGAGACAGAGCTGGACAGTGTCTGAAGAGGACTGGTGAGCATATTATTATGAAAAAGAAATATGGTCTAAAAATTTTAAAGCCATTAGAGTTTAGATCAGCCCAACTTATAAAAATATAATGTCAGTCCTTTTATATGTACATGTGGCTTAGAGTCACTTTGGACAGGAAAAGATGTTGGTTCAGCAGTGCGGAGATTTGGGGGACGATTCAGTGTTCCTTTGGGAGTGGAGCTGTACCTGTGTCTTTCATGCCTGCTATGCTTGGCTGCACTAAGCACCGATCTGTAGGAACACGTGGGTGAGGCAGAGCTCGGCGGCCGCTGATGACACGTTGCAGCTACAACCTGCAGGCCCGAGTTTCAAATTCAAACCAATCCATCTAAATCTGGTCATTCTTCAGCTCCAGTGTTCAATGCCACACTGCTTCTTCTGAATCTCACGCCTGAAAAAGCCACAAAGACATATTTTTCTGTATTTTTCTTTTCTTTTTTTCTTTTTTTTTTTGTACTGATGATAATATTGACAAGAAAATGATACCTTCTCAGGAGATGGTTTCAGAGGTGATGGTGAAGCACTTGCCTTGATTGTTCTGTTGTCAAACAGACAAAGAAAAACCCTTCTGCAGCCATTTTGGAGTCTTAAAAGATTAAAAAAATTGTGTGAGTCTTCCATAACCCTGCGCCAGTCTGGAGAAAGGAATGATAACCTTCCACTGTGGATAGATCAAGGCAGAGGTCTTGCCAGCAGATAAAATTTTTACTCAGCACGTAAACCAGCTGACGCTCTGCCGCTGTGTTTGATAGCAGCCTTTAGGATGATTATTAAACTTAGTTCATCTCAGTTCTCGCTCTCTCTCTCTCTCACTCCCCCTTGCTCTCAGCTTCTTAGCTCCAAAGACTTGCCCCTTTCTTTCTAAAGCCAAAGCAGCAACCCCCCCCACCACCACCACCACCACCACCAATTCAACCCGCCAGGGCACTTCCAGTCTTTAGCCAGCCAATCCTCTTAGCACCTGGAGAGAAGGCAGCGGTGACATTCACAGTGTTAGGGCCTAAAAAAAGCATGTTGGTTTTTTTTTTTGTTTTGTTCTTTTTTTATGTTTGGAAGCCTGTGGGTTTCAATAGGAAAGTGAAGCTATTACCACCTCAGTATGATTAATATTTGAATATTTTTCATTTATAATCGGTAAAAGTGAGTCTCTGTCTGTGTGTGTGTGTCTGTATTTGTGTGATTTTGAGTGCTGCACTTGCTCTGGATCACCGTTATCTGTACAAACAGCCCTATAGTGAATGCTGATTATGTTCATATATTTGGCACGCCACACAAGCAGTATGTCTCCCTTAACAGACCCAATAAGCTCATCACCACTTCTTCTGCCAGTGCTTGTGTGACACTGTTAACTCCTGATAATCACCACGAGTCATGGGTTTTTTTTATTTATGCTTCTGATGGTTAGCACTCAACAATCATACTTTTGACATTTGACAGAATTTTCTTTTTTTTTTTTTTTTTTTAGCATTTTGTCCCCCCCAAACGTGAGCAAGTGGTTAGTGTGTCTTTGTGTGAGTGCATCTGAATGGCTTAAAATGCCAGTGTTTCTGATTTAATTACAGCAATTATGACTTTGGTGGGAAAAGAATAGACAGTTTATCGGTCTCAGGATAGCTTGAACAGGGCTTGCTGTGTTTGTGTTGCTGCTATCTCTTTGCGACACACGGGCACATTTGGAGAGTGGCGGGTGAGGCAGGTTAGGAGTGAGGCGTGCACATGTATATGTGTGTGTTAGATGGAAAGATGTTTTGTTGTTTATCCTTCAGTGCCATCCTTGTGCATTCGGCTCATTCCTCTTAGTCCACTGTTGTTTCGGCTTCAGTGAAAAACAGAGAGAGGATGGTGAAATGGAGATAAAAATGGATGAAGAGAGACAGAGAGACAAAGGGAAAATGGAAAGACTGCAAAACACAAAGAAAGAACTGAACCCAGCATTTCTGAGAAATAGAGGCTCTGCGCAGGGAATTTAAGGGAGAGTGGGTAAAAAAAGAAGTCAATGATGGGGAAGAAGCCATCTTTGCTGAAAAATTCTCCTGAATAAGACCTAAATGAAGGCACTATGCCCTCAGTCGGGCTCGATAGGTTCAGAAAGCTCTGGGGAAATGCAGAGGAGCCAGGTAAGGTGTAATCATTCTTATAGTCAACAATTCAGTCAGAAAAGACTTTACTTTCATTGAAATCCATTTTTCCATCATTCACTGTAATTCCAGAAATGGTTAGGCAAATCAAATATTTGCTTTTATAGGGTGTGTGTGTGTGTGTGTGTGCGTGTTTATAAAGTGGGAAAATAAAGGTGGTGGAGCACTTAAATGCAATGCACCGTGCTGCCTGACTTGATGAAAGCTTTTCACACGTAACTACAACTCCCATTAGACCTACATATTTTATAGGTCTAATGTTTATTTTATCATACATCTATCTGTGCCATTTGCTTTGTATGGATGTGGTCGGGCCCTTCTGAGTTGCCACATAACCTCCATCTTTTTTTGGGTAATCTTTGTATGCAATATCAGCTGACAAAACATTTTGGCCTTCTTTCTTTGCTGCCTTATTTGCTTAAAAAATTAAATAAAATAAGGCAGGACCATCTATGTGTCTTACACAGCAGTGACTTACTTGGATACATTCCAACTAGTAGCTATGCAATGAATATATGAATAGGTTGTCTGACCTATATGAGCACTTTCTGATGTGACCCCTCTATCAATAAGACACCATTTTTCCCCACTGTCGTTCAAAATCTTAAGTAGTTGTTTTGGGGAAATGACATCCATAGATGAAGTGTCAGGCACCTTCCCTACAATGTAACAATTCACTGGATCCCTCGCACTGCCTAAATGGGACCATCGTTAAAAAATAAATATCATATATTAAAGATTTGAAACTGGAGACTGAGACCATAAACTCATTTGGGAAGCATTTACTGAGCTAATAAAAATCAACTGAGGATTACAGTCATTTCTACATAGACGTCAATACGATCTGCCTTTTCATCTTTGGCTTCACTGGCCAGGGTTTAACTTTGCTTTTACTGTATGTGGTCTATACTCTAAACATGTTATGGCGGCCATTACACTCTTACAGAAAAAATTTATCTGACCAAACTACCAAATCTCTCTTTTTTTTATGGTGAGTATTTTTTTTTTTTTTTTCTAAAATTCTTCTCATCTCAAGCAGTTAAAATCTTTCTGCATTTTTGTTGCCAATCATAACTGCCACCTTGTAACATTTGTGACTTTGCACTACTTGCGAGAATCCAGCGGGTTCCTGTTTCAAAAAGCTGGCAGTTCTTTGTTACAGCTTAATTCGTCTCTTTACATCCTATCATCATGGGAATATGTTCACACCACGCAGAGAATTCTGTTTTTAGCACCGATTTCACATTGACAAGACTTTGTGAAAACAGCACTGCGGGGTAGGAAAGTGACATGTGATCCCTTATGAATGGATGGCTATATGTATTTCTTCTGATGCTGGCTCATTCTCACTAGGTGTTTCCTGACATATCCAATTTGTGTGATCTATCCCATGTGTATCCAAGGTACTGCAGCGAAGCAAGGCATTTTTAGCACCGTGGCTGCTTCCTCAGTGGTTTTTATAGGATCAAAAAATATGACAAGAAAAAATAATTACATGCACATTATATTTCAACTGTAGATTTTTAAATGTTTTATAGCGTCAAGATCCCGTATTTTTAATGGTGCTTAAATATATGTACATACACTCACACATCAATTTCCATTTATCAGTTTCCCCACCACCTCAGCCAAAGAGTGGATGTGGTGTTGCTGGGGCCGCTGCATTGCTTAAGGGCCATTAATTTCCAAGCTGTGCTTAACGCATTTGGCACTCTGTGGGAAGACGATATTTATATGTATGAGTTTTCAGAAACCAGGAAAGAAGAAAGAAAGGAAGGAAGGGAGAGAGGGGAAGAGAGGAATAAAGAATGTAACTGGAAAGAAGGGCCGGGGAGGGACTAGGTGACTATGGAAGGATAGATGGAAGTGGCAGCAGGGCTAATTTCTAGCGGAAAAATTAATAGGGCAGGAGGAGAGAGAAAAATAATCATAGGCACGTGCTGCATTCAAGACACATGGCTCAAAAAGTGAAATAGAACTGCAACCAGGTGAGATGCAGCTTTTCATCTCAGCTCCATGCATTGGGACTCTCATGCAACATTATTTTTCATTTGTTTATACCATTCACAGTGAACTTAGCATTTTCAGCACTGTACAGTCCCAAAGTTATTTAAGCCACCAATTGGAAAATAGTTAAGTTTGCATTAGGCAACACAGCATATCCTCTGAAGATGAAATCTTTTAGCATCAGCCTCAGTTATCATTTATGATTACAACTATCTCTCTAAACTGCATAATCTGTTTGCATATTTCTGTTTGAAGTGTCTTTGTATTTTCCTCATACTTTCACATTTCCCAAGTGTTTGCATTTCCTTAAAGCAAGGGAAACTTTAATTTCAAGACAGCTTCAACAGTTCAAGAGAAGACAGAGTCTGAATGTGTGAATTTTGAGGAGGAGGGGAGGAGGATCTAACCTCTACACTCTATCCTGATGGTGTGGTGCAATCACACAGTAGCCACCCCCTCTAACTCATCCCTGCTTCATGGTCTATTTTCCTCTAAATGGGACCATAATTTAAAAAATGTATATCATGTTGTATTGAAGAACCCTTCAAACTACAGACTGAGACAATAAACTCATTGAGAAAATGTTTATTGGGCTAATAAGTAACTTCAGAAAAAGGGCCATTTTCCCATAGACTTCATGAGTATTTTTTGACATCTGATTTAGTTTTACAGCCAGTGAAGTCACCCCCCTGATGGTCATTAAATAGAATATATGTTTCAGGCTCTTCAGCACTAACTCTATGGGTGTCACACTATTATTATGGATAGACAGATAATAAGGGCCTCATTATTTATCTTTAGGCTGGACTGAAAAAGGACTTTCTCACAAAAAAACAAAAATGTCCATGTTAGTGAGCCGACAGTTCATCTGTCATCACCCTCTCTTTTTTGCACAGGTTGTGGTCATTTCGATTGCTAGTATTGTGAGTCGTAGCTTTGGGTAGGGCCTTGCTTTTGGTGGCCCTCGTTTGAAGCAGACTCTGGGCTAAATATGTAGGCCATGGGGCTGATGATATAAATATGGAGACGTTTTCACCGCAGTAAAGCCTGGCAGTCTCGCTGCCTCCTACTGCTCTGCTCTGTTATCGGCTATGTGTTCTGGGAGTTGAGATTTCTCAGAGATTCCAAAGGCTGGTAGATTTGTTATTAATACAACGTCGGCCACAAACGCACACATATTCAATTAAAGTTTCAGTTGCATATAATTCACAAGATTTGTGGGTTGCATAGTCTTAATACAAAAACCTATTCCCCTCATAAGAATAGCTCTCTTTATTTAATTCCCACTAACATTAAAGTATTGCAATAATAAATAGCCATGTATTTTTTTGAAAACAGAAAAGATGTTTATATTATTTGGAAATTGAGCAGCAAAGTGAGTGAGGTTCAGCATGTGGAGGTGTGCTGTACTTTACATCTGTCCACTTGTGATGGGATCATGTTTCAACAGGGGATGCAGAGAAACCCTCACAAGCGCACAACAGGATTTAAAGGCCAGGTGGCGATGCCATATGCTGTATTGTCTCCACCACTTATTCTGTTCTTTCCACTTTACATCCTCAGTCTGTCAGAAGCTTGAGTGGATCCTGAAGGGATGGAGGATACATTTGAGGAAATGACAAATCCTTGAATTGGCGTTTGATCTCTTCCACACACTCCAGTTCTCTGTGGTTTTGCTTCTGTTTTCTCTCCTTGTAGTCTTCTGCCACATTTTTGTAATGCTCCCGCCTCTGTTGTTTGTAGTCTGGTGTCTCATTAACCCAAACCAGGCTGTAGGGCCAGGGTCACTTCCAGCCTTGCTGCCAGTTCTATATCGCAACCCTCCCTTGGTTTTGTCACAGACCTTCCCATGGCTGCTGTGCCAGCCTTTGGCAGAGTATTTTCTGCCCAGCAAACCAAGGCTTCAGAGAGGCAGAGCTTTCAATGAATGATCCAAATAAAGTGTGACAAGAACCTAATGCACTACTGAGAAACTCCTCTTTGTTTTTGTGGAGCTCCATCACTCCCACCGCTGTATGTTCTGTTTACTGACAAGGAATTTAGACACTTGTGTCACCCAGTTCTTCTTTTTCTATCCTCAATTGGTACATATGCACAAACACAATGCCATGTAGGGTACGCTTGAAATATAGACTCTTTAACAAGGATGGAGTTGACAAAAAACAAAGGCAAGGTGACCCATGAGATCCCTCTGTGGAAGGAGAAGTGGACCGAGGTCGTCATGTGTACCTACAGTATTGTCAGGATATGAAATGGGTCCCTCCGTTTTTCACCCTTTCCGTCCACACATCCATCCATCCATTTATCCACCTGCCGAATCCAACTGAGGCTGATGCCAAATCCACCACGCTCCTGCCACTGGGTCATCTTCCCTCTCCTCTCTCATCCAACTGGCTGCTTGTTTTCTGGCCACACGGCCAGCCTGCTCAGCTGTGGGGCCGGGAATAAAGAAGGTGGAAAGGAGAAGTAATGGCCCAAGAATTGACACGGCTTTGGCACACGTCAGTGTAGATGGGACAAATAGAGGTCCCAGATGCTGTTACCAGTCATGCTGCTTTTTGGCCCTCAAATCTCCAGGCATCTGGATGGTTGCACTGGCATGAAGGGGATTTTTTAGAGTGTGTGTGTTGAGAGGTGTTTGTTTGTGTGGAGGCAGTGTGTATTGTTGTAAAAGCGTGCCCTTCACATAACCCCACTCTGTTGTTTCGTCTTGCCGCTTTTCTCGGGTTTTTCTCAAACGTACTCCAACTCTCTCTGTGTGGCTTGATGTTGCTGCCGTGCACAACTTAATTAGGGTTTAGGTCTCTGTTTGTGCTTTTATTTTGCATCTCCTGTCACAAGTTTGGCTTTAATTCCAGTTTATTACTGGAACATGTCCCAGGAATAATTTCACTGCTGCGTCTTCCAGCAATATACAGTCGTCATCTTTTGCCCAGTGTGAGAAAAAACTAACAAAATACGCACACACACACACAGAAACACACACAAATATATATTTAGGTAATATTTAAATAGCTTTCTGTTACTTAAGTTACTTTAAAAGGTTCTTGGAAAGAAAACTGATTTAAATCATCAAACACACCTTCTGGAGCCCAATCTCTGTGTGAGCTCCCAATTTAAATTCCTTGAAAATGAAATAAACAAACTACCAAGCAAGCAGATTAATAAATAAACACATAAACATATAAATAGATAAATATGTCCACAGCGCATTAGCATTTTGTATATAACCCCCCACCTAGCTTCACAGCTCCGTATCCAATCCCCGTCATTTCAATTAACCCCGGATGAAGTTGATTTGAGACGACAAAAGAAAGAGGAAAGGTGATTAACCCTCTCTTCCTCCAGCTCTTGCTGTCCCCCCCACACACACACACACACACACACAGACACACATAACATTCTGTACCGTCCTCCCCATTTTTTTCTCTGCTGTTCTTTCCTCCATTACATTTGCTCAAACTGAACTCCACTCGCAGCATGTGGTTAAAAAAAAAAAAAAAAAGGTCCAAAGTACAAAAACAACAAAAGATGTAAAAATCTGTGCACAGGCTGATGTACCAACACACACACTCTCACACGCACTGTACCTGTGCTGAGATCAATCCCAGGCATGACACAGTAGGTGCTATCATGGAAACCGATGGGGTGAATCACGTGTGCCATGAGTCCTTTCATGTCTCCAATTAGTGTCTCCCCTACAAAAGCCATCCTATCAAAAGTTAAGAGGGTATTACTTCACTGTTTCGAGCAAGAGTATTTTTAAAAATCCATCTCTACTGGATCACCTAAAACACAAACTTATAGCACACATTTGACTGCTTAGAAATTATTTTAGTTGAACATCACAGAGTGGAGACTTCCAAAGATTTATGTCATCTTTTTTTTTTATGTACTAAAATGGCTTGTCTGTGTTTCCCGCTGAGCATTGGAAATTTCATCTTTTTGAACTTATGCAAGATTGTACCCGCACACATTAGACCCAGTTCAAATTCGGTGGCCAGGAGTTTATTTTTCAGTCAGCATGAAGGCCGTGTACTTCGCTGCAACAGACTACCAAACCCTTTCTGAGTGGCAAATAGTCACTGAGTGGGACGTCTTCCTCACGAGATCATCTTTGCTTTGAATCCAACGCTGTGCTGCTCATGAGTCTGCTACAGTGATCCTCCATTTCTCAGTAAAGAATTAGGAAGGGAAGAGTTGAGGTAAGCCGCCCTGGGAATTCATCAGTCACTGCAGTTATGCTTAATTAGCTAACAAGTGGCTGAGGAGAATACTACTGTACAAATACCCAAATCTTCATCCGGCAGTTACACTTGATTAGTCCGTGTCTGCAGTGTGACAGTCAGAAAATGAAGCTCCCTATATTCTGTATATAGGACATATATATTCAGTCGACTCCAGTTTCTGCCAATTACCGTTACACCTACGAGGCTCTGTCCCATTGATCCATGCTGCAGACAAGAATACGTGCAGGTAAACATATATAATTTATTTTTAAATCCATTTTTCTTCCTCTCTCTGTATTTCTGCTCTGCAACACTCTCCAAGCAACAGCAAACCTACACTCCCAGCATAATCTGAAAAAATGCTGCTAAGAAGAAACCCAAACATAGATTTGACTTCAGACACTGACATGACTCAGAAAATAGTTTCTCCTTTTTCAACCTAATATGGACTTGTAAAATCTGTTCATTCTAACAGAGCAGTTGTCAGTCAGTATATCATGATGCAGTACTAATATTTTGTTGCGCATTTATTTCAGGCCAATTACTGACATTGTACTATATCACTTTCAGCCCTTCTCTGCAAAACGATGAAGACAGCATTGTAGTCAATTAATTCAGTTGGGTTTATAATTTAATATCACATCAAAAACAACAAAAGCGTCATTTTTATTTCAATACCCATTTAACACAAGTAGCACTTGTGCTGTTCATTATGTAAAACGTTGTATTTCTTCTTGCATACAAGAGTTGCAATAAGCCTTTCTCACATCTGCCACTACACCCCCCATCATCATCATCATCATCCCAGCAAACATCAGCCAGGGGTCCGATCAGGTGAGAGAGACCGCAATTAATATGGCTCAGTGTTTATACTTCAGCGTTGGAGATGCTATTCATTTAGAAAACTGGGACCTAAATAGAATATTTGTCCACCTACATTGTATATTCAAGTGCATACAGCTACACTGTTTTTCTGTTGCACCCTTTGATTTAAATTGGTCTGCAGTTCTGCTCCATAGGAGGCATGATAGCATTACCGCTCGTTTTCCAGACTGGCACTGCATGCAGTGTTGTTATTTGATAATGGCAGTTAAAAGGGGCCCTTTTTTTAAAGCAGGCAGAGGTGTTTGTGCTTGATAAAATGCAGCAGACGAAAATGAAGAATAGTTGTGTGTGAAATGGATTCTGTCTTTGAGCTCGACACTGAAAGTGGCCTAGAACATTTGGAAATGAGAATATTTCCCCATGTAAAAGTTTTATCTTGCATTTGTTGTAATGTGCAATAGTAGTACCTAAGTAATTCATTTTTTTTTTCTTTTTGGACCAAATTTCTGTTGGCAACTATATGTTTGTGTGTATGTGTGTCCTGGTTTCAAACGTGCACCCGGGGCCTCTGCCAGGTGGCAGCCAGCTCAGGTTTGTCTCGGATCAGCAGATTTGCACCTCAGCCACCAGCAGTTAAATTGAGGGGAAAAAAAGTGAACCTGAAGCATAGAAGCAGAGAAAAAGAAGAAAAAAAAAAAAATTTTCTCACTGCACTTGGCACTGATGTAGATGTCATTCGTTTTCTTCTTTTCGTTTGTTTTTTTTTTTTTTTTCTTCTTTCCTGTCTTTCCCAACAGTGTTTTGATGCTTTTAAACCTCAGGATGAAATGCAGTTGTTTCTCCTGTCAAAAGAAATGCGTCTCCCTTAGCACATCCCTGTCATGATGTGCCAACGTCACTCCCATCTGGGGCCAAATGGTCCTCTGGGTGCTCCAGGTAAAAATACTAAGTGCCTCCTTGACCTCTTTATATTCACAGTGTCTCAAATTAGCAACTTCTACTTTTTTACAAAATTACTGGGATATATCAGTTGGAGGCTAATTGGGCTGTTGCTCCATCACAATTGTTTTAATGATTTCTTGGCAACAAGGAGAGATTTCTATTTTTAAAAAAATCAAATTTGTATGCTGTGTTGGAAGAAAAACCTCCACTTGGAGTTTCAAGACCCTCCATTTCCTCACCTAGCCTTGGGGCTAATAAGGATCGAGCTTTTGCTCAAGGACACTTGAGCAGACACTAGAGGTTTGCTGACTAAATAGCTGAAGAAAATCCATAAAACACATAAAACCAGGGATGAAAAAAAAAAAAAACATTTAATTCAAGGGTACAGCTAAAATGTGGTGGTAGACCTCATCCTCACTTTATGTACGTGAAGCAGTAAATGTCAGAGAGCTAAGAAGAGTCTTGCCTCCCTTATGAATCGTCTGCTAATATACTCACACAGCAACTACTAGTTCCTGAAAATGTTTCCTCTGCTGCCTTGCTTGAAGATCCTCAGCCCCCCGTGGTCCTTGAAAAATCAATAAAAATAGGGGGATTTTCACCTCTTCTTAACTGTATCATATCAAAGACAGCCAAATTAAATGCACACCACATACCATCATCCTCTCTAGTGCCTCTCTTTTGGTCTGTGTCTCTCTGCCTTGCCCCCCTATTGTACAAAGACTTACCCTTTAACGTTAAACTTCGCTGTCAAACCTCCACAGGCCACCAGAGTGGAAAGACAAATGCTGTCCATCTAAATGAGAATTGATTTTCCCAAAGGCCTCCGTAATCAGCGGTTTGAACATTTTCATTTCAATAAAAAGTGGTGAGGGGCATTGTTGCACTAATAGCTGTCCCCTTGGGGAAGTGAAGGGCACTCAGGGGCGGGAGGGGTGGGGTGCTAGGAGATGAATCAGTGTTGACCGGAACATTATTTAGTTCCTAAGAAGGTTATGTTTTAGCAGGGACTTCAGTAGTTTGTCGTGGAGACCCTGCCACTCATTACAACCACAGCTCCCTGGAGCCCATATGAGGGGGGGCAGTTAGGATAGCTGGGAATCTTACACTATAATTTTTACTGATACACAAGTTCAGCATGGTGCTGCCTCTCATATGAACAGTTCACAGACAAATGGGCTGAAACCCTCTTTATGACGAGCAGGGTCCAGAAAGGCAGGAGAGTAATCAAGCAAGGACAGACTATTATGCAGAATATTATGCAACAAAAGAAGTCTGATGAGTGACAGTGTATGTCACACAGACAGGTTTAGTGATAAATAAGAGATGGAGTAAAGTGAATATGGAGGGCAGGAGTTGGAGCCGAACTTAATGGCCTATGCAGCGACAAGACGTGAGGTGAATCGGCCCATAAATCCATGAGTTGGTGCACCAGGCCAAGGCTTAGCATGGTCCCCTGCCAGTGGTTACGATTGCTTTCCACCTGTCTTCCCCCTATTCTCCTGGCTCCTATTGCTCTCATTCAGCTTCTTATGTTCCCATGTCATGATATAGACATCTGCATCTCTATTTTTGGGATGCAAAGTAGAGATAGAAGCAGAAACACAGTTGAACTCTGATCCGACTTCATCTTTAGTGCGGTGTACGAAGCAAATGTTATCAGGTTCTCGACACAAATGTGCTTTTACTTTGAAAACCTGTAATACAGACGTTTAAGTAAAAAGGAAAGATGTCATGTAACTGTTGTTTTTGGGTCGACACGGTGGCGGGTGCACCTTTATCCACAAAGCACTTGATTTCAAAGAACGGGGATTAATGCTCACATCATTTCCTGTCTCATGTTCTCTCTATTCCCTGTCCTTCTCTCTCAGCAACAAACAAAAACTAAAGCATCTGTTAAAGTTTAAACATGTATGTATCCATAAACAAATATAATGAATCCAGTACATTTGACAGTTTTATTGCAACACAGAGGGGTTAATTTAATTTAAACTTCCATATTTATATGCTAGTAGCAAACCTGCACAACCTACATATTGGACACCTTTTTACTCTGAGGAGAGGTGCAGTCTGTATATATTTACTGGAGCATCACATCTTTAAAGGGATACAGAAAAGAGATGAGACTGATTCGTCATGACTGACGCCAGGCCTCCTGGTAATTTGTTCATTTTAAGTGGTGGTCTCTCTCTTACTCAATTCTCATCAATTTGATTTTTGCCAGCTCCGCAGGGATCCAGTCCTCAGCTCTAACTACACTTTTGGCTTGGAGAGAGAGACGGATCTTTATGAATCTGCTGATGGCTAAATTGGCCATCGTGTCGTATAGCTCTCGTTCAACACCATCGAAAAAATACAGGCTCTCAGTGTTTGCACTGAAGACTTGAAACTAGAGACTGAAACCACAAACCTATCAGGAAAACATTTACTGAGCTAATAAATCAACTGAGAAGCAGGGAGATTTCAATACAGTGTGACTTCTTTTTACAACTGATAATGTCGCCCCCTGATCATCATTAGATAGAATGCAGGTTTAAGGCTCTTCACCATTAGCCTTACTTTGCAGCCCCGGACTCCACAGTGAACGTTTCGGACACATTGTGTTTCTGAATGTAGATGTTAATTTAATGAAATGTTTATGAAAGTAATTAGTCGGTGACTGAGCTGAAGATGTTTGGCACAACTGATTTAAATGTGGCATCCTAACATGACTATTAGGATGATAAAAGTTGCTGCACAAACACAGCCCCATCAAGTCATTATGCTTTAACCAATGCAAAGACTGAAGAGATTGCCTTCATGTACCATCTCCAAGTACACGGATATGATGTGTGCACACAGCAGCTCTGACAACAGGTACAACACCCAGTAGATGTATCCACAGTCAGCAGTTTGACATGTATATGGAACATCATCTTCACACCTCATTGCATATGCATCTAAGCAAAGGTAATGTGTTCCACTCGACATGTTGATAGAGCCAAAATGCATTTGCATAAAGGCGTATGGAGCACTTCATCATTGCTTGTTTGCCTTACTGGGGAATGTCAGCGTGTTTTTCTTTAGGCCACCAGTTCCAATCATTCAGCCTGCAATTACCTACTGTCCAAAAAAAAAGGTTCTGTAGTTGTCTGGACTGCATGTCTGTGTTTGGCAGTGTGAAAAATGATTGGTAGGTATATGCTACCTCTTAGCCTTTATATCCCTTGACATATTCTTCACACTGGCCTGTTTTTTTTTTTCCTCTTCAGTTTGACCGTGCACAGATTCGGTGATGAAAAAGTACAGCACTCTTCCTTTTCTACTGCATTATTCAACTTAAGTCCCCCCACTCACAAGAAAATGAACTCTTTGTAATGCTAAGCTTTAGCCAGATCTAACACATTTAGAAAAATGTGGAGGACTCACCCCTGTGGCTTAATGCAGTGTGTATCTGTTGGTAGGCTAAACCATTTAGACTAATTGAAGCACAGCATGGTGTTTGATAAACAAGCGGGTCCCCCCACTGCATGAAACTAATAGAATCTCCTCACTTGAATTCATAATGACATAATAATTTAGTCCATGTTTATCGGTGACACCGGTGACTGAACATAATGTGGTTATACCTCCATAATGAGCACTTTAGCATTTTACACCCAATTTTAATATAATTAAACTATTTTCAATTGCTAATATGTCAGAAATATTTTTTTACATGGGGATTAGAACAATATTGAAATTATTTGTTTGTTAGATTGTTGCACAAACCATGAGAGCATCCTCGTTGGTACAAGACCAAAACCCAGCAGCTTTGTTCTGGAGAAAATTTTCCCTTTAAGGGCTGCTGTTTTAACCCATAGCGTATCTTTAAGTGCCTACTGTTGAGTGGCTAGTTGGTTACAGACTGCCAAGTGCCACTTCACAGATTATTCAGTGTCTGCAACAGAGTTGCCCCGTAGCAAAGTGGAGCATAAGAGTAAAGCACCATAAAAAAAAAAAAAATGTAACAAACCAGCCAATGGTTGCATATTCTCCCAGGCCAGCATTGAGCAGATGGAGCCAGTTCGGCTCCGTTTGCCGGCTTATTGTAAAATGCGCTGTCAATGAGAGACCCAAGGCTGTCACTCACGTGTGATTTGAGCTGACATTTTGTCGGCGTTCACCCCTCCTTCCCTCTCTCCTGATACGTGAAATGAGCCCCAGTTTGCTTGTCAGATGGTTTCCATTAGTTAGGTGTATAAGAAGAACTCCCAGGTGGATTACAGTGTCGATAGTCTGTCAATTTCTCACGCTCAAATGTCAGGCTTCACAGAGGCTTCGCCTCTTTCTCTCCATTTATCTACCATCACTCCGTTGCTGGATGAAAGCCCTGAGTGATGTCTACAAGATAAGAATTAATCTCATTGAAATCTTGAACCTTAAGCATGTGATTGTCCTGTCTATGTTCATAATGGTGCATGATTGTACTTCACATTACATTTTAGTTTGCATTAGAACTTCTGCTTTGCTGCTCAGTGATATGAAAAACAGTATCCTATACACTCTTTGTGTATGAAATGAATAAGTTATTAGTTGTGGTTAAATCTGCTTATTGTAAGGCAACTAAAAGGCTTCCCCCTGGATTGCATTTCATAGAATGGCAGTGTAGAAAATTCTTTTGAAAATTACCTTTCGATTTCACTTGGTCCTATTAGAGAGACAAGAATGATTGGACTTAAAATCAGAATACATAAAATTAGGCAATCTCCATCTGCGGATATACCAGAATCTTCGGTTAGGGGGAAGCTCCTGCGAGTAAAGCAGAGATAAACCAGTCTTTTCAATGGCACAAAACTGCATCCACTCAATTTCTCTTGAAAGCAGTTATGATTCAGCATTACCAGTAGCTCAATGGCATTATAATAATAAAAAAAAGATTCACAAAAGTTGGTCGGTAGCTCTTTGAAAAGGTGTTTTTTACACAAATGGTTTGTATATAATTTTATTTGGCACATTTACATCCCAATTTCTTAGGGATAAAAGCAAATGTGGTGTATTTAAGGAACTATTTTAAAACACACCCACACACAGACTGTTGACTTCCAGACATTACATTTTACCTTAATAATAAGGTCTTCAATGAGAGGCAAGATTTTTCTGTGGATCTGATCCAAAGTCACAAGCTACAATCCAATATCTTTTATCAGTGGAACCTCACTGGGAACACAATACCTGCAGCTCACTGTTGTGTTGTCAGACAGACTCC
This sequence comes from Remorina albescens, assembly GCA_034769265.1. Lineage (NCBI taxonomy): Eukaryota > Metazoa > Chordata > Actinopteri > Carangiformes > Echeneidae > Remorina > Remorina albescens. Next base: position 4,724,058 of record CM068495.1, on the reverse strand, counting down.
AAGCAAAGTTTATCTCTTGCTATAAAGGATATTGCTTTTGATAGAAAGCACGGTGGCAATAGATTTGTTTATGGAAATCCTTTTTTTTCCCTTTGTTATTCTAGTATGGATGGCACTGTCTTGTTTATTTTTGCTGTTTTTTTTCTGACATGATTGGACTTTTTTTTTTTTCTCTATTTGTATTTTACACCCAGAAATGAAAAAAATAAAAAGAAAAATTTAAAACACTTTTGAGATCAATTCTGTGTTGGAAAATGTGTTGGATATGAGGAAGGACAGAGAAGAAAGAAAATGCACAGCAATGACGCAATCTGTTTGAGGATGGAAATTAATTCGGTTTTAAGCAATTCTGGTTGAGTGACAGGCCTGACAAGAAGCCTTGATTTCCCCACAGCAGCATTGCCTCATCGTAAAGCTAACCTTATACATTAAAAGACCACCAATTAGGAGTTAGTCAGGGTCGCCTACTGCCTTGGATTATGATTCCATAATTGAGGGTGCTGGAGGTCACTAAACTTGCTCTATCTCTGCAGAGGATTTGGAAAGAGCCTTGTCAAGAGAAGGTGATGGCTTGCTAATAGCTGCCATCTCTGGGCAAAATTGCCTGTCAATGAAGGTAATTGGGCACATAAGCCATTGTGTGCACTGTCACTCCGTCCACATTTAGAAACTTGGTAGAACCTTTGAAAAAAAGCACACAGTTATGTCATCATGCTGTTAAAGCACAGCTGACACAGTAACTTATGAAATAAGACATGGTGAGACTTTTTTTTTTTTTTAAATCAACATTGGAGAGACAGGAGGGGCGAAAGCATTTTTGGTTTTGTTTAATAGAATTTAAAATTAGTGTATGAGTGTGTGATTATGTATCAGTTGTGCACTTTGTGTATGTATGCGAGTGTATGTGTATGCTACAGTTTGTCATTGGATGCCGTGGTTAGCTGACTGTAGCTGACGTGGGGGGCCGGAACAACATGCCCCCGGCCCCGGATAGCAGACAGGTCAGGACCAAGCTGCCAGGGCAACCAGCAACCCCCAGAGCAGAGGGAGCACTAGCCAAGTTCTGCATTATTCGTATCTAATCATTTAACAGATTCTCATCATGTATGACTAAGCGGTAGGTGCTGGTAGAGTTCCAGTTTTGAAGCTCTGCTCGACTTTTGCCATCTTTGCAGTGCCTGACTCCACCTGCCTCTCGGCTAATCGCTAAAAGGTCATGTGAGCAGAGACTTTGGTACGTGCTAATCTGTGGAAGTGCATGTTAACTCACATTGGCCACACCCTCACTTGTCTAGAGTTGTCATTAGCTATAGAGACCAAAACTATCTTTTGTACCAGGCTGTAAACGTCTTTATTTCTGCTGTAAAATTTGTACGTTTAAACATGGGAGCCAATAGTGTTTGAATCTAGTGGTCATTCATGGAGCTGTAGTTTCCATGTGGTTTCATTCTTTAGCCCGTCCTTGGGTCTTGCCCAGCCAGCTGATGGGCCTGGATAGATATATTTTCTCATTGCCACTTGCTTTATTGGCTCCTTCCCCACTTTCTTAAATTCTGGACTGAAATTAACAAGCGTCTCTTTCTGCATTACTCCCATCCTCCTTTCTTCTCTTCTCCCCACCAAGAGATCCCATTTTTCAACTCTCTCTCGGTCTCTAACTCACTAGTGATGCCGGTCAGGTGGAGTCTGGTGATCACAAAGCACAGCTATTGAGGGGAAGCTGAGAATAGCACCGAATAATCAATAGGCAAGCAGAGCAATTCAGGAAGAGGAAGAAAACGTATAGAAATTGCAATTGGTGCTATGGCACAACTGGAGGCAGTGAAGCAGGTGTTGCTCCTTTATGAAGTTGCTCATTGACGAAAATCAGTATCTGAATGTTGTGTGGTTTTGCTTCAGGTGAGAACAAGTGTTGACCTTAATAACAACTGGAAGTGAGCACATACACTAGTATTCATAAGACAAGCTCGTAGAGAGTAATGAGTTGCAACCAATTGAGACCTGAAGGGGTTTGGATTCTGTACCAGAGTGAGAAAAGAGAGAGGCTCTACCTTTCAGCCATACATCACCTTCAAAGCTTCCATAAACCAGGAAATTTTCCTTTATTTAAAAAAAAAAAAAAAAAAGGAAAATGATTTGCAAAATCATAGCCGGAGCACTCAGGAAGCATTAGCTTTCAGCTGTGCATGTGTGTGTATGTAAAATACAGTGGATACTCAACTATGTAGTTTGAAGTCACGTTAAAGCATGTTGTTGAAGTGATCTGCTGTGAGTCCAGTTACTTCCCTAGCTGTCCTCCCCTCTTGACCCCATCTTCTACTTATCTCACCTCTTATTTTACTCTTTCTCTCTTTTATTCACCATGTATCATTTTTGCTGAGGCCTGACCCAGGACAGTGTCAGCTGCTGATTGAAGCCATCAATTATTTAGCGAAATGCAACAGAGTTGTGGCCAAAGTCCTCCCTTCAACTCCCGCCACTCACGCAACTCAGCTGCCTGCTGAATAATTCACAAGTACCCTCTCTTCTTCTTGGCAACAAACCTACAAAGCTGCTTTTGGATCTCATTGGTTTTCAGCTGAAGGGAGGCAATAAAGCCGTACCTAATGCACATAGTGCTGCAGCTTCATTTTGGTTTCACTTCAGGTAGGAATGTGTGTTACTTTTATCAACCTGGCCTTGAAAGGACTTTGCATTATATTCTATCTTTGAAATAATTGACCTGGATGGGTAGTTGTGTGTGTGTGTGAGGGGGGGGGGTGTTTTAGCCAGCACATCATTAGTTGACTGCTCGGAGGAGAAACGGAGGCTGCATGTAGGTCTGATAAATGATCTGAATCTGAACAGACCATCTTTAGAAATGTGGGAGAATGGGGGGGGGGGGGAGGGTTGAAAAGCATCTTTCAAATGAACCTTTTATGAAAAAGTGTCTGGGGATTAGAGGAATAAGAAAAGTTGTACATAACCTTTGTCTGTCTTGTCTTGTCTTTGGCTTTGTCTGTAACGCCTGCTTATTCTCTAAAGTCAAATCAGTCCCGTTATAGAGACAACATCTGCCATGGTTATAAGCAGCAGCGCGTAGGTGACAATGCCACAGTGCAGGGCTGGTGGAGGGATGTGGGGAGGGTGAGGAGTAGTCTGGTTTTACTATCAAAGTCAATAGCAGCACAGTGTGGCCCCTTTGTGTTGTAAATGTAGGAGGCAGGCCTTTCACTTTCCCCAGGACTCCACTGCTGTGAGGCTCTCTGAGGCTATAGTGCTGAAAAAAACACTCACACACACACACACACACACACACACAGTCACGCTGCATGACTACACCCACCCACTATGTAGTGTGCTCAATTTTTCCTTCTCCAAAGCACATGCAACATGCCCACTCTTTCTTAATATAGCCCAATAGCTGCAGCTGTCTAATTTTTGGCTGCCCTATAAATGTCCCACCATTGTCCAACCAAATACCACATGGTCAGCCAGTCGGGCAGTGGAGTGTCCTCATTGTTAACTGCGCTTTCAGAACGATTGGGAGAAAACAGGTAGTGTTGCCAACTGAGCCTCATTTCTAGTCATTTTTCAAGCCGCTACCTTCCATAGAAAAAAGTCCTCAGTCTTGCCCTGCAAGTGCGTGGTCGGCTTTTCCTCCTTCTCTCCCAGCAGCTGAGTAGACTGAGCTGCTATCTTTGCCTTTGAATAATTGTTTTAAATTTAAATCTAGCCGTACAGCCATTTCATGCAGTTTGTGCTTTTGTTGATTTTGTCAGAAGACATTATGATTATAAAATGAGGGTTTTGGCAGCAGCAGCTTGAAAAGGGCTTGATGTGGCTGATTTGAAAGTAATCTGTGCTTTTTTTTCCATCTTGGTCTGTTGTTTGAGAACATAAACAGAGAAAACATGCACATGAAAACAGCTTCATTACAAATCCAGCTGTTGAAATGGTTTATGCGCACATATTTTAGTTCAAAGATATATCTACTGACCAAATTAGACCTGTGTTGTAGAATAAAAAAATGTAAAAAAAAAAATAAAAAGGGTGCTGAACACACAGTTGAAGTTGTATAATTAGTCTTTTGGTTGTCTCATAATTAAGTTGCAGTTTTAAATTGTGCTAACATTGTGTCTGCAGGGATGCGGTTTAATTTCAGGTAGTTTAAATTAGTTTTTTTTGTCACAAGTTAAACAGTAGCTTTGAAGTTGAGTATTAATTAGAGACACAACAAAAGGAGTTTAGTTATCTTGTAGCTCATGATGCCTGTTGAACCTGGAGCCTCTAAAGAAAATCGGAAGCCTAAAAACAATAAATAGGAAGCAGAGCAGGTCAAGCAAGGTCAAGCAAGTGGGCAGTGGGTGGAATACTGACAAAGTACTGCTTCTCACATTCCATCTCATGCTGATGTGTGTGTGTGTGTTTGTAGTTCAGCTTTCTGGGATATGTTTTGTATTCTCATCACAGAAGAACACACGTGCACTTGTCTCTGTGAACACCAATCAGAGCTGGTGTGGCTAGCATTTATTTCATTGGCCCGTACAGCTCCAGAATTGGCTGCGCTCGGCATTGACCAGGCTATTAACTTCCCCACACTGATGCCTACCCGGGTATAAATGATTATCGGACGCCTGGAGTAACAAATGATACAACGTGCAGAGGGAAAGTCAGTCATCCGTGCAGGCTTATTAACATCCCAACATGGAAGAGATGAAGTGGTGGGAGGGAGGTGAAGACAAGCAGGTACACTAAAGTGGATGAAGAGTTACATTTAGTGTAACAGCTGTTTCCCTACTTCCAGAAATGCCTCAAATTCCACAATTCATAACTGCATCATACAACTTGAGTTTGTGTGCTAAGAGATTTGTGATTTGCGTCAGGTAAAGCAGATACTGGTCATCCTGTCTCAGTTATTTCTCTTTAAAGACCGTTTCTCCTCTTCTTTCAAGGATGTTGTGCCTCCCCAGAGCGAAGTCAGTGCGTTCAATGCGAGCAGAGACAGAGATGGAGCGCTCTGTGATTGGGCTGGGGTCACTCTATTCAAGTAAGCTGCATAGCTACGCAGCAGATGGTCAGCAGTTGTCCTTGGTGGCATTGGAGGCCTTCCATTGATACAGACCCCCCCCAACACAATGTCCTATTGCATGCTCTCGTTTATGAGCACTCACTGGAGAGGGTGGGAGGGTGGTGTGAGAGTCATTAGCAATCTGGATGAGAATGCTGTTATTTAAAAGATACTTTATTCAAGTAAAATAGCTTGAGTAAAACTACAGACTCAGTCAAAATGTCTTGATGTTGTGTCACTTCATTATGATTATGTGACAAAGCAATGAAATGAAACAGCCATATGTGCAGTGGTATTTCAACTATATGATGAAAGCAACTCATAAATTCCAAGCAGGCACCATCCGGTCTGTGCATATAGCATATAATAACATATCTACACTCAGATGTCACTTTATTTAGGTACATCTACCTAAGATTTGTGTGCTGTCTAATTAAACTGTCTTGCTGTCAATCTTCCACAATAATCTTGGCAGACTTTATGTAGCCATATATAGCTACCAAAATCTGACAGTTTGTTAAAGCAGCGAAAACAAAAAAAAAATGTTCAGGTATATAAATATCATAGACATCATTGGCTGCACATTGTTTGTGCAAAGCACTACAAAAAGCCACATGTTGCACACACGTGTCTGGATGTCACTGTGAGTCTTGTTTTTAACAGTCTGCTCCTAATCCGCCTTCTCTCAGTTGTTCTCCCTGCAAAATCTGGCCGGGATCTCATGCACCGAGTTTAATGAGCTCTGCAATTACAGCAAAAACAAAAAAGAGTTGGTGCACACGTCACTGACGGTCGAAGTTAGAGCTGAAGGATCCACTGTTAATGTTATTACATTGAGAGGGACCCAAGAAGCAGCTGTAGGTCACGCAACATTGCAGGTGTGTTTGATTTCTGGGCATCGCATTAAATCAGCTTCCTGTGCCGCAGCTTCTCATTCGGCTCTTTATGTTAGTTGAACCTACACACAAACTGACAGCCTGGAAATAGTGAGCAAGAATTACTCATTACCTGAGAGTTATAAAGGCTGATATCTCGTATTCACACTTCGTTTGGCTGAGCATGAGAAAAAAAAACAAAGAAAAAACAAAACAATGAAATATATTTAGGTCTTTGTGTCTTTTTAACTTGCATGCAACAAATAAGCCAACTTCAGAGCTTTCTTCCTCTCTTTTTTTCAGCACCTTCTCTTCTTTTTAATTCCTCTTTTGGGAACTATTACCTGAGTAGAAAATTATGGAGAACAACGTTTAAGATACCGATTAATTTGCTTTGTAGCAGAAAAAACACATTTTCAGTTGTAGATGTTAAATCAATAACGACAACCACAATGAATACTAACCCACTACTTAATAAGCTACGACTGAGCTGCTGTGACCAGTGGTCACGAACCTTTTTGACCCCAAGATCCCTGACCTCGAGCCAGAACAAATGCCTATTAAAAGTGCCAAAGGAAAAAAGCCAAAATACTTCCATCTCAAGGCAATTTAGGCAAACTCCGGTATATTAATCAGGTCTTTCTCTTTAAGAACAAATTAAAGTATTTTCTATTCACATTACTGAATTATGTTCATAGTGGGGGGAAGAAAAAAGAAAATGTCATTAGCAGATCATATATAGTACCATTGATAAGAGTTAACTGTAAAGCTTATGAACATGCTTCTTTAAGTTATTGCATTCCCTCTTGATCATAGTGCTACTACAAAATAAAAGTTTTTGTCCTGAAGAGATTCACATCAAGACAAAACAAAAAGCACTGCCTTTTTTGTCTTTCCCCATAAACAGAATTCTGCACATCAGATTATTATTTTCATAGTGGAAAAAAAAAACCAAACATATTTTGTGATGAACGGATCATAAGTAGATATTAGAATATATACTGTAAGAGTAAATAACATTAATGCAATTGATAAGAATTAACTGTGAAGCTTATGAACTTACTCAGTGTTTGGTGGCATAATATACATATAAACTTGTCTCTAACTGATGTAAAAATAAATTCCTGTTCCACCTCTGGGTGAAAATGGTAAATTTCTGTTTTCTATTGCAGAGCATCAGCCATGTTGGGTTGGTGCTACTAAGCAAATGGAAGTAATTTTGCATGAAACTGCAACTTGCAAAGTCAGCTCCTCTTATCGATTGAAAGAATTTAACTTTTTTCTAATTTTATTGGTCACTCTCACACTACTATGGCAACTGTCCAGATGTCACAACTGTAACACCCCTGGAATAATACGGGTTGTGGTTAAAAGAAACTAGATACAGCCAGCCCTCCAGCATGACCCTAAAAATGTATTTTTTTTTTTTTTTTTTTTCCCTCTGAGAAGACAATTGTTATCCACACTCACAAAAATTTGTTCTCTAACCCTGGACTTTACTTCCTCCTCAAAAAAGGATCCGATTGTCAGGGTCTGCTGCTCCAGCTCATGGCCTCATTGACGAGGTACTACTCTGAACCTAAATGCACAACTTGTGAGGCAAATAAAGAGCAAAAGTTGCAACAAAAAAATGCAAGCAAATGCTTGGAAATCACGATAGAATTGGAAAGAGAAGGCACAGGACAATGCTTGGAGAAAACTAGACGAGACATCAACACAAATCACAAGGCCAAGCATGACGAAAAAGATCAAAGTATCAACATAAATCAGGAGACTAGACACAGCAAAGAACACAGACTTAACTGTGAGCTTGCTTAGCTCTGCAGCACAAGACATGACAAACTGGCGCAGGACAAAGGGGATGCAGACTATATATACACAAGGTAATGGGGAACAGGTGAACACAATGAGGGCGGGGAAAGACAATCAGACTGGCACATGAGGAAGGGCAAGCAAACTGAAACACAAGGAGAGCAGGAATGTCAAAACAAAACAGGAAATGACGAGACAACATCGAGTTTTAGGACATGACGCTCATCTGCTGGTACCATTCAAGGGACAGTAATTGCTCTTCTTCTACATATACACCGACAACCTGAAAGGCTCAGACAGGGTGATATAGCCTGACGCCTCGAGCAGCCATGTTGAGGACGAAATAAGGAAGTTGCGAGAGAGGGCAAAAGAGGACAAAGTGGCTAAAGGAGAAGCTGTGGAGCGGGTCATTGGCTGCAATTAATTTGGGACCACCATTGGTGGACCCCCCCCACCCAAGAACTTCAAGGCCAACAAAAATTCCTGGAACTGATGTACTAGTGTACTACTGGTGCATAATATATATATATATATATCTTGAAATATTGCATGCTTATCCCACATTCCCACGTCAACACATTTAACTGAATAATAATTGTAATGCACTTATCCTACTTTTCAACTTACAGCCTCCCCTCGTTGGTTTACTTGAGTGTTCTCCCCACTCCATATCCTCCATCCTACAGTGGAGGTGCATGTGCTGAAAGCTGAAATAGCCGCTCATGCATCACTAGTTACACAGCCTTCATCAGCCTTTCTTCTCCTTTTAGTCTAGTAAACAAAGGGCCATGATTATCTGGGAGAGCGTTCACCCTCTCTCCCATAATCTACAGGGTCAACTATTTGCTCAAGAATTGGAAAAAAAAAAATTAATAAAAAAAGAAGGAGGATTTGTGTCATTTTAATGAGAAACACATTCACTTTGTCACAATTTCCCCATCTTTTCGGTTGTTCTCATGGTCACATATGAATTCATGGAAAGATGGGGAACAAAAAAATTATGTGATATCTTGATGACTAATTATATTCAGTCTGAATGCTGAGACACTTTACGTCCCTGAGACAGCCAACGTCCTGTTAGTCCTCAGTCTGCATGTAATTAGAGAGTGACAGTAGCTAATTACATTATCAGCAACAAGGTCTGCTTTCTGTTTAATGCTATCACCAGATTGGATTAGCAGCCCAGTGGACTTCAGACTCCAGTTGATGTTTTAATGACCACGCAGCCTCAACTTGCCCACACTTTGTTTGGTGTGGTTATAAAATAGTTACATCATGTTGATTTGTTATTGGTTTAACTTTTTTTCCTAATGCATTGGGGTTACCCTATCTTCTACTTTTTCCTAATGACAGTAAGATTTATGTGGAGCACAGGTTAATTTAAATTCCTCCTCTGTCCCCATCCCCACGCCTCATGTTTTAGAGGCAGAGATTTTCATAGCAAAAAAAATGAGCCTTGTAAATTGCATGAATCCATCAGAAAGCGTGCTCAACCATACTGATCTTGTTTTTTTTTTTTTTTTTGCACAATTCTCCTCTTAAATACATATAAATAAAGGAAAGAGGTGCAGTGATTAACCAAAGTGCTCCTGTGCCTCACTGATAAATCAAACATAGTTTTCTGTCGTTGAGAAATGCCTTTGGAAAGCGAAAAAAAATGGCTTTAGCAAATTTGGACCTCAGTGTAAACAAACAGTTGCAGTAGCTTCCAGCCAATGCGCACACACACACAGACACAGACTGCAATTCACTGAGGTTTCTTTTTAATACTTATTATCTGGCTTTCCTGGCACCAATAATTGATGGTCATGCAACGTGACTAGGTATCTGGGTAATAGTATTTTCTGGAAAAAAAAATGAACACACAAGCACAGATACACAAAGAGAAAACAAGGTTAAGAATTCATGGGCTGCTGGATGCAAAATATTTGCTGCGAGGACAATTGACACAAAGTCAATCAGCGGTAAAATAAAAACTATCATTTGAACAATCCTGTTGTTAAATATAATAGCTAAATGCCCTCCTTCAATCCTTGTAGAGTATTTGTGTGTTGGGATACCTTGCCGGAACGATTGCAACATTGGAGAATCTCTGACAGTGAGATGGATCAGGTGCAGCATCATAGTGGACAGTCCACAGTTCGTAGGTGATAATGATCACACACACATCAGATGCTTGCTTACACACAATTTCATACACTTTTTGGAGGCGCCTGTGCAAACTACAAGGTGCGAAAGTGATGCGTGAAATGGAGAATGAGGATTGTGTGTCGCCCAAGGCAAGAATAATGTGGCATTTGGTGAATGAGATCTTTTCTTGCAGACTTGGCTTTCTGTATTAAGTCAGTGGAAAGACATAGGCAGCACATACATGTGGCATACATGGCATGTGACCTTTAATATGAACATGCACCCAAGATTATATCTTAATATGCTGTTCCCCAGTTTTCAGGAGAGAGTACAGATCAAAGTTGTAAAAGCAAGTGAGGGATTTTTAATTTTTTCTTTTTTTTTCCCTGGTGAAGAATGAGCTCCTTAATCAAACTTTAACTGGCTGCATGGCATTCTGGTCTGTCGAGCTATCGTCAGCGTGAAATTGCTGCTTCTAGTATTGCGGGTTTGTTTGTGATTGTTGTAAGGTGAGCCGGGCTGCCTCCTCGGAGTTGCTGATACCAAACACAGGTTTGACTGTGATGGATTTATATCATTTAACACATTGTAACTCTAAATTGAAACGGATCACAAGCAGAGGACAGCAGGTGTCTGGTGCGAGTACATTTAGCTGATGATGTTACATAGCTTAAATTCCGGTTGTACTTATCAGAAATTCTGTTATGCTTTAAATGTGAGGGCTAAAATTTAATGTGTGTTTGTTCTACATCAGGTATTGTTCTGCACATCATCGGAGTTAATTAATGTTTGCTACAAGATTCTTGTTGAGTGTGACGCGGTCACGGAACTGGAGAATATAGTTTAGAGAGATTTATGGAGCCACAAACAGAGGCAGGTTGGTGCAGAGGAAGTATTAAATAAAGGAAATGCAACACAGATAATCCAACCCGAATTGTCTATGTGAAACTGCAGGAAATACAAGAAGAAGAAGATCAAGTAAGAGACTTTAACACACAAGCGGAGAAGGTAACAAGACACATGTACAAAGGTAATAAGGAATGACAGGAAGCACACTCTCAGGGCAGGAAGGGTAGTAAGAAAATTATTAAGAAAATTATTTCAAAATAAAACAGGAAGTTGCACAGGGCAGATTCTGACAGATGGTGCTCAGAAGGGTCCCAGTGGGACCAAGTCAAAAGTCCCAGACTGATTTTTGCTTTCACTTAACAATTACAACAAACTCTATTCTAACGTACCACTGGTAAACACTACTAAGTCGCACTTGAGGCACACATTTTAGACCAACAAGCTCAACTCTGCACTTATTTGACTGATGTGTGTGTGTCTAGTCTCAGAAGCAACCAGAATAACAGCCTGGGCTTAATAATGATTCCTAATAGGGAGCAATAATTGGAAATAGCAACTTCATTAGTGAGTGACAGCAGCAGGTGATAAGACAGGGGAATACTGTGTAGTCAGTCATGCTAGAAACTCATTATCTGCAATGCATGCTCTACTCCTTAATTATTTGAGAGGATCTTGAGACTCTTCAAAGCCCCTCTCTCTCTCTTTGACTGTGGATTTTTAAGTAGTTTCTCTAAGAGATGTTTAGGGGTGCGCGTGTTATCTGTGTTCGGGAGGTGGATGGCCTTGGGATGAAAGTGATGAAATGGAAGAACAACTGTAATGAGACGCCTTTTGCTCCGGCCTTTGATACAAAGCAGATGCAGCATCATATTTCCGTTTTTTTTGTTTTTTTTTTATGTTAGCTTCACTGCAGTCTGCAGCGGTTGTTTGATTTTTTTTATATGCCCGACATTACTTGCCAGCATTTTTTATTAGCAGTTTATTATTGCTACCCAAATACAATGTGTCAATAGCGACGCACAAGTTTTGCTTTTGTGTGCAGCCAAAATGTTTTTCTTTTTTTCAATGAAAGCAGGGTTCATTAAAATAAGCAGCCTTCTGGGAACAAGGAAATCATATGATGTCTGTAATTTGTGTGCCAAACACTGAAACTTTCACTGAGTAGAAAGGAAAAAAAAAAAACATCTGACCTTCTGAGGTTTGCCCCGTAGATGAAATGCCTGTTCTTTGACCTTGGATCTGAAGGATTTGAAGATCTGGTGGTACCTCTGAATTGAGCCAGAAAAAAAGGGGAAGGGAAATAATGTGTTGTTGTAGCTTTAGCCTGAAAAAACTGAAATTTAAGTGCTAAATGAAACTCTATGGTGGCTGCTTGCTATTCACGGTGGTCTAGACCTGTAACATAATGATACTTCTGGGAAACCTACAATAAGCAACAAAGATTGCCAAAAAGGCACTGAGTTTGTGTAGTAGTATAACCTGCTGTAGCGTTTGATTACCTGACAGTAGTATCCTCTCATTTGGCCCACTGGTTGCTACGAAGAAGGCCCCCCTGAACTGAAGGAGACAGAGACTGGGAGAGGCAACGAATCAAAGTACACTTGAACTCCTGAGTGGCATTGGTGATGCTAATGCACTGCTCAGAGACAGAGCCGAAGAAAAAGAAAATTGAAATTGTTTTAGCCATTGAAGGAAACAGGGTAGTCAGCAGGCTGATGACCCTGAATAGATAAGATTGCTGTGATTGAGAGAAGAGAATAGATTATCTCTGATTATCTGCACTTGCATTAAGATCAGAAGGAGGAGAAGAAAAGGAAAAGAAGGTGAGAACGAGGACTCTTAATCACACGGTGACCACAGATGACAGGTGTGTGTAGAGCCCGCTCAAAGGTCTAACATACACAATGTGTTTGACCTTTGAGCTGAGTTTGCCAGGCCACACAAACACACACCGCTGCACAGGTATACACACTCGTTCATGCCATAGGAAGATGTAATTGAGGATGATTGGTTTCCCCTTTGTGTTTTCCATCCGTGCCAGGCCCACATGCCTGAGGGGCCCCCAGCTGTCACAGTGTAGAGTGTGAGGGGAGTGATTGAAGACAGGAGTTGTGACAAATTGCTATCTAACATCTGAATGTGAAAATGGCACTGTACAGACGACATAGCTGCATCTATCAGGATTATGAATATAGATCCATAAACATCAGAAACACCAATAAGCCGAGTTGAGACTGCCCAGGTATTCTGGATCCAATCAGTGGATGTTTTAGAGGGAGATTCCAGCATCTTGTGACCGATCTGCAGTCGTGAAAAGACTAACGATGGCGCCTTTTCTGCCAGGACGGCGCCAAGACAGAGGCGGTGCGGCAGCCAGAAAACTGTCGCAGACATCCTGGTTTAAATTCAAACAGATCACCCTAGCTGGGATCAATACTGCATGATAATGATGTGGTGACATTTAGGAAGGAGATAGTGCATCCGTGCGGGAGTGTGTTTTGCTGTGACACAGCCACTCCTTGTTTTCCCTACAAATGCTTATGGCCTGGACAAAAAGCAAAAAGTTAAATATTACTTATTTAGTTGCAGTTATTTAGTTACAGTTACTCTGATCTGTAAGTGGATTAAAAAAACAAAGCATCCCCAAATCAAGACCTCTTTACCATTCTCTACCATTCATTCTAATGTAGATCATAATAGAATGCAGGGAAAAGTAAAATCTAGAATAGTGGCTCTCTTCTTCTTGCTGGGCGGTAAGTGAAGTTCTATCAAGTTTTCAAACACCCTATTTAAGGGGCTTTAACACAAAATGACAGTGGCTTTTGATTTTGCCACAATATAGCAACCAAGTCTCATGCTTTGGGTGGGAGACACATACCTACCAACCAGTTCACTCACCACACCTCACATTTCTCAAACTGAGCAATGAACCCAAAATAAGGTGTTTGGTAGGACCTTTATTTTGAAAGACCTTGAAAGATACCGATCCTGAGTTTTGTGACATCTCTCTGTGCACCAATGGGTTGAGGCAACATTTCCAACTTCCCAAGCGGTAGGAGAGCCCTGACAGAAGCCCTGAGAGTAGACTCTCATTCTGTCTGTGTTCATGTGACCCGCATGCCTTTCAGTGGTTGATCAAAAGAGTGGGTAATAACCTCATTTGAAAAATTAGGCCATTCCCGAACAATATACAGCAAATTACATAACTGCTTGTGATGTAGTTGATACTGTTAGCCACGTTAGTAATTGAGATTTAGCTAGCTAACGTTAGTAGTTGAAATGCTTACATTAGCTAACTAAATCCATTGTTCCTGACTGGTTTTGCTTTTGTTCATCTACCACAAACACCTAGGAGATGGAACACTATGGGTTGTTAACTTTACATTTAATTGTAATAACTGTACATAAGATGGTGGGCTACTCAATGAGCAATAAACACTTTGTCTAAATTTTCCAATAGCTTTAACTATTTGTGCTGGTTTGAACAATTGTGCAGGACAAGAGGGGCCACCGCTGTCAAACCACACACAGTTTTGGGTCAATCCATTGCCAGAAAACTTCTGAAACTCTGAAACTTTGCCATGGCATCTGTTATTTTTTATGTTTGGTCTTTTAACCCCTTTTCCATCCAGTCATACTGCATTTTTGCCTTTAGGCTACCCAAATCCATAGCCTTTGTCATGCATTAGCTTTAGCTGGGACGGCTAGCTTTTTAAGAGTCATCAGTGATTTATCAAAGGAGTTGTGACCAGGCCTTGAGCACCACTAATCTCTCCACCGTGTGAAATATGCATATATAACCCCTATGCATCACTGGATGACACTTTATCAAGAGAGATGGATGAAACACAGTGGCAAGGCTTGGTCTGCATTAGAGACACTAAATATTTCTTAGGGTGCTTGCTCTGCTGATTAATGTCTTCATAAAATGTCCACGGCTACTCCTCATCTTTCGGCAGCTTTTCAATCACAGAATGCCATCAGAAAATAATCCACTTGGAGCTTTGCTGAAATGAAATTTGAATCTGATTTGTGCTTGTTTATTTTTTGCATTGAAATATATAAATCTGCATCATCTCCACCCTGCGATTAGCATCAAGATGGGGCATATCTGCCTGATCTGTCGATATTTGCTGTTCTTTCATGTCTCCAAGTCTCTCCTGCCTCCACATGTTTCCCTGTTTCCCAGTGCATCCAGTCTGTCCAGGCTCCTGATAGAGCGGACTGCATTTTAGTGAAGTACTATTAATTACATTGTCATCCCCTGACAGTTGGCAGTGACACGATTTAGACCAGCTCTCTGAGGAGGTGGGCGGAGACCGGTAGTAAATTAAAAAGCTTGGAGAGCTTGTCACATCCTGTCATTGGTATATTTAATAAACCCCAATGTGTGAATTTGTTTGTAAATATGTGTTCATTCTGGCAGAAGACAGGTACATAGGCACACAAGACAGGGGAATCATGCTGGGATGGAATAGATGAATAGACCAAGAAACAGCTGGTGCTTAAATAATAATGAAGCAAAACAAATAGCGTAGGTAACAAGCAGTAAACATCAAAACTGCAGGCCCTATACTTAAAATACACGTAGCTCATTCTGCTGGTACTTTGGACTGTGTACTTTATTATACTAGTTACATCCTTGCCTGGCTTTCCTACACAGGAACTGCTCACATAAGAACAGCAGGTATCTCCTTAACAGGCTACCACTTAAAGAAAAATTACTGGCCCTTATTACTTGAATCTTTTTGATATGGTTCACAGATAAAAACTAAACACGTTTACAGCCTGGTGCAAAACTACTTTTGGTCTCTATAGCTAATTTCCTCTTTCATGGCAACTCCAGGGTTAAATTTCTGCCTACATAGTAATGCAGGGTTGCCTCACAGAAATAAGGGTCCTTGGTTCAAACCTTGTCCACCAGAGTGTCTGTGGACATTTGTTGGGGACTCTAAATTGAATGTGAACATGAACCCTTTTTTGTATTTTTATGTCACTCCTGTCAGTGCTGAAATTGACTAGCAGTCTGTCCGGGGCATGCTCTGTCCTTGCCCACTGTCAGCTGGGATCATCTCCAGCCTCTGTGGGAGGATAAGCAGGATAGATAATGGATGGATAATTGACAGGTGAAACCGATTGGTGAGTTAATGTCAACTTGCCCCAAACTGATATGTGCATAAGTCTTCATACATGCCTCAACCTCTTTGCCCATTTTTGATTCAGTAGATAGTCAAGTGTCAGGCAGTGACAAGATGGCAATTGCAAAACGGCCCACACTGAGTTTGTCTGTAAGCTGCTGTAGATTAGAAATGAATACATGCATTGTATTTTTTCTTCCAAAAATTACAATGGCTACTGGGTTGTTTATTGCCCATCTGATCATCATCATCATGTTTCTGTTTCTTGTTTTATTTGGCTTCTGTTACTGATTCGCTGAGAAAGCTGTTACCACTGCTAATGGTCCTCACCCTGTTGTAACAGTTACATTATATGCAACATATTGTATATTAAATCAGCTTTGTCTACAGCAACTTCAAAGTGCTTCCGAAGCTGCTTCACACTAAGGTTCAGCACATTGATAACAGACAGAGCCATACCAGCTTCCCAGCTTTGCCCTGAAGAGACATTGAGTTTT
The DNA here is from genome assembly GCA_034769265.1 of Remorina albescens. Lineage (NCBI taxonomy): Eukaryota > Metazoa > Chordata > Actinopteri > Carangiformes > Echeneidae > Remorina > Remorina albescens. The sequence continues at coordinate 4,707,707 of CM068495.1, read as the reverse complement.
AGTTGTTTAGAGACCACCCTACCACTCCACCTAATGGAAAAGACATGTCACCTTTCCCATCCTGATAGTGTGCTCACTGCAGAACACCACATGGGGTGTGTGTGTGTGTGTGTGTGTGTGTTTTATCTCAGTCCAGCCCTGCTTTTGGCTGGCTAGTGGGAACACAGTAAAGCAGCAGCCCATGGGAGCTGTCCGGTGTGCTGAAATCAAGGAGCTCTCCACACTGATGCCGTTGACTCGTGTTTTCAATCTTGGCTTCACAGGTTCATACATTTTGATCCCTATAAAATCACTTAAATTGGAAATGTGCACTTAAATTTCCCAGAAGTTTTTTTTAAATTTTTTATTTTTATGTTGTCACTGGGAAAAGATCACCAAACGTCAGTATATGCAACACAAAAAAAAAGTTTTCAAAGTTTGCGTCATTTGACATTTTAAAATGAATCCGAAATGAGCAGAAAAGCAAAAGCTTAATTAAAGGTCATGACTATGACATGGATATTGGTAGTAAAAGTAGAAGTCGCAGTAAAAGTTTACAACCATTTTTACCTTTTGTCTTTTATCCTGCTCTGCAAAGGAAAGATTAGAACTGTAGAAAAATGTCAACCTGACTGACTGATTTAAAAGTTTCCCTTGAAGACTTGAGTTAGTCATTGAGGTCAAAAGTGAATTTGTATATTCAGACTAAAAGCCTTTACGCAAACTAACAAGAAGGAACAAAAATTGATTCATCCCGCTTTGTCACTGAGTTGTGACTGAGCAGATGATTGCGGGCTTTAGTGCTACAGGATACCCTTGTCGAAGGCTGTTAGGTGCAGCTTTAGTCTTAAATGTAGGAGAGAAAGTCCATTGGGAAGGGTCTTTTAGTTTCATTCCCACATTGAAGAGGGTATGATTTTCCTGCAGTATCACATCTTGGGGAAAAAAAGAAACCTTTGGAAACAGAAAGAAGCTAAAAGAAGGAAGAGAGTGAAAGAGTGGAGGTGCAATTTTGCAGGCACCTCAGTTTCCCTGTTCCTCTCACTCACCTCACTGACTTTCAATCGCTGCAGCCAATTTGCTGGGAGAGAAACCCCATGCTGGCAAGAAATGAAACCACCTCAGCTCTTCAGCGTGCACACACACACAAACCTACGCCACAGCACCATCCTCTTGCTCCTCTCCATCCCCTCTTCTATTCTCTTGTCTCCAGTGTCCCGGCACATCAAAGGCCTGAAAAAAACAAAAACAAAACATGGATGCTCTTTGCCTTGCCACTCTGTATTTTGTACCTTGGCCTTCTCTCTGCCTTCCTATCACGCTTTTCTTTCTGTCTTGTGCCCACTGTAAGACTAAAAGAGAGAAATGGAGGGGGAATATTGGAGCCACGATGCTCATTTGCTCATTGGTTCTATTCAAGCTTTTTCTGCTTTAGCTCTTTATTGTTCATCCCTATGACTCACTCACATCAAGCTGTAGATTTGAGATTAAAGAGGAAAATTTGATATTGACATTTGTTGAACTCATTGTACTCATTTACTTTATATCAATTTTACAAGAAACAGCTAAGGTCACTCGCAAATGCGTTCATTACATTATTGGCCATATTATCAACTGAGTGAGAAGTTGGTGAGTGAGCCGTAGCGAGGATGGAAACAGGAAGCAAAGTTGGAAAAGGTGGTGGAAAAAAAGGAGAAGCGGTTTGTCTGCCTGAGGCACTGGCTCTCCCCAGCACAGTGGAGGCATTGTGGAGGTTTGAAAATGTAAATAATTTACCTTCTCACACAGAGCACACACATTCTCGGACTTTATCTTTCCAAAGTTGAAGGCCATTTCAGTTTTGCCTCTTTTACGGGAGAGCCAGGAGCATTGCTAGTGGAAAAGATTTTGTTTTCTTTGCAGACTTATAAAGGTGCAAGGGATGAGGTGGGAGTGAAAGGTGACACCTAGGTCACACACGTACACACAATGAAAGTGAGAGGAATGTTGGGTTTCCATAAATTTCCCGTCCATCTTTTTCTTTATACCACAGTAAGTTGACATTCATCTGCCACATGTTCCATGACCAATACTGCCGGCTTTTTCTCCAAATCACCAAACAAAGCTCAGCTAAGACACAAAATTATCTCTGTTGCAATTTTGCTGCCACAATGGAGGAAGGTGCACTGTGACACCCACCACATTGTAATGGTTTTACAGTTATCCAATCTCTGGCATGAAAACACCACCGCTCCCTGGAGAGCTTCTCCTGACATTTAAGGTGGAAGTGTTGAGGGAAGGGTAAAGATGTAGAAGCAAGAGAGGGAAGTGGGTGGGGATTCAGTGATGGAGAGGGAAAGGAGGGCCCGGTAATGGGCGCTATAGAACAGAGGGGGTGACTGTGGAGAGTTTTGCAAAATGTGAGATGTGAGCTGCATGGTGAACTAAGAAGTGAATGTCAAAGGGGCGACAGACAGCTGCCGGGCAATTTCCTGGTCATTAGTGAGACACCAGTGACTTGGGGCAGTTCTTGTGACCTCAAGGCAAGTTTGAACCCTCCTGTCATGGACTGAACCACGTGCTGAAAAAAGAAAAAAGATGTGTTATTGATAATAGATACCGTCTCCAAAATATAGGGGGAAATTAGAATGTCGAAGATGGTGTCACATTTCAGTTATTGTAAAGTCTCACTAAATCGTGTGACTTTGATCAGATCTTACATAATATTTTCGACAGGATTAAGGGAAAACATTTATTTAGCAATTAGAAGTGAACTGTAGGGGTCTAGTGGAGAATGGTTCTTGGGTTTGAGTTTGACCTAGGGCCCTTTTAACACATGTCATCCCCCCTCTCTCTCCAAACTTCCTTTCACTTACTTTGTCTCACTTTGACAATAAATGCATTTCACTATGTTTAATCCTGCAATGGAGTCAAGATCAGATACACATAAAGTGCTGGTTGGTTGTTAAAGACCCCCGCGACAAAATGTTTTTAACCTGGTTAACATGTTTTTTCTGTATAACACAAGACATATGGTTGGAGAAATAATCTGATCTGCTCCTTGTAACTGCAGCGAACCAATGATAGTCTCATAAAAGCTGATTTAGAGTCAGCAATTCATTCATCACAAACCTAATCCTGTCAACCTAAAGGGAGGGAGAGGGCTAAATAAACCTGAAATCTTGTCACTACACCCAGCCAGAGCCAGAAAGCATTAACACAACCACTAACACCGCGTCAACTACTGCCGGTTACAAGCTAACAAACAACAAATAAATAAAAGATGTTAACTTTGCTAACTGCCAGTCACCAAGTCGAGGTGGAACAAGTCTGAGTGGGGTACAAACATGTGGGCCAGTTTCCTTGAATCATTTCAACACTCTGCTCTTTAACTGGTCGACAAAGTACAAGCATGGTGACGGAGCAAAAGGCCTCTTCCAGAATTACATGGGCCTCCAGCCTTTTAATTGTTCATGTGAATCACAAAAAGCCAAATATTAGTGCAGTTGACTAGAATTGAAGTCAACGTAGTGCCGTTTCTGTTGCCCCATTCATGCTTTCATACATTTATATTTGGTCACAAACATTGTCTGCCTCTCTGCATGCTCCCTCATCTTTGCTAACAGCAAATACAAGATCACATGCAGAGCTGATTCATAGGGACGTAACGCATGATCCAAAGTGAGTTTCCTTTTTGTCAGTCTTGTAAAGTGCACGTTCCCTCTTGTACTTAATGTTCCAATTCAGCAATCATAAAAATCAGTTGCTACCACAGCATGGAGCATCACTTAGCATAATTTTCTCAGTCTGAACACTAAATAACAGCCTGATTTACATGCTAACACTGCTTTACGGACACACATTCACATGCACATACCCATTTAGGCGCCAACTCTGCTCTCCTGCTGCCTTCCCTCCGAAATGGTAGGGCTCTGCAGCAATCCCAGCATCCCTTATGGTCTCATGTTCCCTCCTGGCATGACACAGATGGAGAAGGCCATACCCCACTGGTGCCACTTTGTTTGGGTGGTGTTTCACTGTGATTTCGAAGCCTGTGGGCACTGGCAGGGACACACAGGCCTCTCCTGGCGTAGTGTCATTTCATATCTGCAGGATGATAAGTAAACACGAGGCAGGGGTGGTAGTTTGGGAGAGAGAAAGGCGATAGAATGATGCAGTGCAGAGGGAGTGTGATACTGTATATATATATATATATATGCAAGAATGCATGTGAAATGGACTTTTTTATATGTATATATCAGTTTTTACACCTCTCACACCCTCTAGTTTTCTTCCTCGCAGCTGCAGCCACCACTTCACCTCCCCAATTCTATCCACCTCGATAGCATGCTATCTAGAGACGTCCATCAGCTGCTGACTCCCCTGAAAGGAGGCCAGGAAAGCTCAACAAAGCAGTTGTAGCGCATTGCATTTTTTTAAGCTTATCAGTGCATTCTTTGCATATGAGCAGATACACTATAGCCTTTCCTCCTGTGATTCCTTCGCTCCTCTCTTCCCTTTTCCCGCCTCCCCATCGTTACACCAGTGTGTTACTAATCGGAGTGCGCAAAAGCCAGACAGTTTGTTTGCCATCTGATAAGAAGGATGGGCCAGAGGGAGGGAGGAAGAGAGACATTCTGGAAATATCAGTAAATTGGATTTAGCAGGAGAAAATGGCAAGTATCTGATAGCTCACAGACTTCATTCTATTAATGCAAGCGGAGCAAGTAAAGCAGGTGGTGCAAATGTGTGTGTGTGTTTATGTGGTGGGGGGTTTAATTAAGGAGGTGCACAGAATACTCCCCCTGCCACACCCTCTGTTATAGAGTATAAGTGTTCGAAAACTGGCACTCTCCATCTCTCACCCCCTTCCTCCGCCACTCTCCTCCCACAAAAATACACACCTCCACCAGCCCCCCTAAACAAACAGCTGCCCACCTCCTCCAATTCCATCAAACCCGTCCATCGGCTGCTGGCTCCCCTGAAAGGAGGCAAGAAATGCTCAACAAAGCAGTTTTAGCTCATTGCATTTTATATGGATTTTTTTTTTCTTTTTAAGATGTGCATTAAGAAACAAGGGCAGCACAGCAAGGCATAGTGGTTAGCGCTGTCGCCCCTAAACAAGAAGATCGCAGGTTTGATTCCCGGGCCTGGGGCCTTTCTGTGCGGAGTTTGCATGTTCTGCTTGTGTGGGTTTCCTCCGGGTACACCGGTTACCTCCCACCGTCCAAACACATCCATGTTTAGGTTAATTGGTGACTCTAAATTGTCTATAGGTCTGAGTGTGAATGTTTTTTTTTCTCTGTGTGTCTTTGTATGTCGTCCCTGTGATGGACTGGTGACCTGTCCAGGGTGTATCCCGCCTTTGCCCAATCTGAGCTAGGATTGGCTCTAGCACCCGGTAGAAGATGAATGAATGAATGAATTAAGAAACAATAAAGAATAACTTCTGCCTCCTGCCAAATTTTCACCTGAAAAACTGCCTCTCTTCTTTTCTTTTCTTTTTTTTTTTTTCTTATTTCCTTTCACCACCCGATTCCATCTGCACATCGTTTTCACCCACTCGGCCAGAAAATAGGAAGTGATCAACAACTGCAAACACACACACACACCCTCCACCGAGGCACCAGCAGCCACCTATCTTTCTCTGTCTTCTTCCGTCCCACCTTACCTCCAATATCTTCCCTGGCTGACCTAGATAGTGAAAAGTGAGAAGATGGAAAAAACATGACTTCAGCAGAATCAAAAAGCTTTTCCGGAGTCTTGCAGACTATCCTTTTGTTATGCAGCTCGATATGCACTTGCTTATTCTTCCAAATTCCAGATGGCAGTATTTATAGCAAAGATTGCTGTTGTTCCAAACGCCCATATTTTTTTTTTTCCCCCTTTAAGTTTCCATTTTGCTAAAACATAGCTTTTAAAATTTGACTTCATTATCCCTGGTTTGTGTGTCACACTAACTGTGACAGACTCATACCTCACCTGTTTAGGGGAGAAGAAAAATTAATGCGCCCATAAAAAGCAAGTGAAGTGATTATTGATACATTGTTATCTGGTTGGATATGTTATGCAGCAAGTGAACATTTAATTCTTTGGTTTATGCGTTGAAGCAGGAAAAATAGTCCAGTGTAAGAATGAGAGAGACTTTAAAGAAGAAACTCAGAGCATCTCCAACCCTGCAGCTCTGTGGGATTGGTCCTAGTCTGCAGTAGGCAGGATTTGTGAGATGTTGTTCAGGGTCATGGAGGGCCAAGACTCATTAATGCTCATGGGGAGGGAAGGGTAAAGCATGTGGTCTGATCCAAAAGAAGAGCTACTATAGCTCAAACTGCTGAAGAAGTTCATTCTTGTTCTGATAGAGAACTGTCAGAACACACAGAGCATCACACTTTGTTTTGGGTGAAGCTTTTTAGCTGCAGACCAGTCAGGGAGAAAGGTGATGAGTTCTTCATTCACATGTGGATAGTTGGTTGTGTGTGCATCTCTTACCTAGGGAGGACATGGCACAAGAATGCATTTTGGGAAGAAGACAAGCTGCTAGAGTCAGTGTGATGCTTTGGACAATGTTTTGCTGGGAAAGCTTGAATCCTTCATTCACGTGAATGATTCTTTAACGCATGCCACCGATCTAAACATTCTCTATAGCTGAATGGAAACGGTAATGACAGTTGCCTCTTTCAGCAGGATTATGCTCCCTGCTTCACTACAACAATGGATCAGGAATGGTTTGAGGAGCAACAACCTGTTCAAGGTCTCCAGCTCCCTGGATATATATATATATATATCTATAACCTGTTTCCCACAGAGGAGAAAACCTCTGTCTCTTTTGACTCTGTCTTCCCAGTATGCAATGTATTTCCATCACCATGTGTGTTACAATCCAATGTCAGGCATGAAGGAACACTGGTTACAGGGCTGTGCAACTGCCAAACTAGGTCATCAGGCTCTGGAAATTGGAAATATGAATAGTCTATTATGAATGATAAAGCCTGTTTACCACAGAAAATATGCCAGGCATGTATTATTCAGCCAGGACACAAAGTGTGCAATATGTAAAAGTCAACTTGTATCTGTTTTTTATTTTTTCCTTGATCCCTTCTTTTCAAAAGTTGATTATCAGTTTAGAAATGCAGCACATTTTGCAGTTTATTTTGTGTACAGGAATTACGGCTGGCACCTTTCACATCATATCTCCAGGCCTTTTACTCTGCCTCTGGATTCTCACATGCTGCTCTTGCCTCACATTTTTCTTTTGTCCTGGATGAATGACTTTGTGTAAAGGACGACATTTATTACATCCTTCAAAGAGAAGCTGCGGCTAAGTATGATAAATGAGTGATGAATTTATCAGTGTGTGATGAATGTACAATCTTGTTGAGGTTTGGTTAAAACTAACCTGTGTCTCCCTCTCTCTCTCTCTCTCTCCCTCCTTCTCCCTCTACACTCTTGCCGTGCCCCCACTGATGCTGTGAAAACAACCAAACAGGTAAGTAATGGAATTCCACTTTCACATGAACATATCAAATTGAGTTATTTAGTTCACTTTCTTTGCTAGAAAAGGCAGAGCCTGTGCAGCCCAAAGCTCAGGCAGCAGTAACAAAAGATTTGCAGAGCAGGCTTTAAAGTCTCTTCCATACTGAGGTATTTCCACTGCTTCCACTGGTTACTTTTAATGAGCATGACATATGCTGCTGTGCACCTGTTAAGCAGGAGAATCCATTCGTTCATCTTCTACCACTTTCCCGTGACATGGGGGGGGCAAACTGCTCCACCGCTTGATCCAATGCGTCCTATTAAATCAAAACTTTTTCTGATTATTTTATGCCACCTTTACTCTTTGATTAAATGTGGGCACAGAAGCTATGTCAATAGTATCACAGTAGTTTTGTTTTTCCTTCATTCATACTCTACCTCTTATCTGTTTCTGGGTCGCGTGGGGTGCTGGAGCCAATCCCAGCTCACATTGGGCGAGGGCGGGGTACACCCTGGACAGGTTAGGGTCCATCACAGGGCCAACACATAGAGACAAAGACAAACAACCATTCGCCCTCAGATCTACGGGTAATTTAAAGCCTCCAGTTAACCTAAACATGATGTCTTCGGACGGTGTGAGGAAACAGGAGTACCTGGAGGAAACTCACCCAAGGAGGGGGAGAACATGCTAACTCTCCCCAGAAAGGATCCAGGCCCGGCAATTGAACCCTTGACCTTCTTATTGTGGGGCAACAGCGCTATAAGCATGACAAAAGCATTGATAAATTAGGTCTATGATGGAGAAATATTACTGTCATTAAAAGTGTCCTCGGCAGCCAGTTTCTCTCATTATTACAGTGTTTTCTGGAAAACTTGGTACTGTCAGTCTGATGCTGACTTTCAATCACATATTCAAATGGGGGGAAGTCTGCCTGTGAGTTTTCAAAGAGCCTGCGTCTTGTGGTTTAAAATTTAGATGTACTATTAAATTTTAATAGACAAGTGGATTGCAATGTGTCTTACTTCCTCCCACCGCTGATTTTGATCATTGTTTTTCACTTATTCTCTCCCGTATATGTTTTTAAATATTCAGGGTATATTGTGATGTTGCCACATTTCTGGAGGCCTGTTGTGCGTGTAAATGAGGACATCTTATGCTGCTGTTGATGGGCCAGTTCATATCATTACTCCTCCGCCAGTCTGAGAGTAACACTCCATCAGAAAAAAATGGGAAATTGGAGCTCAGTTTAATTGAGATAGCTGCAGGTTGTGTCACTGAATGTGTGATTGTAATTTTTGCTCCAGGAGTTAACTACCACATACGTAGGCTGAAAGTAATCATATGTCACAGTAGTTACACACTAATGGTTCAGTTGTGCGATCAGGGCACAAGTGTTGTAAGGACCTGGGGTTTTAACATGCTATTCTGCTGCGTATTAACTCGGCTCTCAGACAACCATTTACAACAAGTGGTGGGGGAGCACGTAGCATATTAGACTTGGACTAGTGATTGAATTAACCGCCTAGTATCTCTGGTGCTAACTAGCAAGGTCAACAAACATTTAATCATAGAATCAAACAATCCACAGATCAGATCAGATGTTTTCAGTTTGGCTCTTTCCAAAAAGTGTCATTGGCTTGCTCCTTCAAGCTCACAGCAGCCTGCATTAGAGACACGAGGTTTCACTTCTCGCTCACTTCATTTTGCCTGGCCCCCTCTTCCCCTTCACGCTCTCCCTTCATTTCCATGCACATTCTGCCACCACCCTCCTCTTTCTCCGCAGCACAAAGGGAAATTGCTCATCTGCCTTCCTGGCTTTATTCCACCACCCCGTCTTTTCATTATTCTTTGCCATCTCCTTTTGTCCTTTCCATAGCAACGAGAGCCATCTTCTTTTTATTTATTTATTTATTTTTAATGCTTCGTCAAATTGCTCTACATAGGAACAAGCACATCCCCAACTGTCATTCATTGCACTCCTCATAAACTCATAAGTCCGGAAAAGACAGCAATACAGGGTTTGTTTTGACTTACAATGGGAGTTTGTGTGTTCCTATTTAATTCACTCATTGGAACTTTTCTAACAGCTGTATTGTGAATACATGAGCCTGTTTAAATTAACGGGGCCAGATGGAGTGCTTTCTGTAATTGGAACCATTTACACACAGGTGGAACGGCCTCTTTGCCCCCTGGTGACAACAATATCATCGGTGCGTCTGTGCTTCACACCACAAGGATTTCCAAAACAAATGTTTTAATGTTAATACTGAGATTGCAGACTGACCACAGTGTTCTATGAATTTAGAGGGATATGGTCTAACGGCTTATCTAGGAGGACCAGCTGCTATTAAATCTACTTTCCACTTCTGAAAAATGAAAATCCACGGATAAGAACCTATCCCAACACACACGGAAGAACAATACCAGGCATCAGCGCAACTAAGCTGAACTGGCGCTTCCTGTGCTGTCACTCAAACGCCGCCGCCAGCAGTTCTCTGTTGTTACAACTCTACCGTTGGCTCTCACCATTTCCTCTGAGATTCCCGTCTGAGCTGTGCCGGTCAATAACAAGCTTGAGTAGCAGCAGCCGCCAAAGACGAGGGAGTTATGCAAATGTTTCGTTTTTTCAGGGGCCGACATGGAATAGACCACCAGGGTTTCCCATACAGTACCCCGCCCAGCTAGAAAAAATCACTCAGATTCATCTTGTACCTTCTTCAAGACAGCCCTGTATCAGCCACGCTAGCTATCTCTACCAATAGCATGCAAGTGAGGTGTTCAGGGGATATCTGTCAATCATACTATGTACTTTTGAGACATCTCTAAATTGTACATAGAGAAAATAAACTGGATTACTTTCCCCACCTTTACACTGCGTGATTGAAAACAACGGTCACACACTGCACAACCCAAGAGATTAAGTAAATGTCAACCTGTGGGAAACACTGCTCTATTAATCATAAATGTAACAACAACAGCATATCTTAAAAGGCAGGTTGTTGTCATTATTGTTGTTGATGAAATTGTTGTTTAATATACACAAGGTCGTAAGTAGATTTAATATACAAAACTAAATAATGATTCCAAAGATTATCCATTAAGATTATTCTTTTTTTTTTTCTCCCCCCTCTTTCGGCTTTTCCATATTTGGGGTTGCTACAGGAAATCACCTCTGTGCCTTGCATGCCTGATTTGCCCACAGTTTTTATACCAGCTGTCCCTCCTGCCACAACTCTCCCCATTTATCTGGACTTGGGCCCGGAACAAGACTACCACTGGTTTGCATTGTGGCTGGGGTTTGAATATGGGGGCTTCTTCATGCAAAACGTGCACTTTACCACTGAGCTGCATCCCCGGGCCCATTGAAATTGTCCATAATGATGAAAAATCTTAATTAAACTTTCAGACCATCTAACCATTGTCCTTAGCTGATATCCGTGCAGAATAATGGGATTGGAGGATCTGGTAAGGGTGGAGTTCACCCTGGACAGGTCTCCAGACTATCACAGGGCCAACATAAAAAGACAAACAACCAGACAGGTAATTAGAGTCACCAACTCACCCAATTTTAGTATGTGGACTGTGTGATGAAGCCAGAAAACCTGGAGTTATAGGTTCAAATGTTTAAAGCCCAGCTCCCGACACCTTTGCATTAGCTAACATCGTATAAACCTCAAGCAGAACTTTCTTGGTGTTTTACTAGATTACTTACTAGATTATAGAAAGGAAAGATTGGATAATACATCAAAATTGAAGCTTCCATTTATCCTCTGACAAGACCGGAACATTTTTGCAGAGATTCTGGGTATTTACATCGGGTAAAATAAGTATTGAACACGTCACCATTTTTCTCAGTAAATATATTTCTAAAGGTACTACTGACATGAAATTTTCACCAGATGTCGGTAGTAACCCATGCAACCCACACATGCAAGGAAATCAAACCTTAGATGTCCATAAATTATGTGTGATAAAATGGAATGACACAGGGAAAAAGTATTGAACACATGAAGAAATGGAGGTGCAAAAAGCCACCAAAAGCCAAGACACCAGCTGAAATCTATCAGTAATTAGAAAGCAATCCTGCCCCGTGTCAGTGCAAATTAATATCAGCCGGTTCAGTCCCAACTGATGGCCTATAAAAAGGTGTCTCATTGTCAAGATGTCACACAAGAAACATCTCATGATGGGTAAAAGCAAAGAACTCTCTCAAGACCTTTGCAACTTTATTGTTGCAAAACATACTGATGGCATCGTTTACAGAAGGATTTCTAAACTTCTGAATGTTCCAGTGAGCCCTGTTGGGGCCATAATCCGGAAGTGGAAACATCATTTCACCATAAACCAGCTGTGACCAGGTGCACCTCGCAAGATTTCTGACAGAGGAGTCAAAAGAATTATCAGAAGAGTTGTCCAAGAGCCAAGGACCACTTGTGGAGAGCTTCAGAAAGACCTGGAATTAGCAGGTACAATTGTTTCAAAGAAAACAATAAGTAACACACTCAACAGCCATGGCCTGTATGCACACTCACCATGCAAGATTCCATTACTGAAGAAAAAAACATGTTGAAGCTCGTTTAAAGTTTGCTGCACAACATTTAGACGAGCCTGTGAAATACTGGGAGAATATAGTCTGGTCAGATGAGACCAAAATTTAACTCTTTGGATGCCACAATACACACCATGTTTGGAGGTCAAATGGCACAGCACACAGCACACCCCCAAAACACCATACCAACAGTGAAGTTTGGAGGTGGGAACATCATGGTGTGGGGCTGTTTTTCAGCATACGGCACTGGAAAACTTCATGTAATAGAAGGAAGGATGAATGGAAAAATGTACCGAGACATTCTTGATAAAAATCTACTGCCATCTACCAGGATGATGAAGATGAAACGAGGGTGGACATTTCAGCAAGACAATGATCCCAAACACACAGCCAAGGAAACTCTCACTTGGTTTCAGAGAAAGAAAATAAAGCTGCTAGAATGGCCCAGCCAATCACCTGACTTGAATCTAATAGAAAATCTATGGAAAGAACTAAAGATTTTGAGTTCATAGAAGAGGCCCACGGGACCTTCAAGATTTGAAGACTGTTTGTGTGGAAGAATGGGCCAAAATCACACCTGGGCAATGCATGCAACTAGTTTCTCCTTACAGGAGGCGACTTGAAGATATTATTACCAACAAAGGCTTTTGTACGAAGTATTAAATATATTTAAGTGAGTGTGCTCAATACTTTTTCCCTGTGTCATTCCATTTTATTACACATAACTTAATTTATGGACATCTAAGGTTTGATTTCTTTGCATGTGTGGGTTGCATCGGTTGTTGCCGACATCTGGTGAAAATTTCATGTCAGTAGCACCTTTTAGAAATATATTTACTGAGAAAAATGGTGACGTGTTCAATACTTATTTTACCCACTGTATCAGGTAAATCCTCTGAAGGCAATTGTATGAAACAAATAAATTAGGTAATAAATGTAGAAATGTATAATAAATAAACATTTTAATGTGTAATATGGTCAAAAATAGATAAATCTTTTTGTATTAAAATTCATTTAGTACTTATTTTAGGGGACTCTTCTTAATGCTGCATTCATTTTCCATCTCTTTTTTTTTTTTGCATCTGTTTCTAAATGCAGAGGGGGTGTGGATATCTCACAGTTTCCACTTTTACTAATATTAATACTATTCACATATCACTCACACCATTGGAAATAAATCCCTCCCGAAATAAATAAATTTTAAATAAATAAAAAATAAATAGTATCATGAACAGATTAAAAATTAGTTTGCAAACAAAAACATAAATTAATTTTATTTAATTATATGTTTGTACTTATTTTCAGATTTCTAAATTTACTACTTAATTTATTTCAGGATTTATTTCATAGATTCAGAAAACGATCTAACATTTCATGGAATTCCAGAGACAATTAATTCACACCGGTAATCGAGCAATCAGGTAATAGGAATGCTTTTGCATTGCTGCATATTTAAGATGAGACATGAAAAAAAAAAAAAAAAAGGAAGGTTCAAGGAAAAGTGGCAGCAGGAATGAATTGAAAGTGGATATTTTATCCAGACATTATAAAAAAGTAGGCAGACCAAAGTAAAACCTTTGCGATTTGATTGTTACAGCACTATCACAGATCCAAACAGGAGAGAGCGCAATCAAGGTATGCAGTCTGTGTTCCTCCTCCATGTTGACCCGAAACAGTCTTGTCAGTGCTGGAGAAAGGGTGAGAGAAACCATTATGGTTGTGAGATAGAGAGGAAAATGTGCGGTGCTGCTTATGACTCTTAAAGCCGTTCAGTCACTTACAGGCTACAGTGTTTAATCCCTGACATCACAACACACTGCTTTAAGAACGGTGTTGTGTGTTTGCGAGAGTTAAAAACAGGAGAACTGCTTTCAAACAAGCTCCGTTCAGCAAAGGCAAAGCTGGGAAAACTGCTTGAAAAACATTGCTAAAGTTTTTGAGAAAGCTCTTACCCCCAGTGGTCGCTGAGTGCCAACTTCAGCTGCAGTGCTTCCGCAACAGGAGCGTTGGCTCTGGAGCGATCACACTGTGTTCATAGAAAATGGTCATAAAGTAGTTTGTTATGTAATAGCCGAACACAATCGGTGCGTGTGGAGGCCGAGGCGGTTGATGAATGTGCTGCGAGTTTGATCATCATGAGAGAGCAGAGTTTGGTTTCATCTCCATGCAGCTAAAAACACTTTCTTTTCCTAAACTCAACCATGTGGTTCTGTTGTCTGACTCACAATTGTTATCTTACACAAATGTAAGATATAAATTAGGTTTCCACAATACTTTTTTATACCAACACCCAAACCGTAAAAGGGTGGTTTTTCTTTTTCCTTTTTGTTTTCTTGTGTCTTGCAGAGAAACAGGAAATAGGGCCGTTCAATTCCAGACTGTGGACTGGGGATTTATCTGCTCTGAGGATCTGCCTTGTAACCACTTGACCAATGTGTCGCCCACAGCTAGAATTGTTACCTGAGAGCGCATAGGGAGAGTTCTGTGGTTTTTATATCAGTGGTTTTTCGATTACAGTTAAAAAATATACAGAAGAGCCAATAATTTACTTCTGTATAACATTTTACACTGAATATATTGAACCCGGTTTTCTCAAAGTGTGCCCTGAGAGTAAATTTGGTAAAATCTCATGTTTAATGTAGTGTTTCCCAAACAAAGTGTGAGCACAGAGCTACTGAGGAGAGCAAGGCAGTCTGTCAACTATCCAACACTGAAAATGGACAAGATCATTGACCAGAGGCTGAAGAGCAGCTCAATTAAAAGACAATCAACTGAAACCTCCGACACAACGGGCAAATGTCAACAGCCACCACTTCTCATCTTGCACTTGGCAAGTCAAAAGCCCTGATTCTTACATTGGTGAACTGATAGCTGAGTAGAAAAAAAGAAAATTTCCCATCAATATTTTGAGATGCCAGCTCTATTCTTGGTCAGCTGCTGCTTTGTATTTTGCTTTTCTAACCTCATATTTTCTATTTAGTCGCCATCCTATCTGAACAAAGTGGTAGAAAAGGAATGAATGAATGCAGCGAGTAAAGCAGGTGGTGCAAATGTGTGTGTGTGTTTATGTGGTGGGTTCAATTAAGGAGGTGCACAGAATACTCCCCCTGCCACACCCTCTGTTATAGAGTATAAGTGTTCGAAAACTGGCACTCTCCATCTCTCACGCCCTTCCTCCGCCACTCTCCTCCCACAAAAATACACACCTCCTCCACTTCCATCAAACCCGTCCATCGGCTGCTGGCTGCCCTGAAAGGAGGCCAGAAATGCTCAACAAAGCAGTTTTAGCTCATTGCATTTTATATGGATTTTTTTTTTTTTAAGATGTGCATTAAGAAACAAGGGCAGCACAGCAAGGCATAGTGGTTAGCGCTGTCGCCCCACAACAAGACGATCGTGGGTTCGATTCCCGGGCCTGGGGCCTTTCTGTGCGGAGTTTGCATGTTCTGCTTGTGTGGGTTTCCTCCGGGTACACCGGTTACCTCCCACCGTCCAAACACATACATGTTTAGGTTAAATGGTGACTCTAAATTGTCCGTAGGTCTGAATGCAAGTGTGAGTGGTTGTTCGTCTTTGTGTGTTGGCCCTGTGATGGACTGGCAACCTGTCCAGGGTGTAGGCTACCCTGCCCTCACCCAGTGTGAGCTGGGATTGGCTCCAGCACCCCCCACGGCCCAGAAACGGAAAAGCGTTAGAAGATGGATGGATGTCATGGACACTGCTGAAGGTTCCTGCTCCCTGTAATCCACGCCCTACTGCTCTCACCCTTCTGCTCTGTCTCCATTCAGCCTCTGCCAGCTTTTTCCCACCTCTGCACCAACAATGCCCGCTGACACTCCTCATGCAGTGCCTGTCAGCCTGCTCATTCGGTCTCACCTGTTGCTTGTTAGATCATTTACCTGTCGGCATTGACACCAGTCAGTTGACCATTGTTGTTTGTCAGATTGTATCTTGAGTTCGAGCCTATAGTAGTTTTGCCTTTTTGGATTATTTGTGACCTTCGCCTGTTTTGGACTTTCTGCCTTTGCCTGACGTCTCCATGCCTCTGCCTGATAATTTGTATTTTTTTGTATTCTACCTCTGTTGGTTCACTGCCCTGCCTGAGACTTTATGTAAAGAGACGTTTTGCTTTACACCCGTACTGTGATTCTGAGCTTGAGTCTTCTGGTGCGTCACATGCATGTTGGTGGGACTTGTTGGCCATTTTCATTGTACGCTGATCACTGTAATGTGCTTTGGTGACCACAAGATGACACACACAAGTGTCCATTAATGAGGCTCACAGGGCTGAGTTAAGCAAAATTAAGTATATAGCAAAGAGAACCCAAAATCTAATTTCCTCATACGAGGAAATGGATAGGAGGATGAAAGGATAAAGTGTTCCTTGGATTTGGTTCTATTTACCTGTGTGAGCTCTACTGTGTCTTTAATCTCAAACGAAGCACAACCAGAGACTTGGTTGTGTTGCATTTGCATTTTACAGATGTCGATCGCACAGCCAAGTGCGGTGTGTGGCACATCCACTACTTTCTGAATGACCACAGGTATTACACACAAAGCTGCAGTGACAGCGAGATTTGAGTGCTCTTCTGTTTTGATCCACTGCTGCTGGGTTTGTCAGCATGACTGACAGTTAAAAGAAATCTTACCTGCTTTGTTCAGCGGCGACAAAATGCTCTTATAGTAAATATATAATAAACACAGCGATGCAGTCACCAATGTTCCACCCTCATCTTTAATCACTTCTCTCCCTATGGAGATAATGTCCTAGGAGACTTCCCAGTACACACTGCAGGCGCACTCTGGGATCCTGTCATCATCTTCTCACTGCAGGCTTTCTCCACAGCTTCTCACTGTGCACTGTGAGGAGCATTTTTTGAATGAATACACATCAAAAGGTCCCAGTGCAGAATATTTGTGATGTGTTTTCATACTCCCCCTGAAAACTGCAAAGTACCACCTGCACATCATGTCAGATTTCAACACAAACCACAGCAGAGCACTAACATTAATCCTCTGATATAACAGAGGCCTCAAAGTGTTGGTTTGGAACAAGGTCAGAGAAAATCATCTATTGATCATGTAGTGTAATATCTAGAATGACATTCAAAAGTAAGTAAGTAAGATACGAGCAAGCATTGTTTGAGCAAAGTATTTCCTCCTTGAAGAATTGATTTCTGCATTTAATGTGTATATATATATATATACACACACACACACAGACACACACAGTGTCAAATTTCGACATAACTTCAGTTAGACTGATACTGTAGTTTTTGTGTTTTATTTTTTGCTTGCATTTGTTCTTGGGTATAGCATTCGGTCATGTTAGCCGGCAAGGCGGTGGAGTGGTCGCCTCAGAGAAGGTTTTGGATTCAGACACAATGGGTTTGCATGTTCTCCGTGTGTCTGTGTGTGCGTGCGTGTTCCCTCCGGGTACTCCGGCTTCCCCCCTCAGTCCAAAGACATGCACGTTAGGCTAACTGGTGGAGTCCCAGAGAGGGTGAGTGAACACAGTGCAGAGACCAACGTGTGGACAGAGGTTTTTCTGCAGGGAAGTGGGGGCTGCTGGTTTCAGTGGTGCTGTAAATGACCGTGCTATCTCTTTTGCATTAAGCACACTGCCCTGCAATCTGCACTAAGCCTCAAGCCTCACTCTGTGCAATCCGCTTACCCTTGAATAGCTTTAAATTAGCAGTTGGCTTTTTCACTTTATGCCTCTGAGGAGCCAGAGGCAAGTCGAGACTTTTTTCTTCCTTTTTTTTTCCAGAGGTAAAGACATTATACAGCCTAAAGGGGGAAAAAACGTATTTTAATTAATTTACCTTACCAGTAGTCCCCATCTTGAAACCCTTGATTAATTTGTCAGGATGGTCTCAGATGACAGAACTAGTGGGTGACCCCGGATGCTTCAATCTTTCTTTAAGGATTTCATCACCTCAAAATTCTTTAAAGTGACATTAATATAGTTTGCTTTCATCAGCCCTAAATTATCCTCTTCGTGTCATCAGCTCATGGGGGGAAAAAAAGCAGTGAAAAGGTTAACTTTTAGGAGACACTAATGAGACACCAAGTTTTCTTGACACCGTGTCTAGTCTGACACCTACACTTTATTTAGTCCATACCTGTTGTATCACCCCAGAGTTAAGTATATGTTTATGTTTCCTACTTCCGTCCCCTGTTGTATCTATTTTTAGACGTATAATTTGACAATACACACACTCACTGCCTGAGCCCGACAAACTAATGTGTCTCAGCTGATGTGTCTTGGAGTAATTCTGCATTAAGCCTCCCATCTGGTGGGGATTACAGATACAGGTATTTAACTTAGTGCTGCATCATTAGTACTTTGTTATTATGTCTGATACAGTCAAGCCTGCGCTCCCAATGACAGTGACCTTCATTAGCAGAGATTAGATGATCAGGAAGATGACACAGTGCAAGGGTAATTGTGATATACGGCTGTAAAATCTTCCAAAAAAAAAAAAAAGGAAAAAGAAATGGGTAAATAAATACAACAAAAGGTGCACATGTCAAGAGTATTAAAACCAAATGAGTCATCTTAAATCCCAGAGTCCCTCCAGAGATATCGCCAAATTGCCTTAATTATCCATTACAATTGTGCAGAAGTTCTCCATGCACAATAAGGGATTAATAAAAAAAAACGCCAAACTGCTCCTACACGGCACTAAATGCATCCTCTGTCCCATCAGTGTCCTTCAAAGTGTAAAAGTAAAGCACTCCCGAACCTTTAATAATGTAGTGCACTTTATTCTTCAAGTTTAGCCTGTTTTGGACAGGTCATCTCCAGCCAGTTAAATTTTGATCCCCCCCATTATTCACACCAAGCTCATATAAAACCCTCTGATCTTTCCCCTGACTCTTGTAACTACCATCACTGGCATGAGACTGTGTTTATATCAGAAATTTAATCATTTCTTTTCCAAATGGCAATCGTACCTCAATATGTCTGTGACAGGCTTTGAGTAACCTAGGGGCCTCAATGCATAGTTCCAGGTACTAATTTAAGAGCTATTTGCACACCCTGACATTTGAGGTTAATCCTCACGGTGAAAGTGAGGTTAGAGACATTTTTAGCTTGGTATGAAGCCTGGAAAGTGGGTGGTAAAAAGCAACGGTTTGGACACCATACACATGCTCATAATTAAAACTACATCTTGTTTGGTTGTTGCTTTCAAAAACTGTTGTAAAAGCGATTGTTTATTTATATATATATATATATATATATATTCTGAGGAGGACTGAGGGCTAGATATGACCTGAGATTCTCTATCCTGATGGTGTGGTCCAGTCTGTATGTCACACAGCAGCCACACCCTGATAAATACCCCGTTGTATGGTCTGCTTTCTTCTGAATAGGACCTTGATTTCAATATGTATATCATGTTGTATTGAAGAACATATGACCATAAACTCACCAGCAAAACATTTAATGGGGTAATTAATCAAACAAGAAGTCCAGCCATTTCCCCGTGGACTTCAATACAGTCTATCTTTTTGCGACCAGTGGAGGAGCCCCCTGTTAGTCATTAAATAGAATGCAGCTTCAGCATTGGCTTCATCTTACATACCCATGTCCACATCGGTGTTTATTTTATTTCCATGACTCGAGCAATAAACAAAACGGAGGCCATGACTGAGTGACATGAGAACAGCTGATCAGAACCAATGGTCCTTAAGGCTAATGCACTTTGGTTTGTCCACCATCTGCAGAGGATATTTAAAACCAACTCCCATCACAGGGACGTCAGCATCTGTTGCTTAACATGCTGCATCCAACCTGGTGACACCAACCCACACTTAGACACACACAGACGCGTAGAAGAACTGATTTAACAACAAAAATAGACATCTGCGAGTTGCAGCAGTGGATTAACAGCGCCAGAGGCAGCTGCACAACATCCATAGCCTTCTATCTCCCATCCTCTATCAGGCCCTGTTCTGTTGGGCTCAGTGTGTGCTTCTGTTGTCAGATGGCGAGTGTTTGTAGCTCGTACTCAAAATGACAGATGTTGAAATGGAGAACTTACTATGGTTGCCATTTTTCTAAAGTAATGCGCTCATGTTTTCTTCAGTGCACTTCACGTTGTCTTTGGTTTACAACTCAATTCAGTCTCTGCAACATTTTAGGCAACAACCATTTAGGTTTTGTTTTTTTTTTTTTGTTTTTTTTTTTATGTGTGTGTGGGGTTTTTTTTTTGTTTTTTTTTTCTGAGTTGATGCACCTCCCACCAGTGTAAGTTCCATTCTGTGTTTACATGTGTTTTGGCAAAATAAAGATTAAACACACTGACAATAATATAACGGCGCCGTGTGGTGCCATCTATTTCCCTGCGTCGAGGCCAACCTCTTGCTTCTTGTCATAGCAAGCTTTTTAATCAGACGCACACAGGGGTCTGTCTCAGTGGAATGAAAAGAGAATGAAGGAGGGGTGTGTGTGTGTGCCTGTGTGACTGTGTGTGAGCGGGTGTGAGGTAGGCTGGGGGAGGGGTTACAATTGGCATGAAATGAAATGTCGTCGTCAAACCCACTGCTTCACTGAGCATAAAACAGTCAGGAGAGGATGATTTATTGTCGCAGGGAGAACAAGGGCCCCACTCTGTATGCATATTGTATGTGTTCTGATGGAGTTGTGGCCCCTATCAAGGAGCATTTCTAAAACATGAAGTTGCAATAATACCCAGAATGACAAAAAAGCTTACATATTAGAACTTCTGGCTCTGTGTGTATTATCCTTTTCTCCCTCTTGCACCATTTGCTCTACTGAGTCTTTTCTGTGCTTCGTTCTCCATCCCTCATCTCCTTCCTCATGTCACTCTGCTTCACATTCTGATTATTTTTCTATGCTGCCCATCTCTCTCCCTTTGCCAGGATGCTCCTTCTTATCCCCCCCCATACTTCCCTCTCGTCCATTGCTCCCTTTTTGTCATTCCCTCATTGCTTTCTCTCTCTTTTTTTTCAAGCCAAATCAAGACAGCTCTCTGCTTCTTCTCCTAGATACAGGCAAGGGAGAGCACAGCAGCAGCGAGGGGGTCTTTGTAGTGAAATTGACTTGTGCTGTGTTAACCAAACGGATGAGCTGGGCAGGTCTCTGCCTGGGCACAACAGTATGCTTGACACATTCATTTGTCATGCATTGGTCTGTATGTCAACTCCTGCCAAAATGCTGTCCTGGCTCCCATCCCAACTCACTCCTTATTCTCACAGCATTTAGGCTTAGGGGGAAAACACAGGCACAAAATGGCTGCCACTGTCACAGCACTGTTGTTTCAGTGGGTGAAGAGGGATAAGTAGGCTGTGTTTTTTTTTTTTAAATCTATTTTGTAGAATGAGATGATCTATGTTTTAGTAGTTGCTTTTTACCGCAAGCTCATTTCAGTGCTATTTATTTTAAAGGGTCAAACGGAGAGTAAAAAAAATTCAAAACTGATTCTAATTTGACTTTTTTTTTTCTTTTAAAGTACCAATTTTATTCACATTCCATGCACTTTATTCATAGTGTTGTTATCCACAAGAAGATTTAATAATAATTTGTGGTTTTAGTTTCCTTCGCAGGCTTCTCTTTCAAGCTCTAATCACTAGTGGTATAGTGATCAAATGGAAATATAGCCAATTTCAGGTAAAACCAATTGCTACAAGGTTGGAGCTGGGTAAATGTAGGTGGATGTGGGTGGAGCATTATTGATCTGGGTGAATGTGGATGGATCTGGGTTGATGTGGGTAGGTCTGGGTTCATCTAGGTGGATGTAGTTGGGTCTTGCTTGGACTGGCTTGATGTGGTTGGATCTCAGTGGCGGTGAGTGGGTGCGAGTGGATGTGGGTGGGTGTGGGTGGGTGCTGTTTAGGGCATGGCTGAGAGCAACTGCTTTGTTATTTCTGATTACAGGCTGATGCATTTTTCTGAAGACTGATCACTTTGATCTCTCTCTCACAGCATTAATATAGAAGCTAGACCTGATTTACAGTCGGAGAAGACGGGGATATCTACGTTTGACTATATGGGACCTTTAACCTAAGATTTTTGTGACATTACTGTGAAAATTGACTTTGCGAGTGCCAAACTCTGAAAGGGTATAGTTAGCCAAATTAAAGCTCCAGGACCACAGTTTCCACTGACATGATGGTTTGTTGACCTATATTAAGTGATTCATTACTTCAAAATGATTTATTACTTAATAATATTTAGTCAGACATTATTCATCACATCGCTTTGTCCACAGAAATTGAGGGCTATAAAATGTGATCTCTTGAAGAGGGCTTATAACACAGAGGCTTAGTTGCATCAGCCACCATTTTTCTCACTAAGAAATGTGTCCCCATTCTGTAAAGGTGAGTGGTGTTTTTGTGCTCTTTGTGATATGGTGTTATCCCCTTTTTAATTGTTCTTCCTCCATCCTCCGTCTATGTCTCTCCAATAGCAGTTACGATGGAACTTGGACACAAACCACTCTGCAGATTCTTATTAAGGCCAATTTCCATCACTGCTTCTTCGTCCCTCCCCCGCCTGTCACCAGCATGCTTCCACTAAGGAGAGGATGGATTTTAATAGCCAGCGGTTGATTACTGAAACACTAATCATGAGTCAAGTAGGGTAGAGGCCTGTAGAGTGAGGTTGATTTACAGAAGCAAAGAGCAGAGAGAGTGACTCAGTGTCTTATCAATTTTGTAACAGAGTTTTTATCTAGGCATTTATCAGTCTGTATTTAAGCTTACATATATAATAATCACAAAGCCAATTATTATCATTTAAACACACAATCCTTAAAAATGTAAACTGCTGACTCATTCCATTTCACGTTTGTTTTTTCGTTGTTTTTTTCTTTCCTGAAATGAATACCCTCATCTTGTCACCATCTCATTGTGCTTCTCATTGTGATTCACATTCTGTTAGTTTCCTGTTTGTTGATAAGGAAATGTCACTCAATATCATCAAGTTTTGACTGCAGCATACAGCATGTGCATGGAAAGGTTCTAGAGTTGCGCAGCCAATTTCCTCAAAAATATTTCAATTCTCCTGCTAATATCAGGGAAGTTAAACAAGTTAGTAAGCAAGCAAAGAGACGATTGCAGCAAGTTTCACATTCCTTCAAAAAATATACTAAAACTATGACAGTCATACTGTTTGGCTCAGTTCAAAAGAGATGCATTTAACCTCTGCATTATGCTGCATTTATTGTAAAAATACTGTTTTGAGACAGGAAGTTATTGTGACTATATATCAAAATAGACACCACAGCAACATTTAGTTTGAACAACAGTTTTGTTCAAACTAAAGCCAATATATGTAGCTAATTTTGTCCCAAAACACAACGTATACAACAGTAATTGCTCATTCTAACACAATCTAAGGCTTTTGGGGATTTTATTTTCCTCTCAAAGTATCCACCTAATCTGTATCATTAGCAAGAAAGTAGATAAACAATCACTCTGACTCAAGTATGAATTTTTGAAATAAATAGGATTTTTATCTATTTGAAATATGATGCAACTGCTCCTGCTCTGCGCTGCAACTGTCTTTAGGATTGAAGTTAGTTGCAACATTTGAATTTTTCCATTCAAATGAATATCATTCCTGCTATATCACATGCAACCATCTTTAAAGGTGCAAATAATGAGCAAAGGCATGTAAGGTAAGCATATGAAAGTCTTGCAACCATCCCGAGTCTCTTCTAATGGACAAATTCAGGTGTTGAAAGCTTCTATCACAATACATAGTATTATTATAAACTTGATTAAAACTAACCAGAAATCCAAAAGTTTACTATTTTAGAATCATCATGTCTTGTATAAATAAGCCACTCTTTTTTTTTTTTTTTTTTACAATATCTGTTTATCATGATGGAATAATATGCAGTTTAAAAATGAATCCAGAAGTGCTCATTTGAAAAAAGACCAAGAAATGTCAATGAAGGGTCTTGAGCTCATAGCTAAAATGGAAGGGGCATGTCAGACAAAGAAGCAGGGTTCAAGCGAAGTGTAAAGAGAGTCATTCATTAGTCAGACAGGGTCTTGGTTGAAACCACTGAAAGTGTATCTCTTCAGCAGAACATTCACATAATAATGAAGCTCCACAATTTGAAGATGTGTTCTCTATTGTAGGATAAAAATGTAGACTTTCATCTTTCCTTAAATTATTTTTAATAAATCTGTGTATATGTGTGTGTGTGTGTGATGTATGAGTCAAGAGCAGAAACATTTCTGGCTGGAAATGAGTGTGTTTCTCTCCATCCCTGCCAAATCAAAAGTAGGTCACTGCAAAACTGAGGGCCGCTGTAAATCATCCTTCCATGTGCTTCTGACTTCTGTGTGGATGGCTGTTTATTAACACAGAAATCATCTTTATTTTTCCGACATGTCAACTGTCTGACATGTTGGGGGTAACCATCTAAAATTGCATTAAGGAGAAGGATTTATTGTAGGAACCTGCAGGCAAGACAGCAAACCGGCTGGTGTTGCGCCTTGCAAAAAAAAGTTTTATCGTGTTAGGGGATCGTGGGTGTTGTTATTAACCATGGCAATAACAGCTAATAAGCTAAAACCCAGTTTGTTTTTAGCCTGTTGGATCGCAGAGAGCAGATCTTCCTTCCCCGTCATCCCTGCATCGAGGAGCTCTGTGTTCCAGCTCTGACTGTGGCTGCTTTGTACAAGAACAGTGGGTTAAGATGTTTAATGGCTTAAAGCAAGTGTATGTGTAACATAACCAAGGAAGTGTAAGCTGTCGATACACCTGGGATGAGTGACCAACCAGGGAAAGGACGCTTTCAGTGTTACTGGCGCCATCTGGCATCTGGTCATCAAGGAGTAAATGAAACGAGGAGGAAGAGCAGAACGCACCAGCCTTAGTTCATTGTAGCCCCCTATAACAGCTCCTCTCATCTCTGTCATTAATGTCTGCCCCCTCTCTCTCTCTGCTAGAGTGCTACGTTATTTTGTAATAACCATCTCACTTGATCACAAACATTGACAAAGTGTATCTGTCACTATGATCATTTTTAACCCTCCTATTATCCTCAACTATAACAACACATTAGATCCTTGAGGTCAAACCCCAGGGTTATCTACCTCCAGAAAACAATTTCAATTGAATTTTTTGACCCAGTTTTTGTATCATGCACTTTGCGTATTCATTGAATACGCCACCATCAGGCCAAACTTTCAAAGTAGAAAGAATGTGACTTGAAAGGTTTCATCCGAATCTTTTCAGATTTACTGACTACATCAATGGCCACAAAAGGATGAACCCTACTGGTTTTGGTGACCCCATGACCTTTCATTTACTCATTTCTACTGTTTTTATTTACTTTTAACATATATGTGGTCAGTCACCATAAAGTCTCATTCACCCCGCTTCTTTCCTTACCTGGGTTTGGGAATGACATTTGGTTTTTTTTTTGTTTGTTTGTTTGTTTTTAAACCAGAAGAACCCTAATGCCTACCCTGTATTATGGTCTATTTTCTTCTAAATCTTGAGTACAACATTTAGGAATGTGATATAGAAAAACTTGAAACTGGAGAAACATGGAGGGAAAACATTTATTGACCGAATAAATCAAGTGAGAATTGTCATTTCCCCATAACTTTCAATACTATCTGAAATTTTACAAGCAGTAGCGTTGCCCTCTATTGGTCATTAGATAGAATACAGGTTTAAGCTCAATGTTCACTTTTAGAAACAATCTATTGCAATAAAATTACAATTTTAGCAAATAAGGTCAAATGAGACAGATTAATATTACTATAGTAATTATTATATTTTATCCATTTGTTCTGTCCAACTCTCCTTCCTTTGGAGAGGGAGCTTCAGTCAGAGCTGAACTGAGAAAATCACCTCATTCACGGCAGCTCTTTACTGTCAGCTGTTGGAGGATTAGCTTTAAGATTTTTATAGATTTTTTTTTTTTTTTCAAGCACAATTAGGCCTTGCCTTC
Source organism: Remorina albescens (assembly GCA_034769265.1). Classification (NCBI taxonomy): domain Eukaryota; kingdom Metazoa; phylum Chordata; class Actinopteri; order Carangiformes; family Echeneidae; genus Remorina; species Remorina albescens. The sequence continues at coordinate 4,681,777 of CM068495.1, read as the reverse complement.
AAGTTATACTGTGTACTTCTGAACCCACTCTGAGCCGGCATGCAGCCTTAGATCAGAATGCTACGTGACGGGCATTTGGCTGTAGATTACAGGCCCGAGGTCTGCGTCGTGTTCTTAAGCTTTCTGTTTTGTAAATGTGCCGTCACCTAACTTTTGACTTGACTGAGCTTAGAAGTAGTCTGGTTTCCCTCTACCTCTTCGCTTCTCCCTCCACTTCTTTTTCATCTCTTCTATGCCTTGTTCTGTAATCCCTCCATCCTTGCACTCTCGCCTTTCCCTGTCCACCACTTCATGCTGGAGTTGCTGAAGGCAAGTGGTGCAGTGGATGTTGGAAATCTCACCACTGTTATCTTGTTGGAAACAGCAAGGCCTCCTCTGCATGCCTGGGATGAGACAAGTGTCGACTTGTGTGGAGAGATGGGGCAGAAGAATGAGGGCAGAGATAGAGGAAGGGAAGGAAAGAGACAGCAGAAAGAATGTAACAGCAGGAGTTGAAGGCGGAGGATGGAAGAAATACAGAGGCAAAGGTGCAGTTTAGCAATCTTTCATCCCACCTATCCCTTCTCATCAGCCCTCCTTCATTTCACTCTTGTTTTATCTATCTCTATCTATGCATCTCTGTCTCTTTCTTTCTCTCCCCCCACCTTTGCCTACTATTAGCGACAGCTCTGGGAGAAAACGAAGAAGAAAATGTCACCTTATTCGCTCCATCTGCACCAGCAACAAACATGCATGTGACATGCCTGCCACCAGCTCATTCTTTCACTCCTGTCTCATCTTTTCTCCTCCACATTAATCTCACCTTTGCCTGCGACTCTGCCGGGAATAAGAGCTTATGTTTTGTCCCCACTGATGAGTTCATGCATATGTGAACTCATCAGATGCACACCTGATACACCCTCTGCTGCAGGAAATCCACATTTTTCTTCACCTAAGCTCAGTGTTGTCCCCTGATCTGGGATGTAGAAGCATGTACAGGATATTTTGGATTTGTTTTTTTCCAGTATTTGACACAGATGCAGTCGTACTTTTCGTACAGTTTCAGTCCAAAACAGAAAGAAAGGGTCCTAAACTGGGTTAAAAAAAATAAGAGGTATTTTTTAGACACCATATTTTTGTGGTCAAGTGTCAATACCCATATGTAGATGTATTTGTTGCTTTAAGTCTCAAAAACTCACTCTCTCAGGCTTTCTTTGGAGTTGTAGCACCAGTAGGTAAGTGAGCCAATTAGAAGAGAGATTATAGCCTCTGCGTTAGCTGAGGTTGGTGACTGATTTGTTGTGACATAATCCAAAGTTAAAGATGTTCTGATAGCTGCAAAAGCCATCTTAACATAGTTTAACATCTGCTTTTTCTGGCTGAGACTAGAGCTCCAATCAGAAAAGAGGCTGACTGAGGGTAGTGCCTCCTTTGTTGTGACATCACAAAGTTACAGGTGTCCTATTGTCTCGTTTCAATGTTCAGTTTACAAATAATATTTCCTATGACCAAAACAGGTATTGAAATCTCACTTTATAGAAGATGAAACTTTAACAAATTTCCAGTCCTTGCCACAAAAAAGTTCCATCTGGTGAGACTATCTGTAAAAACGTTGGTGTCACCATCTTAAATTACTCACTGGCATTCCTTCTGTCTCTTTTCTGTATTCCCCTCTTTACACTGGAGGTGAATGAGAAATGATAGTGTTCCGGAAAAAAAAAAAGTCTCACTTGTTCTGGGTAATCCACAGTATTCAGTGAAATTACTATCTGCAAAAGAAATACACCTTTTGAAACCTCCCCACAGCGCACTGTCCTCATTCCCTTTAAATACCATTTGGATACTGCAAATTACAAAGTTTCAAAGTAAAATTTTTTTGCAGACACATGCAATTTCCATTCCAACTTTTATCACCTTGTTGCGAATGCTACCATCGCAAGAGCTGTATGAAAGCAGCTAAGTTACACCCATTATATCTCACCTCTGCAGCTTCTTTTGGTTTTGAACCACCAAATGTTGGCATTTTCAGAAATTTGCATTATGTTCTCCACTCCTAATAGATATTGTTTAAATGAATGTTGGTGAAATACCATGCTGCGTTACATGGACTGAACTGTTCAAGTGGTGCAGGGTAAGAGAGAGAGAGAGAGCATGAGATGAGGAGGTCTATCCCTGTATCCCCATAGAGTCATACAAAAAGCTAATACTTCTTGAGATGCGTGAATCCCTTTTTTAATCTGCTGACTGCGAGTGATGGGGAGGGAAAGGAAATAGGGAGGGAAGGGAGAGAAGGGGAAGCGCTGCAGGAGTATTCTGTGTACAAAATCAGCTCCAGTTTGAAAATGATCCTATTAGGGACCCCCCCTTCATATGTTGTTGACGTCCTTTAGTCCTGCCAAGAGGGGCATTCAGTCATGTTGGCAAATCCTTTTTTTAAGAATATAACATTCATTGCAAGGTTGGAGCTGAAATCAAATATGAAGGAGCATGAACCTCTGCAAGTCAATACACAGTCCACAGATGTGTTGTGTGTTTGATGAGCCTGTAAACATAGCACAAATTTTGCCTGAACTATGTATTGGTGGATTGCTATACTATCATCACCTTTGGCCTCTATTCCCCGATGTCAAATGAAATTAAATGCCATTTATTTCCATATATACAATAGAAGAAATGAACACCACCCTTTACTCCTAAGCACTATACTCACAAGCCTTCACATTATCATAGTATTAGGGAATGACTTCAAACCCTTTTAAACTTGTGCAGCGTTGCCATCACTCTCTCACAGTGAGGTTGATGCTGGATATGATTTCCTGATCCACACAGGTCAATTCAGCAGTGATGAGTGAAAGTGATGTAGGAGTAACCATTTTTTTCAGCACATTTTAAGCATAATAGAAACAGCTTTAACAAACGAATCAGCATTAACGCAAGAACGCCATTGAATAACTGCAATTACAGATTGCAAACCAGCGCTCTTAGATGGGTTTTATAATCCTAAATATATTATACTCCATAGCAAATATTTGAATTGGCAAGTGCTTTCTGAAGATAAAACAGTTTCATCCTTTCAAGTTGTCTGAAGCAACCCTCACCGAGCCTAAGGTCCAAGATAAAGTAAGAGAGATAGGGAGCAGGGCAATGAAAAACACAACAGAAAATCAATACTGATTAATGTTGAAGTTCAGGTGGGCCACCCATACCGTAGCTCAGTAATTATGCTACCTGAGAATGCTCAGTAGTTACTGTGGGCAGAGGTTGCCATCATATTGCTGAGAAACTGCAGGTTTGACACATCTACAAGTTCATTGTACAACTTTATTTTGTTGATCCCCAAGTCTGGATTTCACTTTTGGGAAGAAGAAGATGTGACAAGCAACGGAATGTCCTCAGACGTCTCAGAATGGTTGACAGAACTTGGGGTTGACAGTCTTACCCTCAGGGGTTGACATCACAGTGCACAAACATACCCTTTTGGAGTTTTGGAGTAGGAAGGCTCTGTGTCGTGTCTGTGGACATACTTCTTGACACCAGTGATGATCATCAGATTGAAAGATTTGGCACAAAATCAGATGGTTGCTCTCTGCTCAAGTTTGAGGTCCATGCAGAAATTTAAAATCCACACCTGCAAGTGGTTGCAAAGACTCACAACATTTATTATTTGCATCTGCTGCATTGGCATCGCCGCACCAGATCTGATCACGCACAGACGGTACGAAAAAAGAAAGATCATCTTTAAAACGTGTGGTAAAGAAGATTCCCGGCATAACAAATGTTCTGTCATAGGTCTGGAACACTGTGGAGGATTGCAGTGATCTTTTAATCAACACGTCCTGTCCATGTTTTGGCAGGGAATCTCTGGTGATTACAGAGAAAATATTTTTCTGTTTGTTTACTGAAGAGAACTGGCTAAAATCATACATTTCCTTGCCAATATGAAGCCCCCATGACCACCCAACCCTCCAGACTGGCTGTTGTCTGAGACACCAGGGTTAACTGTACTTGCTATTTGTTGAATTTGCTTCATTACCACTGGAGCTTGGGAATTGAGTTAAGGTTATTTGGGGTAATGGAGTCGTGGTTGTGGACATGCCATTAGATTGTGTGGACAGTGGATTGCTTGCCTGGGTGCATTAAATAACGTTTCTTTTTGTTTGTGGGCAATCGTGCTGTTATAGTTAATGTTAATGTTAATAGGACAAAAAGAAAAAAGATTAGTGCTGTATTTGCCGCCGAGCATCTCTTTCAGACATCTTGGCTCCAATTCATTTCTATAACCTGAGACAAAGCATGAAGAGTCTCTTGTACTTAAAGGCACTTGAATGAGCATGCAATGGGAACAAATGTCTTTACACCAGAGAAGCACAGTTTGGTCTTTTCAGTGTGGAAGTAATTCTTTCTCCTTCACAGAATTACACCATTGTGACATTTAAGAATTGTAAATGGCTTTGTAACAGCCACAGCCCATCTCACCAGTGCTGCCACACATTGTCCAAACATTCTCAACAGGCTCTGAAATAGCCCGGGGCAAAATACTTGCCTTTGTTTTTCCTCACTGTTCATTTCCTTCATGAAAGTGTAGTGTCTATGTATTCATCAGCACAGCTTAGGTTCAAGCACCGCTTCAGGCTGTGACAGAGGAAATTGCATGTGAACGTCACGGTTTGAAGGTTGGACATCCCTAAGCATGTTGAGGAGAGTTTACAAAATCGAAAGGAAACATGCAAATGAAAATGTATACAAATCTAGGTCAAAGGAATGAGGAGGGGCAAGCTGTCTACGCCCTTCATCAAATGGGTTGTCCAGTCTTAAAAATTAAATGCCACAGCAGATTTTCAAGCCTCCCTGTCACAATGTGGGTTTCAGAGATCAGACCACCAACCCAGGAATCTGCAGCCAACCTGCTCCACTGCTTGATCCAATGCGTCCTATTAAATCATGACTTTTTCTGATTATTTTATGCCACCTTTACTCTTTGATTAAATGTGGGCACAGAAGCTATGTCAGTAGTATCACAGTAGTTTTGTTTTTCCTTCATTCATATTCTACCTCTTATCCGTTTCTGGGTCACGTGGGATGCTGGAGCCAATCCCAGCTCACATTGGGCGAGGGCGGGGTACACCCTGGACAGGTTAGGGTCCATCACAAGGCCAACATACAGAGACAGACAATTTAGAGTCACAATTAACCTAAATATGCATGTTTTCGGACGGTGGGAGGAAACCGGAGTACATGGAGGAAAACCCACACAGGCACAGGGAGAAGATGCAGACTCCGCACAGAAAGGCCCCAGGCTGGGAACCGAACCCGCAACCTTCTTATTGTGGGGCGAAAGTGCTAACCACTATGCCGCCGTGGTGCCTGTAGATTTGTTTATAGAATTTAATTAATAGACCAAATCTTTGGGAACAGTTATGGTCATGATGGTCACCGACTCTTGGTTGGAAACAAAAGCAAAAACATTTCCATCTTAATAAAGCATAAAGTTTTGTTGAGGCATCCAAAGCTGTACTGTATATGTGATGACGCCCTCCGAGACAAACCGGTTATTTGGGGCTATGTAAATAAACTTGACTTAACTTCTTATTAAATTTGCCCTACAGATTGAGGACGCAGAGATCTTGCATATGCATGGAGTGAGGGGGAGGTGCAGTTTACATTAAAAGAGATTCTTGGCTGAAGTAGAAGGAAAAAGGATACACAACTCCGAGTTGTAGCATCCTAACACACTGAGACAACAGACTGTTTGAGTCCAGTTGGCTCCATACGTTCTACATGATGCACCAACAAAAAAAGGCACCGGTAACCCCACTGTTTGTTTTCCATCTTTTACCAGTCTGTGTTTGTTTGTTTGTGTGCACAAGCGTCTGTGAATTCTATTTCCCCCCATAAGGGCCTGATTTGCTGCTTGTGCGTCGGCCGCCAAACAGTCTCTCAGCAGCCAATAAATGGATTGTTATGTAACCGCCACAGCCTGCTATGTTTGCCTGCCAACCTGCACAGAAAGAGAAGGGGATGGAGGGACAAAGGGAGGGTTAAAGATAAAGACGGAGAGTGAGAGAAATGGAGCCAGGCAGTTAGAGAAAGAGAGGAGCAAGTGGCGCGCCTCTGGCTAAATGTTGTGGTTCCAGACACAAGCACAGCAAATCTCCTTTGCAGTTCGCCCTTTTCTCTCCTGTGTTTAGGATTTGTCTCATCACATTATTGGTTCAGCTTGATTTGTTTTCCATTGAGGGAACTCTCAGCGAAGTACAGAGCACAGTCATTTATTTAGTATCCCCCATTCCTCGCCTCGCTCGTCCATCTTGCCAGCTGCCCCACATGCGAAATATCAGCTCTGTGACAGAGCTGACAGGCGAACCCAGACAGTCACCACTGTCCTGGAGTCCCCCCGGCCCAGTGAAATGAAGGGGAAAGACGAAAAGAATACAATCGACCGTCTCTGTTTTATTCAGCCACTTCTGACAACACTGACTCGCCATCACAGGACAGAGTTACCAATGACATTTCAGAAGGCTACCCAGGCTCCTCAGAGCGCTGGCTTGTGAATATACAGGGTGTCCATAGAGTTTCTTTACAATTTAAAAAAAAATATATATATATAACAAAGGAAATTGATGAGATATCTTAATCAGATTTGTTATATGTACTCAGTGGTTATCAAAGATTTTAATCACATTGCATTTGTGTATTTCAGGTACACTGTTGCTAAAATACAGTAGCTAATGGTAAATGCCCTAACCCTTGGAAGGGATGGCCCGATTCCCTGGCCACCTCGTTCACCAGATATCACTCCCCTGGACTTCTTTCTGTAGGGTTATGTTAAAGATGTCGTGTCTCGAACAAACATACGGGTAATCACTGACCTAAAGCATGCGACCATTGATGAGGCGATGCTACAGCGAACATGGCAAGAAATTGAGTACAGTCTTGATGTGCTTCGTGCAACTAATGGTGCCCGTGTAGATGTGTATTAAATGAGGCAAAAAAAAACTTCAATATCTTCTCCTCATTTTGGAATAATTTCCACATATTTGTCTGTTCATTTGCTTTTGTAATATTTTGTTTAAGTTGTAAAGAGACTGTATGGACACCCTATATATATATATATTTTTTAATTTTATTTTATTATTTTTTTTTTTTATCGCATCCTCTCTTCATCTCCTGGCTTTAACCCATTCTCAGCACTTAGTAATAGGCTATTCAGCTCATTACCCAGCAAAGCAGTGTGTGGAAGATTTTCAAGTCTCATGAGATCAGAGGGGAGATGGACAACCATCAGCCCTCAAAGACCCAGTCTCACATTTCTTTCAGTTTTTCTTTCTCTTTATGGATGCAAAATCAACAATAGCTGAGAGAAAGTCAATGGAGCCTCTATGTAGACAGAAATGAATCTACAGTCTGTCCATCCAACAGCTTTCATGTGTCAAAGCTTCAAGCCCTCAAAATCCTGTGAGGACCTGACCAGCACCAGTTCACCTCACACATGTGTCAAAGCACGTTCAACACATATGCAATGATATTTAATGAATGCCCCTCACACATCCACTGCAGACTGTGTTGTTCTTTCATCTCTCCACTTCATCTCTCTCCTGCTTTGATGTGGGATACCCTGGGGTCTGGGGAATACAGTCCTAGGGAATGAAACAGAGTGGATCTACTCTCTTGCTCCCAAGAAGAGGCTTCCCATTGATCCCCCCTCATGTCTCATGCTCTCCTTCTCAGGTTCTTTCTTATACCCATAAATCACTTCCCTTACTCTGCAGCATCTATGCATCCTTCCACCAACATTATTCTTTGCTCTTCAGCCAAGATGAATGTCATTATTCCAGTAGTTGTCCACGTGTTCCTTCCAACCTCTCCTACACCTCAAGTACCACAATAAAAATTCCCTGAGTCCTGTTGCGCACTCAGCTCATTTCATTAAAGCACCATTACAGTGTTGCTCCAACCTCCAGTCAGGTTTTTCCGTCGCGGTTTATATCATGTTGCAAACGTGGAAGTTGATTTTGGCTCAGACAAACCAATTATCAAAGGTGTTAGCTCGTTCACTCTAGCTCTGACAAGTGGTGTTTATGATAGGGCATTACAACCTTGTAACAAGATAAAGAGGTGAAGTCAGTGGAGACTAATTTAATCCACTGAACAGAGTAGCAGAGCTTTGGACTTTATTTAGGTGTTGTACAACGGACTCAGGTGGTACTTTGTTTTTTGTCTCCTTGTCTGATGACTGGTGACTGCCTGGTGATACTTGTGTGTTGTGGTGAAATGATCAATCACAAATAACATTTTTGCGCCCGCAGAACTTCAGGAACATCCAAACTGAAAGAAACTTTATCTTGGCACACTGTGCTATCCATAAAGTCATAAACCATTAGGGGAGACCAGGTATGGTTGTAACATGGGGAGAGTTGTAACACCACCAATTCCATCACTCAGGGGAGAGATAGGAGTCATGTGATCATTTAGTATTTGGCCACTTCATCTCCAATTTCACATGGTGGTTGATAACAGGTGCATGCAAAACTAAATTTTTTTAGTACTTACACAATAGCAGATAAAGTCTTGTGACTTACTTGCGTTTTTGCGTATTTACCCCCTGCTAATTTCAAAACACTATGCCAATACAATTAGCTAAACAATGGATGACAGCGGTGGGGTGAGTTGCAACATATTTTAAAAGTGTTAAAAACCATCCTCTTGCATAAAACTAAAAACACTTCTGTGACTTTAATAATTTTACAGAATACATAGGCAGTGGAAAAGAAAGACGGAGAGAGGTGTGTCTGCTGATGTTTTTATTTAAAAAAAAAAAAAAAAAAACTTTTTTTGAGGTCACAAAGAAGGGCAAGTTAGTCAGATAATACTCAAAGTCAAAGGAAGTGTGTTTTTTATACAGGTGCAATGTAGTATTCATTAAACATTGTAGTATTCATTTTGCATCCGTGCTGTTATGAAAGTTTGTTTTAGTAGACTTATTTACACACACACACGCTCCTGAGTTAAACAGAGAGTATGTTTGAGTGATGGTAGAAAGGGAAAGACAAACGTTATTCTCTATTGTTCTTTTTTTTTAACAATACAGCTGTTTTGAAGCATATTCCATGGTGTTATCTGTTTTTGTGTCTTTTGTCTAAGTGTTACAGCTCTCCCCAGTAGTGGGGTAGGTTGTAACAAAGGAGCTCTTTGTATCTGATGTCAACACATGAGGTCTGTGATATTCTTGCAGGGTTTTGAGTAAGTGCCATTTGAAGTAAACAAATGTGTGTATTTTGTACAAAGGTTTGAGAGCCAAAAGCGTTGTAGCGGTGTGTCGTGTTTACAAAGAACAAACCTCACAAATGCACCATCTTCCAAATTAGCTGATTTACCTGAATTTGATGCTCATCCTTTTTACCCACAATTTGTCTGGTTCATTCCTGCGTAGGAGACCACCTCCTTTCCCTCAAGAAATTAATTATTGCAGCCTCTCTGGACCTCCTGTGTGACCTTTTCAACCTTTTTTTTTTTTTTTTTTTTTTTCCCCCCCCACTGTTTCTCGTCAGACGCACTTGCCAGGTGAACTTCGTGCTCCAGAAAAAAGGCATGAAAAGGCACATCAGCATGACCTGCCTGTAGCATCTTCAACCTGGAGACGGTGACATTTTGCTCTGACACAAAATGGTCTGGTGCGAATAACAACAGGATGTGAACTTCAGTTATCATCCTTGTAGTCATCTAGACAAAGCAGGCAAAGGGCTTTGGAACAGAGACCCTTGTTTCAATTACACAAACCAGAAATGCACCCCTCCCGTTTGTCTTTATACTGTAATACATAGTTGACATCCTATCCTATTTTTTTTTTTTAAAGTTCTGAAACTTTGTCCGAAATTCAGTAAGTGTTCCCCCCCAAACACACACACACTTCCCATGCTCTCACACACACCCATCACATTTAACAAGAGTAAATTTAAAGTGTAGCCTTTGTTTCGCTACAGTGAATTTATCTCTCTTCCCAATGTGTTTCTGGTCGAGTAGATGCTGGAAGACATAATGCTGCCCCCCAAAGTCTCAAAATCAATACTTCATGTTTAGATTTTGGATGAAACTCAACTAGAGTCTCATGCCCCTGTTCAATAGAAGCCAAGAATGTTTTCTTGAGTTTAAGTCTGTGTTCTGACTACTGTAGTCGCCGAGAGCTAAGATTGTTTGTGAGCAGCATAAACGAAATCAAAATGTATCTTTATTTGACAATCATCTCACCATGGTTGTGAGTGATAATGACTCACTGCACTCAGGAGACAGTGATCTTTTGTCATGTTTTCCTCTTGGCACATCTTGTGTTTTTGTTTTGCACACCTTGGTGTTTTTCCTCATTAAGATGTCATTTTCAAAAGATAAGTGCTCCACATGTGCAGAATCTGCACATCATCAGCAAATTATATATGACACTCAATTAAGGCTTCTGTTCACTGCAATAGAGGAAAAAAAAAACAACAAAACGACATTGCAGAAACACTGTATCTCATGACAATGAGGACAAAACTTCAATACAGCTAGTTACATATGTGTTTGAGTTGTTTATTTAAAATCAAAATCATGATTTATTTAAGACCTGAAACTACTGATTGAGACAATAAAATCTTTACAAAAATGTGTACTGGTTATAAACCAACTTAGAACAAGGGCCGTTTTCCCATAGACTTCAATACAATCTGACTTCTTTTTAGATTGGAGTCATCCCCTGATATTCATGAGACAGAATCCAGGTTTGAGTCTGTTTAGCATTGGCTTCACTCTAAAGAGCCAGAATTTACATCCAAAAGTATAGCTCAAACCATCGCAGGACACTAAGCCCCAAAGATGCTGTGATATTTGGGAATTTGGAAATTTTCTCTCATCTTAAAACTGGTAATTCAGGCATCGTTCAAGCATCAGTTTCACAGTAATGCAAGCTCAATGTTTTCGCCGTAGTAAGTTAAGTGCAAAAGAGCTGTTTGATCCTTAATTCACTGCTTTTTTAGATGTGATGAAAAAGTAAATTAAATCCTGAAATTTACCTGCTGGGGCTCATACACTCTGTATAAATAGGTTGCTTGTTTACAAAAAATAAAAAAATAAAAAATTGATTGAAAAATCACTTTCCCAAGAAAAAAAGACCTATTTGCTGATTGATTAATTACTTGTTTGCAAAAAGTGCTTTGCTTTAGTCAGTAAATATGTGCATACGCCTTCAATGAAAATAAAAAGTGCTGCTTTCCATCGAAGTGGCTCTGTTGAGCGTCACTGTCTCATACTCACCAGACTATTGAGCAGGCTATCAGACAGAGTAGGGTATTTTGGGCTGATCAATAAGCTTTCTCGATGATATGTACATGTTGCACCTAACAAACATTTTCTCTTTTTATCAGTGTAAAATGGCATAAAAGCATGACTCTCCCTTTCCATCTTCAACTACCTAACCCCGCCTTCGCTACCACTGGAGCCCTCAATTAATGGTGCAGGTACAGTGTTTGAGCACTAGTGGAGGAAAGGCATTTTTTTTAACAAAATCATTCTGATAGTATCATCTCCTCCAGGGACATAACAGGCATTTTGTTTCAAACAAACCTTGCATGCGCATCACTGCTGTCGAAAGCAGGAGAGGGGAAAATTGTAATCTGTACAAGTCACTGCCGTGTATCAAGTCCCCAGCGGCAGAATTAGGGAGGGGGGAATAATCATCAGAGATCTTGAGTTGACAAAAGTGATTTCTAAACATTTTGAGGGGTGAATCATGGAGATGTGCGCTGTTAACATAAGTCACAATTGTAGGTTTTAGCAAAGAATACTCCAGTGTTTATCTCAATTTACTCTTGGCTTTGATTAAACAGTGGTGTTATTTTAAATGAAGTAAACCAAGTCATCAAAATCCAAAAAGCTGGCTAAGCAGGTAACATGCTGTCATTAATAAGTTCCATTTACCCTGTGAGGTATGATTTAATTCAGAGAGTGAGGGCTAAACTATTATTCCCCTTTTATGACTGTCATCTTAGAGACAAAAATTCCCCATTGAGTTTCAAAGAAGTAATCACTCCCTCTGATTAGCCCCTCTAATAATCCACTGCTGACAACGCAAGAGTTCACATCACCGAAAAATCTGACAGCTTTGGACTTTCTTATTGTAGCTTCATTTATATGAACACATCATGTACATGGGCATCACAGAGATGGATCCACACAGTGACCGTAGAGGTGGTACCTATGGATTGGTCATGGATACTAGACTAAACAACAATGTGTGGCTTCATATCCGGACACCAATAGTTTTAACTTAAAGCCTGGCTGAATGCCATTAGTAGCTTACACTTATCAAGATATCAGTCATAACAATACAACAGCTGACGGGTCCTATCAGACAGCAGGTGAACATTCAGTCCTGTAGGTGATGTTTAAACAGGAAAAAATGCTCAAGTGTGAGGATGTGAGCAACTTAGAGGAGCAAACTGTGATGTTTGGACGAGTGAGTCAGAGCATCTCCAACACTGCAACTCTGTGGGATGGTCCTGGTCTGCAGAGGTCTAAGGAAGAATAATCAAGGCTCATTGATGTTCACCTTCACCATCTGCTAATGTCTTGGTCCAGACACCGCAGTTCAACTTCAGAGGTCTAAAGGAGTCCAGGTCTCAGTAGGTCTGAGCTTGTTGGTGTCAAAAGGTAGACAGACACAAAATTAAGCATGTCGTTATAAGGTTATAGCTTATTAATGTACTTTCACAATCCTCATAAGCAAATGGAGCCTCACAGTTGTCAGAAAAATCGGGAACTGTTGTCACATGATAACATCCGACTTCATCCAAGTCTTACCAAGAGTGATCTTTAGCATCGGATGACCCCCTCTGGCAGACGTTGACTGTTTTCCATTCATTGATGTGTCCCAGCTATGTTATTTTTGTCACTGGGATACAATGAACATCAAGCAGCATGCATATTGACTTTGTATCAGATACATTTAGACATTTTATTTATTACTCAAGGAGGTCTCTGCAACTTACAACCATAGTTTAAGATGTTTCAACACCAGATTTGGTGATACGAGTCAGTGGTATGTGCAGCATGTCAAATGTATTTAATCAGGCCAATTATTTTCCAAGTGTAAGGTCAGTCCAATTACGCTTTCAATTCAGTATAGTTCTGGGATACAGTGTCCCTGTCTCCCAGCTACCATTGCAGAATTCTCCAGACCCAATTACGACTGCAGATCTTGTCAGCCTCTTCAGATCAAACAAAGTCAAACGGACAGAAAGGGTTTGAATTTCCTCGAGATATAAACTGGATCTACAAATAGATGGAAATGGAAGAAGATCAGGAACATTAGTGATGTGTCAGGTGTGACAGATTAAGTTGTCAGTCACCAAAATGCTGTCTTTAAATTTCCCCTCTTACTGTCTTATCCTTCTGTCTTTGCATTACAGATGGTAAAACGAAAGCAATGTGGTTCCGATCTACTGACTTCGTCAGCTTGTCTAACCAAAGTTAAGATCTTCTACAAATCATGTTGTCACGTTGTGTGTCATCCTGAACTATGACTCTGGAAAGTGCTGGAAACTTTGAGCGTGTTGTAATAAAGTGTCGTCTCACCTCATGTAACAGGAAGGTCCCTCTACTTTCGAAGCAATCGGGGAACTTGAAAAATAGGTGGAGGAGGACTATTATCCAACCACATCAGAAGGGGGATGACTTGCTATTTCCATCCTGGATATAGCCAGTCTTTCAGATGCCATTTGTACATTTTCTTATATACCACCAGAGAGAAAAAGCTATCAGAGCAAGGGCGGGGATGTTGACAAGGTTGTTAGACGAAAAAGTGGTTGTTCGCGAGTGTGTGTGCATGTGTGTGCGTGTTTATTGATAAAAGTGAAGGAAAAGATGGAAAGGTCCTAAAATGTCAGGAAGTGTGTGTGCCTGTGTTTGCTCATAGCCAAGTTCCTATCGGGATGTGTGTATGGTACTCTGCAACTTCATAGATCAACAAGTGTCTGGAAACTTATGTCAAGTGTCTCATTTCATCCCCTTTTCCCCACATTCTTTTTCCCCCCTAGCCTACAGATGCTTTGGATGTCTCTGAAATATTTTCTCTTTCAAATATTGTGTGTCAAAAAAAATAGCAAAAGGTTTGCAAAAGTCGTTGTTTGAAGGGAATCGATAGCTCTGTCTCACCACTTAGCTGCTTCAAAGAGTCGGCACTGACACGATACAGGAAGGTTGGAGGAACCATGGGTGGGTGTACCACGCAGGTGTGCCTAGAGTCTTATTGCTTCTCAAGAGCTGACTTCATCACCACCATCAGTCCCCTTTTTCCTCCTCATAGGATTTTTCATTTTATCACCAGCCAGTCTCTCTGCTTTCACACTATCGACTCCAAATGATGTTTGACGCTGCAACATTTACCACAGGCCTTCATGAAAAATTGCAGTGTTTTCATTCTGCGATATGACTTGTTTATTCCCATGGTAGATGGTGGTGGCCCAGAATCCTCTATTCCAAATCAATGACTCCTTGCACCGAAAGCATCCCAGCTGATACACTCAGTCCTAAGCACACTCTTCTTTTATTACAATGCAGAGAAAAAAAGAGTGAGGAAGAAGGTGAGGAAAATCAAAATCAATACGTTTTTCATTATTGCTTTGATTCACGAGTCTTTTCTGATTATTTTTGCAACAGTTCTTTTTTTTTTTTATTATTTGGCGTTCTTCAAACCAAATTACCAGCCAGCCCATATGAAATGAAGGGGCATCCCACAATGTTTTGATTGAACTCCCTGCACCCTCTCCACCGCCAGCAACACAGGAAGGATTGATTGACCAGATCGATGGACCCAGAACTAATTGGACAAAAGTAATAAATATATAGCCTTTTTTGGGGATGAGAGAGGGTTTGAAACACATTGGTGCGCCAGAGAATTTTCATCATTATTGTCATTCTATCCGAAAGTTGGCAGCCAGATTGCTTGATTAGACCACAGTGGACTGAAGGTCAGAGGAATCCATAGTCGGTCAGGTTTTTATTTGCCTACAACTTCCAGGACAGCACTAATTTACCTTTAGCTCGCAGTTTTCAATAAAGCTAACAGTTAATCTTTAAGAGACTTCGGATGCAGTTTTCCCTTTTCTGCCTTATTCCCTTTTCACAGATCTGCATACATTTATGTGCACCCACTCATGCACAAATGAGGTATTTTGATAACTAGTCAGTCAAAAGTTCCCACCGTCCAAGACATGCATGTTTAGGTTAATTGGTGACTCTAAATTGTTCATAGGTCTGAGTGTGAGTGGTTGTTGGTCTCTGTCTGTCTCTATGTGTTGGCCCTGTGATGGACTGGTGACCTGTCCAGGGTGTACCCTGCCTTCGCCCATTGTGAGCTGGGATTGGCTCCAGCACCCCCCAACAACCCAGAAACGGATAAGTGGTAGAAGCTGAATGAATGAATGAATCGCATAGGCTATCATATGCTTAACACTGTTTGGTTTGCTGAATGAAAATTACCTTGATCAATCAGGGGACGTCGTTTGTTATTTACTTCGGTGTTACTAATTAGTATTAGATGATGTGAATTTGTACCTTTTGTTGCATATTCAAAAGGTCAACGTCTAGTTTAACTCAAAGAGCAACTTCCAGGGCCTTGTCCATATCTTTGCCACATCTAGTTAGCACACACCCCTAGACTCCCATGTTAAAATGTTAAACTTTACAGCATGAACACGACTACAGCCTGGTACAAGAACATCTATATGTTCTATAGCTCATTTCACATTTCATTAATGCCTAAAGTTATGCTAAATTTAGGATGTGGCCTCTTTGAGGCTGGTGAGCAAATGCTTACCACATATCATGATGCACTAAAGTCTCAGCTCCACACACCACCCTCGTCAATGCCCATTATTAGAGGTGGGTGGAGATGGTGACCACAGCTATAGCGACATCACAGAGGATGTATCCGTCTTTATACACAGTCTGTTGTTTAAGTGGTGCATCTTAGTTTTTTCCCCATGACATTGATCATTTATTGGTTTTTTTCAGGGTAAGAAATAGATTTTTGCTTTTTCTCAAAGCTTATGGGCAATTTTAAAAGAGTGGCCAAAACACGTACAGACCAGTGGCGGCTGGTCAGTGGAGGGCGCTAGGGTGCCACCCCCATCAAATCAAGAGATGAAAATCAAAAGAAAAAACAAACATGGTGTAAGATGCAAATAATTATTAAAAGATGGTGCTATTTCAGTCTCAGGGTGACTATCAATAGTAATTAAATGTTATTTAAATGTTTATTTGGGTTTAAAATGGCTTTTATTTTATTTTATTCACTTCCTGAAGTGGGGGGCGACGGTAAAACAGAATCCAGTGTAAGCCCTCGAACGTTTGATAAGCATGTGACCTGAGGCTCTCTTTTAATTGGTTTGAATTAGATTCTTCGAAGGATGCAGCTGTGTGCATCGCGTATGTGTCCAAGAAACATCAGCAGCGAATCAGCGATCAGTATCACGTATTAAGCCCCCAAAAAATTTTTAGCACCAGCCACCAGTGGTACAGACACCGTGTGTATGTATGCGTATGTGTGTGTGTGTGTGTGTGTGTTTTAGCTGCCACTATCCCTCTCAACTTTTTCTCATTGTTTCTCAAACTCCTTCTCCCTTGATACGAACTCGTGCAATCGCACCCATTAACATGCGCTCAACTTCAACTCCCATCAGCCATTCTCTCTTTTTTTTTTCCCAACATTGCTCAGCTCTCATCCATCACAACATGGCTCCCTTCCCTCTTTTCATCGGCCATTTTAGAAAATCTTTTCTCCTCTTCCTTCACAGCTCTCTCAGGCCCAACTCCAGTGCTGCACAATTAATATACACAGGAAAGGGGAAAAAAAAAGGAAAACTAAAACTTTCTTTTCCTCTCCGCCATCCACAGTCCTTAATCTAGCTAGCCTGTTGTCTGTTCTTCATCTTCTCCTTTCCCACCTCCCTCCTCCAGCGCACAACCTCTTTATAGCCCTCTTTGACATGCTGCGATAATTAGTCAGCACTAAAATAATACAGCCTAGAGAAAACAACAAGAGCTGAGCTGAGGGCTTAGCTTTGCTGGGAGGAGAGGAGGGAGGGTTGTGATGGAGGTGGTGGGGGGTGTGGGGGAGGGTGAGAGGCAGAGAGCAGAACCAAGAGAGAGAGAGGAGAGTTGTGTGTGTCAGCCGATTTCAAATGGCTACGAGCGGATTGTTAGATAATGAAAGTGTCAGGTAGCTGAGTGAGTGTGTGTGTGTGAGCAGAAAGACCACATTTCTCCATTCTTTATCAGCCTGCTGTGTATGACTAAAAGTGTGTGCGGCTCGTTGCTTTGGATGTTGGTTGATGGCCTGTTGGCCCTGCAGTCATCACAGCCTCCACTTTCCATCCTCTTTTATCGGAGCACACCCAGAGAGATTTGTTCAGCGTTAAAAAAAAAACAAAAAAGCAACAACAACAAAAAAAACAAAAAACAGGGATTTAGTGTGTATGACCGTGCGTGCACACATGTGAGTGTTTGCTTTATAGGTGAACACGGGCTCAGTATGAAAACTCATGCTGCATTCGGTCATTTCTTTACTGTGCGTGCGTGAACCGAGAGCTTCAGACAGAGCAAGCATTTCATTCATTGTAAAAGAAAATCCACAACAACATTGGTAATTAATTGTTGTGTCTGTTGAGAGTTACTATTAATTCTTTGTGTGATATCATTGTAGACTGAACATTTCTGCTAGTTTCAACCAGCTGTTCAAAAGACATCACATTCTGCTGAATTGTGTTGTCACTTTCTGATATTGCACCAGGGCTGCATGTGAGCGGGGGCCTAGATGTGGACTAAAAACCTTGAATTAATCAGATTTATCTTGAAAGAAGGAGCTCTTGTGTTCTCAAGGTTTTCAAAATTGGCTTGATCTAGATTCACCACAAAACCAAAACACATGAAAAGTGAACATCAGTCAAATCCAAGGCGCGGGCAAACCAACCAAACGTGTCTACATCTCTTTTTTAACTGAACTTCAGCTGCGATAATGTACTAAAAGTGGACATAGATCTGTACAGTGAGGCCAATGCTGAAGAATCTTAAACCTGCATTCTATCTCATTACCATCAGAGGGTGACTAGACTCCAGTTGGACTATGGGAAAATGTATTTACTTATCACTTGATTTATCCTCTCAGTAAATATTTTTTTAAAGACTATATGTTCTCAGTTTTCAGTTTAAAGTCTTATTCTAATAGGTCATACATTTTGATCTTCTTAAACAATGGTCTCTTTTAGAGGAAGATGGACCATGGAGCAACAAAAGCATTAGATTGTCGCTACTGTGTGACTGGCAGACTGTACCAAACACATCAGCCCCGCCTTCTCCTCCAATATATAAAAACAAGATGATGAGAATACAGAGTGGAGTGCTCAAAATGGCTATTTCACCACTCAATATAACGACAAACGACACTTTTTTGGGGGGTTTTATTTCGTATCCGAGTTGTTTTACATTCTTACTGTATACACGGTGTCCAGATGTGTTATTGCGCTTTAATGTCATTGCTCTTATTAGTATGATAAGGTGCCTGGAAATAAAATTATTCCAGTGTAGTGGTATACACTATAAATTGATGGGAAGCAGATGTCACATCTAGTCAGCATACACAATTATACAACTAAATAACACATATACAGTATAACACTACAGCCTAACACCACAGTCAATCACCCTGGATATCTAGATGTATTTTTGGCACAAATGTAGCCCCTTTGATAAAAATTTCCATATTGAATGGGTGCAATTGTTTCATGTATAACTATGTGCCTGAATTGCTGATTTATTTGTGCATGTGATGTGCATATGCAGCCTTTTGTGTTGTAGTGTGCAGCTTTATGAAATGACATATGCATATATACAGAAGTACATAACCACAGGCTGCATCGCTACATGCAGCCTGTGGATATATATATGTGTGTGTATTTATGTTCCCGTGAAGATAGACAGACAGCCCTCAGGACTGAGAGCAATTTACTGATGTTTCATTACTCTATGCTAATCACAGCCAATGCCCGTCATTCCTCATTCACCACAGGGCTTCTTGGAACCAAACCAAGCCCTAGCTCTTCTGCTACAAATCAAATATGAAATCACTCCGTCTACGAGGCGGATAGTTTTTTTTTTTTTTTTGTTTTTTTTTGTGGCTGGAAATCAAAATAGTGTTGAAGCGACGATTCTTTATCAAGGAGATCTGAGGACTTTCTTTTGTTGACATTGAATGGTGGTGGTTATACTGACAGTGTAGCCAGTCTATCAGTTTGTTCCAGTTTGATTGCACTGCAAGAGCAGGCAACTACGGACAACTCAGACTGTAAAGGGGGTTGACGGCCAGCACAGGTATTTCTACAACTGCTAGTGCTAACGCGACTTAGTGACCAGGATATATACACAATATGTTTCTTATGGGATATTTCCAAATGCTCTATTTAATTCGACAGAGTAGAATTGGCATTGATCGACCACTTTGTGAACTTTTTTCTCACACATTAGTGAGCTGTGAAACTTTTATTATATTTATCTTCATAATGCACTCCTTAGGTCATAATCAAAAAAATTAAATAAATAAAAATTGTACGTTTTATTTGAAAACCTGCATCTTATTTTCACAAACAGCTGTACAGAGTACATAAATGCTAGTTGTAAAAAAGATTATGACAAATATGAAGAGAGGAAAAAAATCAACTCTGCTGACTAATGTTAGCCTGTCACTTGATGGCTTGGACATTTTTTGCATTTGTTTTTGAAAACACAGCAATCCTCTTTCTTTTCGGCTACTAAAGTGTCATTATCATGTCATAACTAATTGATCACTTTGTTTTCTCTTTCTGCTTTTCAGCTGGGACAACTTACATCTTCGGACGAGGCGGAGCCCTCATCACATATACCTGGCCACCCAATGACCGGCCGAGCACGCGGGCAGACCGGCTGGCAGTGGGCTTCAGCACGCAGCTGAAGGAGGCCGTTCTGGTCAGAGTAGAGAGTGCCAAGGGACTGGGAGATTACCTGGAGCTGCACATAGTAAGATACCGCCTTGGGGACTTTTGGGGTATGAAATAATGGAATGAGAAAATACTTGAAGCTGTATTCAGCTGCATGAGAATCATGAGGGAAACCCTAGAAATGAAAGGGAGGGATTGGGAATGTCGTGGGCAGGAAAGATAAAAAAGCAAAAAAATTAAATAAATAAATAAAAAAAAATTGGGTGCAGGATGGATAGAGATAACAAGACGATGGAAGGGGATTTTTAAACCTGTCACTGGAGAATGGAAAAAAGAGAAAGAAGAATAAAATAATAAATAGAGGAAAGATGGAGACGGAGGGTTGACCTGTGAATTAACCAAGAGCTACAGATTGTAAGATGAGCTCTGAAGGAAAAAGGAAATGGAGGTCAGTGATGCAGAATGAGTGGAGTGAAGAGACAGGGGTCTGCTGTAGTGCCTGGGTTTTAAGTATGAAACTATATACAAGTACATTTTTGTTTAAATGGGTATTCAAACAGAAAGCACTGACAATGGATTCCTACATCTCAGGAATTAACCTAGTGAGCACATTGTGATGGTAATAATGGCCAAAACAACAAAGGTTTCCCTTGATTACTGAGAAATCCTAAGACAGTGCATCAGTAATAACTCACAATTCCTGGTCTTATTCAGGTGTGGCTCACATCAGCTCTTTTATTCATGATAAAAAGTATTTAAGCTGCTTCCGGTGTTAAGGAATTGTCTGTAAATGGCAAAGGGTCACTGTGAGGAATCCAAGTGTGCAGAGTGTCCAGAGGGTGACTAATTACCCAACAGCATCTCCATTTTATCCCCTGTCAAAATTAGTTATTAGCCTCATCTTGGCTTTTATTGCGTTCATATGTTACGCTTAAAGGTCATTTAAAACCACCTCAAATGCAATTAGGGGGACAACAGGCATTTAAAAATGCATTTACACAGGATTTAATTGTCTCATTGACCCCTGTGCTTCATCCACCAGTATTACACTAAGGCTTCCACGCAATTTAGTAGCGGTGGTGGGGGGTCTGTTAATCACCAAACACGACCACACCTGGTGACTCTGTTTAATTGTGTGACTTCAGCAACATGATGAGCGGCACACTGTGTCCAGTCAGGCCCACAACTACAGTTTTTACTGCAGCAACTGGTGGAGAAGATGTTGCAGTGTCTTGCATTTCTTTTGTTCTTTAAGTATGTGGTGATAGGATTCATTTTATCTACACATATCTACTCTCAGCTATCTGCACTAGTGTATGTGTGTGTGTGTGTGTGTGGGTAAGAGATTGCACCACTCCAACATCTTGGTGACCCCAATTTGTTTGGGCTGCCCGTGCCTGGAAGCGACAGGAACATAGTTGACCCGGGGTCACTTCTCATCCAGTGCTCCGTAAACTGAGAGAGACAGAGGGAGGGAATAATGGGAAAGGGAAGGGGATAGGTGTACAGCAGATGAGGAAGGATTGGGGGGGAGTTGGAAATAACTACTAAGGTCAAGGTTATTTTGAATGCTCTTAGCATCAATCATAAATAATGATAATGGTGATAATGACGAAAGATTACAGTTGTTAATGCAGTGGACATGCCAAATGATGCTGTGGCTGAAGTGGCAAGGGAGCAGTTTACTGCAGGAGACCTCTAGTTTTAGTTCAATATTCAAAAGATTGAGTCGGGTTTGAGAGTGGGCCAGGTTAATATCAGTAGAATATCATAGAGCGAAGACGGTCAATATTTATGTTTTCCACCTTAAAAAAGCATTACATTTTTCTTGTTGTGGTATGTGACCATGCAGAGGGTTTGACCTTACTCACCCAGGATATACAGCTACTGAAAAACAGTGGAAGCCAATGAAACGTCCTTGTGTTGCTCCAAGTATTACAATCCACTGGCAAGATAATCGAGAAACATTATTCTTATGACTAAGACTTACACTGTTTTCTACCTGAAAATGCCTCAAACTGAAAGAAATGTTTTGAAACTGCTCGCAGTGTCTTGAGACGAGATGACACACCACTGTTTGAGTTTTCGATGTGAGTTTGAATGTTTTTGAACACCACAACAAAATTTCATTGCCTACAACGTATTGCAAGAAATCCCTGAGGCAGATCTCTCAAAACTCACACTATTAGAGATTGGTAAGACATTTTTTTTTCATGTAATTCCAGTGAACTCAAAATTTACCTAAGATTGAAGTTTCTGTGGAGCTGGAGGTGAAGTAGTTTTTTATTCTAAACGAAAAGAAGGGCTCCTGTTTATCTGTACCCATCCCTCATCAGTCATTTGTTTGCTTGCTCTTCTCATAAGTGCATATTCTCAACTAAGTTCTCTTTCTTTCATTTACTCCCTCAGTCCCTCATGTCTGGCCCATTTGCGGTCTCTTTCTCTCCCTCTCACGCACACATCAGTGCCTCCGACACACCAGCCCGGCTCCTCTGCTCCCATTGCAATTACATTTCATTTGCTGCCGTTCCTCCCAAGTCGCTCCCCTAAATGACTCTGCTCAGCCTGTGGTGGGTGTTTGGGTCCTGTTAATTATACCCGTCTCTCTTTGAGGGGAGAAGTACAGTCAAATTAGACCTGAGATCCCCAGAGCTGTGGCCACGAATCATAAATGAAAAAAACCTCTATGTTTAAACAGTGTTTGTGGCCTTGGGCCATGACCTGGGGCTTCAACCATTAGTTGTGGCCAAAGGTTCAAAGTTAGCATTCCACCTTTTGGCCAAGTTAGCCAGTACCTTTTCAAATTTGCTAATTCCCAGCTAGCATATTAAAAGTGGACATGCACATTTCTAAGGAAATGAATTGCTTTAGGGCAGCACGGCGGTGGTTCGTGGGTTCGGTTCCCGGCCTGGGGCTTTTCTGTGCGGAGTTTGCATGTTCTCCCCAAGCCTACGTGGGTTTCCTCCGGGTACTCGAGTTTCCTCCCACTGTCCAAAGACATTATGTTTGGGTTAACTGGCGACTCTAAATTGTCAGTAGGTCTGAGTGTATACTCTGTGTGCCTCTGTATGTTGGCCCTGCGATTGACTAGTGACCTGTATGCGTTTGTGCATGAATGCACAGCTATCCCTCTATCCCAACTATGGAGTGTACAGGGTTTTTGAGGGGCTGCAGGAGCCAATGGGGCGAGGGCGAAGTGCACCCTAGAGAAGCTGTACACAAAAAAACCATTCACACTGAGATTCACACTTTCGGGTAATTTAAAGTCCCCTGATGATTTCATGTCTTTGGACTGTAGGAGGAAGTCAAAGTATCCCAAGGGAACCCATGCAAATCATGCAAACATGCCCAGAACCTTCTTGGTGTGATCAAACAGTGCTCACTATCATTCAGCAAACAAATAATTTCCATTTAGTCTTACATTATTTGCCCATATCATGCAGTCTCAAATCACAACTATTTCTGATCATTACAGGATATGACACATTACTGAAAAATGCAGTTTCTGTGTGTCCAACTAGGATACTAGCAGTGGTGGGCATGGCTGATAGCATAACATGCCATCAGGATGTAATAAAGCAATACTCCTTATCACTTACAAACCAACCATCCCTCTATATAACCTTCCTCCCTCACCATGCCACCCTCCTCCATTACATGACGGAGGGCAGGACATCACTTATCACATCATCCTGACATCCTGTCCTCAGGCTCCAGGGTAGGAGATGTCAAAGTCGAGGTGGTGGGATAAGGTGCTAAAACTGAATCTGCTGACAGTGGCTGCTTTACAAAGGACATACCGTATCCTCACAAGACCTTGTTTCTCGCACTTGCCTAATTATTTACTGTGGGTGTGTCGGCAAACTTACTCGTTGACATTTTAAGATTCTGGATGAAAAGGCTTTGTAGTATTACCTGTTAAATGCCATAGGAATTAATCACCATTGTGTTGATTAAATATGACTTTGCATATTCCTGTTGGGGCAGCACGGTGGCATAGTGGTTAGCACTGTTGCCCCACAGTAAAAAGGTCACGGGTTCGTTTCCCGGGCCTGCGGCTTTTCTGTGCAGAGTTTGCATGTCCTCCCTGTGCCTGCGTGGGTTTCCTCCAGGTACTCCGGTTTCCTCCCACCGTCTAAAGACATGCATGTTTGGGTTAACTGGTGATTCTAAATTGTCCGTAGGTCTGAGTGTGACTGTGTGTGGTTGTTGGTCTCTGTCAGTCTCTGTGTGTTGGCCCTGTGATGGACTGGCGACCTGTCCAGGGTGTACTCTGCCCTCACCCAGTGTGAGCTGGGATTGGCTCCAGCACCCCCCGCGGAAACGGATAAGCAGTTGAAGATGAATGAATGAATGAATGAATATTCCTGTTGCTTCTATGACTGTGAAGGTTGTCTGTCATCCAGGTCAGGGGATATCAAATAGTAAAGCAAAATAGTTGGCTTTTCTGTCTGGTCTTGAAAGGATGTGCTGTTCATCCAGCAGACTTCATCACTTCCAATGACTGTTGGGGAGTTCCTCTATTTAATCACCGAGAAAAGTTAAATACCACACACTACTCCCCAAGAGGCAGTAGAACTAATTAAGCCTCTTGCTTGAATGGTGAAACATTTTCGAAAATACTCAGTGAGTCTAGTCACCTTTTACTCAATATTCTTAAATTGAACACACTGGTACCTCATAGCTCAAAGTTGCAATCCCCCGAGTGCAGAGTAAATTAACAACACTTTTTTTTGAAGGCAACAACTGTTTTTGCTCTATACATCACATCCAGCCAATTTTGGGTAATTGTTGCTGGTCCACAATATTTCATTGTCCTTTTTTTCCAAATGTGAAGTTATTGCTGGCAAAGGACTGACCTCACATCGTGACCTTTTTGATTGATTGCCTTTAAAGAAGAGCAAATGTTGAGTCAACTGATTTCACTTTCGGGGTATTTCAAGTGAACCAGTCAGTCAGTATTTCTGTGGTGGATGTGAATGGATTCCTTGGTTTTTCCTGGGCCGTTCAGTGGCTGGTCTAAGTCTATTGTTGACAGAATGCTTTAAGGTCTTGTATTCAGGCCTCATGTTTGCACCTGAGCAAATATCCTTTGGTAAACAGATTCATCTGAAGGCTCGTTGAGTGGACTTTGCATTGAGAATGTTTTACACTTCTCCAGCGGTTTTTATTTTGAAGTGTCTGTGTCCATGGTAAGATGTATTAGGGAACCAAAATCTATCTCAGTGCAGTTTTACATCTGTTTCTCAGGAAGTGAGCTTCTGAGCCTCTCTTCTGATTGACTGAATGTTTTCTGAGGGGGTGAAGAAAAAATATAAAACAGATTTCATATAAATACACATATAAAGCAAATCCAGCATTGGATGGTGGGTCCAGGTGAGCCAAGCTTGCACCATTGCTGAGGGCGGTGGCTGCTTTTTAGAGCATCATAAATCCTGACAGATGGTTTTAAGTCTCAGTTTCTGAGAACTGACTGTGGGCAAATTTTTGGACAGCACTTTGATACTTTCACTCTATTAATACAGAACCTGGACCCGATTTATAATCAACCACATGGAAGCCTACCTCTATACTGTTTCAGCAAATATGTCTGTTTGATAACTAAGTGGACAGGACCCCCCCGTCCCCATGAAGACTTTCACTGGATGTTAGTTCTACAGAAGTACAAATGGCCATTTGAGAGGACAAGACATCATTTTTGCCAATCGTCATGACATTTTCGCCATCACAGCCTGGGGTGAGAGATTCAGGGAGTGAAGGGTGCAGACAGATATGGAGGCAGGCTGGTTGATAAATCTCTCATCTGTGGCTGCTGGAAAAGGCAGATGTCCTTGCAAGACCTTGAATGCAAGGCATAAAAAGAACCAGGCTATAATTTATATTTAAGAAAAAAAAAAAAAAAAAAGTTTATTGAAGCCAAAAGCATTTTTAGTCTTGAGTAAGTGTTGTCTGTTCAGTTGAAATCACTCTCTACGCTGAAAATGGTCCAGGTAGAATAATTCATACTTGCATATGTAAGTGATAAAATCTAATTTCTAGAACAGCTTTGCTGTCAATTTTTCATCACAGGCAGTTGGTTGAAGTGTTTTTGTAAAGATTCGCATTCCTCCTTTAAAAGTGGGATAAATGTAAAAGCTGTCACGTCATGTGTTTCCCTGCATGTGTCACTTATCTCCGTGGAAACAGATTAAAGATATTTTTCCATTCTCACTTGAATCAAAGTCAGTCACTACGTTTACATGACACCTAAAAAAAATGAATTATTGCGTTAGTCCGACTAAAACTGCACTTTTAAAGTACATGTAAACATGTTAGCTCGACTGAAATTTATAATAGCTCGACGAATTTATAATAGTTGGACTGGAGCTGGAGGAGGTGATCTGCGCATGTGCTTAAGTTTCGCGCCAAGCTTTGACCCAGAAGTCGAGCGGCATTTAAACGTAAACGTAGGAGGTCAGACAAAAGAAGACGGCTAACTGCTAATGTGTCGAACATGGCAAAGTCTGGAGCAAAAGCTCATTTCATTCATCCTTTTTTCTTTCCACCTCAGTTGTGGTCTGTGATGTCATAGGTCAATCGGTAGTGGCCCATTACCCACAAGCCGAAAGAGTGCATATCATCGTAGCGGAGGCGACATAATTGCAACAAATAAATCGATTTCACTCTCGTGCATGTATACTGGGACAAGGACAGAAGTCCAATTAGATGGCTTTATTGAGCTATAACCATAGCTCGACTTTACTGTGCTTGTAAACGTACTGACTGTCAGAATAGTGTCTGATTCCAGTGTTGATTTGAAGTTGTGTTGTTCACTGGCCAAAATCATCCATCTTCCAAATGTCTCCTACCAACATCATTATCGTGACCTACAGAACAGTGTAAGCAAAACCCTTGCCGGTGTAAATGATCCAACGCTGGGAGTCCATCAACATCAACACATTGCCTGGTGACAGCACAGAAGATAGATAGAGATACTTTATTGCTCTCCAAGACAAATTCACATTAACAGCAGCTTGACAAGGGAAAAGAATAGTGTGATTAAGAGGCATGCAAGGTGCTAATCTATAGAATAAAGAGAGATAAAAGTACAATATAAAATAAAATTAAAATAAAATAGATTAAAATCTGACACTTCCTATATAAATATATATAAATATACATTGCAGTTGTGCAGTGGGCAGTTTGTACACACTTGAAGAGACCATCATATAGACGTGTGTGATAAAGTGCGTGTGCGTCCTCAGGTGTGTAGTGTGAGTGTGTAATAAGTCCGGGGCTCCTCCCGATAAATGTTGAAGAGCCGTATGGCGTGGGGGAGGAATGATTTCCTCAGTCTATCAGTGGAGCAGGACAGTGACAGCAGTCTGTCACTGAAGCTGCTCCTCTGCCTGGAGATGGCGCTGTGCAGTGGATGATGTGGATTGTCTATGATGGACAGGAGCCTGTACAGCGTCTGTCGTTCTGCCACCGATGTCAGGCTGTCCAGCTCGGTGCCAACAACAGAGCCTGCCTTCCTCACCAGTTTGTCCAGACGTGCGGCGTCCTTCCTCTTGAGGCTGCCCCCCCAGCACACTACTGCGTACAGGAGGGCACTCGCTACCACAGGCTGGTAAAAGATCTGTAGCAGCTTCTTGCAGATGTTGAAGGACGCCAGCCTTCTGAGGAAGTACAGACGGCTCTGTCCTTTCCTGCACAAAGCATCTATGTTGGCAGTCCAGTCCAATTTATCATCCAGGTGTACTCCCAGGTATATGTAGGTGTGTACGACATCGACACAGTCTCCTTTGATGAGAACAGGCTCAGGGTGCGGCCTGGTTCTCCTAAAGTCCATCACCATCTCCCTGGTCTTGGTAATGTTGAGGAGCAAGTGGTTTGAGTCACACCATGTGACGAAGTCCTGGATGAGTTCTCTGTACTCGTCCTCCTGTCCACTCCTGATACAACCCACAATGGCCGTGTCGTCCGCAAACTTCTGTACATGGCAGAGCTCTGAGTTGTACTGAAAGTCGGACATGTACAAGGTGAACAGGACCGGAGAGAGCACAGTTCCCTGCGGTGCTCCTGTGCTGCTGGCCACAGTGTTGGATCTGCAGTCCTCCAGTCGCACCTACTGAGGTCTGCCGGTCAGGTAGTCCATAATCCATGCCACCAAGTGTGATCCTACTCCCATCTCTGTCAGTTTGTCTCTGATTATCTGAGGCTGGATGGTGTTAAAGGCGCTGGAGAAGTTCAAAAATGTAATCCTCACAGCGCCACTGCCTCTGTCCAGGTGGGAGAGAGATCGGTGAAGCAAGAAGATGATGGCATCTTCTACTCCCACCTTCTCCCGGTAAGCAAACTGCAGGGGGTCGAGAGCGTGGCGGGTCTGTGGCTTCAGGTGATGGAGCAACAGCCGTTCCATGGTCTTCATCACGTGCGACGTCAGGACAACCGGCCTGAAGTCGTTCAGCTCACCAGGATGTGGTTTCTTTGGGAATGGAATGATGCAGGATGTGTTCCATAGCTGGGGGACCCTCCCCTGTCCCAGGCTCATGTTGAAGATGCGCTTTAGAAGACAGCTCCACCCCACCCCCCCACTGTCTTGTAAACAACAAAGGCACTGAGCTAAACAAGGTTTGGAAGACCGTCTCACATTTTGCAACTTTCATCCAAAAGTGTTTGTTGACTACAATATGGAACAAACAGCTTGCCTGGAGGGGCCTCACATAAGCATTGACGATCTTCAGCTTTATGACTCATCTGAAATTAATATAAATTGCTGATCTGGTTCTTCACTCAGTGAGTCTTTTATGTAGCTGTTTTCACTGAAAGCAATAAAAGCACAAAAACAATGAAGCAAATTGGGCTTATTCGCCCTGCACACACAGATGAGTCATTAATGTTGAAAAGCAACAAATATCAGAGCCGCTGGTTCATGAGCTCCTGATAAACTTTGTAAACTGCCTGATAGCTGACTGAATAAAGTTGTGGGAGTTTAGTTTGTAGCTTTCAAATCAGAACTCGCACAATCTTTTGGAGTGTATTTTTCCGAGGTGTATGCTTATATTTATTGCTGTTCTCACAGGCACAGTCACATTTGACAGTCATTACAGTTGGCAAGCTGTCACACTAACTGCTCTGTGGGAAGTGTCTCATCTGCAGTTATGAGCCGGTGCATGGTGCACAGCAGGCCTCCCCAAGTATCTCCATCACTGGCTGTCCAGCCCTGGCTCATAGCATTAAATAAGGGCTGTCTCTGATTACCCGTTAGGGAGCCATTCCTCTCCGCAATTGTCTACTCTTAGCAGGAGGAGAGAACAAAGGAAGGAGGAAGTAGCAAAAGGGGACATGCCTATATGTTCTCCTCTTGACCCCACCCTCACCCCTCTCCCAGCATGTGACAAATGCAGATTGAGACGGGAATAGAGACAAACAGCAGACCCTGGTGTTTGCAGTTCTGCACACTGCCTCTTTGTGGCCAGGATCGCTTGTGAAGTGCAGCATCTAACTTCATTCGCTTCATGAAGATCTCCTTGCCGCCAATGACTGAAACGCGTTGCGTTTTTGAGATACACCACCACACTGCCTTCTTTCGTTTTCATTTTAGTGACGGCCTATGGGTTATCTGTCAGGGTCTAAACCAGCAACTGTTTAGTAATGGGTTGAAAAATAGAATCTAATGTGCGACAACAGCCCAGGATAAGACAAGTGGTGAGGAGAAAAGGGTGGATGGAGAGCTTTCAGAGTGCAGTGGGGAGCTGCAAGATGCTGGCGTCAGATAATGGCAGATGGTCATGCGGATAAAACTTTCAGAGACAGGCAGAGGCTTTTATCTTCTGCTCCCAACCCCCGGTTACATAGACACATGCAGAGGGATAGTTGTGCATTCATGCACACACACATATAACCACACACTCTATGCATTTAGTCCCAACTAGCTGTCAGTAGCACATGGAGTTACCTGCTGCTCTCAGGTTGCAGCTTAAGTTTCAGGCTGGCACATTTGCAAGGTCATTTTCACATTCACTTATAAGACATGTATGATTAGGGTTAGTTCACACGTCACAATTTACAAGGGCAGCCGTCTTGTTTTTTCTTTAGTTCTGAGTATTGCCTTTCCTTAAATGAGCATCACCACTTTAACAAACCCACACTCCTTCATCTTGAAAGAGGGGAGTAAAGCCAAGTTTGCAGGGGAGGGCGTATGAAGCACTGAGAACAACTGAGGGAGAAAGGTTGGCACTGCTTTGATGAATGCAGATGACTCGCAAAGGGGAGCGTGGGTCACCATTAGTAATGAGATCGGGTCGCGGTGGGTTTGCCCGGGTCTTTCTTCTCAGCTGGCAGGAGGCTGACAGCATATCGATCTATCCTTCTCTTTTCCCATCACTAATTAATTGTCCCCATGGAGGTGGAGGGGCAGCAGGTCATGAGCAGGGTGCCAAAGGGGTGGGCAATTCTTCCTTGGGGGTTTCATCATGGGTGGCTAACTTTGGATGGACAACGCTTTTAGGCGTCCTACTTTATAAATCCCACCCGCTCCCTTCTTCAGAAGATCAGTGGACCTCCTCCCTAACTAACCATTCATTAAAATCTGTGGTGATGTTTTAAGTGGGTAGAAAACAACAAGAGATAGATTGCTGCCCAAGAGGCCTGAATCAGAATAGAAGGACTTTGAACTCTTTTTGAATTGCCTATTGAAAGCTGAGCCGCTACATTGTCGGTCATTTTTCTTGATTTCTAGGCATAAAGTGGTGGTAACTCACCCCCCACTGAAGTGTCCAGCAAGCTTCACTTCACTGTGTGGTTTTGTCAGTGTGTCAGATCTAAATGTAAATGGTCTATTAGAGGGTAATTTATTTATTACACTGAATTATATACTGTCAGAAAGCTCTGCTTCACTGCACTGTATTGAAGCATTTCAAACACAAGCTGTCTTAAGAATGCTGAGCAAGTTGCACTTGTGTCACACCCCAATCAGTGGTAATGTCACAACAAGAGTGAAATACCAAATTTGACATCTCTGATTGATGCATGGCTAGAAAAGCAATGTAATCAAAAACCATCACATACAGAGAAGGGCATCTGCTTTGCCTTTAAGGCATGGGTGGGGGGTAAACTTTGCAGAAAGATGCACTCAGGAAGAAGATGAATGAAATTCTATCTACTACATGTTGATCTGAACTGCACTCTAACTGAAAGGATGTCAGTTTGGTTCACTGCACTAGCCTGAGTGAGTCCACAAAAAGGAAACCTTACATTACACTACCAGGCTGAATCAGCAGATGGTCTGATTCAGAGCAACCTGTACATCAGGGGCATTTTGGCATTAAGTGTCTTGCTAAAGGGCACGTGAACTCTCGGACAAGACTGTAGGATCAAACCACCACCAACCCTGAAGCTTTATCTGAAACCTTTGATCAGGTTTAATTGCCAATCCTCTTAAATTGTGGTTAGTAAAAACAAATTTAAAGCTTTACTGTCAAATGAAGTTAAGATAGCTATCTGTGAATTTCTTTTGCTTTGTGTTGTTTTGTGTTAATCAATGGTAACTGATGGAAAGTCCGAGGAAAAACATAATTTTATTAACAAGGTTCCCTCACCTATCTTGACTACCTGTAGGTCACTGTACCTGCAGTTCACAGTGGTCGTGTTTACCAGGACAGAGCCAAGTGGTGGAAGGGCTTTTAGGATCAATAAGCTATTAGGGTCCAGGAAACCAGAGTCTGCTTGTATGCTTTCACTCCTGGCGTCCATAATCACTTGGGAAGGCAAAACTACCATATTTCTATTCTCTCTTGTCATTGTCTGGCATCTTGTCCCCCCACTCATCCACCTCCTAGACTATATATAGCCTCTGTGACAACAGCCAGAGGTTTCTGCCATCGCCCTCTTGCCAGTGCCTGACTCTTTCCAACTCTAAGTTAATGAAACAGCAGAATAATAGTCATGACAGAAGAAATAAGCCATAGAGACCAAAGCTGCCTAATTTCTGCTGTAAAGTGGTGCATTTTAAGATGGGAGTCAATGGGGATTTGACTGGAGCCAGACTCAAGTGGTTATTTGAGCAACTGCAGGTTTTGGCACTTGCAGTTAAGCACTTGGCATCATTTTTTCAGCCCCAGAGGTTGTCATTTAGTCTACTTCTGCACTTTGTCTACAAGCCAGTAGTTTACGCACAATTGGTTCATCAGCTTAGACTAGATGAGTACTGTAATGAGCGCTGCACAGCATTTTATATGCCTATCTGCTCCACCATGTCATTTTATTTCAGATCTACGAGACTTTACACATTTTTTGTGTGAGTCTATAACTTGGAGATCAGGGTTTAACTCAATGAGTCTGACATGGATCATAATACGACGGCATGAATCATGTTGAAATGTATACAACTGCTTCCTGGATTCCTATACTCCACAAAATGATATGGGGAGGATGAAGGGAAGAGGAAAATCAGGAGAATGAATGAATGAAAGTTAAGGAGTACATCTATCCAGCCAGGTCCTCTGAGGGTAGGACCACCGCAAAGGTCTCTCCAAATGTTCCATGTGCCCATCCAGCCTTCAGCTCTCTCAGGATCCACTTAAGCCCCCCCAAATACACACACACACACACACACACACACACACACTCACCGTAATAAGCACCGGGCCGGCGCAAGCAAAGCCATTTATTGAGCACAACACTACATTCATCCAAAACATCACAAACCACCATTACTCATTAGAAATTATGCCTTCATTTGCATTCTGATTCATCTACATCTACTACCACTGCAGCTGCCGCCACTATTAATGATTCTCTGTGACTAATACACTCATTTTCTGTTTGAATGCACAGGTGTCTGCACTATTCTGAATGGTCTCATTAAAACTTTTCTCTTTCATGATTAACTGATAATGCTGACACATGCATGAATTTCCGAGTGGATCTGTCAGCCTTAAACAAACACCAATTTCCTCCAGTGCTTGTTTGCAAACTCCCATTTTCCCTCCTACTAGCCAAACTCCCCCAGCTTTGGCTCTGCCTTATAATTGTGTATGAGTGTCACTAAATGTTGCATATTAATCAGGGCGCTAATTTTCTTCCGCTTATTTGGGGCTCAGTCGCAATAGTGAAACGATACGCAGGGAATTCAAGGCATTCGTCTCGCAAGCACATCGTTCCACTTCCTCCTGAGGGATTCCAAAACCTTCCCAAACCAGATGGGATTTGTAGTCCCTCCCCTTTAACAAGATTGGTGGCACAACTCCAAACTTCTTCAGGTAATTCACCCTATTTCTGAGGTTGACCCAGCCACCCTACTGAGGAAACCAATTTGGTCTCTTGTATCCACAATCTTGTTCTTTTACTCCTGACCTAAAGCTCGTGGCAGTGGGTGAAATTTAGCACAAAGATTGGCTGGTAAATCAAGAGCTTTGCCTTGTGGCTCAGCTCTCCCTTCTCAGTCCAGTACAAGTTCTGCATTACTGGTGACACTCCTCTGATATCTGATCTCCACTGAAACAACATAACTTCACCTGTGAACAAGATCCCCAGATATTTGAATTCACTCACTCACTTGGGGCAGTCATTCAACCCTTACCTAGAGGGAACAATCTGCTTTGGTCTATTAAATTAGAATTATGTAATACTATTTTGGACTTTGGGTCTTTTCTCCTTTTTGATTCATTACACCATTCATAATTCATTCTTGGCCTTTCCATGGAGTTTGTCTATTGAATTTCTGCACTGTTTTAATGAATCTTACATCTTCTATTGATTTTTAATCCACTATGAGTCCATACCTCCCTTTAATATCTCAATCGACCACCAAATGAGTATCCTACATCACTTTTGTCCCACTTTGCTGGGGAACAAAATCTATAATTTATTGCCCCAACACTGTGATTGCTCAAAAAAAAAAAAATCAACGCAGTCGCAGTCTTTTCAATGTGATGAGTCTGAAATTCTGCTTTGAACTTTTTCAATCCCTGTCTTAAAATGTCAGTCAGCTTAGAGCTCAAACACCATCGCTGAATCTTTCCTTGCCCTTATTGACTAGCTTTTGGCAGGACTTTTGTACCTTGAGCGTAGTCCATCACAAAGGAGGCACTGAAAGCAAAGCAAGGGACCATCGGTTCATTCAAAGCAAAACTCAGGGAGAGACAAAAAAAGAAAAGCAGCAGAGCCAGAGACAGAAACAACTGAGAAATGTTTACATATCCTCATCCATGCAGAGCGAATACATTCGTGTTTCCTGGCAGTAATGATGAAAGCATTCTTTCCTTTGCAACTCCATGGACCATTCTGCTGTTGACAGACCAGGAAAAACCACTTCATTATTCAGTACTTTTGTTGCTCTGAAAATGAACTCCATTAAAAAT
The DNA here is from genome assembly GCA_034769265.1 of Remorina albescens. NCBI lineage: Eukaryota > Metazoa > Chordata > Actinopteri > Carangiformes > Echeneidae > Remorina > Remorina albescens. The sequence goes on along the minus strand of CM068495.1, from coordinate 4,647,456 downwards.
GAACTTGTAGAGCTGTCAGCATAAAATTTGTCAGAAATGAGAGTTAAGGTCTTAAAAAGCGACTCATATAGAGCAATGATAAGAGCTTTTTTTGTTTGTTTGTTTGTTTGTTTTTTTTACTTTAATTCCCTTTGAGGAGTAAAAGAGCACTTAAATGCCACTGTTGCACAGTAAGGTGAATTCCACACAACTTCTCTCTGACGGAGAGAAGGAAAAGATGGACTTAAACAGGAGAAAAGGCCAGTAAGTTTTACTCGGGTCAGATTTGGTTGCACCTCTGGATCACTAAGGTCAGTGTACAAGAAGAGCGCTGTGTGGGTGTCTTGGGCAGTTGGCAGTTTATTTTGCTTCAACAAATAATGGAAACCACTAATGGAATTTCAGCTTTATAGATGCATTTATGTCATATGAAGGAAGTCGGCATGTTTCTGGAAGAAAAGAATGTTTACTCCATGGGCTTAGGAAGGAAAGGACAGTTATATGGTTGAAGTTTTGTTGAACACTGGCTGAATAGGACAATTATTTAACACTGAATGCAGATTTTGATATCCAATAGGATGTTCAGAATAACATTTAGGCTTATGGAATAAGGTGCAGGAAACCTACAGATTCTTAACAAGGCTTTATTTATTTTTCATAACTCAGTGTTGAACTATTTGGGTTCCCTTGTCATTCTACCATTCTTACATTTTTTTTTTCTGAGCTGTCTGCGCCTGTAATAAATACTTCTGCCTTATATGGGTGAGCCCATGGTCATCGAGTCCTCTTCAGCTCAGATTAATTGGATCACAGTGGACAGCAGGCAACGAACATGCAACTAATTCCCAGAAGAACTGGGACAATAAGAGTAATCATTTAAGCATTCCGTATTGACTTAGCTGTGTGTTTGTTTTTTAGCGTTACTAAATACAATTGTCTTGATGAATCCAGTGGGATTTTTGTTTCTCAGAATGCTGTAATAGCCTAAAAATAAGTTAATTTCCTCCAAGAGCAAAATTTAAAATGTCCTATTATTACTTCCATAGAGCAATTTTTTTGCTTCTTTTTGGTTCCAGTAGTAGTTTTACCAGCAATTCATCCCCACTGATACAGGTGACTAAATTCTTAGCTCACTGAGCAATGAGAGATAGCAACTGTCTTCTCTCTTTTCCCCATCTTCTCTCTCCGTGTACTGTATGATGGGCAGTGCAAGCCTGTTTCTGAGTCAAGCCTTTGGATGTTTGCTGCTGAATCTTTCCTATGTTATCCCAGCTGATAAGGTAGAAACAGGAGATGGCCTGCTTCAGCTGCTGTATTGTTTTAATAAATCAGCTGTAAAGATGTTTTCTGGTAGGATTTGAAGGACTGGCTCAGTCGGAGATGCATGTTGACAGGCAGACTGAAACAGAGGGTTCAAAGGGCACATAGAGTAACTGAAAATATATTTAAAAAATTACAGTAAAGGCAGTTTACTGCTATATTCCCACATAGAGGTCCCTTTTCTTTGGTAATTATCTAATTATATTTGAAAACGTTACGTTTTCACCAATTTTACCAATTTTGCAGCAGTTTCTTGATTTGGACTATATATTTTTTTTTAACTCCTTTTCAACATCAACAATCTGACTGCCTGTCAGTTTGTTAGACAGCATACCTTATATTCATCCACTGTCTCCTTTTTTATGTGTCTGATGTGTCTGAATTTGATCAGAAACAAGAGAGTATGGCTGGCTCACTCATTTCTCATTTAACACATTTATAAGATGTGGATGGGAAAATGCTCTAACAAAACAAAGCAAAATATTATGTTAGGGAATATTCTGAGATCTCAAAAATCAAGACAATTCTCTGGCTCTTTGATTTTCACTGAGCAGAGCTGCCTCACAATTTCTCTCCATAATATTCAGGGGAAGTAATCCCACAAGGGAGGAACCTCTAAAAAGTGATTGAAGGATTGGTGCCATCATATTATTCCTGCACAATTTAGGAGGAGAAGGAAGTTCATCATTCATTCAGTAGCTGCCGCAACTGAGAATTGGGTTTCTTGTATTCATCCGGTTGAGTTTGGGACAATCAGATGCAATAGTCAGCAACAGCCTTAAGTCATTTAGTTTGTAACCACACCTCGTGTTGAAAGTTTCAGTCTTTATGCAAAAACTACTGAACCAATTTGCACCAGAGTTTGTGGAGGGATACAGGGCAAACAAAGCAGAATGTCTCTGCCGATAACACTGCAAAACTGATCATTTTTTCATAATAATGTTTGACTCTTGGTGTGAAACACCGACATATTTATTGTTTGGACTTTGTACAGTTTGGTACTGTCCTGGATTGCACGCTCTAGGATTGTTGGCCTTGCCAGAGCTATACTGTATTTCTTGTTCGTTTCCGCCTTCTCTGAGTTTCTGTCCCTCCAGTTTCTTTATTATATCTATGTTTTTCTCTTCGACTCCCTGTTTGCTGAGTCAGTGCTTGAATTTCCACGGAGCTGGGCTTCAGAATGATATGCTGAATATGTACTCTTATATCCGTGGCTGAGGGAGATTTGGTGCAAGTAAGCCTGGCAGAATTCGTCGCTTACACTTTAATGAGGATGGGAAAGACTCTTTTTATGAATTGCCAAAAAAGGGAAATGTGCTGACATTATTTCAGCATAGGGTAAGATGTGAGATGTTACGTGACGTGACCAGACAGAAGTGAAAAATCTGGCGTTTTCCAGCAGATGTGTAGTTTCAAAGAGAAAACTTAGCAGTGGCGCAGGATCATTAGGGCTGTATGGGAAGTCACTTACAAGACAGTCTACCAACTGATGATTATCCTGTCCATTTTGGACACAGGGATTCTTCCCACTCAACTAAGACTGGGACAGTAGCCATCAAACCGTTCATCTCCTGAGCAAAGAGCTGGGCCTACATGAGGAAAAAAAGGCTTGCTGTTTGGATGTCTTCCCCGAGTAATTAGCTGAATCTTTTTGCCTGTTTGATAAATAAACAGAAGAATTTTAGCTTATCCCAACCACTCAGCTAAGCTTAAGTCCCCTCACCTCAGTCCCCACATTGGATGTCATTTCGCACAAGTTGCTGCTGTTGACATCTGTGTGGTGCATTTACAGGGGGTAACATAAAAAAAAAAGAAAAAAAGTTATTCATTCATCTTCTTCTACTGCTTATCCGTTTCCGGTTCGTGGGGGGTGCTGGAGCCAATCCCAGCTCACTCTGGGCGAGGGCGGGTTACACACTGGGGAGGTTGCCAGTCCATTGCAGCGCCAACATACACCCACTCACACCTACGGACAATTTAGAGTCATCAGTAAACCTAAACATGGTGTCTTTGGATGGTGGGAGGAAACCGGAGTACCGGTAGGAAACCCACACAGGCAAGGGGAGAATATGCAAACTCCGCACAGAAAGGCCTCAGGCCCGGGAATCAAACGTAAGACCTTCTTGTTGTGAGGCAACAGCGCTAACCACTACACTGCCATGCTGCCTAAAAAAAAAAAAAAAAAATTACCGCTATAATAACGTGATAAATGGATAGAAAGGCAGAGCATAGCCATCTGTGTTGACAAATGAAGCTCTCCACACTGTCTTGCTTTCTCCACCTGCTCACTGGTTCACATTGCTATGCAATCTTTGCTCTATCAACTGCGGCACAATCCGTGCATATGTGACAGATAGAGCATAGTTATCAAAGTTGGCAGTCCCAATAATTAGAAAAAGGCAATAGTTGAGGCCCAGGATGCCATTTCCCTGATGGATTAACAGCAATCGCTTGGAGCAGTGTCCCAGAGCTGTTTACACTGGCAGTCATAAGGCAGATGTATTGAGCATCAGTAATGCCTTTCAGTAGATTCACTTGATCAAAAGCAGTGGACTAGCTAATCAGCACATATAATGGCAAACAGTGGTCTCTTTCCAAAAGCAGCAGCTGTATTTTCATCAGAGAGAAAATATAGTAAGATTCATAAATTAGAGACACTTCCTGAACCTCCGTACTCTGTCTATCTCCATGCAACCTACCTGGGAGGGGTCATCTGAGCCCCGACTACGGTGTCAGCTTCACAGAGAGAAGGACAACACCCTGGAGCAATTCTGTGAACCCCGAAGGGAGTGAAGGCCGCCAACAGTGAGGCATCACTGGTTGGGGTGTCTGAGGATTGGGCCTCTCAGCTGCCACCCACATGGTTTGGCATTTGTGGATAGGTAAAAAATTAAGAAAAAGAAAAGATCTAACAGGCCTATCAAAAAGGCAAAACATCTAATATGACATCAGCACACACCAGAGTTTCATCGCTGTTGACAGGGGCATGTCTGGTTGTTGGAGGTTTGGGGGAAAAGCAGGAAGGAAAGTTTTCACACTCCAAACATCATGTAGGCACACAACAATTCACACAGCCCGTGCTTCATACATCTTTCCCAGCTGGAGGCTGTCACAGTTAGGTGTTGAGATGCCATGCTTGTCATGACAATTAGCTACACATCTGGCCTGATGATTGAGAATCAGCCAGACAGCTGGTGCAACACAATGTGTAAATCTGGAGGGTCCCACCACATTGAAAGTGAATGCAGTCTGACAGAAGGGGGCTCCAAGTCAGCCACTGAATCTGATGTTAAATGAAAACTGTGGCAAAGAGCCTTTTTTATTCCTGTAAGGTCTGATAGATGAGAAATGGTGCTGCTATTCTCATACAGTAGATAATACTCAAATGTCATATGAGTAATGGAAGGCGTCAACTCAAACTCTGGGATTGCAGAATGTGTACAGTGCAATCCGCAAAGAGAATCTGCCCAGCAGGAGGAATGGGTGTAGGTAGTCATTTCAGTAAATATCAGACCTGAACCGAACATTCTTTGACTCCTCCTACTACTGCAGAATAACACAATTAACACATGGATGAAAGCTCTGATAAGCCATCATCAAAATCAAAAGAAATATACTTTCACTTAACACAGCTACTTAGGAACATAACCGTTACATTGCTAAAGCACAAAAAGACCACATCAATTTCTTTGTACCAGGGTTGTGTTTTCTTTTCCCAGAAAGTGCACATCCACAAAATATCTAACTAACATGTCTTTGGGGTCTTCAGGTGGGAACCTCCTTTCACCAGTGTTTTGTCTAGTTGGTCCCACGACACCTCCAGGAGGCTAGACAGTGATCACTGGCGTCCCAGAGTCACCCCCCTAATGCCAGCTTTCACCGCTCCTCACACCCAGACGACTATCTCAAACAGCACTACTGTCAACTACACCGACCTCTCACCAACTGCACCATTAAAAGCGGGGTGGGGATACAGACCCTGGTTCGGGTAGGGGGTAATGAAAGTATAGCGGGTGCAGGAGGTGGAGGACAAGATAAACAAGATACACAAGACAAGATACACTAGCAGATTCAGCAAACAAACTCACCTAAACAGTCCTATAATCAGAGAAAGACAACACAAGCCAAATCAAACCAATACAGGCCAACTCACCTGGACTAAACATATGGTCTCAAAGAGGCTCACACAGGCCACACCCTCCACTTAAATACACTTCCTCTTCCTGCATTTCTTCCTTGTTTCTCTCAAGAGTCTGTCTATCCTAATTGCTCCCCCTGCTGGGCCCCCAGCTACTATTACTTCTTCTAATCCAAATCCACTGGCTGGATCTTACTGCCTCATCTGACATTTCCTTCACTATTTTCCTCACACTCTGTCCCCCTTCCTCCTAACTCCCTCAACAAAGAGACAACAGACCTTGCTACAAACCCTCTACATCCTACTTCCACTGGACAAATCCTAACTTTCCATCCTCGCTGCTCCGCTTCAGCCCCTAAGTCTGCATACCTAAGTTTTTTCCTTTCATACGCTTCTACAACTGAATCCTCCCACGGCACAGTCAGCTCTATGAAATATAATCTCATTCTACTCCTAGACCACAAAATTATATCAGGCCTTAGCTTTGTACAGACTATTTCCTGGGGAACAACAAGCTTTTCTCCTAAATCCACCTGCATCTCCCAATCACAAGCATCCTCTAAGCTGCCTTGCCTCCTTGTTATTTTATTAACTTTCTCTCCCTCTTGAACAAACTGAATTGCAACTCTCTTTGTCTTAAACCCTCCTAAATTTGCCTGCCTCCGTATATCTTCAATGCCTGCAGCTAAGCTTTTTAAAACTTGGTTATGTCGCCACGTATACCGTCCTTGTGACAGACTAACCTTACAACCTGACAAAATGTACTTTAGAGTTGCAGTACCTGAACACAATGAACTTAGCGGGTCTCCATTTACCCAGAGTTTTAGGTTCTGGGGAGTTGGCAATACATCATATGTTGCCCCTATCAAAAATCTAATACTACTTTCCTCCATACTCCACAGCTCTTTCCAACTAAGCTTTTTCTTCTCTACACCTTCCCAGTTCAACCACTGTCCCTGCTTAGCCTGAGCCACTGCCTTTGCACTCCTTAATATTTCCTCCTGTCTACGAACCTGCTCCACAACTAGCTTCCTCTTCTCTTTGGGACCTGCTCTACTCCACACCGGTTTGCCTGGGCCAAGCCCCAAGCCTCCCCGGTGTATTTGCACATTACCCACAATCTCTATATGCCTAAGAGTTGCTTTCGCTTCCTGCCCTGCCATTTTTGAATGCCATTTTCTCCCCTTGGTTGGGTTTGGAACCACCTTACTAACTACTACATCTTTACTTCCAGATAGCAGGAGCTCTGTCCTAACCTTAGTACATTTAAAATCCTCCACTAGACTAGATACTGGGAGCTGAAGTATGCCTTTCCCATACAGTGCCACAGTACTTAAACATCTAGGAACACCTAGCCACTTCCTAATGTAAAAGCTTACTAATCTTTCCATTTTCTCTGCAGCAGATAATGGAATCTCATATACAGACAGTGGCCACATCAACCTGGGAAATAATCCAAACTGCAAACACCCCTGATTTATCTATTCTATCAAGTCCCTCAGCAACAACTTTCTTAAACTGCACTACCTGCTCTCCATCATGCAAGTCTGCCTTGTACCACCTACCTAGACTCTTTACTGATTTTTCCCTAATTATTGGAATTTCCTCTTCATCTATTACAAACTTTCGATCACTTAATCTCCCTCTACTTATTGAGATACTTCTAGACATACTAGGCTTGACTTTCATACTAGCCCACTTTAAATTTTAATAAGTCTCTGAAGTATTCTTTTCATACTTGGCACCGTTGTAGTCACCAACGTCATATCATCCATGTATGCCCTAATTGGTGTAAGGCACATCCCATCCTGCCACCTCTCTCCACCTACAACCCACTTAGAAGCTTTAATAATTACCTCCATCGCCATTGTGAATGCAAATGGAGAAATTGTACACCCTGCCATAATGCCTATTTCTAGCCTCTGCCAACCTGTTGTAAAGCCTGCTGTACTTAAGCATAGTCTGATATCCTGGAAATATGCTCTTACTAAATTAACAACTACTCCGGGTACTGTAAAATAATCAAACGCCTCCCAAATAAGGCATGTTGCATATGTGGCACTGAACCAAATGCATTTGCTAAATCCAAAAATTTACATGCAAGTCTCTTTTCTCAATCTTGGCTGCCTGAATCTGATGCCAAATCATGCTAGTGTGCTCTAAACACCCTGCGAAACCTGGTATTCCTGCCTTCTGTACTGCAGTATCTATTAAGCTATTCCTTTCTAGGTAACTAGCTAGTCTCCGTGTGACTACACTAAAGAAAATCTTCCCCTCTACATTTAGGAGAGAGATCATCCAGAACTGACTCAGGTCTGAAGACTCCTTCTCCTTTGGAATAAGAACACCTCCTGCCCTACGCCATGCTCTGGGAATAAACAGTTTCCCCCAAACTATTCTTAATTGCCTCCACAAAAGCCTTAGGATATCAGGTGCGCTTTTTTTTATAAACCCGGTAGGGGACTCCATTTGGCCCTGGGGCCAAAGAAGCCTTTGCACACCTGACTACCTCCTAAACATCCTTCTGCCTAGGTGGTCTATCGTCCATCTCCTGATCTAACTCCCCTAATGGTGGCATGTCAGGTGGAAGGCCTACTACTCTATTCTGCTCAAAATCTGAATATGTATTTCTTAGATACTTTTTTACTTCTAACTTTGTTGCTTTGGTTAAACAACCCTTTAACAAACTTAAACGGGTCCCTGTAAAATGCTGTCCTTACATATTCTTTCTTCTTTCTCTTTTTCCTAAGATATTCGGCCCTTCTGAGTACTGCTAGCCTGCTTCTCAATTCCTCTTGCAAAACATTAATTCCCTCCCTCTCTTCCTCTGTAGCTCTTTTCCACTGCTTTCTTAGATGTCTTAGCTGTTAATTCTAGAAAGAGGATTGAAAGAGTACAGTTAGATAAGTCTAGACGGCAGTTTGTTTTCATGTCTTTCCAAGAGCTTTTGCAAATGCTGCTGTTGCACTACAGAGCTATTTGGACAGGGCAGCCTAGACGCTATAGTGACTCAGTGATGCAAAATGACAAATCAGTCTTGATTAGGTTGAGTTAGCGTTCTAGCATTCCAAATTCAGTAGAAGCAAAGAACACAGAGAAGAAGAAGCAGAGCAAGAGGACTTCTTTCCACCATTAGAGATAGCTCTTAGCAAATAAAAGAGGTGATGTTGGATGTGAAGTCATTAAAAACCAGATTGTTCATTTCAAATGTTTCCATTTTGATTGATCAAAAGGACGAAAAGGGGGAAATGTGATCAAAGGAGGAAAGAAGGATTCAGTATAAGGAGTAGCATGTATCATGCAGGACAGGCAGCCAGACATCACTGGCCGAGAGTAGTGGTGTAGCAAAAGGAGGGAAACCATAATTACATTGATGTAGTTTGTTTACAAAGATTTAAATTTTCCCACTACATCAAATCTTCACATCAGTGTGAGGCCTGACTAACGGCGGTCTCCTCTCTCAGCAGGCAGAATCTGAAAGGAGAGAATTGTAGTAGACAGCATCTTGATGAAATGGTATGATAATGATCAGAAACAAGGGGACAAAGTAACACAGTCCCTGTAGCTCTGGCAAATGAGAGCACTGAAAGAGATGAAAAATTAACACTCACTCGGCCATAACAGCCATTAAAGGAAGCGAGGGAGCAGCCCACCTTCTACCGACCCCTCCACTACCAGCACCATGAATCCCTGACTCTTAATTATACCCTGGAATGATGAAAATGGTAAAGAAATAGCAAAAATGGAACCACAGCCGTGGCAACTGGAGGGTCATTTAGCTGGGCATTTATAAAATGAGATCCCCTGCTCAGTGTGGAGCCAAATTACAAAATCTAATGCCTGTCTGAAGAGCTAAAAAGAGGTGAGGTCACCATAATCTGCCTGCTATAGGAGCCAAGGTATCTTGATAGGTGCAGCTTGGAGGGTGTGGTCACAGTTCACTCATTCTCGCATATTTACCACCAGGCAGATGGGAGATAGTGGCAGATACTTGGAGTAGCCACCTGTTTCTATCTTTTGCAGTGCAGCTTATCCACCATTTATCACTCCCAGGCCCAACAGTCCCATTTTAGACCAGAAAACATCCACACCATATGTAGGCTATTGGCAAAAAGTAGAATAAAAATTTCAGGTCAGTCAAGCTGTGTCAGAATACCTCAGGAGGAGCAACTGCCAATTCACTTCATTACAATTTCCTCACGGTACATTTCCTTATACCCAGGGTGCGATTTGTGAAAAAAAACAGAGGAACGCTTTTATTAAAAAAAAACACGAACAGTAGGCTATATGAAAACAGTTTTTCTCATAGCCCCGCCCCCATCCGATGAGTTGTCTGCAAGTGCCACGCCTCTGACTCGTCAGCTGCAGTCAAAGGCTGGATCAAAATCACACAACCAGAATGCACACGGACTCTTTGTATTTTAGCTGTTAATAATTATGATGTAATGGTGAAAAAGGATGAAAATAATTCAGCAGAGGGTAGGACGTGTAAACCAGAGGGGGGGAAAATCCCCACCATCCCCACTGGCAAATCGCACCCTGCTTATACCATAGCCATTAAATATATACAGCCATGATGCTTGATAAAATGCTTTTATTGTGTAAAGATATTAACAGCACATGTTACTATCACCCACGCTCATCTTCCTACCCCAGTCTGCTCATGAAAGAGGGAAAAGACTGATTACCTCGTGAAACACAAAAGTTACAACCAGTTTTCAGTAAAGTATAAACTTCCTCCAATGTTCTACAGCTCATTTAGTCCAATGCATTGATGCTATTAGCTGCGAAGAAGTGTTTGTTACACCGGGGCTAGTTACCAGAAGTACAGTTGTGGCCTGTCCTTGGGCTCTTGGACATTTGTTCACTGGGACATTTTGAAAAGGCTGCTGTCTCTCTCTCTCTCACTGTCAGTTTGCAAATGAGGAGGAGGGAGCTGACTTAAAATCAGATGGGACTCATGTAATGTCACCGCTGCATCTGATGGGGCGCCAGCTCCTGAATGCATTCCTCCAGCTAGAAAATTGCCACCCCAGTTTGGAGCCTGATGTGATTCAGCGCCCATATGAAGGGATCCGTCTGCACAGATGTTTGTTTTTTACGCTTCTTTCCGTCTTGCATCCAAACATGAGCTGACTGGCCTGTCAGAGCAAGGACGTTACCTGTGTTTGAGAGAAGCTTGATCTGGACAGTCTGTGATAGGTTGAATATGCCGCATGTTGCAGGCAGATGCAGAAGTCTCGACGGCCCATGGCAGAAACATTTGCCGAGTGACTGTTGTTGACCTCCGTGTCATTCGAGTGTGTAACACATCCTGACCTGGCGTGTCCTCCAGCAAGTCTTTGTCCCCTGCTTTCCTCACCCTGTCAGTGTCACTCTGCATGGGTTAGCGTCAGCCAAGGTCACAGTGCCATGTAACCTTTCACTCCTCATCAAAGTCACCATAGATACAATCTGCCCTTAGTCGCTCACACAGACACACTGTCTCTCCACATCTGGATCCTTCTGTGTGTTATCTTTTTCTCTCATGCTGTTCTTCTCTCTTCTATCAGTGTTTCAGTGCACTCCTGTTTAACTCATGTTAGTTCTCTCACAGATCCAACTTGATACCTCTTATCATATTAAATCCACGTCTGTTCCATCATAGCTACTCATTATCAAATCAGACTGCAGCTAATAATTTATAAAAGCTTTTTGATTTTATGTATTATTATTGTTATTATTATTATCGTTATTGAGATTCTTATATTGTGTTTATTATTAAAAATAACATTTTCTACTTAGTATTATGTGGATTTTTTTTATTATTATTATCTGAACACATTTGAGAGTTTTTAATAGTAGGAGTGGGCTCCGGTCGTCTCGACTGTTTGTTGTAAGGCAAAGATCAGACCTCTCACTACTTAAGAGAGGAAAGGATTCATTGAACACAAAGAAAATTAATGAAAAGAGTCATTTTGAGGGCCTATCATGACAATTTTGTTGTGTTTTTATTAAGCAGCAATGAGAAAAAAGAGGAGAATAAGGATGAGTTGAAAGCATAAAAAGCTATTTTCTTCTATTAAATGTCCATGATGGGAAATAATCATAGTCTTGCAGCCAGTGACCCCAGACACAAGTTCAGGTCTACATGGGGCACAGACACACAATGTGAGCAAACTTATACATGTGAGTGTAGCTTACAGGATAAGAGGTGACAGTGAGGTTTTATTTAGCTGAAATGTATCAACCTAATTAATCTTGACTTTTGCAGTATGTATTTAAGCTGCTCATTGTGCTGTAACTAATTTGCTATTTAGCCTGCAAACCTGAGGTCTGCTGTGATCATTTCCAGCCACCAGCTTGGGCTTATTCCACAGGAAGCGATGATGCAACACAGCAAATGCAGAGGGAGGTGTTGGGGGAGAGTGCCAGGTAAAAAGCTATTGCTTGTAGCACGAGGTCTGTTGTGTAGGAGGCAGCTTTTGTGCTTTGTCTGCTGAGAACAGACTGGTGAGGTTACAACTTGACAAAATCTTCGACAAAAAATGATTTCACTGGTTATGATCTTCTCAGTCTGTAAATTAGCAACACCTGACATACAGAAACAACACAGCTGGTTTAGACGTCATCCTTCAAAACTATGTGACCCACCCTGACTTCCTTATTCCAAAATTCACCCTGTCCTTGTTTCCTTCCTTCCATTTACCTCATTTACTTTTTCCCTTTCTTTTCCATTAATTCATTTTCTATTCACCTTCGTCTAAGAATGGTCAGCTTAATGCAAGTTGGAAAAGCCTCAGCCCTTTCATGTATTTGTTCCAGTTAGACAGGGTTAAGCCAACTCTGTAATTGGTCTGCAGTTAATCCCTGCCTTTATTTTTAGCCACTTTCAATGGAGGGTAAATGACTTGTTCGCTGACTTGTTGGCACAAATTGGTTTCAGGAGAGTGCATGCGTGTGTCAGTGTGTTTTTGTGTGTTGTACCTGCTGTAAATGTAAAATCATGACACTGCAAAGGTTTTAATAAGGCAACAGGCTCTCGGTGTATTCACCAGCAAACAGGAACACAATGAGCGGGAGTAAAATAAAAGCAAGATCAGAAGAGTAATGAAAGGCTGCTGTGTTAAATAACCATTGCTGTGCGCTCTGCTGTCACAATATGTGACAAACAAATGCATGTTATTTTTAACAGCTTGAGGAGACTTTGGGGTAAGACGATAAAGCTAAGGCACAGGCTTCATCTTCAGGGTGTGAGGCTGTAAATCTGTCTCTGGCAAATCAACAGAAAGTGCATGGTTCCAGTGCAGAGGCATGTGTGGTATCAATCGCTGTGCAGATACCTGCAGAAAGCCAGATTAATAGTGATGGGATGATGAGATGCTACGAAGAATTCATTATTCCCCTTCTTAAATAAATTAGCCCTGGGCTGCGACTTCACCGCTGCCACCCCAGATACAACACATGCTTTAATAAGTACTGTCAGGAGTACTGAGCCTTGAGCATTTTATCCCCATATGCATCTGCAGGTTCAGGCCTTACTGTGTTTCTTGCTTACATCTGACTTCCACATGCACAAATCTGCCTGTAGAGGTGTACGTAAATTGCATCCTGACTTTAAGTATGTTTGAGACGATTGTTTATTGCTTCCAAGAAGTCTTACACTGCACATTGTACTGCCTGGAAGTGCAGGTTATGGGCATCTCATCGAGTTTCCCAAATGTTCACTCTATGGATTAAGCAATCATCGTCTGATGTATAACTGTCTGTGTGAATCTACACTGCCATATTTTCTACTAACTGCAATGATGCTCTTCTTCGATGCTCCTCTAAAAATGGCAGCTTTACAATGTAGTGTGGCACTGGACATAATTTACCTTTTCATATAAAATGCAAAGCGTTTGCCAAGGATGTAAATTTCCTGTGTTTGGTTCAGTGGTTTTGTGACAGCGCTGCGGTCTTAGTAGGAGTTTCATAAAATTATATGCTCAAGGTTATATATAGTTTCTATGCGTTAACAGGAAAAGATGCATTACATTGGACAAATAAAATGAAAAGACAAGAGGCGACCCCTTCACTCTCCGAATCGCTACTGTTAGCTCACTGACTGACTTGTGTAGCTGTAACTCTCTCTGGGGTTGTACAATCTATTGCTCAGAGGGACAGAATTGTAGCATGTTGTAAATACATGTGTGTTCATGTGTGTGCACAATTACTAGGAGCCTATTGACAGACTGCCAACACCGTGGCCTGATGACAGATCCCCACGGCCCCATGGACATTTACAGTAAAAGGGAAATGTACAGGAAAGTTTTTGATGATGGCCTGCAATCCACAGCAGAGCACCGGTGCACTACGTTCCAGCATATATCCAGCTACTGGTAAACAAGACACCCTGGTACCTTGGTCACTTTCCGGAGGAGTTTTTGCAAGGTAGCTGAGAAAGCACCTGCTAAATAAATACAATAATCAGACTTCAGCACCACCTCATACACAACCATTGCCACAATTGCTAAAGCAGCCACTTTTTTTGCCTTTCACGATTCTCTTGTGGCACACTATGCAAAAACACACATCTGGCTGTTTGATTTTCCTGCAGCATGATCTTAAGTTTGCTGTTCTGCTCCATTTCACAGAGCTGAGTCTGTCTCCATATATTTTCGGACAGTTTTATCAATCTCCAATACATCAGAGCCTCCCTTAGTAAAAACTGCATCCACGCTAACTAACCGGAATCACCTAGTAGCACGATTCCTAAATCCCATGAGGCTCTGACCTCCCTAGGGCTCCTCTACCTGATCTTTGAACTATGGAAATCAACTATGGCTTCGCTAAATGCTTGTTATTTATTGAGATGTGCATCAATATTGTCTAATAGTATGATGTGTTATTTTACAGAGCACTCTCCCGTTCTTCTACCTTCTTCTATATGTTGTATGGTCACCTCTGTAACCTGTGTAGAAAGAAAGGGCACACTTCCTGAAAAACTCTCAATCTGCAGCTGCAATTTAGAAGAAAAGGGACATTCACAGTGTCAGCAGTACGCATAAACAAGGTACACTTCAACCCACTTCTCTCCCAGGGAATGACAATTTCAGCTTTAAAGCATCACACTGGAGCAATACATTTATTTTTGAAAAACACCATTTAAAATTTGCAACAAAAAACAGCTATGCAAACCAAAGTTGAAATCTAAAACAGAGAGGAAGAGGATCCACTGGACATGCAGCGAGAGAAGTTTGAAGAGTAACATCCTCAGCCAGTTTTCAACAAAAACCTCCAACATCAAACTCAAACCTAATATATCAACAGCATAAATACTCTCCAAGTCCCACTCAAAAATCAAGATTATGCTCAGGACGTCTTGCTGCACCTGAAATATAGATCTGGGGAGTTTGGAAGCTGGTTGCTATGTTCCTGAAACTGCTTCTTCCTTGGACCCGTTTTGCAGCTGCAGTGTTGGACATGCTCTGACTCAGTTGTCGACACATCACAGTTTGGTCCTCAAAGTTTCTCACATCCTCACAATTCACCATTTTTCCCTGCTTCAATGTCAACTTCAGGACTAAATGTTCAATTGCTGCCTGATATATCCACCCACTGACGGGTACCATGGTAACAGATAATCACAGTTATTCACTTCACCTCTCAGTGATCGTAATGTTATGGCTGATCAGTGCACGTACATTCTTCTATAATAAGGAAGCTAAATAGGCATTGGTACAAATGATTACAGTATTTACTGTGTTGTATAGTGCAAATATTGCACTATACAATACATACATTCAGTAGTGCTTTAAATTACAACCTGCAACATATAGTGTCTATTTGCTACATGTGACATCACATAATGTGTTACTTCAAATATATTTCGAACTCCAGCTGTTCTGTTCTGTTGTGCTCTATTGTGTTTTATTTTGGCTTTCATCTGTGCGCTCTGATTCTGTCATGCCCATTGTGGTGAGGTGCAGCATCATGTTGGCCATGGACTCCAACATGCCCCCTCCTCCCTCCATCCTCCTGGCTCTTATTTTCTCATCATGCTGCTTGGCGTCATCTGCCTTGCCATGCTTTTGTTCAATCTACACGTTTAGCCAAAATGGAAACATGTGGCTCCAGCCTCTTTAGCACACACAGAGCAGAGCATGGTCAGATTTAACAGGGCTGTGATTGGGGTTGTTTAGGTGTGTGTGAATGTGACAATGAAATGTAATTTATCTGTATGAATGTCCCTCTGTCTCTCCTATTTATCTAATCATATTCAAATGGTTAGTTCATATTTAGTGATTAGGTTTGTAATTTTGAGGTTCCTAAAATTACAAACACTGTTCCTGGAATTTACAAAATGCCCCCCCAACAAAAAATCGGTTTTGTCAAGAGATCAATCAAGAGATTCCTCATAGGTTTGTTGGGAGGCTGAGCAACATGATTTTTCAGAGATTAGCCAGTGAATTAAGAAGGAAGGTTTGAGTAAAAGTTTTTTTTGTGCCCTACCAGTAGCAGTCCACAGCCTCAAGGCAACTGCATGTCACAACAGACTCATTCATTTCAGAATCATCTTAGCAAACCATGGAGAGCAGAAGCGCTCATTCGGGCTGAGGCTCTTCAGTCCTGTGGCCTCACATGAAAAATCTTGAAATACAAATAGCAGCAAGAGACTAAAACACACTTTGTACCATAGCCTACTTTTTCAGGCAGCATTGACCAGCGGCGCCTTGAAAGGAAGAGTTTATCTCCATGAATGAATGCACTGCACATGGAGAAGGGACGGTGGCTCCCCTCCGCCTCTGCCTCCTCAAACTGTTTGCTGTTATCCTTCTGTTTCCATACGAACAGCTGGATCAGGGTCCACACCCACCCAGTCCCCCAGCTGCTGTTCATAAATGATGACTGAGTGCCTGAGTCAGGTCGGATGACCTGAGCGTCTGTCACTCTAGCTCTTTCAGTGAAGACTGATGAGTGATTTATTTTTTTAATAACCTCTCTCACTGCCTCCCCTCGCTTTCACCGTTTTGTGCTTTATTGCCCTCTTTTTCAGCACCCGTCCTTCCCTCCTCTCCCATGGGAGACACGACTGTGTATCAGATGAACTGTGTCAGAAAGATATTATCAGTATGATCACTGAAGCCCGCCTCCGCCTCTGAAGGACACTGAGACAGAAAGGGTGCTGACGTACAAGCTAGGACGAGAAAAGGTGCCCTGAATTTGGGTCACTGGTATCAAACCACCTCCCTCCCCCACCTTGCTTCCAAAGAGTGCCTCAGTTGTTTAGCAAAGCCTTCCTTCTTTGTAAACCTTTAATCTAAACTACGAACAATCAATACAAGCAAATGCATTTTATTGCAATCTTTTCTTCAAGTCACCAAGATGAAAGAAACTCCTCCGGAACCTTCCAGTAGTGATTATTGGTCTTTTAAACGGCAGTTGCTACAAACATCTGGCCCTCCATCATTTCACGACTCCACCGCAAAATGCAAGTCCCATTCATAAGGTTTATTACAGCACATTGACATTTCCGTGGTGTCTTTTTAATTACTTTGATTGATAGTTTTGGATCGACTTGAGAAACTACCACAATGCTTTCAAGTTGTAAATCGGTAACCTTTCCAACTCAGGGCTTAAATGTAAACGATGCCCCAAGGGTGATGATCACATTATATATCAATGGCATTTATATTCGCTCAGAAAACGAATCAGGTCTAAGTGAATATTTCAGTTTTCCTCGTCAGGAAGTATATGTTACAGCGCTTGTATTTCTGGTCAGCAAAGATAAATGAAATCAAAAGACTATGGCAAACACTGGCTAGGGAGGCAGGAAAGATATCGACTAACCACGGCCTGAAGCTGAGCCTGTCATTTCCTGTCAGTTTACACAACATGGGGAGAAAGGATTCATCTTCTTTAAAGGCCCGAATTACCCTTTCTGCTGTAGACTCCAGCAGATGTTTCTGTAATTGCTTTTCATCTCTTTGAGTGATAAGTCCACGAGCTGGCTTGTTGTGTCACATGTGGTTTGAAATAATTTAGTTAAATTTCTCCCAAATGAAAGAGAAATTTAGAAGAGAAACCACTCAATCTGCCCTTTGCTATTGTAGCGTGATGAAGTTGCATGGTTTCATTGACAAACAAAGAGGCTATTCAAGTATCCAAAAATGGGGACATTGTACCTGTAATTGGAGAGTCACAAATCTTGTATCTTTTTCCCTGAATTTGCTAACAATTCTACCAGATCAAGTAAAACAGGTGTGTGTGTTATTCTGGGCTACTTTATTTGACAGCCACAAGTTCAGTCAGTCACAGTGGAACAGCGTGTGGATGGCTCGGAGTCCATCTAATTAAACTACAAGCACAATTTCAATTTACAAATCTATTAAAATGCTCAGTCAGTGGAAGTCAGGTCAGGTGTGATCTTTGCTAAATGCTTTCAGTATGAATGGAGCTGTTTAAAACTCTGCTGTATCACCACTGACCAAAGCTCTCCCCAAACAGAGACAACAGTATGGGGGGGGGGGTTACTCATCAATTACCTACATGCCTTATCAAACTATATTGAGTCATGCTCAGATTCACTATGATGACTGGGTTGATAGAAGTCAGAGGGTGACCATTCCCTTTCTCTAACATAAAATCATGGATGTGGGGCTTTGAAAAGTTTGAGAACTTGAAGTTTTTGTTTTATATTGATATATGTTTTCATATTTATGTATTTAGTTGAAGGCCAGGACACGGACATGTATTTTCAACCCAATATAGTCGTTGAGGTCCAGCACACCTCCCTAATCAGAGATGACAGTCTGCGCACGCCAGTGATGATATAAATACACATTAGTTGACTAAAAATGGTCCCTTGATGTGAGAACTTTTAATACAGTTAAAAGGTCTTAAAGTAGGTCAGAACTGATTTGAAAGGTCTCATGTTGTACAAAGGTAAATATCTTTATTCGCTTTGATTACGAACAGGTCTAAGTTTTATATTTAACCTGTGAAAGTATATAAGAGTTCAGTCCCCAGAGAAGTGCTCATAGCCTGTATTCAGAAAGTAAGTCTTAAAATGGGCTGTAAGGACTTCTGTATCTTTGTAATGCCAAAGCAAAATGTCCACCCAACCACGGCCCAATTAATTTGAATGTCAAAGCTCAAATGACATCATGGAAAAGGGGAATATATACGGAATATCACAACTGTCATTTTGATTACACGGTGGCATACTGGGCGGGGAGTGGCTACAAGATCCATGTTGGCACCACTGGTTCACTTCCAGCAGGTGTTGTTTGCCAAATATCATTTCCATCTCTCTTCCCCATTTATTGCAACTCTTCAAGCTGTCCAACCAAATAAAGCCAGAGATGACCAGAAAAAAATCTTTGAAAAAATCCTTTTTTTTTAAAGCAAAACCTTATTTTCTTCATCATTCAAGGACATTTCATTACAGGTTTAGATGGATACACATCACACACTGTATCGTCCACGGCTGGTGTTTCTGTTAACCAGGGGGTTGATAAATGCTCTCTTATGCGCTGTACTGTAAATAACTTGGATACTTCTGATATGAATGGCCACACCGTCTCTGTAACGTACGAGACATAATAACTAATGATCTAAAATGAATCCATGATGAATCTGTTTTATTAATATACTACAAACTATCACTGAGTTTTAACAATAAAAAAAAAATCTAATTGGGATAATTACCACAGCACTCCCATCTAGATCCTGTTGATCTCCCTTTTCAAAGACTGAAGCTGAAAATGGGTGTGGTCCTGACTGAGAATGTAACTGACTTCCAGTGTTAGTAACGGACATTCAAGATAAATTGAGTGGATTAAGTAGACAATTACAAAACCCAGTATTTATAACAACTTCATTCAAAATATGCAAATTTGATAAGCCTATAAATTGTTCAGCATTTCTTTCAGGATAGTGAAGCTTTTCAAACAGCATTCAGACCTTTAAATGACAGTAAAGCTCTTCAATAAAACTGATCCAAAGGAAACCTCTTTATTCAAGAAGGGAGTATTTTATCACAAGTGATATATATTAAAGTCAAACTTCCATTCGATTTTTCCACCAAACTCTTTAAAATTCTGGGACTTAACTTTCCGGA
Source organism: Remorina albescens (assembly GCA_034769265.1). Classification (NCBI taxonomy): domain Eukaryota; kingdom Metazoa; phylum Chordata; class Actinopteri; order Carangiformes; family Echeneidae; genus Remorina; species Remorina albescens. The sequence goes on along the minus strand of CM068495.1, from coordinate 4,627,936 downwards.
TGTCTTTAGTTGCCGTGCGTTGTTAACTTCCTTAAAAATTGTCTGCTTCTCTCTGACATTAGAGCAGGTTGACTGCTGCCTCCTGCGTTTGGGGATTGATCCCTGTTCCGACTGAACCCGTATTGGGTCAAGGAAGGATTTACAGTGTGACAACTATAACTGAAGTTATTGCACCTTTCAATTACATTAGATCATTCCCATAGGACTTCCTACTACTAACCATCTAGCTGATCTATAATGAATACCCATATAGCAGTTCAACCATCCATGCCCACAGTCATACGATGATGGAACAGCCATCAGGGTAAAGTATAGATCCAGTGTCTTGCCCAAAGAGACTTCAAACCATTGACCTTTGGCACAACTTGCGCTCCCTCCCAGACCAGAGCCGCCAAATCAGACATGCAAAAGGGGATCTGCTGTTGCAACAGGGGCAACAAAAAGACAACAGCAACATAATGTGACAAAACACGTATTTTCTCCCAGTAACTGTGCAAAAACTGTATGTAAAAAAACCCCACATCTTTCATTTCAGTGTTGCTCACTTTTCCGTTCCCTTCCGATATTTGGCATTTCATTGAGCTTTAATTAACACAGCGCCACTTGTCGCTCAGAAAACGTTGTTCAGTGTTCAGAAAAAAATTATTCCTTAATCTGAACAAAATTGTACAGGACTATTTTTAAGTTTTGGTCAGAAATGTTGCTACACTTTACTTCAAAGTTTCTCTTAGTCTGTAATAACAGCAATAAGGTCCCTCTTTTCCACAAACATGTGCAAATATTAGCTTTCAAGCCATGCTACATAAGAGGAGATGGAACACTCATTTGTTCGAGCAATGCTTGAAAATGCTATTAGGGGCAAGATTAAGCGAGAGAGATGGAGTGAAAAAAAAAAAATCAATCTTTTATGAGCTCTTCCCACTTCTTCCACAAGGCTCTCTGTGGCTGAGTGCATCAAAGTTATGCCCACTTCACTAATCCCATTTAGCAAAAATGTAATCAGAAAAAGCCCGCTAGAGTTACTATTACCCCGCTTGTTTCCTGTGTGGGCTAAGCAGCAGAATCTTACATCATCAAGATCCTCAGTTTCCTACTTGCCTCTGATGGACTCACCTTTAACATAAAGGTTTTCTTAGTAATAACAATTTCTTTCTTTGCAATGAAATAAATGTCACCAGTGATTGTTAAAGTTATTTGAAACCTCTCTGATCATTTTGCTGGCTCGTCATTCCTCCACTGGACTTTGTTCCAGTAACACCACAAAGATCTAAACATCTACTTCCACGGGCCAAATGTTAGCACAAAAACATAATGGGCAAAACTAGAGAATTAACATGCCTCGTCATAACAGGATGACATTTGTTGTATGCAATAATGGAGGATGGCAACATTCATGGTGATGACACATTTATTGCTTTTACTGCTTCTTATGTGGCCTTTTAATATGATTATGTGACTGTGTTTTGAAAATTACTACATAGATGGAGAGCTCTATCAGTAGCGCTGACATTCTGTGGTTCCCTGGCTGTTTTTAATTTATAAATCCATCTCTCTTATTAGTTTGTCCATCTCCCCGTTTGTGTCAACAAGCAGCCAGTTTGCGGTCCGACCCACCCACACCCCTTTACCCACTTCCCCCGCCTCCACAGTACCACTGCCGTAATTTTTTTATGGCTTCATGGTGGTTTGAAGACAGCTAAGCGAAAAAGGAAAAAAAACATCCTAATCTAGGGCACGAGCTGCATTCCATTATCTAGGCCTGCCAACCCTTATCCATTGATCTGCTCGGATTTGGGAGACTCTCTCACTTTATATTTTGAGGAGTTGTGTGGAGTGGAACTAGCGTCTGATTGATCTGACAGATAAAAACAAAGATGAAAGAGCTGCATTTAGGCACAGACCCGGGACAATAAGCAGAGTTGAGTGGAGGGGGATTGAGCTGGAGATAAAGGGATGAAAAGGGGGATGTAGAGGAATGTGCCCATCCAACACTGGTGAAGGTCATAAAGGTCCGTATTAAAGAAGAGTATAGTTGAAAGCTGCAGTTTTGGATATACTCCCTTTAATCAAACAATAAGCACCCTGCTGCATTTTTGTTATATCTACTACTACTACTGTTATACACTCCTCTTCGGGAAATAAAAGATCAAGCTGTCAGCACATCATGAGCTTTGACAGCGAGACCAGCTGGTTCAGTTTCCTCTGTCAAACTCACAGGCAGTGGTTTCAGATCCCTTTAAAATGGAAAAGAAGAAGAAACACTTCACAGCAAGAGGAGAGAGAGAGAGAAGAGGGTTCGGCCACTCTAGATGGAGAAATAATAATGATGTGTCCCAAATACATAGATATATGTGTGTGTGTGTGAGCATAGATGGAGTGGATAAGGTAGTACAAAAAGTCTTCTTTAGCCAACATTTATCAGCTTTCGTTGTGGTTTTTTATTCTCTCCTCCCTCTCCTCTCTATCCATCCGTCCACCATCCGTTCTCCCTGTCTTCCTCCCATGCAACAGTAGTTGACCTGGAAATGCATATTTACCCAAACACTTGATTAAAACTGTCACTCCTCTCCGCTTGGCTCGGTGGCCCATCCCAGTCCCTGAGCCCTTGCCGACAGCCATTCAGAGCAGAAAATCTGTGGAGTGCATCGCCCTGCTAGCGGGCCAATCTCTGCTTCTCACACCCTGTTTCCGAATTAACTGTCCTCATTATCGCATCTTCCCAGAAACTATCCCTCTCTTCTCCTCTTTTTCTACCATCCTTACTCATCCTTCTTTCTCTTCCTCCACCAACCTTTCCCTCCTCTTCTTCCTCTTGCGTATAACGCTTCCCCTGTTCCTTTCCGGCTCAGCCCCGCAAAAAGTAGGACAACAGGAGAGAGAGAGAAAAAAAAAGCTTCTTTTTTTTTTGCTTTCTTTTTTCTGTTCCCTCGCCTTAAGTTGAGAAATTCTAAATAGCAGTGCGAGTGGCCACGGGCGGGAAAATGCATTTCGGTGTCAGCCAAATGATAATTGCATTTCAGCTGTGGTGGCGGAGGGGGCTCATTACATAAGCAAAACATGGGAGCTGCCCATGTTCGGGGCTGGAGCTGTCACAGAGGTGTTCTGAAATGTAGCCATGGGTACATGGCTGCATTACCAGAGCCCAACCACACAATATTTGTACAAGCCTGTGCCATTAACCCTCACTCACCTCCTGATGATGCCACACAATCATAGTCAAGCAAGGAAATATGTGTAATATTAGTACAGTGATGAGTGATTTATGACTAGTTATCAAGATTATTATTTTAATGGGTTTATTTATATTAGTAATTAGACTCTTAATGTACAGTAGCTCTATCAAAAGAAACTCTGTCCTCAACCAAAACACAACAAATCATCATCAACTAGCAATAACTTTCTTTTTCTCTCTGCTCTCTGGTACAAAGGGTTTATCAGATCAGAGATTTTAAGGGTCAAGTCACATCAGCAGCATCAGCTACATTTCAGAGCGAAACCCTTTTCACTGTCCAGGCCGTCGAGTCAACGTAGGAAGAAAGTTATAATGTAAACTTCTGCCGTATAAACTGTTAGTGATAACAGAAATCAGGATGCAGTAGATCTGTCACACAGTGTAGCTGGATCTAGCATAATCCCAGCTGGAAAGTGTATTAGCCTTTAGATCACCATCCAGAGCGGTTTTCCAAGTCACTCTGGTATTTTTATCAAAAAGGAAAATGTACATAGTAATCATTAATAAATTATTAACTATCCATAAGATTTTGATTGTACATCTAATACTGATGGAAGGAGCTGCTTGGTTGTTGCCACACAAAAACATCTTTCAGTCTGTTATTGTCCCATTTTGGGTAAGAGTAACATACCTTTGCTCGCAAGTTGAGAAATAATTTTCTCATTCAGTCACAATTCACACGACCCCCCTATTGTGAGTTTTGCTCCATTGCTAGATAGCTGATGTTAGCATTAATAGAAAAGAAAAATCTTTCCTCAAGTCGTGGCGCAGCTCAGAAGGAGCTTGTATTTACACCTCCTGGCTTGTAAACTTTATGATGTCTGAAGCCCACCAACTACCACACAAGAGTGAAGACGACAAATGAATAAAGCTGTTCTAATAAAAATTAACACCTCATCAAAGGTGAAATTATACCATGATAATTACTTTTACGCACAAAGCCCTGTATTAATATGGAGCAGGTTTGTACTTTTAATACCCGAAATGGTGATACAGCAGCCTGTATTTATGTTGTAAACCTAGGACACAATAAACTGTGCAGTCTCCCTGTGGTCTAGACAGGTGGGGAGTATATATCTGAGGCGCAGTGGGATTTAGCTTGCCTGCTGATCTGTCTTTTGACAGTTTTCCCTATTCCCTTTTACTGTGAGTAGAAAACACTGTATTGTAGGGATATTCTCCCCAGTGAGCGTTCTTGTCAGGAGCCAGCTCTGCTTGGTCTTGTTATTCTAAGCGCTCCTGTGTGATATATACCAAACGTTACTGGGTTGTCTCTGAAGTATGATTGATTATCAGGGCAGTTTTCTGAAATCTAGCTAATAGTTTATATGTGCGTTTGTTTGTAAATTAATGAGAGGTGTTAGGACATAACTGGAGACAGCTCCCCAACAAAAACTGAAATTAACCACACACAAGGAGAGCACGCTCTGGCACTGATAGCACACTCCATCACTTGTAGACTGGGCAGGAAAACTCTTTGATAGCCAACACTTTAGCAAGATGGACCATTCCATTCGGCAAGGATGCAGTTAAGGGTCCTGGAGGCTGACGGACAGACACATCAGGCCAAGAGTTTGCCAAAGCCAAAAGAAAGTGATGAGACTGGGGAAAAAAAAGACTTGAGGAAATGCTGGAGGCAGGAAGGGAAAGAGGTCCCAGATGAAGCCCTCAGATGCTTTCATCACTACCTGTCAGATGCCAGCATGAGACAGAGAACATCCTCTAGACGCTGGGTCAGGACTCCAATCTCTAGCCACAACAGAACGAGAGAGGTTGCAGAGGAAAAACTATTCACCACTGCTGACATGCAGCGAGGGAGAGAACCTCTGCAACACTGAAGCTTGTAAACAGAAATGCATGGGCTGAATGGTGATGCACAGCGAGTCTCTGTGTGGTGATGCATGTGGACAAGCATCAGTGAATTTACTGCTACAATCATGTAGGAGCTCACTTGCACTGAATGCCAATACAGAGCTGTGGAGAGGGAATTCACAACGGTGACAGGAAAAATAAACAACTCCTGGCAAAATCCTCCTCGAACACGTCAGTTTATATATCACACATGCATTCACACACTTAGCCACACATGCCCCATGTGAGCACAGGGCTCACATTGAAAAACAGCCTTTATATCTCCTGAGCACAGCATTGCCTTCCGCTTTGGATGCAACATCTCGTCTCCAAGCTAATGATGTTCCCCATCTTTATTCACGAGGCCTTTTTAATGACACACGGAGGGAGCAAGGGATGGGCTGGGGGTGGACACACTAACCCACTCATTGCTGAGAATGCTGGAGCCAAAATGGGTCCTCTCGGCTCCAGTATTTCCCAGTTGGCTGTTTCATCATTGCTGCACCTGCATCTCCCCAGAGATTCATAATACAGATGGAAAAAACACATTCAGCTCCTCATTAATGGCCACTCAACCTGGGTTGAAATATCTCAGCAGGAGTGGCATCAAAAGCTTCCTTTCATATGTGCAGGCAAGACACACTGCTTCTTTGTCATACGTCAGTTAAGCATTTTCAGGGTACTCACCAGCTTCTGTGTGGCTGTATCTTATTCAGACTCACTGGGAGTAGAAATTGAGTAACGTTGAAAATTGAATTGCATCTCAGAGTCTGCTGTGTTTGCTAGTGCGGTTGTTGTTTTCACTTCGGGCCTTTGCACTTTAACACTAGAAACACCAACAGATAACGTTCCCCTAGAGCTGTGTTTTATTTTATTTGTACCTTCATTATAGTAAAATTATAAGTCCCACAATGTTGTGTATCACACTATAAAAATGGCCATTTGTACCTGTGACCACCTGCAGGTAAAATATACCTAGAATTTTATTCATGGTGAGAAAGAAATGTCTGAATTCAGTTCAAACCTCACATATGTTCAGATTACTGAGTGAGGAAGAGTCTGGTGGTGGGAGGTTTCAGGATTCCTGTCCTGGGTTGATTCTGGGTCTGGTTTGAATGTAGCACGAAATATATAGATACTTTTAGTGAATAAAACTACACGGCTACAACTAACACTGGATTTTACGTGACAAAGAACAGAGTTAAAAGACAAAAGGTGGGGGGGTGTGAAACAAAGCTGATGGAAATGGTCATAAAAATTGCCCAATAAAGTTGTTGGCTGTGTTTTTTTATTGCTTCAGTGAGAGAGAGAGAGGGACAGGGATGATGGGGACGATGAGAGGGGGATGACATGCAGCAAAAGGGCAGGGATCCGACTTGAACCTTGGCCGCTGCCGTTAGCATCAAGGCTTAATGACATCAGGTCAACTGAAGAATTTCATATCTCTATTTTTGTCTGTTTAACAGCATGACAGTGTCCTTGCACAGCACTGACTGAGTGTGGGGCTGTGTGACATCTGCACTGTCTACCCCTAGTTTGCAGTCATCTTCATGTGTACAATAGTGCTACAGCCTTGCAAAGTGAAGGGTGACTTTTTGTTTCTTTTCCTGAGTGTGGGATTCAAGGTGTGATTCAAAACATTTCACTCACTCTGGCAGTTTTGCCTGTCATATAAAAAGACTTAAAATAAATAACACAAAATGGACTAAAACAAGACAGTCTAAGACTTGTTAAGTTTTCAGAAAATCAGTATTTTACCCCCATAGTAAAACATTCATGGGACAGGCGCTCATCCAAGACAGGCAGCATTGATAGGAGCAGATTTATCCATTTTGTCTGTCACTGCTTATGGCCAAGACAAATTCGCAAAAACATCTCTTCCCTTTAGGGATTTAAAGCCAGCAGTTTTCACCTCACATTCTCTGTCTCCCTTTTTTTCCCCTCCTATTCTGTTTAACATAGGCTGTCCAGGAAAAAGGGTTATGCTGCAGGTGTGTATCACCGGGTGTGGTAGGACCCAAATACAGTTCAGTCACACAGATTAACTGTTCGTTATGGCCTTTATTTAAGATCTCAGCAGACAAGGTGAGCAGGCGAATGAAACTCTCATTCCACGCTTAAAAGTCCAGTCAGAGAGGCGCTTTGCTAAGCAGCAGGATCTGAAGAGAGCAGGTGCACAGGTGCTCTTTCCCAAGGGACCAGGACCAGGAAAACACCAAGCAGTCACAGCCAGATGAGATCCAGAGAGCACACAGGCTAAGCTCGTGGTCAGGGACAGAAGGCTGTTGGGTTTACCGGGGTAGAGGGAAAGAGAGGCAGTTAGAGGTGTTCTGAGTGGAAACCAGTCCAAAGATAAGTGAAGTGAAGATAATGGGAGTCAGGCATAATGCATAAGACAACCCAGCAGTGCCAAGGTGGACTGGTGCAGCTACATGCCTTCTAGCGGGATGAATTGGAAATGGGGCCCAGCTGGGAGCAACAGGTGGGAATGAGCACTGCTGATGATGAGTTGCAGCAGGGCGAGATGGTGTAGAATGGAGATTTCCAAAGCAGACTGTGACAGTGTGAGCTGTACCGAAAGGCTATCTAAGCCTAAATCGGAAATATGTTCTCTCCCTGCCCTGAGCACCAAATGCTCTTGGTCTGGCTCGAAGGCAATATTGGATTAAAAAAGAAAGCTCTGAGTCGCAGCAATGCAGAGATCACTTTGGCCCCCGAAGGAAGCGGTGCGCTGCGATCACAACTCGGCCTCTCCACCGGACAACCTGTGTCAGCCCTGCAGCTTCCCTCTGTCACTGAATAACAGCTCAATAGTCTGCTTTTGCTTTTAACTGCAATGTGCTGTGTAGACAAATCATGGGGCCAAAATGCACATAAGTGCTCTACAGATTGATTTCATGTGAAGAAATTGTAGGCATTCAGAAGTGAGCTCTCTCTGGCAAATCTCGTACATTTTCAGCCAGATTTCTTTCAAACTTCATTCCATTCAACGTCCTACAGGAAAATATTGCATTGCCCTGGCTGCTGTGCATCCATCTGTAGATTTATGGTCTTCCTCTTTTGTCCTCACAGTAAAAATGTCTTTAGGGTTTTTAGGTCTCTAGCATGCTCCCACAGTCATGAAGGCTAACTGCTGACTCTAAACTGCCCATAAGTATGAATTTGAGTGTGAATGGTTGTTTGTCTCTGCCTAACGCATGCCGTACCATAAGCTCATTCACTGAGGTAATAAATACACAGAGAAGTAGGACCATTTCCACATTGGCTTTAATACAAACAGACTTTTTTTATACAAATAAATGAGTAACATTTGGCTCAGTTTTCTTTCATAGATATCCCACAAGAGAGAACAGTGAAGAATGAGTTGTCCTCCATAGTTTGCCAGTACATCATTACATCACTCTTGGCTGTGGTTGCTATGGGAAACACTTCTGAGCAAGAAAGTGATGAATGACACTGAGGTGGTTATTAAATCTTGTCACCATCTATGCCTGAAATGCACCCATTGTAACATGATGTGGATAAATATTTTTGACCTAGATGACAAAGTATCATGAACTACGATTGTGGGCTATTCATTCCTCCTTTTCCTCGACCATCACAATGGAGCAGAATAATCCCATTTCATCGGCATCAAATCAGTGAGCTATTTATGGCCCATTACCTTTACAAGATTGCTGTCAGTTGGATATGAGAGGGTCCTTAATAGAGAGCTTTGTGCAGGCGTCCAGCGATTGTCGATAGTGTTTGATATGGGGAATCAGCGCCCTTGGGCTTAGTTTATGCCCGCTAATCCTCACGGAAAGATAAGGGGGAGGGGGGCAGGCCTTTAATGTGACATACACTCGCACACGGAGGCACATGCGCACTTCACATCTCCGCATGTACAGTACACAAGCGCACAGAGTGAGGAGTGCAAACCCTACACTGATGCATCTACATACAGACTTGCCTCTGATAGGCTGTCTGACATTATCTCTGTGATGCAAACAAAGAAATGTGCACACACACACACACATACAAATACACACTGTCAAAACACTTACAGTATGCTGCCAGGTTTGAGACATCTGGGTTATCTGGAAAGACTTTTATCTCATGCTTGTCATTGCCTCACAGAGCTGTGCAGCTTTCACCAGGCCCCCGCGCGTCATTACTCCTCCTGACGCCATGAGGAGCACATGGCCCAGTGTGTGTCTTTTTCCCATTTGTATTCACCGGGCGCCTCATTTCCTATTCAGACAAATTCAAGTAAGAGGCAGCAATCAAGTTAGATTTTTTTTCTTCACCCCCCCCACTGACCCCTCTTCGCCTCTTCGTCTTCTGCCAGCCACTTTTCTGAAAGTCGATGTCTTACCGAGCGAAGCAGAACAGCCAACTATTAAACATGTACACTGAGCCGAGAGCCATATTCCTCTGAAATGTAAACAACTCCCAATAAAGCATCTCCAGCTGCACCCTGACAGACACACACTAATCTATCAGATCAGCTGCCTTGATCAGTGCCGCAGTAATCAATCTCCATTATGTATTATCGCCATGATCAAGGAAACACACAAACACACTGACGCATACTCATCATCGTCGAAATCTGTGTTTAATAGATCAAATGAATGACTGTTCAGTCTGTTTTTGCATAGTAAAAACGTCAGACACACTGATATCCGGTTAAAGATACCTCGTATTCAATAGGAAGTGCTGTTAGCTGTGCTGGTTCTACACCCAAGCAGTCAGGGTGTGAGTTATCAGTGCAGAGAGAAAGGAAGAGAGGCAAGGGGAGCAACCGAGACAGAGGCTGCAAGAGAGATAAATTGAAGACGACAGAGTTCAAGTGAGAAGCAAACAATAACGAGCACAAAGAGGAGTGAGGAGAGGCGACCAGCTGGGCAGTGTTTATGCAAATGTAGATTTAGCAATTATGAAAATGAATAAGGTGAATAGAAACAGAACATTGTGAATAAATGGCTTCAGTAACACAAAAGTGAGGAAGGAGTACAATAAAAAGGGCATTTGATGATTAAGATATGAAATTTAAAAAAAAATGCATTTTAACATTTGAATATAAATATCCAACCATCGGAGCTGCATACATGCTGTCACTTGGTCTTGAAACAAAATAGAATAAAAGCAAAAATTAAAACCTGGATCTTTCCTAATACAGATCAATATAATAAAAATGTTTGACTGGTAGTGTATGTCAACCTTAAAGGTAATGACATCACTCTTGATTTAGGGACAAACTTAATATATGACAGTTCTGTGTGGACACAGACTATGGAGCTGCATATACATATATTTAAGTTTGCACTGTTTCCGTAGTCAACCAACTATTTGATCAGCACTTGAGTGAGACAGACAGGTTGAGGGAAGAACAGACAACAAAGGCAGAGAGGCAAAGAATGGAGGAGACACAAGGCTGAAAGGGGGAAGGGAGGGAGGCTCATTAGGAGAAACTCGGGCAGAAGCCCTCTGCTTTGTAATTTAAAAAATGGATTAATGGGACACAGGTCTGCCAATGCCACAACAATTAGCAAGCTTGAGGAAAAGTTTGTTGTTCCACAGCTGCACGGAGGGGAGGCAGAGCACGGTCATCACTCTATAGTCATTGACTTCCTGTCCCTTTGCATCCTTCTCTGTTCCCTGTTTATCTATATGTTTGGCCCCAGCTCTCACAATAACCTCGCTCCACTCTTTGCAGTAGCTTCCCCATTAGCCTTCACCCTCTTCTGGATATGTAGGCTACCTGCAAGTGGGGCAAGTGTGTGCGTGCCTGTTTTTTTGGATGTGAGTTCTTATGCTTTCATGGATAGAGAGATATGGAAAATGCCATGAATGTTTTTTATTTAGCATCTTATTTACCTGTCTTTAGTTTACAGTGCTTAGGTGCATTATATTTTGTAATATTTTGCTAACACACATCGGCACCTCAGGTCCCTGTGCCCTCTTCTCCTGCTCCATCTCCGTGTTTGTGCTTGTGCGAGAGCGAACAGGCAGCAGGTGGTAAAGCAATGGCAGGAGTGTGTGTTTGAGTTGAAGGGAGTTGAGGATATCAGGTGTGCAAGGCTCAAGCGGAGGCTGGAGAGTTGCAATAGGCCATGATGCATGCTGGCAGAGCTGGCAGCTCAAGTCCAGTCCCACTTTTTTTTTTTTTTTCCTGTCTCTATCTTTTTAGCACACACACACACGGACATACAAACACATCCATGCTTGTACCGTAGATAGATGGCTGTCCAGGAGGGCCTGTTTCTCTCAAACCTGAGCTCACAACCCCAGTGGTCAACAGAAAGAGTAAATAAACATTGAATTTTAGATCGGAGATCTAATTTGCATCTCAACTTTTGCATTTTTTGTTTTTTTTTTTTACTTCAAAAACATGTGCAGACTGTTACTCTCCTTGACCAAATCTTACCTCAGGCTCTATCTTTCTTTCCTATGAAGTTTCAGTTCCCACATGGCTGTGCAGTTTATAGTTCCTTCCACCGGGAACCATTTTGTATATTTTCGGCATCATCTTAAAACATTTCTTTCATTCATCTTCTGAAGCTCTGTCACCCTTTACAGAGACTCTGACAACTCAGCGGATTGCATTATAGTATGATGCATTGTAATTAACACTGAAGGAGAGTGTGTTAAGGTTTTTTTCTCCAAAGCCACCACCATTTTATACTGCATATGTTGTACTATACCCTAAAGGCTACTACATTATCACCTAAAGATGGCCTCTGGTGCTGTTGCATATGTACAGAATGTGACTGTATATTGCAGAATATTAGGTATTCATGGATATCGAATTTAATTACTTCTGGCTGTGCGCATAGAGCATGCACAATGCCTATTATTGAGCGTGAATAGACATGCAGTAGTAATGTTTGCATGTTTGTATTTCCACGCTGTGACAATATGAGCCCACATTAGTACACACTGAGCTACGACCTGTCATGGGTTTGTGTGCTTGCATGGAGATGAACTCCCTTACAAAATCTGGGATGCATGCAAAACCGCATGCATTTTCAGATGTATCAGTCGAAAGGGAGTCAGTGACACAAGGGCATGCCTCTTACCTTCACGCATCATCTCCCACACGTGGCCTCCACATATGAAATATGCCAAACTGAATCGTGGAAGCCACTGGGATTGTTTCGGTCTGACACATGGCCCTGCAGAAGCAAGGCCATTTCTCGTGTTCGAAATTAATCCTGATTGGACTCACATCATTTTTTTGAGATTTTTGAATGACTTCACCCTCAGTCATGCTGGTAGGGTTAACAGACTGCACTTGAATAGTTTAAAAAAAAAAATGGAGACTAATCAACCCAACTGGCTGTTCACATGCACTCAACAACATTGCAACATGTGATTTTGATTGGGCATTTGGCACTCTGACAGTTCCACACCTCATTATTATGACAGTATCCAGGGCCACAAGACTAATTCGCTGTTTAGAATAGATTATCTGAATTTTATTTTATCCTGAAGGAAATTGGTGGGCCAAGCAGTTAAATATAGCTTCCCAAGCAGTCTGTCTTTCTCTTCCCTGGGGTTATTAGCTCTGGTGCTCTTCTTCGGTTTTATTTATGGTTTTGGTTTTCTTCGCCTCTGCATGCCAACACATCTGTACACTACTGATGAACTGCTATCTGCCATGTGTTGTTTGCGTGAACAGCTGTTTACTTACCAACGGAGAAGAAACATTTCAATTGGGCATCAAAATTCATTTCTTTATTCGGTAATGGAAATCTACATCAATATTAAGTTTTTCTTACTCCCGTAGTTAGCACACTAACTAGATAGCACTGGCCTGTCTTGTCACTTTACAACAGCGACTCACTGTAGCCTCCAATGTGCCCTCCAGATGCAGCACGGCTTATAGGGCCTATTATAACCTCGCGTAACAAAACAGGGCTGACTCTCTCATGGGCCTCCTTTGAAGAAACTGCATCAAGTTACAGAAAACAGACACAAATAAGCCCTTTAATATTTTAGTTTTGGTTGATTTAGTGACACATTTGCTTTTTTTCGTTGTTGTTGTTGTTTTTTGTGGTGCTGCCATGGGTGTTTTTAATAATTACAGCCTGATTTGTTTTTAACATCTAGGTGTATTGCCTTTTGGCTTGCTTACATTTGCGTGTGATTCAAGGGCAAACCATTAACGTATGTCCTTTGATTTCATATGCCCTTCTGTTTCATTAAAGCAATGAAGGGTGAGTGTTCACTTCAGGGTTCAAATCACAGGTATTTGTGGATCTCCCCCCATTTTCCATCCATCTTCTCAAGACATTTTATCTGATGTGGGGAGGGAGTGATGAGATGCATAGTCTGCCTGATTGGCTGATTTGATATCTGCTTAGTGTTTTAGGAGTGTAAGTCGGCAATCTGCTTAGTGTTTTAGGAGTGTAAGTCGGCAAGCAGGTAAGAGTGGGTAGCGTCTGTGTGTCAAGTCTCTTGCATGTGCTCCCACACTCCTCAGAGCGCTAATGAGAGCAGTTGAAACTGGGTGCTCAGCAAGTGAAGTTTGATGTGTGATTTTTATTCTTTTTCAGCCGCTGGCGCGCTGGCATCATATTTACACCGCAGAGATGTACGCTGAAGCAGGCAACGCGTACAAGGAGCGAGAGTAAATAGGGACTTACCTTAAATCATTTTGGATTTATCGAGAAGGGGTGCTTTTTTTTTTTTTTTTTATAGCTGGAAGGTGTGTGTAGTGCAACACACCATTGTGCATGCAGACTCTGACACTACAGTAAGTGGTTCTGCCCCAGCAGTGCTAAACAAGGCCAAAAGTCCGCAGTTATGGATAGTAAATAAAATGGAGTGCTACCTGTAAATAACCATCACCACAGCCATAAATCCTCTCTGTGTGTGTGTGTCTTCCTCATACTCACGCAAACACAACCCATGAGCCCAGAGGGGCAGGTGTGTGTGGTTATGTGTGCCTGCCTTCATTTAAATAAGTCCTGACCGATTGCAATTCACTCATTACCCATATGTTAGTGTACATTTATCGCCATGTTCATCCTTCTGTTCTTGTGTCTTCAAGTGTGTGTGTCTGCGTGTTAACTCAGCAGGACCAGTCCTGAATAGCAGAGATCCACAGCACCAGGGTCAGAGGGGTTCGACCTATCGCTGACCTTTACACTTTTGCCTCAATTACCTGGTCTGGTCATATGGACCAACCCCCCACGCCTGTGCAGGTGGACATATGTGCGCACAGTAAATACTGGCATCCTTCCCAGTGACCTGGTACAGGTGGGCTTGCCCGCTGGCACAGAAATCACAGGATGGCGACAAGCAGGGCTCATACACTTAGCATGCAGAAGCCAGTTGGCACAGGATATTAGCTTTGGAGTGGTCATGTGGAGAGAAGGAGAAAATTGCGCAAGTTGTCAGCAGACTTTCAAGAAACATTTACACCTCACTGGGTAACGGGAGGAGAAAGTGGCTGCATTCATAGCAAGATCTTGAGAGATACACACAAATGCCCCTCACTGTTGCCTTTGACTGCTTACATTTGAACTGGTAATGGATTTTTTAAGTGTGAAAGAAAGGAAACAAGATGTCAGTTGTATGGAGTAAACATTCTCTTTTTACAACGCTAGTAAAAGTAGTGGGAGGACATCTAGAGCAGATGATTCAGTGCAAAATGGAAAATTGATCAAGTTTGGCTTTTGTAGTGAAGCACAAAAGACAGCCCTGCGTGTATGAGCACGTGTTGAAGATTGACGTCACAGCAGAAGTGATTGTGAAGATTTCATTCTTCAACAGATAAAATATATAGCCATATGGATATGCTGGGAATAATCTTTTGATGATGCACTGTACAGCATGTGAGTGAACATGGTGGACATTGAAAGAAAGAGGAGGAGAAACTAATTGAAAGCCAGGCTGTGGGTCTTCGATATCTCTGGCTTATCATTTTCTCTGCACATGATTCACCACGGTTGACGACCACTGCCAGCGGCGCTATGAACTGGCACGGAGTTACAGGGGGAGCACCTGCAGCTAGCCAGACGGCAGCGTTTATCACCTGCTGGGGTTGCCTGGGTCGCACCTGGCAAGCTGACCACCCACACATGTACGAACATGTGATCGTTCAGACGGAAGTATCTTGCAGACTAAGTGTAAGAGTTTAAGAAAGAGAGAAAAAAAAAAGCAAAATCTGGGCCTGTAAAGAGAAACCACTCCTGCAGAGCCTTAAAACTCTATTTTGTCTTTTGTAGACTTTTGGTCATCCATCTAGATGGTAGTTTGTACATAAAGTTAGACATAAAAAAGTAAACCTTTATTCTATCTATTGGCCATCATGGGGAGTCTCCACTGCTTATAAAAATAGGTCAGATTGTATTGAAATCTATGGGATCACGTGGTGTATTAGCTCAGTAAACTTTTATCGTTTCAGTCTCTATTTCATGTCCTTTTCAATAGAACATGATGCTCATCTTTAAATGATGGTCCCACCTGGAGGGAAATAGCCCATGAAGCAGAATATGATTTGGGTATTTCTACACTGTGAATCACAGACTTTTACCACATGGAGAAACCTATCTGACAATCAGAATACAGTACAGAGCAGGTCACATTCTCTGCCTTCACTCCTCCTCAGCTCTACATTCCCTTCCAAATATGGTTCAAAAAGCAAAGATAGTGATAGTCATTACAAAAGGTTTCAAAACAGAAGCTCACAAACCAATGGGTGGTGTCAACATTTAGTTTGTATTTGCATTTATTGTTTTCAAAGCTTTATTTTTGTCCTGTTAGCAACACATTGGTGAGCCACCTTTTCACTCAGTGACACGTTCTTTCATTTACACCTACACACATGCTTCCTGCCTTCATCATAATTCTGCTACTAAATCATCACAGGAAAATAGTTCTGATTTCTTTCACCTTCAGGAAATCATTCATCATCATCATCTTTAAAAAAAAAAAAAAAAAAAATCCTTAACCAGTGCTGACTCGGGCTGGGCAATTAATCCAATGATCAAAACAGTAACAAGGTTAAATGTTATATCCAAGTCCGAGCTAATAAATGTAATATGACACACCAGACCATAAATAAACTATTGGGCTACAGAGATCTATTGAGATGAAGGGTGCAAAGACAGCAGTGGCTCATACAACCACTGATAATGAACTGGAAGGTGTGAGCAGATTGTCGTTGTCTCTGCGTGTGTGTCCAGTCTATACTTGCTACTTGTCACTTCATATTTTCACAGTTCCTCTTAAGTATTCAGGAGAGCAGTACTCATGCTTTAACTAAATGTAGCAGACAGATGTGTGAAACCTTCCCTGTCTGCCTACACCTGTGTTAAGAAAAGTATTAAAAAATATGGAGTTTAACTGAAAAACAATGGGGTTTAGGTGAAACTATGTATTCAGTATGTGAAATTACAGTGTGTCCAACCTGGAAAACAACTCTGAGAAACTGCAACCCCACAATAAACACACAAGTTTCCAATATAATAAAAACGAAAATCTTAAAAATAATAATCCAGCGTGCTTCAAAATCCAAACAGTCCCAAAGTCACTAGACACCTTAAATAGTCTTATCACAGTAGGCAAGATTAACTTTTTACTAATGGGGCCACAGTAAGAAGCCAAAATCATAATACAACCCAGAATCCATGCAGTCTCACAGATCCCTTACACAAAGCAGTCGGGGATAGTCCACAATGGGTAGTCCACAAGGCAATATCTAAAAAAAAACAAAGAGCATGCATACCCTGCAAGCCTCACCTGTCTCTATGACTTCTCCCTCTATTTAATAAATTACATTCATGTCAAATAGTAATAACAATAATGACAGTAATAATTACGACAGCAACAGTAGTTAATGCTCTTACCCGTTTTCACCTTACACTGGAGTTAGAGGATTAACAACAACAATAAGACATTAGGATATTTCATATGTGTGGGAAAATATCCGTAATTAGTGTAATATTTTAAGGGGGATATGACTTTGATTAAGTTATTCCCTTTTTCCTGTTGTTGAAGTTGTTAACTGCCCTTGCGCTGTGCCCATTATCTATACAACAAAGATATTTACCGCACAGTGCAATCCACACAAATGGAATTTAGGCACATATTATAAATCTCATGCGATGTCTCAGCCAAGAGGAAGACGTTTACCCTGACATCCCGACTCAAAGTCTCAAGAAGAGGGAAAACATTTTTTTTTTTCTTTCATTCTCTTTTCTTTTCATTAAGTTCAGACTTAGGTCTTGGAAAACTGTCATGCCGTCTTGTAAACAAAACTGGTGCACGGCAATCTTCACTGGATACTGCCTCAGCTCTGTAACTGACTAGTAAAGAAACATATCCAGCCAACAATTGAATCGAACGGAACTGGAATTAGGACTTAGGTTTGTCAAAGACGTTCCGCTTCCTTGTCCCAGGGGCTTCATCAGTTTGGAACACATCGGTCTGACTAGTCCTCACTAGTCTGACAAAACAGTGGAGTTGGACCCAGGTATTTAACCTCTGTGGGAGTGTTCACACAGCTCCTGGTGAACAATAGCTCGTTAGTGGAGTTTCACTCACCAATATTAGTCATGTGAGGGCTGAGTTGTTAATTCTCCAGGGTAAGGTTGACAGGGCAGCATTGCAGATGGGAGATAGGTGGTGTCACAGTGCCCCTCCCCTGTTTAGAGAAGGTTTCTCCACTTTTACATAGATGTCTTCTTTTACCCCTCTTTCAAACCATCTGTCCTCCTCGTCCAAGATTTTAACATTTCTGTCCTCAAAGGAGTGTGCCTTTTCCTTTACAGGAGCTGTGCGTTCCATTGCCTTTAAAAGTGAAAAGAATCACAATCACCACCTTAATAATTTGGCTCGTATCACAATTGTCTATTATATTCATGAACCAGTTATGTAAGTGGAATATTATGAGAGCAGTGTAGAGTTCAGTGTTGATGCCTGTGCTCGGTGACTAAAATAACACAGACTAAATATTTTATCCGCATCATGTATGTTTGTGAATGGCAGCGCTGGTGGCGGCCATGTAATTTCAGCGTTCAGTGTTCCACTCTGGCCTGGGACCTATGCTGCAGGTCATTCTTCTGTTTCCTGTAAGCCTGTCTGCCACTTACTGATTGAAATAAAAGCCAAAAAAATAAAAAAATAAAAATTATCATCACGTATCACTGTGAAAGCACTCACCCCTTGCATACACACATTAAAGGTTAAAAGAAAGTAATTTATACATTTTATTATACATCATCTAATGCAATTTGCTGCATGGTAATGTCCCACTTGTTTCATTTTTAAAGTGTGCACTTCTCACCCCGGAGCCTATATGAGATCATCAGCTGCTGTTTAGTATACAAGCAATTTATTTTTGATCTAGGAGCTTGAATTTAAAAGGCGTCATAATCATCTACAGGAGTGATTAATAATCATTAATTCAAATTTGTCTAAATTAATGTCAGGTAAAACTGTATCTTTTTAATGTCAATGTCAAATTACCTTTTTCCTTTGGGCAACATTTTGAGAAATCAAACTAATTGACTTTAAATAGCACTTGTTACATAGTCATAGTTATTCATATGCCAGAGGAAAATAGTGCTGTCTTTTCTCAGTCTCACAGAAATAAAGAAGCTCTTATTTGGCTGAATTCTGACCAGTTTTTCCCTTCCAGAGAAGAGAAAAGCAAAAAAAAAAAAAATATTGATCTATTTTTAAGAAATAAATCCTGTTCAGCAAGAGAAACACACAAAAAGCAGGAATTCCTCTGCTACACTTCCATCATCTACACCACTTATCACTGCAGGGATTCAGGGCTGGAGCCAATCCCAGCTGACATTAAACAAGGGGAGTTTTACTATGGACAGGTCAGCAGTCTATCACAGGCTTGCCATACAGAGACAACAACCGTGCATGCTCACACTCTAACCTACAAGCAATTTAGAATTACCGATTAACCTAAGCCCATGCAGGCCTAATTATAAGCACACCAGGTTTTATTAAGGATCATGCTGTTATTATTTGAGGGATGATTATGTCAGAGGCGGCGCATTGTACAGTGGTTTGCGCTGTTGCGTCATAGCAGGAATGCTCTCGGGAAAGCTCAGAAGACATGCAATTTTAGGTCATTTGTCTGAGTGTAAGTGTGAATGCTTGAAAGAAAGAAAAAACATTGAAATTAAATTGGAGATGCATGAAAGGCTATTTAGAGACGCGATATAGACAAAGAAGGTATATTGTTTTGAATTTTCCTTTCTTCTTGGACGGGATAAGAAATAGTAAAATATTTACTGGCTACATCTAATCTGTTTACATGTCCTTTGTTATTCTAACCCCGTGTCTCTTTTGATCAGAGCGCCAGTATTTGAGTGACAGTGGGAGTTTCACACACACACATTTTACAGTCATCCTAATTTAATTCATTGTTATTCAAAATGATATTAATATTGTATAAATTGTTCATCCCACCGAGATCAGTCAGGCTTGCAGTGAGATTTGTTTGTCTTAGAGGAGGCAGTGGAGCGAAGTGAAGAAAGTCTAATTGCTTTAAAGGACTGTCACTTCTTTTAAACCCCAAACGGCTCTAAAGCTAAAGGTAAACAGTTTTTATTTATTCAAATCCTGGTTCAGATCTTGGGTTTTTAAAATGTTTTGTCATGCAGAGTAAGAGGTACAGCACTTTTTGTCTTGGGGCTTTGTGTGTTTTTGCATCACTTCTGTATTTACTATTCATGTATTTATTTTGATTTCCTGCAGCACATTTTTTAATCTGCAGTCTTTCTCTTTTGTGTTTTTGAATCTGCATCATTTGTGACGATGCAGCTTGTTAGTCTCAGTGGTCGTGGTTTTGTGTTTTGGCCCATTGCCCTTGTCGGCCACGGAAACAAATCTCTTGTCAGGCGAAAGTCGCCACCATCGCCCTTTTAAAAACAACTGACAAAGATACAGTTTCAGTTTCAAAATTAGCCAATATTTCACCCAACAATCTGGGTACTGGACTTTTTAACAAATGTTACTCTGATGGTATATTTGTTATGGGCTTTTTCAAAACACTGGACCAGAGGAATATGATACATCAGGCTTCAGATGCACAACACAAAAAAATGTTTCCAACAGAAAACAAAAAAGCGTAGGGTGGGGAAGTGCAACCCTGGAGGTCATCCTCCCTCGGTATCCCTGACTTTTCTGTCCATATTGCAGTAAATACCTTTTATAAAGGGGTGCACTTGCATGAATGTATGGTGATATATGTACCATAACGCCTTCCATGTGATCTTGTTCAATGCTGATTGGCAGAAATTATGGCGGCTGGGAGACGTTAAGTTGCTTCCTGCTTTGTCAGCTGATGTTGCAGTTTGATGTAAATCGTGAGGTGCCCCCTCCTCTATTATGAACGTTACCAGGATCGTCTATGCTTACCTTTTGTACAAATGTAGGGTTTACAGCAGGGTGGTAGAATTAGATTGAACAGATGTACCTAATAAGCTGCACACACTGATGTAGACAGACACACACCAGGAGCGGATTATGGTATCAGATCTATCCCACACCCTGTGATGTGGTTGGAAACAACGTGTGTACACTGTGTGCACGCACGCGTATGTGTGTGTTGGTTAACCAGCAGTCGGCTCTAACAGCAGCACCAGAGACACAGGGAGGGAATGAAAGGAAAACAAGGCAGACAGCCAGGGACAGAGAAAGAGATTGTGTCCGCTTTATCCATGTTTGCTCAGTTTAGTGCAGGGCAAATATTAGCCCGTTTGCTTGGCAGCCGTTCTCCTCTACTGGGCACCAACCTTACACCCTGCCCACCGAGACTGAAAGAGCAAAAAGAGAGCACGGAACGAAGGGAAGGTAGAGGATGAATGGAAGAGAGACAGGGAAGGTTATCAGGGTAACAGATGGAGAGACGCAGAAGGCAGCTCAGAGAGAATGAACAGAGACCAAGCAAATGACGAAAGAAAAAGTCAGAGTTAGAAAGAGGGCAATCTCAGCGATCATCCGACAGTCTGTGGTCCAGACCAAAGAGGATAAGAACTATTTTTATGCTCAGAGCATACTTACATACTGACACTGTAATGATGACTTGTGCATGCTGCATTTTATGGTGCATATCTTCTTCAGGTCTTTTAATGGAAGCACAACAGGGCTCTTACTTTCCGAGAATTTCTCTTTTATTTTGCCAGGGGGGAAAAAAAAAATGCTTGTGAGATTAAATCAGTCCAAACCACAGCTTGTGCAATATGTAATATTGCAGTTTTCAATTATAGGAGAGGTTTTTTTTTGTTTGTTTGTTTTGTTTGTTTTT
Organism: Remorina albescens; assembly: GCA_034769265.1. Lineage (NCBI taxonomy): Eukaryota > Metazoa > Chordata > Actinopteri > Carangiformes > Echeneidae > Remorina > Remorina albescens. The sequence continues at coordinate 4,606,586 of CM068495.1, read as the reverse complement.
TTTTGTTTGGTTGGTTGGGTTTTTTTTTGTTTTTGTTTTTTTTTTTTTGTGTTTTTTTGTTTTGTTGTGTTTTGTTTTGGGGGTTTTTTGTGCTGGCCCTTTCTGCGTTGCAGAGGAATGAAAGAGATAAAGTCCGAGAGTCAAAATAAGGTTGTGAGGAGAGAAGAGCGGAGAAAACGATGTGGACAGAAAACACTCTGCTCTTGATTTTGTCCAAAGGTCACGGTCGTTCCCTTCAGTTTTGGGCCAACTGCTTGCCTGGCTTCTCCTCAGCAGAGATGAACAGGCTGTTTCACATCAAACACACACACACACACTGCGAAACAAACATTAATACACGTGTCATGTTCATAGCTACACATAAAATCACGGCTTCAAATGAGAAAGACAAAAACCAAAGTAATCTCCCATTTCAGCTTCTTCTTGCAGTGTATACTTAGGCATGTCAGACTGTACAACAAACTGTCGTTGAAAGGAAACAGAGGAGGAGCTGTTGCTGTCTGTGTCTGCACATTCATTCCACACAAACACATCATGCACTGGCTAATTTCAGAGGCGTATGCAGCCACATCCCATATTAGTGTCACAACTTATGAATATAATGCATCATGCAAAAGGGGGGAAAAAAAGATAATAACTTCGAGTGGCAATAATATCAAAATGGATTTCAAATGCTGTTACTGAATGTTAGTATTCCAACTGCAACTCTAAGTCTTGTTGTATTATAAGTGGAATAGGAAATGAATTGGTCACATGACATTACCCAACAGTTACAGGTGATAGTGCTGCAGTCATCTAACCAGGCCCAGCACCCTCCAGCTAGGTCGGTGTGGTATAATTTCTCATGAGGGGGAGCTTCATCTTCATCAAAGAAGAAAAATATAGTTTTTGAGACTTCCTGTTGAATAGTGTTCTCTGGCTGGCCTGGTTTCGGTGATTTTGGACCACATCTAATCAAAGTTAAGCCAGTGCTGAAAATCCCTAAATCTGCATTCTATTTAATGACCATCAGGTCATTAAATAGAATTACATAGAATGCAGGACACCACTGGTTTTAAAGAGAAGTCAAATTTTTTGAAGACTATGGGAAGATGTCCCTACTTCTCCTTCGATTTATGAGCCGGGTAAATGGTTTCCTAATGAGTTTATGGTCTCAGTCCAGATGACTGGTTCCAGACAAGATCAGGATGTAGAGCAAATTGTACAAAGTCATGGATCTCATCACCATTATTATAGATAATTAAGATTCTAACTACTATTGAAGAACTGATGAATAATCGCTAATTCCTGGATCAAGGAGTCAGCTTTCTCAATTGCACGAATGTCTGACTTGGTTTATGATAAATTGCAAACCTATTTCGTTTGGAATTGATCCCCCCTTTCTCCATGAGCTACAGAGCACCCTGAGTATCAGCTCCTAATCTGAGATCACTCACAACAGTGCACGGATCAGCTGGATTCTCCCAAACCCATGTTAGCAACTCGAGTCAACTGTAAAGAGCCTCCAGGGAGTGAAAGATGAGAAAATTAAGAGAAAAGAGAAAAATGAAAGAAAAAGGTAAAAGACAAAGTGAGAGAAATTGTATCGGAGGACATGTGAAGGTGAGGTAATATCCATTCATTGCTGGAGAAAGTCAGACAATTGATTTTGAAGCTCGTCCGGTTTTAACGTGCAGCAAAAACAATTGAAACGCCATTTCAGCAACTCCGATTTGATTTGCCAGAGAAAAGGATATCTTAGCAGAAGTTTGGGGCCACACAGGAAAAAAAGGAAAACTGAGAGGGAAAAAAAGGTGAGAATCACTGAGTTCACATAATTTAATTGAGTTTCTGAGTGATAAAATGTAACGTCCTTCATCACGTATTGCTCCTCTGAGTTTAGCACTGAGTTTATTGTAGTGACCGAAAAAAGACTGAGGGACATGAACAATAAGATATTCAGAGCATTTGGAGGCTTTGGAGCTGGTTTTTCATCATTACTGCTCAAAAGAATGAGCGGCACTCCAAAGCAAACACAGACAGACATTTGAAATCAGCTCTAGAACAACACAAACATATGTGGAGCTTGATGTGTTCATGTTTTCTTTGGTTAATATGGTTTAATTATGTACAAATTAAGTAGAATTTCTTTTTTTTTCTTTTTTTTTACTTGTCTTATGAGTTGAAATACCTTATCACAATGAACATAGTCTTTATTAAGTTAGTTTAATTAGTTTATTTGTCCTGATTCTGAATAGGTGGAGCACTTCTTTAAAACAGATCTCCTCGTGTCTGCTCCTTCCTTGGTAAAAGGGTGGGGAGAAGGCTAATGGACATTGATCTGATTTCTACTAAGAGTGAGATCCTTTTTCTGGCTTTCCTTCATATACACCCCCACAGCTCTAGCATTCTACCTCTCCTCCTTCATTTCGCTCTTTCTTAGTGCCGCCCTCTGTTTACTTCTTTTGTTGCTGTATCATAATATCTCTGTGTCACTGCTTTTTCTGCCCTTCTCCATTATTAGTCATACCTGTGTGCCTTGTTTATCCTTCACATTTGTCCTTTCTGCACTTTCTCTACTCAGTCCACCATCCATCTCTGGTTACTGACTTGATGTAATCCTCAACATGAAACATTTCTCTTTGCGATGTTCAATAATAAATTTAATCTTTCTTAACACATATCTGAGTCTGAGATGTAATAATGATAATAATTCTATTCTTGCACTGAAGTGACAGAATCCCTTCATATCTCAAGTCAGATTTATTCAGTTTTCATATGATAATGTGGTAAAAAAGCAGGAAACCCAAAAAATGAATGAATCTTGTATATAAGAATAAAGTTCATGTTACTTTGTATCCTTTAAATAAGAAACCCACATTCTCATCTTTATATTAGTGTTGTGTTCCTGGCTACATTATAGCCAAAGTATCCCAAAAAATCAATCACTGCATTTTTAAGACTAATTTCAGTTAATTTTCCGTTAAACAACTGCAAATCTGCAATGGTTTTCTACAGATTTAAAGATGCAAGATGTAAATTTCTACCTTTGTTGCAGCTAACATTACGATTGAAAGATTTGTATTTATCACTCCAGAAGAAACACTGAGAGTTCAAAGGAATGTGGAACTTTCACTCAATAAGTCTGTTCATCAGTTTTCTTACAACAGCGTAACACAAAGTGCTTGCCAGAATTAACTCGAGCACTTACAGAGAAATACACAACAATATATGCGCAGAGCAATAGCACAAGATAAGGAAAGGCTACCATGAATCTCTTGGATTCGAATTTGCATTTATGAATCACTAAAGACTGGAAAGCAATTAAGCAAGATAAAGAGAGTGTTAAAGATAAAATAAAAAATATATTATAATTAAATAAATAAAATGCAGCATTGAAAACAAACAAAAGACCTGGAAGCAATAGTAAGGGGAAATTAATAAAATTCTGACCGATAGTAACAAATATTATATAATATAAGCAATATGAAAAACCAGTAATGAAAGTAGGATCAGAAAAAAACACTGTAGAAAATAACAACAGAACTGAAGAGTTTAAGAACGAAGTAATTCAATGAAAAACGAGTCTAAAAAGGGAGGTCTTGAGTTTGTTTATCTGCTGCCCTCAGGTTTTCACGGAACGATGAAAGAACGCCTTGTTGTGGGTTATTTCTCTGACTTTTGGGAAAATGAAAAGGCCCCAAGCAGAAAAATTCTAGGTTTTTATTCTAATGAAGATGGCCTGTTATCTAGTTAGACCTGAGTTCAGCACCACAAAAAAAAAAAAAAAAAAAACTCACTTATTGATTTACTAGGTGCCTCGTGCACCTCTGATCTGATCTCACTCCCCTGCTATATTTGCAAATAAACAATTTTGTTGATTCTTGTGGAACGAGGGAGAATGAGAGAGAGAGAGAGAGAGAGCAAGGGGTCAGGAGGGCAGTTGATAGGCCTGGCCGAATCCATACCTTCCTCCCGCTCCACCTAAACGCCTTGTGTTGTAAAATGCACAAAAAAAACCCCAGTGTCTGTGAGGGTGTTAGTTCATGTGTGTGTATCCATCAGCTCTCTGCAGCTTTGTAAACAAGGCTGTGGTGCGGTGTGTGGTGGTGCTCGGTCTACCCTCGCTCAAGGACATTCGCATATTTGCTTATACTGAGAGTAGTTGGGTCAGGTGGGATTCAAAGCTACAGGTCCAATTGTGATTGAGCTGAAAGACTTTCTCCATCAACAGTCTCATCGTTGCACATCACAGTGGGATTGAGTGTGTGTGTCTATGTTTGAGACTCATGCTGACACGGCGTGAATGAAGAGTTTTGGTGCTATCTGACAGCATAATCAGCATAATTTATTTTTCCCTCTCTTCTTCTTTAGCAAAAATGCTGCTTCTCTCTGGTGCATTTTGGCTCTCACTCAGCATCTGTGTGTGTGTGTACTCTGGGACAGATGGGCAACCCCAGTATTAGTCATGCTCGGATCAGAGATCCAGACAAATACATGTGCACATACACATAAAGTATATATCATATATATACACCCACACTAGAGCTAAGTCATTGATTTTTTTCAGTGGGATCATATTATCCATCAGAGTTTTTTCTCGCAATTTTTAGAGCAGGAAAAAATGGATAGTCATGACCATTGATGTTGAAATGAGGCAAAGAAACTAAAGAGTTTAGGGGGAGGGCAGGAAGGGGAGACAAAGTGCTATTAAGATGAAAGGACAGTGGGGGGCAACTTTCTCAAGGTGACTGCTGGAGATCAACGCAAACACATACAAATGAGCTGGCAGAGCAGAAACAGAGGGGAGGTGTGGTAAACGAAGCCAAGCATAACCTCACTGCAAAGTGACTGCTTTGTCACCACATTCCCATTTGTCCCCTTGCCACCCAAATTCAGCACGACGCACATGTATCTCTGCGTGTCATTTGAGGGGAAGAAGACATGAAATCTGAGCTCTAGATAGCAGTAATCCTGATTTAAAATGGCTGTTGGTCCTTTGTCTTTTCCTCTCTGTCACAGACACTCCGAAGACGTTCGGTGAACAGGCAGTGGCTGATTCAGCCGGCGAGGAGTCTGTATGTTACGCAACAGCCTATTCCTTCTTACATAACGCTGCAGTTTCAGAGATTAGTCCCTCTATACCGCTCTCCTTGCACCAGATGCAACCAATCTCTGCTTACAGGCTTTACACATACATCTTGGCAAGCCAATAAGCTACATAGGTCCTGATTACTCTCAAAATGGAGATGCTGAAGTATCAAACATGCTTAGCTGCAGGGACGTAGGGAATCTCAGAGAGATAGTTAGCAATATCAATCTATAACAAAAAAAAATAACGTAAAATTCCGCATTAGCGCAGAAAGCAGGTACTGTAAGTTGAATTTCCAGCTCAAGTGGCAACTGTAAATGAAATATTAAACCATCTCAAACCATGTGGAGAAGTCAGATGTGTTTATTCACAGAAAAAGAGGGGATTCAATTGACTGCTTTGCATTGGGCAGCCAGTAAAGATCTATTTATCAGTGATTTTGCTGTCCATGCTGCATCACTGGTTGATTCATACACCAAGCAGCTCCACACACTGGTATATCAGGTTGGGCTGTAGCAGATACAGGCTGTGATAGATCATTATTGGGGAAATGAGAGGAAAGCAGATGAATAGTTTGCATTTCCACCACCCACGGGACTATTAATATGAAATCCTTCAAACCAGCCATCAGCATCAGCAAATTCCTGAACCGGTCACCTTTTCTCAAGATACATTGATGCAGCAAAATGCAAAACACTTTGAGTGATTTAAACAACTGTAATTTTATCTGCAGACAGAGTATTGCCAAATCCGCCCTGTGGTCCATCCACCAGTCGCATCTGTCGTGATCTCTTTCCGGTTTGCCTCTTTTTGTATCACATTTGAGAGGGAAATGCAGGAGGAAGTTGAGGAAATGCAAACAGATCGAGAGGAAAATGGCGCTGTGGGGGGTGTCAGAGAAGAAGCTCGTCATGATTAAGTTCTGTTAAGAAATGAAACCAAGAAACAAATCTGTCACAAAACTCCATTGCATTCCCTTTTTGTCTGTTTTTCCCCCCTTCTTAATTGACTATCAGTGTATGCAGCAGGGGGGGAACAAGATCTTGACATCTTCAAGGTGCTTTTAAGATGTCAAAGTCCCTTGAGGCCAGGGAAGATCATCAAGGTTCCCTCTGTCTTATATCGCACAGTGTTACTCTCTTCCCTTTGCTCCCTCTTCTATTTCTGCTGGGCGTGCTCAGTAAGAGCTCTCTGAGGCTGCTCGATAACCCCGATACACACAAGCCGACCGCAGCCTTGTTCTGGCGCCTCCTCATTCTCATTCGGCTCCCACCAAGCAGCATTTACCTCGACACACTCTCGCACATTGCAAGGTCATGTTGAAATATTTCACACGTGAATGCTATCTGTATTCCAGCTCTCCACTTTCTCGTCTGCGGCTGTAAAACCTTTTTTTTGGGGGGGAAGAGAACGAGAGACCCTAATTAGAGGATTACACTTTTTATTTTTGGCTATCTTCAACTTGCTGTTGTGTGAGAAGCTGAACAGCAGTTTTGTCTTTGTTAGAAACATCTTTTTGTTGTAGTCAGATCTTAGGTATTCAGCAAGGTCAGCAAGTTTGTGTTTAAGTCATTATAATCTTATTCAAGAGAGGATATTTTCCTACTTAGCTTTCTTTTCTCATCATATAAAACCTCTCAGTGAAACTTATTGCAACATTAATGCGGATTTGGAATGTGGAGAATGTGGAGGCTGTAGAGGCTTTCAATAGAAGCCTCCTGATTCTCCTGTTTTATTTAGCCTGGCCGTTGATGACGATAATTGACCTTGAGCTGCAGTTTTCATTTATCTGCTAGTGTACAGCTCTAACCCTGACTAACAGAAATAATTTCAATCTCAGCTGCTCTGCCCTCCCAATCCTGATTGTGTGGTACAGTCTGTCAATCACACAGTAGCCACACCCTATAATTCATCCCTTGCTTTATGGTCTATTTTCCTCGAAATGGGATCATCATTTGAAAATGAACATCATGTTGAATTGAAGATTCAAAACTAGAGGCTGACACCAGAAAGTCTTTAGGAAAATATTTACTGAGCAAATAAATCAAGTGAGATGCAGGAACATTTTCACATAGACTTCAATAATATCTGACCTTTTACAACCAAGGAGTCATTCCGTGATGGTCATGAGGATGAAGTTTTACTAGTTTATATACAAACCACAAGGTCATGTTGATGCAAGACCAAAATACTGTGTCTGATTACCGTATGAGCTGCAGCCTGTGAAATAAATCCCCTCATGGGTATAATAAAGATTAAATTGAACCTTGAATAAAATCAAAAGTCAGTAAAGTATTCCAGATATCCTCCAGCCTCTATTACTGAGTCTTTGATTGTTTAATTGAACCTCAGTAACTCTTCCTTCTGTGCTCTAGGCTGAAATTGAATGCATCACATAGCAGAGAGCTTTTCCTCTAGTCTACAGGGGACCTCCCTACCTACACCACTGATTGACCCACAGAAGGGAAAGTAAGATGAGCTAACCCATGGATAAAAGAGCCAAAGCGTAACATTCTTACTCCTGACATTAGCCGACAGCTGCAGCAGATTAAGGACGGCTAAGCAGTAGTTTAGAAGCTGTGGTGTTTAAAGAGCAGCCACAGCTTATTGTCACTTACCTACCAACCCCTTCATTTCAGTGTGGCAGGCTTGAATGCTCCCAGTCAGTTTTTGGTTTTTTTTTTCTTCTTCTTTTTTTTCCCCTTCTGTTCCCAGAGATATGTTCACTTAAGGGAAATGACCATTAAAATGTCATTACCACTACACTAAAATCATTTTAAGAAAAGCTCTGGTTCCCACCGGCTTCCCACTTTAATGGGCTCAATACATTCCCTCAGCACCAGGAAGAACCCTAATGTTGTGGAACACAAATGCTAATCTCTCTGTAAATATCACTCAAATTCACTCGCCTTCTGCTTTTCAGTCATAATAGCAGGGATTCATTCTGCTTTGCCCTTGCAAATTGAACTAATTCTCTAGGCAAAGGTGTCATCATGCCTCTAAGCCTCCTAGATTGTAGACTTTAATGGAGATGATCCTGGCATTTCAACTCCACCCAAAAGCATTTCGCCGAATCTCTCCATCTTGTCTTTCCTGCTATGGTATCTCGAAGAGCTTTGGCTAGGTTTTTATTCACTGCCTAATTGTTCTCTGACACACGTTCATCTCTTAGAGTCAGTATTGGATATTGGCAGACATGAGGAGAGCAGGTGTAAAACACTGTACAGGTCAGTCCATAAAATGTACCAATTGATGAAATACCCAATAAGCTTGCAGCAGTTTACCATTCGAGCATTTTGGCAGAACGAGATCATCTCATGAGGAGTCCATCAAGCTCCACTCCAAGAAGCTCACTGTCTTTGTGGAGGAGAGAGCTGAGCTGTATCTGCTTCCAACCATGCTTCCACATGTGTTTTTACTCTGACTGTGTCTTATACTCCACAGCATTTTACCATGGCCAGCAGCACTTCCTCCACTTCCACCATTTGAGCATGCTCAATTAATAGCCTAATCACGGCTGTCATCTGTGTGGCCTAGGCTGTATACTGAACCCACTTCAGTGCATACAGTGTGATTATACAGCTAATTAACACAATCTCTGCACTTATTTAATCTATTAACTTGCTATTTTAAGTTCTGTTAACATTAGGGTTCTTATTTTCCTTTTTTTTTATACTTAATCAGCCATGAATAATGGAAAACGGCTGCAAGCGAAATCTGCAAATTCACCTCTGACTCTCTTGGCGTATGGAAGGTGTCAAAATAAATGCACATAGCTAATGAGATAATGGAATCGATGATTTTGTTGATTGGGCGAATATGGGCAGCAGGGCAATTTCTTACACAAGCTTGTATCAGCGCGCTGAGCAAAACTGCAACCAAAGATTTACTGTCGGACAGAGAATTTTTTTGTAATGGTTCTGTCTGGTACATGTAGTCTGTCTGTTTCTCTCTCTCTCACTCGCTCACTCTCTCACTCTCATTCTATGCCTCTCTGGCAGACTGTAACTCTGTAAATGACTTTGACCTTTCCTGGGACTGAGGACGGGAAGCGCAGACGGAGAGGTGAGACATGGCGGGAGATGAGAGTAGAGTAGGCAGTTGACTGTAATAAACTCGAAGCAGTGGGCAGCTGTCAGTGCTAATAGATGGGGGGGGGGGTTCACCAGGTTGATCCATGCTGAAGATGCCTGAATCCTCAACAAGTACTCTGTTCTTTTCCGTGCTGATGTGTGAGATCTGCTTGTATGATGAAGCATTAGTGATGAGTTGAGGAAGATATCTTTAGATATTTCCAGGAAAACTGCTATGAGCATAAGTAATTATATGTCTTAATGACTGTAATGTAGCACTATTAATTTGTTGATTTGAGTGCTTCAGTGAAATGCCTTCATACATATATAATTATCAGCTTTTCTTTTGTATAAGTTCCACATTATCAAATGTCATTTAGAAGCTAACTACTTTTGGGGTATCTTGGGATATGAATGGTTGAACATCAGTCACAGGGAGTGCTTCATCTTCATCTAATGGAGAAAATTATATACATAGAAACAAAACTTCATATGAGACTAAGGCAATTTTTTTTTTTGTGTCGTTGAGCATCTTCTCTATGACAACAAAAGCTCAATTTCTACCCACACTGTGCAAGAATAAAAGAAACATCAGTGAAATGAGCAAAATTTTAATGTCATTAGTGACCATGGCTAATATGTGCACTAAGCACAAAGTGCAGCAGAGATTGATGGGAGGGACATGACCTGATAATGGGGCTGGAAGAAAAGTTCCACTCGTTATAATTAGAAGTCAGATTGTGTTGACGTCTATGGGAAAACTGAAACAATTAGTAAAAACGCAGGGGATGCATTACTGAGTGATTGACAGACTGTCCTACACAATCGGGATACAGTGCAGAGCAGGCCAGATCAAAGCCTCACTTGTCCTCAGCTCAACCGTCCTGTCCAAATATGGTTTCAAATGGTTTAAAAAGCAAGATGGCAACAGTGTCTCAAGCTTTTAGCTGCACCCATTTCCAGAAAGTCGCAGCTAACAGCATGAACCTTTGTCTTTGACTTGGTGTGGTGTCCTCACAGTGTTATCTTTTTTCCCCTGCCTGCAGGAACGGGGAAAGGTCGGAGTGATCTTCAACGTGGGAACAGACGACATAACCATCGAGGAGAGCGCGGTGATGGTGAGCGACGGCAAATACCATGTGGTGCGCTTCACACGAAGTGGTGGCAATGCCACACTACAGGTGGACAACCAGCCAGTCATTGAACGTTTTCCCTCAGGTAGGAGCAGGGGTCTGAATCTGTTGACTGGGGGGGCTATTAGTGTTTTATTAAAACCTTCATGGTTTCAATTCTGGTATAAATTGGGTAACACAGTGGAGTGAGAACGAGGGGAGCTCTGGAAAAAGAAACAGAAGTCATTAATTCAGCATCCTCTGTGACTCCAAAAGGGATTTTTAAAGAACATTCTGTAAGGCCTCTGGTTTATTTATCATGACATTCATATTTAGAGCATGCCTGCATTATTCTAGGTGATTAAGTCAGGTTCTGGTCTGAAAGGCAGGAACAGACAAACAGCCTTTCTCCGGCAAGCAATCTCTCATCTGAGAGCATCCAGCTCTCTACAATTACTCTACCACTGAAGCCGCTGGTGCTGTGACAGCCAGCGTTGAATCAAGGCCAGTACAATGTGAATATGCCAGTCAGGTAAGGGTTGTAAGCATAAGTTTCAAGCAGTATGGAGAGTGAGGACACTTCACACTCAGAAATTATGTGGAGAGGTTAAGAAGTCATGCCTCAGCTCTGAGATAAACACAGTCACAACATCATTACACATATGGACTTTAAATGAGGGCAAATACCCAGAGTCACTGCTGGGAGGGTGCTAATTCCTGTGCTTGTTGTTTCACCATGACCATGGAATTCTGTTTCAGCCCAAATTATGAGGCTATTGTTAGTCGAACAGAGATGCTCCCCTAATTTCTCTCTCCATTTTGTTTCCACTTTGTTCATGGTTGTTCAAAGGAGGTCATATTCTGTTCCCATTGTGACTTTGCATCTGGGAAGAAGCGGGATGCTGCCTGCCTCTGTGTTTACGATCACAGTGAAAACTGGAATACTAAAGTAGTTATACTAAAGAGTTATTCAAAGCATTGAGGTTCTAGTATGTATACACATCTGCAACAGTGGTTTTAGTCTACACTGAGGCTGTCTGAAGTCAATGTATTCCATCTCCATTGTCTAAAAGCAATCTGTCTATGTGTCATTATTGTTCACGCAGCGGGGGAGATTGGTGCTAATGGCCATGATATTTACTTCATTTGACATATATAGCAGTTGGACTGTGACATTCTCTGTCACAGCAGTGATCCTATATTTTGTGGCTGCATTTTGGCATTGAGAAGAAACGCATTCTCCTGCACATCCATCAGCACTGTGAGGCTGGACTGAAGGGCATGCATCACAGCTAGTGGAAGAAGCGCCCAGTGACAGTTCACTCTTTTCAGCTGTTATTATGATGGAAATGCAGCCCTTTTCACTACAGCACGGGCTCCAAAGGGAAGCCTCCAGCTGACAATCAGACTAACCTCTCAGAAGATAACATCAGAACAGCCTATGAACACTGGCAAGTGGGTGTCATCATCCAAATCTATGTTTTGCTTCATCAAGATACATTAATGCACAGCCCATATCGTATTCTATTTATTCCTCCCTTCCGCCCGCTTTGTTGTCGTTGCTGTTTTTGTCAAACATTTCTTTCCCTTTCCTGCGCTGATCAAGAATTGAAGAGTGTTTTTTTGTTGTTTGTTAGTTTACTTGATGAGTTTGGTGTTTGTCTGCAAGGGGCTGGCGCCCGTCTGAAGTTTAAGGGTCTATTGGGATTTAGAAAAGGAAATGGATGAAGAAGAAGAGTTGGGAGGGGGTGGGAGGCTTGCTAGTTTGTTTGTAGTACAGTTTTGATTCATTTATGTGAGCTAGTTACGCTTAAACAATTTTTGGGCACCGGCTTTGATGGCTCCGGCACTCGCTTTGAAGGTTCAAGTCGCTGTCATCTTCGTCGTCGTCTGGTGGGGCGGCGTCCTGGTAAAACGGAGGTATTATATATTAGGAAAGCAAAACCTCAGATGAAGCTGCGGCACCAAAGGGCAGAGGAATACGTAGGGGAGAGTGAGGGAGGTATGGAGACGGGATGGGAACTGCCTAATTGTGACAGAAGGTGTGTAAAAAGTAAAAATCCACAGTGTAGTTACATTTCATAGAAAGGGGGAAACAAAAAAGGGGGAGTTTCATTGTTGGAACAAGCTCCCACAACCCAGAGAGATTTAGAGTCTCTAAACAGGACAAAATACTCTATACTCACAATCATGGCATTTATTCACACCTATTTCATTGATATATATATATATATATTATATAGTATCACTGACATGTTGTCCCACTGGAGCACTGAAAAAATCGAAAAATGTCCATGTAAGCAGTTTTAGAAGAAAATAGGACAAGTCATCATAAAAGATCCCCCAAATGGGGCCTTCTGTTCGTCATTCCAGATGCCAAATTTGGCGGATTCTTCCAAGAACAAAAAAGGTGTGCAGTTTCATGTGAAAACTCTGTCTCCAAACGTACACATTAGACATTCTCCTTGGGATGTTATTCCACTCTCAGACAATGTGCATGTTTTATATATACAGTTACATGCGGGATTCATCCTCTTGTACACAGTTGGGTCCCAGAGGAGGAGGGCAGTGATGGTAGAGAAGGAGAAGAGACTCTGAATGTCATCTTGCACTAGGCAGACAGTGACAGGTTATCCATGGGTAATCTTTTCCTTATACACACAGACAGGTACTGTATTTCATCGCGCTATAATTAGGGCCTCGGGCCAACAGATTTCACAAATTCAGATGTGTTTAAATTGCTTTCTATTTAGGAGCAGGCTTGCCAGCAGTGGGCTTATAAACAGAAGGCCATACCAAGGTGATGGATTTGTAGAGACAGGTTGTTGACAGCAAACATGGCCGTCATGGGTCAGGCACATTCATTGATGAAACAACACATCTCCTGATGTCCCACGAAGTGATGTTTGCAGTCCCCAGGGGGCGTGTGTCTGTGGGTGTTTTCATCTGAGTCCGAGTCAGTGCCAGACAGTGCACACGTGTTTACAAGCGTGACATAGTGCAATCTTTGTGTTACATGGTTGTTGTTTTTTAGTGCATGTGTGTATACACGTTTGCATTTGATGGATAGAAAGCAGACAAAAACTGTCAGAGGAGCGTCTGGCCAGCTAATCCAGTTTGTCAGGTGTGTCCAGTGGCTCCTGCAGCAACGCTTATTGGCCAACGCCACCTTCCACATTCCGAAGTTGGCAGATAGGCTCAATAAAAATATCCTTATGTCACATGAGGACCTCAACCTGGTCACACACGCTGCTGCCATACGGAGTATAATAGTACCATTTCATATCAAATTTCCTATTTGCTGGTCATCTGACATGGCTGAGGGAGCAGACCTAATGGGGCTAAATGTTTAACTTGCAGTGGCAAAATTATACCACTACCCTGAAGAATCCTCATTTCCAATTGACTAATTACAGTAATATTTTTATCTTTTCTCAGTTTTTTTTGTTTTTTTTTTAATAGACAGCAGCCTCGTTGGTTTCAATTTGGGATTGGAAGTGCCACAGCTTTAGCTTTAATATCATTAGACACGACAAGCTTAAACTTCAGTGAACTGAAGTGAATAACGTTGGCTTTTATTCAACTATTCTTTTGTAAAGGGAAGAGTGTGTCATATGTTCATTCAAAAGTTTCATAGTTTTGACTTCTAACTTCCAGGGGTCCCTGTTAAAATTCATATAAAATAATTAATAACAGCAAAATGACTCATCACATATAATATATGAATTATAGCTTTAGCTGTTTTTTGCAGTCTGGTTTTGTTCTGTCCGTTTTTAAACAACACAGGGTGACACGTAACACACATAGGAAAAAGTCTAATACAAGCAACATTTCACACAATCAAAAAACTGTAAATTTGGCCTGTTGGCATTTCTAGTGTTAATTACCAATTATAAGGTTATTTTCTTGTGACATCTCTGGAGCACCGAATTAATTGTTGTCATCATTTCCAAGAACTCTCTTATTAATCATGTAGTGGAAACGGTGCATTTTTAGGGGGGGGCTGGGGGGTTTACTTATGTTATTTTCTATTGAAGTACTTATCTATACACAATTAGTTGGTCAACAACAATCAATCACATCAAACTGATCAGTATTTGCATCTTAAGTACATATAATTCATATTATATTTCTCTCCATTGTATTATTTGATCGGCTGTTCTGTTCCACATCTCCAACTCTCAGTTGATCAAGGTGCTCAGACACTCATAGGGGAGGTTAGATCTAATGAGTGGGGGCCTGCTACAGTATTAATCCCCCTCTTATAAGAGCAGGCCTCGCTCCAGCAGTCTCCAAAAAATCGGGTTAAGAGAAAAAGAGCTTCAGTGGAGATGCTCTTGTGATGAGGTGAGGCAAGGTGTGTATGGGTATTTTTACATAGCATATTTTGTATGGCTACTTATGTCCAAATCTCTACATACACTGATCAGCCATAACATTGTGACAACTGAGAGTGATTATCTATTACCATGGTACCTGTCAGTGGTGGGATATGGCATTCAGTCCTGTGTTGAAGATGTGTTGAAGCAGGAAAAATTATCTAGTGTGAGGATGAGAGAGATTTTGAGGATCAGACTGAAGAGCGTCTCCAACACTGCAGCTTTGTGAGATGTTCCTGGTCTGCAGTGGACAGGAAGGACCTACCAAAGGTGGTCTAAGAATGGGAAACCATTGAACCACGGACAGGGTAAGGGGTCAAGGCTCACAGATGGTCCTGGGGAGTGAAGTGTGTTTTCTGATCCAACAGAAGCGCTGCTGTAGCTCAAACTGCTAAAGACGTCCATGCTAGTTTTGATAGAAAGCTGTCAGAACACACAGAGCGTCACAGTTTGTTGTGTATGAGGCTGCGTAGTTGTAAACCAGTCAGGGTGCACATGCTGTCCCCTGTCCACCACCAAAAGACCCTACAATGGACACATGAGTAACATCGCTGAACTATGGACCAACAGAGGAAGGTGGTCCGGTCAGGAATGGTTTGAGGAGCATCAACAACACCAAAGTGTTGTTGTCAAAATTGCCTACACACCTACATCAACACAATATCAGACATGTTTTCGTAATGTTTTGCTTGGTGGCCTGGAGGTAAATATAAATACCGCAAACACACCTAAAGTTGTTTGGGAGACTTGGTGAACCTGAGCCTACTCAGTCTTATCATCCTCTTGTTTCTCATTGCAAAGCAGCACACGTGAACTCTTTTTGTGATAACCATAATTTCCCCTGGTAATTTATGATATTACTGTAGTAAAGGGCTTCTGGAAAAATCCATCCATTTCCTTGGGTTTATGCCACACTTGGCATTTGGTCTTCGTTGCTGTGCCCTCTGAGCTTGCGATAATCATTTTGTATTTTACAGCCGTAGTTATAGTGTCAGCATCTCGGCATATTGGCTGTGATTAACATATTTTGCTGTCTCATAACTGTGTCATTATGACCAATGAGAGCACACAGTGTGCCATGTTACTTCCACACGTACTCTTTTCTTTCTCATTTTTCGGTATTTACAGACAGTAAATCTACTATAAAGCTGTCACATTGCTTTAGTTTCTGACAGGGCTTGCAGTTGAGCAAAATTAGAAAGAAGATGTGGTGCTGGAGGGGTGGTAATGCACAGATGAAGTGTGGATAGCAGGGCAGATGGAGGAGACAGAGGAAAGAATGATGGACAGAAAGAGAAAAAGAATGAGGAAGGAGGAGAGATGGCAGAGAAGAGGTTTGGTTGGAAAAAAAGAGACCTGATCTAGAATGAATGCTGGAAGCTAACTGCTGTCACTGCCTTGATAGATGAGGCTTTGCATTTTAGAGAAAAAAAAAATGCTTCACAAATCAGATTTCATCACAGTAGGGAAGATCACATACAGATAATACAGTATGATGCAGTGTGTGCATGAGCCTCACATGGAAGCACACACACATATTGCAACATGGTACACACACCAGAAATAATTCCATAGCAAACACACAAATTACCTGCTACTTGGAATGCACTCAGACATGAACAAACCACTTAATACAAGTCATAAATCAACGGCACCAACAAAAAGAGAGGACCAAGAGAGTGCTGTTGTCATCCCGTTTTAATTTTGTGAGGTATTTAGAGGATGCATTGGTCTGTGAGGGCTGACCATTAGACTGAAAGAAAAGGAAAGTATAAAAGACATGAATTTGCAGAAGAAGGACACACTCTGTACCAGCAAACACAGCTCCAGTGCGTCTGTCCAAGCTGTTAAAATGTGTTTCCTCCTTGGATAAATGGTCCAAGAAAAGGGTCAACAAACCCCCTTTTTATCATTAACCTTTATGTCTGCTGTTTCTAGATATCCATCTTTGTCTTTTATGACCTTCACACTCACAGAGAAAGAAAACCAACCGCGAATAAACAAGCAAAATAAAAAGGCAATGTGAGGAGGTGAGGTCGAGCCCGCTCAGAAGATCTGTTTTTGTCCTCCCTTTGGCAAAAACAATATGAAAGCACTCAGTTGAGCCAGCGTAAATGGTAAAAGTAAGGGAGAGCAGCAGGATTAGGCCATGTCTGTGCTGCACTGCAAGATAACACAGTCAGACAAATGACTGGATGCTGAGCATGGACCTAGTTTCCTTCCCCAACTCAGGCTCCTACACTTTATGTGCTTATTGTTTTTAAAGGTGCAACATTAACACTTTTTCTGTGTTTTATTTTAATTGTGGATATTCATTGGAACCAAAAACCATCTCAGTGTAGTTTTACATCTCCTCTTCACTGACAGCAGATCAGTGAGCCAATAAATGGGGGGCTGTCTGATTCTCTCTTCTGATTTATTTTCTAATGCTGGCCTGACTGCTGATTTTGCTCAATTAAAGGCCATTCCTAGTCCTCCAAGGCTATTGATCCGTAATGACGCACAACTTATATGTCATAGTTCAGCTTTAATTTTACTCGATTCCACTCCAAGTGCAGCAGGAAATTTTAGAAAGAGTTAATTGAAGTCAGCCAGTTTAGTTTCTTGTCAGTGATGACAGCTACACTTTACACTGTGGGTTCTTATTGGGCCTCTGGTGCTCTGTGACTTCCTCTGATTGGATCTTGCACAGTTGGAAGGGATCTCCAGTAATTGGCCTGTGGCTGTGGGATGATGGAGAGAGCGAGAGACCAGTGAAATTGCTAAGAAAGTAATGATGAAGAGAGGGGGAGAGAGAAAAAAAAAAGAGGGCGACATGGTTAAGTAGTGCAGAGCAGGAGAGGGAAAAGATTGCTTTGGGTAATTAGAGAAGTGACAACTTTGATTTCCACATGAGTGGGGTGGGTGCTTTCTCTGGCTCACTCCAACAGCCAGCCTCGCACAAATCCACCATGGCGAAGATGAAAGGTGGTGAGAATCCTGCGGTGAGGATCCTGATGAAACGAGAGGAGAGAGATGGGAAGGAATGAAACTGAGCTGCTGGATTGATAACTGCCGCACAAGACGAAAGATGAGTTAGAGGGGGAAGCAGTTAAAACACTGAGATATCATCTGTTTCAAATATGTGCTGGCATGAGCGGTGGGTGATGTATTTGCATTGAACAAAGGGAGGTTGTTGGTAACTTTCTTTTCCTGCACACTTTACATGAAGAAACTACTTGTCTGCGATCTTTGACTTAAAAGACTTGGCAGAGAGGGAAAAAATTGTATGCCGCAAAAACATGTCATATTATTATGTAAATCTGCATCCCTTTGTGACCTGCTTAAAGTTTTTGTTTCAAGTGCACTAAAATTATTTAAATATTCTCCTTATTTCATTTTTTTCTTCTTTTTTTGATTATTGTGCACTTTTTTCTTGATGTTTTACAGAATTCTTTCCTATTTAATCATAATAGAAAAGTCTTTGAGAGATGCATTCGGTCGCATAGGTTTACAGTACATGGGACAGTGGTTTCCTCTCGCCGTCTGCTCTCAAAAACACCCAGTGGATATGAGAGCAATCCATCTAAAGTTACCTAATGAAAAACAGAATGAGGCTAGCCTGGCAGAGAGAAGTTTCTGAGACAGGGAGGGAGAGCCGAATGGCCAGTGGCCAATTGTCTCCGATGTAATCTCCATTCTTGTGGATGGATTTCCAATATGGGTGTCCTGTACAAGGGCATCTGGCTGCCTGCAGAGCTACATGATATACAGTTGGCACCTTGGACCATCTCCACAAACACACACACACACACACACACACTCATGCTTGCATGTAGTCACACACATGCACTAATACAGAAGGAGATAGAGGGCAAGACAGAGCAGTGTGTGGATTAGGAGCATTCTTCCTGACAGACAGTCGACACTCCCAGCACGCCACAGAGATCACCCGTCCATCCTCCACATTACTTTGTGTCTTCCAGAGTTACCAGTCAATCAGCACGTCTTTGCCCTGCCCCTTCGCACAGCAGCTGCGATACGACCCCAGACAGGTTTGTGTCAGGTTCATGTGTCACTCAGGGTCAACATTTAACATATTACCTCTCCTTCACAAACAGAGTTAGGGTTTTTATTTTCTGCTTTGTATCTGCACGCACAAGTTACAAAAAGCACTTAGTACCTCTGTATTATAAACATTATTCACACAGTCTCTTTTTCTGCTTGGAAAAATACAAATAATTTCTACACATGAGCAGTTTTCCCGATGGATTTATTTTACTAGTGGTGTTGATTTACAACTGTGGAATTTCTTGTAAATATCACTTTTGTTTTGAGCCCATAGCTGCAGCTCATACCCTGACTTACATCTAATTTAAGTTGAGCTGTTTATTTCTTCTATAATGAGAACACCCAAGCTTTTTCTCCATATGCCCCACCAATCATACACTATGGCTTGTGAATAACAATAAGAATCACAGCTGTCACAGATGAACACAGTGTTCATAATATCGACTTATGACTGGGGGTCACGTTTTCATCAAATAACTGGCAACTTGTGACGTCTATAAAATGAAGCATATACCGTATGAAACACTTGCCTACTAACAAGATTCAAGATTCAAGATTCAAAGGGTTTATTGTCATATGTACAGTAGAGAAACATGTTTCCCTGTACAGTCACATTTTTTTTGCTGTCCACAGTGAATGCCAAACATATATAGAAAAAGGATAAATAGAATAAAATAAAAATAGAACAATCAAACAATGCCATTTTATTTTATTTACCGTGTCAGTCGCCACGTAGAAATTTTTCCATATGAAGAGCGTAGTTTCCATAGATGTAACTTCTATGTAATGCATACAGACGTCTATCTATATGTTCGGGTTATATGAATATAAAGGCTCATCATATATTAAATTCTTAGTATATGTACATATTTTAAATACAAATGCTGACTACTGTATATGGTCTTGTCTGTTTTGGTATCATATGTTTATGATAAGGTTAACATAAACATTAACATAAATGTTAAAAACTTAAATATACAATGTTTACAGACATATTTATGTTTTTCTAGTAAATCCTCCTTCAATTTAAACATGCCTGCATACACTGAGCATATGGCCTCAGACTCTGTCACAGTGTGTAATATGAACATATATTGACAGACTTTATGATCTATTATAGATCCCATATATAATTTTTACCTAAGTTGTTATCCTCTGGACCTGGTTAGGTTACTGTAACTTACTTGGACTTTTAAAAAAAAAAAGGGAAGATTCTGAGACATTGATGTCATTATTTTGGATCAAGATCGCAAAGTAATGTGTCCCCCATTTCCCATAATGCAAGTCAAATGCATGCCTGGGGAGAACCCATAACGTTTCAGTTCCAGACAGAAACCATTCGTGTCACACAGGCTTTGCCTTTTGCCTTTTTTCAAGCCCATGCTAAGTGTCCCTGATGACATCACTGTGACATCAGATTATTCATGCACACTTGAAACGCACACATTTTTTCCAGTGGTTTAATAAATAGAGTCTTACATGCAAAATCAGTGGATTACAGCCTAAAGAGAATATTAGTCTTTTGATAAACAGACTGTAGATGCTCATGCCCATGGGCCTTGGAAGGTTATTACAGAAAAATCATATCACTCCACGGCGTAGAACCACTCTTCGATTTACTGGTTTGTTTTTTTGTCTCTTTTATATCAGATTTCCTTCAGCGCCAGGTACTATCACATTGTTTTATCACCTTTGAAATCAAGCAAAGGGGAATTGTCTTGGGAGTGGAGCAAGTGTTATAATGGCATTGAGGGCGAAGAGAAAGAACCAGCTGTTTAATTTGCCCCCCCCCCCCATGATTCTCATGCAGAGCAGACTTCAGTTGGGGAAGAGGAGCAAGGGGTGAACTTAGAATGACTTATTTCTCCAAGGATCCCAGTGCAAACAGAGGCAAACAAACAAGCAGGACACGGACAAACTTTGATTTTCTGACACTATGGTGTCAACGATGCGAAAACCTATCCAACAAAACTTTATGGCATTCTCTTAGTTTTTATTGTTCATGACGCTATTGTCAGTCAGCCTTGTTTGTGTGAAAGTGGAAGAACTCCCACACATTTGCATATCGTACACACCATACACACCACTTTTTGCATTTATTACTTTCCTCACTAAGTACCTACTAAGACTATGTTAGTGTGAAGTTATGGATGGAAACAACTGCGTTATAATGTACGGCATTTAATCTCTTCGCATTAAACTCACCATGTTAGTGAAGGAAGGAGGAATAAACTGAGCAATGGGAAACGAAATGAAAGGAGGTAAATAAGGGGGACAAGAAGTGAGAGAAATGGGACAAGAGGTAGGGGGAACAAATAATTGACAAAACTGGCTGAAAGGGGAGAAGCTGATGGGAAGTGGAAAATAATGGTGGAAAATGAGGATGAAGGGAGGAGAGAAAATAGGACATATTGGATGGAGAAGAGTAAAGGGTAAAAAAGAAATAATGGAAAATGGATGTCAGAAGGGGGGTGGGAGAAAGGACAGAATGGAGGATGGATGAATGATTGTTTGAGAACAAAGGAAGGACAAGCAGAGAGGGAGAGAGGGGAGGAATCAGAGGAGCAGTAATAAATGAGTAGGACAAGGAAAAGGGATTAGTGAAAGGGAGGAGAGAAGGAGTCTGTAAAGGAGGCACAGAGCGAAAGGGAGGCATTGGTGGGTGTATTATCTTCCAGCTGCCACTAGAGGGGGGGGGCATCCTCTCCACAGCTCACCCTGATCAGCAAGCCATTAATTGGATGATAAAATGGATCCTTCATAGGATTAAGTCGGTGCAAGTGGCTGAGAGGTAGGAAAGGGGAGGATTTTACAGGATTTGTGGAGCAGATCCCATATGCAGCAGTGGGAGGGGAACATAGACGCACAGGATTGATTCATCTCACTAAGGACTACTGCCTTCCACTCCTTCCCTTGTCTCCACAGTACACCCCTTTCTCTTCTCCTTTCTCTCCATCATTTCCTCTCCTCTCTATGCTACCTGTCTCTCCCCTCCTCTTAATTCAGTGATTACTGCACATTGCCTATGCCATCTCCGAAATTGAGTGTGTGCTGCAGTGTAATTTGCCGGGTTGCCTATCTGGGCGGCAGAGTGGCATCTAGCTAATCTTAAGTGTAGTGTGAACGCATGCATGTAATTAGTCACAGAGAAAATGCTGCAATTCAGTTTTCTTTTCATTTAGAACAGACTGCTGCCATTTCCAGTTGAAAGATCTGTGAAAATGTGACATGTGGGTTTCAAGTCACAAAAGTCCACTTTTTAGATTTTTTTAGACCCCCTGTAGGTCTAATTGAGACATCACTGCAACTAAGAATAGGCAGCACTACCTGTGATTATAGATTTAACTACAATAACAATTAAACTGCTGGGTTTCTTATATGTCTCTTTTTGAGCCAGCTCTCACCCAGATGAACAGCGAGCTGCAGATGCAGCATATAAATGACACCGAGTCATATGTTACATTGCAGCCACGTACTCTCCCATGTTCAATCTGCTGGCCCCTCAGTATATTCCTCCACCCAAAGTGCTATCCATCATTCACTCCTGACCTCTTCCTTCTACCTTTTTTTCTTCCCCTGGTCACTTCTTATTTTCAACTGAGTGTGTTCTTGTACAACACACACACACACCTCCTCATCCTGTGTGAGGCATTATTGCGCAGGCAGGCGTGGGTAGAGAGACCCCTGGGGAGTGGAAGTAGGTACTGCAGGAAGGAGAGGTGGTCTATTTTAGATCACTGCAGCAGCACAAAACAATGGGGGTAGCAAAATCAACGAATACTAGTTAAGATGGAAGATTTTTACGCTGACGAGTCCACCTGTTTGCTCTACCTGGTTTTTCTGCAGATAATTTCTCCAACGATTGTCAAGCCCATCAAGATTTCATGCAACAAAACCACTAAAACAGACTCAAAGTCGGGCTGAGACTTTCAAGATAATATTCAGCTGTGGTTTTAGGGTAAGATCACAGCTGCTGTTCATTACAAAAATTTCTGCTCACTTTGACTTACAGTTATACCCAAATTATGGGAACTTGGTCTTATAAGATATTTTTGGGGTGTTTTCTGAATGTTATGATGCTTTGGAGGAGAGAAAGCTTGGTGCCGTATGATTATAAGTTGAATTGTAGCATCTTGTACGAAGCAAATAAAACATTTTTGATTAAATTTCTTAGTCACAAGTTGTAAATTATATATTTCCCTGTAAATTATACTGATAAAAATATGATTTCCATTTTTCTGGGAGCCCTGCAGAGACTCGTCCTTTTTCAAGGACGCCTTGGGATTCCCTGACCCCATTTTTATTTGGAAGCACTGTGCCGGCATCGCAGTGATTTTCAGCCCAGAATAATAAAGACAGTCTCTCCTAATTAAGTCTGTGACATTGCCGCTGCTTTAGACCTCATCAGAGCCCTAGCCTGGCCACCATCAGCCCTCATCTCCCCTGTTTTCAGCTCCATCTACAATGACAATATGTGCAGCATGACCCCAAGGTTGACTAAAGTGAAGCAAGGGATATTAAGTTTTCACAGTTTGACACGCTGATGAAGTGATGTTAATTGCCAAGTGCCACTGAGAAGTGCTCAATTAATACATAAGTGGGGGGAAAACAACAGAGCAGAACTGTCTGCTGACAGAATCAAAAAATCCGTTTCATTCAAGCTGATTTGGAGAAGTCAAGACTGTAAGTGATGTGATGCTTCAGGAGCAGAATACTGTCCTGTTGTCAGATTTTGGGAGGTGTTGATTTGTTGATGCATGACTGTGAGCGCAATGGGAACTGAAATTCCTTCCTTGAAACAACCATGACGATGTTTTCAGTACTGTGTGATTATCTCCCGGTCATGTGAATTAACACTGATGTGCATTTTTCTGTTTCATTTATTTACAATGTAGTAATTCTGCTGTTCAATGAATGCTGGTTCTGTGTGATTCTAGCCTAATTTACTTCATTACTGCTAATGAGTTTCCAAGTGTATTGGCTTTGCAGATGTCTATCCTAAGTTAGCACTTACTACAAATGTAATCATACTATATCTAAATAATTCATAAATCTGTTTAACTTGTTAGTACATTTAAAAATCATTAAACTCAAGGTAACTCGAATACTGTTAACTTGTCTAACCAAACAAACCAGCCCAAAAACACATCCTCAAGTTCTTCCTGTCCTAACTAAAGCTGATTTAAAGTACATAACTTGCTAAACATTTGCCATGTTGCCCTTCTAACCTCTAACCTTTCAACTTCCAGATTTTCTTTGTAACTTCTCCTAATTTGTCTTCTCCAAATTTCTTAAAGGGAACTTTGATAATGAGCGCCTGGCTATTGCTAGACAAAGAATCCCATACCGACTCGGTCGGGTAGTTGACGAGTGGCTACTCGACAAAGGTAATAAAATACATTTAACTCCACTAATGATCTAACCGCCTAACCTACCGTTAACCTCCACTCTGGAGGAGGTGCAGTGCCACGCAACAAGGGTGGATGTGATTTGGCTCTTTAACAGAACTGTAGGTCACCTGTAATCCACTTCAGACAACATGCCTCAAAGTGATTGGCTGATAGATTTAGTTCAATCATTGGTGTCTGAAAACCAACCTGGAAAGATGTTATTTTCTATTAAGTAATTTGTGCACACCAGTTGAAGCTATTTACTGTGCTATAGTTGGTATAAAATTAAATGGCGGCACAGTGCTGAGTAATAACAAGCATTGGTGTGTAGATACCCAGGGGACCATATCCAAAGCACCTTAAACTGGGGCTGCATCTCTTCAGAGAATTAACCCCCAAATAACCCGACATAACTCCCTAATAACCTGATCACATGTAAATAGCCTATTGATTCCATTTGCTTCTTTCCTGTGTCTTTTGTTGGCTGAATGTGACCTTGCATTGATTATATTTAATCCTTCATGAAAGAGAAAAAAAAAACCCCATCTGATTTTACTATTGGATTTTTGAGAAAAAAAAATCCCCCATGAAAGTCACTAAAAGTTAAAGGGACTGTGGAAGTGTTTGTTCTGTAATCAGTCTGCATTCATTGCAGTATGTGGGTGTTTTCTGCCCAACGCCATGCATAACTAGTGCCATAAATGTCAAATGTGATCCCATCAAAAGTGATGACTCTTTAACCCTTTGAGTGTCAAATGTGCCAACCCCTATGTCTTTGTCATGTGTCGTGTGTTTGTGCTGCTGAAGGTGGTTGATTCTTTAGGAGGAAAAAAAAGAAAAAATGAGAGGGAGAATTAAGAGACATGAAAAAGAAGAAAAAGAAGCTAAATGGAGCTGAATTTTAAAATAGTTTCTGTCACAGCAAAAAGAAAAAAAAAAAAGTTTCTCATGCATTTGTAGTTTATGATTTGAAAATGTTGTTGTTATTATAAATCTGTAATAACGTTTTGATAAAGATTGTCAAAATGTCCAGGTGTGAGATTTTAATACAAGCTTTTACGTATGGAATGTGTAATGAATTAAAGCACTAGTTATCTTAAGGGTTCCCCCTGAATCAGTGTTGTGAACAAATTCTGGGAGCTAAAGAATACTTCACTCTGGGAGTGAATAGATAAATAGATAAATTACACACATATTTGATGAAAACAAAACAATCCTCACATTTATCTGCAGACAGTTTTTTTTCCTCCGGTGTGTTTCACGGAGTTCACTCCTGCTCAGGAGTAGTCCAGACACAAATCAGGATTTAAAAAGACTGGCAGATGAAAGTTGAATGAAAAACTGGATCAATAAAAAATGACTTAGCCACTTATTGAATAATTTGTGCATGCTATGAAACTCTAAAGAGAGTGATCTTGAAACTGAATGTATTATTCTCTTTCTTCTATAGCATGAAATGAGATGTATCCAGTAGTTTGCATGAGAGCGTTGGAAGAAAGTAAGAAGATAAAATAAGCAAATAATTTCCATCAAATCTCAAGTGAGGGCTTTGATGAGGCCATGTTTCTAGAAGAAGGTGTAGGGATGCTTATTTGTTGATTTGTTTGAATTCCTTTAAAAAGAAAAAAAAGTCACACACATGTCATGGACAGAAGAGGCAAAGCGATACTGGTTAAAAAAAAAAAAAAATTCTGAGACATCATGCAGGATGCATTAGTCTAGATGATGAGGGGGATTAGAGGACATTTCTGATCTCAAAGGGTTAAAACTGTTTTTTTGCTTTGATGAGGATGCAGCTAGAGCTTAAAGCAGAGAACCTTGTAAGCAGAATCTAACCACCTAACAGCAAATCAAACTCCACCCCCACTAACTACTGAGGGCTGCTCTCATCCTACCCCCCTTCTCCACCGCTGGAACTAAAATGAAACAATTCGGTATATGTCCCAGTTTTGCCCCGCTGGTCACAAATTCAGAGAGCCCTCAGTTATAACCTTGTTATAAATTACATCTAACATTTGAATGCAATTGGACCTGGATGTCAGTATTTGGAAGAACTTGGACAGGTTGCTTTGTTCACTCCAGACAAAAAAACTAAATAAAAAGCTAAATAAATTAATAAAACTTTAACTAAATGGAAAAAGGCCTCAAAGTGGCAACTTCTTCTATCCCCTCGTTTCCAATCTCATGCAATGCAAACTCAGAGGGTTAAAACTGCTAATAATAATGAATACCAAATTCAAAAACAATGTACCTGCTCTGGATCATTTCAACCAAATGCATCTGAAGAAAGGTCCCTTTAACATTTATTGTTTTCACCACTCAGGAAATGTTCTTCATGTGTCGTTGCTGTGTAATGTAATGTTATGTGTGTTTGTCGGGTGAGTGGTGAGAAACCATTTGAATGAGACAGAGTCCGCTGTCGTCAATTCATACTAATGGTAACGGCTGTTACTAAAATGGGGCTTCAGTCTCTAAAAATGGTCCTAGGTAAAGATGGACAACGTGATAGCGTTCAAAACGTCTCACTCACCCTCTGGCGACAGGCTGCAACACAGGTCATGAACCCCTAACCTCCATGTTACTGAGCGTGGGCCAAACTAAAAAAAAAACAAAACACTTTTACACTTTCTGATGCTTTCCGTCAGGCTTATTAATGTTTCATTTCCAATTAGTTATAAGATCTTTTGTGATTGGGCTGGTGTGTTGTAAATCACCAGAGCAAACTGGTGGCACCCCTCTCCTGGGTGCTTTGGCTTAATTTTTTACACAGTGGGAGGAAGTGAAAACCTTTGGTCTGCATTTATACACATTTATTGGGCTCTAATCTTTGGTGACTTTATTGCGTGAGTGCCTCAAAGGGTTGACCTAGGTTGGGTTGATCACAGAGCATGAAATATCAGCCCCAGGGGTCTCCTCACCAAGTCCTTTTAATGTTCCATCTAGAAAGTCATTCATCTCGAGCCTCATGGACTTTTTGTTCATATGTGGATGAAAGAAAGCATTAATTGCTTAAAATCACACCCGAAAACGATGTTTCACTCATGCCAGGGTATCAGTCAGTGTCCTGAAGGAGAGCTCTGCCGTGGCACTGCACTACTGCGTGTGAGGCAGATCAGATCGAGCATCTCTGGCCATCTCTCTTCCTGCTGACTAAATCCAAAGCGGCAGCTATTCCAGGGACCCAATGGAGGAGAAAAATTAGAGCCCCTAAAGTTTTCGGCACTTCTATCCGAGCCAAAACTTACCCTGAAGAGTCTCCTTTTCGTTGCATCGTTCTCCCTCCTCCTCTGATGTATCTGTCATCCCATGTTTTCACCCAAAGACTTGGCAATCAGGCGCCTATGTCTTTTTTTTTTTTGCCTACGCTGTAATGTTTTTGTTTTGGTTTTTTTTTGTTTCCTTTTTTGGAAACAGCAATAATGCATTGCAGCTACCGAGTCATCTGGGAGCTGCACAAAAAAAAAATAAAGATTACAAAAAAAACCCAGCAAGAGTCAATTTCCATTTGCTGTTCCTGTTGAACAGATGAGCAAGGAGGCAAATAGAGTTCTCTCAAAAACTGGAGCTTCCAGCTGCTTCTGGCAAAGATTCTATCCCTCAGAAGCCCCCAACAGCAGGATGATCAAGCTCTGAGCTGAGCTACATGAGTTGTAGGGTGGATGGATACTGGGACACCAGCTCTCTGTGGCTTAAAAATGTGAAGAACAAGGTTTAATGTTCAGTGTTTAATGGCCTGGCATGAGCTCCCACATTCCCTAATCGAAACCAATCAAGTCCTCCCCCTTTGGTGTGGATCCAGAGCTCGGATCAACATCTCTTGGCCAGGCACTGGTCCAGACCTCCTTTCCATGATTGCAGCTTCATTTCTGAGATTTTCTCACATCAGGCCGCAGTCAGCAGAGAGCAAATCCGTCTGAGTCTTTCTTTCTCCAGTGCCCCCGTGATGAGCTTGGTGTCCTGCTGAGTGACTACCTTGTTTTCTCATTTGATCTCTCTGCTCTATTATGGCCGTATTCAAGGGACTCAGAGGGGGAGAATGCTATCAATGTGTTAACGTGCTTGCTCATGAGTAGAAAAGTGTCTGTGAAGAAGTGGCTCTGTCTCTGGAAAGAAGCTATACTTTGTTGTTATTTCATGGTCTCCTACCATGAAATGGCCTAAAAACAGCACAGTCACAGCTGGAGTGAATAAAAAGAAAGAAGATTGCACCCAGCCAGTGGGGCTACTATCACTTTCCCTGTCTCTCCTGTGACAGTACGACTAGTTTAAGATCTACATGCAGATATAGGTTCAGAGATAGCAGCACGTTCTGATTAAAAGCAACCCACTGTCTCTGAAGTCCTGCAGATTTTTATGCCACAGCCTTAGCAACAACAGTTGCCTTTAAGGCCTTTAAGGACCTCAGGACTCCATGCTGCCAAGGAAATCTTTCAGTCTAACTTCATGCTGCATTTGGCCCCTCATCTCCATTATCAGACACAATTAATTCATCGTGTTCTACTCAAACCGGCCCGGCTTCTTAGGAGTAAAAAGGCAAAATGTCCTTAATTACCAAAGAGAGCCTTGTGCCGAGGAGATAACTTGGGAACACTTCATAATCGACTTTGTCAGCATCCCACCCCACCCCCATTGTGCTCTAGTTTTCTTCGACTTTCTCTTTATTCTTTTTTTTTTTTCTTTAGAAGGGAAAATGGAAATAGGCTGAGATTGTTTGTTGAGTTGAATGAAGGATTTGTGAATACAAACCTATAAAGACTCCGCGTGCAAACTGTCCAGCTTTCTGTTCTGCGCATCACAAAGCATCGTATTGGCAGAGGTGAATTCTAGGCCGTCCCTCCCACCCTGAAACTTAGCTAAGAGAAAGCATTTCAGATAGAAGCTTCTTGTAACCATATGGCAGTAGTGGAGGGAGAATGAGAGAGGCATAATGATGAAGGTGCACTGAAAAAGAAACTGCTCTCCCTCAGCTGAAGTCATCCAGGGGAGGGGCTACGCCTGATGAGAGCATATCAAACCATCATCCCCTCCACCTAGATTCTGGGGGGTGAAACAGCAATACAGCCATTATTTTACAGCCTCCAACAAGCAATCTGTGCATTAGCGAGTCGAACATGGCCCAGGCCCAGCCCTTTCCACGGCCTGGCTTGGCACAGCTCAGCCAGTAATTACCAACCACAGTTCATCTGAGACAAGCCATTTCATTCCACTTAGAAAAAGAAAAAGTCAAGGAGGACGGTGCATCAATGCAAAGCTGTAACAGGGAGCTTGCCAGTAGTCCAGTTAGAGCAACAACTTTCAGCACAGTTCACTTTCCGTTTAAGAAGTCCTTATTTAATACTGACATCAGACAAGAGTGATGCAACCTGTACCCAACTGATAAAAGCTTTCAAAGCTATGGTTGGGTCTGTCATTAGAAAACTCCTCAGGCACACAGGAATTGATGCCTTTTCTCATTTCCTACAACAGACAGAATACATACAGTTAGTGTTAATGTGGGCTGTTAGAGCCACCATGACTGAACAGACAGAAAGAGGGCCATCTACAGGAGCTCAGAACCAAAACTGTTCTAAATCTGATCATATTTTCTTATTTCTGTCCATTTCACGGCCTCACCAGCATAACTGCAGGATTTGGGAATATGGCAACATCATCGCAAAGTCTGACAGATACAGTTACATACTCAGACAGTCTGTAAACAATCCAAGAGTCTAGACAGATTATTTTTACCGCTCTATTTTCAGGTGTGAGAATGTCTGGGCTGGAAGTGGTAATTTTGTGTTAGAGTGAAGAACAAATGGAAGTGAATAAATCGGTTAAATTGCCTCTGCCATGGTGCTTTGAGAAGCAGTTCACTCCAGTGCCCCTTGACCTCTGTATTAGAAAACGTTGGTGTGCATTGAGATGCATTCTACAATACACTACTATCTTTCACCTTTGTTATCACTTCGAGAAACTGCAGGTTTGACTACCTCTGGGGGTCAGACATCTTTTAAATGGCGGATTTATTCTTTGCAACCATCATCCCCACTTTTTGCAGGGACACAATGAGCACGATTAAGATTCTGTATTCATGACTTTTCCTTAGAACACATCTATTTGACAGTAGTTTTGACAGCACGTCTAGCTGAGCGTGTTGTAATATCCTTTCCAGCCCCGGGTAAAAATATATAGCCACTCGCTCAATATGAGTATCTTTTCGCGTAAGACAGCAGGGATGCAGTCACGCATACTGCAGGATGCCAGTCTAAGACGGACATCTTAAAACCCCGTCGTTACCACAAGATTAACCGTGTGATTAAGTGGCTGCACTTGAAAATATGGGGTGCAAAGCCAGAATCAGTTGACCAGGGGTTCAATATTATCTTTCTTTTACTATTCATGGCAGCACCTCACTTCTCTTCCTTTCTCTTTCCTACCATCTTACTTGTCTGTTCGATTCTTTGTCAGCCTCTTCTGCTTTAATTGCAGAATCCCTTCTGTCTTTTCATCAACCCTGTCATGCACTCGCTGTGTCCCTTCATGTCTCTATCTAGCCTCATGTAATCACACACTTCTTTTGCTTTGTTTATTGTCTGTCTCTCATACATTCTGAGTATTCTTTTTTTTTTTTTTTTTTTTTTTTAAATATTTGTTTTGAGAGAACTTTTGTTTGGAGTCAGTGACAGACCAGTATGAGCTGTTCAGCGTGAGGGAGTCATCACCAGGAATAGTAGGTGCCTCTCATTGCCTCCCCACAGCTGCACAAGGAACTGTGACATACGTGCCACATGCATTAGCACAATAATTTGGCCAGGAAATCGTGGTCAGAGCACTTCTCATTCCTCTGCGATGCCTGCTAGGCCATCAGCGACTAAGCCCACCTGGAGCTCCAACCAAAGGCGACAGTGATTGCAGATGATAATGCCTTCAGAAATAGCCACGGCACGCCTTCTTCCACCAAGATGCCCTATATAAGCAGCAAACAGAGGACAGTTACCAACCAATGTACTAGATTTTGTACATCGTAGGACAGGAGCAGAGACTTTTTACGCTGCTGCACTGTGAAGCGCCAGGAAAAATATACACAATCCTTACCAACCTCTACTTAGCCTTTTGATTAACATGACTCTGTAAGTAATATATGTTTGACTCTTTAGCTCTCCCCAGGCTGTCCCTCTAGTCTTTATGTTGCTTCTCTCTCAGTTTCCAGAGAGTTTCCTTGCGTATCCTTCCTTTTTTTTTTTTATTCATCTTTTTTCTATATGAACTGGAACAACTTTGTCCATCTTCTAATTTTAGTTTAGGTCAACTCTGATTTTAGTTTATTACCAGCTCCCATGAGCCTCACTACACTTAGTTTTTAATTTCAATCAACAATTGTTATGGACATAATAAACATCCACAGGTTGGTACTGTCACTTTGACCATTTTAGCATCTTGATGGTAGTGTTTAACCCAAAGCACCCTTGTGCCTAAGTGTAGCTTTATGACGCTGCTGCTGTGTACTATCAGGCCTGGTTGAGACCTGGTATTAACATTCATCTCTGGTATTCTTATCACACATGGTCACAGCATTTCAGATGCCGCATCAAAATGCATCTCCATTAAGCCACAGTGACCTCACCCACCAGTTGGTTTCTGAGCTGCTGTTTTGAAGTCTTTGTACCTTGCCTTTGAAGAACACTTGAAACTAAAGACTGAGACCATAAAGCCATACGCTGAAGTAGTAGGGGTTTTGTCATTAAGACTTCAATACAATCTGATTTATTTTTACAAATAGATCACCCACATTAAAATCAAGTACCAGTTCTGAACAGGGCTTTAATAATTTGCCCAAATCATGCTGGTCTACTTTTCTCATTAATTCTACACAAGAAGAAAAAATACCATGAATCATGTTTAGCCTCACAGGGGAAAAATATCAAAATGCAAACTGCAAAAAAAAATTTATAATATAATATAATAATATATATATTTAAAATAGATAGGAGGAGAGATTAAGTTTGAGTCTGTTGCATGTCTGCAGCAGCTCAGTGGAGAAGCCTGATCATTTTAGTTGCTGCACTGCAGTTAATTAAGGCTTTGTGTACGGCTGTGAATGCCCATCATAATGAGTGGCTGGCTGGCTGCCTGCCTGCCACCCCCCACCCATTCCAGCCCCTCATCTCCCTGCCAGGCCCCTCCCATACACAGGCCGCTGCCCATTAAATGTCTATCACCTTAAGAGCCCAGGGGACAGAGGCAAGGCAGCAGCCACCAAATTGGTCCAATAGACTCTCATCAATGTGCAAAGCAAGTGTGCAGGGCTGTGTCCTCTACACACACACACAGCTGTCAAAACACACATAAACACACAAGGGGAAAGGCATATGTAAATAAATGTTGGGCATATACACACTACTTGAAAAGGCCAACTATCACGCACATAAAGGTCATTCCACTGACATATTTCATCAGTTATTATACAGGCACACGCACCCTCTTCTCTGCAGCAGCGTCACAGCCAGCTCTGTCATATTAAGTGCTGTGATTGCTTGTCATGAAGAGGCGTCTATTTCTTACCCGCTCCTGCCCCACCCCACTCCATTCATGCCTGCACCCAATATCGGCTCTAAAACCGCGTGTCACTTTTGATTTGACTTGGCAGACCCTGAAACAATAACTTCATCACTCCCTGTTAGAGTCTCATCCTGAACAGACAGCTACAAAAACAAACACTGATTTCCCCTCATCTGGTCTAGAGGGCACCTTCTTGGTTGCACAGTTTATCTGTCAGATAGAAGGCTCATCTTTCTGCAGGCTCATCTTACTTTTACTTTAACTACAGAGGACTTTGTCACCTGCCGGAGTAGCCCCCTCCCTCCACCCCCACTCCGCTAACAGACAAGGGATAGTCCTGCAGTTACAGAGGAACTTGAGCTGTTTCCCGATCAAGAGTCTTCAGGACTTTAGAGGAACATCCTCAGTTTCTACTAACTCCATTAGCCCTTTCACTGGAAAGTTGGGGGATTAGAGAGGAGACCCTCTGGGTTGATGTGTTGGTGTGTATTCACTGTGTGTGTCCTGTTGTCTATGGGTGCAGGGGGACCATGAGTTGGGACTCTAATGTTTTTGTTACTGTTGTTGTTTCATTGTGATATTCCGCCTGCGTTGTCAGTATTGATGTATTAAGTAGTTATTCTCCCGTGTTTTCCATGCTGATGTCCACAATTTGACAATCTATCTTCTGCATTCTCTCGATTTGTTTCTATATCACTCCCACACCCAACATGCTAAGTGCTGAGATAATAGAGTGACACTCAGCTACTATGTCAACAGTGCATATGCCAGACATTAAGTCTCATCATTATGAAGTCAAGGGATGGGAGTTGGGTCCCTCATGGGCCCCTGACAGGACTAATGATCTGAAAATGGGATAACATGCGTAATGATCCATCTCAGTGGAATGGATTTATCTCTCCAACACTATAACACAAAATTCTCCCAGAAAACCTACAATAAAACATGTGGCTTCCCGCCCACACGCTAACACACACATACGGCCATGAGCATTTAAGGATATTTATCCAATAGACCCTCCCATGTGGGTGTTCCCCCTATATCGAAATGGATTTGTACATATAGACAGAAAGCAAATCATAATTTAGGAGATGAAGTACCCTCCCTGGAAATATACCCTATTCCCTCTATACCCTCCTAAGGACGAAAAATCTAAATATGCACATCCCACATATACAGGAACACACACTCTCACCAGAGCAGAAGGCGCTCTCATTTCAGAGGTCCGTAACTTGTCATCACTAGAGAGTCTATATTTCATATTAGTCGAGTATTCCTTTCGCAAACAAACTCCCCCTTTCCTTGCATCGATTGATTAGTCCATAAAAAAGCTCTTTGCCTTCTGCCATCCTTGTCCTCTAAATAATTACCTCATCGGGTTTACTTTCAACCCACATCCTTCCAACAGCATCCTGCCATAACACCGCCTTCCCTCTGGTCACATATAAATATGACTCATCGAGGTCAAAGTGTGCATCAGTTCAAGTGGCGTGGCAGGACGTCCCTAAGGAGAAGCAGGAAGGAATTATTGGGTAGCATAAAAGAAAAAATATAAGTGAAACTTCAGCTGAAAAAAAGTGGAGAAAAACTACACTTGTCACACCGCCCCTACTCCACCCCTTCACCTCAAGTCCTGGTAACACATTAGTATTGGACCCTGGATAAATGGTCGACCCTCTCCTCCCATCATCCATCAACCCATTCAGATGAATGGTAATGACCACAGTGAGGGACAACCCCTGCTGCATTAAACATTTCCTCCAAACGAAGATCTTATTTTCTTCTTCTGGATGGCAAAACCAGGACGAAATTTCTTCCCGTTGGCAGAGGTGCTTTATCACAGTGCTTCACAGGTGCCTTAGAGGTCAATGACAGAGACCCAGCATTGTTCTAATGCATTCTGTCTTAGAGTAAATGAGATGCATTTTGCTGTGAACTTTTAGTCTCAGGGTCAAGCTGCAACTACCCCCGCAATCTATTTGACTGTCAGATTCAGGTTGCCTTTCAGGGAGAATGGCACGTGCCCAGCTCCATAATGGCTCCAGCTATAGCAAGCCAGGATCCAATCTCCCTAAAGTGTTACTCAGGAAATCCCAATAGTCCCTATATGTCCCCTTTTCACAATGTGCTTGTGTATTACTTTGTGTTTTAACTCACCAGAGACCAGCATTGATTTATATTCTTTGCCTTTTCCCTCTTTTCTGTCTCTCTTACCTCCATCTCCTCTCTCGCTCGCATTTCTCCATCTTTTTCCTTGTTTCTCACATATCAGGTCGTCAGCTGACCATCTTCAACAGCCAGGCATTCATCAAAATTGGTGGCGGTGGAGAGACGGGTCGCCACTTCCAGGGCCAGATCTCAGGTCTGTACTACAACGGCCTGCAGGTGCTCAAACTGGCAGCTGAGGCCGACCCCAATGTCCAGACCCAGGGTAACCTTCGGCTGGTGGGTGACGTGCCCTCTGTGCTCACCACTGACACCACCTCCACCACCCCACTGGCCGACATGTCCACCACAATCATGGAGACAACCACCACAATGGCCACAACCACCACCCGCAAACAGCGCTCGCCCACCATGAGGGACAGTGTGACACAGGTGAGCAACCATGACTGCATGAGCTCAGTTTGTTTTCATAACTCATAAAAATCTTCTACAGCTAAAGACTGCTGTTTGAGGCACTGAGATATTTCAGCGCAGTGCATTGAAACATTGCCAATTACTTTTAATTACCTGACTGGAGTTCATCTAGAAATCGCCAAGTGCTGAGGACAACATTTGAAAGATTAAACAGCATGACCACGTATTCAGATGACCCTTGTGTATTTATAATAGAACTCATACGTCAGCTGCAAGGTCAGCACATTGTTGTGATTGAGCCTTTCGGCCTTCAGCCACATTCAGATGTTCTCACAGGCCTCAGAGTCAGAACAGCTTTGTGTGGCTCAACCTATTAAAACAATTTACAGTGCAATTTTGATTTCTTTTAAGAGGATGTGACTGACTAAACCCCAAAAGTAGTAGGAAGCTGGATATTACAGCACATGTAGACAGATTAACAAAGGCTGGAACATAATGAAAAGGAAATCCTACAGTATCTGATGATTATCCATGTATGCTGAATGGAGGCATTGCTATTGTGGTAAGCAATAATTAGCAAACAAAGAGGAATAGGAGCATCATGCATGTCTACAACTCTATAAAAAAACAAAAGAAATAATAACAACCAACAACCAATTACAACATTCAATTTTTTATTCCTACAAGCTGCGTGCAGATTGTGTGTTCATGCCATTGTGTCTGCGACAATTGTAGATTGCAGATCTGTCATCAAACGACTTTTTCCACTTCAAATTTGCAACAAAATAGTCTTGGTCAAAGGTCAAGCTCTTGTTGACCTCATAAAACATGAGATTGGCCTTGTGAGTACAATATCACAGTAACTCGTTGAGGGAATCCCTTCAAATTTGGCCAAAGGTCTGTGTGTGACCACCCTGAGATAGTTTTTTCAGATTTGGCATGAATGTTCATTTGGACTGTTAAGAATTAGGTAGGCAGAGGTCAAACATCAAGGACCTTGATACATTTGTGTGCTAGAACTAACAAATTAATTCATATGTTAGTTACAAAACAGTCGAGCACAAATGTCCAAGGGTAATGTGATCGGGTGGTGGTCTTTTATGGGTTAAAGGTCAAGGTCTGGTTCCTATTCAATGTTATACAGCGGCCAGAAGGGGGCTTTGCGGCTCTATTTTCTGCAACAGAGGTGTATACCTGCAAGACAAATTGGTCCATGCAAGCTTTTTCTCCATATCTCTGTTGGATGTACATTACATCAGCATTTTATACCTTGTACATTGACTAACTACTAAAAATTCGGCTCTCCAACAAACTTTGATGATGTTGCAGGAAGCACATTGGCAAGGTGCCAATAGCCAGCATGTTTCTCTTATTCAGAATTGTTCATTAGTCCTATTCATGTCCACAGAGGGTTATCGGCAATCAGACAGCAAGCTACTGGCATTAGTCCATCCCTGGCTTCCACGATCAGCAGATTCTGAATATATTTAGACAGGCTCATTCTTTGTCTCTTCTTTTATCATGATTGCAAACCATAGCAGACTCCAGCCTTTCAAAGGGCGTAGCTGACTCATTTTTAGTAAACGCAGCAGTGCCAATTAGTGTGAAGAAGAACGTGAAGTTGACGACACCATTGGGCAACTCACGCCACTTTGTGTATCACAAATGGCAAAGTTCAAAGAAAACTGTAATGCTGGTTTTGCATCAACTAATATAAAGCATTGTTTAATAAAGCCTCCATCGTCTCATCAAAGCCGTGCTCTGATGCCAGCTGACAAAAACAATAACAGTGGGTGTGTTGAGAAGCACCGAGGTTGACTTTATCCAAGCCCTTGCTTTCGGCCATATTTTAAGGCGCCATGTAATTTCAAGCAGGTGCTTAAAGATTTTGGACTCAAAGGGCAGTCGAATCACCTTTACAGACAACGCTGTCTGGAGCGAACCCATTGCCAAGACATACATTAGATGAACCGCCTATGGTTTAGTGTTTCTGCTTCTTCTCTTCAAACATCATTTTCAAAGGAACCTGACTCTAACATGTCACATCTACTCAGTTCAATATCATATCTCTGGCCGCCAGACTTCTTGGCAGAAAAAAATCTTATTTGTTCAGCATATAATGATCTTTTATAGAAATAATCTGTAATATGAAATCAGCAGCCCTGTTTGATAAATTACTTGGAACTATTTAAAGATAGCCAAGGACCCCGAGCGCTGTCTGCTTCTCTGCTGTTACAAGCCGCAATGTATTGCTGACAGACGTTTATGTTCAGTCATAAAAAAGCAGAGTCCCACCTTTGGAGTGTTTTTTATTGCTGAA
The DNA here is from genome assembly GCA_034769265.1 of Remorina albescens. Taxonomy (NCBI): domain Eukaryota; kingdom Metazoa; phylum Chordata; class Actinopteri; order Carangiformes; family Echeneidae; genus Remorina; species Remorina albescens. Next base: position 4,569,073 of record CM068495.1, on the reverse strand, counting down.
AATATATTGTTCAGCGAGTTTGCACAATTTTAACAGCTTCTGCTTCATTATTATAATGTACCTGGCTGAGCAGAGTGTATCATCACAATAGCCCAAAAGAGAATAAAGGATATGTGCTTGAGAATAAATAGACATTATCAACAACGCATTCATCCAGATACTTGAAAGAGGTAGCGAGAGCATTTTGATGTACACACAAATACACTATCAGGGTGATTATTTTGTTACACAAATGACAATTAAATTATTTTAGTTTTTAAATTTTGCGCTTTGTTCTCTGTTAAAAAGAGGTGTTGAGGGCCTGAAAAGCTCGTTCGTATAATTAAAACAGTGAGTGGTGCGAAAGTTGGATACTTAAAACACAATCTAGTACACAAAGGCAAAATTAGGCAAAGGGTCTTGAAAGCTTGGGGATTATAGGGAGATGATGAACAGCTGAGATGCACCAGACAGTGTATGAAACCTTTCATATGTGTCCTTCTAAACATTCAGAGTCTGGTATGTCTGTCTTGGGAAAAAGCCTTTGATGCACAGGAAATAGTGTTGTTTGCTTCTAAATTCATGGCAGCAAAAGTAGTTTGAGATAAATGGAAGAAAATTGTGTATTTAGCATGAGTGGTGGTGTGTATCTTAGCTGAGCAAACAAACAGTCACGTACTGACACCCAGAAATCATACAGCTCAATTGAAATCAGTGATGGTGATTGCAGCTATCTCAAAGCATATATATTTAGCAATAGCAATATTTGGTAATGTTACTCAACACCTACATTTCTGAAATTTCAATTTTAGGTGTGAATAAATTATTGGAATGACAGCTTTATTCAAACTATTATTGTGATTTATTATTATTTTTTTTTATTTATTTATTTATTTGTAGAAAGGAGAGGCAGACACCATGCTATGCATTGTTTCCAAATGTAACAACGGAGCGATGGAAATTTTTGCCTCTGACCAGCTATTTCTCCATAACAAGAGCAGTAGAGTCTTGTGGAAATGATGGTATTTATTCCCAATAACAGAAAAAGTGGGGTTTTTTTGAGAAATGAAGTTAAAATATAAAGTCACTGTAAGAACTGGTGGTTGAAACATTAACATATTTTCTGTTCAGTGATTATCAGGGAAAGCTCCATTGTGGATTTATCATTATTCCCTTCTTATACACTTTTATCGCGTTTTATTTGGGGTATTAATATCCATATTAAAATATATATGAGACTCTAAGTCCAAAAATACTATCGCTTTACATCTCTTTCCTCTGGCTTCACTAGGATTTTTTCTTTTGTCACTAATAGTCAGCCAGGTGAACAGAAAGACAATGTCCTTAAAATAAGTCTGGCCTACAAATCTCTGGCTCTCTCAGCTGCTTTTACAGTCAAAATGACAGTGAAGCAGAGAACTATTTAAATCCCTGTAAAAACTCAGAGAGGTGGAGGGTGATCCATGAACATCAGGGGATGGTAGCAAGCTCCACATGCTACATCCATACGTGGTGGCTTTAAATGGGATAGCTGCCCAAGACTGCATGCTGCTGCTCAGTCATGGATTTATACACACTCCTTGTGGGAATGTTTGATGAAAGTCAGCAGGAAGTACCTGTTATTGTTTTAAATGATCAGTCAACCTGTTATTTAATTAGAATGTGACAGTCTTCACTCATTAGGATTCATATAGATCCTTATGCTTCGGTCATGCCCGGGGGAGAGTATAAATTCAGCGACTGTGCTGATTTACTTTCCACGTATACGGGAAATGTAATTATCTGAGTTAAATAATCTTCACTATGGCCAATATGGAAGAGGAAAGCGCTGAAGAATTGTGGAAGATAACTCAGACAAATGTCTTTGAAGAGAAGAGGAATGATACTTTGCAGTCAGAGCTCACATCAATATCCTTAAAGAATAGACTACAGTTTTATAGTGGCCATCACTGAACTGCATCAAAGTACTTTTTCAAATTAACCTTTAGACCCTGTATCACCCTGGGTAGGTCACAATCATATGAAAAATTGGTGTCTTAATGATGTCTTTTCTCCCACACACACACACTCATACAGACACATACATACATTTGGGTAGTCAATAATCCATTCTAATGTGGTAGCATTTTGTGCTAAAGCAAACCCACCAACTATGTAAATACTGCAGGGGGCAAAGTTAACAAGAACTATGGCAGTCTAATGAATATCCCAAACTCCCACCAAGACACACGAGAGGTGCTCTTGGCCAAGGTGAGCTGAAGGCGAGTAGAAACCCATATTTCAATTTCTCCGAAAGCTCGGGTCAATCCGGCCCACTGCAGCTTTGATGAATGTGGAACAATGCACTTGATACGTAGAATAAAAGATCTACCTTTCAATGTGTATGTGGGGCTCTGATTTTCTTCTTTCTTTCACCCGTTGATACTGTGAAGGAAATGGTTGGAGTCATCACTTGTCTGGCTCTAAATTTGGAGTCAGGGTGTTATAAAACGGGGATCACAAGCTGCACCCATTCTCCTGTCTGCCTGCCGTCCCTGGTGTTTGTGATCTCTATCTGGTCAGTCTGGGTGGATGCAGGACGATTCAACGTTGCTCCCTCAGAGATTCAACTTGGAGAAAAATAAAAAAAGAACTTCTGACCTGGTCCAACTGGATTTTTGAGGCCTTATGCATCACTCACAGCGGGCTCTCCTGGGAAAAATGCTCTTTACACACTGCTACATATTTTCAGCGATTCGGAGTAATATGAGTAAAAACTGTATCTGTGACAGCTTCAGGAAAATGACACAGGATTTTGACATTCAGGCAGAAAGAAGAGTCTTATAATTCTTTTTATGCCTGTCTGCCAGCCAGAGCCATGACCAGAGGCATGATGCCTGTCTCTACTTCACAAAAGAATGAATGCAATATACTAAAGAGCCATAACATTATGGCCTAATATCGTTTTGTCTGCCAAAATAGTTCTAACCCATGGACGGTGAGGTTACACTAGACCTCTGAAGGTCAGCTCGGGTATCAGGACCAAGACTTCTAGAGCAGATCCGTCATATCAGTGAGGCAGTGAGCATTAACCTGCTGAAAGAGGCCACAGCCACTAGGCAATACTGTTTCCATGAAGGGCTGGACTTGGCCTGAACCAGGTTTACGTTGGTGCTGCATGTCATATATGCATGTATATATATATATATATATATATATATAGGTGCCATTGTAGCAAGATAATCACAATTACTTCATTGAGTGGTCATCAGTGGTCACAAAGCAAAGGCAGATCAGTGCATATTCAAAAAGCTTGGAGGAAATTTCTTCAAATTTGGTATAAACCTGGACTCAAGATGAGGTGGTCACATCTTAAGGGTGATCATTTAAAGGATCGGGGCCATTGTCATTCAGCAACATCTATGTCCAGATGTTAAAAAACGAATCAGCAATGTTCATCATAGTGTCATCTCAACATCATCACTAGACTTCCAACTTGATTTTGTGCTTGCCTCCTTTCTTTTAAGCCTTTCTTTTCTCTGAGACTTCTGTGCAACAGAGGAGCTAAAATACAACATCATTTGTTCCTGAGGGTCACTGTGACTGCACAAATGTTTTTGGCCATAGTCCAAGGACTGGTAGACTAATTATGTCTAATTATGAATGTAACACAGGTAACATCACCATAATATTCTTCAAAAACAACTGTGGCCATTATCCAGAGCTCAACTCGGGAACAGAGAGGCCAGTAGTGACCATATTTCCTTCAATTTGACTGGTTTATGGGGCACTACAATCCTGAGGTGGTAACAGTGATTTAATTTGTGGCCACAAATACACGTTGCTGTCAACATTTATTGACGTCTGAGGTGCTCAGATCAAAGAGGAGCATATTTTCCTGGAGGCATTCGGTGCTGTTTTCAGCAGCTGATTACATAGATGGGGCAGAAAAATGAGTATGTTTGATGGAGATGTTGCTTGGAAACTGAGGCAGGATCATTAGGCCTATTTGACAGAGCCAGGTGATAGTGAACACAATCAATCTCACGCAATATAATTAATAAATGATCGCACCCAGGCTGTTTAACTAAGAGGCAGAAAACTCTATGCAGTAGAGTCAATCAATTCTACTCATAAATGACCCACGTTTTCCATCAGGTGACCCCATCTTGAATAACAACCAGAGGCAGAGTATAGGGGGAGGGCTAGTTTGGGTGTCTAGACATGTTGCTGAGTGAGTCATGCAGTAGTGAGAACAAACCTATGCTGCTAAATTGGAGCCACCGTTGTCGGATTTCATTTGCTCTTGTCTCATGACCCCCACTGCTGTACTACGTGCTGTACTAACCCTGACTTCCTGTAATGATGGTCAATCAGAGTTCAAATAGTAGTACTCAAATGCAGCAGTACTCTTCAAATGACGAACATCTGCATCTACCTTTTCAGAACACATCCATTTCCAGCTGTTTTCCAAATATAGACTGTTCAATTCAACTGAGATATCCACGTTTCTAAGATTAAAAACATGCATTTTAACACAGAGGAAACCTTGGAATAATTTTGTTACCAAATTTCACAAATTATGCTGACAGAAGACACTTTCTGTCCAATATTTGAAACCCACCATATTCATTTTTTGGATGTTTCAGGCCATTTACTCTGTTTTGTTGGGGGGGAGTTTCTATTTTCTATATTTCTATCCCTCTGGTCCATACAGTTCCCTTAACATTTCCTTGCACAGGAATAATTTGCATTAGCTATCCTTGAATAGCCCTGTTTTCTATTAAATGTAAATGACTTACAGTGTAGCACAAAAGCCTGAAACCATCCCTCTATATACATATGTATACAAATGAAATGAAAGCTTCCATTGTGTGTGACTTTTGTTCCCACTCATTGGAGGATGCAAACTGCTTTCACTTTGACTGGTGGTTTATTTCACTTTGGTTTCAAATCAAATCAAATCAAATCAGATTTATTTGTATAGCGCCAAATCATAACAAAGTTACATCAAGGCACTTTACATATAGAGCAGGTCTAGACCAAACTCTTTATAAAATTATTTAAAGAGACCCAACAGATCCCCCGATGAGCAAGCACTCGGCGACAGTGGCAAGGAAAAACTTCTTTTAAGAGGCAGAAACCTCGGACAGAACATTGCTCAAGGGGGGCGGCCATCTGCCTCGACTGGTTGGGTTGAGAGAGGGAGAGAGAGAGAGAGAGAGAGAGAGGCACAGGGGGGGAAGTTGGGTAGAGTAGGGAGAGAAAGAGAGCAGGAGGAGGGGATATTCAAACAGGTGTAGGCAGGAACATGATGCTGCATGAAGTTCCTAGGAATGATGCTGGATGGAATTCATGAAGATGTGGGAGCAGCAGGCATTGTAGGAACATGGGGTGGTGATGATTCATCACCTGCAGGATGAGGACAGGGAGAGAGAGGAGAGGAAGTGGGAGAGACAGAGGCTTTGGGAAAACATAGTTAGCTTCACAACAACTTGCATAAATAGAAATGAGTGCTATTCATAAAGCAAACCCACCTCCATATTTTCAACACATTTGCTAGTAGACCATACTGCTGTGAAGCAGACTTTCACTGTGGCTGGTAGAGGCTCTTAATATTCTCAGCTGTGCCGTGTTGCCTTCAGTCAAATAAAATTTGACCTGACTCCCTCTCCTTTGCACTCCTTTCTCTGTTCTTCCAGAATGCGGATGACCTTTTGGTTGCATCAGCTGAGTGTCCTAGCGATGATGAAGATTTGGAGGAGTGTGAGCCTGGAAATGGTGAGTCAACTCAGGGAGTTCTGTCTTCGTTGTGCTTGGTATCTAAAAAACAAGGTGCGGTCGAGAAACTAAAGCAAACTAATGTTGTATCCCTTCTTCCACTTTTTGATCTGATGCTTGGTGACTGATCAGCCCTCTGTATGCAGCTGTGATTGGCCAGATGTGTACCCTCCAACCTCCATTCTTATGGGTTTTCAAGGCAACAGGCCGTCACACAATTTGCTCAGCCAAGTGATGTATGCGGCTCTCACCCAGCTGTTGCGCCAATCTCCTGCCTCGACTTTAACACGACAGGACAGTTTCAACATGGAAATGCAGCTTGTTCTGCTCAGCACACAGCTGTATCCTGGCAGACCTGGAAGCTGAGGCACTGTTAGTGTGAACAACAGCTCAAGCAAGGTTCTGACACCTTGACAGGAGATCGGCGTCAAAGGCAGTGTGTTTTAACTCCCTGCCTCTGGGGCGTCTACTTATATAAAGCTGTCTGTAGATGAAAACTGCCAAGAACCACATACAGTGAAGCAGTGTGATTCAAATTAAAGGAACAGAATGATCCAAATTTGAGGCCATTTTGCATCCTTTCTGACAATTAGGTGGTTTCAAATATTATTTCTGATGTGGGAGTTATCACAGCAACAACTTTCTCAGTAAAATACATCATTAAAACAGTGATGGGAGCAGAGCCAGTTCGTCCCCTACGGTTACTTCGAAGGGCGGCAGTAGCCCACACTCACATTGCCACCTGCTCCCCAAAGGAAAAAATATATAAACGTAAAAAAAAAATGTATAATTTATTTATATGCACTTCTTTGGTTTCATCACAGTGTGGGAGTCTCCACTGCTTTTTGCTGCCGTTGATGCTCAGGTTTCTCAACTCTCATATACTTCCTGATTGACCAATCATGAGGTTCACACACACTGCCTGCGATATATTGATATCTTTTCACTAATTCAGATTCAGCCCAAAGATAGACAACTATAGTGGAAGTTTCCATTTTGTGCTGTGTTGCTGTGATGTTAATATGACATTAACAGGTCTCTTCCTTACCTATTTCTTTCTGAGATGGTTGCGTTACATGTAAAAGATCGGTGAGACGGCAAATGTCTAGATCTTATGGCACAGCCAAGACATAGGTGTCAGTACCCCTGTCTGCTCTAACCCTCTACAGTTGATGTACATGTGACACATCCACTGTTATTATGGCCTCAGTGCAATAAAAACTGGCCTGAACATGTTAGAAATCCAGACATTGAATCCAAACATCTGAAAATCAGACTCAAATTATCAGCATTTTTTTTTTTTTTTTTTTGGCATACACAGCCTGGCAACAGTTTGCAGAAAGGACTCCTGATATATTTTTTTTATATTTTTTTATTTGTATAAAGTATATAGTTTGGATGGGGGCTTTAAATCTGATCTTTAGTCTAATTGGTATGTGCAAAATTGGCAGTGGTTTAGTACAAGGAGAGTTATGCAGCAAGATTAATAGCTAAAGATTAATAAATAAAGAAACTTTTGATATTCTTGAAAAGAAAATAGCATGAGAGGGGTTTGCAGCATGCAACAGTGTTGGGATATCCTCCAACACCAACACTTTAGCACACAATGAAAGATATTTGGACCATTAAATCATGGAAAATGGATTTGGTTTATTTTAGTTCCTTAGATTCAACCTTATCACCTCCTGTGAAAGAAACCAAGTCAGTGTGAGGACATACAGTCTATTATGGGCTCATTTCAAATTTTTTGCATAATTAAAAAGGAAAAAAATCCCTAGTGTTACAATGAATGCTGTAATGTTCCAAGAAATAGCAAGACAGTCATTATCAGGAGAAGTGATTATCAAAAAAAGCCATAATATAATTTTTTCCAGGAACAGGGATTAATGGTTTGATTAGAACACATGTTAGACAGGAAAGGCAGATGATTCTTGTTGAAGCTGATATGAACCTGTGTTGAGAAACTTCAGTGTAAAATTCTCTTGTGGTCTTTGTAGGTGGCTGGGACAGAAATAGAGACTCACTTCCCTTCTTATTGAAAGGAGAAATGAGAGTTTTTTGGTGAATGCTATGCCCAGTCTTAATCTCCCATGGGAAAACACAACAATCTCTCTCTCTCTCTCTCTCATACCCACACAATCACAAATATACAACGGCACACATGCTTTACCTTTCCAGACAGGCACTTGTCTCTCTGGCTCTGTGGGTGTAAAGTTTTCTCTCCCGAGAAACAACAAACACATACACACACACACGCTGCGTATCACTCCTTCCAGATGCCACAAGAGTTGCAGTGAAACAAGCCAGCAGGGTCGGATAAGCTTGGGCAAAAAGCGTGGACAAGGAGAGAAGAATCAACATTGTCCAAAAACATGCCCCCCCTTTCCCATTCATCCCTCCACTCACACACGCCTGTGGTCGTTGTGTGATAGGAGCAGTTTCCAGTGTTTTCAGTTACGTATGACAAGGCGGCTTATTGAAGTGCCTTCAGGAAGGAGAACAGATGGTAAAAGCAGTTGTGGGTTTTTGGTTAAGCCAATCGAGATGTGACTTCTTAGAATTCATGACAACCAATACAACGCCTTCCTGCACACAGCCAGAGCAGTGCCATTTGTTTTACAGATGTGGTTATCTGCAGCTGTGATGCTACAATTCAAAACTCCAGGCATGCAGTTGTTTTTTTCTTGCCACTGCATTTGGAAGAGACATGGACTTGCTTGGCTCTGATAAAGGACTTGAGTTAGACCTCATCTGGATTTTTATAAATGTTTAGAAAAACAAACCAAAGCCCATCCACAAGGTAGCCATTGTGGTTTGGGGGCCAAGGAAAGCCAACAGAGCACAATGCATGGTCCACTTAAACATGTACAGTAGCCCATTTATTCTAAAGCACCTATAAAGTGGCAACCACCACAACGTCACCCATCAGTTTGTGAAACAATATGTGGACAAGAAGGTGGAGCTGAGGTGTCATGATGTATTGAAGAAGACTTGAAGCTAGAAACCGAGACCAAAAACTCCCTCAAACAGATCTCGAGCAAAATCAGAGCTCTTCATTGTATTAAAACTATTGCAGACCTGCTTGTAGGCTTCAGGGAGACAAGGCACTCATAATAAAACCAGTAATAATAATAATAGTGGTGGAACCAAAACTGTTCATGACCGCTGTTAAAATTTCATATAACTTGTCTGTTTGGTTCCCAAACTTTTCCTGCCAATGTCCCACTTGAAAAACTTTAAATTGTTGGTGGCCGACATCAACAGACAGTTAAAGTAACAATCGAACTTCCAGGACTAAACCATGATCATGGTGCACGTCTAACCCCTTGTCATTCACAGCCCATCTCCTGACACTCTCTCCTTTTAATTTTTCCAGTTGTCCCAGTTTTTGCCAAGGCTGTAATCTTTTTTTCTTGTGTCCACTATCAGTAAGCAATTAAACAATGTGGTTTACCTGAAAAACAGCTCCAGCCAATGTCAAAAGTTCAAAGCTGCTGTCCATAGGTCATCTGTGTAGCCGGATCCATTAGCCTTTTTTTTTACATACGGTGACATAATTTATGTCCAAATCAGAAGCAGGAGGTTGGGGTTGTAGTTGCAGGCACATCTCGTCACAGCCCAGCACTGGTGGCCAACCCACAGGTTGGCGGCTATTGACCTAAGCTAAGACTTGATCTAACTGGCTTGATTCTCACCACAGTAACGTCTGAATAGCTTTAGGTTTGAGTGCGAAACTTGAGACTTGCTGGTAACATAAGCCCACCACTGTCATTTATTCCTGGACTTTTGAAGCGCCCTACAGCTAACAGATGACTCCCCTCCATGTAAAAAGCTCACTGCGTGCTGGTAAAGTCAGAGTTGATGTGAAAGAGAAAAAGCAGAAAATGTGAGAGAAAGATCTGAGGAGGAAAGAGCTGGAAGGAGTGCACTTGTGAGGGACTGACTCTCTTAGAGATTTGTGTCACGTTCCTTTGCACTCGGAGCATAACAGAGAAATGAGGGGAGTAGAGAGAGAGATACAGAGGAAAAGAGGGTGCAAAACTGAGAAAGGTAGCTGAATGAAATTCATGTGAATGATTTCTGTCTTTCCCACCAGGCTAATTAAACTTTGACTTTGTTAGGGAGGCTTAATTACATCACCCACTTCAAGCTTCCATCAGGAACAGCAAGACCTAGGAAGAGGGACAAAGCAAAACACACACTTATAAAGATACTGGATTTTTACATTTCATGAACACAAATACATAAAAATACATAAAAAGCACTTATAGACACTCATTAATCTATGTAACGCAATTTCACCTTCAACAAGTAGCAACTATATTTAATTTTATTTCTATAGTTCCTTTTCTTACTTTTCTCTATCTCAGCACGACCTCACTTTCCGTCTCTGTTGCATACCTCTGAGCTACTTATCAGTCACAGGATGTTGTAGGCACTATATCGGTTTTAGTCAGAGAAGATCAGGTTTTGAAGAGCTGCTCAATAATTCATCAGATGTCACACTCCCTGTGAATGTTTCTTTTTAGGTCAAGGTTTGAAACCAAAAGTTTGGGTGATAGATGAGGGATGACCTGGAGACTGTGACTCAGAGCCTGGTTGATGGGTTTAGAAGTCAGTTATTTGTTGGTGTGACACTTAACTGATCCCCTTTTCGCTCTAAATAAACAGCCCCACTTTAAATATAAAGGATTCACAGGTTACATGTTTACCAGTGCCGAAGCTTGAATCAACATCCTGCCGATGATCGTTCTGTGACTCCTGACAATGGCATCAATCGGAAATAATGTCGGAGTTCAGATAAGTTGTCGACACTGAAGAAATAACGAGATTGGTTGAATCCCAGTTGGACTGAAGAATAAAAAATCAACAGTGTGAATGTTCACAAATAGAACAAAGACTATTGATTAGACCGAGGTATTTTTACAAGGCCAGGGTAGTTTATTTATATGGCACCATTTAATCATTTATAGTACAACACAAGAGGCAGGAAAAATAAGGCGATACAAAAAATATTAAAAGAGGATTCAAAAGAATAATATGGACACTGAAAATGAGCTGAAATGGAATAAAACATAATATATTGATTTTACTTCCATTAATAAATGATTGAGTAATGCACAGTGTGTCATTCATTATTAAATGCCTATTACATAATTCAGCAAAAATAAAATTTAAAGTAAGTTATCAAAATTTAACTACCTCTCTACCATTTTTATTATTATGGTGTCAAATGGAGGTAGAGGTACAGTAGTTGTCATTGGAGTGCGTTTGGGTAAGAAAGAGAGAGATTACAGTTGTGGTGTTATCAGTTCTGCCTATGTATAAATGCACATAACTAAAGCCTAAAAAATGCCATTTTAATCAGATGCAATGTGACCATTTTATTTCATTACTGGCCAGTGGAGCAAAACATATTTCTGCAGCAAACCATCCAATTTCTCATTGAAATTATAATCAAAATCACCTAAAGCAGTGGAAAAAGAGCAGGTTGTTCATTCTCCTTGTGTCACTGCCTTTCTCAGCAAGGAGCCCAATTTTAAACAAATATCCTAGTTTCTCCCAAGAAGGTGGTGGAGGAACACCAAGTCACTGGACTTAGATATTCTATTTTCTATGTCAGTTGTTTTGCAGAAGCCAGTTAACATTGCAATACAGTAGCTAAAAAATAATAATAATAATAATAATAACATAACAAATATACATAGAAGGGGAAAGCAGCGTGAAAAACAATAAACAGGTACCACTGCAAAGCAAGGAGGTGGTGTAGTGGCTTGATATCATCTAGTTGAGATTCTCTCTGCATGTTGGAGATTTATGCCATAGTGAGGTGGGATGAACAAAAATAACACCAGGCTGGCCACAACTACAAATCCAGCCAGCTGCATGTAGTCGATATAGGTGCTGATGAACAGGAAGGGGCTGACTTTGTGACTCCCAGTGTGTTGCAATATATCACCCCAGAGAAGCAGCAGAAAATGCAGCAGTTCAAGGAGGGAAATGTTTCTGGGTTGGGGGTTTTTTGTGTTGTTTTTTTTTTTTTTTTGTGCCCCTTTTTGTGGAAATAATGCTCATAATTGTCCCTATTGTGGAATGTTTTAAGCAAACAAAAGAAAATATATTATTCTCAGACACACTGTTGGATTTTCCATCTCCTTTTTGCTCTAAATATTCGAAATGGATGGAAGCTCAGTAACGTGATCTGCAGAATATTAAATGTTTGCCAAGAGACCAGCGTAGATGCATTAGTATCCATCTGCCTTGTTCTCATTTTGAGTAAATGGGGGGGGGATGAGTCATACCAACAGCGTGGTTGGAGTGGCATGTGGGCAAAGATAAAGAAGTTTCATCATGTTGGCAAAACGTGCTTGTACCACCTGAGCTGTTCAAATCAATGGAGTCAGACTTATCAATCAGGCTCAATATCTCAGAGTCTCTCTTGCTTTAACACATAAATGGCACTGTTACAATGTTAGGGAAAGAGACACCCACACATTGGAATCATGCTGCACATGTTTGTATCAGACCTGGTCTCATTCAGGCCTGGTTTTGGTGCATCAGCCCTCAGTGACAGAGTGAAGGTGAAGTAGATTGTAGGAACATTCACAGAAACTGTTAAAAATAGCTAAATGTCTCACACTCATCGGGGTTGACAGTGACAACCTCCTACAAGTTTGAAATAAATCAATTCCATCTGTGGTTCTCGACAGCTTTCCAGCAGGTGAAAAAAAAAAAAAAAAGCATCTATGAACATACCTGCCACTTACTTTTCCCAGCTGGCATCTGGGTGCCGACTGAACAGTGGCAGCTGCATACAGTGGGCAGAGGCGGCCGTCGCAGGGAAAGGGGGGTTGGCCAACTGAAGGAGTAGATTGGTTTAAACAGTGGGCGCTGTTGGGCTCGTGTTGCACAATGAAATGAAATGAAAAGATGGCTCCATTGATAACGACCAAAAGATCTGAGATCTGACTCGGTCTGTGGATGAGGGCTGATGCTCATTATTTTTTCTGGTAGCCACTGTCTGTTGGTCAGATGGGGTGATGCCATGAGGCCTTCAGGCTTTGGCTCCAAACGTCAAAGAGCAGCAGAGTGTAATGTTGTTGGTACAACTCTTTATTTATAGACAAATATGTATATTTTCCCCCTGAAGATTAAGGCAGGGAAACAGTTTCCCATATCTGTGCTGTGTTAATATGACCACTCAGTAATGGGTGGGCTGCTGGTATAAAGATTTAAATTCCACTTGCAGCATCTCTGCCGCACAGAGAGATGGCAAAGTCAAGATAACAAAACTAGCATCACACATTTGTCCTGTACCTCTGGGGAACTGTCTCTGAGGTCCTGCCCAAAAAAAAAAAAAAAAAAAATAGAAAGTACTTCATTTTTTTTATTTCTTTCTTCTGTGACTTTGACAAGTTATTTCACAAAACGAAATCTCATTTTTTTTTCTTAACACACTGAACTAAGCAAAATACTTTGCACCTGCTCGCGCCTACTTGGTGCGACTCGTCTTTGATCCTCAAATGTGCCGCCTCACTCTGCTGTCCTCTCTGCCTTCAAGGTGAAGCGCAGCCCTCAAACATAGACAGAAAATATAATGGAGAGAAAGAAATAAAAAAAAAAATTAAAAAAAAACTTGAGCATTGCCATGGAAACTAGCCTTTCCAGGACTGATATTGAAATAAGCAGTTAGTAATTCTTCAACCCTTCTTCTAAGTTTTTTCCCTCCACAGCTCTCACATTTTGCTTCATTTCAAGGCCTGTTCCTGTCAAGTGTGTTGATGTGTGATGATTTGTTACAGTGGCAATGCATAACCCTTTGTAACAAAGCCTTCTGCCAATCTTTGACTGAAAATGTATGCTTGTGTAACTCAAAAGGTTTGGAGTGTCTTTTTTCTGGGTTTTTTTTTTTTTGAGAGTTGCCAAGCTGATAAAAGGTCATGGGGGGATCCCTAGAGTCCCAAATCTACCCACACCCCTCAGCCATCCATTAGCTGCTCAGCCCAACAACCCCACCTCACCCACTTGAGTTGTTCTGTTTTACATTATCAAATGAACAAAGAGCCAGAGTCATGATTTTATTCTCGTGATGTTGGCATTTCCTTGGTCACGTTTCTACTGTTACCTTCCCTTCTTCTCCCCTTCCCCCTCCAAAATGTGCCATAATCTAATGCCCCCCGTCATGTTTTTCTCTTGCTTCCTTGACTTTGTCCCTTACACATTTGTCAGACTGAAAAGAAAATTGTTATGTAGTGTATAAACAGACTGTAACTGATATTCTGCCATGTTCTGCTAACATATCTATGTTTAACCATTAATCACAGCTGAGCTTCCAGCCACTGATAGAGTTTCTCCTGAATTAATGCAACTTTTTTTTCTTCATTTTTCGCAAATAATTTATGTGACACCCATAATCTTTATCTAATTTGGGTGTTCATTTCACAGTGGGGTAAAGTCACAACACATAACTGAGGTTTGAAAAATAAATCTGGCTCACTGAGATTTTTTTTTTTTTTTTAAGTGTTTAACATGTGCTTGGGGTTGTTTTAGAGGAACGTGATTGCCCCGTGTTTATGTGTGGGGGTTTGGGAGGGAAGTGGGCATCAGGGACTCATGCAACAAAAGGAAGCAGTTGTGTTAAGTACTGTCTCTGTGCTGTGTAATGTGCACTGAGATTTTGTATTAAAGAAAGCAGGGGAATCAGTTTCCTTCAGCTGCTCCTGAGGTTTTCCACACAGATAAAGCCAATTACAAATAACTATGCAGGGCAGGGGTGGGGGGGGGTGGTTAGGCTATTCTTCATAACAAGAAAAAAACACATTGTATAATTCAACAATACATTTTGTTTTACATTCTAATGATTTTTCACATAATTAAAAATACAAAAGAAGAGAGGAGGTAAAGAACGGGGGCGGGGTGGGGGGGGGGAGTTGTTGATCACTATCCGAGAACAATCTTACACAGCTTTCTTTTTGTAATTTTTTTTTCATGCAAAAATCATGCGGCCAATTTGTTGATGTAAGTGACCTGAACCTCGTGGTTTGCTATCTTATTTAACCAATCAGACAAGAGACTTCTGAGCGCTAGGGCAGAAAGCTTAGGCAAGACTAGACAACACAGTTAGCAGTGAAGGATAGGCTGTGTAGTACAATAGATGTAAAGTTGTTGAGTGTCATTTGTAGTCTATTATTATCCTGTATTAGTGATATAACATGTAGGTCTGTCCAGCACAGGGATTTAGGTCAGAACAGTCAGGAACAGGTACAGGATAGAGTATTTTCTTACATCTTGTATTTTATTTCAGTTCAGATCTAGACAGAATATGAACTTTTTAAATAGAACAGACTAACTAAACTTATATAACTAACCTCATGTTAAGTGTTAGTGCTTTTCTAATGCTGGTGTTGCTGTATTCATATGAACTGTTTTTCTTTTGTTGACTGGAGGTGGTTTCTCTCTCAGGTGGTCTCTGACACTCTGTTCTTCCATTGTCTCTTTCTTGTCCTAGGAGGTGAATTAGTGTTGCCCATAATAACAGTGGACTCCCTAGACCCCCCATCCATCGCCACCCGTTATCCAGTAATCCCCCCGCCCCCAACCACTTACCACCCTTTCCTCACCCTGCTCGAAACCACCAAAGAGTCCCTTCCCTTGCCCAATGGCCGACCCCCATGCCCCCTGGACCAGGAGGACTGCGAGGAGACCATCGAGGTGTCGGCGTATGGCTCGGGGGAGATGACCGAGTCAGATGACGAGGATTATTACAAAAACTCCCCCTTGGTCACCGACAGGACTGTCCTCCCTCCTCCACCAGCCGTTGAAGGCGGTGTCCAGAACCCCCAAGACCGCCATTTCTCCCGCTTTCCCAACTCCCACCGCCCACCTCTCTCCTCAACCCCCACGGCAAACCCCGACCAGCTCAGCCCCCGTATCAAGCCACCTAATGGCGGCAGCAGTAGTAGCAACAACAATATCCCTGCCGGGAAAATGAACACCCGGGATCAAGTGCTGCTGCCTCCAGCCCACCCCTCATCAGACCCGGGCCACCGTAGAGTCCCTGGAATAACCTACCCCCCAAATTTCCCCCATGTTCCCACTCCAGATCCTACGTCTCCTGAGAGAGGACTCCCCGGCGCTGTGGAAGTGCAGCAGTCCAGCAGCACCACAGGAATGGTGGTTGGCATCGTGGCGGCCGCCGCCTTGTGCATCCTCATCCTGCTCTATGCCATGTACAAGTACCGGAACCGTGACGAGGGCTCCTACCAAGTGGACCAGAGCCGCAACTACATCAGTAACTCAGCCACACAGAGCAACGGAGCACTGGTGAAGGAGAAACAGCCCAGCACTGCCAAGACAGTCACCAAGAACAAGAAGAACAAAGACAAAGAGTACTACGTCTGAGGGAGCGCTGCCGTGACACACAGGGACAGACAGCAGACGCACTTAGAGAAGGAAAGAGACAAGAGAGAGAAAGAGAGAGAGAGGAAGGGAGAAAAGGCAGTAAATGGAAAACGGTGAACGTTGCAGAGTAATTAATTCTAAATCTCAGTATTGTCAGGTGACCATACATACAACACCAATTCCAGTCCAATCAAGTCACCAAGATGACATCATGGTTCTGGTCACACTCTTCAGCAGTGCTTTGATTAATTTGACTCCTTATTAAATGTTGACCATGGTGCATACACCTTGTATCTCTACATGTACTGTGCCAACACCTGCGTACCGAATGCTGATAAAACAGTGATTTATGGGTTAGTATATGACAGGTTATTTAATGTCTCAAGTACTGTAGGAATGCACCACCACCATCAGTATTTGTGTCATGGTCTATTCTTCATTCAGAGGCAAGCTCATGGTGTAAAGTCTTCACCTTTGACAGTATGAAACAAATATTTTCCAACAACGCTTGAATTAGCAACTTGATATCACTTGTAAAATCAGTATACTGCCAGCTTCCAGAAACACAGCGTCAAATCCAGCTGTCTGACCTCTGGAGGTGCTTGACATCTCTGACTCCACACACCTCTCATCAGAGCTCTCTCTCTCTTCCTCTCATTGGCTCGTTCACTCTGTTTCTCTCCTTGTCTACGTAGCTCAGCAGCCGGTGCAACGTAAACTCTGCCGTGTTTCAAGCATGTAGTATTCATTTACGAAAAAGAGATAAAAACTGTTTTTCTTTCTGTGGAGTTTAAAAAACAAAAAATATGATGATTGAAGTTCATAACAACGTTAAACGTAGCAACTATGTGCGATTCCACTTGCTCCAACCTAACGGATGCTGACTTGTACGTTTAGACGCCAAAAACTTCTTGAGGCCAAAATCCCTTGGTCGTCCTTTGTTCCAGCAGATCTGTGTCATGTGTCTCTGGGGCTCCAAGGGGCCCTCTCGTGGGCCAGCAGAGAAACTGTTTCACGTCCTTACAGTTACTAATCACAGAAAAACAGAAAAAACCTCCAGCAAACAAGATGAACTGTTCTATATAATTATAAATATATGTATAGAAGTTGCAGAAACTTATGGACCTAAATCGTGAGCGAGTGGAAAAATGAGAGATTACTGATAAGACGCAGTGAAGATCGACTTTAGGATTTTTGACGTTGGAACAATTTCACCGCCTGGACCCGTGCCCCCACCCCCAACTCCCCATTTCATGAACAGGATGGCTGATGTAATGCCTTGCTGCAAGGCTCAGTCCCTTTGGTTTGCTCTTTTTTTTTTTTTCCTTTCTTTTTTTTTTTCTGGAGAAACGAGAGACATTTTAGGAAAAATTCCTTCTTACTGGAGTTGTGCGGTGGAGAGAGATACCTTGCAGCTGAAAAAGCGACTGTGTCTTTCACCCACACCCCCCCTGTCCACCCACGTCCACCCCAACGCCACCCTAACCCCTCCCTCTCCAGCCTGACTGGACTGATGGCAGCCACTAGGCAAACGCAAACTTTGTGGCAAGAGCACACAAATGAAAAGGTGAACGGCAGTTCCCCGGAAGATGTACAACAGAACTCTAGTATTCCAATTTTCTCAACTATTAAAAAAAGAAAACTGTACCATGAAAAGAAAAGAAAAATCCTGAAAAAAGTTTGTGAAATGTCTAAATATTTGACTCTCATCCCATTACTAAGAGAAATGTGTTTTCCCTACTATCATTCCTGTTTGGAGAAAAAAAAATGTCTATGATTCTGGGAAACTGAAATTTCTATGTATTTTCCTTTGGTAATCAAGCAAATGGAAACCCCACATGCTCCTTTTCTGCGGGGGGGACAGATCCTCCTCTTACTCCATCATCCATTCGTCACCCTCAATCTATTTTTTGTCCTGCATCTACTCCTTGTTCTCTATATGGCAGATTGTATGTCCTCATACCCTGTGGACAAAGCTGGCTCTATCCATCCTTCATTTTTTTTTTTTTTTTATGTTTTTTATTTTATATCTGTTTCTGTCTACATGGCTGGACACAAATTGACCAGCTCCACCCCTTCACTCTGCTGCCACATTTGTCTGGTTTCTCTCTTTCTCCATTCCAAGCATACTCCTCCCAGTATCTTCCTGTTCTTTCTAAATGTTATTGTAAAAGTGTTCCAGTGAGATGACTCTAAATATGTGTACATTAACAGAGGGAATACACTTGGTTATATACTTCTTACTCCCCGTGTTGTGTGGTCTCTTTATCGTCTACTTGTCTTTCAGCCTAATTTGGTTTACACTTAGGACATAACAAAATTTGTACATACAACATCAAACTTCTGGAAAAGATTCTACCCATTCATTCATTCACCATATCATTTATCCTCATAGGGTCATGGAGGGGCTGGGGCAAATCCCAGCTGAGGGAGGGGTTCACCCTGGATAGGTCAGTCTATCCTGGGGCCACACTACTACATTTTCATTCTAAAACAGCATTTTAAAATGAAAGCAATCTCCATCCAGAAACCTAAAAACACACATGCATGGCCATTAATGGACACTGGGCACGTGTGAGCAGGTGTAAACAGGAAGCAGATGAACTACAGTCAATTATACACAGCTGAAAATGATGGAGAGGGTCAAAATACAAATGGAAAGTATTGTAGACCAAAATACCTGTGTGTGACAGCACGGTGATGGTTTACATCATGGTTTTAAATTTTAAATGCTGATGTATAGAATCGATCTACAGTTGTTTTAGCAACAGAATTATATCAATGGTGCTTTATTAAATATACGCCTGTTGTAGAGTACTGCAGAACTGATGATTATATGAGCGAAACACAATGATAGCATCACTTATCATAATAGACAGGTGCAGGTCATTAGATGTAGACAAACTTTATTCGTGAAGAACACCATGTTACTTTGAACTGAAACTCACTGCAACCACTTTTGATGATATGAGTACATCCTGACTTTTTGTTTGTGTAAAACTCATCAGTCAGATTTCAGTCCAATGAACACCCTTGTCCAAAATGCTTTTCCTATGGTTAAAAGCACTTCATCACAAGAGGGCAATCAGCTCGGGGGGATGATAATCCAAAGTTTAAAGAGCAATCATAAAACTCAAGAACGTCATCCGACACCTCTCCAATCAGGAGTTCCGTGGAGCAACTTCTGTGTATGACAATTTTGGGGGTTTTTTTTTTGGAATGCAAAGAGTAAGGTAAGCTCTCCAAATTCATCACATGATCTTTGCGCCTTAGATGCATGTAAGTCAAAGTATAGTCAGTTTTGATAAGGCTTATATTAAATGATAGCTTTATTTATTTATGTATTTATTGAAATTTGATCCAAATGAACTGTGAAATGTAATGCCCTAATGGTCTGGCAGAATTTATTTAGCTCACACATTTGACAGAGCACAGCCTTTTCATTTTCAGTCCACAGGTTTTCCATTGGAAACAGAAGAGAAATGAGAAGCTGGGTGGTTTCGTTATGAGAGTCTGACCATTTCATTCATCTTCAACCACTTATTCATTTCCGGGTCGCAGGGGTGCTGGAGCCAATCCCAGCTCGCACTGGACAAGGGCGGGGTACACACCCTGGACACGTCACCAGTCCAACACAGGGCCAACACACAGAGACAGACAAAGACAAAGAACCACTCACTCACTCACACAGTAAGACCTACGGACAATTTAGAGTCACCAATTAACCCACGATTAAACACGATGTCTTTGGCCGGTGGGAGGAAACCGGAGTACCCGGAGGAAACCCACGCAGGCACGGGGATAACATGCAAAGGCTCCAGGCAACAAACCCGTGACCTTCTTATTGTTGGGCAACAATGCTAACCACGTGCTGCCCTCTCAGACTTTATGTGACCTTTAAATTATTTTACAGCCCACCTATGATCCTGCAATACATATAAATATGGTGCTTACACATGATTGCTTTGGTAATCAAATTCAATTTAACCTTAACTTACTGTATGTTTCACCCTTATTAGTTTTCAGCCTTGCTTGCAGCTCTTTGATTCTCTTTGTAGATACCATCAGAATGCAGACATACACCGATAAGGTACAACATTATGACCACTGGCAGGTGAAGTGAATAACACTGATCATCATTTCATCATGGCACCTGTTAGTGGGTGGGATATATTAGGCAGCGGGTGGACATTTTTTCCTGAAAGTTGATGTGAAGCAGGGAAAGTGGGCAAGCATGAGGATTTGAGTGAGCTTGACAAGGGCCAATTATTGATGGCTAGTCAAGTGGGTCACAGCATCTGACAGAGCAGATGAAGATGCTCACATACCGATGGTTGGGCAGAGCACCAAAAATGGGTACATGAGCATCAGAACTGGACCAGGGAGCAATGGAAGTAAGTGGCCTGGTCTGATGAATCACTTTTTATTTCATGTAGATGGCCGAGAGCATGTGTGTCACTTACCTGGGGAACACATGGCACCAGGATGCACCATGGGAAGAAGGCAAGCCAGCAGAGCTAGTGTGATGCATAGCAGCTACCCAAGCATTGTTGAAGACCATGTACACCATTTCATGGAAAATGGTATTCCATGATGGCTGTGGCCTCTTTCAGTAGGATAATTCACCATGCCACAAAGTAAAAATTTGCAAAGCCCCACCTCGCAACTTAAACAACTCAAAGGATCTACTGCTAACATCTTGGTAGCAGATACCACAGCACACCTTCAGGGATATAGTGGAGTCCAGGCCTCAAATAGTCAGGGCTGTTCTGGCAGTAAAAGGGGGGCTGACACAATATTAGGCAGGTGGTCATCCTGGATGCAGCATATGGCCACATTATGCACCACCCAGCACATATGAACGTTAATCTAACCCTCACTGCATGAGAGGAATGAATCTAATCTCTGGACCCTTAACAATATAACTTGTTGCAGACGGGACCAGGGATAGAATTTGATAAGATTTCCAATATCAAGTCTATTTATTGGTGCAATTCTTTATCAATTCCCATCACAATCATTGATTTTCTGTGTGTGAAATCGAGTAAAATGGAATTACAGATGTTTGTGCCACCACTAAGATCTCCCGTGAAGCAGCTCTCAGTCTTCTATATAAAGTAAATCCATCTAAAGAAGACATGGGGAAAACAAGAGATGCTTCTCGGCTAAATTAACAACAGAACAGATAAGTTGTATGTGCCGAAGTCAAACTTGTAGACAGGAAGTTTATCTGATTGTTATTCCCACAGTTCACTCTCATGTCTTGCTCTTTGCATGACCAGACAGATGGTTTTGCTTAATTTTCAGTTTGACATGACACTGCATATGGAAATAATGACTGTCCAGATCTAATTGAGCAAACTGGTGATAAGCTCAGGGACATGATTCACGACAATTTGAAACTGGCTTTCCTTCTAAGCTGGCATTGGATTTCTATCCTAGTTGGGACAGACCACACAACCAGAGTACCCAGTGTCATACCTTTAGTTGTGTTCAATGAGACATAAATAAATATAATTTGTTCTTTATTCCAAGTTCAGCTGTGTGTGTTTCCCTCCTTTGGCAAATTTGTGGCTTGTTTATTGCAGATCTTGGTGAGTTGCTGTGACAGACTATTTTAAAGGATCACACAAGTTTATCACTGAGGCATGAAAAATTGCGGTGTGAAAATCACACTAAAATATTTTGGTAGTTGTAAAAATGTTGTGACTCTTAATTAATATTGCAAAACAAAAAAATATAAGGCAGCAGTGAAGATAAATTAAATACCACCACTGCTGTGTCTGAGTCCAGCTCTACTGTGCTGCAGTTGCCTTTGATGCAGCTCTTTCTCTTTAAGTTGCTGGAGCCTGATCAGATCCAGCTAATTTGAAAACACTCTCCCAAAATGAAAGAGCAGTTCAGTTTGTGAAAACACAACAGTGAGAACAGATTTGGTTGACGTTTTGTTCCTCTGTGTCACAAACCAAAGTTGGATCACATGTAATGCAAATGCTTGTCTCTCAGAGAAGGAGAGAGAGCTGCAGAGGAAGCAACAGTAGAGATAAATGCCACATGTTGCCCTGAACCGTAGGCAGCGACACCCGTCACAGATTTTCATAAAGCTCCTCTAAGAGACAAAGGCACAAGCCTGGTAGGCTTGATGCTGACTGGTGAAAAAATGCAACAAAATTTGTCAGCATCAATGAAAATGTCAGAGTCGTGACACAGTAAAGGTACAGATTATGAGTATTAGTTTTGTCAGGTTTTTAGGTTCTGCAGTTTCCTTTTGGTTTTCCAATGTGTCCGCTGTGGTGTGTATTTCTGTGACCTACGCTGGACGTGGCTGACCTACAAGCCACTCTCCCAGCAATTTACTGACATCCCTTCTGATCATCTGCACTGATCACCACTGCCTCCTTCACCTCATATATACCAGTCCCTTCTCTCCACTCTTCATCTTACCTTCAATGTCCAGCCACACTCAGCTGCTCCTTGCTGAGCCACAGCTAGCCCTGTCCTCTGGTCCTATCAAAGATTCCTCACCTAGGAACTGTCCGGGTAATCACCTGTTCCTACTTCTGCCCCTGGAACTAGTTGGCACCTCTGAAACACATTCAGTTCAGTCTGGATCTTGCTTGTCCAGTGTCTGCTCCCAGAGACACTCACCAGACTCACCACCTCGCCAGAATTCCAATGAGCCCCAGTGCTTCCTCCATCACCCAGCAAGCACCAGCAAACCAGCCAGCTCCACCCACAGACTCCTATCCAAACCTTCCCTTCCCCTTTCAGAGACAGTTTGCCTCATCACCTCCTCCACAGAGGAGAGTTTACTGATTGACACTCACAGTTCATAATTTTATAAACCGTTTAAAGTGGTCTCCTGAGTGATACATTGTGAGTCCAGTACTTGAATTTAACATCAGTCCTGTTGCTGTGACAGGACACTTTATGTACCTGATGAAATCCATGTGCGTTCTGCAGTGAGTGTGTGTTCAACTCAATATGTTTAGGATATCAAATCCTCTGTACCCATTGCAAATAAACATCCAAAAAGACACTTCTAACAAATCCAGAGCAGCTTGAGAAGCATCATGTTTAATTTAGTATTGAGGTAAAAATAATCCATGATAGCTGTCTACACATTCATGAATATGGTGCAGAGTCTGCTGAGAGCTGGTTCAAAATGTTTTTACTGGGCTTCTGCATCTATATTTTCTTAGAAGCATAGATCATGGCGGCATAGTGGTTAGCACTGTTGCCCCACAACAAGAAGGTCGCAGTTTACGTGGGTTTCCTCCGGTTACTCCGGTTTCCTCCCACCGTCCAAACACATGCGTGTTTAGGTTAACTGGTGACTCTAGATCTGAGTGTGAGTGTGAGTAGTTGTTCGTCTCTCTCTGTCACTATGTGTTGGCCCTGCAATGGACTGGTGACCTGTGAGCTGGGATTGGCTCCAGCAATCCCCTACGACCCAGAAAAGGATAGATCATGGATAAATGTACAAATCCTCATATAACTCTAATGATGTGTGTCTCATATATGTGAGTCATTTTAATAGTTTGTCAAATAGTAGTCGGAAAAAAAAAATAGAGATCATGAAAACATTCCTGATTTTTAATCATGTCATACAACTCACAGCATACACTTTGCCAAGGGAATGGGGTTTTTTTTTTTTAATTATTATTATTTTCTATTCTTTTATAATTGTCACCCTCAGCTCATCAAGGCTGCATACTTTCATTCCACTGCCACTGCAGCATAAAGTCATGCATGCATAATCACAGGAGCATACATACATGAGTCTGATCGTGTGTGCCTTTTTCCACTCTTTCCCTAGTGTGTTTATATGTGTATTTGTATGTACATATTTTTATTGTCTACTTGTGTGTCTACAAATAAAAAAACCCTAGGAATGAAAGAGCTGAAATCCTGAAAATGAATGAAGATTAGAATGAATGATCAGGAAGGAATTCTGATTAAAAACATTGATTGGATGAAAATGGAAAATAAAATGCAATGATTGAAAAGTTGTTGACAATTAACGGCTCACATCGGACTGTGACAAAAACACCTTGGCATTTAGTGTGTGTAAATAATTCATGTTGCTATATAGAAGTTGTCAGTTGTCTTCATTAGGATGCAACTGAATGGAAATGTACTGAGTCACTGATACGTGGTATTCAAACAACCTTTGATGGTACAAGTTTTCCCAGGCAAGTAATAGTGAGACACTGTTATTGCTGCAGTCTGATCAATTGAGTCTGCTGTTGCAGGAGCAGTTGTTATCTCTCCCTTTTTCTATAAAGAATTTTCACCTCTCTGGCTGAGAACCTTTTTTTTTTTTTCTTTATTTGTGCCAAAATAAATAGATGTCTGAAGGGTCCATATACTAGGCAGACAAAATAACAACAAAAAACAATAGATATATAGAGATAGAGTCGAAAAGTAGATGACAGTCTGAATTTGTGTGGTTTCATATTTTTGACCTATGCTGACAGCTGGGATTAGTTCCAGCACCCCTGTGACCCTGACGGATAAGCAGTTGAAAATCAAATGAAAAGAAAATTATATATTTATATATTATATATATATAAGGGAAATAGAAAATGATAAGAAGTAAATAGTGATGGGTGTCCAACCAGGTTGGTCTGCCTTGGAGCCGGACATCAGGTCTCCCCCATGAAACTCCAAGCCACTCATTCAGGCACATTCAGGCCACAGGCAGTTAGGTGAAAGTGCAAGAGAGAGCTTGGTCTAGATCAGTCCTATATTTTAAATGCTTTGGTGTAACGTTTTTAGGATTAGGAGCGGCATAATCCCTCCTTTGACCAGAAGAGGCTCAGGCCATCAGACCAGACCCCTCTTGCCCTCCTGGTTGATGACCGTTCCTGTCAGTTAATCCTGAATTTTACTTTTACAATATCAGGATGATCAGCCATCAGTCTGTCATCTTCTTATTCCAACAGTGTTTTCATCAAGCTATCTAAACTAATTACAGTAATTGTTCGAAACCTGTTTGTTTTACTATCTCCCACTGGGACATGTGAGTGGTAGTTTAGTTCACTCTCCTTCCCCCATGGATAATCACAATCACCTCTAATTAACTTAAAAATAGTGGCTCAAAAGTCGATGTGGCGCTTCCTCCATAGGGATTGAATTGGCACAAAAAGCCAGTTTGAATTCAAAAGCCCTGTCAGTGAATCTGGAGCAGAGGTTGGTGAAGGTAAGGAGAAAAAGGACTGCACTTCTCGGCTCCTGTTTGTGTGTGTTTCCTCCCAGTTTCATCATCTAATCTATCCAACCATGAGCTGTTCCCCGTGGCCGCTTCTCCCATTTACTCACCAATCATAAAAATATGAAGTACAGACATATATGGATCACGCCAATGCAAGACAAGTCAAAAGTACTTGGTTCACTTCGTCACCCTCACTGGTACTCCTACAGAGAGCTGTTTCTACACTGCTCTGCACGACATGCAACAATTTAATGAGACGAAAAAGTCAAAAAACAAAGCTGGGGCATCATTTCTACACAGAGAAAGCTCTGCCTGACAAATATGACATCAATGGTTGGACAGACAATCAGCAAAGAGGCAATCTCAGTGGCCAATCCTGCATTTCAGCCCATTGCTTGAGTGTGTATTCACACAAATGTGAGCATCGTTGACGTTGGTGTGTATGTGTGTTGTTCAGTATTTAATTGTCTGTGTGATCATGCACTCTAACGCAGCATGTGTCAACAGAACACTGTGTAAAGTCAAGGAAGTCCAAGCAGGCAATTCTTCTCACATGGTTTACACAGACCCCATGGAGAATCTCTATGGACTGTGTGTAGGCCCTGTACAGACTCTGTATAAACCTTTTATAAACCCTTTGTGTACCCTGTATACATCCCATACCAACTCTGCATGGACTAAGCATAGAGCCTGTATATTTTCTGTGTAGACCCTATGTAATCCCTGTAAAAACTTTATGTAGACCCTATATAAACCCTATCTAGATTTGATAAAAGCTGTATCAAATCTCTGTAGATCCTGTATATACTCTGTATTGACTCTATATAGACCCTTTATTTTCTCTATCTAATCCATTAATAGACTCTATGTAAACCCTGTATTGACCCCAAACAAACCATGTATAGACCCTGTATATACTCTGTATGGACTATGCATAGACTCTTCATAGACTCTGTGTAGACCCTGTATCTGCTCAGCATAGACACCATGAAGACTCTTTATAGACCCTTTTTAAACTCCTTATATAAAATGTATAGACATTGTATATACTCTGGTAGATTCTGTATGGCTAGTCTCTGTCTAGAGCCTTTACAGACTGTATCAACTCTGTATAACCCTGAATAGACCCTGTATAGACCCCATATAGACCCTGTGTAGACCATCCATAGACCTTTTGTAGACTTTGAATGGACTCTGTACAGACCCGATACAAACCCTGTATAGATCCTGTGTAGACAATGTGTAGACTGTATCGACTGTGTGTACAACCTATAAAGACTCTCTATAGACCCAATATAGACTCTGTTTATACTCTGTATAGACCCTATGTAGAACATGTATAGACTGTGTAGACCCTGTATATTCTTTCAGTGGACCCTGTATGGACCCTGTGTAGACTCTGTACAAACTCTGAATAGACCCTGTGCAGAGCATGTATAGGCACTGTGTATACATAGACCCTGTATAGACAATTTTTAGGCTTTTTGCTGACGAAGGATAGAACCTTGTGTTGACCTTGTAGTTCAGACCCTGTTTGAACTCTGAGTAGACCCTGTATAAATTATGTATAGACTCTGGATACACCCTGTGTAGAACACATATAAGCTCTGTGTAGACTCTGTATGAACTGTGTGTAGACCCTGCATAGACTCTGTATAGACTCTGTATAGACTCCGTATAGACTCTGTATAGACCCTGTATAGAACATATATAGGTTCTGTGTACACTTTGTATGAATCAAATCAAATCTGATTTATTTCTATAGTGCCAAATCATAACAAAGTTACATCAAGGCACTTTACATATAGAGCAGGTCTAAACCAAACTCTTTATAAAATTATTTAAAGAGACCCAACAGATCCCCCCATGAGCAAGCACTTGGCGACAGTGGCAAGGAAAAACTTCCTTTAAGAGGCAGAAACCTCGGGCAGAACCAGGCTCGGGGGGGTGGCCATCTGCCTCGACCGGTTGGGTTGAGAGAGGGAGAAAGAGACAGTCACACACGGGGGGGCAAAGTTGGGTAGAGTAGGGCAAGATGAGAGCAGGAGGAGGGGATATTCAATACAGGTGCAAGCTGGAACATTTGATGCTGCATGAAGTTCATAGAAATGATGCTGGATGGAGTTCATGAAGATGTGGGAGCAGCAGGCGTTGCAGGAACATGGGGTGGTGATGATTCACCACCTGCAGGATGAGGACAGGGAGAGAGAGGAGAGGAACTGGGAGAGACAGAGGCTTGGGGAAAACATGGTTAGTAAATACAGTACACATGCTTAAAACTGGGAGAAACAGGGATTTCGGAGAAGCATAGTTATTGATATGTCGGCGCATGGAGGGTGACAGCTGCAGATCAAAAACCACAGAGACATTGTATTAGTGATCCGGATGTCTTTATATGAGAAACATAGCAACAATTTTTGTAATTTATCTCCCAGGTGAAATGAGGGCCCCATAGTCTGATACCGGCAAATTTAGCAGTAACCCAATAGTTTGAGAAAACAGTGGAGCTGAGGAGGCGTGATGGCAGGATCTGACCTGTTCTGTGCTCTATCCTGATTGTATGGTACAGTCTGTCAATCACATGGTAGCCACACCCCAAATTAATATCCTGCTTTATGGTCTATTTACCTCTAAATGTGACCATCATTTAAAAAATAAACATGATGTTCTATTGAAGACTTGAAACTACAGACTGAGACCAAAAACTCATTAGGAAAACATTTACTGAGCTAATAAATCAGGTGAAAATAGGATTCATAGTCACATCTACTTGCCTCTCTTCAGCAGACCTTAGCTTCAGCCACGTTGTTGGTGTCCCGCAGCATTTAGTGGTTGAACTTGTTTTGTTTTTTTGTTGTCTTGTCTTCAGTGAGTTTTTCCGGTCATGATTTTTTCCTTCATCTGTTCCAGGTTCACAGTCTTCACCCTGCTGTTCTTGCTCTACCTACCTGCGTGTCCTCTGTCATGTGCTAAACTCACAGTCAGCGTTCATCTGCACACACTGTTCCTGCTGTCGAACATCACTTGGTTTCACAGCCTGATCCAGAGCCCTTGCCTCTCATTCCCTATATAATCAGGAAGAGTAAACAAATCACCTCAGAACATCATTTCAGGTGATCTGGTTCCAAGAGGAAAGCTCTAAGTTCATGAGCGAAAGCATTTGAGACAGCTAGAGATTTTCTGGGCCTGGACAACAGCAAATTCACTCTATCTTCCTTAAAAGATCACATGAAAAATTTCTTGTCACATCAACATGTAGAAGGAGAGATGTTGTAGGTTTAAAAAAAAAAATTATGATCATGTGATGCAAATTCATGGTGTCACACTGCCTGCTGTCTGATCAGTAAAACCTAACTTATACAGCTCTGAGAGTTGCAGGTCCTCTCAATCACTTTTATGCCTCATTTGCTTCAATCCCCATAATTAAATTTTCAGGAAAGAATTCTAAATTAATGTAATGGGTTTAGAATGAATGAGTAATGAATGAGTATTGAGTTGTTAAAATACAATACATTTGTCAAACAATATCCTTAAAACTGAGTCACGGCTCCTCAGCTTAACAGGTCAAATATGGGATGTGTCTCACGGATTAATCCGGCCTGAGTGGTGAACCTGCCATTCAATTGAAAAGTGCCAGTTGGGTTCACCAGCTATAAGAGAGCATCAGGCGAATACAGTATCCAGTGGTGGATTTTGAACCGTACCGTTTTTTATTTACTTGATACAATCCGGTCTGAGTTCTGCCGGTTCCTTCCTCTTCACAGCCTGGTTTCTGCTTAGATGATGTACTGTCAGCTGTGAGATCCTTTACAGGGAGGTGTGTGTCTTTCCCAACGTGTGTCCAATCGACTGAATTTATCAAGAGTGGACTGATGATCAAAAGAAATGGCATGTTGTCTTCGCCACCTTCACCTATGGGAGT
Source organism: Remorina albescens (assembly GCA_034769265.1). Lineage (NCBI taxonomy): Eukaryota > Metazoa > Chordata > Actinopteri > Carangiformes > Echeneidae > Remorina > Remorina albescens. The sequence goes on along the minus strand of CM068495.1, from coordinate 4,539,794 downwards.
GTTCATAATATTAAATACTTTCTGCACTGGGACTGTTGTATTCTAGATGCTTGTTCACATTCATGGCTTACTGGGAGTCTGCTATGAAAAAGGTTTTTATTTTCTTGGAGGTCAGTCTTACAAACAAGCAACTGGCACAATTCAGCAACCCAGGTTAAAGGATAATAATAATAATAATAATAATAATAAGGAATTAATGGCTTTTGTCACACATCCTGTTACATCTGTCCCTGTGGCTGTCCATTCGAACACACCCCCAACCACCAGTTAACCATTGCTACTCTTCGAGTGTTTGGGTGTGTGTGTGTAGAGCAGGACTGATTGCCTGAGTGGAGACTGGTGCACAGGAGCAGAGCCATCACCAGCTGCAACTCGTGCCATATCATCATCACCACTACAAAAGCCCAGTGCTGCCACTTCTACGCTGCCAGGTTGTAGCCTCTGCGCAGTCAGTCACTACGTCCAGCTCTATCACTACCAGATTGTGTTTGTGCCTAAATTTGATCGCTGTTCACTTACGTGTTCTCTCCCTCTCCCTCCTGTCCCAGTCTCCCAGTACTCTAGATTCTGCTCAACCTGCTCCCTGTCTTGCGCCTGAGTCTTCCTGTGGGCCCGTAACACATCCTGGTTTAACAAGTGTAATTAGACTTCATAAAGATCTAACTGATCTGAGCAGCCTTTTTTTTTAAGTCACTTTATAATTTGATCAGTTTCTGGATTTTTATCATCATTCTTGTTAGTGTATTTTTATCAACTTTGTTTTGTTATCTCATACAGTATTCCTAATTCTAATTTAACAAATTCTGTTGAATTTGCATAACGTGATACTGTGCATCATATAATTTCTCATTTGTGACAGAGTGTGCGCTGTGAGTAAATGTTTACATCCTCATTCAAGAGTGCATCTCACCCAGTGGGTCTCTCTAACGTATGTCAGTCATTCGGCATGAATCCCAACTCCCCCTACTGTACGTCCAGCAACTCTCCAGGGGTGAGCATCTTTTCAGAGCTTCTCAGACGTTCAGTAGGTTAGAGCGGGGGCTTCATCAGATGACGCTCACACTGATCTGAGATATCTTCCACCAAGGGCCCCTGTGTCGTTTAAACCTCAGTATGTGCCTGCTTCTGCTTTTTCCATAATGTTATTTCAGCTGCTGGCTCTCATTGCCATTCTTTTCTTTTCTCTCCCCTCAGAAGATGCGTCATGGTGTTTAGACTAATTGACAGTACCTCTTGGGCATGACACAAATAGAGCCTCAATTTACAAGTCAAATATGTATAAGGAGCAATGCATGAATGGAAGGAAGCCAGGCGGAGCTGTGTGTGCAGCAGGAAGGGGTTCTGTTCAGAGTTTTGTCTGTATCTTACAGTAGGCAGTAAGGCCGTGCGTGTGTGTGTGTTATATATAGGAACAAAAGCATTAATGTGCATGCGCGCGCGAGTGAGTGGTTGTCACTGCAGAGAAAAATCCATACTGCAGGGCAAAGGGAAGGATGATGGATGAACAGGTAACTGCTTCCAAACTTCTGCTGCTGGAATGAAACCACACAAACACACCACAGTTACCTATCAATCTGGCTGTCAGCAGATTACGCTGTGTGACACACATACAGTGCACACTCGCACAAAGAGTGTGCAAGAGAGACAGTATAGCTAATAGATGGAGAGACGCTGTGGACGGAATAGACAAATGTGTAACAAGATTGCAACATCACTTGGCTTTGAGTATATGTGTGTGTGTGTGTGTGTGTGTGAGCGTGCGTGAGTGTGTGTGAGTGTGTGCATGTCCTTCACCATCCCCTCCTTTACTATTTTCACCCAGTTCCCATGGCAACCGTGATCCTTGTGATTGTGTGCATGTGTTTGGGGAATGTAAAGTCTAGCTTTGCCGGAACTGAGTTGTCTACACTTCAAATCCACCACTTCAGCTCTGACCCCTGTGGCTGCTGAAAAGACTCCTGAAAACACACCGCAACCCCCACCCCCCCACCCCCTCACCATGACCTCCACCGGCCTGAGATAATCACTCACAGTGTCAGATTATTCATGGCCTCAGTTATGTGGAACAAATTAAGGATACATAGAATAACTAGGTGCTCATTAAGGGCTTTTCCAGACAGGGGTCCATTATACAACACTCTAATTAAAACTACAGTGGCACTGAATCTCCCATCCTCCCACCCCCCAATCATCAAAAAGCCATCATGCAACCAGAATCTACGTGTTACTGAGCAGTCTCTCTCAACTACTGAGAGTGTGTCTGAAACAGGAGAAAGTGCAACTTGAATCATTCACGCAAATTTGAAACAAATGAATACATAGAAGCTCAAATTTAAAATATAGCTAATATCTATGTATGTTTGTTTATTCAATATGTTATCAGCTTCTGGTTATATTGAGTTAATGAGCAAGCATCCTTGTCTCTTATGTTGTCAACTGCACATCCTCCAACATTTATACAATTTAAGTGGTTTCAGGTGCTGGTCCCTCTACTTTCCTTTTTTTAGTAGAAGTCTACCACAGTGCTGTGGTTCACAGCCTCCGCCAACCTAAATGAGGCTTAACATTGTTACTGCTGACCTCACTGGCACCTCACTTTGCACGGGTGTGTTTGGGTTGCAAGTTTTCATGCCTTCGGTCATTCCAAAACCTGGTTATATTAATGAGAAATGCTGCAGCAGCACTGGGAAGTCGTAACCTTGTAGGGAGAGTTGTGCAGGATGGAGGATGCAGTGCAGTGCTTCCAGCCGGTGTTCCTTCTTTAAGGACCATCGTCTATGTATTTTCCTTTTGTTTCATCTTTCCTAAATGTTGACTGTTTGCCTGCTGTCTGGTTGTTGTGTGTGTCTTAGGCTGGGCTTGGCTAACTTACATACTAACTTACTACTAATCTATTTCCCCGCCATCAAACTGACTGAACGGATTTATACCTGGTCTTTCTCTTCAGTCTTTGGCAGCTTATCGTTCAACTCAACGTGTCAACGTCTCGGTCAACTTAGCTTCACTTAGAAAGCTTTTGATACCTATATCTTGGATATCTGTTAATCCTGATTTCACTTTGCTTCAGATCAGCCACACTCACCTGATCCTCCTGGTTCCTGCTCTAATCCTGCATTCACCATCTCCTGGCTCTGATCCGCTCTCCCTCCCTACTTACTTGGTCTTCTCCAGTACTCCCTCATTCCCTCTCTTGGACAGCCCTGCTTCCTGTCTGCCTGCCCGGCATCTCTCAAACTGTTTTCCCACAAAGCCAAACCAGCATCAGCTATTAACAGTCTGCTGTTCAGCCATAACTCAAACCTGTTTAATAAACAGTTGTTTCCTCTTGCCTGCGTGTTTATAGTGCGTCCAGATCTGTCAAACCAGGAATCCAACAGCGTAGTAATTACTAAGCAATGCTGTAAATGTGTGTAGTGAAGCTTGAGATTTGTTAGAATCAGTGACATTAAATGCAATGCCCCTTAATCCTACAGCGAAATCCAAGCTCTGACGTACTAGGGTATTTTCAATATGACCTATGTTTCTTTATATCAATTTTCTCCTTAACAGTAAAGCACATTGTTTCAATATCACCTGGACAAATGAATCATTCAGCAGTTTCATGATTGAAAAATTACCGTACTGATGCTTTACAGGTACGTGCATGAATCAGTGCTACAGGAGCTATAAATAACCACAATTCTGCTCTTACACCACAGTAAGGTGTAAGAGCAGAATTGTGGAAGAGAAAATGAAGCTTGTGCACATGCCCCCATTTCAACCACAGATCTTTGACAGGCTCCGACAAACCTGCAGCTTTATGAAGCTATAACATAAAAGTCTCTTCCGGACATTTTAAGACTGTTTATGGACCAGCCAGAGCCCTGATTCCCAGGGCTGGGCCTCATGGAGCAGACCTGAATCTGTGAGTTGTTTTTTGCTGCAGTGTGAAGCAAAGGAGGTATATATTTTATTCGGTTATGTGTTTTGCCCAAATTATTTGGCAGCTACAGTAGAATACTTCCAGTATCAATTTAAGAGCTGTCAGGCACCGTCTAATTCTGAGGGGAGCACTGGGATGTATGTCATAGCTATGTACATTTCTACATTGGTTTGTTAAACATATGTTATGTTAATATGTTTAAGTGTGAGTATGCACAAACTGTGGTTGAATATCTGCACAGACTCAATGTGCGCATATCCCATTTATCTATGTGCACATATACCGATCAGCCATAACATTATAACCACTTAAAGTCCACTTAAGCCCTGACCTTGGAGGTCTGGACTCCTCTGGGCCTCTGAAGGCGAGACATCAGCAGCAGATTCTTTAAGTCCTGGAAGTTGTGAGGTGGAGCCTCCATGGATGAGACTTCTTGGTCCAGCGCATCCCATAAATCGTTACTGATCTGTTGGTATAGTGTGGCAGGGAGCATTATCCTGCTGAAGGAGGCCAATTGTCATTAGGGAATACTGTTTCCGTTTCAGTTCTGCATTTCTGGTCACCAAATTCACTTCTGCATTCCCAGTCATAATGCTATCCTTCAGTAATTTTCCATTCAACCCGATTTCCAGCTCCTCCCAGCATCGGCCACTCCCAGTTTATCAAACCAACTCCATTCAGCTGGTCAAACAAACCCTCCTGAATACACACACCCAGTGTTAAACCCCAGCCTCCCATCTAGTCCAAACCACATTTGTTTTTTGCCATCCTTGACACAAAATTTTCGAGCTTCCTCTGGAGTTCTTGTTGCTGACACTGTTTGTCCCCGACTTACCCCCGACGACTTTCTCTGAAGACAAAAAAAACCACCTCAGGCTTCTGTCCCTGAAGTTGAGATCTGCCTCAGCATCTGCAGTCGCTGTCTGCCTGTTTCTGGGGCTTGGTGAGATGATTAGATCACTGTGTTTGTTTGATAGACTCACTCCAGACTGTCCAACACTTTGGTTGAGCACAGCATGCCCGAGCCTTCATGTCTGTCTCAAAAGTTTAGATCCAACACCAAAGACAAATTCTGAACTCTTTCTTACTAACTTGCACACACTTGCTGCAGTAAAAATCATTACCAACTGTACCTATTGTACTGTGTGTTGCAGCTAGGTCACACACACACACATCCCTTACAGTTTCCATGGGGGACTGAGCTTGGACTGAACCAGGTTTAGGTCAGTGCAACGTGTCAGAGTAACATCCACATGAATGACAGGACCCAAAGTTTCACACCAGAATAGTGACCAAAGCATCACACTCTCCACCAGCTTGTCTTCCCCAGGTAAGACACACACACACACCTGACCATCCACATTAGGATTCGTCAGACCACACCACCATCTTCAATTGCTTTGTGGTCCAGGTCCAATGCTCAAGTGTCAATTTTACCCAGTTGCTCTTCTATTATGACTGAGTTGAGTCAATGTGCAATTCCTTATATCTGTGTGTGTATGTGTGTGTTGATCTTGCGCACACACACGTTACTGCACGCACAGGAGGATGTAATGGCTTCAGCTAACACGTCAATATTTCTCAAGATGTTCTCAATAAAAGAGCATGCACGCAAATGAATTAAATGAAAGTGCATTGTTAATGTGAGCAAAAGGGAATGATTACATTTAAAAGCTGAATGGGACGGGATGGGGAAACATTCTGCTGTGCCATATTGAATCACACCTTTAAAATGAGAAATATCACTGCTCCTGATTTTACTGTGGGATTGTTTATCACGCCATTTCGCACAGCCTGCTTCGTTTGCAGCCAAAAAGTCATCCTGTTTCCATTTACAAGAAAAACATAATTAACGTTCTCTTTTATTGCATGATCACGAGAGCTTTGTTTTTGAAAGATCGCTTTAATTCAAGGTGTTGTCTACATTTAGTTGTGTGCAATTTTGCCTAAAACTGCTTCACTTGCAGCAAATCAGTGGCTACAAAACGAGGCACCAGAGAAGAAGCCATTTGTTGTGGGAATTTATGGTTTGAAGGTTCACTGACAGGAATAAAAAAAAAAGAGACATCACACCCAATACAGAAATGTTTTATATATCTATCTATCTATCTATACATATATATATATATATAATACTTTAGTCTCTATAGCAAGAGAGATTTCATAGATGGGATGTCACAGGTTTCTATCCCATAATGGAGTAAGACGTGTAAGTATACATGATGATTTACTTGAACATATTTATTAAAACCACCTAAAAAATTTTATGTACTTGGGTGTGTTTTTGATTTTAAATTCATTTAGTTTACCTCCCATTCAGGTAAAGTGGTCTCAGATATTGGACCCCATTGTACATGATATAGATAAAGACAATACTCTACTCACATCCATCTTCTACCACTTTTCCGTTTCTGGGTCGCGGGGGGGTGCTGGAGCCAATCCCAGCCAAAGTTCCAGGCAAAGGTGGGGTAACCCTGGACAGGTCACCTGTCCATCACAGGGCCAACATACAACGACAGAGTAATATCTGTGTTTCTGTGCTTGATGTTCCCTTTACTGATGTATCTGACTCACCAGTTGGTCAAGTATGCTTCAACCCATCTGGCTGTAAGAACAACCATAAAAGCCATGCTCTTTTCCAATGTAATAATGTTTCTGTTCCCCCTGGAATATCTTATTGGAATAATCGTGTAAATAAGTTATGTTGGGAAAAAATCTGGTTCCTGCCTCAAAAATTCTTCGTGGTTAATAAGGTGAAAGAGGTGTCATTTAAAATTATTCATCAATGTTACCCGATTAGATCCTTTTTTTTAATCAAATTCAAATATGATGATGTAGATCTAAATTGTGCCTTCTGTGACTCCCATACTGAGACTGTTGTCCATCTGTTCTGGAAATGTAAATATACCCGTAAACTGTGGCAAGATATTTGTAGATTCATCTTATCCTCTGTGACTTTAAGCTCCTCTTGCAAAATGTGCTTTTTGGATTTTTAAGGAGTGACATTTCAGTTGATAAAGAATATTATTTAATCAATCTCATTATAATTCTTGCAAAGTTTTACATCCACAAATGTAAATTTGCCAAAATGAAACCTCTTTTTTGTGTTTTTATGAAAGAACTGGTATTGTATTTTAAATCAATATCTTCTACTAAAAACAAGAAAGCTATCAAAACTGTGAGAATGTGCTTTTTAATTCAATTTAATTTCCCTTTACTCGTGACCCCTGGCATATTTTTTTTTTATTTTATTTGTATCATTTATTTGTTTTTCATGTATTAATATGATGTTTATCCTGTTTCTACATTCACCGCACTTCTACTGTGTATGTTTTGTGATTGATAAATAAAGCTGATTTAAAAAAAACAAAAAAAAACAAAGACAACCGCTCACAATCACACTCAGACCTACGGACAATTTAGAGTCACCAGTTAATCTAAATATGATGTCTTTGGACGGTGGGAGGAAACTGGAGCACCTGGAGGAAACCCACACAGGCACAGAGACAGCATGCAAACTCCGCACAGAAAGGAGCCAGGCCCAGGAACCGGGCAACAGCGCTAACCACTATGCCACCGTGCTGCCCTACTTTACTCACAAATGAATGTTATTTATCCCAGCTTCAACACGAGCAGCGAACCCAACATGTGACAAAATAATGAAAAATCAAACCAATGGTTTAATTTACCATAAATAAAATCAAACCTTAACCTGACCACAGTGGCACGTGAAACTTATTTAAGAGATGAATATTCACAGTGTATAAAAGGCATCAGCATTGAACGATATATATTGTATTTTTATTTCTTTTTTTACAATTTTTAAGAAAAATCTGCTGTACAGCCAGATGTGATCATCGTAACAACACACTACGCTCAGCTGTGATGATCAGAGGCCCAGGAGCTAGTCAAGCTCTTGTTTCTCCTCCTCCCAAGATTCATCATCAAAGTTTTGCTGCCCAATTTATATTCCTGATGCAAATATTGCATAAATATGCTTTTTTTAGCTCAATTAATAGGCTTGTCATATTCACATTGTTGGGTTTTTTTGTTTGTTTGTTTGTTTTTTAACCAACAGCTCCAGTCACACAAAGGAAATAAGCAAATCAAAACTTTTTACAGAAAGGCCTTATTGTAAGCAGGCCTGTCACAATCAGAAAGGGATATGCAGCTCCCTGCTACAGTAAGTAGGTGTAGAAACTAAATGGATGATGCTGGTAAAGGTAAAATCCAAACTACTATCATTAATATTTCAAGTAAAAGTGAGCTAGTTAGGTTTTTTTGTTCCATTTGTTTATCTGTATTCATTTATGTGGATAACGGAGGGAAAAGGCAGCGATTATGCCCATTAACTATTCAAAACTGACACATATTTGGAGGAGGAGGTGGGGGAAGAAGGTAAAAGATACCAGCATGCAATAAGCACGGATGTGGGTCAGCTCACGAAGTCTGTAAACAGCCAACAACTCAACCAATTTATTATCTCCCAAGCGGGATGAATCGTCTTCACACATTTCATTTGGATAAGAAATGAGTCACAGCAATGAAAACTGATCTGTCATCATCTCCTTGTGCCATTGGATAGGCTATGAATGGCTCTTAAGGGGACCATTTATTGAGGGTGTTCTGAATACCCATGGTTTCTCTTTAGATGTTCAATTGCTCCACTGCTGGTCATGAATCAGGACATGGACTCTCAAATGCCCAGGGACAGAGTCCCTGGGAGAAAAATGAACTGCAGCACCAGTCCTCTGCAGCAACGCAATTTCCTGCTGGAGAAATTACCATCACACTCCTCATCTTTCATTTAAGTTTTGATCTTTTTTGGTTGAAGAAAAATTTGAGAAATTTGCCAATTTTCCTCCACCTCCATCTGTCTTTTCAGCTGATTAATTCCATGACCGATAATTATTTTCATCAACAAACTTTAACACTGGAAGCCTAATATGGTTTTTTAAATTACCAGCCAACAAATCAGCATCGTCACATTTGTAAGATGTTGGAGGTAAAAACTCACAGGTCATTCTTCACCTTGGAAACAGTGACACTTTAATGAGTCTTTGAATTACAAGCTTAAAATTATTTTCAGAGTTTTCGTGAAATCTTCAGAGGGTAACAACAAGGTTAATTTTCACGTGAAAAATATTCTTAGTTAATTTCTAGTGATAATCAAAGTTCATAATGATTGGTTCCCAACCTGTGCTTTAGGCCCAACTACTGGGCCGTGGATGTATTGCAAGTAGCCCACAAATCATTTGCAAAACAATTCAGTTTTGGTGAAAAGAAGTCATTTTAAAAATATAACCAGAAATATAAATATTTGTGTTAAAGTGATAGGAATACTTGAAATATTTGCAGGTCACTGTCTTCCTCATGAGGAAGAGATCAGGGACTCAGTGGCGAAGGCCCAACCGCCAGGCCCCTCACATCATGAGCCGAATGGACAGATGCTTCCCCAGGAAGTGGAAGGGAGGGAGGTGCAGCCTGTTCAGGATGAAGATGGTGAAAGTCAACTATGAGCTGAGGGTCCATGATGAACCGGGAAGGGAACCCAGGAGCACTCCTCGGGACCATACCCCTCCCAATCAACCAGGTACTGCAGACCTCTGCCTCAATGTTCAGCGCACAGGAGGCACCTCAAAAGCAAACAAAGGGCCCCCGTCAATGAGCTGCGGAGGAGGAAGGGGTTGAGAGGGTGGAACCAGAGAGCTCTCCTGGACCGGCTTGATCCTAGAAAAATGAAACGTAGGGTGAATCCGCATGGAGTGGGGAAGTTGTAGTCGGACTGCCTCAGGCTTAATAACCCTGGTGATTCAGAAAGGGCCAGTGAATCTGGGTGCCAATCGTTGCAACTCCACCTTAAGGCGCAGGTCCCAGGGAAAGAGCCAAACCTTCTGACCTACTCAATAGGGGTGAGTAGGCTTGCAATGCTTATTGGTGGCGGAGGCATAACGGTCCACTGACCTCAGCAACGGGGTACAGGCCTGTGCCCAGGTTTGATGATAGCGGCGTATGAAAGCCTGGGCAGAGGGACTGGCAGCTTCTTTCTCCTGCAAAGCGAGGCTCGAACCCATACGTGAATTGAAAGGCGTAGAGTCCAGTGGCAGACCTGGTGAGGGTGTTATGAGCATATTCCACCCATAGATGCTGCTCAGACCAGGATGCAGGATTCTTAGAAATCAGACAGCATAGATCAGTCTCCATCTGTTGGTTAGCTCAATCGCATATGAAACCCATATGACAAGCTAATGGTAGCCGCTTTCTGATCGCAGAATTCTTTCCAGAACATAGATGTGAACTGAGGTCACCAGTCAGAGACAATGTCAATGGGGATTCCATGAATGAGACTACGTGTCATAAGACCAGCCCTTGGCAAAATGAAGTTTGTGAAGACGAATGAAGTGAGCCAACTTACTGAATCAGTCAATAATGAAGAGGATGGCAGTATGTCCATTGGATGGGGCAACGCCAGTCATAAAGTCCATAGAACTGTGGGAACGGCAGTGGTGAGCAACGGGGAGGGGGATGTAGTAGACCAGATGGGGCTTGACTGGGGACCTTGTGTTGTTTACAGATGGAACAGGTGTTGACGTAGCCACACATCTTCCTCCAGAGGAGGTAAACAGAAATGTAGAACCCATCCATGAACCCAGTGAAGCACCTCCAACCTGAGAGAGACTGGGACGTAAAGTTGATTAGGAGGACAGGAGCTGGGACCCAGCTGGTTTTCTGAAGCGGCTTGGACCTTCTCTTCAATCTCACAGGTGAGGGCGCCAATAGCACAGGGATTATGGAGAATAGGAGAGTGGTCAGGAGTCTCGCCCATGCCTCCAGTAGCCTGGTGTGAGAGAGCATCTGACACCAGGGGTGTCAGATGCTCTGGGGGTTCAGTCTTTTAGCTGACTGAATGTACGCCAGGTTCCGGTGATCAGTCCAGATTAGGACAGTCCCCTTTCCAACCAATGCCGCCATACCTCCAGTGCCAGTTTGACATTGCGTAGGTCAAGTTTGGTGAACACCATTGCCCCCTGGAGGAGCTGAAAGACAGATGAGATGAGTGGGATGGGGTAACGGTTTCTCACCGTGATGTCATTAACACACGAGGTTCAGGTTCAGAAAGCTGGTCAGCTTTCGGTCGGCTACGGGGAATCAGTCCGGTGGAAAGTGTTGGAAAGTCTTGCATGAGGGATAAGAACGAAGTGGCAAGGAGTGAGTGAGCCGGAGAGGCTTATATACCAACTGATAGGTGATCAGGACCAGCTGTGTGCAGCAGGTGAGGGAAATGATCCCATGAGGTGGGAGTGGCTGTGAGTCAGGAGAGAGGAATCCAACAGAGACTGTGACAGTTATTTTTCTCTCATTTTAAACCATTTTTACTTGTATGTTTTTTTTAAAAGGTCACCAGGTAGAATTTGTTCATCCTCTAATTCGTCTTTGGATCAACAGAGTTGCCTGGTCTCATTTTACTGGTGTGGCTGATGATGGATCCACCTGATAAATATCATGTCGAGATAGTGTTCCTCTCTGAGAGCACTAGCTGCTACATTCAAGGCAGACACCTGTGATTAGAAGACATTCTCCGACTATCATAAGAAAATATTAGTGTGAGAAAATGAAACTTTAATAAGACGATGAGACAGGCATTGACACGGCGACAGCTTGATTTATAGACTGTCTCACGCTGCCATCAATTACATCAGCGATAACTCGTGAGTTATTGGAACATGTCATCGTGGTAATTCTGCTGCTGCTGCGGTTGCTGTGTTAAGGAGGGAAATAAGGTGTACTGAAATGAAATTATAATAGTGGTTCCTCCTTCCTCAAATACTCTAAAATGTTAAACTCAATTTTTCTCTTCTGTTAATCAAACAGAAGAGGGGATAATTAAGGGGATAATTTATCACTTGACTGTCTTTTCTTTCAACTCATCATGGTGCTGCCCAGGTATCCATTTTGATGTTCCTGTTTATGCCGTGGATGTAACCTTTCATCGTGGGTTAGGGTTATCAGACTGAGACAGGAAACAAGTACACAATAGGGCCAACATGAGAAGGTCAGATGTGACAACACAAAAGTTTTCATTAGGCCACAGACTATATAAATGTGGACACAGACTCCAGGTCTGCGGAATGAATCCAGTGCTGAAGAGTCTTGAACCTGCATTCTATCTAATGACCATCAGGGGGCGACTCCATTGGTTGAAGTCGATGTGAAAATTATCCTACTCCCCACTTGATTTATCAGCTCAGTAAATGTTTTCCTGAGTCTCAGTCTCTCGTTTCAATTCTTCTTCTATCCAAGATGATGTTCATTTTTTAAATCGTGCTCCCATTTAGAGGAAAATAGACTGTGGCTATAGAGCAGGTCAGATCTACCCATCACACCTCTTCAGCTCCTCCTTCTCCTCCAAATTAGTTTTTTTTTTTTTTTTTTTTACCTGCTTTCAGAAAAACCAATATGGTGATGAACAAACAGCAGGTTAGAAACGGATGGGTGGCATCGTGTTGGTTTGACACTCGTGTTGAGCTGCCAGAGCCAAATATTTTCCTTATCCAAGCAAAAAGTTGCTTTAACTCAACTCAAATACTTTCATACCACAACTTTCCCTTTGAGACTTCTCATTTGGTCTTCATCATGGTGGGCTGACACGCACATTGATAGACCTTATAGAGGAAACAGGCTCAGGCTACAGAATGGGAACCAACGCTTTCTGAATTAAACTCACATCCATTAGAAAATCAAGACCTGAATGTCCACAATGGATCCATTATAAAGCAATTGGATAAATTCTCATCTGCTACATTTGGCACTTTTTGTGCCAATCCCAGCCTGCAGCGTGAAGAAGAGCCTAGCTGCTGACAAATAGTATCAAATGAGAATTTTCCCCCACTGTTGGTGACTTCTCAAGTTGAATTAGCTGCAAATATGTGCCGTCTTGGCCACTTGTCTTGCCATGTGATTGTTCTGTACACATGCAAGAATGCCAGTCACAGTATGTCTCCTGAAAATGCTTCTCCCCCTCTCTCAAGTCTTTCATGGATGCACGCGCAGTTAATCAGGACTCTCTTATCAGGTGCCAAAAAGTGGGCAGGTTTTTGTGTCTGCATTGTGCTGTGTAATTGTTTGCACACTGCTGTTGCGCAACTCACAGTGCTATCTCAGACATGCTCCTGCTGAGGTGGGTTACTCGTGAAATCAGGCAAGAAGATGGATGATTTTTTTTTTTTTTCTTCTTACATGATACAATACACGCATGTCTAAGGCAACCATGAACAGTGGCCACTTTGACACAGGCAAAAGAGAAACATGTTCAAGTGAATTGCTAAATAGATCTTTGATCAGTAATAGGCAACTGCAGCAAAATATCACTTCCCCTGAATATCTCCCGCAGACATTTCTAATTTGTGTGTGTGTGTGTGTGTGTGTGTTTTCCAGAGCTCATAACACTAGTGGAAATGGCTTGATTCAACATGACTTTTTCTCACTTCGTCTATTCTCACCATGATGCTCACAAAGAGTGTAGATTGAAGACTGTGTAACATTTTTTTTTTTCAGCACGATTTCATAAAGACATTTTGTCTGTCATTTCCATAAACTCAATCTGTCAATCACTGGCACCTCCTCAGTTACATGTGCCGCTCTCTGTGTGGTGGGAGGACCGCTCTCCCTAAATATATCATTAGTCAGAGCTGCTGTGTAAAAGCTATTTCTGACAGCAGTTCATTAAAATGGGCTCCAAATAAGCAGGGTAAAGGAAACACATGCTCAACCTCTGACCTAGGAATCTTTCATATAGAATTCCCAGCTGCTGTGAGATGGGAAGCCATTGTGGCAAAATGGAAGGTCAAGGTGATAAGACATTAATGAACAAAGTCTCGTGATTATGTCTTGCAGCGGCTGCCCACGGCTCTGCACCTCCACGTTACGCTCTCATCTCTACATCCGGACAAGCATTGACTGGATGCTCTCCACTGCCTGATATGTATGAAGACATTTGTCTTTAAAGCTTCAAGGCATTGCTGCAAGTGTAAGTGATACTCCTTTTTTTGAAATATGACATTAAAATAAACACAGATTAACAGTATTACAGCATTAATAGGTTGGCTTAGTGGCTGAATTTGATCTTTCCCTCAGCTTTGGTTCAGTATAATAGAAAAAATTTGCTTGGTGGGCGACAGAGCATCACAGTTTGTTGTAAATGAGGCTGTGTAGCTCCAGGCTGATCATGGTGTTTGTGTTCACTCCTGTCCACCCCCAGTAGATCCTAAAATGGACATGTGAGCATAAGAACAGGACCATGGAGCATGGAAGAAGGTGGTCTGGTCTGCTGGATCGGGTTTTCTTTTACATCACGTGGATGGCCGTGTGTCTACGTCTCTAATCTGGACTGTTTATATTTTTTAAACACTGTATGGTTTCCAACACAAAATGGTTTTCTTGATTTTTTTCAAAACAGTTTTTGTGGTTGCAAAGTCGTGAGCCACCTAACAAACATTCCCATGATGTGTGATTTGAATTAAAGAACTCCAGATTCCATTTTGCTTTTTCTTCAGTCTCAAAGGTCGTTTAACTATTTATACATTCGTGTGATCACACCAGTAGCCCCACAATGAGAAGGAAGTAAGCAAACCGTTGGAATCGTGTGACCTTATCTTCATCGAAGTTGCAATAATTAACAAAGACAATCTATTTGATCTAATAGTCTGGATAAAAAGTATATTAGCCTCTATTCTAATGACATGACATGTACTAAAGCTAACCAGAGTTGAAGAGAATTTTCATTAAAATATGAGGCATCTGCTGCAATGAACCATGACTGACTAAAGAGCAGTCTTTGGACATCTTGATTAGCACAAAGCTGTAAAGGGTTACAAAGAGTTTAAATATTTATCAGTCCACAGTTGGACAAAATCTCTTTCATGGGGGATGACTTTTTTGCTCAACCTCCGAGATTACGCCAAAGGCACAGTGCAGAATGGTAAGAGAGCTCAAGAAAGAACAGCTAAAGGCTCGAAGCTGCTTAACTCTTCTCCAGAAAGCTTACATGCAAAACAGTCAAGACGGTGTGAAAAGGTTGCCCCATCCCGACATGAAAACAGCAGGTTCGTATGAACTGATCACATGACCAATTAATGCATGAAGGCAGCAAACCAGGCATAGCCTGTAGCCCAGTTTTCATAAAAAAAAAATAAATAAATAAAACTAATCACAACTTTGAAGTGATTCAAGTGTTGAACCTCTGTCCTGTCAAGATAGTCATAGACACAGCATGTTCTACTGACAGGAATTTGAACTCCATCCACCGCAAGTACACACACTATGATGGATAAATAGCACCTTATCAAACAGAATTTGAGAAGAATTGAAGCATATATATACACACCCCCTTTATATGACAACCTGGGGGCCAGTCTTAACCAAAATCTGAAGTGACATACACTGCTCAAAAAAAAAAAATAAATAAAAAGGAACACTAAAATAACACATCCTAGATCTGATGAATGAAATATTCTTATTAAATACTCTGTTCTTTACATAGTTGAATGTGCTGACAACAAAAAAAAAAAAAAAAAAAAAAAAAAAAAAAAAAATCACACAAAAATTATCAATGGAAATCAAATTTATTAACCCATGGAGGTCTGGATTTGGAGTCACACTCAAAATTAAAGTGGAAAAACACACTACAGGCTGATCCAACTTTGATGTAATGTCCTTAAAACAAGTCAAAATGAGGCTCAGTAGTGTGTGTGGCCTCCATGTGCCTGTATGACCTCCCTACAACGCCTGGGCATGCTCCTGATGAGGTGGTGGATGGTCTCCTGAGGGATCTCCTCCCAGACCTGGACTAAAGCATCCACCAACTCCTGGACAGTCTGTGGTGCAACGTGGCGTTGGTGGATGGAGCGAGACATGATGTCCCAGATGTGCTCAATTGGATTCAGGTCTGGGGAACGGGCGGGCCAGTCCATAGTATCAATGCCTTCGTCTTGCAGGAACTGCTGACACACTCCAGCCACATGAGGTCTAGCATTGTCTTGCATTAGGAGGAACCCAGGGCCAACCGCACCAGCATATGGTCTCACAATGGGTCTGAGGATCTCATCTCGGTACCTAATGGCAGTCAGGCTACCTCTGGCGAGCACAAGGAGGGCTCTGCGGCCCCCCAAAGAAATGCCACCCCAGACCATTACTGACCCACTGCCAAACCGGTCATGCTGGAGGATGTTGCAGGCAGCAGAATGTTTCTGACCGTTTGAGCAGACACATGCACATTTGTGGCCTGCTGGAGGTCATTTTGCAGGGCTCTGGCAGTGCTCCTCCTGTTCCTCCTTGCACAAAGGCGGAGGTAGCGGTCCTGCTGCTGGGTTGTTGCCCTCCTACGGCCTCCTCCACGTCTCCTGATGTACTGGCCTGTCTCATGGTAGCGCCTCCATGCTCTGGACACTACGCTGACAGACACAGCAAACCTTCTTGCCACAGCTCGCATTGATGTGCCATCCTGGATGAGCTGCACTACCTGAGCCACTCGTGTGGGTTGTAGACTCCGTCTCATGCTACCACTAGAGTGAAAGCACCGCCAGCATTCAAAAGTGACCAAAACATCAGCCAGAAAGCATAGGAACTGAGAAGTGGTCTGTGGTCACCACCTGCAGAACCACTCCTTTATTGGGGGTGTCTTGCTAATTGCCTATATTTTCCACCTGTTGTCTATTCCATTTGCACAACAGCATGTGAAACTGATTATCAATCAGTGTTGCTTCCTAAGTGGACAGTTTGATTTCACAGAAGTGAGACTGACTTGGAGTTACATTGTGTTGTTTAAGTGTTCCCTTTATTTTTTTGAGCAGTGTAGGTTGCACCTTATCAAACAGAATTTGAGAAGAATTGAAGCATATATATATATATGAACCAGACAACCTCAGCATAGTCTGCTGAACAGTCCTGGGGGCCAGTCTTAACCAAAATCTGAAGTGACATATTTATTAGTGCATGTACATGTAGCCAGTGGATCAATAGCCTCCTTTTTATTGCTGTGAGCTGGAACGAGTTACAGTTCCCCAATGCACTTATATGTTAGACAAGATTAGATGCTATTTTTCTACATGGTCATTGTTCTTCCCCGTTTTTTTTATGTACATATTATGATGAAACAGGTCTGCGACTGGTTCTCTTCCCTTATGAAGAATTACCCTTGATGGAGTAACTTTGCTTTGGCCTTGTTGAGCCTGAAACTCACTCTGATCATGGCTTTAATTTCCTTCCTGCTTCCTTATGTTGCGCACAAAATGGTTAGAACCTGCAAATTGCTGCTCACGGCAATATTTTCTTTTAATTTTAGTCAGACCAAATAGTTTTTCTTCAAAGGCAACTGAGCGGGTTAGAGAGGCAAAGAGAGGTTCAGTTGCTCTCAGTGGGGAGGGAAGGGGGGAGGGGGGTACAGGATCCTGACTTGGAGGAAACTGATTTGATAACTGAAGTCAAAAATTAAAGGCTCTGATGTTCAGCTGTCTGTATATAAACACACAATGCTGAAAATGGTCTTTTAAGCTTGAACAACATAACGAACGTGAACTTTTGAACTATTGCGTCTCATTTAGTGTAACAGTGTCATGAGTTGTGTTTAGATGAGAAGGCAAAGGAAGCAACTTATACCATCACAAATTAGGTTAAACAAAATGTTACGCCAACATTTCAATGTGGGTATGTTCAATAATATTTTATTCTCCTCATTCTACTTAGTGAATGATCTTTTAAAAATAAAAATAAGAAAATGGGAAAATAAACACTTAGCTCTCAACATTAAGGTACAGCGGAGCCACACCATGGCACTTCACTGACTTTCATTCACAGTGTCCATGGCAACAAGAGCCTCTGAGACTTGTGGTGGGACAAAGGCGGGTCAGTGATTGCTGGGATTTAATCCATCACATGTTCACATTGCTTATCCTCCACTCTCTGTTATGCAACTGACTGACAGTCTGGAGGAAAGGGGGATACCCAATCATAGTAAAGTATAACACTGTGTGGAAATCAATCTGAACCCCACCACCACCCCATGTTGCTCCTCTCATCCTCCAAAAGAGGTTAATGTTTGAGGGGTGTGATTTTGAAACTTGCTTTCCTCACAGCCCTTTTTAGTCTCTATGTTCAAACCAACAACGATTTTCACACCGTATTAGACGTGGATATCTACACGTATATAAATACACCTACATCTGTGAGTGAATGATGTTGCAGATGCTTAGAGACTCTAAGGAGTGCCTGATGTGTACCAGAGCTTAATTCAGTTGAAATCTCTAGAAGTATTAGGCCTCACCCGAATTATTAGTAACTCCAAATCTTTCAATTCAAGGAAGATCTGCTAACACAGAGATCGAGGGTTCAATGCGGGTCTCTTTATCTGTTCTACTGCATTCCATCTTGTCTTCACTTCTGATGGCAAGTCACTTACTGAAAGAGACACAAAATCAGGTCTGACAAGGCACTTACACATAGGGGCGGGGGGGAGAATGTGTGAATTCATTCATGTGTCTGCATGGGTGGTCCAAACTTTGTGTTGTTGCAGGATACACACTAACAAGTCAGTGCTGTCATTGTCCTATCATCAACTGTCATGTCGCTGTAAAGCAGCCGACATAACATCTGAAGACGGTGCAGCCTTACAGAAATAGAGGGTGCACACGCAGATTAAGTCATTACTTCCTCTGAACGATCCTAGCCTACATCACATTTCACAGACTGCAAATGATCTGAGAAGAGGTAATGTGGTGATAACAGAATATTGCCTTCTACTTCATTGGCAAGATTGACATAATTTTAGGTTTAATGATAAAAGGAGCCACAAACCTGGAGGAAAAAGGCCAAATCTGCCCACTGGAGGTCCATCCATCCACCCATTATCTATGCCGCTTCTCCCAGCTGACATTGGGTAAAGGCGGGCTTCACCTTGAACAGCTCGCAAGTCTATCACAGGGCCAACAGATAGAGACAAACAACCATCCACACTCACATTCAAACATCTGGGCAAGTTTGAGTCACCAGTTAACCCGTGTGTCTTTGGAAGCTGGAGGACCCGGAGGGAATCAACTCAGGCAAAGGGACAACATGTAACCTCCAAAACGGGATATACGAGGATAAAACAGGACACATAAAAGGTGGAAAACATTCTACTATGTTCTGTACATTTCAACCCAAGAAAATGTTTAAAATGTTTAAATATGCACACCCCTAAACTGGTACTTTGTTGAAGCAACATTTGATTTTATGACTGAATTCAGCCTCATCGGTAGGACTCTAGCAGCATCTTGATGAGGCAATCTTTGCAGATGCTGTTCAAATCTGTGGGACTGCGAGGGCATCTACTATGAACAGTCCTCTTCAGCTCAACCATCGGGTTTTCAATTGGATTCAGCCCAGGCTCTGGCCTTTACGAAACTTTAATCTTCTTCTGGTTTGGAGGTATTCTTTGGGTCAATGTCCTGCTGAAAGGTGAAATTCCTTGTCATGCTCAGCTTGTTAACAGAGGTTGGGAGGTGTGTGGCAAAATTGACTAGTATATGCGACTGCTGATAATACCTTCACACCTTGACTAAAACCAGAGGTCCAGCTAAAACAGCCCCAAAGCAGATGCTAACACCACTGGTATGGTGTTATTTCGGTGATGTGTTGTTTTCATTCAAACCTTTGACAATTGTATGAATTATGGGCAAAAGGTTCAAACTTTGTCTCATTAGACCATAAAGCATTTTACCACATGCTTTTAGAAGACTTGAAGTAGGTTCTGTGCAAAATCTAGCCTGACTTGATGCTTCCCTTCACCATCACATACCTAACCTGTAGCTCAGACATATGAAACATGTGAGACAGGGCCATTTCCTGCTACTCTATGTGGAGTATGTGCAAATGCATTGGGCTCCTCAAGCCATCAGGGGGCCCCAGTATGATGAATGGTCAGGCTAAGAATTATCATTACCTGTTCTGAGACAGAAGATGTAACTCACTCTCCTTAGACTGTGCTCAGTGCCCCTCTGGGAAAAGAGTTTTCTCTTGATGTGGCGGTGAGTGGCTGGCTTTGGGCATGACCTGATTCATGTGTGTTCAACTTTGTTTATCCCTTTTAAGTTTAAAATTAATGTAGATATAAGAATAAAATAAACCATAATGACAAGCTGTGGATTCACTGTGGATTCACTGTCTCTCTCTCTCTCTCTCTCCCCCTTGCATGCACCGACATACCAATAACTATGCTTCTCCGAAATCCCTGTTTCTCCCAGTTCTAAGCATGTGTACTGTATTTACTAACTGTTTCCCAAAGTCTCCTCTCTCTCCCTGTCCTCATCCTGCAGGTGGTGAATCATCACTACCCCATGTTCCTGCAATGCCTGCTGCTCCCACATCTTCATGAACTCCATCCAGCATCATTTCTATGAACTTCATGCAGCATCATGTTCCTGCCTACACCTGTATTGAATATCCCCTCCTCCTGCTCTCATCTCTCCCTACTCTACCCAATTTTGCCCCCCGTGTGTGCCTCTCTCTCCCTCTCACCCTCTCTCTCTCCCTCTCTCAACCCAACCGGTCGAGGCAGATGGCCGCCCCCCCTGAGCCTGGTTCTGCCCGAGGTCTCTGCCTCTTAAAGGAAGTTTTTCCTTGCCACTGTCACCAAGTGTTTGCTCATGGGGGGATCTGTTGGGTCTCTTTAAATAATTTTATAAAGAGTTTGGTCTAGACCTGCTCTATATGTAAAGTGCCTTAATGTAACTTCGTTATGATTTGGCGCTATACAAATAAATCTGATTTGATTTGATTTGATTTGGATCATCTATGGGAGTAGGAATCTTGCTTGCCAAACTAGGGCCCCCACAAAGCTAGAAATGGCCCTGATGTGAGAGACTGTTGTCACATGTAGGACACAGCCAGAAAGTTCTGCTGCTCCTTTAATGAGGGTGTAGGCCTCAGTTTTTGTCTTGTCTTTTTAACAGTTTTGGAGGGACTTCCAGTTCTTGGTAATATATCTCTATTGTGCCTGTTTTTTTCTGCTCATTGATGTCTTTAATGTGTCTTATTGTGTATGAATGTACAAATGTTAGGAATGTGCTGACTACTAGTTCAGGCAAGTTTGAATATGGTTGGTTATTTGGTGTGTACTCATTATTAGTTTAGATTTTAATTTGTTGCAAGGCAGCTTGGTGGCGTAGTGGTTAGCCCTGTTGCCTCACAGCAAGAAGTTTGTGGGTTTGATTCCCTGGCCTGTGAGGAGTTTGCGTGTTCTCGCCACACTAGTGTTGGGGAGACGTGGTACCGGGTACTCTAGTTCCCTCCCACCGTCCAAAGACATGCATGTTTAGGTTAATTGTTGACTCTAAGTTGTCTGTAGGTCTTAGTATGAGTGTGGGTGGTAGATGGTCTCTGTATGTTGGCCCTGTGATGCACTGGTGACCCATAGGGCACCTTGACTTTTCCTTCAGTGCATTTTGTACATATTTGGTCCCAGTTAAAAGTCTCAACAACCACAGTTGGGTTGACAGCAAAGCCAAGAGGAGGAATTGTAATGATTTTAATCGTTTTCTCAATATCAGAGGAAAGAAATCACTTAAACTTAAACTTAAACTTGAACAGCTCTGTTCCTCTCAAGCTCAAAAACAAATCTCCAGCAAACATCTGTCTTGTTAATTCAACAAGGCACATGGTAATTAGAATACAACTGTACTGACTGATACCTGCATTTGAATACTATGTTACTGGATTGATAAAGTGTGAGGACTGATCTCTTTGTCTCTTTGACAGAATGGCAAAGTTAACATAAATTATATGATTAGCATCAAAATGAATCATAAATTAATGCAGTCATTAACCCTATCCATACAAGGCTACCATATTTTCAGGAATATGCAGTTACAATATGTGATACTTAGGACCAGAAAGTCAAAATGAGACTTTTCAGGACCCAAAGGCTTGTACATTTAAAATAACAATTATTCCATAAAATCTTGGTGGAAGTGTGGATTGTACCTCTATATTCTGGGACTGCTGGAAAATACAGACATTTCAGAAAAACGTGAAAGATAAATGGAGAAAAATGTGAAGGACACGCCATGGCCCAACTAACTTTTTTGGTTGGAAATAATGCATGAACATCAGTTTACTCCAGTGTTGCACACTGCATGTATTGTTGATGCTCTCACCTACCCACAATCCTTGAGTAGCTAGAAAAATGTCTCTACGACAGAATAAATAACTTCCCAGATACCTAGTCTTTGAAAACGATGGGCACCAGGTGCAAACTTCATTAATTAGGAATGTGTTATTTGCGTGTATCGTGTGTGTGTATCTGTGGGTGAATTTATATGCATTTAAAAGCATACGTGGGTGGGGGGTGAAAAGCATTTAAGTGAAATCCCTACATTACATTTAAAATGCAGATTTTCACAACAGTGTTTGAGCCACATGGAGCCTCTTTAATTGTTTGCTCTTACAGTTTGGAGCAGTGTAGTGCTGGAGTCCCAGTTGAAAAAGGGGCTTGTGATTATATCGTATGCATTACATGCAATTACCTTACACACAGATCCCTGCTGAATTTTGTGGGCATGACATGGTGTGTTCACTGTTCACCTTAAGAACAACACAATTCTTCCACTGGAAGACAGGTCCCTTATCCAATCAGCCTGGCTTCCTGCTGTGAATGTGCCACCTTTTATCTCAACTACTAGTGATAGGTGCCCTGGGACATGTTAGGTAGTGGGCCAGAGCATCCCATAATTTTCACATACCAGATATAAACTTAATTCACCCTGTTCATTGCTGGTATGATGGTTCCTCCCAAGAATGAATCATTTGGCCGACACTAAAACTGTAATATGTTAGTTTCTGTTAAAAACGTATTTACGTAATTCAATGTCATGGTGGTAATGTTAATTTCTTCTCTTGAAAGTGGTCATAAAGTTTATAAAAACAAAAAAACTCTGCACTCCAGAACACTGTATCCATGATTTACACTAATATTAACTTTACTTGTGAAAAAAAACAAAAAAAACAAACCAACTTTTTCAGGAAGAATTAACTGATCAAAAAAACTTTGTTGCTGTGGCACCAAATCATGGAATTTTACTTTATGGGCTGTGATATAAATGAGGTCACAGGCACATCAGGAGTGTTATATTTTATTTGGTCTTATCTCTTTTTGAGCTTTTTACTTTCTTTTTTTTTTTGTTGTTGTTGTTGTTTTTTGTTTTTTTTTCCACAGGTTAAAACCCATTATAATAGTCAAGAGAAATAAAAACATTTTCACATCTGTATACAGGAATAATCCTCTTGACATACAATAAAAACAGTTGATTAGGCCCAGCCCAGTGCGAGATTTCACAAAAATGCAACAATAACACATTTTCAAAGCCCGACGACTGCGAAAACCTCTCGCTCACAGGAGCAGAGGCAGTTCTCAGAGATGTAAAAATGGCGGCAGAGGCAATGCAATATTTGCGTTATCACATCACCTAGGTTGTAATAAAACAAAACAAAACAAAAGACATGGAAATGAATGTGGAACAATTACATTAAAAGCAAATAGATACAAAGACGGAAGAGGAAGTCAACCTTGTCAGCCACTTTAAGGTAGTGACAAAATCCTCATCTCCATCTAGCAGTTTTATGCACATTAAATTCAGTATGGGTGCCCCAAGGAGACATTAGACTGCAATTTGGGTTTGGGATTTTTGCTGCACACAAGAAACAAGATTTCAAGCTCTACCAGGCAATTCTCTTGAATTTTCTGCTACACAATAATGACTGGGAATAATTTGAATCCAGATTTGGTCATGTTGGAAAACTGGAATGTAAAGTTACAATGCCTCTTGTGACGCACCCATACATGCATTTGTTAATACTCCAGTGAAAACCTATAAAAAGTTTTGTTCATATGAAGTAATCAATCAATCAATCAATCCATCATCCTAACGTAGACTGTGTCTATGGCCATCTAGAAAGAGAAACAGTCTTAATCCAGTGTGTAAAAAGATGGCCATTTATAAATATCAATTTTTCTCCTATTTATACACTTTTTCAAATGCCTTTAGCTTGCTGGTAGGAAGCTGTCAGAAAGAAAAGCCTTTAAAGCACCATGATGCTGTGAATAAAACAGATGTGACCAGTGAGTCATGGAGATTTGTACCATCCAAAACAATTTAAAATTGCTTCTATGGATCATTTAGAGTCCAGTTATTTAAGCCCAAGCACGAGCACCTGAGAGAGACCATCTATCGTTAAACACCCAAAAGCCACAGTCAAATGCTTTACCCTGAACTATATCTACCCCCAGGAAGACGTTAGTCTGGAGCAATAGTCTCAGCCCTGATTTTTAAAGCAGGAAAAATAACTCGCTTAAATAATAATTAAATCACCAAGCTTCAAGAAAGATTGCACACGGAATGCTTTCAGGTCTGGCCAGGATTTTATAAACAGAAGTGGATCATTCAACCTAATCCGTAGCCGTAGTTGTGTGAACAAAGAAAACTAATTTTCCTGACTATAGCAGAAATTTGCAGGGTGAAAAAACCTCTGTTCCAGGAAGATCAAAAGGTAATTAAATGTCAATAGCTTGGCAGAACAACCAAAAAATCACAACCAAGGGGCTGCTGTATGTTGTTGAATGAAGGAGGGGGCGTATGTTGGGGCCCTCAGATTTAATATCCTCATAGATGATCCATGTTATGTTTCTAAACGTAGCTTCAGCTTTGTCGGAGAGCTGTAGCTGTGGTCTTAGAAGCCAGTTTGGTCTCCCTTTCATGCCTTTCACGTTTTGTTGTTGTAAAAAAAGAGGACAACAGATGGTGACCTTGGATGCATAGATTGAAAAGAATTAGGAGACTGAGCGTTGGCTCAACACACCTGGTGGTGACCACCACAGGCATGGCATTTTTCCACCCCCCCCCCCCCATATCCCTGTGCAGTACCCTGCGCATTACAATAAATGAAAGGTCATATTTGATCATTTTGTCTCGGCCTGTTAATGCTAAAAAAAAGCCCTGCGCAGGTGCTTAAGATTCCTATGATCCTGAATAACCAATAATGTGTCTTTGGCTGCAAGACAAGTGAAAATGAGGCTGATACACAGAAATATTTGTTAAACCTACATAATTGAACACACAAGTAAGCAAAGGTAAAAAAAAAAAAAATGGTGGGGGGGAGGAGTTGTCAGGTCTTGATTTTGTTTTTCGGAATTTACTGTTCACTGATGCAACAAAGTAAGGTTTCATCAATAAAAACAATTTAAGGGTATTCAGAAAGTTTCCTTCTACCTTTGAAATATCTGTTTTCACTTCCTTAACCACAATTGAGAGAAAATATTTTAACCGCAACTGCGGTGAGTCAATAATACAATCCCCTCGCGACTCCTAGCTTCCTTAAAATAATCAGTATTAATGGTTATGTATTTGCACACTATGCTCTGTTACTAAACTGCAGGTGCTAAAATGATGCCAAGGGTTTTTCCGCTGCAGTAACTAAGATTCTTATTTGTTTCCCCAGGGCCATTCAGGAGCAAGATTCAGTCTTTCAATGTTGTTTAGTACAATTTAGCCCAAAGTCAATATTTCACTACTTTTGTCCTGATTAAGAAAAGAAATAAGGAAGACAAAATCTTAGCTGCCAAATGTTTTTAGACAGCTCAAAAATGTTCCTAAATAGATCAACTTGTAATCTTACTATTCAGGTAATACAAAGTTGTGTAACAAATAGCTCTAGTTAGTTGTTTTTTGGTTTTTTTTTTTAGCTAATATTAGCTGGGAAGGCAAATTGATATTGTGTTAAGTCAGCAATGTTTTCAGATAAGCTAGTAAGCCACAAAGCTCTGCAAAGAAATTCAAAATGAAGAGTGAAGATGAAACAATCCAGAAAGGGGCCATTTTTAAGTTTTCTTGAGTTAAATTGCTTTTTTTGTTTGCTTGTTTGTTTGTTTTGGTTTGTTGTCTATTATTGCTGGTGTTAGTGAGTGGTAGCTGGTCAGCATACTAACATTGGCATTGTTTAAAGGACATGTGAAGATTTATATTTAATTTTGCTCTATTTGGATTTGTATAATTAGCATTATAAGGAGATGAGATCTGTGAACTTTTAATTTAGAAATGATGATTGTGGCAGGCTTGTGCTTGCATCTATTATTTTTAAGGTATACAGTTGAATTAGAACACATCAGACGATCAGTGTGTTGATTTCACAAAACCTAATTAAGCATTCATTGGTAAACCCAGGGGATGGTGGAATTAGGCTACACTTGGAAACCGACAAGCTTGCAACATGTTTTTTTTTTTTTTCTTTCTCCCTTCTGGACAATGGCTGTGATTTTTCAGCTCTGAAATAAAAACAATTTCACACACAGCCTCTTAGTGTGATGAGGGAAAGGGCATTGGGTTCTTCCATCACCACGTTTCATTAGCTTATATTCATGTAACGTATTGACCATTTGCCATTCACTGATTAGGGGCAATGGTCTGAGCTCAAACTTTGAATGAAATCATCATATCATGTCTGCTCCCTGCCTCTGTGGAGCTGATAGGGAATCACTGGTGGCTGGCCAAATGTCACTTTTTCCTGGTAAAGAATTCACTTCCATTCTCTGTCAGTTTGTACTGTGGGGATGCTGATTTGCAATGATGGCCGATGCGATACCTGGGAGAACATCAGGAGTCTCCATTGAGAGTCAGCAGCTGTCAAGGTGACCACTATGGCTCCCAAATCTGGCGGACAAAACCAAGAAACAGTTGTCCCTCTTCAGATAAAACCTCAAAATGTGTTCCACTTATGTACAGATAAAGGTCTGTCAAATTCTTATTATGCCTTAGGAGATAGGAGCAATTTGTTATACAAAAAATAAGCACATATTTGACTGTTGTGACCTATTTGCTTCAGAAAGGCTTGTAACCAATTCAAATACCTGAATCGAATGTCAAAAGCACAGTGACTGCTGTTTTTGTAAGTAATATTTTATGTAGTCAGCTAGTCAGTGTGCTCACCCTTAAGGCAGGTGATGCTTTTCAACATCAGTTCTTGGGGAAAATTAAAGGTCTGGCTCCGACAGAACATAGAGACAGAACATGAGTAGCAGGTTGAAGTGGATACTTGACACAGACTGTGAATTTGTGACAGAAATAATCTCCCAGACATTTCAATCATCTAAACTTCCTTCATGCGCCTTTTTTTTTTGCCTCACAAAGCTCGGGTTGACAATAACAGCTATCTATCTAAGAGCTAATGACTATCGGAGGACTGCTCTTGTGAGTCAGAGGCGAAGCAATAACTCCATTGCAACGCCTGTAAAATGTTGGTAGTGAGAACAATATTAAACATCCTCCACAAAAAGAAGCCACATGCCCATGTCCAAATGATGGCAGGTGAGATTGAACCAGGGCACAATACAAAGCAACAGTGTTAGTTATTTAGGTGGCACATTGAATGTACTCTTGCTTCACAGCTGTATTAATGCACAAGATCCATCCAGTTTAGGGAAAAATTAAGAAAATATCGACTTTTAAATGATAGCAACCCCCTTATGCATCATCCTGTTGAATTCTATTAATGTTTCAAAGATCCAAGGGAGGAAGATTTGCCTAATTACATGGCTTCATGGGTGTACCTTTGTAAGCCCACACAGCTGTTTTTCTATGTACACGTGTTGTTGAAATCAAATCCATTTTCAGGGTTATAGTTATATATTGAAAAGGTAGATTCCGTTTCATATGTCATAACTTCAAGAAGTGTACAGAGCAGTACGGGGGGTGAAAAGCGTTGGACAGTGTTTGAACTCTGTCTACTACTCTCCATCTTTACAAACAAGCACCTTAAATACTTCCAAGAAAAAGTGTGCACTGTTATTCCCATTTATACAATTCATGACATTTCACCCATCTCTATAGCAGCAGGCCTTTCATGCCAGCTTCCAGTGGGGCCATTCGAAACTGGACTGTAAAATCTAGCTTGTTTGGAACATACTAAAGAACCACTGTGTCCCGTTGTTACCGCTTGGATGTTCAGTAGATGATGAACAGACACTTTAATGTGCGATACAGACATCTAATAATGCTCCTGTTGCAATTCCAAACAAATTCAATTGACTCTGTTAAATTAGCTCTCCCGAGTAAATGGACTTGCACAAATTTCTTTTTCACGGTCAGAAACCTGGCTGTTATTGAAGTGAATGCTCTGCAAGTGTCAGGACACAACTGCCTTTGGGAAAGGTTTCCAGGGATGAAGAAAGCAGGGCAGTAGGAGGAAGAGGAAAAAGAAAGAAAGGAAAAAAAAAAGGAAGAAAGAAAGAAGGAAGGAAAGAGTGAAAGAAAACTATATCTCACATCACCTGAGGGGGAAAAAAATGAGCCTTGACAGTGAAGATTTCATTCGCTCGACAGCTGAGCAGCCTGTGGCAAAGGAGGGAAATAGAACAGTAGCAAATGGAGACAGCTCAATCTGCTTCTGAAACTTAATGTTAAAAAAGGCACCCAGCTTCAATTGAGACCAATGCAAGAAACGACTTGATACCTTGTGAGGAGGATGCGGGGCATTTTCATGATGTCGGAGCAAATTAATTACCCAAATATCTGAATGCTTTGTTAATGTTCCCTGCCCTTATCAAGGGGCTAATTATCACTATCAGCCTCCTCTATTTGTCAGTAGGCTTATTAGGCTAATCTCACAGCTTTCACCCTTGGGACACAAGGTTTTCGCTCTTGATCAGAACAAAGCTGTCACTGTCTTCCAATGACACAGTGTCAGTGATGAAGCCAATCAGTATTTGTACCTTGTAATGCTCAAGTAAAGATGCAGCGAACATGTGCAAGACGGTCTCATTTCAGTTGCTAACATGCTTAGGCCAACACCAGTTTTGGTAATTGGGAACCAACTGACTGCCATGTTGAAAGAAACCAGTCCTGGATCAACATCAATGTGTGATGTTCAACCCATTCCAGGAGGTATTTTTGTGATGTATTTGTTGCTGTAGCCACTTTCACTCAACTTGCCTCACCTCGTACATTTCTCAGGGTGCGTTTGGAAAAACATCTTAAATTTAGTATTGAAAATTACCTTTAATGTTTGTGAAGCAAAAGTGAAAGAGCAAGTTTTTTAGATGTTATTCTAGTGCTTTGTCACCAGTTGAGCTGTTGGTGGAATATCTGATATTTCTTTCTCTGCAGTGATTTTTTTTTTTTTTTCTGTTTTTGCTCGATCCTGGAGTTTTTCAGTTGTATCTCAACATGACATAACAGTTATTAAGAGAATCCTAACAGATCTGTTGGTCATAATGGTTAAGGATGGATTTTGTGAGGATGAGGGCGAGGAGTAGGAGCTCTGCTACTCTGGTTTTGCAAAGCCAGCATATGTCTCACAAGCTTGTGCTACACATTAGAAACATTTGACGATGATTATCGCATGATCTAGTTCCACTTTTTGTTGTGGGTGTATAACACGAGTAGATGAGAAGATTAATATCACTCTCATGTCTCTCAGAGGATGGTTAGCTAAGATCACCATAAAGACTAGATTCAGGGGTGAAGGTAATGATTCTATCAAAAAAAAAAAAAAAACTTCCCAATGATACCGGTCTTTGCGCTAAACTAAACCGCCCAGCCAGTTGACACCAAATCTCCATGTAATAACAGAAAGATGTTGGAATCCAGTGACTTCTCAGATGGATATTAAATTATAGTTGGACATGAAAATCAGGTTGATGCTGATGTTAAAACCAAGTGTTGTGGCGATGTTGGCGTGATGTTGGGTTTTAGTCCCCATCTCTCACAACAGATATGACAGTGGTGTAAATCTTCTCATCTCACAGTCTGCAGGAAAGTGAATCATATTGTGGAGTATAATGAAGGATTTCTTTCAAACTTCCTGTCCCATATTTTTTTTAGAACACAAAATTTGTGAATCAGTTTTGAAGAGATAGAACATTTTCAAAACCAGCACAGTAGTTTTTCAAGTTCATCATCGGGAGGTGTTGAGATCAAAGGCCTTGTGAAATTGTTGGGTGGCTTTGCAAGGTAACTCCTGCTCTGGTGGACTGTACAAGTGAAGTATTCAATGAAGCATCTATTTCTATGTACTGTATGTGTTTGCCAGTTGCCAATACAAATTTTTGGTTGACCCCTCCTAAAGCATCAGATGGCTGATGATAAAACAGCCAGGATAGTGACAAAGGTGTCAAATACGCATAGCAAAGTACATAAAGTTATCTTTAAATACTTTTTTGACTTGTCTCAACTCTCTAGGTATTGTCCAGTGTGGCAAACCCACCCGTCTGACGCTCTACGGAGGTAAAAACAACTTTGTAGACACTCATTGTCCCAGCTCTGTCACAGTGGCATTCTTTGGCATATGAAGGGAATGCAGAGGGTCCCCCCCCCCGTCTTGCTCCCTGTGCTCTTTTGCCTGCCAGCCGAATGAATCTGTCCAATTCCTGGCATTTTCTGAGGAATGTGTCAGGAATGTTATCTGTTTCCAAGTGGAATGCTTGGGTCTTAGTTTTGTCTTGGATTTCACGAGCGGCCTAGAATATCCGCTGTTTTCTCCCAAAATGCAACAGGCAAACACTGTTTAAAAAAACAAAACTGTAAGCTTCCTGTGAAATCTGAGTCTAGACACATGCGCACACGTGTGTCTAGACATTTTCCACAGCAATGTTAAACTGATTTGCAAATTTAAGCCAAATTCATAGCATCTTCCCTACACACCAGATTAAACATTCAAGGAACCTTGAAAAGATATATATTAAAAACACTTCACGAAATAAGGCACTCCAATTTCCCATTGTCCCCTATGCTTTCAGTCTGCAAAGAGGTAGAGGCAGATGAAGCTGTGCAAGTCGCCTTATCTACCTCTGCATTGTCACAATGCTTCAAAGGTAGGGGGATATGAAAGCAGGTGATGTGAGCAGTCTGATAAAATCTGAAGATGGGACTAGAGATCTGTGTTCTGCTCCTTCAAAGCAATAGAGAATCAGTGATAGGCAAGGAGGATGAAATGGGCAGCAGTTTTTGGTTCACAGGTGACTATACCACAATCCAATCCTTTCTTTTAAAATATAGGACATAGTAGTAGAAACAATCCTGGACTGTCCTCCTGGGAAAACAAACTCACTTTCGAACATCCATAAGTGAGACTCAGCCTCTTGCCACAGGTGAGGATGGGTTTAGAACCTGTCATCTCTGAGCTGCGTCGGGGACTTGAACGGCTTGAGCCCCAGTGTCCTGCGGGGGTGAGCTCTCTCTTTGGTGCCATCCAGGGGTTTGCTGCAGGTTGCCCAGCCCAGGTCGATCAAGGGTGAGTCAGCTGGGTTGAGAGGTGCTATGCGGTACGAGGGCAACGTAGGTGAGCCGTTGGTGGAGCATGGGGCAGAGCGGGATGTGGGAAAGGGAGCCAAAAAAGGGTCAAAGGGTGAAGCTGTGTCCGAGTTGTTCGAGGGGTCAGCTTTTAGGGCAAATGGATCACAGTCTGGGGATGGGAACGGGTCACAGTTGGTGAATGGGTTGGTAGGTGAGGGCTGGTAGCTCAAAGGGTTGCAGTCTGAACGGTTAGGGCTGCGGCCTCCAGCTGTGTTCCAACCGCCTGCTGAGATGAAGCTCCAGGGGTCAATGCGGGGTCGGATGGGAGATGGGCGAGGCCGGGGGATGACGCTGACCTCCAGGCGCCGGGTTTTTGGGCTCCAGAGGGCAGGGTTGGGGTGGAGAAAGTTGGTCACTACAGGCTTGTGATCTGATTCCTGTGTGTCTTGGCACAAGGGCAGGTCCAAACCTAAAAAAAGAAGAAAAAGAAAAATATTGAATGGGCATTCCAGTCATTTACAAATACAATTAATATCTTAGTGAGTGAGAGTCAAAGACTACAGCCCACAATTCCCATATTTCAACTTAGAAACATCTTTCTAGCTTTTTAAAGCCCCCATGGTTATAAGTCCATGCCTGTATAATACATATTTACACATCAGGGTTATTTTCTTGGAGTACAGGAAGCTTTTAAACAACTGCTCTCCCTTGTTAAGTCCACGGGCTAATCCCACCATTTAAGACAAGGATGATGCAAAAGATAAATATTCAAATGATTAAACATCCTTATCACCCTTTCCTTTTCTTTGTTTCTTGAGGAGGTTTTAATTCGTATTCAAACTGCTTTAGCTTTGCTCTGGCATTCTTTGATGTATTTCCTGTCCAATCTGACTCTGAGTTTGTTTTCCACATGAATCTGGTGTAGCTGATCCAACCGGAAACATGAAAGTTATATATTACTGTATCAAAAAGTAATGAACTTTTGATGCCAATTGTCGATAGTAAGTATAACATAGTGTTGTGTAACTAGATGACAAGGCTGTAAGGAGAAAACTTCTGTAAATTAACTCTGACAAGAACATTAAACTCAGAGTAAATCAGCTTGAATGAACATTTGCCGTTTCCAAATGTGACGCGTCTGCCAAATCGTATTATTTACTTCAACAGAAACTCTCTGAGCATCCTAAGCTATACAGCTCACAAGAAAGAGCAATCAGGAGTCACATGAGAGCAGACGAAAACGCCAGTGGAGGGACCCAGTGAATTAATCTCTCTTTCAAGCAGACATTCACAGCCAGCAGCCTTGTGGCAATCTGTCTCTGCATCCCAGTCTGAGTCATCACACTCAATTAACATAATAACATGTTTAGCTAAAACACTTGCTGTTTAATTATGTGTGGCTTTTCGCCTCAGCGTGCCCAACGTAACGAGCACATGCAGTTTGTGAGATCTTGGACGTTAACGGCAGAACAGGAGAGGCATGTCTGCTCCATACATGGGGGCAGAGCTGTAAGAACCGCTCTGTGGAGAATCAGAAGCTTTGTGAGACAAACGGACCAGATATAGAGCATGAAATGATACCAGGGGGCACTCTTAAAGCCCTCGTAAAGCCCACTCATTCCCAAAACAACCAATACTCAAGTCGCCGTCATTACAGCTATAAAATGTCAGTGCTTCTAAGAAATGCATATTAGTCTTTGTGAAAAACATGTACTGTACCAGAGACTGCTGCTGGTATGTAGATCATGCCTACTTAGCATGATGCTTGAATTAAAACCAAACATGATATGATAGAAATAGAAGTAAATAATCGCTAATCCCTCTTGAATTTTTTTGTGTATATATCCTTTGCATATAACATGAACCTCAGCTCAAACTGCAGTGTAAATAACACCCATGATGCAATGCAGAGCTCCAGTCAGACTCCCAAAGCCCCAGTGGAGGCAGCCAGAGAGACTATGCGGTGTCAGTGAAGTCAAAAACAGATTACAGGAAATTTTTAATATGACACTTTGAGGCTGTGCGGCCTCAGCTGCACCGCCTGATGGTCTGCATTTATCCCCAACTTTGCAATAAAAGAAAACGGTGTCTTGAAAGATTTGGAAACAACGGTAGATGGAATGCTAGCTTTGCTTAGGAAGTATTAGCTGTGAAGTATGAAGGGCCAGCTGTTACCTGAGATATGCAAATCACTGAAGACAAGCTTTGATCTAAATTAAAAAGCTTGTGCAGCACTGAAGCCTGCCCCTGTGCCAGAAAGATCGTGCTAAGAAAAAAGGCATAGTTTGTAATAAGGAGGTCCATCATTCCAAGTACAGTCAGATCGAGTTTCAGTATAGCACCATCTAAAACTTGCTCACTGCCTTTCCATGAGAATAAAAATATAGATCTAATCTGGAGGGGAGACTGTAAATTAATGGAGGTCTATTATTTTACTTTGATCAAGTTGGCTTTGTGAAAGTGATTCACCTGTATATATCATTAAGGCTCATTCCTGACTGTTGCAGCCCGGGTTCAAGTCCAACCCATGGCCCTTTGCTGCCCCCCCATCTTCCTGTCTCTCTCACTGTCACTACAATAAAAATAAGCTTTGAGCCCATAGTAGGGGTTGCACTCCGAAAACACTGGATTTCCAACAATTCCATAATACATCTCATACCCTTCTTCCTTTTAAGTCCCACCCTTCATTCACATCAGGTGCACCATTTTTAATGCTCTGGCCATGTAAGTGTTACTATTGCTCCTTCTGACCAGATGACTGATTTTTAAATTGAATTAATGTCATTTATATGAGAAACTGATTTAGACTGACCCAGCTGAGTGGTGTGCAGGCCTTCGTTGGACCTCCTCCTCCTGTCTACTCTGTGTTCCCAGGCCTCACAGCCCAGCTCCCCATTACTAGAATGGGAACTAGGCATCCATTCCCCTTGGCTGGCCTTTTCCTGCTGCACGGGGGTCCTGGGAGTCTGTGGACTGTGCGGTGTGCGGTGACTACTCCTCTCACGGGGATTTGGTGGCGGTGGAGTCAGGGGCAAGGGCTTAAGTTCTTGGCACTGCAGAGCTAAGTCCAAGAGTGGTCTGGGAAGTGGCTCAGAGATGGAGAAGGTGATGAGATCATCCACTACTGGGGGTTCTGAAATTAGGGGTTTAGGGGAGGAAATCTCCAGTTCTAGGGTGGTGCGGTCCTCTAAGGAAGGGGGGTTAGTTCGAGGAGGCACCCTTGGGGGGATATCAAGGCAGCGACCCAGTCCTATGGAGGCCAGGAGGGAGCCACCACCAAGTAGGGCCCGGTGGGTGCTCTTAAATAGGCCACCAAGGGAGCCCTTCTCAGGCCTGGGTGAGCCAGCAGGGGAAGAACCCCCTTCCTCACTGCCCGAGTCTCCCTGAGGTAGAGGAAGACGCATGCTGTCCTTCACTGAGGATCCTGCAGAGAGAGTTTCCTTTTAAAGTTTTACAAAGACAGAAGCAGTAAAAAGAACATTCAATGTATTAATTATTCATTTAGTCTCTATTTATAATTCACTTTCATGCCAGTGTGAAATATAATGTTGGCTAATGGAAAACGCGTCGGACAATTAGGATGGTGATGGAGGGCGTCAGATACCGTTTTGTGCAAGAGGAGGGGTTGGGGTGCAGGGTCTGTACTCCTCAAAGTCGTCCTTGGACTCCCCATTCTCATTGCTGTCTGATTCCAGCAGCTTCGCTCTCATCGAGAGACTGAAATGGAAAATGAAAAGAAATTTTGAAAAAAGTAAACTTTTAAATCTTGACATTAAAAGAAAAAGAAAATCCTGTTGTACCTGCTTTCCTGGGGACTAAGACGCAAGACTTTAGGGCTTTTGGGACTTTTTGGGCTCTGGGGCCTCCAGTTTGGGCCCAACCTCAGGTCTCCATTAGCTTGTTTGAGAGAAGCAGCCTCTAGGGGCCAAACTGGGCTCAGCCCAAAAGTCTTGCTGTTGTCACTGGGACTGACTGCAGATGAAAATAAAGAAAAAAAAGAACAATCGGAAATTAATATTAGTGTCATGGTACATGCTACCTAGCTGAGGTAAGCATTTTTAAAAAGCACCTTTCATAAACAGTTAAGTTAGAACCACATTTATCTCCAACACAGGGACATTTAACTGAATCCAGCTACAGCCAGAATTCATGACACTTCAATACTTCCTGATTTCCTCTTAAAATGTGTTAAAATTGTCTCATCGTGTGGATTTGGTCTCATGGGTAAACTCCAAATTGTTAACAGAGCAGGAGGGGTGAGAAGGAGCCAAAAACACCCCGTCTCCAACTAGCTTGTGTAAACAATCAGTGTAAACAACCAGCAGTGATCTACTGCATATGCTATATATATAGGTGTTTGGCTTCCTGTCACACCATCCAACACACAAACGTTAATCACAGGGCACAAAAATCTTTACGGAGTCTTATCAAAGTAGCAACCAACATGTAAAATCAAAGGAAGACACAAAAGCAGAACATGGGCACAATTGAAAGATTTAAAGAAGACTTTAAGTGATGCACAATAAATAGAATGCTCTTACCAACTAAAGCATAACCTGCTTTATGGTCTATTTTGTATTGAAGAAGATCTGATACTACAGACTGACGCCAGACAGACACTCATTAAGAAGATGTTTACTTAGCTAATGAATCAAGTGAAAATTACAGTAATTCTTACATAGACCTCAATACAATCTGACTTTTCTTTACAACCAGTGGCCTCCACCAATTAAGTGTCTTCAGTCTAATTTAATTCTCTTCTATAAGTGGCATCTGGTTGCAAGAAATAAAAAGAAACTACATAAACTTGAGCAGATTAGATACAAGCTAAAAGTTTTAGTACCAGTATGACCCTGATAACTGCAGTGATCAGTAATAAATGGTAGAACTGTACTCACTCACTGTCAAAAATACACTGACGTGCATGAAAATAAATAATAAAAATACAGACAGCATATAAAGTACTGTTTTATTGGGTATTAAATAATTAATAAACATAAATGACATTAACAGTCTGGCACTTTGTGGTAATGACGCTCAAACCTTGATTTATTAGCCTGCACCCTAGTGTAATGCACTGAGGTAGACTGAACACAATGGACTCGGCACACTGTATGTCCTTGATAGAGGTCTGCGCCATACTGAGCAAATTTTCAAATTTTATGTCTAGTCACATTAGGTTTAAAAATAGAAACTAATGAGGAGAAGTTCTCCCAGTATGCGTTTGTAATTTACAGATGCTATCACGCTGAAACCTGATATAAACATTGAAACATCTGCGTAAGTTAAAGAAAGAATTGGAAGTTTCATATCCTGTCAACTGCCACTCCAATGTTTTGGCTGATGTGATAAGGTTTTTGCTCTGGCATCATTTTAGTATCACTGTATATCAAGGTATCTAGGTAGGTGTAGTATATACGTTTCATGATGTCGTTGTTATGACAACACTGTTTTAGAGCTGCTACTTAGTTTCACTGGGTTGTGGTACTGCTCATTCCCAGTGGTGCAGGTCAATTCAGTTCAGCTTCAGAGAGTTGAATATGTTCCTCAAATGGACCAGCTGTATTATTTTATTTGGCCTCTGCTACATTGGAAACCTGGCTCATGCTCTGCTGCACATTGTTTTTCAGAGCAAGCACAGAAGTCAGTTGGTTGTGTAACGGTTTCTAATTCATCAAGACCAAACTGTGGCTTGGGAAAAAAAAGAATTCCCCTTCTTTTTTCCCTCAATATGTCTGCTATTGTCACCCATATCTTCTACTAATCATGTTCATGTTACCACTTCTTTTATCTAGAATGGCCAAGCTGACAATCCTTTACTGCTATATTTCTACCAGTTCTGGGATGTATCTATAGCAGGCATGGCAGCGCTTTAAGCCAGATGCTAATGTAAGCATGCTAATAGGGGTTAGCCCACAGGGGCTATACCAACATGCAAATGATAAGCTACATTTTTAATGTGTTGCGATGCTTACACAATAGGTAATTAGCTCTGAGAACAATTTATTTGTCATAAACCATAAACCAAAACGATAAGTTAAACTGATGACCTGATGGTGCTAGATAAATAATTTCTCCAGTGGAACTTGTCCCAAATTTTTGTTCCAATCTTTTGAGTAAATACTAAGATTAACTGGATGAAGAAGCTATCTTGAGGGCGGAGGTACAGGAAAGGCCAGGGAAAGACCAATGTCAGCAGGAGTCATTCTTTGAGGACATCTGTCCCAAATTTCATCCCATTCCATGCCAAAATGGTGGGTTGGCCAACTGACAATGCCATCCCTCGAGCTACACCGCTACCATGACTTAAACAGACTGCATTTATATTCAAACGAGCATGTAGCATAAAATGTAGAGGCCTGGAAGTTTTTGTTGTTGTTGTTTGTTTTGTTTTTTTTACATGATTTTTTGCCGTATGCATAATCTGCTATACTGAAATGCAAACTATTCCAATCCCACTGTTCAAAACTATTATGCTTTGATCAAATACAGCAAATTTTGATAAGATACAAAAAAAGACATTGTGTGTGTTATTTTTCTCTGCGATACTAATTTGTATTATTCATAGGAATAACCTTCCTGGGCCTTTGTAGACTTAAACCAGTCATTTTGGCAGCTTTTTAGACACAAATTTGAAAGGGCCTAGCAATAAATCACTGCCTGCTACTGAGAGAGCAAGCATTAATATCCACTAAACACATTTTAATGACAAGCATACTCGTGGCCTGGTGATAGCCATTAAGGAGAGTCATTAGGAGGTAAAGAAAACCATTCCTCTATTTAATGAATAAATGAAGCTGCCAGATGTTTTGGATTTACTAACCACTTTTGCAGATAAACATTTCACCGCAATTTGTGCTTTTATGTGAACCCTCTGTGGTAATTGTTTAGAAAAATCCTGTTCACTGCCTGTTGCTGCGCCACAAATTTCCTTTTGGGTTTGGTAAGAACGCCCTGTGGCCTACTGCCTACAATTTCCCTTCGAAGGGAAGCAATCTCGGGGCGTTTGTCTAAGAGCCTGACAAGCAGAGGAGTATTCTAAATCTCTGCTGCTGCTGCAACCCTTCTCAACCCCTTCTCCTGGAGCAATGAATTCCACCTAGCTTATTTTTAATTCAGTCAACCGCACTGTAGCTGCTTCATGCATATAAAACTGTAGACTTTCTGCCTGGAAAAATACAGCTCAATGGCTCCCCCTACTGCAGCCTCAGGCCAACTGCGGACAGAGGGAGCAGAGCAGGGCTGCAGTGGACAAAGGCTGCTGAGAAGTGTTGAGCCACTCAGAGGAAGTCAGATAATATTTAGACTGGAACAGACTATTGAAAAGGGAAAAGGGTGTGTGTGTGAGAGAGAACAGTAAGCCAGGGAGGGGCAGAGAGAGCAAGAGGGGGGCCCGGAGGGAAACAGGGGAACACAAAGAAGACAAGTGGGTGGTTGAGAGCACATGAAATTGAGTATTGGAAACTGAGAGATGTAAAGTGTGAGCTTGCATGCAAGAAGGCCAGCGATAACAAATTTTTTGGTATTCTAAATGTCTCTGGAAACACAAGCACGTGTGCGAAGTAGAAGTGAATACACTCACGTTGGATTGCCCGTAAACGTGGGGGGAAGGAAGGTGAGGAGCCTGAACCCAGATCGGGAGAGTTGCGCCTCTTTTCCGGGCCTGGGGATGCTTGCACTGTAATTTTATGGATGAAATCTGGAACACACACATAGACATACACATATATAACCGATTTTAGACCAACACTTAGATTGTGAATATCTTAAAACTTTTTCAGCTTCTTTATTTATCCTTAAAAACCTATTCTGGCTTCAACAGTGTTGAAAATCCATTTCTTTACATTTAAATGGCAAATTGCTGTGCTATGTTTGACTGGGAACAGCTTAGCTAGTAACTGGCATCTGTGACAATTTCCAACTAGCTAACTCTGCCAAATACAACCTACAGAGATTAGTTGATGTCAGGAGGAAAAAAACTATGAATACTTTTTTGAAATTAGTCATTGATGCCATAAAAATTATTTGTTTGGAATAAATTATGTGTGAATTTATTGAATTAGGCATTCAAAGTGCTTAAAAATTCCTCTCAAATTCATCGAAAGGATGTAAAAGATTACATAATACCAGGTTTTAAGTGGTAATTGGGGTTATCTGATGTGAGGTTAAGTAAGATGCAGGTTCAGATTCAGATCAGCACTGTCCAGGTTAAGAGAAGCAGCCAAGACTCAACTCACCGTCTCAGCTGTTGAGACAGAAAGAGATAAGCGTAGGTGCACTTGTGTGTATTGATACAGCAGTTCAAGAACGTAGTTCCATTAGGCAGGAAGGAAAATTGCGGAAAATAGTGAAAGCAAAGTCTCCACTCGTATTAGCTGTTTTTGGTGGGCATGTTTACATGGTTGGAATACTCTCTCTTCTGTGTTGCTGCTGCTGATATCAATCTAGTTAAATAGATAAAAAGAAGCACTGAAGAAAAACAAATGGAGTGTTGTGATTCTTCGGATGCACAGTTCATTTCAGGCCCACGATTTTTGAAGCATGGTTTAGTTCAGTCCTTGGGGTGATTATCTAAATCATTAGCCTGACTTACTTTGCTTGATCACTTGATCATGTTTTCACCACAATATTCACACAACTGTAGCTAGAAGAGGAGAGAGATGTGTAATATTTACTGACAATATCATGATATATTTTATGATATTAATCGGGAAATGAAAAATTAGCTTTGGAGAGATGCTGTAATTATTTCCAATTTAGGAATTCTGAAATCTAATAATAACTGACAGCTAGACAAACATTTTGGCACAAATCGTGTGTTCATGATGAAATGTTGACTATTAACTATTAAATAACCAGGCTTCTCTCCTTCTCCCTCTCTCTCTCTCACAGCGAGGTTTTGATCTCACAATATCATGGACAATCGTAATAACCCTAGTTCCTACAACTTTATTCCATTGAAGTACACAAATCATACATGCAGGAAAGGTCACTGAAGTTTTTGAATTATTCAAGGTTCTTACATAACACTGTCAAAAGCATTGGCTATTCAGTGAACTGCAGACTGCGCCCTGTCTGCTGGGCAATGGCAAATACAGTGACATGGATGGATACACTGAGAAAGAAACACAGCCCTGTGTGGCGTTTCAATAGTGCCAATTTAAAGATTACCAAAAGAGGAATAAGCAACCACCTCTTCCCTTACCACCAAACCATGTGGATCTAAAAAGGGATCCACTGACACTGCAGACAAGGAGTGGTGGCAGGACAATATCGAGGGCATGGAAGGAACCAGGATTGTGTTGACAGATGAAGTCATTTCTATTCCGTTGTTATTAAAGCTTGACTTTAAACAACATATACCAGCATGGGCACAGCATGGAGAACGGTCTAGGTCGGGCTATCTGAGACTAAACTATGACAAACTCTATGTTTTGATCAAATGGGACTTATATTAATAGTGTAATACTGATCAATTTGTTGATTTTAACCATAATTTCCCCACATTCATGGACACATTTCTGAATTTGCAGTCACCTAGTGTTCCACTCTGCTGTAGGGGACTGGAAGAAAGCCATTGATGCAAAGCAGTGAAGAGTATATAGTACTGAATATACTTTGAATATTTCACATTCTTACCGCAAGAATTAGTGGTGGAATGATACCAACTGAAGCCTTTAACATAGATTTTGGCATGCACAGAATTTCTTTCTGCACATGGACACAATCAGAATCAGAATCAGAAAGCCTTATGAATCCCCAGAGGAAGGGACTTGACACTGACTTCGATAAATACTTGACTAACAAAAGACTTGAATTATCTGAATTTGCTGTAGTAACAGATGGTGATTTAGTCATGAGGGGAATGTCTGGTATCTAGTGCATTAAAGAAATGACCTAGAAATTGTTCTGTTGAGGATGCTTGATGGATTGCAAACTCCCCAGCGAGAGATTTCATTTGTTTCTTTCCTCTGCATGATATGAATTACTTGAATTACTCTCAGATCAGAGAGCTGTGACAGGTCAAATAAAAGAACGATTAGATTAATTTATTGCAATTTAAAAGCCAGTAATGAATGATCACGGTCTTCTATGGCTTATAGCCTCGAAGTTATGCATCAGATAAAACAATTTGGGTTGCTACTAATCTGAATAAATTCAGCCTTCTTCACATATTATAAAATATCTGAGTATAAGCTATGTTAAATGCATTACAAGTTCTGTGGAGATTCCTGAGAGGGTTAGCTTTACATATAGGGGTAATGCATGCAATCCAATCCTGCTTTCTCAGGAGGAGCAGGATGATCTTTATATTACACCTCAATCTAAACTCCATAAATCTCCCGTCAGTGAATGCAAGCATGTCATCATGCTTTACTGGGTTACCACCAGAATTTCATTTATCTTTCATTGTTATAATTCAAGTTACTCAAATCTCAAAGTGCCATGAATTTACTACACAGCTTTACACTAAGGACTCTATTTCTCCAGACGCTGATGATATACTGCTTTTTATGAAAGATGTTTCTCGGTGTCATTCAGTAATTTAATTGGTGAACTGAGATAAACCTGCTTTACTACAGCTCACTACATTAGCAAGAGTACTGACCTGCTTATTCAATATTCCTGTTTGAGTGTCTAGATCAGAAACGATTCCTCGAATAATTCGAGTACCTCGATTATAAAAAACGATCGAGGAATTTCCTCTGCCTCGAGGAATCGTTTAATTTTTACAGAGCATGGTATTTCGCCTGGACTACAGGTGTCTCTTGTCTCTTGTAAGCTGTCGGACAGAAAAAAATTGCCTTAAGACGAGAGAAGTGGATACAGGCAGTAAGATGAGAGCCGCTGTCGTCAGCTACACATCAGCCGTTAAGACCGGGCAGTCAGAGTTGGCTGGTTTATGGTTTCATCATTTAACCTAATAGCGATAAAAAAAACCAAGTCCTGTATAAGTTAGGATACATCCACAATACTGCATCATTGTTTTAAAATAGCTTTTTATAGCTTAAACGTTTCAAATCTGCCCCACTTTATGGGGTTAAAACGTAGTTGGTGGACGTACGTTAGCCTTGGTCAGCTTCAGCTCCTACAGTTAGCCTTGGTTAGCTTTGGTCAGCTTCAGCTCCTACAGTTAGCCTTGGTTAGCTTTGGTCAGCTTCAGCCCCTACAGTTAGCCTTGGTCAGCTTCTGCTCCTGTAGTTAGCCTTGGTCAGCTTCAGCTCCTGCATTTAGCCTTGGTCAGCTTCTGCTCCTGCAGTTAGCCTTGGTCAGCTTCAGCTCCTACAGTTAGCCTTGGTTAGCTTTGGTCCTACAGTTAGCTTTGGTCAGCTTCAGCTCCTACAGTTAGCCTTGGTTAGCTTTGGTCCTACAGTTAGCTTTGGTCAGCTTCAGCTACTACAGTTAGCCTTGGTTAGCTTCAGCTCCTGCATTTAGCCTTGGTCAGCTTCTGCTCCTGCAGTTAGCCTTGGTTAGCTTTGGTCCTACAGTTAGCTTTGGTCAGCTTCAGCTCCTACAGTTAGCCTTGGTTAGCTTCAGCTCCTGCAGTTAGCCTTGGTTAGCTTTGGTCCTACAGTTAGCTTTGGTCAGCTTCAGCTCCTACAGTTAGCCTTGGTTAGCTTCAGCTCCTACAGTTAGCCTTGGTTAGCTTTGGTCCTACAGTTAGCTTTGGTCAGCTTCAGCTCCTACAGTTAGCCTTGGTTAGCTTCAGCTCCTGCAGTTAGCCTTGCCAATTCAGCAACCTTAGAGTTTAAAAGAATGAATGTGCATAGCTTTATTATCTTTTTATTGGCTTTATAAAATTTAACATTACACCCCTTATGTTACAAAATATGCTAATAAAAGCTTGGCATGAGAAGAGTATCCAGTGAGGGCTCATTGCTTGTTACTTATCTTCCTTTTTGTTAGGATTATACACTCACACAACAATGAGAAATTACAGATCTTTGGATACCGATAACTCTTTTGTAAGTGAATGGATCCAAGTTGTGTTCCACCATAAACCAGCCGACTCTGACTGCCCAGTCTTCAAGGCTGACGCTGACGGCGCCTCTCGTCTTACTGCCTGTATCCACTTCTCTCGTCTTAAAGGCTATTTTTTTCCTGTTCAACAGCTTATAAAAACTTAGATCAGGGTTCTTTATCCTGTTAGCAGTGCACCCTACCACACAGCAGCTTTTGGGCATTTGTTTGTGTTTGCTGGAACACAGAGAGTGACAAGAGACACCTTCACACAATGTAAAGTCAATGGAGAGCTCTTGATTGTTTTCCGTCCGGTGTAAATGCGCTCTGTCTCTATGGTGGAAAGACGTGACGACGACGAAAGCGATGATAAAGATAAATGTTGACTGTCTAAAAAAGGGAAGCAATTGTTCATTATTAAGTGAAATGTTTTATTCTCATGTATATTTATAATTGCTCTTTAAGTAAACAAAAATCTGAATTTTCAGTACAATACTCAATTTCTAACATATTCGATAGCAACAGCCGTACTCCATTCAATTGTAAATATAAAAACACGACTAAAAGGCACCTATGACAAAGGCAGAAACAGATTTACAAGGATGAAAATTATTGAAATTAATGTCCCAGTGATACCATCTATGATAAACCACTGGAAAAACCCATTCTCTATGTTTCTCTATGGAAAAATGTGTTCCATATGTTTATATGGAAAAAAAAAAAGCCCTGGACTAGACCCAGGTTTTTTGCATCTAACTTCAGTGGTTAGTTGCCTTACACCCTGTCTCCAAATGCTGAAATTCTGTCTCTTAAAGGACAATGAAAGAGTTCAGGGTGGATACTCAGAGGTAACAAGATCTGATCTACCACAACATTAAACTCTGAAAAATTTGGCCTCTTATCACACATCAGTTCTTCCGGCTCTGACTAGCTCCCGTGGACTGTTGACAATATATTCCAATAAATTGGAAAGTAATTTAAGAAGAATAAGCGACTATATTCCAGGAACCCAAGCTTAATTTTAATTTCAGATAAAGTACATACTCTCCCCCCATCTATTGGATAAAATTAAAGCTTT
Source organism: Remorina albescens (assembly GCA_034769265.1). Taxonomy (NCBI): domain Eukaryota; kingdom Metazoa; phylum Chordata; class Actinopteri; order Carangiformes; family Echeneidae; genus Remorina; species Remorina albescens. The sequence continues at coordinate 4,495,525 of CM068495.1, read as the reverse complement.
GCCATCACCAAACTGCACTTAATGCACTAAAAATACAATGGGCACATTTGTTAAGCAGTACTATCAAGCATTTTGTATAAAACAATTTTTAATTGCCAGAAGCATTATTGCCTAATGACAGCCAGAGTCGTCTCTGGCTAGCTTGCCTTACAGCTGCCTAACTTACTGTACAGATGGAAAGCTCATTCTGTCAGTATACAAAGATGGCACCTTGCCTTCATGGATATAACAAGCATGGGCTGCTGGGCTGCCAACAGGAAAAAAAAAAGAAAAAAGAAACGTTTCACACTGAAAACAAGTGATTACTGTTATAAAACGCTTAATTCTCCCAAACTATTGTGTATCCATTAGGAGCAGAGGGTGGGAGGGAGCCAAAGACGACATTTACCATGATAGTCATCTTCTTCATTTATGATCTATTAACATCTTACTCTCCCTCTATGATTATGTTTGAAGGCAAAATAATGTTCCTTCATATGATTTATTCATGCCTCCTATTTTCTCAAATTAACATGCATTGCATCTGTCATTTGTAGTCTTTCATTAATTCCTTCCCTTTCATATATGATTTGTCTAAGATGCACTGAATGATATTCTTAAATGACCTCTTGACTGACATCGTTACATGCAACACCAAGTGAGCATTGGTAAAGGGAAGGACCGATGAATCATTTACATTTACAGCTTCTTTATGATTCATTTTATTAAGACTTCATATTTCATATTTCAACTGCACATGTTTCAATGTTAAGGCTCCACAGCAAGCAGCTACTTCATCTTTATTGACATTGATACTATTTTGCTAAGCTAGATAAGTTTCTCAACATGGAGTGTGTGCATTTCTCTTCTATACTCGCTTTTGAAATCTCACTTTTAACAACATGAGACCTTTAAAAAAGTGACTTATTCTAATTGATGTATGCTATGGGATAAAGTATACAGGGTAAAAGCAACATGTGGTGAAGGAAGAGACAATAACAATCACAGTATTGGTGGAAAGGGGAGGAGAAAAACAGAGAAGGGAGTTGGACCAAAGGAGAATAAAAACATAAGGGGAGTGGAGTAGGAGAAAAAAGGTGAGGGAGGGATCGGCAACTAAAAAGAAAATGGGAGAAAGAGGAGGGAGGGGGAGGGAGAAAGAGAGAGAGAGAGAGAGCTCAGCTAAGAGTATATTCATGAACAGGAAGTGTTGAGGCGTGGTTGGCTCACTCTCCCCTCTCATCAAACCCCCACCACCACATCACTGCCCTGTCGCTGCTGGGAAAGGCCAGACCACAACACACACATACACTCCCACAGACACGCATACAAACACACAGACACACACACACAATGTATTTATGCATGCTTGCTCAGCCCATAACACACTCACACACACGGAAAAGTGTATGAGAACTACAGCAGGCTTTGTGACTTGTGAACCTTTCAGGGTCAATGCTTTTGTCTAACTTTGGATGTTGTCTCAGTTGCTTTTCAAAATAAAATGTGAAAGATAATTTTGAGGAATTGAGACGTTCTGGGATGAAAATATGAGCCAAAAATTCAAATATCAGCATCGGAAGCTACATGAGTCCAGCACTGATAATAACGGCCTAGCAACAAACTTACAGTTGCACCACAATACTCCCTGCCTCACTTCCTCTTCTCTGATTGTTTTCATTGCTTCTGAGCCAGAAGAGGTTATTGAAATGGGATTTCTGTTGTCTGAGTTATTAGGTGATTTATGACACAACAGCTCTCAAAAACACTTCTAACAAACCAACCTTGGGGCATGCTGATCTTCTCGCCATTCTTGCACTTGAGTTTGTGCTTCTTGAAGGTGCCTTTCCTCTTTTTCACGTTGGGTTTCTCCTGGTTCTGGTTCAGGTGGAGGATGAGGAGGCTGAGCTCACGTTCGAACACATCCTGCTCCCACTGGGCAAGCTGCTGCTCGCGCTGCCGCAGGAACTCTTCGTGGGACTTCTGCTCCAGAGCCGCACGCTTCAGCTCCTCCTCACGGCATCGCAGCTCCTGATGGAGGAGATGTTTTTTTATCAGCACGACTCAAGTTATGCAGGTTTGCAGGTTAGCCATCAAGCGCAATAGAGGGTGAGGTATCCAGCCCATGGGCTGGACCATTCGCTTAGTGGGCGACCTGCATACTCTCACCTCCTCCTGAGTGCCGGGGACTTTGGAAGCTGAAAAGCTTTAGAGATTGGTTACAATGAAACCTTTCATCAGTATCAGTGGTGAGACAACCCAGTGCCGTTTGAAATTTTATCTGATGTCCCACAGATTAGTGTTTGTTGGCGGCACTGAGCAGGTTTCAGAATATGAGCTTATCCTCCAGGGATCTTCCTTTAAACAAGTTCTGAGAAAAAATAACATCCAAAACAAAACTGAATGTTTTTTGAGATAAATTACTTCTCTCTCAAGTGGAACAGTGGAAGAGATGCTGGAAGAAAAAGATAGCTGCTATTCATATTTATTTACAATATCTCATCAAGCATTTCAATTTGGTTGCAATACTAGATTCAATTGAACATGTCACAAATGCCATCAAAATGTCAATTAAAAAATTTCAATTATATGGAATCAGGGGGGTAGTTCTGGCCTGGGTTAGCAGCTATTTGAGTAACAGAAAACAATATATCCAGCTAGGAGAAAGCTGCTCATCATGTTTGGACATTGTTTGTGGAGTCCCCCAGGGGTCAGTGTTGGGCCCAAAACAGTTTATTTTATACATTAATGATATATGTAATGTTTCAGATGTTTTAAAATGTGTTTTGTTTGCTGATGACACAAATATATTTTGTTCCGGTCATGATCTGAATGAAGTAATTTCATTGGTTAACTCAGAAATGAGTAAATTAAAATCATGGTTTAATATAAATAAACTATCATTAAATCTGAGCAAAACAAAAATAATGTTATTCGGGAATGGCAGAAAAGTTACACAAACAAAGGTTCAAATTGATGGGGTGGACATTGAAAGGGTAACAGAAACCAAATTTCTAGGAGTTATAATTGATGAAACATCTACAGTCCAAAGTCTCAAAAACGATCGCAGTACTAAATAAAGCAAAACAAGTTCTAGAAAATAACTCACTTCACATTCTGTACAGTTCTCTAGTTTGACCATATTTAACCTAATGTGCCGAGGCCTGGGGTAACACTTTCAAGAGTTCTCTACAACCTCTATTCATTCTTCAAAAAAAGAGCAGTTAGCGTAATTAACAGAGTTAATTAACAGAGAAGGTTTTAGGGATCACACACATCCATTGTTTCTTCAATCAACACTGTTAAAATTCACTGATCAAATAGAATATCAAACAGCACAAATCATGTTCAAAGCAAAGAATAATCAACTACCAGGAAATATTCAGGGCATGTTCGGTCAGAGAGAGGGAAAATATAATTTAAGGGGATTGTTTTATTTTGAAAATATAAAAGTAAGAACTACAAGGAAAAGCTTTTGCGTATCTGTTTATGGAGGGACACTTTGGAACCGTCTGAATGATGAATTGAAACAATGTCCAAACACAGAGCAGTTTAAGAAAAAGTATAAAAATATGATCATTAAAAGGTATGAGGATGCAAGATCATAAATACCACTGAAGGTTAACACAGTTTTTCGTGTTCCTTCCTGGTTTCTTTGTTTCTTTATTTATTTATTCGTACTTTTCTTCATTAATATTTGTTTCATTATATCATTCGGTTGTTTTGTTTATGATGTGATTATTATTATTATTGTTGTTATTATTATTATTAATTGGAAGCAGGTAAATTAATTATTAATGACTCATGCAAGGTGAAGGGGTGGGAACAAAGAAGTTTCGACTTCCTCCCACTCCATTTTGAACATGCATGTTGTTTTTATATTTATTTGTGTTTATGTCTTTAGTTTGTACTATGTTTAATTGTTGTTCATGTTAAAAAAAAAAAAATCAAATAAATCAATTTAAGTTTGATATTAGTAACTTTATGCCTTTTCTTTGAGGCAAAATTGCATATAGGGCTATAAACCCAGATTCATCTGTTAATTAAATTAACTTTGATGAACATATCAGCTGTTTTGCTTTTGTGGAATAGATACGACAGTCAGCTAACAAATGGTTTTCTCAGACAATACAAGACTATGTGCGTGTGATAGTGTGCTAAGTAAAAGTTTCTTCTTTCTGTCTTGTTTTTGAGGCTTTTGGAAATGCTGACTCCAGGTTATCATCTGGATGGGCAAAAATGTTGGTTTATGAGAACAATGACACACATAGACACTCTCTCTGAAACACATATGTAATACATGTATATTGAATTTCCATATTTGTATATATTCATCCAAAACTCTGTCAATGTATGTTGATATTATATACACTATGGTCTAAATTCTGAAACCACTTTCCCCGAAAAGAAAAATACGTGTTTAAAATCAATAAACTAAAATAATGTGTCATGATGTATTATGAGCATATGTTGTCACAACATGATATACTGCATAAAACCATCATTTATATTTCAATATATTAACATAGACATGTTTTGCTCTGGTGCCATCTATGTAACATCAGCTACCATGAATGCAACATGGGTATTGAAATTATGGACTATTCTGTGTTTTAACTTTAGTAACTTTAGTAAGTTTTTACCGTTGCTTGTTGTAGTATTTTCTACAGAAAATGCAGCGTAAATAATACGCTTCCTGTTTACATCAGGACATGCACGCCCAGTGTATATTTATGGTGATGAAATATGCATTTTCGGCTGTTGTTATAGTGTGGATGTAGCATTAGCTGTAAAAAAAATGTGTTCACATTTACAGTAAGTGTTGGGGTGTCTTACCTTTTCTTTAGCCCGGAGTTCATCAAACATGTCCTGAATCTCCAGTTTCCAGTCCTCCTGCAGGGAGTGGAAGGAGTCTTGTGGCATCTCTTCCTTCACCTGCTGCTCCAGGGCGGTCAGCTGAGCTAGGATGGAGCTGAAATTCGGTCTGCGGTGGGGGTCCTGGTCCCAGCACTCTGTCAAACATACAGCAGATGCCATTAGACAGCGAGCTCCACACTACAGCATTATATACGTTATATTTATATATATATATACAGCTGTAATCTTTTGGGTGTGAAAACTTAGGTGACCATACACAAGAGGGTCCAGGGGGCGGACTCTTTAGCAATTTTCAAGACCAGGCTTAAAACTTTTTTATATGACAGAGCTTATAGTTAAAAAGTCAAAGCTCATTTACTCCTTAGCCAGGCTGCTATAGGCCTAGACTGCTGGGGGAAGCACTGAGCACCTCTCGTCCTCCCTCTCCCTCCTTGTCTCTCTATCTGTCTCTCTCTCTCTCTCTCTCTCTCTCTCTCTCTCTCTCTCTCTCCCCCTCCCCCCCTTGCATGCGCCAAGATACCAATAACCATATTTCTCCAAAGTCCCTGCTTCTCCCAGTTCTAACCATGTGTAACCATTTACTAAACATGTTTTCCCGAAGTCTCTGTCTCTCCCAGCTCCTCTCCTCTCTCTCCCTGTCCTCATCCTGCAGGTGGTGAATCATCGCCACCCCATGTTCCTGCAACGCCTGCTGCTCCCAAATCTCTATGAACTTCATACAGCATAATTTCTATGAACTTCCAGCAGCATCACATGTTCCTGCCTGCACCTGTATTGAATATCCCCTCCTCCTGCTCTCATCTCTCCCTACTCTACCCACTCTAGCCCCCCCCCCGTCTCTCTCTCTCTCTCTCTCTCTCTCTCTCTCTCTCTCTCTCTCCCTCTCTCAACCCAACCGGTCGAGGCTGATGGCCACCCCCCCGAGCCTGGTTCTGCCCAACGTTTCTGCCTCTTAAAGGAAGTTTTTCCTTGCCACTGCCACCAAGCGCTTTAACTCATTCAATAAAGAGTTTGGTCTAGACCTGCTCTACATGTAAAGTGCCTTGATTTAACTTCGTTATGATTTGGTGCTATATAAATAAATCTGATTTGATTTGATTAGATTTGATTTAGAACAAAGTAAAAGAAATAAGTAAAGGCCAAAGGCGGAACAAAATTTGCATTGGGAAGTTTGGTTTCTTTGATGCAAATGGAAAAATACATTGAAAGACCAAACAAGACATATAAGCCAAATTTACTTGTCTCCAGCACAGTTTCACTTCTTTCAACAGTTTTCATGAATTGAGGGACCTGAAAAGAGGAAGTCACCCACTGATTCACCAGCAGATCTGCTCTAAAAATGTCCAATCCTTTAGAAGACTTCAACTCAGACCGGATGACTTACTGACTATCCTGCAATACCTCGGATTTCTATTTACACTTATCTCTCCTGTGAGCTTAATTAAATTGCTGTTGGGGGGGGGGGTGCATTAAAATGCAACACTTTGGTCAATACAAGCAGATCAAAAACCAATTTAATAATTTAGTCCTCTGAAGTTTTGTGCTCTGATCTGTTTTTAAAGCAAATCATAAGAGGGGACACAGAGAAAAAAGTCTGTCTGCTCTTTGATAGATAACAGACTTGGATTATGTTAGAAAGTCATCAAGGTGATATTTTCTGTTTCATCTGAAATGTTTAAGTGCGTACAAACATACTGACAGCTTCCGCACAAAACACTTCCTCTTCATGACCGGGCCATTAGCATATAGGAATCTGTTTTTCAATTTCAACCCAGATTTGAGGAAATGGAAAGACAGTGTGCCGGTCACACTAATGATCTCATGCAAGAGTGCTCTCACACTAACGAGAGCTGCAGCAAAAACGGAGCTGTGAGCACGCTCAGCTGCATTTGTTTTTCTCAAAAAAAAAATTGTTTTTGGACTTTTGACTGAGTCATATACATCCACCTAGTCTACAGTGGATATGTCAATGTCACAATGTCATTATTTGAGATAACAAATAATACAAGTTCTACTCTGTATCCTACTTATGTTAACTTTACAGAGCAGAGGAAAAAAAAAAAAAAAACCCAACATGAAACTTCTTTCAACCCTAATCAGCCCAAAACCATTATATATCCCTTATATTACAAGGTACTTCCCCTTCTGTGTATTATGAAGAGATGGTGGAAGTGAAAAAAAAAATCACAAAAGGAAGAGTCAAATGAATACATTTCTGTCTCCACAAAAATCAACTGAGCTGTAGAGGAAGGAAAACAAGTGGAAAATGAATCGTTAGATTGACTCAAGATTTTTAAAAAGAAAAGGTCCTCACACCTTCAGGATCTGTTTGATTGATTTATAATGACTGCAGTAGAATAATGGATTTTTTTCAATGTTAAGACAGAACATGATGTCCTCAATGCCACTGAACATGGATGGGCTGGGCAGCGTCCTTCGCCTTAATAATCTCTGAGCATAGTATTTACGCAGAGTCAAACATGCATTGGTCTCTCCCATAGCGCTGAAAATACCAAGTGGAGGTTAGGTTTATTGTCAAATTTGAGGATTTGGGATAGGGTATGAAAAATACCAAAAATTAACGTGAATAAGGGACGCTCCGTTTAGTGCAACGGGAATCAGGAATTACACAAACTTAAACTGCAACAAACAGCGCCGGGCACAGACGGATGTTGAGTTAACAAGCCAGAAAACTGAATCCCATATCTCATCTGACAGCTAAAGGTCGAAATCTACCCAAATTCCCAAGCAGTTTTCTTTTTTTTTCCCTAGATAAAGGATACTAAATGCTTGTGTGAGGGGGTGTAGACAAAGAAATGCATCAAAGGTGCATTCAATTGCATTATGTCTCACGCAAACAAATATCCCACCTGACATTAGCTGAGCAAAGGGTTCAGGGCATGTGGAAGGGATGGGCAGGGTGAGCTTGTTGACTGCAACTCCATAGGCCACAGCAAGTCCATCAATCCCTTTGTAGGGAGCCTCTCCTGTCAGCAGCTCCCACAGCAGAACTCCATAACTATAAAACACATACAACAAAACATAACATTGTTATAGTATACTCATAACAAAATCAGACACAAAAAAAATTATTTTGTTATGTAGTGTTTTCATACAGCACTTAAATATAAAAAAAATAATAAATCAACTTCGCTTTAGTATCAATTTACTTAACAAAATTTTCATTTGGTTTCAGAACTTTTTAATACAACCTCCATCTGTGTTTGCAGGAGTTTACTTTCTAGGTCACTGCCATGTTAGAGTGTTTTCATATCCACATTTTGTAAATGCCAACCAAACACTTCCTGCTGCTGCTTCACACTAAAATCCTTCCAGCAAATAGCATTATGATTAATCATGGAATTTACTGCAAAAGCAGCTGAATAAATCTTGAATTACCAGCACCTGGATTATCTTTAATCCCAGTGATGACTGGTGAAAACCCTACATATTATCCTGTTATGAAGTTAAGGAGATGGAACCTGTAGACCCTGACAGGTTTGTGGTTACTTATTCATATTTACTATCCGATGGTGTAGCTCGTCTATTGAATTGATGTTTGGACTGATGGAATTGATTATTTTTGAACATTTTGCTTTACTTTAAGGGTTTTAGGTGTTTGCTGAGTGCTGGCCCACCATGAACCCATTGTTTGTTAGCAGTTCCTCAGTATGCTATGTGACCTGGGGTCTTGTCTAGTTTTCCCATTGCTTCTATACAAGAGGAAGAAGAAAAGCTTCCCCTAGGGCTTGATTCTAGGTTACAGCTCCTGACAAGCATCTTAACTTTCCATATCTGACAGCTGTTGGAGAGTGAACAGATGCTTGCAACTTAAATCTCCTTTTTCCCCCAAGATATAACTGTTTTTTCAAATGCAGGTAAACCCACAAATTAAAGCTGATTGACCCTGTTTCCACTGCCACTCCAGTTTGCCTGTCTGTTCAGAGTAAACACACCATTACAGACACATCAAGACTGAGCTGCCAGTCGCTGATCAGCTGTCGCATATCATCCTCCTGCAAAAGTGCCAGAGCCTCCGTGTTAGACCCTTATATCAGTAATTTTAAAAATTATATGGAGGCTCCAGCTCACTCTGTCCTGCCAGAACACAGTAGAAACTCAGTTTTTCTCGTTTAAGAGCACTGTGTCAGACAGGTGACAGGCCTGTGTCTTTGCTGTGACTGACATTACAGCAGGAGAAGGGGTAGGGGTAGCAGTAGCATTTTACCTGTTCCTTTCCAACTGTTATAACTGACAACTGTACATTTAGATCATGTGGCTCCAGGAAATCCAGTCAATACATGTTTATTGGTTCACGACATTAGAGAAACTTTACATTACTGTGACGAGATTAGGCAGAGTTGAGCAGGGACGGTGGGGGCAGAAAGGTAAAATGCTGCCACCTATGGAGCAAGTAGCATCCCACACATGATCCACTTAAAGAAAAATTTCGTCATATCTCATTCAGTTGTGAACAGGCATATAAGATAGAATGTTTACACACTGTGCTCTTTAGATTGTTCCCGATTAATGAAAGGTAAATTTAACTCTACTTGTTTTGCACAAGAAATTTTGCCTTTTACATTCATTGTTGTTGTACTGACAGCACAGAACAGTATTTTTCTCTGATGAAACATGCCGTCTGAACTCATGCATGCAGAACACGTACAAACACAAATACACAAGCAGACACAAACACACACCAACAGGACTTTGGAGCCCACACAATTGGAGCAGCCCTATGTCCTAAGAAGATGAAGCATGGTGTAGGACTTGGATCTTCCACACCGTCAATTAGGCTTCGCCCAGACCTGACTGAACGCACTGTGGAGGTTCACTAAGTGGAGAGCACAGGCCGCAGCCTTTTTTTATTTAGTTCTTTAATTACATCTTCCACACGCTGTGACTGTGCAGAAACAGCGCTCGCTGGCTCAGCCCTAGGCAGTCGTCTCAGTCGTCTCCGCGTGGCAGCTCTGGAGACAAGCAGCCGTGGACAAATGAAAAAGAATAGTAGAACAAAGATTACTGTTCATTTTGGGAGCAGGGCTTCCCGCCTGCCTGCCTGCTACACCCACATTTTGCCGTTTTCCAGATTGTGCAGTGATGCTGTGAAAACTGAGTTACGTGGGATTGTTGTTAATATGTGAAGGAAATGGAAACTGAGAGGGTGTATGTGTGAGACACTGAACTACATATTGTTCCTGCAAAGGGTTGCCTTAAGTACCAGTAAATTCCATAATTAGCTTGCACCATGGCAGAATCCTTTCTGATGTTCTCAAGGGCACTTTCAAAAAGGTTCTCTGTAGCAGCTTGCTCGATTAGTTTCATATAGGCTCTGTATGGATATGCAAAGAAACATTTTATGAACGGACAAAATTATATATGATGTTGAAGAAAAACTGTCCAAATGCAAATTCATATTAGGCATTTAAAACCCATCATGAATCCTGTCTCACAAATCATACAAAGTCATTATAAAACCGCAAACCATAATTAAGGGATTTTGTCTTTCTGTGGAGATGTGGCCAAACACACACAGATTACACACAAGCACATACACACACGCACAGAGAACTATTCCCAGATAAAAGGTTGTGGTTAGGTCTGGTGTGTGGCCTCCTTCTCTGTCTATACTGGAGACAATGGGACAGTGTGCTGCACACATGTCCCACAACAAAGCACAGAGCAGCTCTTTGAAGAGACGCCGTCACATGGCTGCAGCGGCCTTGCTGCAATCAATCACTCTGTCCCTCCATCTCTTCGTCACTGTCGCCCCCACCCTCACTGCTCTGAACTTTCACCCTTTCCCCTCTGTTTCTCTCGTGTTTTCTGTCCACGGAGCTCTGCAGCCTGTCCACTGACCAGCCGAAGAACTGCACATAATTACCTAAACAAGACTGAATGTCCTCGTTTAATATTGCTTTTGGGAGCTTGCCCACAATTTCAAACTCCTCGAATGAAATGCCCTTTAAACATCCCTGCACGATGCAGCTAAAAAAATGTTTAATTTTTTTAGCTAATTTCAACTTCATTACCAAGTATTTTCTACCAAATGTCCTTGTGCGATTCTCCGCGATTCTCCGCCGCATATATACGCCTCTCTATCACCATAGAAACCCTCTGTAAGCTTCAGAGACTGTGAGTGAGGGTCAGTTTTTTATTTGCTCAAGATCGAACCTCAGTTTTCAAATGTCAAGAGTCAAAATTGTGTTTGGCGAGAGAAATATATTTTGTTTGGGGTTTTTTCAGTGGTTTTAGCTCACGGAATGTCATGCTTCATAGTTTCGGACATAGACGGACAACAGGAGCGAGAGGAGCAATTACTGGAGCAGATAACAGCACCGGAAACAGGGATTCAGAAGACTGAGGCGCTGACTTAAACCTGCTAAAATGCTGACCAACTAGACAGTGCAGAGACATGTCAGAGGAGGAGGAAGAGGAAGAAGAGGATGATCAGGAGGCCAATGTCACTGCTATCTGGAGGTTTTAATTATACAGCCTTAGCACTAAACCTATTTCTCACTGTCTGAAGCAGATAAAGACATGAAATAAAAACCATGTGACTAAATCATTGCCTTTACCCTAGTAATTATCACCATTCTCTTTTCAAATCAAAACACCCTGAAAAGGTTGAACTGAGCTAAAGCACAAACAATGTGCTTTTTGTCCAACCATTTATAATTTCAAAGGCAAAGCAAACAATTCAAGAACAGTCAAATGTTTAAGCTCCCAAAGGTTTCTATTTCATGTTTCTATATACTTCAGAGATTGAGAAATAAAGGTTTTAGTGAACGTCAACTTCAGAAAACCTTCAGGTTTAAGGAGGTTGTTTAAAAAGACGCCTCAGGAGGACTTCCGGGCGATGATGGACGGATAGCGGGGGAGCTCCCCAACCGAGCCAAACTAATTATTGAAATACCCCAATATAAACTAAGTAAATCACTCCGAAAACCATTAAGAACTGGGGTCAGTCGTATATCCAACACTGAGCAAAAAACGTGTAGAGAAAAGAAACGGAAGACAAGGACGAGACACAGCAAAGATAAACATTAGCCGTACATTCTAACGAGCGGTGAGGCGGAGACATGGCCGACCCGGAACTTATCCTGAAAGAGTTGAGAGGGGTTTCGCCAGGAAAATAGAGATCAACTGGACTCAATGAAAGACAAAATGGTGAAGGTGAATGCCAAATTGGACGAAGCAGAGGGAAGAATCGAGAAAGCAGAGGAGAGGATTCATAACACGAAAGAAGTCATCACAGAGATGTTAAATCTACACATGAAGCTAGAGGACAAGCTAATGGACCTAGAGAGTCGCTCCAGATGTGAAAATGTAAGGATTTATGGGGTTCCGGAGGGGTCACCAACAATGAATGTATTCGTAGATAAGCTGTTGCGTGACGGACTCGGTTTATCCGAAAAAATGCCAGACCTACAGATCGAAAGAGCACACCACTCCCTGGGCCCACAAACACCGGAGGCCGCCCCGACTCGGTCTATCGTCGCGAAGTTCTTAAGCTTCAAAACAAAGGAGTCAGTGATCCACAAGGCATGGCAGAGTAAAGGATTTACTTGGGAGGGGAACCAAATAAACTTGGATCACGACTACCTGTCTCGTTCTAAAAAAACGGAGAGAATACGCAGAGGTCCGCAAGGTTCTGAAAGATTACCAAGTTCAGTTCCAGTTCACTAAGAGAGCAGATACAGTGGCTGACATGGAGTACCGCGGGCAGGCGAGCGAGGGAGAGAGCACCCAACACCGGACCCGCTCCAAGCTACAAGGAAAAACACTGAACCTTCAGGAGAACGTACCCAACACCCGCCGCCTAATACCAGCAAGTTCACATTGCTTAATGCAAACCTGACTGTGTCTATCTTTTTTCATTTTTATTTATAGGATTACTCTTAACGCCCTTTTTTTTATTTTTGGCCATCCTTCCACTCCTCTTGGAGAAAGGGCTGAGCTGGGCCAGCCATATGATGGGTGAGTTGATGGACAAATCTCTTGGACAATAATGTTACGAAAACTAGGGATAAACACATAATATCACTGGAATAATTGGTCGGCTCGGTTGGGGAACACTTTCTCGATGTGCTGTTACCACAGATAGGGGCCTCTTTCACTGGTAACAGGAGTAGGGTTTTCCCCTTAGAGCTGCCCACGGTAGCTCAACAGGGTCAATCACTTGGACCCCCACATTGGGAGTCATACGGACAATTAACGTTGATTTGTATTCTATTCGATTGGTTATTTGTTCATGGTTCATTTGTTTACTCTGTGGGTTATTGCAGGGAGGGGGGAGCTTACCAGGCCAGTGAAAGAAACAGAGAGGTCAATCACTTAGATGCAAAACAGATCTATAAAAATTGTCACACATAACGTAAATGGAGTACTCAATCCAGTCAAGAGTTGGGAAATATTATCAAACTAAAGAAGGATAAAATCCACATAGCATTCTTGCAGGAAACCCACTTAGACGACTCAGAGCACGCTAAATTAAATAAAATGGGTTTTAAACTTTTTTTTTTTCTTCACATGATTCGGGGAGACGGAGAGGAGTGGCGATTCTGATATCCAGTGCATTAAATTATAAACACATCTCTGACTATAAGGATAAGGAAGGTAGATTTGTTACAATTACAGGTAAAATAGAGGGAATCGCGACAAGTCTCATTAATGCGTATATTCCCCCTGGTAGCGATTGGCATGTCTATAAACATCTATTTGAATTAATGGCAACAAAAAGTCAAGGGATTTCAATATGCGGCAGGGACTTTAATATTCGACTAAACCCAAAGTTGGACTCCTCAAACAGCAGAACTGATGCAAAGAACAATAGTAAGAAAATTCAAACTTTGATGCAAGAAATGGGAATTGTGGACGTGTGGAGAGAGGGAAATCCAATTAGTCGTGACTATACACACTTCTCAGCCGTCCACAATGTGTACTCCCGGATCGACTACTTCTTTACTTTCAAAAAAGACCTTTATAGACTAAATCAATGTGAGATAGGCCCTACGACTCTGTCTGACCATAGCCCCATTTACTTTTCAGTCAACCTCAATAGCAAACCTAGGTCCACTCTCTGGAGGCTGAACTCAAATATTTTAAATAACCTTACTATTAAAGACAAACTGAAGATGGAGATCAAATTGTATTTGGAATATAATGATAACAAAGGGGTGACACCAGCCATACTCTGGGATGCTTTGAAGTAGTGCTGAGCGGTATACCGGTTCGTACCGAAAACCGGTTTTTATATTTGTTATGATATGAATTTTTCACATATCAGCAACACCGGTTTAAATAGCCGGTAAATGTCTGGAATGCAGTGCGTTGGTAAATTGTTTCACAGGGGACCCTTTTCTTTGCTGCGCCGCTAAACACGCATTGAACAGAGCGGAAGTAATAGTGGAGTTGCTGCGCATGGTGGACATAGATATAAAGAGTAAACGCAGCATCGACTGCTACTGCCTATTTGCACTGATGAGCCTTGGGGCCGCCATCTTGGACCAGTCACCTGCTACACTCTGTAATCTATTTGGTAGGCACAATGAACTGTCAGCGCATTTAATCAATCATAAACAACAATACTATGAAAGTGGGGGAAAATCATTGAAGCTTCTATCATATAAGTTAGGTAAGCAACAAGCAGAGAGAACTATACACAAATTAAGAAGCTCCACAACAAATGAGATAGAAACCAATATAGAGAAAATTCAACAATGTTTCGAAAACTACTACAAAACACTATATTCTCAACCCCAATAGAATGATAATCACCAGATGCTTTTTTTATCTTCGATACACTTGCCCAAGATCACAAAAGATCAAAATGAAACATTGACATCCAAAATAACGAAAGAAGAACTACAGTCAGCAATTGGAAGGCTAAAACGTAGGAAAGTCCCCGGGGACTGACGGTTTCACCCCGGAAGGTACAAAATAATGCAGGACCAATTACTTCCACCACTCTTAAAAACATTCAATTGGATGCTGGAAATGAAAAAGACCCCCCCCCCATGGAGGGATGCAATAATATCCATCGTTCCTAAAGAGGGAAAGGATAAACTCGAATTCGGGAACTATCGTCCAGTAAGTGTTCTAAATATTGACTATAAACTGTTCACCTCAAAGAATTTAATTGATTCTTCCAGACCTAATACACAAAGACCAGACGGGCTTCATCAGACAGAGACAGACTACAGACAAAATCAGGAAAACACTGCATGTTATGAGACAGATCACTCAACAAAAACTGGAGACACTTATAATTAGTCTAGACGCAGAAAAAGCGTTTGACTCGTCTTACTGCCTGTATCCACTTCTCTCATCTTATAGGCAAATTTTTTCCTGTTCAACAGCTTATAAAAACTTATATCAGGGTTCTTTACCCTGTTAGCAGTGCACCCTACCACACAGCAGCTTTTAGGCATTTGTTTGTGTTTGCTGGAACACGGAGAGTGACAAGAAACACCTTCACACAATATAAAGTCAATGGAGAGCTCTTGATTGTTTTCCTGTCCGGTGTGGGCGGGGCTTAAATGCGATCCGTCTCTATGGAGGAAAGACGCAACAACGACGAAAGCGATGATAACGATAAATGTTGATTGTCTAAAAAAGGAAAGCAATTGTTCATTATAATGTGAAATGTCTTATTCTCTCATGTATATTTATAATTGCACTTTAAACAAAAATCTGTTTTATCCGAGCACTCGATTAATCAATGGAATTTTCAGTAGAATACTCAATTACTAAAATATTCAATAGCAACAGCCCCTAAATGTGCGACTATTCACTCTTCACTTAAAATACCTTTGTTTGTACCACTTGAATAATTATTTTATTTAAGAGGCTTTAAGAGACTTTAAAACAATTTGGAAGAGCAGCACGGAAAAGACATTTGGACTTTCTGGAACCACCCTACCCAGGTTTGGATGGGTTAATATCTCAACTAACTTTCAGCAGGAAAAACAGTGTTTTTTGCAAAATGTTGGATTATTCCTGTAAGGTGCCATGACTTGATCCGTATCCCTTTTCTTAAAAAAGACAAAGGGGCACAATTGGCTATTTGAAAACTCAAATACCTTGGAAATGCCTGTAACCCTGGATTTGGTCCAACTGAATTCCATTGTAAATTATACAACAGCTAAACATCACTGAGCCTGGGAAACTACAGCGAAACACACATAAGAACTCACCTCCAGACATCGCTGCCCTTGGAGAAGGTTGAAGACTTGATAACCTCGGGGGCCATCCAGGCGTAGGTGCCTGCGGTGCTCATCTTGGTGGTCTTGTGCCACTCTCTCGCCAGGCCAAAGTCAGTGATCTTCAGCGTCAGACCCTCCATACATTCATTCTCTATGGGTTGAGCCAGGAGGACTGCCGAAAGGGAGGAAACGTGGGTAGAGAGAGAAGGAGGAAAGGAAAACAGACAGGAAAGATGGAAATATGATGAGTAAAATTCAATGAAATGTCTGACTGTGAGCACCAATTGTGGACTTTTCTCATCTGTCACTGAGGAAGAATTTCATACAAGATTGGGATTAGTTTTCAACATTCTTAAAACCTCAACTGGCCTGTGTTGTCAGAGAACTGGTTTAACATGTTAGTCACATGTGTGAGTAGGGAGGAGGCACTTGCCTGCAGTTAATTAATGTAATATTATGATATAATATATAGATATCTCTTGATGGTCCACCAGCCTATTATGCGTCAGTCCACCAGGTCTTTGTACAAGGGCCAGTCCAATTTTGAAAGGTTATGATGTGCCTAGTGGAAAGCGTGTGGGTGTCATCACGTGTCTTCAGTTTCAAATCAAAGCTCTCAGCAGAATTGCATAATTGCCATGCCTGTATGTATTTTTTGAGCAGCAAACCTTTTCTGTTGCACTGTAATATGGAAAAACACTCGAGGGCTCTGATCACAGTTTGTGTTTTTGATACCCAGGGAATGCTGACTTATCAAAAATGTCAATGCAATGTCAAATGTCAAACAATGACATTTAAGTTGTGCATTTATTTTGCTTTTGAACAGTATTTCTTCAATTTAAAGGACTCAGTAAAAATGTACTTGCTGATTTGCAGGTTTACCTAAACATTTGACATTTATATTGCAATATTATAATATTTGAAGGTGTCACAGATCAGTATCATGTATTGGGATTAATAGTTCCCACATATGCAGTATACATCTGATAAATGAAAATTATAAATACATTTTAAATGATTCAGTATGGTATGGTTAAATATATCAGAGCTACATAAATAAACTGCGCATATGCACTACATTTATTAGTACATCTTTTTTTAAACTTTGCAAAGCGCTTTCCAAACTGTTAGCCCCTACGTTAATTGCCCTAGTTTCATAAAAAGTATAAGTATTCATAAAAGTATAAGAAATGCATAAGCCCACGGAGAGAGGATGCAATGTACAGCAGTTGTATGTGATCAGGTCGTAAGACATGATGTGATGTGACTGATGTGATTTATTTTCATATGTATGGCCTACATGGTCTATGTGCTATGTGCGATTTCAAACATGTTTTAATCCTCATAGTTATTTATTCATATATATATTATATATATTATTACAGTGTTTCCCATTGAGATTAAAATGCTGTTACTATCTGACCTATACCTACCTATAACTGGTCACTGTCTGACCTTTCATTTAGCAAAACTGTCTTCAATGGCACTTTATGAAACTCGACTGAAAACTATGGTATTTGGTTTCAGCAAATCAAACCATATGATTATGCTGATGATCAGCAGATTAATCCAATGCGGAAGACTGATGATTTCAATGTATTGAGCTGCATGGAGCAGCTCTGCAAACACATGGCGTAAACAATGAAATTGAAAAGAGCGTACATTGTAAAATGTGGTAGCCTATAAATTCACCCCATTTTGGTAACCAGCCAGCGCTGTGCAACCACACAGTGTTGGAAGGTTCTCCAGGCAAGTTTCTATGAAAACAGAAAATAACGCTTAGGATGCCGGTGGCTGTGGTGTGACTATGTATCACATGTCTCAGTATGATCGGCAGCCGTGCCTCTCTTCCCCTTTGCTGGCAGGCTGGGCACCGCTCTGGGCATGGCTGGCCGTCAAACACAGGGAGGAGAAGCAGCAAAGAATTTGACTTATTATAGGGAAGTAAGACTCCTGCTATTTGCAGGCACTTTCCGACTTTCTGGGCTCGCCGTTGTTTTCCTTTTCTTTCTTTTTTGAGTCTTTCACTGAGAAATCTATTTTCTTCAGTCTCTCTTCTCTTTCAACACCATTTTATCTTTTTTTACACATATGAATGATTCTCTCTTTCTCTCTTTGTCGACTCTCTTTGTCTCTCTCTCTCTCTCTCTCTCTCTCAGACATCCTGTGCTTCGTCTATAGCCCAGAGGCAGTGAGTTTTACGTCACGAAGGAATGTGTCACAATAGGTTGTGTTGTCTTCTTTGTGTGTGTGTGTGTGTGTGTGTATACATTGATGGGGTGGGAGACTTAGTCCTTTCATACTGTAGTTGCATGACAATTTCTGCACGCTGTCCTTCCCACACCCTCTCAGACATACAGACGACTTCCATAGCAACACATTCTGTCCATCCTGTCTCTGAGATGATGACAGGGGCAAAGACAGCTAAAGGAGGCCTTTACCTCACCCATTGTAACAACCAGACATGGTGTTGAATTAACAAAAAAAAAAAAGGCACCAAAGTCTGTCCACCACAAACTCGCAGATCGACTTATGCCCTGGAGACGAAGGCACAAACAATAAAATCACAAAAAAGCAGCCGATGGCCAAAACAAAAATATGCTCTGACAGAATCAGAGAAAAACGTGCTTGCTCATTTAACCTTTCTGCAGAAAATCGATTTCTGTCCATTCTACAGCTGTGTCACTGTTTCTCTCAATACCTCAGGCGCTCAGGGAGGGGGTGGGAAAAGGAAAAGGAGAGGAGAGAGGTGTCGTTATTTATTGCCACATGCCCACATCTCTTGCTCTACGTTGTTTGTTTGTTTGTTGGTTTTTTTTATCTGCTTGCTGGTCAGCCACTAGTAAAAAAAAGCCCTGGTCATTGAAACCCCTATTTACATCCAGTTGCTCATTGGTTTTGCCGTGACCCCAAATCCAGGAAGTGATGTTGGTCAATTAGCCGCCAGTGTAAGGCACTTCCTTAAAGAAAAGACAAAAAAAAAGCAAAACACGACCAGGAGCTAATTTAGTTGTTCTTGCTCGTCGTTCATTGTGCACAATAAGCACTGAGCTATTTTAGGAAACGGAGGTTAAGAGGGGTCACAAGGTCTCCAACAAGGCTGAGAGAGACAGGACGGAAGTGTAGGTACTGTGGTAAAGTGAGCAGAAGTGACAGAGAGAGAGGTGGTGAATGTTGATCATTATCATATGATTGAGTGAGACAGGGCACAGCTAAAAGAGGCTACCTGGGCTTAGAAAGCAGAATTAGAGATAATAGTGCAAACACACACACACACACACCCATACACACAAAGATAGTCACACACAGACACACACAGTCACACACAAAACACAAAGAAAGGAACCAATACACGTGTGCTCATGCATAGACAACACTCATGACTTCACACATGCATACTGAAGTGTAGCTATAACTGCTGAACTGTGTAAACAATAATCAACCACCTGACATTGGATCATTAGATTTGCTTAAAGAGTGTTTGCACAATCATATCATAGGTGCCAAATTAATCATATATATGACTATAATTTTCATAAGTCACACATTTTGTGACTCAAATCTGAGTAAATGTGTGTCAAAATGAATCATTCAGTCTGTCATGATAACTTTAAATTCACAGTACCTGAGTGCCAGAGGTCTTGCCTTATAGAAGCTATTGTGAGCTGTGGTGAATGAATAATTATGACACCACACCATCCCAGAAGTTATACGAGGAAGGATTTACCAGTAGCACCAGTCATAAGCCCCAAGGACACAAACATTTAGAAAACCTTGTTTTGTTTAAATTCAACCTGTCTTATTTAAAAGCCTTAAAGCCTGTCATACCAAAGTTTGACCTTCAATCCACCACTGTCTATGCATAATTGATCGATACTTTCTACTGTCTATTTATGACAGTATACGGACAATACTGTAATTGGTGTTATTTTACAAAAGAAATATAACAAGTTTTCTTTTTGAGAGTGAGTGGAGAATATATATAACATTATCATACGTGTGCATTAAGACAGAGATGGGAGCTGAAATTATGAATCCACTGTCCCGTCAAAAAATGGGTGTAATAGTCAACTTTGGAGTTCCTCTGCCTATGGATATATTGGTGTAAGATAAGCCATGGGCCACCTCATCATTTATTGCTGTGTTTATTTAGATTCTTATCTAAACAACAGGGAGTTTCACCACCATTGTAATGCTGCAATGCAGTGTGCCAGAGGTTCACCTGTTCTCACAGCAATCCACAGCAGAAGTTAGACAGCAGCTCACCTCTAGCCAGAGAGTTAAACCACATCCAGCTGGACCTGGTTTCAAAGCTGCACTCCACTACGCCAGAGTGGGAAAATTTTTTGAGAGAGGAGCCCAACCCACCTCTGTGCTGCTGCAACTCTCTGTGGGCTTCTCTGTGCATGACTGGTGTGTACTAGCAGTCTACATGTGAGGCATTTAGGGGACATCAGCAAATTGTAATATGTACCAATAGTTTGCACCTGACTCATTTGAGGAGTGATGACAAACACGCAGTCTGCATGTGAGGTATCTAGGGAACCAGTACAAATTGTAACAAAAAAAAAAAAAAAAAAAAAAAAACCTGGGTTACACTCTACCCCTCTTCTCTGCAGATGTTTCAACCCTTAGCAAACAGTGAGGGTGGTATGTTTACTACTACTACTACTAATACTACTAATACTAATAATAATAATGTGAATAATTTTAAGAATTGAATAAACTGACTGTTGTTTAAAAGTGTGCTTGCCTCAGTATTCCATTCCCATATCATGATAGTGTTGTTACAAAATGCTCTTCAGTAAAATGACAATAATAGTGTTTATCGCAATTATTTTAAGGACAATATATCATCCAAAAAACTGTTATCTTGACAAAACAAATTTACTTTGAAGCAAACATGGCACAGACACAACTGAGTTCTGACAGTTTCATCACTCACAACTCAGATACACACTTAAATATATATAAGTCATGCACATAAATATCTCTGTGCTTATGCAGATATAGCCTTCTTTTAAACACACACCGATGGATGCACACATGGGTCAATGTTGATCTATACACAAGCACACAAACACCCAACCAAGCACAGAGTCAAACTTACTCAATGAAAGAAGTTCTAAAAGTGTTTCAGTGGCCTCGGCTACATTCTTCTTCTACTTCCTGAGTGCATCCACAGTTCAGCCTTCCTTCTCTCACCACCACCGCCGTTCCACTGCTGCGTTAGTCAGCTGCTTACTGGCAACACACTGTGTCCAAATCAGCCACTGACCCACATAGCATCTAGTCTGCTGCTAACACCTTCAAAATTGCAGTTTGATGGAGATTCAGAAAATGGAACTTTATGGTTTGGATCTAATAAAGTGTTGTGAGGTTGTACATGCAGGATATGTGAGTAATTTCTTATCTGTGTCGTCCTTTATCTCCCACCTAGTCTGACATTTTGAAGAGATGTGTTGACAAAAATGGCAAGCAGAGCAGGAAATTCAAAGTATAATGGCAAGTACCAGGACTAGTTGAGTCTTGCCCAGACACAACATCTTCCTGATAAAGAGGTGACACAAACAATGTTGCCATAAAAACACACCGTGACCCATCGCCATGGTGACAGGACTCTGTTTGGCATTGTTTGTTGTTCTAAAACAAGAGTGTGTCAGTCGCAGACTTGACTCTTACCAATAGATACGAGTTTGGTACTAGGCTGACTCAACCCTTGCAACAGTTACCTTTGCGAGGATCCCAGCATTGAGGATTTTGTGCACCGGTGGATTTAACATAAGATTACAGACTAAGTATAAGTTTATCCATCCTCAAACTATTTACATTCCCCACATTCTTCCTGTTAATGAACAACTGCCTTAGATCTAATGGGATTTCATAATAGCTGAGTAAAATTATGCCTCAAGTGCAAATCAGTTCAACCTTCTGAGAAAAAAAAACTGCTGATGACACCTAATTGTTTCAGGGAATTGGCTATGACATCACTACTCTAATGTAGTGGCCTTCTATTTCACAGAAATTACAGCTGACACAACTAAATCATCTGTATAATCAGATGACTGGGGGCATCTAAATAAATCTATTTCCCCAGAGTTTAGGCCAACATTAGCAGCTCTGTCGTGCTACCTGTTGGATTTTACTCCAGTAAAAAGTCAACTGGATCGCTCTTTTCAACAAAAAAGAATAGGAACTAAAAACGCGAACTTAATTGAAATTAAAATTACCACCATTTCGATCTAAATTTTACAAAAATTAAATGTGAGGTACTGAATATTAGATCGTGGTCATCCAAATCCCTGTTAGTTAATGATCTGATCATTGATCGTATTATGGATTTATTCTGTATCACTGAAACCTGGTTGCAGCAGGATGAGCATGTTAGAATAAATGAATTTACAGTACACCTCCCACTCATCGTAACTTTCATATTCATCATACCATAGGTCAGGGAGGAGGGGTGACTGTGATATTTCATTCTAGCTTGTCAATCAATCCTAGAACAAACTCTGGTTGTAGATCTTATGAAAGCCTTGCCCTCAGACTCACCCATTCAAACTGGAAAATTAAAAACCAGTTGTGCTAGTTAGCTCATCCATGTGGTACTTACTCAGAGTTTCTATCAGAGTTCTCTGAGTTCCTATCAGAATTAATACAGATAAAATCAGTATAATGGTCGATTTCAATATTCATGTAGATGTCGTCAGTGACAGCCTTAGTTCTGCATTAAAGTCATTACTGGACTCAATTTAGTTATCCCAGTGTGTGAATGAACCTACTCGCTGTTTCAATCACACCCTTGATCTGGTGTTAACATATGGCATTGAAATTGACCAATTAATAAAAATTCCCCACAACCCTCTTCTCTCCGGCCATTACTTAATAACATTAGAGTTTACAATAAATAGCTGCAAAGCATCTGGGAATAAATTCAGCTATAGCAGATGTTTCTCTGAAAATGCTGTGGCCAAATTTAAGGGGAATATTCAGACATCATTTGCTAGTCAGTAGAGGACCTCTCCCCTACACCGACTGATGACTTAGTGAGTAGCACTATGGCCTCACTGTGTTCAAATCATGATTCTGTGGCTCATCTGAAAAAGAAAGTAATGACTCAGAGGAGGCTGGCACCTTGGTATAGCCCTTAAATTCATGCCTTAAAGACAACGTCATGAAAATTGGAAAGGAAGTGGTCCAGTAATGCAGATGAATTCTACTTAGCCTGGAAAAAAGCTTAAAAACATATTTAAAAGAAAGATGTTCGGATTATTAGAAGCTCCTACTATTCAGCATTGATAGAAGAAAACAAGAACAGTTCCAGGTTTCCCATCAGTACTGTAGCCAGGCTGACAGAGATTCAGAGCTCAGTGGAACCATCAATTCCTTTAGCTCTTAGCGGCGATGATTTTATTGGCTTTTTTATTGATAAAATCTTAACAATCAAAGCCAAAATTCACCAGCTTTTACCTACAATAGGCAGTAGTACTAGTAGTAGTGGTACTATCAAACGCGGCAGCTTCTCAGTCAACTGTAACAACTACTTTGTTTCTGGAATTGTTTTTAAATTTAAATCTTTCTGAGCTTGTTTCTATAGTCGCATCATCTAAACCATCAACTTGTCTTTTAGAGTTGATACCTACCAGGCTATTTAAAGATGTTTTTCCACCAATTAACAAGTACATCCTGGATCTGATCAATGTGAGTTTATCTCTTGGTTATGTACCACAGCCTTTCAAGATTGCTTTTATTAAACCTCTCCTCAAAAGACCTAATCTTGATCCAGATCTTTTGGGTAATTATAGAACCACATCTAACCTCCCTTTCATTTCCAAAATTCTTGAAAAAGCAGTTGCAAGCCAATTATGCGCACATCTGTATAGGAATGGCTTGTTTGAAGAGTTTCAGTCAGGTTTTAAAGTAAATCATAGCACAGAAACAGCAGTGCTAAAAGTTACCAACAATATTCTATCCTATTAGATCTTAGTGCTGCTTTGTACACCATTGACCATAATGTTCTATTACAAAAGCTGAAACATGAAATTGGGATGAAAGGAGCCACACTAAGATGGTTGTATATGCTTCCCAAATGCTTATTATTATTAATATTACCCGGAAGCACAGCATCAATTTTCACTGTTATGCAGATGATGTTCAGTTATAGTTGTCAATGAAGCCAAATGAAACTAATCAGCTAATCAGACTTCATGTCTTAAAGACATAAAGACCTGGATGACCTGCAACTTTTTACTTTTGAAATCAGACGAAACTGAAGTCATTGTACTTGGCCCTAAGCACCTTAGAGAAGTATTATCTGATCATCTAACCACTCTGGGTGGCATTAGTTTGGCCTCCAGTTCCACTGTTAGGAATCTTGGAGTAATTTTTGATCAGGACATGTCCTTTGTCCCTCATATAAAACAAGTCTCTAAGACAACCTTCTTTCACCTAAGATCAGAAACATCCTGTCTCAAGAGGATGCAGAAAAACTAGTCCATGCATTTGTTACCTCTAGAGTACTGTAATTCATTACTATCAGGATATCCCAACAATTCTTTAAAAAGCCTTCAGTTGATTCAGAATGCTGCTGCATGAATATTAACAGGAACTAGAGAAAGAGATCACCTTTCTCCTGTGTTAGCTGCTCTTCATTGGCTCCCAGTAAAATTCAGAATAAAATATAAATCCCTTCTCCTAACATAAAAACCACTTAATGACCAAGCTCCATCATATCTCAGAGAGCTCATAGTTCCTTATTGTCCCAGGAAGTCACTTTGCTCTCTGCATGTAGGTTTACTTGTGGTTCCTCGAGTCTCCAAGTGTAAATCAGGAGGCAGATCTTTCGGCTATCAGGTTCCTTTTCTATGGAACCAACACCCAGCATCAGTCTCTCTCTCTCTCTCCCTCCCTCCCTCCCTCTCCCTCTCTCTCTCTCTCTCTCTCTCTCCTTCTCCATCTCTCCCACACATGTACATTACGACTTTACATGTCTGTAACTTTCTGAGTCTGTGTTTTGTCCCTCCTGTCCTCTCTCTTCCTGTCCCCGTCCTACAGGTGCTGAATCATCTCTGCTCCATGTTCCTGCTCAGTACCTGCTGCTGCCAGAGTTACCTTTAGTTATTATTGCACACTACTACTCACTTCTCATTGTAACCTCTTCTTCTCCCCTCCTGCTAATATTTACTAGTGCACATTTAGAACTACCGGGTTGCAATCACTGTATGTTTTGTTTATATTTTCCATGGCATCTTCTTTTCTCCTGTTCCCTCCAGGAAGTTTTTCCTTGCCACTGTTGCCAAGTGCTTGCTCTTGGAGGGATATGTTGGGTCTCTTTAACAACTCCACAAAGAGTTTGGTCTAGACCTGCTGTATGTGTAAAGTGCCTTGATGTAACCTTGTTATGATTTGGACCTATATGAATAATTTTGATTTGATTTAATTAGCTGACCTAACTACCAACAACAGCAGTCATTTGAGCTGGTTGGCTGGCAATGAGACATTTGCTTTCTCTGATATAAAGGACCCATCATTTCATAGGTTTTGACGCAAATGTTTGAATACATCAGATAAAGGAGGAATCAAGTCAACATCTCTTCTATACTGTAAGTGAAGTAAGTACTTACTAATGCTAGCTATATAACATTCGCAAAACTCACAAATAGACCACCATTATCACTGTAAATTGTGTGTGTGTGACAGGTGCATTATCAGCAACTTGCTTCTGACATTTAAAAAGACCAAAAGCTCGCACAGGTTCAACGTCCCACTCAAGGGCCTTTGAAAAGACCCCAGGGCTCTAGTTGAACCTTTTCAGCTGCAGACAAGTCTTTCCCTAACCGTCCAGCCTTGTCACAGTAACACACCAGAGGCTAACGTCAACTCCATGGAGCCGCTGCCTGCCTCTTCACTCTGCACCTAACTTAATTACATTTTCTCTATAATTCAACACTTGAGTGACATCTCCATCGCTCAGCACATTTTTCTATGCACGCTATCATTCCTCGGTCCCCATTGTCTGTTGGGGTAGGACCGATATCATTTACAAAGTGTATCACTGCCAATGGCAAATTGGAGACAAAAAAATAAAATAAAATAAAAAATGTACAGTTATGTCCAAATTCTCTCCCTGCAAATAGTCTAATCTTAAAAAAATTAAAAAATTAAAATCCCACATCAGCTCAACCTTAGCCTCGTCTGTGCTCTCTCTACCTTCCTCCCTCTCCCCCCTCCCTGCCCTGCACCCGTAGGCGAGGGGAGAATTCCAACAGGGTGGGGGCTTTCCCCAGGAAGAACAGGAGCTTTGTCCCCTGAGGGACGAGGCCATAGGCTGACAGTCAGTCTGGCAACCTCTGACCAGGCAGCCAGTGAGTGAGAGAGAATGAGCGAGAGAGTGATGGGGCATAATCGCGGTGCAGAAGAAGTCATCTCACGGTGAAACTAGCGCTTACTCTGCTGGAGTTTCGTCTTAGCTCAGGGACACACATATATTCAGTGTAGGAATGAGCTAATGTCTGTGAGTTGGTGCAAGCCAGAGCATCACATTGGCATTTCTTCATCATTAAATACAAGTAAAGATGAAGTTGTGATTCAGGTCTAAACATATTTAACATTCACCTATTCACCACAGCCCTGTTATTAGTGATTGTTTAATTGTGAAACAGTAATTATGTAACTTCATATGGCATTGTGAAACACTCGAATGGGATCATTTGCCACTAGACAATCTGATTTGTCAGGTTGCCACATCATGTCATCACTTCAGCCATTAAAGAAATGTGTTGATTTAAAAAGACAGAGTACAATTAACATGGATATGGCTGTGGCCAACAAAATGGGTTAGTGTGTATGGAAAGAAAGTCAGGCAAGGTGCAACTGTAGTTTTCCTTTTTTTTATCATTTTTTTGTCAGTTAATTGCCAGTTAATTTGTTTTCAAAGACATTTTCAATGACAAAAAAAGTTGTTATATGACCTGTTTCTAAGAAATCAGCTTCAGGTCGTATGTTGAAAAATGCTACACATGACCAGGGGAATATTCTTTCCCTCAGAGGGGCCGTCAGAGGGGGGTTATAAATGGTTACTTGTGCAAAGTATCTGCCGCTGAGGTCCTGAAAATGGTCATTTATTAACAAGCTTCCAGTGTACATGTGTTTAAAATTAACCTTCATTACAAGCATTTCCTTAGAAACCAAGGCAGGGGTCCATTACCATGTTAACCCCAGAGGCCCTGTGGTCAAGGTGGAGATGGTGGGTTCAGAGGTGGGGGTGCATCAAACACAGGCAGGTAAGCTACCGCATTGGTTCTGTACACAGGAAAACTGAATTACTTTATAAATTGACCTTTTTGAACATTCCTATCTCTTTTTACACCACAATGGAGGACGATCAAGCAAAGAGACCAATCACTATCCTGAAACAGTTGTTGGTAGTTTACTGGAACATGACTAAAGACATAATATGATGACAGGGGCCTGTAAACAGCAGAACACTTGGCTGTTTATCTCTAGCTTCTGTTGACCATTTCCTCAAACTTGCTGCAGTAAATTTTTCTAGCTCCAAAGCTTTTAGCAGCCCAGAAAAAATTTGAGACACTGACTATAAAGCTTGAGTCAGAGCAGCTCTAAAGTTTTCTGGGTTCCTGGAAGTGCACTTGAAAGTGGGCTATAATTTCACTTGACATATGTCTGTGACAAATAGTAACTTTGCATTAACGTGAATGTGCTTGCATCGTTTGTATAATTCTTCAAATGTGCATTAGAGTTATTGTTATTCCGTCATTTGTATTTGATGCTGTCTTAACGTATTTCATAACTATCTCACTGAATCAGAGCTGAAACAACTGTTAGAATTGATTTAATCGACTTTTCTTCAACTACTTCATACAAAGATACCAGTTTTTAAAATATGAGTGGTTGATACTCGTGTTTGTAATGTAATCGTAACCTGAATATATTTTATTCCTAAAACAAATAGTTCATAAGAATGGCAGCTGATTAATTGATGATAAGGGACAGTATTTCCTGCCCCATCGGCCACACCCATTTTCGATTTCATTGACACTATAGCACAGAAACCCGTATCTATAGACATAACAATTTCTGTGGTACTTCCTGTTACAGTTGGTGTGTTCAGGCTCATTGGCTGGTTAATACAGAGATAGTGGTCACAGAAACAGATGTTTGCCTGTGGTGAGGGTGAATAAGCTACTAAACTCTCCCACTTTACACAGCCACCCTTTCAAAATATTAGCCTGCATACATAAAGCAGAATGGATGC
Organism: Remorina albescens; assembly: GCA_034769265.1. Classification (NCBI taxonomy): domain Eukaryota; kingdom Metazoa; phylum Chordata; class Actinopteri; order Carangiformes; family Echeneidae; genus Remorina; species Remorina albescens. Next base: position 4,467,184 of record CM068495.1, on the reverse strand, counting down.
AGTAGAGATAACTTGCGTATTATGTTATAACTCAAATTAAATGGAATATGGCCTTTGGTCAATCTCGCTCAAATTGCGAAGATTTAATCAAAACCTAAATTTAACATGTTGCTTTTTATGGTGTCGTTTTTTTCATTTGTCAGTCAATCTATGCTTTTTTTTACCTTGGTTTCTTCAGTCTGACATGTTGTGATGTATTTGTTGTCTAAATTTAATATAAGGTTATGAATAAATCAACATTTACACTCTCCATGAGTAAAAGAGAGAAGAAAAAAAAAAGAGATGGGTACACTCAGACTTTATTTTGCCCAAACAACCATGCAGTATTCATGCAGTGTTGGAAATCTGTGCAATGATTAGCAGCTGCATGATATTATTATCCTTCTAATTAGAGTTACAAGTAGAGGTTGGCTCATTAGGTTCTTCAGGCCAGTAGCAATTATCAATGATCAAGGAAACATCACAGTTATTTGGAACTGATGTTTATACTTTTCTTTAGTTCATCCATCCGCAGTGAGCATGTAAAGAAAGAGAAGTTGATTCGTGCAGACTAATGTTGCTAAATAAAGATCGATGGGCCGTGGTGTCCTGGCGTTTTTGTTATTTCGTCCACGCCATGAAGTAGGTTCAATAAAAGAAACTTCTTACCGTATAATCAGCTCAACCGCTCCACAAACTACATCCTCCAGGATGAGTTGATGGATTTGATATTGAAAAAAACTGAGGATTATAAATATCATGAAGGAAGATATACAGAAGACTACATTAGTTTGAGCTAAATGTTCCTGCATTGGTATTGAAATGCATCAATAATACAAATGCACACATGGCCTGTATAATTATTTTTGATATTCTATTTGTTGTTTTTATATACATGTTTTCCCCTTCTGTCTTTTAATAATAATAATAATAATAATAATAATAATGTAGCAACATTTTTTCTAACAGACATTTAAACTAACTGAATTCATGCATTTATCTGGGTAAAATTTTACTAATTAATATATAGGAATATATGTGAACAAGGCACGCCAAATTAATGAACATTATTCCATTCCTTTGCTTTCCTTTCAAAACTGTTCCCAGTCTAGGTCCTCAACCATTTCTTCTTCCACAAACAGATATGTAGGTTTTTTCCAATTTGCATGGGAACTGTCTTGTGATCTGTGAGGCGAGAAGGAGGCCAAGCTGAAAGCGAGGGTTTCAAACCAAAGACAACAACAACAGATTTCACTCACCCTGAGTTCTGGAAACCTCTCTACTTCCTGTGCGCTCTGACCTTCCAGTGTCTACTTTTCTTTTTTCTCTCCCCCCACACCCCTCTATTCCTCCTCCTCCTCCTCCCGTGTAGTTCCGTTGTTCTGTCCCACACTTTTCCTGCTTGGACCACACAGACATCCACACCAGTGAATGGATTTTTTTTTTTTTTAAACTATTTACAGTACCTGCAAAAGTAAATGGAAGACACTGTAAAGTACAGATATTCTAGCCTTCGGAAGAAATCATTCTTTATTAAAACCTAGATGGTAGAATACAGCTAGAATTTGATTGAATATCTATTGTTTTTTGTTTTAAAAGGCTTGATCTGAATTTGAGATTAGTATTTTTTTATTATTATTTTTTAAGATTCATTGTGGGGCTTTTATGCCTTTATTTTAGTCTGTAATTAGCAGAGAGGCTAACAGGAAACAGGGAATGACCTGCAGCATGGGCCGCTGGACGGATTCAAACTCTGGAAGACTCTAATTATATGGCACACAATTTAAAACACTCGACCACAAGCACTCCTGTAGAATATTAGTTTGATTGATTGGACAGATGTGACAGTGATATGAGTCACAAGTTCAGTTGGACTGGTCAATTTTAAATGCAACTTCCAAAAACCCTCAAAATGTTGATAACGTTGTCTTTGTTGGTGTCTGCGTGAAATAAGCATGCTCCTTTAAATGTGGTGAATAAGACTTGTGGCATCTTAATGATGAACCAAAATCTGCCCTTCCTCGATAGACCACTGAAGTCTGGCTACAATTTCCTCTTAGTTTGGGGAGAGCTCAATAATAGCTTTTAATAAAAGCTCAGAATAATTGCCCCTCTTTTTTTGCTTACAAAGTAGAGTGGAGCAGCCCACTCTGAGCTTCATCTGGATGAGTGACATCACAGACATTTTTTAAAAATGTCAACATAAAAAAAAAATGCAGCTTCTGCAACCTGAATTTATATTGCAGTTTCAATTAATTGTTCAACCCTAATTCTGCAAATACTCACCTTGTGAGTATTTGCAGCACATGAGCTGTCTAATTCATGAAGACATTTCTTGCATTCTGCCTCTGTCTTTTTGTATGTGGTCAGTTCAGTTGCAGGGTTTTGACCTGTCTGAGCCACCATACAAATTGGAAGACTGCTGGAATTGTAGAAATCTTCACACATTTAACTTCACTTCACTTATCATCCGTTACATAGTTTCACTTCATCATGAGCACTGAGCCAGAATTATTACACAAGCAGCTTTCAGTTGAAATACCAGACTTCAGACAAATCAAATTTGTCTGTTTCATTTTCACCTCATCGCCTCCTCCCTTCCAGCCACCTCACCCAACACCACCTGCATCACCCTTAAGTGTGACACAGAAACATATGAAATTGAATATTTAGTAAATATAACTAAAAATACTCCCTCCAAACATCCCTTCTCTTTCAGCATTTTATTATTTTATTTTTACGCATTTTTTAATGCACAATTTTTATTTTATTATTTTATCTTCGGTTTCCACTCCTTTTTTTCCCCTCAGTGCAGACGCAATTTCATGAGATGCATGAGATGTTTCCTCACTTCCTGTTGTTGTAATTTTGGTTTATATTGCTTTTTACTTGGTGTTGTGTGTGAATGGGCATCTGACAGTGTGAGTGACAGAGTGAGAGGAAGAGGGTAATTTCACAATCACAGAATGATGTCTGACATTGTCTGTATGAAAAGTGGCATACAAATGAAATCTGGATGATTTTTTGATAGATCTTGTGTGTTTCCTTGTATAAGTAACACGTGATGTCATCAGCTATGAAAATATGTATAAGCTACAGATATGGGACAATTACAAAGATGGGCTTCAGTGTCCCTCTGTTTACTCTGGTCTTGCACAACAAAGCGTTTAAAGGGTTCACTTCCATGTCCAATTGCTCAATTTCTTTGTTGGAATTGTACAACAGCTTATTGCATTATCAGATTGGTTTGTCTACCATATCTCACAGCTACTGGACTGGCCTGAGATCTGGGGAATTCGGAGCCAAGTCAGCAGCTTGAACGTTGGCCGCACATGAGTCTGTCACTTGTTCCATCCACTGCAGACCAGGACCATCCCTCAGAACTGCAGTGTTGGAGAAGCTCTGACTCAGTCGTCTACACATCACACTTTGGTCCTCAAAGTCTCTCTCATCCTCACACTTGAACATTTTTCCTGCTTCAACATCAACTTCAGGACTAAATGTTCACCAGCTGCCTGATATGACCTGTAAGTGGTCATAATGTTGATAATGGTTGATTGGTGTGTGTCCATATTCATCATTTCCATTGATCATATACGGGTAATCGTGGGTGGAGCATGATCGTCATGTTGAGGGTAATGGTATGGAGGGGTGCAACCACAAAGAAGATTTTTTTACTCCATTAGGGCCGAAGGCTTATTAGAAATATTAACAAAATGGAAATAAAGCCAAATTGAAAGTAAAATCTTTGTCCAGTCTATGATTCATATCCTCTAGATGTAGTTTGGCACAAGATCCAGCGAAAAATATAAAAATCATTGCATAGATCATTTTTCAATTTAAATTAAAATTGCAAATTATTTACCTCTATATCAAATTTTTGATTTTTGTGAACACAAACACTTTTAATATGGATCCTTCACTAATTTTTCCAAATGAAGCCTCTGAACTTATCTAACTGTATTTCTTAAAGCAGTTCAATATGACTAAAATTTCACCCGAGTCTCACTGAGAGGGATAGAAATATGATCAAAATTCAACATTTCAAAAAAGGCATCTCCTGAAAGCTTTGATCTTAAAATGCTATTATTAAGACAGGCATTGCAAAAAGTCTGTTTTATCCCACGTGATTCCAGGTTCACTACATTCTGGTCTCCAAAGACAGCTGAGACACGAGACAACCAAACTGCCTTATCACCCACTGACACAGACGCAGTGAGCTAGCAGCAGCATGGCTGAGCTCTAGCGAAGGGGACATCCCCTGGATCGGCCAGTCAGCAAAAGACAACCGTATTTATGGATGGCTTACTTCATGGTGATTCACATGTGACTGCCAGATGTTCTTACACAGTATCAGAGTGACACTGCATAAATCTGTGTAGTGTTGTATATCAATAGTGCACTTGCCTCCTTTATTCACCTGGTTGGTATTCTTTCTCATAACTGACCAGTTATTAAAAAAAAAAAAAAAATCTCTTCCAAATGTGTGGCAGATTTTGGAGCCAATTCAGCATCTGAGGCAAAATGTTGAATTGATGCAGAATAGTAGAGGGGCTTTTTACAAAGACATTGTAATGAGCCAATTGCTGCTATAAGATGCAGAGTGAGTGGTTTATTGATGACACATTGCACTAAACACATTACCAAAACATTTTTGAGAGTCAATAAATCAAGCGAGAAGTAGGGCCATTTTCCCATAGACTCCAATACAGTCGCTCCCTTGATGGTCATTAGATGCAATGCAGTTTTTAAGGCTCTTCATTAAACGTCCAATTGTTTATACAGCCAATTTTTACAACATGATATGAAAACCAATTTACCTTCAGACAAATCACTTCAGTGTGAATTGCTTTTTAAAACTTTTATCAATATCAAGAAGGAACTTTCCCTCTCAGTGCTCAGTGAGGATCAGTCTTATGGATTTTGCCTCTTTCTTGTGTCACGAATACAATGTCATGTCTTTATATGGTATAATGGCGCTGTGGCAGCATCCATTTATAGACACTGATAACGGTGAGCTTTATGCATTGGAATCGTGTCTGAGATAAACAATAGTTGAGGCTTACACAGGAGGTGAATGTGTAAACTACATTTCCACAAGTGCTTTTATTCTGAAAACCTACAGGTCTTTCCTTGTTATTTGTGCAGCAGTGATTCTTAAAACTGGTACACGAAGAAGCCAGCAAGGCTTATCATGGAGATAGGTTTTCAAGGTCTGTTTACCTTGCCTGGCAAGTCTATCACAGTCAGTCCTAATGGCCTCTTACACCCACAGTTGGATTTTCTGGCTCCAGTTAGTCGAGATAGCAGCCAACTATTAACCTACAGGTGGAGTCTCAGACTGTTCGACAAGGGTTTCTAAAATCTCTAGTTTGAAACAGCTTTTTTGAACAGGGTCAGGATCAAAGCATTATATTTTACCAGCTGACATAAAACACAAACTTGGCACTTACTCTGCTGATTACCACTATACGATATACGTTTTGATTGAAAACTGACAAATTGTATGTCATTCTGGCCTGTGAAGAGGAATAAAAAGAACTCCACACAAACCCCTGTTCCAGATGAGATAGATTAACATGCCACCTGCTACTTTGAATAAGACTGGGTTGCTTCTCTACCATTGAAGCAAGTACGTGAAGCAGTCAGTAAGACATGTGACTGGCAAATTGACAGCCTGAGTCAGCCTAACTGCTGAATGTCCAGGATTTTTATTGAGTTTATCCTTTCATGGACAGCCTAACAGCCTTATTGGCTCACTTATCACCTAACTGCACCTCACAGCTGCTATAGTAAAATATCATTGCATCTTCAAATTTCATTAACTTTAAATCCCCCAAATTACTCAATAACTCTGCAAAATCTAAATAATTATAACTTTTAAAAAAATCTATATTGCCCTCATAATTCTTCCTACTGCACAGAGGGATAAAGGCATTTGTGTAATGTCAGTGGTAACAGGAGAGCAGTTCAGCCGCCCATACACTCAGACGGACACACACACACACACACAAACAGGGGATGTTTTGAGTGCGCTACAGAGAGGGGCACTGAGGGCCCTGAATAAAAACATGCCGGTAGAGGGATCTATCAGATGTTTGTCTGCTGCAAGGAAAAAAAAAAAAAGACATGTTGATCCAAGATCTAACCATGGCTTCTTCCTGTGAGTTCCAGCCGAGCAAGTGCTTAGCTTGGCACTTTCCCCACCACTTCTAACTAAAGCCTGCAGCATTTTAGGGCATGTGGCGATGCCTATAGCTGTTTTTGGATCTGTGAAGGCCTTGTGGAGATAACCGACAGCGTGAGGACGACAGCTGGAATGAACGAGCCTTTGAAGGCTGTTACTGTGGCGAGTGGATTTTGATTACAGAAACCTTTAAAGCTGCACTAACAGAATTTTTTTTAGATAAAACAACTGCTGAAATTACTGTGTCTAATGTGAAAGGGGTTGCTCGGATTCACAGAGAATCATTATCAAACTCTGGTGATCCCGACAAATGTTCTATCACCTTTAAGCTTATGGTTTTGGTTGGAAAGTTTTTATTCATCCTCATTGCTGCACTTAGCTGTTTTTAAAGAAACATTTCATGAAGCTAAATTATTCCATAATTTTCTCGGAAAGGCATACTCATGTGAGCGGATTCGTCGCTGTTGTTTTTGTTTGTTTTGATGTTGAGAAAAGCTGGGAAAATGCCCGGCATACACAACCTGTCGGGCATCGACACCGCGTTGCACAAGGTGGATGAACAAAGTGGAGCATTTAGAAAACAGATATTTTTGTCAGGAGTGGAACCAAGAAAGAGCTAAAAAAGAAAATAAACGAGCAGTGCTGGTGGTTGAGTGGTTAGTGTGCATGTTACGTAATTGCAGCATCCCGGGTTCAACTCCGACCCGTGGACCTATAGTGCATGCTATGCCCCCTCCTCATGTCCCATCGGCAGAATAAAGGCATAAAAGCCCGAAAAAAATAATACTATTATACAGATTAATTCAGATGTAATGCCAACCAGGCCATTGTTAACTGTTACAGGGCCACCCCACTAAACATATGCTGATCTTGGTATATATTTGCTGGATGTGGGAATAAAAGCTGTTGGTAGACGAGTGAGTGTGTTTGTCACATGTTGTAAATAAACTTGGTATTGAAACTGTAGATTACAAGCCAAATAAAGTTTTGTTTTCAGTTGTAGCAAAGATTTCAGACCATCTATATATATCTAAACTGAACATTTACGACTTTAAAGCTATTATAAGTGCTATGGTTTACAATGCTAAGGCTTATTGGCTATTTATCTTAAAAAGGTACTTATTATCAGTGCACCTTTCCAGGATGGATGATGTTTGGTGGCTCAAAGTCAAAGTCCAAAGGAAGATTTGTCCATGTTTGATAAGAGACAGGAGCTGCAAAAGCTATTTTAGGTCATGGCTACAAGTCTAATTCTCTTTTGTAACCCTGTCATGGCATTTTTCTGATGTATGGCTGTCTGGTGTGATTGTTACTGTCTAGTCATAGATATTTGGAGAAAAACAAAAAGAACAAAAACAATACTACTCGAATCAGAATATATTCAGAGAGAAACAACAACAGAGATAAATCTCTTATAATAATAATTATATTTCATTTTGAAACCTCCTTTATTTTATCACGTTTCCCGAAGATCCGCATGACTAATGTTGCAACTGTCTCAAAGCCCATTAAAATAACTAAAGATATTAAAAACACAGAGTGACAAGATGTCACCTTATGTTCTCTTATGTGAGAACATAAGGTGTGAAAGAGTCCCGACTCCAAACATACAGGCACAATAGCGTCAAAGAATGTCCTTTACTGTCTTTTCTCTATTTTCTTTTGCTGGAATTCCAGTTATGGCTTCTGGCTTTGACCCTATTGACCCACAACGCACTTCCCCCAATGATCCAATTTCAACTGCATCTTCCAAAGAAATGCTCCACTGGTTATTAGCTAGAACAGCAACTCTTCAGAGCTAATGATCATTCAGTTTAATCTGTGATTCTAACAGCTAGCCCAAATGGTCAAAAGTTATCCCTTTTTTATCATGTCATCATAAAAAGGAGTTGTTCTCACATTTTATTCTACCTTTGGCTGCAGCTGGAAGTTGGATTCTGGCTCCTCTATGACAGATTTCTTCCTGTGTGACTGCAGAGCACTCTGTGCAAAATGGCAGCTCGAGAAAGAAGAACTTGTACCATTATTCTGAGGAACTGACACCATTATCCAAGGTTCATCGTTGATGCTTTAGTACACGTTGTACTTTGAACCCAAAACACCCCATTATTGGTCTTTTACTTTCCTTTAGGGTACCTTGACACCAAGATGCTTTCGCACCTGTGCATTAAACCTGTTGGCTCCTCCTTTACAGCGTGGCACATTATTGTCAAACTGACATGGCTTCAGCTGAAATGCAACCAAACCGCCCCCCCCACCCCACCTCCCCTCCCCATCCCTGCTGCTCCCATCTGTCCCCTCCACACCCCCTGCACAACCATCACAACAGGATATTGCTCAGTGGCACAGCAGGGTTATGGCTGCATGGAGACATGTACAAACAGGCCGGGGACAAAGATTCAGACAAGAATTAAAAAACAGGAGTCATGGGGAGACAGAAGACCGATACCATCTCCAAATGCACAGAGAGGGATTGTGTTCACTTTAACCTACCTCTTATACAAATATTATATTAATCTAACTCTGTGCTACAGGAGACCCTTTTCAGCAGGTGAAACAGAGCAGATGGTGAAGGAAGACTGACAGAAACAGTCAGGGCTCGTTCAACACTGAAAAAGATGCAAGTGTTGATGGAAGTCTGGGAGAAAGGTATTCTTATTAGGTGTTGAATAAGGAGTGTATTCTTTCAACAAACCTTGACTCAAGGCTGTTAACTTTCTAGTAATCTTAAATAAGGTAACGTTCTGGGAAACTACACAACTGCCTTTTTTGCAGTTTCAGTCATTCTTGGTTTAACAGGGAGCAACTATTATCTTTTTCTATTTTGGTGTATTTAAGCAATCAGGATCCTTAGGAATAAGACAGGATGACCAGAAGAAGGTTAGAAATGTTTCTCAGCCACAGAGCTGACAGGGATTATATGCTCCATCCCAAGAATGATAATGACAGAGGAGGAAAAAGTGTAGCATTCAGGTGGCTCAGTGTTTAGGTTAGCAAAGAGCACCAAAGCCAAGAAAGGCACTCGCTGTGCTTCAAAAAAAAGTGTGTGTGGGGGGGGGGGGGGGCAGAAAGCTTTATCAGCAATACATGTCTCCCCATTTTGGCTTTAATGACAAGGTCCGAATGTGTATGTGTCTGCCAGGTGGCCCCGAAATACTGACGCAAGACCTTTACTATCAAAACTTGGCATTTTGCGCTATCTTCAACACATTGTTGCAGGTACTTTCAGTCTCTTTTGCTTTGGTCTGAGCTTTTACAGGCTGGGAGTCGCGTAACTGAGCTTCAATTCAAACAGAAATGTTCATGAACTGCTAGTCACTGTCATGATCTTTATTTATAACTGTAAATAAAGATCATATATGACCCTGACACAATGAGTTACTGTAACAGTTAGATAATTACATTTTCCAGACTAATGACATGTTTGAGTTAATAATTGTACTGGAGCACAGGCCTCTTAGTATGTTGACCGATTTTAAAAGGTTGTCTTTGTTCTAGATAGGCCTTGTAAACACTAAAGATCCCTTTAACAGCTTTATATTCACTGGCACACAGTGTTCCATCAGAGGCATGGGAAATGTTGCCACACAGAGGTAAGTATGTGTACCCTGTATTTTTTTGGCCCTGTAACCCTGAGAGGCATGAGGTAAACTTGGTTGAACTGATGAATGACTTGCATTGCAGACTTGAAGGACTTACTGTTGTTGGATTTGAGATCCCGGTGGATCACAGGGACAATGGCCTCACTGTGCAGGTACAACATCCCTTTGGCGATCTGCACAGCCCAGTTGACCAGGACATACGGTGGGATGCGACGTCCCGCCAGCGCCCGACTCAGCGCCCCACCCGAGGCGTACTCCATGATGAGGCACAGGTTGGGCTCCTGCAGGCAGACACCTTTCAGGGCAATGATGTTCGGGTGGGTGAGCATGGCGAAAAGACGCGCCTCCTGCCTCACATTCTGAGCCGTCACACTGATGTCCTCATCTGGGTCTTGGCGAGCGGCCTTCACTGCCACCAGCCTGCCTCTCCATGTACCGCGATACACTTTCCCGAAGCCGCCGACCCCAATCACCTCCTCAAGACTCAATTCCCGGAAGTCCACCGCCTGGGGTTCAAACTCACCGACCACAGCCGTGCTGAGTTCGCCAACCACGCTGCTGCCTGGAAGCTTCCCATATCCATTTGGCTTGAAAGAACCATAGTTGGATGGGAAGATGCCCACCTTGTTGTTGACTTTACCTGCCCACCAGCCCTCATCCCCTGATATCTCAGAGTCCAGAGAGAGAACTTCAACCAGGTCTCCTTTCCGTAAGGTGAGCTCATCTTTACAGGATGCCTCATAGTCAAATAATGCTGTCCACACAGGATTGGTGAAGTTCCCCTTTTGTGATTGCTCCAAATTCTTCCAGTTTGATAGTGGGCCACGACTGAATATGTTCTTCAGTGGCTCCATGGAGCCTCAAGCAGATGTTTTGACTGGATCTGATTTTGCACCCAAAGGGTTTGAAAATAAAGTACAAAGGAGTACTTTATTGCACCTCGCTCCCTTTCCTGTATTTCTTGTTGGTTCATCAGGGACCAGTGAAATGTAATAAAGCTTGACCAATGGGTGGGTTGCCGCAGAGGATTCAAATACAACTGAAGTGTCTTTCATTCATGCCAACATGAAATGCAAAGCTCTCCATTTGAAATTGCAGAAGCAGTCAGGAGATTGCCTTTGTTGGATGACGGCTAAGTGTATCAAAGCTTCAGAAAAGCAGCACTGCATCCACTGAATTTCTCTCTGTGATGTGGTATGTGGTTTCCCAACACATGGTTTGAGTACAATATCATTTCACTGGTCTGTACTTAAGAGGCTCTTGAATGGCCTCATTATGGGCAAATTAGCTCTTCTCTTCCCTCATTTTAAATTACCACCTGTTGAGTTTTGATTATGAAGACTAAATCTAAAAGACCAGAAATAAAGTAGCCCAAAACCTGTTATAAAATACTTGAAGTGGTGCAATTGCAACCCCTAAGTTGAGATTCCCACAACTTCTAGCTGTCCATTTTGAGTTTTATGTATTTTTAGCCATCAAGTCCAGTGGCCACCACAAAGCAGGAAGCGCTGAGAAGCGGAGAAGAATAGCAGGAAAGGAGCATTCAGTCCAGACAACCAGTGTTTTACAAGTTTCGGGGCTGACCAGTTCGCATTATTAAGCCCAGATCCCCAACAACCGCGTCTGACCGCAACTTTGCGGCACTGTCGCAGGAAATCCCGCATCCAGTTCCGCGAGAGTATCCATAATGACGGCGTTGAGAGGAGCGCGCACGGAGCTGGGCTTTCTCACAACTTTAAACTTCTGAAACAGGAAGAGCCGACCAAACCCGCTCGGCTTTACTTTCCAGGGAGAAACGCACTTAAAAAAAAAATTGTAATAATAATAATAATAATAATAATAAAATCCCCGTTTAGTTCCTCAATGGAGCTGATTGCGCGGCTCGGCTGCTTCAGTCGATATCCAAACAGCACGATAACTCCATCACAACTTCCCGTCACACTCCTCTTCCTCGGCCAGGACCTCGAACCACCGCTACGTCTGAGCCCGCAGTCAGCAGAGAGGGCGGGGCTTCAGAGCCTCCCCTCTCCAGACAGGAAGCGTCAGAGGACTCTCCGAGCTCCGGTGAGACGCCATTAGCCCTCACAGATCCGGTGTGTACTATCAAAGTAAAACCGACATGAACCGCTTTTCTTTTCAGGGGCCACAAACTCACTCTATATCAAGAGAATCAGATCCACCTGTACAAAAATAAATAGTTATTTTGAGAGGTTTAAGTCAAAACCTTATTTTATATTTATAAGTTGAATTTCACTCATACAATGATCATTCGTTTGCATTAGTTAAATGACTCATGGAGAAATGTTGGTGTTTTTACCAGTTTTTTTTTACGAAGCAAGAAAAAAAAACAACAACAGTAAAAGTCAAGCATTGCAATTCATTAAAGGGCAAAATAGCGAATGCAAAAAAAAAAGATACAATTGCACAAAAGGGCTCCAGTGTTTTAGTAATTAAATGGGCTATTTTACTTCACGCAAATGTAAAGCAGGGGGGTTTTTTTAATAGCAGGTGAATTACCCCGCCTTTCTGTTTCCAATCAATGTGTGCAGGTACTCAATATGTATTATCTATTATGTAGTATTTGTATTTTCCTGCTCACTTCACACTGCTAACGCCAGACCACAGCAGATTCGTCAAGCTTGCAAAAAGTACTTTCAAAAACTAAAACATAAACAAACAAACACAAACACACACACAATAACAGCAAAAATGTAAAAGAAATCTTCAGACTAAAATAGTTAAAATTTTCATGGTTGGAGGCTGTAACAGTGTTGAATTGACCGGAATAGTAATTTTTATACGGTCTTTTTATGACGTGATATTTTTCATGGAAACACTGTAATCAACTGTAAAATTTCTCCGAGGTTTTATCTCTTATTTTGAAATGCACAAAAGGCTTTTCAATTTTAGTTTAGTTTGTCGTGGCTCTCTTTACATTTGTAGTAACGGGTGCTAGATGAAACAGAGCAAAAATTATCAAAAAAACATTGAATAAAAGGTTATTCTTAAAAAAAAAAAAAAAAAGAGAGTAATCATATAATTAATGGGGTAACAATATTTCATAACCATATCATTCCGTTTTGTTGATTTACACTGTCATATAATCATATTAGGGTCCTTGGATTTAATATGTGACATTGAAAATGGCTAATATGGACTTGACAGACATATGCACACACATTTTTTCCATGTTTCCACAAACACAAAGCACTTAACAGTCAGTGATATTTACTGAGTCAAATTTTGGAGTATAGTTACATACACAATTAATTTTATTTAGTTATCATGGCTAACTGTGCATTTATTTTTTCTCTTTCAATTATTCTCTTAAGGGGCTTCCATACCAGCCAAACAGTCTCATTGGAGAGACTTGCGACTTGTATTAGTGAGTGACTGAGTGACTAAGGTCTAGATAACAGATGATATTACAAGCACACACTTCCTTCCTTGTTGCTAATAAAGTACAAAGTAGTTTCCAGTAAAGAGGACAATAGTAAAACTAATTTTGTGTTGCTGCGATTGCACACTGAGCAATCCCACTTTACATATATATATATAAAACCTTCCATGCAAACATCTACTTTAATCTCACTCACGGGCAGCAAGATGGTTCAGAAATGTTTGGATGTTAAAATTTGAGCCACACTGACGTTTTAAGTTAGTTAGGTATACAGAGGGTCCATGTAGTTTTACTCCAACGTTTACAAAAACCTGATGTGTGTTCACTTTTTGTTCCCTTTTAGTAAGGAGTAAAGCCAGAGGAAGATTGTACAACTATACTGAAGTAATCCACAGGTTTGACGTTGTATTCAAGTATTTCCATTGCATGTTATAGCACTTGGCTGGAACCAACCCCTGTAACATTAGGTGGAGGTGGGGTACACACTGGACAGATCACGATGCTATAACAGGGCTTACACTCATACTTGCAGGGCATTTTTTACAGGGAACCCACAACTGTACAGGGGCAATATGCAAACCCATCACAGCAGGGGTGCGTTTGAACCAGAACCCAGTTACTGTGTGCTGATAGTACTTCCCTCTGCTGCACCGGCCCATTCAGGAAGTATAGCACACTATACTAGTTCAATATTTCAAAAGGGGCCACTCAATCTCCATCACACTGTTGATTCTTAAATATATTAGGCCAGGATTGACCCTGCCTTACTCTAATGTGTTTATTAGATAACACATGCCACTAACTATGGTGGAGCAGTGACATAAAGTAAAAAAAAACAAAAACATTCAGAAATAGTCCATACAAAAAGTACAGATTATATTGATGAGATTGTTCCCTCTGATCATAGCTAAAACATAAGGTGCAGTTTTCCTTCTTTTATTCTTGAAAAAAAAAAAGGGGGGGGGGGGGGCAGTGGTGGTGGTTCCTTTTCACATTTTTTCCATGTTTCCACAGAGCACTTAACAGTCAGCGGCTTCATGGGAGGGGATGGGAATCAGAGGGCCACCTTTGGCCCCGGTGGCTGCTGTGTGGAAACAGTGTGTTTCCTTCTGTCAGACCTTTGATGGCTCTCTCCCCTGCCCCATGGCTGTCGTTCATTTGGACACCATCGTGCTAAAGTCAACCACCTACAATTCCCCACCCATCCATTTAAACCCCCCCCTCCTCCCCACTCCCACTCACACACACACACACACAAAACCCCACCCTCCTCCCCACAGTCTGCTGAGTCAACGCTTGTGCAGGAAGGATGCAGTTGTTTATGCGGCCCCCGGCTCTGTGTTACTCAGTCAGTTGGGCGGGCTGCATTTACACAACTAAAATGGGACTGTAGAAAAAAACATAAGGAAGGCAAGAGGAAGAGGAAAGAGGCTGGACGCACAGTGGGGGGACATGGTGTGTGTCTACGATGTTAACAATCAGCTCTCTGTGAGCACCTTAACACAAACCTGTGCTGTCTTGTGCTTATCTGATTCAAATGCCAAGGAGGAGACTGCAGTGTTGAGGATAAACAGCAGCTCCTGTCTTTCAGGTTGCATGAGTCATTGGCCAGAAAATCAACTAAGGATACATCCGTGGGAAACTTTTCTATGCTCCAAAAAACAAAAAAACAAAAAAACAAAAAAAATCAAATAGAGGACAAAGACACAACATTGAATCATAACTAACTACAAAGAATGTGTTCAATACCTCTGAAATTGAAAAATGAAAGTGAAAAGTCTTTGCCTTGGCCTAAAGATGCTATGGGAATCAGGTTCTGAGCCCTACAAATAAAAAAAAAAAAAAGCCAAAGCATTTTGGGATATTTAATCTCAAATCTGAAAAACCCAACAAACTAAAATTGCTTTTTTTAATTCAAATATGAACTTTATTTCACCCATACAAAATAAAAAGAATGTTAAAAGTTTACAATACAGTGTCAGCTGTCTATTTGGAAACATTTCATATTGAGACTGACATATAAATGGGAACCCCATCTCTGTGTTCAATGAATACATCTAAAACAATCTAAGATAAAGGAGAAAGTTACTCAAAAGTGGAGAAAGGGGGAGGGGGGCAGAATTGAAATTAAAGGGGACGAACACCTTTAAAAACAAAGTCGTTGCTCAACAGTCACAGTATCCTTCTGACAGGCAATTCAGGGGAATTTAATGGTCATATAAAATAATAAAGGAGGTCTAAATGCCTGACAGCATCAAAAATAACAACACTGTAAATCTTTAACCTGCTGTTATGGTTGACTTCAGAGCCGTGGTCATGGAGGTTTACAGTTTTCTTGATAAAAAACATGAATTAAAAATAGGAGCCAATTCATGAGAAAAAAAAGCAGTCCCTACCTAACCTATAGTAAAAATACACCTGCTTCCTTGTTTGTGTTACAGGCTGACAATTGAACTGACGAGCAAGTTGCGGCAAAGCCTGGAAATAGGGCTCACATCTTGACAGCAGTAACTCATAGCCAATAGATAACATTAATATAACACTGTGTGGGTGAGACAATGACCTCCTTTTCCCTTTGACAAATTCCAATCACCTCTCAGATACATTACAAACTGTTGCTTTGAACTCATCCCAATGCCTTTATATTAACTTTAAAGGCTGTAATAGGGCTTTTAACTACCAGTTGTAGAATTCTTCAGCCAACCTGAGAGCATGCATGATGACTGATGGCTTCACTCATCATGTTGACTTACAGAGGACTGAGATAGAAAGAAAAAAAAGTGCCAAAAGAAAAAGCTACAAGGCAACACAAACCACACCTATCCTGTCTGCAGGGGCTAATGGCAAAAAGAGTGACGGCCACCATTTTTAATAGTCAAAATAGAACGACTGACTTGTTAAAAAACATTTTTGTTGGAGTCTCTTTCTTCAATAAAATAAAAAGCCTTAAAAAAAAAAAAAAAGAGAAAGAAAAAGGAAAATTAAAACACATAATATACAACCCGTTTCCTGTCTCCTGTGGTGGTGTCCTTTGCAGCCAACTGTCGAGGGTTTTTCTATCAGTGGGCCTTGACGAACAGTCTTTCCCTCCTCTGCATTGAGCAGCCGCCACAATTACAACTTAAGGGGATCGAAAATAATGTCGAGAGAGCGTGTGTTCATGTGTCTGTGTGTATGCGCTTGTGTTCAGAGAGCGAGCAGCAAAGGAGACGGGGAGATAGAGCTAAGAATCATAGTCTTCATCGTCATCATCCTCATTTTTGTGCGGCACAGGGGCTGGGGGAGGCGGGACGACACTCATCATGGAGGGGTGGGGAGTGAAGGTCATGCTGCCCTGGGGCTGTGCTGGAGCCAGGCTGCCCATTGAGACCATGTTGCCCATGTGCATGTACTGGGGCGCTGCGTTTGCGCTGCAGAAGGGCAGAGGCAGAAGGAGGGGCAAAGCAGGAGTTAGAAATCATGTTGAAAACAACACGTGCAGCCAATAAAATAATTAACTCTACGCAATCTGTATTTCAATAATATTGTCATGGAGGTGCATATGTACAGTTGCAGGAAAAATTGAGTTCACCCCTGGACGGGAATATACTTATGCATAAATTGTATGATGACAATCTGTTTTGTTCACATTAAATATATTAGTCAAGCATTCAGTTTACATTTTAAAAAGTGTATGAACCTGTTGACATAAGACAAACAAAAGCTAAAGATAATTGTCCACTGATCCACTGGTCACACACATCATTTTGAAGCAGCTGTGTAAAGAAGAATGATCGGGAATCCCCCTGAATGCTGTGCATGTCTGATCAGCAGCTAACTGAAGAGCTTGGTTGGTTCTGAATACATCAAATTTGTGCCTGACCACAGTGAAATGCTTCCTGTTCGACAATGTCATTTTCCAGTGGAAAGGAATTGTTGATCTTCCATAGAATTGATGAATCTAAATGAACTTTTTTTTTTCATGGCAACCACCTTGTTATCTCAGAGTCCCTTACTTTTCACAAGAAACAGACTTGCAAAATACCTTTCTGACTTCACAGCCTAAGATGATTACAAAATATTCAGTATGCACACATTAATGCCAGATGTGAAGTTGTTTACCAGTAGCTCAACACATGGTCTGGGTCCATACCTGTGGAACCTGGATGCGGCCTGTATATTTGTGCTTGACTGAGAGCCATAATCATCTTCCCCTTCTGTCTCGCTGTCTTCTGAGTCATCCTATGGCAATCAGAGGGGGTACAAAGTAAGCTTTCTCTCTGTCAAAAAAAAAAAATCATTGATAGTGAGGGTGGATATAAGCTTCTGCGTGCAAAGCAGCTCCCACCTCTTGCTCCGACTCTGTACCAGACAACTTCTTGTCCTTCCCTTTGGAGCCTGCTCCTCCATTCTTGCGTCCAGATCCTGGTTTTCGCCCCCTAAAAACAAAAGATAACAACTTATGAAATGGAATGTGAAACCAGTTTTCTCTCTCTTTCTCCACCTTGGGGTTTTAAGTCAAGTTGCAGTTTACATCAATTTCCATCCCGAATCATTTAATATCTTAAACCTTTGGCTGGTAAACATATATGTTGATATTTATCAATGTCCAGAAGGTGTCTTGGTGAGAGACCGGTGTTAGCTCATGTAATATTGTGTTCACGTCATAATATTGCACAGATTACCATCATATGTCAATAGCAAAATTATATATATATATATATTTTTTTATATACACACACATACACACACACACAAACTCAACAGCCATTTCATGTGGTACATCTGTGTAGGGCTGCACGATTATGGCAGAAATGATAATCATGATTATTTTCATCAATATTGAGATCACGATTAATTATCACGATTATCTGTTAAATTTGAACCAAAACAAATTTTACTGTCACATACAGTAGGCTCGTTACAGCTGCTTTCACAACCATATGGCGCTTACATCCCTGCTAATGTACCAATATGTGCACCAAAAATAAAATAGGTCTTTTTATTCACCAAAATTCAGTGCTTCTCCTTAAAGAATAAATAAAACAAAGAAAACTGCATACGACCTGTTCTTGTTTCGTGTCACTTGCCTTGAACCCAAAATGCTTCCACGCAATAGATGAAGATCGGATTTTCAGGACAAGCCCCTCAGCCTCGCCCTCTGCTACGTTAGACATTTTTTTGTTTTCTTTGTTAAGATAGTTTATCACCTTCTGATCGGCGACTGCTATCTACAACAGCTCTGCCATAAATACATTTATGAAGTTTATTTTCACTTTTAACATTGTCATAATATAACCTCAATAATAAAAATCACCCAGGCACGAAAGATTGTGCCGTTTTTTTCCTGTTAGGAAACCTGTGGACTCGATGTCCTGTCAGGCTGGAGTTTGTGCAACCTCCACAAACACAATAATTTGCCATGATAATGAAAAATGAATGCAATACACTACTGAAAACACACCGACTCTCTATAACATGACCGCTCTGACTGATAACTACCTACTCCCACACTGAGTGATGGCAGAGCCTAACATATAGCTCCCTCTGCCTACGTCATATGACGTAGTGTTGGAAAAAAAGAGAGTTTTTAGAGGCTTAGCTCAAAACGGTCACTTTTTGGACTAAATTTGCACTCTTTTGAAATTTTGAAACTTCCATTAACTTTTCAAATGGTATTTTTTAGTCAAGATTATGTATAAATTTAGGAAAAAGTTTAACATGCAATATGCTCTTTATGGTTTAGAAGATACATTTAAGATGTCATTCTACAGCATTACCAACAACACAGTTCTAGTCGTCACCATAGACCATCCAAATAGGAAATAAGCCACTGATACTGCTGGCGGAAGCTTGTTTCAACCATTAATAATCAGATGCTGTGATGCCACATGTCTGAGACAAAATGTCTAAATATTGGTCATTCACAACAACTTTGAATTACATCAGAATCAAATCAACTCTGTTTAGGGACAAAAAGACTTTTTAATCATTTATACGCCATTCTCTACACGACTCTGCTTCAGTTTAGCTGCTGTGCAAGGGTTTGACAGTCAATACTGTTTACTCTTCTCTTCAAACCTCAAAAATTAGCTCTCTCTACCTGTGGAGCTGAAAAAAAAAGCCTTTTTCTTTTAGGTTAGGTTCTTATTAAAGATCAAATAAAAACCCAAGCTAAAGAAAGGTTAGTTTTTCTTTTTACTCCTGGAAAAGGAAACAGGTGTTCTGCCCATGTAAAGACTATTCTCCTGTTTGTTCATTTCTTCCACATAATAGTTTGAGTTTATTGTCCTGCAGATGGCACAACAGCAAACTAACTGACCAAATTAGTAACTTCATCACAGCAGTAGAGCGTCTGGTCCTGGCAAAGATTATTTCTGTAGGAAATACAGACTTGCTTGTCACCCTCGTCTTGTTTGATGTTTGAACTCAAACTTGGTTGTCATGGAGTATGTGTGTGTGTCTGTGAGAGATGTGAGAGAGATACCTGCGAGGGACTTTTTCTCCTCCTCCTCCCTCAGTGTGGTTCTCCTCCCCTTCACCCTGCATGTCTGGCACAGTTGCCACCAAATCTTTTAAGAAATCAAACTGCTGTTCCAGCTCAATACATTGTTTTCTGTGAAGACAGGCACCCATTTCCATCAGCATTTGGTACAGTCTTAAATCAATTTCAGTCTGAGCTGAGCAAAATGTCAAGTTAATAGCAAATAGTCAAAGCGTTAGAATAGGGTTATATATTAATTTCAACCCTAACTATGTGAGTCACACAGAAAGATATTTTTTGTAAATACATCTGCATCATAACCAAAATACTTTCAGAAAGAACACAAGGGATTTAATTTGATAATGTATTGCAAACACAGTCAACAGCACTTCCTATACATGTCTTTATCCAAATAGAAAGAAAATAGGGGTAGAATACATTTTCAGCTACTTGTATCAAAAATCAAATTTTAACCCTTTAATGTCCTCATGAAGAAAAAAGCAATGGAAAAATTATTTCCTTGCATTTTTTATTTCCTTGGGGCAATAATAAGAACAAAATATTTTTTTTTTTAAGTTTTTAAAATATAGGCCTCTACCAAATGGTTGAGATGACACTTCATGGTAAATGTATTAAAGTACATACAAATACCAAAATGTGCTCTACCAAACAGTTGCGCGGGATATTAAAGGGTTAATGTCATGTTTTGATAGAATACAGCTGAATGAATTCACATCCATGATGTATCTGTCAGATACAGCACAAGGGATATAAATTGATAATGTGTTGCAAACACAGTCAACAGCACCTATAAATGTGTTTATAGGAAAGATAGGAAGGAAATAGGGATAGAGCACATTTTCAGTTACTTGCACCCAAACTCAACCCAAACTTTAACATGATGCTGATAAAATCCAACTGACTGTAATCACATTCATGGAGCATCCATCAGAATGAATTGAACAGAGGATATGAAATCATCATAATATGCACACAACACACACAATAAAACTTACAAATGCGACGTTGTCATGGTCTTTGCATTCCGGGACTGGGTGACTTGACAGGCCTTTGTAAGCAATGATTCCAAAAACAGCTCCAAGGCTCTCGCTGATGTCTCCGTTAAGGAAATCATTGTATAGCAGGTCTATATTACTTATGCTAAAAAAAAAAACTGATTCACTTACAAGGCCTAAGTAAAGCTGTAATAGCACAAAGCCTAAACAAAACAACTTGAAGAGCCTATCTGGGACACAATCAATACAATGAGTTGTATTGATGAAGCAAATACAACTTCCCATGGCCAATATTAATAGTCGGAAATACTACCTGATGCACTGCCACCACACAATTACTTTGAAATACTGAGTTAGTCTGGGAGTAATCAATTAATATATCATTTATATTTATAAATGATTCATGAATCTAGAAAATCGAAATAAATAAAATCCATTTATGAATTCACAGGGCCCAAACAAAGAGCAACAACAAAACATTTCTCTAGTACTTTTGACTCAAAGATAGACCATTCATTTGGCCGACCTAATGAATGAATGGTGCAATTGAAGTCAATCTAATACCAGTTTCGGCATAGAAATCTCAAAAAGAAGATCCTGAATGGATCCCTTCCAAGAGGGATACAAATAATAACAGGTACTGCTGCAGCCACTTTGCCTATTTCTTCATCTGTCTGCATAATCTTCTTAATCCTCGCCTGTAAAGACAAAAAGGTTTAATTTAATGTGCGTCTGCACAGTCAGACAGTATGTCTGCTAATTTTGATGCTTTTTAAATTTTTATCATTTGCAATACACTGGATGACAACTTTCGGTTACCAGAACTCGAAGCCCGTTCACTGGAAGGTTAGCAAAACTCAGTACATTTATAAAGCAGCAGGGATCTTAAAAAGGAGTTTAATAACTGCATGTTTACCCATTCATTCCTATCGTGGTGGCCTGGTTTACTATAGCATATGCCCTGTGAGAATCTACAAAGTTTGCTCTTTGAGCATCTAAAAGCAACAGATCTGCTTGATTTGTAACTACCACTTTCACGTAGCTTGCCATGCTAAAAACAAAGTGAATAATAAGTGTCCCTAGCTAATTTACTTCGCATGCCTTAAATGCACTGAAACAAACAAGGAAGGCAAGGAAAGTTAGCAAATCCAACGAAGCCAACTACACTGGTGTAGCGTAATGTAGCTTCTCATTCATTCGCATTTTAGGGGGAAACTGATTGTGTTAACTGGTTGGTTTGTTAGCTCCCCATAAACAAAACAGGTCCAAATCTTACTCAAGCTAGCTAGGCAAGTTAGCTTCATATCCTACAGTTTGCTAACGTTAGCTAACCCTAATGCCGGTTCAGCGAAGCTTAAACTTACCGGAGGGAATCTTGCGTTGTATTTCTTCTTTTTGCTTGGCATAGTTAAATAATGTGGGTGGCTATCCTAAAATAAAATTCACTTTATCCCGGATTATTTATCTATGTCATATGTAAATCACCTCCGCCGCACACACACACACCAGATAGCAGTAGCTAGCCGGCTAACTCGTTAGCACGTCGTCGTCACTCATTCCCCGTTGTCCGGCAGGTCGGTTCAGTTCCGCAGGGTCCCAGCGCCCTCAACTCGGAGCACATCAGGATTATAATGTTACCTCCGAGCCAATAATGGAACTGTGCGATGTTTGCATGTGATGGACACACAAAATAAAAACTCTAATCTTTTTGAACGCACCCTGAGAAGCTCACATTTGTCACACAATCACGCGATTGAATTCGGTACATTAATAAAGTGTTAAATAAAACTGTTTACCGGGAGTGCGCTTTTAAAGTAAAGCAGTGATGCGACAAATGTCGAATTTTTCTATAAATATATATATCAATAACACAAAAATTTTCCGAGGTACGTGATGTAGTAAAGAGGCGATATTAGTTAAGAGCCGGCCATTTGGATGGAGATTGTGTAATTGCTGACTAATACAGTTACCTATAGCGCGTGCGCATGCGCGGAAAACTAAAACTACGGAACAACAAACTTAAACATCTGCAGGCAGGCGAAAGACCGTGAAATTTATGTTTTTTACGGTACGTTTGTGTCCATTTCTTTCATTAATGACCAATTACTAGTGTTAAAACATTAGTTGGGCTCAACACTCGGCTGTAAATAATTATCCCCGATTCATAAAGAGGAACATGGGCGATTGGGAAATGGTTAGCCAGCCTGGCTTGCTACGACAAGACCAAAGCCAACCAAACTTAAGTTTTATTGCGTGTGTTTTTTACTGATACTTTCACTATAGGCGACACACAAACGAAATATAGCAACTTTTTATCGTAAGAAGGCCGTACGAGGATAAACGTTAGTTATTGAGCAAGTGCGGCTAATGTAGAAGGCTAGCTAGCAGCATTAGTAAACAACCCACAAGCAACGCATTTTACCAATCAGTCTGTGTTTGAAGGTGTTACGAACTAACAAAGAGTCTGCACAATCTAATACACAACACTTTCCTGCCCACAGTAAAGGATCCAGAGCACCACACCCGGCAGAATTATGGAGGAGGAAGGAACCCCTGGCGATGGCGAGGTGGAGGCTCCCTTTCCCGCAGACATCTATGCCGCCGAGGCCATGGCTGCGGACATGGACCACTGGATAGTGTTTGATTCCAGACGAACTCCCAGATCCGAGTTTGACGGCTGGCTGGAGAGCAACAGACCCTCTCAAGTGCAAAGATATGGTAATAAGGACCGTGGTCTCAGCTCTGTGGGGTGGATTTGTGTGCTGGGCCCCAACCACTGTCCCACTGGTGCTGATGTGGAGGGTCTCCAGGAGAGCTGGGATAAACTGCTGGCCAGCAGCCGGCCTGTCAACTTCCAGACAGTGAAGGAACTGGCCCTGAACCATGGGGTGCTGTCCGGCAAGTGGCTTATGCACTTGGACTCTGGCTTTAAACTGGACCATGCATGGGAGTGTGTGGCCAGAGCGGTCCAGGAAGGCAAAGTCTGCCAAGCCAAAGTCAGTCCCTATGATCCCAATGGAGAGGACAGGCAGGTAATTTGTGTGTACAACAAGAACTTCACCGATGAGAGCGATGTTGTAAGGCTGGACTCTGTCATCCGTGCCACAGGGGTCAAATGCCCTCTCTCCTACAAGCCAGACGTGTACACGCACCTGGGAATTTACAGAAACAACCGCTTTAAGCTTTGTCCAACGATATATGAAAGCAAGTTTGACCTGGAGTGTGTACCAAGGCGTTCCCACATCATCAACAAAGTCACCAATCTTGAAGTAACATAAGCCGTTCTATTCTAATGATGATTTTCTGGTATGTAGAGGCACTTAGTGATCCCATGGAATGGGTAGTTGTGCAGTATAACTCGCAGCTGAAATTGTTTTGAAAGTCAGTGGTGGTATTTCGATCTCATGTTCTTCCGTATGGCAAAAAAAAAAAAAGCATGGAATCTCGTTTCAGATCCCTCTCTTGCTGTGATATTTTTTAAGTCACCTGATGTAGTCACATCTTTGTATTGAATACACTGTAAACATGAGTATTTGTACTCTCAACATTTTGCTTGGAACATCTCTTGTCTGACAACTCTTATCTGACTCATAAGGTGGCTAAAGAAATCCTTGATTTGTATGAACACAGAATTTGCATTCAGTGAGGCAGTTCTTGATTTTTATATTTCTGTCCTATGTTTTACTTTACTTTTTGCTTACAGAGTTGCCAAATAAATTCTACTTTTGAAGACCTTATTTGCAAGCATTTTTTTTATTATTATTGAAGTGTTTTTTGGGTTTTCACAGAATTTATTTTTCATAACAGCAAAAAAAAAAAAAAATACATCATACATTGCATACATCATGAGTATAAAATTTCATCTCAATGAATCAAATTCATTGAGCGAGTTCTGAAACTGTTGAATTACGCAGCAGCCATATGCATAAAATAAGAAGGCAAAATGATTGGAAACCAGAGGACTGTATATTGTCAGGTGAATAACAGACTCGATATAGCTCTGAATGTGATGCATAAAATGTTGTAC
Organism: Remorina albescens; assembly: GCA_034769265.1. NCBI lineage: Eukaryota > Metazoa > Chordata > Actinopteri > Carangiformes > Echeneidae > Remorina > Remorina albescens. The sequence continues at coordinate 4,442,510 of CM068495.1, read as the reverse complement.
ACTTTTCTGCTACAAGCATGTACTTGTTAATGTTGCATATTTGATAATTATTTACATATAGACCTTCATTTTGCTTTGAAAACATTACTACATAACCATTTTTTTGAAACTTTGAATACAGGCACCTCTGAAAAAAGTGGTCTTACAGTCACGCTTCAGAAAACATTCTCTTAAGTAATAAAGTTGGCCTATTTAAAGGCAGAAAGGCAGACTAAACTTACACAATTCCCTTTGAGACAGTAATGACCACAATAACACATCGTTACAGTAAAGAACATGCTTAACATGTTCCATCTAACACATCATCAAACAGGAAAACATATCAACAGATGTTTTCCGCAATTATCTGATGTGATCACTTTGAAAACAAACATGATTGATGTATAACATTGACTTGACAAGGACGATGAAATCTGATAGTTTTTTGGGTTTTTTTTTTTCATTTTTCTATATGTAAAACTGACAAAAGCCATTAACTGATACCATAAATAGTCTCTACTGCTATTTCAATAGCATTTTCTGGCAGTTCTGCTACATTCTGCCTCCTCCAGCTCTTCATATCCACAGTCTCCTTTTTGTCTTTGAAGACAACAAAGTTTTGAAGTAGAAATGGGCAGCACACAAGGCCTATGTCAATGTGTCTGTAAAATGAAAATGTATGTGGTCAAAGCTTAAGTTTGGTGTCCTGACACAAACCCAGCTTGGCTTTCACTGTTAAAAATGGAAATAAGACGATCCTCGTCCACAGACATCAGCTCATCAAACTCATCCAGCACAGGGGTCTGCTGGTGGTTGTTGTTGGATGCCATGTCAATCATGCCCTCGTTCTGGAGCAAGCTGACAATGCTGTTGGGGTAATTCATCCAGGTGCTGCCAGGGGCGCTGGCAGAGTCAGAATTCTGGGATACTGTCTTATTCTGGGCAGCAGCAGAGGAGCTGGGAGGAGCGGCTTGGTGGGCTGAAGCTTGGGCTTCGCTGATGAGACGAGGATTCAGAAGGTCCTTAAAATCATCCATGTTTAGGCTGTCCAGGGTGCCTGGGGCCTGGGTTTCAGAAAAGCTAGGGAACTCTGGGATGTCATCATCATCCACTCTGAACTGAGGGCCTGGCAGTGTGAAGGAGCTGCTGGTCTGTGAGTGGGCTGTGTTCCCTTGAGATGCTGTGGCTTCTTGGGCCATGGCAGAGATGTTGGGAAAGAATTCATTAAGGTCAGACAGGTTGACAGTTGAGAAGTCCTGGTTGGCAGTGGAGGTGGTTGTAGAAGAGGAGGAGGAGGTGGATGATGCTGCTTGAGTTATTGTGAAGTTGGCTTGAGCGGCAGGAGGTTTGAGCTGGGGGCCTAGGTTCAGGCTTTCCATGATTTTCCATGTTTGATTTGTAGTCACAGCTGAGATGGAGGGAGACTCCTCTACCTTGGGCTGGACTGTGAAGAGCTGGCCAGGCCGATATGAGTAGGGAGCCTGAGGTTTCCCTCCACTATGGATGGGGGGCACAACAGCTGCTGAACACACACAGAGACAAACAAGTTGAGCACAAATTTAATGTCAACCCACTCTTATATCACCCACTACTTCACGACCTGCTGTTTTGAAAAATCCAGTTCTTCATCTGCTCTGTACTCCTCATTGTCAGGTGGGCTTTATGGTCTATTTTCCTACAAATGGGACCATCATTTAAAGTGGGGCCATTGTCTCACAGACTTCAATACAACCTGACTTCCTTTTGCAACCAGTTGAGTTGCCCTAATGCTTATTAGAGAGAATTAAGAGGCTCTTTAAGGCTCTTGAGCATTGGCTTCATTTTGCATACCTAGCATGTAAATCCATTTCTCTATGTTTTAAATTGCTGTAAAATTTTAAATTTTTCAATCCAAAAACAACGATATCTAATAACAATTAACAAATGGGTATAAAAGAAGATACCAAGATCAGCACTTAAGAATGGAGAAGCTGTCATCATCAAAACTGTTTCAAATGAATTTTCTGACTCATTAATATCATACAAGATATAATGAACAATGTAATTATACTCACCAGCTTGTGTGTTCATTGATGGAGGTTTGGATGTGGCCGTTCTCCTCGCTGGGCTTATGTGTCGTCTTTCTTGTGGAATGGACACTGAATATTCAATAAAGATGACAGTATTACATTTTGATGAACCGAAACTATACACTTTTACCTCCAACCTGATTTTATTATGACAGAATGACAAAAGACGTACCACTCGACAACATGGGCCCCAACTTCAGGCTCTGGAACATGTCTCCTGTTCGCTTTCTTTTCTCACTCAGTCTGTACTCATCTACAGAGATCATTTTTAAAATGAAGTTATGGGGAGTTAAGCAATAAATACGTCACTCAAGTATCAGGGAAACATTAAGACATTTCCTCGTACCTGGGTCAGCTGGCAGGTACTGGAAGTCCATTGGCTCACTGACCTCGCGGTCAGAAGGCCGGCGGAGCTGCATCTTGACTCTAATGGGCTCAGTGAGGTTAGTGTCCCGGTAGGGTGGTGTACGGAACACAATGGCCACCTGCCTGTGGACATCAGCTTGGGAGAAAGTGCCCTTTCCTTCCCAGGAATCCTGGAAGAAACGCACCTCGATGTCCTCTGTAGAGAGGCAGATTATGGGAAATATAAGACACTAAAGAGGAGAAAAGACTCTTCTTTAGAAGAAAATTCCTTCATCACTCACCAACATTTGTGCTCTCAGGGGATTTGCTCACTTTGTGTTAAGAGTAAACCTAAGTGTTGCATCACTTCTGCTGCTATGCAACACAAAATTTGACAACAGCTTCCAGTTGCACGCAAAACCTCAAGTAAGAAAAGGTGTGATGAGAAAGTCAAGGCTCTGTTCTTTGTGAAAATTGTTAAAATTTGTGAAAAATTTGTGAAAAGCGTTATAATCTGGTCCAAGAGGCAGGGTTTACTGGCTGTTTTCAGACTGATGTAATCAGTGTCTCAGGGTGGATGTCTCACAGATCCAACTCACAAAATACTGCCAGAGTCAAACTGCCACAAATCATGAAGGCAATAGACTGATAATAAATGTGTCTTTTTGCTTTGCTTAACTGAGTGTTAATCAGGAAAAGATGTTAACAAATAAAAAAAATTGAAAGATAAAATTGAGTTTGCGCAGGGAAGCTGAAAGTTTAAAGAAGTATCAGCAGTTACCAATATGAATCTTGGGACATATGCAAATTACATTTCCCTTTTTTTCCCTCTTTTCTTTTTCTTTTCCCAAGAAAACTATAAAGGTTTTTCACATCCCACCTATGAATACATTAAGCAGAAACACACCAGTGATTTATGAAAAGAAAATCTGAAAAATGGGAAGTGGATGAGCAAATAGAGGAAGAGAGCTTTTGGTGTGTGATAAATGTTACATATGGTGGAAATGTGTATTGCATTGAACGCAAACAACAAAGTAAAGGGCAAGATGACTTCACAATGGTGTTGGCCAAAAATACCACTTCACATCCATTGTATTGCACTGAAGCTGTATTGCTTCTGTTAGGGTTAGAGGCTTCTACAGCTGTGACGTGAACACATTGTTTAGAGATACAGCAGCATTAGCATTCATTCCAAGTCATGTCTCTATTGTGTTTTTGAATGCAAGTCATCTAAAATGTATCTGAATCTTTAACTTCTTTAGGATTAATTCTAGCTCTAAATGCTCTGCATAGTCAGCAAAACTTTGTCTTCCATTCTGTGCTGCACAGGTCGTGGTTCATTAGCTTGAGTCCATTTTTTAATATTTACTACTACTACTACTACTAACAATACTATTACTACTGATAATAATTATCATAATATTAAAATGTATAATAATACTTTATTTGTTTGTGTGAAATGCCAATTGTATCCCAATAAAATTAAAGAGACACTACACAATAAAAACTTTTTCTTTTTTAAATGTGTCTTAGCCATAGACCATGTCTACAAAAATAGAGGTAGACTGTGTCTGTAAAGTGAAACCAATGCTTATGAGTCTTAAACCTGCATTCTTTCCAATGACCATTAGAGAGCGACTTCAGTGATTGTAAAAAGAAGATTATATTTAAGTCTTTGTGAAAATGTCTCTACTTCTCACTTGATTTATTTGCATAGTAATTGTTTTCCTAATGGGTTTATGGTATCAGTGTCTCAGTCTCTCAAGTCTTTTTCAATAACAAACAGAGTCTGCATTTTTAAAACGATGGCCCAACTACAGAGCAGGTAAGATCTGGTCCTCATGCCTCCTCAGCTCCACCTTCTCCTCCAAATATGGCTTCTTCTGGTTTAAAGAAACCAAAATGGGGGCAGCAAAATTACACTGGAGGCTTCAAAATGGCATCTTACAAACCAAAGGGCTTCAGAATGACTTGTTAACAACATCTGTTAAATATGAGAATGACCTCTCTGTGACTTCAAGTGAGAGTAGGCAAACATTACCTCTGGTCAGTCATGTGTGCTGTTTGCAAACACTCCTTTTTAATGTCTTGCTAAGTTATCACCTATGTTACTCATATTTCCTTCTATTCAACTTCACTTGTAAAGACGGAAATTGGACTGTGTAATTTATGAGGTTATCTATTTGATCATCTACAACGAAAGAACATAGAAACTGAGCAACAATAGACATGTCGGCCCTCTATTTCAAGGGTTTAACCAAAAGGCGCCTGTCTATTGTCAGTGTAACTGGCACCGATATCCTGTGGGTGTGATGGGTTTACACCTTTACTGCTATACTGCCTTCCACATATATTCCATATATTGCATATATTGTACCTTTTTGCACTTTGTCACACAGCAGAAAGATTTCATCCCCTCCCTTGCAGCTTCCAGAGTTGCGGTTGACTCTGCAGATCTTCAGCTCAGCTGTGTTTGGGGCCCCTGCGGCATATGAACAAATGAGCACAACTCCACACCTTCAGGCAGCTACAAGGCCACTGCTGAATGCAGAGGAATGGGATGTAGTCACAGGTCAATACTACATGACTTCAGCAGCTTAAGAAAGAGTTATTTTGATTTTAATTTCACCACAGTGGGTCAACAAGCCAATTTCTAAAATTCACATCTTATTGTACATATTCAGATATTTTAGAATTAGAATTAGAATAACTAATACAACACTGTTAAATACTCAAGTCAAGTAGCTGAAGTCTGTACTTAAATACAGCACATTAGAGAGTGTGATACAGTACTGTGGAGACAACACAGCCTTCCAGTGCAACTTATCTGAATATTCATATAAATGACAATTGTAGTGATCAAAAACTGCACTCTAACTGTGCAAAATACTTAGTGATACGTGCAAAGTGAGAAATTTGCAGAGTTTGCAGAGAATTTCTAAATGTTTTGGTGATGATTCAACGTGAAATTTCAACACGTTTCACTGTTGTAAACAGCATTTTGGACAATGACTGTATAGGTATATGTGTAACCTGAGTATCCTGTATATTGAAATGTACTGAAATTTATGAACATGTAAACAGTCAAAAATATCGACTCCGGCACTAAAATAAAAATAACATTAAAATGAATTATTATTGGCATGAGAAAGTTAGTCAGTTCACCTTTATTGCACACTATAGATAAATAAGTGTCCACTCACTGTTGTCATAAATTGGCTGTGACACCACAGGCTCCAGAGGAAACGGCTCCCCTGTTGGCAAAGTAATGGAAGCCTGGAAGCAGAGCCGTACTGAATTCAGATCAAACTCCTCCTCCCATACCTTCGCCTCAGGAACTGTAGCCAAGAAACAGCAAGAATGGGTGGGGTACACCAAAAGGCAACACAACAATCTGGCAGAGCAATGCATCCTGCCATAGGGAGGCTATCTGTGTTTAAGCATCAATACAGGGTGAAAGGAGCAAATCCAACTTCCTCTCGATGTTAACTCCCAATATACCTTTGAGGCCTTTTCTCTCTAGTTTGTATGTAGAGCCCCCTGCTGTAGACCTGACTGACCTAGTGTTGCCGTGAAACTTTGTCAAGACATACAACAAGTACTCACTATACTTGTATACACAATACTTGTTGTGTATACAAGAAGTATTTTTTATTGAACAATTCATGGGAAATTGATCCAAATATGATGTCGGCATTGACAAAAACCTGCCAATCGATGAGATCATCCATCAGCACAACAACCAAGCCCAAGTGCTTGCAGATTCATTGTTTTTTTAGTCAGTCTTGACATTGTGCAGGTGACTTTGCTTTCCATTTTTCCTTCTTTCTAAGACAAAAAAATATAATAAGCTAAACCTGAATTATTCATACAATTAACACGCCATATTTTTGTAATATGATTTATGGTATTTAGAAGAGAAGCACGCTTACAGAGTAAAGATATCACCGTCTATATAATGTATAATGTAATTTTTTAGCTTAATGTTAGCCAAACACCCAAACAAAGTTAAGTTATGGCACGCTGTGTAACGTAACTGTGACAGTAGCAAGCTCAATGGTAATGTAATGCCAAAAAGAAAAAGGTACAGTACTTTAGCCTTGTTTTGGGTATGTTTTGTACCATCTTGAAACTAGTTTGCTAGCCTCTTAAAATATTGCTTTAGAATATTAGAATGTTAACTGTTATATAACAACCTTTCTATTTTTATTTGGGTGAAAATCTAGTTTGTTCTAGTTTCAGTATCTCCAGGAAAATGAAGGACGTCTCATTTCAAAATCTTTGGGACTTTTGGGGACTCTCCATACAACAAAATAACTCTTACACAAGGACAGATCTAACAGAGGAAGGTCAGCAGCATAGAAAGCTCTTTGTGATCTACACTCATCTGTAACCATGACTACTTACTGTTGAAGGGGTTATTATTTGTCTGCAGCCTGCAAGTGATGGCCTCATTCACATCCTTCTTCTTCACACATTGTATGCCCAAGTTCTGAAAACTGAGAGAAGACTGAAACAATCAGGATACAGAGCAGGAGTACAGAGCAGGTCAGCTACAACCCTCCAATTCTGCTCCAAATTAAAAATCACTGAGCTCTTCGAAAGAGGACAGCTGAAGGGGGGAGGGCTGGACTTCCAAGTGCACTGCCAATAAATGTAATATATTTTTTATTACACACGCATTGATATAATTAACTTGTTACCTTAGAATGGTCAGTCAATTATTTGACCCCTCTTCTAATGAAGTTTCTAAGATTTTATCTTTTATAAGTTACTTCATCATTATTTATAAATTATTTCCTGACTGACTTCAGCTCTTTTCTTTCATTTCTTGCTTTGATCCTTTTGTTACATAGTCACAGTGTGTGTTACCAAACTAGTGGACATTGTATTATCTAATGTGCCCCAAATTCTTATGGTAAGTACATATTGTACTTGTTCCTTGACTGATAACTACAGTGAACACCCCCCTCCCTTCTACTGGCTGAGTTCCTGACTATTTCAAAAGTCCCTGTGTCCAGATGCTTTCTCAGGCTTAGATCCCTCCATCTACAACAATCAGAAGTCTGTTTCCAAACTGCCATGTACTGCTATAATCGTGAAAATATCATTATCAACATTACACTTTCTGGCAGATTGTCACTCTTTTCCAATTAGAGCATAACGTCACACTTCTGAAACAACCTTTCAGTTTTTGGGTGGCATGGTGATGCAGTGATTAGCCTTGTTGCAAAAGCTTCTGGGTTTGAATCCCAGGTCTGAGTACCCTCTGGGTGAACCACTATCCCTGCACGGTCCCAGGACACACATATTAGGCTAACTGGTTACTTTAAATTGCCTGTAGGCAAGAGTGGGAATGGTTGCCTCTTTATGTGGGCCTGTGATAGACTGGTGACCTGTCTGGGTCACAACATCAACTACGACCTACGAATCAATTATTATTATGATTATATGATTAGTACAGCATGGTTATTATTATACATAATTAATATAATATCATTAATTTAGCAATGATTCCCTTACAAAGATTTGAAGCAAATCCTTACCTGTACTGTGCAGTAGCCAGGTGTGTAATTCAGTTAAACTTGGTAATTTTTTGGCAGAACAAAGTTCCTGTATCAATTTGAAATAATTGAATCATCACTATTATACATTATTTGATTATATTTGTCTCTACTTCTCACTCCTCCCATCCAGGAACCAGAGATAAACTGTTGTGCAGCTCTATTGCAACCGTTTTGTAGGGTCCAGGAGTAACGTAATGCTTTTATCAAAAAAAAAAAAAAAATCAATATTCTGAAGTTACCACAAATAAACTCATGTGCTTACTCAGTCTGTATTACAACACTGGCAGTGGACTACAGTACATGCTGTTTATTTAATTTTTGTCACGCTCATGACAAACAATCAAACAATTTACAGAGATCATTGTGTTTGGACAAACTTGTACTTTTTGTAACGCTGAGTTTAAATAGTAAGTATTTATCGGCTTCATATCTGTCACAGCTGCCTCCATTTTTTTTTTTTTTTTTTAACCTTTTTTTAAGTTTATTTCATACATTTTTTCTCTCTTTTTTATTTTTCAATGTAATGCACAGCTGAAAGACAGCAAAGCCTGCAGGGTTGGTCATTAGGCAGTTCTGTTAATGGTTTACTTGACTCCAAAGTCAAGATGAAGCAGGCCACAGTAAACACACCATCATCGTCCATAAAAGAAGTCAGTCTCTGACAAGTGGCTCCATCTTTTTGTTTGAAGCTGCAGTTTGTCCTCATTTCAGTGCCATTAAGGAACACTAGCATGAAGCCACAGCTCACCTGATTTCCTCTTCTAAAGCCTGTGGCATTCACTCACCTGTGTATTCGCCTCTCCTGAAGGTCAGCCTCATAGTAGCCATGTTTGCAGTCCTTCCCAACCAGTTCATGAGGGTGAGGCTTGTGCGGGGCATTCTTTGTTACCAGTGAGATGCGAACATGCAGCGGGCCACTGTAATTGTGCACCTGTAGGTGGAAGGTATCATACTTTAATGATATGAAGAAGCATTTTTCAGAGCACTTTGGTTGTGTTGATACTTTTATCATCAAGTTAAAAGTTTAACCTCACTGACACAACTCCAACTGGTCAAATGTAATAACTCATGTTTTACTAAACCAGTCTTCAACTTCAACCAGGAAGCAATAACATTTAAGTAAACAACTTACAAGAAGAAAATTCTGTTTTTGACTTTCATCGTCTCTTTCTCATCCCTCAACCCAACTGGCCGAGACAGACGGCAGCCCGACCTGAATCTGATTCAGCTCGAGGTCTCTGCTTCTTAAAATGACGTTCTTCAAGTGCAAGCTCTTGGTGGGATTTGTAAAGTCTGCATAAATAATATTACAAAGAGAAGATTTAGGCCTGCTCCATCAAAGAGCCTTGAGATAATGTCTGTTGTGAATTGGCGCAGTACAACTAAAAGCTGACTTGATTTCACTTTGTTGGCATGGAGATTTGAGTGTAGTGTGGTTGGAAAATGTATTTTACAAAATGTGGATAAAAATCAATGTGTACTGTAGCCACTGCATATTTTATCATTATGTCTTGATCTTTCTTTATATACATGTATGCAATTTGTTGTCCCATATTTTACAACCATGCCATTTCTGCTAATCTGACTTTTTGGCCTGCTCCCTGAGTGTAGAGACTCTCTTATCCTTGACAATATTATCCATGGCTTTTGCTGCTACTCTTGCTTCTTTAGCCCCAGAGGACCCTAGAGTCCGAGTCAGAATCTGTTTTTTTGCTAGTCATTTTTCACTGTACAAGGTTTTGTCTTTTTTGGTGCAAAGTGTAAATAGAAAAATAAAGAAAAATTTCTATCTTTTAAATCCGTCTTTTACATTCTACTATCCTACTACTTACCTTCTCACTAAGTTTAACGCTTAATTGTTTTTGCATATTATATTTTCTGAAGCAAACCAACAACAACCAAATTCTTTCTGTGGTGAAAAAACTTCTAGGTAATACGCTACATTCTGATTCTGAGCAACCTGTTGATGATAAACCTAGTTATCTTGTGCAAACACTGATGTTCAGAGATGTTTCTATTGTTACAAGCGATGAATAAGCCCCGACATGGCTCCCTGGTGCCCGCAGGTCCAAGATAGGCATGCAGACAAGTATTTGGACACTAGGGTAGATCAGTGATGTTAAATGTAAGGATCTTTGCTAATTTTATCTTACCAAAGTAAATTGTGCAGCTTATATATTATTTACTTCTGCTGCATTAAAGATGGGAGCTAAAACACATGCAGCCAAAGGTAGTGTCCAACTCACCTTTATGGCTGGGTGAGTCTTAGTGGTGTCATTGCTTTTCTCTCCAGGAATGCTGCCGGCTGAGCGTCCTTCACACTTGTACCTGAACCGCATCCCCCTCTGCTTTGGCTGCTCGATGATCTCTATGAAGGGGGTCGCTGCTGGGACTGATGCAGGGGCAGAAGGAAGAAGAATCTGTCTTAAATGCAGTGTCACTTTTGTGGAAACACACAAACACAGTGCTCAAATTGTGAAATCATCTGACTAAACTTGTTTTACCTCTATCAGTTAGTCAACTTAAAAATAGCTCTGTCATCGATCACCAGTGACTGTTGAAATGTTTACTCATGAAAAGTCTGCAGGCACTGATTCACGCATGGGGAAATAGCTTCTTACCTGGGTTGAGTTGGGTTAAGCCCCATCCATAGCCCACACCTGCAGTGGGCAATAAAACAAAACAAAAAAAAACCAAACATATTTAATGTGCAGCTTTGAGGAAATCGCAGTTCACCATTTACAGAAATGACACATGGCACACAGTGGACACATAAATGAGGAAAACAAGAAAAAAAAAAAAAAAAGAAAGAAACAGGCTCGGCACAAATTTGTGGTTTAGTAAGAGTTTGTCATCGTGGTGCGGTAGTGCATGGAAAACTTCTCAACAGTGCAACGTCCAACAAGGTCAAGGGATGCTGAGACCCAACAGCTTCCCAGCTAAATATACTTACTCATCATAAACCCCTTGACAGAGCTCAAACAGAAGTGCATAGCGAAGCAAACAAAGACGGTCAGGGCGTATTATCTGTGTCACTTTACCCGCCTGTGCTATAAGAAGTCTCCATTGTGACTGAGGAGCAGGCAGCACTTTAGTTTCAGGTTTCCCAGTTAATGAATTGCTGAGATTCATAGAAACAAGCAAGGTGTGACACATGATCAGGTGATCAGAGCTCCACCCATCAGCTAGTGGCCTTGTTCAGTTTGAAAGGATGTGTGGGATGCTTTCCAAGTTGTAACAAGCCTGCTTCCCAGCCTCAGACCAAAGTAATCTAGTGTGGGAAAAAGTACCTTTTTTTTTTTTAGACTTTCACCAAACAATGGAAAATGTGCAACCACGGTAAAATAGATAACTTTAAAAAAAAAAAGTTACATTATGTGATTTAAACATTGACCTTGGATCTAGATGAAGCATTAGTTTGTAATAACTCTGCTTTTGATTATTAGAAAGACATCCATTTGTATTTACTGGGGCAGTGAAAGTGAAGGTGCTCATATTAATATGAACACATTCATATGTTCAACAGAGCCCAGACACTTGTGTGGGTCACTCTCTCTATAAATGCCCCAAGACAGCCGTCAATGCCTCACCAAGTTTGTTATGCCTGTCACATGTATTGTTCACTTGCTGTGATATCATTGTATCCGCCAACTCTTTCCCATGTTCCGGACGTGGGTAGATCAACAATACCGCGTCATCCTAATAATACACGAAACCACACTATAAAATCGGGGTATTATAATTTTGTATGTCTCTGTAAGTCAAAGGAATATATGATGTGACATGCAAACCGCTGCAGATTTTTTTTGTGATTAGATCCTCTTCACATCGGCATACTTATTTCCTTTGACAACAGCCGGTAATCTCAGCGCACTGGGTGAAAATAGGATGCGCACTCGGTATGATTTCCTTCCACAAAAAACTGAAGTGGGCGGCTGCTGAGCGACACGGGCCCCCTGTAACTGGCCTGATTTCAGTGAAACGCGAACAGATAAGATATTAGCCGAATTGGAGAATTGTTGCTCACAATGAGTGGAAGCCTTTTACCAAGCGATTTGTCGATCGCATTTGTTTGTTTGCTTGTTTGTTTTAGCGAATGGATAAACATTAAACTGTCAATTTCTTCAACGAAGTTTGGGCGCTTTTAATGGCTCCTTCTTGGAAACCCATGAGGGTCAGCCTGACTCCTCGGGCCTCCCGGCAGCTGTACGGTGGTTACCGGGTGAGAAGGTCGGTGACAGTGACAGGAGACATACTGAGACTGACATTAGTTTAGTTCAGGTTGTAAACCTGGGTTTGTGAGTTAGCTTAGTGTCAGGAACGGCAGACTCCTCCAGCTAGCAGAAGCCAGTGATAGCGGGGCTTTCCCCTGAGCGCAAAACAACTCCCTGTACAGTTTCACCTCCAGCCCGGGCCGAGTAAACACTTCGACTAAATAAAAGCTGCTTCACTTACCATCCATGTCTATGTCCGGTTCAGACTTAATGCCTCTCCCTCTACGACCCAGTGTATCTGTTGATCGGTCGCTGTTGGCGTCTTTTTTTCCCCAAATAAAAGACGCTGCAGACACAACCGAGGAGCAGAAAACTTGTTCGCTGAGCCTCGGTGTCTCGTCCTTCGCTCCACCTACAGCCGTGCGCTGCGCAGGACAAGCAATCAAGCTGGAGTACGTGTGATGCAAGACTTCCGCCTAAAAACTGCGCACAATTTTTGCGAAAACATGGCAGAAAGTACCTTTTATTTATTTTATTTGTTATTATTATTACTTTTTCGCAGATTTTACTGCTTTCCAAAAATTTCACTTTGTAATATAATAATTTAGTATAATATAATGGAAAATGTCACTGCCGAAATGTCTTTCTTATTTGTTGCTATAGATTATTATTATTATTGTTGTAGTTGTTGTTGTTAGTCTTATTATTATTCTTATTACCTTATTAAATGAAGTTGCTTTTTATAAATTTGAATTAGTAAAGAAATAAAAGACTAAAACTTTTTGTTTTTCCAAATTCTTACTATGTGAAACATTCTAGCTTAACATATATACAGCCAAAATTGATCATTTAAATATTCCTTTATTCATTCATCTTCTACTGCTTATCTGTTGATTGCTGGAGCCAATCTCAGCTCACACTGGGCGAGGGTGGGGTACACCCTGGACAGGTCACCAGTCCATCACAGGGCCAACACACAGAGACAGACAGAGACAAACAACCACTCACACTCAGACCTACGGACAATTTAGAGTCAACAATTAACCCAAACATGCATGTGTCGGTAGGAGGAAAGCGGAGTACCTGGAGGAAACCCACGCTGGCACAGTGACAGGCAACATGCAAACTCCACACAGAAAGGCCCCAGGCCGGGAAACGAACCCGCGACCTTCTTGTTTTGGGGCGCTAACCACTATGCCGCAGTGCTTCCCATTATTTAAATATGAATAATATAAACGTTAAAAATAACATTCATCTTCAGTTAAACATTTTCATATTTAAGTACTTAATTACAAGTTTTCCATCACAGATATTGTGCCAAACATTCATAATAATTGAAATTAAATTGCTCAGAAAGTGGCAAAATATCTTAATAATTACCAAAAGATTTAAAAGAATAAACAAATCGTACCACTCTCAAAAATACAAAAGTATAATCCTCCATAGAAACAAATGATTCTACAGTTTCGTGATTTGTGTACGTTTTTCCAGTTTCTTTTTTCTTTCATTGCTTTTTTTTTTATTTTGAAGAGAAAATGTTCTGATGTTTCAGTGCGTTGAGGTTGTGGCTCTCGGTGGCTTGACGGCGCAATCTCTTTTCGTCTGCAACGCAACTTGCCACCACCCACTCAAAACAGTGCGGAAATACCCAGATGACGGACTTGAAAGGAAGAGAAAACTAAGTTGTGAGTGGGAGAGGCAACAACATAACTTCTGGATTTAGTCATCACCTGGAAGAGACTAGGCCGGATCCACGTAGATCTGTGTTAGGATTGTATTTTCTGCTGTAAACACACTTGGTTCAATAAATCAGTCACATGTAAATTTACTTTATGAATCTTTATTACTCACTCTCTGATTCAAACTGCAAAACACAAACAAACAAACAAAAAATACAAAAAAAAAAAAAGAAAAAACAAACACCCTGGTTCTTGGCTTTAACAGTGATGACACCGTCAGCAAACACCTCCACCTCTTATTCTTTATTCATTATTGAATATGCTCAGCAAAAGCCAATAGTCTTCTAACCACTAAATAGTAACTTTTTATTTTAATCATTTTCACTGTTTTAACTCTGTCATGTTCTGAGCAGCAGAGGACGCTACAGGGGAGTAAATCAGGATCTGCTGTCTAAGTATCGCTCCCTTGATATTTAGTGAATGGTCCATAATTATGTTTATTTTTGTGTATCTTTCTTTTGTATGAAAAAAATGTCGCATTGATATTCCATGTCTGATAGAGGGTGTTATTATAATACAAGTGACCAGAAAACTAAGAGCTCAAATATGAAATTGTTGTAAAGCCGATCAGTTGATTTTTTTTTTTATTCTGTCGTTCAGTTTCATTGTAATTATGTATAAAAAACAGAAATTGGTTATGTTTTTCTTTTGTTTGTTAAAGTATGGCTGTTGAAAAGTTCTCTTTTTGAGTCTTTCCTTTCTTCCAATCTCCGAAGGCACAGTGTCCGAGGAGCATATGAAGGCAGCGTAGTAGTCCTATATGGGGAGGCCGTGAATGGGAGGAGGCTGGCGGTGCGTTTGAGTGCGCTGAGGCGGTGCCTTCCCCTGCCTGCTCAAGACTGCGGCGGGCAGAGCTGTTCGGTACAGAAATGGCGGAGGGGGAGTTGGACGTCGACTCGCTTATTTCAAGGCTATTAGAGGGTGAGTTACCTACCGCTCTGTCTTTATAACGCCCTGTTGTTTGCCACTTTGGTCCCAGTGAGATATTTAGCTTTGGTTTCGGGGCATGTGGAGAAGAAAAAGGGCCACTGTGCTTGCTAACGTAGCCCGGGCAGGAGCAAACAGGACCGGTCCCGCCTGATGGTAACACGATTCCGGGGCACATATTTAGGCAGCCGCCTCCATTTCCCTGGATCTTCTGGTTAAACTGCTGATCCATTCATATCTGTGACGGTCGACTGTCTTTATCCATGAAACCCCGAGTTTTAAAGTGTCAGCTCCTGGCTCAGAGGTAACAAAGTTGTAGCTGGTGGGAGCGTTGATTGTCGGACTCGGACGGACCAGCCCCGAAACTGTGGCTGTGTATTGTTGATTAAATGTTGCAACGCTAGTCTTACATCAGTTGTGCTGTCGCCATTTGTTATACAACTCAGGAAAAACTGCAGCAAAGTTAATTTTACCCCGAAAATGAATAGTGTCCATGTCCAGGGGCTTTTTTTTTTTACACCGAGTGACACCCAGATCGGTGGTAGCTTGAGTTGACGTTCCCCCTCAAACATTATGTTTATATCCAAATCAAGATACTAAAGTAATATGGCAACAAGTTTTTAAAGGGGCAGACATTGTAATGTTGATTGTGATGATAATATGATACAACTGCAGGCATATATGCATAACAGAAATTACACACAGTTTGGCATACAACATATAATATTAAATCTACACTTAATTAAAACTAAAACTATCTAACACAACAGTCCTGCTTTTTTTTCCCTTCTAATGTCAAATTTTAATTGAAATCTTTTTACAAAGAGTTGATGAATCAGTTTTGGGAGGTGTAGTATGTGTGTGGCCTTGAGCTGTGTTGTGTTGTACAGAGAGGGGTTCCTCCTATTTCCCAACATTCATTAGAATAAATCTGACAAAATAACAAACGCCACAGGGTGTTTCAGTAGACTTTATGCAGCAATAGGATGCTGCAAAATTCAGCCCAATAAACATAAATAAAATGGCCAGTTGCTAAGGTAAAGCAGCATCTCACTACGATGTCATGTGTTGCTCACACCTGATTGAACGTCACCAAGATCCTTATGCACCAACTTCAATAGCAGAAAGTTGTGACTGCACTGATGGTTGAAGTTACAGCTAAAGGATCCACTGTTAATTTTACAACATTTAGAGGAACCCAACAACACAGCTGTTGGTCACGCAACTCCCTTGCCTTGGGGAGCAGCTGCCTAGCTAGCAACTACTGATAGTCTGCATATAAGATGTTTGGGAGACATCTGCAAATTGCAGCTACAGAAAACACTGCCCCTGTAAATTGTTTCTCATCTCTTCCTCACACTATTTCTGCACACACACTGCAGACACAGTTTGTGGACATATGCTAATAAGTCAGTGTGTCAGTATAATCTCCTAATCTGAATTGATTGGGACCAATTACATAATAATACATATTTGCTCTTTGTGTGACTGTCAGCTGCACAGTAACAAAGCAGTGTGTTAGAGTGTGTATTCTCAGCTGGGCAGGCCTGCACAAGACTGGCTTCATATTAGGTTTTTTTCCTCTTCTTTTTCTCTCTTTTTTTTTTTTTTTCATTCAGTAACTTGGAAACCTCAGTGAAGGAAATTGGAAAAATCAGGTCCTAAAGGTTTCCAGATGTGAGCTCTGAATGTATCCCAACATCCAGCCCTTTCAGCCACTGCAGCTAGTTTGTATCCGTATGGCTCGTTTTTGGTATTTTCTGACCAAAATGGTGTGAAAACACAAGCCCAATGCTTATGGTTTTCTGATAGCTGATACGGTCTAGCATTAACGGACCTTGAAGTAGTCTTGAATTAAAGTTCACTTACTAGCTTTTTTCTGCTCCTCCCAAATGAACCTCATCGTATTTCTTAGTTTTTTGGGCTTCAAGCCATTCATTAAGATTTTTTTTTTTTATTGCCCTACTAATGTTGATGCTTTTAGATTGAAACCAAAAGTTGATGGTGTGAAAATTAAATACAAATGATCAGCGGGATCAAGCGAGAATTTGATTATTAGGGTTTGGCAAAATTCTAAGTTTTCACCACCAATTCATCAACTCCAGGGTTGAAATGGACCAACAAGACTATTCTTCAGCTGTAAAATGTCCTGGCTATGTCACAAGTCCTTAATAAGCAAATTTATGATCTGTTTTGTAGAACATAGCTCCATTATTTGAAGTGTAGATCCTCCTCTTCAAACAGGACTAGAGTACAAGGAAAAGATGTTCTGTCCGGTTTTGACTTGACTTTAGTTGAATAATTAGACTACTTGATTTTAAAAGACCATTCAAACCATTTAAAAGTAGTTTTTTGTCAAGACTTGTAACAAACCTAATGATTCAGAGACAAGTCAACAAATGGACCTGTTGAAGAAGATACCAAAGCTATTAATTGTATTTTGTGCCCCAAAATACATTAGAATCTACAAAGGCAGCCTTTTTTGGTCATATTAATGCATTTCAGACTAAGGGAATCTGTATTCAATAATTTCAAACACATTGCTCTGGTGGAGTCATCTTTATCTAAAGTAGCCATTGTTAGACCACTGCCAGTTTTCTAGCATATACCGTTTATAGGTCTTTTTAAAGTGAAGCCAATGCTGAATAGCATTAAATCTGCATTCTATCTAGTGACCATCAGGAGTCACCAGTAGTTGTAAAAAGAAGTTACATCATATTGAAGTCTACAGGTAATTGACGCTACTCGATATATTCGTCCAGTAAACATTTACCTAATGAGTTTATGGTGTCAGCCTCTAGTTTCAAGTCTTTTTCAATACACCATAAAACAGGGGATGTAGGGCATGACTACCAAAGGATCGACCAACTGCACCATACGTGGTGATCTGCCTGACAATCAGCGTAGAGGGGTCAGATCATAAAAATCTAGGGGAGTAAAAAGTCATAGGTTTCCAAAAAAAACTCAAACAGATACTTGAAAAATATGCCAAAGTACTGAAGTACATGTACTTCACTACTGCCCACCCAAGTTTAGAGATAAGGGGTTGAATAAAGTTGAAATGTATAACTTGAAAAAAGAGTTAGGCTTATTCAAAGACCATGTCCACCAAAACCAAAACCTACATTTAACAGAATCACTGCCTAAACTGATCACAAGCTGAGAGGTGTCAAGATCAGAGAGGCTAAAAAATCTTGAGGGAAACGCACATCCGTCAGATTTTGATACAAGGTTGTACAACATGGTTTTTAAAAAGCGCTGTAGTAATCAGATTCTGTGTTGTGAGACCAAACAACCTGATGATGTTGGTATGAGTTTACCACAGCAGACTGTTTTTTGTTTTTGTTTTTTTCTTCTTCAGTTTTACATAAGAACAGAGGCAAACTGACTTCAGACTAACACCAGGAGACATATTCAGGCCATACAAGCTGAAATATAAATGAGCACACACTCAAACTGTCACTGGTGTATCAGTCTGTTTTGGTTAGGGCTGCATTTTATTTTAAGACTTGACCTTTGGACAGCACAAAGACCTCTCACAGGCTTTTCCTCATTGATGACCAGATGATGGCCACATCACTTCTACGCTTTTTTTCAGCCACTTTAATTTACCTTCACTAACAAACTGCCTGTTTTCCTGTCATTCACTTCAATAAGCTCCTACATTACTCAGATGCACACACACTCGCGCACATAAGGAGGGCTCTCTGATCTCCTATTAAATGTCATCAGGCACAGCTGTCCCTGGTAGAAATCAACTTACCCCTTTTGACAAACACGCACACACACACACACACACACAGGGCTACAGTGTAATAAGGGTAATTCTGTAACACAGCAGGCCTTTAGTTCACTTCAAGTGTTTCCACTTGCTTGGGTACCTTGGTGTTTGGATTACTCTTAGGTGTGTATTGGTATTTTTGTGAGTTTTTTGCTGTTCTACATTGTGAAAGAAAAACATTTTTTTTTAAATAAACTTATAATAGTTGTATAACAGAAAACCATGGAAGATTTAAAATGCCTAAATTAGAACACAAGCAAATGAATGTACTATTAACTAGGTGTCGACCAGCATGTTTCCGATAAGTGGTATCTTCAGTAAGCTAGGCCTTTTCTTTTTTTATTTGCAGGGAGTGAAGTATTTACAGCTGCTCCGTCTTATTTTCTTCTCCGTGATTAAACTGTGACTAGGCTGTACTAAACTTGAGCGCTATTTAATTGGTTATCTGTTAAAAAGAATAACCATGTTTAAATTGACAAATAATAGCTCAGATTTATTTATGTTTGTGTCTCCAATATGTCTCCATCTTGATTTGTTGAAGCCAGAGGAAACCATATTTGGAGGAGGGTAGAGGAAAAGGTGGAGCTGACCTGCCCTTACTCTATTCATCCCCCTGATTGTGTGGTATAGTCTGTCGGTCACATAGTAGCAACACCTTAATTCATCCCCTGCTTTATGGTCTATTTCCTCTAAATTGGAGCCATCATTTAAAAAGTCAACATCCACTTTAATACACAGTCTGATCACACACTAAATATATAGATATAACAAGTAGTGGTGGGTGATCTGATGATAGAAAGTCAAATAGAAAGTCAAAACATTCAACAAATAACTGTATTGCTACGCTTATCTACGCTACGTTCATAAGCCAGCACAATCAGAGCATACTAAATGATTGGACCAAATTTTATCATGTGTCTGTATCACCAGGTTGTGTTTATGCATGATGGCGTATCAGAAAAACAGTTCAGGATCCATTATGAACAGTATAATGGTGCTGATAAATGAAGGCTGGTTTGGGGACAGCATGAATGCAAACACACTTTTTGTGTAGGCTACAGCTGATTCTATCTGTTCAGGCCTCATCTGTGTGTTTATGAGTTTGTCAGGAAGATAGTTTGTGTAACTTTGATTTGAAGAGGAGACGCATTCAAATATATCCCAAATCTTTGGACATCCACAGACACCCACAGACGCTATACATATTCTTCAGCAGATTTTTGGAGTGGTTGAGAGGCGTTGACTAGTCAACAGGCCAAACCTGATCGACTGACAACATGCTTTTCAATCAAGTCTCCTCAATGTGCAGGTTTGTGGCTTCTTTTGTGTGTCTGTGTCTCCAGACATTGAAACTCTGGAGTGAGTGTTTGCATTAAGCCTCACTCCTCTTCTGATTGTTGGCAACACGCTCTAGGCCAGTAGACTTCCATATAGTTTGCTACTTTGGGCATATAGGTGGGGCAGATATTTCAGGATTGAAATGATGAAAATGATGATAATTATGATGGTCTTCGTTTCTTTTTCTTGACAAATGTTCATTTACAAGCAATTCAGGGCTGTTGGATTCAGTGTGTATAGCAGCATTAGTCAGGTGTGTTGTTGTGTTGCTGTCACTGCTACATTACACACTTGTCAGCAACACTGGGGAAACTAATTATTTGCTGTTTCGAGTTTCCCAGCAGACTCGTTACACATAGTTACAGCATGTTTGAGCTGACAGTGCAGTTTTTCGGAGCATTCACAGAAATGCTTCAGTTATCTCAGCAGCAGCATTCATCAGCATGTTTGCTTTTCTTTGTCTTGCACATAGCTTGTTTCTTACCAACCTAGTTTTACTGTTTGTTTAGTTGTTGAGCAGAACCGTCCTACAACACACACACGCACACAAATACAAACACACACTTTATTAGTTTTTACTAGTGCTGTACTGTGCCTATGTGCTGCAATCCAGTAGAGCAGCTATTACAGGCCCTAGCTTTCCCAGTGTCCCAATTCTAAGCCCACACTGGGGGCAGGCTTAAGCGACAACAGGCCCTCTGTCTGCTCTGCCAACACAGGTGGCCTGTAGGCTTTATGTGGCAAACTCACCAACACAGTCACATATATAAGCCAGTGACAGCGGAAAGGCAGGATGGAAAAGTTGCAGTCCAGAGTGATTTTATCATTTTGGGTTATGGGCACAAACACCATCCAAGTTGTAGCCCAGTGTATGCACATAAAGTCTCTGTGTGCCTCTGTTTGAGAGCTGTTCAGGCTGTGTTTACCACTTAATATTGAATCGCAAAGATTTTGGATTGTCTGCATCCACTACAGACCAACAACGTATTACTAGGCCTGTAACAATTATTTCATAATTGTTTAACTGCGGTTTCTTTGTTTAACCGCAATTAAAGCAATTTTTTGTGGGGGTGGTGGGGTTTATTTTCATGAGATGGGTCAAAGCATCGTAACACTTTTGTTTGCGTACATCAAACACGTTTCCAGTGTCTGTGTGCATCCTGCAGCGCGACAGAACAGTAACTGTCCCATCGGAGGACGCATCACAGGCATTGATTTACAGTTGCAAAGTCAAATTGGCTTTCGAAAGTTAACACTCCAAAGAGAATTGGGTAGTTTTGTAAGAAGCGGTATTGAGAAATGGCCATAACATTAAGCTGGTATATGTTTGGTTTTCACTGGAGTTTTCGTTTAGTGTTGGTAATACAGAAAGAAAGAAAAAGTGTTGCTTGACACTGCTCCGCTGGTCCTGTCATAATGTGTGTGTATATGTATATGTATATGTGTGTGTGTGTGTGTGTGTATATATTTCTATTATGATGTATCTTACATTGGCGTCAGCCTGCTTGTTTTTGTCAGACATGGTTGATGGCTGCTGTGTTGCGCAGAGTTAAGGCTGCTGGCGTGGCACTCCGTTATGGAAACAACAATGGTTTTGCCTGTGTAGCTGGGAAACATTCACCCCCTGGCACCAATCGTGGCACAGAGCTCACCCCAGCTTTTCAGCTGTCCAGCTATCCTTTCTGATAACCCGCCCTCTCCCTATTTACTCCTCTGTCTTCTGTCTCCTCCATGCAAGCGTCAGTTTCTGCCTACATTTTCTCCCCCTAGCCATCTCTACTTCTTTCTGCGTCAATAGTGATGCCTCCTGTTTATTTTTCTTCTCAATTTCATCCTTTCTTTTTGCCCACAAAGACATCCATTCACCAGTGGCACTTGAAGGCGAACAAAATGTCCTCTGAAAATAGTCTGCATAGAAATACCATGGCAGTCAGGATTTCTGCCTTAAGATTTGCTCTCATTCTCCTCACCAGTTACTTTGTGTTCCTCATTCACTGAAGGGTCACTGTTTTCCATTGCCCCTGTGTGGGAGAGGGTTAGATGGAGTAGTGAAGGGGAGCTGCTGGTCTTGTGCCCAGTTGGAAAGAATGGAGAATGGAGGTGGTGAGCTAAATTAGGCCTGATGGGGCATCTTTATTGGTGCTGCACTGAGTGAAACATGCAAAGTCATACCTGCTCCAAAATCCATGGATCTGCTTGTTCTGTTCTTTGAATGTGTTTTTCTTGGTAGTTGGAGAAAAAACATGAATTTGCTTGTTTTGCCATTTTAAGTAAGAAATATTAAAGATGCACTGACCGGTGTTTCTGAACCCACAACAGGAAAAACCTCACGCCTCGTGGAAGGCATTTTGTGCTTTTGTGACAAACCCACAGAGAAATTTCAACTTCCCTCAACTCTACATTTCCTCTTCTCTACAACTTTTAGTTTATTTTGGGTTTGCAGCTTGCAACTTTAACATTTTTTTTCAGTCGCATTATTTCAACTTTGTTTTTACTCTGTTTTACAACATTTATGAATGATACTTGCACAAATTCTCAGGAAGTATATATTTTCCAATTAATTGTCATCATTTTGTTCACTATTTTATGTGAAAATTAAAATGCAAAAATCATCAGCCAACCACAGTTACACTGCAAACCACAAGATGCATGTTGTGGCATGCAGATATTGCAATATCTGCCAAAATAACTTCTCTCCTCAATGTGTTTAAGTGATGCAGATTACTTGTTATCTTGAATATCATGTGGAGTGAGTCACTTATCTGCCCACCCACAGCCACTCCTATTTAATATGGCTCCTCCTTGTTGACAAAAAATCAGCCTAATGAAGCCTAATGAAGCCTAATGAAGTTCTAGTAGTAAAAAACAAGAGTTGTGGATGGGGAATATCTAAAAAAAAAATTTCAACCATCTGATTTTTTTTTTTTTTTTTTTTTTTTTTTTTAGTTAGTATTATGCTGATTTTAAAAAAGGAGGATTGACATACAACAAAAGTCCAAACCTAGAATTGAACTGAGGATGCTGCTTTTGTGGTACACAACTTCAACCACCAAAAAAGCATGTTCCCCTTTCTTGAACTACTGTCTGCTTTTTGTGCTAGTAATGGAATTTAAAAACAAGAGACCTTGTACATTTTTAATCAAAGAGGTGTAAGGAAAACAAGATGAAAAATGTTCTAGTCAATATTCCTAAAAAAAAAAAGGAAAGGATTAAAAAGTACTGAGTCAATAGAATGTCAACTCAGATAAAGCATAAATATCACACATTTGGTTTTGATTGGGAAGCTGTTTCATTGCAGCTAAAACAAATGAGCATCTGAAAAGTGCACTCACAGAGCAACAGTTTAAGAAATTACTTATGGGGGTCCGCTCTATTTTTATGCACCCTGACATTGCACTGACATCAGTGTGTTTTCTTGTCAATGTGAGCAGACTCATGTAGCTCTTTGCCAGTGCAGCTGACAGCCGTAATATTGTTGTGGATCCTCACTCAGTGATGGAGCCCTGGCCTGGGCCTGGGCCTGGACAGGCTTGATTCTACTTGATGCTTCCAGCATTCCCTCTTTGTCCCGTCTCACAAACCTACTTCCTCCTTCCTCTATAGAGGAGTGCCCATATATGGTAATGCTGTCAAGAGACGATCCATCTGTAATTCACTTATCTCTCTCTCTCTCTCTCTCTCTCTCTCTCCCTCCCTCTCCCTCTCTCCCTCTCTCCCTAACTCATTCTGATCAAGCAAGCTCCCCTTCTTAAATGAATGGAAAAATACTTGACCTCTTTGGCCCTTAGGAAGGAATTTGCCACCAGTGAAGCAGAAGAACTGATGCTTGAAAACTGCCCATTTTGGATAGTTACCCTCTTCAGCCTTTAGATGTTTCTTAAAAGCTATATGTCTTTGTACTGTGTTTATTTTCCTACTTTCCACTGGCAGTTTGAGGAAGACTGATAAAACACTCCGCAGGGATTAGAAAGTAAACTCTGGCTAACGGGAGCTTTGTCTTTCAAATAACTTAACTACGCACTTACACTGTGTGTCATGCTGTGTTATATGTCATAACATCTCCCTGCTGTGGTTCCAAATGCGCTATAATGGTGTATTGGGTAAGAGCCTAGGTCCTCCCAAATATTTGGTGAATGAAGTTGCCAAGTTTTTGGAAGCTGGACTTTACTTCAGGGAAGCGTGGCAATTTTTTTACGTTCAAAGATCAAGCACTGTAACAACAATTGTGGGGCTCAATGGATTAAGACAAATGATTGGTTTATCATTTCAATAAAAGCTTTAATCAAGGAAAATAAAGAAAGGACAAGAATTGAGTAATTAACATTAGACCAAGTCATCTACAGCTAGAAATATATGGGGTCTTTAATTATAAATCAGGTCTAATTATATATTAATGCAGGGAAAGTATCAAAGTACTCAGTCCATAGAGAAATGCTCATAGCCTGAGTCTCAAAACCAGCTGCCAGGACTTCTGGGACTTTGTGATGTCACTACCAGCAAGTCCCACCCACCTGGATCCACCAGCCAACGTTTCTATTTATTTATTTATTTATTTAACTGAAATCTGATATATTTTTGCTTACTTAGAAAATGTTTTGTGTATAGAACTCCAGAGAGAAGCCTGACAGAGATTTAAAACCATAGATATCAGTTCACTAGATCAACACTTCAGATAAAACCTGTGTTTTATCTATATATGAAATGTAAGACCCTTTTTGTTGAGCTTTAGCTGCTTTCTCTTGTCTTTTTATCAGTCAATATCCTTGGTTGACACCTGATGCTGAAGCTTTTGCCTTTTTTTTTCTGATGATATGTAAGTCAAATGATTGAGAGTTCAGGAGATTCATTCATAATGAAAATTGATAATTTTATGAATGCTTGTTTTGTCAGACCGCCAGTGAGGCCCCTTTGAGCTGAAATGATCAATAAACTGACAGACTATTTTAATAATTATAATTATGTCCATTAGAGCTTTTACATTATCATAATGTCCCATTGTTCTTTGATATCCTTATAAAAGAAATTGTGTATATATTTTTTTTATTATGGACAGTTGATTGGTTAAAACAACATGAGCACTGATTTTGTGGATTGAACATCTTTTAACCCAGGTGATTTATCAATCAAAAGAATAATGGGCAAAAGAGTAATGAAATAAATAGTACAGAGATACCATGAAAGTAATTGGTCAAACTTATGATCTGTAAAAATGCTGTGGTTTCCATCTGCATGTTTTCCTAGTGAAGTATAACTTTAGTTATAGTCCAAAAGATGTAGTTCCATCCAGACTGACTTTAAAAAGACAGAAAATCCTTTAAAGAGTGTTGTATTTTAATGAAATTCACAGAAACCCTCACCAGAGTCAATCGCAGGCTGCACTGACGTCCACTTCAGCCAGAGCTGTGAGTGTCTGAGGGGACTGTCTGGAATGCAAAGAGGACTCGGTGAGGGATGTGAGGCATCAGCATCTCACATCAACACAGTTCAAGGGCAAGGTGGAGGATGATGGTAACTTGGCGTTCAGCCACAGATAAGAGTACAAGTTGAGTATAAATAAATGATGAAAGGGAAAGGAGGTGCATGGGCATTAAAAAGCAAGGGTGCCCTGTTGACAGAGGGTGGAACAAAGTGTGTTTTCACCAGAACTAATGGGCTCTATGATGGGCACTGTATCATTTGCTGTTGTGTAAAATAACACATGTAAAACTTGTTGGCTGGTCCGCAAGCTAACTACCTTTTATCCACTAATCAACAAAGAGCCACAGCACATGTGAACCCTGAATTTTGGCATACCATGAGCTGAGTTGCTGTTGTGAAACTTCAGTTTGTAAGTTAGTTTGTTATTTGTTTGGGTGGTACAGTCTGTCAATCACACAGTGACCACACCCTAATTCATACCATGCTTAATGGTCTTTTTTCCTTTAAATGAATGAATCAATCAAAAAAAAAACGAACATCATGTTGTATTGAAGAAGACTTGAAACTAGAGACTGAGTCCATAAACTCAATTTTCCCATAGACCTTAACTCAGTCTGACTTCTCTTTGCAACCAGTGAAGTCACCCCTGATAGTCGTTAGCTAGAATGCAGGTTTAACGTTCTTCAGCATTGACCTCACTTTTCACACCAAGAGTCTATAGATAGTCTGTGATTGGGAAATACACAGAACATGCAGGATGTTGCACAAAACCATACTACATTCCGTAAATGGCCTTTATTCTGTGGCATTGCTGCCATTCTTCATAGGTTGTCAGCGTTTGCCTGCACATGCATCTCACACTCCTGGGTGATCTCACTCAAGTGAAAGGAAGAGACTGCACCAGGAATAGCTGAGATTAAATGCATACGGAAAGTATGCAAGCATTATGTATATACTGCCATGGGGACATTTATACTGTGCAGCACCTCACAGTAAGATCCTCCTGTGCGCTTAAGGAACTGGAGGAAGAACAAAACAGCTGATTTCAGTGCAGTGGGGAAGCTAGAGAGAGGAGAGTTTGTAGAGTACGACCAAAGCCCAGAGAAATGACACAGGGACAAAATTAGGAGGGATGAATGAGAATACGGAGCTTTCTCTGATCTTGTGTGAGAAGAAGCTGGGAAGAGCCAGTGGAATAAGTTGTCTCCTGGTTTGACGAGGCTGTCATGAAGTGAAGTTCAATCGCTGTTTCAATATGCTAAATGTCATTAAATTGATATTAAGGAGGAAGATATTCAGTGTATCATCAAGAAAAACAGCGACAGTTCCACAGCCCAACCAAAAGTAAGCACTATGACATCACTGTGACACCTTAGGACAGTTTCCTCAGATGTGACAGAGCTGCTGAAGGTGCCACACAGTTGATTGTATCCGTGGTAACAACAAAACATTTCAGTTTATTTTTTCAGTTATCATCTACTTGACCTCAAGAAGTGAAATTAAAGAAATAACTTTTCACTTCACAAGTAGAAAATGAATGCAGACATTAAATGAAAGCTTTAACTGTTATAGGTATATTTTGGGGGGCAGTTTTTATTTAGAGTCTGTTCACACACATAATATGGAAACAAATCTTTCTACATAACACTCAAAACTATGAAGCACCAATTAACCTAAACCTGGATGTGTTGAACGTGTGTGGCTTTGCAGGGCTCCTGCCACGCTTTCTCCACTGCTGTCAGCTCCCATTCATGTTAGTATGCAGGGTGGGGGTCGGCAGACGTGCATCTGCAAAACGGCTCAGTTCGCAGAGCAACTCTGCCCACCAACACCTTGTGGGATGGAAATTGGTCTTGCTGGGTTGCCATGGTGATTACATGTGATCGCCCCTCTCTCTTCTATTAGTTGTCACTATCTCTCCGTCCCTCTTTCTCTTCACTGGGGAAGCTGCAGTGCAGAGGTGACAGAGTAAAGGATGGTGGGATTCCTAGCCACTCAAAGTCACTTGACCACTGTGTGATTTAACTTAACCATATGATGAAACGGGATCTTCCCCTGCAAAAAGACTAGAAGTGTTGTGTGTGTGTGTGTGTGTATGTAGGTGTGTCTTATATCAGGCCTCCCTCCCTGTCAGCTGAGCAAGCAGAGATCTGTAAAGGTGTCATCACTCAGCTGGCATTACACTGGCACCTCTTGCTTGTGTATTGTGCTCGTTGAGGGATATGTTGTTCATAAAGACCAACAATACAACATATTATGGGTGGATTTGAAGGGCTTCACGACCCTGAGCTCTGCAGCATTTAAATGTCACGAATTCCCCGCATGATTTGATTCATGCTGTGTTTGTTTACCTGTGAAATCCTACCTTTGGACAGTCTATATATAGCCTGTCCCTTACCCTTCAGGTGGGGCGTGTGCAGTGGCAGATTGTGTTTGGTTGTGGGGGAGGTTTATCGCCTAAGGTCTCCAGGCAGAAATAGCAGGTTCATGTTGCACATACACACATTGCTGGACACATCGTTGTCATTTAAAACTGGATGTAAAATATCTTTTTAGAGCCGCAAGGTGCAGGTGGGAGTCACCTGCAGGAATCTGACATGCACACTTCCTCATATTGCAGAGAATAAGACTTCATTTTTCCTCTTTTTAAAAAATGAACGTACTTTTGACCATGTCCATTTGATTTTTATTTTTTATTAACCCCCCCCCATTTGACACATGCTTGGATTTCCATCATGTTGCTGTGGTGTCGGCTGACAGCAGCAGCAGTCAGCTCTGGCCCACTTCTGTGGTTTACAGAGCTGGAGGAAAAGAGGAGGGGTCTGTGACACTTCCATTCATTTGAACACAGGGAGAATATATAGGGCAGTGGCAAAACATGGAAATTCTGCGGGGATAGCCGAAATTACCAAGGTTGCTCCGTGTGGTTGTCATTTTGTGTATGTGTCAGCTTTAAAAGATGTTGGACAGCAGCCTCATTTGTATGTGAACTTTGAGGCTGATGTCAGAAAATCAAGAGATTTCCAGAGGCAATTTAGGACCAACCAGCAGGACTTTTATTCAGATGTAACACCCAGGCTTTTATTTTGAAAGGTGTACAGTCTGACACATGCATTTTACTCCAATGGAGTTTGTGATGAGTTACTATTGGTGCATGTTTTGGATGTGAGTCATCCTGTTGCACCACAGCTAATGCAAACTAATCTATAAAGGCATTGCTTTTAGTTGCTTTACATTTCATTGCTTAGAGCGCTGTTGCCCCACAATAAGATGGTCACGGGTTCGGTTCCTGGCCTGGGGCCCTTTCTGTGTGTAGTTTGCATGTTTTCCCCGTGCCTGCATGGGTTTCCTCCAGGTACTCCAGTTTCTTCCCACCATCCAAAGACCTCATGTTTAGGTTAACTGGTGACTCTAAATTGTCTGTAGGTCTGAGTATGAGTGTGAGTGGTTGTTCATCTCTGTCTGTCTCTGTATGTCGTCCCTGTGATGGACTGGTGACCTGTCCAGGGTGTACCCCGCCCTCACCCAGTGTGAGCTGGGATTGGCTCCAGCACCCACCACAGCCCAGAAATGGATAAGCAGTAGAAGGTGAATGAATGAATGTAGCAGTGTGCATAGGTACACCAGCTCTAGCAACATGAATGTAGCTGCAGCTGTTCTTAAGGATGATATATGAGGCTGTTTCTGTTTTTTTTTAACTGCTAGTTGATTTGCAGAGCATTTTCTTGCATAGGGAACTGTTCACTCTGTGATGTCAGAAAGCAGGTAAACAGTTCAATACACATTAAGAGATATCATAAAGTTTTTCTTTTTTTCCACCTTACTTAGACCTATAAGCAATATGATATGTGTGACTGAGTGATAGGTCCATCAGGTTCCACCGTTGGTCTGTCCAATGCTACTCCAATGCTGCTGAATCACTAAAGTACTATTGGTTGACTGGCCGAGTGCTGGAGTTTCCCCTACACTGTGGTGGTGGGGTTTATGGGTTAGTTTCAGTCATCACCATAAAAGTACAGGAAATCCAGGAAATATGAAAGAAAGAACAGACTTAGATTATTATTCTTTATACTTTATGTTTTATAATGACCTAATTTAACATTGCCCCCCCCCCCCCCCAAAAAAAGTGTTTGGGATGCTGTAAAAGTTTTTTTTCCTGAGGTGTAGCAATTTCAGCCCTGATATGTTCCGTGCTCAGTACAGAATGAAAAATTTAGGACCTGTTAGAAGCAACACAACATATTTGTCTAAGGAGCCCGGGTTTGTTCAAACATTCTCTCTCTCTCTCTCTGAGGTAACATTTTGGCTGTAAATACCTGAAAACACAGCTCAGTCTTTGTCTTTTTAGCATGTGGGTGGTGAATTTAATCAGATGATTTATAAAATCAGGGTTGGAACTGACTGCTTGTTAAAGGGCAGTCTTAATCAACCACGTTTCACTCTTTAGATCAAACTTTTCTGTTGCATATTAAAATGCAGAAATGAATAATATGTGTCAGTGTACCAACCTTATTTAGAAATTTCTATGAAGTGGCTTTAATTGCAATTCAATACCAATTTTATACAATTAATAGTCACTGGCGTGGAGCCCCCAGCTTCTTGGTGCCCCCCCCAATCTTTCTCTTCCTCTCTCTCCTCTCTCCTCTCTGTTACACAACAGGAAGCGTCTCCAAAAACACTCAGCCACATCAACAATGTCCACACAGACTACTTCCATCCTCTGTTTACTGCAGCCTGCCTCCCATATTCAGTTTGAAGTTCATTTAAAAACTCATCCTGTGGGAACTGCTGATTGATTCAAATACACACTTGTTAACACCATTCCACCTCTGCTTTCACTCCAACAGTGCGAGGATGTCGTCCAGGGAAGATTGTCCAGATGACGGAGGCTGAGGTTCGTGGCCTCTGCATTAAGTCCCGGGAGATCTTCCTCAGCCAGCCCATCCTTCTGGAGCTGGAGGCTCCTCTCAAAATCTGTGGTCAGTAGCCCTCCCTTGTTTCTGCTTTGTACAGTTTAGTCTATGTCCTTATTGTCCCTCAACCTGTCCTCTTCATCCTCCATCCCAGGTGACATCCACGGACAATACACAGACCTGCTGAGGCTCTTTGAGTATGGCGGCTTCCCTCCGGAGGCCAACTACCTGTTCCTCGGTGACTATGTGGACAGAGGGAAGCAGTCGCTAGAGACCATCTGTCTGCTGTTGGCGTATAAGATCAAATACCCGGAGAACTTCTTCCTGCTCAGAGGAAACCATGAGTGTGCTTCCATCAACCGCATCTATGGCTTCTATGACGAGTGTGAGTGCTCTGCTCTCGCATTGAAAGTGGAGTGTGTTTTCATTTTCAGTTTCCGTTAAGTTTCATTGTTGTAGAGCTATTTCCTTTACACGTTCACGCAAAGAAAGAGAGCGCTAAACCTCAAACCAGATGCAAAGCTGCAATGAGGTTGTTTTGTTTTTGGAAAGCAAAGAAATAATCATAAATAATGGAAATTGTTTTTATTTAATTGCGTATATCCACCTGATTTAGATGAGATGAGGACCAAAAGTGAGATCACACTCCCTTTTGCTTTAGTATTCCAAAATAATCCTGGAAATGGGCCCCAACAGCTCATAGTTTGTTATTGTTTGTTTGTTTTTTCTTTCTGTACCTGTCTGGAGACAGAGGTCAACAGGGCTTAAGCATTAATTGAATCTTTACAAATGTGCCTCACTTGGTAGGCCAGTCAAGCTTCTAATTTGAAATCATAATACTAAAAGACTCCAGCTGTCAGATTAATGTGGTTGAGTAAAGTACAGCACAGTGAAGTGTCTGCTACACACACAACTTTCCAGGCAAATTAGAAATGAAAAAAAAAAAAAAAAATATATATATATATATATTTATTTAAATAAAAAAGAAAATATAAAAATGAAACATTTCATTTTGCAGTAATTTTGCTTGACCTTGCAGGAAAGACATGCCTTCTTAGAAAATGATAATATTAACATGGCGAAACAACCGGTGGATTTATTTTTCACTGAATAAAGTTTACAAGAACGGTACTTCATTCCATATACGTTTTTAAATCTGCGATTCTCAAGACGTGACACGAAGAGTCCTCTTTGATTCTTGGCCCCGGGGCCTCCTGACTCACTGTGGTGTTGTTATTTTTCCAGGTAAACGCAGATTCAACATCAAGCTGTGGAAGACCTTCACCGACTGCTTCAACTGCCTGCCCATCGCCGCCATTGTGGATGAGAAGATCTTCTGCTGTCACGGAGGTAACTCGAGTCGAGACGCAGTAGGCATCATGTGAAAAACTAAAACATGCTACACAATCAAAACTCTCAACATACTCTAATTTGTAAGCAACAGTTGAAACACTTTGTAACACTGCTTTGAAAAAATGCTCTGTAAAAAAAGATTGTGCGTGGGAGGTTATGATTCAGAAGTGCACATCTGTGTTTGTGTTTTTCTTAAATTAAATCCTCCATGTTTATGTCTTCCCTGATAACTGTCTGATGGGACATGGTGCTGTAATTGTTTACACTTCGTGTGACCCGGGGAATGGAAGATAAAGTGTCAAAGCCTTTAATGCTCCTAACTTTGCTGCAATAGGTCAATACCTGCACAAGTTTTTTGTGTGATTGTACTGTTGTGCTGCCCACAGGTCTTTCTCCCGACCTGCAGTCTATGGAGCAGATCAGACGTATCATGAGACCCACAGATGTGCCGGACACAGGTGGGTCAGGACACAGCAGACACACTAAGACCACGCAGATCCCATTCATGCACTCGGCTCAGACTGTGATCACAGCATCATTCCTTTGGCCATATACACGTTTCTTTGGAGGGAGATGAGTCAGATACAGGGAAGGGATAGTGGACAATTACACTGAAATAGGATTTCTTATCATGATCATTTTTGCTGCAAAAACTATGAGACAGTTTATCCAGAGAAATAACTGTGATGTTTTTTTTTTGTTTATCCTCATTATTTATTTTGAGTCGTCCTATAACTGAAGTACCTGAAACCAGGTAAAGAGAAGAATCTGTCTCCTTGCTCTGTTGTTCTTATCATTTAGTTGGTGTAGATCAAGTGATATTTATCATAAAATAATAAAATGATACAATTTTTTTTACCAAGCCAAGAATTCCCAGTCAGACTAGTGAACCTGAAGCCCCTCATAGTCTCAGTCTTTGCCCTCTTCATTAAACCTGCTTCTTTTTGTCCTTATAAGGAAACCAGTGTTCAGACCCTGGCAGACACAGTCTCTCAGATCCTCTTATGGTTGTTCAGCGAGACCCTGTGTGTGTGTGTGTGTGTGTGTGTGTGTGTGTCTGTGTCTGTCTGTCTGTCTGTCTGTCGTCTGTGTCTGTCTGTGTCTGTCTGTGTCTGTGTGGGCCGGGACTTGGTTTTAGGGATTAGGTTGGGGTTTGGGTTAGACATCCGCTGGGGGTTAAGGGTAAAATTGAATTAAGGGGGAAGTAGTAACAGAGACACAAGTGTATGAGGAAGTCAGAACAACATCATATGTATCGAGATGTAGTTAACACTGTGGCAACCCCCCCCCAACAGGCCTGCTGTGTGATCTGCTCTGGTCTGACCCAGACAAAGATGTCCAGGGCTGGGGAGAGAACGACCGTGGCGTCTCCTTCACCTTTGGAGCAGATGTGGTCAGCAAGTTCCTGAACCGCCATGACCTGGACCTCATCTGCAGAGCCCACCAGGTATCCAGCAGACTAGCAACCCCCTCCCCTCTTCCAATCCACCCACCAATAACAGCAGCTGGACTCTTATTTTTTTTCCAGGCTTCAGAACACCTGACTGTGATTGTGGTTTCGTGCCATAAGTTTTCTCTTGATGCTTTTAATACGTTCATATGACGAGCGTCACAGCTAGGAAACATCCCGATCGGACGATAATGAACGTGTAAAAGTTTCTTCAGCAGTTGCTCTTTTTGTTGTCGCAGCTTGATGTCAAACTCCAGCTGTAATCAATTAAAACTCATATCACACTGAAGTGTTTCCTAACGTTTTCTGTAGGGAGTAATGTTTGTGTGTGTCTGACGCCCCCAGGTGGTAGAAGATGGTTATGAGTTCTTTGCCAAGCGGCAGCTGGTGACTCTGTTCTCAGCTCCAAACTACTGTGGAGAGTTCGACAACGCGGGCGGCATGATGAGCGTGGATGAAACCCTGATGTGCTCCTTCCAGGTACACAGTCAAACCACTCCATACATTTATTTTAACTCAATACAACTTTGTGTAAACCTGCAGTGACAACTGGCTGCACAATAATAAAATTAAAAATCAACTGCAAATATTTTGGCAGATATTAGAATTGATATCTGATGAGTTATTTTAGTGTTTGGGTTAATTTTGTCTTCTATTTTCAAGTAATAAAGATAGATGATTTCATATATGTTTAAGAAAAGTGAAAGCCAGTGGACTATTACAGTAGACCACTTTGCAATTTAATGAATATTTTCATGAATAAATGCAACACTGCTCCCCCCTTCTTTCTGCTTGGGGTTTAAGAGCAAAAAAAATTGGAGCAAACATTGAGAAGCCAGACGGAGAGGATAATAGAGTAACATTTGAGAAATAAAAAAATGTAAGAAATAGACTACAATCAGAACAAGTGTAGGAAATCAAAATGGGGATTTTCAGACTATTTTGTGAATTTTTATCAGCCAAAAGAATAAAAGGAACCGTCCTCATAAAGTAGAACTGTAACTTGTATAATGTTGCTCTGTAATGTGAAAGTTAAACTTGTCCCTGACTCTTCTTAGATCCTGAAGCCATCTGAGAAGAAGGCCAAGTACCAGTACGGAGGGATGAACTCTGGCCGGCCCGTCACTCCTCCCCGGACAGCCCAACCCCCAAAGAAACGGTGAAGGACGGAGCGAGGAAGAGACAGAATGAGTGAGAGATGATCAACAATCATCTCCCGTTGGTTTTTCACAACACAAGTAAAAGCAACACTTGGCAGAGGAGAAAACAGACAAACACAACTGTTTCAAAAAGACACGCCCAAACCTGTCTTCATTTAAATTTTAATTTCTTTCTCTCCCTCTGAACTGCTGTCACACTCTCCTTCTTCCTCAATGCTTATTTTTTCTCTACATCTGAGTAACATTTTCAACAATGATTGTTTGAAGAAAAATGAAAAACACGAGGGTAACATTCTGTAACATATTGGACTGTTTCTTTTTTTTGTCTTTTTGTCCTTTGCCTTTTATTTTTGAAAACGGAATGACAGCTAGTTTAGTTTACCACATTTCTTTATTTCCCTACCTGTACAGACACTACAGGTATTAATGACAACTGCTGGGTTTTCAATAAATAATACAGGGAATGAATCCATTTGGATGTTGTGTCTTTCTTAGAGTTAATGTGACAAATAACTTGAATGTTCACAGTACAAGGGTGAAAAGTATATCACACACCTCAGTGTCATCTAAAGTAGCTACTCTCTAAGCCTTGGTTTAACTAACTTAGCTAGCTATGTTTTCAGAACATAACTGGAATAGCAGACTGTTTTTAGGAGTGGATGTACACTCGGGTCTGTAAAGTGAAGCCAGTGCTGAAGAGCTTTAAACCTGCATTCAATCCTGTGACCATCAGGGTCTAGATCATATTGGAAGTGTGGAAGTGTGAAAATGGCCCTAGTTTGCACTTGATTTATTAGCTCAGTAAATGATCATTTAATGAGTCTATGGTCTCATTCTCTAGTTTCAAGTCTTCTTTAACACATAGGATCCATTAGATAAAATTTCTGTTTAATTTACAAAACACACTCTCAATGGTCAAGACCATTCTCTGTTAAACAGAGGAACATAACAGGTCCCACAATGACCAAAACACCTGTTGGCAGTGAAGAACTCTTGGTGGAGTATTTTTCAGGTATGGTCAACATTTAACACAACCATAACTATGCTGGCCCTGAGAGCTCAGCACACTTCAGAAACCACATGCAAATAAACATTTGCATATATATATATATATATATGCTATACTTCCCACATATTTATATATAATATATATATATATCATATATATAATGATGCAGCTCATGTTTTCATACAAATGACATTATAAGTGACAGAATGTTGTTTTATTTATTAATTGTCAAGTCTACACCGAAGCTATGATGAACATTCATGACTTCCCTTTACTGTAAGTCAAACATGATTTGGTAGTGTCGCTTTAATGTTCTCACAAAAAAAAAAAAAAAAAAGCACTTTTTGCAGACATCGTTAGAAAAACTTGTGAAAATGTTGCAGGGTGTCCTGCAGCTTCATGTTGATACATCAGTAATTAGCAACTAGCACAGAGTGGGACAGATAGGAGCTGGGTAAGACTTAAAAACAACGTGAACCTCTCAAACATCATGGCTGCTAGTGTTAACATCCCTGCACCTTCCCTGCTTCAAACCGGTCTCTAATCATCTCATTTCATTCTTTACGAACAGCTAAGTAGAGAGGAAATATAACAAATTTCCAGATTCTTTGACCTGGGTTTTGTGTCTTAATGTTAAAACCACTGCAAGCTTTGTGCTGTATTCGCCAAAACTATTTCCTGCTGCATTTTCCTCTGAAAGCTGTTTAACAAGTCATTTTTTGTTAGTAAAAAAACAAAAAACAAAGGTAAAACTGCATTTTGTATTGCTTCGTGCAATAAGACTCAGCCCTTGATTCGTCTTGAAGCAGCAGTTGACACAACACACGTTTCCCATTTAAAAGTGCACGACAGGACAAAAACAGGAACAGCTTCAGTAAAATACAGAAGAAAAAAAAAGGGGGGCGGGGACGCACTTGAATAGTAAGCACAGAAAAATTTGTAAATTTTCAATCCACAATTTGTTTCAGTACCAGTACTGTACAATAAGTTAACCTCTATACAGCTTTATTGTAACTACACTGAAAAAAAAAAATAAGGTAATTGATGGCACATTGGTAATAATATATAAACAATACTATTTTATTTTCCATTGTCCAGCAGCCTACATCTGAACAATGATCAAACTAAATATCAGCTCTTTTAACATTTACACCTGATCAGGTTGTTTTAATGGCTTACAGTAACAACAGCATCACTGCACTGGGACACACAATGAGAAAACTTTAGCTGCCACATTTCAAACTTATTTAAAGTTAAAGTCTACCTCCTTTTCTATCCTAACTTTCAGCTCCGTGCTAGCCGGAGGTTGTGGCAACGATCGTGTGTTCCTGTTGACCTGTCACCAATACAGCCTGGTGCTGTAACTTCTTTCCATTTCTCCTCTGATTTACAGGTTATTTAAAAAAATAAAATAAAATTTAGTGTTTGACCAGCAGATGGCAGCAGCTTGACTCCTAAAGGAAAACAACTGTTTGAGCCAGTTTGTGGTGGAGACTCTATGGCAACAAACAAATTTTGGATTGTAAAATGACGGGAACAGTAACCCAGACTGAAAGAGACACAAACTAAAGGCTTGTTTTGCCTTTAGTTTAAGATCTTCATGTCTCTTTGTTCTTTTGCATCACTAAGTTCATCAGTGCACATGAGACAGCTCACTAACTTCAAATTATGCTGCATAAAATATGCTTTTGTTCATGGGCGCAACCAAGTGTACAATTGGGAGGGGGGGTGGTCACACACTTTTGTTTTCCTTAACAGAAATAAATCAGAAATACTTAACATATTTATACATATTATTGGGGGGGACAGATTGGTATTTTCCCAGTATTGGGGGGGACACGACCCCCCCCCCCAAAGAATGCGTGGTTACGCCCATGCTTTTGTTGATTATCATTTTCATAAGAAAATATCTTCAAGGTGCAAAGGTAAAAACACTTAGAGTGTAAAAACATCTTGTTGTAATTTGACCAATCAGGATATCCAAGAGTCTTTCACTGTCAGTAACAATAATATCGGAATATATTCGCTTTGGAAGGCAGCAGGCAGCTGGAGTGACTTTAAGTTACAGAAGTGTCAGTTAGTGTAATCACCCTCAGCTGCTGCTCTGCCCTTGAGTTAGGTTGAGGTTGGCTGACAAACTGAGGAATATTGAATTCGGAGTATTTTCGTAGTGTGTTCTGTCATTATCCATCTATACTGTGAAGCTGAGGTTCCATCTCAACACCTGGTGGAGCCTTGTACACTACACAAAATTTGCATCCTGGAGTCGTGGACCTGGCTGAGGAGTTCTTCCTCCTCCACTGGACTCATCCTCTGTGGATGGGTTTATTTTTAGGATGCATCTAAGTGCTGATTTGCTCACTCCCCAAAGGTGTCTGACATCTGTCTGATGGGTTTGTTGCTCTCTCTCTCTGCCTCCTTCACTTGGGAAAAACACAAAATCAACATTTGGGACCTCCTATCTGTAGAGTTTCCCTTGAAATACAGACAGAAATAGAAAATTGACTGGAGCGTCTGAAAGCTCAGGGGACTGTATAAAAATTGCTGCTATTCCCATGCAGCTAATATCTTTTCTTCTAGCTTCATTTCACTTCAATGATAGAGGAGTATAGAGGCAAGATCTGTCCGAGTACATGCTATAATACTAACCAACATCCACAGCATCTTTTTATTATAAAACCTATGGAAATGGAGGTACTTAGTGTTTTATAATTTTTCCCTTCATGGTAGCAACAGTTAAAACAAACAAAAGTTAATCAGGCAGAATTTCCCTTATTCCTATGTTTGGGAATTTAACCTTGTCAATGCCACTTCAGCTGCTTCTTTTATGTGTGTGTGTGTGTGTGTGTGTGTGTGTGTGTGTGTGTTTTTGTTTTTTTTCAGCACATCTCAGGGTGCTGAGTTGTCAAGACAGTCGGGTTGCAACACACGCAGCACCCAACAAACAAAGGGAAGAAACAAAGAAAATGTCACCCGGGAAGGGGAGGCTGACAGTAAATCATGTATCATATTTCTGTGTGGGGGTGTGTGACTAGACCAGAGCTCTCAGAGGGAAAGACAAGGCCGCTCCTATGGAAAGACCCAGGGCCAAAAAGAAAGTCATCAGGGCTCCAGCAGTCTCTGCGTCTTTAGGATCCACCAACCTGAGAACAGAGGAGAGAACAGAGGGTTTAGCTAAGGGACCCAACTGGTCTGGATGAAATAGCAAATTACATTCTCTACACATGTGGCTGGCTTCACAGGCAGCCGGGGGTTTCAGTTCACCTCACCATACAAATCTAATTCACCACAGTGAGGATTCAGCCACAGTCTGTTAAATTGTGCTTGCTGTTGTGTTCCAGGACCCTGTGAAGTTATGACTGACTGCACTGCTACTCTGGTCAGTCACACCCGCCTCTATTTTTTTTTTCTATGGTGTGGTTTCAATTTGACTAATCAGGATATCCAAGAGTCTTTCACTGTCAGTAACAGTAATATCAGCAGATATTGGTTTTAAGAGGCAGCAGGCTACTGCAGTGACTTAAAGCTCAACTATAGGCCGTTAAACCTGAGGGTAGGAGGGCAGGGTGGTACAGTAGTTAGCACTGCCATCTAACATCAAGAGGGTTTGGGTTTGAATCCCAGGTCTGTGCCTTTCTGTCTCCCCCACAGTCCAAAGACATGCACATTAGGTTAGGTAGTGACTGTGAATGTGTGAGTGCTGGTGAAGGGTTGTCTGTGAAAGATGGGTGATCTGTGTGAACCCTGCCATCAACCCTGAGGTTCATTAGGGTGTTACACTGCCGCTTGGTCATGCTGTAGTTGTCTCAACTATTTATACAACGTGTATTTCATCTTTCTTTTTCAATCTTTGTTGATTATTTTGTTTGGGCTTTGGGGGCTTTTTTTTTTTTATGTAGAAAGGACAGTGTAGCGAGACAGCAAATAGGAAAGACAGAAGGGACATAGAGGAAAGAGTCAGCCTCAGCTGGGATTCGACCCGCAGCAGTTCACCCCTTCCTCTTTAATCTGAACAACTTTGATCACAAATAATCCTTCAATGAGATTTTCACCACACTCGCCTGTTTTACTGGCAAATTTCACGTTTAGTTTTGCAATTTTTGGACGAAGAAATTCTTAATGGTTTTGAAGGCCCTTCCTTTTCTTTATGTGTGATATTGAATTACTTGTGTGCAGAATCAGAGACGAATACTGGCACTCACTGTGGTGCGTAGGACATGGAGAGGCAGACAAAGTAGCCACTGGACAGAGAGAAGAAAGCCATGATGAAGGTGAAAGCGACATCGTGGGTGACAAAGACGGGAAGGTAGGAGCGGGACTGGACGTTACACAGCATCAGCAGAGGAATGAACACCACCCTGGAGACGACCAGCGCCGGGAAGAGACGTGACTCTTTACGAGGCTGCAGAGGGAAGCAGAAAAGATGAGCTCATATCGAAGGAATGACAGGAACAAAAAATGAAATTAGGTGCAAATAGGTGAAGTGCGAGTATAAACAAATAGGAGCAGATGGATTCAATATCTCCCAAAGAACACACCGAGGTGAAACTGCCTATAGAACCCTAACCCTCAAACTGTCAGAATAAGAGCAAACACTTCTGTATGTGTGATAGGAGGTAATGTTAGGCAATTAGATGATTTAGTATTTGTCCATCTCTGTGTGTGGAAAAAGCAACTGCTAGCAAAGAGGACTGTCTGACAGAGTGGATGCGAGCAAGCAGAAGGCTTTTGATTTGTAGGCATGGTAGATTAGAGAGCAGAGCTGTGTGGGGAAGACGGGATCATCTGGCACCACAATAACAGCCAGAATGTGATCGAGATCCCATCAGTCCTCAGGCCATTGCTCAATCAGTGTTGTTGTTACTGTTTCAGTGGAGGATAAATGAGATCATGACCAGTCAACGACACAGGACTACTGAGTCATGTTCCCTCCATCACCTACTGTGACTGTGTCCAATGACCACTCTCACTGAGCTGGGCTCTATAAACGCATTGGAACTGAATACAACAGGGTTGGGTCGCATGTCAAGTGCATTTTATGCTGTTAGGGCTCAGCAATTTCATCAATAATGATTCCATTCCATTGACCTTCTATGCTCTGTTTAATCACTGTCTAATCACAGCCTGCGCCTGAAACCACAAATCAGCACCAAAATGGTAGTCAGTTGGTTGAGCGTGTGTGACAGTTATATGCAGGGGATGTGTTAAAGCATATCTCTTATAATCTATGGTCACAAAAGAGTCAGTCATTAACAAAAATCGCATCAACCAAACGATCAAAATAAACAAAGATACAGAGCACTGAGCAAGGATATAATGAGGCATAGGGTCAGACGTTGCAGTGGTTAGTGCTGTCTCCTCAGAGCCAGGTTTGAAGCCTGGGCCTTTCTGGTTTGCCTGTGACTGCATGGGTTTCTTCCAGGCATTCCAGCTTCTTCCCACAGTCTGGAAACTGTAGGTTGCATGTTTAGGCTAAATATGACTCTAAATTGCCCGTGAGTATGACTGTGAATGGTGTTCTGTCTCTGTATGTTGGCCCTGTGTATGACTAGTGACCTTTACAGGATGTATCCCACCCTCAAATAATGATACTAGTCAACTGCCCTTATCAGCCTTAGGCAATACGGTAGCCACATGGTAAGGGTCCATGAGCTCTGAGCCAGAATCTCAGCTGGTCTCTTTCCTGAGTCCCCATTTCCTGCCTTTCTCTACCACATTATTGAACCAGGTGTTGAGCAAGTAACAGCATGTTGCCATCATCACTGTGAACAAGAGATTATGCACCAACATGGTTTGTTTGCTAAGTGAACCTTATTTATTCAGGGTTTTTTCAGTGGGAGACATGACCACTGAGCAGCTAGAATCTTGCTTAAGGGCAACAAAGTGGTGTTGAAGCAAACACACCATACATCAAATACTCAGACACTCACCCAACGAACGAAGGTGGTGATAGTCCGACCCAACCAGTCGTTGATGTTGAATATCAAGAAGCAGCACACTGAGAGGAAGAACCGCTCTGGTGAAACAAAAAAGAACAAGAGGGTGATGAGATGGGATGACTTGACTATCAGTGTACAGCATACAACTGCATTAAGACATTACAGCAGGGTTGTCACCAGAAAGGATGCTTGGGCTGGCATTTAGACTGATGGCAGACTCACAAAGAGGCCCATTAAAGATGCGCTTTGTGGACCTGCATGTAGCAGGGATCAACCATAATCAGTGAGTTGAACTAAGGCACAGACGTACCCCATTTTCCTGGGAATGATGTCTTGACATCTGCCGTGATAGCAGGAAAAACGGACAGAGTGACAGTGAACACAAATGTCACACAGAACGCCATCACCCAGATCTAAAAATAAAAAGACACATAGTACACATTAGTAGGGATTGACCAATTATCGACCGATATTTGGCATTTTTACGCATATCGGCATCGGCCTTTTTCTTTTAATCCGACAGCCGATAAGAGATCAATTTAAAACTGGGTTATTTTGGCCCTGATGCAGCCGTGCCTTTCTGTCTGCTGTCACTACTCTGTCTCCAGTATTGTCCCACCCACAGCATCATCTGATTGGTTCGCACTCTGGTTACATGCAGAGTCACGGTACAGGTAACAGCCAATCAGCAGTGAAAGCTGTGCATGCACAGTGCTCACACACAGTTTTGCCATTTTGCCAAATGGAGAAGGTCCGGAGAGCAGATATATGTTTCGAACATGGATGTATAAAGAGAACTTGATACAGTGTCGGAGGCGGGGCCCGTTCATTCCTACAGACGTTGCTCAGTGGTGCATGATGCCAAAAAAGTTTGTTTTCCGGGTGTCAAGGTGGGCATAAAAATACCCGGATCTTCCGCATCA
The DNA here is from genome assembly GCA_034769265.1 of Remorina albescens. NCBI lineage: Eukaryota > Metazoa > Chordata > Actinopteri > Carangiformes > Echeneidae > Remorina > Remorina albescens. The sequence continues at coordinate 4,400,386 of CM068495.1, read as the reverse complement.
GTTATACTGACATTTTGGAAAAGTTTATATACTGTAGAAAACTTTAGGGAGCTATTTATTTGTTTCATTTAACTTTATAAGACATGCTGCTGAGCCTGGTAGATCCCTGCACTTTTTGTTAGCATTTTAAAACAAAGATGTCTATTGCCTAAGAAAAAAAAAAAAACCTTTAACATGTTGCAAATCTGATAAGCTGTTTAATAAACATATGCTTAAAAGCATTTAAACAAAGTTAAATGTTGGAGTTTGTATTATCCAAAATTTTGAAGCCAATATTTTCCCTTTTACTGCAAATTAATATCGGCTCCAAATATCGGTTACGTCCTCCTTGTCTACTAATAATTGGTATCGGCCCTGAAAAACCATATCGGTCTCTTTCTACACATTAGTATACATAAGAGCAAATGACAGTGATATTACAAGAAAATCAAATGTTAAAAAAACCTGGGTTTACCTTTTTGAAGACCTCTATGACCGAGGCTTTGGGTTGCCCTCTATCTGCCTGCTCAAGTGTCAGGAAGGCTTGTTTGGTCCCGTCTGGGCTGGGGTCTACCTCAGTTTCAGCTGGACTGCTGGTCACTGAACCGTTCGCATGGCCATTCAGCTTGCCGTTCTCTACTGTGCTGCTCTCTGCAAATGAAAAATATCCAAACTGTTCCACTGAGGCATAAAAAGCTTTATTGTTCAAATATGGAAGCCAGTGGACTCAATAATGGGAGTAGGTCTAACTCTTTGGGTTTTTTAGCATTCATGGAAAAAGCTATCTTTCATGAGTCTGTGAGTTGGTGTGACTCTTACAGTCTGTCTTTGTCTGTGCACTGTCAGGGCTCTAATTGGATAACTGGAAGGTCAACTAAATTAATGAGAATTTGTTCCACTGAATTGATTTGATTCAGACTGAGTCAGTGGAGGAGCAAACAGATGTTTCTGACAGATTACTGATGATGTTAATGATGCAAATTTTTGTAAGAGCTCGCACTTTAAAATGAAGTTAAATGATGAATTGTCTACTGACAAATGACAAAAGAGGTTGTGTATTGCAGCCAAAGTCTCACCGTTTAGCAGCTCATCTTTGATCTCTACCTCATAGTTGCTGCTTCTGTTCAGATAGTACTGGGCAAACTCCTGCGTGGAAAACACAACATAACACAAATTGAAATCTGAAAAACAAAAAAGATAAACAGCTAAACTCCTGTATTATGCTGCTGGGATTATAGGGTATTAATGTTGTCGCTGATCCGTGCACATTTAGACAGTCTATAACAGGGGTCGGCAACCCGCGGCTCTTTCATCCCTCTGTTGTGGCTCCCTGTGGCTGTGAGAAAATAATGTGAATAAATAATAGCTATTTAATTTAAATACATTTCATTTAGTTATTTTTTTCAATGTAATAGTTATGATTCTAGAGATTTAGGTGATCTTGCAACATCGAAATACGTTTTTTAAATATTTTGTCGATTGAAACCTTATTTGCACCTTGTTTGCGTCACCTGTTGCCGACAGGCTGGTGACTTATTTTGAGTTCTCGACCCCAGGTAAGCTAAGGTAGGTTTTGTGGCTCCAGGTGGGTTTTATTTGGTGGGAATCACGCCCAAATGGCTCTTTTAATGCTGAAGGTTGCCAACCCCTGGTCTAGAGGGATTTCACAAACGTACAAACATTTTCTTGACGAGTCAGTTGGACAACTTGTTCAGAAATCACTCCCAAATGAAAGATGACAAATGAACCCCACTTATACTCACAATAATATCTGCCGTGGCTTTACATGAGCCCTTTGTTTTTACTCCTGGGCCAATCCAAGGTAAGAATGCAATTTTTGGTCCTACCTCTGATATCATTGCAAAACTGCACTTGGACAATATTTACAGCTTAGATTCAGTGCAGTGTGTTAACAGCCAGGGGTCATAAAAGAGAAAGGTACTTTAGTTTAGTTGAGTTAGGATTGATTGTGGGTAATGTATGCATGCAGGTCTGGTAGCTGACTGACCAGACGAGGCAGAATCAGGTAGCTGAAGAGTGTGACCACTGTCCCCACACATGGTGTGATGAAGTAACCCAACGCCGCCGTCTCGGAGTCTGCATCACCTGAGCAACAAACACAAAAACACGTGCTATTCTGGACTTCACAGAGAGAGTGATAGAGCATCCAACAAGAGCTGAGCCCTTTGAAATGAGGGCTCATTGAGGGGTGTTGCATTGGCTGCTGTCGTGCTAATTTGACTACATTCATTGTGAATGTCCTCTGTTACTAGGCAACCAGGGATTAGGCACCCAGTGGTATTTTGTGTGTATGTGAGTGGCTCACTGGATATGGCGAGCAGCATGGCGATGGCAGCAAAGGTCCCAGCAAGGCCCTGGCCACTCATGAAGATGGTGCTGTACTTCTGAGGCAGCTGGCCCACCAGGCCAAACAGACTGCCCTGCAGCACGGCGCCGAACGCTGCAGACAACAGGTGTCATATCAACACTTTTCACTCAAACCCAAGCACTCATTCTCTTCTCTCAAGGTCTCCTCCTGTCAGGCCGTCTTTCACACAGGGTCTGACTTACAGTTGATGAACCAGATTGTAGCCATGGTAACAGAGAAGTATCGGTCTTCCTCCATCTGCACTTTAACCAGAACTGCTGTGAGCATGAAGAGCAGCAAGATAAAAACAAGGCTGCCTGCAATACGTATCACCTCTGATATCCTGAAACAAAAACAGTCAACAGGCACATCAGTGATTCAACAAAGAATTGGGGAAAGTACACCGCAGGGATCAAAGGTCAGTGCTTCTGTTACTGTTGCTAACAGACATTCTGTAATCGTCCGTACCCCTGAATCCTACATTTACAGTTAAGATGCATTCGTTTTACTGAGTAGCCGGACCAATAACAACACCCCACTCCACACCTCTGTCACTGACCTGTGGTAGAGGAAGGAGTTGAGCAGCGTGAACAGCAACAGGGGCAGTTGGGACAGCAGGGTCATCCAGTTGTTGAAGTAGTACTCTTTGCGAACCACCACTGTGCCGTTGCTCCATTCTGTTGTGTTTAGGCGCCCTTGGAAATACTATGAACCCAGAGTGATAGAATAGATATTAGGTTCCTTCACATAGCATATCTTTCCATTATATATATACATGTACTATAATAGTCAATGCCAACCAATTGGGGGGACATATTAAATTTAATGATTAGAGAGCAATGGTGATGCCAGACAACTCTTCTGTCATTTGCTTTCCTACTATATTTGTAGTGATGCTGGTCACACTCTAACCACTCCATCTTTTATCAGTGTGCAGCTGAAAATATCTCAGTCTGTGACATGTCAAAGCTTTTAGCAAGTGCCGCCAAGATGCTGCAGATGCAGGTAAAGCCTAAGTGAAAAATAGGCTGCACTCCAGTACATAAACACGTGCAGGCATTCATACATGGGTAACTAGAGTCATATGATGGACTGTGAGGGTTTATGAGTCCGTGCAGGTCATGACAACGCTCTACTGGAGAACTTCAAAATCCCAACAATTCACTGGCTGGACTAATCCTGGAGTTATTTCAGACATTTTTTAAAATATACAAAGAGCTTATTATCTATAAGACCACTTTCATCTAGCCAACATGTGATTCTTTAAAGCCTTTAAGTAGCTGGACCGCAGACCCACCAATGTCCCCCAAATACCATCCCATCCCATCCAATGGTTGAGATACCATGTGAGCCCTTTCTCTTAAATTTCTTGTCTCGCTCCACTGTCCCTGTCAAAGTAAAGTGTAAGATTGGCCTGAAAAATAACTTGGTGATTGCTGTCTTTACCAATGAAGCAGTCATGAAGAAGTTCCATGGTAGCAGAGTTCCCAGGCCCAGGATGAAGAAGCTGATTCCCACCAAGCAGCCCCTGTAGACAGGAAATAAGCGTGGTTTACATCATATCCAGACAGTATCTGTCACAGATGTAAAGGCTTTCGTTTCTTTAAAAGTCATACTTGGCAAACTCACACAGAAACTGAAGTTGAGAGCAAATAATAAGAAGTGATAGTTTGTTGCTTCATTCTGATTTAAACTCACTTGTCTCGGGGAGTGACTGCTTGTCCCTTCATCCTGATGTAAAAGGCTCTGGTGAAACTGCAGGGGCTTAAAAAAAAAAGAGGGACGTTCAGACACATATCCACAGGTTACTGAGCATGTTGTTTGTTTTCTACCAAGGTCTTGCTAATTAAAGATGCAGGAATACTTTTACATTCTGGCAAGAGGCTGCGAGGCGCTGTCCGTATAAAAATTTCCCCTGTCAAAATATAGAACACAGTGGTGTGATGTGTGTCCAGATGACCGATAAGCATTTTTTTCACCTTGAGTTTTGCTAAGTGGACTGAATTGTGAGGATTAAAATGAACTTCGTAATCTAACAACTTGCTGTTTGTTTAACAGCAGCAGAGAGCATAGCAGACAGGTTCAATGAAATGACTTGGCCAAGGGATGCTTTAATGATTTTCCAGTTATATCATTTGGCAGTGGAGCCAACACCCTGAGCCCAGGAAGTATGGCTAAAGTTCTACATTTTCAGATTATTGGGGATTTTTTTGTTGTTTTGTAACCAATATAATGAGTTTATTTGAAATGTGTTTCTATTAAGTAGTTTTCAAGAAGTGATAATTTTGGAAGATGTCGTATGTGTAGCTATTGAGTTGTATTGCATTATACAGTGAGGTGTAGCTGATATTTTGCCAAAATTCACTCATACAAACAGTGTGGACAAATTACAGTAAACTCCTTGACAACATCCATGGGACTTTATATAACAACAGTATTGTAACTGTAAGCTACATGAATGAAAATGAAAGTCCTTAAATTGCAGCATTTCTACAAATATCAGTTGTGGGTCTCCTTTATCTGTTATCTCCCCTGAAAAAAACAACAACAAAACATTGGTCAACTCCTACAAGAAAGATATATCAAAGGTCAAGCATCTGGGTGACCCCTCACTGCGTGCACAAACACCACATAGTATTCTGTGGAAGGAAACACAGCCAACAAAGTCAACAATATAACAGAAAAAGGATTGAAAACATTCTGCTTGCGAGCAGTTAAGTACAGACATTCTGTTTGTTTTGACTTGTCAGAAGCATGCAGACATGTTCAGTATGACCTGAGGCCAGCTCTTCTGAATCAAAGTAAACATTATGAGGTAAAGCCTAAAAAGAAAAAAAATCATTGCACACCGTTGCACACAGTCACTAACAGTTTGGAAAATAAACTGATCTTGGGTAAAGTCAAACACCTGGCAGAGGTTTGTTTTTAATTGGTGAACAAATAATAGCTGCAGCCCTATTCCAAATCATATTTTAATCTCATCTGAGAACAACAATCCACAATCGGAGAGACTGCAAATATGCAATGAGTCAGTGTCTGTGAGGGGTGGCCATTGTCAAACTGGTTATGATGCCACAAATCCTGCTTGTGTATGGACATATTAAAGTGGTGGCGTGAAAAACCAAGAGTTTCCTGTCTTTACACACCCTACTCAAGATACAAAATGTACGGAGTGTGAGGCAATATACTTAACCCTAACCCTATATGGAACACACCTTCTACCTCACAATGACTCACAAAGAAAACTGCAATTACAACATATTTTCTCTGTTTATATAAAACAAACATTACTACGAAGCCTTATCATGAGGGTTTTGGCCAAATATTCAGTAGGCGTGAGAAAACAATGGACAGACACTGGCTTGATGAATAAACAGCAGGCTAAACATGATTGATCCCACAGACATTAACAGTATTTGTGTGTATAATCGTTTGTGTCCCTTTTCTCAATTTGTGTCTCTACGGACATGGAGATAAAGATACACTGCACTTGTGTTAATTAAATCACACAACTATTTTTTCACACTGACAGAAATCATTGCCCTTAAAAGCCTCTTCTTTGAAAGGAGTTTCTGTTCCCCTGATGTTGATATGCATGAAGATAAAGCCAATGCAAACATTTAAACACAATAGGAAATGCATCTGCATGCCTGCCTGCAGGGCTGCTGGTTGGGAGCCAACAGGTGAGTTCAAGCAAACCTATTCACACAGTAGACTCTCAGCGATAAACAGCTTCAGATTAAGGAAAGGGGTTGGTAAAAACAAAGCGAAGAGGCCGTGAGTTGGAAGGACGCCTAGAAAAAAAATCAGTTTGGGAACTACTGACTGAGCTGCATCCGTTTTTTCCTTCCAGTCCGAGCAGTTCAACAAACAAAGAGTTACCGGTCATAGATTATCATTTCCTACAGCGATCCAGACTGAATCAAACTATACAGGGGCACATGTGGCCAGATCAATAGCAGCAAAGTAGACTGAATGGTATTTATGGAGGGCACTTTCAAACAGATGCACTGTAATCTCAAGTCATTCATGTGGGCCAACATTAATAGAAATCTTTCTAAAGCCAGGTTCACCACGATGAAATCAAATCCTCAGTGTGATTATAACAGTTAACGTTACTCTGAGATGATGGCGCATCTACTCTGGACTTAAAATGGACTTAAAATGACGAACAACTACTTTGATCCAACTCTATCCGTTTGTGACAGAGGAGCAAACCGGAGCTGCTTTCCGTGTCCTCACACGGTCGACGGGGAAGAAAAACACGGGCTTTCTGTTGTCACCGTTGCGGTTTTTTTTAGCACGACGAAAGAGTATTCCATGAGGAAACACGCTGCTGTTCAAATGATCCCTCTGTGAGCGGCAGAGCTAGCTAACATGATGGCGGGACAGGGGGGGAGGCTCACCTCGGGAAAAAGCTGCTCCTCACTGCGTTTTCATGACGTTCCCACCGCGAAACAGCACCGGAGACAACAAAAACCGGGATGGCTGGGACTGATTTACCGACGAGGTGGTAGTCCAGACACGTGGCCGAGGAGCACAAACGGCTTGCGGCGGTAATCCACCTCAATGTGCGCAGTATGGAGTCTGGGTGGTGCCAAAATAGAACTATCGCCTCCGGCCGATCGGACTAGACTGCTGATGGTTAGGAAGTCCCAGGTGTTCCCGTCTGTGCCGTCCTCCTCATCAGACACGTTGGATCTGACGTCATTTACGTCATCCAGATCCGACCAGGTGTTCACAGCATCCAAGCCCTGCGGCCTCAGCCAAGGTACGCCACAGCAGCGCCATATTCAATTAGAATATAGATAACTTAAATCAAAATAGGTAATAATAATAGACACTGTAATGCGTTTAGTGGCTAATTGCAGATTTTAATCATTTACAATTCATCTTTAAAACATGTTTATAATTAATATAATGTCGGGAAACTTACTAACTGGCCAGCTCTAAATTACAGCTGGCCAGTTAGGGTATCGTAGAAGAAGAGGAGAGAAGAGGATGGGAAGAGGAGAGTATGTATGTAAAAGTCTAAAGGTTATTCTAAGTTATGTATAAAGTTTTGTGAATGGAAAAATATTTGAATGTAGCTAATTTATATTCTTCTCTCTGCTATTTCTTTTCAAACTGTGATTAAATCACAACACAGAGAGAGAGAGAGAGAAGGGGGGGGGGGCTTATCTTGTCCCGGGCTCAGGCAAGAGTGTCAGCTGGCCTGCCTGTTCTCTTGTTGCCACTTCGTTGTGCGTTCCCCTGTGTCACCTTCATTCCAGCATTTTGTTTTTGTGGTTTTTGACTTCTGGCTGCTTTTCATTCAGATTCTGCCTGCCTCTTTTTGGATCATTAAAGATTTGCCATTACTGACCTACATTTATTTAAGTCCTTGGTTCTTTAACTATTATGAGATTTATGAGTAACACTATTTAATCTTTCAATGTCTGTAATAAAGTGTCTGAAATACTTGCAGGATTTTAGATTATATTAAATTGTAGCCTTGGTTTGATCAGATTAGCAATATAATCTCATTGTTTATTTAGTTAATGTTGTTTTCAGGAGAGGTAGGTGAAGAGACTCCACTCTGTCCCATCTCATACTTCTGGCTATAGTCCATGTTTTGTGCGGTGTATTGTTTTTTGTTTTTGTTTTTTTGTCAAGATTACTCAACCCATTGTCTGGTTTTATTGATTTATACCAACCCAATGTTGACGATAATGCCTTTGGCAAATTGCAGTATAGTAGTGAACACTGATTTAGTTTGTTTTTGACTTTATCTGAACTGTGTTTTTATTTTACTGCTTTGCTCAATTCAAACATGAAATGTAGGATTTTATTGGTACTTACACAATTATGAGAGACAAAAGCAACAAAAAAGATAAAAACAGTAACATCTCAGAGGTGATTATTGACACAACAATGTGCAAGACAAATTTGTTGGCCTTCATCAGCTTCCTTAAGTGTATTATATCAACAAATATGTTTTCACTGGATTGAAAATAGCCCAGAGCGACATGGTAAACTTGGCCTCAACAGAAAAATGTTTTACAAACCACAACGTCTTATTTATAGGACCAACCTACACAATTAGACATTTTTTTGTGTAGCCTAAGTGTGGTAGCGTGCCTGTTGTACTTCTCTTAAGTACAAGTTACTTTAGTACACCTAATTCTAGGAAGTAACAACACACGCGTCCACGAAAATATTTCACAGTATCTTCATTTATATTTCCTCTTGATGGTCTGTCCAATAAGAGGGCCCACACTCCAACGGTATTTGTTGCCCTTTTTATTTGTTTGTTTGTTTGTTTTTTAGATATTTTTCACTTATCTATTTTTTTATTATTATTATTATTATTATTGGCCGTTTTGGCCAATCATTGCGCAACAAAGCAAAGAATTTTTTTAAAGGACTTGAGGAGTTGCATGAACCAATCTAACAGCCGGATGTAATCGTACTGCGAGGCCACTGTTTTCTGATGCTAATAGTGAAATGATAGTGTTTTGTGCCCTCTGCTGGCACTATCAGTGAACAGTCCTCTCAGTGTCATACAGTGTACATTGTGTAACATACATTTGAAAGTGTGTATCTATGGATTTAATGTTTTTAGAAACAAGATTTCCAAAGTTGTGTGACAAGACCAGTGGCATCACATTCCTATCACTGTCAGGCATGTCCTGGTTATGAAAATATGATGAGAATACTATAGGCCATTTGGCATTAACACTGGACAACAGAATTATTTAATATATATAAATCATTATGAACATTTATGCATCCTGCCATGGGAATGGTAAAGCAGTCACCAATTCTGTTCTGTTTTATGGTGATAGTTGTGCCTGTCAATAAAGGATGTAAAGCAAGCACTGGGTAGCTGCTAAATTAATTATGTGCATTGTACCGGTGCAGTTAATGGAAAAAAGAAGTTCAGTTATGGTGAGTGAGGCTATTTCCTGATGTGGTATTTTAGTTATAAGGTGTAATGTGTGAGATACAACATCACGGTCATAAGTGGAACTCGCACTCTAACCACAGTCAGGGTTATGGCCACAGAATGTGAAAGTTTCCTGGTATTCATTTATCATTTTTATGTTGGTCAGTACGCTCAGTGATTTTCTGCTGACAATTTTATTACAAAACTTTGCCGAACAAGGTGAAAGCTTCCATCACTAGGTGCCAGTAAAAACTGGATTTTGTAAGAAGAAAAAAAAAGAAAAACAGAAAAAAGGAATTACAAAGAAAATTCAAACAAGTGAAAGTTTATATTATTAGAATTACATTCAGATTGAAGGGGCCAGCATAGATTTTAATGTATGATATAATTAATAATAGTAACTAATTATTATTTTCGATGAAAATATAATGAGCCATAAGTACTGGTCAGTGATCGATTCTTTGTAATTTGAAACACAGATGGTCAGACAGCAATTCACTTTTGTGGTGGCCAAATAGAGTGATAGGAGTGACTCTCGACTTCTGATTGGCTGACTATTGATCCATTAAAAAATATAGCAGATTTTAGGTAAACAAGAGAGAAGCTAAATACTAAATACATATTAAGAAAGTCACATGGAATTACGCACATTTGAATCCACGGAGCTTCCTCTTTTTTGAAAAATCAGAAAATGCACTTCACACAAAATGACACAAACAAAAAAACCCTAGTGTTGCTCTCTGCTAGGTGGTTATGACTTCCTGTTTACTCAGTAGCAACTCGGACACTAAAAAAAACATTTCATAAAGCCACTTCAACTAGGAAATAAGGAACCTGATGAAGGCTGAGTGCACACTATTGTAGGCATAACAATAATATCAGTTTCCATTATTCCCTCTCCCAAAAAGATGGCTTTACTATTCTTCAAAGAGTGCTGATTCAACAGCTATAATGGTGGGAAGTATTTGTACAGAGCCCTTATTTATTAACTTATCCTGCCTGTCTGCATGTGAACATTAAAAGTTCATGAATTGATTTTTTCTTTTTTGGTCATTCGATGGCAGGTAACGCAACAAAAGGAGGCATCCTGTAAGCCTACTCCTCTAATACCACACTACACCAGAAACTGGTGCTCCAAATGACAGCCAGCAGCGTTACCTCTCATCTGTAATGAGTCGGTGCAGGCTAAAATCACCATGTATACTTAATGAATGTTGTGCTTTGTCTGGAATGAAAGATGTATATACATTATTTTATATATATATATTATTTTTTCTAATATAAAATGCAGTTTCCACAAGCTTTGCACATTAAGATTTTGGCAGTTAATGTAGTTAATTCTCTGTTAGTCCATCGTTATTCTTCCCCGAATCCCGACCAGTCTCTGTGGATGAGAAGCTTCCCCACAACATGGTGCTGCCACCACCAGGCGTCACCTTAGGGATGGTATTATCCTAAGTGACGAATGGGGCCTTGTGCTTGCCATTGTCCTTGGAATCCATCCAGAGTTCAGTTTTTGTCTAAGTAAAGCAAAAACTCTTTCCCCTCATGCTCTCAGCAGTTAAAGGCTGTTTGGTGCCAGACAACTCGGTTTGCCTCTGGACTCAATAAAAACAGCCAAGCACTAAAAACAAGAAGAACTGGATAGAATTCACACGGTACAACAACAAAGACCTTTAGATTTTTTTTTTTATTCATTTTCAAACATTTCTAAAACCACAATTTCTTCTTTGTCCTTATGGATTATTGGATTTAGGTTGATGAGCAAAGTTTGTTATCCATTTATACATGAACACAACAAACTTAAATGCAACTAGAAAAGGTATAGTGGTTAGCGCTGTTGCCCCACAATAAGAAGGTCGCAGGTTCGGTTCCTGGGCCTGCGGCCTTACTGTGCAGGAATGTTTAGGTTAATTGGGGATTCTAAATTGTCTGTAGTTCTGAATGTGTTCATCTCTGCCTGTCTCCGCATGTTGACCCTGTAATGGACTGGCAACCTGTCCAGGTGTACCCCGCCCTTGCCATGTGAGCTGGGATTGGCTCCAGCACCACCTGCAACCTGGAAATGAATAATCGGTAGAAGATGAATGAATGAATGTTTATGTATATATGACCACATCACATTTTTTCCAGAATCACATCAAATTTCATCACCTGTGTGAATTTTCTTTTCATCATTGGTGTGTGAAGTTTTGAGTACAGCATATAAAGTGTTTTGTGAGGTCACAGTCAGGTCAAAGTTAATGACTCCTGACCTTTAATCCAATTTATTACTCATGAATTAACTTCATCAAAGTTAATCATTGAGTTTTAGTGAATATGTGTGCTGAATTTGAACGTATTCCAGCCAGTTAGTCAGTCAGTCAGTTAGTGTCTTTTGCAGGCGTCTCATCATGTGTTGGCAGAGCTGTGGAACTTGGATTCAGCTGTTAGTGGCTGTTACTGGCTTGGTGAGAAACAGTTATGCTGAGAAACCACCTGCAGCTGATGAGATCCTGCCTCCAACCTCGAGAGCAGAGAGCAGCGGAGGGAGACGCCACTGTGGAAGAGCAGAGTCAGAGCAGGACTGAGTTATTCAACGTCTATCATCCATCAATACTCTGCATCACAGACACACACACAGACAAACAAGCGCTTCACAGACACTGACATGTAATGATGCACAACAGCTTATTGTCCATCATTTTCCAAAGAGACAACAAACAATGACTCACATCCATAGCAGCAGTTCTCAAACTGTGATTTTAGGGGTTTACAAATTTCCAAATGTTAGTAGTCTGATTAATTTCTAAATGAACTGTGACATCTTTAAAGAGCACCTTCACTCTAAACTCAGTAAATTAAACAGTGTTTCACAACAGTAATTTCCTTTGTACTCACCCAGCTTCATTCCATACGGCATAAAGAGACTCAACCACAAACTCTCATAAAACTGCTTCAACTCATCTCCAAGTGACTGCCTTCCTTCCTATCCATTTTGTGCCTCGTGGCACATAAGGCCTTCACAGGATTATTGATTAGTACATGGCCTACCTGATTCCTGGTCTTCCCATCTGGAGACAGCCATGTTGTTTTGTGTATGTCTTTATGTGGGAATAGAGCAGGGCCGGCCCTGACAGTGTTGGAGCTGGCTAGTTAGCCTTTATGAGAAAAGCTCATGGAAAATAACAAAAAATTAATGATGCGCACAATCGTGGTGATTCTTACCTCTATATTGTATATTGTAATTAGTTACATGTATCACGTCATGATAGCAGCCAGTGTTTATTCCATCATGTTGTCAACTTGTGACTGACAGTTCAGGGGGCGCAGTACATTTATTATTTTAATTAAAAGGCTGTTTTTGTTGATAATGTTACTGTAACCATAATTTACAGAAGAAAAATATGTTAGCGGCATATTCTGCTGCACCAGAAAAGAAAAGCAACACTCTTCTGTCGTCGCCACGAGAGGGCGCACTTCCGAAGGCCAAAAACAACAACAAAAAACGTTCTTTTGCTGCACCCTCGGCAACCGCCTACAGTATGTCACCTATGCTACAGGCCGTCCCTGGAATAGAGTTCCTGTTATAACTGGCTCATTAATGTCACATATCTTGCACAGACTTTCTCCGCCCATGCTTGCCCATAACTCTGTCATAAGTTTGGTTTTCTTCACCTACTTTGGCATTTCTGTTTCTTGTGACAATCAGCACGTCATGTTCGTTTCTACTGTCTAATAGGTTTTTGCAGTCTCATGCAGAACTCGTCCTTGTAAACATTGCTTATCATATTAAAGGCCAGCCCCACTGACCCAGCGGCCCACTAGGAAAGCTCCCGGTACTCCCGATTGCCAGTTCACCTCTGCTTCTGCGTCTTCTGTGGCTGAGTAGATGTGTATGATCCTCAGTGTTTTGTGGTAGGAGTGGCGCCTAGCTTGAATGATTCTTTCATTAGCTGGAGTCCAATCAATCAGGGATCTTGCTGCCATTTTTTGCATCAGTATACCCACGCTTTCTCTATGGTTGACTTCATCTCTTCCTGAGTAGATGATGGTTTCTCTTGCTGCGAGTTCCACTTCTCCTTGCCCTGTCCAGTGAGTTTTACTAATACCCATGATGTCTGTTCCTCTGTTCTGTCCCTGCTGGGAGTGCAAGACTCCCGCCGACATAGCTCTAGGGGTCATGGAGGTCATGAGCACCCCACCTTGCTAAGGTGGTGATCCCATCAGGGTGGACATTGTGACTTCAGCTGTTGACAATATGGGAATATGGAGAGTATGAACTGAACGTGTGTTAGCAGCATATGATGGGTGGAGCTCATCAGTCAGTGCATTCATGTTTCAGCTGCTCCTGAAAAAACATCCACTTTGGCCTATAGAGGACAGGCAGACCAGAAGGAAAAAAGATGAAAACTTTGGAAACATAGTTTTGCCCACACGCTTCGTACCATACAGCATAAAGACACTCAACCACAAGCCAGAACTCAGCCTCTTTTTACTCTGCAGTAAACAAGTTAAACTCATCCACAAAGTGTCTGTGTGTGTATTGTGACTGCAGCCAGAGATAACACAGATGATAGCATCCAGCAGTAAGTGATTAGATGTTAAACATTATCTGATGAGGTGATATTAATTTAGAGGCCAATGTGCTGATATGACAGTAACAGCACTGGTTTTTAACTCTGACTCTAAGGCAGGTAAAAATCAGAGGGATCAACCTGTGTGAACACAGTTCATCTGTGAGAATGCAGCTATGGTTGTTGATCTGTGCGAACACTGTGCACAAAAACTGAAAAGAGCTCAGGGGTTTTAAAGGGTTTGGTTCTTTTGGCTTTGAAGACTGGTTATTTAGTGGTTGCAGTCTTGATATTGTCCTCTGTCACTACATAAGAAATGTTTATTGGACACTATATTAATTAAACCAACTTCATGCTTTCTCAACTCAAAAAGGACTTCCATATTTTTGACAAAGATAAAAATTATCTGGTGAGAATAGTGGAAAAATGAATGTTGACTGTCAACTGGCTCTACTAACCACAGACGAATAGTTGGTATTTTTCATACCTCTTTCAAACCATGGCAAGTGTGCGTGTGTGTGTGTGTGTGTGTGTGTGTGAAGAGATGAGTGCCGGTCTCACAGATGAAGCAGTGTGAGACGATGAAGCTCCTACTGAGCAGTCTGCTGCTGGCCTCTCTCTGTGCTCTCTCATCATGGAGTAAGTAGAAACACAACTTAACCTTTAATATCACAACCGAGCCTGCTGCCACAATTATTATTATCACCAGAGGATTAAAGCTGTAAGTCCCTAACTCCTGCTAAGATGAGCATTTGCTCAATGTTTTTGAGCTGAGAATATTTTACAGCATTAGTTTCATCCATTCATTCAAAATTGGACTCATATTTCTATATTATTCTGTTTCTTTGTGAAATCAGAGTGAAGCGTTTCATTTCAGTGTGTATTTCCTTTGTTTGAACCCTGATGTGTGACTCTAATGATCCTCACTATAATCCATCACTGTTTACAGCTGTTTCATCTACAGGACCACAAGTTGTCAAGCAGACTCCTGATGATGTTTCTGTCACAGAGGGAGAAACAGTGAACATCAGCTGCTGTTGGACAGGGAAGTCTGAGAGAATAAGAGTTACCTGGAAAAATAATGAAACAGATCGGAAGATACGCAATGATAACGAAACTAGAGGATCACTGGAACATGAGTCAAATTACTGTTCAACATTGACCTTTTCTAAAATCACAACCAATGATTCAGGGACATACGTCTGCCACTTGGTTATGGAGATACCATTTTATGCTTCGTATAATGGAAAGGGCACAACCATCACAGTTAGAACCAGAGAGAACAGAGGAGACAGCACAGATGGTGGTGAGTGACTAATATCCCCGTTTAACAGTGAATGAAGTAAATATTGACTGAATCAATTCAACATTGGGACTTGGTCAGACAACAGGGGACTGTAAATCTTCATCTTCATCATCAGTCTAATCTTGTTTGCTGAAAGATTTATAATCTCTACATGCAAGTTTTACTGTCAATAAGACACAAAATTAACACATAATTATCAGCTACATATAAAACAATCATAAAATGTAGCAGAAAATTAATCTTTAAAATCTCAAAGGGAAATAAAAGAGTTTATTTAGGGGCAGTTATTGTACGCTGCCATTGTTAGAGTGGACGTGAAGGATATCGAAGGTGAAGCAGTTACTGGATTGTGAAGAGAGGTGAACTAGTTTGATATCTGTCTAGAATCAAGTGTCAGTAATGTGGTCTGGGTGTTTTTCTATGAAAAGACTCCCTCAGAAGAGAATAACATGCACAAACAAATGCAACACTAACCGCTGGCATGTGGGCACTTTACCAGTCCAACACTGAGGTGACAGGTGAAGAAAAACTAGAAAGAGCCTGGTAGACAAAGCAGAGACAAGCTAAAACAAAGACCACACCTGTGATAAATTAAATTTTCTTTACAGGTATTTAATCTGGTGCTTTTGTTGTCACTCGGACTCCTGGTGTCTCTGGGATGGAGGGTGAGACAGTAAACATCTGCAGATGCACAGGGGTGTTTGATGACATGTGAGACACAGGAACATATATCTTTTTCAAACTAGACCTTTTTAAATGAGGATTGAGGCCGAGGCACCTACAACCTGAGCCACATTTTATGCTTTTTGCGATGATAGAGTCATAAAAGGAAGAAATTACAATAATAGCATGGATGGTGTTTAGGTATTGAACACCAGTATTGTAATAAAATAAAACAATTTTATGAAATTTCTTTCATAAAAGTTTTTTTTGAACTGTTCTGGTAGTTTGTTGGGTTTTTTTTTTTTTTTCCATGTACGAGCGTCATCTTACTGGTGATGGTGCAGGTTAAAACTGAGCAGCTGTCTGTGTGGATCAGTTCCAGGTTCACCCTGGAGGGATGTGTTGATCTGGTGCCTCAGGTGCCTTCCTTTACTTGTTCTTCTTATGACCCTCTTCTGTTTCAACCGACGGATCAAAACTCAGCAACACAAAACAGGTACAGCACTAATCCAATCAAGGGGTTTGAGACATGATATTTGGGGTAACATCAGCCTATGGTTGTCTGTGGATCTGTTGCTTTGATGATCCTAATGATTTTTCTTCAAACACTGCCATCAGATTAATGGTGTATACACTTTTTCAGACAATCATATTTCGTAGGCTATTTCTCCTTTTATTTAATGCAACCATGAAGATGTATTTATTGTGTGCTTGTTCTAATAATGACCAAAAATGGATGCCTCTAAAATAACTTTGGAGTGATTCAAAAATGCAGGATGGAGCTGTGAAATTGGAGGCAGGGTCTTTAGACAGGTAGTCAGTCTGAACAAGCGAACAAATCCAAAGGGCTAAAACTGAAACAAGGTCAAAATTTAAACTGGTCAGAACAAACACGGAGCACAGCGGGCACGCAGACTAAATCAACTGGGAGGGGAAGACCGTGAGACATGGGTACACACATTAGGGACAGGGTCGAAAATCACAGGAGCGGAAAACACATGATGACAGGTATTTGAATTGAGAGCAGAGGTGAAACACATGGCAAAATAAAACAGGAGGCGAAAAACAATGATGCCACATACCACAAGCATAACCTAAGATAGGACATGTGGCAGGTCACTCGATTGGTCAGCTATTTAGGTTGGCTGGCATGTTTTAGCAGCTTCAGGGACTATGGTTGTCTCAGAAAACTCAAACTCAAACCCAAGCCTCTGACGTTGCTTCATGTGCTGGTGTAGTTAGCACAGAATTATACGCTGGCCTATGAATATGACCAGTTGTCTTGGGTGATCTTGTTGTCTTAGCAGACTGAAAGGTTGCCAGTTGACTCTTAAGTCCAGGTCATGGGTGTTCACTATCCCACACTTTATAGGCTCCATCAGCATCAATCATGTAGCAAATCCCAGCAGATAAGCAGACAAATAAGCTGAATTAATTTCCCAGCATGCTGTCTCTTTACAGGTGTTTCATCAGGTACATTTGTTTTGGGACAGTAAACATCTGCAGCTGCACAGGGGTGCTTTGTCATAGGCCGAAGCTTCTAACGCATGGTTAACTGATGATGTAAAGAAATAGTGAAGATGAGGGGCGTTGGATAAAAGGAGGCTGGAGGTTTGGGTTTAGTCTGAACTGCTGGTGGTGTAGTACAACATCCAGGAGCAGTACCAAGGAAGAGATCTAAGCTATACAATATACACAACTCATCTGACAGTTAGTATACTTGTAATTCTTCTGAAGTGTATGGGATGCACGCAAATATCTACACCATGCCCATGAGGCAGATTAGAGTTTGACACATGGACCTTTAAGAGTATGGGAATATAGACAGTATGAACTTTAGTCTTGTTAACTTGTGCGTTAGCAGCATTTGATGGATGGAGCTCATCAGTTGGTGAATTCATGTTTCAGCTGCTGCGAAAAATCCATTCACTTTGGACCGTGGAGGATGGGAAGACCAGGAAGAACCCGCAGTTTTGTTAAGAGTCTCGATGACTGGCAGATGGCCGCCCCCCCCGAGCCTGGTTCTGCCCGAGGTCTCTGCCTCTTAAAGGAAGTTTTTCCTTGCCACTGTCGCCAAGTGCTTGCTCATGGGGGGATCTGTTGGGTCTCTTTAAATAATTTTATAAAGAGTTTAGTCTAGACCTGCTCTATATGTAAAGTGCCTTGATGTAACTTTGTTATGATTTGGCGCTATACAAATAAATCTGATTTGATTTGATTAGATTTGTAACTTTTTCTTGTTTATTGTGTTTTGAAAAGTCCTATTTAAATAAAGTCTATTACTACATCATCATCACACTGACTGTCTCATTATATCATATACAAATGTCTCATGAATAGACATATTTACAAACAACAGCATTCATGTTACTGTTAATGTAGAAAAACCATTTATTTCTGGAGCTGCAGCTTCTTCCAAAGAGGAAACCGCTGTACTTTTACCAAGCACTGAACAGTCATACACAGTCAGCAACTCACCAATGAATGGAGCTGAACATTTAACAGCTATAGGGCCAGAGGTTGGTGCACACCAAAACATAGCAAAAAGTAGAATATTTATCAAATGTGTAAGTATGGCCAACAATGAAATGTAAAATTAACCACTACTATGGAGGCCATCGGAGCTCGACGCACGGGCAAAAGTCAAAGCACAAGCAAATCTTTATCAATTTCTCAGCACATATCATCCAATACTTACAGAGCACACAAAAACTGATTAACCTGTCTGGACTGTGCTCTTTCAATGACTTTTAACCTTAACAGTCTAAATAGATTGACGAACAGCTGTGTTCCATTAAGGTTTGTCACTTTTTAGGTCCCCTGGAAATACTTCTGTTGTGTACCGTTTTTTAATTTGGTTGTGTTGTGTGTATGTACTTGTGTTGTAAAACTACTGATGATTGATAATGTAAGAGCCACTTAGGCACAAATTAATATTTGGTAAAGTATGTTATTAATTACATACTGTATATGCTCTGGCAGTATTTAAGTTCATGTTGCAGTTTGTGTTTGGTGTTTTGGAAGCAGTGACATGCATTGCGTTTGTTGTTTTACGACAGTGATTTGGGCTTTGGGGCACTTTGCCACACATGTGCCATAAAGTAACCAAGCGTGCAGCAAGCTAGGTTGAGGAATCTGCCTAAGTGTGGATGAAAATAAGTTTTTGACCGTGTATAACCGTGTATATTGTGTGGAGTTGCACTGGTATTGGACCAGGTCTTTTTTGTTTTTTATTTATGCAAATAAAGCAACATTCAACGTCTTCCCTGCCTCATGTGGACCTGTGAATAACGATTTGGGTTTAACAAGCAAAGAGGATTTTAATTGACATGAGTCACGAAACAGAACTAACAAAACTTAGTGCAGATTAAGTGGCCTTCGCTAGGACTTGGACTTTGGTAAAAAAACAGCCACTACAGATAAATACTGTTTTGTGTATGTATTTTTTTGTTTATTAAAGCTCTCTCATGTATATAACCAACATTATATCCCTTTCCTTTCACTTGTGTCAGTCATTCAACCTCTCCTACCTGGCCCAGTGTACTTCTAAACTTTCAGAACTTGTTATGAACTGTACTTGCTAACCACAGCCAGAAACATCTGGGTGGAAGTACTCCCCTACAGGGACCTGACGATGGCCTTCAGTGAATCAGATGACTTTCTGAACACCTGCAAGACCAAAGTGATGGCCATGGACTTTTGTAGGTCTAGGCCTATCCTTCATGTTCATTGGAAGGACACTGGGGTGGTACCAGCTAACGAAAATGTAGGTACTCACTTGGACAGTAAACTGGACTGGTCTCTCAATATGTGGCAAGACCAGAGCCAGCTCTTTTTCTTCAGGGTGCTCAGACCCTTTGAATCCCAGAGATCTGTATCCCCAGCAACGCTTTACAGTCAGGATATGAAGTCCCTCCAGTGAGTCCTGGGTCTACCCCTGCAGCAAACTCCCAGTTGAACATGGCTCCAGAGGAAGGCTTTCAGGAGGCGTCACTCTCAGGTGCCTGAACTATCCTAACAGTTTGTTTTTTTTTCGACATTAAGGAGCAGCAGCTCTACAACAGCCCTTCATCCGACCCATCCAGTTCAGATTCAGCTCCATCTTCACCATGACTGATGCCATGTTGATCCGGTTGTCAATCTCCCTTTCCCACTTCCATGGGACTTGAAGGTGCTGATTCTCATCGTCCTGGTTGTTATGAATGAAACAAAATGTTTCATCCGGTGTCACAGTTTTCAACTTGAATACTGATATTAATCTAAAACCTACCAAGAGACTTCCTCTTCACCAATGAAGCACCATCCCCAAATGCTGGTATTCCTGCATGGTATCATCTGAATTTCATAAATCACATAACTGTCTTATCTTGTACACATTTTATATATAGAATCAAAGTTTAAAGCTGTCTCTTTAAAGTTCATTGTGTGAAACACAAACAGGGGAGTATAACATTTTTATTTATCTCTACTGACTGCAAAGGTGTGAGATGAGAAATGTGTCACCTTCCTGCCTATCTACATTTCCGTCTTTCAGACTTTAGAAGGTGTTGCGAAAAGGTCTACATTGCAACATATAATGGACATACATCAAAGCAAGTGTGCTATTATAGTTGGTAACCCACTTCTCTATGTCTACCATGAGAAAAGAAAAGAGAAACAATCTCAGATCGTTGCTTTTTTCTGGGCTGACAGAAGGAAGAACGCAAGCTGTGGTTTTTCACACTTCTCTGACAATGTGGATGAAAAAATTGATGCCCAGTGTATTTCTCTGGTGCGTGTGTGTGAGTGTGTTGTGGGAGGAACCCAGAGAAGCTTTGAAGAGATGAGTGCCGGTCTCACAGATGAAGCAGTGTGAGACGATGAAGCTCCTACTGAGCAGTCTGCTGCTGGCCTCTCTCTGTGCTCTCTCATCATGGAGTAAGTAGAAACACAACTTAACCTTTAATATCACAACCAAGCCTGCTGCCACAATTATTATTATCACCAGAGGATTAAAGCTGTAAGTCCCTAACTCCTGCTAAGATGAGCATTTGCTCAATGTGTTTGAGCTGAGAATATTTTACAGCATTAGTTTCATCCATTCATTCAAAATTGGACTCATATTTCTATATTATTCTGTTTCTTTGTGAAATCAGAGTGAAGCGTTTCATTTCAGTGTGTATTTCCTTTGTTTGAACCCTGATGTGTGACTCTAATGATCCTCACTATAATCCATCACTGTTTACAGCTGTTTCATCTACAGGACCACAAGTTGTCAAGCAGACTCCTGATAATGTTTCTGTCACAGAGGGAGAAACAGTGAACATCAGCTGCTGTTGGACAGGGAAGTCTGAGAGAATAAGAGTTACCTGGAAAAATAATGAAACAGATCGGAAGATACGCAATGATAACGAAAGTGAAGGATCACTGGAACATGAGTCAAATTACTGTTCAACATTGACCTTTTCTAAAATCACAACCAATGATTCAGGGACATACGTCTGCCACTTGGTTATGGAGATACCATTTTATGCTTCGTATAATGGAAAGGGCACAACCATCACAGTTAGAACCAGAGAGAACAGAGGAGACAGCACAGATGGTGGTGAGTGACTAATATCCCCGTTTAACAGTGAATGAAGTAAATATTGACTGAATCAATTCAACAGTGGGAGCTTTTCTGTTCAGAAAATGAGGCCAATGCTGTTAAACCTAATCATCAGTCAAATCTTGCTTGTTTATAACAAGCATATAAACAACATATAAACTAAAAATGCAAGAATGTTTACCATGATATCATCGGCTAATTCATATATCAGTCAGAGCTCACCTACTGTCCCGCAGTGATCATCGTTTCTGTTCATTTTTCTGTTTATCTCCTCAGGGCAAAATACTCATATCCCCATGATAACTGCAGTGGCTATATTAATTCCCCTGCTCCTCATAACTCTTATCTGCATCCACACTCTGCGAAGGAAACAAGGTAGGAAATACAACAAACAAGCAAAAAGTTAATATTCATCACAGGGTCAATTTGCTTGCCTGGAAGATTAAGTATTTACTTCACTTAGATTACAGAAACATGTTTCTATTAAATGCGTATAGGTTGGGCTCATCTTTCCTGAGTTATGTGTTTTCCACCAAAAACAATGGAGGTGATAGGATTTTTTCCGTGATGCCTACAGAAATGAGAAAATACTTAACTCTTAATTGTCTATTGAACGTTGAAGATTTCTTTAAGGCAATTCACAATAAATGGTACACTGTTGCTGTTTAATTGAATGTACTTCGTCATTCACTTCAGATCTCTGAAAATGTCAGAAATGCACATCTGAAAAACCTTTATGTTGGGGTTTGTTTGTTTTTTGTAGCAATTTATGGACCATTTGTGGTGAGAAAATGTAAATGTAACTGCAATTCAAAACCGTGGCAAATGTTTTCTTTATTAATTCCTTTTTAAAACTTTGTACGGATTTGTTTTGTTTTTTTTACGTTAGTAACTCATCTTACAGTCAAGAAATTGACTCTTTTCACACATTTTCAGACTGAAATGACAGAAACAATGTCACTGCGTGTTAGAAAGCAAACACACAGACATTTGGGTAAAGGTGTGATGCTGGTAGCTACTGTTTAGACTAGTGAAATTAATAAATTGAGCATAACTGTGTATTTTGGTTTTAAACTTATTTCAGGGTTGCAGCACACTCTCAGTTGTATGTGTAGTCTGAGTTAGGGCTCGGGGACGCGCTATATAAGTTTGAAAAACACACAACTGTGTTCCACTCTTACACTTTACAGGCATAACAGCCTCTTTCAAGCATGGCACATGACTAGTCAGCCTCAACAGCCATTCTTTGAAGCCGTCTGCGTGGGTGCTATTGAGCTTAACTGCCTGTGAAGATGTTGCTTCCTTCTATTAGTGGGTGGACCCACTTAAACTTTTCAGTTGCTGCATTGAAAGGGTACTTGGCCCTTAAGATGTTAAATCAAGGAAGAAGGGTAAAAACAACTGCAAATCACCTGGGACCTTTCACGTTGTCGACAAAATCCAGTTGATAGCCGGTGTTTTCTTCTTTTTTTGAGCATCATAAAAAGGCCCGGCTCTCAATAAAAACATATTATTATTGTTATAAATTACATTTTTTGGCTTGATTGCTGTATTAAATTATGTGTTGGATTATGGACCTAATAACAAGGCTACAGAATTCATGTCTACAACAAAAAAAATGGTTAGAAAGAAAGCCGGATATTGCAGCTGAGGAGGTAAATACATCTTTGCCACCTAAGTTGAGAGAGGCATATTGGCTCAGAGAGTATTTGGCTTATGTTTACAGGAAGATAACTGGAAGGTTGATCATTTCAACTGTTAGTGTGAAAAACTGTGATAAAAGTAGCAAAACACAACCAGATAGAAACTCTTTAACTTCCCTCTTTGAGGCAACAGTTAAGGGTTATCTTGTCTTTAAGGAAGAGGGATGAAATCTTGAATATCAATGTGTTTTAATTCACTTTAATTCTGTGTTGTCATAGCTGCTACAGTAAAGCTGTATGCTGGCATGTTGGTATTTGATACTGCTAAATCCATAACAGACAACTAGCTCATGCTTTAAAACAACACTTCTACGGCAATGCACTTTCCTGCATGCAAAATTCCAGGCCATCTATATGAAGTTAGTTTTAACACTAGAAATGACTTAAGGTGAGAACTGTATGGGATCAAGACTGTGGTTCACCAGTGGCTACCACAGGTATTCTTACAGTCTGATCTCTGACACTGTCTGTAAGCAGTTGAAATGAGACAACAGCGATGGTGTAGAATAATGAATGAAAAGTGAGTTGTAGTGTTCGTGCTCGCAGGTCAGTAGCTGTAATGGCAGCAGTGGTACCAGTAGCAAAGGTAACTAATGACCGCAATGCTCAGCAAATATAAGATAACATTTCATTTCATTTTGTTTCATTTTGTTCTGCAGTCCTGCTAGCCATTAGTGTGTGTCTATGTTTGTGTGTGTGTCTTCAGCACAAGCAGCCAGTGTGATCTATGAGATTCCTTACACTGACTCTGAGATGGCAGAGATGGACAAACACAGCACCAGCTCCTCCAGAGGCTCTTCTCAGTGGGTGAGTCTAATTGTGCTTGTGTACGTGTGTGTGTGTGTGTGTGTGTGTGTGTGTGTGTGTGTTGCGTGTCTTCAGCAGACACATTGAAAATAAATTCGGATTTACCTCATCTGAGATGTTTGAAAGTGTATTTCACATGTGGTAAAAAATGTGAACAGACTGTGTCAAGCCACGCTCACACCATATTTATTAACAATATTTGTGATTTAATATTAAAAAAAGTTATCAGAGGTACTTTCAGGCAGTTTTTCTTTCAGTGCAGAAAATCCAACATGATTTCAAATGTATTTGTAAAAAAAAAAAAAAGAGAGAGAAAGAAACAAAACAAAATTGTTAAATTGTGGCCGAATATAATCTAACTACTGACAATTCTAGGTAACATTTTGACAAAAAATAATGTATGCTCAGCATTTTAACTTCTATGCCACAGTAATTTTTCTACGTAAAGATAACGAGTGTCTAAAACAACTTACATATCATTCAGTTCTGTAGAGAGCAAATATACTTGACGTGAGACAAATAGTTCCACTATAAATTTTGAGTTTTGGTTTGAACTGCTAATTTAGCTGTTAAAATTTTCCTTATAACTATGTGTTAAACCTGAAACTACATGTTTCAGGTTAAACCTGACACAAGCACAATTAGACTCACCCACTGAGAAGAGCCTCTGGAGGAGCTGGTGCTGTGTTTGTCCATCTCTGCCATCTCAGAGTCAGTGTAAGGAATCTCATAGATCACACTGGCTGCTTGTGCTGAAGACACACACACAAACATAGACACACACTAATGGCTAGCAGGACTGCAGAACAAAATGAAACAAAATGAAATGAAATGTTATCTTATATTTGCTGAGCATTGCGGTCATTAGTTACCTTTGCTACTGGTACCACTGCTGCCATTACAGCTACTGACCTGCTAGCACGAACACTACAACTCACTTTTCATTCATTATTCTACACCATCGCTGTTGTCTCATTTAAACCTGAAACTACATGTTTCAGGTTTATATACTGTAATATAATATAATATACAATATCATGCAAACCAGGACAACAATCCCACAAATAACAAGGTTGACACAATTTCATAAATAACTGATTTGAGATTTAATATTGATATCGATGGCCATCCCGTTTCTGATGTTCTTTTTCTAATAAAGAAGCAGTATTATGCAGTTAACCGTTCAAAAAGCTACATAAATACATCAAATTGTGGAACAATGCCAATGCCGTCTGTATTGTCTATACAACTTACACTATGTGTGATTTACGAGTGTTTAAACAAATAACAAGATATTGAATGTGGCTGCTCAACCTTTTAAGTTACGATTGTCCGAAAACCTACACGGGTCAAATTCAAAGAAAACACAACTGATGTGAAACTATTAGTTCCACTCAAAATTTTCTGTTTTGGTTGTAACTTTTATCCTAGTTTTATTACTGCATGTTGACCCTGAAACTTGAATGTTTCAGGTTCCAGTTTGTGATAATGTTTTAGTAGGTAGCAATAAATTATGAGGTGTGTTTCTGTAGGAGCAATCTGATATAAACTAGTGCAACAAGCCTGCTAATAACAGGCATGATTCTCTGTCATAAATTATCACCACTCCTGTCTTAATAATTTATGACAAGAAATGACATGCTATGTACTCATTAGTCAAGATCTTGTAACCTGTAAATACTACAAACCTCAAAGCTCTTTAATAGCCTCATCTGACAAATGTTTTTTTTTTGTCCTGAGCTTTCAGTAATTTTCTGTTGATCTTTCTGTCTCTTTCAGTGTCAGGTACCTGTGTATGAATCTTTCGATTATTTTGAGCATGTGCAGACCAAAGAAGGTGGATGAGGATCTGCTCGGCTCCATCTTCCAGTGTTTTTTCTGCTTATATTGTGCATGTACAAAGAATTTGAGACCGCTTATACATAGACATGCATTTATTCGTCTTTGCTTGTATTTTATATGGGTGCAAATATTTTATATTTCTATATAAATGACAGTAAACAAGCTGTGTGTTCATTTATTGAAAGAATTACAGGACTAAAAGGAAAAAACCTCTTGCCTTTTATTTATTTTGACATGATCATACTATCATACAGTTAGGGGACAACATCACAGAGTGATGACAGCCCCTCACTGGTGGCAGATGGGGTGGAAACTGTAGCATTATGGGATTGCACTGTAATAGGTCAACAACAGGAAGTGGAAACATTCATGTGTGGCAGTTGAAGTGGTTTCTCCCCAGCTGTCTGTGTATGTATGTCAGAAAGGACACAAAACTGATAAAGAAGATCTAAATGGTTAAACATGAGCTCCGCATTCAGGGTTGTTCTTTTTTTCTTTACAAAAATTCAAGAGATTATAGACTGTTGGCATAAATGAAAACGTACACATGCTAATCATAAACACAAATTAAAGGTTCAGTTAAAATGCAAATGCATTAGCATGCTTATAGTAAAGTACGTGCACTTAAATTAGCCCAACTAGTAACAGAAGACATTTCCAGTGACTGTGCTTTGCACTTCCTGTCCTTTTTAGTTGTTGCTATTGTAGGCAGGGGCTGCTATAGTCTCTGGAAATATTGTTGTTAGTCTGAGCTCATGCAAACATTTTATAAATGAGGAGCAATAGCAGGAATATGAGTAAGACATTCATTCTTACTTATAATAGTCTAAAATTTACAAATAGTCTGTAATGTATTAAAGGCCCATTCAGACCTGCTAAGAGGACGGAGGCCTGGAGCCATTGCTGAAGAGCCTTAAACTGTCATTTTACCAAATGACCATCAGGGGGAGATACCTCTGGTTGTAAAAAAGCCATATTGTATAGAAGTCTTTTTTTTTTACTTACCTGACCTAATTACTGTATTTTGGGTTCATTTTATTTCTCTGTATAGGCCACCCTTGGGTATTTTGGGATTCATTGGGTGAGGTGGGCTAGAATACTAGCACTTGGATTGGGGCACTCCGTCGTGTTCATGGGAGCTGTTACTCTTTCCTATGTTGCCTGTTTGCACTATCAAACACAATCCATTAAGAGAACAGTGGAAGAAAATTGGATTGTACTTATAGTCTATACGAAAATGCCCCTACTTTTCAACAGATTTATTTCTTCAATTGTTTTCCTCATGAGTTTATGGTCTTAGCCTCTAGTTTGATGTCTTCTTCAATACAACATGATATTCTGTTTTAAATGATGGTGCCATTTAGAGGACAATCAACCAGAAAGATTGTCTTGGAGTCACATTTCTTTAGCATAATTAACAAAAGTTGTGACAAAGTCATAAAGCAATGACTATTGAGTTGATAAATACTGACATGATCGGTCCCTCTAGACTATCAGAGGAGTCAGTGAGTCAGCCAGTTTCATGATGATAAAGATGGCTAAAGATTACCAAAAGACACTCCTCAGCACAGTTTCACCATACCTTCCAACCCCTCAAAAGACCTGCCAAATGTATTAACCACGATGCATTGTGACCGACACTTTTTCATGCCTTCAATCTATTTGTTCAGTGTGCAAACATGCCCTCTGTGCACACTAATCCACAACACTGGTGTCGCACAGTGAAACTGTAAACTACATTCACATTTAGGCAACATTACTTTAATATGTGTTTTACATTAATATGTAACAGAATCCAACTTCTTGGTTGGATCCTTCAGCTATAGACTGTATATGCAAAACGTTTGTGTGTTTTTCTTTGTATAATATTTCTTTGTTGTTGTGTTTGATGAATGCTGACCACAGAAATGCTGTTATGCAAGGTACAATAAGCTGTAGGCATACTTTAATGGTGCAAGGTCTCTATAAAATAACACCTGGCTACAAGTTTCCTCTCATGGTTAAACTTCCCCCCTACACCCATAGTAGATGCAATGGCAAGGGGTTTTTATGTTGCAAAAGCAGGTGATGGTGATTTTGAAGTGAGCATAGCACTTCAAAATCACCACTAAATTTAATCTCATTTACATTGTCATTTACACAGATTGAAATCTTGATTAGACCCTCCCTTTAAATCAACAAATAAATGACTCAAGCTCTGTATGGTCTGTGAGGTAATATGTACATTGTGTGAAGTAGCATGGATGTCGTGTTGGCAGAGCTGGAGCCACCGCCTTTAAAAAACACTTCAGCATTGTATTATCTGAATTTTTCAAGTTCATCCCATGGACGCAGCCAAACCCATTTTTCTACGGATATAAAAAGAGTTGCCTCCCCTTCCACTGGTGACCGATCTGCTGCTCCTCTGATTGTTTCTGATCTCCTCCTGTGATCCACCTCTGAAGAAGCAACCATGACCCAGCTGGAGACGGCTATGGCCATCATGATGAAGACCTTCGACACGTACGCCTCCACGCAGGGGAAGCCGGACACCCTCACCAAGGCCGAGGCCAAGACTCTGCTGGAGAGGGAGCTTCCCGGGCTGCTCAAGGTACGGTGTGTACCTCAGGACAGTGATGTCACTGAGGTGCACTCAATCATTCAAATTATTTGCACACTGAAAATAATGTAATATTCTTTTTTGCATGACCTTGCGTTACATTGCAAGAGGTCAAAAATCTATTATTTGCTCTGAAGTGCTTGGGGATATAATAGAAAAGCCATTCATCTGTTTTAACTGAAGAGATGATGCTCTGTGTTATTTGTGGTTATTTGTGCGATGTTTTGTGTCATGATTTTACCTCTGACAGAGTGTTTGTTTAAATTTTTCTGTAGAGCACTTTGGTCAACGCTTGTTTTTAAACGTGCTCTATAAATAAACTGACTTGACTTGACTTGACTCTGGTTCCATATCAACTTTTATTTTTGTACATCATCATGCTGTCGTGTTTTTTTGACAGCAAATCTCATTGTTAGATCTATTTTTCACTTAACGCCACTGATTCCAGACAAAGACTACATACCACCAAAAAAAAAAACCAACAAAAAAAACAAAACAAGGGTTTTTCTTTTACTCTGCACAGTCTGCCAAGAACCCAGGTGAGGTGGACAAGCTGCTGAGCGGTCTAGATTTTAACGGCGACTCTGAGGTGGACTTCACAGAGTTCGTGATCATGGTGGCCGCCCTGACCTGTGCCTGCCACAACCGCTGCCCTAAGAAGTGAGCAAGCCTGTCACATCCTGGGTTGGGCCAAATGGCGGCAACAGCAGCTTTGAATCCCTGTAACTGAATAAAGTTATTTATTCACCTGTGCATGGTTGTCAGGCTTTTTTTTTTGTTGTTTTTGTTTTTTGTGATTAGGCACAGAAGCTTTGTATAAAAATAAAGGGCCTTTACAGCAACAGAGGGTGTGGAGCTGTATCAAGAGCATGAATAAAATAACTAATTCAAAAAATCAGGAAAAAATAAGTACAATAAATACAAAATAAGCTCAATGAATAATGAAACAGGCTTAACAGTCTATGTCACATTATTGCATAAAGCCTGGGAGTCACAGGAAGGAAGCAACTTAGTGTGACAGAAAGTGTCAAATGCTGTCAGTGACATGTTCTTCATCACTCTCCTCTTTCCCACTCAGTAAACAAAGCTGGCTCTGATTTGGATGGAAATGTTGAAATATCCATGACACACTTTCAAAACCCATTACACGATGAATCATTAAACAAAGATTAACCAAAGATTAAACAAAGGCTTTTTTTTTTTCCTTCAATAGTGGTTCCTTCACACATTTAGGGAATTTCTCAGGTTTTCCCCATGAGTGACAAAAGACAAAATAAGATACAGTCGTGCACATTTATAACACTAAATCACGGTTTAATAATTATGTATGGCATGAACATTAAAAGCAGTAAAGCAACACTTCACTGCCCAACTGAGCAGGAGCAGTTTATATTTACTAATTATGGAATACATCATTGTGTAGCATATAAAAAATAACATGAATGCATGTATATTTAAAGGAAAGAAGTACAGAGAGAATAGGAATAGGTAAATGATAGGAAATAATTTTTCTAGTGTAACACTCATGTTAGAATAATTATGAAGTTTCACATGCATGCATGCCATGCATGTGAAACTACGAGCATATGCACTAACCACACACTAGATGTTGTCGCCTCACAAACACATTTAGCATACATTTCAGTGGTCACATACAGGACACTTCTTGTAACTCAGTAGCAAGTTCACACAGATCAAAGACATAAAAACATAAATGGTTATATAAATAGATCTTCTTAAGTCCTGGGAAAGCGGAAAAGGTTGACCTTCAAGACTAAAAGTTAAAATTTCTCTGACCTAACAAGATCTTGTCGAAAGATTATCTGCATTTGCAGCTTGCATTTTATTTTTCTGGTTCACAGCTTTCTTGGAAGGCGCTTGGAAACCACAAAGAGTGTCACCACAAAGACACAGCCTTTCTATTTCCTGTCCAGCTTTGTGTCACAGATCCAGTCCAGAGTTGCAGTGACCAGGCAATTTTATTCAAGTGTCAAAAAAGAAAACATCCAACCATCATCCCTGACAATAAAGTAAAAGAAAGATATTTTGAAATTTTTGAGAAGTCATTGAAAGTGTTCTGAAATGCAGTTTCTTTTCAAGGTTTAAGTTTTCATTTTTTCATTTTCATCGGCTTCATTTTTTAGGCCCTGAGTCTAAACATTATTTTGATTGGCAGTTTATGGTCTAAATGCTTTGTTTTTCAGTTGGAGAATCATACAAGTTGGGGGCTTTTTTGTACCAAATTATTGCAAATATACACTATTAATGACATACTGCTGGGTCATGTGTATTTTTCTGTGTGGTGTGACATGAATCTGCATCATCTCTACCTCCAGTGTTGACCGGCTATGTCAAAATATCAATAACAGGTATAGCTAAGCAGCCAGAAACATAACTCACATCTATAAAACTAAGAAGAAATAAAGACAAAGATCACATTATATCGCTTTAATTACAGTCTGAATAAGTATATGGACATCTCTTATCATTGTCAGCCAATGAATATTATATTTATATGCAAAATTTTCTAAAAGTCTTCGAGAGATGTTCTTCCATGCAGCAATATTTCTAACAGAACGTTTCCACCTGATTGCTCTACGATTCCAGGTATCACAAAAACAACACAGAGATTTGTTAATCAGATCTTAATCTACTTCTCTGGTACTTTCTGTCTTTAGGTCAGATCATCCCTTCATCATCCCACAAGGGAGCACTGGCCAAGTAACACACTTTTCCAAAGTCAGGGCAGTTGTGTAATTAGTGAACACCTATGCTGCCCTCTAGTGGCAGATAAACTCTATTTTCCAAAGAACGCCCCCCCCCCCAAAAGAAAACAGACAGATATAATGACAGAAACATTGGTTAGCAAAGAATCATCACCATATCTCACAGAATAATAGCTGTTGCTGTGTGCATGCTATTTCTTTGCTCTGTGACTGTGGCTGACCTGACAGAGCTGAGCCCGAGGCCTTGCAGTGCCATTTGTGAAACGTGGCTGGCCTGTAATCGGCTTGCAAGGCCATTAATCCGAGACTCTCCACTTCCTCTCTCCCTTTCTCTCTGGCTGTGGCATTATAAAGGCTTATGGGGATTATGGGGAAGTGTCCCAAGTAAAGGAGGTGCTGGCTGTAGAGTCAAGAGGTACAGGTGGGAAGGAAAATTATTCTGTTGGGCTGCCCTATTTTCCCATTAACCATTATAATTTGTTTGTCTTGTCAGACTTTTACTATCATTATATTATATGATAGCACTTTAAACTATGTTTTAATAAGCATAATTTATTATCTGAAGCAGGTCATGGGATGTGATCAAAAGCCACAGGTTGAGTAAATGTATTTAGAGTAATTACTACTAATATGTCAAAGTGGATTGAATTAGTCCATCCCTTGTAAAGCCTTTGTTAGTCAAAGGAAATGACATTATTAATAGTGTACTAATGTTTCAAATATTTCTTATAGACCACCTTCCTTTTGTGAAAAATCCTCAATATTTGTCTGACCTGACCAGGCCTTTTAATAACAGGTTGGCTACAGGAGTAAAACAAGACCAAAAATGATTTGAGTCTATAAAATGTGCCAGTCTAAACCATCTGCCTAACCGTCTCTGAAAGAAAAAATCAAGCATCTCATGTTGTCAGTAGCTCAATAAATAAAACAGGACAGGGTCTGAACAGTTTCGTTGTGCAGCTGGGTGTAAAAAAATAAATAAAATCAATCTTAACCAGTGTGTCAATGCAGGATATTTGTGGACAGAGGTTTACGCTGTCACACACCCTCTCGCTCTCTTTCGCACACACACACACGCCATGTGAAGAAGTGGTGCGCTTATGAATACCTCATTTTGTTTCAAGGCCACACATCTGAGGTCATATGAGCTCCCAAGGTTACCCAGCTCATCTTGTGACTTAAATTTCAGCCCTAGCAACATGCTACACACACTGCTCCCCTTTGTGTCTAAACTTTCACCGAGTGTGTTTGCCTGTCGCCGTAGCCATCAAGGGGCGTCACTGGGGGATCGCAGTACGTCTGGGACTGACGAAAAGTTACTTGACACAGGACTGTTTGGCTCAATGGTTGTTTGAAAACTGTCAACTTCTAACTTGTCATTCTGCGTTACAACAAATGAAAAATCTACCAGGCACATTAAAGCTGCTCTGTTTAATGCTATATATTAAAGGACCTGTGTGTAAGATTCAGTAGGATCTTAGAGTGAGGTAAGAAAACAACTAAATACCCTTCATTCTCCCTTCCCTTTGCAACCATGTACAGGAACCTGCACCATCCTCAAGGGAGAAAGACCTTCAAGGCAATTTGAAGCAGACTTGTGGAGACAGAGGTTGGATTTTCCCAAGGAGGCCTGCGTACTTTATAAATTGACTGCTTCATGGTCGATGCATGCAGACATCAAGTCATCGTGCTGTGCTCATTCTCTCATGGCTCTTCTCAACCCTGGCTATCTCCGTCATCACTAGGCTGTTGCCAAAAAGGCAGGTGCCACTCAAAGACCTCCACAGTACGAGGCACGAAGATGAAAAATTGCAATGATCTCTTAGCTTTCTGCAAAAATACACATATCACAATATTATATTAACCCCACCTTGCTGATCCATTTGCTGTAAAATGAAATTTATTTGCGCAATGACTCAAGACAGCATACTGTCTATTCATTTCAAAACCCTCCTCCTGATGTCTCAAGCACCAGTTCATTGTGTTATCACTGTCTTTCCCAAACCAAACTGAGATGGTGAAATTAAGACTCACTGTGTGAATTATATGTTGTAATTTTATGGCTGACACAGACAGACAGACTGTGAAGAATCACAGCAGCCAAACGCACTTGGCCCTTCACTATTAAATAGCTGTTGAGTAAGGCTTCAAAATGACAACTGGCAGGAATTACCTATGCTCTGCTTTTGCAGTGCAAAATAGGGATAGATCATGCAAGGATCATATTCTAAAGGCTGCGTGTAATGGGCATATTATTACTGTTCACCATGAAACCTGTCTTCCAAGAATGACCTGTTGACTGAAGCATTGTGTACTGCCCAACAAACAGCTGTCAGGGCTTATACAACATACCATAGAGTTCCTCTCATACCGCGCATTCCTGTCAAGTAAGTCTCAGAAGTTGTTTCTCTCAAATAGGAGGCCAGTGTTTGTACTTTTGACCGTTGAAAGGCTGAATAACACTATCCACCCCCACCAACAAATTCCTTATTCATCAATATTTCTGGGTTGCTGCTATGTTTTTCCATTGCGTTTTTATTAGAGAAACTCCAAAAGGGCCTAAAGTCTGATAATATTTGGAAACAAACATAAAGCAGCCCTCATTCATACCAGACAGCAGTGTCAGCACTATAACCTTTGACCTACACATGATAAACAGCCATACAGTTCAACAGGTTCCTTCTGCTCAGCTGTAGCTGAGCAGAAGGAACCCATTACTAGTTACTTTCAGTAATTTTATATCAGGTTGCCAAAAGTGTGACTGCTATATTCATTTCCTTCAAATGTTGAGAAACCAGCATGTAAAAAAACATAATCACAAATTCATCATTGGGTTGTCATGAAGAATTATATGACCTTGACCATTTCATTTGATCTGTCTGATGCTATTTGATATTCACAGGTGAGGATGAAGATGAAACCATAACGACAAACTGCAGTAGATGCAGAGATAGGATGCCAAATGAATTAGTTGAGTAGTCTGAGTAGGTCACAGTAATTATCAGGACAAATATTTACCAACAGTAGCATAGTCAAACATTTGATGCAATAAATATGTACCTAAATTATTTCTTTGGAAGTAAAAATAGCTGGTCCAGCTCAAGCAGCAAATTCGAAGGCTGAAAAAATGAAGTGCCAAACCTGCAGACCACCAGAGTTTGGATTTAGCAGTGAGTCAGTCCCATAGACTCCCATGTTAATATGTCCAACTTCACAGCAGAAATAAATTATGTTTACAGCCTGGTTCACAAACAGTTTGGGTTTCTAGACCTAATTTGTATACTGTGACGAACTTTTATTGAACCAAGGCTAAAGGTTTGGCATTTTTGAGGGTATGGTTTGTTTGGCTGAACATCTAACCTTGATATTTAGGACCGCACGTCAGAAACTTTGAAGTGGCATTACAGAGGTTACATCCAACTTCATTTACGGTCTATGGTCTAGACAGCCAGAAGTTCTCCTAACATCCAAAGTACCTGAATAAAGCAATTGTGTCTCCTGAAACATATATTGCAACATTCTCCCCTATTCATTCTGCCACATTAAACTAGATGTCTGCTTAATTCATTTCCTGCCTGTGTATTCAGTCTGAAACAGAAAAAACTGTATAGCAAAACTGCATTGAGTCATTTCATACAAACATACATTCTATTTTAAGTAGAATGTTTCCCAATGTTATTCACACATTTACTTATATAATCCTCAAATAGGAAAAATTTCTTGGGCACTTTTCATACTACTGTCAAAGCGTTTTAGACCATTCAAGCTAAAGCAAGTGAATTTCTGGTGAATTCTTTAACAGCACAGTGTTTTGTTTTTGTGTTAAAAGGTAAGGTTGAGGATAACCAGCCAGTCACTGTGGCTGGTATTGTTTCCTTCTTTTGAGCTTACATCTGCGTGTCATCATGGAAAAATGTGGTGCCGTAGACACCTATCATAGCAGAAAACCACTTCAGAGGCTGTTTTGAATACTTTGGCAGACGATCATACGTCTGTCTGTCTCCTGACAAATTTTTGTAAATGCGATGGTATCAGAATTGCGCACTTCCTAAATTCACCAATTATTAACTTCTCTTTTTAAGGAAAGGTTAAGTCAGTAATTTCCCGAAAACAGATGGGTTCTTCTTTTTTTGTAAACAGTGTAAACATTTTGATGGCATTGCATCATATTTGCAATCTGCAAAGGACCAGTTTTAGCCCATTATGCACTTGCTTCTCTTCTTCTCTCTTTGCTCATGTTCTTATGACCTGCTCCCATTTCAGGGTAATTTGTTTGGAGTGACACATAATGTGGCAGAAGCGCAAACACGAAAGTGAAAGTGAGCACAGGGAAGGCTGAGGGGCCAGTGTTGGTCTTCACTCATTGGTCTATTTAGAAACTCTTATTTCTTCCATTAACCAAGTTACTCACCAGAATCCATGTAAAATACTCTGCTATTAACATAATTATGCATTTTGTTTAACATGGTATTCAAATAACCAATTAAAGCAAAATAGAAAACTTGAGATATCCACGTCAGGATCAGGAGATGTGGCCAGTCCACTACTGCTGCTCATACTAAGGGGACAGTGGACGATAGTTAGAGGGGGAGACAGCAGTGATACTCCACATGTCTGTACCTCATTGAGACTCTGTTTATATAATTCCCCCACTTCTCCCATCTTGTGGACATAACAACCAGTCGCGTTCACATTCTACAGGTATTTAGAGTCGCTAACCTACTGTTGCAATCCTGCCAAAAACAAGTGACTGTTGTATGATCAGTAATTGAAATCTTGGAGAAACGTTTTGCTCTTCTTCCACCGTTTCTCCTAAGTAAATAACTCTGTTGCTTTATTTGGCAAATGGAAATGTGTCTAAATTCACTTTTGATTTGTTTCAGCTCAATTAAATTCAAAGACAGATAACACAATCACACAGAGAAGAGAAAGAGCAAGACCACCTTCCTAGGTCCGCGTGACTGGGAGTATATTGTTGAGTTATCAGTAATCTTTCATCATCTGCAGAAGGGTTAACAAAGGGCATGTGAGGCCACATTATTTACATTGAGAGCACATTCATGCCAGCACTATGCTGATAACAGGCTCTCTGTTCGTAGGCTGCATGATGTAATCCACATTTTCCTGTTTTACAGCCACTTGCCAGTGACGTAATTAAAACTAGAAATGTTTGTGCACTGTCTGGGTGCAAACAGACCTGCTCTCTGTCCTATTTTCTTAGTCTCACACACATATGCACTATCTTTCTCACCCACACTCGCAGTCAAAGACACAAACAGGAGACTTTGTCCCTCTTTATTGTCAGCAGCCGTAAAAACATTGGACCATTACAGCTGTCTTTACCTTATGCCAAGCAGCACATATCTGAATTCATCCAAAGCCATTAGTGCCCACAGGAAATCCTTTAATTCATACCAGCACTTTCAACTTTTCCATTGTTGCAAGAAAAATTATTGTCTAAATTTAAAATATATAGAGCCTGGTTCTGCCCGAGGTTTCTGCCTCTTAAAGGAAGTTTTTCCTTGCCACTGTCGCCAAGTGCTTGCTCATCGGGGGATCTGTTGGGTCTCTTTAAATAATTTTATAAAGAGTTTGGTCTAGACCTGCTCTATATGTAAAGTGCCTTGATGTAACTTTGTTATGATTTGGCGCTATACAAATAAATCTGATTTGATTTGATTTGATTTATAATTTAACTCTATAGACATTCTTCAGGTTAAGGATAACTCTCAAAACAATAATATACCATCTTCACTCAATGTTCAAATATCACTTAATCAAATTGTATCTCAGATTAATGTCTAGTTTTACAGTATGTAGAATTGGGAAATGGTAGTTTTTAATTCTAATATGATGAAGAAAAGCAGTTCTAAATGCTGCTTTAAGAGCAGTCTGAGTTAAGTTTACATGTAGTCCTGTGACCAATGACCCAAAGGCATCAGACCGATTGATTTGTATTAGCTGGCCAACAACTGACTAACAGATGACGCTCAGCAAAATCAGCACCTCTAGATCATGTGCTACTGAGGTTTCCTAAACAAAGATAAAGGACATCATACATGTTCACCACTGAAGTTGACCCGTTATATAAACTATCTGTTTGGCTGCAAATAGCCTGACACATGCAGCAGACAGAACACAGTGACCCTCTGTATAAGTATGCACTGCTGCTGTTGGAACAAACTCTACTGCTGGTAGGCTACATTATATAAAAATGGAAATTAAGTTGTCATTACTTCTAATCAACTATGACTCATTAAGGCATATTTGGATTTTTAAATGACTTTAGCTTTATGGGTAAGAAACAGGTGGCTATATTTATGTAAGGACATGGACACCTCCTCAGAAATCAGCCTGTATTAAGGAGTTGTTGACAGGGCCTTATTTTGTCATGTCAACAAAGAATAATTGGGAGCTTTGATTTTCTTTTTAGCAAGTTAGAATGAATGCAAATTGTATTTCTGTCCATAAATGCGTCTTTATGTTCTTTTCCAGACCTATTTTTGTATGTCTTTATAAGAATATATATAACCAGGGATTCTGCAGCTCATGGCTGGCACCACCAAACTTGCTTTACCGTAACAACTCTAGGACAAGAAAATTCAAAAACAACGGATCCAAATGAAACATGCCAGAAGTTAGCAAACAAATGAAAAAAGAAAAAAAAAAAACGCCAAAACTTAGCAAGACGGGAAAACAGGTAAGAATATACTATGAAGATAATCAGGATCAGTCTGGGAAAAACATGAGAACAAACTGTGTCAAGAGAGGTGAGCACTATAAAATGAAACAAGATGGATTCCTACTCTTCTCTGATGCTGTCCTGAGCTACACAAGATATAAACTAAAACAAAGATGTGGAAAATTAATCATACAGTTCTCTTAAAGTATAAAACAAAACTCTTAGGTTACTGCAAAGTCCAAGTGAAAACTAAATAAAAATGGGAATGACATTTCCATTTCTTTTTCCATTTAAAATATTATATCATAAATCTTCACATGCTTTAGAGAAATGATGTGCCTTTTAAATGATTTGTAATTTCTGTGCAATGGGGTAGCACAGCATAGTGGTCAGCGCTGTTGGCCCACAATAAGAAGGTCGTGGGTTCGGTTCCCAGGCCCGGGGCCTTTCTGTGTCGAGTTTGCATGTTCTCTCATGGTTTCGTGGGCATGTTTAGGTTGACTGGTGACTCTAAATTGTCCATAGGTCTGGGTGTGAGTGGGAATGGCTGTCTGTCTCTGTATTTTGGCCCTGCGACCTGTCCAATGTGTACCCTGCCCTCACCCAATGTGAGCTGGGATTGGCTCCAGCACCCCTGGAAACGGATAAGTTGTAGAAGATGAATGAATGAATGTGTTTGCAATGTCTCTTTTTACACATTACTCAAAAAACAAACAAACAAACAAAAAACCATGTGATATGAACTTTATTTAACCCATCAACACACTCCCCACAGCCCTTCCCCTGTTGGCACTGCACTCAACCCCTGAAGTTCATCCCTGTCGGTGGTACTGTAGTGATTTTTGAGTCAGGTCAAGGCCCAATAGAGGCTCACTGGTAAGCTCCCATCACAGGTCTGACTCCAGAAGGGTAAAAATGGATTTCCTCCGTAGAGTGGCTAGCGCTCAGCCTTAGACATAGTATGACAGAACAGTATGAATCTGAATGCACGACTTGCAAGACAAAGTAGCACATTAATAAATGTTTATTTAGAAAGCTCAACTCAAAATCACTCTTCGAGGAAACAAACTGGTACAAAACATATATCAAACCAGCAACAAAAGATGCAAGCAAATGGTTGGAATTTACTATAGAATTAGACACAAAAGGCACAAGACAATGCTTGGAGAAAACTAGACAAGGTATCAATATAAATCAGGAGACTAGACAAGGCAAAGAACACAGATTTAATTGCTTAGTTCTGCAGCACAAGACAGGCCAAAGGGGATGCAGACCATATATACACAAGGTAATGGGGAACAGGTGAACACAATCAGGGCAGGGAAAGACAATCAGACTGGCACATGAGGAAGGGGAAGCAAACTGAAACAAAAGGAGAGTAGGAATTTCAAAACAAAACAGGAAATGACAAGACAACACTGACCCAAGACAACACTGAGTTTCAGGACATGACATATTGAGGGTGAGAGGTGCTCTGACATCCAATGGAGCGCTTGGAGTACAGT
Source organism: Remorina albescens (assembly GCA_034769265.1). Classification (NCBI taxonomy): domain Eukaryota; kingdom Metazoa; phylum Chordata; class Actinopteri; order Carangiformes; family Echeneidae; genus Remorina; species Remorina albescens. Next base: position 4,361,135 of record CM068495.1, on the reverse strand, counting down.
GACTCTGAGGCCAGCCAGTTTAGTTGGTTCTGATAAGGATGCTTCCCAGCCCACTTTTTATCAAGGTTTTCCAGGTAAGTTGACCTGAGAAGAGATCCTGAGGGTGGACCCACAACTTGCTGGTGGGACAAAATATCCCTTCTGGCCTAGGAATTTCTTGGGATCCCTCAGGAGAAGCTGGAAAGGGTTGCAGGAGGGAAGAATTTCTGGATTACCCTGCCCGGCCTTCTTCGTTCTACACAACTTCATCCTGGATAAGTGTAAGAAAATGGATGGAAATGTATTATTTTGATATGATGCAATTTGCAGGTCCTTGTGGAAAATAGGTTAAAATAGAGCAGGTTGTTTATTAATCAGAAGTTCAATGGATTTGATCCCCAGCTCTATCTGCCCAGGTTTTGAAATGTTCTTGGGCTTATTGTCTACCCCAAATTGCTCCTAATGGCTACTCCACCATTGTGTGTGAGTGGTAGAAGAACTCTGTGTGTACATGTAAGCACTGCATGAGTGTGTGTGTGAATGTGGTTTACATTGTGGCACATAAGTGCAGTCTATTTACCTTTCCACACAGACACTTGTAGAAAATAAACGAGGAGTTACAACGCAACGCATTGAAATCAACACTCCAGACATAAAAATTCAACTCAGCACTCCCCTCCTTAGCTCCTCTCTGTTTTAATCTGCAGGTAAATTATGACTTGTTTTCATTTTTCTTCAGATTGGGCTGAGGTTAGGCATGATACTGGCAAGGTGCCAGTGGAAGCTTTGTGCAACTACAAGGCCAGGATACAAAACATTACGCAAGCACACAAAGTCACTATTACAACAGTCTGTATGAGAGCATGTAAGCACTCAGACCTGCAAAGAGAGCAGAGAGCAGTAAACAGGCCTGAAAACAGGAAGGAGGGAACAACGTCATATGACTCTGGGATAGGATGGGAGTTGTGTCTTCCTCAAAGTTGCTGATTGGTCTCTTTGGTTAATACTTCAAACTGTGATTGGTTTCTTCAAAGGCAAGTGTTTAAAATCTGTGAAAGGATTAGTGTCCTGAGAAGTATGTCATCCTCAAGGAGGCAACAATCCATTGCCTCTTATGATGAATCTTCACTGAATGCTGTTGCTTGCGACAAAGTTCAGTTCAGATATTATCTGAGTAAAATGTGATACATTTTTATTGTATGAAACTACTCAGGTGTACTCAGATATCTCTGCCCCTAATAATGCATTTTTACTATATTTTACAATATTTATTATAATAATATGTTTTTGATAATAACTCTTTTGAATGATATTGACAAATTATTCACAGTCACTATCAAACATTATACTGAAATACTTCTCATAATGAAAACAATGTATCCTCAAACATACTGTACTAGGAATCTTAAAATGGAGCTATAATTTAAAAAAGGGGGTAATTTGTTTTCCTATCTTAGTTTCCATTTACACATTTGATCATTTCATTAAGGTAAGCGACTTTGTGAATGTGCACTAAAGCTGTTTCTAACCACACCTATACTAATATAAAATTAAGGGATCTTACCAACAAATACAAATAGCGTCAACTATTATGTAGTTGTTTAACAAAACAATATTAAATAGTAATATTATGTATTTTAAGAGATGAGTAAAAAAAGGAAAAAAAGGAGGTATAAAATTTGGTTGAAATCAGACTGTACACTTGATAAAATGCTAATGAATTATGATATAAAGCATAATTCAGCAATAGAATTCAATGTAGTAAAAATGAGCTATATGCTATATTATGAATACAAAAAGTATTAAGTTATATTTTTATGTTTTATTTGTGACACAGCAAATGCAGATGGCACTTGGGCCCAATCAAATCATAATAAAAATATCAGGTGATGGAATCTCCTCTGGAACAATGATGCAGCAGCCCCTCAAGTAGAGTGCAGAGACTCCATATCTAAGACACTTCCTTTGATTTGTCTCATGTGTGTAGTTGTTTTTGAGAACTTATGAAAGACTACATCAGCAATAATGGATTTACAAACAACTAATACAACCCAATCCAACAGAATTGATTCTAATAAGATATTTTGTTTATATATAATTATGTATGGAAGTGTTTTTCCTATAGACTCTTCTGTGAAGGTTCTCATTCATCCAGGTCATACTTATCCAAAGAGAATTGAGTCGAGAGCGACTGGACTTGGTTGTGGATCCTTGAAGATGTTTCCGGCTTCCTCAATTCATGCCTTCTGACTAGCTCGTCATAACGCACGAACTGAGGAAGCGAAATGTCTCCAAGGGTGTTTTCCTATATTATCCTAAATGTCACTAAATTTGTAACGGATGGTGCTCAAAGAAACTATAGATTGTGAATTCTTTCTTTGTTTCTTAATGTGGAGCCGAAGGAAGGAAAAATAACAGGAGGAGCACAGGACTTTGTGAGCCATCCCATGCATTCTGACCGACACACAGACAAATTTAGATGAAAGTGGAAGAACAGCAGGTTTTATTGACAGAACGAAAATGCTTCAGACTGTGTTATGACAAAGAATATGTAAACAAATGGGTGGAAACAGAACAAATAGTATGTGTATTTATCAAGCTTGTGAGCTGTGACTAATAAAGGATTTACCTGGGTGAAACACCCTTTGGATAATGAACAGCTTCACCTCAGACAACACGGTGACACGGCAGACAGAATACAACACTTAAACTGTGTGAAGGAAGGTTTCACTTTCACATCTTTGGAATTATATCACCCAGTTACCACACCCTGCCCCCACTGCCCTAAACCCCAACTTGCAGGGAGAGGATTATGGGTCATCTTTTAACTGTGCCATCTGCTCCAAATTGACTTTCAATTAACGCTGGCAAATGAGAAAGCTGCCCGAGCAAAGAGCAGTGCAGATGGAGATGTTTCCCTGGAAAATTATTTGTTGCATGTTACTGCGCTTGAGGTTGAAGTTGAAATGAGATTTTATCAGTGACAGGAAAGACATGAATAGTTGCTGAGGCAGAACAAAGACGACTCAGAAAAAGACAGGACAACTCTTACAGCTAATTATTTGCCTGCTTATGAATATGAATGTATTATATATTGCTAAAAACAAACAACTTCCTGATTGATTAGGCCTCTGTTTTGCAGAAGATCAATATGCATTTGGCCTTTGACTGCAGTGCTGTGGCTTCAAATAAAACAACAAGCTCGGGATTAGTCCATTGAGGGACTGCGGCAACTGTGGTGAAATGACAGATATTGCCTTTATAATACATCAGCTGTTACATATAGAGATATTCTTTGTCTACAAACACTTGCTCCAAATAACCTTTAAGATCATTACCTCTGGTGTCACGGCAAGCAGGTAGTAGGTCATCCTGCTGGAGTCAGTGTGCTTGTGGCAGGAGGAGTGCAAACAGCTGGTCAATAGGCCCATGGATCGTATCTCCTGGGGTCAGAGGGCAGATAAAGTGTGTCAGACCACAGATCCTTAAAAGAGGGCAGGTGGTCAGCCTAAAGAATAAGCCCCCCCCACCACCACCCTCAACACAAGGCGTGCACACTGAGTAGTTATGGGCTTTGACTGATTTGACAAACAGGAAAGCAGTTTCTGGTTCAAGAGCAGTCTGTACAACTTTTGCTCTTGAGGAGCAGCAGTGCTACAAATAGTGCTGGTAGTAATGGCAAGACCAGAGTTGTGGTAACAGGAGAAATGACTAGAGGTACAGTAGCAGGAGCTTCATAAAAAGTTAAGACAGAATTAGTTAAAGCTCCAAGACTCCGACACAGCTTTGACTAAAAAGTGACCCATGATGAGGAACGGAGAGTCTGAGCAGTCCTAAATTAGTTGATGTAAAAACAATATCAGGATCAACATCTTGGAATTGACATTTTTCTGACAAAGGATGTATATAGTCATTTGTGGACATTGACCTAAATATATGGCAAATGAGTGTGCCTTGTTTTCTGTTCCTGACTCTAAGAAATAACATTAGCACTCAATAATTCCCAGCAGACCGATGAGCCAGCTCTTTTTACAACTAATTAAACTTTTATAATATAAACTATTATACTGTGAGTCTCGATTGAAAAAGACAACAAGACGCAGAAATTCAGTAATTTCTTTGTAAATGACCTAGTGGGTTGTTCAAAAGTAACAGTAACACTTCTTATGTTTGTGGAACCATGCAACATGCTAACCTTGTTGATTTGTTGTGTGGCATTAACATGACTAACCTGTCATTATCTAATAGTGTAATGAATAATGGCAAAAAATTTAAAAAAAACAACAAACTGTCCGAAAACAGCGTTTGGTGAGAGGGTCATTAGTTACATATCCAGTGTTTAGTTTAGTCTACTAAATGTTGTTATGTCATTTTACTGTGAGCACAGATAAGGAGAGTACTAGTTGGGCTTCTGATGCAATACCCTAGCGGAGGAATCAAATCTCTATGACCAGGACGGCGGAAGTTTGCCTTGTTGCCTAGATACGAACGCGGAGGGTGGCGCATTCGAACAGCCTTCTCAGAGTGAAACCGGCTGTCACTGGCGGACATTGTGGCTCTGCGTAGTCCGTGTCATCGAGGAATGACCTTCCTGCTGTTTGAGCCCAAATGTTGCCGGTTTCCTTGACGTTGTTGAAGACGGACCGAATGTGAAAACAGCGCCATTTCTGTCGGCGTCCATGATACTCGATGCTACCGCAGCGGATTCCAGAGCTCAAGCTCGGAATGGCAGTAGGAGAGAAATAGCCGCTCCCCTTTCCCCGCTTCTCTCCACTTCAGGCCACAGCAGGTAAGTGAACTTGCTGACTGGATCGGAGTTTTCGCGTCCTACCCGGGTGTTTTTGTCCTCTTTCAGTGTCCCGTGTTTATCCAGCGTACTCTTTCGCCATATGACGACAGGCGAAAACGTCTGACAGCCTTGTAGTAGTCTACCGGGGCAGCCGCTCCTCCTCCCACTCGGTCACAACAACAAGCGTACGAGAAAGATAACGTTTGTTTGAAAATGAGCCCGACACTTTAGCTGACTTGTCGTGGACGTTGTGTGCGCCATGCTTCCAACTGAAACTTTACTCTTGGCCTAACGGTAGCGCGTTGCCGTTTGCTCCACCGGCTAACTCTTAAATGGGGAACCGTCAGGCGCTAATGTCACCGGAGAGACACAGCCCCCGTTCACCTGCCTGACACACACCGAACTAACGCTAGCCTTCGCCGGGAAGGGAAAACACCGTGATTCAACCGCTCACACTGAAACACGTCGTGTCTTACCCGGGCGATGGATGCCTGGTAATCGTATGATTAATAATAACCTCCCAGATAGCAAAATCACATTGAATCAACGTTGATATATGGTCAAAAAGGTTGATTTTTGGTTAAGGTTGAAAAATCAACAGCAGATCAACCTTCTTATAATTTATTGTTGAAAATATGTCATTGAATCAACATTGAATAATCGTTGAGTTTGATGATTGAAATGCCAACATTGAATCAATTTTTTTTTTCAACGATGCTGTTTCGATGTGCAGAACTGGGTCAGACCATTTAGGGGGGCCTCATACAGTCCAATTTAAGCACCATATGCTGTGGACGTTACTTTTTATGCGTAAATCTTCTTAAAGTTTGTGTGTAATATGTTATGGCATCTAGAAGTTGCCTCTGGATCGCAACAGGAAGGAGTGGGGCAGTCAAAACATTTAAGCCTGGTGGTATATCCCAAGCAGGTGGCGGGTCTGTTCAATTTACCGGAGCCGCCGCAGTGTGTGAGCGTCAGAGAGAGACAGTGTGGATCATACCATTGGAATTTCGTTGTTAAAATATTACAGTTAAGCCTAGGACTCTCTACCAATTTGTTATCATTTCTTTTGTCTTATCAGAGATAAACAAAAAAATAAAAACAAACAATCGTTTTAACTCATATTTAAGGGGGGTTGGGGCTCAATGTAGATGTAAAAATGGGCTACACCCACCTACGATCAAGGCTAGGGAGCCGTCTATGCCTCTGATTTTCCCGCTGCTCGATTTTTGCACTCGGGCCTGCTGCTCTTTAGGTAAGTAGAGAATATTTTTCCTAACTGAGTCTGTTTTGTGGGTGTTAGAGTTCATTAAATTTTGATTACTTTTCATATTAACGGGCATATTTACAGCATTGTTAGCTGCCCAAGTTAAGCTCTTAGCACACAAAGTTAGCTTAACATTTTAACATTGTGTGTCAATTGAGAGTAGAAATTCGTGATTCCTAAAATGTCTGAAATCACACCCAATCATGTTTAATGATCATTAAAAATTTTTAAGCACATTGTCCACACTTTATGTATTATTTTAAAAATTTTCAGCTGCAGCCAGACAGTTTGACCACAAGCTGTCCACCTAGAGTTAAGCAACACTGTCAAAGTGGCTTAGATATGCTCCTGATCGAAAGGGAGGTTTAAGGAGGACTCCAAGGGAAAATTAGGGTAGCCCCCCACCCCCCCAATGGATTATTTTAATAGTTCTGTTATTCAATTCAGTTGTTACTGTTGTTTCACAAGTTTTCAGCATAAATGTGAAGATCAAAACAATGTGCTCTGTTATTTATTTATTTATTTTTTCAGTAATTCAAATGTTAAAATTTTATATTTCATGGTTCAAATTAAAGCACACAAAGGTAATTTTTAACTAAAATAATACCGGTATTTATATCTATCTAAAATTTACATGTAGAATACCATTTAGATGATGGTTGAATCAGTGTTGATTCAGTGTCAGATGTGGTTGAAAATATGACATTGATTCAACATTGATCATAATGAGCACTTTCAATTCCGTTTCAAAGTACATTCAACATTTCTGCCTGACCATAAATCAACGTTGATTCAACATGATTTTGCTATCTGGGTTTTGATAGAAGATGAGAAGCACTTGCCAGCTGACTTGGCCAACTTAGCTCATTAGCTAGAGGTCAGCGGTCGGGCTAACCTTGCTGCTCAACTGTCAAGTGACGCTAGCTAACTGAAGTTAATATCACAAGTCAGCGCAATGTTGGCTGACACTTCAGCTTTCACCAAAACGCAGATTCTGTGGTGTAGTGATATAATTATGACAGCAATACATTAGCTCAAATATTGTTTATAGCCCATTAATGTAGCGTTAATGTCAGAAGACCAGCAGTATCTGCACAGCGTTACACTAAAACCTTAGCGAAGTAGGTTATGCTTTGGTTAACTCAGCATCAATGCCATTAATTTTGCCTTTTCAAAAATGAATACAATTTTCCTTCAATCATTGATTGCAGGGTGAAGTTGGTATGTGGACAGTGTAGTCAACGGCTAGCTGCCGGGATTAGTAATTATACAAGAAACAGCTGGGTTGTAGACATTGGTCAGCCATATTTAGCAATGAGTGAACATTTCTGCTGTTGCCCATCAGCATTTATTTAAACGTGACAACATTATTCTGTGAGCTGAGGCTGACTGCCGATACATCATGGTCGCATACTGCAAAGCTGCTTATCTTGCTCTTTCGACGTCTCTAACGGGCAACCTATAATATGCCAATATTGAATAACTACTGGCCCAGCCAATCAAATCGGTGCAGCCTCCATTTGCTCTTAGTGTCGGTTCTCTAATCCACTGTTGCCATATGAACACATGAACTTGACAGCAAGAGATTCCAACAGTGTTATATATGGAGGATCAAGAGGGACAGAATGAATTATATAAATAATTCTTTAATTACTTAAATGTGTCATTAATTCATTAAAATACCAGTTAATTTAATGTAAAAATATAATTATTTCACAATTTAATTAAATACTTCATGGTCCTGTTGCAAATCAAATCAAATCAAATCAGATTTATTTCTATAGTGCCAAATCATAACAAAGTTACATCAAGGCACTTTACATATAGAGCAGGTCTAGACCAAACTCTTTATAAAATTATTTAAAGCGATCCAACAGATCCCCCGATGAGCAAACACTTGGCGTCAGTGGCAAGGAAAAACTTCCTTTAAGAGGCAGAAACCTCGGGCAGAACCAGGCTCGGGGGGGGGGGCATCTGCCTCGACCGGTTGGGTTGAGAGAGGGTGAGAGAGGCGGGGTGTAGAGTAGGGAGAGAATGAGAGCAGTTGGAGGGGGTATTCAAAACAGGTGTAGGCAGGAACATGATGCTGCCGAGGTTCATAGAAATGATGCTGTATGGAATTCATGAAGATGTGGGAGCAGCAGGCATTGCAGGAACATGAGATGGCGATGATTCATCACCTGCAGGATGAGGACAGGGAGAGAGAGGGGAGGAACTGGGAGAGACAGAGACTTCGGGAAAACATGGTTAGTAAATGCAATACACATGCTTGGAACTGGGAGAAACAGGGATTTTGGAGAAGCATGGTTGTTGGTATGTCAGTGCATGCAAGGGGGGGAAGGTGCTCAGTGCTTCCCCCAGCAGTCTAGGCCTATAGCAGCATAGCTAAAGAGTAGATGAACTTTAACTTTTTAACTATAAGCTCTGTCATACAGAAAAGTTTTAAGCCTGGTCTTGAAAATTGCTAAAGAGTCCGTCCCCCGGACCGATACTGGAAGTTGGTTCCATAGAAGAGGAGCCTGATAACTGAAAGATCTGCCTCCCGATTTTCTCTTGGAGACTCTAGGAACCACAAGTAAAACCTCTATCTAGAGAGCAGAGTGGCCTACTAGGACAGTAAGGAACTATGAGCTCTCTGAGATATGATGGTGCTTGGCCATAAAGAGCTTTATATGTTAAAAGCAGGATTTTAAGTTCTATTCTGAACAGCAGCCAATGAAGAGCAACTAAAACAGGAGAGATGTGATCCCTTTTTCTAGTTCCTGTTAATATTTGTGCAGCAGCATTCAGAATCAACTGAAGGCCTTCTAGAGATTTGTTTGGACATCCAGATAGTAATGAGTTACAGTAGTCCAGCCTAGAAGTTACAAATGCATGGACTAGTTTTTCTGCATCCTCTTGAGACAGGATGTTTCTGATTTTCCTAATGTTTTTCAGGTGGAAGAAAGCTGCCCTACTGACTTGTTTTATGTGAGGGACAAAGGACATGTCCTGGTCAAAAGTTACTCCAAGATTTCTTTCAGTGGAGCTGGAAGCCAAAGTAATGCCATCCAGACTGATTAGATGATTAGATAGGGTTTCTCTAAGGTGCTTAGGGCCAAGTACAATAACTTCAGTTTCGTAAGAATTTAGAAGTAAAAAATTATGGGTCATCCAGACTTTTATGTCTTCAAGACATGTCTGCAGTCTGACTATCTGACTAACTTCATTTGGCTTCATTGATAAATACAACTGAGTGTTGTCTGCATAACAGTGAAAATTGATGCTGTGTTCCCTGATAATGTTGCCTAAAGGAAGCAGATAAAGAGTGAAGAGGATTGGTCCAAGTACCGAACCCTGTGGGACTCCATAATTGGCTATAGTGTGTGAGGAGGAGCTATTGTTAACATGAACAAACTAATGTCTATCTGATAAATAGAATTTGAACCACCTTAGTGCAGTTCCTTTAATGCCAATTTCATGTTCCAGTCTCTGTAATAAAATATTATGATCAATGGTGTCAAATGCAGCACTGAGATCTAAGAGGAGAAGTATGGAGGCTGATCCATTGTCTGAAGCCATTAGAATATCATTGGAGACTTTAACCAGTGCTGTTTCTGTGCTGTGATGAGGTCTGAATCCTGACTGAGACTCTTCAAGCACACCGTTCCTATGCAGATGGTCGTGTAACTGGTTTGCTACTGCTTTTTCAATGATTTTAGAAATGAGGGAAGGTTCGATATGGGTCTATAATTGGCCAACTGATATCCCACACTGCATTGTGAAAAGTAGTGAATAGCTGATGGTCACTAACCCAAGCAAGATATCCCATGATGCACTGCGCTCGCGGCAAAAATGGTGATTCCAGCAGAACAGAATAGTTTATTTTATAGCACATTTCAAAAACAAGGCAATTAAACGTACTGTTACATAAATGTAAAGAGCATTAACATCGTGCAAAACACAATATAATCAGACATTGAAGTAACGTTAGATTACAATTTAAAAACTGTTACCTAAGAGCCAAGAGAATAGAAAATAATGGGTACGTTTTAATTGCGCGACAGCGATGACGCAATTAACGGCGCAAAAAGTAGTGTCTGAAAGCGATTGTTCATTTTGTGAATGAGTTCACTATATAGTCCACTGCATTCATCTCCCTATATAGGGAGTAGGGAGTGAGGGGGTGGTTTCAGACACAGCCTAAGAGTGAGGCTTTCAAAAGACCTACAGCCAGATTTTGGTCAAGGGTTGATTAATAAGCTTGACTGAAATATCGCAGCCACCCCCCCTCCTCGACCTGTGGTACGAAGGACATGAAAATTAACATGAGTGGGGGGTGTAGCTTCATTAATACTAATATACTCATCCTACTGCAGCCAGGTTTCAGTTATACAAAATAAATCAATACGATGATCAGCTATGAGATCACTGACTAATAGAGATTTTGATGATAGTGATCGAATATTCAACAGTCCACATTTAACTGCAGTATTATTTGAGACTGAATTTGTGGCTGTTTTGATTTCAGTTAAGTTTTTGTTTTCAGCTCCTCTTCTGTTTAATTTAGGTTCAGTGACTTTTCTAAATTTAGGTGGTCGGGGGACAGACACAGTTTCTATAGACCTAGACATACATATAGATATAAACAGAGACTCTATTCTGTTCTCGGCAGGTAACCGCTTTGACTGAGGCGCAAGTGCTTCATTCATTTATTTTATCTGTCCATCTCGCCCATCAAAGTCAGTGGGCGGGGCTAACACGAATTGAGTCTAATCGATTAGTTTGGTGAAGCCTTGAAGTCTTTCAAAACATTGCAGCTATGCAGGATGTGCTTCAACTTTCTTGGGAGTTGGTGATAGACATTTTACACCTCGCAGAGTATGTGGAAGCGGGACCTGCTGACCCAGAGCATGTAGCGTGTAAAGCAGAGAAATTTATTATTTTATGCAAATGCCTCTAGGAATTTATTATTATTTAAGTTGTTGGCATTATTTCCACAGTTTCCGACCAAGATATTGACCGCAAATTTAGAAGACGTACTCCACCGCTTCAGACACAACACCACACTCAAGGACCGGGACGTTTGGCATTTAACATACCGACTGCAGTTCTGGAGCACTGAGTTCTTTCTGGTAAACCAGCTTGTCAAATGTGTGTGAGTGTCAACAAAGACTATCAGGAGGCGCATGCAATAAAGCAGTCTAAGGTATTTACACTAAATTCATGAGTTTTCAGTTTATGAATTGCTTGTCTCGTCCGGATATTACGCCTAGTCTAACGTTACTTGTTGTTAATGGTTTTTTTTTTTTTTTTTTTTTTTGTGCAGAAAGACAGACCTGTATTCAACTGTGAGTGATGAGGAATTGGGCGGTGTTGTAAGTGATGTCCACAGAAGACATCCAAACACTGGCTACAAGCTAATGTAAGCTAATAAGCTAATGTGTGGTCATCTGAATGCAAGAGGTGTGCGTTACCTGGAACACACGCACCCCTTGCAAAAAAAAAAAAAAACAAACAAACAAAAAAACGAGTAATGTTGTTGACGCAAGGCCCGGGACGCAAGGACGTTGTGTCTGTTGAGCCCTGGTGCCAGCAAAGTGGTGGAGTACTACTTCTAAATTTGCGATCAATATCTTGGTCGGAAATTGTGGAAATAACGCCACCGACTTCAATAAATTCCTCTGCTTTACAAGTTACATGCTCTGGATCAGCAGGTCCCGCTTCCACATACTCTGCAAGGTGTAAAATGTCTATCACCATCTCCCAAGAAAGTTGAAGCACATCTGTGGCGAAGTTAGAAAAAAATCTATAATTAAAATAATAATTTAAAGTAAAATGTATCAATCACAAAGCCGACAACGCCACCTAGGTTTAAGAACCTAGGACTCTGTTTAAAAACACAGGTTCTTGATTAAATTCAGGGTTGAGCAATTTAGTAACCACAAGCCGAACATAAAATTTAACACAAGATTTATTTTAATAAAATGGAAAAGTCCAGCCCAAAGTCTCTCCTGATGATCCAACCTGTGTCCGGTTAATCGCACTCTCCAACCGGGCCGAAGTGGCAGACCCCAAATCTTGGAGGTGGGGAACGAGGCCCCCAGTCACTCCAGAGCAACTACATGGGACAGCAAAGCAGCCTGGATAAATGGACAGACTAAAATCACTCCAGGCAAACAACGGAGGGTCTCCAGGGTCTAAAATCCTTATTAAAAATCTTGATATCTGGTCTGCTAAAACAAGTAGAGAGGGTATTTAGCTGCAAGAGGGTGCATCACTCACCCTCAACTCCAGTTCCGCGGGTCCCACGGTCCGACACTGGACCTGCGCTCCTCCTGGGGAACAAAGTCCTGTAATTCGCCCCGGCTGGGGTCGTTACACTGGACGGGCATTGGCTGCTGCCCTCCAAGTGTAGCTGCCCTCCCTCAGCGATGGTGGGCTCCTCGCTATCCAGCCGCCCGTTTCGGTGTCCTGTCCTGGTGTTGGTCCTGCTTGACTGGTCGCTTTTCCAAAGAAAAAGGGTTGCCCCTATGCTTATCACCTGCGGCTCATTGCACTGATTAGCTTGCGGCCGGGCAAGCCCGTGTGTAGTTCAGGGTCAGTTTGGGACAAGAGAAACACTACATGCAGTTCAACAAAAAGCCTACTAAGATAATCAACACTATAAAAATAACACAAGGCAACACAAACGCAGCAAAATAACACAAAGCAACACGACATGCAACATTCCATAAACATAATTAAACACAGCAAGGTAAACAAAATAACAAAACGTGGAACACTAAAACTGACCCTGTCACACATCTTCGGCAGCCGCAATATTTTGAAAGACTTCCAGGCTTCAGACCAAAGCAATTGATTAGACTCGATTTGCGTTAGCCCCGCCCACTGACTTTTAATGGGTGAGTTTGACGGATAAAATAAATTCATGAAGCACTGCAACAGGACCATGAAATAATTAATTAAATAGTGAAATAATTATAAATAAATTTTACATTAAATTAACTGGTATTTTAATGAATTAATGACACATTTAAGTATTTATTTAAAGAATTATTTATATTTCATTCTGTCCCTTTTGATCTTCCATAGACTCGGTTGCTTGTCACTTGTTTTGTAACATATCAAGGATATTTTTGGTTTTATTGCAGTCAATTAAAACGTTACACCCGGTATTTTATTGTTATTGTAATGGAGGGGGAATAATACAAGTAATGATAAGTTAAATTAGGGCCAGGGTCATCCATCTGGACCACTTCTGTCTTCTCTTAAGTTTGATTGTAAATGCTACATAGTATACACAAAGATTAAGAGCTGGATTTTAGACATATGTCCACATCAGTGTAAGAGGTCCTTTCCGATGAGTGTGCTTCATTTTTAGGAAATATGTCACATCATTGTGTCTTAAACCAAAGCCTCTGTTATATTTTTTACTTGTTTATCAGTTTTAATCAGGTTCATTCCTATTATGTATGTTGAGGCTGCTGTCTTCTTTATTCAAATAGCTCATGCTCTCAAAGGAGCTCATTAGCTCTCTGATTAGCATGATGATCAACAGTCATTGAAACTTACCTTGGATAAGGAACACAACATCTGCAGTGGTGCAATCTGTCAGGTAACTTGTGCATACTGTTTCTTCACCTTCTAAATTGTTTTTTTTGTTTATTCTGTTTCAGATTGTGCCGATGAAGTAAGTTATACCACTAAAATGGACCCCTGCAACTGAGACGCAAGCACATGTTGTGTTTTGCTCAGCAGCTGAGATCTATCAGCAGCATAAGCCATGCCTGACAATTTAAATCCCCCTTTTTTTTGCTCAAAGCAATAAAAAAGAAGAAAAAAAACAAAACAACTACATGCCTCCACATGTAGAGCCCCTTAAGTGCATCCTTCTCAGGGTTCCCGCGGATCCTTTTTAAAGTTTTAAAAGGCATTGAATTCATTAATCTAAAAATAAGGCCTTAATTGGCATTAAAATGTCTTAAATCAGTATTTCAAAGTTCTTAAAAATGCTGACAGGGGCCAGAGGATTTAATGCATTTTTCTCTGACATTACAATTTGAAATCTCAAAATAATTGATAAAACATTTATTTTTTAAAATAATTTACCGAATGCCTCTCGCCTTAACGCCACGTAGATCAGGATAGCGGAAGCAACAACACTTATTTTAGAAATGTAGTCTGACAGGAGAAGACTCATTAACCTTCATGAAAGAAGCGCTACCTGATTGGCTGATAGTACGCTGAAACCGCTACCAGGCAATGTGTACGAGGCACATTGCCAGGTATTACGCAGTTTTGTTCTACCCTCGTCTCCACCGCTCCTCCACCCCCGTCTCCGATACAAGCACCAGTGCAAACAGCGACAGACCTCCGGACAACATTTGGATGTACCCCTACACTGAAAGCAGAGGTACTGTGGTGTCTGAACACAGTAAAGAAACACCATTCATATAAGTCAAATGAGGGAGTAGGTGACTTATTCCGCGCAATGTTTCCGGACTCTGAAATTACCCGTACATTTGCGTGTAGTTCCGACAAGATGGCCTACATTAGCAAGTTTGAATTAGGCCCGTACATCTAAGGCAAAATTGTCTTGATTTATGTTATTGTTTTCCATGTGTCACACACTAGACAGTGTTTTTTTTTTTTTTTCTCAACATTTGAAGTAGATCATATAGCTTTTTCACTGGATCAAAAAAGTAATGTATTATGTAATAATAATCATTGGGGAAAGATTGTCCATAACCCTAAGAAATTGATGTCATTTTTTTTTCTTCAGTTTTGGTTATTGTAAAGTTGGTCTTAAATTTCACTCCAAGTGGCATTAAAAGTCTTAAAAAGTCTTAAATCTAACTTGCCTTAAGCTGTAGGAACCCTGCTGCTGGAGTGACTGCCCCCTCTTCCAGATAGGCTCTGCCTCATCCTTTGTCCATACCCTTCTTCACTGGCCTCCCATAACTACGCATCACAATGCTGCTCCACCTGAGAATGGCCAATACCTGAGGTCCCATGCGTCCGGTGAGCACCGATTCAGACGGTCCTGTTCCTCTTGAAAATCTCTCTTGCCCCTATCCCATTGTGGGTCCCCTGCCTGCCTCAGAGATGTCCCTGCTCCAATCACTGGGGCCAGTACAAAGCTGGCTTGGCCAGGAGCTTGAGAAGTGCGGGATTGATGCCATGATTTACACCCGCTATGTCCTCAGCCTTCTCCTGCATGACAGTTACGACTACGACCTGCAGGACCAGGTACCCTTTTTAACAACTAGTCAACATTAACAAATGCCTGTAGTTAATTGAAAAAGCATGTAAGATAATTGTTGTTGTTTTTTGTTTATGTGGTGTATTGTCCATTGAAATGGGTGGTGAGGTTTCTTCAATAGGGGAAGTTGGTGTGGGGAATATAATGACATTGTTATGGGAAGATATTAATCTGCCAGGAGGAGTTAACGATGGGGCTTTTATGTCATGGCACTTGTCCCACTGACTTATCTACAGTTTGTTTTCTGTGAGTTGCTATTACATCTGTTAGTATACAGTTGTTTAAAAATTGTTATTATATATAAGCATATCTATGAATGTTCTTGCACATTTCCATGTGGATATATAGCATAGTATGGTATAATCTATACATCTTCATTGTTAATAATTAACTTGTCCCTCGTGACTGATGACTCTGTTTGTGTTTGAAAGGAAAATGACATCTTCTTAGGCTGGGAGAAGGGAGCTGGGAAGAAATGGGGTAAGAGTAAGAAGAAAGGAGGGACTGACCTGAGTCTTGAGGAAATGAAGAAACAAGCTGCTGTGCAATGCCTCCGCTCCGCATCTGATGAAGTAAGCATTGTCCTTGCCTGATAATTACTGTAAATGTAATTATGTTTATGTGTTGTTTTTCTAATAATGCCAGAGGAGTGAGCAAATAAAACTTTTTTTCCTGTGGCGTAAAATAATCTTTTTCTTAAATCATTGTCGGTCTGGAGGAATACAAACCATTCATTACTTGGTTTCATATTTTAGTGAAGGAGTGGGCCAGGCCAGGCTCTGTTCGGTTTTGGTGCTGATTTGGCTAACATTGCAACATATGGTACTTTTTTTGTCACTTATGCCAAGTTTTTCAGACATATTTATCTTTTTAAACTCTGAGTGTTTATGATTTGGTGCAAGTCCAGATAACATTCTGGATCTCTTTGAGCTATGTAGGATTGTTTGTCCTCCTTTTTCAAAAACTTTTCAGTGAGTAGGATGAAAAGAATTCTTAAAAAGAAACATGAGGATGTAATTTGTTTAATTTTGTCAGGAATTTGTTCCTATGTATTCCTTGTTGCTTGTTAGGGTGCAGTAATGCAGATATTAAATGCGTGAATCGCGTGAATAGTCAGTGAATAAAGCTTATCAATGTGGGAGACTAAAGCATTGAACGACAGGAGTAAATTAGTTAGTCTTCATTAGAAGGGTTATACTAAGGTCAGCAGTTAAAAGTTCTCAGCTGACATAAGCCAATGTTGTCCTGAGTTACAATACATGACCTTCAAAGGAATGGTACAAGTATTTATTCCTCAACTATAGTGTACTTAATGCAGTCTTTTGTGTGACAAAGTTACAAGGAGATTTGCTGACATTTTTTTCTGTTGCCAGCAATAATGAGGAAGGTGTGCTTTAGATGAGACTGACACAAAGCTGGGGGGAGAGTAGGGGGAAGGGTCTGCAAGGCAAGAGGAGGAGTGTTTAGCTCTTCTCTGGGGACTGGACTCTGCGGTCTATTTTTTAACCAGAACACGCTGCACAGGATTGCAGCAGTGAGCAGCAGACTCAGTTGGCTGTCAGCTGACTGGCATTAGCACAATGATGCAAGAGGAAATGCAGGGCAGGAGAAAACCTTGTTTTGCCTTTCATGAGGTGGCATGGTAAGGAATATTACTTTCTGGATGAATGAACAGGGAGTGAGTAAGGTAGAATGTGTGGCAGGATTGAGATTGGGCAGCAGCTATGCTGTGATATGTTGAGTCATATGTTTGGACTGTACTGGTTTGATCCAAGATAGCACTGTAACTTGGTTGTGTTGTTTATTTTAAACTCATTTTGTTTATGTGTTTTCATCAACCCCAACTCAATCTGAGAAGCCAGTCAAACAAACATGATATGTAGTAAATGTTAAGGGTTTTAGAAGATTGTGGATTGTGTTCAGCTGTTTGTTTATATTATTTTGATTTAATTTTTTTGGAAACCATTTCTGCACTATATCTAAATATAGCACAGTCATTACCAAGCATGCCCAATCGCTCACAAGTCAGCTGGTTTGATTTGTATCAACCACGTGCCTTTCATGCTTTCTTCTGAGTCACATACTTGGGGTCAAGGTATCTAAATTAAAGACAGTTTCGAGTTTGGTATTTTTATTTTCCGTGTATTCTAGGACTGGAATGTGTCATCTGATCCCTAAAGTGAGCACAATGTACCACTAATACTAATGCTCTTGGTGTGATGTTGGTTGAAATTGTCGTCAGTCACTACTGAGATATTTTTAAATACATTTATCCCTATTCCTGGATATAAAACCTTCACCAAACATGTTATTATATCGGTCTGCTTAGAGCAACTTCAACTATTGTTCAAGCTCAAAATATTAATGACATTCACAGCTATTTAACATAATTTCCAGTAATTAAATTAAATTAATTAAATTAATTGCATTTTGTTACTCAATGGCTGGTCACACCTTAGGCTGGTTGTAGTTGATTTTGTCATTTGGTTGACTACTATGACACTAAAACCTGTCTCGTGTCATCTTCTTCTGTGCAGAACTCTGGAATTGAGAGCCTGGTTGAAGAGCTTTGCTCTAAACTTAAGGACATCCAAAACAAACAGAAAGGTTTGGCTCACTTTCTTAACTAATAACAACCTGTTGATTTAAAAATATAAAAAGTCAAGTGATAAGTGTTTTAATGAGATGTTATACTGTTCAATGTCTCCTACAGAGGAAAAACAGATTCAAAAGAAAGCTGATGGCGCTCAGTCTCCAGATCGAGCTGAGTCCCCCTCTTCAAAGGACCAGGTGGAAATGTAAGCTCCATCATCATGGTCTTGATGTACCTCTGCTTTACAGAACACACTCATATTTTGGGGTTATGTGAACTACAGTGCTGTAAACTGCATTAAAACAATCTTTTCTCTTGTTTGTTGTTACTGCAGGTATTATGAAGCCTTTCCTCCTTTGTCAGAGAAACCTGTTTGTCTCCAAGAGATCATGACGGTGTGGAACAAGGCTAAGGCCTGCGCATACTCAAGTTCTTCATCCTCTGCAGCCCCACAGACGAGCACAGACACCTCTTCCCCAAAAGATTGTAACAGTGAAGGTGAGGCTGCAAAGGAGCGAAACCTCGAGGCATGTGGTACCATCGCTACTGTGACCAATGAAAGAGGCCAGCAACGACGAAGCAAGAGGGAGAAAGAAAACCGATACCATGGTGGAGCAGCAGTAGAGGAGAAATCTACCGTCCATTCTAAGAGACAGACCAGACACAGATCTGAGGGCAAATACAGACCAAGATCCTGGTCATCTGGCTCTAGTGAGGCAGGCTCGAGCTCAAGTGGGAACCAGGGTGACACAAAGTTGTCCAGAAGCAAGGCAGTTAGAATAAGGCACAAATCTAGAGAAGCTGCAAAGAATAAGCGAATACGCAACAGCGGGCAGGTGAAGCTGCAGATGAAGGTAATTGACAAAGAAGAGCGAAGAAATGCAGGAGGGAGCAGTAGCAGTGCAACTGGGGGTGCTGCCAAACAACAGCTTTACAAAAAGGGGAAGAGACCGCTTAAGGAGATTCATAAAGATCCAGGCTGGGTGGAAGCAAAAGAGTCCGGAGTTGAGGCCAGAAATAAAAAAGAATATATGGAGGAGCCACTATGGTACACAGAGCCCATTACAGAGTATTTTGTACCTTTCAGCAGCAGACAAAGCAAGCTGGAAACTAAGTACCGAAACAAGATGGACTCTTCGGACGGCTTCACCTTGTCAACTGATATCGAGAGGCTACCGGAGAGAATCCAGGGAATCTGCATTGCCAATGAGAGCTACCAGAGGGCTTACCTCGCAGCAGGCTCATTCGTGGGTGGGCACTTTGTGGAAGGGCCTGGTGAAACAGAAGAGGAAACTGCTGAACTCACTGGGACCTCAAGCTGCCTTCAGCCAGAGGATAGTAGAGATTTAGATGACAAGCATCTGTCTGAATTCACTCACTTCTATGAAGTTGATATTTATCAATCCATATTGGATACTAGTGCCTCAGACTCGATACAAGAGAGTCGGATCTTAAGCATGATTCGACAAAAACGCAAAGAGCAAAGAGACGTAGAGGCAGAATGTTGTTTAATGTTAGATGGCCTTGAGCAGCAAGGGAAAAGTGC
This sequence comes from Remorina albescens, assembly GCA_034769265.1. Lineage (NCBI taxonomy): Eukaryota > Metazoa > Chordata > Actinopteri > Carangiformes > Echeneidae > Remorina > Remorina albescens. Next base: position 4,341,717 of record CM068495.1, on the reverse strand, counting down.
AATACGGGCAGACTCACAGGAAGCTTCGGGATCTGTTGGATTCTTAATGGAGGATCTTGAAAACTTGGCTCAAGTGTGGGGATGCTATTCACCATCGACTTCAGAAGATATAGATGGAGAAAGCTTTATAGGAGAATCGCCAATTCGGCTTTCTCCCCTTCTTGATGGTGTTTCATTCACCTTGAGCAAACTATCTGGAAATTTGGAGGAGCCACCTGTTCCTGAGGCCACCAGTGAACCATCTGGCTTGAGCTCATCCTGCTTCTCTCTTTTTGAGCTGCAGTATGACAGCCCCACTTTTCCTTTTCCCCGTGACTCACTCCCCCTTGGTCACGAAAACAACACAGATGTCTGTAGCTGTCTCGACCCACATTCTAATAAACAGTCTCGTTTGCTAATATGGACCAAAAATAGTGCCTTTGACGAAACTGAACACTGTTCTAACCTTTCAACGCGAACTTGCAGTCCGTGGTCTCATTCAGAGGAGACCCGTTCTGACAATGAACAAGGAAACGCTCCGACAGAGGAAGCTGCTCAAATTGGCAATGAAGAGATTGATTGTATAATCCCTCCTCTCTCTAGTACATATCTAGAGGAAGATATCTTGGATTTTTTGCAAGAGGAGACTGGCTGCAAGTGTGAGGAGGTCAGTGTTAGCACAGCATCCAATCAGACCTTCACCAAAAAATCTAAATTGGAGTCCATTTGTGGTATAGCATTAGAAGCAGATGAAAGTAAACAGTACAGCACTGGCATGTTTTCGGACAACACAAACCAACAGAATGATGATTACAGCTCAGGGATAATAAAGGACATTTGGACTGCAATCAAAGATGGCAAATCTGTAATGTCAAGGCAACAAACAGAAAAAACAAGCGAGGGGCTGTTTTCAGATGAGTCTGGCAGGTACTGCTCCAGCTGTCCGGAGGTGCAGGCAAAAGGACTTCCAATTCAGGGACCTCAGAAAAAAGCAGTGCAGCGGTCAGAGTATCACCTTTGGGAAGGCAAGAAAGAAGAACAGGACTTAGCCAAAAACAAACTCTCCAAGGTAGACGGTGCTGGGGATTACATGACTCCGTCCAAGCCCTGGGACTTGAACTCTGACAAGGAGAGTACATCCTTCATCCTAGGAGGTGTGTATGGAGAGTTGAAGACACTAAGTGGTGATAAAAATTGGGCTGTTGTACCGCCAAGTGACACCCAAGATAGCCTGCTACAGTGTGCTGCTGCAGCTGCAACTGCTTCTAGCTCTGATATGCTCACCATCACTGGCACAGATGTTTTCATGAACACGAGCAGCTGCTTTGCCCCTGGGCAAAGGCCCCTGTGGAGGCCTCTTGTGTCCTTTGGACAGAGTGACCAGGCCATTCGAGGAGGTGGAGATGGATTGAATAAGGGATTTTCTTTCATCTTCCATGAAGATTTGCTCGGATCTTACGGAGGCTTGCATAGTGAGGAACAAGGTTTAGAATACCCGTTCACATCCTTCAACCTAAACAATCCCTTCTCTCAAGTCCTCCATGTTGAGTGTTCTTTTGAGCCTGAGGACATGGCTTCTTTCAGTCCAGGGTTCAAGCCCAAATCTATTCTTTGCTCGGACTCGGAGAACGAAGCCTTCCACCCACGAATATATGGCATCAACCGGACGCAGTACAGGGCCATTCGCATATCCCCCAGGACTCATTTCCGACCAATTTCAGCCTCAGAGTTATCTCCTGGAGGAGTAAGTGATTCAGAAGCTGAGACTGATAAAGAGGAGATGAGTTTCCCTGTCCTGGCTCCAGTGGACGTCTTTGATGATCCTCAGGCAGACCTCAAACCTCTGGAAGAGGATGCAGAATGTGAGGGCCCATATTACGGGAAGTCAGAACTGGAATCTGGTAAATTTTTACCCAGATTAAAGAAGTCTGGCATGGAGAAGAGTGCCCAGACTTCTCTGGATTCACAGGAGGGGTCCAGTACCCTCCTGCCAATCGCTGAGCAAGAGATTTGCTTTGACTGCAAAACAGCAGCATCTGCATCAACTGCAGGTGGACAGACGGACGTCTCAGTTGCCAAGATTCAAAAAGAAGAATCTTCAGGAGAGAAACAGTCCTGCATATGTGCACCAGCAGGTCAGGTCCCTAAATATGGGATTGCTTATGACTTTGTTGGAGATGAGCTGGAGGTGAGGGTCTCTTTGTAATTATTATCTAGGTTTTTCAGTCTATTGTGACCAGAGTGCTAGATAATATGAACCTAATCAGTATTTCTGCAGTATTTCATAATCCTAACATCGTCTGTTATCTGGTTCCACCTGTGATTTCTCAGGAAGCTGCTCACTTAAACACACTAACCACTTCTCATTTGTTTTGTTTAGTTCCCTCAGTTAAATATAAGTGGTCAGGGAGGAACTGGCAACCAGCAAGATGAGTGCTGGTGGCAGAACACACTCTATTCCCCCCTTTTGCCTGGCGCTCAGTGTACAGGTAAATGTGTTCTGCAAAAGCATTTTTTAATTCTCTATTTTATTTCATGGACGTTAAACGAAATTAGTCAGTAAATGTTTTTTATTTTGCCCCAAGATGATCTCTTTCAACGTGTTAGCTCTAGGGGTTAAAGTAATCAGTAAACATACAACTTGTTGAACACAATTCAGTGTACATATATGGTCCAACTTAAACTTGGTCCAATAAAACATAGTTTAATTTGTTATAATTTATCACTCAGAGAATAAGAAGAAACTTTTTTTTCTGCTGGTGTTGATTGGAAACTGTATAAAGATACTGTATTATGGTTATAGTGGAATGACCACAGGCTGACCTACAAATGCCTAAATCTTTCTGCCACAAATGCACTCTGACACTGCTCTCCAAAGGTATTAAATAGTGTTATATGCCATTGAATGAAGCCTACAAGTTTATAATAATGAAAGTATTTATTGGATGTGGTCAATAAACTAACAGTAACGGTAATGTCTTAAAAGTAAAATGTAAGCACAACAGAGAGTAAAGCTGGATAATGGCACAGGAAGTAAGGAAGCAAAACAGGAAGTGAAAAAATGCTACATTTCCTCTGTTTGGATCCTACAATATGACCACCCCTGCAACAATATTTACATGTGATCTGAAATGTGCTTGTCTTAGCAGTTAGGTGGAATACAGCAGGACCTCCTTGATCTGGATGTAGAGACACAATTTATTTGGTGGATTAATTATACAGTGTAAATGTATGATTTAACTTCAAAGAGAACCTCAAAATAAAATATGCTTTATTTGTTGTAAACCTTAATTGATTAAAGTTGTCAGTTGAAAATGTGAATTTATACTTTAATGTTGCAGTTCATTGAAAATATACTATAGACTACGTAGATACAATACATACAGAGTGTCAGCTTGTCGCACAGGCTTTTTCCATCAGGATTAGTGTCAGGTAACTGAGGGATCGATCATATATCGACATGTGAGGTGTCAAAACATGTGAGCCATCTACATTGTATCCACATTTTTTATAACAGCTTTAAAAACCCACTGAATGAATGTGGTAAAGGCATTTTCTGTTGCCATCAAGCTGAAGGGTCAAAGTGACAGCTCACAAACACTACCCTCTAAAATGGTCACAAGCTGATTACAGAAAATATAAAATTTAACAGACAGGAAGTATAGGAAATGATCGTAGGGCAAACACTGAGAGATGCGTAGATATTTTTATATGCAACACACTAACAGTTTTCCCTGACTTCCATCCCCAGGGAGCAGTAACATTTGAATACTCCAGTTTTGCAGTGGATGCTCATCTTCGAGAGGAAACCCTCCTCTTGTGACTGGACCTCTACCAGCAAAGATTCAGGGTCATCTCAGAGCTGAAAAACCTAATGTAGGCTAATTTGTCTGAGACACCCCCTCCAAAACCCACGCACATAACCCTGTTGGTTTTCATTTACTAACTTAAATCCATGTGTAATCAACAATCAGATCAACAAAAAGTGAGTGAAAATAGGAAAACTCAAAAAACATGTTCTGTCTTTGAGTGATGCCATGTGCGGACATGCATTTTAGAATTTGTTTCAGTTGATTCTTCTGTACACTGATCCTCATTCATGTCTCACAGGTAGTAGGGACAATCTTTTGTTCTATCCTTGTCAGTTTTGTTCCCGCCATTTTGCTTTTGAACTCGGTTACTGGTAGTTGGTGGTGCCTGAATGGGTGTGCATGTGTTTGTCCAGCCAGTCGCACTCCTCTTTTTCTAGTTAAACCTAATGTTGTGTGAAACAACTGCTATTGCATCCTCTACTTTCCATCTTGTCTTCAGAAAGACAATATAAGGATGTTTGGATTTTTGAGTTGTTTAAGAATTTGAGAGTTTATTAATTTAAATAGTTTGTTTGGAAGACTTTCTGAATGTGTCTTTCAAAAGCTAGTAGTAGACATAGTATGGTTTGTGAGGCTAAAATAAAAACAAACAAACAAAAAAAAACCTCTAAAAATTACAATAAAAAAAGAAAAACAGGAAATCAGTTTTGTTGGCAAAGATACTAATAACCTACCTGAAATGCAATGCTGTAAAAGAATATGGGAAAAACAAAAAAAAGTTTATGTTTTGGGGTCAAGACCCGTCATGACTACAGCCATTTCTGCAGACACCTGTGTTGCGATTAAATGAAACATTTATTTTTATTTTTCTAATTTCCATGGTACAGACTATTGGTGCTATAAGTATGTTGACAAAAATTCTTTCAAAGTTGCAGTTCCACTTTATTTTTGTGAAAATTAAAAGAAAAACAGTTATGCCTGATTCTTGATTAATGCGGCTTGTTTTTTTTTTTTGTTGTTGTTGTTGTTATTTTTGTTGTTGTTTATTTTGCTTTTTTTTTTAAGTAACCTCTTAGTTGTCAGGCCTGTAAGAGCTGAAGCAGAAACGTGTGCAGGTATTTAATTTGCATTAATTTGCAATTTAATTCTATGTTTCCAGAAAGTTCAAAAGCAGCATTCAGTGATGATTACTGTCCATGCTGCAACTTAACAAACCAGGTGAGGTGAGGTGAGGTGAGGTGAGGTGAGGTGAGGTGGGGTGAGGTGGGGTGAGGTGGGGTGAAGTGGGGTGAAGTGGGGTGAAGTGGGGTGAAGTGGGGTGGGGGGGGGGGCGATGATCAAACCAAAAACATGGCATAATTACACTAAGGTACAAATGCTTTTTTTCCCATGTGAGGTGTGTTTTATTTTTTTAGTTTTTGGTTTACAATATATCATGTTAAAATATTGAGTAATGTCTCACTCTGTATGTCAGCATAGTGAAGGCACTGGTTCAGAGTGAGTGTACTAGAACTTTATCTCAGAGAAACGCGAATGTATGCAGTTCACAAACAAATTAAATGCATTAGTGCCCCAACAATTTGAACAGACCCCGAACAAAGTAGCTATAAAACTGTTGAAATGTTTTTCTAACTTCTTGTGATCTCTGCTATGAAAATTGAAAATAGTTTAATGAATAAGTATCTCCAGATCCATAAGAACAGTAGCAAGGTGATGTTTCTCATACCTTGAAACGGAAGCACAGACAACTAAAAACTTTCCTTATGTTAATGGGTAATTTACCATGTCCTCAGCGCCAGCAGACTTGCTGTGTTGCAACATGGCAAGTGAAGGCGGGCACAGCTTTGGAAATGGCTTCCTCATTTGAAAATGCAACAATTGTAAAGGCCCAGCATTTGTTTGATCCAATGCCCCTTCATTTGGGAAAAAAAGACCTCCCAAGTAGCTGAATGAAAGTTAATCAACTTCAGGGTCTTGTCACCTTTCTTTGACAGTCATCAGACACTCAGGAATTTTTTAATATAAGCATACTGCATAATCTACACTTAGACCAGACCCGTGACAGTGCATTGATGCATTAATGTAAAACCTTTCATTGATTGTAGGGCAGTAATTATTGACAGGCGTTATTTCCGGGCAAACTCCAGAGGTGACTGTCATTAATTTAGAGCCGTATGTGTATGGAGAAAAGAAAAATGAGAACTAAGCCATTGTAGATTGCATAACCAATGTGGAGGGGAATTAAAAAGCCCTGAGTCCTATGCAACACCTTGGCGTATATTTACATTCAACAGTAAATGGAGAAAAGTCATTCAGTTAATTTTGCATGTTGATTATTTTTGAGTGAGGGACACCTGAGGAAAAAAAAATAAACCATGGAATGTCTGGAAATGCAGCATGCAAACATCTCTCTCCATCTTTTTATGTTTTGTTGAATAAAAAAAAAACTTTTAGTTAAAAAAATATGATTGAGGTGATATTAACGATTGAAAGAATGTGATATGACTGTGTGTGTGAATCTGTCAGTGAATGCGTGCAAGAAGCTAACATGGGAGTTGAAAGGAATGCATCACACCTTTCTCTGTTTAATTCTTCCATTTTCATAGGCCATGTTGGAGAAAAAAAAACTACGGATAAAACAAAAAGTATGGCGAGAAAATGCATTTAGTGGCTGTATATGCATTTGGAACGACATTGACAGGGTGCGTGAGCTTCAGATGCATATCTAGCACTGAAAACTTGAGTTTTGCTCGTCTTTTCATTTCCACCTAGATGATGCTCCTTCACTCTCACCCTTCCTCTATGTTCCTCAATTCCATCTGTTTCGAGTAGCTGTGTCGTTCTAATTTCATGTACACCCTGAGTAAATTATTTTGTTTCATTGTGGATTTTCTTAACATCTAATAAAGGAATAAACCAAACCTCAGCCTGTGAACCGCTGCCTTTTTGGTTTTTAATTTTGTTCATTTAGGAAAGATGACTGCTCAAAAAAGGGAGAACAGCTTGACATGTTGGCTACATGACCTCATGGTGACACTAGAGGGCAGGGTAAGGACACTAGATGTCTTCATTATTTCAACCATGCACCATTTGCAACCATAGATTTTTCTTTCTATATTCTTCTGAAGATAATACTACGATAGATGTCTCAGAGAAATCCTGAGACAGCTGTTTAAACAGTGCTGTCACAAAACTAGGACAACCATTATAGTGTTGTGGTTAATCAGTGTATTAACAGTGGACACATCACCATCCACCAAGTTTAGAATACAATAGCACCATCACTTATTAAAATTCTTTTTTTTCCCTTTTTACCCAATTTTTTTATTCGGCTGATTTGAGATTTAGGCCACATTTTGTTGGAATGAGAATGAGATTAAGGAAAGCATGGGTGGTGCTGAGACACCTGCCCTTTTGACCTCTGACAAGATAAGGGCCCTTTTTCTATTTCTTGGTCAAGTTTCATTTTATAATTTTTAAATGTCTTTCAATTCCAGAAAAAAAAAAGCTGAACGGCCAGGCCATTTAAATCCAACACTATCTTACTGTTGATACATTTTTTGGGAAACTCTTCAGTAACATGCCAAAAATAGATTTTATTCAGTACCTAGAATGACTGCAGCCTAACTGTTGCACTTGGACACTGGCCTGTATTGTAGGCTTGAGGGTATATTGATTGGTTTACTGATTTCTAAATGTAAAATGCATTTCCTTAGTATACATGTTTATTTATATTTAACATATGCATAGGTGTACGGTTACTGAAATATGTAAGGAACTTTTATATGTAATGGAAAACATTTTTGTGACGCCCTTTCATTTGAGCCCTTGCCCCCCAATGCATCTGTGCATGGCCCTGTTGTGCTAGTGTAGATTCATCAGTTTTTAAAATGTGTTTATTAATGACAAAACAATTAAATTTCCCATCTTCATTTTGTATGGGTTACTTAATTTCAAATAGGCTACGTATGTTTATGTTTTGGTGGTCTCACCGGATATCTTTTCTTATTATGAGACGAATAAATTGTGTGAATCTCAATTGCTGGGGCTAGAAACAGTCGATATTCAACTTAAATTAAATGATATCTTAACGTTAAACTGAATTATATATGCCGCGCTGTGTATGAAATTGTAGGTCTGGGGAATGTAGTTCTGTATGATGGGATGGGGCTGCTGTGGGGTCGATTATTAATGCCTGCAGGTCCAGACAGGTGAACGCATCGACGGTGGACATTCTTGACTCGATTACAGCACGCTCTCGAAACAAGTTTGTTTTAAAATGGCGGCGGAAACGTCGACGCAGGTACGGAATATTTAGGTATGGCTGACAAACTTGTATACGCGGCAGGTCGTATCCTGGCAATGTAGATACATGTCACCTAATTGATGTAGTGACAGCAAAAGTAAGAAGGAGGAGAAAAAGGAAAACTCTCGTGTGAACTTATTTTGGTTCCACTTGAGGAAGCGCTGCTGAAATGTGAGGTGGCGTCGGCAACAAGTGCACTTCGGCGAGAAAATCCGGTTTTGACGCGGCGTTTCTGTTTACCGGCCGCCTCACCTCCATTAGCTGGATGTATGCGTTTGTCCTGACATATTGCCTAACGCCGGCGATTTCCGTGTGCTCTTAAGCTACGACGAGGAAGGCAGAGAAGGTGATGATGGTGCAGCAGTAAGTCACAGCATCATCATGGACCGCTCCGGTCGGCGGATACCTGCCACCCACCTGTAGCATCGTCCGGCAGCATGGCGAACACGACCCTCGGCTCCCAGGACCGGACAGACAGCTGCTGTGGTAGGTGTTCATCCCGGGCAGCACACAAGCTCTGACCCGGTGCCCGGTGTTAAATATGCTGCTTTCCTTGACAACCTTACAGGCAGCGCAAAAATGCTCTTAAAAGAAAAAAAGAAGTTAACAACGACTTTAAATTTCAAACATTTACACAATGACTAAGACATAACATTGCGCTGCTATATCAGCGGAGATTTCGACATACATTTGAAAGACTGAAAGGCCATTTGCTGAGATATAATTTCAAGCTGATATCTTTCCACTTTAAAAAAAAAAAAAAAATGAAATAAGACTGAAACATTGACCTCTACGGTTGCCGTAATGGCCAACCACGGACTTGCCAAGTTAAAATTTGAGTGATTCCAAAAGTGTTCATTGAATGAATGTGTAAATGGCTTGGGTATCCAGGGCCGTTTCAAAATAGTTTCTGTATTATATGTATTATCCTCTTGATTGACTCAATCAAGGAGAAACCATTTTCTTGGAAAACTACTTTTTCCCCGCATTCCAGACTTTGATGTTGGCCAGCCCAACCTGAGTTTGGTGAAACAAAACAGTGAAGTTGAATTTCCTCATGGTGCTTATTGACACTGATAATATCACTCACAGAACAAGATTTGTGGGTGTTTCAATTAGGACGACAATAACAAAAGCCTTCTTCGTGTGCTTGTGTTGGCATGGCTTTCATACTGCTGCATTTTTATTCAAATAAATACATTGGAAATAAGGATGCCAGTTTTATGTGGCTCTGATAACAACAACAGTAATTATGACTTTGGGAACAATCTGCCATATATTGTTGAGCAGTAGTTGTACATTATTTTCACTGTGGCACAGGATCAACCTGGGACAAAGTCTACCAGGCTCACATGACCACATGTTGGTCATGGTTTAGAGCTTGGGTAAAGAATTTGACTTTATGTACCAGTAATTTGGGAAACCTTATTGGGTTGGGCTTTTGGCTCATCTGTCAAATAATTTGATTTGACAGTGAGTTACATTCACATTAATCATTCAGATGGCCTATAATTGAGATAACTGGTTCTTAGATATTGTTTATATAAACATCCCAAAGCAGAGCATGAAAAACAAGTAATACCAAACTCAACTGAAGTTCTACATGAAATGACAAATGTGTTTTCGAAGCCTTTGTTTCTCCTTAACTTGTCTTTAAAAACAGAACACCTCCGCATTGACTACTATCAACTGGATCTGGAATGTGTGACAGTAGGGGATGGGAATGTGTCTGTCCCTTAGAGTCAGGAGTTTAATTAATGCTGCTTGAGACCTTAAATGCACTAGCTGTAGCTTAGCTTCCCAGCTGGTGTTAAAGCATGATATATGCCAACAGGAGCCCTGTTCTCATTACAGAGCAGAGTCCTGTTACAGCCTGGCTACTGCTGGATTAGTTTTCACCTCTAAAGGCTCCCCCTCCTATGTGTTTAATGCCTTGATCTAGTGGAAAAAAAAATTGATAATGTTATATTTAGATGGGATGTTGAAGTCCTTTTTTTTTTTTTTTGTTTTGTTTTGTTTAATTTTTTTCCCTTTTGGTTCATTGTTTATGAGATAAAATGTCAGCAGAGCAGAACAGAGTATAATAGTGTGACCCTAGAGCGGAAATGACCCTTTTGTCTACTTTCTGTGCATTGTGTATGTACTACTTAGTACTTAGTACTAAGTCAGCAATCAGGTGCGTTGAGTTCTCACCGTAATGGGACCTTTTCTTCTTTTAGTTGATTTAGGTTCTGGTAATTAAAATCAAATTAACTGAGTGTTATTTTCTTTCGAAGGTGTGTCTGGAGTAGCCGTATTGGAGAATGGCTTTGTAGTCAAAGACCCAGCTGCCTCTGATCTCCACAGTCACACCAACTGCCATGAAGTCAGTACAACCCAGCAAAGTGAGCCCGTCCTGTCCATTCACATCCCATCCTGCTCCTCTACCCCAAGCTACTACAGCAGTCCCCAGATAAGCTACTCAGACCTGGACCAAGACAGCCACAGCTTGTCCTCCCAGGACTCAGGCATCCCAACACTAGAGATCAACCAACCAGAGCCCATTGTCCACAGCCACCAACCCCCAGGCAACATCCTGGAAACCAGTCATGATTCTCCTGCCACTTTAACTTTGGATGATGATCCCACTAACAACCACTCTGTCCCTAAATCCTCCACCTTCCCCCGCAGCGGGTACGACTCAATCCGTCTCTTCAGTCCTGCCATCAGATTATCTGGCACCACAGGAATGGGTCTTGGTGGTGGAGCCTTAAACCGGAGTGATGACATCTCTGTGTGTAGTGTGTCAAGCATGAGCACCGAACTGTCAGTCTCCAATGAAGACATTTTGGGTTTTCCAGTCACTTCTGACTCCAGCGCCATTGTCACCTTGGAGACAGATGACGTTGGTGCTGCTCACTTTTCAGAAGTGATGCTATCATCTTTGAGGAGCCCCAGAGACCCATGGAGTCCCATACAACCAAATCTGGGCCTGGGTGTCCTACAGCAGGAAGAGGATGGCAGGCAAAAGAAACTGGGAACTCTGGCAAGCTTATTCAACAGGCAAGTCCACTTGTGCGTCAAAATATATCTACTTATGAAGGATAAATCTTTTTTTATAGAGGGAAAATCTAGAGTTGTTAAATTTAATTCAAACTGGAAAAGCAATGATCTGCACCTTTAAGTTTAAAACTATTGGATTTGGCTCTATAAGATTTGTCAACATGCATTATTACAAGTTGTAGTAATTTCTCACCAAAAATTACTTTGTCATCCATGCATTTATTCCCGTGCAATGTGACAGCCACTATCTGCAATCATTCAGAAACTCAAGCTAGCACTGAGCGAGGCAATGCGTTCACACTTTACGTCTGTCTAAAACAAAAAGTAACAAATACACCCCTCCTCTCAGTCTCCTTAAAAAACTCCTCCAACCAAATTCATTAATGCGAATTGCAAAATCAATGACTCACTGGTGAAATCCAGAGCAGCTTAGAACTTATGGACACTCTTTCTCACCACCATCTCCCCTATTCTCTTCTCTCTGTTGCGCTGTGCATGAACACAAATGCAGCCTGTTGCTGATTGGCTGCAAGAGTTTTGTGTTACTTGGTCCAATTTTGGGCAGTCCAGGAACACCTGTGATTTTTTTTTTTTTTTGTTTGTTTGTTTGTTTGTTTGTTTTCAGCAGACACACATGCAGTTAGCCTAAAAAAAGCTACCATTCGTCTCTGTAAATGTTATATGTGGAGCTTTGCTATAATAGATGTTGGCTGACACAGTTCACTGTGACATTTTAGGACTTGAACATGGGTGCCATACATGAACTCACAGATCTGATGTCTGTTTGAGCTGTTAAGTTTACCGTGTTTCCTCCCATGGCATCGTTTGGGTACTGTCTCCTGGTTGTCTGTGACTTGCCTGTGATGATGCACATTGTCTACATACATCAATCATGATGTGTTGTTGCATGAAGGCAAATCTGTCCCTGCACCTGCACTTGTTGTCATTCTGTCATTCAGCTTATTGCTAAAATTGTTTAAGGTGCCACTGTCTTCTCATTAATGGTACTTTCAATGCTTTCAGTACTGTAGAAAAACAAGCATCATGATGACATTTTCAGAGTTTACGCTTCGTATTAGTCTTTGGTGGGCATGACATCGCATTTGTTTAGCTTCCTGTTTAGCACTTAAATATGTTTAGAGTGGCCTATATAGTCTTTATAAATGTTAATTGGTTGGTTTCCAATTTTATTCTTCGAAAAACCCCTTTTAAATTAGAAGTGTTATTTTAATATGTTTTGTGTTAGGCTTTGTTAAATATTTTATTGATAAAACTGAGGAAACAGTTCATTTCTTTTTCTGTCATGGGATAAAACATTACTTCTGTGATACAATGCCATGAATCGTAGGCAGTCTGCTTTCACTACTTCCTCCCATTTCACTCTTTGTTGTAGTAGCTTAGCAGAAGTACACACAGTATCATTTGCCTGTTATTTCACAAACATGGTTAGCCAAGACACCCAGTTCCCTTCTCAGTTTAACATGGCACAACATTAGTAAAGTTTATCTTTTACTGCACATTTGTTGCTGCAGAATTGCTTCAGTCAGCTGACTTTTTGCAATGTGAGGTGCTGAAAGATTCATGACAGGCCAACATATGAATATATCTAATAATAAAGTCTGGGTTTTGAAAGTAGTTTATGCATTAAAATGAGAAACGGTTTAGCATTTATATATCATGGGTTGTGGCACAGCGTGAAAATTGTGTGTGAAAATGTGTGTGCATGATCGGGCCATCTCAACTTTCAAGTCAGCAGAAGAATCAGTGCAGTTGGAGTGATTTTTTTTTTTTTTTTTTTTTTTTTTTTACATTTTATCCATACATTTTTTTTTTTAAACCTGTTTTACCAAAATTACTGCAGAAAGAAAAACCTTCTTACACACTTTCTAAGGTGTCATCAATTTGATCAACAGCATATTCAGGTTACTGATCAGCTTGTCGATTTTAATCAAAATAAACCAGTGTCTTTTGACAGCACTTTCTGTTTATCCACTTTTTCCTCTAGTATTCATTTACATACAGTGACGATGGACTCAACACTGACACCAGAGCATTTAGTGATGAGGTTACAGTGCATATAAAGGTTATCACTGTATTGAAATGGTTGTGAAAATTGGTTTTAAATGTAGTACAAATGTAGCTATTAAAAATCATCTGGCAGGACACAGAGTGGCCTGTTGGTGCAGTGGTTACCACTGTCTCCTCACAGCTGGAGGCTTCTGTGTTTAGACCATGTACAAAGTGTTAATGTGGAGGATTTAGAGTTCACATTTTAAGACTGAATAATGAAAATAAAATGGTTTATGGAACAACCTACTTTTGCTTTTCACTAGTAAAACAATATAATTTCAATGAGAATTTGATCAGTTTTCTATAAATGTCAATTGTTAATGTTGGGTCTGAACGCAGCTTTGGATAGATGTCCATCTTCTCACACTTTTCCTGTCTTACAGTAACAGACCTCATGCTGTTGTTTGCTGTAATTGATTTTTGATTAGAGAGTGATACATCATGTGTCGAATAGCAGTTCCTCATTTGACCACCTCCTCCCTTCACCACTCTTCCCTGCTATCTATGTTTTCCCCTCCTCCTCTGCTGTCACATGGAGAAGTTACTCATTCCCTAAGTACCCTTCAGATTCCTGCTCCTCCCCACCCATTTGTGAAGTCAGACCTCTGTCTCTCTTTGAGGAGCTGCAGTGTCTTCAGTCACACTCTGCTCTGTAGGACCTTTTCAGATTCTCTGCTACTGAGACTATGGTAGCTGTGGACCAGAGTATTGACTGAGGTGGAGCTTTGACTTTGTCAGGAGCTCAACCACTTGCTGCTGTGGTCTCTGCTTTTTTTCTCTCTGGGGATCGGAGAGTTAGTGTTTTGTATTGACAGAGCAGAATGGCAACCCCATCACTCCTTCTATACATTGACAGGTATGATAACAAACATTATTTGCTTTTGGACTGTTTTATTGTTGACTAATGTTCATTTCCACACTTAGTTTCCTGTCTATCAAATCCTTGTTTTATGCTAGAAACCATATAGAGATTTGGTCTGCAGTTGAATTATGTGACTTGTGTTTGAATTTCTAAATACAAACTGTTCCTTGGATTTATTGCCTAATTGTTGATTGTAAAAGATTGCTTGGAGCACCTCTGCCTCTTGCTCATTCATGTCTTTTATGATGGGAACAAACTTCCATCTCCTTTGCCTCTTCGTGTACTAGCTTGTTTGGTATTTTTGTGCCAGGTGTATTCATGATCAAGTGAAGCATGTAAAGTGTTGGGACACCTTATCACCGTATTTGCACACATGAACACTCCACACAAGCCTTCAGAAAGCCAAGACTTTATCACAAACCAGTGCAGTGCAGAGCTCCAAACACCTCAGCCTGGTCCTTTTGGATTTTTTTATTTATTTTTAACTGTTCCACTCAAGCACTCAACTAGAGCTGCAGCCATTCAGCTGTTACATTGAAGCACATTTGGCCTGGACATGATGCAAATCATGCTCCTGCTTTGTGGATATATGTTTTTTGGCAGGCACGAAAACTAAAAAACTGAAAACAAAGTATCATGGTCTGAACTAGACTTGTAGAGAATATTAAAAGACCTAAAGCTAGGGACTGCTTGTTTGAAGCTGGCACCCTGTTGGCCACTGCATTACAGCCTGTTGCATTGTTTTATTATTGCTCACGGGGTTATTGAAGTTCACCACTCCCTGCTGTTCAAAGCCAGGTTACAGTTTACCTTTTCCACCCTAGTTTAATGCTGTTAGTAATCAGTTGTTGAGTAATCCATCCTTGGCAGTAAGGAACAACACCTGGACATTTTTTCTGCTCCATTCCATGAATAATTCAGAAATAGTTTGCTCACTGACTGTTTTTTCAGGGCAAAGCAAACAGATGGAGTTTGCTCTGTTGTTGTATAGATGCCACAGATGTCTTCATGTGACCTGCATATTGAACTTTGGACATATGATCTTTGGACCACAGTTCATAACAAAAGCATGGGCATCTAAGTGCTGATGAGGACCATTGGGAGTGTATGGATAATGCAGATAAAAGGTACTAAGTAGGGCTGGACAATAAATCAATTTAATCGATTAATTTGAATTTGTGGTTTTGTGTTGAATGAAACTACCACCACGATGCTCCACTGATAACTCCCCTTGCCAAATTGACTTTGGCATGAAAAAATCTGGGATTTTATATTTAAGTCATATTGCCCAGCCCTAGTAGTATGGGAACCTTGAATTTCTTTTTTCAGTTTCTTAAAGGTCAGACTCCCCTCTCTATTATCTGCATTGGTTGTTCCATAAAGTTGGTGTTTCCTTTGTTTTTATTTCTTTTGGTGAGGTGACTTAGATTACAACAGTATTTCAATGATAGCTCTCTTAAGCAGCTCTGCGTCCGATTCTGCAATGTTCCCCTACAAGTGTCTTGACGACTCACGTCTGCTGGCATTCTTCTGTTATCTCTCCAAGGAGGAAAAA
Organism: Remorina albescens; assembly: GCA_034769265.1. Taxonomy (NCBI): domain Eukaryota; kingdom Metazoa; phylum Chordata; class Actinopteri; order Carangiformes; family Echeneidae; genus Remorina; species Remorina albescens. The sequence continues at coordinate 4,326,091 of CM068495.1, read as the reverse complement.
AAAGGGAAATTGTTGCAAGTTGGTGCCCAATGGTAGGCACTATGCTCAATATCTAGGACATGTTGGTTCTTCACATCTGTATTGTCATTCAGCTTCTTGTTGAATCCCCCACAGAATAAGGAAATGCATAATTACCGTGGCTTCATGCTCATTGTGATCTAGTGAGGAGATATATATCTGCACTCCAAACAGAAAAATAGATTTAGGCCTTGCTAGTTGTGATGTATCATTCAAATCATGAAATTGTCCTTTATAAGGTGGTTGTCATTTTTTTGCAGGTTGTCAAGGGAAGCAGACATTTCCTCTGTTGTTGGTCCTTGTAATGTATATTTTGTTGCCTAGTAAACTAAGCACCATAAAAGAGATCACAAATCTGATTGACAAAATGTTTCCTTTATATGGTCATCATCAAAGTCACAATGAGAAATGAGCTTTCAATGAGGTTTTGGTGAGCACAACAGATGTCTATATCAACAACAGACACAGTCAGCTTTCAGTGGGTGAAGCCTGCAGCTGTATCTGCTCAGTGTCTGCCAACATGCTTCCTGTCATCACTACCCTGTAGCTAACCCAAGGCTTGGCTCATGCTGAAACAACTATATTGACAACTTGTTTATTTAGACCTCCTTATCATGTCTCTGGGGTCCCTTATTTATAAAGTATCCTTTATTATTCAGCAGATGAGTTATTACTCAGTTGTGTGTTGATTATTGAACATGGTGAGTTGTCAGTTATTGGTGTGTTTGTTCCTGAGTCCTGTTTTTGTTGTACAGGGGGTGGGGGATTGATTCATGTTTTTTTTTTTTTTTTTTTAGTTTCTTAGTTTTGCCTTGCTATTTCTTTATTAACACTGTTTTTTTTTCCTGAATAGCAGCGATTTCACACTCAGTGAATTAATCTGTATATTTAAGTGTACTTGACAGCGGTTTGAATTGCCACTTCTCCCAAATTTAAAGCTTGATATATTTGGTCGCTAGAAGTGTATGATTCAAGTTTTTCCAATGGTCTAATAGTAAGGTAAATCAAAGTTGAAATATTAAATAACAACACAGCACAGTACATGAGTGATAGTATGGGATATGGAGATAAGCATATCATCGCAACACGTGGTTGAGGTCAGTCAAAGTCATTATATCGAAGGCGGTCTTCAAAGTGTATTGCTTGTAAACAAGCACTAGGTTATGGACCATTGCTCTGCCTGTTATGTATCCTTACTGAGTCAGAGTAGGCTTCTATTTGACCAGTTTATTCATGTTTTTTTTTTTTTTTTCACAGCCTGGCTCTATTCAGGCTTTTAATTAAAGCTCACACCAGTAGCTTTGTGACAATAGGCCACTGACGGAAAGATGAAATGATTGGCTGGCCAAATGGTACAGTGAACCCAGCTGAAAAGCGGAAGGCTTTTCAGCAGCTTTGCATGTGGTAGATGGAAACTAAACACGGGCTGCAGATTACTCTCTTGAAGAACTGCAGAGATGATAGCCAAGATTGTCTGCTGGTAATTTAAAATGCATTCTTAAATGACACCAAAGAGGGCTTCTTTCTCTCTAAGTGTGGATCATTGTTGCACGCAGCATGCTAGCTTTATTATTCAAATGAATCTGACCAGGCTGCCACTGCCAGCTTACACAATGTTACCCAGGCTACATCCACATTATACTGTGTTTTTTTACATTATACTGGTCTTGCATGCTTGAATTTAGAAAAAGGATTCAAATAATAAAATGCGAACCATGTTTAATAAATCGCTTACCTTTCTGTATGGAGTTTTGTGTTAGGGTTTTCCCCACAGTCTATGATGGGAAAACAATTACTCTTACTTGCTAGAATTGTCTGGCATCAAGCAATGAGCTAGATAAATATTCTTCTGTAGTTCATCATTCTTCTATCGCTACAGTCAAAGTACGTTTTCTCTGCTGTGATTGAATTGTACCCCTTTACATTAAAATTAGTGCTACACATGTTTTTTTTTTTTTTAGTTTTATTGTGGGTAAATGTGCTAAAAACAGCCGACTCCTTCTACGTTACCTGTTGAGTTCGTCATTGACGTACATCTGAGGACACACAGCTGCATGGTGCAATGTCATTGCATAGTACACAGACACAGTAGAGGAAGCATGGGAAGGCGCCATGCAAACTGATAAAATGTGTCATCATCCAGGATTTTGCTTGTGTAAAAGTTTGCACCTCAGTATGAGACACTTTAATAGGTGATAATTGAGTGTTAAAATCCCATTGCTGGAGCTCAATCATTTCGCTCAGTGTAGCCATATTGTTTCTCATCATGTACCAGTTTGTTTACAATGTTAGTGATCTAAAAAACTACACAGCAGGAAAAGAGTGGAAAATTAGCATGTTTGGTTTGTTTGTTTTTGTTCATTTGGTGTGTTTACATCAATACTGATCTGAGCCAGGGCCGATGAATGCCTGTATCTACTGCATACTCCTACAAACGTACAAATTACTTTTGCTGCCTTCATCATTTGACCTGGGTCTGAATGTCTGTTGTAGCCTTTTGAATTGCAGAAAAACAGTAGACACTCGTGGGTACAGTTTTTTGGGAGGAGCCAAAAAAGTGGAAAGTGAAAAAGGGGCTTTGTACTATTATTAATCTAGGTTGAATCACCAAGTTGGAAGTTGTACTTTGAGTCTTACCTTTCACTACTGCTGGTGCTCGTTCTTTGTATTTCTAAACCTTGGCAACCAACTGCAGAGCAGACAATTTTCTTCCTCCTTCCTGCTTGAAAATGTCTTGGCGGAGGAATAAGTTTCTTTCTGGGTTGCCTAAGAAAGAAACCTTAAGTATTAAATCCATCCTTTCCTTTGGAGCCTAATGCCATAATAACCAGGACAGGCACATTTATTTAGCTCTGGGCCCCCAATGCTGACCCAGTGAAGACTTCAATCCACTTTTTTCCATGTTATAATAACCTGATTTACTTGTCTTCCTGACACATTCCCACTCTTGTCTCTCTCGCTTGTCTCCCAGGAGTCTCTTCGCCAGGAGGGTGAAAGACAATCGGCCAGTGGAACAGAGGGATCCAGGATGGAAGCTGTTTGGGAAAGTTCCCCCACGGGAAGGCCCTATCAAGGACCCCAAGAGAATACAAAAGGTATGGTAAAGATTTTTCAAGGTAATTGATTTGGGTCGAAAAGCATGAAAAGCATGAAAAGCTAATTAGAGAAATTAGATCATGAGTTTGGATACTTGAGATAGATCCACCAGGCTCCTCACTGGTTGATCCAGATTCAGACAAAAATTTTGTAATCATGTTCTCTCTTTCATTAATTTAATCATGTCAACGTTTTGATGAGATGCAGTGGCCATTGTAACAACAACAACAACAACAACAACAACAGCGTGACTAGATAACACAAACATAAACAAGCTTTAGGATTAAAGGATCAAACATAAACACCAGAATGTCTTTCTGCTTCAGGTCAGGTTTGAGACATATACTATCTGTAAAAATGGAGATAGGCTCCAGATTGTTAAGTGAAGCTAATGCTGAGGAACCCTAAATCTTCATTCTATCTAATGACCATTGATGGGGAGGTCCACTGGTTGTAAAACAAAGTCAGATTTGGGAAAGGGAAAATGTTCCTACTCCTCACTTGATTTACTAGCTCAGTAAATGAGTTTCTTAGTTTCTTATCATATGAGTGAAGGTCATATCTTCACTCATAATTAATAAGATACTTGTTTAAAATATTTGCTCAGTGTTGAAACAGGGCTGCTTAAAAAATTGTGTTGCTTGTTTACATAGCAATATCTGAGGCTCCACTCAGCAGCTTTTTATGTTCTTTCCTAGAGAATATATCAGTCACATGAGCCAACAGTAGGTTCATTTATTTCCCACTGTTTATTTTTCTGTGTATTTAGTTTGAGCCTGTCACAGAGAGCATGGTCTTCCTGACTTTGAATTGAGGGGAGTTGTTTCCTCTGGACAACTGATCACATCTTTCCAACAGTATCCAGAATCCAACAGTAAACTCTTCATCAGATTTCCCATATATAAAGAAATAATTTCCATCTATATGTATCTATATTGTATATGAACAATACATGAACAGTGGCAGTGGAAAACAAACCCTGAAGATGTGTCCCATGATTTATTTATTTATTCATGCTATGAATTTTTTATTTATTTATTCATGCTATTTCAACAGCTGATTAACTGAATCAGCTGCTATGTTAGCTCTGTGATGAAAAGCTTGAACTTCAGTGCACCACTTTTAGATCAGAAATGAAATCAATTGCATTAACTGTTGACTCTTTGTCAACTTAAACTTTGAAGATGTATTAGGACTTAACATTATTCTAGTATCCTGTTTTCTTGTCCAAAGGTAATATACAGTTTTTGTCAGAAGTTTACATACACTCAACATGGGCATGAATGGCATATTAATTCTGGGCTTTTAATGATTTATTTAAGCTGTTCTTTTTCCAGGGTAGAATGATAATAAAACATGCATCTTCGATGAGTTTTAAAAACAATAATTGGGTGCACGAGTTTGAATTTATTTAGGATTTTCTGTAATCCACACAGGGTCAAAGTTGTACATTACAGGCTTAAATATATTCAGTAAATACAACCCCACTAATATTTGCTAATAATTATAAGTGTTCAGAAACAACCGCAGATTGTTGTCTTTCCCAACTTGTGTAAATCTACAATTTTCCTTCTTAGATCTTCACTGAGTTCCTTGGACTTTACCATTGGTCTGAGTATTGGTCAGTCCAATGAGTGCTGTCAAACAAATCCTTTTAATGATGGCAAAGAGAAACTACCAGTTGCAGTCAGTCATGATCACAAACAACAAGTTGATAGGGCTTGGCTTTACCAGGTAAAAAGACATTCTTCAGCACCACTTATTAAAAGATTTAGGTTAATGTGTGTATGTATTTTAGCCTGCATGTATGATTTTGACCCTGTGTAGATCAGAGAAAATCCAAAATAAATTCAAACTTGTGCACTCAATTCTTGTTTTTAAAAATCATTGAGGTTGTACATTGCATAATCACTCCACCCTGGAAAAACAACGGTTCAAATAAATAATTAAAAGCCCAAAATTAATATGACATTAAAGCCCATGATGAGTGTATGTTAACTTCTGACCACAGCTGTACATGCGCCACAAGCTTTAAATGCAGTTAAGTCCTTTAAGAGAGTTGGTTACTATACCAAGGGACAGTAAAAGCTAAAGTGTTCAAGCATTATGACTCATGCTCAGGCCTGAAGTTGTGTTATGTAATCTCTTTGGACTGGGAATTCAAAAGAAGTCAAAAAATAATAACATTGTGATTGCATACAATCTGTTGTGTTTTTGAAGACAGGGAGCAACAGGCCCCAAACAAGAACACTCCCATCCGTGGCATTTAGGTTGTACAACTAATTTTAGAGGGCCCCATGCTGAAACACAAACAGCCACTGAATGTGCTTTTTGTTTGAACACTTTCCTGGCTAATATTTAACCTAAAAATAGTTCAGATGAAGAGACATGACTACACGGCTGCCTCCGAAAAATAAAACCACCATGATATACAGTGCTAATGTTTTGATAAACTTGTTGCCGAAGCAAAAAGTAAAACTGTACACAATACATGCAATATAATATACAATAAATAATGAGGTGAATAATTGAAATTGCTGTCACGGTACGGGAAGCTGCTGCAGATGGAGCCAAGCTGTGTTTTCAGACCAAACCAGCCAGCAGCCTCACACTGACATGGCTGCAAAGTCCCTGTTGAACCTCAGAAAATCTCTTGGATCATAATCCTCCTCTCTAAAAGGAGAGCTACATAAGATGGCGGTTTAGTTTCCGGAGGCAGAGGTGAAGTCCACGGTCTTCATTTGCCACAAAATGACTCTAAAAATCACTTTAGTGTGACTTAATTTATTTATTTTAGGGCTGTTGCTATCGAATATTTTAGTAATCGAGTATTCTACAGAAAATTCCATCGATTAATCGAGTAATCGGATAAAACATATTTTTATTTAGTTAAAGGGCAATTATAAATATACATGAGAAAATAAGACATTTCACATTATAATGAACAATCGCTTTCCTTTTTTAGACAATCAACATTTATCTTTATCTTTCATCGTCATCACATCTTTCTTCTATAGAGATGGAGCGCATTTAAGCCCCGCCCACACCGGACGGGAAAACAATCAAGAGCTCTCCATTGACTTTGTATTGTGTGAAGGTGTCTCGTCATTCTCTGTGTTCCAGAAAACACAAACAAATGCCCAAAAACTGCTCTGTTTTATAAGCTGCCGAACAGGAAAAATTAAGCCTTTAAGATGAGAGAAGTTGATACAGGCAGTAAGATGAGATGCGCCGTTGCCAGCTACACGTCAGCCTCGAAGACCGGGCAGTCAGAGTCGCCGGGTTTTTGGATTTTGTAGAAATTTTTGGAGTCAAATTGCTGCATTGTTTCCCTAAACATTTATTTACTTTTGTCTCCAACCTGCAAGTTACACTTTACAGGTCCCAAATTTTAACTAATCTTTTTTTTTTTTCTTTTTGGGCAAGTGTTCATATTCATAAGAAGATGTATGTGTGATTTTTAAGAACCAAAGACATTCTCAGTCACTACATTTACATGACACCTAAAAAAAACGAAATATTGCGTTAGTCCTACTAAAACTGGACTTTTAAAGTACATGTAAACATGTTAGCTCGACTGAAATCGAATGTATAATAGTCGGACTAATAGACCCACATAATGTGATTGAAAGTCGAGCTACTGCTGCATGTATACAGACAGTCGGACTGGATCTGGAGAAGGTGATCTGTGCATGTGCTTAAGTTTTGCGCCAAGCTATGACCCGGAAATGGCACGGCATTTAAAACGCAAACGTAAACATAGGAGGTCAGACAAAAGAATCCGGCTAACTGCTAACGCGTCGAACATGGCAGCAAAGTCTGCAGCAAAAGCTCATTTTTGGATGGATACAAACCTGCTAACTTGCTACCTCACCGGCCTTTTTTTTCTTTCCACCTCTGTTGTGGTCTATGACGTCATAGGTCAATCGGTACTGGCCCATTACCCACAAGCCGAAAGAGTGCATATCACCACCTATCACCTATCGTAGCGGAGGCGACATGATTTCAACAAATAAATCGATTTCACTCCTGCACATGTATACTGGGACAAGGACAGAAGTCCAATTAGATGGCTTTATCGAGCTATAACCATAGCTCTACTTAATTGTGCATGTAAACGTACTATGAGTATACGAATCTACGAGTGTAGATTAGGTGTAGAACAGGGGCCAGATTGTCCAATCTTTTCTTAAGAAAGATCTTAAGTAATGTTTTAAGATTTTAATTAAGAAGTTCATAAGAAAGTTAAGTGCAATTCCTCAATATTTTCTGAAGAACAGTCTCAAATCTTATGAATTTCTTTATTTTTCCTACTTATAAACCCTCTTAAAATACGTCACGAATTAATAAGTTGCATTGTACGAGCCAATAAACATTTAAATGGACATTAGTCATAAATTAATGGTCAAACTTCTCAAAGCAAGACCTTGAGATTATAATTGAGGAAATTAATGTAAGAAAAAAATTACTTACTAAGTTGAGAAAATACTTAAGAACTTTATTTGAGAATATAAGTTTTTCTCTTTTTTTATTCTTAAGACAGAAATTAGGAAAAAAAATGTCACTTATTTATTTATTTATTTTTTTTCTTAAGAAAGTTTTGTAAACTGAGGGGCAGCGGCTAAGTTGTTGTGACATCATAAAGTTCCATAAATCATGACAGCTGATTTTAAGGCTCAGTTTTCAAATACAGACTCTGAGCTCGGACCTGTGGACTGAGACCTTTGTTACTTTCACATAATTTACATAGAATCTAGACCTTATTTTATATTCAAAGACCACAAGGAGGTCTACCTTTCGCCTTTCTGGGATTGTGGTCTAGTTGAACTGCTTTTAAAAAAAGCTTGTAGTTCAAGGTAAGGCAGCATGAGAAAATGTTGTAAACATTTTGTGACATAAAAGACAACACTAAAAAATACAAAGAACAGTTCTGTTTGCTTAGCATTAGCTAAATTTGGATACTAGTAGCTGAGGGGTCCCTATGTAACTATATAATTAGAATAAAATATTTTTGTGCCGGACTGTAACTTCGGAGGAACAGTTACATGCCATCCGCAGGTGGAGCTGTGTTTGTCGCTCAGTTAGCTGAAATTCAAAATGTTAAGGTCATTGACAGCACCAAGTTAGATAGCCAACTGGTGACTGGAAACATGTAATTTCCATTTCCATTTCCAGGGAAACAGGAAATTGCCCCTGCCCGAATTAAACAGCATAGCACTTCTCTGCTGGTAAAATAAACCTAAAAACAAGATGGCAGCTTATAATTACAGCATGGAGAAACCTGTTATTACCCCATGGCAGACACTGAAGAAGTCACCCTTTCTTAGCTTTGTGCTGTTGATACTAATGTATGTTAATGTAGAGTTTACATATGAGCCCTTTAAAGTGTCACACTTAGTTTATATTTTCTGTAAATGTTGACCATGTTGTTGTTTTGGTTCATGTTGAAATGATGCCTCCGACACCAATGAATGTGCAAACGCAAACGCTTGAACATGCGCTCACTATTCTCCATCTCATCTGCTGCTGCAACCTTATACTGGACCTTAGGATTCAGTTTACAAGGATAAGCTTTCAAGCTTTTGTGTTCCCTCTGGCACAGCTATTCAAAGGGGGTTATGGGGTCAAACTTGTGTGGGTGTGTGTTCCTCTATTTACCTAGGTGGTTGCTCAGGTGCACACACTACTATTTCCACCAAAGACCTCAAGCTGTGAATCAAGTCTATATAGTTTAATTTTGAGTTGCTGTGAGTTTGGCTGCTAAGTGTCACAATGTGTAGAAAATGAGATGTGTGGCATGCGGAGGTGTGGGAATGGAACACTTTAACAAGAAAGGAATTTTAGATGTAGTACACATAGTTATATTTTCCAATCAGCCATAATATTTATTACAACACTTTTGCTTCCAAAGCAGTCTTAACCCATCGAGTCCTGGACTCTTCTAGACCTAGAGCTGTATCTGGACCAAGACATTCGTAGCAGGTCCTTTAAATCCTGGAAGTTGAAAGGTTGAGCCTTCATGGATTATACTTGTTGGTCCAGCTCATGCAACAGATGCTCGATTGGACTGAGATCTGAGGAATTTTCAGCAAAGTCAACATCTTGGTTGTTGATCCTTAAACCTTTAAAAGACACTTGACAAGCAGTCCCTCATTCAGTCCTGACTGGGTTAGGAGAGCAGAGGGCTGAAAGATGATCCATTACTCCGAGGTAGATTAGAATGGCTGTCAGGGCACAGCTGAGCGCAGATCTTTTTCAGTGCAGCGGCGATGACTAATAACACACGGTGGTGCTGATTTGCTGACACACACGCACACAGCAGCAGAACTAGACCTGATGCAGAACTGCTTGGTGTAGCGTCACTGCTCAGAGACAGAGAGAGAGGGTGGGGGGTGGGGGGGTGGTATCATGCTGGTACTGCATCTTTTCCAATACGGGGTGTGTCCTTCTGTTGGCAGCTTGACTGTCCCTCTGGCCTCCTTTTGCACCTCCTTGGTATCCTATTGCTGGGAGTGAGCCCTCAGAGACAGCAATGATGTTAGGCTAGGGTTTAAAAAAAAAAAAACAAACCCCCACCGGAGGACTGGCTGCCTGTAAGGAACCGCAGCGTTCATGGTGAGTAAACATTTGCACCGTGAAGTAAAGTGTGTGAGCGTGGTGACCCACTGTCTCTCTCCTTGTCTGCCAGAATCAGAGGGCATCTGTAGTCAGAGCGTAAAAGCAAGGCAGCAGAGGAAGAGGTTGGTTAGGATTTCACATAATAGTCTCTTTCAGCGCGTTGTAGCTCTATGCTTGGTGGTGGTTGTTGACTGAAGCGAGGTGACGATTGTCAAGATCTGTAAGTCATGAGAAGGATGAAAATATCTGGGTTTCTGGATGCGTCAATAGACGATTGTCCACCCAGGGGATGACCATTCGCTTGGAACTTGACCTATATCCTGTTCCTACAAGAAAAGCATGTGCAGCAGCATGACAGAACCGACTTCATTCAATTTTATTTTATTTTTTTCCATTAAACATGTCAATGGATTTCCTCCTGCTGGTAGCTCTGATGTAGGTAGAGACAAATATGCTTTCAATATTTAAAAAAGCACTCTTAAATTTTCATTGTTTTGCTTCAGGTCCTTTCTGGTAGTTCAGATATTATGAATATCCTTCATTTTGACTTAAAGCATCCAGATTACTAGAGTAATTTGGAGAGAACTTGGCTTACCCTTTGCTCCCGCTTACTGTCATTCATTGGTTGGTGTCAGCTGCTGTCACTTCATCATATATTGTTGAGATTCAGGTCTATTCAATTATGTCAACAATCTGGTCTGTGCTATTTAATTTGTAATTATTTTTAGCCTCCAGTTGCTATGAACAACCATATCTAAAATGTGCCTAACGCTGTGTGGCAATTGATCCTAACTTAAAGGTCCCATATTGTATAAGTCACATTTTCATGTCTCTTTAGATTATAATGAAGGCGTAGGTGCTACGTTTTTAAACAAGCCATTAGGACCTCTCTAAATCACAGTAAAAGTCTAAAATAAGGGACCCTAAATTTTCTTACAAGTGGCTTAACACTCTCTTAATACTTAACACTCAACTAATAGATTTTTTTTTCTTGATAGACAATCCAGACAATCCAGGCTAATAACAAGTAACAAGAAAAAAATGTAAAAGTAAAAAAGGAAATTGGAAGTTCACTTTATCTGAGAATGATGGTCTTAAAAATGTTTTGAAGTGGTCATCAGTAAAAAAAAACTTGATACAGAATTGTATTTGTGTCATGCTTCTGATTAGTGAACTTGTGACCTCACCTTTCTGTTATCAACTACACAGAAGTCATCTGACTCATCCCTGCTTTGTTTGTTGCTCGTTGGGGTTTTTTCTCTGAACTGGTTTTGACTGAGGAGCTGAGAGCTTGAGCAGTGCAGTGTTGTGAAGTGAAACCAGGCTATGCACCCCACTGTGATCTTTCATTTCTTAGCTTACATTATTAAGAAAGCCAGTTGTGTTTTCATGAGGATATGACGCTAAGGAGTTTTACAAACGACTGTGACAGCAGTGCTTTCAAGTCCAGTCGTCTTTATCATAACAACATGAATTAAAATTTTTTTAAATCAGCACCAGAGAAGTACTAGAATCATGTTCAGTCTGTCAGTGCACCCAGGCACCCAGTCAGCTCTTACAGTACATCATTACCAGGAAACTGGAGCACCATACTAAAAATCAGTAGGACAATGCAAGTTCCTCTGGCAGCAGGTTATCATTGGAAATTGTTGTTGTTACTGCTAAAATCTACCATGAGGGACAACCCCACTGTGAAGGGAGAGGAGGGGTTTCGTGCCATCCAAAACACTTTCATGATGCTTGTTTGTTATGTTTTGTTTGAGATCCCAAATAGTCAGGTTTTCTGGTTTGGGATTCCAGATTCATGAAAGTGTGACTTTATTCAGCAACATGAAACACTCAGGAGACAGGAAGTTGTCATAGGGATACAATGAGCTCAGCCTTAAGATCAGTTGTTTTTGGAAGTAAATGATGCACTGAGGGACAATCATGATTTGCGTCATTTAAAGCCATGAACTGTTTGACAAAGCTTAGAATAAAGAGTCCAGTGAACAGAAGTGGATGGTAATGGTATAAAACTACCTAATGAGCAAAGAAAAGGGAGTTGGTACGTACAGATTAGGTTCATTAAAATGTGAAACAAATGGATGTTAATGAAAGCATGGTTTACTTTAGGGGTGGAATTTGTAATTGCGTTCTGAGATCATTAACGTGATACAAGAGTATAATTAATGAACCTCCAGGAGCTAGAGTCGGTAGGCTACTAATGTGTAATTCGTTTTCAGCCATGTACTGATTCACCCACAGAACTGGTTGTTGAGTGACAGTGTGCACTCGTGTTTTCCTTTCCTGGATTAACCCCCCCCCACCCCCACCCCCTTTTGCAATATCCATCCATTCCCAGGGTGCAAGGCTCTCTTTTATCGACCTGCAGCTGTTCCCTTGGGTACACATTGACTTTAATGAACCAAGCAGCAGTGCTTGCCTGTAGGTAACATGTAGCGCTGACATAGTTAAACAACACAGACTTAACTACACTGTGCATCAGAGAAAATACATTTCCCTATTCATTTAATATACTTTCTCAAATAATGTTTTTTCAGTCAGTTTGATACATTCATCCTTTTTTCTTAGCTTAAATTAAGGATTCAACCTTGACCCACTGTACTTGCTTTAGTTGTGTAAATATACTATGTTCTAGTTGCATCTCATATTCAGGCATTTTAAGATTGGCCTCAATTAATAACTGTAACTTTTAGCCGGTATATCATATATCATAACTGTCTGAAATGATGATCGGAAAGTTTTAGTACAACCAAAATGACTTCTACCACTTCTAGGATTTGAGTTAGTTTGATTGTGCAGTGTTGCATTTCATAATTTTGCTAAGTTTTAAAGATTTTTGTTGATTTATTCCTATTAATTTGCAACTTTGGGGCAGAGGAACAAGTTGTATACTGACATCTTGTTTCCGGGCTTTATTCACATTACCTAAATCATCATTAAATAAAAACGTGCATCTGTTTCTCTCCTGCTGCCTCTTCTGTACGTTTTTGTACTTTTTTTTTTTTCATATTAGATGAGTGAATAGTTTCATGTTTGTCCACTTAAATAAACTTGACTACTTATTGTCAAAGCAAAGGGGAGGGCAGCACTTGACCAATGCCATAAAATGTGTAATTTTCACTTTTGCTTACCACAGTATTTTAACCCAAGTCAAAAATGACATGGTATGAAGAACTTTATTAGTTACGTCTCTGTTGTTGAAAAGTGTCAAGTTATTGTATAAATGAAATTGTAAATCAGCACAAAGCCTTGTTATTAGGCTCTAAAAGTGTCCCCATTGCAGCAGGAGGGTGCTCTAGTCAAGGATGCAGTCTGGTGATAATCCTCAATACAATGCAGTCAAATCGGGGGACAAGAGGGGAATGAGGGCTGCATAGACTGCTGAAGCATGGGGGTGATTACCACTTTAACGTCCAAATTCACACATCCTCCTCTCATCCTTTTTCATCCCTCAGTGCTTCTATTTCTTCCTGTCTGATAGATCTTCTTCTCTGGCATTTTGCTCTCAGGCTTTTCCATCTTCCCCCACCTCCTCTCTGAGTTGCTGCAAGATACTGTAAGTAGATACTGGGTGATGCGGTATACACAGAGCATATTTGATTCGTTTTAGCTATAGTCTGTTTATCCATCAACTTTAAGGCATGTGTCTGTCCTCCCTAAGGATCTGGAATACTGGTCACTGCAACCAGATGTTATACTGAACCATCAGTATCTGAGATCAAGACGAAAACGTACACATCAGCACCACCTTGAGTGCCCTTTCCCTTCACAATCTAAGTCAGTCAGCAACGTGTCATGGAGCAGTGTGAAAATGCACGCACAAGTATACATATGTATCTAATGTAATAATATGTTAAGTTATAAGCTATAAATAAAAGCTGGGGCTACTATCAGTAACTCAGGCTAGCATAATATCTTTTAATTTCTTTATTTGTTATATTTTTTCTCATGATTTCCCCCTTCATCCTCCTCAAGCAAAAATTGTGAAATTCAATTACCTTTATTTGTCCCCCATGGCCAATGGAGTGTTGGCTCTGGTACAGTAATCCCTCAAATTTTGTGGGTGTTACGTTCCAGAACCCCCCGCGTTAGGTGAAAATCCGCGAAGTAGAAACAGGATTGGCTAAAGGGATTCATCAGGGTTAGGGTTAGGGTTAAGCTTAGAAGGTGCAGAACGTTTGGGCAACATCATAGGGCTTGAAATAGTCACAATTTAACACAAACAAGCCAAAACGCCAAAAGCCACAGCACAAATACACAAAGATGCTGAGTGATGTAGCGGACGTGCGTAGGAAGCAAACTGAGCGGTGTGGGATGATGAAAGCTAGGATGCTGGGTACTGAGGCTGCGGTCACTAAGCCAATCAGCCCCCCTGAAACTGAACAGCATGCTCTCATTGGTCATGTCTCCTCTATCGGCCAATAGTCTGCCATGTACGAAATCCTCTGGGAAGACTAAGCCAAATTTCAATCAGCCGCAGAAACCCGCGATGTACCGCGGGAACCGTGATATTAATTTACATTGATTATTTTTAAAAATCTGTGATGCACTGAGACTGCGAAAGGTGAACCACGATATAGCGAGGGATTACTGTACACCAGACAGCATCACAAAGACAGTGATGCAGCCCATGTCATTAATCTAACAGCCATGTGTTAACACGCAGGAATAGATTTTCCTGGCTGTATTGTGCCCTGATCTATGTATGAGTCCCTGTGGTAGCAGTGTTAAGCTGATTGTTTACAGATTTCAGCCTGCATTATTAACCAGTTCAACATACCCTAGACGACATTATGGGTGCACAGTGTGGTGTGTGCTATAAGGTACTTGTGGTTGGCCCCTTCACAGTATCTTCCTAATGAACTAGTAAGATGGTGCTGTATCTTGCAGGGGTTTCCTCTACAGGTCTTCACTGAATTACTTGTTTTCTCTGCCCCCTCTGGTTTTAAGGTCAGAGCTGCTTCCATACAAACCTGAAAGTCAGTCAGCTGATAGATGGCCTCGTGTTTAAGTGCTGTGTGGCCTTAGCTGTAACACACTGATGGTCACATGGCCTCCTCTTTCTACAGGCTTGTATGACGCTCACAGTGAACAAGCACAATCATTAGACACCAGATGACACGTGCCCAGAGGCCACAAGGTTGTCAAGACATTTCTCAGTGTCTGCCTGACATTATATGGACACACATGTGCCTCTTTCATTTTTTCTTTTAATTGTTTCTGATTAAAAGTGTTTGTATCTTGCCAAAGCAAAGGTCAGATATGAACATATGAACATTTCCTGGCTGTGCAGAGACATGGACGTCTTGTTGGCTGTCAGTCCCTCACCTGCAGTATAGAGAACCACAAACCTCCCTCAATCTGGTCTACAGTTAGTCTGTCTATGGGTGCTGTCTACACATCATAGTGATGTGAAACTAAATATACCCTGAATGAAAATAATGAATTTCCCCTAATTCCACAATGATTAAACCAATACATTTTGTTTTGTTAATTTGTTTAAATCATCTGTTGTCTTTTTTTTTTTTTATTAGGAATATGAAACAAAGAGTGGTAGAGCTGGACCTGGCAATCCGACATCTCCTAGGCAGAGTGTGAGGAAAAACCTGGACTTTGAGCCCCTCTCCACCACTGCACTCATACTGGAGGACAGACCTGCGTATGTGAACTGACACACATACACATACACAAAATCTTTGATCTTTGGGTCACTAGGCTCATCCACGTTTTTTGTCTTCTTTTTTTATCTGAATATAAAGCCATGTCTGTTTTCTTTCAGTCTCTATCCTCCCCTCATTCTGTCTTTATCATCTGTCCTTCCTCGGCATGGTTATTAGACTCCAGCTCTCTCCTTGTCCCCTGTTCGTCTGACGGGCAGTAAAAGAGAAGCGCTACTGAAAGTTTAATGGCCCTACCTCAGCCTGGCTCCATTACTGCTTTTTGGCTGGACTGGCTGCAGACCAGTGCTACATCTGCAAATGTCTGTGACTGACTATCACCATTACTCGGGCAGAGGTTCGACTGTCCCCATTGGCCTTATGATGTGCTTCGTCAGCACAGGTTTCCACTGCTGTCTTCGAATATTAGATTTTATTTCACCTTTCTCTGTCCATGTTAAGAATTTTCAAATGCTCCTGAGCAGCTGCTAAACACGCCTTGAGATGAGATCATTTAGTCAACTGCAACCTTCTTGCTGAAGGTGACAGTGCTAACCACTGCACCAGTGTGCCATGAGGGGTCACAACAATCAAATCAAATTTATTTATGTAGCACCAAATCAAAAACAAAACATACAAAAAACATACAGTTATTGCAACCCGGTAGTTCTAAATGTGCACTAGTAAATATTGGCAGGAGGGGAGAAGAAGAGGTTACAATGAGAAGTGAGTAGTAGTGTGTAATGATAACTAAAGGTAACTGGCAGCAGCAGGTACTGAGCAGGAACATGGAGCAGAGATGATTCAGCACCTGTAGGACGGGGACAGGAAGAGAGAGGACAGGAGGGACAAAACACAGACTCCAGGAAGAAACAAAGTTAGAGACATGTAATGTAGTAATGTACATGCGTGGGGGAGAGAGAGAGAGAGAGAGAGAGATGCTCAGTGCAACCCCCAGCATTTTAGGCCTATAGCAGCACAACTAAAAGAAAAAGAGTAATTAAGCATTACATTTTTAACTATAGGTTTTGTCATGAAGGAAGGTTTTAAGCCTGATTTTGAAAGCTGTGACAGAGTCTTCCCCCGGACTGATACTGGGAGTTAGTTCCGTAGAAGAGGAGCCTGATAGCTGAAAGATCTGCCTCCTGATTTACTCTTGGAGACTCGAGGAACCACAAGTTAACCTACATGCAGAGAGCAAAGTGACTTCGTGGGACAGTAAGGAACTATGAGTTGCAGGTCATCCGGGTCTTTATGTCTTTAAGACATGAAGTCTGATTAGCCGATTAGTTTCATTTGGCTATATTGACAACTATAACTGATTATCATCTGCATAATAGTGAAAATTGATGCTGTGCTTCTGGGTTATATTGCCTAAGGGATATATAGAGTGAAAAGGATTGAGCCAAAGACAGAACCCTGATGAACTCCATGGTTAACTACAGTGCCTGAGGAAGACTCATTGTTAACATGAACCAAGCGATGTCTGTCTGATAAGTATGATTTAAACCATCTTAGCCATCTGCGGCTCCTTTGATCCAAATTTCATGTTTCAGCCTTTGTAATAGAATATTATGGTCAATGGTGTCCAAAGCAGCACTAAGATCTAACAGGAGAAGTATGGAGAGCAATCTGGGGACTGAAGCCATTAGAATGTCGTAGGTAACTTTTACCAGTGCTGTTTCTCTGCTGTGATTTACTATATAGCTATATATTTACTATATAGAGAATGAACTTCAAATTTAGAATTTAGAGTAAGAATGCATATGCAGAAGGGGAGACGGTTGTATTCTCATAGTGATATATGTCTGTCTCCAAGGCTCAGTTAGCACCATTATTAGCCCAACAACGAGAAAGACAGATTTTAATAGAAATTGGTAGTGTGACCATAGAATGGAGAATATTGACTCGATACATACTGAGTTTGCTCTATAAACACAAGAAAGCTCCTCTGTGTATGGTTACCTTTCTTCATGCCACAGTAACATGCTTAAGATAAATAAAGCAAGCTAAACGCAGAAAGCATGTAGCTGTTAACGCATTTACTTATGTGCATGTGTGTTACAGTAACCTTCCTGCCAAGCCAGCAGAGGAGGCTCAGAAACACAGACAGCAGTATGAAGAGATGGTGGCCCAGGCCAAGAAGAGAGGTGAGGTCTTTTTTACAAATGCAGATTTGTTTTTTCCTTACATTTTGGAAAACTACTGTTCATGGGTTGTTTGTTTTTTTTTGTTTTTTTTTGTTTGATTGTTTGTTTGTTTTTTTATTGTTAGTTTTTTAGTTTCCTTTCTTTTCTGACCACCTCTTTTCATGTTTCTGTAGAGTTGAAGGAGGCTCAGAAGAGGAAGAAGCAGCTGGAGGATCGGTGTAAACTTGAGGAGAGCATAGGTACAGCTGCCCAGACTTGGACCCAGGAGATCTTACCCAACTGGAGTACAATGTGAGTGCAACTGTCACTACTGGGGGGGGCATTGTGGAATGTCGGGTACACACAAAGACTGAAAATGGTCTTGGATTTGTTTTAAACTAAAGGAATGTTTCTGCTGCTTGTTGAAATTACTGCCACCTTGTGGTTATATATTATATATAAGTGACACTTTCCTCAATGAAACACAATGTTAAGTAGACTGTCCAACTCCCCTCCCCACATTTACCTTCCCCCCACCCCCACATTCCTCTTCCAGGTGTACATCTCGACGAGTCAGAGATCTCTGGTGGCAAGGTATTCCCCCCAGTGTCAGAGGCAAAGTGTGGAGCCTGGCTGTGGGGAACGAGCTCAACATCACACACGGTACATGAGAAGGCTAATATATTAATGACTGAGAGAATGAAGAGACTGTTACCAAAGCCACATTCACTGCTATTAATGGACCTGATCTGGAATCATCATGTCCTGATCTAACTGCATTAAGAATCAATCTTGTAAATCACACTGATGTAACACCGGTTCATTCGTCTTGACATAAGTATGTAGGCTAAATCCACATACACACAGATGAGTTTCGCAATTTTTCTCAGTGTTTATTTAATAAATGACAGGGAGATACATTGAAAAAGGAGGAAGAGTTTGTCCATTAAGAGGTAGCACAGTTCAGTGATTCCCAGTACAAGAGGGAATAAGAAGCATTTCAATGAGTTCCTTGAGTGTGAATTAAGATTACACCCACTCGCTTTTTCATCATTTTCAATTTGCTCAAAGAGTGCCAGTTGGCAGGCCTTAAACTGTGTGTGTGTGTCTGCTCCTCAGCACCCAAAGGGCCGCTCACAGATAAGCACTGGCTCACTGTGCTTTGCTCATGAGCCTTTTAAATGGAGCACAGTGCTCTGCAAACACACACCCACTCACACAAAGCTCAGTCCCTCAAAGTAAAATGTGGAGGTGAAATTATTGACCACCCATTCACTCATGAACTTTTCCTTTCCAATTGGTTCCATCATTGGCAGTAAATGGTTTGTAGAAGCCCACTGACCCCTTGCCATTTTAGAGGTCAAGGTCCTTGTGAGGGTCAAGTTTTAAAGGGAGTTGTAAGGACACATAGTGGTTGTTTAGTATTGGTTGTAAACAGGAGCTCTTAATTTGATCAATTGCTCCATTTTAGACTTCAATGAACAATCCGAAACTTGGAATTTTCTTGCTGTCTGTGTGTTTGAAGCCACCAGCTCTGTTGTGGTAGTGTTGGTTTACTGTAAATTACCCTCCTGATGCGTTGTGTCAAGAACCGCTCATTACGTTGATCCTGCATCTCGTCACAAGAGGGCAGCCTCAGGTCACAGCACATCCTGGGACCTTCAGTGCATTGCAAAGAAATAAATGTCTTCTAAAACAGTAGGAGATGTTTCGTCCTATCTACCTTAGTATTACAGATGCAGGGAAACGTGAGGCACTGCGTCCTTTCATCACCTGACCTTTGATTTCTGTCCAGTTGCATGCTCTCTGCTCAGCCTCTGCTTTCACCATCTTCTCTGGTATTGACTGCAGCTCTAATGTTTCTGCAGAGCTGTACCACATCTGCCTGTCTCGGGCTAAGGAGAAATGGAAGACCACACCAGCATCTTCTGCAGAGACTGAAACTGAAGGTACAGACAGAACAGAAAATCTTTCCACTGCGTATTTCATTTTCTCCACATTTAGTCACATACTTTTCCTCTGCGTCCCGGCCATTTCTTCTTGTCAGATGCTGGTTGCTCAGACAGGGAGTCCAGCCTGGAACTGATCAAGCTGGACATCTCGAGAACATTCCCCCAACTCTGTATCTTCCAGCAGGTCGGTGACAGAAGCATTAACTACACTTTTTGTCTGTTAAATGTGTTTGCAGTGCACAAAACAGTTAATGGGATACAGTGACGTAGACACAAAGACACACACGATATTACAATGACATGACTCTGATATTACTGTTGTATGAAGTTGGTGTTTTTGTTCCTTTGTCTTGATCATTCCTCTGTTCATTATCAGGGCGGGCCATATCACGATGTGCTGCACAGCATTCTGGGAGCATACACTTGTTATCGGCCAGATGTTGGCTATGTAAGTCACACACAAACAATGTTGCAATTGTTCAGTGCACTCATTAGCTTTGCTGCTTTGCTTATTTTCAGCATAGAGAAGTCAATAAAGTGGATGAATACTTCAGTTTTGTTTTATGGTGTTCATGCATTAGTTATGCTTTTGAGACTTTATATGTGATATGTTTTTGGGTTTAATGTGAATATTACATCATGTACATAACACAACATGTCAGACCTTGGTAATCAGGCTGTAGTTACACTTCTTGTGACATCACAGTCCCAAAAATCCTGACAGTAGGTTTTAAAGCTCAGTTTCTGAATACAGGGTGTGAGCATTTCTCTGTGGACTGAGAAATTTGATACTATCATTCCATCAATATTGAACCTAGACCTGATTTATAATCAAAGACCACATAGATAAATATACTTTTAGACAGTATGGGCCCTTAAAGCAAAGACGGGATATTGATATGGATCAGTTTATCTCCTTAACAAAGGGGATACATTGTGTTTCATAGCCCATTGATAATGACAACCTAATACTGATATAATTATATTCAACACATTCTCACAGGATGTGTAGAGTTCAAACCTGACCTAGTTTCAATCCACCAGTGGTTTGGGGCAGGCCTCTCTGCTGTATGATTTTCGTACTTAGCATCTTTTCCCTCCATTCACGCTTCTCTTCCCACCAGGGAGATTTACTGATCAGGTTCCTTTGCATGACTCATCAATCTGTTTCTCACAGACATCCTGACTTTTCATGGTTTATATCTTTGATCTGTCATACTCAGACTGTGGAGACTGAAGCACAAACCTGATTTTAAAGTCACATGCGTGTTTGACTTTTGTAACATTTTGTAATCAGCTTGTACTTATAAAAATCAAATCAAATGAGATTTATTTATATAGTGCCAAATCATAACAAAGTTACATCAAGGCCCTTTACATATAGAGCAGGTCTAGACCAAACTCTTTATGAAATGATTTAAAGAGACCCAACAGATCCCCCCCATGAGCAAGCAAATCTTCCTTTAAGAGGCAGAAACCTCGGGCAGAACCAGGCTCAGGGGGGCGGCCATCTGCCTCAACCGGTTGGGTTGAGAGAGGGAGAGGGAGGGAGAGGGAGGGAGAGAGAGGGAGAGAGAGGGAGAGAGAGGGGGAGAGAGAGAGGGAGGGAGAGAGAGAGAGAGAGAGAGAGAGAGAGAGAGAGAGAGAGAGAGAGAGAGAGAGAGAGAGAGAGAGAGAGAGAGAGAGAGACACACGGGGAGGGGGGGGGGGAAAGTTGGGTAGAGTAGCAGTAAAACAAAGTTACTGCTGTTGTCTTTGATAAGCTATGCAGTTAGACTAAGCACATAGCTTTTACTTTAGTTTGCATTTCAGAGCCAGGCTGTGCTTATAAATGCTGTGGTTCGTACTTCTGCTCCTCACCGCAGCCCTATAATACATATACTTTTCTATAAATAAGTGTGACTTCCTTTTCCGACCCCCATCCCCTGAGCTGCTACAAACACGTACACATACAAATGCATTCACCTCTGTGCACAGTATTGGGGTTTTTTTGTGTGTGTTTTTGGCTATATCAATATTTTATATCTCAGTTTCCATCTTAAACATCCGAATTGAAGCTGAACTCCAGCTGTACAGAGGGAATAATAATAATGTGTAGTGATGTTGTGCTTGACTTGTTCTTTCTGAGACTGACATGTCAAAGTTCAAGTGTGATCTAACATTTTCATATTCACACAAGCTCAAAGTAAGTTTTTATTAATTTCTTTTATTTTATTTTAATTTCTTTTTTTTTTTTTGGTTGTTGTTGTGATTGATTGTATAGGTGCAGGGAATGTCTTTCATCGCAGCAGTGCTGATCCTGAACCTGGACACAGCTGATGCCTTTATCGCTTTTGCCAACCTGCTCAACAAGCCCTGTCAGATGGCCTTCTTCAGAGTCGACCACAGCCTTGTCAGTACACACAGACTCTCACCAAACATTACAACTATTGCACTTAGATACCAGACTGGATTCTGAGCCGTGCACGCTGCTTCACCACATTTAGATAAGGTGAAGGAAAAAATACACACGGCATTAAAGCGCTTTAAACTTAATAAAGCTATACTCACAAAGGGAAACATTTCAACTTCAAATCTGATGACTTCCTTTAGAGAATATAACACTTAAAGTATTTATGAAAATGCATTTCAATATTCAAATATTTGCATGTTCTAAAAAGATGCTATCAAAATTGCCCAATGATTTTTGCAGCTCTATTTTTAAATGATTACTCAGAGTTGCTCAGAGATTGATGCATAATGCTATACTGCAGCAGCAGTGGTGGGTTTAGAAAACAGTTCATATGTGAAACCCTCTTCACTTTTCTTTCTGACACGTAGGGTTGGGGTTACCACAAAAACCCCCCAGTTATCTCACACAGAGTCGTGCCCTGGTGGAACATCGTATCAGCTTCGATGCCGCCTGTTTACATTTTGTTTTTGTTTCTTCCCTGGTGTCTGCTTTTTGAATGACTCACCGCTGATATGTATTAAAGTTACTACATAAAATCCTTGTTTCCTCTGCAGATGTTGACATACTTTGCAGCATTTGAAGTTTTCTTTGAAGAAAATCTACCAAAGCTCTTTGCACATTTCAAGAAAAACAACTTGACACCTGATATTTACTTAATCGACTGGTGAGTTTCAAACATTTATCGTATTTTCAATTGTTAATGTTTTTCCACCATTCAAAATTTTATCACCCTACTTGCCATTTTATCATTTTACAGCTGGAACATGAACAATAGAATCTGTGTAGCCACAATGTGCATGGTGCACTCTGTTCTCTGTCCTGGTGTAAACTTGTTACATCACCTGGAAACATGACTGTTGTCTCACATTGAGCTCATTACATTTCCACAGTCTTTTGTTTCTGAGAAAACAGGAATGGTCTCTTTGTACAGGCGGATGTTGGTGAGCTCTCCCCACTTAAAATGGAAATTTCTAGATTTCTATATTTACTCAGCCCTCACTTATATCACTCACACTTTACCACACTTTATGGAGGGAGATGCAGGGGCAACACAGCACATTCACATAGTCTGCTTTTTCAACTTTTTATTCTGTAGCTAAAAATTCATTACTCACCAATCTACACTCACTATTCCATAATGAAAGAAAAACGATAACCTTTCTTTGCAGATTTAATAGAGAAGAAGAAGTGAAATGTCACATTGATAAAACTGTTCATTTCACTTTACTTTGACATCCTCCATTTCTCTTCATGTCATCTTTGTGATGTTTCTAATCATGACTAGAATCGACCTATGCTGAACACAGCTGGTTGGACATGTTGTGGAAAGACATGCATCTTGTCTGTGCAACCTTTGTCAGCTATGACACTTGGCATAAAGAGTGAAAAGTAACACAAAACACTGACGGCCCAGAACATAATAGTATAGTTTTGACAGTAGATGACAGCATTTGCTGCAAGTAGTAGTTATGTTCATTATCAATAGGTCTACCACTTACTTTGTTGGTCAGTCGGTCTTTGTCCTCACTGTCCTCAAGTGTCCAATCAAAGTGTGTTCTACTCTGATTGGGTGATACAGTCTGTCTATTTTTTCTCTAAATGGGACCATCATTTAAAAAAATAAACATCATATTTATGTTTATTAGTATTGAGGAAGCCTTGAAACTGTAGACTAAGCAAAATATTTACTTAGATAATGAATCAAGTGAGAAGTAGGGCAATTTGCACATAGACTTCAATAAAGTCTGTCTTTTTACAACCATATTTATTGAGGCAAAAAGGAGCAAACTGTTCCATCTTAGAAGCTGGATCTATGAAAACTATTAAATGGAATTGATATTCAATTGTTGCTGCTCTGGTAACATTAGGACAACCAGTATTAACTATTCCACATTTTACCGACGGCACAGTTGTACTTGCCAGAATCCAAGGGAGAGGAGTGGCGGTCAATGTGTTCGATCTTTTAATACAATTTTTGCACCATCACCAAGTACCACTCCTTTGTCTTTTTGTCCCCCTGCCCCACCCCCCAGGATCTTCACTCTGTATAGTAAATCGCTGCCGTTGGACCTAGCGTGTCGAGTGTGGGACGTGTTCTGCAGAGATGGCGAGGAGTTCCTCTTCCGTACAGCACTTGGCCTGCTGCGTCTCTACCAGGACGTCCTGACCTGCATGGACTTCATTCACATGGCTCAGTTCCTCACCCGACTGCCGGACCTCATCCCTGCAGAGCAACTCTTCCAGCACATCGCTACCATTCACATGACCAGCCGCAACAGGAAGTGGGCACAGGTGGGATATGAAATATGTATTCATTTATTCATACATCTTCTACCACTTTTCCCTTTCCGGATAGCGGGGGGTGCTGGAGCCAATCCCAGCTCCCACTGGACGAGGGTGGGGTACACCCTGGACAGGTCGCCAGTCCATCACAGGGCCAACACACAGAGACAGACATAGACAAACAACCACTCACACTCAGACCCATAACTATGGGCAATTTACAGTCTTTGTCTAAAATGAAATCACCAATTTACACAATGATGCATGTCTTTGGATGGTGGGAGGAAACCGGAGTACCCGCAAGAAAACCCACGCATATATATATATATATACTTTATCGCAATGATATTTGCAGATGTCATAATGGTATTTGGGCAGATTCTATCAAAATGGCTGTCCAAATGCCCCAACTTTATTTGCTTCTCAAGAGACACGGAGTTTAAACTTGAAAGTCAAGAATTTAGAAATAAAATCTGCTTTCCCATGGAAAGTAGAAAAAAAATTATTTTTGCCCTGGATTATGTTATTACGATGGAGGGAAATGGTGCTGTTAGCAGCTTTACATTCTCTACATCACTTTGCAGTTTGAGACACCTACTTAGAGCACCCATCTAAAAAGGGGGCCTGCCCCTTTCTCAAAGAGAATACATCAACCTCTCCTGTCCCTTTTTTTAACTGTACATCAACCTTCATCTCCTCAGGTCCTGCAAGCGTTACAGAAAGATCAGGAGCGAGGCAGCCCAGTTCTGAAACGCTGAGCTGCTCAAACAGTTCCTGTCCAGCGTTTGGGGGAAAAACTGGACTCTGACCAAGCCAGATTAACATGAGAGACACCTGTGTTCAGCTTGGAGACATTCTGGTTGTAGCTGCTACAATAAACCTCTTCTCCAGCTCCATGCCACTGATCTTACTAGAGCCGGAACCCCGGAGGGAGGGCTGTGTAGATGCCGGGGTGTGAAAAGGAATATGAGGCCTTATTTAACCCCCCACCATCCCTCCTGTGCTCAGAAGCCCAACATTGGATTGGAAACTGTAGCTGGCCGAAGCTAAAGAATGTATGACACACTCCCACATACATGTACCGAGCAGGTTGTTTGTGGTCTCTTTTTGTTTTTAAAATTTTCTGACATAAACAAAAGTCTGGACCTCAGCTTCAAAAAGGAGGAAAAGCAAAGGTAATGTCCTAAAACATCTCCAGCATCGTATCTGTGAACTGCAACATTGAAATATGTCAGTCTTGTTGTTTTTGCACCTTTTTTTTTTTCTTTCAAAACTTTAGTCATTCCTTCTTGTCCAGAGTTTGGTTTATCTGTCAGCTATGATCTCAGTGTGCTTTCCATTTTTCAGTACAAAGTTTTTCACTGAACCTTCCCACAGAGTCCACTAAGAGTTTTGTCAGTTAAAACCCTTGTTTGGTTCTTTGAAAGCACCATGTTGTTACATATGATTAAATGATTTAACCCTCTAAAAAGAGAACATCAGCTGCCTGTAAAATGAGATTAACAGTGTATTTATGAAATAACAAAGCTGGAGTAAATAATGAGGTCATGTGTTACTGTTAAATATACACACACCCACAGTGTCAGACTTGCCCCTGCCCTTAGTATGTACATTTCAGCTGGTTATGGTTTTGATTCTTTATGTCTCAACTTGAGTGTTGATGTCTTTTGTGTTTTTATTTAATATTTATCAAATGGACATTGGGACTTAATTCCATTCCATTAAAATTAACTGCTGAGCCTCTGCTCACTCAAACTTAGTAAAAAGCTGTACAAGGTTGTAGGTGAACTGGAGCATCGTTGTTCACGAACTATGTGGATTTAAAGGATTAAAAAGCGTGTCCACTCAGCAGATTAAGGCGAAATCTCATTAGTTAATGTGGAGATTGCTGCAGAAAACTTCAGCTGTGACTATCAAAATTTCTCCTACGCATTCTTCCAAACCGGTTTTAAGCTCTAAAAGTAATTTGACAAATGTTTTGGTTAACAGGATTTTCCCACATATTAGAAAATAAATCAATAACTGGGTCTGAAATTCATCTATTCTTACTTCCTCATTAAAAAGTCAAGATCAGGTTTTATCCTCCACCCACCATCCCTGCCTGTATTAGGCAGATATTTGAGCCTCAGTCAGGCCCAGACTCAGGTTTTGAGGAGTTGGTTGGTTGCAAGCAAAATAGGTGACTAAGACGTATCTGGAAAGTCAGTGTAATCATTTCTGTTGTCACCTTGTGACTTGCTGTAGACGACAGTGTTAGTGGTTGGCAGTACAAACTCTGCCTCTCTGCACTGACAGTGTTAGCGACTGGTGAGGAGGTAGAGCATGTCAAGATGGTGGATGTCAGAATAAATATCTACACGTTTGGGCGTCAGTAAGACCCAGACTCAGAATGAGGAGTTTGATGTGACCAAAATGAGCGATCAGAAGGTGCATCGGAACTGTTAACATAGTTTCACTAGTTCATGCTGTTTGTTAGCCTGTAACTCGGAGTGGCTGGGACTGTGTTAGTTTTGGCGAATGCAAAATCACTCACTCTCTATACAAAGTGTCAGGTTTATTTTGCCCCGCCCCACGTCTGTAAAAGATAATGGGATTGATTCTTAGTTTCAATCTGTTTTATCACTGTCATTGTTTCACTACAAGCTGTGGAGTTGACAGCTTATTTCACTTATGATTAAAATAAAATTAAAAAAAAAAGGCACATCAGCAAGGTTCAAAATTAGCTTTTTGTCAAATGCCACATCCTACACTGCCTCCACTGTCCATGTGCTCAGTTGTTTATGTGGACATGTAGCATTAACAACTCAAATAGAGACAAACCTGAATTCAGGTGATCTATGATAGATTATTGAATAGCAGCCACAAACACGCATTTAAACATCTATCACTGAATTACAATGATATGCAAGACCTGAAAACATCACAATTCTCTGGCACTTTTTAAAGAGCACATTAAATGTACACCCATGTGCAATGGACGGCCACATCAGTGCATCAAATTCCAACATGCACCTCATGTCCCTCCTTCCTGCTCTAATTAAAAACTTGAACTTTTTTTTGTTTTTTACTCAACAATTTAAACATTCCTCTGTTGCAATTTCTCACTGGTGAGATTTTTTTTTTTTTGTGCGTGTAACGTCAAAGTAAATTATTTGTTTGAACTTTGGGCAGCAATTGCTGTTGAATGGAATGATGATTAAAAAGAAAAATTTGAACACATGTACACAAACACACTGTTGCACAGCCTGCTTGAGCCAGTTCCCTCATACATAACAGACCTCAGTCCCAGCAAAACCCACAAGTCCGTGACATATTCAACAACATTGCTTGCCAGTTTAGTACTTCAACTTGAACATCCTGTGCTGCACATCAGGTGACCTTAGACTCATCTCTTTGACTTTGTGGCTGTTGAGCTTGTCAGTGTGTCTGCTCTCTGGCATTCACACAATGACTGATGTGTTGCTCTGTCCCGACCAGCAGGGACGGCATCCAACAAGAGTTGTTTGGATGAGTTAACAGCCAGCTGGAAAGTGCTTAGATTGCAATTTTGTTGATTATTTACGGGAATGGACTTTTGTCAAATCTCATGTGATTTTTAGTCCATTTTGCACAAACCTCCTTAAGAAATAAAAGCTCAGTGTAGGACTTATTAATTGTTCTTTTCTCAAGTTTTCTCTCCAAAGAACTTGTTAGTGCTTTCCCTCAGTGCTGTTATTGGTTCTGCAGCTGCTGCTTCTGCTGTGTTGTGTTACTAATTTTGTGTGTGATGGAGTTGGCTTCTCCTTTTGTTTTGCCCTATAACGTGTCCATTCCTCCTCGGTCACTCTGAGAAACATGTTTCTGAAATATCTGGACCACAGCTGAAATTTTAAGGCCTGCTCTGGGTTTAAAAACAGGAAGCATCTTTTGTTTGTAAGTTATTGACATCTTGGTTGGTGTGTGGCTGCATCTGAGTGTGTGTGTGTGTGTGTGTGTGTGTGTGTGGGAATGCGTGCAAGCTTTTTTCGATGCACTCCTCTCTTCCACCTCTCCCATTGTGGCGACACACCACAGGACTGCAATAAAGCTTTTTGCACATGTGAGCCTTTGAGTCTTGCCTCACACGACCATCAGTTGAAGTTCCCTAAACAGGTTTTAAATGTCCAAATGGACCCTCCCAGCAGGACTGACACTACCTGCTTCCTGCTCTTGTGTTTGACCTACTGTGGTCTAAAACCAAATTCAGTCTAACTAAATTTGAATAAATGTAAGAAACTGTTGTGTAATGATCTTTGATTTGCTTTTTATTTCTTGGGTATTGTTTGTTTTGCATCGTCTTTTCTTCAGAGACCCTTGAACTGTAGAGGAATGATAGACGCACATGGAGACAACAATGGGTCACCATGCAACTGTATGTCACTTGAAATGTGTATAAACAATGGTTTTATTAAAATAAAGAGCTGTAAATATTTAACCAGGAGCTCTTCTGTGCATCTCAAAATTAATGGTGGAAGAAAAAATTAATATGACTGGAATTTAAAATGAGAGTATTTCTGTTTTAAATCAATAGTAGTTTGAAAAGTTTTGTTGCTTGTCAATGACATCACTGCTTAATGCGCATCAATGTTGTAGTTGTTTGCTGTCCTGGTTCACGCCAACCTTAACTTCATATCTAGCAACACCAGGAAGTCATTATCAGCAAAAAAAAGCTAACCACGCTACTCACTAAAATCATCATCCTCATGTTGAGACCAACCAGTCATTATGCTTTTGATCATGTTATTAAAGTGGACTAATATGATAGTAGGAGCAGCTTCCACAACTTTTCCAAAGAAACACATGAACTGATGCAGCAGCACCATCAAGCCTGAATCAACACAGTTAGGTCCAAAACCAGTTTCCTTCTCAGGAGGGCTTGTCTAATGAAAGTGGAGTTTGGTGACAAACACGAATCAAGGCATCTGTGCAGATCCAAGTTTGCCCTGGGTTCAGAACATCATGACAGGTATGGATGAGCTATCCTTTTAAACCAGCTGCTGCTCTGCAGTAGTTGTTCCTGTGGCCAATACTTGGACACAGGAACAGAACAGAGGAGAATCCACTTGAGCCTAAAGTCAATCCCTCATCCTCTGATCCTTTGTCATCTCCGCCTTTTGAATGCCTTCCTTGATCTATAATATCTTACATAATAATTAACTCCATGCATATCCATCTTGTCTCATCTCATTCCCTTCTTAGATATAAAACAATCCATCACACTTATACATGGTGTGACTATACATATATATATATATGCTCACTGACTGAGCTGCACTGATCACTTGAAACAGTTTGGATTCATGTTTGGAGGAAACCAGGTATCGCTCATCACCTGCTCAGTGGCACAGTGACTGAACCTCAGCAAAGTACTGAATATGCATGACAGACTATGACCGGAGCATTATTCCCTAAGTGCAATATCCATATCACAGGAGTTGCCTTATTTTTTGTGTGAGGTTAAATGTGTTGTGTGTCTGTAGCACTGTGGTGCTGCGGACACACCACAGTTTCATGTTCTTCAGATGAAGAGGAAAATTTTGCCCAACAAAAGTGAAATTAACTTTTTTTTTTTCTTTTTCCTGCGGCTCATGCAGCCCTCATGCTTTGAGCTAACCATACCTGCATTTCCTCTGCAAACACTCAAACCACAACCCCCCTCCCCTCATTTGTTTTGAACTTCATAAAGGTAACACTGCACCGAATTTTGTTTAGAAGCCTTTAACAGTTAAAGAGCCACTGTCTTAATCTCCATCATCTCCATCATCTCTGCACGAAAATCAATTCATCACGAGGATGGCTCGCATTCTCCTGCTGTGCATGCTGGGAGCTGTACTGCTTTCCTTGGTGGCCTGCCAAAGTAAGTCTGAAACCAACTATTACAATATATATTAAGAGCTGTTGCTTCTCTGACAAAGTGTCTTTTCTCTTCCTCAGATGGGATTGGCCCTGATGAATGTTGTTTTACTTTTTACCCCAGAAGAGTGAAAAAATCCTACATCAAGTCCTATTACATAACTGATCACCGGTGCGCAAGGACTGGAGTCGTGTAAGTTTCCTTCATTATAAATATGTGTAATACACTTACCTAAATAAGCCTATTGTTGACTTTTATATCTCCAAATTCACTAACGTGTCATTTAGCACACCCTACTCATGATGCACTAAATGTAAATTTTCTGTTGATAAAACGTGTCTTTATCCTAAATTTCTTATGATAAATCCTAATTTTAGTATCTATATTTTACTGCTGTGCAACTGACCAGCACTCCCCCGTGACCCGGAAACTGATAAGCGGTAGAAAACGAATGAATTAATTTTTTTAATTTTTTTTTTTAAATATTGTAATCATTATGGTGCTTTTTCTTGCAGTTTGGTGACCCAAATGTCTCGCCACATCTGTGCAGATCCAAAAATCCAATGGGTTCAGGGCATCATGAAAATGGTGGATATGAAAGAATTAATGTGACAAGTTACTGCTGTATGTTGCTACAGAATTAGTATAAATTGAGCCTGAACTCAATCCTTCATCCTCTGATCCTTTGTCTGATCTGCCTTTTACATGCTTTGTATAATCTATGATGTTTTACAGAATAGAAGCCATAACTTTTTGTCTCATCTTATTTCCTCCTAAGATATAAAGCAATCTGTATGGCTTATATAAGGTCTATGATACCAAAAATAAAAATGCTGTATGTAGTAATAATCATTTCTAAATAAATTCAAGAAAAACAAAACATCTCAGTTGTGCAATAAAAAATGGATCTCTTAAAGTGTTTAAATTTAAATATATACGCATATAACACTAATATATATATATATAAAATTTCAAATTCCATTAATAGAATATTTACCTATTTATTCATTTTGTTTAAAGTTTTGCATGGAAAAGACCATCAAATTTCTACTGTAATTCTTCCTTCTTTTCCTCACAGAGCAAAAGACAAAAATCCAAAAATGTGGTTTAGTTTAAAATAAATATTTTCTAGGATGTAATGTGAAGAATATTCAAATTTCATCTCCTCAAATGCCATCCAATTTCACTTTTAATTTATGGACTGAGAATATAAGATGATACTGAGTTGAACTTGCATATAAAACCAGCACACGTGACCTTTGTGTACTGGTGGGTGCTGCTCAGGGCTCACAGGTTGAGGAAGAATCCTCATATAGCTAGAAAGTTAATATAAACCAAAGCGAGGCTTATGTTAACTACACTACATATGCAGTAGGGCGTTTTATGCTTTTGCAAACTAAACTGCAGATTCTGCATTACACTTGCACTGATTATATTTTTCTTTAGTTTGAACTACTTTTTCGAATTAGCTTCAATGATCCAAACTAGATTCTCCCTTTGGTGTCTTTTGCTGGTCTTCAAATTCTTCCTATGCAAAGTAGCTGGACGCTTCCAAATTATACTGTCAAAGTAGCTGTATTGTACTTGACACACTGACTGTTGATGTAGTGTGTTTGTCGAAATGTCCAATAGATGGCAGTATTAAAGCACAAATAGCAACCAGCTATTGAGCTTTGTCATTATGACTGCTGAGATTTTCTCCTGCAATCAAAGCTTATATTTATGCAATTGCAATGTAAATTACATCTTACTTTGTGGCTGTTGAAAAAAAATACATTCATCTTGTATTATCTTTGACCTTTAAGGAGCACACAACGATAAAACAAATCGATATCTGCTTGAGGTCGCTCAAATAAGCTCCATGCTAATTCTGTATCAATGTTACATTGATTAAGAAGCACTATTACCCACTATTTTGTTTTATATGATAAAATATCTGATTTATGTCTTTTACTGCCATTTTACTTTCATTACTGGCAGCAATGAAACTTGGGAGAGGTTGGGCCACAAAGGAACCAACTGTGGGAGTCATTGTTTCTCAGGAAAAGGCGGACATATTTGTTAGTGTAACAATTTAAGGTTAATTTCAGCTTTCCGGCACTTCAGATTCTGCAGTTGTTCCTCCAAGTGGTCAGAGGCATCCACAGTTTTTTCAAAGTCCTGCAGCAGAAGCCGGTTCCCCAGTAACCCTCGGCACTCCTTCAGCCTCAGATTGTCCTTCTGCAGGCGGTTCCAGGCCTGCTTGGTCCTGGTCAGGAGGTCTCTCTTCCTTGCCACTGTGGCCTCCACTTCAGCCAGCTGCTCTCGCTTGCATTGAACCTCCTTCTGGTTCCAGAAGAGCTTCTCCCTGATGTTTGACAAGAGCTGACACAACAGAACAACACTATTATTTTGAAGTGGAATTCACAAAGCAACTAAAGAAATTATTGTGACACTGTCTGTATATGTTGATTACCTTAACTTACCTCCAAGCCGCTGCCGATCTTGGTCTGCAGCTTTGATGATTCCTCACTTTGCTTCTCGGAGAGTTTCCTCTGCTCCAGCCTCATAGCCTGCAGTTGTTGGAACTGCAGCTGAAGGGAGCTCCTGCGGTTCTCTTCCCTGTCCCCGAGCTCTGCTTCAAGCCTTTCAATATTGATCTTCAACTTGATGTGCTGGAGGCGGAGCTTGACAAGCTCATCCTGCCGAAGCTGCTCGGCCACCAGGGCCGAGTCCACTTTGGCCTGAGCGGCTTGTTTGCCCAGACGTTGGGTCAGCGCCGTCACAGCCGTGTGCTGCTTCAGTGCCAGCAGCTCCCGCCATTCATTCTCCACCTGAGGGCCCAGACAAGATGGGGTTGACCACTCCTCTGTTAATCACTGCACACACAATCAGGACACGCTGAACGCCATGTTTTGGATGGGTAACTATCTACTGGATACTTTCCCAGAATCATGTTTAGAAGAGTACTCCATGTCGAAGTCTTTATCCCCAATACACCTTGCTACAAGATCTAAAATTTTTCCTGGACTCAGCTTTCATCTTGCTCATTTTCTGTGTTTTTCCTTGTACCTTCCCTAGCGTCTGAACATTTCAGTAGGCATGTCACATTCACCAAGCCCACTGGATAGCACCATGTGTAGACCCTTTGTACTCCCTTTTCCTGCACAGATAGGACACAATATAAAGCCCCATAAATTTCATTTTAATAATGGTCATAATAAAGTGAGATTTGTGAAGTCACAGCTTCTCTTTTGTACCTTAGTGCTTTTTTGTTCCTTTTTTTTTTTTTTGTAGGTGGATGATCCGGCACTGCCTGCTTGTTA
The DNA here is from genome assembly GCA_034769265.1 of Remorina albescens. NCBI lineage: Eukaryota > Metazoa > Chordata > Actinopteri > Carangiformes > Echeneidae > Remorina > Remorina albescens. The sequence continues at coordinate 4,292,703 of CM068495.1, read as the reverse complement.
GCACATGTGAATCCTTCCTTGTTAAATCATACAGGCTGTTGGCAATTAATGGCTCATCAAAACATCCTGAAGAGTTTGTAGCGGTTTTTTTTGGGGGGGGGGGGCTTTTTTGTGTATGTTTCTGTCATTCGTTCAGGGCTGCATTTCTTTTCCATTCTGACTGTGGAACAGATGCTGTTTTGAAGCAGTTCTATATGTTGCTCTAACTTGAATCTGAACTGGCTTTTTTCTTCACCTTCTTGAATAAATAAATGGCTGGCTACATGACACGACATGATATGAGAGCTGCCGTGATAATGTTATATCATGAATTTGTTCAGCAAATGTTGCAGTTGCTACCTGCCTTAATGACAGCATTGTGTTAGTTTTTCACAGCTGTGCTGACGTGGGCTAATGGTTGTGGCTGATTGTGTTTTCAGCAAGATGTTATGGAGCAGCGAAATGCAAACAACCATACTGTCATAAAACATTTGTTTTGGACTGCAATACTTACGATCTAACACCACACCCACTGGCAGTGATAATTATATAAAGCACTTTTAAAAAAAAAACCTATGCAGAACCACAGAAATCATCTGTTTTATTGCACATGTTCTTCTTCCTTGAGGAAACCTTGCACGAACAATGCAACTTCCTGTTGGGAGTGAAATCGCAAACCCTTTTTAAACAACCTGCTCAGGAAGGCATCTTTATTGCCCCCTGGTGGCACACATACAAGTATATGTCAGATACATTTTCTCCCAAAATACTGTCACTTTAGGTAGTTCCAAACATGGTCATACATGTTCCACTATTCAATTTTTGGATTTATTTGGTTGGGAATTATTGGGGCAATAAGGAGGTCAGTGGAAACACTGATTGATGTCTGAGAGAGCAACACAGCAGGACAAGTGCAGACACTTTAAAATCCCACCCTGGAGCCATCATTACGCCGATGTTGTTTAGTTTAGTGTAATCAAGCAGAGCTGGCATATTGAAGGGTCTATTTAACAGCAGGATCTCTGCAAAAAAGAGCCAAGAGATTAAGATGTGTTGTGTTAGTAGTGACTAATGTAGCCCTGGGCCTTAAGCTTCAAGTACAGATAAAGAGCAGGCTATAAAAGTCTGGTGAACTCAGTGGTTTCTAGCCCAACATCCCATCTCCACCTTCAGCCCCAACTGTACTCAAGTGCCATCACTTCAGGGGCATTTCTCAGACTTTACACAGCTGCATTTCATAGAGCTCACACGTCAATCGGGGATGTCTCTTTCCTTAAACTGCTGCCAGTTTTGCTGCCAATTATATCACTTCAACATCTACACAGTGGCCATCCAGTTTTGCTTTTTATTCAATGAATCTCCTGTGCGTCATGCAGCTGTATAAACTGTGACTTATCCTCAGATAAGAACAGAAGAAGACCATCTGGCTTCTCCTGTTCCTGAATACTGGGAAATCGATCAGGAAATCTTCAGAACCCGACCAACCTTTTCTACACTATCTTGGGACAGTAACCTCAGCTCATCTTCCTGCTGCTGTGCTGCGTCTGAGTCGGCAGCGATCTGCTGCTTCAGCTCAGTCAGGGTGTTCATGTACTTCTCATACTTGTGCAGCAGCCCTGACCCCGGCATCTCTAGCTCCAGCCGGGCATCATCCCCAGGCTTCTTTTTCAGATACTCTGCCAGTCTTGCCTGCAGCAGGCGGCCGTGTTGACTGGCTTTATCTCTCTGCTCACACAGCTCACGAAGGACCAGAGTGGACTCCTCGCAGGCGATGTCTCCATTTCCTGCAGAGGCAGCAGTCAGCTCCTCTCCCACAACCTCCTCTTCCTTATCCCGTGCGGGCCTAGAGGTTGTCTCTCCATCCGGGGTATCAAGATGTCTGGGAGCTCCATCATCATCATCATCATCAGCGTTGCTGTCGATTTCAAACACAACACTCTCCTCATGGGACATTGGCTGGTCATTTGCTGCCACATCCAGGTCTTTGCTTGTGGTAATGTCCCCGGGGAGCTCATGTCCACCTTTGTCTTCTGTCTCAGAGGTGGCTGCTCCAACAGGCCGCCCCTCAGTAGCGTTCACGTTTATTGAGTTTTTTTCCTCATGGTTTGAGGCACCCACCTCACTTCCATTGACACAAATGGAAGAATTGATCCCATGATTGGAGGGATCTTCTGTCTCCTTGCTCACCTCATTTTCGTCATACTCTGCCTCTCCATCCATTTTGTCTTTAAAAATATATACAACAACAAAAAAAAAAGTATTATGCAGTTTGTCTGTAGGTACACGGCTCGTGCGCGTCTGGAGTCAATGAAACGATTCGTTTTGTTTCGGTTGTCCTGGAGACTGGGACGGGGGGGGGGGGGGGAACCAATCAGAAGCGTTCTGCCCCAAGCTCATTAATATTAAAGAGGAGCCACTCGGTAGCCTCGCGCTGCGAGGGCTCGCCGTGCGCAGGCGCACTTCTGCCTCCAACAACAAGAAGCAGGAGCGAGGCAACATGGCCGAGCTGGGGAAGAAGTACTGCGTTAACTGCCTCGCAGATGTCACCAACCTGCGGCTTCGCTGCACGGACTGCCCCGATATCGAGCTCTGCCCGGAGTGCTTTTCCGCGGGCGCAGAAATCGGTAATCACCGGAGATGGCACGGCTACCAGCAAGTCGACGGCGGTCGGTTCTCTCTCTGGGGTCCCGAGGCAGAGGGAGGATGGACCAGCAGGGAAGAGCAGTCGCTCCTCGATGCTATCGAGCAATATGGATTTGGAAACTGGGTACACCAGCGTCTAACTTCTTTCACCTCATTAATCTGCACATGACACATCATTTGTACGCGAGTTCAAACCAAATGTTCTGAAGATGTCAGGACTAAAAGTCAGCAAGTATAGCCAGAAAGCTCCGACAACTTAAATGACAGTTGGGAGGAGAAATAACGACAGTTCTTTTTTTTTTTTTTTTCGCACCGTCGTTAAAGTCGAACGACTGGCCATGAAATACTAGTGTGGTTATATTTGTCGATATATCAGAGGGAATATTTACCTCTGTTACCGAACAACTGGCTCTTAGAAGTCATTTCCAACGTTAACTTCTGCGATTATAATAACTACTTTATCATAAAAACTCTACAGCAGCAGAAGTCTCATTAATGATCAGCACTACTCCAGGGGGAAACATATATGTAGCTTGTAAAAAATATCCAACTCAAAACTCAACTAAACTCAAGCTAGTACCAATATATCTAACTGTAGTGGATATTAATATGCTTTACAGTTAGTTATACAGCATCCCAGTGGAGGACACCAACTCTTTAGAGATTAAACACTTTTTTACTACTGAACGTAGTTTGAATTTGTGATTTAACTTTTACAATTATATTTCCACTAAAGTTGATCATTGTTTAGTCTGTGCATTATTAAGAGAGTAAGGCAAATGTTTGGAGTGTGTAAGATCCTCAGAAATGCACAAAAAAAAAACCAACAAAAAAAAAAAACCAGTAAAGTTTTGTATAATTATAGGGGAATGGGAATTTCCTTGGAAGAATTACTTAATTTAAACCCAAGCAAGCCATTCATCATTTGGTTGAATTATTTTAAAGCTACATCTAAGTACTGGGATGAGACATGGAGCCCTCCATCCCTCTGTCGTCTCGGCTCCACATCTTCAGTGTGGTTTTAGTCTCAGCTAATATAAAAATCAGATGTTTGCTATACTGCCTGTCAAGTATTAAAGATGAAACAATGTACCTTAAACTGCCTTGGAAGGTTTCAAGACAAGGATGTTAAAAATACAGAAAATGTTTTTAAGTTGAACTGTAAATAGACCCTTTAGTCCCAATGGTATACCATTGAAGAGCTGGATATGTATTATTTAAATTCCATATAGGTTGACGGGTAGATAAGTTTTTGTGTTAGCATGTGAAAGTATTGATACTGTTGAGTTTCCCAGAGTCCCGGGGGACGCAAAGGAATACAAATAATAAAAGGAAGTCAGACTGTTTCGTATTTTTGTAGAAGAAATTAGATCATTTATATCAACTGTATTGCCAAATGTTTTTCTTCGTCAGTTTATTTCAGCTGTACTCTGGTTTGTACTGATATCATTGGAGTACAAACCAGAGTACAGAGTATTCAACCTAGTGAATAGTGATTATATGATATAGTTTGAGTAGAATACTGTTAAGTTGCTTGCACGATCCTCATTAGCAAACACTTCCTGTTTATGTCTTTCAGGAGGACATGGCTGCTCACGTTGGAGCATCTCGTACTCCTCAGGAAGTCATGGAGCATTATGTCACCATGTATATCCATGGCAACCTGGGTAAGGCCTGCATTCCTGACAGCATTCCCAACCGGGTAACTGACCACACCTGCCCAAGTGGGGGACCCCTGTCCCCCAGCCTCACCACCCCTCTCCCACCGCTGGACATCAGCCTAGCTGAGCAGCAGCAGCTGGGCTACATGCCGCTACGTGACGACTATGAGATTGAATATGATCAGGATGCGGAGAAGCTTATTAGCGGGCTATCTGTGAACTACGATGATGAGGATGTAGAGATAGAGATGAAGCGTGCCCATGTGGACATGTATGTGCGCAAGCTCCGGGAACGCCAGAGACGTAAAAACATTGCAAGAGACTACAACCTAGTTCCTGTGTTTCTGGGACGAGACAAGAAGGACAAGGAGAAGGAGAAACCAGGAACCCTGGGAGTTATAGGCACTCCTGGTGGTGTGGTCGGGGTGGGAGCTGGCGGTGGCGCAATAGGATCAGGATCAACAACAGCAGCAGCATCAGGTTCTGTTCCAAGTACACCCAAAAGAAAGATCACCAAGGAAGAGAAGGAGCAGAGGGTCCGGCTGCGCGTGCTCTGCCAGTTCATGGCCCATCGAGAGTTTGAAGACTTCTTTGAGAACATATATAAAGAGCGTGTTCTCAGGGCCAAGGTGCGTGAGCTGCAGCGTTACCGGCGCAATGGCATCACTCGCTTGGAAGAGTCCGCTGAATATGAAGCAGCACGCCATAAACGAGAAAAACGCAAAGAGAACAAAAGTGTGGTCACCTCCAAGAGAGGCAGCGGCGGAGGGGGTGGACTTGGCTCTGGGATGGGACTCGGGGGTGGAGCTGGAGGAGGAGGAGGCATCGCTGGAGGGTTAGGGGTAGGAGGTGGGATCAAAGAAGAGGGTAAAGATGGTGAGTTTGCTGCCATTGAGAACCTGACTGGGTTTGAACTCCTGTCAGACAGGGAGAAGGTGCTGTGCAACTCTCTCAACCTCAGCCCGGCACGCTACCTGACTGTCAAAACCATCATCATCAAAGACCACCTCCAGAAAAGGCAAGGCATCCCAGCTAAGAGCCGACTGCCCAGCTACCTGGACAAGGTCCTCAAGAAGCGCATTCTCACCTTCCTCACAGAAAGTGGCTGGATATCCAGAGACACCTCTTAGCGGTGACATGACCAGGACAACTGATCAGGAAGTAATGGTAGCTGATAGTGGATTTTGCTACAAGCTTTGGAAGCAGCAGAAGATTACTGGCTTTCACCATCAGAGGTGACCTTGTGAATATGTACATCAGAAAGAAAGAGGATGACCCACTGAAAAAAAGTATATTTTCATACCAGGGTTAGGAACAAAACCAAGTCTATATTTTTGCATCTGGAAAGGGATGGGTGGAAAAGGACCCCCAGTACTTTGTGTCTGTATTGCTACACAATAGCAATGGAAATGCAATCCTAATAGATGAAATGTAGTTTCAGACATACTGTATCGATATTTCAACAGGTTCACTGAAATCGTCTGTGGAAAAATTATACTGGATATTGACAGTTGTGGCTCTGATAGATGGAAATGGTCACTGTTGCAGATGATTTTTCTCTCAAATCTTACCCATCGTTGTTATCTTTGTTGGTACCAGTCAAAAAGGAAGTTGATATTTAAAGTTCTAACATTTGAAGGCCTTTTTTTCTTTTCCTCTTCCCCTTTCCACTGGTCAAAAAACCCACCAAGAAGAAAAGCCTTTTTCAGACCCAGGTCAAATGTCACTGTGGGATAGACGGGTATTTGTCGAGTCCAGCTCCTGTTGGCTCATATATTAAGAAAACTTGCAAATTTTCACTCCTTTTCCTGTTGTAATGTCGTTGAGAGCTTGCTTATTATAAACAGGTCCACTAGCTGTTCAGAAACACAGTGGCTACACTGAGCAAGAGCTCAAAAAAAAAAAATTCCCCTATCAGTTGTGTGTCCTCGGTCTGAACAGAAAGACAAACTAGCTTCACTCATGTTTTTTAAAAAAAAGCTTCCAATTTTGGCGGGGGGGTCGTCAATCACAGATATATCAGCATGGGCTCTTGTGTACAATAAATAACAAGGAATGCCAAAGATCTATTAAGATAATGTAAAAGCAGTGTTAGCCTTAAATACGTTCAAAGTTCAGCTGACAGATGACAGTATGCACTGTTTCTGAATAATGTCCTTTTTAAGACTTGACTAGATTAGCAATATTAATTCAAGTTGTGTTTAATAAACAGGAACATTGGCCAGTTCCTCTACAACATTTAAGCTTTCACACTGAGTGTCCAGCAGTAAACGCTGCTCCATAAGTCAATCCAAGAACAAGATCTTGCCAAATCCAGATTGGTACACTGACATCTATGACATCACATTTCTCCATGTGAAGCCATTCTCTGATTAAAAGCAGCAATCCAGAAATGTGTGAAATAACCACAACTTTGGCAACAACTGGGGAGTTTAGCCTATCAGTCTCCCAAATCCTGTATTTTATTTCAGCCTTGTAGTTTGTCCCATGAAATTTTGGGGCTCCACTTTGTACTTTGACCCAAAAAACATAACTTTTTGGAAACATAGTGTAGCTTTAATTGTTCTACTCTTCACTGGATTCCATACAAGTAAAGATATCTAAGGGCATTAACCAGTGACAGATGTTTAAAAACAGTTTCATAATTATGGTTTTCCAAGTGTGTATTTGTGGCAGGCTAATATTACACTCTTTACACTTAAAATGCTGTTCTTCCTCAATACAGGCAGTTGAGTTGCATCAAACTTAACAGTGTCCCTGTGGTTGCCCTCTTTTTGTGCACACAGCTGCCCAGATGTTATGTCAAACAGATGTTACCTGCCCTCCTCCTTTGGAGCCTGTCGTCAGTCTCCATAATAGCACCAGAACCATAACAGCAGGACTGGTGACTCATTCTCCTGCTATGTGCCATTTTTTTTTTTCTGTGCTACTCACTGTGCTATTTAATTGTAAATGAAATTATTTCATAGAGCGAGCGTCAGCAAAGAAAGTCTGTAAACGTGTTGATGTTACCTGAGCTGGAATACATGCCAGGGTCATATCGTCCTCTTCTCTGGCAGTTGGATTTATTTTTTTTTTTTTTGAACAGCATTAGCTCTGCAGTGGTTGGCATTATCCTTTGAATGTTACTTTGGCTTTTTATTGCTTGGTGAAGAGGAGTGCTTTCTTCTTTTTTTGTTGAACTTAAGAGCTGGAGGGTCTGCTCAGAGAGTAAGGAGCAACTGTGGCACAAGTTATTGTCATAAATCAGATATTTCATCAGAGTGGTGCTACAAACAGCTTATTATTTATGAGTATTTTATTGTCAACTAATCCCATGAAACATCCAAAACAACCACCAACAACTTTGGTCTGTATCGATCATTTGATATACATAATTCCTCAGTGCCTCAAAGCTCCACTGTTGACCAAATATTTTTTTATAATTTGTAAAAATTCACCCAGAAAATAGTCCTCCAAAAATAAAAAAAAAATGACATATTTAAGAAGCCTTTTCAAAAAAAGGTTAGTATATATGCACGACCCATCGACACAGTGGTGCAGTGCCTGTGGTTGAGCGACACACAGAGTGTGGAGTAGTGTAAATGTAAAAAGGATAGACTAATATTTGTTGAAAAAAAAAAAATATTCTCTTACATTCTTCTTGTGTCTTGGCTTCATGCTTTAGAGCACTGCATATCTAAAGAATGAAAAACACTGAATATTTGGAATACAAATTGAGTATGGTTCTGTTCCAATATGCATATTTGTTTGTTTATAAACTATTGCATCTGCATGTTAAAGGTCCCATATTTAACATCCATATTTTTCTTTATCTGTAAGAAAAACCCAAAACCATTAAGTTTTACACCTCCTCTCTCAGGCCTCTCTGTGGATTGGCTCACTGTTTTCTGACCAATCCAATAAGAATATCTTTCAGCTACATCTTTTGATCTTTGTAGTTAGATGCATTAGTCATTAGTGCAGTTGGGTTATTGATGGAACATCAGGCCAGGTCTTTTATGTCGAAGGGTGACTCGTTAAAAAATATATATAATTTTTCAGGTCAGAGGTCAATTCGAAGGGCCAAAATCCCATTTGAATCAGAATGCTTTCAAGCAACAAAGCTAATTTCCAGCCAATAAACCAAACAGTGATGACATGACTGTCAGATGAAGCTATTTGATGTCTCTCCTTTGTGTTAATGTTGCCTTTTTGGCTTCCTTCTCAGTCTGACTTTGGTTGAAATTAACAGCGATGTCTTTCTGCATGTGCAACCAAATATTCCAAAGCATTATGCTTTGGCTTAAATGTTTCAAAAGAAAATGACAATTCCATTATGTTGTGTTCCCAGGGGGCAGGTTTTTTTTTTTTTGTAAAGGGCTGGGTGGGGGGTTTGCTTACCTTATGTCACCAAATGTGAATAATTTTGTAAGATACATTGGAAAAAGAAAGTATAATTACTGACCTGTGAAATGTACAGTATTTTGTGTCATGGAAATTTTTATAGTTTTTGTTATAAAAAAAAAAAAAAAAAAAAAGAAGCTGATTTTGGATTACAAAGAATAATTTTCTGAAGCGTTGGGTATAGTGATGGCATGCTTTTGAGCTGTCTTTAATCTTGTTACCAGTCTGATATTGTTGAGCTGTTTTGCTGTTTCGTTACTTTGTTGTCGCACATGACAATGTATGGAGATGTATTAAAAGTGCAAATACTTTATGATTCTACACACTCCTGTGTCCTCTTTCATATTGAAACACTTCAGGGGAAGAGGTCAGAGGTTGAGCTGGTACTCCACCTTAAGTGAGTGGTTCCATGCCCGATACCTCTGGTCTACTAAGGTGTCCTTAGTAAGATATTTGATCCTAAATTCCCTGTTTGAGTCTGGTTGTTTGGAAAGAAATGTGATTTTGCCCCTTTGACAATCACTTGTAAGTAATTGATAACACTGGAAACTGCTAAGGGCAATTTATCATTTAATACAAAGTAATTTCATAATTCGTAATCCCACAATGACCAAAGCGAATAAAGTTTTACTGCATTGATGCTTTCTAGGTTTCTTTTATTGGCTTACTGACTCGTAGTAATTGACTCTTTAGTAGCTCTGTAATTTATCGTAATTTTTATTCACATACCAGCTGCAGAATGACATGTTTATTTCTTGTCCTTCATTGCTCTTTAAAGTTCAAAGTTTTTATTTGACATATAATCCAAGACCACAAGGATGTCTACCCTTGTAGAATGTGAGATCTTTTAGACTTCAAGTACAAATGTGCTCTCCAGTTGAACTTTGTTCAAAGTAAAGTAGGCTGTAGCTGAGCTTGTCAAAAAAGCTTTGACAAAAAAATATAATTATTGATACATATAAGTGAGAAAAAATTTAATTAACTGAGCCTTGATTTTGTGACATAGAACACATAATGGCAAAAATGTGAAGAACACAACCGTGTACAGCACTAGTGAAAACTGTTTACTGCTACTGGATACTTCCTCTAACCTGCCAGACAGTAACATTCATGAGGAGTGTGGAGATTTACCTTTGCATACATTTAAAGTTGATGCTTCACATAAATTGAAACCAGCTTTTTATGTATTTTATTTTCAACAATGAAACCAGCAAACCTTTGAGTGCAAAGGTCATCTTATCTTGATGCTGTGAGTCCAATAGTCCAATGGCCCCACAGAGCCACACTCTGGGTCTTTACTCTGAAGGAGGACTCGGACCAGATCCACGTGAACCAGAGGAAGTTGTCTTCCTTCTAATGGTTTTGGAAAGCCCACCTCAGTAAAAAGTCAAATCCTGACCTCACACAATGAAACTCAATAATAAACAACTGAGGAGTTCAAGATTATTAGAGCTTTAAACAAAATTCTGGAATGATGCCAAGCAGTTGAGAGTCACCGTTCAATCTGTGGATGGATGCCGCAGCTGCTCTCACCCTATAAACATTATGATTATTAATGAAAATCTTTATTTAGTCAGTGAAAAATACTACAGCCGATTCTCTTCCAGTTAGGATTTACAGCAGAGAGGAACGATCTGACAGTAAATGCCTGAAATGACTTGTGTGATTACAAACACAAGTTTTACTGTGAGGACTGTCCTGTACCACACAGAGTGTTACATATTTGTTAAGAACAGATGATTATTGTCCAGATAAGGTTTGTTCAGCTGGGTTACAATCTCTCAGAGTGGGGGGTGGGGGTGGGGTTTGTGACCCATGGGAACAGGGTGGCGTGGTGCTGTGACCAGTCTACTGTGCCTGAAGTCACCCACCACACAGGCCAAAAAAAAAAAAAATCCCACTTTGTCACAGGTTCATCATCATACCTAGGGGGCTTTGGCCACACCTACCAGCGCTGGCCTGAGGGTGCGACCGTGGAGCTTGTAGCCCACTTTGGTTACTATGGCGACAGTACCGGGCTCCTTGCCCTCCACAGGGGCATGGAAGAGGGCATCATGCTCGTAGGGGTCAAATTTCTGCCCGTCTGGATTGAGCTTGACGAGGCCGTGCTTGGTGAAAACCTTCTGGATCTGGACTTCTGTCATCACCAGGCCGTCGTACAGGTTCTTCAGGTGAGGGTTCTGGGTCGTCACCTCCTCCTTGGGTACGCTCTCTGTAGCCTTCTCCAAGATGTCGGCCACCTCCAGCAGGTCCTTACAGAAGCCCTGGATCCCTGGTGATGCAAAGTAAGAGAAAACAGAAGTGTCAATGTAGAAATGAGGCTATAGTTTCTCTTTTGTGACATCTAGTGGTTGGTATATGCAACTACACAATAATTTGCGCAGAAAACTGAAGGATTGTGTTGGTGCGATCTGTGGAAATGTTAGCTATTAGCTGTGAGCAAGCAAACAGAAATTAGCGTCACCATATAGTTTAGCATCTTCTATCATCTTCTGACTCCGCGTTCTCAGGTTCTCCGTGTCAGCTAAGGCTCGCTTGTACTTGTCCTGGAAACACAGAAGAAACATCAGCACTATAGAAACAAGATCAACAACTGTAAACATAAGCAGATGAGCAACAGAAATGAACATTCAAATGAACATTATGAAAAAAATAAAAGCAATATAATTAATAAAAATTATTTGTTAAGGTGGTAATAATTAGCTAGACCTGAAACGTTTCAACTGTTAATTCCATTCACAAATAAACTCAGCAAGACTACGTTCAGTTTTACTTCCTCTTGGGTTCAAACTGCAGGGAAATCCTTCGGATAGTTAAATACCACAACCCATGTTTACTTGAATCTTGTCTTTAAGCAAATGCTGCTATAAACGGGTGTTTTTTTATTTTAGTTAGTATGTAAATTAATAATTTAAATGAGCATGTCCACAGAGCCAGCTGTTCATTTATAAAGAAGTGAGACAGAGAAAAACTGTCAATTGTAATACGTGAAAAGTTGGACATCAGACTGCAGGCTTAGAGAAGACTCCACGTTGGAGAAATGCTGTATAGGTCCAAATAAGGAAGTAATTATCAAATGTCAAATTTGTGACTTGTTGAAGTTATTAATGGACTTCACCTACAAAAGTTATATTCACCCAGTCACACACACATTTATATAGCACTCCTCACACAAATCAATAATAAAACGGGGTTCCATATCTTGCCTGAAAACACTAAAACAATCCAGGAAATGAACACCTGACCTTCAATTAATTCCTATATATGGACATTATTCAGAGTGTTGTTGCAATAATGTTATTATCAGAGCTTCTGCATTCACAGCAGGTGGAGGGACCTCCTCAGTCTGTGTACAGCCACCTCAGACTTACTGTCATGTCCTTGAGCTGCTCCTCCAGCTGGGTCTTCTCCTCGATTAGCCCTTTCTCTGCTGCACTCTGCTCCGGCTTCTCGACCTCCTCCTCCGACCGGGGGCCGTTCTTCTGCTGGGTGGCTGTACATAACAACCGTGAAGACGTTCTGTGTGGGACGATCAAACAAACATTCATTTTTCAAGTGTTGGGGATTTCAGCTAAATTACTGTCATACTGTGTGATACAATTAAACCCTTTTGACTTCTTTGTCATTTTACCTACACTGCAAGAACAAGTGTCAAAGCTTGATTGTAGTCACTTTCCAACAAATATAAGTAGTTGGAATAATTAGTGCTAAACGATTGCCAAACAACAAAACAAAAAAACCACAGCAGCTTTAATGTGATAATAAAAGGTAAAACGTCATAATTAGGGCTGAAGTGATTATTTTAGCAGATATTGCAATAGCAATAGATAGAGTCAGTGAAAAATAAATAAATAATAAGAATGGTAATAATTCAATTCAGTCAATTCACTGACCTTCAAATCATTTTCACCGAGACACTTTTTTTTTTTTTTTTGCATATTGTTCAACCCTTGAATCCATTAGTTAAAATATTTTATTTGCTGAGTCAAACTTTATTGAAACTTCTTTGTGAAATGTTATTTACTTGCACACTAAAAGTGAATATTAAAAATGAAAGGATACCACAAAAAACAAAAACTAGAGTAGGCATTAACATGATTGCATTTACTGTCAACACAATCCTGAATACATATGTGGAGAGATACTCACTGGCTTTCCAACCAAAACGACTTCATACATGATGTGTTACTTTCTGCTGTCATCAGGGTAATGACCAAAACTCTATATCACGGTATTTTTCAGAATTACTCCGGTTTCACGGTATTTGACGGTATTTTTTTTTTTCCCCATGCGTGATTTAGTGTTGACCACATTTCCTTCTTCTTCTTTGCATTTATTTGCGGATTGCAATACCAGCTTATAGGTGCATACCGCCACCTACCCTACTGGAATATGCAGAACAGGATCCTGTTTACAATAACACTAAAAAGAGGAGTTCATTCACCTACTAAATTCTGTTAAACAAGCTGGTGTTTACTAAGAATTTTAATACCTCTCTCTGAATTTCCCTCACACTATCACCACTAGTTCCTAGTATTCCTTCCAAATCCCAAACCCGTTTGCTCTCTGTCACCCTTTGTTGTAACCTAATTCTTTCATCCTGAAATCCGACAGTGCATTAGTACGTGCTCAACGTTTTCCGTTCTATTACAATGTGCACCACCACATTTTCCACTGATTGAGAGAAGATTTACTGCATATTTATGGCGACACATTAGTGCCAAAAAGCTCTGGCTCAATAAAACATATATTCGGGCATATTATATTATTTCACACGCGTAGATATTAACTGCAAGCGCACACTCAGAGGAAACTGCTCCCTGAGCGAGGAGGAATATGTGACCAGTGCACCAAACAACCACTCAAAAATCACCAAGCTCTCTCAAAGTTAATTTCTGCTCTCTCGCTCGAAACTTTTGGCACAATGAGGGGAGGGGACCAGGGGGGGGTCAGTACTGGCTCTGCTGTGATTGGTCGTTTCTGAAGAGCGAGATTTGATTGACACCCCTCCTCTCAGACACAGAAGCCTGCTGAAACGAGGGAGACAACAGCATCTGGGCAGAGGTTCCTTCAGGTAAGAAACCCTTGGCTGAATTCCGGCATTTGCGATGAAAGAAAACTGTGGCTTGTGTAAAATTTCATATAAGTATGCTATCTACGGTTAACATTATGGACTAACTAATAACGTTATAGTCTATACAAAGACTAATGTTGATGTTTATATACACTAACACATTTCTCAGAAACATATGGAATTTCACACAAACCACTGTTTTCTTTCATCACAAATGCCCGAATTCAGCCAAGGGTTTCTTACCTGAAGGAACTTCTGCCCAGACGCTGTTGTCTCCCCCATTTCAGCAGACTTCTGAGAGGTGTCTGAGAGGAGGGGTGTCAATCAAATCCCACTCTTCAGAAACAACCAGTCACAGCAAAGCCAGTACCGACCCCTGGTTCCCTCCCCCACTGTGCCAAAAGTTTCAACGAGAGAGCAGAAATAAACTTCAAGAGAGCGGGGTAATTTTTGAGTGGTTGTTTGGCGCGCTGGTCACATATTTCTCCTCGCTCACATTTAATATCTACGAGTGTGAAATAATATAATACGCCCGAATGTATGTTTTATCGCACGAGTGCTTTTTGGCACTAATGTGTTGCCATACCGCTGGTTCAGAGCTTCTTCTATCCATGTCAACCACGCTCAGCAACTCCACTATTATTTCCACTCTGTTCAGCGTGTGTTTAGCGGCGCAGCAATGAAAAGGGTCCCCTGTGAAACAATTTACCATCGCCCTGTGTTCCGGACATGTTTCGCCTATTTAAACTGGTGTTGCCGGTATATGAAAAATTCATATCATAACAAATCGGTTTTCGGTACGAACCGGTATACCGCCCGGCACTACATCAGGGTATTTTGGTTGTCCGGTCCTTCTAATCTGTCTGATACCATCTTCTTGATGGCATCAAACAGCTTATTTTAAAACACTGCCAACTGTCCAGCTGCCAGTAGGACTTACAATGTTATACAACTCTGCTCTATATCAGTCATGGTAGATTCTCACTCACAGACTGAATGCAGGCTAAGTAATTTTCTAATCTATTTCAACATGTGCGGACTTATGTCATCATCCAGCTCTGGTAACTGAATAATGTCACAAAGTGACGCCAAACTCCATTCATGGATTATTCAATTATGGTCATATGGGAAATCAACATGCTCATCAACAATATAGGAAAAGATGAATGAGCTGAACTTCAGATGGAATCCGGTCGGTTGTTACTTTACAGACGAATGGTAGTCGACAGTGTAAAACTTGACAAAAAGAGTATTTTAACCAATATTAACGTCGCATAACTAAACACTGTCCTCATCCAGGTTATGTCACGTTATAGTTTCAGACTCCACTGTTTCCCAAACATGCTAACGATGACAGACGTAGACCTGCTTTAATGTGAACCAGGCCGAGTCCTTTACACAGAAACTGTTCAATAAGGAAAGCTAACGTTGCTAGCCGACTACAGTTGTGTAATAACAGCAGTTTAGCAGCAGCCCGCCAACAGCGCCGCGTCTCCGCGAAAAGCACGTTTCATGAATAAACGCAACTTACCGTTTTAGCCCAGATGAAGCTAACAGAGAGTAGCTCCGTCTCAGTCCCCGGGAACACAGGCTCGCCATTTTGCCGATAACTGTGCAGGTAAAATCTCCTTGGGAGACACGCTGACGGACGCACAACCATGGTAGCTACGCCGAGCGCGTTGAGCCAATCAGGAGTCAGTAAGAAGAACACCTCTTCCAGCTGATCAATCAGATTTAGAGAAGCGTTTGACGACGAATACTGGTTTGGTTGAGCTGAAGTTAAAGGTGAAAGTTACACATGTGACCAAGGACAATGATTTTTGACACTAATCAAACAACGTTATACAAAAAGGTTACAGTTAATGCAAAGTACTTTTGTAGCCCTTTTTGTTGCATAGATATTCATAGATACATATATATATATATATATAAATTTATTACTATTAAAATTAAAGTCCTATTATCACCAAATTTCACCTGGGGATGAATAAGGTATTTTTGATTTTGATTCTGACTCAAATATTTCTCATATTATAGTACCATACTAAACTGATAGTGATTATCAACAACACTGTTATTTAACCTTTTCCAGGTCTTGCTTTCTTACCGGTCAGTCAGTTTGAAAGGAAATATATAGTTGCTGTATTTTCACTTTTAATAGTGGAGCAGCAACAACACACAAAGAATATACACTTTATGTGTTGTGCCATTATTACGTGTTTATTTATTCTATTAGGCTCTGAATGGACACCTGATGAAGTTCACTGCTCTGATGCTGTCGCTGCCATAGTGGATCCTTTCTGATTCGGGAGCTTTCATGAAACCATCACTTTGAGTAGATATTCTTGATTTGACCTTGCTATAAAAGAGCCGATTAAATAAAATTATCCTTAACTTCAGGATAAGGCAACTAGACTCTTATCCTGGGAAATCTTCTTAATGAGATTATTGAAAATATAATGGGACTGAGTAACATCTTCAAACCTAAGGTAAGTCAACAATATCTTCAGGGATGAGGGTGTCAGTGAAGGAATTCAGACAACAAACTGAAGTGTTTGTAGTGTTCTTGCTACAGCCCTGTGAAAAATTCAAACCTAGTACTTCAAAATGAAAGGTACTTGATCACTAGAGTTAGCAGTATGTTTCTCAGAGTGGATCCCGCTGTTCGTGGGAATAGTGATGTACAAGAATGATATAAAAATCTGCCCCTTTCCTGCTATTCCACTGATCAGCAGTCGGTGGCAGTAGAGCATACCCTTCTTCTACTGCCTCTCCATTTCTGGGTTGCGGGGGTTGCTAGAGCCAATCCCAGCTCACATTGGGCGAGGGCGGGGTACACCCTGGACAGGTCACCAGTCCACATTCACACTCAGACCTTCGGACAATTTAGAGTCACCAATCAACCCAAACAGCCATGTCTTTGGACGGTGGGAGGAAACCGGAGTACCTGGAGGAAACCCACGCAATCATAGATCAGATGACGTTAATTGCTTCTCTGTCTTCTCTGTTTAATCCAGGGACTCCTGAATGTACTAAAAGTCTAATGGAAAGTGGGGAAGTAGATCATAATCAAATGCCAGATTCATTCATTGTGAGGAGTGTTAGTTTTACTCTCTGGATCACTGTGTATGAGGTCTGCCACCTTCCAGCAGAAACTTAATCCAGCCTTGTGTATTCACAGAATCATTCATTCAGTCACCACCTAAAGCTCATGATCCCTGGTGAGGATTTGAATGCAGACTGACTGGTAAATCAACCGCTTTGGTTCACAGGGCTCAGCTGTCTATCAACCACACACTCCAGTCTACCTTTCATTCCCTATCTCTGTCTCTACCTCTCTTTCAGTGTGCATCTGACAAGGTGGAGCTAATTGATAGGCATGCTATTTCTCAGCTCCCACTCAGGCCTGTGGCTCCACCTGTTCACATGTCACAGTTGCCGCATCAGTCAGAAAAAATAAATAAATAAAAGAAAGAGGCAAATTACTCCTTCATTTTGCAGAAAGAAGAGCGGACAGTTTGGCACTTCCTCATTATCAGGAGGGTTGTTTTAAGAGTTGGAGTATGAAACTCTCTTGTTTCTCCTTTGATGAGGCGTCAGAGAAGGAATCTGACATCTGTCATTACTCAAAGCCGTAAAAGGTTTTTGATTTCTGCTTAATGGTGAAAGTGACTTGGGCTGCAGCTTCTGGCCCCATTTGATAGAGGCTTTAACTGTTTGTTGACTTTCCTCTTTAGTTTCATGATGGGAATTGTAGGATCCAGTGCTTTTGGAGTCTGCTTAAAACAATAGGTTAAAATTAAGGAATTTGTGGCCTTTGCTGCTTCAGTCTTGAATTCTCTATTTATTCAGTTATTGGAAGCCATTCCAACTTTGTGGTTTAAGGAAGTCCTGGACTAAACCTTTCATGAAATCCATGCTTTCTGAAAAGAAAGTGAAACCATACATTCAATCTAATGATGGTGCAGGGACAACAGTAAAAAAAATAAAAAATCAAATTGTTTGGATGTTTATGTGAAAATCGTCCTACTTCTCTCTCAATTTATTCTTCATTTTCCTGATGAATTAATGGCTGAGGTCTCTAGTTTTTTCTTTAAGACAAAATGATTTAATAATACAACATTTTTGAAATGATGGTCCCATAAGTTATACACATATGGCAGCTCACAAACCAATGGGTGACGTCGCCAGCTTGGTTTTGTGAAACCAGCAGAAACCACCTTTGGTGGAGAAGGTGGGGCTGAGGCCAAATCATTGCTGAATCTGACCTGCTCTGAACTCTATCCTGATTGGCACAGTAGCAACACCGGGCCAATCCTACTTTATGGTCTATTTTCCTCAGTCTCTGAGTGGAATGATCATTTTCATGTGAGTAAGTATTACTGAGTTTTCTAACATTTATTTGTATTTGCTGTGTGTGGCTTTAGTAAACTAGACATGTTATCACCCCCCCCCCTTTATGGTATCTGACTATTTCAATTTGAGATACAAATACACCCCAGCTCCGTCAACATATTGCTCAGTCTCATTGGGAAAACACTCCCTTTCCTCACAAATCCCAGTGTAAGCCTTGGGAACGTGATGTTTGTCGGGTGGTTATCTAGGTTAAGGATATCGTCCTTCGGAGTAGTCATTGAGAGCATTCAGCCTTGGGGATGATGCAGCAGACAGATCTCTCTGTTTGTTTACCAAAGACAGTGCCTCTAACCCTGTGCTATATAAAAGTAGGGAGGAGGGGAGTGGACAGCACACACAAATGAGTTAGGGCCACACAAAAGGGCATAAAGGAAACTAAACCTCACATCAAAGCTCATTTGTAGTAGAGGAAAGATTGAGAAGAGGAGACAAATTGTTTCAAAATGATTTTTTCTCCACAATCTAGAAGAAAACATATTCAAGGTCATTCAGTTATTCATGATCGGGGGTGCTCTTTAAGCCCTTTCATTTCTCATCCGACAACATTAACAAGACCCTCACTGAATTACCAAGAGGATGTTTGTTTACATGGATCAGATTCGGCGCACGGAAGGGCTCACTTGGGCTGCATGATTGCTGTAGTTTTCAACAGGCAGGGTGTGCAGACTGCCAGCAGGGGGCATTAAAAGACATGAACCTCCATCATCACCCCAGGGAAGAAGGGGAGCGGTGCCCATACTATACACAGCCACTTGAAATATGATGACATCACCATATCTCCCTTTTTCTTCCTCAGTTGTTTGGCTGATACATGGCAGGAGGAATACACGCAATAGCGTGGAGCCTGAGGGGAGGCTTTCTAATGTTAGTGCCATCCACAGGACAGCGAGCAACAAGAAGCACTTTCATTCATCATTTTTGTCTTCCCCCTGAGAGGCCCGCAGCATCACACACAGACATCCAAACAGATTGAAGCAGAGAGAGATAGCAGAGTGAGACCCTGTCAACACCAATACCACAACAACACATCACTTTTTGTAAGGGGAGTGGAGAAATGCAAAGATATGGTGAAATGAAATGATTTTCTCTCAGTATATCTTCATTGAATGTTATTTCCGTTGACTTGATATAAAGTACACTGCACTTGATATAAAAATTTTATTTTGAACTCAAGTAAACATGAAGCACAATTGCGGGAACACTCAACAATACTCCCAACTCACATACTATAGATGCTCATTAGCACTGATTTTATGAGAGTGGATGTACTCTCCAGGTCAATGCTGAAGAACTCCAAACCTTGTTGTGAAAGGAATGATGAAAGATTTTTTTGAAGTCTATGTGAAAATGGCCCTACTTCTCACTTGATTTATTTACTCAGTTAAACATGTTCCTGCTGGGTTTATGGTCTCGGTCTCCAGTTTCGAGTCTTATAGAGTATTCTACAGAGGATGTATTAGGGTGTGGCTACTGTGTGATTGACAGATTGTACGTCACAATCAGGATTGAGGAAAGAGCAGGTCAGAGCCAGCCCTCACTCCTCCTCAGCTCCACCTTCTCTCCATATATGGACTTTGTTTAGCCTCAGTTGTATTTTCTCACTGCATAACATAGATGGCATGTCTCCTTGTGACTTCTATTTCTTCTGACTCTAGCTGGAGACCATGGAATAACCTGTGGGAGTTTTAATCTACATGCTACATTTCTTAAGATGACAGATGTGTGCCGTCATTTTCCCTTCGTCCCCCTGTCCTCTGCACTCCGCCGACACAACACTACCGTTTTCCCTCTCCACACCCACCCATCCCACCCATCCTCCCTTGGCAACAATTGAGATACATGCCTTGCATGATAAACAAATCTGTCACAATTTGTGTGGTTACAGCAGGGTGTGTTTCGGTAGCTTAACTCAAGTCCAGGGTGGTAGTGGTGGTGGAGGCACTGGGAGGCTCAGATGTTTAGCTGTGTTGAAAACAAAACCCCAAAGGGAGGGTTTGTTTGACTGAGTGGGAGTTATGGGCGGGGAAGCTGCTGGAAAGTGAACTCACTCTCTGGGGAAATTTTGCAAATGGATATTTATTGGGAGAATTCTTAAAGCATAAATTTCCATCAAGTACTGGCAGAATAAAATTGGTCTGATAATAATAAAATGGGTTTAAGGATGTTAAAAGTTAATGAGCTGAAGTCTTTTAAAACATGGGAGAATGCTTTTATCACCGTATGACGAGAAACTTTTCTTGTCACGAGTTTTACTGGAGAGCTATATTTTGCTGTCATAGTCAAAATGCTGTGTCAGAGCCTTTTACCACATCAGCATAACAGATACCAAATTGTCTTTTTGCGTATACTGCCAATTAAGAAAAAAATTAAAATAAAAGTCACATAATTATGTGTTTGGAGTTATTGTCACATAATTTAAAGGTCTAATAGTTGATTTTCCACTGAGACACTAATTAAAAGTTCTAAGTTGTAACTAAAGGCTTGTTATCAGTTAATAAATAATTTACCTTTTTAAATAATTTGTATTCTACACCTTGAAGTGACTGACTTCAAGGCTACATCCACAGTACAGCCATTTTCAAATGAAAACATTTTCCATTCACCCAAAAGTTTTAGCTCAGTAACACAAATGACCTCCGTTTATGCTATCACACTTGAAAACGCACACATACATGATAATTTAGTCACTTTTGCTTACATACTGTCCTCCAGACCAAGGTTTTTCTAGGAGCATAAAATACTATGACCACTGAACTCACTATTTGACATGGGAACATCTTTCATATACATATCTCTATGTGAACATGTTCTTTCCTTTTTTTGTCTGTGTGTGTCTGCATTTGTCCTCATAGTTTAACACCACAATGTGTTTCAACTTTTTATGAGATTGATGCACTTTTAGTCTTGGAGGTAAATATTTTATTATTTCAGTGCTTACGTGTGACCATCGCCAGCCCTCCCTGGAAGCTAGGTTGTTTATCTTTATTGAGTAAAATGGCCACGTGTGGCAGGGAGGGCAGTGCTACACCTCAGTGAATATCGGGGGGAATAAAGGACAGAGAAGGTGTTGAAGAATGGACAGGGGAAAGGAAGCAGGTGGTACTGGTAGGAACTGGTGAAGTGAAGTATCCTGTGCTTTTCCTGTCACCTCACTCAGAATTAAGAGAGTCCACAGGGTTTCTGTGTAGATCTCTGGAAAGGTGGGAGTCCAGGTAGGTAAAGGTGTCCCAACAGAGGAGCCGAGTCAAAGATGGAATGAAAGAACAGCTCAGCCCAAATTAGCAGGATTCATCAATTCTTCATGATGTGACCCAACACGAGCTGGCAAGTAAAACCACACATGCATGTGGGCATTCCCTAAATATGAGTGAGACCATCACCAGGGCCCAGAGTTGGGTCAGGGGTCCAGGCTGGGAGAGGGAAAGGAGGGCCCCTCCCAGAGCCTCCCCATCCACCACCCAGTCATCTACCACTGCTACCGCCACCACACACCCCAAACCCCACCCCCCACCCACTGGACAAGCCACATACCACATACCCATGGCCAAAAAGACCCACCTGGGGGCCTAAGCAATGCCCCCACAGGTGGACACTGGCAAGGCACATGTCGGGGGGGGGGGCTGCAGGGGCAGGGGAAGACCCCAGGTACCCAACCGAACTGTCTGCCATAAACCATAGGCTCCCCCCTCAACGTGCAACCCAACTGTGGAGGACTGGGCCCCCGAGCCATGCAGTGACTAGCAGTAAGTGAGAGTGTCCCCTTTCCTGTGCTTCCTCAATCCCTGTCGAGAAAGCATAACCCCACACCAAGAATAAGTGACCCTGGACGTGGTGTGGTGCATTAAGATTCGGGGAAAGGAGAGGAGGATGGGGGCAGGTCAGAGGGGCTAGAGCTCACTGCTGTCCTGCAGCCTGTCCCGACATATATGACCCCTGAACCCGCCCTGGACTCTCCCCTAAGGTGTGGTGCATTAAAATCTTATGATGGATGTATGTTGTGTACCTAAATGTGTCTGTGAGGAATTATATAGAGCAAAACGTGTGGTGATTGAAGAGAGATATTGGTGCAACAAAAGAGGCCACGAAAGTGAGGGCCCGGTCCCCAGCCAGCGGGGACCTGGTCCAGGGGCCCACAAGTGGGGCGGGGACCCCAGGGAATCCAGCAGACCCCCACCCAGGACTCCACCCCCCAGTGCAGCGCAGTGACCGGGTGGCTCCCAGCCACTATGGCATACAATCACAAACCAACACAGACCAGCGTCAAAAGTCACTGCCAGCCGCCCCCAACCTCCTGGGAAGGCCCAGCTATCTCCCCGGATGCAACGAGACTCTCCCTGCCCACTGCAAGCCCCCCGGCCCAAGAATGCCAGAGACACGGGACATGGTTCAAAAACCAGTAAGGGGGAATGGCCGACTCCACGGACACAGCTTGATGGCATCAAACTAGGTGATACCTCCAGGGAGTTGACCCCAGGGCACCAGGCTGGAGTCCACCCGCAGGGGCCAGTCAGCCCCAAAGCAGGGGCCCCCAGCCAGTTTTTTCCTAATAATCAATCCTAATCAATCCAGTCATTATTTACACTGCAAATAGACTTGGATACAAGTTAAATATATCTTAACATGTTCTGAATGGGTAAGTATTTTCATTAACATACACTGTAATAAAAATATAAAAGACTGATGCATTCAAGTTTGGTGCAGAGTTTACTTGGAGGTACCGACAGGAAATCCAGTTGCTCTGAATGTGCAGTTTGTTCATGCACTCATGGTGGCAGGGGACATGGAGGAAGTGTGAGAGCCTTGTTTCTCTCTGTTGGGGTATCTCTCGAGCAGCAAAGGTGAGTTATCAACCTTGTGGTTTTTAATCTGTGATGACAGAGCATGACTTAAGGGGTGCAGGGACATTGAATGAAGGGGGTGAGAGGAGGGAACAGCGCCTGCATGGTCCTCAATAGATGGTCACACCTTTTAGACCATGCTAAAAGGGATAAGCAAGGCGAGCTTTGGTGTCTGTGTGTGCGGTTACAGATGTGTGTTAAATGCGTTAAGGTTCCTGAACTGAGGCAATTACTCCTTGTGAGTTCAGTAAGGTCAGCCATTGGCTGCCTCATTATTGGTTTGGAACATCCTGTTAGACTGTGCTGTGGTACACCTTATGCTGTATGGAGGTGTGAGTTAGTACTTCACAACAGGGCCTGGAAATTATTACAGCCAATAAAAACTGTCAAAAATTATTATTTAGAATCTACTTCATTTCCTTTTAGCATCAACTTCTAATTTACTTCTTCATTAGCAATAGCTTTAATTACTATTATGAAACAGGATGTGCTTAATCTCAAAGCCAGAAAGAATTATCACTTAAATCAGAGACAGAACAAGCTGATGAAGATGGTCATATTGGTGGACCAAGTGAGCTCTAATGCTGCCACATTGACCATAACAATATAATATAGTGATGAATGTTAAAGGTCCCATTAAGGTAGATGTCGATGTATTCTTTGGTTATCAATCAGGTCTGGATTTCATATTAATACTGTAAAAGTATCAAAAGTTCAGTCCACAGAGTAATGCTGAGAAACTGAGCCTTAAAACCAGCTGTCAAGACGACTGGAACATTGTGATGTCAAACAAAGCAGCCACAGCCCTCAACCAATCAGTCTTCAATACAGCCCACTCGGACTCGTCATCCATCCTCCTTCCATGATTTGGTTTCTCTGAGCATTCGCCTAAAATCTATTTTATGTTTTAATTTATGAATTTTTTTTAACAGAAGAGAGGCCCAAAGCTTCCCCAGGTTTACAGTGTTATTAGTATATTTAAACAGAAACACTTACATATTATACCACCGTCTTTTACTTTATATGTTTTCATTTGAGCCATTTTATTTCAGCATAATTCAACTTCTGATAGTTCAGCTTTAATGACCCAGAAACACCTTTAATCTCAAAAAAGTATTGGAGGTGCAGCACTTTTTTTTTTACATATGGTGGCCATGTGTGAATGAAGTCAAAAATAGTTTCATCTAATCTATTCAAAACCACCATTATTCATGTGTGATACAATATGAGAATTATATAGTTAACTTCGGTATGAAACGCTGCCGAATCCGAAACTAATTGGAGAGTAAATCTCCATAGCAGGGCCTCTTAGCAAACTAAATGCTGTAAATATTTTAGGGCCCTCACTGATGGGCGCCTTTGGCATCACCCTGTTGGTGTGTGTGTAAAACAGGTCTTGGATCATCTGAGGGCAGAGACAGCTCTGGGGGAAGTGAGCCTTGGACTGCAGGAGTCCGGCTTGTTAGCATGCTGCTGGGTGGCTGCTGAACGTAGCTTTGTTCCTCATGAAATTTAATTGGATGTTATGAAGATGAATGTGCATTCGTTTTCCAGTGCCGTAGAAGAATCACTGAAAACCCTGACTCTCAGCAGCTTCCAGGGGCTGTGTGCGGCCTCTGTACTGGAAATGTGTAACAGTATTGACTTAATGTTGATCGATCACCTGATTGCTCAGCTGATTGATTCTGGTTCATTTATTAATTCACATCTTGCAGTGTACTAACAGAACTGTACCATCTGTAGCAACTATTAGATGCTTCTGGCTTCACTATAATTTACTACAGATTTTTCTGAGTCTAATGGCATGTTTCACTGTCATTACAAGGATTCCCCCGTGCACACCGTGGACAACATGTATCTCTAGCATGTTGTGCAACATAGAGGCTATGTCATTCTTTACAAAATCATGTAGGAATCAAGATGATTTAATTATGATGATTAGAGGAACAATACATGACAGGACAACTAGCATTTATCTTGTCCCACACACCATGAATGATGCTGCTGTTCACTGTTCTCATAGGAACCAAGCCAATGTGTAGCACTGAGAATGACAGGGGGGGTTGTTGTTACCAAAACAAGTGTGAAGATCCATGAGTAAAACATCTCAACGCGCTTGCATATTAAATTTAATTAAAAAAGCTTAAAAGGCCCATATTGTATTGTGCAAGTTTTCCAGTTTTGGTTATTAATCGGGTCAAGTTGTTTATTAATGCAGTAAAAGTATCAAAGGTCTCATGCCACAGAGAAATGCTCACAGTCTGTATGCAGAAACTGAGCCTTAAAACCAGCTGTTAGGACTTCTGGTCCTTGGTGATGTCACAACAAAGCAGGCATGCCCCCAAATACAGTCAACCAGTACCCATCATCCAGCCCTCTATGATGTGGTTTCTCTGGGGGGGGTTATAGCCAACCACACAGACGTTCAGAGAAGAGACTGATGATTTTCTTTCTTTTCAGCAGTTATTGTTCAAAACTTTTTCTTCTCACAAAAGGTTTCATTCCCCAGAAAAATATTTTCTTCTTTTCGCACACAATGTTTTCTCTAGATATTTTTATTCTTTTGCAAATGTCATGTCACAGAAGTTGTTTGTTTCTCCGTTTTCTCAAAAATGTTTTATGTTCACCTTGTTTTGCTCACCTCAAAATATATAGGATTCTTCCCATAAGATTTGTGCCTTTCCCTAAGTTTTCCCATCTCATTGCAAAAGTTTTATGCTCGTTTGGAAAAACTTGTTTTTCTCTCAAAAGATTTTCCAGTTGCTTTCAACGGTTTTGCCCCACGAAACTACTTCCTTGTGTACTGTCAGTCCCAAAAACATAATATGAAAACAAGCCATTAAAATCAGCTGCATATATAGAACATCAACAAACATTTGCTATAGACCATAGACTGTCTGTAAAAGTGGATATAGTGTCTTGAGTCTGTAAAGTGAAGCCAGTACTGAAGATCCTTAAACCTGCATTCTATCTGAGGACCATCAGGGGAGACTTCAGTGGTTGTAAACATAACTCATATTATATTGAAGTCAGTGGGAAAACTTCTTCTCACTTGATTAATTAGCAACATCCTCCTGATGAATTTATGGTCTCTCCATTTCTCTAATTTCGAGTCTTCTGCAATACAACACGATTGGAGTTTGAGTTTATTTTTTAAATGATGGTCCCATTAAGAGAAAAATACTTTCTCATTTCATGGTTGAAACTGTAGAAAGTAAAATTTTTCGACTCATAAACTATTTCTTTCAAGTCTTCTCCTGTTTTGCCTGAATTCTGAGATTGAACATGAAGGTTGCCCGTCGCCGTCACCCTCCCTTCCACATGACAGCTGAGTTTCAGATTGAAATTTGACCTCTTCTCAATAACAAGTACATTTAAACTTTGTGTCAAAGTGACTACTCAGTATATTGATCTATCAGTTGTATCCATGTAGATGAAGTGTTCATATCATTGACTGAATTAGTCAACATTTGTACAGCATCATTTATAGTATACATGAGCAAATAAATATTTTTCACTCTTCTGAACTTTGTCAACTAGACAAAACAGTTCAAGAGTAATGTTAGGATCAAACTTTATCAAAGCCAGGTTTGAGGACTTTCAAGGTCCATGATGAGAAATGAAAACTTGCAAAAAAAGCTGCGTGATATTGTGAAAATATAGAGAAAATGCGTTTTTATGCCCCATCGTCCTCTTCTTCTCTCCCTCTCTGTAACACTGATGCACCTTCTGCCCTCACAGCCATCAAATATTCAAACTGACTCTGCTCCTGTTCTGCCTCTTTGGACACCCGAGAGTGCTGATCTGAAACTAGCTGAGCAAACAACACCACTCAGTCCATTTATTCCGAATGAACAGCAACAGCAGAAGGACTCGCATTAAATAATTTACAAAAATCCCCTTTTCAACACTGACACTACTCATGGGTCACAAAGACCAGGAGTCTGTCTTTAAAGGCAGCGTCTGCTGAAATAATCATGTGTGCATGTTGTTGTGTTTCCAATACCTGGGTCAGGCAGCCTTTTTTTGCATTCGTTATACGTGATGGAAAAAAACAAAAAACAAAAAAACAACCTTGGCTTTCAATCCAACCTCTCAGTGTGCATTAGCAATAACGGTTGTTCAGGCAAGATAGAAACAGCTCAGTTGTCATAATTTATGATGGTATTGTGGTATTTTAATGTCCAAAAGAAAATGTATGTGGAGCTTTTAGTACCAAAGAGACACAAGGGAGGCGCCAAAGCTGAGAGGAGCTGTTTTGTGTTGGTGATATCCATCTGGGGGTTGAGCAACGTCTTTCATGCTACGCATATTAATTTGTTCAGAAAATGGGAATATTTTTGAAACACAGTTGATGCATTGACTATCTAACGTTAACTAAAAGGTTTCAGTATCCATCCATCCATTCTCCACACTGCTTATCTGCATAAGTTTGTGAGGGCCAATCCCAGCTGACAATGGGTGAGGGCGGGATACACCTTCGGGGATGTCATGTCATTTAAAAACAGAGTTGTATATCTTTAAGTTGCACATCATTGTGAATTTTCTTAGTAAAAGCTTTTTGTAAGGTCAGGAAAATTTGAAATTTCATGTTAATTTTTCCCAACAGCACATTATACTAGGCTACTCATGACCGCAAACCCTGACTGTAAAGGAGGAGGTTCAAATCAACAAAACTATCATGGGCATCGTGTCAGGATGAAGGAAAAAAGAGTATCTTTGACACAGGCTTACTTTCACATTTAAGTAAATATAAAGAGATGGGTACAAAAAAACAAACAAACAAACAAACAAAAAAACATGGGCTGCTGAATCTGAAATGAGAAATAGTAAAGAGTAGAAGATAAAAATACTTACACCTCTTACCAGCAGAGTAATTGTCAATGGTGAAAGAACGAATGTCAGGGAACTCTTTAAATAACCTTGTGGTGACCAGGTGAACGCAATGATGAAAATGGGGAGTGGTCAACATGAAAACACGAGCCAATTGGTGATTAAGAGACAGGACGTCAGATAGATGAATCAAGAATGAGGGAAGGAAAAAAAGGGGATGGAAATAGGAAATTTTACGACATCCTGCGGAGCAGGTCGATCCTGTCAGTCACAAACAGGACTTCCTCTGTGTGCTTCTCTTGAAAATCAGCAAGAGAATAATTTCAGTAGCGGAACAGAAAGATTGTTGTTAAGATTTTGTTGCTGTGGCTTAACGTGAACCTTTGGAGAGGATCATTCTTGAATGACCCGAAGAGACATCTGACCCCTTTCAATCCTGGCCCAAGCAAACATAGGTTAATCCAGCCTCTGCTTATAATTGGATAGGAGGACATACACCGAAGACAGCTATTACTTAGTGGGATCAAATTGTGAACTACGACCTCTCAGCCAGATGACTTCCAAACCACAGGCTGTGAGGAAGATGAGAAGACCGACACAACGCAAATGTGGTTTGATGGTCCTTTGAAGTTCGTATGGTTTAAAATGACTGAAGTGAAAACAAATCAGGAGAGAATTTAAAGAGCAAGGCCTCCTAACCAACTGACTGATGACCTACCAGAGTAAGAAATGATGGGATGTCGCAGCATCGGCCCCTGGCTACATCTGCTTATGGAAATGAGTGGAAGCTTGATGATTGTGAGGGAGGCAAACTATCAACCCAACATTTCACAGATAGCAAAAGGAGACTCCTGGGCCAGATTGCATCCCTGGTTCCAGTTTGGCCCACAAATACATCCACATACACAGATTTTGGTTGTCATCCATCAGTATCAAATCTTCTGTGTGCTCCAGATTTGGAAGGTCCACCTTTACCATCATGCTCTATGTAGGCCAGACTTGGACCATGGGCCAGCCAGAAGAAACAGAAACAACTCGAGACCTGATGTAGCTTTCCATTAGGGTCA
The DNA here is from genome assembly GCA_034769265.1 of Remorina albescens. Taxonomy (NCBI): domain Eukaryota; kingdom Metazoa; phylum Chordata; class Actinopteri; order Carangiformes; family Echeneidae; genus Remorina; species Remorina albescens. Next base: position 4,263,806 of record CM068495.1, on the reverse strand, counting down.
TTCACCAAAAACAATGAATCATTGTCAGAGTTGTGCTCTTACTGGACTAAAATGCAACTCTGTTGACCCAGTACTATACACAACAACTTCAAGCTTTACCTCACACTGGTAAAAACACTATCACAAATATATATCACGTACATTTAAAGAGTTTGCACAGTATGAAAACATAGCGGGCCAGGACAGCCTACAGTTACGGTATGCATGTCCCCAGGGGTGCCGGATAAAGTGAATGAATGGAAAACAAATAGAATAAAGCCATCAGAATATTGTGAAGAAATGACAAACATGGCTCTGGGTGTTGTTTATGAAGCTCTAAGATGTATTTATTTAAGACAGAGTGAAGCAGCTGACTTTGATAATGACGGTGCCATTAAACAGCTATTTCTACCGTCCATGCTTCACTTTCCCATCCAGCCGTCCCATGGACAGATATTCAGGCTCAGGCTCACTTGAAAAGGTTCACAAACACGTCACATGTGAAAGGTGAACTAATTTCCTGGTGTCCTGGGTGTCGCGCCGCTGCAGCTGGCGGACAGCAGATGGCACCGCTGCGCCGCCCGGTGGATCCCGCTTGGCACGGAGAAGCGTCCACGTTGTTCCCGCTGTCTGCCTTCACTCCAGTTCCTTCCCTCCCTCCCTCCCTCTCTCCCTCCTCCCCCTCTCTCTCTCTCTCTCTCTCTCTCTCTCTTACAGTGTACACCTATCTATCTTCCAAAAGCATCAACAGTCTCTCCATCAGTCTCCGCGAAACGAGCGCTCCTACGGCGCAAAGCATGGCACCTCTGCGCCTCAAAGCACCAGCGTCCGCCGCCGGGCACCTCTGCGTTTTCCTGCTGACCGCCTCGGCCTGGATGGCACTGCCGGGACCCGTGCGCTGTGACAGCGTGGCTTTAACCCGCCGCGGCGGGCTGGACCGTACGTTTGACACTGACGGCGGAGACAGAGGTTCCCCGCCGGGCTCGCAGAGGGGCGGTGACGAGGTAGCCGCCGCCGCGGCTGCCTTCGAGAGCTCACCCCGCTTCAGGAGAGCACTGCCCGGGGAAAAACAAATGTCCTTGCTCAGCAACTCGTTCGTGCTCAAAGGGGATGCGACCCACAACCAGGCGATGGTCCACTGGACAGGAGAGAACAGCAGCGTGAGTACCCTCTTCCCCCTCATCCTCTCGTCCCGACACGATCTGCTGGTCCATGCACCATCCCGGCCACCCCCGCCCCCCCCCCCCCTCCTTCTTCCCTCTTTGTCACCTTCCTCCATCCATCACCCCAACCACAGCACACATCACCACAAGTTATTGTTCTCGCAGAAGGCTCGCGTACGCGTCGCGTTGCTGCGCGGCTCTCGGAGAGCGGAGCGGGAGGCATCGCGGGGTTTTTACGCGTCCAGGTAGCTCACCTGTCCGGGACGCACGATGGATTTTATCAGGGTTTGTTGAAACGGCAGGGCTTTGGAGGGTTTTCATAACAGGATCCAGCACAAAAAGACCTGATCACGGTGTTTCCTCAGACTCAGACATCAGAGACATCTGTTTACACTGAGCTGCACACTGTCCAATTATATCATATTATATTATATTAACTACAACTAACTCGATTATGTGTGCAATTACTGACCCCTTCGGGGAGCACAACAATAAACATGAACTCATGTAGGATAACAGGAGGAGTCCATGTGAGTGCACAGAGCACTAAACACACAGCTAAGCTCACTGCTTGATTTAGTAACATGAAACATTACTAAATAGTTAATGGAGCTTTTTACCCATGAATTTTGCAGTGTCTTGTTTATTTGCAGCTTGAAACGGGATCTGGATCCTATGGGAATGGATGTAGTTGCCTATTTTTAGTGTCAGTTTTGTGCCTGAAGAGTGACACTAAAACTGATTTCAGTCAGATGTAGACATATCATGCTGAATAATCCTGAACAGCGAACAGAGGAGATAAAAGCTGTAACATGATACATCCAATGTAAGAACATTTTGGGGGATTTTAAGGTCACTGTACAAGCATTGTGCTGCTTTTCCGTCAGTCCAGCTTCTTCTGTGTAAACAAGAGCAGTCTTTGTGATGGATATTGACAGATGTCTGGGGGATTTGAGCGGTGGTGGTGTCTGGCGGGGACATCGCTTGCAATCAGAGCCTTTTTGTCAGTCTAACATGTTGCTGTTTTACTGGATGCTTCAGGCAGCTTATAGGAAAAAAATCAGAAAGTAAAGGTCCTACATTTTCTTCCACCAAAGCCAGAAACCTTTTTGGATCTGCCCCAAACTGTACACGCTCAAAGACTTTTCAGATCAATATTATCTTCTGAGAAATGGATGAAACACACCCAGAAGTGATTGGTAATTCCTGGATCTGGGTTTAATGCGTTCTTCCTTGCCCCAAGATCCATCGCTACAGCCAGGACGGGTTGCAAATTGGTTCAGTACTTTTTTGCTCACAAACAAATCATGAAACAGATATGGGTGAAGACTTAATGTCCTTGTGGGATGTAATCACAAGAAAGCATCTGGCCACGAATAAGTCAGCAGACTTTTGTAACCTAACCCAGCCATAGTAAATACTGTGAATGGCAGCATTTGCTGAAAAAAGTGGGACATGAGAGTCTTAAACCGATGTGATGTCATCATTTATGAAGTATCTGGACACTGCTGATGGTCAGAGGGGAATGCTGGGTATCTGGACGTGATGCGGAGTGGGTTTGACCTGGAATTTCATTTTCAGGCTGGATGTGGAAACACAGAAACGACCACTGACCGTATAAATGTGATTCACTGTCATTGTGGCAAAATCTGGCTGAAAACATCTGAAGTCAGCTGATTTTAATAGGACACATGAGAAAGAGAGTGAGAAAGAGTGAGAAGAGCGAGAATAGTAAATAAATGAGGCATAAAGAGTTTCCCTGATTGAATTCAGGCTTTGCTTCATAGCCAGCCTGTTACGATTTACATCAGCTAATAAGATTAACCAATGGGACTGGTGGTCTAGTGAGCAGTAGTGCAATTACACAGATACATTTTCAAACAATTAAAGTAATATTAAATCACACTACTTTGTGTGGATATTCAGAATTAATCACAAACTTATTTTGTTTATTAGTATTAGTGTTAGTATTGGTATTAGTATTTAGTATAATTTCTGGTGATATTTTGCCACAATTAAATATTTTAAAATCCAGTAAGGTTCCATTAAGTGGAATTTTTAGACATTTTTTTAGGAATTCCTGCTCTGAAACAAGGATTTTATGAATGGAGCACATTTCAAAAAGAAGCTGTTGGTCCAGTGAACAGCAGCATGGCCTTTTGGATTGGACCCAGCTTGCTGATTAGACACACAGGTCACATTTTCAGACACGACAAGGCCGCTCACATCCTCTGCATAATATACCCCACCTCTCAGGTGCGAGCAAGCTTCTGCCTTTTCTGACTCTGAAGCAACTCAGAGAAACATTGTTTTTTTGTGGAGGGTGTGACGTTGCTTTTCAAGCATCATTTCTGTAAAAATGCCGGCGATCGATGTTTGTGTCTCAGTGCTCTCAGCTTCATGCAGGTGATTTAGGTCCTCAGACAACGGCTCAAGTGCTGTGGAGCTCTTCATCAACGTACTCTTCGTTTTTATGCTTGTCAGACGTCCAGAGTGGGACGGTTCTTCACAACAATGCACAACTGAATATATCAGAATGCCAAGTCATTGCTTAATACCATTCTGTGCCTTAGTATTATGTGTGATTATAAATGCACACAGCTTGTTTTCACCACCTAAACCTTAAAACTAGCTTTTAGGAATTCCTTAACTTTGTGATGTCACAACCATGCAGTCACAGCCTTCAGCCATGGCCCAGGGCCCCGAGAACAGCCCACCCAAGCCCCCTCCACTCATTAGAAAAGACAAAGAAGTTGTTTTTGGTTCATAAAAGCACAAATATGTCTTCTTATGGATCTTAACACAAAACACTAAAGGTGTAAAAACATGGGACCTTTAAATGGACAGAAATGAAATTATGAGGGACTTTGCATTTGCATTTTTTATACACACTTGTGCAATAAGCAACAGCTAACAGCATTTAGATGGACAGGAGGATTAAATAGAGGCCGTCACACTCAACTGTAACTGCCCCTTCTCTCAGCTGAAGGCATTGGCACAAGTTAATCTACATTAGCATACGTTAGCAGTGCGTAGCCCATAGGCATTGACAATGACTCTGAAAGTAATGAGCTTTTCCTTCTCACTTTGTCTGTGTTAACAGTAAGAGTGTCTCCAGCTGTTGGCACGATGACAGCAGCTTTCTCTGGGGCTACAGTAGTGTGTCTTTAAACTTTGTGATTCCTTTTCAGAGTGAGGTTCCATCTAGTTGGCACTTTTTTTTTTTTTTTGCAACTTGCTGTATCTTGTGGTCATGCAATTCGGTGGTTTGTGCATTGACCACTTTTTCTCGGATCTAGAAAGTGCACCATCAAATGTCTTGCTTATTGTTGAGTGTGCTTCTTTTTTTTTGTTTATGCTCAGTAATAAACTGATGTGCTATGGTCATAAGATGCTGATGATGTCTCTCCTTTGTTATGTCAGTCAAAGCATCTGAATGCAGTTTCAGCTGTTTATATACTGTAACAGGCTGAGCTTTGTCTTTGTCTGATTTTTCCCTGATACAGTCCAGTAGGTACTGTGAAGGATGGAATAATGCGTATCCTCGATGCTAAGCCAGATCCAGCAGCGGAGTGACATTTAATTAGATCACATTTTCATTTTCTGACATTTGGGAGCTTTCATGTTACATCATGTTATAATACTGTTTATAACTGACAGTTGCAGTTGCTGGAACAGAGTATTTTATTATGCTTTCTCATATGTCACGTTAATATCATCCTAACACCAGCCGTACAAAGAGTAGAAGAAGAAACCCAGAGGCCTCCTGCAGGGGGGGGCACAGAGCTCTTGAGCTATAGCTAGCTGGCTTCTCTGGGTGAACAGTTTGTTTTCATGAGTGTGTTGGATCAATGCGTGCACCAGCACAAGGATGTTTGTAATTTACTATGTATTTGTATTTTGCAGATAAATGAAACGAGCTAGCTTCCTCAGTGCTAACCATGCCATTGTCTATGGAGCTGCGATATCTATGGAAACAAACGCGTGTTCGGATTTGTAGTATGAAACATTGAAATATGATTTCAAGACTAAAGAATATCAGATATAACATTTGCAGTATGTATTTTAATGCTATTCTTACTGATGTTTATGATGAAGGAGGGAGGATCAACCCCAAAATATCATTACTAGCGATTCTACATCCAGATTCCCTCTTTTCTATGTCGTGCTCATTTCATGTTTATGTCCTGTGCAGCCAAACACGAAACTAACACGTTAACAAAGTGCCTGGGTGATTCACCTGGTGAGTGTCAGCACCTTCTTTGTTTAGTCCTTCCTTCAGCAGCTGTATCTCCCCAGCTCTTCCGTCTCACTCTCACTGTCCCTATAGCAATAAAAATGAATCAATGAAGCCAGTTTTTGTTTTGCTTCGAGTGTGTATCAAACCAATGTCTCAGTATAAATTCTGACTTCTTTAAAGTGACTGCTAATCCATGTTTGGTCATTAAAATATATTCAAATTCAGCCTATTGGTTGTATGCACTTTATAAATCATGAAACTGCTCCCTCCTTTATGAAAAGAAGCTGTTTCTAATAATAAAGAATCAGTGCCGATGACTCTGGCCCTGTGACACTTGGTATCAGACCCCCCCCCTCCCCCCCAATCCGTCTGGGAGTGCTGACATTAGTGATAATTGTATGTGGCTGACCTTAGAGGTGAGTGTGTGAGTCTGTGGCTGTGAGCTCTCGGCTAGTTTGGCCGTCTGTTTCATACAACTCATGTATCCTGGTCACCACCATGAGCAAATAAATCGAGTCACTGGAGGTGATCCAGATGATGTTGTTCAGACCTTTATCCACCACTTTGTTAATCAGCCTGCATCCTGTAGCTATCCATTTAGCATCTCCTACCGCTGACTTATTGGCAGTTAGATGTCCATCACTTTTTTTTAATCACTGTCAAATATTACCACTAATGATGTTAGCTGATATGATATGCATACTTGTGCTATATATGCTACATATGATATTCTCCAGATGTAAAGGATCATATTTGTTTTGTGCAAAAATCCCATCATATTTTCATTTTTGAAAATGTAAGATTGTATTCCTCTAGAGCTTGATTTTGTAGTCTTTTTGTGAAAAATCTGTTAAAAAGTTCTTAGCACAAAGCAAATGTGAGATTGTATCAGTTAATGTATAATTTTGATAGCCTTTAAATGTAAAATATGATATAATAATCACAATTTTAATTACAAATGAAACTCAGAGGATAAATATATCTGCCTTGTCAGAATGGATTTTGATTAGAGCTCAAACTTCTAGTTCTAAAACTCAATCTCCGCAAAGTCACTTTTGAGGTCAGGGCACCACAATTCAAAGTCGTCAGGGATTTTAGTACTCTGGCATTTAAGACCGGACATATAAGTAATTACAAAAACTGACATTTTCTAAATGCTCTCTGGACTTTCTTGTGATGAACTTACTTGTCTTGATCTCAGCTTTTCTTGTCTTTTTTCTTTTTTTTTTTTTTTTATAGTTGCAGTAACTCAGGAGAGAGTCTTGTGCTCAGGCTCTGCGAGGCTATAAGATCTGCAAGTCTCAGTTAAGTTTGGGCTGGGTATGTACTCTGAAAGGTCGAAGAGACCGAGTTCATCCCAGCCTAATAAATACAGACAAATGGTGCCATTCAATTTCCCTAAGGCTGACATTTATGAGATGAGTGTAGAGTAATGGGAGGGAAAAATGAGTCGCTGCCACCTCCCTTGTTTCATCATTTCGTTTTTGAGTCTTAGCCGTTCTCAATGTAAGTCACCGAAGAAAGGGTCAACAGTGCAGATGACTTTAGCTGTCACATCTGTCTGCATGATGGGTTGTCAGATGTAGTAGAGGCCACCTGAGTATGGGCATAGTTTCTTATAATGATTAAGGCTAATCATTCTTGAGTGTATACATGTTTGTGCTCTGGCGGAGTACATTGCTGTGAAGTGTTTTGACAGGTGGATGGATTGGTAAGGCATAGGAAATGCAACGATACTGAAAACAGCTCTTGTGTACTCTCCTCTGTCTGTATCAACCCATGAGATGAGGCTGTATTTTCCCAAATATGCAAGGGGAAATTGCCAAATTTCCTTTCCCCTCCATCCCTGTGCTCATTGAATTCCACTAATAAATCTAAGATACAGAAACATTTTCAAAGTGCTATCAGCCACTTTGTGTTTGCTGTTTACTGTAAATAGAAAAGCTTTCAAGAGCTGCTCATTGAATTGATGTGAATTTATGATGTGAAAGTCTGACAAAAGCCAGTTGTTCATTGATTGGTCCTTCAGGTAAACTGTCATTAGTGTGGATCAAGCACCAAAAACACAGGTGCTACACTTTACAATATGCACATTGGTAGTGAAAAGTAATGTCTCCAAACCTATACCCAGCTCTATTGACCTCTGATGACATCACCAAGGTGGATTAACCATTAGGGAAGCTGGACAAAATCCAGGGGCCCAAGACCATGAAACGGCCCAGGACAGCGGGGCCACAAGCACCATATCTGGTTTGGATTTCAGTCTCTTTACTGATCCTTTGGTGCCTCAGGAACAAATGATGACATTTCTGTAATGTGTGAAAATCAAATGTTGAGACCAGCTCAGTGAACATGGAGCTTGTCTGAATCTGTGACCATTCCTTACCAGTCGTAATGACAGCTAACATCAGCAGTTTGAACAGAGAGAAGCTCACCGCAGCTTGTAAAGTTTGCCTAATAGCATTTGGCCTCAGAGCCTCCAGGCTGCACAAAACCGAGAGATACTTGTCAGTGAAACATTTTCTCTCTCGTTATTCAGGAGTAAAAGTTGCTGGACTGTAGTGCTGGGCGGTATACCGGTTCGTACCGAAAACCGGTTTTTATATTTGTTATGATATGAATTTTCATATACCGGCAACAACGGTTTAAATAGCCTAAGCATGTCCGGAACACAGAGTGCTGGTAGATTGTTTCACGAGGGACCCTTTTCATTGCTGCACCACTAAACACGCATTGAACAGAGCGGAAATAATAGTGGAGTTGCTGAGCGTGGTGGACATGGATAGAAGAAGCTCTGAACAGGCGATATGGCGACACATTACTGCCAAAAAGCACTGGTACGATAAAACATACATTTGGGCGTATTATATTATTTCACATGCATAGCTATTAACTGCGAGCGAGGAGGAATATGTGGCCACATATGGTTCCCTCCCCCACTGTGCCAAAAGTTTCGAGCGAAAGAGCAGAAATCAACTTCAAGAGAGCGGGGTGATTTCTGAGTGGTTGTTTGGTGTGCTGGTCACATATTCCGCCTCGCTCGGGGAGCAGTTTCCTCTGAGTACGCGCTCGTAGTTAACATCTACGCGTGTGAAATAATATAATACGCCCAAATGTATGTTTTATCGCACCAGTGCTTTTTGGCACTAGAAGAATAAGGCATTAGAACGGAAAATGTTGAGCACGTACTATGTCGGATATCAGGATGAAAGAATTAGGTTACAACAAAGGGTAAGAGAGAGGAACCGGGGTTGGGATTTGGAAGGAATACTAGGAACTAGTGGTGATAGGGTGAGGGAAATTCAGAGAGAGGTATTAAAATTCTTAGTAAACACCGGATTTTTTAACAGAATTTAGTAGGTGAAACAGGATCCTGTTCTGCATACTCCGGTATGGTAGGTGGCAGTATGCACCTATAAGCTGGCATTGCAACCCGCCAATAAATGCAAAGAAGAAGAAGAAGGAAATGTGGTCAACACTGAATCACGCATGAAAAAAAGAATACTGCCAAATACCGTGAAACGGCCGTAATTCTGAAAAATGCCGTGATATAGAATTTTGGTCATACCGCCCAGCTCTACAGCTCTTGTCCCTGAACCTCCTCTAGGCTGCTCTATTAAATAACTCAGCTCCTCAGATAATTAGACTGAAGAAAACATTCTCTCATTTTCAGTTAAGTTTGTCTGTCTCAAGCTTGTCTGTCAGTGAGTGATTGGTTGTTTTTCCATTTCAAAAAGAGCTGACGACCAAATTATCCCTTTATTTTGTCTTTTCTGTTTCCTCCCTATGGTCATCTTCATCTGGGGCCCCATACAAAGGTTCATTCTTAGTTCTTTGCTTTCAAACAGCATTTCTTTTTTCCTTACATCTTGATGCCCTGTAGTGGATTTACAGAAATTATTGAAATTACTTTTCATTTTAATGTAGCATTTGCATGTTGAATGTTATTGTTATATGATGTGCAATTGATGGAAAATGAAAAAAGTAGGACTCCCTTGACCTTTGTTTATAAATCAGCTATACTGTATGAATAATTCCAAACAATTACATTATCATTATCCACATCATCATCAAAATCACAACCATAACCACTGTGACTCTGAGTGTGTACAAATGACATTAATATTACACATATTAAAGAGCATATACTGTTCATATTTTGTTACTTAAAGAAAATGTAATAGAAAGAAAGATTCTGTTCACTGACAGATGTCAGCACACATGCATATAGAGTTTGTGCGTCCTGGGAAGAGATATGAAGTTGTATAACACAATACCAGTCGTCAGAATAAAGAGCTTCCTCTATTGAAAGGACTCTCTGTGCCTCTGTCCCTCTGCTTTCTAAGTTGTTGACCAGCCCCAGGGCACTCTGGGTCGTGCTCTTCTTCCTTCTATTTCTATCTCCTCTCTGGGTGTCACTATCTGTGTGTGTCTCTAATGTGTGGATCTGTATTGGCAAGGAAACAGCTGAACATTTAATACAGTTTTGTTTGTATTGATTGTTTCATGGAGAGACAGATTACACATTGGCTTTTTGCTCACACCTTTTTTTTTATTTTTTTTATTTTTAATTTGTCAGTATGTGTCCTTGCCTGTGTGTGTTGCTGATCCCTAGTGGCCTGTCGTGCACTAGCCTAAGTGATTAATGAGTGGCAAAAGGGGCGCTGACAGTCCAGACTTTAGACCCACCCCCTCAGACCCAAAGGGGTATTCTGGGTAATTTCTGCCACTACTTGGTTTAAAATGTCTCCTGGGTTCATAAAAATAAGACTAAAATAAGGAATTACAATAATCACCATGGTGATATTATTTCTTATGAAGTGATTGGACGTTATGAGTCATATTAAATAAGATCTAGGTTGAGGACCATTTTGTGCCATTTGATGGGTAAACCACAGAGCAACCATGGTGGACATGTACGGGGATAACCAGGGTAGCAACCATGTAATGATAGGCAAGTATGTGCGATAAAACAGCGTAGAGCGCTGATGGTGGCGACCAGGACATTGTTGCCTTTATGTAGTGTTGTTTTGAGCGAGCATGCGTCAGGTTTGCCATTTTAGATTGGCATGATTTAGATGAAATGTTAATCTGTAATTTATCTCGTGAGGAAATGTCTGCACCGAGTGTAAATACAGCTAATAGCTGTTGAGACATTCGTGTTGGCGCTGCCATGAAAAGCTATGAGAGAGCTGATGTCTCTGGGACAAATCCTCTGGGAGCCAGCACACCTTCAATGGTCCACTGGAGTCCAGGCCTCCATGGGTCGGGGCTATTTTTTGCGGCAAAAGAGGGTCTTACACAATATTAGGCAGGTGGTCCTAATTTTTGGCTGAATAGCATGTATAGGTCTTTTCCCAAGGTGTCACTGTCACATCATCATCTTTCTTATATATTCGTCACCACTGTATTCTTTGCTCTAACCTGTTTCTACCTCTGCTTCGCTTCACGTTGTTGTATTAAAAGTTACTATTGGTTAATTTCAGTTTATTTATGTAAAGAATATTAAGCTTGACCACCTTTTACCTCCGTTGTCCAACCTTCTGCTGTTACCTTGCCGACGGCATATTTTAAGCATAATTTTGTCCAATCAGGTCAAAGGATTAGCTGCCTGCAGTATACATCTAATCTAAACATGGCATTGGTTGAATTTAAATGGCTATTTAGAGGGAGCCATGTTTTATAATAAGGTGTTTGACTGTTTAAATGGGAAATCATGGTTTATGTTAGTGTGCACATACACAAAGGTTGTAACAATAACCAGCCATACACTGTCTCTGGTTGCACACACATGTGCACATATGATCTAGGTCTCCAGCGTCCTTGATGTGAAAGGCATTTTGTTCACGCTTCACATGCTGAGCAGTCAGTTCAGGCCCCTGGTTGTCCTGTGGTAGAAAATTGTTTGCACATGTGAGGCGAGCCTCTCGCGTCATTTATCTTGTCTGTCCTTGTTCATCCTGCTTCAAGAGACACTCAGAAAACCTAGACCATAAATCATCACATTTTGTTTGCTTGGCCCTTTGCGTCTGTTCTTGAATGTGACTCATTCACTGCTACCAAATTACAAAGTTCCAGGCTTTCCAACCAACCAACCAACCAATGTAAGAGTACATTTAAGACCAGCAGTGATTCTTTCCTCCACGTCAGCTGGCTCTTGGTTTCTGTCTAATGGATGATTGATACTTGCTGTCCATCATGTCCCCATGAGGCTTTGACAGGGTTTTAATATTAATGTGATGATGAAGAGCCCCCAAAAGAATACACATTTTCCAGTTAAAGGAATACTATGTTGCCAGTATCATAACCAAAGATGAGTCTATTAAATTTGTACTGAATAACAGAGTTTTTGATGTACTTTTTTTATTCAAATCTGAGAAAAGGGTTAGTAGCAAAACAAAAAGTTTGTTTGCTACTACTGGGGTTAACTCAGGGGACTAGAGTTGTGCTTGATAATGACCAGAGATGGTTTTGTACTGCTCAGGGTGTGACAGAAAAAGCCAGAAAGAGGGAGAGAGGAAGACTGACAGAGAAGAAAGGAGACAGACAGACAGACAAAGGGAAAGGAAGAGAGACATACAAAGAGAGGGAGAGAGAGCCAGACAGACAGTTAACAGAGACAGAGACACACACATGCAGGCAGGCAGGCACAAACACACATACTAATACACATCCATAATAGTAGTTCCCTCAGCTTTAATAGCTTGAACTCTCTGCTAACCAAGGTTATACTTTTACTGTGTTTGCTATGTTTAGTTTTTTCATGTTGGTCTAACTAATGTGACTGGAGCTTTGAGATTCACCGGAATAAAACCACTTTCTATATTTTATATCCATTCAATTCAAAGCAAATAGGACATGAAGCGTCATATATCAGCCCTAAAAATCAGTCGGCTTCTAAAACACAGCCAGATTTGATCAGGTGACCAGATGCTGCAGGTGCTGGTCATCCTGACTGTGAAGCAACACATGCATGTATCTGCGACCTTTGTTGGCACGAGTTGACACAAACAACAGCAGCGACTTAATTGCCTGACACATGAAAGTGCCCCGGATAAACAAGCTCCTCCGTGGCGGATCCATCTAAAGGGTGTCCTAACTGTTGGCACAGCCTCCCTCTTTGCCACTAGGTGGTTGGTAGCGCCGTGGATGCCTTGCTAACAAGACCTTGGGAAAGTGTATGAGGCAGCCTGCTGTTAGTGTTACTGTCTAATTAAGTGTTTAGTATCGCCAACTCCCCAGCAGTTACATAAAAGTGTTGATGTGCTTGTTGTACAGGTTGTTCTGGGGCTGAAGGCACAGTTGGACTGAGAGAATGTTGTCTTTTTGTAACTGCGTCACTATTTCTATGCCAGGAAAGCGTGTTTGTGTGTGTTCTTTTCTTCTCTGCTCCCTAACCTGTCCTTTCTTCTTGGTTTTGAAGGCAGCAGAGTTCCTTAATATTAGTGTTTGGGTATTGGTCTGCATGTCTCTCTGTGTGTCAGAGTGGGGAGGGGGGGGCTCTGGTTACTAAGCGACAGCCAAACAACTGGTGGGCAGACCCTGACAGACAAGACAGCCCCTCATCTGCTTGAACATCCCAGAAATTCCTTCAACTTTCTTTCCTTTCTTACCAGACTAAAATACACCCAGTGTGTGTTCATTGTTCTTCTAGTGTTGTCCCTGTAAACAACAGGATTTTTTTTTTTATTTTTGGTCTCCCATGTTCACTGTTGTTATGCTCTCCTCGCCGTCTTGCAGTTTGGCTGTCATGGTTGAAAGTTCCTGCGTACGTTGCCCCAGCAACCCCACACTGGAATCCTGTTGGGGTCTTCCAGTGGTTTGGTTCCTGATCTGAATTCCGAGTGGCCCCTCGTCCCACTTCCCTCCCAGGTTCCTGGACATGTCATGAATAGCTCCTAAAAAAAGTACATACCAGTTGTCATATAAAATCCTTGTTTCTCAACTTTTCAGGAACAAAGGGAAAGTAATGACTATCATGCATTTATGAAATGATCTTGTCATTGTTGGATCTTATGGAAAGCTGACATATTCCTTTGTTTGGAGGATATGACTTGAATAATTGTGCAGCACTTTTCCTAACTTCTTCAAACTACAGCCCACTTGAAATACTCCAAATTGTCTGACCGCAAAAAGTCACAGAGGTCAAATCGTCTCATTTGTTGATTCACTCTTTTTTTTTTTTCTTCTTTTAACTCTTATTTTCAATCTTCATACTAATTTCTTTGTATAGCTTTATTTTTTCATCACCTGATCACACATGACTGAAATGGCCCAAAAAATAAATAAAAATCTACAATGTGGTTAATGAAGTGACAAAATAAGTTCCCATCACTTCCAGAACACTTTAAAGCTAATTTTTTGTTTTTAAAGCACTCAAAAACATGATAAATATTTTTATATATTATACACACACACACACACACACACACACACACACACACTGAACACATCAACATTTTTCTCAGTAAATATATTTCTAAAGGCACTACTGACATGAAAATTTCACCAGATATCGGTAACAACCCATGCAACCCACACATGCAAAGAAATCAAACTTTATATGCCCATAAATTAAGTTATGTCTAATAAAATGGATACAGGGAAAAAGTATTGAACACACTTACTTAAATATATTTAATACTTAGTACAAAAGCCTTTGTTGGTAATAACATCTTCAATTCACTTCCTGGATGGAGAAACTAGTTGCATGCATTGCGCAGGTGTGATTTTGGCCCATTCTTCCACACAAACAGTCTTCAAATCTTGAAGGTCCCGTGGGCCTCTTCTATGAACTCTAATCTTTAGTTCTTTCCATAGATTTTCTATTGGATTCAAGTAAGGTGATTGGCTGGGCCATTCTAGCAGCTTTATTTTCTTTCTCTGAAACCAAGTGAGAGTTTCCTTGGCTGTGTGTTTGGGATCATTGTCTTGCTCGCTTCATCATCCTGGTAGATAGCAGTAGATTTTTATCAAGAATGTCTTGGTACACTTTTCCATTCATCCTTCCTTCTATTACATGAAGTTTGCCAGTGCCGTATGCTGAAAAACAGCCCCACACCATGATGTTCCCACCTCCAAACTTCACTGTTGGTATGGTGTTTTTGGGGTGTGCTGTGTGCTGTGCCATTTGACCTCCAAACATGGTGTGTATTATGGCATCCAAAGAGTTCAATTTTGGTCTCATCTGACCAGACTATAATCTCCCAGTATTTCACAGGCTTGTCTAAATGTTGTGCAGAAAACTTTAAACGAGCTTCAACATGTTTTTTCTTCAGTAATGGAATCTTGCATGGTGAGTGTGCATACAGGCCATGGCTGTTGAGTGTGTTACTTTTAGTTTTCTTTGAAACAATTGTACCCGCTAATTCCAGGTCTTTCTGAAGCTCTCCACAAGTGGTCCTTGGCTCTTGGACAACTCTTCTGATAATTCTTTTGACTCCTCTGTCAGAAATCTTGCGAGGTGCACCTGGTCGCAGCTGGTTTATGGTGAAATTATGTTTCCACTTCCGGATTATGGCCCCAACAGGGCTCACTGGAACATTCAGAAGTTTAGAAATCTTTCCGTAAACGATGCCATCAGTATGTTTTGCAACAATTAGGTTGCGACGGTCTTGTGAGAGCTCTTTGCTTCTACCCATCATGAGATGTTTCTTGTGTGACATCTTGGCAATGAGACACCTTTTTATAGGCCATCAGTTGGGACTGAACCAGCTGATATTAATTTGCACTGACAAGGCAAAGGATTGCTTTCTAATTACTGATAGATTTCAGCTGGTGTCTTGGCTTTAGGTGCCCTTTGCACCTGCATTTCTTCATGTGTTCACTTTTTCCCTGTGTCATTCCATTTTATCACACATAACTTAATTTAAGGACTTCTAAGGTTTGATTTCCTTGCATGTGTGGGTTGCATGGGTTACTACCGACATCTGGTGAAAATTTCATGTCAGTAGCACCTTTAGAAATATATTTACTGAGAAAAATGGTGACGTGTTCAATACTTATTTTACCCGCTGTGTATATATACATCTTCCTGCCAAAATTGTATGCCCACAGTTTGGGAATCACTGTTCTATTGCCATCTCCAGGCCAAAATGTCCACTTGGAGAAAAAAAAAAAGTCACCTAATTACCATGAAACAAGGAGAGCAGATTCATGTTCTACAGGATAATACTGTTTCCCTTGTGAACTCTCATTGTCTATGAAGTAAAATGCCATAAAATTTGCAATCACATTCATGCTCTCAGGGAGATTAACCTTTGATTGTTAATGATGCAATTCCATTCTTTTTGGGTGTAAATATTTTTTCTTGGCTGTAACCCTTAAAAAAAGACAATTACTACGTATATACACAGGCCTTAGAAAGGTTTTTCTTAACTGTCATATGTGTGTGAGAGGACAATGTGAGATGCGTGTGTCTGTGTGTGTGTGTTTGTGTTTATGTGTGTGTCTGCAGCTACAATAGGAAGAGGGGAAAAGCTCTACATATTCTCAGAGAGCTGTGAAATAAAGCACAGCAGGGTTTCTTAGGTATTTCACCTTCACACTAACACATTTAGAGATTTGTTTCCGTTTTCTTTCTAACCTGCCCATGTGAACCCTGTCTCTCACCAAGGATGCTGAGTATTCTCAGAGCCTGTCTGATGCCTTATGCACAACAGCAGCTTGATGCCTTTTACAGAAATCAGAGGTCAACTGAAAATGGTACACATATAGTCAAGTCAATTATGGAGCACTTTTCATATAGAGCAGGGACCTCATTAACCAAAGACAATGAATAGGAATTTGAATAGTCCATGTGCTTGGGTTTGATTGGCAGTAAAGAGTGCAGTAAACATAGATAGCAGCTCTTCATTTAAATCAACTGAGAGGCCACATACACATCTACGTTTGCTTTTTAAGTGGAAAGGCACATAAACACTGTCCTTGCAATGGTCTGCTCAAATGCCTGTTATTACATTTGGAGGAAACACAGAAGTAGTGTAATGTAGCAGCACATCTTGAAACTCAGGGCCCTGAACCAAGAGGGTCTACAGTGAGGGGCATCAGGACATAGAGGTTTTACTGAGCACAAAGAAAGACGTGCTATTGCAGCAGTCAAGGTGTGAGGTAACCAAAGCATGAACCACAATTTGTGTGGAGCACTGAGTAAGGTAAGACCTAATTTTCCTAATGTATGAAGTAAAGCAACATGACTCAGATGCAGATGCAGTGTGGTCAGATGAGGATAAGTCATCCACTCAGACTTTCCCGTGGCTTCAGTATGAAGAGATGAATTTAATATTGTAATCATGCTGGTCAGGGTTAGACTAATTGGCTTGGATGACTTGGAGACACAAGAGACTTCGGTATATTTCTGATTTTCAACTGACTACCAGTGCTGGCTTCTGTTAACCATGACCAATGACTGGGATAAGCTTCTGTAACTAAAGGACTGACCCAGCTCTTGTTAGATCAGAAAACAACCATGGAATAAGAAAGAAAGAAAGATTTTTTAACAGTGGTTTTGGAAGGAACTACAAATTCAGTTGTTCTGCCCAGTAAAGGCAATTACACATAACCAATAACCTGTAACCAATAAAACTTTGAAAATAACATGAAAAATTATTAAAAATTAATGAAAACCAAACTAAACTTGAAAACAATGGGCAAAAATCAAACATAACTGAAGGAAAACATTTTTAAATCCCAAACTACATTAATCTTGATACTCATAGTACTTAGGAAGATGTGATCTCTGTAAAAGCTCAGCTTCTGTTTGAAACATCCATTTGTCCACTTACTGCACAGTATAGTCCACTATATTGTGTATCATACATTTTAATGTGTAGATGTACAGACTTTAAATCAGGCTAGACCATCATGCACTGCAGTCCGTCTTGACCAACACAAATTGACAAACTAGTAAGAAGAGGCGGAAATAGTAGAGAAAACACAATGTAAAACAAAGATAATAAAAACAATACATGGTAGATGTGTAAAACCTGAAACCTGAAGCGAGCATATACTTGAATGTATTTTCCTCACATGTGATAAAGTCACTCTTGTGTTTGTGTATGTGATGGCAATAATAATGAACTCGAAATGTAGCAAATAGTGAATGAGTGAGTTCAAAACCTGAACAGAGTCATACGGTTTGCACAGTGTGTCCTCTTGTGCACTTAAATGACTGTTCCATCAAGAGACCCTGATGTTTTCGGTTTTATAACCCACACATATAATTTAATATTGATTAATTCATTAGATTTTTTTTTCCCCTCCCCTAAAAGCTCAACAACCTCTCTTACCACAGCCCTTTGATGCATTTAGTGGTTGGACTTTGTGTGAAATGAGTTAAATAACGGTTAGTTAATTTGGCTTGGAAGTGATGCTTTCATCTGAAGAGTCATGAAGAAACAGCATTCATTAAATGTTCTTTGGTAAAGGTGGTGATTTCATATTAAGTCAAAGAAAACAGCAGGTCAATATTCGTTTAAAACTGGATTGTCAACATTTTTTTTTACAAGCTCTAGTTGTCCCCAGCTGGCTGATGCATGTCTGGGAGCTCAAGTGCAGACTTTAACTCAGCCCTGTCTGCAGCAGTTCAAAGTCAACACCACCACCCAAGTTCTCCTGGGAATGACTTGCTGGCTCACTGTGCCAGCCACACACACACCTACACACACACACACACACACAAGGCAACCGAAGCGGTAAAACTGGAATTAGCACGTGTTGATTGACGTGATGCTTGCCAGTAATAATTCCTTTCACTGAAAATACAAAAAGAAAGAAAATATGGGCTGAACATTTATGACTCATGTTGATAGCAATTAGAGCACCGGTGTATCAGGGGAGGGGTGGTGGTGGTGGTGAGTGTGTGGGAGGAAAGAAAAGGAAAAGAAGTGAAAAGGATATAAAAGGAAACAAAGGCCTCTTTCATCTAAACTTTGCATGTTCTCTGGGTGTTTTTAAACAAACATGCTGTCAAGAACTTCACTTTTTCACAATAACGGCGGAGCCGTGCACTATGATCTGACACCAGCAACGATCTATCATATTCTGTGAGTTTGTTTCCTCCAACCCTCGCTCTCTCTGCGTTTCCTCTCCATCTGTCACTTGCCCTCTATCTCGTTTACTTTGGCTTGATTGAAAGGTGAAGCAAGCCTGCAAGCGAAAATAAAGATGCGGAGCAGTGACAAATTGAATTATTGTTTGGAGGGCTGCTCGTCACAACAGTGACATCAGGTGATTTCAGCCCTCTGTGGCTTAAAAGGGAGAGATGGAGCAGCTCATAAAAACAAGGTGATAGTCGGCCCCGCTTATACTAAAAATACGCAGCAAAAATGGCTGATTATGTGGTTTTAATAAGGAACTCAGTCATTTAAGTGGGAACCTTTCAGGTATGGATTCATGCACAAACATTTTATTTAAATAAGTCTCTTACAGCTTACAGTGGTTAGAAAGACAAGGTCAGATTAAATTTCTCTGGGGAACAATAAAACTCTACTTGGTCAAATACTGACTTTATGACTTCAGGCAAAATTACCAAAAACTTAAATGAAAGATTAAGGTCACGCTGTGCTTTTGCATGTATTTACTTATACAATTATTAATCAGATAGGAAGTCAGAAGTGTTTAATTTTTCATTTATTTTACTGAAGCATTTGCCTTTTTGTACTCATCATTGTACTTGGCCCTAAGCATCTTAGAGAAGTATTATCTGATCATCTAACCACTCTGGGTGGCATTAGTTTGGCCTCCAGTTCCACTGTTAGGAATCTTGGAGTCATTTTTGATTAGGACATGTCCTTTGTCCCTCATATAAAACAAGTCTCTAAGACAACCTTCTTTCACCTACGCAATA
The DNA here is from genome assembly GCA_034769265.1 of Remorina albescens. Taxonomy (NCBI): domain Eukaryota; kingdom Metazoa; phylum Chordata; class Actinopteri; order Carangiformes; family Echeneidae; genus Remorina; species Remorina albescens. Next base: position 4,244,578 of record CM068495.1, on the reverse strand, counting down.
TTGCGACGATCAGGAACATCCTGAGGATGCAGAAAAACTAGTCCATGCATTTGTTACATCTAGAGTACTGTAATTCATTACTATCAGGATATCCCAACAATTCTTTAAAAAGCCTTCAGTTGATTCAGAACGCTGCTGAATGAATATTAACAGGAACTAGAGAAAGAGATCACCTTTCTCCTGTGTTAGCTGCTCTTCATTGGCTCCCAGTAAAATTCAGAATAAAATATAAATCCCTTCTCCTAACATACAAACCACTTAATGACCAAGCACCATCATATCTCAGAGAGCTCATAGTTCCTTATTGTCCCAGGAAGTCACTTTGCTCTTTGCATATAGGTTAACTTGTGGTTCCTCGAGTCTCCAAGAGTAAATCAGGAGGCAGATTTTTCAGCTATCAGGCTCCTCTTCCATGGATGTAACTCTCAGTATCAGTCCGGGGGAAGACTCTGTCACAGCTTTCAAGATCAGGCTTAAAACCTTCCTTCATAACAAAACCTATAGTTAAAAAATTAATGCTTAATTACTCTTTTTCTTTTAGTTGTGCTGCTATAGGCCTAAAATGCTGGGGGTTGCACTGAACATCTCTCTCTCTCTGTCTGTGGCTCTCTCTCTCTCTCTCTCTCTCTCTCTCACACATGTACATTACTACATTACATGTCTCTAACTTTGTTTCTTCCGGGAGTCTGTGTTTTGTCCCTCCTGTCCTCTCTCTTCCTGTCCCCGTCCTACAGGTGCTGAATCATCTCTGCTCCATGTTCCTGCTCAGTACCTGCTGCTGCCAGTTACCTTTAGTTATCATTACACACTACTACTCACTTCTCATTGTAACCTCTTCTTCTCCCCTCCTGCTAATATTTACTAGTGCACATTTAGAACAATCACTGTTGCAATCACTGTGTGTTTTCTGTATGTTATGTTTGTATTTTCCATGGCATCTTCTACCCTCCTGTCCTTGTTCTCGCTCCATCCCTCTACCGAGTCCCCTCCTCCTCTCCTTCACGCTTGCTCTCACTTTGTCACTCTCACTGCCTCTGCTTCTTTCTCTGCCCCCCCTCCGTCTCTCCATCGCTCAACCCAACCAGTTGAGGCAGATGGCTGCCCTCTCTGAGCCCAGTTCTGCCCGAGGTTTCTACCTCTTAAAGGAAGTTTTTCCTTGCCACTTTTGCCAAGTGCTTGCCCTAAGAGGGATCTGTTAGGTCTCTTTAACAACTCCACAAAGAGTTTTGTCTAGACCTGCTGTATGTGTAAAGTGCCTTGATGTAACTTTGTTATGATTAGGCGCTATATAAATAAATTTGTCAGCAACTCTACAGGCTCTCAAAATCTGTTTAACCAGAAAATGCAACTGAGTGATGAGGCTTTCAGTCTGTCAGTTAATCAGTTACTGAGTCAGTAAATCAGTTCATCAGTCAGTCAGTTAATCAGCCAGTCAGTCGGTCCTTCAGTCAATCAGTATGTCAGACAATCAGCCAGTAAGTCAGTTAGTTAATCAGTCAGTCAGTCAGAAAATCAGCCAGTAAATCAGTTAATCATCGGTCAGTCAGTCAGTCGTTCGGTCAGAGAAACTCCAGATTATAAAGCCAATCCAGCTTTTGCAGTCAAGAACAAAAATGAACAGAATAATGAAACAAGATAAGTAGAGACTTTACTTTTGCTGATAACAGTAAAGTAGTTCTACTTGAGTAAAAATGTCAGAAATATAAAAAGTATAAGGAAAAGATACATTAAATGATAGAGGAAATGGAGTTTTCAAACTAACGTTGATATCAAGGTCCCAGCTTCAGTTTATTTGACTGTAGACAAAGTAAGGGGCCCACTCACTGTTATATGTCCCTTATCCATCAGCAATAACAAATGAAAAAGCTCTCGCTGCATGTAATGGATTTTCATATGTGCAAAAACTTTTCATACCTCTGTAAAGTTTGGTGACTACGCCAAACAATGTCAGGAAAAAAATCTGACACGCAGACTGACAGAAACTGTCAGCTGGTGTCTGTTGTAGGTAGATCTGGTCCTGGCAGACTAAATTGCATCTAAATCACCAGTTTAGCTGCAATGTAACATGATAACCCTTAAGTTAAATATTGGTGCCTCACAGAGTTAAGTGATTGCGAACAAACAGTGGTGGTTAGGGAAAAAATCTGGCAACTTTTGGGAAAATCTTCACTGATCTTTATGGAAGAAACAGAAGGTTGGGCTTTTTCAGGGCTATTCACGGCTGGTAATCAAGCCAAAACAAAGGGCACCCATCTCATGAATATTTATAGGAAAAATAATTCAATTACTTGTGGAAGCATTGAGCCATCCCACCTTGCAGATCCTCTCCAGTTCTGTCAGGTTGGAGGGTGAATGTTGGTGGACAGCCATTTTCATGGCCGTAATTATCTTTCCTTCAGTTGCAACCAGTGGTCCTGTCCCTGCAGCTGAAAAACACCCCCACAGCATGATGCTGCCACCACCATGCTTCACTTTTGGGATTGTATTGGGCAGGTGATGAGCAGTACCTGGTTTTCTCCACACATACCGCTTAGAATTGAGGCCAAAAAATTCAATCTTGGTCTCATCAGACCAGAAAATCTTATTTCTTATAGTCTGGGAGTCCTTCATGTGTTTTTTGGCAAACTCAATGTGGGCTTTCATGTGTCTTGCACTAATGAGTGGCTTCCATTGGGCCACTCTTCAATAAAGCCCCGATTGGTGGAGGGCTGCAGTGATGGTTGACTTTCTAGAACTTTCTCCCATCACTCCACTGCGTCTCTGGAGCTCAGCCACAGTGATCTTTGGGTTCTTCTATACCTCTCTCACCAAGGCTCTTCTCCCCCAACAACAGTTTGGCCGGGCAGCCAGCTCTAGGAAGAGTTCTGGTCATCCCAAACATCTTCCATTTAAGGATTATGGAGGCCTCTATGCTCTTAGGAACCTTAAGTGCAGCACAAAGTCTTGTGTAACCTTGGCCAGATCTGTGCCTTACCACAATCCTGTCTCTGAGCTCTTCGGGCAGTTCCTTCAACCTCATGATTCTAATTTGCTCTGACATGCACTGTGAGATGGAAGGTTTTATATAGACAGGTGTGTGCCTTTCCTAATTAAGTCCAATCAATTTATTTAAACACAGCTGGACTCCAGGGAAGGTATAGAACCATCTCAAGGATGATTAGAAGAAATGGAAAGCACCTGAAATTAAATAAACGAGCATAGGGTCTGAATGTGATATTTCAGTTTTTGTTCTTTAATAAATTTGCAAAAATGTCTACATTTCTGTGCTTTTCTGTCACGACGGAGAGCTGTTTGTACATTAATGAGGAGAAAAAACAACTTCAATGATTTCACCAAATGGCTGCAATGTAACAAAGAGTGAAAAATGTAAGTAATTTAAATTGAATACTATTTAATACAGTGCCCACTATATAACTGAGTCACCAACTGACATTGTATCTCTTTTGCTGATCCTGCTTGTGCTGTCCTTGTGATGTCATAACCCTGGAGGACTTTGAGCGAACACACCTGGCTATACAAGAGCATATTACCTTAACTTTTAATTAGCTGTTGTTCCTCAGAACGAACAAACAAACCCTATGCTCAGTCACACTCTACATTCTCCCTCCTGCCACACCTCATTTTTCATGCCTGTGCAACTTCTCAAGTGCCGTCATTGGGGGACAAACTTCAGCAAAGTAATTCTCCCAAACCATCCCTGCAACCTCCCCACTCTGGGAGAAAGAGCCATTTGATCCCTCAGCTTTCACTGTGGCTGGGCGGACTTGTTTGTTATTGCAATTGGAATGGAAGTTTGTTTTTTTTCCTTTCTATCTTTTCCAACTCAGTGAGGTGAGAGGTAGAGAGCGAGAGAAGTGAAGGTATGAACGGGTGTTGAAGCCTCTTTGGAATAACGCGTGTAAACATAGGCAGTGCATCACTCAGGTAATGAGATTCTCGAGTCTGCTTAAATCGAAAGCCCCTCAGCACCCGAGGAGGACACACACCCCACTCCACCCTCCTTCATGCACATGAACTCATATACTTTCACACTCTCCGTATTGCTCTATTGCTTGCTATCTTCCTTTCTTTCTTCTCCTCTTCCCCACTCTGTGAATTTGGACAGGCTGTTTGTATGCAAATATGTCATTTGGAAGATTCTCATTCCCAATGCAGACACACACACACACGCATACACAAACAAACACACAAACACATACACACACTGAAAACCCCGTATAAGTTCAGAGCTGGTGCACTGAGGTGAGCAACACTCTAGCAGGGCAAAGGAGGCCAGCTGAGGAAAGGTTGTTTGCCCTTTCTTTTAATTTTGTTGTGCTTATTCAGCACCAGGCCCAACTGGTTCTCTCATTTAGTGGTTAATCCCCTTTTTCATTATCATCCTTTTCTTTTCATTCGCCTCTGAAACACAGCTTAGCACCAAACATTGCAAAAAACACAGATGGATTTCCAGAGTGTGCCGTTTCTTTCTCTGGGATATGTGAAACTGCTTTTCCTAAGAAGTAAGCAGTTTTTTTTGGTTTGTTTGTTTGTTGTTTTTTTCTTTATGGAATGATTGTAGGTCACTGTCGAACATGTCTGTACATTGCAGTCTATGTGATGTAATGTGGGGAAGTCAAAGCTATACAATTTTACTTGTCAGTCATAAGACACTTCTACTAATGTTAGGTCAACAGATCAGGTGGAAGCCTGGAAATGTCAAATCATGCCACCATAATGGAGGTGATGATGTGACAGCTTCAGGTGTGGCTGTCTGGAGACCCTTCAAGGCTACAGGTAAGAAAAAATGTATCAGACAAGAGTTCCACTAGAAAGTTTTATTTTTCTTTGAGTAGCCTGCAAAAAATTACCAAGAGGGACAAGTTACCAACAAGTCGGTTCAGACAAAGTTGTCTGAAGCAGCCAAATCGCCCACCCTGTAATCTAGTGAGCGCATGAATATAGTTTAAATGTCAGAAGGGAGGGTCCATGATGAGAGGTTTTTCCTTCTGTTTTTTGGCGACTTTTAAATGATACCAGGTCTTATTATTGTAGAGAACAATACATTGACTCACATTATATATTTCTGTAATCAGCCAAGATACAGATACTCATAATCATCATATGAATGTGTTTGTGAGGTCACAATGACCTTGACCTTTGACCATAATAACCTTGAATCCAAGTCACTGACCCTTAAAGTGATGCCATATCAGGTTAAGATGGACAGATAACTCAAAATCATTATGTTTCCAAGCCTGGCAGCTGCTGATTCAAAGGCATAAGAGACTAAAATAGGTCAAAATACTAGAAATTAAAATAAATGAATAGATGACAAATATTTCTCAAGGGGAGGAGTTGGTAGCAAACTGGGAGCCCTTTGATACTTTCAAAGATTTAATATACAACCTACGCCTAATTTCTAATCAGAAACCACACGGCTATTTACTTGTTGACTGCATGGGACCTTTAAAGTGTCACATGTATCTACCATGCTGCACACTGATACATTTAACCAGACTACAGTAGGTGAAGCAGGATTTGTTTCATTGCAGTGGTTAAAGAGACCAGTGCTAAGAGTACAGTTACTCTTCTTTCTCTTTCTCTCTGCAAAGTGACTTTTTCAATAACATTTTCTGCATATTTGATCAACATCAGAGCTTGCTCCTGCTCACTGTGAAGTAACTGTAGCCCAGTGTCAGCCATCAGAACGGCATGTTCCTTTTGTACACAACTGATGAAAATTACACTGATGATGAAGCAGACAGACAGAATGCCCTTCGTTCAGTAACTATGTGTGCATGTATGTGGGTTGCTCTGTCCCAGCGTCGGTCCCCCATAGTCCTATTTCGCTGGCCCATGGAAAGAAGACATTCTTTTCTGCAACATTACAGCCTTGTTAAAGCCATTCTGCCCTTCCTTCCTCCCTTGTTAAACTGAATTTTTCTCACAGCCCCCTTTTTTCAACCATTCCTCCTCCTCTAATTCTCTATGTAGTGAAAGAAACACAGACAGCCACCTGCCAGAAGCAAGAGAGCACACAGGCCAATTGGTGTAAACTAAAAGAGGCCAGTTTGGACTGAGTGTTTTTGTGTACTCTATCTCTGCATCCGTTGCATTGCTCAGCTAGGGCTTTCACTGTCAAACAGAAAAGATAAAAGTTTTTCCTCTTTTCTTTTTTTTCCTCATAAATCGTTTTACTTGGAACTGGCCTCCAACATGGCTGCCAGTTACCAAGAAACTTCCCTTAATTCCCAGTCAGCTGCTGCCACTGCCCCTCCAGCCAGTATGTTTTGGGTGGGGAGTGCGTGTGTTGCAGAAAAGGGGTGTTACGGCTCTGGCCTGTCTCTCTCCATCCATCGAAATGGCTGCCAAAATCCCCATGACCTAATTCTCATTAGCGCTGCTTCAACTACAAAGAGCCAGGCCGGGGGCTCATCGGGCGAGGAGTGTCGGTCCTGAATGAATTTTTAAAGAGGGCCGGTAGATTTGTTTGTCACTGCAGAAAACTCGCACAAAGTCTGCTCGTGTGTAAACACGGCAGATAATTATGTGAGTGAGTCTGTCAACTGAGCGTGAGCTAAAAATTAATAAAGCAGCGGACGCTCACCTGATTCAAGAAGTGGTGTACCTTAGGGAAACGCAGCTATTTGAAATGGCGTTAGCACAGATGTAGTTTGAGGCTGACAGCAGGCAATTTGAGTGAAGATTTAAAGACAAACAACTTAATAGGCAGATAAATCTGTTGAATACTTTGCTTTCTATGTTGCTCTATCACACATTTCATCTCAGGCATTTACTGCAAATTGATGAGACAAATCAGACCTGCTACCTTGTAGGAGATTATGCTTCATGCACAGTGAGCGCTAATGGTGTTCTACCTGTTCTATCCAATGTTTTTCTCAAAGCTTTTTGGAATGACAAAATTTAGGCTGAAATAGTGTATGTGCTTTTAGCCTCAGGAGACACTCGGGATAAAAAAGAAATTCATCGGGACTGCTGCCCGATAGAGAGAAGATAAATGAGCAAAATGAACCCTGATGAAAAGGTTCCCTTCTTCCACCTGAAGAGGAGATTACTTCCCAGGAAATATCTCCATCTCCAAGGCTCCTCAGTTTCTATCTATATCTCTGTTTCTTTGTGTGGGTGGGAGAGAGGGAAGCGGGGGTGGTGGTGGTGGGGGGGGGGCGGCGACGGAGGGGGGGGTGCGGCGGAGTCTTTGTGTTTCCCACCGATCTCTATCTGATTTTATGTTTCATTATATGAGGCCTTAACTGGGGGCTGAGATCCAGTTTGACGGCAAGAAGAAGCTGACCCTGGTCTCCTGCAAAGAGCCTCTTCATCCTGACCTTTGACCCTTTGACCACACATCTACATTGTTCGAACATATGCCAGAAGTGAAATGGTTGGAAAAATGAAGAGAATGAGCAAAACGCTTTAGGGATTTTTGGTGGGAACAACCTAATTATGTGGGTCACACTTACTGTATATAATGGTGATTTGCTTCAATTAGTACATTGGCACCTCTGCAACATGGTACCACTTCCATTACTGGCATGACAATTCCTCAGGCACATGGCCTCATACAGAGATACATAAAGGGATGGATCCATGATGATAATGATGCTGAAAGTGAGTGAACACCCACCTTAGATCCATATTATGGGAGGATAGTGAGGGATGGGAAAATATGGGTGTGAAAGGACAGGAAAGGCAAGTGGAGTAGAGAAGGGAGAGAAGGGTGAAAATGCAGATTGCTTCCTTGTTCTCATCAGCCACAGTGAAATAGTTTTAAAAATGCATTGATATGCAGATGAATCCCCGTCATGCTTCAAATAAACTAGGGCCGCTTAGCTCCGCTGTGGACTTGAGATACATTAACACTAAATATTTTTTCCCGACACCACCCTGCATACTCCGCTCTGCTCAAACCCATTGTCAAAGATATCCTCTGCTTGCTTTTTCAATTTGCTCCACATTTCACTGGACAAGATAGAGCCCCATGTCAGGGTACAAATCATCCCAGTGTGTTGGAGAAATTCAATTTCCCCGAATATGTGATTGGTTGTGATGCGTTCCCCTCGCCATGCGGGGCGGCTAATCCTCTGCGGTGGTGGTGGTGGGGGGGCCCTGGTGTGTTAGTTGGGCTGCGACAGCTGCATGTCCATGCCACCATGCTCGGTGAAGTCACGCAGGCAAGGCACACCCATGTGATGGCATGCTCATGAGAAACGGAGCCCCGGAGAGCCACAGTGGCACACTCGCAGACCGCTTTTGTGGGACTTGGGAACATGCTGCGCGCACATGTCAGCGTAATTACAACCTGCTGTGCATGTGTGTGCGTTGAGTTTATGAGTGTTCCTCTCTGGTTGAATTTGTACTGTACGCCGTTGCCCTCTCTCCGCAGTTGCATTTTCAGACCACTTGTGTTCAACACCACGAAACTCCAGTATCATGCTTGTCATCAGCCCTCATGCTAAGAGCCTCTTGAATTCAGCACCTTCTGTCTTTTTATACAAAGGACTCCATCATTTCCTTGGTTATCCATGCTCCACTGCAGAGAGCTGATATTATTTTCCATGTATTTCAGGAAACAGTAATGAGTGTCTCTATCCAGATGAGCTAATGCCTACAGGCTCGTCTACCATGTCAGACAATGGCTGGTGAATGAGGCTCTCAAAGAGAAGTGCATATGATTGCACATACACACACACTCCTGTCAGATCACCCACCTACTTGAGCATACAAACAAAGATACACACACACACACACACACACACACACAGACACAGAAATACGCCAGTTTATCCGTTTGTAATACAACTGTGCAGTCAGGCTGTGAGTATCTCTTTTTAGAGAAGCAGCAGCGAGTTTGTCCGTGTTCAACGCAAACACTGAGATGCTTTCAAACAGCAAGACGTTACTGACGCGCTCATTTTATTCACTCGCATGAACATGCAGAATAATTTACCAGCACCACCTGACCGCCTTTGGTCAAATCTGAATTTAAATTCAGCAACATCCTCTGACAAAATTACCAAAGATGTAAATTACAGACAGAGGTTTTGCGTTGATATTGACTATATACACTTATAAAATGATTGATCAGAGAAAAAGTTAGATGAGACAGGGTTTGGGGTGAGAGAGAGAGAGAGCGAGAGAGAGGGTAGGACTCAACCCTGTGAGTCCTTACGGAACACAGCCTCCCTCTCTACGTTTAGTCACTTCCAGCGCCAGAAGAAAAAAGACATTTATCAAAGGCAGGTCTGTATTTCTAACTTCCCCTGTTTGATATGTAGAATTGGCTGCAGTTGTATTTTATTTCAGTCGCTTGAGCTTGTTACCACATAAACTCATCGCTTCAAATTAAAAGCCCTCTAGCATTTGTCTCATTTCTGGTTTGCTGCCATTATTGTTGTTTACATGCGAGTTTCTTTTGTGTATAAGAAGTGTTCCTGTTCTTCCCAGAGCAGCTTGATATACTGCCTGTAGTTGTAAGACCCCGTCCAACATCCATTGAAATTGCAGTCATATACCAGGTAAATACCTGGTCTTCTTTGAAAACATTGTTTCTGTTTGTAAGAAGGAGGAGGTTGTGATCAAAGGGAAACTATTACCATGGGCATCAGTTCAGGACAGATGGAAACGAAAAAAAACTAACTAACTAAACATGAAAACTTGAAGGATTTATTCCAAATATTCTCAAAGCTTGAAAAAATGTGCATATAATTTGCATATAAACATGGTAGCAGCCACATAGACTGCTGAATCTGAAATGAAACGTGTGGAAAGCAGTATTGTAAGCAATTTCATGTCCTATAATAAGGAGAATAATGATAAAGAAAGTTCTTAGACTAACACTGGTGTAATATGTGACTAGAAAGAAGGAATGTGGGCGAACTCTTTAAATAACCTGGGAGCAGGTAAGGGTGAAACAAAGCCAATCAGTAATGAAGGGAAAGGAAGGGATGTAGATGAAAAAAGGAAAAGCAAAAGGAAAGAAAATAGGGAACTTGTTGGCAACATTGCAGCAAAAACTCCAGGTCAGTGAAGTGGCATTCAGATGATCAATAGTGGAAATATGATCCGTCAGTCAGTCAGTGAGTCGGGGATGCAACAGATTATATGGTCAGCTCTACTTTTGCTGTCCAGTCCAGCCAAAAATACATAGAAGCATTATTCATCTAATAGTAAAGCAATCAGTTTATCAGTCAAAACAACAACCTTATCACCACAAAAGAACGATAACGCAAATACCGCCAATCCACCAGTATGCACTGAACATCAAGACTGAAATAGTTTTGTGTATTTGCTGCAAGGCTGCTGTGCCATAAACATAAAAATTTACTTACACATCCTACCTGCATACACAATGGCTTTTTTGACCCTAATAATGTCCACAAAGTTAAATACAATCACGACAACGAGTTTGATTAGTTTAATTTCACTAGTTTGACTCCGTATCACATTATTAATTTTTTCCTGGATCTGACTGCATTCATTTGGAAGACATTACTTTTCTCCTGTCATGGTCACCCAAGAGTTGGGATTTTCTGCCTGAGCAAAGCGCTTATTAGCTATCCTACAGCTGGTGCAATGTGGTGCCAAGCAAAACACAAATGTCTATTAGTTTCTGACCAACACAGTTGTCATTTGAGCCCATCTTGTTTAAATAGCAAGCACCCACATGAGCACCCATTGGGCATTTTGATCTTTAAATGTTTGATTTCTGTCTTGAGAAGTGGCGAACCGTGGACCCAGACCCTGGGCCTTCAATAGGACCACATGTAGCAATAAAAGATTAAACATAGCAATACAAATAATAGCCAGAGCCCTGTCACATGGATGTTCAGCATATTAAAGGTTTATTTGACCCAACTGGCTTCACAGCACACCAAGGTGATTCTGGTGGCTATCATGACATCATTTAATTACAAAAACTAAATGAAACAAGCAAATCACACATTCACTTACCTCACATATTTGTTTAGCTGGAATGAAAGTAAAATGTCTAGAATAATCATTAGCTACTGTTCAACAACTAAAGATGGATCCAATGCTGATCCAATGTTTTTTGTGTTTGTTTCAGCTTAGACACAATTGAATTGAAATTGATTTAATATTTCTGCCAAAAGTATAACACAAACACCTCCTGAGGTGAAATGGGAAAAGGAAAAAGCTCTTTGTAAGTTATGCTCAGCCATTTTTCACTGGCTTTAATAGCTATAAAACTGTCTGCAAATTGTAGGTTTAGGCCTACAGTATACTTCTTACAAATTCAGTTGGTGCTGCTGCTGCTGTGGCTCTGGGTCTGTGCTGCTGCTGTCGCTCTGGGTCTGTGATGTCGTGATATGGTCCCGCCCACAACTCAATGATTAGCTAAGACACCTGTCAAACTCAAATTCATGCTCACGTTGACTTGAATTACACGGGCCTTCGTTACAGCCACTGATGGTCCAGCAGGAGGAATAGCTGATTTAATAGCCTACCCAGATACCATTGGAAGAAAATTTGTGATTGGTCCGTTTCTCGTTCTATTATATTAACCCATTGTTTCCCAAGAAATATTAGTTAAAGTTTATAACAATGATCAAGAAATTATATTTTTTTAGGCCTTCACTGAATACCTTGAAGGCCCAGAGGTTTCCCATCCAAAAACCTGTTATTTTAACACCATAGTATCAGAATGGCAAACTGTGCCTCCAAAGGCACTGAACTGCACCGGCAAACACAAACACGTACTATTTAAAGCGAGAAGGAGATGGTGTTCCGGCTGATTTATTGCATGTTACACCCAAACACTAATGATTAATTAAGAGGCTAGGTGTAACCCTTTTGAACCATGTCCCTGCCACTGCAACAGTTCGTTTTTTCCACTGCTCATACTATCTATCATAAGTGGATTTCATCAGGCACTAAACGCACTTGCTCGATTAAAGCCCCAAGCATTAGATTTTAAACTATATCAAACATGTCATATTCTAAGTAGGGCTGGGCGATAAATCGATTTTACTGATTAAATCAAATTTGTACTTTACGTCGATTTGTTTTAATGAAAATCGATTTTCTCTTCAATATCCGCCACCAACGCTCCCTGCTGGTCTCCCGTAGTTCAGAGTGCGTGCGCCCCCCGCACGTTTGATATACAAACAACATGGTGGCAAGAGGTGAAGAGCTCGTTCTGAAAAAAAGGAAACGTATCTTCGGTTATTTGGAATTGGTTCAGGTTTTCAGCGTCAGACATAGAACAAAAAACACCTTGCTGCAAAGTTTGTTTAAAGGCTGTTGCTACCAAAGGTAGCAATACTACTAATTTACTGCAGCTGCTCAAACAGAGGCATGCTGCCGAGTGGGAGAGGTGTTGCTCCCTCTGAAAAGAACAAGACCGTGGCAGATCCAAGCACCGCCACCAAAACACAACCTAGCGTCTTGGAAACATTTACAAACTGTATCCCATATGATAAGAAAGGGACTCAGTGGAAAGCGGTCATGGATTCAGTTGCTTACAATATAAGGCTACTATTTAATGCTGTTGTTTAATTTTATTTGGTGCAGATGTTTAATTTTCTTTACATGATTCAGGGAATCAAAATAAAGGCCAAATACTTTCTGTATATCACAGGCACCTTTTTATTATATATTATTAACATGTCCAGGTAAACGTTTTGTTTGCACTTTATTTTATCAACCTAAAAGAAGGTCTTGTAATTTTATGTTTTACTTATTTTTTTAAGTGAGTTTGAGGGTGCATTGTGTCAGTTTGAAACCAGATAAAGCTTAATGAAAAGTTACATTGTCAATGTTTACAATGGCAGGCAGGGCTTGCCATCTCTTTTTTTGGCTTGTTTATGATTTCCCTTTAACCCCAGAAGGAAAAATCAGAACAAAATAAAATCAAAACTTGTTTTGAACAATTTATTTGCCATGTGCAAACTGATTTTAATTAGGGGGGGGGGATCGATTTAAATCATGAATTGGATTTGTTGTAATAAAATATGAGATTTTTTTTTTAGGCCATATCGCCCAGCTCCAATTCTAAGCAATAATTCAAAATGAAATTGATATCTGCTTAATGGAGTTACATGATAATGAAGTTAGACTGACAGTGTAGCATATGCTGGCAGGTCTGTACTGTATGTAGTGAGGGTGGCTGCCTAAGAGGATCCTTAGTGTTTTCTCCTTGATGCAGGTGCTTTGATGTGTCCCTCCTCAGTAAGCATAATCACATTCCCTCTACTGTAATCTCTGTCTCGCTTTTCCCAGTTAAGCAAGCTTTTTGAAGTGTCTTCCTCAGGGGTTAAAATCAGACATCCAGTTCTTGCCAGATTTAATATGTATGAAGCACTCCACGCTACCCGTGTTTCACATCGCTGCACAGCCGCTTCGAATGCCTGCCTTCATGCTAGAGTGGTAAAGTGACCGTTTGCTCATGGTGCAGCTGTTTACCAAGTAGATGATAGATTCACAATATTTGCAAACTCAAGGGTGACGATTCCCTTTTGGTTCAACATGTAGGAGTGAAAGTATGTCAGGTGCCCACCCACAAATCATTTTTCATGTTAGAATAACTCTGATGTGGTCTTGTCCTTCTGCCTTTCATAGATAAGTAATTCAAAGCGTCCTTTTGTGGTGCCCATCCATTTAGATTTTGAACCTTTTCCCTCTTTGTGTTTTTGTCACTGTCAAGAACAAAGAAAAAAACAGCTTTGTACCATTTCAGGCCACAATACAAATCGCCCCCCTACCCCCACCCCCCTCATTTCTATCATGTGAAGTGAACCTCAGCCAGGGTGAACCTGATTATGCAGTCTTTCCACAGGGAGGCCAGTTAAAGGCGTTTCAAAATCTCAGTATCACTGTGTTGGTCTGTTCATTGCTCAGTGGTAATTGGGCTTGATTGGCTTGTTGGACAGTCGGAGTAAACTGGTAGAGCCTTGGAATCACTGTTTGGATTCAACCACCAAAGACCAATAATGCGCTGAAAATGCGTGCAATGAAATCCTATCATTGTCATTCCACGGGCGTTTAAAAACATTAGCAGGAGAAAAACCTCCAACAGAACAATGTGTATCATTTTGAATTTGGCAAAATTCTGATCATGAATCTGCAAATTTACACCTTTGTAAAACCCTGATTTATCACCTCTTTCTTTCTAACTCTGCCTCTTTCCTGTATTTGTTGTTTTGTTTAGTTTTTTTTACTTGCCTGCTGTGCCATGCTAGACAATGGCATGTAACCTGGCACGTCTGGGAGACCAGAGGGAAAGACAAAAAGAGAAAAAGAGGCAGAAAAGCATATACTGAAAGAGGCCGTTATGGAGCCGTAGGAGATTTCAGCGATGCCCAAACACAGAAGAATAGAGGGCTGTTAATCTGATAATGGTTCCTGGGCAGAATGACTCTTCCTGGGCTGCATTGTGGCTTCACACACAGTCATCTGTCAGGCCTGGACTCTGCTGTAATTACATATTCTTCATGTGGATAAAACTGAGGAGAATGGGTACATGTGAGAGTGCATTTAGGTGTGCCGGATTGGAAACTAAGAATAAAAAAAGAGAAGCTGTTATTCTTTTGTAGACATTTAGATAAAAGAGAGAGGGAGGACAGACAGTGTGATACAGAGAGGGTGAGTTAGGTACTTGGGTTCAGCATTTGTACTTCGATAAGACAGGACAGGATGTCAAAGGTGGCTTTCAGATGACCTTTTCCTTTTGTTGTTGAGCTGCATGCACTCCCTTTTTCATATGTCCTTCATCTTGTTCCCTCAGGTGCATTTAAGGTTTACATCTAATTTCACTTTCACTCGTTTGTCTGTTACTGTAGCTATCGCCAGTCCTCATCTCTTCTGCAAACTACACTAAACTTGCTTAATTAGCTGTTACTTGCACAGCACTCCAGTTGTATGGTGGTTATTTCCCAATGTTGTCACATTTAAGCCACCATACTTTGACTGTGTTTGTCTTTATGGCTCCTGTAAGACAGGCTAAAGCAGGGGTTCTCAACTGGTTTCAGCCCAGGACCCACATTTTCCCATGGTCATTAAGTCGCGACCCACTTTTATAGAAACCAAAAAACAAAAAACAAACCAAACAAATTTATTTTTGAAAAATAGCCTTCAAAAACACATTTAAACATACATATGCATGCAAAGTGAATTTAAGAGCTTTTTTTTTTTTTTAAGAAAATGAGGAGGAACTTGGCAACTACATGTATAAAAGTTACTACAATAAAATTAAATATCAAAATTGCACAAAATAAATAAGGCCACAAAATTATCACTTCTCTGCAGATCTCTGCATTCAGAGTACATTAGTAAGAAACTAAATAAATAAGGCAACAAAACAAGATGCTTTCCCCTAACCTGTCTTTTGTGGAAGTCAGTGAGACAGTTGGACATGTACTTTACTTTTGATCAGAGTTTCAAAGTCTGGGGTGACAGTAGACAGAGTTACTCTCAGATCATGCTCTGTGTTCACATGTGCCAGCACTTCATTACAAATAACACACTGGGGTTTCTGTCCATGTTTGTCTTCAATGAACGAAAATCCACATTTCAAATACTCCGGGTTATATTTGCGTTTCGCCATCTTGCCTCCGAACATCATCACAAGCTGTCCGCGACCCGCCCAGAATGTGTCCGCGACCCACCAGTTGAGAATCGCTGGGCTAAAGGACATGATACACACTAGGCTGCTGTGTGTCAGGGTCAGATTCCTAGGGAAGGATCTGACTCTATTCATTGGCTGCACTGTCGTGTACATGCACATAGAAGCTGTGTATGCTCTCTCACACCATGCTGAATTCCAAGCCGGGCATAGAGAAAGTACACTAATCAAATTTTTCCCAGTTGCTGTGACCCGCATACGCTCTGGACTCTGCCTTCCATGTGAACCCTCTCAATCCAGTTGTGCTTTCCCACTCTCCAGCTCTCCATTAAAGCCATTGCCTTTTCCCAGCATGAGCTGTTGTGCAACACTTTGTATGGTGACCCTTAAATGGCTCAACATCTCAAAGAACACTGAATCTACTTTGTTAAGTCATCCAGTGGGGTCATTCAGCCCAGGCTGCAGAAACCTATTCACCTTAGAGAGGGAGAGTCACCCCAGGAGGGAAGAGGTGATGGACTGGCTGGAATACCAATCACAAGGTCTGGTAGCATACCTTTCAGACAAAGCCTCCGGAAACTGTAATCACACTGAATTTGTCAACTGTGTATGAAAACAGCAAAGATAAGGACTGTTTGTTTTCCCACTTCCCTGTAATTTTCTACATGCACAAGAAATTCATATTTGGATTGCTTTGTCCTGAAATGAAAATTATATTTGTGGAGAGACAAAAAAAAAATTGTCGAGCAGCTGTCGAAGTTGTGTGATGTTGAGTAAAAGGATTTGTGAGTCAAGCAGGATAGATTGAAGCAGATTTTTTTTCCTGAATGGAAATCTGCAAAGGCTGAAAGTCCTTGTCTCATCCAGGTGTGCTGGTTTAATGTAAAAAAAAAAAAAGAAGGAAGGAAAAAAATCCAATTCTCTTTAATCAACCTCTTGAAAAAGCTGTTGTGTGGATTGTCTGTGAGGTGTATTATTTTCTGAAGTACCAGAGTGCACTTCTCACACACAACTCATTTCAAAGGTCATGCAAACGCTGTGAACAATTGGAAGAAGTTCTGCTTATCTGTGGATGCCTACAGCCACTTATGTGTACGCTGTGTTCGCTTTTAAGTGGATTCTATGAACTGCAGATATTCTGTATCTTCTTTGACATTTAAGTCAGTCTAGGTTATATATTGATATCGTGCTCAGTTCACAGAACTTGTCTAATTTGGTTTTGTCATAAGGCTATATTTGTTGATTCAATCACTCTCTGACTGTCTTCTGATTGGCTGAATTGCGACCAGAGCTTCAGAGAAAAGCCAGAGGTTTTTGGTTATCAAAACCACAAATACATTCTCTTATGGATGTCAGCACTTCAGATAAAATACTGGACAAGTGTAAAATATGGGACCCTTAATGTAGATGGCTTGTTAAATCTTTTCTCATCTATCTTCTGCCTCTTCATGACCTTTACAGAGGGGAATGAGTGATCAGTTGAACACACCAAATTTTCAGATGGCCGACATGCTAATCGAGGTTGAAAACAAAGCCATAGCTGGCTCTTTCTATCTCACAGTCCATCACTTGCTAGTCAACTTTTCTCTTCACACTGTCTTCCTTTTCTTTGCCACTATGCTGCGATTGAGTGGTACGATATTTCTTTATTTGTAGAAGTTTGCCATGTGTTACATTTTCATAGCTGGTGATCCCATGGTATTTGTATTGGGGGTATGAATCCTGGCAGCTGTGAATCACATTACAGGCACAGATACAGGGGGCCAGTGGTATAGTTGACTGCAGAGCCCTAACACCCATCTGCTAATATTTGCTAAATCCATTCATCTTTTCTTCTCTAGTAGGGCTTGTAATATCACATAACATAAGAGGTTTTTCATTTCAATTTCATTATGACAGCAGGACCTCATAGTTTACAAATTACTGCAAGTGTTCAACTTAATTTTATATTTGGCAAGCGAACAATCCAGTACAGTAAAAGTCTCATAACACTGCATGCAGAACAGTCCCATCCATTATTGAAATCTCATCATCGGTGTTGCTGTTTATTTATGGTGTGAACCAATTATATGTTTAAATTAGGGGGCTGATTGGTTGAGAGTAAATGTAGTTTCACAAGCTTATCACAGCACAAATTGATATTCAATCTATTCTGCGCATGAAGGTGGATGTAGCTTTTGTGACATCACCCATAAGCTGCATTTTTGAATCTCTAAGTGGGTTGCTGAGATGTTGCAGTATTGGCAGAGCCAACCACTTGACTGATCTGAAAATAGGCAAAGAGGTGAGTTGTGTGGGGCCAAGACAAACATACATACAAACACAAGGGTTGGTGGAGAGGAGAGGAGGGGTGGTGGCAGCTGCCATCACCCAAAACAAGGCAGCTTCAATCCCCTCATTCAGGCTAACCCTTCAGACAATGGCTCTTTGTAGAGGCTGAAATGGGTCTACCTGTCCGGTAGCACCTTTAATTAGTGTGAGTGACCTTTGGGGCCGTTGGTAATTATAACTGCAGTGAGCTGAGCTGTGGAGTGACCTGAAAAAATGCCGCAGAACATTTTTTTTTTTTGGCAATTCCTCAAGGTTGACGGCATAAGGTGGGAGGGTGCAAAAGATTTAGATGCTAAAATCATCTTTATTGCAAGTTGTGGTAGGGGAAGCTTGCAAAACATTGAGAAGTTTTAGACAATGTTCTCTGTGCTTGTTACGTGAAAACACCCAAAGGGCAGAAACCGTCGGCTCGCAGTTTATTCATTGTCTTTATTGTATTCTCCATACATGCTGCCTACGTGGGTGAAAACTTTTGCTGCATCTCCTTTTGTCTGCTGGGTACTCCTTCTTCCTCCTCACACGCCAACCTACAGATCTCAGGAGTGTCATCACTCCTCTCCAGTAACTTCACATCCACGCACACCCATGCAGAGCACAATCACTGCCAGTGTGCATGGGGCAATTTGGTTTTTTCTTTTGTCCTCATTCTGCAACGCTGTCCGGCAACAAAAAAGAGCGTTTGATTACCCTCCTGCTTGATCCAACAGTGATTACAAGTTGTTGTGGGCCCGGACCTGTGAATGAGATATTTGCGTTGCATGCTGGGTGTGTGTTTGCCGCTGTGAAAGAGACTAAATGAATTTGAATGATACTGTATACTTCCCATGCATGTAAATAGAGAAATGGTTTTGTTGTTCAGTCTGTTCACCTGAAGGGGAAAAGTGGGATATAGCAGCAGTCAACTGTGACAATTGAAGAAATTGAAAAAGATGAGAGCGAGAGAAAGGAGAATGTGGAAAAAGGGGAGAAATATCTGACATGAATAATACACCTGCATTTCAAAAGAGGCAACACTACCTGCCGAGACAGTCCTGGTGATGCTCCAACAGTATGAATATGCTAATAGGAATTAGCCTGTGCAGTTGCAGCTTGTGTGCGGATGTTAAATACATCATGTTGTGCGAAACAATAGAATGTGCAAACAGTGAAACTGTGTCAGAACTCGGCGAATGAAGAATCTCTCACCCCCCCAGTCATCTGAAACAGATATAAAAGCTGTCACAACCCAAACATGGAGGTATACAAAGATGATTTATTACCAAAAGAAGGAAAAATGAGCAATTGTCTTCCAAATTTCACTCAGACTTGGACTTTCTATACCCACGTTGTGCGGAAGCACAGGAATTGCATAGTTTAACGACATCCCAAAACGTCCATCCCCTCATAAAATGTTCCATGAGGGACATATTTAGGGGTGTTGGTTTCTCCAGATGCTGACAGTTCCCATGGACTCTAGTTAGATCTTCAAGGCTTAGTAATGGAGCTAATAACTGTCACTACTGTTTGAGTAAGTCCCTGCCCTGTTAGCCTGGGGGCTCAGGTGTACTGGCTGTAATTAACACATGCTAATTAATTTAGTGGGGAGCTGGGAGAGGATGTGGGTGCCCCAGAGGTTAAAAAAGCACAGTTGTTACTGGAGATGGAATGAGCTCCATTGAAGTCAGTGGTTGCCTGCAAGTCTGTAGAAAAGGGGTGTGATCAAATTCAGGCAGATCGATCCCTTTAAATCAGTGGTTTCAAACCTGTGAACATGGGCCCATGGGTGTACCATGACGATACAACGAGCTGGTCGACAAATTTTGCTGAAATTATGACATTATTGAATTTAATAATAGTACATTTAAATGATTTTTAAAACATTAAAGAAGTCAAAAAAAGCAAATTTTAAGGTCTATCACTTTGATAAGGTAATAATAGAAATGCAGAAGTATGCTGATAGGAGATCACATTAATCAGAAACTGGAATATTGAAATGGATAGTTGGTTAACATCAGGGCAGCACAGTCCTGTGCAGTGGTTAGAGCTGTCGTACACACAGCAAGAATGTTCTGAGTTTGAACCCCATGCCTGAGGGCTTTCTGTGTGGAGTTCTGTGTCCTGTAGTTACTCCAGCTTCCTCTCACCGTGCAAAGAAATGCCCGTTAGCTTATAGGGTAAGTGTAAACTGGCCATAAGTTTTTATTGTTTATCTCTATTTGTGGGTGCTGTGATAGACTTGCGATGCGTTCAGGGTGGACCATGCCCTCTCACAACCTCAGCTGGCTTCACAAACTGAATAGGTGGTACAGAGGATGGATAGATGGTTAGTAACAGGGGGAATTAAAAGAAAAGAGAGTCTAGAGGCACATAATGATCTCTCCTCTGTCAAGTCAATGATACACAGTTGTTTTGCAAGGCAGAGATGGTAAAAAAAAAAAAAAAAAAAAGATTTCAGTTCAATCCTGTAGATCAATTGTTATCATGAATTAAAAAAAAGTGCTCTCCAATGGATTTCGCCTCTGCTACAAGGTTGGATGGAAAAGGTCGGGAAAGACTGCTTCAAACCTCAACATCACTTGCAGTGTTTCCAACCCTCTGTTTCATCTCTGTAAGACTTCACTGCTGCTGCTTTGCATTCCCTGTCTGAGCTGGAATTAATTTGAAACAAGTTTTCCAAATGTGTTCAGCCAGCCCTTGAAGAGCCTCTGAATGAATTTAACATCAGAGTGTGTGGTGAGAAATACTACATGCTGAAAAGTTATTTTGTTAAGCCTCAAATGACAGTAGGTCTTCGATACAATGCAACTGGTTTAGAGCATTTTGTTAAATTAGGTGACATCATGATACTTGTAGAGAATTACACCTTATTTCAGTTACTTGAAGCGTGAAATTATGTCGCCCGCGCTTGAAGTTTTTTGTATAAAACAAGCAGCTTTTTTTTTCTTTTTTTTTTTAAAGTCTAAATTACTTGTTGGCATGGACATTATTTGCATTGTTTCCACCTTCCCCATTACTTGGAGACTGCACGAAGAGCAGCCGGCTGCCATTACGGCAGAGCTGGACTGGGCCTGCTTATCTTCAGGTCACGAAAACAACCTTTACACAGGCAGTAGAGCTGAGGGGTCGAAGGTTATCACCAATCCAGTGGCTTCTCTTGATGACTGCGCCCATGTCTCTGTGTGTTGAAATGTCAAAAGGCAAAGTCCGTTCTTGTGCATGACGGCAAGGAAGCCAAAGAAGTGACTCCTCTATTCAGAGAATTATCTTGATGTCTCTCTGCCAGGCAGATATGTGTCTATGTGTGAAGGGAGGAATTAAGCAGATAATACAGGGAACAATTCAATGGAAGACAATTGATATCAAGAAGTATTACGCTGAATTCACAGTGCTGCTTATATCTGAGCTCTCCTTCTGAGGCTTTCTGCAGTCGTGCAGACTGGGTGTCCCTGCTCATTCTACCGTATATCTCTCTGGTGTTCATCTTCTTCGTTTCTATCTCTTTGTCCACCGTTTATATTTCACCATCCGCTTGTTCTTTTGTGCCTCTTTTCATTCCTCAATGACTCTACTTTCCCTTTATCTAATAATCTCTTCATCATCTTGCTTATTTCATCATCTACCATTATGTCTTATTTCCTCTTCCTCATGAGTTGCACTTTTCCTTTCCTATGTTCTCTATGTACACACACACACACACAGATTCAGACTTACTCACATGCCCAAGTCGCACACAAACACTCACAGTCTGCTGTGGCTACATAAGAGGCAATAAGAGTGTTGTCTTAAGCAGGGGAATATGAAAGAGGATACAGAGGGTTAGCACCACTGATAGCCACCTCAGCTAACACACATAGAGGTCCACATCTGATAACAGCAGTGTAATAGGTCCCTGTAGACCTGGTCACTGCAGAATTTGTACCAATTGAGCAGATTGTGCGTGTCTAAGTATACACAGCTGACCATGAAGCAGATTTATAGTCATAGTTATGGAACACGATAATGATGGTGATGAACCACACTAAATTATGTGTTAATAGAACAATAATTGCCCATAAAATGAAAAGATTTTTGGCACATAGCCAAATACAGCTATGCCTGGTCTTCAATTTATCAACATCAGAGCGTTTATAGTGGAGCTGACATTTATTTTTAATGCAATCCTCTGCATTTGATGCCACATGTTAACTCCTAAGGCTCTTAAGAGCAAGAGACACAGGAGACTCTGGTCGAGAAATAGCCCTTACATTCTAACGTTTTATTTTAAAAACACTGACCAGCATGCCGGGATTTGGAAAAAGATGACAACTGACGAATGAAACTCAAAGAAAGACCTGAGGGTCATACAACTTTCTTCACAATGATCACAACTACCATCAAAGTTTATTTATACTTTGGGTATTATATTGAAGCAGCAAACCAAGGTAATCGGCTCTGACGAATATCCTTCAGTGTCAGTGAGAGAAAAATTTTATCAGGCTTATATGGTGAAGTAAAACATCATGAATTCACTGAACCTCACAGCACCTTGGGACATGACTCTGTTCTTTAACTCTTCGATGCATGCACAGTGACTGAATAATTTCCTTTATTGTCCTCACTTCAACTCCATATAGACCGTCGACTTATCTCAGAAAACAAGTTTTATGCCGATAATACAAAGAGGACCACCACCTATTAAGACCTTCATGAGTAGTGTATGTGTCGCAAGGACCTGCACAAAAGGTAATAAGTAGTGATTAGTCAGCATCGGTTGAGGCTGTTGAGCTTGAAATGAGAAAAAGTATGGAGTTAAAAAGAACTTAAAAGACCTCCATAACCTGCTCAT
The DNA here is from genome assembly GCA_034769265.1 of Remorina albescens. Classification (NCBI taxonomy): domain Eukaryota; kingdom Metazoa; phylum Chordata; class Actinopteri; order Carangiformes; family Echeneidae; genus Remorina; species Remorina albescens. The sequence continues at coordinate 4,221,860 of CM068495.1, read as the reverse complement.
CTTTGCTTTAAGCCAATGGTTCAATAACTACAACAGCTGCTACCAGCGAGAAACATTCAAACTGCTGGCTGAGTTGCACTGTTGGTATTGCAGGCACTAGGTTTTAATGAAAAATAAGACTGTGTGAGACCAAACAGGACTAAAAACACAATATTTCAGGATTTCGCATGAAGTTAAGTAGAAGTTTTAGAAGTACAATGGTAAAGTGTTTATTTGTAAGTTTTGCTGTTGCTTCTCAAAGTAAATTTAGGATTAATAGCAATTTACTAGTTTTTATGATTCAAGAAGGAAAGTTCAGTATCAGTATGGAGAGCAACACTATTATTTTGGCCTTACTCCACATACCTTTTGTGTACTGAAGTTTGCATGCTTACAAGGTTAACCTGTCCCGTCACTTTCCAAAGCTACAGCAGTCACTACAGCAGCCAGTCTCCACTCTGGAAGAAGTAACTCCTCTTAAAGACCTCCTTGAGTTCTTGTCTTCAAAACAAAACAATGGCTGAAACTCCTGGCAAAGCTTACACATGACAAATTACTGACAAAAGTTACAAATGGCTCCTTTAATTTTCTGTCAGTTGTGAGTTGAACTTCTTCCCCAGATACATTAGTCTGGATGAAAATATCTACGAGCTGTCTTGCTGCCCTGTGTGTACAGAGTAATATGAGTCCTTGTTTTCAGACTCACAGTGGCATGCATCTCTCCACAGCTGTACTAAAACATTTTAAAATATGCTTAGCTACAATAAATGCCATATCACATTTACAGCCTCATTCATTAGCTGCCTTTCTCTCAAGGCCTCCTATAGTAAGACTTGCCAAACATTTCTTCGATAAGTACTGGCTTCAATAGTGTTCCTGCCTCTAAGGTGTGCTTGTGTTTCATTGTGCTGCATCAGGGCAGCCAGCCAGAAAACCATTTCCCTCCATGCTATTTATTCCATGCGAACAATCATGTAGAATAATATGGCCAAAGCATAGCACTGTGGGTAATTAAGTGCTCTGATTGTCTTTGTCTCTTTGGCGTGTATGTCGAACAATACAATCCTACCACCCATACAAAATCATAATACTTGGGTGTGCATCAAAGCACAGTCTGCCAAAATCATCCATGTGGTGGAAAACATCCATCCTCGAGGGGAAGTCTTGGCAAGTGGCGGTGGTCCGATCCTACAGAGCCTGGAGGAACGGCACATCCTGGGTGTAGGTAGTTGCCAGCTTGCTGCATCAGCTTCCAAAACCCCGCATAGGTAACTGTGATTACCTGAGTACATTTTACTTTTGTGATCATTGCTTAATGAAATCAAAAGAAAGAAAATTTCATCATGACTGCAACCACCTTTGTGTTGCTTCATTTCCTTTATTTTACAGCTTTAACAAGGAAAAGTTTTTTTGTTTTTTTTTCCAAATCAGCAAGGAATCTATTCATTTCTATTAGTATTAGTGACTATCTGATTACTTCCTTAGTTCATAAAAAATGTAAGCAAATAAAAAGCACAATTTAACTTAAGCCCAACACAAACTCTGATAAGAGTTTGGGGGTTTTTATGATTCATTGATTAAATGCTGAGTCTAAGGCATCAAAGTATACTTTGCTAGTGAGAAAACATATCCATGTGGACGTAACTTTACAGAGTTAATGATATTTTCACATCCGGGCACTTGGCGAGGCACACTTCCGTTAGAAATCTGAACGACAGCCGTTTTTCTTTTCCCCACAACAGAAGATACCACGCAAGTGACGGGTGAGTATAACGCTGATATAGCTCACTGTTTGATTGATATTTTTGCACAAAATGTGTTTGTGTTGGCTCAATATTTCAAATACAGGAAAATGGCGATATTATTGTTGTCTTACAAACGAATTACCGCCGCCGTACATGCAGGCTAAGCAAACATGCCAGGGGATGCACCTGTCACTTATGCTTCATGCTAACATTAGCGTTTGGTTAGTCTTTGGACACGGTAAATAAACGGTAACGTAAACTAGTATAACTCTGAAGCTGTTTGAGTCGAGTTAAAATGGTTTCCGCCGTTAAAAGAACAGCGCGGGCGTCGGGAGTCAAACACCGGCCGGGCTGGAGGTTAGCCCGTCGGTTAAACGAAAAAAAAATAAAAAAAAAAAAAAATCGTTCTGATTCAATTTTCTCCAATTTCTATGATTATTTTTGTCTTTTAATTCAAATCTTAAGATAACACTGATGCACATGTTGCTTATGCAATTAACGTTGTCTATTTTGATTTGTAGCACTAGCAATCAACACGACCATAAGAGCCCCAATAATGTTCTCAGCCTTCAGTTAAGAAAATGTAAGGTTAAAAGTTCCTACAATGTTCATGTAATTGTAATGAGCTCGGGTAGGACCCAAATGCAGCACAACGGCAAGGGATGACTAGTACTGGTCTTTATTGAGGAGATAACAGCAAAAGGTCCGGCAGATGGAAAGGAGTGAGTGAGTCCGAAGTTCAGGGGGAGAGCAGCTGTGATGACGCTCAGGATGGTAAGCGGGCGGATGCAGGCAGGATGCGTGGCGGAGCGTTGAGCAGATCTGGAGGCAGGTGAACAGGGGCCGGGGAACAGATCACCGGGGAGAATCACTGAACAGCCAGGGGAACAGGCAGACAGACACCAGAGACGCTCAGGCAGAACTCGTGGTCGGGAAAGAAAGGCTGAGGTGATTACCGGGGCAGAGACAGACGAGCAGGTCAAAAACAGGCAGGGTCAGCAACGGGAGATCAGTCCGGACAAAAGTGCTGGAGAGACTTGCATGACGCGAAGAACAATCTGGCAAAGAGTGTCTGGAGCTGGGTGCTTATATCCAGGGTAGATTACTGATGTGGAGCAGGTGTGGAAAGTGGGAGAAACCATGGTGACTGATGAGGAGGTGGCGCCGACAGGTGAGTGGAAAAAACAGGCAGGAGACCAGAATGGACTGTGACAGTAATAGCATAAGTTAGATTAAGAGTATGATGTAATTCTCCATAGTTTTGAAATGAAAGAAATTCTACTATACACAAGTTTTTTTTCTTTCTATAGACCGGACCAGTGACATGGTATCTCTTGTTACTCCTGCATATCCCGCCACGTCAGCCCGCTACAAACAGAAGACAAAAGATCAGTGCAGCTCAGGCCATCAGTCATTTTCCTTGTTAATGGAAAATAAATATTTTTGATACAGTCATTTTTGAAGTGATTATTTCATGTACATTTTAACTGTTAATACCAGTGGTCCATATATGCTGTATTAGCAGCACAGTAAATACTAGGTAAGAATACATTTTACATCAGTGATACTGGTCATAACATCATAGTGTTGATTAAAAATAAACTGGTGTTAATATTTTACACTTGGTCTGTGAAGTAACACTGCTGCAGTGCCAATTAATCAAAATGTATCTACACTGGTGTCACAATTTTACACTATTAGAGTTTAAAGTAATACTATTGTAGTGTTAATTAATGTAAATTTATACATATTGGTGTCAAAATGTTACACAGACTTTAAAATAACACTATTGTAGTGTTAATAAATCTAAAATTATCCATATTGGTGTCAATATTTCACACTATTAGAGTGTTTGAAGTAACATTGTTGTAATTGTTGTACTAATTAATTTAAATGTATCCATTCCGGTGTTAATATTTTATACCATCAGAGTTTGTTAAGTAACACTGAAAGTGTTGATAATCTCAACACTATTGAAAGTGTTAATTTCACTCTGAAACAGTGGTTCCAATATAAACACTGGGTTAGTGTTAATTTTAGGGAGTGAAATTAGCGATTTCTAATTTGCTGTGAGGAAAAAACAATCTCCCAGAACTCAACTGGGTATCCAATTGATTGTGTTGTTGGACTAAAACAGCCAAAAGCAACAAATCATTATACTGGAGAAGTTGAATCATTCATACTGAATGTTTTTGGCGTGTTTAAATAAATGACAGAAATGGAAATTACAAACAGGAACAATTAACTCATGTTAATACAAGGTCTCTGAGATCGTTTTTCCTCACTTCTGTAAAGACCCATGTTGTTTTGTTTGAGTAAAACACATTGAAACAAATGCTGGAGCCAAAATCAGTCTTTTCGATTGTTGGAAAAGATTGAACAACCATTATACACTATTACCAAAGTCGGTGTGCTTAATGCAAATTTGGCAGTTGGAAATTGGCAGTAGTGCTGATGAACACCCACTATGGGAACACAATGCAGGCAAAGCCTCTTTTAGCACTGAGCCATTCATCTTCCAAAACGGACACACTTGACTAGTGCCAGCTATCTCACTTCCTGCTCAGGGCTACTTGGCTTTGATCGCTGTGTCTTCTCCCAGTTGTCTGCTACTGGTGCAATCTGCCCAATGCAAGAATATGTCTGATCCTTAATCTGTCAGCTCCTGTATCTTTGGGACATTTGCTTATTATGTCTAGACTCTAGGAGGGATTGTGATATGGTGTCTGTCAGTGCAGTACAAAAGGGAGTTGATAGTGGTGGGTTTTGGGTGATAGAGCTTGTGTCTTGTGTCTAATAGCTTCCTGTTTGACACATTCTCCCTATGTTTGAAGATGATCAAGTCCAACAAGTAGGGATCAAAATGCTGATGTTCGTGCAGCTCAGCAGCAAACAGTGGGACAGCAGCTGCAGAGACAGGAGCAGAGGAAAGTGAGCATTTATCTCTTTTTTTGTGGTTCTACCACTATTTCACTTCTTTGGATTGCTGTGGTGACTCCACACCACACATATCAACAGCTGGGATACTGGCAACCAGTTCAAGGGCGGGATTCCTAAAATCTGACGGCATGCTGGGTATGTGGCGCTGAGCGGTCTGAAGGACTGTGAGACTATGCTGGAGCTGTCCCATAAGGTTTGCTCAGTCCACACAGATGGACATTCCCGACTATGGCCTGTATATATGTACAGCCTATATTTCCCTTTACATCATGCGATGGGCCAGATGGTAAAAGATCCTTCGCTGGGATGAAGATTATTGTTGTTGTTGGGGAGGAGAGAGGGTCATCTGCAAGAATGGCATTAATTTTTAACAGATCTCTGTAACCCCTGTGTGTCACTGGCCACAGACTTTAATAAGATATACGGCGCATGATGTCTGCTCTCCAGTATGAGGTTCAGACAGGGCATGATCATATCATGTTCATGCTTCTTTGAGTAGCTGTTGATGAGGAATGCAAAGCACGTAAACCAGAGCAGCTGAGCACACACTTATATATACTGTACCCACGGTACTATATTCTGTATTCTATGAGAACAGTCATTTACACAGACTGTTTTTGAAAGGTTTTGCAGTTTGTTTGGCTGTTTGGAGTGTGACAAGAAGGTTTCTGAAAGCCTTGATATGCTGAGATTACCAAACACACACACACACACACACACACACACACAAAAGATTACCATAAGTGGCTGAGATGTCTGAAATATGCAGATCTGTGCAGACTACGTGTGTTTCCTTCATCACCTAGAATTAGGGATTTATTGATTATTACAGGTGGGAAGCTGCAAGAAATATTTTCACTTCTACGAGAGCAGGGAGCTTTCGAATGTTTATTACTTTTATAGAAAATATATACAGGCTCTGAGCGCAAGATCAATAAGAGGCCGGGGTCTACCACACCAGGCACACCACATAAAGGATACCCGCATAAAGATCCACAACATAACATAGGGTGTAAGATGCTAACAGATTAGTAGGGTCTATATACGGTCAAAATAAGATACAGTTGGTACAGGAAGTAAAAATGACCATGCATCTAGATAGAGCCTGGAAGGAACACAAGATGCTAAAGAAATACCAAGGGCTGAAAGAAGAGCTGGAAGAGATGTGGAAAGTCAAGGCAACAGGGGGAACGTTAGGGGCTGTGACCCCCTAATTGGGGGGGTGGCTTCAGCAGATTCCAGGAACAAAATCCAAGATCTTTGTCCAGCAGAGTGCAGCAGTAGGAACAGATACTGAGCAGACCCACCAAACTCCCAGGCGTCTGATAAAGGACCAGAGGTTGAAGGAGGAAATATTATAACATGAATCAAGAATAACCATATTTATACACTCATTTAATAATCATCGCTCTACCATAATACTCTAATACAGTATAGCACCTAACAGAATGTCAGAGGAGGAGTTGAAAGTGCAGTATCCAGCAACGGACCCTGCAACACATTCTGACATTTACCAGCTTTAAAAAGCCCACAAGGACCCTTTGATGGGGAAGACCATCTCACGTTCATGCACGACATGCTAATGTACCAAGACTGTGTGCATCAAGGCGAAGCGTTTTAGCGCCTCGGCTGCATCATGTACAGCTGACTGAACAAACGTAGGTGTGAGACATGTCAAGGAGGCGATGGGGTAGAGGGAGTTCATTGGGAGGTTTCTCGTGTATGTACGCTGCGATATTAAAAGAATGTGGATGTTGCATGCATACATATACTGTGTGCAGGTGTGTGGTTGTGACTTTGACAGACAGGCGGCTATAGGGGGCAATGAAAAGCAGCTCTGCTGTAGTGCTAGTGCTGGACAGTTAGACCTCATCTCTAAATGAACAAGGATGTGAGCTGGAAAGTTGGGAGGAAGAGAGATGTTTCCCTGAACAAAGTATCCAACTCTGAAAGGTCAGGGTTAAACAAACCTGACAGTCAATAAACAAGTTTGTTTTTTTGACAGGGGGCACTGTGGTTATGTAAAGAGAGGGTGATTGGCTGATGTGTATTCATGAGGATGTGACTTTTTGTCTCCTACACTTAAGGATGTACGGTGTGTCTGTTCATATTTCCAGTCAGGTATCATGGCAGAGCGTGCACACACTGTCCCAGTCACACTCAATTTTCTGACCTTGTAGTTAGGAAGTTGTTGACAGATTCACTCCTCTGGCTTTGAATTTATCTTTGCGGCCCCTCTGCAGTTAAGAGCATGAGCACACTGATAGACTCAGGGACAAACACCGAGAGAACTCAAGTGCACACACAACAGACAGACTCTCTATGAATCGAAAACGGCAATGCAGGTGAAGAACCACTTATGTGGTTGTATTCTTACGGCTGCACGTGCACGTTTGATCTTATCAACTCTCCAACTTCGGAAACTTGTCAAAATGTGGACACATTAACAGCCCACTGTAATTCATTCACTGTGCTGTGTGAGTCCAGATATTGATGTACTGATCTGTGTGTCTGCCTGGCTGACTTTTACAGAGCACACACAGACTTGCACATACACACATGTAAGAAATAAATAATCGCAGGAGTGCTTCTCATCCTCTGACCCTTTTAAACCTCCCCTTCTCTTAATACACACACACACAGAGAACTGTTACATGGCACAGTAAAATGCATATCTGCACACACAACCCGATAGATAAACTTTTGCTCTGCCCCTGCCCCAAATTTCACCCCCTTTTCCCCTTAGTCTTTATATCTTAAACCAGCATTTCTGCACAAAGGCACAAACAAATGATGGCTGCATAATTACAGGGCGCAACTGGGGAGTTGTGTTTATTTACATCTCTGGTGAACCCCCCCACTGGCCCGGTATTGCCCCTTTTGCCCTCACTCTTACCCGTCTGCTGTTGATGCGGTTAATTTGTGTCAGAATAATGAGTAATTGCAATCAACAGTCAGGGCTTATTTCAACCCTTGATGTCGCCATCCCAATGCCCCCTCCCCGTCCCCCCTCTGAGGGACATGCTTTGCTGTTCCTCAGGGAAGAAAGCCGTCTCATGTGAATACTGCAACGGACGCATGCCTCTGGAAACCAAACGTAATCTCAGGCTGACCAAGTCTAAACTGCGTTTTCCTGTGGGCGAATGAAACAGTACACTTTATCATTGTCACACACACGCGCGCACACACACACACACACACAAACAGCTAAAGCATGTGAAGTTTAAGAGGCACAGCATGCATGGGAGGAAACTCAAAATGTCAGTTCAGCAGGGAACATAAAACTGTTATGAGTGATAAAAACCATAAAAAGCAGTGTAATGCTCTGTATAGAAAAACACTATTCCCCGTAAAAACCTATTTGCTTTGTTATTATTCAGTTAGCCACTCGGCGGCCACGCCACTACTCCCTGGAGTGTAAATAATACCTTTAAGTTCTCTAAATGCAACACTACCACCGACAGTCAGATGACATTTATTGGGGTTTCGCCTATCTTAAATATTTTTGCCCTCCTTTTTTTTGCCACCTCCACCCTTTCATCGGTTATTTTCAAACTGCTGAAGTACAGCTTAATGCAATCAGTCAGATATGAATGAGGGATAAATGGACCCACTCATGAGTCTGAATGAGACTCATCAGTCAAAAGAAAAAGAAAAACTGAGTCCTTAAAAAGTCACAGTATGAGTGTGCAGCTGTTTGAAAATCTCTCCTACTTCAGCCCCCATACTGACACTGGCTCTATGCAGCCAGCTGTGTTACGTGCATGGAGTAACCCTGTTAAGGACTTATTTGGTTTAATCTATTTACCAACACCTATGCAGCTATGTAATTCAGTCCTAGCCAAGAATAAACCAATGACATGGGCTCATCTCTTCTTGGTCTCGGTATTGGCTGCTGAGGGTTACCGCTAATTTTTGGCAAAGGATGAATGATCCCAGTAGTGATCTTCTTGCTGATCCTAGCTGGATGTTACAGGCAATTATGCTTTCCACTGTAAAATGTAGCTGATGTCGGGAGGTAAGAAGTCTGCTGCACAGAAGCACTGACCCCTAGAAATAAATTGAAGCTGCCAGTTCACTATTGCCAACAATTTGACATGGAAACTCAGGGGAAGGAAGAAAATATACTTGAATAATAGCGGTAGATCTTTGAAGTGTATTAAAGTTTCCCATATTTGCACCATTCCTGTGTGTTATCTGAAATGTCGATATCTGCTAGAGGATATATTTGTGGCTTTAAGATTCGAAAACCACCTCAGTTCAGATTTACATCTTCTCTCTTGGGTTCTCTCTCAAACTCTAGTAACAGGTCAGTGAGCCAATCAGAAGACATCCTCTGATACTCTCTCCTGATTGGCTGGTTATTTTCTGAGTGGTTGGATGAAAAATTTGGATTCAGGAAAAACACTAAAAATCCTTTAAGACTGGAACTGAAGCAATCGAAGTCCTGGAAGCTCACCTTGAAGCTCAGTTTATGGCCAATATCTCTGCGGACTGGGCACTTTAATACTTTCACTTTGATACAAAACATAGACTTGATTTCTGAAAAAAAAAATAGACAGTGAAATTTCACTTTATACAATATGAGACCTTTAAAATCTTACAGTAAATGTAGTAGCATATCAGCCTTGACTACAAAGAGACATTTTAGGTTACTGGCATCAATTATTAGACGCCATCAGATGCCAAATAAAGTGATAAATAACACAACTTGACATTCAGTCATATTAAAATGTCTCATTTTGTAAAGTATGGGACTTTTACCGTACATGAAAGGGGTGAGAATAAATTATATAAGGTCAATTGCAACACTTCTGCGGCTCCATTCAGTCAGGTGTGTATCCGTGTTTTAGCTAAACGTCATTGTTGTTTTCATTGCCTAAGTTACGACAACACCACCAAACGATGCTGATATTTTAACATATGGAAATGTGTGTGATTTATGCACGCAAGTGACAGCGAATAAGGGAAGGGAAGTGGCAGGGTGATAAGAACATCATGCTCGTTAAGGCATCGCAGGCGACTGCAGGGGAGTGATGGATGTTCGTTGGGAGATTAATCATGTCTGAATTAATCTGTTCACTTGGTCTTGGTGCTGCAATAAAAGAAATAAAAGATGTAAATCGCAGGACTTGTTAGTGTTTGAATGAGAGTGTGAAATATGAGAAATATAAAGTTACCCTGACAGCTTAGCATGTTAGATTGTAAGTAATTCAAGTATGACTAAAGCACATCGAGCACATGCTTATTGTAGTTTACACATATTTTCAAATGGAAAGGTATATCTGTCTACAAAGTTTCAGGCCAAACTCCTCACTGCTGAAAATCATTACTTTATAGTATATTCCAATATGTTTTCATGGATGTAAATGCTGTCTCTAAGGAAAAAAAAATCACATTACCTTCCAATGCAGTCAGTTACTCCAGTCAGGAATGTTCCCAAATTTCGTAAATGGTAGGACAAGGGTCAGTATCCAGACTTTTCAGGCCAGTAGAATGTTTGGGTTGATTGTACACTGCTTCATTTCGCCCCATTTGGCACTTTCAAACTCCACCAGCTGGGCAAGTTTAGAAAAGCTTTCACCAAAGCACAGCTATCAGTCCTTTCGCAGAGGGGGGTCAGCTGTGTGTTTTGGTTTTTTTTTTTTCAGATCCTTTTTTTTTTGGACACTTTTGCAAGGCTTGTTGGATGGATTAACGAAAGACTGGGTGTGAAAAGGGAGGAGGGGAGTGGATGCGTTGGGCCGAACAATGAGTGTTTCCCTTTCTGAACGAAAGTCGAAAAAGCCTCCAACCTTCTGCTTTATCTCTGTTTATTCCACCTTCATGCAACCAATCCCTGCCGCACACATGGATGAAACCTACACACACACCTTACCTAAGCCCAGTGCTCCTAAGACAGCAACAATAATAAGGATGGTGTTAATTTGCCCAAATGAGCAGGGGGCCTTTAGCATGGGCAAATAATTAATTAACAGCAACAGTGTTGCTTAATTAGCTCAACATGAAAGGAGAAAAGTGGTGGTGGGGGATGAGGTGTACAGTATGCGTATGATTAAAAGAGATGGAGATTGATTATGAGTGCACGTTTCTGACACATATCATGTGATGACTGTCTCGTCCTGGAATGAAATATGGGATAACATGTCAAACCCATTGCTTCTTTTTTGATGTTTCCATTTTGGATATGTGATATGAAATGTGCTTATGTGGGTATGTGCATGCATTTTTGTGCCTCTGTGTTCATAAATGGCAGCCGGTTCCTACCCACTCCATGGTTATCTCGCTTTCCCTAACTACTCACTGTGAGAATGTCCGCTTTATTGGCTGGAGGCGAAAGTGGAGCCTTATCAACCCAGATACCGAGTTGTACTCCCTGAGGGTTGTATAATCCTCTCGATGAAATCCAGCAACTCAGCATTCCTGTCTACTGTGTACATATTCAAGCCTGCAACAGTGTAGCTTCAAAGAGGGCCTCTTCACCTCTGCTTTAATTCTGCCAGTGCTTTGTAATTACTTATTACTTATCCTCGTTAGCTTTTAGCCTATTCAGCTTCCACCAGAGATCATGTGCAGTTTTATCAGGGTTGGACAAGCTGTTGTAGATGTTGTAGAGCTACCTTTGACATTGACGGCAGCTCAGCTGCTCACCAGGAGGGAAAGAGTCCATCTAAGTTATTGTCCAGCTTCACTGACCCCCAAGAAATGTGAGGTTATGAAATGCAGTTCCATTAGCAAGGACCACACTATCATCAGGATCTGATTGAATTAGGGAATCATTTATTGGAGGATTTTCTTTATTTCTGGAGCTCTCAGATGTCGTACTGGGAGGCTTTGAGAGGAAACCATTGTGGCACAAAGACAAAGGAAAACCAACTCAGGGTTGACACACTGAGTGGAGTGGTGGTGGTTGAATGACAGCAAGTGTCTTAAGGATGAATTCCAGCTGAAGTTGAGGGATGAACTAAGGGATAAATTGGGATTGCCATTTGGTATAGGAGGAAAGTGTCAAGAAAATGAACACAGTCTATTAGGGAAACATCTTGAAGACCTCCATGCGGTGGCTGTAGTGTAGTGTAGTGTAATTTCCCTAATGTGAAACAATAAAATCTAGAATTAAAAAGCAAGCAGATACTGGAAGATTATTTTTTCCTACTCCAGCTATAGCTTCCTACCTAATAAACCCAACCTGAATAACGCAGTAGTTTTGAAAACCTGTGTAAAAGGCAGCAGCGTTGTGCTAGCATACTGTAAATGTAAACTAGAGCTCCCCTCTGGCCTCTCCCTGTGCCCAATACTCTCTGCTGCTCTATCTGGACGGCACAAACATGAAAAGGTCAGGGGACACCAGGCTAATGCTTTCACATGATTTGCCTAGATAGAGAAAATCAGTGTGTATGTGTGCGCATACATGTGTGTGTGCACGTGTGTGTACTCTTAAACTGCAAACCAGATGAAATGGTTGAGACAAAATATGAGTGCACTTCTTTAGCGTTGAAATTACATACAGTAGTTGGTGACTGCTGAATATGCTAACTGCATTTTCCATTGCAAAAATGTATATGGCCAAATACCAAGAATGAGGGCTGAGAACACAGCTAGCTCACCAAGACCACACAGCTTAGTAAATACACATTAATGTTCGGTAACTCAGCTAAAAAAAAAAACTGATGACTGAGGAATAATGATGAATGTCAACTCATGTTGTTTGCGCCATTAGAGGCTCGATTTACCATGTACACGCCTGATGCATTTCACACACCAGGAACCTTTAAATTACTCAATAACCATGTGCTTTTACTTTTAATGAAATACTTAAAAGGTCTCATAATGTATGAAGCCAGATTTCTACATCTTGTGAATCAGATCTTGCTTCTACATTAATAATACAAAACTTTCAAAGATCTCAGTCTGCAGAAAAATGCTCACAGTCTGTCTTCAGAAACTGAGCCCTTAAGGTAGCCATCAGGACCTCTGGAACTTTTTGATGTCACAACAAAACAGTCACTGCCCTCAGCCCTACTCCTAGCCCCGCCCATCTGGACCAATAAAGCACAGGAAAAGTGTAGCTTATGGGACCTATAAACACAAATGTAATATGATGCTATGATATTGGAAGCTAAAGGCGGAAAAATTTCATTCTGCAGCTGACAACTAAACACATTTTTAGGCGCTGAAGCAACCGTCCTACCACAGGTCTGCCCAGCGGCCTCCTTATGTGCTCCTGTTGAATCCTTAGCTGTGTCAACAGTGTAGTCCCCACTGGAGGACCATTTCCCAAAACAGAAACCAAAAGACCACAGGTACCACAAGGAGGAGGAAACATTCAGACATTGAAGCAGATACACTGGTCAAGCAAGGTGGGGACAGAAAATATGCTCTTGTTGGAAAGACTCAGAGCAAATTATATCATGCAGAGGGAAATCCCAAGGAAATCCAATACGGATAAAAATGTCTTCAGACACGCAGAAGAAGAATAATACTGCTTTTTGGGCATGAAGCCCTTTTGGAAAATCCAAACCACAAATCCAGATAAATAAAAGTTTTGAGCACAGGCAGACTGCACATCTGGTGGAACGGCATACGTCATTAAACAGATAACAAACAAATGCTCTTTTGTTCACTGCATAGCTGATGTTTTCAAAGAAAGCTCCACTAAAGTTAAAAGGATGAGTTTCGCTTGCGTGAATACAAATGCAATGTCATTGTTCTTCGTTTGGAGTGGTGTACACATTGTAGAAGACATTCCCATGCATGTTCCGTGCCGTGGTCTCAATTCTTCTCTCTCGTTGTTTGTTGGTAACAAATGAACTCCCTTGTATTTAACACCCGTTAATGAAGTCTGTGATGGAGTTTGAGAAGTTCGAAACATGTGAGTAACCGTGTCGACATAAAGTGTTCACAAGTCTCCTCTCTTCCAGTTGTACTGTGATGTTATCACTGCAGTCAATTATAATCTATTGAACAATGTGTACACAACAACAGCGGCCATTGGGGGGGAACCTTTTGCATTATTAAAACTTGGAAAATAAATGGGATTCAATTCATCAGAGTTCGCAATTGGATTATTCATGAGGCCACAGGGAGCTATTTAGGCAACAACATTGCGATGGACTGTATAAATCAGGAGAATTTTCGCCTCTCTCATTTTCATATAGAATTGATTTGATTCACATTCTGATTCAAAGCCTGGACTATTAGAACTTAATGAAAAACAAAGAGCATGCAAAGGTTAGGGAAATTCTTATTTGGGTTCATAATTTTTTCTTCAGCCATCAGACACAGTCTCTGTCTTCCACCCATCCACCACTGAAGAAAAAAGCAAACGGATGCTCCAGTCCCCAACATTAATTATGTATACAACTCTCATGCAAGTCTTATCTGGACCAGGAATGATTAATAATGGAACAGTGCTGTAATTACATTGAGCCTGTCACAGATATTTTCAATTCACTCTCCCTTCTTCCCTGCCTCATTTCTTTACCTTAATTTTTACCTTATCTTTCTCTTCCCCCCCGCCCCCTTTGTTCTATTCATTCCTATTTGCATCTGGCTTTCTTAGCTTTAAGCCAACCTGTTCTCATCAGCGTCACACTACGGACCACATCGCTGCGGAGGATACAGGGGTGTCCCTTTTTTCAAGTGTGCAGTTATGGCTAATCTCTTCTTGCTAATACCTACTGAAACTTCCTCGTGATTTGAATCACAGAGAAAATGAGACATTTTCATGTGTGGTACGAATGTTGTTAGTTCAGATATACGAATTGGACTGACAGTTAAAAAAAAAGACTTTCCTTTAATCCTGTCACTGCTTGAGACTTAGTGTAAAATACAGTATAGTATGAAAAATTATGATAACATCTCAGATAGTGTATCCATCCATCCTTTATCTATATTGGATCTGATCCCAGCTAACATTTGGTGAGGGCGGGGTACACCCTGGACAGATCACCAGTCCATTACAGGACCGACATGTCAGAACAAACAAATATTAATCCTCACACTCACCTAGCACACATCTTTGGAAGGGACCCAGCTTGTTCTCATGTATCAGTCGACTATGAACACATGATCAGTGAACATTTTAATTATGTTGAGAATATGACACAGCAACAAACAAACATACAGCTCGTGTATATCTATATGAGATGGTTATAATCGTGGTGGCATTGTGCAGCAGGTAGAAACATCCATTCAGGGGAAAAGCTGCAATGCAGGCAGAGGTCAAGCTCATTAAACAGGCTAACCCAACAGACCTAAAGACCTGAAAGACCCTTTTCCACTGATCAAAAAACCCAACTAGCTTTTGTTGACAATAGAAAAGGCTACAATCAGCTGCCAGACCTGACCTGCATCAGATGACTCCACAGGAAACGTGGTATTTAGCAGCTCCAGCTCAGACTGTCATTGAAGTAAACACAACATCCAAGTGAACCTACTAATTCTTCCTGCTGTAATGTCTGAGAGCACAGACACACACCTGTCACCTGTCCAGCATGGTGCCGTTAAACCGTGAACTAAGGCTCCAGAATAAATCCTAAACACACACAATCAGTAATCCACTGAGAATCAAACTCTATTTTGGGGGATTCTGCTCTGAAGACACATCTCCTTGCAGTTACATGTGTCCTCAGTCCAACAGAAAGGTAAATTTGTCAGCAGTGATAAAAGAGTCAGTCAGCTTTTATCACTGCTCATGCCAAAATAATTTTGGAGGAGAAGGAATATAAGACAGCTTTTATTTTAAAAAAACAGCAGAAATATAGCAGAGTTTCTTTTTATGTTTCGGCGCAAATGCATGACAAATAAAGAAACTGTCAGATGAGTAACTGATGAATGAAAGGATGCTCTCTGCCTTTTCATCTTTACCAACTAATAATTGAAATCACTAAGCAGTGGCGAGGCTCAAAACATGATAATGAATGCAAAACATTTTGTTAATGAATCCGAGTTTGACCATTGAATTTGTTTTCATAACATGCTTTTGTGACGAGTGAATCGAAAAAACTAATGTCTAATCCTGGTGTCAACCCACTGTGATGTCAGCCATTGGTGTGTGAGCTGCTGATTTGAAGCCTCCAGCTCATGATTTGTCCGTCGGCAGGGTGTACTGATGATTTTTAACTAGGAACTGAGACCATAAATACCATTAAATAATAAAAAACACACATCTGGGCTCATAAATCAAGTGAGAAATAGGGCCATTTTTCCATAGACTTCAATGCAATCTGACTTCTTTTTTTACAACCAGTGTAGTCACCCGCTGATGGTCATTAGGTGGAGTCAAGGTTTAAAGCCATCAGCTTTGTTTACAGACCCAGAGTCAATGTCCACATTTATAAAAAGTCTCTGATCTGCGTGAACTTCTTCTAAAATCTGAAATTTGCCCAAACAGGTTTTCCATTGCTCACACTAAGTTCTTCTTACAAACCGCAAACCAGGAAATAAAATATAAACCAGCACTCTTACTAGACTGAAAAATATAAATGGAAGTTATTGATTTTGAATATGTGGAGATGGATTAAGGTTTTTGTAAATTTGTTTTCACACCTCTCTCAATCTGTATGTGGAGGCTCAGGCACCTTTGTTCTAGTTTTGTAGGTTAGGGTTAAGTACTCTCTCTCCTGGATGCTGAGAGCAGTATTGAACCGGGGCCTTTCATTAAAGACGGCAGACCATGCTGATGCCTTGAGAATTATAGCCAATCAGTAGAAAACTATAGTTCCAACTAAAGTAGCTCCCTGAAACTGTTTTAATGTCAGTTTCCTCAGCCAGGTGATCATTGCAGAAATGAAGCTCGGTGCGGCAGCATGCAGCAGTCTGCTTGACAGCCGGCTTCAGCAGACGCTGTCCCACGAGCTTCTTTGATTCAAAAGCCACTTAATGATTTAAATGGGAATAATCACATCAGTGACAAAGCCATTTCTCCAGACTGCTTTGTCTGTGATCGTTTGTTGAAACAGCAGAAGAAGAGTGGATGCTTGTCGGGGTTTGGAGCAGGAAGCAGGAGGGCCCCTTTGAAGGGTGTAGATGTCTCTAAAGCAAAGCAAATTTATACAGGGTGTTGGTTTATTTATCATCATTTTCATCTTGGATTGTCTTTCCTAACTCATCCATTTCCACGCTCTCTCACCTTCCACACTAACCTCAGTTTCCCTTCATTCCTTTTCTGCGACCACCTCTTTCATTTAATCTGTTTAGGAATTATTTTGTTGTTGTTCGTACCTGTGAGACCTCTGCAATAATTACAAGTGTCCTTTCTGCAAGAGCATAGGCAATTACCGAGCTGCAGGAAGTGGCTGTGTTCATCAATGACTCTTAAGAATTAAGTCTCAGCGTTTCAATTACCTAGAATTATTCTCAGTGTGCTTCAAAAGAGTTTCCAGGATTGTGAAGTGCACCATAGTAGTGTTATGTCACAGTGTACTCCAGTCTCTCACATCCACCGTGGACCAGAACAAGAGGAAAGAGTTTGACTTGCTTCATTATCTGTGAAATTCTCCCTGCTTTTGGGTTTCATGTTTGGTTACACATTTACAGGTCTAAAAAGCCATTGTTTTATTTCCACAAAGTACGTTAGGTTGATCCAGATAATTTTTGTTCGATGTTTTGTGACTTTGTGACTTAATTGTTGACCGTGTGAGTGGTTGTTCGTCTCTGTTCGTCTCTATATGTCAACCCTTTGACAGGCTGGTGACCTGTCCACGGTGTACCATGAACAATGTCAGCTGTGATGTCCAACCCTTCACAGTAGAATATGGAAGGATGTTCCATATGTTAACTGTGGCAAACTCATTAATATTCAGTGCAGAAAAATCCTCCAAATAATCAGCACCACAGTTTCTGCTTCGTCAGAGGCCAGCAATTTCTTCTTTTTTTTTTTTCATGTTTAATTACCAGCCGTATCTTAAAACAAAAGACAAACCAAAGAACCAGGATCTGAAACAGCAGACAACTCAAAGATGCCCGATTGTGCATTCAGATCTTTTAATTTATAATAAACTCAGAGTGTTATATCTTATTTTCCAAACGTGGTGGATTTTACTATTGTTTACATAGTGTTTATCTGGTATCAACAATGGAGAAACACGTTACTAACTGTCATTTGACTCAGGTCAGATGACTGCAGTAGACACTATCATTAAGTGGCTGTGATTGCCGTGGATGTAAACACAACACCCCGGTGAACATGCTAATTTTCACCTCTTCTCCATGCTGTGACACCTGCCCACCAAGGAGCTGTGAAACCAAAAACATACCGGCTACACTGTGCTCAGGGAAGCTGGCCGGAAATTCATTTTAAAAGCACACATTCACATTAGAGCATCTTCCATTGGAGCCTCAGACAACCACAGGAGCTCTGCCCCAGGGAGTACCAAAGATCTGTCTTAGCAGCACCACTATTTCAATTTCATACTGAATAATTTCATGCAAAAAGAGAATTAAATTTATATTAAACTTATTTCCTGTGCCAAAATCTAGTTCAGTCGTTGCCTTCTTGGTAGCTGATTTGTGTTTTCATAGTTACACATCTAGCACTTGTCATCTCAGTGTACTTTTCACATTTCACAGTCCAGTTGTTTTAAACAATGTTAGGCAAATAACATTTTTTTTAATTTGTTAGGCAAAATTAACTGTGCAGTGCATCTTCCTCATTAAAAGGTTTGTTTCATAAAAGTCCTATTAAGTACTTTAGTGCATCAGTGCTATTTTCAACAATCAGAATTTTTCTCTCACCCTGCGGCGCGTGTACCTCGCCAACTACCATGTATCACAGCAAGTGTTTTCATGGAATCAAGTTGTAATTATACCATAAATAACCATAGATACTGAATCCATATCCACAATGAGCCTCGTCAACGTCTTGCTGCAGAGAGTAGTTATTAGCTGATTGGTGGGCTGTCAGCTTTGCTTCCTGTCAAAGCCACTCGGAGGAGGTTTTGATTGGCTGGCATGGTGACAGAGAGCGACAAGGGGGTTGATGGGTGCTGTGGAAGGAAAGGGAGGGTAGGCATTTACACTGAGGGCTGTGGGCAAGGTTTCCAGAAATAGCCTGTAGCTTTGACAGGACAATGACGGGGCTATGTGTATGTGTGTGTGTGTGTGATGGTATGAATGTATGACTGTGTGTTTGCATCCTGCAAAATCTTAATAACAGTAGCACAGCTAACCCTGCCCTATCTTTAGAAATCTCCATAGTCACAAGGGCTTACAAAATAATAACATGAGCAACAGAGACTGTGTGCGAGTGTGTTTATCTATGTGTGTGTGTTTGTGTGAGAGTGAGAGAGAGAGATACTGAGGAAACAAAGAGGGAGAGAAAAAAAGAATAACCATGAGACATGCGTCGATCCTCAGGGAAAGAGGAAGGAAGATGCTTGTCTTCCTCCTTTGTTGAAATTCCTATTTGAAATTATATGCGTACATGTGCGCAATTGGCAGCACATACAAAACACGCAAACTCCCCATGCGCAGTCTGCCTAACCAACTCCCGGAGCTTGACAGCAAGGCGCCACTCGATGTTAGAAAACCCTTCCATTTGGGTGCCGCGAGAATCAACAAATCAGTGATTGATTTCCTTACCTGCTTCGGGAGAGACAGAGTGAAGGTGGCAGGTAAATTATGGAGGGATGAGAGGATAGAAAACACAGGCAGGGGAGGAGGAGGAGGAGGTGGACATCAGGGAGGAAGACAGTGGTGAGTTGGTGGAAATCAGAGTGAGAATAATGAAAGGGCAGTTGCTCGCAAGGGGATATTAGCAGGAAACCTACAGTACCTGCAGATGTCTTAAACTCAGCTACCTATTTAATTTGGATATTATTTTCTACTTCCTAAAGGATACATTTCTCATGTTTGATTGATATAAATGATGACTAGGTATATATGATGTATGGATGCAAACAGCCATCAGGGTGTTTCAGGTCGTAGAGCTGTATTCAAGGGATTTGCAGTGATATACATATACAAAAGACAGATTGAAATGGTATTGTTCCTATTGTCGCAGCAGAGGCCAAAGTATTCTAACTTGTAATCCATAAAATCCATTAAACAATGTGTCCTACAGTTCCCATAATGCAACTTCCATACGTATTCACTGACTCATAAAGGCCATGGGCCTCATTTATAAAACTAAAAGTGACTAAAAGTGAACTACACCCAAAAGCCAAAGTTTGCGTACGCCAGAAAATATTCAGATTTATAAAACCCTGCGTACGCACACTTAAAGCAATCTTTCCTTTATAAATCACAGACTTGACTACAAGTGTGCACAGCTCTGTCGGCTTCATGTCACGCCCTGTACACACCCATTTTTAACCATAAATGGTCAATGCAAAGCACCTCATGAATGCGGCCTGCATATAAAATAAGACTGAAATACAAGTTATGTCTTGTTGGAAATGATGGCGGATGCGGGAAGAAAAGGTAAAAAAAAAAAAAAAGAAGAAATTTTTCTGAGGTGTAAGTCGGACAAGTCGGAGACGCTTGTCGGTGAGGTGGAGGCCCGAAAAACCATCCTGTTTGGAGGTCACAGCACCGGAATCACAAACCAAAGGAAGCAAAGTGAGCGGCAACAGGTTGCTGCAGCTGTGAACACCGTCAGTGAGACGGAGCGCATGGTGCCAGAAAAAAAGTGGTCTGATATAAAGGTACATCTTTTTATTCCTTTAGGCACAGCACATGTTTGTAATTTATAGCTTAAGTCCTCCCACCGCCAGAGCATGGCTGCAACTGGGGTGGGACCTGACGCCTATGCACACAAAAATTGCGTCCATCACTGGTGTCATTCTGGTACGCCTGCGAGCGGTCGGGTGCTCACCGAGTCCTGCAGCTACAAAGGGAGACAATACAAGCAATCAACAACCTGACGGAGGAGTTGAGGGAGGAGTTGAGGCAAATGAGAAATGTAATGGTTGGAATTGGAGAAATATTAAAAGGCAATGTGCAAAAATTAGCCTTTAGTTGTCTTTATAAACGCCGCATGACATCCTGACGGAGTCTTGCACCCTGTTCATATCTTATCTTGTCTTGAAGGGGGCTCTGCCTCCGGGTCAAAATGCTGGGGGGGGATACCATTCCTCTGTGCCACATTGTGTAACATGCCACACGCTCTGATAATGCGGCACACTTTGGCAGGATAGTAAAGAATCATCATGGGCCAATAAGTCTTTATGGTCCCTGAAGACCTTCTCCCTCCTAATTCTGCCATTGGCATAGTCCTCCAGCAGTGGCAGCAGTGCCATGGTGCAGCATTACGCACAGGACTCACAGCTGTATTTATAGGTTTACAATAATCAGACTGATAATCAGTTCATGCTAACCCCCCACCACTAAAAATATTCTTTAGACTGAAGTGTGTGAACATGACACTTTTCTTTATGCCTGGTTTGTTATGAAAAGCATCAAGTAGAGCTGACGAACTGAGAACGGGAAAGTATATAGTACAATGATTGTTAATGGCTTTGTTGTCCACACTTAGGATTTAATTGGAATTTGATTATGTGTTCACAGTATCACAGGAAAAGATAATGTTATTTACACATGTTAGGCAGATGCTTTATGGGCATCCCCACTCTTCATTTCTTCAATCTGACTCCAGTTCAGCAATGCGCCGTCTGTGTCGCCAATTCCCCTCTTCCTCCAAATTGTGCGTACGCATGGGTCAAAGTTTCCGTAGGGGTGCGCACATTTTCCCGTTGAGTTTGTTTTTTATAGATCACAACCTTTGCGTAGAAGTGACGTGCGCAAGTTTTAGGTCTCGTTTTGTGTGCACGCAATGTTTATCACATGGGCAAAAATGAGCTTTAGGCCAGTAAAATCAAGGTTTCTAGTGCTCAAGAGGGGAGAAGTAGTGGACAACTTCCGCTCCTCACTGTCTGGAGTCACCATCCCATCCATCACAGAGCAGCCAGTTAAGAGCCTTTGGAAGTACTTTGATTGCAGCCTCAAAGATTCAGCGTCCATCCAGAAAAACTGCAAAGAGCTTGAGGACTGGCTGAGTCAAGTTGACAAGTCAGGTCTGCCAGCGAGATTCAAGGCTTTGGTTTACCAGCATTCTATCTTGCCCCGGATCCTGTGGCCTCTGCTGGTGTACAGTACAGTACAGTATCCAGAACAACAGTCAAAGCCATGAAGAGAAAGATCAGCAGATACCTACACAGATGGCTTGGAAACATCCTGCACCTCCCATTCAGCGGACTTGCCGAAGAGTTCATGGTGTCCAGAACACAGGAATTCCTGCAGTGCAGGGAATCCAGGGATTCGAAGGTTGCATTGGCTGGCATCCACGTGTGAACAGGCAGGAAATGGAGGGCAGACAAAGCTCTGGAGGTGGCGGAGTCACGGCTGAGGCAGAAGGCACTGGTGGGGTCCATAGCCACGGGTATGCAGGGATTGGCTACTTCCCAGTAACCAGGGTGGACAAGGCCAATGGCAAAGAACGACAACATCTCATTCAGGAGGAAGTGCAGGAAGGCGTGGAGGAAGAACGAGCTAGCAGGGTGGTGGGAATGGGGCAACAAGGAGCATGGACTAAATGGGAGAATGTTCTGCAACGAAAGATCAGCTGGTCCAACATCTGGAAAGCAGACTTCCGGTGCATCAGGTTTTTAGTCCAGGCTGTTTACGACGTCTTACCAAGCCCAGGTAACCTCCATGTCTGGGGCAAGACAGAAACACTAAAGGCAGTTGCTGACAGCATAGCTACGCCCGTCAACACCATCAAGGGCTACCACAAGCCGAAGACCATCAGGTTCTACAGAGCCAGAGAGAAGCCCAGCACTCAATCACGGGCAAAGTCTGGCCTCCTTACCCCGCCACTGACTGGCAACTGGAAGTGGATTTGGGCAAACAGCTGAAGTTCCCAGCCAGGATAGCATCTAAACGGCTCCGACTGGACATGATCATCGTGTCAGATTCCACCAAGCAGCTGATCATCCTGGAGCTCACAGTGCCCTGGGAAGAGTGTATGGATGAGGCCAACGAGAGGAAGCGTGCCAAATACCAGGAGCTGGTGGACGAAAGGCAAGGAGGCAAGGCTGGAAGACCTGCTGTGAACCTCTGGAGGTGGGCTGCCGAGGATTTGCAGGGCAGTCCCTCTGCAAAGTTCTCACGCCGCTGGGCCTCACCGGGGAGGCAAAGAGGAAGTCCATCAGGTCTACAACTGAGGCTGCAGAGAAAGCCACAAGGTGGCTATGGATCAAGAAGGCAGATCCGTGGGCAAATGCTGCTGGGACACAGGCCGGACTCTTATCAACCCCGGTTGGGTTGCCTGGGCAAGGGTGTCTGATGTTGAAAGATCTGAAACACCCAATGACCCCATGTTACATCACTGATGATGTGTCCCAGCGCATCCGCAAGATGTACCGTTGACCCAAGATTTGGGTCAACCCAAAAACATTTGGCGATGTCCAACGTTAACTGACTTCTTCAAGTGGCTAGAATTTGCATTAGTCTTAAGTTGGTGCTTCCATAATGATGTATTTAGGACTTAAAATTCAGTACTTGTACTTTCGCTGAGGATACCAGTTTGGATAAATGTGGTGGACTTCTTGCCAAGATTTGAAACTTACTTTTAGTCTGCAAAAATAATGCAAAATAAAAACATCTAGTTTACTGCAAGGTTCACTAGGGTTTGTTTTTTTTTTATTCAAAATGAAACTGGTGGGATTCCCTTTTAATTTCTTAAGACAAATTAGCTAATAAAACAAATACGTGAACTAGCCACCCACCACCAAACCTGGAGCTTTTCCCAGAATTCCCTCTAATGATTAAAATCCAATCACTGGCCTCAGGCTTTAATACCACCTTGTTTGCTCTCAACTTTAATTGACTTATTGTTTAGATATTTTCTTTTGCTTGGAAACTGGACTGAATTGTTATTGTGTACAATCTATTTTCACCCTTAAGGACTGATACCCACCTTTAGTTCTGCTTTACTGTGGAAAAAGCACTTATTGATCACAAGTCATGGCCAAAGGCATTCCAATTAATCACCACGGCTGTTTTGTTTTGTCCGACTTGGGCGTTTTGTTGCATTGCAGAAGTTTGTTATGCAGGAAGAAAAGCACTGGATAAACAAAATGCACTGATGCATAAAGGGAGCCACACCCTTTTTATGGTCAGTTACCCTCTGTGTTTTGTTTCTGGGTGGTTGAAATGGAGGATGGGTCCTGTGGGACAACCAAACAAAAGCTTTGTCTTGCTTTCACCCTGTCTGAATCATTTATATTGGCTTGTTGGCAGGACAGTAGATCAGTTTTCAATGCTAACAGGTCGACATTACTTCAAATGTTGCCCTCAGCAAACGCCAAAGCCTGCCCATCTTCCCCCAATTTGTTGCAAATGGCAACCTGTGAGAGACACAGAGAGACAGAAAGAGATTCATTAATATCTAATGATCAGAGCTAGTGACTCTCTTGCCTCAAATGTGTGTATTATACAGAGAATATTTGGTTACAGTCTGTTTGTATGTAACATTTTGAACATTTGATTTGTCTCTGCTGAACATTTGAATGCTTCGTTCATTTTCAATAAAAATGTTTAAACTGATTGGAAAACATTAGAGATTTTGTGAATTATCTTGAAAAATGTAGATATGGATGCCTCTAAATCTAAATAAAAAGTAAAGTGAATTTGTTAATTTCCTTCTTTCTTTTCATATTAAAATGTAGGACTGTTCAAGGCCAAGGATGGTTTAAGCTTCTGGACTTTTGTATTGTAATTGTCCGATGTCGGGCTGCTGGCACATTTGAGATTATCAAGCGGGCCATGAGTTGGAGTAGGTTGGTTGCCACTTTCATAAACCTTTTGATATTTACAGGAGGGGAACTACAAATACCAGTAGGAATTGGGAATCTTGTCAATGCAGACACAGCCACACAGAAAAGGCAAACTATATCAAGTAAAAAAAGAAAAGTAAGGTAATGAACCTAACATAAATGCTATGACCCTGCTTAAAATGATACTGCTTATAGAGAGACACCCTTTCATTGTCTCATCACATGCTGCCTTTCCTGGTTGCTGTCATCTCACTGCAGAAGAGGGTGGTGAAGCACAACGGTAGCTTGTATAAATGGGTCTCTTCAAAGGTTTTTGTTTGAAGAATTAAAAAGCAACATCCTGCCAATCACTGGGTGAGGTAATGGAGCTCTCTCAGTTCATGGGTCTCAGAGGGGTGCTAGGGAGGTGGGATCACTTCACCCTATCCCCAGGGGAAATTATGCCCTTGCTGTAGTGTAACATAATTGTTGGTACACCAGAACCACTACAGACATATATGTAACTGCAGGATGGGAGTTGAATGTGTCACTCCTCAAACAGCCCCCTCATTCAAATATATCTATTCTAATATATAAGAATAAGAACAGTACTTGGGCTGGGCTTCACAAGATTTTAAGTACAAACAAGAGCACAGATGAAGAGACAACTTTGCAATTCTGCAACATTTCAGCAAGGGCAATAAAAATAGAAAAGTGGACGCCTATAACTGAAATCACTCACCAATACAGTATCTCACTCGTCATACAGTAGCCACACCCCTTAATAAATACCTTATTTTATGGCCTATTTTCCTCTAAATGGGACAATCATTTAAAAAATGAGCATCATTTCGTATTGAAGAGAACTTGAAACTAGAGACTGAGACCATAAACTCAATAGGAAAATGTTTACTTGGATAATAAATCAAACGAGAAGTATGACCATTTTCACATAGACTTCAATAGAATCTGACATAATTTTACTACCAGTGGAGTCTAAATTAATTTTGGACTTTAGAATTTAGAGTGTAAATCAAATTTTACACACCGTCCATAAATCTTTTACATAGATCTTCCTGGATTGTGAGAAGAGGGGAGTGACTGAGTGAGTGAGTGATTTCAATCACGACCTATGGCTGAAAAAACTAAGTGTGAGTGGCTCCTGAATCCGTTGGGCTGCACTGTGGATAGTTACATAATCGATTTGTGCCTCTGATTGCTTCCTTAACTACAGAGGCATTAATGTAACACAACTAGAGCAACAAAGTCGCTGAGGAAATTAAAAGCCTTTGCTGTAATGAAGAAACTGTAAAAAATGCACGAACTTGTAAAATGTAAACAGAATTATTTCTGTCTTCCGGACATGTTTGTTTAACTAACACTCATCTGTTATTGTAACATTTTACTCTACTACGTTTACTTTTGTTCCATTTGCCACATTTGTTCCACCTCTGCTAGCCCTAGCTGCCCTGACGATGCAGGCGATGTGAGGGACTGTTTTACTGTCACCGAATTGAAGGTTACAGCTTATTATCCGGCCACAAAAGACTGTATGGGTGTGCATACCTTTGTGTATGAGTGTGTGTGTGTGTGCTACCTTGGTTGGTGTGATATGTTTGTTAGACGGGATAACCTTCAACCGCTGCCCAGCCAATCGGAACAGGCCGGACGTGCAGACTGCATCGTTTCTGGCATGTTTTTTTTCTATCACTTGTTTTTCTTTTCCCCTTCACTTGTTTTCTTCCCCCAGTGTGTGTGTGAGCAGGGGGGTGAGGCACTGTTAAAGACATGATGGCAGCTTTAGCAGGGCAGGTTTTGATGTTAACACACGCTGGTACAGAAACTCTTGCACATAGACAACAACATGGAGGATAACAGAAACACTCATGCCTTCTATTAACACACTCTTGCATACACACTAGTGTAATGCTGCGTTCAAGGTCATGAAAGAGCCCTGCGGTGGAGGTAAATAAGTGATTATTGTAACGGCAGCAGGAGATGAATGTATGGGTTTCTTTATTGTTATGCTAATGTAGGTAAGAAGTGTGGTGTGCTATTTTAAGGTTTCATTTGGCCATGACAACAGCAGCATGGTTAAAGATGACCTTTTTAGACATGCATGGATGCATATGAGACGTTCACCCACACATAAACGGACACATTCACCTCTCTGGGCATCTCTGTGTATGTCCTATTCAGAAGCGTCTTCAAACAGATTTATATCGCCTCAGCATTGGCTTCACTCGTCAGCCCCAGAGTCTAAGTCCACTTTTACCGACCGTCTATGCTTTAGACAGAAAGTGGAACAGTCTTCACTCGCCAGCCAGAAAAGATTCTACCATGTTTCTCACAATTTTAACTCAGTCAATTAAAAACCTTCTTCTCTTAATCTCCTGGTTTAAAAAGGACCAACAAGATGGCACACCGATATATTACCAACTAGACCCTTCCGAACAGCAGCTCACAGACCGGTGGGGGACAACATGGAGGATTGACACTGGCCTAAAAATTTGTCGAAAAGCAGCAAGACTTGTAAATAGACTGATTGAAGATGACCATGAGGGCCTGATAGATTAAATGGTGATAGATGTTCGTATTTGATGACCCCCCTTTTGGTTTGTTTCCAAGCAAAGCTAATGCAACAAAAAAACTCTATGTATTCCTTCCTGTTTAATGAATTTGTCACTTCAATTTTCTTCCTATATATTTTGACGTAAATTCATAATAATTTTTCTAGTCATTTTCTCATACAAAATATTTTATCTCCTTTATGTGTTAAAATAGTCTGATGAAAAATGAATGAATGCAACTTTAGAAAGCTATTTGAGTTGCCCCTTAAGCAAGAAGGCAAAAACAATTGATGTGTGATGCTCAAATAACTGCCACTTAACTCATATATTAATTGGCAGCTTCATTGATAATCAAAATAGTCATTAGTTTTAGCCTGGAAATGGAATTTTTTTCAGAATTATATTAGGAAACATTTTGGAAAATGCTCTATCTGCCTTCATTATATCTTGCTGTCAGATCTTATTAGCCAGAGTTAAACAGCGCTTGCCGTGTGAAGGTGGGGTTTTAAAGATCTGCAATTTAAATAACCTTGTGGGCAGAGAAAGAACAACTACATTTGCATCTATCAGCTTCTGAGTGAGTTCATTGATTTCAAATAAATAACTCAAATTTTGTTAACAACAGAATTTTCTCAATGTCAAATCGTTCAGGCTCCTTTGGATGTGATGTTTTCCATTTGAAATTTATGAGGTGTAAATCAAGCATGCCCGGTTCACATCCATCTGCTCAGACTAAAATCATAACCTGCTGAATGATAATCTTTGCTGATCACCGGCTCCAGTGACCCATGCTTAGCTAATGGTGTAAATAGATTCAATGCCGCTCCTTCTGGGTGCAGCCTTCCCATAAATGCATCACACCCTCACATTTCACTACACAACGCTCGGCCCCGGCTGTGCTCAGCTTCAAATGAACCCAGCTGAATTCTCCAACTGGATTTACTTACGCCAGTTGGCAATAATGGGTCCACGTAGACATTCAATACCACGGGCACCTGTGATTCGAAAGTGAGCCATTTGTTACATTTAACCCACATAGTGTAGGTACATCTATGTATATGCGCGCAAACACACACATCTGACTGTACGAAAAATAATATACATTTTTTGGTGTGTGCGTGCCGATGTTAATGTAGTGTTTCTGTGAGTGTGTGTTTGTTTATATATGTAATTATGTGTGCCCCTTCAGTCGACTTGATTAATGTTGGCATTCAGTCTCGTGTGTATGTCTGCTGTGTGCGTTGTGTGAGCTCACACAAAGACGCACACATCAATATGAGTGTCCAATGTGTGCGTGCTCGGCCTCTGGAAGTGTCATATTAGCAGATTAGAGGGGAGACGGCTTCCATCAGGGGACACATGGGGGCAAAAGGGGGGGGTAGAGGGGACTGAAGTGGTCCCATTAGGGCATGCTTCTTTCCCAGTAACTGGCCTCCCCCAATCCACTTTAAACCCTCCCTGTCAAATTTCTTCCTCTTTTGTCTCCCTACCTCCTGACTGCCCTGCTGAAGCCCACAGATTCCCACTGGGACTGTTTCGTGTTCATATTTTCCCCTTTTTTTTTGAGATTTGTTTATGTCCAATCCACCCTTTTTTTATTCATTATATCATCATATTTGCCCTCTTACTCCTCCTCATCGCCTGTTATGTGTTGCTACTCCTTCACCTTCTCTTCTCTTCTCTTCTCTCAGTCTATATCCCTCCCACTCACTCTTCCTCACCCAAAAAAAGCACAAAGCAGGATGGCTGCAGACCAGAAAGACGGCGAGAGAAAGAATAAGGTTTGGCCAAGCTGCAGCCGTGGCGACGCCAGAGCCCAGTCGCTGCTGTTGGACAGCCCATAATAAGCCAATGCAGCCATCTCTCACTCTCTACCTCTGGCCAATGATTAGTAATTGCAAGCAGACCTCAGTAAGTCGGAATCAAACAGTTACTCTCAGATGCAGGAGCCTTGGAATCAGTTTTGCATTCTCCCACATAATATTGTGGTGAGGAAGCAATGAGAGAGAGAGAGAGAGAGAGACCATGACTCTGCCCTCCAGATAGAAACTCCTCAGCTTATATGGGAATGTCACGTTGAAGTGAAACCATAGCTTTTTGCTCTGAGTGAGAACACATCTGGAAATCTCAGCATTCAGTGAGTGTGCTGAAAGCTTAACACCGCAGAGAATTTGGTCTTGTAAGAGACTTTGGCTTTGCCTTTGAACAGTCGTTATATGAGTATTTGTTAAAAAAATTCTTCCATATTTAACTAATTATGATTCAAAATAACAAGAATAGGACTTCCAGTGAAATATAGGGTGACTGTAATGAGCAGGGACCTTTGTCTATCACCAGCACACGTTGGTAGCACCATTCACATCCTGTCCTTGGGTTCATGCTATTTAACTAATTGTCACTTGATGATTGTATGGAAATACAATGTTAACAAAGAAATAGAAGAAGACAGGGTGCCAGTGAACGATGCAGAGCTTAACACACTGTTAAAAAAAAAAAAGAAAGTTTTTATGTCGTTTTTTTTTTTTTCTCTTATCACATTTGTTAAACGAAGGATCAAGGATTTTTGTTTGGATGAATGGAATATAATCCAAAGGAGGGGACATGGACGGAGAGCGACGCACAGCAAACAAGGAAATATATATAATATGCTGCAGAGACAAAGTCCCCAAGCAGCTTATCCTCTTTTTAGAGCTTTACCTAAAAAAAGATCATCATTTTTGGAACAGAGCACGTAACAGAAATCAAATACAAAGACAGCAGATTTTTGAGCAATGGATGGGGAGTCCAGCTGGTGCCATACTTTATTATCCAATCATTTTTACTATGGTTAGCTCCTGTCACTCTTTCTAATTCTGTGTTTAGTGCAGATGATATTGTATATCTATGCCATTGCCAAAAAATTCAGTAAAACTAACAGAACTAAAAACAAATGAATCCCAACAGCCATTGTTTGTATCGTGTAATAACCTGTTTTACAATATTTAACTGCAATACATATGTTGAGCTATACATGGATAAACTAGATTGGTAGGCTGAACTCGGCCAGGGTGATATTATGCTCTGTCCTAACAATCCTGCTGGGGTCCTGCAGTATTGCCATGGGTATTAGGTCCATCTGTCAATATGTGTCCTACACATGGGGATGTCAAAGGCCTGAGGCAGAGTAAGGGTAAAAAATTAAACGCAGGACATCTATTGCCCCCCCCCACCCCACCCCCTTTTTTTTATTTTAGCTTACTAACTGCTGTTAAATCACATTTCTGCCATTTCTTGATATTAAACATGTAGCCCAACATGTGTTATTCTGTGGCTAAAAATAAACTCTTTCCTCGTGTTTGATTTGTTTGTTTTTAAAACTACAGTGCACAGCATATTAAGGAAATTACTGAACCCTTTTTTTAAAGTCCCATAATATAGAAAGTAAGACTTCTATGGGATTATAATTCAGGTTTAAGTTATTTATTATAATTGTTATTGAAATTATCACACGTTCTCATTCATACTGTGAACTGGCATGGGCAGGGGGACTGGGGTTGTAGCTATATTTGTTTACTGTGAATTTAAAATGTTATGTATTTGTATTTTCTATTCCAATCAGCTGCTACATTCAAATTCCCTTTGGGAATGAATCTACCATCTATCTATCCATTCATCTATTTTTCTATATAATAATCTGAACATATCAAATGCTTTTTCCAGAGACTGCCAGCCTAGCCAGCACGCAACTGATAACCACTGTACAACTCCGAATTTGGTTGGTTTGGAGGGTTTATATGAGGCCTGCAGTATTTTTATTTGATCACTTAGAAAACAGTCAGTCAATCACAAACCTCCCTTCTGATTGTATGACTGGCTTTTGCTCCTAGAGATAAAAGCAGAGAGAAGCTTCAGAGACAGAGAGAAAACACACTAAAAATGCTTTATTGTATAAAATAAACATTGAGAGTCTGATTAGTCTATTACACTTTACACACACACACATGTGTATATATACATTTATATGTTTTTATGTATTTGCATTTAGACTTGGCTTTGGCTTTGAATAGTTGTCTTCATATTGTTACCTTGGTTTCTGCCAACTTCATTTATATCACAGAGGTAATAATGATGTGTAACAGTCACACAAGTCAGTTACAAGTGTCATCTCATCTAACAGTCTGCACACACAAGGCATCTCTTACGTAATTCCATGAGACTGTGTACAAAACGACTGTAATGCCAAGTTGGCAGATGCTTTAGCAGAGATGAAACCTGGCAAAAATCACGACACATCAGTGTGTGTCTGTGTGTTTGTGTCCCATATGGAAATTCTCCTCACACATGCTTCATGTTCGCAGTGTATAGGATGATGCCTCTCTGTGCAGGCATAGAGATTTTTGCTATTTTCAGGGGCTTATTATCTTTTTTTTTTTTTTTTTTCGATTTGCATATATTATCTTGACAGTTTCGGCCATCAAACTCTGGGCTTTTTCCTCGATGGCTGAATTGAAGTATTTATTTCATCTTTTCTCAAATAGCTCCTCCTGTAAAGCTCAGTTTGAAAGAAATCATCTGTGACATTTTCATTTAAATCAAGTCCATTATGCTGCTCTCTGTGGTAGACTGACATAACACCAAAACAATGTCCCCGTTCATGAGGCCTTTATGGCAGCTATCCTTTCTGAGAATCAGCCACAGGTGCACAGGAAATGAAGCGCTTTGCATTTTAAGGTAAATACAAGAAGCTGTGGGTTGTGAGTTTTACAGTGCAATGAAACCTTCAGGCTGTTGTCACATGAGATAGTAGGGACACTGCCAAAGAATGGTAGAATATCTTTTTAATGTACTTCGGGATTAGGCAAAGTGGGCTCTGTTTTATTTATTTATTTATTTAAGTTGTTGTTCCCTAAACCTGAATCATTGTGGGATTATCCAGGAGTTCGGAGTCAGAGCAGCTCTGACTCCGAGCTTCAAAACCCTTCTTCAGAGACCTGTAAGTGACACCACGGAGGCAACATCCATCTTTATTTACAGTCTTTGGTTTAGAAGTAGCAGAAGCTGTGGGTGTATGTGTGTGTTGTTTAGAAAACTAAACAGCTAGAGCAGCTCTCTGAATGCAGAGGACATCTCCTGCACCTGGACCAGGACCAGGGCATGATATGGGAGGTAACCAGCAGGCCGGAGTCTGGCTTATGAGGGGGCACTGGGTTACAAAGCGCAAGCTTTTGGTCAGTGTCAGGGGGATACCTCTTTGTTATTCTGCCAAGATAGCAAAGGCCACACACACAAACACAAATGCACACATACGCATTTCTCAGCTTAAGTCAGAACTCATGCTCTTCCTTTCTCGCTCCATCCTTCACGCAGTTTGCCACTGAGAAGCCGAAGTGACAGATGTGAAAAGTTACTGTAGGAATGAGTATGTGAATTTGGCCACTGTTTCTTGTGTCAAGTCTCGTTGGTGTCTCCCTCCATCTTTTTGAGTTTCAATAGTCACTTTTCATTTGCTGCCCTCTACTTTACTTTCTTTATGCATCACAGTTTTCTGCTTCTGTCAATTCCATTTCACCTCAGTCTGCAGTGCCTTATTGGCATGAAACTAAACAACAATTTTGCAGAAGCATTAAGATTAAAAAAAAAAAAATACAAGCCATTTTAACATGAAATTGATTCTTGGTACACACTGTTGTTGGTCCATGCGACTGGGGTTTTGGACATTACTTCTGATTACAAAGTGCAAAATGAGCATCAATTTATAGGCTTTATGTGTCACAAAGGTAGAAAATGAAGTCATAAATCCCAGAAGCATTTCACCTTTTCCTGTTTGGCAATTGATTTCACCCTCATACTCTCTTTATACATTCCTGTTTCCTCCTTCGTACTTTGTCCCATCATCTTCCTCTTGTCTTTATCTCTGACACCTTACAGGAGCCTCTGGTGTACTTTTTCATGTATTGAGCGATCATATTTAATTGACATGCTACAGGGACACAGAGTTTTTAGCAGACGTGATGTTTGCATTCAGCCTGTAATCTCCTCCTCTGTCCTTGATTTGATCTCATGCATATAAAGGTGTGTGCTGAATACCCAAATAGGTTGTCACAAAAGTTTCTACCTTCTGTTGTAGAAATACTAGACGATGTGACTGTTCCTCTGCATGAGAGGCCACGTGTTTGTTCTTAAAAAAACTAAACTAAAAAAAAACAAAACTGAAATGAAAGACAACAAAATTATGAATATGTGCAACGTACCAGAGTAAGTCAGTCCAGTTGTTACCTGCGACATGATTCACTCACTGACGCTGGTCGAGCTGCTTAGCGTTTCTCTGTATGGATGCAGACAAAAAACTAGACCCAGGCCCATCAGGCAGGATGTTACAAAAATGAGACAGGAGAGTGATGTTCAATTCTCATTAATTTATGCTGTTTCCATGAGTGTTTGACAAAGTTAACCATGTTGTTATTCTCACCATGACAACATAGTTAATGTTGAGGAAGTACTTACTCCAATCAACATCTTTTACCAAACCTAACCAAGACATGAGTGTTAATGTAGTCAGCATGGTGGCAAAGCTGGCTGCACGGCTCTTAGAACAGTCCAGTTGACTAATAAACCAAATTTTCACGGCCACTTTGTTTAATTACATTTATTCTATTAAATTTTTTTATCAAAGCTGACAGTTCTGCATCATTGAGGGCAAAGCCACTTTAAATGACAGTTGGATGAGTGTATGCTGGCCACAAAAAATATGCCCTGTGTGCTGTATAAAAAGGAGTGAAGCCACTGCTCAAGTGAAGAAGGGAATTCTCTCTAAAGAGCTTCAGGGGGTGATTCTACTGGTTGAAAAAAAGAAGTCAGATTGTATTGAAGTCTATGTGAAAATGGCCCAACTTCTAATTTGACTTACTACCTAAATAAATGTTTTCCTCATTAGTTTATGGTTCGGTTTTCTCACTCCTCCTCAGTTCTACCTTTCTAAATATGGTTTCTTGTGGCTTCAAAAAAATCACGATTCTCCTCAGAGGGAAACCTCCCTAAAGAGGCTTAATATATTGATGATTACTGGTCTTATAATGCGGGTCACTGTCAGTTAAGTTATTTATTTATATTTAAATGTTACTTATAATTTGTATTTTGATTTTTTTTCCTGATTCTGTATGTTATTTTAGTGGTTATGGATCCTGATGGGAGCAGCCTCCTTGCAATTTTTATGCCTCGGGTCCTAATGGACTTTGGAACACCTCTAATTCTTAGTTAATTATTTTCCTCTGTCAGCATTAGCTGCTGAGCAACCCTAAGGCTACTGCTGAAGCTGGAGAGCATTCAGCATAGCAAGACCTGATTTGAGTATGAATAATAGACATGGCATAACTTATTTCAACATTGTTGCACTGAAATAAAAAATGATCGGACAGAAAGGGACTGTCACACAGTGAAGAAGTCTGAGAGATCCTACCCTCCTACCTTCCTACCCCCTTCACCTTCTGAGGCATTACATTTGGGATGTCAAAGATTGCGCAGTGTGGCTTTAAAGCATCGTTCCCTGTGTGTATTCATATGCTTTGTGGTGTCTCCCTTTCCCAGACTGTTCAGAACAAAGAAAGGACTCGAAATGTTTGAGTGCCCTTGAATATCTTTACTCAAGGTATGTCTCATAAAAGTGATGCTCCAATCCAAAATGGATAATTTCAGCTGATAAAGAATATTCTTAGAGGTGCTGCTGCCTGATGAAGTGCTTTTTTTTTTTTTTTTTTTTTTTGCATCAGGTTGATTTATTTAAAAATTTTTTGTATGTTCC
Source organism: Remorina albescens (assembly GCA_034769265.1). Lineage (NCBI taxonomy): Eukaryota > Metazoa > Chordata > Actinopteri > Carangiformes > Echeneidae > Remorina > Remorina albescens. The sequence continues at coordinate 4,187,092 of CM068495.1, read as the reverse complement.
ACATCTGTGTTGATTCAAAAACAAAGAGCGACCCTGCAATGAATAATGAAAGGCCTGTACAGTACTGTAGCTGTGCAACTCTCCTGCCATCTGGCAGGCCAACCACAACATCCGCAGCCTACGGCCATGTTTATGGATGAGATGTCGCGAGCTGTACCACAGGGACAGGTTCGCAACCGGACCCCACCAAATAAAAATCCCTCCGCCATCTGCACCGCTGACATTTCCCACACTAGTGAGCGAGCACGAGCATCTGGTGCTCACCTCTCGACTTGCACAGGATTTGAAGTTGTTGTAATGTCATGCCACCATGTGGTTTATGTGCAAGAACCAGTGGAAGCCACATGACGTTTGGATTGCAGTTGGACCAACTTGTTTTTCAGTGTGCAAGTGTGCGTTTGTTTGTGGAATGAATGACAAAACGCATTAGCAATCTCTTTCTACCCCCTGGGTCTATATACAGCTGGTCTGAAGGTAAAAGTACTGCGAACTAGAAAAACTTCAAATTTAAAGACTTAAAATCTAGTCTGACTTGTTTGGAGAACAGATTGGATTATTTATTCCTGAGTCTCTCTGACTAAATTTAAGTAAATGTCATACATCTTAACTTGTTATTTGATCTTTATATTTGTAAGCAATGTCTGTTACGCCTATTCCAAATAAAAGCCAGCTGACAAATAATTGTGAGGTGAGGTGTCATCACATGCATGAGATCACACACACACACAGATGAGGAGGAGGATTTCACTTAGTCACCATTCAAAATTATAAAAAGATCGGTAATATCTCATCGCAAAGTTGGGGCTGACGCTTCGATCAGTGATTGTGTTTGAGCTTTTGTTGCCTCTCAAAGTAAGGTGTTGGTGTCTGTGGTTTAACAGCACTGTACTGGACAGCTGTCAGATCCATGTCTGTGCTCTGAGATGTTGCAGGAGGAGAAGAGGCGAAAATAAGAGTGTTCACCCGGGTGTTGTGTTTGCATTAATGGCAACCCCTCTGTGCCGTCATCCTTTCACTGCGCATGCCACAGTCTGTCAATCACGATGTAGCCATGCCCTAATGCATCCCCTGCTTTATGGTTCATTTTCCTCTATTTTTAAATCATTTTGTATTGAAAGACTTGAAACTACAGACTGAGATCTTACACTCATTATTAAAGTGTTTACTGAGCTAATAAATCAAATGAGAAGCAAGACAATTTATACGCAGACCTCAATACAATCTGACCTCTTTTGACGACCAGTGGAGTCACCCCTGAGGGTGATAAGATAGAATGCAGCTTCAGCATTTGCTTCCTTTTACAGCCATGTCTACCAAATCAGTTGATCTGGGTTTCATTGTAGCCTTTTCTATTGTACACAAAAGCCTGATGCGGCTTTGTTGGCTCTAATTCTCATCAAAAGGTTTTCATTCAGTTCAAAATTTATTTTCACTTTCCTCTTGAGACCAAATACCTCTTGTCAAGCTTTAATGTTTGTTTGGCATGAATTCCTTTTTCAGCATTTGCCACATTTTACTGATTACTAAGAACAGTTGAGGTGATTTGCTTTTTATTCTGACACGCAAAGATCAAATGTGTACAGCCCCATAATGAAAACTTACATCCGTCTTGTAAATAATCAAATATTACACTCATACAAAAAAGATTAGTGTACAATGTTCCCCTACATGCTAGTGGCTCTGCGAGGCAGGGTAAAGATCAGTGGCACTTTGGCTAAATGCCACTGTCACCGCTGTAACACACACAGTGGCAGAGTTAACAAGCTGATGTTCAGCAGCTAATGAACACATTACTTTATTCTAACATGCTAGAAATTGATAATTAGCACTGAGACAATTAATACTAGTAAAAGAACCAGTTACCATCATCAAATGGGAACAGTATTGGTGTGGTATATTGTTATAGTAAAAATAATAACGGCCCCGTCCATATGTATAATGGTGTTATCGATAACAGAAGCAGTAATGATTGCACTATTCAATAATAATATTGTGATTTATTATTGAAAGTGGAGTAGTAGTGGCGGATCTAGAGTCAGAGATACTGAATGAGGAGAAAGACAGAGGAGAGGCATAAACTGTAGGAGAGAAATTAGAAAGTTAATGAGGTGCTGCCAATTGAATGAGAGAGCGAAAAGCATAGAGATTTGCCATTTTGTCTGTTTTGTCCACTCCAGTCATGTTGACATCATACCAGCATCATTACACAAAAACGGCACACATGAAGTAATTTGCAGCTGTGTGTGAAAATGGCGGCACTTTGAACGGGACAGTTTCTATCAAAATTAAATGAAAAGAAATCAAAAGTCCCTTGGACACTATTAGAATGATCCAGCTTTTCATTTTTTAATGGACCTGACTTTCGTTAAGTTGAGTTTAGTTTTCAAATCACCCGAGGAAGGTAAAATGTCTGTCGATCAGTAAAAGTCAGTTTCCTGATTTTTCGTTCTGGATAAGTCTGCATCCACAACTGAAGAAATATTGTTAATTAAGTCATGTATGTTATGGGTTAGATGGGTGACATGTAAATAAAGCAATCAAATTAATTTAAAATTACTGTAAAAATAGTGTCAATTTGGAGATAAAATCACCTGAAATAATAATCCTGTCGAAGCTGCGTTGAATAATTAAAAGTAGTTCTGAAAAATCTGAGATAAAAGGTGCACATTGCTTGGGGGAAAAGGGTCAAAAGTCAAATCAAATCAAATCAAATCAGATTTATTTGTATAGCGCCAAATCATAACAAAGTTACATCAAGGCACTTTACATATAGAGCAGGTCTAGACCAAACTCTTTATAAAATTATTTAAAGAGACCCAACAGATCCCCCTGATAAACAAGCACTCGGCGACAGTGGCAAGGAAAAATTTCCTATAAGAGGCAGAAACCTCGGGCAGAACCAGGCTCGGGGGGGCGGCCATCTGCCTCGACCGATTGGGTTGAGAGAGGGAGAGAAAAAGAGAGGCATGGGGGGAGGCAAAGTTGGGTAGAGTAGGGAGAGAAAGAGAGCAGGAGGAGGGGATATTCAAACAGGTGTAGGCAGGAACATGATGCTGCATGAAGTTCATAGAAATGATGCTGTATGGAATTCATGAAGATGTGGGAGCAGCAGGCATTGCAGGAACATGGGATGGTGATGATTCATCACCTGCAGGATGAGGACAGGGAGAGAGAGGAGAGGAGCTGGGAGAGACAGAGGCTTGGGGAAAACATGGTTAGTAAATGCAGTACACATGCTTAGAACTGAGAGAAACTGGGATTTCAGAGAAGCAGGTAGTTGGTATGTCGGTGCATGCAAGGGGGAGAGAGAGATAGGGAGAGGGAAGAGAGAGAATGAGAGAGAGAGGGAGAGGGAGAGAGACAGAGAGAGGTGCTCAGTCCTTCCCCCAGCAGTCTAGGCCTATAGCAGCATAGCTAAAGAATAAATGAACTTTAACTTTTTAACTGTAAGCTGTGTCATACAGAAAAGTTTTAAGCCTGGTCTATAAAATTGCTAAAGAGTCTGCCCCCCGGACCGAGGTGAATAATGATCAAATGTAAAGGGACTGAGTGGATAGTTGTTGGTTCATCACTTTTTAAAAGTCTCTCCTTGAGGTCTAAGAGAGTTTGAAGTTTGATGAGGACGCTTCAGTAAGGGCAACCGGCCCATCTGTGTTTATTTGTGTCAGTTTAGTTGTTATCCGTTGAAAGCATGCAGTCAATATAATTATCTAAAATCAGACCATTAGCAGGAAATTTGCTTTTAAAAAGGAATCAAATATTTAAAAGAGCCATATTCAAGGTCACTGGCAGTGTTTTCTTAATGGCAGTATTTGCAGATGGTGGTTTATGTGCACATATGGATCTAAAATGATTAAAACTCAAGCCATGAAATAGTTTCATTTTATGTGTATTGTCATTATTTCTGGAGCAGATGCCAACGGGAATTGTTGGAGATTTTAAAGAGTTCGAGTGTGGTCGAGCATGTCTTCTTATGGTCTTAAAGCGGAGTTTCTGTCCATCAGCCATATTTGGGGGAAAAAGTAGCTCTCACCTGCTCTGTTGTCTGTCTTGACTATGTGGTTCAGTCGGTCAATCACACAGTAGCCACACCCCCTAGTCATCTGCTTTATGGTCTATTTTCCTCTAAATGAGACCATCATTTAAAAAATTGACATGTTGTATTGAAGAAGACTTCAAACTACAGAGTGACACCATAAGCATATTTTTTTTTCCCATTTTCACGTAGACTTCAGCAAAATCTGGCGTCTTTTTAAAGCCATGGAGTCACCTATGATGCTCATTAGATGCTATGCAGATTTAAGGTATCCAACACACACTGAGTTATGCATTATGACTGCAGTCTGTCATTGTCGGGCAAATAGTAGGGATGAGCGAGCATACCACTATCCGTATCTGTTCAACCATCTACATTATCTGTATCCGTATTCGTACTCGTAAGGGGCGGGACTTAAATCAGAAGTGGGCATGGTTTATACGAAAGTTGTATTTTTAAGCCTAAAATTGATATGGGTTGGTCAGAAGTGGCTATATTTATTGTAAGCCTCGATTTTTTTTATTTACAGCTTAATTTGTATCACACCAAGAGCGAGCCGACGGAAAAAAAACCTGACCCGGTGACGAAACAGTGAGACTGAGAAACGCGACGTGTCCCGTCACACAAACGCCGCTTTTGTTACGAATCAAGTTTTTAACCCCATAAAGTGGGGCAGATTTGAAACGTTTGGGTTATAAAAAGCTATTTAAAATTTAGTAGTGTGGATGTAGCCTAACTTTTTATTGTTATTAGGTTAAATGACGATCTTACAGGAGGACTCCATCAGGTAGTTGTAAATATCGATGTATGCCACCTCTGGCCGTTCAGGATAATTTCTCCATGAAAATGAAGGCAAACAGAAAGGACAATGAGAAAGACCCACATATGTGAGTTTTTCATTGTACCGTTTTTTCAACAATTAGCATTTTAAAGCATGTACTCATTTGACATGTTGAAATAATGTTTTAAGCGAACTAATGGAAAGTGTTTTTTAAATTGTGCTGCCGATTGTTTTCCCCTCCGATGGGCGTGGCTTTCGGAGTATGACGCGTTGCGCTCTGTCTCTATCACAGGACGCCCTGAGGAGGATTTTCCTTCAGCCCGAGCAGGATATTGACTTGCATTACTTGTATGATACTCGTACTTGTCAAAATTGCTATATCCGTACCAGATACTCGTTTTAGCTGAGTATCCGGCTCAACCCCAGTAAATGGTTTCAAGATTGCAAGAGAAGTGACTTTTCAGTATTTTCCTTCCATCCTGCACATTTGATATGTTTCAACTTCCGCCAGGAAAAAATAGAAAGATGAAGATGTCCAGGTAGAGAGCAGGGAGTTGTAGGAAAGAATTCAACAGAGCAAAGACCCTGATTTTAGGATAGAATTGCTTTGAGGGCTGTTTTTTCTAGAGGGTGGGTGGATTTGGGTGAGGCAGCGAGCACAGCGGGTTATCCATCTACCTATCTTTAAAAGGGCACCTTCAGCCAGTTCCCATGTTTTAAATAAGAAATCCACTTTTACCAAACCCAATATGACCCTTTATCCCTGCCAACAAAAACCTGGATCCTATTGAGGGCGCAGAGCAGTCAACAGCTCACTTCAGCTCCCGGCCAAGGCTTTGTTTACAACATACCTCATACAGTTCACTTAATGATGCACCACCTTACTTACTTCAGTGGCTTGGTTGGGGGAAAAAGGTTGCAAGGTCTGAAAGCCCTTTTCAGTCACCGCTGAGGCGTCTGGTTTTCACTGTGCTTTGACAGGCAGCAAGGCTTGGCCATGTGTCAAAGCACATTTGCATCCCTCAATGGCTGAAGGAGCCCGGGTGTTTCTACTTGTTTAGACTTTTAACACTTGCACTGACCTCATTCTATAGCTGTGAGGCCTTGGCCTGAATGGGACCACACAAAGAGGTGGAAAATAGAAACAGGGCTGTATGTAAGAGGAGGGCAGACCATTGAAAATCTGATTGAATTCTGGCTATCTGCAGAGTTTTTAAGAGTGCTAATTCTAACAGAATTTTTGTGTTCGTGCACAGCCTGGACAGGTATGTTCGCAGGCTGGTGTAATGTGTGTGTTAGAGTGCACATACTTCAAAAGTCCATTCCTCTTCCCTCACAGGGGCTAAATTAAGTGTGACGGTGCGTTTAAGTATGACCAGAACACTGTGTCTTTCCTGGAGGGAAATGGAGATGAAAGGGGCTAGAGGTTGCATGGAAAATGTGTGTGTCTGTGGATGTGTGAGGGAGCATTAGATTAATAGGGAGAAGGTGTTGATAACAGGGTGTTGGTCCGTGGCAAGCATGACCTTGTTCAAGACCTGGTTGGAGATCGAGGCATCAGAAACATTAAGGCTTAAAACAAACTGCAGACCTCTTACCTCAACTCTGACACACAAGGTGAAGCCATAAATTGCCTACAAAAGTGCATGTTGACTCTGACTCAGTAAAGGGAAGCAAATACTGAAAAAGTCAGACTGTACTGAAGTCAATGTGAAAATTCCCCTTACTTGAGTTATTAGCACAGTAAATATTTTTCAAATGATTTTATGTTTTCAGTATCTATTTTCGAGTCTTGAACTGGATGTTTATTTTTTAAATGATGGTTCTATTTCGAGGAAAATAGATCATAAAGCAGAGGACGTATTAGGTTGTGGCTACTGTGTGACTGACAGACTGTAGCACACACTCAGGATAGAGCACAGAGCCTCACAGATGCAGCCCTCATGCCTCATCAGCTCCTTAACATTCTTAACATCTATTACATTTTTCTATTGCTTTTTCCATAAAGGGTCACACCCACTCAGCCTAAATTCACCTGCTGATCTCACACAAAGTAAATAGGCCTTTTGAACTTTGTTTTGATAAACCTGCATATGAAATATATGATCAAAAGGTGTTATACCATGTCGTTATTTTTATTATGTGCACATATAGACAGTTTACTATTTACATTTAATGGACTTTATACTGAAAATAAAATGCACATGTGGCAGCATCACTGATTAAAATTGGGTTTGGGCTGAGATGTAGCTTTGCTGTGGATAAGGTGAGCTGAAACAAAGCTTAAACAGCAAAAGGAGACGGTAGGGCTTTATGTGGTGTGATTGTGCATGCAAAACAAAAGTGGAGACATATTTACATTTTTCTTTTTCTTTTTTTTTTCTTTTTACAGAAAGTGCTGCCTCAACTGCATTTCGCACTGATAATGAAAAGTGGGTTTGTTTCCATAATGACTTACAGCGGGAGCTGCCACTATCAGCAAACAGTACTAAGCTCCATCTTCCAAACTCTGCCAACATAGCCAGTGTGTTCCCATCAGAGAAAGCAGCTCCGGCAGTATCTGCTTTATACTCCCTGAGTTTCACTGTCTCCTCCTGCTCCACTCGATTGTTGAAGTGAATTATTGCTTCACATTCTGTGGCACGTTCATAACGCACAGTGGTTGGACTCTTGTTTCTGCAATGTGTGACCCTTTAAAATGCTTCAATTCTGTCTTGTAGTAATGAGCAAGCCTCACCTTCAGGTCCAACTGGAGCTTCTCCCTAAATTCACTTCAAGATAATAATATATATATATATATATATGTATATATAAAAAAAATGGCAGTTCAAATGAACACCAACTGGGAAACATGTGTGGGGTATAGATACAGGTACAGAATTTAGGCAGACAGAGAAAGAGTTTATTATTATGTTGTTGCAACCCTGTTAACCCCAATTAATGTTTCTCCCATTAAGAGCCAATGTTGGGGAGACAAGCAGTGATGGAATGATCTCATGAGGAGCTATGGGACCAGCACTGAGACACCATGTCCTGGTTCACCTGACATGTAATGAAGCGTCACAGCCAAAACGCACCGAACCCAATTATCCGTGTTAATGCTCTGCGTGGTTGCAGCAGCCATGTTAGTCCTAACGTATTTACATAGTCCTTTGCTCTCAGCCTGAGGCTAGCTGGCCTGGACATGGATGGGACGGCTTTCAGGATTCTGTGGAATATTTTTGGAATCAAGCTCCTCGTGGTTAATAATCAGTCATTAAAAAATGTATGAAAATTTTTCGGCAAAAAAAGACAGAGATTAATCTTCAGTATAAATAAGGGCCCTGTTGCTGCCAGAAGCTGTTATAGCTACTGCTACTAATTTTACCTCTTCACTATTCTAATTATCAGATCGGTCACCAAGTGTCTGTTACTCACATGTTAGCCACACCCTAATGTATATAATGTATGTGCTTTATGGTATAAGGCAGTGATCCTCACTATTTTTTTCACAAGAGCCACATTGGCAAAGTCAGCCACACGGGTTTTACTCGGAACACCTGACGTTTGCCTGCTCGTCCCCTCTCCGGCGTCTTCATGTTGATTTTCGTTTGCTGCTTCCTCAGACTCTTTATCCTCACTATTCATTACAACGCTGTGTGTCTGTCCGCCCGGGTTTTGCCCTTTTTTTTAATTAGAAATCGATCCATTTTGCGCCTGCATCTCACACTGGCTAGCGGAGCTACAGTAACGTCACCAGGTGTGACGGTGTTGTAAACAATGCCGTAAGCACGCTGCGTTGCCAGGTTTGACAGTGAAAGCAGAAGTATAATGCAGATGTTTGCAGTGTTCACTGTATATTTATGTAGCACATTTGAAAAAAATATGTATTGGCTGTGTTACCATATTGTTATAAGCTACCACGCGAGCCACCAATAACAGCTTGACGAGGCAAGCAATGAGTATCTCTGGTCTAAGGGAAGCATCATTTAAAAACTGAAAACTGAAACTAGAGACTGAGACAGTAAACTCATAATGTTTACTGAGCAATGAATGAAGTGAGAGTAAGGTCAATATCACATAGAATTCAATACATTCTCACTTCTTTTTACAACCTGTGAGGTTGCCCACTGATGATCATTAGACAGAATGAAAGTTTAAGGCTTTTCAGCATTGGCTTCACTACATGCATTTTTATCTCTGGTCGGCTTGCTCTGTGCTGGTCTGTGTTTGAACACCAGTCATTGGGACCTGGGATAACACCATGTATCATAATGTATATGGATAAATAATGTCTCTCTTTTGTGTAATTAGAGGAGCGCCCTGAATACATTTGCCCAAATTAAACCTTGAGAGGATATTCCAGTATGTTTAATGTTGCGTTCAATCCTTACACTCTGTGCCACTTAGCCAAGTCATCTTTAACTCCCATTAACAAAAGAACAGCAGACAATAATAGCTGTATTTGTTAATGATGCGAGGTTTAAGACTTTGCCCTGTCGAGTTGAGTGTGGGACACAAAGTTTGGCAAAGTCTGGCTTCTGGTGTTACCAAAGTTGGCAGTGGATATGCAAAAATAAAACGCAAAGAAAAAAACAAGCATGATTGGAGGAGACACATAGGGAAAGGAACAGGGATTATGATAATGCTGAGACGACAGCTGTTCAGCTGTGGCGAGCAGCTGTAGCCACTGAAGGGGGATGAAGCCTGAGTCCAGGACAGGGGCCTCTGTCTATGCCACCATGACAGTAAAGGTAGCCAGGACAAACACACACAGAATCAAACACTGCATGCAAAGAAATGTGCGGTGGACATAAACAGATGATCGCTGAATATATTAACGGCCAGTCTGAGTAAATGGTAAAACACACTGCATCTATATAGTGATTTTGCAGCCTTGAGGACCACTCAAAGAGCTTTAGGCTAGGTGAGAGATTTCTTTCACAAAGGAATGTATCCACGTGGTTTGGCAGGGATACAGACCCCTGCCCGACCAGCAAGAGACCATTAACTTTTTACTTTGTAACTCTGCCAGTCCTTTCTGGGTGCCTTTGCAAACCGAGAGCATTGCTGCATGGGTGTTTGTTACGTCGGGGGTACACCGACTACTTGATGACCCTCTTTAACTCCTGATCCACAGCTGTAGACATAAAAGATAGATTTATTAGTCATGGGGAGAACCACAGTATGTGAGAGCACTTTTATGATGAATGCCGTTGCCTCAGGAGGTTGGACGGTTAAGAGAGTATAATGTCATCAGGGCTATCTCATATGAAGCGGGGAGGCTATGATTTAATTACAAATAGCCAGAAATACAGGTTCACACAACGTACTGAAAGGTGCTTAGTCTGTCTCTCACAGGTGGTCACTCTATAGAGCCACTGATGGCTTTCTATCTCTGAAGATTTCGTTCTGCCAGTATTCCTGTCGGGGTTTTAGCAACAAAACTCCACATCTGCCCACATGAAAAGAGGGGAATCGTCCCAAGACGCTTTATCCATCTAGTTAGTCCACCTCTCCGTTTTTAATTCTGACTTTAAGACAACGAAGATCACAGATTGTCGCTGTTTCTGTGATCCACAGGCAGCTGCTTTCTGATACTTCTGACTCTTCGCAGCATGTCAGGAGCATATGGTGGCGATGTTTACTGTCAGTGGTTATCTTGTTGCACTTCTGTCAGTTAAAATTGCAATTAAACCAATTTTCTATTATCAAAAGTTGGTATTCACTGACGCTTCTAAAAATTTCTTAGGATGTTGCCCAAAGAATGTTTGATTATGAAGCAGCAGCTGTCTAGAAAAAAAAATATTTCTCATTGTCTGCCCTTTTTATGGACTCTATGGATAAAATGGTGTATTTAACCCCTTGGTTCTTCAAAAAGGAAATCTAAATTTGGGCAAAAACCAATGCTGATATCAAGCATCAAGACATCATGGTAGTGGAAGCAACACAAAATGAAACAAACAATACAATTTGGAAATGCAATAAATTCAGCTTAACTTTTTTTTTTGTTTGTTTTCAAATTGATACTGAAGCTCATTTTCCATTTTTTCAAAAACCGGCTAAGATCAGCTAACATGATGGCCATGGATGATACAATTGGCTCTCCTGGGTCAAATGGCCCTGCAATTTTGAGTCCCTGGTCCTTCATATACTCACTAGTCGGCTTTTCTGTATAATTATTTCAAAATTATGGGCTTTTATAAAGACTGTAGATTTTAAAACTTCAATGATACATTTTTTTTAGGTTTATTTACATGGGGATTTTTCACCTTCACCAACCACAGTGAGGGGAAAGTATAACATTAGGTAGAACAAAAATACAAAACAGACCTAAAGGGAGAATGTTTCTCCCTATCTGTTGTAGAATATCTTTCTTCAACTGTATCAATATTAGTGTTGCGTTTATATTTCACCGACTCCAAAAACACTATACAGTCAACGTATGCGTTAAGTAAATGCTACTGAGAATAAAAAGAGGTTTGATCTTGAGGTTTCAGCATCTCGCACAGCTTGTGAATCTACCAAGACTACCAGTTCTTTTCTTCTTATGCAACCTTTTGAATCCAAATACAAAATTCAACAAAGAAAGCTTTCCATTAGATACTGTGTGCTCTTATCTTACTTCTTTAGGGATTACAATACATGTCTATGGTAATGTCACGAACCTTATCAGGTGCCCCCTTAAAGACCAGCACTGATTACTTAGATCCTAGTTAAGTAGGATTCCTTGTCCCAGCAGCCCCATCAAACCCCATTGCCTGGTTCCCAGTAACCCACTTAGATCGATGGATAGGTTTGAGGGCCAGAAGGCTTGTCTCAATCCCTCAGCTTCATTGATTGCCGTCCCCATTACAATCCTCACACTACCAACCTCCCTGTCTTATTTTATTTCGAATGCCTCGCTGTTATTTTCCTCCTCTATCAATCTCTTGCTCTTTCCCCCATTTCTTATCTTTTGTAGTTATTCTCTAACTATAATTTATCTCTCTCTCTTTGCTTCATGTGATGAGTTTCCACCACCTGATGCATTCTGAAGTTTTTTTTTTTCATGTTTTTGCTATTTTCTTTTCCTCACCATCTTCCCTTTATCTCATTGTCTCCCATTTCCTTCTTTATCGCCTCTTCTCCTCCCCCCTCCACTCCCTTTCTCATTCTCACAGCAATGGACGATCTTACATGTAAAGGCACCAACATAGTGCCTTTGTCCTTGTCAGAGAGCTGCAAACTTTTCGTCCATTCCTGAAAGTTCATTGTCCATATATGTCCATCAGTCAAAGCATGCACATCTCCCAGTGCACACTCCATTCCAGCAAGTGAAGTTAGAGCAACCACTGTAGAAACCTAGAAGTAGCAAAGGACAACAAAGAGAAAACACAATGTGCTCCCACTTATTAACAACGGGGGAGTTCAAATCATTTGGCTTTTTGAAGAATTACAAATGTGGGAAACAAATGATCTCTGCTCTAAACAGGAATCCATTTTGTTGTCTGGAGCAAGTGTAGTTGGTGTATGAGTACAATCCATTAAGGTCAGATATTTTGGGCTGGATTTGGACATCAGGATAGCAAACCACCTCTTAGATAGGGGCAAATGATGTCACATGAATGAATTCTGAATTTCCCCGAGCAGATTAATAAAGTATTTATCCATCTATTATTGCATTGATGATGTTCTGACAGATATTGGTGAACACTGATTTTCTGGTAGTTGATGTTGTACCTGCTGACCTGTGTGGATGGCTTCATGCCGTCTCTGTCCTGCCTGGCTTGGGTGTCTCAGTCCAAAGAGCGGACTGGACTGATGTCAGGGTCTGTTGCCAATAAAGCCAGTGAAGTAGATGCTGAAATTAAAAGCAGATTAAGTAACTTCAGACTGTAGTCCGAGGCCAACAGGCAGTGTACAGCACTGCAAGAGATAGATATATAATTTCTGTTAGAACATTGTTGAGTGGAAATCTATTTAGTAATAATAGTAACTTGACTGAATTGTTCTGATGCTCTCTCGATTTTGCGGTGCAGTTACAGTACTGTATGTTTAGCCTCTTGCTGTGGCTGCATCCCATAATTTAAGAGAATCAGGGAGGTCGCACGTGTGTTTGTGGGAACATTATCAGCACCGACTTTTCCATCTTCTTCTGCCGATTTGATCGGAGCCAAATTACAGTTCTTCCTGAGAAATCCACAGGAGGACAGAGGACGCTTGAAGAGGGGAGGAAGACCAAAGAGACTTGCAGATGGTTAGAGAATGAAAAGATGCAGGCGACAAAAGAGCCATTAGTAGAGAAAAAATGGCGCTGGGGCACAGGCTTCCTGTTTGTCTCATTTTACAAAATGAAGCATAATTAATCTCATTGCTGTCTCCACTCTAGCTACTGAGATGCCGAAATATAGACAGAAACATTGTTGAGATTTTTTCCTATACTGTAAGTGTAATAAGTGTAGTAGTACTAACTCTAACCCTGTGACTGCAGGTTTTACAGAGTTTTACAGATGACCAATCCATATATGACATATGACACAATATGACACAAGCTAATCAGCCCTTTGTGAAATTCAATTCGGTTGATAAACTAGGTTGAATGAAATTAGGTCATCTTTGGAGTAGTCTGACCCGTTGACTGGAGCCTAGCTGCTTTACGTTTGGGCATTTCTTCTATAAATCCATTCTCCTCCCCCGTCTTTGCTCGTCACAGCCAGAGTCATCCAAATACAGAACACTCTGAGTTTTTCCTTATAAAATTGTCTTTTTCAAAAATTTCACAAACATATGAAAAAACTGAAGAGCCTTAAAGTGGGTCTAAAAGGGTTAAGGGAAATCTTGGATTTCTCCTACCACTTTCCATTTTGAATTTATAGCAACTTATGTTTATGTTTAACAGAAATACCACCCACCATAGGTCATCAGGTATACAGAGCTCCTTCTGAGTAGAAAGAGTCTTGGGAGAGGGGTCAGCACAAACCTTTTGTGTGGACAGAGCACGAGCCGGGCAGAAGCAGAGGCCCATGTAATTGCCCTCCTCTCTTCTCTGCCTGAGCGGTTTAATGAATGGTGGCAATCTCAAACTACTGTCAAAATGCTAACTATTGCGCGGGTCACCGGCTGGCCCCATGATAAAGAACGTGGTCAAAGTCCAATGCAAAAAACGACTTCAACCAGATGTGACTACTCAGTGGTGGCTGGTGTCCTGAACCATTAGTGTGGTCATTGTATGGGAATAATGGGAAACTATTGGATGAATGGAGCACTTTATTTTATGTGGGCATGTGTATGTGTCTGAGTGAGCAAGCAAGGGTCATAGAGAAGTTACAGCCACTAAAATGTTCTTTAGATAGCTGGTTAGAATTTGAGAGACATATTGACTAATTGTCACTTAGTTAAAAGGTCAGCCACCCTCAGATCGCTTCAGCTATCCCCGGTACAATTAGGATGACCAGCTTTTAGGGGATTTTTATTTGGTACAAAGCAGTTTAACTGAGAAAGCTATGTCTATAGATTTACCATGGTTAAATGGACCAATACTCCAGGAGAGAGATATTGTGTTTATTTAATTTATCAAGTATTTAATTTTGCATGTTGATTTTCATGTTAGTTAAAGAACCCGTACATGTCACTATGTAATTAAACCCTTCTTGCCTGAACTCTTTTAAAGACACTGCAGATCAGGGTTTGTGGTAGAGGTCACCCATTGGTTTGTGAACTGCCATTTTGAAGCCACCTCACATGTTAACCACTCCTTCATGCATCCCCCGATCCATAGTCTACTTTCCTCTAAGTGGGACCATCATTTAGAAAATGAACATCATTTTGTATTGAAGACTTGACACTAAAGCCTAGGACCATGAACTCATTAGGAAAACGTTTACTGAGCTGATAACTCAGTTGAGAAGTAGAACCATTTCACATGGACTTCAATGACCTTGCTCCCTGATGGTCATTACATGGAATAATGTAAATCAACCAGAAACCTCACCCTACAGACCCAGAGTCTTTGTCAACTTATATATCCAGACTATGATTGTGACCTGGTGCTGATCAGAGCCCACCTGTCCAGAACAGCTGCATCTCCCCTTTGTCTCGATGGCTCAGCTTTGACAGCAGCTAGATGCACATTTACACTGCTTTAAGAGAGCAGCTGTTACTCCGATGACAGCTGTCCCCTGTGTGGCTCTGTGTTTGTGTCTTTGGGGTGAAGCCCTAGCTGTGTAGCTGTTTATCGTGGTTGAGCTAATTCAATGCTTTTGATTATTTATGTAGCCCAAACCAAAGAGAAATCTGATGTTGGGTTTTTTTTTATAAAATATATAACTTTTTTTATAATTATAAAATCAGAAACCACCCGGAAACCGGGACCAATAACCAACCTGTAAACGTTGCCTCATAAACAAGTGTTCAATTAGAGGAGCCAATATTTGAAATATCAGCACAACTAGGTGAAAGGTGAAGGTGAGAGGTTCAAGCTCTGACTCTCTCAATCAGCCGCTTATCACAATAAAATATTCACAATAATGACAAGGAGACTTCTCTTTAAAGCTACAAATAATATTTATTAACGTCCACAAGAATTAACAAAGCCAGCAATTGTTTCAATCGATAAATACTACACTACCAACTAATGCTAAGCAAAACACAAAGACAGCAGCGGTGTAAAGGCAAAACAGGTAAACCATAGCGTGTGTGTGTGTGCATGTGTGTTAAGATGGCCAACTTAAATTACATGACGAAACACGTGGTTCAAGATGGCGCGGTTTCCGGGGGAAGTCATGTCAAGCGAAAATAATCAGCGGAAGCTGCCGCAAGGTTCTGGTTAACAATGGCAGACAGCGCCAACCGGTGGTCGGAGGCATTTCTGAACACACACAAATCTGATGGTGGATAACGCCTGGGACACACTGCCTGTGTGAGCAGCACATGTGCGTCGCGGAACCTGTTGTTTTTCATTTCGCCGCCCATGTTAACGGATCAGAGCAGACACACTGCCTGCGTGAGCCGCAGCGGCGTGTCATTTATGCCTGGGACACACCGCCTGCGTGTACCTGAGCAGTGCGTGTGCGCCGCGTGAAAACACGCTTTGGTGTACACACAGGCTGTGGCGCTGCTGCGCGCTGTTCCTGTGTTTGCCCTGTTTCTATATTGTGTTTTCCTCTGATAACTATCATCATAAATATAATATGTAATGTAATAAAATGTAATTCGATTAACTGTGTGAAAATATAACAAGAAATCATAAATAAATAGGCGAGAGTCGGATTCTATAAATGACGCACTGCTGCAGCCGTGTGGCTCACGCAGGCAGTGTGTCTGCTCTGATCCGTTAACATGGGCGCCGAAAAGAAAAACAACAGGTTCTGCAACACACACGCGCTGCTCACGCAGGCAGTGTGTCCCAGGCCTTATAGATTCGGACTCTTTTCTATTTTTCTCCGTTAAAGCACACAACAATAAACGAGCACTAAGCTCATAAAACACACTAATCTAACGTCTCTGCCCAGACAACCTTTTACTTGTGCCGCTCTACTTTGTGAACCGGTGTGTGTGGAAGTCCGTCAGTTAGATCAAGCAGTTGGTCCTCTGGTGCATGGCACTGGCGGTGCTGTCCTTGTTCCTCGAGGTTGACAGCACTTGTTTCTCGGCGGGGCAGCAATGAAACACAGAGTGGTCGACTCAATCAGTAGACAATGGGGCACAGAAGTTATCCGCGTCTCTGTGAAGAAAACTCTTTCTTCCTTCTGCAGGCAATAGCTGAGAGGTCGCTGGGTTGCAAACAGCTGACCCTCACGGATCCGGGAAAAGTGTTCAGGCGAACACGAGTCGGGTCTTGCCTCATCCAGCGAGGGTGAAACTCCAAAGAAAAAAAGCACACGTGTACAAGTCACTTTCGTCTGTGATCTATTCGATTGAAAAGGCGAACCATCTCCTGAGTGAAAATACCTGAAAGAGAGCGAGATTAGTTCCCGGCTCGTGTTTAAAGGGGGAGTGACGTCACAGCCCCGTTGCCTTGACTCCCTGTGTTGTAAATACATCTCTGCCAATCAGAGATGAGGGCCTGCCACCTCCTGGTGAGTTTGCACCTAGGTGCGAACTGCAATGGATGAGTGGAAATGGAGTCTGTGGATGGATTCCTTTGTTTCCAGGAAACAAAGGAACAGATGTAACCTCATGGTCAGGCCTCAGGGTTTGCATGTAGGCCTTTCTTTGTCTGACCTCATGGTGGAGGCCCAACACAGTGTAGTTTTAGATCTCCTGTCTTCTTCTCTCAGTCAGCCAGTCAGAAGGTTGGGGTGTGGCTCAGGGTGGTTGTGACATCACAAAGTCAAAAGACGTCCTGACAACTGAATACAGACTGTATTCATCTCTCTGTGGACTGAAGCACTGTTATACTTTCACAGCATTAATATTGATCCTAGAGCCTATTTTCACTAACTCATCTTCTAACGCTTATCCGTTTCCGGGTCGCGGGGGGTGCTGGAGCCAATCCCAGCCCACATTGGGTGAGGGCGGGGTACACCCTGGAAAGGTCACCAGTCCATCACAGGGCCAATATACAGACAGAGACCAACATACACTGTTGCGATCTCTGCAACCTTCTTATTTTGGGGCAACAGCACTAATCACTACCCCAACGTGATGACATCAACACAAAATTTCAACTTATGGAAGAAACAAAACAGCAAGATGCTCCAGTCCCAAATCAGTGTGCGAGACAGTGATGCTTTCAAACAGTCAAGTCAATTCCCAAATTTAATCAGTGTGTAATTTTCTTTTGTGTCATAGGAATATAAAGTGGGCCTTATCTGCTTTTTTTTTTTTTTTTTTGTAAACAGACAAAACAAGTTCCTCCCTTTCTTTCCAGATGAATTGTTTATGCGTGTGGTCGGTTTCCGTAGAAAGCGAAGTACCCTGGAGAGGATGAAAGAGGGGGTGTCACATGCTTTGATGGAGTATTTGTATTTCACTGTTTTTGCTTTGACAATGAATGAGTGCATTCTTTCTCTGGAGCTTCAGCGTCTGTCTGTCTGTCTGTCTATATTCTCCCCCGGCCTCTTTCTTTCTCTGGCTCCTCCTAAGTGGCTGATTGATAGCGCTCCATTGACGCTCAGTTGAGAGAAATGTCTGGAGGACAAACAGTGGTTGTCAAGCCGGAGTTCATGATCAACTTGGCCATGAGCTTGAGTCTCAATGGGGTCTCTTGTAGCTCTTGTGTGGAGTCATCCAGGGGTCCTGACCACCCTGTTGACTTTCCCCCAATAAAAGCCATGAGCCTCATTGTCTCCTAGCTTACAAACAAGGAACCCACAGTGACGGATTATGTGGTCATGGTAGTACAAGATGGTTACAAGAGAACGGTACTTCCTATAAGTCTGATCAGGTGATTCAGTTCATCATAAACTAAAAAAAATAAATAAATAAAAATTAATAAATCAACACAGACAATGCTTTTCTGTCATTTATCATGAAAAAAAGACATCATCTAAAACTTTGGTGATTTCAGCTCACAGTGTTTTCCAATACTTTATGACTTTATGTGTAGGAATGTGATTCATTTCTGTTGAATTCAAACTCTCTGGCATGGCGCTGCATTTCTAAAGAAAAAAAAAAGAAAAAAGAGGACTTTTTCATGCCACTCCGGTTTGAATTTCTGTCTGTGCCAATTTTTCCCTTGAGTCCAACGAGCTGTAGGACGACGCTGCCAAGTTCCAATCTTAATGCACTGCCCTGTACACTAGAGGCAATATAGGAATCTGGCTTCTGTGCTGTTCAGCAGTTTTGTCAGTGTGGGTTGGTACGCTGCTGCCAAATAAACGCTCTCTCTGCCTTCTGCCAGGAGTGATTTATGGTGGAATACATCCTTTGCCCTGTCCACTTCATCCCCAAAGACAAATTATTTTCCAATTGAGCAGAACCTAGGCCTTGAAGACTGACTAAATGTGGGGAGAGAGGAGCAGAATAATTCAGGACTGCTTAAAAAAACATACTGAACCAACTTGATGGAGGGATAAAGCATAGGCAAGAGATTTAGAATCAGATTGTTGTTCTCTTTACACTTTTCATAGATGGGAGGGAGATATTCTTCTTAAGTTGTCTAAATGGTCCCTCTGTGGCCTCACAAGGAGAAGAGTGGGCAGCATGTGAGCGTTACTTAAAGTCCTCTGGTGTGTGGGAAGAGGCTGGGAGACTTTATTATGGAGCTTCCCTCCACAAGGCGAAACTGCAAAGAGTGCAGAGGTGGGAGGGGTCAGTCAATATGTTTGTGGCTTTTTCTAACACACTGTATTGCATATATTTTGGTCATGGCATGGCAGGGCAGCCAATGGTACAGTGGTTAGTGCTGTTGCCTGTTGTTGTGTTCTGAAGCTCTTGGGGTTCCTTTGTGAAATGTTGCCCTTACCGGAAGTGGATTCATTGCTGGGTTTTCTGGGTGAGAGCTTCGCTGGTTCTGGACCAGTTGAGGTCATCTGTGTTGTGCTGGTGGATCTCTTAATGCTTTTGTCAATTTCTCAAAAAATACGCTTTCTGGATCCAATAAACCACCATATTAATCGTGTTGAGAAGAATGAATTTGCACCATTTTCATCATGGATGAAATTTGACTCGATACCAAAAGACCAACAAATGGTTTTTGTTCATATAGGGGGATAAATAAAATACAACAAAATGGCCACAGTTTACTTAATGTTAACTGTTTAGCAAAGCCAAAGTGTGGAAAGTCTTATCCTTGAATCAGGAACGCTGTGATGTAACTTTCTGTTGGCGTGCTGATAGTCAAACTTTGGAGTATCTCATTAGGAGAGAGACAGCTGTGCAGAAGCACCAGTTTAGTCCAATCAGCCAAAGACCAATAAGGGAATACTTTCTGCACTCTGCATGAATTAGAAGGCCTCACACAGTGGGTTGTTCACAAATTCACATGGGGAGACTATCGAATTTGTGTTCCGCAAAGTAAGTTTTGACAGTCAGAAGCATTGCAAAAAAGTGGGTTATACGCTGTCACTGCATCTGTTAGAGCTGTTATCAGTCTTGGTGAGCAAGACTTTGCCCGGGGAAATGTCCTCTGTTCTGTTTTTCTGGACTCCATAAATATCTTTGCAAGCCAATTTCCACCAGACTCCTAAGTTGGGGTTGCTTTGAGCCAAACTGCCCTGAGACTACACTGAGTGGCTTTGATAGCAGTCTGTGAGGTTGAAATTAGTCTAGAGCTCTCAAAGCTCATTCACTATGTCCCCAGCTGTAGTGCTCTGCTTTTACCAACGTTTAGTTTAGTGTGGAAAAAAAAAAAAAAAAAAAAAGATCCCAAAAAAGCCTTAAGTGTGCAGTTAAAGACCGGTCCCACCTCAGTGTAAGGTTTTTGAATTGTAACTGTGGCTAAATGCTACAGGCTGTGTGGCCTTGTTTTCACATTAGAGGACAATTTGAACCTTTTGGGCACTGCTTTTTGCTCAAAGTGAAGTCTGAATTTTATTAACCCTTTTAGTGCCACATTACAAATATGCCCTTTAGAGTGAACAGACTCCTTTTAAATAGTTTTGTTCTTCTTTAAAATAGCCATTTTTATTTTTTTATTTAGTTAATTCTTTTCATCTGTCCATATGTTACCCCAGGCTCTGTCTAAGGGTTGTGGATATTTGGAGAAGTTAAATATCCTTTTTTTTTATGTATGCAGAGTACATATTAAATGACAAGTAAAGTTTTCTTATAAAGTTTTCATTTTTAAAAATGTCACCAAGTGTCCATATATTCAGGAGCAGCACAACTTCAGCTAATTATATGTCAATAAACACTGTTCACTGTAAGAGGAGTTCACAAAATAAGAAAAACAAGACAGCTAAAATTGTTCAATTATTGCTTATTTTATCAATAAAATACTTTAAGAACTAAAGAATGCTTCAACTTAGAGAGTTCCTCACATGTGTTTGTGTTGTTCTAGAGCTGGTTTCAAATTTCTATCTTTATCTGATCAGGAGTTCTGCTCATAGTGGTGCCCTACAACATGAAGGTCGTGGGTTTGGTTTGGCCTGGGGCCTTCCTATGCATTTGCATGTTTGCATGTTCTCATGTTCTCCACATGCTTGCATGGGTTTCCTCCGGGTACTCTGGTTTGCTCCCACCGTCCAAAGACATGCTCGTAGATCTGACTTGTGTGAGTGGTTGTTCGTCTTTGTCTGTCTCTGTGTGTTGGCCCTGCGATGGACTGGCGACCTGTCCGGGGTGTACCCTGCCCTTGCCCAATGCAAGCTGCGATTTGCTCCAGCATGCAGTTGCTCTATTATACTATTACTATTACTATTATCGCCAGAGAGAAAATAGTGATACAGGCATGTGCTTGCTTTCCATATTAAGATACTGCAGCCTTACTGCCCGAGAGCAACCACTTTCAAGACAGTGTGTTGGCAGCTGCCTCCAGGCAGCACCCCTTGGCCCATCAAGCTCCCTCTGCCTAAAGGCAACCTGTTTTTTTCACTCGCTCCGTTACCTAGAGCTGCAAACCAGCCTGTCAATCACACCTCCAGGCCCCTCTGTGCTGCCTGACCCACTGGCAGTCTTGCCATGACAACGCACATCCCAGCAGACCTTCCTGTCAAGATCAGGAGTTCTCCGAAATATGAAAGACAAGTGCCTCCGATCCACTGCACACTTATGGGGTTTGAGCCCTGGACCAAGATGTCTTGTTCATATGAATAATGCATCCCTATATTTACGTATTATAATTATTATTTAGTCAAACAATGTAATCATACCTGTCTCTATATATATATCTCTCCTAACCCTTAAACAAACCTGTGTGCTCAAGATTTCACTGCCGAATTGCCTCATGAAAAATTTGTCTAAGCTGGATTCATGATTTTGATTGTACAAAGGGGGAACAGAGGACTGAGGAGCATGAGCTTTTTCTAAGATCATGTTTGATCAGGTTTCTCAAAGCACTCTCAAACTATACTGTATACTACCATATCTGACGTACTGTGTTGAAACATGGGGAAACACTTATAAAAATTATTTGAATCCCCTCAGCGTCATGCAAAAAAAGGCTATAAGATTTGTACATAATGTGGGATACACCCATCACACCAACAAACTCTTTTTCAAATCGAACACACTGAAATTATTGGACATAGTTGAACTGAAAACGGCTCAGATAGCTTACAAAGCAAGAAATAAACTGCTCCCCGGCAACCTACAGAAATCGTTTAAAGAAAGAGAAGGGAGATATGAATATAGACACATACTAAATTTCCAGCAACATAAGGCACGGACTACGCTAAAGAGTATGTGTATTTCAGTTAAGGGAGTGAAACTATGGAATGGATTACCAGATGAGATAAAAAAAAAAAAAAGTAAAAATATTTATTATTTAAAAAAAAAAATTTTTAAATCTAAACTCGAAGGGTATGGGCAAATATTGGATCCAAAGGGGCAGGCTAAGAGTCTTTGGGTATGAAGGTTTTTTGGTATTTTTGAGTATGAAGGTTTTGTGGGCTTTGATACGCTCATGTGGCTTTAAGGCTTTGTGTGCTTTGATGTGAACATGCTTGCATGAAGGCGACTGTTTCCATGTAGACTTAAACTACTGTATTCTAAGTTATTATATTCATTGGTGAATCTAAGTTATCAATAAATTCTCCCTTTTCACTGTTTTTCCTTTTATATAACTGCTTTAATAAGCTATAGTAAGCTACTCATTTCTCATTAACTATGATATGAATGTATGAATTCTGCAAGAACGTCCTATTTTACTGTGTTTTGTTTACTTAATTATGTTTCAAATTGGCCTCTGTATTATATGCAAAGTAGCCTAATGATCTTGTCTCTAACACCATGATTGATTGTAAATGTAATAGTTGTACGCGGTAGGTTTACCATAAGCCTCGGCTTCTTACCTATCCTTTTCGTCTCTATGTCTGTCGTTCATACGAAATAAAACAATTATTCATTCATAAAAATCAGCAGTGGTGCAGACATAGTTCCTTCATGGTTGCTGTAAATGGAGAGGAGGAATTGGTCGAACCCTACAGGCACATGCAGGTGTATCTACTAAGCAATGATGCTTTCAAGGATGGTGAGAGAAAATAACTATGGGGTCTGAATTAAAAAGTCACAGTGCCTTGAAACCGTCTTCATGCAACTTCAAAAAAATTTCCAATAGCCTGAAATTTTGCTGTCATTTTAATAAATTAAACAGACTGTGGTGGAAGTTTTCACAAAGAAAATTATACATTCTAATTTACAGAAGAGAAACTGCAGGCTAACACTTTCATCCAATTCCCTTCGTTTTACTGGGTACATGGTTTGTAATAATAAAAATAATTATAATAATAACTTTTATACAGCACCTTTAAAAACAGAGTTTACAGGACATTGACAAATGAATAATAACTTCTTCTCTCTGAGACCGACTTAATAGCATTAGAGTTTACAATAAATGGCTGCAAAGCATCTTCAAATCATCTTCAAATTCAGTTATAGCAGATGTTTCTCTGAAAATGCTGTGGCCAAATTTAAGGGGAATATTCAGACATCATTTGCTAAAGTCAATAGAGGACCTCTCCCCTACACCAACCGATGACTTTGTGAGTAGCACTATGGCCCCACTGTGTTCAAATCTTGATTCTGTGGCTCATCTGAAAAAGAAAGTAATGAGTCAGAGGAGGCTGGCACCTTGGTATAGCCCTTAAATTCGTGCCTTAAAGACAACATCATGAAAATTGGAAAGGAATTGGTGGTCCAGTAATGCAGATGAATTCTACTTAGCCTGGAAAAAGGCTTAAAAACATATTTAAAAGAAAGATGTTCGGATTATTAGAAGCTCCTACTATTCAGCATTGATAGAAGAAAACAAGAACAGTTCCAGGTTTCCCATCAGTACTGTAGCCAGGCTGACAGAGATTCAGAGCTCAGTGGAACCATCAATTCCTTTACCTCCCCCTTTTTCTCTCCCCCATGCATGTACCTTGCAACTTTACATGTCTGTAACTTTGTTTCTTTCTGTAGTCCATGTTTTGTCCCCCCTGTCCTCTCTCTTCCTGTCCCTGTCTGGTGCTGAATCATCTCAGCTCCATGTTCCTGCTCAGTACCTGCTGCTGTAACAGTTACCTTTAGTTATCATTACACACTACTACTCACACTCACTCTTCATCTCCCCTATTGCTAATATTTACTAGTTACTAGTTACCAGGTTGAAATCACACAGGGTAAACATTATTCTCATACATACACACAATATAAATACATGGAGCAGATGCTATACATGCACACACCTGCACAAACACAGCAGAAGCAATAACAGGGTGTTACAGAGACAACTAGAGAAATAAAAAGAAAACATCCGATAAAAACAAGTGAATAAAAATGAGCTTTAAGAAGTGATTTAAAATAAGTTATTGACTCCGTCTCATCTCCTCATGCAGATTGTTCCTGGGCCAAAAAGCCCTGACAGCAAAAACACAGTCACCTCTAGCTTTCAGCCTGAACCAGAAGGTCTCCGCCCGAGGATCCGCTAAGATAGCGTAGACTATACTACTGTTCTATATATAACTGTTACCATAAATAGTGCTTTTGTAAATGAGAATTGAAAATTTTAGTAATTGGAAAATCCTGACAACAGCCCTCATTTTGTTGACCATCCCATCCTTCTCTTCAGGTCTTATGTCTAAATGTATCTCTGTGCTTCACTTTCTGTTGCAGGTCATCCTTATCCTGACCAAGTACTATCACGCTGACTCCACGAAGGTGCTGGAGAGCTCGCTGTGGAGGTAGGCCAAATGCTCCCAAAGCTTTAACTCTGCCTGGATATCTATATGGCATGTCTAGGCCTCAGCTTCCCTTTTTACCAGGGAGGTCAAGGG
The DNA here is from genome assembly GCA_034769265.1 of Remorina albescens. Lineage (NCBI taxonomy): Eukaryota > Metazoa > Chordata > Actinopteri > Carangiformes > Echeneidae > Remorina > Remorina albescens. The sequence goes on along the minus strand of CM068495.1, from coordinate 4,162,455 downwards.
GCGTGCTCTGTTATTTCTCAGCTGTGTCCTCTCAAGGATACAAGGGTGATACAGAGCCCGGAGTGTGAGGACGAACAAATCATCAGCGAGTGCAGTGGGGGGTGCGGAGCGGAGATCAACACTGGGAGGCCAGTGTGGGCATCTGTTTGGGCAGATAGGATATCAGCATGGCACAGGGTAGGACAGCGGGCACCGGCAGTGCCAAGGAAAGGGGTCAAGTCTGCCTGGCAGTGCTACCTCTATTTAACAAAGCTGACGCTCGCCAAATAAACTTCACACTGCGCTTGCTTTTGCATGGCACAAAAAGCATCGCGCTGTAGTCCATGACAACTGTATCTTCTAACTGCGTATATTCTCATTTTCCATCTCCACTTCCAGCTAGGTGCTGCTACGTAACTGAGGCTGATCTTCTCATAGGCAAGAGGTTGGTAGAGACTTAATTAGATTAAAATTCCCCAATAAAACCTCAGAAACTAGTCAAGACAGGGCTCATAACACTGGCTAAGATTAGCTGTCTAGAAGACAATCGAGAAAATAATAGGTTTCTGATGGTGGTGCTTAATTCATGCCATTTACCTCACTGAGGGCTCTGTGACTTCAAAGCTTCAGCCTCTCATTAGCTCACAAACTGACTGCCTGTCTCCCTGGAGATATGAATATGATATGATATGGACATGAATAATGTACATATTTTTATCATGCTCCTGTTGATGTTTTAATTGTTGCGCTCTATGAATAATGCTCTAGATTTGCACTGGACAGCCTCCTTGAGAAAAGGGGGGGGGGACACAGCAAATGGTCGGATTTATCCAAATTGTATGGAGTCAGAACAGTCTCATAATGAACTCTTGCAGGGCTTTTCACGAATACACATGCTTTGTTTCGTAGTTGTATTTCGAATTCACGAATCCACATGCTCAGGTTCGTAGTCGTATTTCACTGTTTCCTAGTCGTATTTCGGACTCACGAATGCATGTGCTTTGTTTCGTAGTTGTATTTCGGACTCCACAAATGTAATTTTGAGGCACACTTGTAATATAATTCATGGAGCATACGAATTGCTGAATATGCATTTACGAAATCTGTATGTAGAATTTTGAGACTGCCCTGACGTTGCAGGTTAACCAACATCACCATTGAATGACAAAGCTGTCAATCTAATGTATGTTTCTGATTGATAGATTCATCAGCCAATCAGGTGTATTTGCTTTCAGCCAATCATACGGCCCCTTACATTTATCCACACTTAAACCTGTTGGCGACCGTCAGCGTTATGGCTACAATAAACAACATGTTTCGAAAAGCCGGCATGTAACATACGGTCACATAGTTTACATTCATTCAAACATTTAACTTTGCTAAGCAGGACGCTTCAACTAATTCAATGACATTGCACAAGGGGATAGTCAGATAAATGTTACTGACAGGTTGAGGTTGATTAAGTCTCTCCATGCGTTTGGCTGAAAGCAAACACACCTGACAGGCCAACAATCAAAAACTATATGTGACATGACGGTGGCTATTCACTTGGTGTTATCAGAGGATTTAGGGGAGTTTGCCAAACGTTTTCATTATGGATTGTAATGGGTTATTTAATGATTAGTTGCTACTATTGGTTAAACACTATGGGCCTACTTTGTGTCAGTGAGGCAGATGTTTTTGTTTTTGTTTTTTTTTCAAACGTTGAAAGTGCAAAAAATACTCCTTCACTGCCGGCACTTAGAATCAGGGCCTTAAAACATGCTGTCAGGACTTTTGTTTTTGTGATGTCACAACAAAGTAACAAAGAGCATCTCCTCTGAGAAGCCTGAGAGAGCAGATGGAAAACACTGACATGGTTTTTAGTTCTTAAAAGTACAAACATACCTTCCTATAGATGTCAACACCTCAAATGAAATATAGGACCTTTAACTTCAAGTTCCACGATCCTTTTAATACCAGAAAAGAATCTACTCTTTGATTTGGCCCCTTTAGTTTTCAGTTCTAAACAGTAAACATTTAACAGACTGAAAATAGAAGATGGTGACAATTGTCAAGCCGCATATGAGACACAATGAGTTCCCACCCTGTCTTGTTGTGTTGAGGACACTTAAATAAATAAGGAGTTTGTCTAACCTGATATTATCACTTAGTCACTTTGTCCCAACATGTGCTTCAAACACATCCTTTGGATCTCATCAGAGTACACAGAGGACAAAGTTGCTTGTAGATTACACAAAGATGTGAGGATTTGCCACTGCATTACCAAACACTGTGGTGACTCAAGGGTGACGGAACTAATCTTAAGAATTTGTTGCTCCAAGTCAAACCACAAAGGACTCAGTAAACCTTTTCGAACCTTAAACTGAAAGGAACAGACGTGTGAAGGGTTTTTTTGTTGTTTCTTTTTTTTCATTCCTCAGTTTAAATGTCTCTTATTTTTAGATGTTACAGAGGGCTTCTTACATCAGGCAGTGACTGTGACTGTGTACGGTTGGATGGAAGATAATATCCTAATTTCATTGTCTCCGAAAGGGCGAATTCCTGTTTCAGTGGCTTTTGCATTTTTTCAGAAATGCATTTCTTAAATAAATTTTCAGATGAGGTTTTATAAATTCTTTCATTTCATTTTGGTAAAATGAAATTACCTTATCAAATCAAGTGTCAACCCTCCACCCACTGGTTTTGTGAACTACTGTTTGCTGTACTCTGTCCTCATTGTCAGGTGCCATTTTCCCATTGACTTCAATACATTCTGAATCATTTTTATGTTTTAAAAGGGATAAATATGCCCCAGGGGCTTCAGGCCAGCATTTCTACTCCACCACACCTCCAAAGACACGGCTGTTGACATGATATCTTGACTTTAACTTTACTCTGTGTACATCTACTAAGTACTTGACACTTAGTGGACTTTTCTAGGTTGAAAGGTTTTCAACCTAAACAATTAAACCTTTAAATTAAATAAAAATGTATTTATAATCAGAACAAAACCCATTGATTCTTCATATTAAATCTTGCATCATAATCACTGCAATGCATGAATACATTAAATGTTTCTTTAGTCAGTTGAACAGAAGAAAAATGAACCATAACTCTTGAAAGTTGCATTTGCAAAATTACATCCACAACAATAAATTCAACAACAACTAAATCAAACAGCTCATACAGTAATATATGCTGCTGAACATTGCTATCTGAGTTTTAATGCAATAATTCTACTTATTTAATATTCAGATGTGTTGAATTGCCTTGTCATCTATAACCACAGACCCATTCGCAATGATACTCAAAGGGCCAATGCTTTGCGTTGGATTTTATTTATCACTCATTCATCAGCTTACCTCACTAACTGAGCGGCTTGGAACACATGCTGGGGAGAGTTGTAGCACTTAGACAAAATAAGAAAAAACAGAGACCACGCAAAATAATATGATTCAAATCAGCTGTATTGGAAACACACAAACATTGTGAGCTGTGTGTGAGCTATAAAAGGCTTTTTAACATATGAAATGTTACAATAAAATAATCAATTTTGCACAGTAAAAGTAAATTACAAAAAATAACACAAATTGGTCCTTTAAACAGGTTAGTCTCTGCTTTCAATGCGTCCGTATTTAAAGTTCAACAGGAAATCCCAAAATAAATGCCATCAGTAATTCAGATTTTTTTCTTTTTTATAGTTTAAACAATCTAACCAAACTTAATAAGGTAACCAGAAAACGCATTTCACTACCTCGGTTTAACATTTATATCCAAATGGACTAATATCACATTCAGCAGCCATCTGTATCATTTAGCAGCAACAACATGTACAGAGCAAACAGACCCAGAGATTAACACTCAAAACATTTAAACACAAACAAACAAACATCTCCACACCTGTGGACATAGACAGAAATAAACTCTCCTGGTGGAAGAAAAGGAGCAGACTAGCGAGGGAAGATGACAGTGAGCAGGCTAACTTAGCATGCTAATGCTAGGACGAAACTAATTAAAAAACTTAAATTAACGATCTCAGGTCTCTACGGAACTCACGCAGGACGAGTGGGACATTACACAGAGCAGCATACAGCAGTTTGACCGCATTCAAATCACGAACATACATCAGCAGAGAGAGAAACACAATTAGACTAACCTCTGGCCATGTTAGAAAAGGCTTTGACCGAAAGAGCGCGTTAACAATGAAAACTTCAGCTGTAAAATAAAATGAGCCGGCTGCCATCAGCCACTTAGTCACAAAACCATAAAAAACGCTAGCTATCTGCTAACAATAGCTTATGTGAGGGTAGCAATTTATCAGAGGGATGCTAACGATAGCTTCAACGCTGTCTACTGGACTTATGAAAATGAATTAAAATGTCGTTCACAGGCGTTATCTGGGACACTCACCTCAAAAGGTGTTTGGTTGACAAACATGACCTGCATGACTGACTGGACGGACACCAGAGCTAATCCAACTAACTGTCATTCTACAGACTCGTTATGAGCGGGACCAAACAAACTGGGAACAGGCACCAACTTTGAAATTTGAATCTTAATTAGCCGCAGTTTTAAGGAAAACACTTTGAATGACTGGTTTTCTGTAATTTTGTATGTCTTTGTTATCATGGACAGCAATCTCTAAATTAATACCTCACATTTAATGTAAAATTGCATTTGAATATGAAAAAAATATGTAAAATTACCTTTAAAAAAACGAATGATAATGTAATATTATATGATAGTTAATCACTTGTAATTCTAAAGGTAAATCTTTAAATTACTGCTAGTATCTGTTCATTTACAGTTATTACATTTTCTTGTGGAAAATGGTAATAAACCTGTCAAAAAATACAGAAACTTGTATGTAAAATTACAGTTTAAAGATGTACAAATACAATAAATTGTCATTAAAAAAATTTTTTTTATGTAATCTTAAATTATGGTTAATTAACTGTAATTTTAAACATAAAACCTAAAATTGCTGAAAATATCTGTTAATCTATTGGCATTTCATTGTTTTATTGGAAAACCGGAAAAATCTTTAAAAAATTACAGAACATTTCCTGTAATTTTACTTTTTTTAAATTTTTACTTCTTTGTGACCTCATAAGATGCTTTTTTTTTTTTTTAAAATAAAAACATCAGCAGACACAGCTCTCTCACTCTTTCTTTTCCACCGCCTAGGTATACTGTAAAATGATTAAAGTCAAAGTAGTTTTAGTTTTATGTAAGAGGATCAAATAGCACTTTTGTATATGTTACAACTCACCCCACCACTGTCATCCATTGTTTAGCTAATTGTATTGGCATAGTGTTTTGAAATTAGCAGGGGGTAAATACTTAACATTTTGCCAGAGAAGCTACAATTTAGTCTACAGTAAGTCACACGACTTTATCTGCTATTGTGTAAATACTAAAAAAAAATTTTAGTTTTGGTCAAAAAGATGACTTTCTTATCTTTTTTTTTTTTTTTTTTTTTTTTTTTTAATCAAATCTGCATGCACCTGCTGCATGCGCCAGCCTTGACAACCACCATATGAGATTGGGGATTAAGTGGGTAAACACTGAAATAATCATATGAACCCTATCTCTTCCATAATTTGTGGAATTGATGGTGTTACAACTCTCCCCATGTAACAACCATTCCCGGTTTCCCCTACATATGTACAATTTGTACCTGGACATGGATACTCTAGAATAGGGTTTCTCAACAGGGGCGTTCTGAACATTTGGGGGGGCGCTGGGAGTTTGAGGGCTGAGAGGGAGGCACTCAGACACAAATCGGGGGCGCCACAACTTGGCTTTTACAAAGTTAATTTGAACTCTACGTTTTAAACTTTCATGGTTTCCCAGGGGTTTTTTTTTAGTGCAAATCTACTTTATGTGTGTTTCAATACATTTTACTGAGCTAGTAGGCATGTTATGAGATTGGTGTGTCCTTTTAAGAGCGAGAGCGGTGTGTGTCTGTGTGTGGTCGAGAGAGGTGAGCGAGCGAGAGTAGAAGCGGTCGAGAGGGAAAAAATAGTAGGCCTATACGCTACAGCGGCGTCAGGATTTTGATTGTGGTTGGGCCACCAGAAAACTGCATGGGCTAGTTAAAATAAGACAAAACAAAAAAAAGGAAAGAAAAAAAAACTGCTTCCCGCATTTGCGTTTCAGCACTTTGTGTCGCTGTCCTCACCTCAGCGCTGAAGCGGACAAAGACAGGTTTTAAATGAATTTTGATAAAATGTTATGCTCAGCTTTCCTTTCAAAATAAATGCATAATAAGCTTGAGGAAAAAAGAAAAAGAAAAAAAAAAACAGCGACTGACAATAACATTAACAGTATCGGTCTGGGTCAAAATTTATGGGCCAAATCGTCGTATCTCGTGAAACAGGGATTCAGCCAAGCTCTTCACATGCAGACAAAATATCGCAATCGTCTGAACCTGGTGAGCTCTGGCGCGCTCAGGCTAAAACTCACGTCGAAGTGTTCGGACGTGAAGAAGCTGGCAGCGGCCCACCAAACGCAGGGCTCCCACTAAAAATTAAAAGCGCGAACAGTCCTAGTTCCCTTCTTTTAAAATCGTTTTTTTCTTCTTTTTTTCTTGTTGCCAGGCCATGTCTTGTCAGTCTTCAGAAAATGATCGTTTCTTTTGACCGTTTCATGTTTAAGGCGCATTAATTGATGCACCAGTGGTTCCAGTCTTTTTATTGGTTAATTCGCCTTTGTTCACGGGAAGTGTGCATGATGTTGTTGGCATCTCTAAATACCTATAAAACAAATTTTCAACAAATTCTGCAGTGGTGGTATTTTTCTTACCAAGTTCCACGTTGCTTAATACCTACACCTGGAGTTATTTTCAAATGTTGTGATACTGTGAAATGATATAAATGTTAAATTCAAAAATCCTCAAAGGCTGTAGCACATCATGTTGTTGTCAGACACATACACGCACATTTTTTTTTTTTTTGGGGGGGGGGGGGGGGGCGTTAAGAGCATCATGGTAGCTCAGGGGGGGCGTTTGTTCAAAAAAGGTTGATAACCACTGCTCTAGAAAGTATATTTCTAATATGCAGGATTATGTACTATTTTGTTGATAAATTGTGTTAGAGACTTTTACATTTCTGCTTGTTTTGTTTAAGGTTTAAAGTCTGGCCTATTTGAAGTGAATTGATATATCTATGAGCATGTGTGCAGGTGTGTCCCCATTGTTCTCACGTGTGATTATTTTTGGGTATCAGCAAAATATTAGCTGAATCAAAGAAGGATGACAGCAAAGGGAAATCAAAAGTGCCACCACCATGTCTTGTCCTTTTTCTCTCCCTCTCCTTCCTCCCTACTTTCTCTCCAAGTCAAACTCAAAGTGTTCATTTTCTCCATTTTCCACAAGGCTGCTATTTAAAGCTGGGTTCAAGATGCAAAGCAATCACGGAAATGAAAAGGGTCGATACAGGTAGTTGAAGATTTGATGATTCTTGTAGGAATTGTAGGTTATGATAGCAGCAAAAACATTAAATCGGTACAGGAGAGAAGAAGGAAATTGTGCATTTAAGCAGATGAAAAAGTTGGTGAAAGAGACTGTTCCAATTGCCTGACTGATTTCTGCGATATTGAATAAATTCTATATCTAGGTGTTTATGGCTTCTTGCATAAATGTAATGTTATCCAGCTCCTATATATGTCTCGTGTCTTTGTCCTTAAAGGTCTCCTCTCTCAGGCTTCTCTCTGGAGCTCTAGTGACAATAGGTCAGTGAGCCGATCAGATGAAGTTCACTTCTGACTGGCTGGCTGTTTACAGAGTGATCATCAAAGAAAAACAAAAAACCCCAACATATTTCAGGTAAATTAATGATTATTTGATTTATGATCAAGGGAGACACGACGTTCTCCCGTAAAAGAAAAAGTGAAATGAATTCAAATTTAGGAATGAGTTCTAAAAAAAACTCCAAGCTACAATTCATTCATTTATTCATCTTCTACTGCTATTGCTGGAGCCAATCCTAGTTCACATTGGGTGAGGGCGGGGTCCACCCTGGACAGGTCGTTAGTCCATTGCAGGGCCCAAGCTACTGTTGATGGTGACAATTTGCCTCAACTACTGCTTCCAGCCTTATTACCACAGCGACATCTCAGTTCAAATTTCCATACCTCCTGGATCGGTACATTTCAGACATGGTTATGTTCGTAAACACTCACAAATGCTTCACTATTACAAATGTGTTGATGATTAGTGCTCTCTTCAGTCCAGATCATGTTTCCCCCAAACTCTAACCAGGAGAGGGCCTGAAGTAGAAAGATGTGCTTTTGGGCTTAATGAAGACAGAAGGTTTCATTTCCCCTCTGCTTTTCTTTTTCACTTCATACTCTCTTCATTTCCACTCATCTATTTCCCTCTCAGACGGAATCTGTCTGATTTGTTTCTTTCTCTCTTCGCTCTCATTGGGTTTCTCCCTCAGTCCAGATGGTCCAGGGTGCTGTAAATATTTAATTGAGGCTAGAGCATCACCCTCCCATCATCCCTATGCACTCCAACTCCGTGACCTCGCTTCCCTCATTCATGCATATTTCACAGCCTGGAGGGAGAGACAACCATTGATAATGAGAGAGAGAGAGAAAAGCAGCACCCAAGAGTGTCTTGCTTGCTACTTAATTTTGCTACTTCTGAGAGTCAACTATCGAAATACAAGTGGTTTGATAAAGAACCACAAAACAGGTCCCAGGGGTCATGCCATGGTGCTTTGTAGAACCAATTTAGAAAGGATTGTAAGGACCTTTATTGACCTCTGAGGCTGTACTGATCCATACAGAAAATTGTACTCCAACTAAAGATATTTTAAGAAACTTTTCTGAAAATTTGAATAAACAAACAAGAAAAGGCTTAATCTTTGGACCAGCTTTCCAGCTGATATTTCATCATTACTGCTCAAAGGAATGAGCCAAACTCCTGATCAGATAAGAGAAACGTCATGTCAGCTCTAGAACAACCCATTCATGTGGTGAACTTTCTGTGTTCAATTTTTCTTTGGTTATTACGGTTTACAGTGTTCTATCGATAAAATAAGACAAATTCTATGCGTTTTTTGTTTTTTTTCATTTTCTGAGCTATTGCCTATTACAGTGTACAGTCTTTACTGTGTGACATATATAATTACCCGAGGTGCAGATTCTGAATATGGAGGGACTTGGTGACATTTTTAAAAATGAGAACTTTATGAGGGAAAACACAAGGGAATTAAAATAACTGATATCTAGTGTGCTCACTCTTCAGGAATTTCCCTGTACACAACAGCCCACTGTTAAACTTCTGTAGTGACTGATAATGTCCAAATGGCCCCATTCCTATCCTCAGTAACCATGACAACCAAGATCTCATAGATTAGGATGTAGGGAAAAGCATCACTGCTGAAGCGACTACATAAGTCCATTTCTCATGATCTGAGACGAAAGGCAAGACACGCACAACAGGGGTTAGGTAAGATGCGTCACTATGCTCGTAGGTCGGCTTCATTTAGATACAGTGTGTGAGATATGATGTTGCCATGTGATCTCTGGGCTATAGACGCCCAATTAAACCGGACACCTTCAGGATGTTGTGCAGCACGACTCTGTTTCACGTGCTACCAACTGACACTTGCTCATAATTTCCCCCCCCCCGTGTGTCAAAGAAATATTTCAAGAAATATATCAGCCTGGGACATCTGAAGCCAAATGCTCCTGTTGAATCGATAGGTCAAATGGCTGTAATGGCAAAGGGTCCAGTCTTAGTGATGAACCTTGTGTCAACCCACCGTGACGTCACCCACTGCTATGTGAGCTGCCGCTTTGAAGCAACCACTCAGTCCTGTCACTGGACATTCATGTTAATAGGGCTAGCTCCTAAATTAAAGTTGATTTTTTTTTTTTTTTCAGATTTTTTTTCTCCCGATTGTCTGATTTTTTAAAACTCCCCTTTGTGTTTTTCAAGTAAATTTGTAAAACTGTTCTAATTTCATTAGAAAGAAATGCTCAGATTCTAAGATTAAGATCATGATTTGGGTTGCAAAACCAAAGAGGAAAGGGTTGAGTTAGGCATAAAAATAGTCTACAGTCAGTCAGTACAAATCACAAATGCATACGAAAGACATCACTGCTGGTTTCTATTTAGCTGCTCAAATATTATTTTACAGATTGGAAGTAAATACAAGTTTGTGCTTGTCCAATAACACAATTGCTGCCAATATTAATCTGTAAAGAAGTGGAGGATGAAGAGGTGCTGCAAACTGAGATGAACTACATCTGGCTGTGTACAACTCATAATGCCAGTGTGTATCTGCGCGTCCCTACAGGGTAGATCCACTGTATGTTGAGCCCATCTAGGTGTATTTTTGGCATGTGCATGTAAGTGGGTGAGATTGTTTTCTAACACTGAACAGGCCAGCTTCCCCTGCACATCTGGAAGATGTTTCCCATTTCCACATTCTTCCTGTGAGGCAGAACTTGAGAGCACATCTGCACACAGCTGGAGGACAGAGAGAACTCCCTCTGGGTTTGCCTCAGACTAGATTGTGAACTTAAACCCACAGCAAACAATACTGTAGCTGTCAGACACAAACACACACACACACACATATTGTCTGTACTGTTTCCATTATAGGGTTAAATTTTTTTTTCCCATCTCAATTTCATGGCCTCACTATAAGATGCTACCCAAGAGGAAACCCTGACCAATGGACCACATGGACCACAAAACTTACTTAAATTTGATCATTAAATTTAAAAAAGCCCCCAAATTTAAACCATCAGTAGCCACATATCTCAGTTCCTCTGATTTACATGCAAATGAACATCATGATAAAGATGTTGTCACTGCCAGTGTGTGTGTGTGTGTGTGTGTCGTTAAGAGGGAGGGAGGGACGGAGGGAAAGGTTGAGTTGGGCACAACCAAATCTGCATGCTATATAAAGCGTTGTAGAGCAACGCAAGACAACAGTAAAAGACAAATACCCTTTACTTATGTTATCTGTAGTTTTGCTGTTAGTTTTGTAGTTTAGACTTGCAACTCCATACTGGACTTGGGCTTGGTATAACAGTATTTGTTACCCATCAGCCACGAACCCAGAGAAATAAACAATTTAATAGTTTGCTAGACAACAGTGAAAACATCGAGAAGTCAGTCCACGGGATTTCACAGGCATCATGTTGTCTTGTTAGCTTATTCAGCATATTCAGAATCACCACAACCTCAGCTAATCTTATGTGTCACTCAATAAAGACTGTTCACTTGCATGGTAGCTCAGAAAACAAGACTAACAAAGATGAAGGATGTAATTTAATAGATAAAGCAGATTCTGATCCAAATCTTCGCTAACTTCATTCATAAGTGTTAACAAATTAAGAAAGAAATCAAATGTAATAAAGATAACAAGATCGACAGTGTTTCACATGGATTACAAAACTGATTTGATGTGAGTTCTTCACTGGCCAATGAGTCCAGTCCTGATACACACACAGGCAGCAGCTCTGTGCGTCCTGAGGGAATAAGAAGTGAATTAACTCTCTACCAGTGGATAGAAGGTGTGTGATATGTTGAGTGGATGCATTTTGTGCAGCCTCCTGCATGGCCACAAATTACTCTCTTGATAATGACTCCTTCAAATAAGTAATAACTAAATTATTAGTTTTTTATTAGTTTATTTTTTTTTACTCGGATCTTAGGCCGGATGTTTTGGACACTCGGGTGAAGAGAGGGGCTGAGCTGTCAACTGATCACCATCTGGTGGTGAGTTGGGTCAAGTGGTGGGGGAAACCTCCGGACAGACCTGGTAAGCCCAAACGTGTAGTGCGGGTGAACTGGGAAAGTTTGGAGAAGCCCCCTGTCTGGGAGGCCTTCAACCCCCACCTCCGGCAGAGCTTTTCCGTGGAGGCTGGGGGCATTAAGCTCGAGTGGTCGATGTTCAAATCCTCCATTGCCAAAGCTGCAGTGGAGAGCTATGGCCTCAAGGTCCTGGGTGCTTCAAGGGGCGGCAAACCTCGGACACCGTGGTGGACACCGGTGGTCAGGGAAGCTGTCCAACTGAAGAAGGAGGCCATCCGGGGTATGTTGTCTTGGGGACTCTGGAGGCAGTTGCAGGGTACCAGCGGGCCCAAAGGGCTGCGGCCTCGGTGGTCGCGGAGACAAAGCATTGGGCATGGGAGAGGCTCGGAGAGGACATGGAGAAGGACTTTCGGTCGGCATCAAAGCTGTTCTGGAAGACTTTCCAGCACCTCAGGCAGGGAAAGCAGGTTACCATCCGAGCCTTGTACAGCAAGGGGGGGACGTTGCTGACTTCAAATGAGGAGCTAGTCGGGTGGTGGAAACAACACTTTGAGGAACTCCTGAACCCAATGTACCCACCATCTGGAGCAGAGACAGAGCTGGAGGATGAAGGGGGGTCATCGGCAATTTTCCTGAGGGAAGTCACTGAGGTAGTGAAACAACTCCACAGTGGCAAAGCCCCAGGGATTGACGAGATCCCTCCTGAAATGTTGAAGGCTCTGGGTGTTGAGGGGCTGTCTTGGATGACACGCCTCTTCAACATTGCGTGGGGGTTGGGGGCAGTGCCGAAGGAGTGGCAGACCGGTGGTCTCACTTTTTAAAAAAGGGGACCAGAGGGTGTGTGCCAACTATAGAGGCATCGCGCTACTCCGCCTCCCTGGGAAAGTTTACTCCAAGGTGCTGGAAAGGAGGGTCAGGCCGATCGTCCTGGTCGTGGAACAACAGACCAGCTCTTCACCCTTGCGAGGATCCTGGAGGGAGCCTGGGAGTATGGCCAGCCGGTCTACATGTGCTTTGTGGACCTGGAGAAGGCATATGACCGGGTCCCCCGGGAGTTTTTGTGGGGGGTGCTGCGGGAGTATGGGGTGCTGGGGTCACTTTTAAGGGCCATCCAATCCCTGTACGCCCAAAGCGAGAGCTGTGTGCGGGTATTCGGCAGTAAGTCGGACTTGTTCCAAGTGAGGGTTGGCGTCCGCCAGGGCTGCGCCATGCCACCGATCCTGTTCATGATTTTCATGGACAGGATGTCTAGGCACAGTCAGGGAGGAGAGGGGTTGCAGGTCAGGGGGCTCAGGATCGCATCGCTGCTTTTTGCCGACGATGTGGTGCTGTTGGCATCATTGGTTTGTGACCTTCAGCTCTCACTGGACAGGTTCGCAGCTGAGTGTGAAGCGACTGGGATGAGGATCAGCACCTCCAAATCAGAGGCCATGGTTCTCAGCAGGAAACTGATGGACTGTCTAGTCTGGGTTGGGAATGAGTCTTTGCCCCAAGTGAAGGAGTTCAAGTACCTCAGGGTCTTGTTCATGAGTGGGGGGACCTTGGAATGTGAGATTGGCCGAAGAATCGGAGCAGCGGGAGCGGTACTGCAGTCGCTGTATCACACCGCTGTAACAAAAAGAAAGCTGAGCCAGAAAGCGAAGCTCTCGATCTTCAGGTCAATCTTCGTTCCTACCCTCACCTCTGGTCATGAGAACTGGATCATGACCGAAAGAATGAGATCGTGGGTACAAGCGACCGAAATGAGCTTCCACAAAAGGGTAGCTGGCTTCTCCCTTTGAGATAGGGTGAGGAGCTTGGTCATCCGAGAGGACCTCAGAGTAGAGCCGCTGCTCCTTTGCATTTGGAGGAGCCAGTTGAGGTGGTTCGGGCATCTGGTTAGGATGCCTCCTGGGTGGCTCCCTTGGGAGGTGTTCCAGGCACGTCCAGCTGGGAGGAGGCCCCGGGGCAGACCGAGGACCAGGTGGAGAGATTATATCTCCACTCTGGCCTGGGAACGCCTCGGGTCCCCCAGTCAGAGCTGGTCGATGTGGCCAGGGAAAGGAAAGTCTGGGGCTCCCTGCTGAAGTTGCTATCCCCATGACCCGACCTCGGATAAGCGGATGAAGATGGATGGATGGATAGATGGATAATGAATCCTATAATAACTAATAACTAAATAGTTCACCACTTACATGATTGGGTTTTTGTAGGCCAGTTGCTCAATTTCGTTCCACTGCCTCAACATAGCAAATACACCATTATAATAGGACCAACACACAGTTGGGTGGTCAAGTGTGTTCATTATTTTAACATTGTTGGTGCTGGATGGTAAAACAACAACTTTGTTATTCTGAAATCAGCAAAGAAAGTTGAAGATAAGGGCCTCAGGTCTAATAACTTCATATATAAATCATACATACTGTAAGCCATGGACTAGTAAAGCATGAGTCCTAATGAGTTTGGTGAGCCCATTAGTTTTTATCTAACACAGCAACCACATGTATACACAAGCCAATATATGAAGGGACATTGCAAAACACCAAGTCATGAAATTCAAGATATCAAGAAGAATAACAGTCCTCCAGTATGTAATGCTGATGATTAAACCTCATGTCAACCATTATTTTAAGGTCTGTCCAACTAAACGACAACAAAAAAAGTTGTACTCAATTAAACAGGAAATCCAGTGATGATAGGTAAAGGCAAGTAAATGTGAACATGGTGTGTCAAAGCGAAGTCAAAGTTTCCTGGCCTCATCAGTGAAACAACTTGTTTTCAATGATCAACGGCTACTTGCTAAGCATGTGTTTCATCACACACACCCATGCACAGGCTTACATACAACAACAAGGCAAATCTACAATATCCTTGGTGTGTATAGAAACAACAGTAAACTGGAGCGAATCCTCTGGCTGTTTCTGCAGCACATCCACTCTTTATCATCTAAACTTAAGAGGAAAAACACACACCCTTACAGGTTCATAACCAGTTTGGTGTATTTCTCTTGCCAAAACAGCAATAAAGAAATAGTGTGTGTGCGTGTGTGTGTGTGTGTGTCTTTGTGTTTACCTAAGATAGTAAATTGCTGCTTGTTTGAGTCTTGACTCAGCTGGCCTTCTTGATGTCATAACTAAACAGTTTTGACTGTTGGAGCTTCCACGGAACTCTTTCTTTTATACAGCCTAATTACAACATGTGAAAACATGAACAGTCCCATTGACAGGTAAACAACTAGAGAAAGTTGGGATATGTGAGTTTTAAAGTAAAAGTTTTTGCTCTCACCATTCAGTTAATTTAATTAAAATAATAGACCTCTTGGTGAAAAGTTGGGCCATTATTTATTAAATATAGTGTTGATATCCAAAAGAAAATAGGTCTGTGGTTTTTCCAGCCAAAACCAACCTCTGTTTAGTTTCACATATCCTCTCAGACTTCTCCCTGGAGTTCAAGCAACAATGGGTCTAGCCATTCAGAAGGGAGGATCCGAGCTGATCCTATGATTGTTTCAGAGTGTTTCTGATTGTGTTCAGATTTTTTATGATTGATCCAATAAAAATATAATATATCATAATTCTTGGAAAGTTGGATGGTGAGTCCACGTGGGCTGAGCTTTGAGCAAGGCTGAGGGCAGGAACTGCTTTGCCCCCAACAGGTGTGAACATTTCTCTGTGGACTGAGGCCTTTGATACCTCCCATTGTAGTAATATAAAACTCATCAAAGAAGACATAAAGGTCTAGCTTTAGACTGTATGGGACCTATAAAGGATATTCCTTCATTATAATAAGGGCAGATAAGTCAAGAAAACAAATTGTTGCAAAACATAACAGTTTATCCAGACATTCTAAAGATTACCTTGTAGTCTGGTGGCAAAATCCCAAGTGGTTCTCTGAAACAAGCCTAAGCATAAAGTCCAAAGGATGTCTTATTTCACCACCATTCAAAATTCTCTCATTTTCTACCTCTCTCAACCCACTTCTTGTAATCAGCTGTTCCTCTCGGACTTTTGGATTATAAAATTCTCTCCCCCTTTCCCCATGATGGCATACCTATGACTGTCCCTCTTTTGTTTTGCAGGCAACAATAAGAATTTATTTGTGCGCTGATTGGATTCCTCATAGCACAGGAAAACTATTTGCATGCACAACAACAGGAGCCTATGTAGTAATTTTACTGTATAATGTTTTTGTCATCCCTTTACTGGATGAGAAAAACATTGTTTTTGACAAAGGCTAGTAAAATTATTTTCATATCTTTTTATTAGAGTTATATTTTGGTCCTGAATTTTAATTAATTCAGCTCTGCTGCAGTTCTTTCAGCCACAGTTGCTGGAGTATATTAAGACTGCTTTGTCCCTGAAATTGAAAATAAATAAATGAATAAACTAAAACAAAACCATAGCTGCTGAGTTAATCAAAAGCTGACCTTGAATTATAAAGTGGTTTAAACTGCTGACTTTTTTATCGGGTTTTTAAACAGAAGTCTGGGCATCTTTTCCTGTGAAATTGGAGTTGAATTCGCATATCAGGTTCCTGGAGATGATTTTTAGATAACCTGACAAATAAGATCAATTTTCTCTGTCTGTTATAATTTTCATTATCAAGTTTACCTTGACGCCGATCGGAGTCCTGGATACTTAAATGTTGATTATACACTTTTTGTAGCTAGGCTATTACACAGCTCTTAACTTAATTTATATTAGTTTTCATGAGTTTCTTGATCAAAACCGAAAGCATCATGCTTCAAGACAATGTTAGACAAAGTGTAAGCAGCTGCTTTATGCAAATCAAAAGCTACTCTCTTAAAGCTGCCATGCATGTAAAGTGAGATGTCTAAGTCTTTTTTTTTTTTTTTTTTTTGATTATTAAGCAGGTTTAATTGCCATGAAAATACTGCAAAAATACTAAAGTGATCAACTGATAGACAAAATGCACGCAGCCCACAGACACTGTGATCTGTGTCTTAAAATGTGCCTTCAGGACTTCGGTAACTGTGTCTTGTCATAACAAAACAGTCACCACCCTAAGCTATGCCTCCAGCATGGACCCATCATCCAATCAGGACTTAGTTTATCCAAATGTTTTCCTGAAATCTGCTACAGTTTTATTCAGTCACAAACAAAACAATACACTTTGATGGTTTTTGGTAGAAAGAACCGCAAAAACATATTCATATGGATATCAACACTTCAAATAAAAAACTATGGGGCCTTTAATTTTCACCTCAGGAAGAGAGAAATTAGGTATTGTGTGTGCATCCTCTGCCCTTCTGATAGAGTTTGGAACTGGGCAAGCGGTCATTCTTTGTTGCTCTTTTCCAACAGACGTACTCGCATACACATGCAAACAAAGACACACACAGTCTCATCAAATTGTGCCAATAGACTGAATAGACTGGGCAATCTCAATTGTGCCATCATCAGTAACACTTTAGTGGTCACAGAGTGCTCTTCACAAAGTCTTTATGCAGTTTTATTTATGAGCCCACCATCAGCAGAACAATGAGCCTTTTAAAACACAGCACAGTTAATTGCCATAAAACAATAGCTGTTAATGCATTAATGATGTCGTTAAGATATGCGCACTGGGGCCATCAGATAAACTGATGAGGTTATGGGATTTTGATATTGGTTGATGAGAGTCAGAGTTTTCTGTTTGTCTTGCTCGATGACTTTTTATTAGTTGTTTGTGCAGGGAAGGGATCGGGGTGGTGGGGGTGTCACTTAATGGAAGATTGCTGAGTTCAGATAGAAAACAAAAACTTATGGTTGGACTTAGATGTGACAATGTGATTTAGCTATGACCTCACTGAAGCACTAGAAGCTTGGTTTGACTTTGTGGGAAGATTGGTGCTGCTGTCATGACTCCACAAGAGCCAGCTAGCTTAGCATAAAGCCTGGAAACACAGGGAAACATATGGAATACCTTGATAGTTTTATATGTGCAAAAACAACTTGGCAAGACTTCAGGAATTTACTTTGTCCCACCAAAACAGCGACAAAATGGTTGTAGGTAGGTTGTAGGTCCTCAGAATGACATGTTAGTTGTTTCTAGGGTTGCCAACTGTCCCTTAAAATACGGAATCGTCCCCTATTTGGAAACTAAAAGATGCATTCTTTATTGAACTGAGAGAGACTGAGAGAGAGAGAGAGACGCACTTTGTTCTGTATTTTTTAAAAAGCCACGTAGGGCAATTTTAATTACAATGAAACTCTGCGTGTCACTATATCTACGAGAATTGTCTTGATATGTAAGGTATTAAATTTGTTGTGCATAGCACAACAAATTTTGACTGCAAGAAGTTGGCAACTGTAGCTATTACCCTCTTTTTCCAGTCTTTGAACTGACTTAAGTTAACCGACGTCTTGGTGATATCTTTGTACTTATTATGCAGTTGTGTGGTGTGCTAATTTCTGAAAATGTCAAAGTATTCCTTTCCTATATTGTGAACAAAAATAGTCCCATCATTATTGCTCAGTTTGATTTTTAAAGCATACAGAAGTTGCAGTTTGCTATATCCTCAACTGCTGTTAATCATAGACTATTTTAAATCTAGGCCAGGTTTGGACCACCTGTTACACACAAGGATTAAAAATGTCCATAAAAAAAAACAAAACACACAACTACAGTTTTATTTTTCGAGTCGAAGCCAGTCAAGGACCCAGGATCCTGCTCTCATGTCCGTTGAAGTTCCTGTTCCAGCAGGCAGTTGGCTTGATGGGCATGAAACTGCTTCAAGGGGAAAAACATAATCACTAACTAACACTTCACAGTGCCAGAGAGGTGATTTTTGGAGAGACACTGGCAGCAGATTTACATTCCCCTAACTCTGTTTATATTCTTTCATTTTCTTTGTGATCAAGACGTGAGATTGATATGAAATGACGATTGCAGTAAAAAGGACAAGATAACTGACTGTGAGGTATACACACACAGAAAAACAGCAATTATGTGCTTAGACTCTCCACCCATCCCTGAAGTCATAACTCTATTTCTCTTGAAATGAAATGCAGCAGTCATTAAGTCATTATATTAGCCATAGAAGCTGTTTATATTTCCAAAAATTTGGTTGGCTTCAGAGCATTGTTTCTCTACAATGGCTCATGCTGGAGACATGTTTTTTCTCATAAACTGAATCTGCGCTTTTGAACAAGCCATTTTTGCTTACTTCTGTCAAATTTGGACTGGCCTAACGCTTTGACTGGCGCATTCCTGCTTTACTTCTGCATTGATCCATTGACTGTCATCCTCCATCTCTGTTAGTGAAGTCTGGAATCACAACTCTAGGTTAGACTCTCCTAATGGTTCCAGTTTATTGTAGTGACCGAACAAAGACATGTACAATAACATATTATTATGAGGCGTTGGAGCTGATTTTTCATTGTTACTGCTCAGACAAATGAGCAGAACTCCTGATCAGATAAGGATAGAAACTTCAAATCAGCCCCCTAAACAACACAAACACATGGGAGTAACTTTCTGTGTTGAAGTTTTCCTTTGTGGAAAAATTAAATGTCACTTTTGGTTGTTTCTTGTTTTATGTGCTTTACCGAGTGACAAAAGGAAAAGACTTCATGTGGGTCTAAAAGCAATTTGTGTATATATTTGCTAACATGAGCAACCAGTCATACCAGAAGAAATATGGCTGTAACAGCAAAACTCTTGGGAAAGTGTAAGCTTTGTTAAGTATGATGTAACTTTTCTTTGTAAGGAGAGGACTGTTTGTAACTTGTTTTGAAAAGCTTTCAACAAGTTATTAAATTAGTCTTTCTTGTGTAATTCCTTTTATTTTGAGCTAGACAGGAAAGTCTGGAAATGATAGTTTGGAAAGTACACACATTGTCACCACACAATATATTTAAGATATAAAAATAAAAATATAAAAATATTTTAAAAAATTATGTTCATAATGATTTGTTCCGATTTTATGATACATACTGGCTGAATATATACCAAGAAAACCACTGTATTAAAGCTGCAGCTTGTTACTTCTTATGAAACTTGGTGTTCTGGAGGAAGACGGATGGAAAGGACATTGAATAATGGAGTGAGAAGCTGAAAATCCTCAGCCTTGGCACAAGGAGAAAAAGAATTATTGAGTGAAGAAATGAAAAAAAAAAAAAAAAAAAGGTTCAGTGAGGTGTGAGAGTGGAAGAGGGAGGGGAGACTTGCCCGGTGTATAGGGGCTTTGATAGTGGAAGGAGCAGGAGAACGCCCCCCCCCCCCCTTGCCACCTCCCTCGGGGCACAGTTGTCACTCTCTGTGACACACACACACACACACAGACACACACATACCACCGTATAGCTGGATTTCATTCTTGCCCAAGGCATGAGGGTGCAGGGTTATCTCAATAAAACATGAAACACATACATGGCCTCTAGTCCAGACGGTTCCTTAGACCCTATATATCCCCCCCCCACCCCACCCACCCTCTGCACACACACTGGCTGTGAGGTCTGGGCAGACAGCCTTGAGAGGATGGCTGATTGGGCCAGAGATTGCCAGAAGTCAGAGTCCGATCACACATTTGCTCTGTTTCCCAGGTGGCTCAGTGGCTGTAGCTGCCTCACATCGCCACCGCCTTTACCAAACACGCCTTGATCCTGGTCATCGCTGTCACCATGGCTACTTACCCACCACAACAATGACAGCAGGAGCTCTCTGCCTACAGGGCGATGCATTTATTCCAACACCATCAGCTGTGTAAACACTGAGCAGGAAATCAGCATCACATCTGACAGGAGATGTGATTATGTTTGACTGCTGGGCCATCATGTTTTGTTTTTTTTCTTTGACTCTGCAGACAGTCTTAGATTATAATTGCTGTATATGCTCATTTAGTTCACCCACCAAATTAAACCACACAACTCACAGCCAGAGTAGCAGGGAGGGAGAAAAAGGATAAGATGACTTAACACGATTTTGGGCTGAAGGGAGTGAGGCTTTGGCCCCATTTAATCTAGCCGGAGCTTCTTAGCAGCTTTTTTTCATTTGCACACAAGAGGGGGAAAGAGTTTTTAATGGTGTTTTAATTAAAGCGGCTTTTGGTTCGACTTACAGCGAGAGATGGTCTCTTCATCCTCCCTTTGTGATTTCACTGTCTGCTTTTACACTGGTTCCTCAAGCCCTGTAAAAAAAAAAAATCACTAACTAACTTTTGTGTCACTACAAAGTAGATGGATGTGCTATTTTAGTCATGCACAGTTACAGTTTTTAGTGCTTTTGATCATTTCTGTGCTACAAATTAACCTCAAGGGTGGCTTCACTGATTTAGCTGAGACTCACACACTTGTACTCATGCAGATATGAATGTAAATCATCAATATAAAGCTTTTAACTTAACACTACTTATATGTGGCAGTCTTCCTCAGTATTCAGGTATTAAAGCCTCTCATTGAAATTTTTCTTGTTGTAACCAGGCGTCAAGCCATTTGGACATCAACGGGTGGTTTGTGAATCACAGTTTGGAAGTTTATTTTATTTTATTTTAATTTTTTTTTTACAGTAGAATCCAGAGTTGAATTTCGACTGCTGTGCATTTCCTCCAGCTGGTCGCTATCTGTCAATCACACAGTAGCCAAGCCCTGATGCTTATCCTGCTTTATGGTCTATCTCCCTCCAAAGGGGACCATAAAGAACACTTGAAACTAGAGATTTAGACCATAAACTCATTAGGAAAATGTTTACTCAGCTAATAAATCAATATTAAACTAGGGCAATTTTCCCATAAACTTCAATACAATATGATTTCTTTCAACAACCAGTGGACCTACTGTTATCTGTCACAGATATTTTTCTTGAACAAAACTCAAGCTTTTCACTGAAAGTACTTATCTGCATGGCTGAGGTGATCTGAAGTGCATTATTCCAACCTCCTGAAACATTTAAATTTCGTCTTCGAACAAAAAGCCTTTCAAGGAGACAAAAAGCCCCAAAACCCAAGACAATCAGGGAGCGATTGCATAATTCTCATTTGGCAGCCAGCTGGGACATTTGGCTTCAATTTGGCTTCTCTTTAACTCACGGAAAAAGAAAAATCAGCAAGGATTCGGGCTAATCCTCTTAGCCCAATGCTTTCTCTCCCCCTGCCGAATGGAAGACCAGTGTGAGCTCAAGCATTTGGACCCCCCGACTGAGTCAGGCCCAGCTCACCCTCAGCATATTTTAATTATGAAATGGATAGTCATGGTTGACTTGTTGGCTGTGGGTCTTTCGCTGTTATCCTGCAATATTGGAGATCCAGACCGAGGTCTGAGCTAAGACAGCTAGTGAGAGACAGCGTGACTATTCTTGCTGTGACTCTTCAGCCGATCAGTAGGTTTAAAGCCCTGAAGTATCAGGGTTTTATTGTTTTTGTGTTGTTTTATTATTATGAATTCTTTTCTGCAGTAATCTGGAACGAGCTACAAAACCTGAAATGATGAAACATGATTAGACCAGAATTTTGCTCAATAATTACAGAACTCACAGGATGATTTTCATTTTAATGTTTGAGTCTTATTTGCAAAATTTAACGCACTAGTTCCCAACATGTGCTTGGTGCAAATTAGACTGTAAATCATTGAGTTTGTCAAATCATCACAAAAATTTTGTGTCAAATTGCACTGTAATATTTTAATGGGGTTTTCCTTTTTGAAACTTTTTTTTTTTTTTTTTTTTTTGAGAAAGGAAGCCTCTGAACTAAGGTGAAATTCACTATCTTTCGGACCATATAAAAATTCATATCAAAAAGGCAAAACTCGAAAGATATACACTGACAGAAATAGATATATTAGACATAACAGTGCAAACTGTCAGTAGTAAACACTCAGGGGGTGTTATTGACCAGTAAACTATTGAATTATTGTGCATAGTAGGAGTAACAAAATTATACTAAGACCAGAAACTCATTAGGGAAAACATGAGAAGTTTTCCTATAAACTTCAATACAACAATACATTGTGTGTGTTTTGTTTTTTTGTTTGTTTGTTTGTTTTTCAACGAGTGGATTCAACCCCTGACAGTCAGTACAAAAAAAGGGGGGGCTTATCTTCACAACCTCGAAACCTGTGCCCACTTTTATAGACTCATTCAGTGAAATTGTATTGAGACCAAGGATACTCCATTGTCACGGCTCCCTCTTTCTTTGAAACATCTTCATCTCTTTGCTCTTTCCATCTGTTAGTGCAAGCCAATTCATGTCATAGTTGGAAGATGTAATATTTTCAATGTAGCTGCTTTTACCATAACTCCCACTCACTCATAAAGAAAAGAGATGTAGGCGGACGCATAGAGTGACAGATAGATAGAGAGAGTAAGGGAGAGAATTGGAAATAGAAAGCTGAACTTAATCTAAGGGTAATTTAAACCCCATTGGAAATCAGGTTTTTGTTTTGGTAACCTTCAGTGGTTTCACTCCTGACCTCGCTGTACAGATTTACAGGTGTGCAGTGCGATATGACTGTTAGGCGCTGTAAAGAAAACAGGCCTGCTAATATGAATATAAACCCTTCCATCAGATCATAAATGCAGGCGACGACATACTGCTCAAATTCATTTAGTTGTGATTCATGTGAAACCCATGTTCACAAAATAAGGCGTTAATATTAAATCCCTATTGGTAGTGTTACAGAATTCCCTTAAGTTTCATCATTCACCTAAATCTCATCTAGGCCGAAGAAGATGATTGTGAATATTATGCTATTTACATTTATTTCTACTAATTTGGCAGATTCTTTTGCTTTTACCAAGAGCGACCTACAGTCAAGTGTCAACCCTCTGTGATGTTACCTATTGGATTGTGAGCGCTTGTTTTGAAGCCTAAAGTTTGTTATTTGGAGGTTGACACATCTCGGATTTTAGAAGCCAATACAAATCATATTTGGCAAACATAAGTGGAGCTGAGGAGTACTAAGAGGATGATCTGGCCTGGATGACCTGCAACTTTTTACTTCTGAACTCAGATGAAACTGAAGTCCTTGTACTTGGCCCTAAGCACCTTAGAGAAGTATTATCTGATCATCTAACAACTCTGGGTGGCATTAGTTTGGCCTCCAGCTCCAGTGTTGGGAATTTGTCCCTCATATAAAACAAGTCTCTAGGACAGCCTTCTTTCACCTAAGATCAGAAACATCCTGTCTCAAGAGGATGCAGAAAAACTAGTCCATGCATTTGTTACCTCTAGAGTACTGTAATTCATTACTATTAGGATATCCCAACAATTCTCTTAATAGCCTTCAGTTGATTCAGAACGCTGCTGCACAAATATTAACAGTAACTAGGGAAAGAGATCACCTTTCTCCTGTGTTAGCTTCTCTTCATTGGCTCCCAGTAAAATTCAGAATGAAATATAAATCCCTTCTCCTAACATACAAACCACTTAATGACCAAGCTCCATCATATCTCAGAGAGCTCATAGTTCCTCATTGTCCCAGGAAGTCCCTTTACTCTCTGGATGTAGGTTTACTTGTGGTTCCTTGAGTCTCCAAGTGTAAATCGGTTTAATTTTAATTACTCTTCAATTACTCTTTTTCTGGGCAGTACGGCAGCATAGTAGTGCTATTGGCCTACAACAAGAAGGTTGCAGGTTCGTTTCCCGGCCTGGGGCCTTTTTGTGTGGAGTTTGCATGTTCTCCCCGTGCCTGTGTAGGTTTCCTCCGGGTACTCCGGTTTCCCCCACCGTCCAAAAACATGCATGTTTGGGTTAATGGTTGACTCTAAATTGTCTAAGTGTGAGTGTGAGTGGTTGTTTGTCTCTGTGTGTCTCTGTATGTTGGCCCTGTGTTGGACTGGTGACCTGTCCAGTGTGAGCTGGGATTGGCTCCAGCACCCCCGCAACCCGGAAATGGATAAGCAGTAGAAGATAAATAAATGAATGAATAGCTCTTTTTCTTTTAGTTTTACTGCTATAGGCCTAGACTCACTGAATCCCAACCTCCCCCCCCTCTCTCTTTCTCTCTCTCTCACTCTCTCTCCCCCATGCATGTAAATTCAGCTTTACATGTCTCTAACTGTTTCTTCCTGGAGTCTGTGTTTTGTCCCTCCTGTCCTCTCTCTTCCTGTCCCCGTCCTACAGGTGCTGAATCATCTCTGCTCCATGTTCCTGCTCAGTACCTGGTGCTGCCAGTTACCTTTAGTTATCATTACACACTACTACTCACTTCTCATTGTAACCTCTTCTTCTCCCCTCCTGCTAATATTTACTGGTGCACATTTAGAACTACCGGGTTGCAATCACTGTATGTTTTGTTTGTATTTTCCATGGCATCTTCTCTCCTCCTGTCCCCCCCCCTCCTCTCTTTAACGCTCACTGTCACTGTGTCTCTCTCACTGCCTCTGCGTCTCTATCTGCCCCCCCCCCAATCTTTCCCTCTCTCAACCCAACCAGTCCATGCAGATGGCTGCGCTCCTTGTGCCCAGTTCTGCCTCAGGTTTCTGCCTCTTAAAGGAAGTTTTCCTTGC
The DNA here is from genome assembly GCA_034769265.1 of Remorina albescens. Taxonomy (NCBI): domain Eukaryota; kingdom Metazoa; phylum Chordata; class Actinopteri; order Carangiformes; family Echeneidae; genus Remorina; species Remorina albescens. Next base: position 4,137,290 of record CM068495.1, on the reverse strand, counting down.
CATTGTCGCCGAGCGCTTGCTCTTGGAGGGATATGTCGGGTCTCTTTAACACCTCCATAAAGGGTTTGGTCTCAACCTGCTCTATTTGTAAAGTTCTTTGATGGAACTATGTTATGATTTGGTCCTAGAAATAAATTTGTTTTGATTTAATTTGAGAGAGGAATGCTCTGATAGCATGTAATAGCTGGATCCCCCATTACGAGAAATAGGAGAAATACGAGACAACATTCCTTGGTTGGATGCATGTTAAAAGGATATCTTTATGTCCACGTTGTGATGGAGAGACTGTAGGAGTTGGGGTCAGACCAGGTTTGGAGTACTATTTAAAAATGATGTTTGGGTTCAGGGCAGGTTCTGTTTTTTGATGGTTATCTAGATTTTGTTTACATGTGTAATCATGGGAAACAGACAAGATTATGACCATGACCAACACCTGTGTGGCAGTAAAATAAACTCACTAATTCAGCTTACAATTCCCACAGTGGGGAGTTTTGGATGGGCTTGGTACAGCCTGTGCTGCACTCTAACTGGCAGAGTTCAGTCTTAGAGAGGTTTTGTTCCTCCATGTGGATGTCTATAGATATTGATTGTCACCCCATCTATGGGCACATATAGAGAGTCTGCGCATCAGCTCTTCCATGTGAATCTTCCCAGTTGTCCAGTAGTAGGCCAAGCTGACATGACAGTGCTGATCTTTTGAGGAACAGAGAACTGGAGAATCCAAAATACAGAGAGCCATTTCAGCCTGGGGCCCTTCTGTGTGGAGTTTGCATGTTCTCCCGGAGCCTGCATGGGTTTACTCTGAGTCCTCCAGACTCTAAATTCCCCACAAGTCTGAATGTGAGTGTGAGTGGTTGTTCACTTTGTCTGTCTCTATGTTGTGGCCCTGCGTTAGACTGGCAACGTGTCCAGGGTGCACCCCGCCTTCGCACAGAGCATTGGCTGGGAAGTCTTCCGCGACCCGGAAACTGATAAGTGGTAGAAAATGAGTGAGAGTGAGTGAGTGGAATGATTATTGGGGGGGGGGGGGTAAACAGGAAAGCACAGAGAAAATAAAGAAAAGGCCAGAATAATAAGTGTTAGCCCACCTCTACTTCTATCAGAGTTATCACAATGTCGCCAATCTTTTAAAACCCCACTGGATGATTTGAAAAGGTGCTGGCACAAAGCTGAGCACAGTTGTTTTTTGTCATTGAGAGGCTGCTGGCCCACCTTTTGATCAATTTGTATGTATGCCAACCAGTTCATTTCCAAAGGGGAAATGCTGCGTCACAATCATTATGCCACTCCCTAACCCCATTAAATGTTTCTGCTTCCAAAAGTCACATCATCTTTGCAGTGTTATTGCACTTGAAAAGATTTGTCCTATCTGACTTCTATTGAATTCTGAAGTAAGTTCCTTCACACTTGCGAAGGAAGTTACTTCAGATTTGAATCAGTCTGACGCTTTAACTGGAGTATTGCTGCCTTTCCTCTTAAGTTTTTATCCACCGCTTCTCATCCTCAGTCTTTGATAGTAACACCTACAGCAGGGGTTGGCAACCTTCAGCATTAAAAGAGCCATTTGGGCGCGATTCCCACCAAATAAAACCCACCTGGAGCCACAAAGCCTATATGACCACTATAATGAAGATAATTCCATTTAAGTTATGCAAAGTATATAAGAACTGTATTTTTTGCATTTATGAAATAAAAGAACTAGGTTCTGTTTTCCTCAGAAGTTTTTTTTTTTTTTTTTTGATGTATCCATGGTTATCTTACTGGGGGTTGAGAGCTCAAAATAAGTTACCAGACTTGTGGCAACAGGTAACAAGGTGGGATGCATATTTCGATCGCCAATATATATGTATATATATATATATATATATATATATAAATAAAATTTTTTTTTAAATTGAATAGCCATTATTTATTCACATTATTTTCTCAAAGCCACAGGGAGCCAAAGCAGAGGGATGGAAGAGCTGCATGTGGCTCTGACCCCTGGCCTACAGTCACATCTCTACCTCAGACACTCCAGTTGGCTCCAGTGGGTGATATCACATCCAGTCAGCGTGTCTCATTCAGAGGCCTAGCTGTCAGCTGTTTGTAGTAGCTTGTAGCTAAAGTCTCTGGGATCAATCCTGGTTTTTTTTTAAGAATGTTTTTTTAGAAGTTGGTCTGAGTTTATTGTAGTGACAGAAGAAAGACAGAGATACATGGAGGATAAGATTTTTAGATCATTACTGCTCAGAAGAATGAGCAGAGCTCCTGATCAGATAAAGATAGAAACTCAACTCTAGAACAACCCAAACACCGTTGGAACCTTTCTGTGTTGATGAATTCTTCAGTTATTATACTTTACAGATTTTTACAATTTAATCACCTTTTTTTGTTTTTTACTTCCTTCTCCTATTACAATGAAAAACATTGTCATTGGGTGAGATATGTAATTAGCTGAGAATGTGGTGATTCTGAGTATTTGGAAACGATCACAACTTTACGCAGAAAAACACAAAGGAATGTTTACTGTCTTACCGTGGCTTACCGTCTGAAGGATTAATTTTCTAATTTTAACACAAAGCTGTAGAGTTAACTGAACAAACATTACCTGAAATTGAGGTTTCGGCCACCAGTGGGCTTCTCAGGCAACAATCAACAGCAGACAACAAGATCTAGCAAACAAAAAAATTTCAAGCCACTTGTGGTTTTTAGACATAGTAAAATCAAGGAAATCGAAACCTGAAATATTTCCTATAAAATCTGACCTTTTATGGTTACAGGTAAAAGGGTAAGGTTAATACCAAAAACATTTACTAAGCTCCTGAATGCCAGGAAAACACGCAGCAAACATTGTGAAAATCTATAAGTAGTTGCAGAGATCATTTCTTCAGCAATCTAATAGGGCAAAGGGGTGAAATGACTGTCATTGCCATCACAGTAAGGAAGCAAATATTCTTTCACGAAAGCATCCATATGTGTGCCTGTAGTTCCCTTAAACCGCTTTCCAAAGTTACTCACGCTCCACCTCAATGCTGCTCTCCCATCAGACTCATTCCATCATGCCAGTCTGCCCTCGCTCTGACATCTTTCCCATCCCATGTTGTTGCTTTGTCGTTCCCTGCTGTGCATTCACGTCTCACAAACCTCCTCGAGCAACACTTCCAGCCTGAGCCTAATCCAGCCAGACACTCCGAACCTGTTGGCTCAGGGTCTTCTCACCTTCTGCTGAGCCTGAACCAGCCAGACTGCCTCATGGGTGCTCTCTGTCAGTGGCAATATGAAAGGCTTCTTATTTGAAGGCTACAAAAAGCCTCTTCAGCACTAACTGAGAGAGGCAGAGTGACGGAAAGGGCACTCAGACAGAAAGAGAGTGTCTATGTGTGTCTGTGGTCTTGTTTTATGGTATCAGTGGGGTCCAAAAGGAGCCGGCTACACTTATAGAGCCCGACAATCTGAAATACTGGACCTTACAAGTTTGAGGGTGAAGTCTTGCTTTCCTGTTTACAGCCAGAATGATGTTTAGGTTAGGGTAAGGGTCTAGCATTCTCTAAATGTCAGGTCCCTACAAATACAGTACAACATGAGTGTGTGGGTCTGTGTGTAAGTTTGGACAGGACTGCGTGTGTATACATGAGTGGCTGTGGGTGACCTGAGGTCAGGTTTTGTAGGAGTTATCTCTAAAATCCAGCAGACGGTCTGCAGGGAGCAGTGCGAGGCAGCTGAAGCAAGGTTCAGGGGCAGAGTCAGACTGTCAGTACACCACAGCTGAGATACTGAAATCAAAACCCTTCCATCAGAGGCATGAAAGTAAGACATAAGTGTGAGCCCTCTGATGCGCTGAACTTTTGCAGGAAAGATGGAAACAGCTTAAGAGCATGTTTGAGATTAAGTGATAAATACCTATCAAACCCTCTTAGTTGAATGATTAACATTGAACACATGGGTATTATTCAGAGCGTTACCCACTTCTCGCAACTGTTCCTCAGTTTCAGCTGTGCCAGTAGTTGCTGCAGATGCTTATCTGCGATCTAAATTCATTTGGTCTTGCGTTTATTTGTGTGATTTGTCAGAAGAGGCCTCCAGCTAAATTTGCGATGAATGAAGGGAAGGGAGGAAACTGCTGTGATCTTTTGTTCAAATCCTTTCATCGTTTTCCTGACAAGCAACTACAAATGAGTACCCCTTTAAGGAGCGAGGGTGAAAGTAGTGTGCGGCTGTTATTGTGATGCAACCCATCTTAAAAACATTTGCCCTGTAAGCGAAACTGACAATGAACATGGCTTGTACTAAAGAACCTTGTACCATTAAAGCTTTATAGCCTTTTTACAAAAAAATTAGGAGGTATACCTGGATAAATCTGCTATTTAAAGCCTTTTGACTCCTTTTCACTTTCCCTTGCATTTGTCTTTTTGGTCAGACTGAGGACATACGACTGTGAGGAGCAGGGTCATTACATGTTTGTACAGAGACACACACGCACATTGATGCAGGTCAGCCGCTAGCTGCTGTGCAAGCACATTAACAGATCTGCCAGGTCTCATTTCTGGGTTGTGCAACTTTAAAGTTTAACATTCCTCACTCTTAGAGGAAGGTGTAGCCGAGGCGTCTCTACACATATCAACATGGAAAGTTAGCGGGTTCACGTAGGTGTTGTGTTCGCATCAATGCTGATCAGAGCTGGAGTCAATAAAGATGTGCAATTGTAGCCTTTTCCATTGCTGACAAAAGCCAAGGTAAACAAAGCTTCACCAACTTTTGGTTTGGGAGCTTTGATGCAGCCAATGGTGTAACCAGGAAGTAAACAGTCCAGGCCATGTGACACTGTATATATTTCATTTCATCATGATTGAATATTTTCTGGAAATGCATCACATTTGTTGAGTTTTTTTTAGAGACTTAGAAAACTTTGAAAATGTTCTTACAGTCTCCATTGATACCAATAGGACTCAAGGTGAAGGATAATTGCTTACTCTTTCCATCCTTATCCATCTTAGCTTTTTCAATCTGTCTTCTATATGTGTGTGCATTGTGTAAATCATATTGAACTAAAGCCAATTTCTACACCCTCTGATCCATATAAACTATTTAGTAAGGGAGTATTTTTCTTACTTATTGCGGGAGTATTATTGGTTCAAATTTATCATCATAGACCCATCAAAGAGTAGACTCTCACATGAATTCTTTCATTTTTGTTTCTGCTGCTCATTCCACTTCTTCCCCAGGGATCTTTAAATTTTTATCTTGTCTTTGCAGACCAGTCCTCCAAAGCCAAAAACCGTAGAAAGAGGAAGTTGGTCAAAAACCCTAGAGGTGAATCTGAAGGAAAGTAGTGCTGACAAGCTGTAGAAGGTGCAAAATACTGACCTGTGGCGACCTGAAAATAGTTGAGTAGTAGCTTGAAAAGCTGATATTTTTCCATTTTTTTGGATTGGACTGAGAGGCACACATGAAAGATTGAACTGCAGCTTCATCATTTATTATGACTTTTAAGAGCGTGAAGCCTCATGCTAACAAGGGCAGATCCAAATCACTTTAAATTTTTTTAGATATTTTCGTTGGAGCTAATGGAGCAATTAAATCTGCTAGTTGTCAGGAAGGAGTGAATGCAATAATCTGATGATGGCAATTAGTAGCTATTGCTGACATCTCACTTGTGCTGTGGTGAAGACGCATTTACAGCAACATCACACGCTTGCATTTCCTCCAAAATCCCTAATTCAGAAAGGCTACTGATGGAATGTGACACAGTGCATTTGAAGTGTTTCGCACCCCAACGGCCTTATTTGATGTGTTCGATGGGGAGATCATGTTTGGGGGAACAGGGTAGAAAAGGGTTCAGCAACTCTAAGTGCCCCTGAGCCAAACACTACAGCAACACAACAAGTTTGGTCTCAGTTCCATTTTTTGCCCCTTCAGTGGCCAGAATATTATCATAGGCTATTTGAAGATATTGATTTAATTGGTAAAAATGCAGCAAGAATTGGATTTGTTACCGTTGATGCGTGAGGTTGTGGATCAGATATACAACTGCATTCTGTCTGCTATTTTTGGAGGTCTGTCAAGACAACAAAAGAAGCTTCTTTCTTTCCAGAATAAAACCTGTCAATAATTTACAAATTGAAAAAAAAAAATAAAAATCTGTGACTGTCTGTTAATCTTGTTCACTCCCAACATGGATAAAAGTATAATAAACATCTATCTTCAGGTGAGAGTACATTCTCTATTTGGCCATAAAAGCTAAATGTTGCATTGTCACTCTGATGAAAATTGTTTATCACCATAATCAAATAGGCCACATATTACTGCTGGTGGCGTAATTGCCAAAACTGGCAAACAGGCCACCATTTGCTGACTACTGCCTTAGCCCTGTCAGTGTCAATGCATATCTACTTGTCATGGTCTGTTATTAACTTTAAATATGGATGTATCTCGGATAAAAATCAGTCTGGAGTGTGTTACCACGTATACACAATGGTTCAATTAATTCGTTTTAAACATACCTAGTAATTTTAGGTCAAAGGGTTATTTCATGTGAAAACTGATTTAGAAAAATCACGACATACAGATGGGTGTCACAGTGACATAGTGGTTCGCACTGTTGCATCACACCAAGCGTGATCTAGGTGCTAAAACATTTCCATGTTGACTCTGCTTATTGTCATATGAGGTTAATTGGTGACCCTAACTACCCATAGGTCTGCATAAATCACTGTATGATTCTATTTGATTCTATTTGTCAGCTGGATCAACTGGCAACCTGCCCAGTGTCTACTCCACCCCGTCACCCTGCGCGGATGCGTAGAATGGGTAATGGAAGGATGACTCACGACTGACGATGACTAATATATGCAAACATTCGTTCTGTGTTGTAAGATTCAGGCACACATCAGCTGTTGTCCGTTTTATATATGTTGAATGGATGAAAGTACAATTGTTTGGTACAATAGGTAGAATTTAAAGAAATGAAACCCTGAAATCAAATGGCACTAGTTTATTTTAAAGCTCCCATGTTTCAGCCCTTGCTCGAGGATGCACTTGTGGTTTTAAGAAGAAAAAATAACTTCAGTGTAGTAGCAGTTTCATGTCGGGCAGCACGGCGGCGTAGTGGTTAGTGCTGTCGCCCCACAATAATAAGGTCACAGGTTTGGTTCCCGGCCTGGGGGCCTTTCTCTGCGAAGTTTGCATGTTCTCCCCGTGCCTGTGTGGGTTTCCTCCGGGTACTCCGGTTTCCTGCCACCATCCAAAGACATGCAAGACATCTAGGTTAACTGGTGACTCTAAATTGTCCATAGGTCTGAATCTGAGTGTAAGATGTTGTTTGTCTCTGTGTGTTGGCCCTGCGATGGACTGGTGACCTGTTCAGGGTGTACCCTGCTCTTGCCCAGTGTGAGCTGGGATTGGTTCCAGCACCCCCCTGAGACCTGGAAATGGAAAAGCGATAGAAGATGGATGGATAGTTTCACGTCTCCTCTGTCTGATTTCCCTCTGGAGGCCGGTCACAGCAGACTTTTTTCCCCTTGACCACCAGTTAGGGCTCATTGTGGAGCTGTCCATGGTGCTGAGCTGCACAACTGTTGCCACCATCTTGACTCGGCAAATAGCATGCATCTTGGCTCTGATCACACGCGAATCTTTTCAAGGTGGGTCAATATCCCCCCTTTTATCACCTTGCTAAGTTATATCTGTAAGAAATGCTCACAGAGAGGACATTTGGATTCAAACATGCCAGTATTTGCCACTTCAAATGAAGGCAGCCATCTCATTTGTATAATTGCATATAAAAGCATACTTGCTGCCTTATTGGATGAGTAGAAATATAAGGCCTAAATGTGCCAACAGCGAGGCTTTTGCTGTGTGAAGTAATAAGATAAGAGAGTTGTTGGCACAAAATCAAAAGTGACATCAGTTGATAGGAGAAGATTCATGCGTCTTGAGAGCGGTAAAAAAAAAAAAATCAGACAGCTACATGAAGAGGTTAAATAGAGTTGAGATAAAAGTATAATCAAGGTGAGAGGATCTTCACCGAGCGGGGTGGAAAACAGGGCCCACAGAGAAAAGCCGAGCGTCAGTGAAGCAGAGAAAGTAGTGCAGAGGGACTGAGGAGGTAAAAGTGAGAAGGAAGGTTAAGTGAATTCCATCAGTGCTTTCGGTCTGAGGTAGAATCTCTTGCAAAGTTCAGTCGGGTATTACAGCACCACCGTGTATGTGTGACGTACACACACACACTTCACTGTCAGTCAGCCAATTAGGTTCAACTTGTGTGTCCAGACATAGAAATGGAGGACAAGCCAAATGGCTACAATCTGACATTGTGCACGTATACAAGCAAGCACTAGCAATATATATATATATATATGCTTATTTCTATAGAAACAACTGCAAAAATAAAAGCTGTTAATAAAAGGAAATAATAATTCAAGTTGTGTGATCATTTGGCAATCAATTGAATGTACGAATGTTTAAACTGCACATATTAAATTGCACAAGTTAAAGTTGTATGACATGGTCACCTGTGGGCAAAGCATGAAAGGTCGAGCTCCATGTGTTCTCTGATTATAAATCAGGTCCACATTCCATTAATTAATACTGTAGATCTCAAAGGTTTCAGTCCACAGAGAAATGCTCACAGCCTGTATTCAGAAACTGAGCCTAAAACCAGCCCTCAGGATTTCTGGAACTTTGATGCCACATGAAACACCAAAAGCCACAACCACATGGTCTCACCATGTAACTTTGCAGGTTTTGACTGTTTGCCTGAAATTTGCTCTTTCATTTTTTGGAGGGGATTTTATTGAATAATCATCAGCACAGTCCAATCAGAAGAGAGATTCAGAGCCCCAAGCCTTCTTCTGATTGGCTCACTGATCTTTTACTGGAGCTTCAATACAATAGGTGATAGTAAACTTTTTTATCTGACCAGAGAGAATTGTCTTCAGGTGCACCCAGAAAAAAAGTCATTCATTAATTCAATCATCTTCTACTGCTTTTCTGTTTTCAGCTCACATTGGGTGAGGGCAGGGTACACCCTGGACCTATCACAGGGCCAACACACAGAGACAGACAGAGACAAACAACTACTCAGACTCACACTCAGACCTACAGACAATTTAGAGTCACCAATCAACCTAAACATGCATGTCTTTGGACGGTGGGAGGAAACCCATGTAAGCATGGGGAGAGCATGCAAACTCCACACAGAAAGGCCCCAGGCCCAGGAACCGAACACACAACCTTCTTGTTGTAGGGGCAACAGCACTAACCACTATGCAACCGTGCTGCCCTTAAACATCAGGTGTCATAAAGTCAATGATATAACACTTTCCCTTTGCTTCCCACACGGTGCTGTGCGCGACATGTTGACGTACCACAACAGCCTCACTCCACTGCAATGACTTTCTGCTGCACCGCTTTTCTACACATGTATAAAATATCAATTTTTGCCGTAAGGCTCCTGCCACCAGCAGTGCTCCTACGAGCTTCGGGTCAAATCCTTCAAGCAATGTTTTAATGGCATTTCCTCCTTCGTTCAGCTCGCTGGAGATATAATAGTCGGGGTTAGTGGATAGCACTCTCACAACCACAAAATTTGTTACTGAAGGCAATGGCTGCAATAAAGATTAGACCATGAGTTAGGGCTGCTTTATATAGGCCTGTAAACACATTCATTGCAGTGTGGCATTTAGACATTTTAGAGATATCTGAGTTGCACTTTACTCATTAAACGTCGGCTGTCCCTCATAGCCATGTTAACTTTTATTGCCTCCGTTTTGCAGCAAAGTCTATTTACAGATTATAGATGGAAGTTGGCTTCAGATGAACCCGATCAAATCACAACAATCACAAAGTGATTTTAAAGAGCTAAATCTCACTGAGCCAATGCACTGTACAGGCCGTATGTGTGCGTGTCGTAGGGAGTGACGGATGATTAGGAGATGTGAAGGCACTGCAGTGTGCTCACTCAGCCCCCTGGGACAAGTGCCTGCCTCTCACTGTGTTATCAGCCCACTTACTGAACCCAGCGTCTGCCTTGCTCTCTGTACTCTCTCTCAATCTGTCAGTGAAGGCTGCGCAGTGAGTTAGGCTCTTTATGTCTAATTCTTTTTGAGCTCTGCTCCCACAACTGTAGGTTTGTTGTCTTGATTTTTCTTCCTTTTTTTAACATGTAAAGTTGCTCATTTAACAGAGTTCTTCCTATTTGGAAATCCACATATTTGATGTCAATACCAATAGCTTTGTTTTAAAACGACACCAGGGAGCCTCTAGGAGAAAAAGTGCCATTTTGCATGGGAACCCCTCATGACTGTAGTATGAGGGGTCCCAGTGTCCAGTTTAATTTAAGTTGTTTAACTTCTACAGTTACCCTAAAAGCTCAAAGATGTGCGACTTAAGAAAAGTCTTGCAAAACAAACAAATCTGGAAAATGTGTTCATCAATTTTTTTGAATGAGGAAAAACATAAAAGACCCAGGTAAATGTGTCTTTGGTTAGTTCTTTTCAACCTGAGCGCACTCTTTCTCTGTCTGGATGGCGCGCTTAGTTGGAGCTCACGAGTTACCGAAATGGCTGGGAGTACCTCCGCGTGTTCGTGAACTCAGCGGGACCAGGCGACAGATGCCGAACCAACCCCTCCGTTGCGGCACTCCCCTCTCCAGCGACACTCCTCCCCGACGACCCGGCGACACTAGTCAGTGATGCCTCTGCGGCTAGCCCACTGTCGCGCTAGCTACGACTAGAGTACCTTTAGAGACAGAGTGGCTACAACTCCGTTCACTGCAATGGTTCAGTTTTTTCACAGCAATGGCGGCGTACGGAGACCCTCGAAAGTTCCTGCAAGTTAGCATAAGCTAACCGCCGCTCAATGTATTTCAATGGAGCAGAATGTCGGATCTACACTTTTTCAAGGTAAAATGTTTGCATAATCGTATTGCCACATCAGTTGTGCATCGAAATCAAATTGACATGAGTATTTGAGTATGTTGACGGATTGTCACCCTCTTGATCAGTAGATTTAGAGAATATAAACCGATAAAAGTTTAGGCTAGCACGCTGGATAATGATAGCAACAGATGCCACAGGCTGATAAATGCAAATTCTGTTCTTAACTATAACTTCATCCAACGCTGTTGATAGCGAGGTTAATATGTAGGGAGAGCTATTGTAGTTATCCCTTTATTTAATTTAAATTTATTATTGAGGCTGCAGAATGGGCAAAGCACATGATATGAAGATATTGATATTGATTTTCCTGTCCTTTTTTTTATACATTCTGCAACCTCAACCTATACATCTCCTTTTGATACAAACAACTTCCCTTGGCTTTTGTGTTATTTTCTCTGTTTTTATTTAAAAAAATATTAAACTTCCCTATGGTGTGGTCTTTGAAAATGTGCAATGCATTGTTTGAATATGATTACCTGGCATATTTTTTATTTTCACAATCTATGAAGGTGGTCATAATTTTTCCTGCTGACTTTAGCCATCCATATTTTCCCCCTGTCTCTGTCTTTGGGGAAGCTATACATGCGCACGCCTTTTTCAGAACGATTGGAGCATCCCCATGCAGTACAGCATACCACGGTGAAGACTGTATTCAGGGACAGCAGAGAAAACACATGGCTAGACATGCTGATCTATTAGAGTTCTATGCTGTTGTAAAGGAATTCATTTTGTTATTAAGTGCATTTGGAAAAACAAAGAGAGTGTGTGTGTGTGTGATTTATTATGTATAATCTGTAGAGAGTAAGTTTGGGATAGTTAACAGTGATAGAAATTCATATATTTGCCATGGATTTCCTGTAAGAAGTCATTATATTGTGAGTCCAGACTTGTGTAGTTACTTGGAAAACCATGTCTGCCTCAGTAAAAAAAAAACAACAACATAAAACTGAAAGTATTATATATATAATATTTATATTTTAGATTTTATTACTGTTATTACTGTCAGGTTTAGTGAAGGTAACAGACTTAAAAGCAATTCACACAAGTAGATATTGATAAGTAAGAGTAGTTAACAAAATGATATAAGTACATTTATATGCTATGAATAGAAATCAAAATTTTATGTATTGGACATGGATTTCCTGTAAAACAGTTATCATTATGTTGTGAGTCCAGACTTATTTTGTAGTCAGTTGGCAAATCATTGTTCGTCACTTGTTAGTCTGCCTCAGTCAAATCTGAAAGATAAAAGTAAAAAAAAAAGAAAATGTTACGATTTACATTGCTGTACACGACCATACAGGTTTAGTAAACTTAATATAGTTCAAATCAATTAACACAAGTATAAAAAAGATTGCACTGCAAAATATTTATTGATCATTATTTACCGATTATCATAGTTTTCCTATTGTTTTCTATTGCCTGCCAAGCACCTCCTGGAACTTTTGGGGGCTACATAGACCACGTGATCGGCGAGCGTTTTGAGCTTTCAGTGGCGTCACTCTGTCTCTAAAGGCACTCTAGCTCTGACTAGCTCCAACTCTCCACCTTGGCGGAAATTTTTTTTTCTACCCCGGTCCTCCCGGAAGTGTAACATCTCCGAGGTCATGAACTGTCTTAATATAACTTAACACGATTTACTTTTGAACGTTTTTTATTTTTTTTAGAAAACATTCAAACCCATTAAATTATATATATTTTAAAAGTCACTAATTTTAAACAGAAATTATTTATACATTTGAATATCTTATCTCACAGTATTATTTATGTAAATTTTAACTTCACCCCCTTAAGAGAAAACAAAATAAATACAACTGATTTATCAGAGTATTACAGGTGTAATGCAAGTGCACGAGTGCAAGAGCTTTTCCAGGGAGCACCACTGCACGTCGAAGCCTCCAGATAGATAGATCATCCCCCTCCATCATCATGACCTCCCTCCCCTCCCTATCAAGGCATTGTACAGTCTGATGGAATGAGGTATAAAAGATGACCTTAGTCTTTCAGTGGAGGAGCTCTGTGACAGTAGTCTGTCACTGAAGGAGCTCCTCTGCTTGTGAGAAGACATTGTGTGCGGGGTGGCAGGATCGCCCTGAGCCTTGACATGGTCCTCTGCTCAACCACTGTGTCCACAGAGTCCAGGCTCAGACCGACAAGAGAGCCTGCTCTCTGGATCAGCTTGTTCAGCCTCTGTGTATCTCCCCTTTTGCCGCTGACATCCCCAAACACTACAGCATAATACAGCACCCTGGACACAAAAGGACTGCTAGAACATGTAGATGAGGTTGGAGCAGATATTTAAAGAAGCAAGGCTCCTCAGAAAGAACATTTTGCTCTGCCCCTTCTTATACCCACAGTCAATGTGAGTTTGTACTTTGGTTGTCTGCCATTTTGGATTTTTGAAAATAGAATAAACCATATTTGGAGGATTATGTGGAACCGAGGAGGACTGAGGGGTAAATCTGATCTGCTCTGTGCTCTCTGCTGATTGCAAGGAAGGTAGCCATGTAGCCACAGCCCTAATGCATCCCTTTCTCTTTTTTCCCCATTAGACCATCATTTAAAAATGAAAATCTCATTGTATTGAAAACTTGAAACTAAATATTGAGATCATAAACCATAAACGAAGAGAATGTTTCCTGAACTAATAAATCCCGTGAGAAGTAGGGTCCATTTTCACATAGACCTCAATCGAATATGACTTCTTTATACAACCAGTGAGCATGCCCCCTAATGCTCATTAGATAGAATGCATGCATATAAGCAGGATTAAGAAAACTGAGCAAGTGAACATGTGATATATGTATTTTGAGCCAAACATGAAAGTGTCTCCCAGCTATGATCATCAATTTTTCTGTGTTGCCTAGGAACCCTCCTGTTGCGTTGGAAGTATTTGCTGTGAATTTTGTTGCATCAAATTTTGATGAGAAAGCAAAGTTGGAGTGTGCTGAGCTCCCAGGGCCACTGTAGTTCTAGCTATTGAAAAAACTTGAAAAAGTATTGAAAGAACTTTTTAGAAATGACAGTTTTCTGCAGAGCATGATCAGGATTGAGATTTTAACAATCGTTTGACCGAATTTATCCCACATCTCCAACTTCAGATGTATCGATGGTCAAACCAACAGCAATCAGTAGTGGCTGATTAGTCCCTGGCTCTTGTCAGAGTCAGTTACTCTGACAAATTGGTTTGTCTTCAGGTTTCCTGACATTGACATGGGGCCTCCTCCCATGAGGCTTCACCTTTGACAAAGTGCCGCATGTTGTGGCTGACAATCCTGTCAGGCGTCTTCTTTTTTGGGGTCAAAGGTCAAAATGCCTAGATTAAAAAAGAAAAGGTCAAAGGAGACAAAGAGTGAGAGGGGTATAGGCGTAGAGGTGGTGCTAGATTGCGTCATCCCTCTCTCGCCCATGTGCTTTGGGTGCCTCCCCCCGCCAGCAGTTTAGGTGCATCCAGCTGCCCCTACTCACCAATTTGGGGGGTATAGATGTGGGGAGGGGGCATTCAGTATGTAGCATGGTGTGTTTGTTACTATTAAAAACCTGGCTGTCAATTTCTTTTGAACCCAGTTCCTTTGATTGCCTTTCTTGATTTAGTTAGTTCACAATTTTTTTCTTTTTCTCTTGCACGTTGTTCTTTTTCCTAATCTCTCTATTTCTCAGGAAACTTTTTCTTACTTTCCCTTGTCCCCTGATTCCACAACGTGGACGGTAACAGAACTACATTTAATATTAACTCCAATCAGCCATGTCAAGTCAACTCGCTGTTTCACATTTGACTACATGAAGCATTGCTGTGAAATTCAATCAAAAGATTTGATTTGAAACAATCTGGTTTTTTCCGCTTTTGTTTGATGTTGATGGACCAAGTCAAAAATGCAAAAAAGTATGCAAATGGGATGCCTCAGAGCAGCACTTCAAACTTTCTCTTGTCATATAAAGAGAGAGACAATAACATCTGAATCTGCAGCCTCCGCTCTATAGGCTGATTATCCCTGGGGAGATGGGGGAGGGGCCAGCTGGGGATAAGAGAGGTGGGAGACAGAGACAAAGAGACCTATTTTTGAAAATATTTGAAAGAACAAATGATATTTATATATTTTTTTCTCATTGTTAACTTTTAACCTTTAAAAACCTTTCACACTGTAATGATGTGAATTGCTGTCTGGCTGGGTATATACACTGCTCAAAAAAATAAAGGGAACACTAAAATAACACATCCTAGATCTGAATGAATGAAATATTCTTATTAAATACTTTGTTCTTTACATAGTTGAATGTGCTGACAACAAAATCACACAAAAATTATCAATGGAAATCAAATTTATTAACCCATGGAGGTCTGGATTTGGAGTCACACTCAAAATTAAAGTGGAAAAACACACTACAGGCTGATCCAACTTTGATGTAATGTCCTTAAAACAAGTCAAAATGAGGCTCAGTAGTGTGTGTGGCCTCCACGTCCCCATATGACCTCCTTACAACGCCTGGGCATGCTCCTGATGAGGTGGCGGATGGTCTCCTGAGGGATCTCCTCCCAGACCTGGACTAAAGCATCCGCCAACTCCTGGACAGTCTGTGGTGCAACGTGGCGTTGGTGGATGGAGCGAGAAATGATGTCCCAGATGTGCTCAATTGGATTCAGGTCTGGGGAACGGGCGGGCCAGTCCATAGCATCAATGCCTTTGTCTTGCAGGAACTGCTGACACACTCCAGCCACATGAGGTCTAGCATTGTCTTGCATTAGGAGGAACCCAGGGCCAACCGCACCAGCATATGGTCTCACAATGGGTCTGAGGATCTCATCTCGGTACCTAATGGCAGTCAGGCTACCTCTGGCGAGCACACGGAGGGCTGTGTGGCCCCCCAAAGAAATGCCACCCCACACCATTACTGACCCACTGCCAAACCGGTCATGCTGGAGGATGTTGCAGGCAGCAGAACGTTCTCCACGGCGTCTCCTGACTCTGTCACGTCTGTCACATGTGCTCAGTGTGAACCTGCTTTCATCTGTGAAGAGCACAGGGCGCCAGTGGCGAATTTGCCAATCTTGGTGTTCTCTGGCAAATGCCAAATGTCCTGCACGGTGTTGGGCTGTAAGCACAACCCCCACCTGTGGACGTTGGGCCCTCATACCACCCTCATGGAGTCTGTTTCTGTTCTTCCTTGCACAAAGGCGGAGGTAGCGGTCCTGCTGCTGGGTTGTTGCCCTCCTACGGCCTCCTCCACGTCTCCTGATGTACTGGCCTGTCTCCTGGTAGCGCCTCCATGCTCTGGACACTACGCTGACAGACACAGCAAACCTTCTTGCCACAGCTCGCATTGATGTGCCATCCTGGATGAGCTGCACTACCTGAGCCACTTGTGTGGGTTGTAGACTCCATCTCATGCTACCACTAGAGTGAAAGCACCGCCAGCATTCAAAAGTGACCAAAACATCAGCCAGAAAGCATAGGACCTGAGAAGTGGTCTGTGGTCACCACCTGCAGAACCACTCCTTTATTGGGGGTGTCTTGCTAATTGCCTATATTTTCCACCTGTTGTCTATTCCATTTGCACAACAGCATGTGAAATTGATTGTCAATCAGTGTTGCTTCCTAAGTGGACAGTTTGATTTCACAGAAGTGTGACTGACTTGGAGTTACATTTTGTTGTTTAAGTGTTCCCTTTATTTTTTTGAGCAGTGTATTATTGTATATAGACAAAATGTAGAAAAAAGATTAAGCCACTTCTGGTTTATTCCCCTTTAACCCTGATATAGTCTGCTCAGCTTTGCAACCTGAGCTCTCCACTAAAATACAAAAGTTAGAATTTTCATAATGCTAGATTGAGGATGGACGAATGCACACATTTTCAAATAAGATTTTGTGTCTTTTGTATGTTTGTTTGTTCCTGTTTAGTTTTTGGCATTTGACTAAACTGAGCTTTTTTAACACAGTACACCAAGAAACTATCAAAAGTATTCAGAAACAATTAAAATATCCAAAGACTGCTCAATGGTTAAGTGAAATAAATTCTCTTACAAACCAAATTTTCTGTAAACATGCATAGTAAAAATACCTACACGTGTTAGCTGCTCTCTGCATTCATGGAAAAGAAATCTCACTGATCCTCTCATTGGTGAATTCATACTGCAAAGTGTGGCTGCTCATCCAGCTAATCAGTGGAGGGTCATGGTAATAAATTCTACACTCAGCATAAGCACTCAGCACATCAAAGGCAACTTTCGCATGTCCTTCATGTTATTGAATAGAAATGTGCTCTTGATCATTGCTAGCACGGCATCGCCAGCGTTTGTCATCCTGTTGACTACTGTGAGATGCCCGTCGGCATTCAGAGAGAATGCTCCCAGTATGTGGCCATGATTAGCAACTGGGACTAGCCCGTTGGCCTTTGAAGTCAGGACCCTGAAGGGGACGTCAGGTGATGAATAGAGATTCACACCAGGTTGTTCTAATTAAAATCTGTTATCCTGGAAGAAATCTGAACGTCTGTCTTGCACAATATATAAGACTACTTCTTATTCAAATGAATCTTAGTGGTTATTTTTATTAGTAATTAATTTCCTGCTTTAATAAGTTTCAATGTAGTTCACTCCTAGGGCTGCAAACAAGCCTAATGGGCAAAACAACAGGGTTCCCGAGCTGCAATCATTTGTGGTTATTTGTCCACCAGCCATCGTTGAAAGCACAGGAAACCATATTTTGGAAGAGAAGGTTGAGCTGGTGGAGTGGGATCTGGATCTGACATTCTGAATGGGACCTAAAATTACATTGTATATTCAGTTATAATTGGCTGTTGGCATGAGCTGGAAAGATAGAACACTTATTTCTCATGCAGATGAGGTCAAGCCAGAGAAGCAGTGTTTCCCAAGTTAAAGTTAGATATACACATCTATAAGAAAGACAGTAAGTGTAAGTGATATATGTCTTGATAAGGGTTTGAGACCTGTTTGTACACTGTAAAAAAACGGTAAAAGCACTGGCAGCAAAGTTCCCAAACGAATACTGTAAAATTACAGTAAATAACTGTATCACAGAACTACATACAATAACTGTAAAAATACAGAGCAGCTTTTTACAGTCTAAATCAATTGAAATACGTTATAGTTGATAAATTCCCATTATACTGTAAAATAACATACATATGTCAAAAAACATAAAAATCTGATACTTTTCAAATTAATCTCTGTAATTTCACGGTATATATTATTTATTTTAGGAAAGAGCCAAATCTATCTACAGTAAATACATGTTAAAATACTATTTTTCCCCAAGTACAATAACAACGTTGTAACGTATAAAAACAAACTAGGTTCATAAAATTAAAGATAAATGTCTGCAAATGTACAGTATTTATCTGTCATTTTAGAGAATTAGATTAAAAAGCAACCATTGGACAGTGGAAAAACAAGCTAAATACATCACAAATACATCAAAAATAGCTACATTTAAGGCCAGTCCCTGTTAATTAAGGGTATTTAGTAGTCATTTCTTGTCCATCTACACTGATTTGCTGGATAATTGTGGTTTCCCCAAGTAGGAAAAACAATGACACAATGTATAAACAAAATATGTACCTTTAATCAAATAGGAATTTTTGCACATTTACAGTATTACAGTAGTTATTTTAGAGAACTGGACAATGGGAAATTAAACACTGTACATCAAAATACATTAAGAGGTATATTTAAAGATGCTATCTGTAAATTTAGGGTATTTAACAATCATTTTAGTAAACTGAACAAATATTCACTGGGAGTCACTCTCTATCATATATCAAATATATGTAACCCGTCTCAATTTAATGTCTCTGTTGTGTCCCGAGTTGGAAAGGAGACGCAGGAGTCAGGACTGGATCTCTTTACTTGGCAACTGTGGTGACAGACAGAAACACAGAAATTGTGAGCTGTGTGAGCTAGAAAAGGCTTTTTAACATATGAAATGTTACAATAAAATAATCAATTTTGCACAGTAAAAGTAAATTACAAAAAATATCACAAATTGGTCCTTTAAACAGGTTAGTCTCTGCTTTCTCTGCTTCCACATTTAAAGTTCAACAGCAAACCCAAAAATAAATGACATCAGTAATTCTGTTTTTTTTTTCTTTTTTTTTTTTATAGATTAGCAATTAGGTAATTAAACTTAATATTGTAACCAGAAAACGCATTTCACTACCTCAGTTTAACATTTAAATCCAAATGGACTAATATCACATTCAGCAGCCATCTGTATCATTTAGCAGCAACAACATGTACAGAGCAAACAGACCCAGAGATTAACACTCAACACATTTAAACACTCTGTAATTTTGTATGTCTTTGTTATCATGGACAGCAATCTCTAAATTAATACCTCAAATTTAATGTAAAATTGCATTTGAATATGAAAAAAATATGTTAAATTACGTTTAAAAAAACGAATGATAATGTAATATTATATGATAGTTAATCACTTGTAATTCTAAAGGTAAATCTTTAAATTACTGCTAGTATCTGTTAATTTACAGTTATTACATTGTCTTGTGGAAAATGGTAATAAACCTGTAAAAAAAATTCCGAAATTTGTATGTAAAATTTCAGTTTAAAGATGTACAAATACAATAAATTGTCATTAAAAAACATAATTTTTAATGTAATTTTAAATTATGGTTAATTAATTGTAATTTTAAACGTAAAACCTAAAATAACTGAAAATCTCTGTAAATCTACTGGCATTTCATTGTTTTATTAGAAAACAGGAAAAATATGTAAAAAATTACACAACATTTCCTGTAATTTTACTTTTTTTTTTTTACAGTGCACACAGAATTGGCAAGTTCTTCAATACCAGCCTGACCAATATGGAAGTTATGGGTTTTGAAAATTTCTGTAATTGTACGCTTTGTAAGAGGCACACTAGCAAACACAAACAAATGCCCAAAAGCTGCTGTGTGGTAGGGTGCACTGCTAACAGGGTAAAAAACCCTGAGCTAAGTTTTTATGAGATGCCGAACAGAAAAAATTTGCCTTTAATACGAGAGAAGTGGATACAGGCAGTAAGACGAGAGGCGCCGTCAGCGTCAGCCTTGAAGACTGGGCAGTCAGAGTCCGCTGGTTTATGGTGGAACACAATTTGGATCCATTCACTTACAAAAAGAGTTATCGGCATCCAAAGATCTGTAATTTCTCATTGTTGTGTGAGTGTATAATCCTAACAAAAAGGAAGATAAATAACAAGCAATGAGCCCTCACTGGATACTCTTCTCATGCCAAGCTTTTATTAGAATATTTTGTAACATAAGGGGTGTAATGTTAAATTTTATAAAGCTAATAAAAAGATAATACAGCTATGCGCATTCATTCTTTTAAACTCTAAGTTAAGGTTGCTGAATTGGCAAGGCTAACTGCAGGAGCTGAAGCTAACCAAGGCTAACTGTAGGAGCTGAAGCTGACCAAAGCTAACTGTAGGACCAAAGCTAACCAAGGCTAACTGTAGGAGCTGAAGCTGACCAAAGCTAACTGTAGGACCAAAGCTAACCAAGGCTAACTGTAGGAGCTGAAGCTGACCAAAGCTAGATATCAAGAGATATGTGAATTACTTACCTCATGCCAAAGGATTCACTTCACGTGCGCTCGTTAACGTCTCAACCCACTTTTCCGCATCCGGTGGGCGTGGGGCATGCGCAATAGCTGACGATATCAGCATCATTGGTTTGATGGACCTCATTCTCATTGGATTGCCATGAATGAATTTAACTCATCAGAATTTTCTTTGAGTCATGTTCAACAAACAAGAATGAAGCATTTAATGAACATAAACATGAGTTATTTGTGTATTGTAAACATATTACTGCTTTGCTAATCAAACACATGCCCTAGTTGATTTTTTTGAGTGTGCTAATGTCGCCCAGCAACCAAATGTAGCTTAAAGTTCTAAAGACGTCGTATGAGTTTGGTGTTTGTGGGATGGTCTCAGATTACACATTTAATGGTGGAGAGAGGCTAAAAGGGAAACAGTGAAACACCAGTCTTTCTCTATATTCATCTGATTGCCTACATTTTGGCGTTATACCTTTTAATATATGAATATTTTTCTCCCTTTTAATCATCCATGTGAGATCAGTAATTAGCTTTTTGGAGTAAAAGTGATGAGCATTTTCCCAATGCCTAAGGAAAAAAACAGAGAAGCATCTTTTCCAGTAAAAGCAATTAAGCTTTCGAGCATTCTTTTGTCTTTGTACGTCCTCTGTTGTGCTTCCGCTCTCCAGCGTGGTTATGGAGAAACAAAACAGTGTAGTGAAGGGTGATGATGGGATTGTTTGTTGAATGGATTGAGTGAAACAGAGAGGAGAGTGGAGAGGATCTGCCACTCTGACTGCCAACATCATCTCCTGTTTAAGGATTCACAGCCAACTTCACTTGGAAGATTTGCTCCTTTTTTATGTCCTCATCTC
The DNA here is from genome assembly GCA_034769265.1 of Remorina albescens. Classification (NCBI taxonomy): domain Eukaryota; kingdom Metazoa; phylum Chordata; class Actinopteri; order Carangiformes; family Echeneidae; genus Remorina; species Remorina albescens. Next base: position 4,115,940 of record CM068495.1, on the reverse strand, counting down.
CGCTCACTGACTTCACATGTAAAACACCAGAAATCAAACCCCACAGATGCAACAGAACGTAAACACGGCAGCTTGAAGATACTGTGTTCAGGAAGCACCTCCCCAAGGATAATGACAGGCATGTCATCTAGATAAATGACCCCATTTACTCTCCTTCATCCTTCTATTCACCTGCGACATGGGTGCAAGAAGTGGGTGCTACAGATAATAAGTGGATGCATAGGGGTGGGGTTGCCTCCGCTGAGCCAAATCTAGCCACCAGAAGTGGGTGAGTCATAGCTTAACTACATTAGAGGAGGAATAACCTACGACAAGCTTGTAAGAAGTGTTTAATCTCAGGAGAAAGAGAAGGAGAGAGGGGGAAAGATAAGTGGCACTGCTAAGTGGACTTGTCATGAAATTGATTGCTATTATTGCCACTTCTTTACTTGGCTCACATTTCAGTCAGTGGACTCAAATGCATTTAATGGAAAGCTTTCTGCGAGAGTAACCTGATTTTTCATCTTCATCTAAATTTGAAACCATGGTTCAATGAAAGGAGTCGGGAATTATGGGACACACTGATGGATTTTTGCAAGTTTTTTCTTTCCACATATGCTTTGCTGTGATTGTGTTAGGAGTTTAGTAAGTTTAGTCGGAGTACACTTCAAAAGGGAGAAGTAGGTCTACCGCGCTACAGAGGGATAAAGTGAAGATTACCTTTTCTTTTCACTGTGTTAAATGAATACCGTGAAAAACAAAACTAGAGCTTTGTCGCAGCTCAGGGGCTGCATTCTTTGGAGGAGACCATTTATAGCCGTTGTAGACCGCAGAGTCCAAAATGAAATAAGATGGTCTGGTCTTTAGAGGATTTTTGTTTTGCAGTACCAGCTGTTTTTGCCCATTTAACAGTGTAATCCTCAAGCTCTCTGTCTTTTTTTTTTATTGCCATATTAATTTCAATGCTGGCTTGCAATGAATCTTGGGATAGGATGGATTGCGAAGCCTTTACCAGTTAATCAGTGGTAAGTTCTTCAAAAGTGTATGTTAAAAGTTTTACCACTTTACCTTGCTGTCAAATATCCCTTTCCTTTGGAACTACTGGTCATGAACCAATAAACTGCAAGATCACTAAGCAGCAGCCAGCACACTGTAGCCGCACACTGTGCTTGCAGGAAGTGAATACCCATGGGTCCCTCTCCAGGAGCCTGGACTCCAGTGGTGCTTGAGGACTGGAACATCTTCATGAGAGGGAAACTTCTGTTTGGACAGTTTGATTGGAGATAGTCTGTCATCCATACTTGAGGTGATGAAAGCCTGGAGGGGGGTTATTACAATGCTGCAATGACAGAAGAGAGAGATAATTTTGAAACTTGACAGTTGGACAGCTTACAGATTTATTGGCTGAGGGCCGCCATGACAGGTTATAATTGGATAGAGCTTATAAAATAGAAAAACGGTGCTTGTGAATTAAAAGGTATGTGCAAAGGATTACTCTGCAGTAGGAAATAAATGTAAACATGTAAAACTTCTTTCATTTTGTTGTTCAACACCTAACCATGGTATTGTATACTTATTTGCTACCTCATTTTGAAAAAAATTATGTTCATGGCAGAAAACTGGAGTATCAAAACAAGTTGATGTGTATATATAGATTGCTCTTAGTATTGGTGTTCTAATTGTTATGGGGTTGGTGGACCATTAACAGTAGTGTGGGGCAGGAGCCAGGGGGAGGCCAGTGACATATATTACAGTCTGGACAAACAAACGTCTGTGATGAAGGATCCCTGACACGTGCAGCAGGATTGAATTCTCCTCAAAGATTTCAGTTGTTTTGGTAATTTTGCTCACAGGGAATTTGTTGATGGAATAAAGTTAATTCTCCTGTTTTGTTTTTTTTAATAAGAGCACATTTTCCCTTTTTGTGGGTGTTATATTAACAAAACATTCATCTTTCTGAGGAGAAATGCAAAAAGACTGCTGAATACAGGCATATGAAACTTGTATTTTAAAGCACTGAGCTTTAATTGGAAAAAATTGAAAATGCCCAGAGCTTCACCCCTGCTCTGAAATGGAATAATTTATTGGTGGGAAGTTGAGGACATTCAAGGGGAGAAAAACTTTGACCATGTGTGAGCGCAGCCTGTGCTGACGGGAGCAGACTGATGGTAAACACTGGCAAAGAAAGGAATCATTTCTTTTTACATCCACTTGGTCTCATTAAAAAACAACAAATAAAAATTAATCAGACGAGATGCGGCCAGTGACTCAACAGACAGAAGAGGTCAGCAGTAAAATACAGCAACCGCCCCTGTAAAAGCTTCCCTTTTGAATACTTTCTGAAGGTCTAATGGAGATGAAATTCAATACCTTGAGTCACACTTTTTCTTGCTTTCTGTGGATGTATAAAAAGATGTCATTTACTCGTACAAAGAGGAAAAATAAATGCAACAGTGGACTATCAGGAGACTTCCATAAGCAGCTTCTCAAATGGCAGCCTCACTCCTGATAAGCATGCTCCAGCAGTTTTGTGCACTTTAAGAGACTATCCACTGCTGTGAAGTCCCCTCACTGAGCATGAATCACTGTATCCTGGCTAACTGCCTGCTCAGACTACTTGTAGAAGTGCAGAAGGTGCTTGCCTGTAATTTGCCAATTGCTGCTGAGGCATCAGTGACTAAGCTGACAAAATGTAGCTTACATTTTTCCACCCTTTGCTGCCTGGTATTGTGATTCTCATGCAAATTACCTAAATTGCTCCCATCATACAGTATGAGCGAGTGCAAGATGAGCAAATCTGTCTCAGAACAGATCCTCCGTGGAACAGTTTCTTTAAAATCCTGGACAGTGCAGCGCATTATCTTCACAGTCCTCCCTGCTGCATTGCACTTGTTGATGCCGTCAAGGACCCCTGGCACTTTGATAAAGTGGTGCCGAGTGCAGAGGTAGGACTAAAAGTGTGAGTGTGCTTTATTGTGGTGCAGGAAGTGAGGAATGAGAGAGGGAGAGGAAGGGTGATGCTCACGGTAATGGGCTGCTTAAGTGAAGTCTTACGCTCTGACTTAAAGTTATAATGTGTAATTTTCCCTCATTAAAATGTCTAAAAATTAGTAGACTCAGTTGTTATTAGACATTTGTCCCCTGCCAATTACATCATATCCTCTCTGAGCATGCGTCACAAACACACACATATGATTCACTTATTCTAACATCTAGAAGTTATCAGAGAAAAACCTTTGCACTCCTCTTGCCCAGCATCACAAGTTTTCGGTATCTGCAGACCATCATAAGAAGTTATTCTGTCTAAAGTCTAAAGAGACAAAAACATTTTGATGAAAAATAAATTGGAATGCTTAGCAGGATCAGTGCGCCATTTTTTTTCTTTCAGGATGACATTTCCCAACACACCCTCATCTGATATCTGAATGCGTGAGTATCCACCTGAGAGATGTTATCAGAGAAAAAAAAATCCAAGCATATGTTTGGCAACTCAGATCCCATCCCCACAGATACATCCTGTCGGTGAATCACTGATTACTAATGAGATACTGTTTTATTCTGTGTTTCTACTGCTTTTAATCCCCCTGGTCCATTTGTTATGAAGAGACCCCTGTGGCTAATTTGGCTGCTGGTAAAAATCTCATCAGAATCACGGACGAAGGTATCAGCAGTGTCAGTCTCTCTCAGCTCCCAGCCCTGCCCTGACATCTTGTGTTTAGCGAACACTGATTTTAAATGTGCTATTGACAGCTGTAATCACAGGGTCACACTGAAGGACAACTAACTGGGAGAATCTGACAGTAAAAACATCATCTTCAATGGTTCAACATTTCACTAGCCAGTGCTGTCTTTTGTAGAGAGATCCATAGCGGCAGAAGTTAAACATAGTACTTTTTAAGTATCATTTCACATAAATTATAGACAAAGCTCTGTTTTCTCTTCATCCGCTGGTATCTCACTGTTTGAAATATAATAACCAGTGAAATGAGTTTGAGTGTATAAATGGCTGGATTCAGTTTCCTTCTAAAGAGCCAGTGTGATCTGATCTGGACACCTCCCTGCAGAGGTTTCCTGAGCTCATACATCTGAAAGGAAACCAGGAATACATGGAGGCGGTACATATCCCATCTAAACTAGCATTTATTATCATGTGTCATTCATTAAACAGCTACATCCCTTTGTGCACCTGTGGACAAGCTTCAGATCTGTCAGATCCGAAGATTGGACGGTCGTTGAAAATGGAAAGTGCCCATGGGCAGGTCCAAGTTTTCTCTCTTTGGTCTGTAGTTGTGTTGAGCCTGTCAACCATGACACATTTCTGTAAGAGACTTTGACAGCGTTTGTGCTTTCAAGAGTTGTGCCCAGTGCGGTTGACACTTCTGCTACTGTCATCCCTAGTCCAAGGGAACTTCAGCAGTTATCCTTTTAGCTGTCACTTTCTGGAGGGACTCCAGCCGAGGAGCACTCTCGCTACAGGGCTTGGTGTTAAATTCTCTTTTTCTCCCTTAGACACAGTGAGACCCAGACCACTTCTAGGCACACAAGTGTCGAAAAGATGGTACAGGAATTCTAGTAGTAAGTAAACATTTCCACAGGGATTTTTGATCAAAACAATATTTTGATGAAGTTGCCTTGAGAGTCTCCTGTTGTGGTTGATCAGCGGAAGGCCTGCTATATTACTCTGCTGTGCATTCTGAAGTCAATAAAGGCAGGCTTTGATACAATCAGACCATAGCAGATGGTCATAAAGCCTTTTTCCAGGGAGCAGCTGAGACTGCCTGGGCTCTATCATCCATAACCATTGCACTGTTAAAAAAAAAAAAAAAAAAAAAAAAAGCAGGAAAAATGCACGGATAGATGATACAGAGCTGCCTGGTCTGTTCTGTACAAAACAGCTGCAGTGAAGAATGGTCATTTTTAAAGAATGATGCGAGTTAGAGAGGTCAGAATTGAAGACCTGTCTATATGTGGAGCAGATGGCAGAGTCTGCCTTCCTTTTTCTGGATCATGGATCCTCATAGTTTCACTGTCTCAGCATCACAGAGCTGTGCCATGAAACTTTATTTCTCACATTTACCGTTTTAAAGCATAAAATATGATTGCACTTGTTGGAAGCGCAATCTATCAGGTGGTATTTATGACACCTTGCTTTTAACCACTATAAATTAGCTTTAACGTTAATGGTGGCCCTCTTCCTGCAGTAATTTTAACATTAGTCACAGCAATTAACTTTTCTATGATAAATCAAAAACTTCCATCTCTCTGCCAATTCCCTGCACTTTCATCAAGAAAGATGAAAATGCTCAGATTGTTATGATCGCATACGACATGATCCTTAACCCACTCTGGACAAAATTTGGCACAGATTCCTCTGGATGCAGCTAATAACCACGGTGAGCAATACTCTGGCAAAAAGACAAGTTTGCCTCCCGCTTCATCACTCTTGTCAGCAGAGAGGTGGTGTTGTAATAAATTGCAGATTTTCCCAACCTTGTGTCTACAGCGTTGCTGCATGTTGCACAGATGATTGAAAACTGTGACACATTCTCCGCAGGCGGATATGGCTCAATCCTCTGTCTTGTGGGAGGACACTTTCCCTCTTCCTTCCTGCTCCCCAATTGCTAGTTGGACTGCCGGGGGCATCTGTATGTCATTCAGTCACTGATGAGCCTCATCAAATCCAAGAGTCTGGCTGTCTGTCTGTCCGGCCCTGACTCAGAATGACAGCATCTATCTGCCTTGGTGTTTGCAGGAACATAGGGACACATCCAGCTCCTGGCTCCTCTTTAACGCTCCTGTGTTTTACACTTTTCTGTTTACTTGTAATGTCTATAAGATTTAGTTGTGGTTTTACATAACAAATACATCCCAATGGCGTTACTCTCCCTGGAGCTTTAATAACATGAGCCAAGTAATGTTTAATGAGAGATTGAGTGGTTGTCTGGTGGATTGAGGTGGGGGTGTGACTAAGGGGCAGCAACGCCATATAGGAGAGGAAAAGTTAGGACAACATCAAGGGCCCCTGACTGACAAGGGCTCTAAAAAATAGGTGATTTTAAAATCCTTCAAAGTACATTTCTGTAAAGCTTTTAATCGGTCAGTTATGTCTTGGAGATGTGGTTAAAGCAACTGCACAGGGTTGGCATGGCCTGTGGCAATGGGGCCCAGTCTGATTTTTGAATTTTTTTTATGGGGCCCTAATTTCCTGGTGGGGTTCCCTGCTAAATGCTGCTTTGCTGTGACATCACAGAGTCCCAGAAGTCCTGACAGCTGGTTTTAAGGCTCAGTCTCTGAAGACAGACTGTGAGCATTTCTCTCTGGACTGAGACCTTTGATGCTTTTGCAGTATTAATGTAAAATTCATGTAAAATGGGCATCTACTTTTAATGCTTTACCCACAGGTAACTATGTGGTTTCACTTTTGTAGGCTGATTACTTTAAAAGTAATATTTTCTGCCTTGCTCAATATGGATACATTGCCCACAAGTCGAACATTAACTTCGTCGTACTGACAACCTAAATTTTTCAAATACTGCAGTACAGATCACAGCGGCATAGTGGTTAGCACTGTTGCCTCATAAGAAGAATCGTGGTGTCGTGGGTTCAGTTTCCAGCCCGGGGCCTTTCTGTGCGGAGTTTGCATGTTCTCCCTGTGCTTGTGTGAGTTTCCTCCCACCGTCCAAATACATCATGTTTGGGTTAATTGGTGACTCTTAATTGTAGGTCTGAGTGTGAGTGTGAGTGGTTGCTCGTCTCTATGTGTTGGCCCTGTGATGGACTGGTAACGTGTTCAGTCTACCCTTCCCTCGCCCAGTGTGAGCTGGGATTGGCTCCGGCCCGGAGACGAATAAGCACTAGAAGAAGAATGAATGAATGCAGTGCAAATAATTAACAGGAGAGACTCTCCAATATGTGGGCCTTGAACATTTCTGAGAAAGGTTTATTTGCCAGTTTAGAGAACAGTTAACTCCAGTTCCGTACATGTATTAGTAAAACTGGTGCTACTCTATCATGTTTTTATAGGGATAATCAATGACGTGATGTGATGCTGTTTGTTTTCAAGTTCGGTTTGATTAAATAGATTGCTATAATTCTGCAGGTTATGGTGTTAATTATTTTGGTGATTTAGTATCTTGTTACATGTGCACCTTTTTGACTACTAGGACCTGCCCCTCCAAAGGTCTCTGCACGATCTGTCAGTCATAATACATCACCCGCTAACATGTCCACACTCTTTTGCTCTTTTTTCCTCAATTAATTGTAAATTAGTTTCTTCACATTCCCTCTCATTTCCCTTTTCTCTATAGTTTGTATTCTGTCTCATCACACATTGGCTTGACACTCTCGATTTGTTTTCCCCGAGACGTCTGGCACCGCAAGCAACCTTGACATATTAGGACATTAAATCTGAATCAGCACCTGTCGCTGCCGTAAGGTGCTTCCACAAATTTCTCTGTTTTCTCAGGCGCATCAAGGAAAATACAACTTCAACCGCTGTGTCTGTCTCAACACATCCACTCTTGTGTCCTTGTTTTCTCTTTCTGTCCTTTGGTAATCCACTCTTCTCAAATGTTGTAGTGCTTTATGTTCTTCCATTGTTATTATTTCAACTGTGTGGCCTTTACCTATAGTCACTTGTGTCTGTTGCAACTTGGTGAAGACTCTGGGTCTGAGTTATTAAATGTTTGCGAGTTAAAAAATGTGCTATCTTGAGATTATCACACAAACTTTGAAACTGCTCTGCTAAAGGTGCATGCTAAGGACTGCATCTTTCAAATGAGCTAAATAGTGCACGCTGCTGAATTAGCACCCTTGCCTTATCAAATATGCAACATGGGAGATTTTTATCTGAGTTCACAAAATACAGGGAGGAGGAACACTCAATCAATCAATCAAAATTCATTTAAAGTGTAGAATAACCATGCAAGATGGTCTCAAAACACTTTACAATTAAAATAGGGGCATGGGACAAACATACAGAGTGTAAAAAATACAGTACACAAATTAAAAAAACCATAATCATAACATCAGATAAAAGGGATGTTAAGAATGTAGTGGATCATAAAAACTCTAAAATAGGCTTGTACTGTATGAGACACATATAGAGAAAACAAACAGTAATAGTAAAAATATCAATCTTTCAATATCAGTGAATATTAAAAGAAAGAAAGGTGATCTAGGTAGGTTGTAATAAATGAATAAAGTAGATCTTAAGTCTTGATTTAAAAACGGCTTTAACATGTGATGGGAGGCATTTCCAAAGGGGCACAGTAGGCGATTGCTCTATAGCCAACGGATGTCTTTTTCACTAGAGGAATGACCAGGAGACCAGCATCCAGAGAGCAAAGGGGGCATGCTTGTGTATATGGTGTGATTAGCTCGGTTACATAGGGTGGAGCAAATCCGTGCAGGGCTTTGAAAGTTAAAAGGAGTACCTTGAGATGAGCTCTAGTTTGTAAAGGTAGCCAGTGGAGAGAGGCCAGAATGGCTGTTATATGTGTAAATTTTCTTGTTTTAGTCAGTACTCTAGCTGCAGCATTCTGAGCGAGCTGGAGACCTCTATCAGCCGGTTTAGATAGTTTAGACCAGTAAAAAGGACATTACAGTAATCCAGACTGGAGGATATGAAAGAATGGATTAGAGTTTCAGCATCACATTGTGATGAAATGGAACGGATCTTGGCAATATTCCTGAGAAAAAAAAATGCTGACTTGGTGATGGCCTTAATATGTGAGTGAAAAGTAAGATCCATCCATCCATCCATCCATCTTCTACCGCTTTTCCGTTTCTGGGTCGCAGGGGGTGCTGGAGCCAATCCCAGCCAACGTTCCGGGCGAGGGGTGGGGTACACCCTGGACAGGTCGCCAGTCCATCACAGGGCAGACACACAAAGACAAACAGAGACGAACAACCACTCACACTCGCATTCAGACCTACGAACAATTTAGAGTCACCAGTTAGCCTAGACATGCATGTCTTTGGACGGTGGGAGGAAAACGGAGTACCCGGAGGAAACCCACGCAGACACGGGGAGAACATGCAAACTCCTGTCGTGGAAGTTTTGTCTTAAAGCACTCTGAACAATTTAGTAAGCACACAAAGACCACTGATTGGTTGGAAGGAATGAGTATATTGTGCAATATAGAACACAACTTACGCACAGGAAGGTACAAGCAGTGTCTCAAAATCACAGAGTTCTGCACAACAGTTATATAGGGCTTTTGACCGCATTCCTGCTCCAGATAATTTTAACTACATCCTTATATGGGGGTTCAGGAGGCCCATCTCCAGGTTCATGTAGAAGTCTTGTCGATTAGCTGAAACCTATGTCTACATATAGGTACAGAAGTTTCACATGATGAACCTCCTGCTTTCCTTATCACTCCGCACAGAAAGGACCCAGGCCAGGAACCAAACCCACGACCTTCTTATTGTGGGGTGACACCACCGTGCTGCCTGAAAAGTAAGATGGGGATCAAAAAATATTCCTATGCTTTTGAGGGTTGGACTTCCTGAAATAGTACAGCCATCAATGTTAAGGTTCGGGTTCTCGCACTGGTGACTATGATTTGCTTGTCCTACAACCAACAGCTCTGTTTTATCCGCATTCAGCAGTAGGTTAGGTTCATCTATTTTTTTTTTTTTAATTTCTAACAGATATGTTTCTAAATTTGTGATTTGAGAGGTGTCATTTGGTTTTATGGGTGCGTATAGTTGTGTATCGTCAGCGTAGCTGTGGAAATCAATAGCATATCTCTGAATTATCTCACCCAGTGCGTGAAAATGCACCCACTGGGTGAGATAACATTAAGTAGCACATTCATTATGATTTATCAAATATGAAGGCAATTGAGGTGACTGTTATTGCGCCTGCAAAGAAAAAATCTGCCAAATGGCTGCTGTAAATGTGAACAGAAGAAAAAAAATGCAATAAAAACATATCAATACCAATCCAGTGATGCAATTTTCAAGCTCTTGGATGGTTTAAAGGCTGATTTGGAGCCAGTCACAAGAATAGGTCATACTTTTCTGTAGCTGATTCACATTTATTTCCCTCTTCCACCAAGGCCTCTAATACCACTGAATTGAATTTCCTTTAGTGTCTGTGCTGGTCGTGCTCCGAAGTCTCCGGGGAAGAAGCTGTTAACACACGCAAAAGCCTCGCGCTCCCTCCACCATATTTGCACCTGTTGTTGAGCCTCAAGTCGTTGTTAATAGATCACCTGCAAAATACTCACCAACCAAAATTGAAAACTGTTTTACTTTATGCACAACATAGTCTTTTGTATTCAACTATATCATGATTGTGATGCTTGAGGCCAAGTTCCTGGGTTCTACCCTCTGAATTGAACTATTCATCCCCTCATGTCTGTACTGAACATGGAGTGAAACCTTCATGTATCCTAAGCCACAATAATTACAATCTTCATTATTATTGAATAGCGATATAAATAATAATAATAAAGTAATGAAAATGTACTATGAATGTTTAAAATGGCTCAAAAATATATTAGTAAGGCTGAGGGATCAGCACTTGATGTCAAACCTGTGCCGCTGTGGTTAGTACAAAGCCATAAAATAAAGGTAATGACCACCAGGAGGTTTTAAAAAGAAAGTCAGATTGTATTGAAGTCTATGTAAAAATGTCCCTACTTCTCACTTGATTTTCTATCTCAGTCAACCTTATCCTAAAGAGTTTGGTGTCAGTCTCTAGTTTCAATTTTCTTCAATACAACATGAAAACTTAGGGATTTAGGGCATGGCCACTGTGTGATTGATAAATCAACAGCACCGAACAGATTAGATCCACCCTTCACCCCTCATCAGTTCCACCATCTCATCTGCATTTCAGTTCTTGTGGTTTTAAAAAATAAACCAAAATGGATATGGCCAAACTACAATGTCACAAAGCAATGGCTGACCTCATGGGTGGGTACCACATGGACATCAAACAATCTTAAAATACGATATAAAAAAATAATCTTTATCTTGTTAAAGGTGAATTCCTGTAGGTGAGAAATAAACCCTAATTGGAAAAACAGTATGTCCAGCAAAGAGTTCAAATTAACTAGTGAGTGAAACGAACCAAACCATCCTTGGTTTTCTCTTACTTTGTTCTACAACATTTTCAGTTCACAAGTGGTTGGATAACATTGATTATCTAGATTCATGACTATCTCAAAGCTGGAAATTCATCGCAATCGACTTATTTAGCTTATTTAACTTATTTATATCTTCAAATTAGATGCATAGTACTATTTTACCTTGTCCCATCCCTCCTCAAATATGTACATACAATATATGTATACAAATGAAGGCTTGTGAGCATGTTCCTTCCTCAAACAGGTTAATTTTGTCTTTTTTTATGATAGACTATACTGTTCTTGGAATCAGACATCAGTGGGAGGTATAAGGTAAAAATACATCTCCAACTAATTTTTGATTTCAAGATCAGTAGAATCTGTCCTCCAATTTTTACTAATATGTCCCTTTACTACCATGGAGCAATATATTCAGTGCAATTGATTAAGTTTTATTTTTTGCAAACGGACTCTTCCTCCCTATGTTCTGCCATCTTCCCCACATCTGCTACTCTGTTTCAAATTAATTATTCCTCATTAATCCTCAATAGCAGCCTACAAGTCTATTAATCCAAAGGTCTGGATGGAACCCTCCTATTAACTCAACATTATTATTCTTGCCATATAAGGTTCTGGGGCAACTGCCTTTCTACAACCCCACCCACCCAAACCCCAAATTAGCCTTATAAGTGGCATAACAATTTTCCCTTGCCCCCTGACTCCTCTCCCCTGCGCTACAACATTATTCAGCTGCCCTTTTATAATGATTTTCACATGAGGAACTCACAAAATCCTGCCTCATAGATGCTGATACTCTTCTAGTCCCATGGCATTTTGTAAAAATTCAACAGTTAGGTTTGCATGAATAAGGGGACACAGCCCCATTGTGGAAATTTCGGAAGAGCATTTTTGCTTGAAATCCCGTCACCCACAGGAAGAGAAAAATGTCATGTCTCTAATATAATTTGTTCGTTTGAATAATTCACAAAAGCTTACATATGTCTTTTTAATCATTACATCAGTTAACACCTTGGGTCGTTAAACACCAGATGGGCAAAAAGAAAGAGCCTTCATGTTAACACAGGAAGCAATGATGATAGAGCGATATGGGCAAGAGATGGGTATAATCAGCGTCTATATGTTGAGATCCATTCCTGGGCAAAATGCCCACTCCTACCCCATCCAATCATGACCGTCCTGGAAATTAGAAACTATGACTATCCAATAGAAAAAAGACTAAGTCATATTTGTTTTAGCAAAACTAAAATCATTTCAACATCAACTATTGGATTTGACCATTTCACTTGTTGCACTTCTGGTAGTAGAAGCTGCACTAATAGAGGAAAAAAAAAAGAATAGTACAAACCCGTTGCAAACCGGAGAAAATTTCCACAAACTGTATGTTCGTTTTTTTAATCTAGTCTTTAGCATCCTACTCTGATTAACCTTGATTCCACCAGCAGGTAGGCAGCTGTTTTTAGCTAAAAGGCTCGATAAACCAGCTGCACGCTGTCCTGCTGAGCACCAAGGAAACAGACGGAAAAAGTTGGCAGCTTTAATGACTCAAGCATTTAGTTGCTAACAAGCCAGATATTTCCCCTGGTGTACAGCTGAAACCAGAGCGAATATTGGACTGATCTTCATCAGCACCCTCCTCATCAGGTCCAAATGAATGTGGATATTGCTGTACTTGATGATGTTCGGTGTTTTTGCTTAACATTGTGATGTCAAACTGAAGTTGACCTTTGACGATTTGGATATAAAATGTCAGCACAAAATTGTGCCTAATTAAACACAATGCTTGTGCCAAATTTGAAGAAATTCCCACAAGCCATTTCTGAATTATTGCGTTTGTGAGAATACGGATCTGAAAGCATAATGCCTCCGGCCTGGGCTGTCTCCATCCGCAGTAATGAACTAATTTCATGCAGTTTCAGAAAAAAAGAACATGGTGTGGCACACCATTGCATATATCCATCTGTCCACTATACATACTCCTCATTCAAGCAGAGTGCAGGGAGGCTGGAGCCAATCCCATCTGGTACTGGGCAAGGGCAGGATACGGTCTTGCCCATTGTCAGCTGGGTCACCAGTCTATCACAGACAGTCACCATTTAACTTGATATGCATGTCTTTTGCAAGCTGGTGTAGCTGGAGGGAATCCGCGCAGCGACGACAATAACATGCAAACTCCACACAGAGAGACCTTTGGAAATGGCCACGACAACATGCATTTATAATTTATATTATTATAATACAGTTCTCATGCTTCATGTTATACTTTGACATAACCGGGGTTTTGAATCTTTCATATACTGAAAGCACTGGCTCCCACTGCCTGCTACAAGGTAGGGAGTCAACACACAAACATACTGACATACTGCTTGGAAAGTCACTGTACTGTACAGTATAATGAGATATAGCATAGATGTATAATTGACATTGGAGTTTTACCGTGAGAAATATTTGTAATTTATAATATATATATATGACACTTTTGTCTAAATATATAATACTTTCTATCCTCTTCCCAATTCGAGATTTCAGATTCCCAATTCCAGATATGGAGCAGCTCTGTGTGGTTTTTGCGCTAACATCCTGATGATCCAGGCTCTCAGTGGGCCTCTACCCAGCAGGGCTAGCAGGCCTTCACTTTATCCACAAGTCAGTTTTTTGGAGATAAGCACTGAGCTCTGCCCGCTAACACGACCATCAGTGTGAGATCTGTTCATGTCCTCCAAGTGATCCTGGGTTAAACGTTGCACATGGGCCGGTGAGGAAGATGAAAAACACTTGCCAGCTCACTGTGGAGAAATAGCTCACCCCTGCTATGCCACTCCATTTTCTCCAGCTGCATCGGAGCACTATGGGAGAGCTGATTGCTGAATGGCTTGGCAAGGTTTCAGGTGTGTGTATGTGTCTCTTTGGGTGTGTGTCCATTAGTAGTAGATCTCCCACCGTGCGAAGGAGTAAATCCTCTCATCCTTAACCAGGCTGACGTGCTAGCTCATCATTATATTTAATCAAGACCTCTCCTTCCTGGCTCCCTCCTGTTGAACCTTCAGCCCTCTGCTAAATGCTGCAGTATTTCTTTTCCTGTGTGCTTTGAATTACTCTCAAATTATCCCCAGAAAGCTGCTAGGCACCGCACTGAAAACAGCGAGTAAAAAACTTTTTAAAAATGCAAACATGCAGAGTGTTACATTTGCATTCTTTAACCTCTACATATGTCTCAGAAAAAATATGTTTCTTAATGTGTCATATAAGTATTTACTGCTTTAATCTCCCTCACTTGTATTGTCTTTCTGAGGGGAGTGTTACCTGGAGTCGTCTTTCTGCCGTGTGCTTCTGACAGGAATTTTGAGAAATTAACTATACATAAGCGGTCACTTTACTCCAGCCTTCGCTGAGCGGAAACCTGCGCTGTTTTTCAAAACCTGTCATAAACAATCACGGTCACTCTGCTCAGTTGCTGTGACTAAATCGGACTGGGGAAACAATCCAGCAGCTCGCTATCAATCTGAAACACACACACACACCGCTCCAGTCCTACTCTTAAACCTGCCAGCTTTCAGGACTGGCCATTACTTAATTGCTGGCCCAGGGCTCTTTTTGTTTCAGCATGGCAATCAAGGTTGTCCAGACATCTCTGATTTGTCACTGAGCTTAGAACACAAAGCGGTAATATGGTGAACAGAGTTAATAAGGTATAATGCTTTCAGGTTGCCCTTTCCTGGGCTTTTGGGACATTTCACCTCCCTTCGTCAGTGTTAAGGTTCTTTGTGGAAATACTCTTCTTTTAGGATAAGCATAGTGTGCTGGAATTTATATAAAAAAAATCGAATGGCTTTTTTAGCTTATCTGGCACCATTCATTAGAATTTGCCTCCTACAAAGGTGTTCCAGACTCTCACCTGGTAGAACTGGACCCTACCCGATGCCCTTTGCTGTATGACAGCCCATCTCTCTCTTCGTCCATGTTTCTCTCTCCAATTGAAGCTGTAATAAAGACAAATATAGTTTAAAAACAATTATAAAACAAGAATTGTCTCCTAAAATGGTTCCATGACAGCATGGTTAAAATAACTAGGTTGGGTGATCTTTGTTGTAATAATTACAATCATTGCAACATGGTTAACTTTGTCAAACGGTCATGAAAACAACACAGACTGTTGAATCAAACACTGCTCTTATGTGTTTCATTCCACTGTCTTGTTGTCCCATCTATCCACTGTAACCTCCTTATGGATTTTGCTGCTCAATAAAGCACAACACCACACTTTTTCCATTTACTCTTGCCATATCTACTACCACCAAAGATGTCGCCTAGCAACTAAACTTAACCATGGATATTAATGCCCTGTGTTTTTTACTGGACAGTTTCAGCCTCGGCTTCAGTTTTAGCCGGGAAACAGCTAAAAGTTAAATCTTTACAAGTATTCTTATTTTCCTCAATTTAATCATCCATATGTAATTGCCCTTTGGTTAAAAAACAAACACAAAAACGTTAGTAATCTAACATTTTTGGATCAACTTGCTTTTTTCCAGGCTGTCTTGTCTCTCCCTATTGATGCTGTGATTGATAAAACCATTTCAAAAGAAAATTGGCTCGGAGAATCTCCTTGCTTTCAAAGTGCCCTGACTGAATGCCACTTGGTGCTGTTTCTGTCTGCCTTTCAGATCTACTGACTACGGCACCACCTACACCAAGCTCAATCTGATGCCAGGGACGACCATTGTAGTGACCAGTTTCTACATCTGCCCGACTAACAAGAAAAAGGTATGAGGATGAACAGATTATTGAAATAATAGTGCTGTCTGTAAATCTGGTATAAAGACTGCAGATGATTTTCTTTCTCCCCTGAAACTGCAATATCAGTAGAAACTAAAAAGCTCTACTCAAGTGTGTTGAAAGTGTGAGCTGGAGGTCTAAATTAATATTTGCACAGACCAGCTGGGTTGGAATTATGAGATATCTTTTTAAAGATGTGTGATTTGTGAATGCAATCCACTTAAACTGAGGACTACCTGCTGTTTGTCAAATTATTGCTTGTGACAACATCTGTGCCTGGCAACTGGAGCATGGTGCAGGTGAAACGCTTCATTTTGAGTGAACAATTCCTTATTGTGGGGTCCACACACAGCATAGGTCTGTTCTAACGTCAGATTTTAAACTGACAACGAGTCTGCAACCATTATATAAGTAACTATTACATTGATGTATCAAAGGACGGTACTGGAAACCTGTGTACAACCTGGTTGTACACAGGTTTACTGCATAAATGTCATTTACTGTACATTCATACATGAACTGAGCCACAAACCATCATGATTAATTTATCTTCTGTTTACTATGTTGATTCTTCTGCAGTGTAACAGACTGTTGTCTACAGCTGATCGTGTCTTCAGATGGGTTTTGGTGGGCGAGTCTAAATCAAATGTCTGTGGGAAATTTTTATTTTCACCTCCTCTCAACTTTGTGCTTGACTGATTTTATACTCTTTCTTCGTTTTCTTACCAAAACTGAGGTTGTTTGTAGCAGCAACAGAGGCTGCTCAAACAAAGTTCGTTAAAGCATGAGCTTGTGTTGATCCACGCACCCACACATACACACATCTACCCATAGTGGGTCGACAGTGATACTTTAAACTGACTGAAACTGTGACAGATGCATGGGTGGGAAATATACATTTTAAAAGTTAGTTACTAACCTATACTGACCGAGCAGTGATCACTGTAACTGTTAACACTAAGAGCTCTGCAGCACGCACGTCAGTCACCCATCGACTGCCTTCATGTATAAACTTGCTGATTTTCACACCCAATTGCCCCTCATTTGTCTTACCTTTAAATTATTGTCTTTAGTATAACTTTGCAGGGACTTGTTCCACTCAGTGAGCCAGTTTTTGACAATACATAAGTCACGGTCTGTTGTCAGACAAGGACATTAGTAGGGCCATTAAATTTGCCCCAGTCTGAATCATCTCTCCAGTATCTACAGAATCCGTGGTAGAAATACAAGTGCCATCCCATTTTACAGAATTTCTGCACTGACATGCAGCTGAAGTATCAGCTCTTGTGACATCCCTATTATTAACATTAAGGAAATGTGATGAGCTGAATGTCATCCCTCCCTTATTATCATGCATAGCCATACAGCTGACTATATCAGTGACTTGTTTTGAGAAGAACACACTGCACATCCATTCGAGACACTTGTCTCACTCGCGCTTGTGTACTAGGACATAATACATGACTTCGGTTTGGCAAAAAAAAAAAAAAATTATTAAAAAAGACTTATTGGTATATAACAACCTTTGGCCAGTCATAATATCCCCCCAAGTTCCTGTTCTTCACAGGCAACTTCTGAACAAGGCAGGGGACTGAGACGACTCCACTGGTTGTAAAAGGAAGTCAGATTATATCGAATTCTATGAGAAAATATCCCTACTTGATTTAATGTCTCAGGAAATGTGAGACCATCACCTTATTGTAGTGGAGAGGTTTGTGTGTCCCTGTGAACCTGGGAGCTATGTTGTCTGGAGCTTCGTGCTCCTGGTAGAGTCTCCAATGCCAAATTGGTCTCAGGTGAGGGGCCAGACAAAGAATGGTCCACAAAGACCCTATGAAGAACAGAAGAGGGAACAAGAGGACCCTGCCCGGAGGAAGCCCGGGGACCCCGTCTGGAGCCAGGCCCAGATGGGGAGCCTGTACACAAGCGCCTGGTGGTTGGGTCTGCCACGGGGCCCAACCAAGCCACATGGATAATGCCCCCCCCCCCCGTGGATCCAGCATCCGCAGGGAAGACCAATGGGGTCGGGTGCACCGGATCGGACCTGGGTGGCATAGACTGGCCCTGGGGACATGGGATGTCACCTCGCTGTGGGGGAAGGAGCCGGAGCTGGTGCGGGAGGTGGAGCGCTACCGGTTGGATCTGGTTGGGCTTGCCTCCACGCACAGCCGAGGATCTGGAACCGTGCTCCTTGATAGGGGTTGGACTCTTTTCTTCTCCGGAGTTGCCCAAGACGTGAGGCACCAGGCGGGTGTGGGGGTACTCACAAGCCACAGGCTGAGTGCCGCTGTTTTAGAGTTTGCCCCGGTGGACGAGAGGGTAGCCTCCCTGCGCCTTAGGGTGGCAGGGGGGAAAACTCTTACTGTTGTCTGTGCGTATGCACCGAACAGCAGCACAGAGTATTTGACCTTCTTGGAGAACCTGAACGGGGTCCTGCATGGGGCCCCAGTAGTGGACTCCATAGTCCAACTGGGAGACTTCAGTGCACACGTGGGCAATGATGGAGTAACTTGGAGAGGCATGATTGGGAGGAACGGCCTCCCCGATCTGAACCCAAGTGGTGTTTTGTTGTTGGGCTTCTGTGCTAGTCATGGACTGGCCATAACAAACACCTTCAGCTCATTCCTTCTTCATTTACTGGCACTAGCCAACTATCCTCCTCGACCCAGTCCTAATGCTCCCACCAAGCTGTCAGCTGGTGCAGGTAAGATGAGGTGAGAGCCTGAAGGAATTGTGGCTGACTTAAGCTGAGGTAAAGGTGAGTTACGAACTGCGGAGACCTGTCTAATTGGCAGGCATTATCACCAGGGTCCAGGGTTCTTAAAATCGATCAAGTGATAGAGGGAGATTGGATATAATCCCTTTTCTCTTTCTCTGCTTCAGTGCACACACACACGTAGAACAATAGAGGGCCAGACAGCATGAGTGCAGGGAATAGAGTCATTCTAATTTCCCTCCAGGACAGAAAGACAGACACAGATGGAGGGCAGCAGGTTGAAACTGTGTGTTGTGACATTAAGATGTGTGGTAATATGAGCTGCTGCTCAAACACACCCCTTGACCTGGTGGAATGGGTGTGATAGAAACAATGAGGCCATGTGTTCTCGTTTGCTATTGCTGTGTGACTAGCTGCATGAAAGGCATTGTTTCTCAGCATATGCGATCAACGCTTTTATCCAACTACATATCAGTATGTAGCTGTGTGTTTGTTTCCTTCTTTTCAAATCACAAATGATCACGCTTCTGCACGTATTCAAACACACAGGCACCCGTGAGCACACTTTGATCGATAGTGTAAATCACATCAGAAAACGGGAGACAAGTGGGTGTGCGAGCTCTGTGAGGGGATTACACGCAGTGTGAAGGGATCACACAGAACAGGTGCAAGGGGCCTTGGGTAATTAATAGGACTAGAGACAATTAGAAAGAGGTGAGTCTTCAGATGGAGACAATGTCATCCTTTCTTTGTCTCCCTCCATCATTTCATTGAGAGCTCCATTAAAGATCCACTCGAGACCCTTAGTAGCAGAGGGCTCCCAAGGACGCTTGACACACTTCAACACCGATAGAGTAACAAGTAAACTTTGAAACTGGAGGTTTCAGCATGCTCTCCTTCAGCAGTTTTCTCCAGAGGGCTGTCGGCGGGGAAAGTGTTTGCACAAGTCTGCTTTCTTGGAGTGGAGTGTTAAATGAGACCTATAATCATTTTCAGCCCTATATTTTTACTCGGGGACTCCTCTGGAGAAGCTCTCACTTAGTCACAGTTGACAAAGTCATCTAAAGCTGCATGTTATTCAGCCCCTCCTGATCTAGAACCTGACAAAATCACTGAGCACATGAATTAAAGACGACGACTGCATTGTGATTTCCTCTATATTTACTTTAGCTATCAAGATAAAGTCTGAAACAACAGAATATATCTTTCAACTGTGCACAGCCTCTGTTCATACTTTACTTCTTCAAAAATTGGAAAGAGCCTTCATTTCCCTCAACAGCAGAATGTACAGGTCTTCATGGAGGCAGTCCTTTATTTCTAATTCCTTTAGTTCATATACAGACTTGTTACAGCGTTTATTTTAGTACAAATTCTTATTTCTTTGTGGACTGGGACCTTTCACAACATTAAAGTAGCACTTAAAGTGCTTTTATGATAAAAAAAAACAAAAAAAACTCACTTCATAAAATAATATAAGACAACTGAGAAGAGAGAAAGCATTGGAAAAAAGTATCAAAGTTTCATTGGAGTACAAGCCCCAGCCAGGGGGGATTTTGAAGTAAAAAAAACTATGTATCATAATATTAACTTAATAAGTGAGCACAGTTCTGGCAGGGCCAATATATATTTATATATTTATATGTTTATATATTGGGGCAGCACGGCAGCGTAATGGTTAGTGCTGTCCCCCTACAATAAGAAGGTCGTGGATTTGGTTCCCGGGCCTGGGGCCTTTCCGTGTGGAGTTTGCATGCTCTTCCCGTGCCTGCGTGGGTTTCCTCTGGGTGTTCGGGTTTCCTCCCACTGTCCAAAAACATCATGTTTAAGTTAACTGGTGACTCTAAATTATCCGTAGGTCTGAGTGTGAGTGGTTGTTTGTCTCTGTGTGTTGGCCCTGTGATGGACTGGCAACCTGTCCAGGGTGTACCGCACTCTAGACCGCAATGTTGGCTGGGATTGGCTCCAGCACCCCACGACCCAGAAAAGGAAAAAGCAGTAGAAGGTGGATGGATGTTTATATATATTTGTATATTACTACAGGCAAAGCGATACCAACCACGAATATTCAAAGAGTAGAGGAGCCAAAATTAGAGATAAAGACTTAATAAACCACTTTCAGGCATCTGCCTTCTTCTTACCTGGTCTTTTAGGGCTCTTGCAAACATTTCAAATCTTTATCTCTCTTTGAAGTTTAGATGAATGTAGCTGAAGGTCACAATATCAGCAAAGGAATAGGTTGCAATAGTAAGGTGATGTGAAAATTCTCTCATTTCCCAGAGGTCGTGGTTTTAATAGCTCAACTAAGTCCATCTCAGCAAAAGAGGGGAGAACCTTGTACATGGAAAGTGGTCCAAGACAAGACTTGCCGTAGACCCATCAGTCTCCCCTATGTATGGCTTTCACATTTGCTTAGACTTGAATTTAACTGCTGAAAAATGTCCCTGACAAGAAGGTTTCCAATACAGCCTGTTGATTACATACAAATGTGGAAGGAAATGTAAATAAACCAAATGCTACGGGCCAATGTCTCCTTAAATCAAATGACAGTTACGAAAATGCCTCTGGGAAAGGGAAAGATTAAAGCAAAGTAGAAAATGAATTAACAAAAAGACACAGTGAAAAGAAAAAGACACGAGATGAGTAAACAGACATGAGTGAAATCAATTAAGGAAGAGGAACCATGGAGAGAATAGATGCTACAGATGTACTTTCAGTGCTTCTGTGATTGACATTTCAGAGGAGCTTCAAAGAGAAAGGCAAGCTATTCAAATATGGTCACATTATGATATCCCTGTGATGAGGAACAATTTTTGAAATTTCAGAAAGACCATCCTATTCTTCTATATGACTCACAGTGAGGTATCTGTCTGTTTGTCTGTCTGTGATGTCTTCATGGCTATCAACTGTGTCCCTGCTATCCATTAGAAGATAAAATACTATAATGCTAACTGAATAATTTTCTTTAAGATAGATGAGCCTTCTTTGTCCAGTGCTATCACCAAAGAGGCCTTGAAAGTAATTATGAACAGAGTAATGGTAAAAGCAGCCCAATGATAATATCCAGGGCATCAGCCTATTTAAGATGGTGAATGACACCACATATTCCATGGAGAAAATAGGGCCATTAATCTCAATTTCCCAGAATCCTTCACCTTTTCCTACCTAGGTGTGAAACTCACCTGTGTGCCCTGTCCGGCTATAATTGGTCAATTCTTGGACCGCAGCCAGAAGTGAACTGCTGCATCTTCTCTTCAGTCTGGTACAGGAACTGTTTCAGAGACAAAGCAGCAACATCCATCCATCCATCCATCTTCTACCCCCCTCCTGCTTTTCCGTTTCTGGGTCGCGGGGGGTGCTGGAGCCAATCCCAGCCAACGTTCTGGGTGGGGGGGGGGCTACACCCTGGACAGGTCGCCAGTCCACCACAGGGCCGACACACAAAGACAGACAGAGACGAACAACCACTCACACTCACATTCAGACCTACGGACAATTTAGAGTCACCAGTTGACCTAGACATGCATATCTTTGGACGGTGGGAGGAAACCGGAGTACCCACAGGAAACCCACACGAGGAGAACATGCAAACTCCGCACAGAAAGGCCCCAGGCCAGGAACCAAACTGGCGACCTTTTTGTTGTGGGGCGACAGTGCTAACCAATACGCCGCCATGCTCTAAGCGGCAACATCCGACTGGAAAATGAAACCAGCATAGAATGCGAAGAACTGCAGTTCTTTGTGTGGTCATTACAGTCTGGCTCCAAAAGTGAGTCAATCCCAACAGATTTCCATGATTAAACATCCAAATTGTGTAAGGTGGAACTTAAAGCAGTTTGGTCTCCGTAGCAAATTTCTCCCTGTGGAGAGAGATGAATTTTTATGCAAATTATCCATCTAAATTCAATGAAGGCTTCATTGAGGGGCATGTTTACAAGAGTGATTGCCTTGTCACAAACTGGTTTGTGGCAAAAAGTCTCGGCTCTGCATGCACCCCTCCTCTTTGCCCATTTTTGGATCAGGTGGAAGATCGCCAGAGTCGAGCACTTGCCAAATGTTGCAGATGGAACAGCTCTTCAGAAACCTATGGGTGACATCACAGAGGCATGTCAGAAAGATAAGGACCCTTCTCTTTCCTTGGACAGGGTAACGGTAACTGGGCCTAGCCTAGCACATCATAGCTAAGTACAGAACAGTTCTGGTCTCTCAGTGAAGATTTATGGATTTGGTTAATCTATCCATAGATATTTATTGTTTATTCAACATGAATCAGCCTTTATAAAGAGAAGCTGGAGCTAAGTTGTCCCAGCAGACTCTGACAATGTGTGTTATATCCGGACTGCTACTGCTACAGGTCCCTGCAGAGCGTAGTAAATCATATTACTAGTCAATCCAGATTCTAGCCTAACATTAGCTGTGGTCACCATCGACCTAGAATTGATCACAGCTGCTGACCCATGTGATCTGTCCAGCTGGATTCTTCTGTTTGCCCTCCTGTGCCACGATAGAGGCCTTACAGGGATCAACTCTGCTGCTCTGAGCTTTTCACATGCCTGGTGTAAATGATTGACCTGACCTGGATTCATCAATTCAGATCAAAAAGCATTGAACTAGTGGCACCAACTCACATTGCTGTCTGTTTGCTCACAATGGAGGGAAATGTGACTCCAAACAATCTGTCATCCTTCCGCTTTTGAATGGATGTAAATGTTGTGCTTTGACGCTTAATTAGTTTGAAGAAAGTGTGAAGCAAAAGCAGGAGGGAAATGAGTGTGTTTCAGTCTTTAATGTCAACTAATGTGTCATCAAATTTGCCACTTGTCACAAAAGAAACATGTTAGATTATAGACAATACAGTTGAAACATATTTTCTATAAATGAATGTGATGATCACTAAGCCCATTATAAGGTCACTTCCAGATATTAATTATGATAACGTTATTTATATAGCACTTAATTTTACAAAGTTACAAAGTGTTGTACAAAATAAAAAAAGGAAAACCAGATAAAAGTCTAGCAGCGGGTAAAACAGATAATAAATATGTATGACTATAATTAGGGATAAAACAATATCATTAAAACATGTAGATTTTACCAAAGGCTAAAATGTAGAAATGCATTTTCACCGGAGATTTGAAGGAGGATAAAGAGTCTGATTTGAGTTGTGAAGGAGTGTCGGGGCTCTAAAAGCAAAGATTCTGTCACCCTTAGTTACAAGCTTTGAGCTTGGCGTGACCTACAGGCCTCTTCCGTCAGATGCAAGTTCTTGGTTTGGCACTTAACAAGTCAAGAATTCTGAGATGTAATTATTGGCACAGCCATTTAATGCTTTAAAGGTCAGCAATAAAATGGAAAAAGATAAAGATAAAATTAAAAAATCCTGAATCTACTGCAGGGAGGTGAGCATGAGTAAATCACAGTTATACCTGAAAGATCCTCCAATAATAATCAAGCCAAGAATAAAAGCTTGTATAACTCTCTGAAAGTCAGTTATTGACAGAGATGATCTGATTTTAGATCCTGAGCTGGTAGAAACATGACGGAAGTGCATAAATACTCAAACTGATATCAGATTTTTGATATCGCGCAAATATACTGAAGTGGTGGTGCAGTGGTTAGCGCTGTGAGCAGCTTTACCTATGTGGGTTCCTCCCAGGTACTCCAGCTTCCTGCCACTCCACAAAGTTCAACATTAGTGTGAATGAGATGGTTATCTCAGTATGTCTGTATGTCATGCACTCCTGGACACAGGGCGATGGGCAGGGGGAGCCCGGGCCTCTGACCTGACTCTGGGCCTGGGTGGTGGTCTCACTCATATTTAGGGAATACCCACATGCATGTGTGGTGTCATTTGTCAGCTCGTGTTGGGTCACATCATGAAGAATTGATGAATCCTGCCTAAAATGGGCTGAGACGCTCTCTTATACCGTCACTATGTACCCTATGTTTGACTCGGCTCCTCTGTTGGGACACCTTCACCTACCTGGACTCCCATCTCTCCAGAGATCTACACAGAAACCCTCTGGACCCTCTAAATCCTGAGTGAGGTGGCAGGAAAAGCACAGGATCCTTCACTCCACCAGTTGCTACCAGCACCACCTGCTTCCCTTCCCCTGTCCATTCTTCAACACCTTCTCTGTCCTTTATTCCCCCCTGATATTCACTGAGGTGTAGCACTGCCCTCCCTGCCACACAAAGGTCATTCCACTCAGTAAAGATCAACAAACTAGCTTCCAGGGAGGTTGGTGATTGTCACATTCACTCACTGAAATAATAAAATATTTATCTTAAACTATGAGGACAAATGCAAAAGAAAAAAAAAGTATGTCTATATGTCGACCCTGTGATAGACTAGCATTCAGTCCAGGACATATACCGCCCTTGGCCACTGTCAGCTGGGATCGGCTGGGATCGATGGATAAGCAGTTTAGAAAATGAATGGATGGAAAGAGAAGTTCTACCAACAGTACATTGTGGAATGAAGTGCCATGCACAAAACAGAATAAAAACCAACACTGTGCCCAACAACACAGCATAACTCATATCAAACTCTAACAAAACACAGTTGCTGTTGTCTCTGACCCCCCCCCCATTTGCCCCTAATTATAATTATTTATAACAAACATGGTTTATTTTTTTTGCACTAGGTTTTCATATTTGGACGCTGCCTGTGATTTATGATTGAGGATTTATACACATTCAGCTTCAAAGCAGAACCAACAAATGGGATTACTGATCTTAAATAACAAATGCAGGTACTTCCCATGTCTAAACAGCTGAAGAGCAGATTCCTCATTGCCCTGTATATATATATTAATTCATTCATTCGTCTTCAATGGCTTATCCGTTTCCGGGTCACGGGGTGTGTATGTATAAAACCAATCATGCATTTCTATCTTCATCATTTGTTGTCCTATAATTAATTATAAAAATTGTCTGAATGCAGCTCTACCAAAAGATATTTAATCTGTAGTGCACAAAGTGCTTACAGTTTTTCGCGATTGTTTACACAGATTTTCTGAAAGCATGCCTCATAATCTCAGAACTGCACACACAAATCAAAAAACACACACACAGTGGGCAAAACCCCTCAATTTTTTTCATTTTACATCTTTACATTCAAAACAATGTTATTTCTTCTCAAAATTGTATTTTGTTTTCGAATGACAAACACAAACCATCATATGAATAGACATTTATAAGAACCAGTTGAACACTGATGTGCTCCATGTAAAACACTATGATGAATGGAAAATACTTCTCCATTCATCATCATGACTTAGGCCTTTTTTTGTTCAGTGTTACACTTACTGCAGACAGTACATACATAAGTGTGTTGTAAAATATTTTAGAATATGGTTTTTATACTCAATATACTTCTACACAAATATACGATAAGAAATATATTTCATTTTCCCCACAAAAACAATGTAAACAATTTACCTCCCAACAACACAAAGTTGCACATACAGTGGTCTACATACAAAACAGCAGAAGAATTATTTACTGTATACAGTTACAATAAAAAAAACAAACAAACAAAAAAACTATGCTACATCCTCTCTTCTGTTTTGGTCTGGCCACAGCACCTCATCCACATCACAAGCCATGTTTTCCCTGGCCAAGCAGCGGGGGAAATATCTCCTAGCATGGCGAATCCAGCCATGAAAAGCATCAACTGCTATATCTCCAGATGCGATAGCTTGGAGAAGGGGTGTACGGTTTGTGGATTTCGGTCATACACTTTCCATCTCCAGGCAGAAAGAAATTTCTCGATAGGATTAAGGAATGGAGAATATGGAGGTAGATAAGCAACTACAAAGCGTGGGTGGGCAGTGAACCAGTTAGGAACCGGAGCAGCCCGGTGGAAACTTACGTTGTCCTGAATGACAACGTACCTGAGCTGCTCTGGGCCATCTATCTGATCTGGTGGAATGAGTGTGTTGTTAAGGGTGTCCAGGAATGTGATCAGATGGGCAGTGTTGTAGGGGCCAAGGGTAGCACGGTGATGGATGACGCCATAGTTGGTAATCTCTGCACACATTGTGATGTTCCCTCCGTCCTGGCCAGGGAATTCAACAATGGCACGCTGGCCGATGTATAGTAAAATACTAAAATACTGTAAATACTGTGTAGGAATACATTTCCCAAATACTTGAATCATACTGTATTTTTACAGTCCTACAGAACAGTCCACAGGCAATACTGTATTACTGTACTCATTGAGTACTGTATTGATATGCAGGACTGCAATTTTGTAGTGAGAGTAGATTTTCTTTCCTATTCTCATTTCGGAAATTTCCGAAAGTTGCTTCAAAACAGAGGAGCTCACCTGTTGCCCTTTTATGCTAAAGCTCTTACTTTATTGCTAATTGTAAAACTGTGACAGGTGTTTGCCCATGTGATGTGTCAGTGTCATTCAAAATTCTAAAGTTATTGCCCTACTATGCACAGTGTGTTCCTTATGAAAACAAAAGGTTTTCTTTAATGAAAATTGTGCCAAATGCAGAGAATTGTGCGTAGTGTTGTGAAAAAAAGTGTGTTTTAGAATTGCAATTTGAGTGCAAAGCAGGAATTGTGCTTGTAGTTCCACAGAATTGGTTCAGGGGGTTGGTGCATGAGTTACGTGTTGTGGTCATTGTGTCTCAAGTACAAGTATTTGTGTGTAGGCAATTGAGAAAAACTGTAAGCAGGTGAGAGCGACAAAAAGACAGATGGAAATTTAACCTTTTTTTGTTACTCAAATGCAAAGTCATGTAGCTCTTTGTCTTACTGTGTGTTTTAATCTTTTGGAGAGAAAAAAAAGTGCTTTAAATGAGCATGTTTGTTAGATTTATATATGTGTATAATAGATATATATAAACTATAAAACTGAAAACAAATTTTCCAAATGTGATTTTTATGTATTTTGTAAGTTTTTGAGTGTAATGTGTTAATATGATAGCCAATGTGAAAAAAATCAAGTGTTAGGTCCTGTGCTGCAGGAGAAGATACCAAACCTTATCATGGTAAACATTTTATAACATGTTATATTAAGGCAAAATCCAAACTCTTCAGAAACAGTAGAAATGTCCCAAGACTCCAATTACATTTTCAAAAAATCCACAGTTGTACGAGTAAAGCCCTAGTTTTAAATTTCACAACTGACATTGCCAGATATCCTGGAGTGTCCCATTTAAACAGAAAATAGATTAGTGGCACGAATAGTAGAAAAATCAACTGCATTAGGCAGATGGATTATTTCTAATATGCTCATCCACCTAATAATGGACAATGAAATGAAGTCGTCCTGCTGCGAGGGGGGTGGAGGTGGCTTTAAATCAAACACATTGTAGGCTTAGTTATTAGATTGCATTAGACTCCACAAGTTTTGTTCCAAATAACAGGACATGGTAGAGATCACAATTCCTGAAGTCCTTAATGAACATTCAACAACTTTTAATGCCCCCCCCCCCCCCCCCCCCCCCCCATCAGTGGCGAACCAGGGCCGGGAGGGTTTATTCATTCATTCATCTTCAACCGCTTATCCATTTCTGGGTCGTGGGGGTGCTGGAGCCAATCCCAGCTCACACTGGGGGAGGGTGGGGTACACCCCAGTCCATAACAGGGCCAACACACAGAGACAGACAGAGACCAACAACCACTCACACAGAGCTACGGACAATTTAGAGTCACCAATGAACCCAAACATAATATCTTTGGACAGTGGGAGGAAACCCACGCAGGCCCCAGGGTATGTTAGTTTTTATTTTTTATTTTTCTTGTCAGCACTTTTTTTGCTTTTGAGCCATTTCATACATACCATCTCCATCTCCCATACAGAGACATCTGTCCTGCATTCCCTCACTCCATCATAAATATTAATCCCACAATAAATGTTATTTATGCCCCCCCCCCCACAACTCTTCTTCCTTTTGTTTCTTTCACTGTTTGGAAATTGATAGACCTTCAGTTTTGACTGTGTATTAATGAACAATGAGTGTTTAGAAAATAAGTATAAAGGGATGAGTTCTGATGAAGGTAGAGAAGGAAACTGTATTATAATCCTGTGATTACTCTGCCGTGTGTGCGTTTACTTGTAAAGGTTACATACTGTAGTGCGGACCAAATACTTTTCCTACGAAGTAAGGACTTTTGGTCACCCTTTTTTTCCCCTACACCTTTAAATGCCATTATGAGGTAAGAGTTAGGGTAAAGAGCTTACTATTGCAACAAGTGTCCTCAAGTATGTATATGTGTGTGTATGCTCACAGTGAGTGAGAGTGAAGAAGTGATAAATGAGTAGATAAAACCTAAAAAACGGATTTGCATTAACTGCTTTAACTGTGTGTGTGTGTCACATAATACACTGCTAACCGTCTCTGTGTAACTGAACTGCGGATAATGTTTTTTATGATAGTATGTACATGTGCATCATAAGCATAAATTTGATTAAGTACCTGCCATGGTTAGCGAGTATTGTGTGTGTGTGTGTGTGTGTGTGTGTGACTACTCACAGCCAGACTTGTAGCTGTCTCCAGGGATTATTCTTGGCACTTCAGTTCAAACGGTACTTCATAGGGAACATGGAATAAATCCACAAACTTCAAAGGAAAATGTGTTCAGAAATACTGTACAGCAGCAGTTAATGAGTCCCTTGTCCCCAGGCAGATGCATTACCTTTCAACTACATTTGTTAGATTTTTGATGTAATTTATATATTTCAGAGCAAGACTGGCATATCTTTTATATATTTTGAGTGAAGAAGCCAACATGTATGGCTGGTTTTTTGGCTGGTCACATCTGCTTCCTGGAAATAGCGTTGGAGACACATTGTTAATTTCAGGATTGAGAACTGGGAAAGTTTGAAGTCAAATAACATGCTGAAATTTAAAGATGCTGTCGGCGATTTAAATCCAATACACCTCCAATTTACAGCTTGCTTCTTGTTTTGTCTGTGCTGTAAAGAAAAAATTGCATTTCAAAGCATTTGAAAGAAGAGAGTATGGGAGATGAGGGAGAAGGAACAGTGGGAGGCCGGGATGGTAAATAAGGAACATGTGGACAGCAATGTAAGGATTAAAAGGCGAAGGAGGAGGAAGCCTGCCCTTAAATTCATTTCAAAGTGTGTGAAGTTTTGAATAAGAAAGATGAGCTAAGAGACCCTATGTCTCTTAGCTCATGTTTGGGATAGCTAATGCAAATTGGTTGCTCAACACATAACGCAAGTGTTGCATTTGCATGTCCAGCAATGTGAAATGACTTACCCATTTGGCTTGATTTTTTTTCTAACAAAAAAAAAAGTGGGAATGTTTTTTTGTATAGCGGGATGTCCTGGCCTGCAGCTGGTGTGCTGGTGTGTAAACATGTTTTGGTACAACCTTTAAAGAATTGCTGTTCTTCAAAGATAAACCCATGTTGGGCTAATTGTTAGGCTCAGAGGTTGCCCCTTGTTTATGCCAAAGTCAAGCTTTCCGGGGGCTTCATTTATAAAACTGTGCGTAGGATTATTACTGAAAGTGAACTACGCCCAAAAAGCCAAAGTTTGCGTAAGCCAGAAAATATTAAGATATATAAAACCCTGCGTACGCACACTTAAAGCAGACTTTCCTTTATAAATCACAGACTTGACTACAAGTGTGCGCAGCTGTGTCGGCTTAATGTCACACCCTGTACACGCCCATTTTTAACCATAAATGGTCAATGCAAAGCACCTCATGAATATAAAATAAGACTCAGATACAAGTGTTATGTCTTGTTGGAACCGATGGCGAATGCAGGAAGAAAAGGTAAAAAAAGAAATATTTCTGAGGCGGAAGTAGAGACGCTTGTCGGTGAGGGGGAGACCTGAAAAACCTTCCTGTTTGGGGGTCACAGCACCAGAATCAAAAACCAAAGGAAGCAAAGCAGTGCAGTGCTGCAGAAATATTAAAAGGTAATGTGCAAAAATTTTGGGGGGGGGGGGTCAGGAGGGAGGGAGAGGGATACCCTGGGACAGTTTTTGCTATGGGCAATGTGGGCGACCGCACAGGGCGCAATCTATTTGGGCCCTCAAAAAAAAAGGGCGTATGCCCTCCGAAGTGCCGGTGGCACGCTCCACCACTGACCGCGCATGGGCATGGACCTCACTGAAGATGGTTTCCGCATTTAAAAACAGGGTGAGGACCTGCGTCTGCACCGGGATGGCGTGGTTCCGGCGCGTTGCCCTTTCTAATGCTGGACCCAGTTCAGCACATAGATCCAAGAGCATTGCTCTATAGGGAATCTAAAACGTCTCATAGACAGTCATCATCTTGGGCTAATAAGTCCTTATCGTCCCTGAAGACCCTCTCCCTCCTAATTCTGCCATTGGCATAGTCCTCCAGCAGTGCCAGCAGTGCCATGGTGCAGCATTACGCACAGGACTCACCGATGTATTTATAGGTTTACAATAATCAGACTGATAACCAGTTTGTGCTGTTCCCAGTATCACAGGAAAATATTGTGTTATTTACACATGTTAGGCAGATGCTTTATGCGCCGTCCTCACCTCCTGCGCTCCGGTAGTGGACAATATGACGGAGATACAGTGGTTATTAAATATAGAGAAGGGATTTTGATTTAGTTTTTTTCAGTTAGATTCTAAGGAGATGTTTCCGAAACAATTAAGTCCAATGCAAAAATAATGCTGTTGAGTTAATTCATTCTGATGAAATGGCTCTAACACATGATACGGGTTGAAATTAAATGTGTGAAGGGCAATCATAAACATTTAATTTATTTTTTATTTTTTAATTTATTTTATAGATTTATAAATGAGGCCCCAGGGCTTGAGCTGATCTAGGAACTGGTTTAGTGATATCTAAAAAGTTTAAGATCATTACTTAAACAAAAAGTCAGCATTGGGTATTGTTAGTAGTATTTTCTCACACACGATGATTATTCTGTTATCTTTCTCTCATTCCAACACACTATCTCATTCATGCTCTTTCAAGGCAATTTTGTAATTCATAAGCTCTCGTTCCTGCACCCTCATGCTATCTTGCAGCTGCTCTTTCTCAGTTTTTCACTTATCTTTCCCCAATTCAAAAGCAAGGGACGAAAGGAAAAGGAGCAAAGAAACTGAAGGTGAAAGAAGGAACGAGAGTGACGGAGAGGGGGAGATAAAAAGTGATTAAAGTCAAGATCAAAAGTGGAAAATTGATCTTTTTCTTCAGGACCCCTCCTTTTTGACTGCAAACGGTGCTGAATATAAATTGATAAATTTGCCAGGCTGTACTTACTATGACACCCAAGCCAAGCAAGGAATAAGATATGGCTCCTTGGTAGTACAGGAGATCTCAGAAGAAAAGGAAACATCTGGAATTACATCTAGTTTCATATTTGACTCATACAGACGGTTGGCAATTGATCCTCATTCTTCAGAGTGATAAAAATGAAAATTCTAATTATTTTTAATGATGTAAATTGTTGATATGTCCACTTATTTACTCAAATAGTTAATATATTTATATATCTATTGTTTTCATTATAGTAATATAAATATTGCAAACAAAATGCTGCCAGTTTGTAATACGCTCATCGCAATTTTTTTTTAAACCAGACAAAAAAACAACAACAAAAAAGAGGACCGAGGGATAGATCTGACCTGCTCTGTGTTTTTCTGGCAGGTGGCTGTTTCTGGTATAATCAGTCATACACACATTACAAAAGCGGCAAAAAAAAAACAAACAAAAAAAAAAACACCCTTCCGTCCCTGAGATATGCCACCTAGTAGTGTTAGATGTTAAAGTTATATAAGAGACACATAATTTAGTTTCCCTTTAAAAGGGAGGAATTAGCCCCAAAATCTTACCAAATTCCTCCAGCCTATCGTATAGTACATATCTGATTTTGTCTAGTTGGAAAGTATCTGTTAATATCATTATCCAGTGGTTAAAAGATTTCATTTCTCTCCCCTTCAAATGCAGCATGATCAATTTCTTAGCACAAAGGAGGCCATAGGACAGTAAGTGGTATTGTGCTTTCGAGAGGTTTTTTTTTTTTTGAACACCCAGCAAGACTAAAATCGGATCAGGCTCTATTTGCACTTTCAAAATCTTGGACAAAAAAGGGAAAAAAAATCTCCAACAAGAAGTCTTTTTAATTACATTTAAGAAATGTTGGACACAATACAAAGCTATGCAGTAAGTCAGCCTCTGCATTGTTGCATTTATCACCGATAGGTGACGGAGCTTGGTCAATTTTGTTCTGTTTCACCTTTGAATAGTGTAATCTGTGAACAATTTTGAGCTGTATTAAATGCTATCTTGCATTAATAGCACACTGGTTAACAAATTGCAATGCTCTCTCCCAGATGTTTCCCAACATCTCCAACCCTAGCTCCTCCTCCCAATTTTTTTTAATTGGCTCTGTACTTATTTGATCTTGATCTTGCGATACACCATATAAGAATGAAATTGCATGTTTATCTGATACCGTATACTATTACTGAAACAATGATCTAATTTATCTGGCTCAGCGTTTTCAAAGTGGTGGAGATGTGTTTTAACGAAATGTCTGACCGGG
This sequence comes from Remorina albescens, assembly GCA_034769265.1. Taxonomy (NCBI): domain Eukaryota; kingdom Metazoa; phylum Chordata; class Actinopteri; order Carangiformes; family Echeneidae; genus Remorina; species Remorina albescens. The sequence goes on along the minus strand of CM068495.1, from coordinate 4,082,850 downwards.
ACATACCTAAACAAATCTGTCTTTGGAATTTTACACTTATCCTAGAGCTGCTACAACGACACAAAAGTACGTTGAAAGTGAAGATCCCCCGCCTACACGATCCCATTTCCCTCCACCGATCAAACTTCCATTTGTAAGAGAACGTGGGAACGCTGGATTGAACGTTAATGGCATTGTGAATAATAAAGACCTTAGTTAGAGCCTTAGTTGTTTGGATATCTGTCGCCAAACTACAATGGTGTTGTGTATGACTGGGTTGAGATTTTAGATCATTTAAAACTTTTGTATTGCAGAAAACCTGAAAGTAGCGACCCGGACCATAAAGTCATTAGGAAAATAAATCAAGTGAGAAGTAGGGCTATTTTCCCATAGACTTCAATTGAGTCTGACTTCTCTTAATTACCAGGGGAGCTCCCCTGATGGTTAAATAAAATTATACAGGTTTGAGAGTTAACTGAGGTCTTTGTTTTTTGCTTTCTTTAGAATGAAAAGAATCTTTTTTTGTAATCCAGGTTCAGTTGTGTTTTTCTGGTTGCCTTTCTTCATTTAATGCCATTTTGTGTTTGCAAGTTTGTTTTGAGGTGTTTTTTTCTTGATATTTTTCAAGTGAAGAAAACTGCTTATATAATCGAAAGAAAAAAAAAAGACATGATGGCTGTTACCACTCCAACTTGTTTTGTTATTTGGTTTGGTTTGTTTTCTCAATTAAATCCCCCCTTTTTGTATGTGAGAGGTTTTTTGTCCCAGAAAAAAAAAAATAATAATTTAAGCACATATTGGATAGAGGGCTCAAAGTCAACTTTCCTTCTCATCTGTCCCAGTTGTTTTTTTCAGCAGGAGACATTAGATGAAAATGTAACACTGACAGCCCAAAATACAAGCAGTCACCTTCCAAGCCAAGCTGTCAGTCTGTTTTCAGTCAAAGACGTGACAGATGACTGAAAACCTGCCTCACTACTTTGCAGAGTGCCAAACAAATGTTACTTAATTTTCCGGTATGGAAAGTGTCAGCATTTCAGTGTCAAAAGTGGAAAAGTTGTGTTTGTAATGTTGGCACAAACTAAGATTGTTATTAGAGCTTGTCATGTACAACTGAAGAACTCTTGGAATAGATTTCCCAGTATATCTTTTCCCATCCATCCCGATCTTGATTTTTGAAAAAAACAAACAAAACAAAACGCACACACCCCCACACAACACTTTTACTGCAGAATTAAAGCCTTGCAAATACTAAATTTTCCCACTGCATTGATTCACTGCACTATTCACTGCAGTTTTGTCAATTAGTCCCTTTGTGGCTCTGGCTAAAATGTTCTCGTAGGATGGGAGAGGATGAGGGGAATGACAAAGTGCATTATGCTTCAATTATGGCATCCAATATAGAATAGAAGTTGTCACTTAGCATGAGAAATTTCATTTAACTTGAAAAAGAAAATAGAAGTAAAAGAAAGATTCTGGAAAAGTGCATTCTCTCATTACAAGAGGCCTTCTGGGGTCACTTATCAGACTTTATCAGACATACATTCCTGCACTAAATCTCTGCGATATCAGCAAATTTCTATTACCTGGAAATTTCTGCCAATATGACGGAAAAACATATGACAAACTTTCTCATGTTAATGAGACTTTAAAATGAGTTCATTATAATCATCTCATTATGTGACTTACCATCTGAAAGTAATAGGAAACGTCAAACTTTGCATAGGCCTATGTGACACTTTTGTCTTTAATGAGAAGTTAAATCATTGTTTTTAAGATAAATTGTCTCTGTAATGACTTCCACGATCTATTTTTTTTCCATTACACCTGTGAAATTGGGTTAATGCAGGCAGGAAAGTGAGCACTTTAAATGAAATGATATTCACTCTCAGTAGTGGAGTGACTGCAAACCAAACACCAAAGCTTCCTGCACTGCTGAATAACACAACGATACATTCTATTAGAATTTGGTGGAAACAACCCTTAAAACAGTGTTGTTTACAATCACATTCGTAAAACTGAAATCTAATAGTTGAATAAAGAGACCAGACAAGTCAGGCTATAGTCACTGTAATCAAATATAAGAAATGTATGAGAATATGGGGTTTTGACACAGTAGTTACTGATATTGTTCAACATCCACTCAGTGTTGCTGTGGTCTCAAAAATCAGCTCTCAGAGTGAGCAGCTGCAAGATTGGAGCTGGTTGGTTAGAATCACTTCACAGAACTTCAAGTCTTAATGAACTTTAATGGGTGAGTTATACAACAATAAACGCACATAGTTTACTGACAATAAAGTGCTTGCTTTCAATACCAAGGTTACTCTAATAATGGTTTCAGAAAAGATGACGATTTGTGTTGTCATGGTGTTGTTGTTGTTTTGTACCCCAAACAACAGAAGCAGGTGTCAAAGGGTCATAGATAATAGAAACAACATGAAGTGCCACTCTCACATTGGAATCAAACGTTGCTTCCCTGTGTTTTCTTAACCCATCAATCAACCCCAGCCTCGTCCTGACGTAAACTTTGTTGCTCTATAAACTACATCACAGCAGTTTGACCTCTCTTACAACCACCGTTAGATGTTGCCTAGCAACCAAACCTAACCATGAGTCAAAGTTACCTGCTGCACAGAGAAACTACAGGCTTGTTTTGCATAGGAAATCCTCAGAAACATGACTGTTTAGCCCCATTTCTGATAGGCACTACACTGCCAGATATTGTGAAGTTGAAACACACGCATACTTAAGCCTTGCCTGGCTTTGACGCCATGTGCATGTGTATCCCCGTAGACCAACCAGGTCTATCTCTTTCCAAACCGTTGAGCAGACTGTATCTACAAACTCTGCTACATTTGGTGCCATCTGCTTAGCAAAGACTATCCCATTTTTCAAGTCCTTTTTTCCCTCTGAATTTAAAATGCACAATGTACCAGCTGTAGCAGAAGCATCCACGCTGGTATTCCTGTTTTAGTAGCGGAGACAGTATAACAATGAATCACCAGTGTGAATAGGACGAGATGCTCCAAGGTCCTGGATACAAAAGAGCATTAACAGCAAAAACAGCATTAGATACAGTTTCACTGAGTTAAGTTCACGCCACAAGTTTGGATCATATTTTTTATTTGTTCACTTTGATCGGGGGGGTTATAAACACTTTAGTTGAACCATGCAACCACAACAGGGCCTGTGGTCTCCTGCAAAAGAGCTGCAGTGTTGTTCTCTATGGATAAATGTAAGGACAGAAATTTACATTAATGCCGCAAGCACAATTCTTTCATTTCTGTCCTTATCCCTCTCCTTTTCCCTCTCCCTTCTTGTCTACTTTCATTGTCCCGAAATGCTCTCTATTTTCTGTACTCCCTTTATTTTATCTCTTTCCTCCATTCTGTCTGTCATCTGCTCCCTTTCTCCCTTCAATCTTCTTTTCCTCTTTTTGTGTTTGTGTTGGTGTCAGCTCTCTGCATGTCCCTTGTTAGTCCCCAGCTATCCATGTGCCAAAAGGAAAAAGGAACCCTTTTTATTTGATCACATTCTGTGGGTCAATTTATGTTTTTTTGGGGGGGTGAAACAGAAAAACTAGATATAATTAGGACCGGACATGCGAGCGAACACCTTTAAGCCGCTCTGCAGCAATCTGGCTATTTCATGGTTAAGAAAACGCCTCCTCTGTTTTGCCTTTGCTTGTCTTCACTGAACCAAACAACCTGGCATTCTGCACCCAAATTTGTTTTGATGCAGCATCAACATAAGAGCATAAGAGCTGTGGTGTGTAACAACAGCATAGACGTCTGTCCCGCTCCCACCATCGGTGCTGATTTATGCTTGTGCAGGTGGATGCTCTAAACATTTGTTTTTTCACATCCCCACAACCAACATAAACCTTGTGTAAAAACCACAGCCAACATGACTTGTGGCTGTACAGATTTGGAAAAGTCAAATGCATGCATCACAGAGGCAATACATTTCTAAATAAATTGGCCATGCAGGGTGCTTTGATCGTTTTTCACATGTCGAGGGAGGGGCCTGACAGTGAAATAACCACTGTAACCTTTTCTGCAGTTTGTTACCAAATCAATGTAAATTTGGCTCCAACTGCACTTCCAACAGCATGTAGGCGCTTTCGAGCTCCAGTAACCATGGTTTTGGCGCCTCTGATGCCAACCTCTGCCATCAGTTTCAAGGTGGAGCAAAAATGACCCCCAATTCCACGATAGCTCCTTTCATACATATAAAACTGGTGATGCTGTATAAAACTCTCCTCTTTACAACAAAAGAGAGAAGTAAATAATTCTTTTTTGATAGCAAGTCAGTCCTTTTTTTAGCATCTCTGAGCTGTGATTGCAAATATATTCCTAATGCTGATGGGCTGATGTACCCTGCTGTTTTGATATTCTAATTTAACTGTCACCATCTTGTTTTTTTTTTAATCCAGTAGAAACCATCCCCTTATGGGCTGGACACTCAACATACCAAGTTCATGTCCATGTGAGGCCGTGTCCTCATTTGTTGATGCAAAAGAGAAAAACAGCAGAACTGGACAGCTTGACCTGGCAAGTGCTGTTAAATTCCAATAGATGAGGATATCCTGACTCTTCAAAACTTATACCAGTTCCCAGGGCAAAATTTTGCAGCCCTCAAGCTCATTTATTTTGGAATCTGAGGAGAGTCCAAATTTCATATTGTTTTCAACCGATCTAACACTGAAAACCCTCCGGAGAGGCAAAGTCTGAAACCCCAAACTCAGATAAAATATCTATGCTTTGTTAATCTCGTATTTTTGTGCAATTAAATATCTTCTTCAGTTGTCTCAGATTAGATACATTTGCTGATGAAAAAAATTCATCCCGTAGCTGAAGTTATATCCTGACCTTTATTAAGGTCTCTACCTCTAGTCATGTCCAATTCTCTTCTGTTTTGGTTTGGACATTGAAGCTGACTGAAAGAAATTTGTCCTGCCATCACTTGTTTAACCTTCTTTGATGGCCTCCTAACATTTAAAACTGCATCAGTCAAAATGTCGCACATTTTGTGAAGAGTATTCACAAAAGTGTAATGTGATGGGCAAGGGAAGCAAGAGGAAAAAAAGAAACTTGAAACACTTGTTTTAAACCACACAGACACAAAAATGCCTTAACTTTTGAATCTAATTCAGGACAACACACAAGGCAGGGTTTCAGCTGAACAGCTCGACAGCTTGCGGGCAGCGCCTGAAGCCAGTCATCCATTATGTTCACACTCAACCCACCGGTAACCACCTTCACATACAACAGTTTGACATTTCTCAAACAAACTTCACGCCTGGCAATGACACCAAACTGTCACTTTGACTTGGAGGAGGGGGCCAGGAGGCAGAGGGCCCAATAGTGAAGGGAGAGAAGTAGAGTGATGCTGAGGTGATGATGTAAAGCCACCTCCACTGACAGAGCTTGGGAATTGGAGGAGGAGGTATAAAGCAATGAATGGGTGACCTGTCAGTCTGAGTGTAAAGAAACGGATTCAGAATACAGACTGATGGAGGGATTGACTTTGAAGCAGGGAGAAGGACAGATCAGTCAACACTGTATAAATTTTCAAGTTTGATTTGTCTAAGAATTGTGTTGTCTGTGAGAATTAAGTTGTGAGAAAGGGCAGATAAAAGTTAAATCACACAGACGCTTTGGGACTCGAAGAGCTGAGGCACTGCTTTGTCTTTATGTGATTTTCTTTGGGAAGTCTTCACATTAGCTATATTTGTTAGACTTCTTTCAAACTTGAGAGCTTTTTGCTGATGATGTCATTTAGCCCTGGGCGGCACCAAATATCCAGACTTTAAAGGCTGAAAACAATGCAATTCTATTAATAGAGGCCTGCACAAACCTCAAGAAACAAACACAAGGTTTTATAGGAATCAGCAGTGCATAAGGCCTGCCGAGCCTGCTAGAACAAACAAATGAAGGGAGGGCTGGCCTCCCTGCTGGCCTGATTTTCTAATGGTTGGTCAAACAAATCAAATAAGTTACATTTGTTCTTCCTTACAAAATAGATGGTTTTGGAAGCTTGGTGACACAGCAAATGCATGCAAAGGTATAGGGCTGCTGGAATTAATATGAAAGGAAAATCTCTTTTGGTGTTACTCTTTTGGACTCCATAGTTCTCCCAATTCAAATAAAAGGGATCAGTGTCAAAGTCTAAGTTTCACCACATGCCAAATGCATTTGCAAGAGGAAATGAAAAACCTCATAAAAGAAAAGACATAATTTCAAACCAAACATATGTAGAAAAAAATGTACTTAAATCTCTTATATGAAATAAATGAAACGAAACCATTCAAAACTGTCCTTCAGCTTTTCAGCTGTTTTCACGCGTCTCAAAACACATTTATACTGTGTCAGAATGTCCTATCCCCGCTTGTATAGTCTCACTCAACAGAGACAATGAAAGGCAGGTTCCAGTTACAACACTTTCTCCATCTGAAAGAATCATTGATTTGAATGGCTCTCTACATTTGGAGGCCGGAAGGCTTACTTTAGTTTAATACACAGCAGCTAGCAAACAAATGGTTGGAATAAAATAGCTCTTAAAATCTGTATAGACAGGCTTAAGAAATAAAAATAATCCAAAGAATGTATAGTTAAATAGTGGTCTACATGATGCAGGTAGATCTTGCACAAGCAGAATGGAATAATTGGATTCTGGAGATTTAGTTCCTCTATTGATGAAGGTTTGAGCATATATACCCTCTTGAAAATGTGCTCCAGCTCTAATCCTATATGATGGCATACACAAAGCTTTGGTCTCAATAAAAAGTTTTACCAACAGATTTCAAGATGCTTCATTTGATATGATTTACTGTGCAAAGTATGACCAAACTATTGAGCAAAGGAAACATCCCAGGGAATTTCAAATTCAAAGTTCAAATGCAGTCACTGCCTAACTTCACTAAAATGGTGTTGTTACTTTAAAAGTTTTCTTTCATCAGACACTCTTCAGACCTATTGGCCAAAAGTTTTCACCTCGCATATGAAGGGATTAACGATCTCAGTGCAGCAGTGAATACTAACGGCTCCCATCAAATCATCTGTAGGACAGTCATATCTCTGTGTGTCTCAAGGTTCTTCCTCTGTTTTGGTTTCAGCTCGAATAGCCGTTGTTTATTTATTTTTCACATTCTCATCTCATACATCAGATTCCCAAACTGCCGGTTTCATTCAAATTCGCAACACATTCTTTTTTATGCCGATTGAAAGTACATAACGTCAGCAAGGCGATGCTTGATATCCACCTTCTTATTGAAATCATTTCAGAGGAAAGAAAAAATTTTTAACAAATAAACCAAATGTTAAAATAGCCTGTTTGAACAGGGAGACAGTTTGTTTTGAGAATACCACTACCTAAACAAACTTGAAGCAGTTTTCAATCTGCTTTGAAGAGTTACTGGGAGGACTGCAGCCGAGGTGATGTTCACTGAACCCCTTCAATAACCAGCAAAGACAGAGTCATAGCAACCAAAGCTACACTGAGCTGGACTTATCCGACTGTTGTGAAAGAAAAAAAACCCGTGTAAAGAATCCCAATAAATTAAAAAAAAAAAAAAAATTTTTAAAATGGACTAGTAGCAGCACGGCGGTGTAGAGGTTAGTGATGTCGGCCCACAATAAGGTTGCGTGTTAGGTCCCCGGGCCTGAGGCCTTTCTGTGTGGAGTTTGCATGTCCTCCTCATGCCTGTATGGGTTTCCCCCGGGTACTCCAGTTTCCTCCCACCATCCAAAAACATGCATGTTTGGGTTAACTGGACTCTAAATTGTCGGTAGGTCTGAGTGTGAGTGGTTGTTTGTCTCCGTGTGTTGGCCCTGTGATGGACTGGTGACCTGTCCAGGGTGTACCCCGCCTTCAACCAATGTGAGCTGGGATTGGCTCCAGCACCTTCCGCAACCTGGAAACGGAAAAGTGGTAGAAGATGGATGGATGGATGGCTAGTGGCTACATTTAAAGACTAATTGTGTCACAGCAGCACAGCTGTCAGAGGCAACAAAGGCCTACCCGTGGCTCCACTTATGAAAGCAAACAGCCAGGGGAATACACTTTCAAATTAGGTTTCAGTTCATTACAACAGCCCATGGTACACCCTTTAAAACCACAGCCAGGGCTTAGCGAAGGTCAGGTATAAGTTGTACAATCCTATTGGGATTGGGTAGAGGATCCTTTTAAATTAGCATCCGGGCTGTGTTCGGGCTGAGCCTCTCTCAACAGTGACACCCGTGTATGTGTGTCATGTTCCCTACACATTCATATTAAAACACAATGTGTGTGTGTATGTGATTGGAAACACGTGGCGTGAGCAGCTCAGCTGAATGGGAATTAAAAGGCAAGTGGGCCTGCTGAGGGAAGGTGTGAAAAATGGCCCAATTTAACGTTGAGCTGAAATCAATGGGACAAGCCAAGTCGCTTGGCTCTCACACCTGCTGCACCCCGTGTGCTCCCTCCATAACCCACTCCGCCGTTCTCGCCATGCACTACTCTCTCCATCTTGCTCTGCTCATTCTGTGGGATCCATATTTAACACCATGGGCTTTGCTCAGTGACTCTGGACTTTTTCTGAGTGTGATTTATCTGATTTCACCTTTTTTGTTCTCCTTCTTTGATTTTATTTAGTAGGCTTTCTTCACACTGACCTCTTATTATTATGTCATTTTGCGCCATTTAATGGTCCGATATTTTCAATAATTCCTGTGTTTCAATAAAAGTGTTGATATCCAAGAAGATCTGTAGTTTTAAATAGCAAAAAATATCTCGATGTAGTTTTACACTGTCTCTGGACCTCTAGGAACAATGGGGGTTTTCTTAATGACACAGAGAAACCAGCTGCTGTGTTGTGACATCACAATGTTACAGAAGAACGACAGCTTGTTTGTGCACCAGACGGTGCATTTTTCAGTGGATTCAGAATGTTGACATTTTCACATTACTAATATAAAACCTAGACATCTATTCTCTATACTCTAAAGGATTATAAAATATTGTATGTATGCAATATGGGACATTTAAAAATGTGATACCTGAGCTCATCTGGCATGTGATTGAAAGCTGCACCAAAGTGAGGAACAGAATATTAGCTGTCTTATATTAAAAAAAAACAAAAAAAAACAAACTCAGGCAATACATCCAGTTCCACAGAATCAGTCATCAAGGTTAGTTCTTGGTTTTCTAGCCTATTTGGAGATATTATACAAACAATTATGCAGGCAGAAATCAAATTCATCACAGAAGAGAAGAGCCAAACATGTTTGAAATGATGCCAGAACAGGAAAGTAAACACTGTAGAAAACTGAGGCGACAAATACAGATTTGCTGACTGATAAACAGGACCAAAACGTGGTTTTCATTTCTGTTCTGGATGGCCTTGACTCCAACAAATCAGATCCAGAATATTAGGCAGTTCAAGTCCTTTGGTTAAAGTTTATGGGGCAGGCTGCCAAAAAGTTAATAGCTTCTGATTCTGAAAATATAAGATTCCCTGGATGACATCAACACACACACTGATCAGACTTAACAATTTAAATTGACTTATAGACTCTCCTCCATCTTCTGCAAGATGTGTCCCTGAGGCGAAAGGGGATGAAAACATTCTAGGTTATAATCACTGATTGTCAATTGTTAATAGTGAAGTGAAGTGAAGTTCTCCCCATGCCTGCGTGGGTTTCCTCCAGGTACTCCGGTTTCCTCCCACCATCCAAAGACATCAAGTTTGGGCTAATTGGTGACTTTAAATTGGCCGTAGGTCTGAGTGTGAGTGTGAGTGGTTGTTCTCTGTTTGTCTTAGTGTGTTGGCCCTGTGATGGACTGGCAACCTGTCCACACCAGCAACCCGGAAATGAATAAGCGGTAGAAGAAGAATGAATGAATAACTCTGGTGAAGGCAAAAAGCTAACGTGTTAGTCTCATGAAAAATTTGTGTTTTGTGTCCCAATGTTACTTGAGCTTGAGGCAGAAAAAACAACTGAAACTTTACATGGTGGCTCCCTCCGAAGCATTCTGGCTTTCTGATAGTGTAATAAATTAATACATTTCTTTATATTCAAATTCTTCACGGGGGTTGAAAATAGCCCATTTCATTTAAAGGTGCTTCCAATGAAATTCATGTTTTTAATCTTGTTAATGTCCATATGATATTTTTTATATCATACAAGACATTTTATGACTGAGATAATAAGTCACCCTGAATTAAACTGCAACAAACCAACTGGCCATCTGAATCTGTTTTTTTCAGACTGAAAATTATATTAAATGGATGAGGAGGCATGAAATAACCTTGTGAGAACACAGTTAGCGTTAGCGTCACCACTAAAACTGTGTCTGCTACTGTCAGTTACAAGCTGAAAAACAACATAAACAAAGACGTGTCTTTTCACTTCATATGTGGGAAAAAAAATGAAAGAAGAAGATTTTTATATCATTAAAAACAACTTTCTGCAGAGGAATTAAGGAGAACAAACTCCAAAAACAGTCAGAGTAAGCAAAGGGAATATGAAACCAAGAAAATTGATATGTAATATAATGCAACATGTCATATATATAATAAATTTTAAATCCTAATATAAATGACAAAGTCCGATATGGGGAGCATTTAATATTTCTATAAATGAAAGTAGTTGTATTGCTGAACACAAGGGATTCCTAATCCTGGTTAAAGGTGAATGAGGCTGTAGAAGTGAAGTGAGGCAGAGCCAGACAGTCCAATTAACTAGAGTCAGTTGACTGATGAACGCCTCCTCATGCATAGGGCGCGTCTCTGGAAGGGACCATCAGCATAACCGCTACCCCTCTTCATCAGTGTTTACTTCTGCTGGAGTGTATTTCATTGTTTCATCACATTTCACCTCCGAATGTCTGACTGGTGGACTTTACAGTATTTTAAGAGTGTGCACAGCCGACAGCAGCTAATGAGATCCCATGGTGTTCTGCCAGCCAGTTCTCGCAGTATATAGGCTTAAGGCGAGAGCTGATTGGCTATTGAAAGAATATGCATCTGAACTTCTCTGCCCTTCTCGGTCACTCGATGACACCTTTGAGGTTATAAGGATCAAATCAGGTTTTAAAAGTGATCATTAGTGAAGAACACTGCATGGTATAACCTTTTGATAACAACATAATTCTGAAGTGGATGTAAATAAGAATGTGGTCATGTCCAGAAATCGTTTGGTTTAATTAACCATATGGGATTGGACGGTCACATTTCCATGGTCAGCTTAAGTTTTATGTCTCTTTTCAGTACAAATAACAAACAACAACTAAAGCTGTCTTTTATCACTTAGGCTGCATGCCTTTTATGATAAAGATTAAAAGTCCAGTTTCTTGGCCCCGTCTGCATTGTATGTCGAAATGACCCGTTGTTGCAGTCCATGCTTTCATTTGAAAAATAAATATGAGCCAGTGATCCATACCTTATGTTTGAGGAACTGTTTAGGAGCCCTAGTCTCAGAAGACATCACCTGAGAGCTACAAACCAGACAGAGCACAATCAATTTCCTTTGCCAGGCTTGAGAGATGACGGAACAATGTGATGAGAGAAGAATGAGCATCATGGCCAAGGAGGGAAGGTGAGGCAAGTGCATTTTGCCTGCACAAATGTATTTGCTCTGGGAAGTGGTGGGAGGAGAGAAAATGGCAGAAAAAGAAGACAACTGATAGAATAAATGCAGAGCATGGAAGAGAAAGAGTAGTGGCTAGTAGTCTGTGGCTGGCAGAGCAGCGGTGATGACAAGCAGGCTCATTACTCTCATTTAAATGTCACTGTCTGAACCTCACCTCATTTGTTTTGTGGCTATTTAAAATGCCGTCTTGGAGACTCTTTAATTGGATCAGATGATAAACAGTGGGACAGTCTTAATTTGCAAGTGTGGGGTTGGCAGAGAGAGATAAAGATGATATACTGTATCTCTCTACAAGTGTGTTCATGTCTCTTTTGTGTGATTGTGGTTTGTTTTAACACGGTTATGGTTTGCGTTACAGCTGTTATGCAAGCAACTTGGAAAGTGTATAGTGCTAAGCTACTAGTTATTCTATAACTCCACACTACACTGAAGCTACGGCTGTGTTGACCGTCGCTAATGCCTCAGCAATCTGGTAACTGCAGAGAAAGGCTCACGGCTGTGATTGTGTTTGTGTTGCGTTTGAAGTGTATGTGTATTCGTGTAAGGGGAGAGCTGTAGGCAGGAGGCCGCATTTTCAAATACTGCCTGCCACAGCTATAATACACAGTGGAGCTGAGACTGGATGTTATTTTGTGGAGGCCATGACTGTCTCACTGCCTGGTGACTGAATGCACATTGTGTAACCAGCTGTGGAGTTACAGTTTGAGACTTTGGACACACGACACAATGGCAATAAGATTGTGTCCTACTCAATCTGCTCAATTAAGACACTTTTTTCTTCACAATTTTAGTATTTTATCACATGTCATATGTCCTTTAGTTCTATTTTATGATGTGTTCACTGTAGCAAAATCATCTACAGTTGGATGCTTCATTTCCAGTTTTACAACAATTTATTGGATTATCAGAATCAGAAATACTTAAAAAATTCCCACAGTTTCTCTGACTCTCTCCTTCTCTCTCTACCCAACCATTGGAGGCCGATGGCTGCCCTCCCTGAGCCTGATTCTGCCTGAGGTTTCTGCCTCTTAAAGGAACTTTTCCCTTGCCACTGTTGAAAAGTGTTTGCTCAGGAATAGATTTGGTGGGTCTCTCTTAACAACTCCATAAAGAGTTTGGTCTAGCTGTAACTCTGTTATAATTTGGCACTCTATAAATACATTTGATTTGATCTTCTAATAGTTAAGGAGTAGTAGTCTGGCAGGCAGTGGGACTTAATGATTTTCTGTATCTTTCCATCCATCAGATCCCCATATTTAGATTCCTGTCTATACCAGATACCCGCCACAATGGCAGTATCATCCAAGTGTTTCTGGATGTGACAAAACTCTCTACAGTGTGAACCGGAATGGAGACAGAACAGTCTCTTGTTGAGCCCCCATGCTGCTCATTACTGTCCCAGAGACGTAGTTTCCCAACCAGGTAAAACTGTGGCCTTACTGTTAGGTAATCTGTGATCCAGGAAACAAGTGAGGGGTCTTCTCTCATCCCTAGGAGCTTGTCTCTGGCGATAATTGGTCGGATAGTGTTGAATGCACTTGAAAAATCAAAGAACAAAATCCTCACATAAGTGCCACATTCTTCCAGACGAGAAAGGGCACAGTGGAGCATGTAGAAGACAGCAACATCCACTCCAATGTGTTCTTTGTATGCAAACTACAGAGTGTGTCTTTGACCTTGACTCTCAGTAGGCATAGAAGCAGCTGCTCCAGAATTTTCATGATGTGTAAAGTGAGAGCCTCTGCTCTGTAGTTTTTTAGTTCAGATGGACATTCTATTTTTGGTGCTGGTACAGTAAAAGAGATTTTCTTGCCATAGACTCAGGTTGAAGATCCTCTGGAGAGGTTAACATAGTGGGGCAACACTGTCCTGATGCCGCCTGGGACACACATCATATGGACCAGCTGCTTTCTCAGGACAAGTCTTAGGTTTCCCAAGTTCTCTCGAGCTTTAGGTCAGGTCAGGGTTTGGGGGCATGGCAAAAAGAGGTGACTGCTTTATTGTGGCATTGCAACATTACAAAAAGTCCTGGGTCAGATTTTAAATCCAGACAGTGTATTTCCTTGAGTACTTAATCAAAGAAAACATGGACATGTTTTTAAATAGGAGATCTTTAACAGGTTGGCTTATGATGAATCCATTTAAATTTTGTGACCTGCTAGAATGTAATATAACCTTAGTAGAATCAGTCAAATTTTACTTTTAATGTCAGTTGTACAAGCAGGCCATTAATCGAACTAGACCTTTAATCAAACCAGACCTTTTGTTGAAATCTACAGATATGAACAAGTGTATATATATTTTTTTTTTTTCAGTTGGATGTTACGGTCTCATTTTAAAGTATAACAGTAGTTATCTGTTACCTAACAGCTTTTTTTTTTGCTGTATCATCAAAACCACATTAAGCCTGTATTTATTATTATATTATATTATATTTAGAAATGTGTAAAATCAATTATATATATATATCATATTTATAATATCAAGCATCAGTTGAGATGGCACAAAGTGCAAAATGAGAACTGTCAAACATCAAATTTGATGACATGCTGCAGTAGCAATGTGGATTTGATACCTTCCTCCTAGCAGTGGAAATATTTGTAAACAGGATGATGTATTTGCACAATTGCCTTAAATCATCAGACCATCTACACATGTGAAGATGAGAGAGACTTTGAGGACCAAACTATGATGTGTAGACAGCTGAGTCAGAGCATCTCGAGCACTGAAGCTCTGCAGGATGCTCCTGGTCTGCAGTGGACAGGAAGGAGCTACCAGAAGTGGTCCAAGGAAGGAAAACCGCTTAACCAGAGACAGGGTCAGAAGTCATGGTTCATTGAAGGTTGTGAGGAGTGAAGGTTGGCTCATTTGGTGTGGTCTGGACCAATACGACTGATCAACAAAGGATTCACCTCACAGTTTCCAGGAAGATCTGTTGCTTCATTTTGGTTCAGATGCCACAGCTCCCATCAAGACATGTCATAGAATCCAGGCCTCAACAGGTCAAAACTGATTTGGCAGCAAAAGCCTACTACACAATATGAGGCAGTTGAACATAATTTTATATCGGAAAAATAATCAGAGATAACATGTTACTTTTTCAGGTTTTTTAATTCATAGCTCGAATGAATTTGGGCCCTCCGCCCCTTTTTGGCCAGTTTCACTCTCTCAGTCTGACAAAGAATGTCTCACTGATTACTTTTGCTTTTTCATTATTTCAATTACTTTCATGGAGAAACCAAGTAGAATTGAGCTCAACTGTACTCAACTGTAGTTTACTGAGTCCTGCTTTTACTGTGCAAGTCTGAATAATCAATATCTGCAGACCTGCCAGTCAGAATGAGACTTTGCTTCCAATGTGTAAAATCACCATATGAAAGATACTGTCTGATTCGTTTTGCTTATCATGATCTCGTGCCATGCTAACCCAGGTGGTGTGAACAAAACACCAGGTAATTTGTGTGAAGTGAGATCTCCTTCAAAACCCAGTTGGATGATCCTCATTTGATTCAGTATCGACATCAGTCTCCAGACCCATTGCCATGTTTTATTGATGCTATGAATTAATAAAAAAAATGAATAATGAAACAAAAGTACACTTTTTTTTAATGCATCGGTGCGCCTGGGCCTTGTGGTTCCTGCGTGTGTGTGTGTTGGAGGCGTAATGAGCTAAGAGATATGCTGTGTGAACAAGGATAGAACGGTGACAGCATATTGAATGGCGATGAATGAGCACCATGAGGATGACTGTCAGCCTAACAACAGAGCAAAGCAAGACAGCCCTCTGATCCTCTCCACCTCACAACCCTGACACTAGCCGCTCCCTGGCAGCCACACAAATCAATATTTCAGAATAATCAGCGCTCAGAGATTTTATATTGCTTTTAATTGCCTCACATTCTTGATTTTAAAAATCCCCCCCAAAAAAGCTAATTAAACAGAACAATGGCTTACTTGCTGCTACAGACCAGATCTGAGAAAACTTTACTTTGTTTAATCATCATTAATAATATTAGAACTGACTTTGACAGTGTTAATTCCTTTTGAAGCACTAATTTGTTTTTCCTCTCCTAGTTAGAGTTGCCTACTGTTAAGCATTTCTACAGAATTTTATCAGCACAGGAGCGAAAAGCCAAATATTCTAACTGCGAACGTGAATAATTTAACTCTTAAGTCAAATATATTTGTGAGAAAAGGAGTCTTTACATATCAGTTAGATACAAAATGGAGAATACAACAGCAGTAAGTGGATTTTCTACAAAATTCAGTTTATTACTCTAAAGTGTCGATGAACAGGGGTGAAGAGGTAGGCTTTATACCACCCCGCTCAGTCAGAATGTGATGGATCGTTGCTTGTCAGTATTGATTATCTTCAAGTTGGATCGTTTTCCTAACCCAGACTAACATGTTGCAGTGCTTTAATTTCAAATTATATATATTCAATCGTTGGCATGCAGCATGCAGATTCCTATTTTGTTAAGGCTGCAGGCGCAGATCCCAAAGCAGAGAGAGAGGGAGAGCAGGCCACAGAGTTAGGTTCTACAAAAAGTCTTTTAATTAACTCCAAAGGAGAAACACTGCGAGGACAGGAAAAACACAACAGTGAAAAGTACCAAACAAAAACACAACCAAAAATCACTGCAAGGGCATGAATCCGGATGAATCTACGGTAGAAAAACGTTGGAGCTGCTTTCTTGATGTAGGAGTGGGCCATTCGGCCACTGCCTTTATTTTGGCAGGATCAGTCTTGATTTGCCCCTTTTCCACAACAAAACCCAAGAACCATGGGCCTGGTGGAGAGGAGCAAAGGTGGAGTCAATTAAAGGAAGAGGGTATTTGTTTTTAATTGTAATGTCATTTAGTCCCGTGTAATCAATACAGGGACGCAAAGACGCATCTGTGCATCCTTCTTGTCCACGAAGAAAAACCCAGCCCCTACCGGGGAGGAGGAGGGCCGGATGAGGCCGGCTGCAAGGGAATCTGTGATATATTTCTCCATTGCTTCTTTCTCTGGTTTGGACATGTTGAACAATTTACTGGAAGGAAGAGGAGTGCCAGGGAGAAAGTCAATCCCACAATCGTAAGGATGGTGAGGTGGTAGGGAAATGGCCCGATCTTTACTAAAAACCGCTTTCAAATCGTGGTACTCTGAGGGTATGAAGGTGAGATCAACCGGCTTAGGTGGCTCAAGAGCAGTGGTAGCGATATCAGGAATGGCAGAACGTAAACAGTGAAAATGACAGAAGAGGCTCCAGTTGAGTATGGTGGAAGTGAGCCAGTCGATTTGGGGATTGTGCAACTGTAACCAGGTGAGCCCTAAGAAAAGAAGGTTATCAGGTGAGGGAATGAGGAAAAGTGTGATGTGCTCGTGATGATTACCGGAAAGACAGAGTGAGAGGCGGACTGTGCAATGGGTGACTTAGGCTAGGAGTCTCCCATCAAGGGCGTAAACGGCTTTGGGTTTGGGAATAAGTAGCGTGGGAATATTATGCTGAGAAACAAAATCAGAGTCAATGAAGTTGTTGTCTGCTCCCGAGTCCACCAACACGGTAAGGGACATGGATTTCTGAGGGACAAACACAGTACCTGGTAGAAGAATGCGCTGAGATTATTTGGGGGCAGATGTTTGGCTCACCAGTGCCCCTCTGATGACTGGTGAGCCTGATCTTTTGGCCGTATCTGGCAGTTGCTCCGGATGTGGTCAGTCTGACTGCAGTATAGGCACAAACCCAGATGCAGACGACATTGGCGTTCCTCAGGGGTGAGTCGAGTCCTCCCAAGTTGCATTGGTTCCTCAGGCCCGGCGGTTGCAGAGGATGTGGCAGTAGCAGGTCTGGTGGTGGATGACTCCCGCTGAAGGGGAGGGGCATCGGAAGGATTCCAGCTGAGGAGAACTCCTTGCTGGGAACCCATCCTAACAGTTCTCTCCCTATGTCTCTCCCAGAGCCGGTTGTTGAGACGGACAGTGAGGGAAATTAGTTCCTCGAATGAAGAAGTGTCATCCCGGGCCGCTAGTTCATCCTTTAACTCTTCACTGAGGCCACGGCAAAAAATGCCCTGAAGAGCTACTTCGTCCCACCCACTCCTAGCTGTGAGAGTGCGGAAGTCTATGGCGTAGTTTGAGGCTGAATTGGTTCCCTGACGAAGGTAAAGGAGTCGACTACCAGCCTCTTTGCCCTGTAGGGGATGCTTGAACACTCAACATTTTGGAAATGAACTGTGGGTAGGACTGACAGGCTTGGGAGTTACCTTTTAACAGGGCTAGGGACCAAGCTGCTGCTTTGTCAGAAAGGATGCTCATGATAAAAGCAATCTTGCTCCTGTCTGAGACGTATGAGTGGGGGTGTTGATCAAAAACTAAGGAGCACTGGTGCAAAAATTGGCTGCATGACCCTGTTACCCCTGAGTACCTGGTGGGGGTTGGAATAAATGGTTCCCAGGAATGGCTAGGCTGGACTTCAGCTGGTATGGGATGGGGAGACGCAACAGGAGGTGCTGGAGTGGGTGCTGGGAATGGTGTGGCTAATTGATTCACCTGGGATCCTAGCCAAGCCACCTGCGTCGTTAATGTTTGGAGGGAGTCCGTGATCTCCCGCATAGCTCTGTCATGCTCCCCGACGTGGGCTCCTTGTAAAGACAGGGCCTTTTTGATCTTCTCAAACTCTGCGGGATCCATGGAGATGGCCAGAGTTTTCTGTCAAGGCTAGTGGCGCAGATCCCAAAGCAGAGAGAGAGGGAGAGCAGGCCACGAAGTTAGGTTCCACAAAAAGTCTTTTAATTAACTCCAAAGGAGAAACACTGCGAGGGCAGGAAAAACACAACAGTGAAAAGTACCAAACAAACACACAACCAACACAAAGGTGAGGCTACGCCCCCTGCATAACCTGACCTGAAACACACAGAGGGAGAGTCAGAAAACCAGGATCAAAACATATTTATCCCTTTGATAATCACTTTTTCACTGGTCAAACCACCACAACACTTTTGCATAATTTAATTCATTTTATTGTGTAAATTGTTTGCTATAGCGTTTTTAAAATAGAGAGCTTTTACATAATAATTGTTTTCAATCACTGTGACTGTCTCTTTGTTAACTCTAAGAATATCTAAAATCGGAATTTTCCCTCCTCCAAGCAGCCAAGTTACAAAACATATGATCGCAGTCTCGCCTCCCTAAGTTACATAATATTATGATGTCAATTAAAATTTGACCAGTTGGATATGAATCATGAATAATCATTTTGTCCTTATAGACATTTGAGATAGATTGTGTCATACATTGGTTTTGACACACCAAACACTGCGACTAGCAAATACTGATCATTTAATTTTTCAGTCTAAGTGAATGTTTTTTGCCAGCTTTAATGAAATTACTTGTGAGCGTTCCTCCAACAATAACATGAAGAAATGCCCTTGAGGTTGTCTTAATAATTCACTCTGAAGAGGCAAAAACATGTTCTGGTCTTTGATGACCTGCATCTTGTACTTTAAATCATAAGAATGACCTTGTGGTTGTTTGCTTCCTCCAACCAGCCAAGTTGCAGGATATGTTGGTCAAACTCTCTTTTTCCTGAGTTAGAGTGTAAAATCGTGGCCTGAAATGTTTTTGCAGAACATTATTATGTCCCTATGAACTTTGACCATTGACCATCAAAACAATTGGCCAACTTTACCTTAAGAAAACCGAAATGACCACCCTGTGCTTTTTTGTTTCTATCAAACAGCCAACCTGCAGTAAATATGGTCTCAATCTGTCCTTCCTGACTCATGGTGATGAATAAATGAAATTAAATGTTATGGCCAAATGCTTGTTTTGTGAGGTCACAGTGACCACAAAATTCTTGCCAGTTAATCCAAATCAATATTTGATTCAAAAGAACTGGACAGTGATTTGTGAGTGTTGTGATTCACACACACTTCTTTTATGGAAATAGTGCAGCTTTAATGCAGTTTGCGGGCATTTTAAGTATATTGTAATGCATGTAACTTTACAATGTAGGATAAACATAAAGTACCAAATGTGGAGAAAAGGAAGCTAAGAGCTGTATGGGACCTCTTACTGAAAAATAAATGTGTTATGTCTGTCCAGAAACAATCCCTGCTCGGACGCAGTCCGATGCCCCATGTAACATTGCAACATCACCCACCAATGCACACCTCGGGTGTGTAAAGTTCCCCTTCTATACGTGTCTGGGAATTTATTTGCTTTGCTGGGAAAGAAGTTGCATCTGTGCATCTTTTACCTTTGTTTATCCCACTATGGTAAAATCGTTTATATGACCGGATTGGCACACATGACACAAGATACTCCCTCTGCACCAGATCAGAGACAGACACAAAAAGCATATACAGAATCAACTCAATCAGTATTTTATCAGCAACACCCAAAAGACATGGAAGTGCTGATAGCTTCTCTGGGGCTCATTTCATGGTTGGCAAACCTTTTCAAACAACAGGCAGTATTCATGTTTGCGATCACTTAATTAGTGCTTTTGTTGTCTGATCACTAAAGGCATTAAAGTGGGGAAACCCAACAGCATGGCATGTAATCAGAGTTTAACAGCACATGAACTATTACAACAGATCCCAGATGCCCCCTTTTTCAATTACTACACCAGAGAACACAGACCAAATGTCTGCAAGTCAAAATGTGTCACTTTTATTTTTATTTATTTATTTATTTATTTATTTTTGCCTGATCCATCATTCAGCTGTGATTGACGAGGCAGGGAGCACTGGATACTCCTTCTGTATTCATTTCTAGTACATTACCTGATTCCCTCCTTCTTACACCGTAACCATAGCAACATAACGAGCCCAGTTTTATTTTTATTTTATATATATCATTTTATAAACAATAACCACACTGTGGAATAATCTTGACCTAAATCAAGCTTAATTTTAACTTTTAATAGCCTACTTTTGGCTTTGTTAAAGCGACTGCGCCACAGTGCTCATCCCGTCCTACTGTGACTACTGTAAGTGGCGTGGTTGTAAAAGGGACTAGTTTATTCCTTGTCATGACAATGGTAAGCTCTTGCTTCAAAAACTTTTGCTTTTGAGTGCAAAACTTTCACGAAAAGTTGGCAAATCCTTTTATTCCTTTATTCTTGCAAAATGACCATGGCATAAGCGGGTTAATCCACAAGTAGGTGTGCTTCAAACGGTTTTAATGCACGACGTGGAGGCGAAGAACTAGTTCACCGAGGGTAGCTCTAACCCTTACATAACACACTGTTATATTTACAGCCCACTTTGAGCGGTGCAAAACCTTCATCAATCCATTCAGTTGCGATGTACCCTATGCACATAGAATATGTTTTCTAGCAGGAGTGCTTTGAATCACATGCATGCTACAGATCATGAATCTTCTCCGCTTTGATCTGACTAATACAGTTCTGGTCCTCCCATCATCTTACATTTCTCAGTGCATGTTAATTGATGTGTGCTGTTTACTCCTCGCTGCTCTTGGGCTTCCCTTGTTTGGAAAGGCCTAGCAGGGGGTCCATTTAATGATGTTGATTTATGTATATGCAGGCCAGTGTGTCTGTAAGGTGTAAGTATGTAGGCGGATGAGCCTGGACATAATAGTTCAATCTATAATCTCATTTTGGGCCCCTGTGGCTCATCTTGCCCCGCATGTCCCTGCAGAGCCCCCGTCGAAGCTATAGGGCAGATTCAACAACCTGGAGTTGAACTCACTTTACCTTTAATGAGCTCACATTAGAGGAAATGTACTTAACTTTTCAGCAAGCTTGACCTGTAATGTTATAAGCCAATATTCTTCTGTCTAATCCACCTTATCTTTACCGTTCAACATTTTTCTTTCCTTACTGTCTCAGTGTCACTTTCAGTCAGTGCTTCAGCCCGACCCTGTAATTTGATACACTGCCAAACCAAGAGATAGAACAAGAACTGCAGCAACTGGAGAGCGATAAAAATCAAATAGGAAGTAATTACTGTAGGTATCAAGAATGTTTAATTTCTTCCAGTGTTGCCCACATTCCATGAGAGGGCAATCATTTACACACATAAACACATAATGGGTAAGTTAACTCTGATGAATTACTACAATTAACTCAAATAAATGAGACCATTGTTGAGCCAATCTGTAGCCTTGTGCCTCTGGTATTTCCCATTACTTCTTGCCCTAAAGAGGATCTTTATTCATTATGCTATTGGCTTTTCTGAACATGATAAATATTTGAAAAGTTACTTCCATAGTAAAACACTCCTGCCAACATTTTAAAGAAACTCTTAAAAAGTTTGTGAACAGCCTGAGCAGTGGGCGATGTAGAGGATGTCCTCGGTCTGGATTCAGTCACAAGGCATTAAAAGAAGTTCATATTGTATAATTTTGTGTCATCATAATGTTTAATTTGATGGATTCTTATATCAGTGACCTTATAAAACTTGACATAGAGTCTGGGGCTGTAAAGCGAGGTCAAAACTAATGAGCCTTAAACCAGGATTCTATCTAATGACCCCGATTGTAAAAAGAAGTCAGATAGCATTGAATTCAATGTGGAAATGGCCCTACTTCTCACATGATTTATTAGCTTAGTAAGGGTTTTCCTTATGAGTTTATCGTCTCAGTTTATAGTCTTCAATACAATATTCATTCATTCATTTATATATTCATTTATTTATTTTCAACTGTTATCTGTCTGGGTCGCAGGAGGTGCTGCAACCAATCCCAGCTAACATTCTGGGCGAGGGTGGGGTTCACCCTGGTAAGGTCGCCAGTCTTTTACAGGGCCGACATTCAGCGACAAACAACCATTTGCAGTCACACTTACAGTTTAGAGTCACCAATCAACCTAGACGTGTATGTCTTTGGACTGTGGAAGGTATCAATACAACATGATGTTAATGATTTTTGATCATGATCACATTTAGAGGAAGATAGACCATAAAGCAGGGTCTGCATCAGGGGGTGTGGCTACTATGTGACTGACAGACTGTACCACACAATCGAAGAAGAGAGCAGGTCAGATCCACCTTCTCCTCCAAAAATGGTTTCTTCAGGTTTGAAAAAAAAAAACATTTGACAAGGGCCAAAAAAAAACCAAAACTTGAGGCTAGGTGGTATCACATGCTGTTCACACCTTCAAGTTTACAGGACAGTGAGGTCGCATAATTGTCTCTCCAAAAAATGTTTTTGACTTCCAATTACTGACACAGATGAACAGAAAGTGCTCTCCCAATTTTCACATTCAAAATGGACCAACAGTAATTCTCACTTACAGAGAAAATATATGAATAGATGATGAAAATATACTGGATGAAAGCAAATTATTTTAGTTTTTTTAGACTTCAATTCAGTCGACAGTCCAAAGTATAAAGTATCCCTGGAATAAATATTGAAGCCTGATAGTGACCAACTTCTCTTTAGGTGAGTCTTCACTAGGTTATTTGAGGTCGGGCAGTGGGAAGAAGTTATGACTAGCGCGCCTTTTGTGGGACATTTTCAATGCTTTTAAGTAGTCTAGAATCAGACTTGTCTGGGTTGTTAAATACTCATATTTACGTCTTTTATTTACACACTATATATTAGTGATTTTCTATTATTGTCACTCATGGCCAATCAAATTTAAATGCCTGAATACTGATCCCTTTCTTTGAGGTCACAAAGGGTTATTTCTGATTATCAACAGCAGGATAGTGTAAAGGAAGGATGTGAAATCTAAAGACTGAGAGAGAAAGAGGGGTAGAGGCTAATGAGGCTTCATTAACTGCAGCTAATTGTTGCTTTAACCTCTGGCTGCCGCTGTCATAACGTTTCTCTTTGCCAGCAGGGAGACTCATGGGAAGCAGGGCAGAGTAGCTGTTCTGTCCTCCGATGTTCATCCTCACCTTCCTTTTATTTACTGACATACTGTATTAAAAAAAAGGAACCCATCCTCTGCTGATTTGACAGGCACCAGTCAAGCTAGCTTATTTTCATCAAGTCAGTGTCAGAAACTGAGAAAGGTGAAGGTAGGTGAGTTGAAGAAAAAGGCGGCTATAAAGAGAGAGAAGCAGCTAAAAGGATGGAGGGAGGAAGAGGGGAACGGGGTGAGAGGAGTATGTTCGGTGAGGACGAGAGAGGTTTAAGTTTGCATTATAATGAAAGCGAGGCTTTTTACTTCCAGGAGAGGGAAACACTTAATCAAATGCAACTGAAGATCCTAGCTTCAAATTGATTTTTGGTCTCTTTTGCTGGCTGGCAGGCCAATCAGCACAGCTGAATAGTGTGATAGATGGTTTGGGAGACCAATAAATTAGCTGCCAGGCCACAGAAATATCAGGAATGAAAGGCTTTTTACTGTGTGCCATACCATCCTCTACTCTGCTAAAGCCCTGGGCCTCATTTATAAACGCTGCGTACGCACAAAACGGGACCTAAAACTTGTGTACGTCACTTCTAAGCAAAGGTTGTGATCTATAAAAAACAGACTTGACGGAAAATGTGCGCACCCCTACGGAAACTTTGACCCATGTGTACGCACAGTTTGGAGGAAAAGGGGAATTGGCGACATCAGATTGAAGAAATGAAGAGTGGGAAGAACGATTAAGTGTTTATGATTGCCCTTCACACATTTAATTTCACCCGTATCATGCGTTAGAGCCATCCCAGATAGCAAAATCATCTTGAATCAACATTGATTTATGGTCAGACAGAAATGTTGGATCTATGTTGAAACCTGACGTTGAAACGGAATTGAAAGCGCTCGTTTGATCAATGTTGAATCAACGTCATATTATCAACCACATCTGACACTGAATCAACACTGATTCAACCATCATCTAAATCAGGTGTTCTCAAAGTTTTGATAGCTCAGGGCCAATTTAGGAACCCAACATTGGACTGAGGGTCGCCAAAGGAAATAAAATGGAAAAAATACAGAAAACAAATCCCATTTGTAATCATTTTAATGACCAGGTCTCATCTCTTCAATTTACATTTATTGGTCTGCATCCAGTAATGTGCAATAAACACACTTTAATTAATAAATGAGGCTAAACCTGGCAAAACTTGAGAAAACCTTGAAAAATATTGTAATACACACAAAATCCCTGGGGTTTTCTGCCCTCTACAGTCAAATTTGGGATACAACAGTCATGTGTGCAGTCTATTTCAGAACATATGTAAAAACGGCTTGCTCCGCCTGGCTATTTCTTGAGCTACCAAGTAGCTAGCCTGTGTTACAGCTTCACTGGATTTGGTTTGTTTTGATAAAACTGACTGCTGCCATTTTTGTGTGCATAGGTGTCAGGTCCCACCCCAGTTGCAGCCATGCTCTGGCGGTGGGAGGACTTAAGCTATAAATTACAAACATGTGCTGTGCCTAAAGGAATAAAAAGATGTACCTTTATATCAGACCACTTTTTTTCTGGCACCATGCACACCGTCTCACTAACGGTGTTCACAGCTGCAGCAACCTGTTGCCACTCACTCTGCTCCCTTTGGTTTGTGATTCCGGTGCTGTTACCTCCAAACAGGATGGTTTTTCGGGCCTCCACCTCACCGACAAGCGTCTCCGACTTGTCCGACTTCCACCTCAGAAAAATGTTTTCTTTTTTTTTTTTTACCTTTTCTTCCTGCATCCGCCATCGTTTCCAACAAGACATAACTTGTATTTCAGTCTTATTTTATATGCAGGCCGCATTCATGAGGCGCTTTGCAGTGACCATTTATGGTTAAAAATGGGTGTGTACAGGGCGTGACATGAAGCCGACACAGCTGCGCACACTTGTAGTCCAGTCTGTGATTTATAAAGGAAAGATTGCTTTAAGTGTGCGTACGCAGGGTTTTATAAATCTGAATATTTTCCGGCATGCGCAAACTTTGGCTTTTGGGCATAGTTCACTTTTAGTAACGATCCTACGCACAGTTTTATAAATGAGGCCCCTGCTTTAATTAATACTTTTAGGAGTTTTGCTTCAGCCATGTATGCCACCAAATGATGACAAACAGATATTTTGTCACTTCACCAACTTTATGACTGTTTTCCAACTTACTGCTAATAAACAATGTTTTTGCATTCATAATGAGATAGTTACACACACTGGCATTAAAGGTCCCATATTAGAAAAAGTGGGATTTCCATGCCTTCTTTGTTTACTATTTCATGCCTTGGCAGGAAAAAGGTAAAAGAGACATACTGTAAAGAGTCAGTTTAGATTGTTCAAACTGGCGTGAATCATTTTCACACATGTATTAAGCATCCTACCCGTTCAGCTATCAGGCCACTTCCTCAGTCCACAGAGAAATGCATGTGTTCAGAAACTGAGCCCGAAAAAACCAACCAATAGGACTTTAAGGACTTTGTGATGTCACAACAAAGCATTCCCTGCTCTCAGTTATTCCCCAGGCCAGACCCACCCTCCAAACTTGCAAGATTTTCTCTGAGTGTTCAGCAGAAATCTTCTATACTCTTTTTGTGCCACGCAGAAACTGTCAGTGAATCAGAAGAGAGGCTCTGAGACTGATCTTCTGACTGGCTCCCTGATCTGTTGTAACTTGAGCTCCAGAGAGGACCCTGGGGAAAAAAGGGAAAACATTAGAAAAGAGGCATTTACATGCTGGAAATTATAAAATATGTAGTCCTTAATAACATGAGAATTTATTAGCACAGAGCAAAACTTTTAAAATGAATATGCAGATCCATCCTCTTGTTCATTAGTATATATATACATTTTTTTTTATTATAGTCCCATATTTGTCAGTTTCTCTTTCTGTGTCAGTCCCTGAATAACCAAATGACTCAACAAATGTAGCAGATGTTTGCTTCTGGTACGGGCTCAATACCCCACTAACTAAACAGACATGCAGTTCTTTTGCTTGCTCTGCCATTCATTTGTAAATACATTTTGTGGCACGACCACATTTGCTTAATTTAATTCACAGTATTTAGACCATAATGATGTCTGATGTCTGCAGTGTTGTAAACATCATTGGCAAACAATGCATGACTACAATGCTTTGCTTTCCTATTATGAATATGTAAATGTTATGAATGTGCCTGTGTGTGTGAGAGAGAGAGAGCGACAGAAAGAGTATAAATGAGTTTCTAATACTTACTCTTCACAATGACTAAGGCAAAAACTGAAGGCCAAATGGGACTGAGGCTATTACCATAGTCATGTTACTGCAATTTATATAAAGTAGCACATTATATAACTGTCAAATTGAAAGATAGGATTATATACTTACCATAAACAAAGAAGACTAGTTGTATGTGTTGTGTGTTTTCTTCAGTTCTTTGTAGAATAAACAAGTTTTCCATTCATTTTTAATACAAATGTTTTTGCTAACAGTGTGAAATAAATTTACATCTATACGAAATCCATCCATCCATACATCCATATATATACACTGTGATCTCAAAATTGGGATGCCAACTACACTAACGTTTAAGATGGAATACTTTAATATTATACTGCCCCCATGTCTTTCAAATTCCGTGACACCGGTTTTCACAAGGGTTGTCCAGTGAAAATTAATTATTTTACCACGTCAATCTGATTAATTGGTTCCAAAGTAGGAGTAAATAATCAATTACAAGTATTGGAAGGATAATTGTTGTGCCACATAGGTGCTCTAGTCTTTAAACCCTGTCTGAGCATACAGAAACATGTCTTTGGTACAGAGCACAGCTAAAATGATGTTTCCATGTCTTTTTTTTTTTTTTTCCTGTGAAAATTAAATGCAGGCAAAGAGCATTTCAGTTGAAAACCAGAGCAATCACAAAAGCTGCAAAAATAAAAGCAATATGACCTGCTTTATTTATTTATTCCAGCAATTTAACTAGCTGCCTATGGTACTTTGTTCATTACATTCAATGACACAAGGAGATGTGATGTCAGATGTAAAGACATAATCGTAGGAGCTGTTGTAGTTAGAGAGATATGGTGGGGATATTTGGCCTTTGTGCTTCTTAGCATGAATCATAAATTAACCACACAACAGTAACTGTCCTCTTAATTAATATTCTTTGTTGAATCACAATACCGCGAGTCAGTGTTTGCCCATGCTCGACGGAACCCGACTCTGACTCTTAATGTGCCTTTTACAGCTTGTATGTGCGTGTTTCCTCTGGTGGAAAAGGTCACCGCTTCCCAATTATACCCAATCTCCAGACACACTTCCGCCTGACTCAAGGCATGCAGCAGTTTACAAACCAAAATATAACCTCTCATTCTGAGCAGTGTGGAACTGTGTCATCACCGCTGCTTCTCTGTGTTCATGGGAATTAGTATCACTTCTTAATAATCTAATGAGCTCATGCTGCAAAGACAACAAGGAAAGGAATGAGAAAAGATGTCAGCAGTGTGAATGACAGAGTACACCAGTGGAGGAAGTGCTCCCTCACTGAAGTGGAACGACCGATTCTATAATGTAATTGACTCCTTCACAAGTCAAGGTGGAGCATTTAAAATTAAATTTACAGCTGCACTCATAAATATTTCTGTATTAAAATTGAATGAAATGATTGGATGTGATTTTAGCTGCAGAAATGTCACCTGACTCTATGGTGTTTCTCAGCAGAGCTTTTTAGCTTTTGATGGATTGGATTTTTTGACATGACATACTTGATCAGAGTAACTGAAGCATGCAATGCACATGTATTTTAAGAAAAATGCTGCTGAATCATTCATTTTAAATATTGGTTGAATATATTTCAAGGTTCCATATTGTTATTATAAAGTATCAGGGGCCTCATTCATAAACGTTGCGTAGGCACAAAACCGGACCTAAAACTTGCGTACGTCATTTCTACGCAAAGGTTGTGATCCATAAAAAACAGACTCAACGGGAAAATGTGCAAACCCCTAAGAATACTTTGACCCATGCGTACGCACAGTTTGGAGGAAAAGGGGAATTGGCGACACAGACGGTGCGGTGCTGAACTGAAGTCAGACTGAAGAAATGAAGAGTGGGAAGAACGATTAACTGTTTATGATTGCCCTTCACACATTTAATTTCAACCCGTATCATGCGTTAGAGCCATGTCATCAGAATGATTTAATTCAACCGCATTATTTTGGATTGAGTAGTTGTTTCAGAAACATCTCCTTAGAATCTAACAGAAAATTCTAAATCAAAATCCCTTCTCTATATTTAATCACCACCATCTCTCCGTCATATTGTCCACTCCTGGAGCGCAGGAGGAGGAAAGGACGACACATAAAGCATCTGCCTCAGGGGCGTCGCACCCGTGGGGGATGGGGGTGTTGCGACACCCCCACTTTTACAGCAAGATGATTTCAACCCCCACCACGTTTTCCCAAGGTAAAACCGTTTTTGCCCACCCTCGCGGTGATTCAGCATACCAAAATGGAGCGCACTTCAGTTCCCCATACGCTACATGACAAAACATTGGTCAAATTAGACTGATTGAACGGCCATTCAGCCAATCACAGCCCTTTATCCAAAACCTCCCCGGCCGCTGCCCGGGAAACTAAACAGTTATATGCTACTCGGCTCTTCTGTCATTCACTGCTGGCTGACAGTGAACAACATCGCTTTTTGTAATACAAGATACAGAAGAAGGAGGCAGAGATGCCAAAAAGGAAGAGGCAGCAGAGGATTGACTTCTTTTTTGAGTGAAGTTGTCATGTAAGTGAATGCAGACGAGGCAGCTTTACACCCCCTCAGACAAATGTTTTGCCCCCTTAAATCAAAGTTTTAGAAGTTGAGAAAGCACATTTTAACAGATTGCCCACCAAATCAATGTATTTCAAGTTGACGCATTTAACTACCGGACGATGCGGGGCTCATGTGCCACCGCTAGAACACCCCCACATTTAAAATCACTGCTCCACCCCTGATCTGTGGACAACAAAGCCATTAACAATCATTGTACTATATACTTTCCCGTTCTCAGTTCGTCAGCTCTACTTGATGCTTTTCATAACAAACCAGGCATAAAGAAAAGTGTCATGTTCACACACTTCAGTCTAAAGAATATTTTTAGTGGTGGGGGGTTAGCATGAACTGATTATCAGTCTGATTACTGTAAACCTATAAATACAGCGGTGAGTCCTGTGCGTAATGCTGCACCATGGCACTGCTGGCACTGCTGGAGGACTATGCCAATGGCAGAATTAGGAGGGAGAAGGTCTTCAGGGACCATAAAGACTTATTGGCCCATGATGATGACTGTCTTATGAGCCGTTTTAGATTTCCTAGAGCTGCTCTTGGATCTATGTGCTGAACTGGGTCCAGCATTAGAGAGGGCAACGCGCCGGAACCACGCCATCCTGGTGCAGACGCAGGTCCTCACCCCATTTTTAAATGAGGAAACCGTCTTCAATGAGGTCCATGCCCGTGCATGGTCAACAGTGGAGCGCGCCACCGGCCTCCTGAAGTGCCAGTGGCACACTTTGGATGCGTCGGAGGGCAGGCTTCTTTACTATCCTGCCAAAGTGTGTCGCATTATAAGAGCGTGTGGCGTGTTACACAATGTGGCACAGAGGAATGGTATCCCCCCCCAGCATTATGACCCAGAGGCAGAGCCCCCTTCAAGACAAGATAAAATATGAACAGGGTGCAAGACTCCGTCAGGATGTCATGCAACTAAAGGCTAATTTTTGTACATTGCCTTTTAATATTTCTGCTATTTCAACCATTACATTTCTCATTTGCCTCAACTCCTCCGTCAGGTTGTTGATTGCTTGCATTGTCTCCCTTTGTAGCTGCAGGACTCGGTGAGCACCCGACCGCTCGCAGGCGTACCAGAATGACGCCAGTTATGGACGCGATTCTTGTGTGCATAGGCGTCAGGTTAGGAGCACTGACATAACACTTGTATCTGAGTCTTATTTTATATTCATGAGGTGCTTTGCATTGACCATTTATGGTTAAAAATGGGCGTGTACAGGGCCTGACATTAAAACCGACACAGCTGCGCACACTTGTAGTCAAGTCTGTGATTTATAAAGCAAAGTTTGCTTTAAGTGTGCGTACGCAGGGTTTTATAAATCTGAATATTTTCTGGCGTACGCAAACTTTGGCTTTTTGGGCGTAGTTCACTTTTAGTAACGATCCTAGGCACAGTTTTATAAATGAGGCCCCTGGTGTTTTTGTGTGCTGGTCAGGCTTTGGATGGAACACCAAGTTTAAAGGTCCCATAAAGAGAGGCTTACATGTCTTTTTTCCTAACAAAGCAGACTAGGTTCTATATTCATACTGTGAAAGCATCAAAGAGCTCAGTCCTCAGAGAAATGCTCAGACTGTATTCCTTCACCTTGATCAAGCTGTCCGGACTTTTGTCACTTTGTGGTATCACTACAAAGTAGTCTCCTCTTTCAGCCAGTGTAAGTGCCCCACCATCCAAGTTTGCTTGGATGATGGGGCACTATTTTTATTTGAGCACGCTGTCAGCCAATCAGAACATTATCAGAGCTTGTGTGTGTGTGTGTGCGTATTCACATCAAAACTATGGCTAAAAGACTGGGAAAGTCTAAAACACAGGACCTTTAAAATATAGGATGAACTTTGACCTGTAAATTTACAACATTGACCAATAGTGAGTCATCTTAGCAGCGCTGAGTCTGTTTTTCATCGGTCATCCACTCACTGAGTCTTAACTGCTCTACAGGAGGGCAGTGATTCGAAAACAGTTATGAAGCAGGACTTGGTGGAACAAATATGCCTTTTGAGAAAACTGTATGGACCCCTTAAAAAAGAGCAGAGAGAAAATGGTGAGCCGCTCTGGGTGCTTTTATCACTGACTGCTGCTAACACAGTTGGCTCCTCACGGGCAGCGTTTTGCCAACTAACCCTTTGAGTAGTCACTTAAAATAAATATTTCACTGAGACATGCAAATTCATTTCACACAGGTTTCAAAAGCAAGTCAAAAATTTGGAAGCATCAAGGTCTCTTTCATCCATAAGAACATATATTTGATGTTTTCAGCACCAAAACCATGTTAATGATCCATAGACTGTAAATGCGGACATGGATATTAAGTTTGTAAAGGGAAGCCAGTGCTGAAGGGCCTTAAACCTGTGTTCTACCTGATGAGGTTCGGGGGGATGACTCTATTGTATTGAAGTCTATGGGAAAATGTCCCTACTTCTTTAGCTCAGTATACATTTTCCTCATGAGTTTATCATCTCAGTCTGTAATTTCAGGTCTTGTTCAATACAACATGATTTAAATGATGGGTCATTCAGAAGAACATAGAGCAGGGTATGCAATAGAGTTTCTATTGTGTGATTGGCAGACTAAAGGCTTCAAAGCGACACAAATCAAGGAGCAATGTTTTCCTTTAATGAACTGGTTGTTGCCTCAATAAATTCATCGCACATTTATCAGGGAGAGTTCAGATTTAGAACCAGACAAGACTTTTTCAGCAACAGTGTTTAAATTAGACCGAAAACTTTAGTGAACATTTAAGTCAAGAGAAGCCTTTAACAAGTCAAGGCCAAATACACATGAGTCTGAAGTTGTGGGTTTGTCCCACTGTGGTGAAAATGTGGCCGCATAAATAAACTATGTCACACTCTCTTTAAAGCGCTTTCCATGTCCCCTTGAGCACAGCACTGAGCCATTACCCTAAAGGGAGGAGCAGTTAAGTGCCTTTCAATAAAATTTTGTGTCACTATGTAGCAGTTGCAGCTGTAAATGCTTATAAGAGTGGGTTAAGCAGAGGTCAAAAATCAGCCATTCATCTAAAAATGCCTGGTGGGGATGTGTTTCTCTTTGGAGGATGGACGTAAACTGGGGTCACCTGTCTTATTGGGTCATATCCGAAAATAAAACTTACTGTCTCCACGTGCTCACATTGTCACCAGCAAAAATGAATATAATGTTGAATAGAATAAAATAGTATTGCATTACATAATAAAATGTATCATAACATAATAGGGTACACCTTAACATAGTATAGCATAACAGCAAAATGTAACAAAGCATAACAACACGTAATGTAATTTGAAAAGGAAAACAGCAGATACTCAGAAAATATACTCGGGGACAGTTCTAAAGGAAATGTACTTTATTATATCAACCAGAAAATGAAAACAATCTTTTTTGGTCACATAAGATTGTATGCCATTTCTCCTCAATTATATTCAGAGTTATATTATCATCCCATGCTGAGTACATCATATGTTAGATAGCCCTGTCTCATGTGCCTGTGATTTCCTGATTGACAGACTGACCGACTGGGCGACTTATTGATGGACCAACTTTCTGACTGACTTCCTGACTGACTGATAAGTTGTTTGTGAAAGTTAACTCCACCCCCAGTTGGCCTCCATCACTGGGACTGATTGATGGATGGACAGTCTGAGGGTAATTGGGTTTGACTGGAGGGCCCTTATAAAATTACATTTGCAGAAAAAATAAATGGATTTATAATATGACTTAAAGGTATTTCAGTTTATACTAATTCATTAAACACAGTTTATCTCTTCTTCTTTGTTTATAGTGCATGTGGACAAAGAACCAGATCATGGTATTAGTCTGAGAGAGAGGGAGAAGGAGAGCTCCCCATATTCCATATTCAGAATCCATGCTTTAAAAACAAGCTGTCGGGACTCTTAATCCTGAATTTGGGCGTTCGATGGGTCATTTTGGCACAACCATAAAATATTGTAATTTTCACCAGATCTGGCACGTGTGATTAGCTTCATTCCTTTTTGTAAAACTGCCTCTTATTGTTACCTCCTGAAGTGCCTTCTTTCCACTCTGGCCTCAGTGTCTTGGAGCAACTCTCTTTGGTGTCCTTCAAGAGAAACAGGTCAAAGCATCACAGAGCTATCAGCAAAGCAGCACATATATATTTTACTGCTTTATGCTAGGTTTCATTTAGTGGATGTGTGACATATTGGTGCCTGATGCTGTGGAATGCTGATTACACTCATCACATCTCCCTCCACTCCACTCTGCACATTCTGACTCGCACAATGGGATGCTCTCTTTTTGAAGTGTTTTATTAGTGGCTAAGAAAGTATGATCTCATCAGCAAATTAAGTTTAAGCTTTTCACGTCTCATCCACATCTCTTCTTTACATTTCATCTGAAACAGGTATTTTCCCTGTGAACTGATTGAGATGTGGTACTTCAAAGAGCAACATAGTATTTATGATGGTCCTCTGAAAGTAGATGAAACCAGCCAGGATTTAATTAAGGGTCAAAGATGAGTGACAGAGCTTAGTTTTTGAAGATCTTACTACATAAAGTTGGACTTCTCAGGGAAATACAGTGATGGCATTCCTCGATGGTCTCCGTCTTCCCAATTTATTCTATTTTCTTTTGAAAGCACAAACTGCTGAGCCTAATTTGGTTTTACATGCAGCCTTTTACATGCCTTTCGTTTTCCCTTTCAAATAAAGCCCCTGGATGCTGCGTTAGTTTGTCTCATTGTGGTGTCTCCAGAGGAGGCACAGAAGCCCTCATTTGATAGCAAGCTTGGTCTTTGTAAATTGTTTTTAAACCTGCAAAGCACCTTGTTTCGCTGTGGGTGCCAGACTGTTGGGCAAAGAAGAAAAATGAATGGAGGTATCTCAGCATACACTAATGATGTTTATTTGATCAAGTTCACATTGGACCCCTGGGAATACTGTTGTTATTTTTTTTCACCATCTTTCAGCGATGAGAGAGATACATTTCCTCTCAATGCAACCAGTGGTTACACAGAGCATGGCTTTTATTACAGGGAGTTCACCAACCAATTTTTCAGAGATGATAAGGATTATTAGTATTTAAGGAGACTCAAATGGTTTGGTTCACTGACTGCACTCCAAAAAGAGAATCTAAGTAATAAGTTAAAAATAAATATTTCACAAACAAGGGGTTAAACACACTGGTGTTCGTTATGTGGCTAATATATTTTATGCACATGCTACAATGATGATGATGATTATTACTATTATTATTATTATTATCAATAGTAGTGGTATAGACTAGTAGTGCAGCATATGTTATTGTAAGCAAAACAACAACAAACTATGTCATACTATTAAGTTGTGTGTGTACGTGTATGTGTGTGGTGGGGGTGGGTCAGTGGTTTTATCTGGTTGATAAAACCACTGAAATCTGATTTGAAAAAAATATGTACATATGTTTTCCTGATATATCAGCTTGTCTCCAGTCTGACATTTTCAGGAAGACTCAGGATCTTTGGTCATGGCTTTTACACTGAAACAGACTGTGCTCTGGTTTCTTACTTCCTACCATGATAAATACATGTTTTGAAGCATCATAAATAGTAATTCCCAAAGATAATGTACATTTTTCTATGTAAATTCAGCAAATACCAGTAGACAAACACCTCACACACCAGCAGGACCCCATTTACAAAGCTTTAGCATACCTCATACAAAGGAAAATTATTGGACCTCCAACCTGGCAGGCGAGAGATTAATGAGCTGTTTGTTGGTCACCCATATTCTTCATGCCTGTGCACGAGCCAAATGCCTCTCCAACCCATGTTATTGGGTTTTCTCGCTTACTGACTAGATAGAACACATTTTGCTGGTGTGCTTAGGTGAAATATTGTACTTTCACTTTCTCAATTTTCCTCTGCTTCATCTTGAAGCGAATCTGGTCATGCAGCTGGGCCCTTTCATTTTCTGGATGGTTACACCATTTAGTGTATGTGCGTAGAAGAGGGCAATTTCAAACTCATAACTACTGAAAAATCTTGCTCAGGTTCACGAGTCCAAAAATATTTAAGAAAAAAAACAAAAAGAGAGCTGACCAAAGCTTGACAATTCTGTTGTATGACTGACTTTTTATGTTGTGAGACTAGCTCAGAGATAGTTATGACATTTTGATTCAGTTATTTGAAGGAAACAATATTTTTCAGATGATATTTGAGCTGCTAGATAAGCCATAGGCTTAGAGGAAAATATATTTTCTGTCTTTCTCTACCTCAGAAAACAACTCAGCTGAGTGGCATACAGAACATATCAAAAGGGCAAGTGTTGGTGACAAGTGGTGACTGTGTTCTGTTTAATATTGTATCACAACGAGGCACCTCGCGAGAGGTTATTTGGAGCAGGGAAGTGGAGTGATAGTGGGAATGATGAAAGTGAAGGGAGGTGGCGACAACTGGTGTTGAACTTTAGCTGAACCTTGTCTGGGCCAAACAGGGTTCATGTGTTACATCAGCTAAAACAACCATTTTATGAGTCAATTGATAGAAATCTTGTTTATTCCAACAGTTTATTCTCAACTTTTAGTGTTCAGTCTCAAAGGTCACCGAATCTTATTATATCAAAAACTGATATTGCAGGGTTTTATTTAAAGCTTCTCCATATAATACGGCCTATTTTTCACATTGCAATGCAAAATGCAATCACTAAACTGTTTAACTCTCCTGGGCACACATACTAGCAAATAGCTTTTAGACACCCTCAGTCTTCAGTTTAGATAGTGTTTCATATTTCATGGTTGTATTCAGATAACAGTAGGAAAATAAAATGCTAACTACTGCCTGGTTTGCTGTTTAGCTGCTGCTCAGTTTCATACAAAGGTTTTAGATATTTGAAGAGAAAGCTGGTGTGGTTACCCAGTAAAGGACCCTTCAGCTTTTGTCCATTTGAGACTTACTCTTCCTGAAATCATAGCTAAAAGAGAGATCAGGTCTTGCAGTTACATCCAAAGATATTTTAGATGTTGGAATTAGAACATATACCATTCCTGCCATTTGGCCCCATTTTTGACAAAGGTCCCTGACTGACTGACAGGGCCGGATCTGGGCATTGGCACAGGGGGGCAATGCCCCCCTAAATGCCCTGACTGCCCCACCAAACATGATGGCATGAAAAAAAAAAAAAATCAAATATATTTAAAAGTATTTGAAATGCTTTGCTACAACTGTCGCACCACCAAACCAAAACCATTTCATCATCAAAAAAAAAATAGATCGCTCTCCCTCTCTACACCTCAGACACCAGATTCATGTGTCACAATTCAAAATAATGCTCCGCCTTCATTTGCCATTGGTGCGTAGCGAGGAGCGAGCAAGCGTCAGTCAGTCTATCTCTCTTGTTGACACAGAGCTCAGACACACCGCTGATGGTTGCCAACTCCTGTCTTTCTTTAGCGAATTTATTTTGAATTAAAACGTTATTCAGACAATCGAGGGAAGGAACATTTTGTTTTTAGTGGTTCACTTTTATTTCTGTTCTCTCTCTCTGACGGTCGGACCGTGTTGGTCAGTAGGCGCCGATTTCTGGTTGCTAAACCTCGCAGCGCCAGTGGCACTGCTGCTACGGCTCCAGGTCCAGTCAGTCCGGGTCCACAGTCAGCAGAGGCAGGCTCCGTGACTTCGTCTCAGACTGCGACCCAAACCCAAACCCCCAATCCACAAGCACTGCAGCACCGGCTGAAAGCGTTGGCGAATGGCACTTTCTCAATTTTCAGTGACTGAGCATATTTCCACCATTGTCACACCAATTTTAGCAGCACTGCACTGGTTACCCATTAATTTTAGAATAATTTTATTAATTACTTACAAGGCAATCCATGGTGTGGCCCCACAACACATCGAGGAACTTTTAACTAGGTAATCTCCAGCTAGACCCTTGAGATCAGGGAAACAAAACCTTTTAACAGTGCCTTACACCACACTGAAAACAAAGGATGACAGTGCTTTTTCAGTGATAGATCCCTGATTATGGAACAGCCTTCCTCTCTGCATAAGGTCCGCAGACTCCATCACAACTTTTAAGAGCCTTCTTAAAACACACTTTTACAAAATGGCCTACAGTTAAGTTTTATGGTTTTATGGTTTTAGTGTCTATCATATATGTTTTGCTCTTAACGGTGTTTTATATGTAACTACATTATGTAATGTTTGTTTTATTATCATATGTCTTAAAGGGGAGCGAGGGCTTACGTGGGATTCTTTTTCTTTGTAATTGTATGCTGCTTGTTTGTTTGTTTTTATCTGGAAAGCACTTTGTGCTTTGGCTCAAACAGTGCTCTATAAACAAAATTATTATTATGATTATTATTACTGGAGCATGTATAGGGTGGGAGTAGGCCTCAGCTTTAGTATCTTTGGTGTCGTGGGTGCATTGAAGTTGCAGTAAGTGGTGGCTCTTCCACTTTTTGGATCCTTACCTCCTTTATAACAAATAAATTATATTCATTACATGGCATTATTGCTAAAGGAGGGAGAGAAATCGTTAAATATCCTACAAATCACATAAACCGGCTATGTTGCCTGGTAGCTAAAGTTCGAAAGCATGTAAATGAGACCAGCTTTATTATGAGCTCAGTTTTACAGTATGCAATACTGAGATACAGTATATCAGGTTTTGACCTTCAGTGTGTTGCCCAGCTTTTATTTTTAGTCAGGAAACTATTGAGTTTTTAAAGTGCTATAGCAGACTACCTACTGTACAGTGCTGATGAGGACAGTTTCATCAGTAAAGACCAT
This sequence comes from Remorina albescens, assembly GCA_034769265.1. Classification (NCBI taxonomy): domain Eukaryota; kingdom Metazoa; phylum Chordata; class Actinopteri; order Carangiformes; family Echeneidae; genus Remorina; species Remorina albescens. The sequence goes on along the minus strand of CM068495.1, from coordinate 4,044,847 downwards.
TCAACATGCAGACCAATGCAATTAAGTCCCTCTTTTTTTTCATAATGCCATCCCGCTGTCCTACATGTTTTAAAACTTTGTACCCGGTTATGCTAGGTTGTTAGCATCCTGCTGTTGATGAACACTTACCCCAACAAGGGGTAGTCTGGCTTTCTAAAAGGCTGCTATTGAATTGAGCCCACCTGCTATTTCTTAGAGACAAAGTGTCACAGTGTATGGTGCTTGAACTCAGAATTGAGGGCATATGCAAGGAGTTCACCCACAAAAAGCTTGACCACTCATAGCAATCTTACTTTGGTTCTTTAAACAGTTTGAGAAAGCAACAATTGAGGATTGGAGCTGAGAGAGGGATATCTCCTCCTTGTGTGGGCAAACTGCAGTAAAGCACCACTCCATGTCTGAAACAAATTGGCACTTAAGGGAACAGCGATGACCACTTGCCTCAACGAGGATTTGATATCTCTTTTGGAGTGTAGCAGACTGTTCAAGGATGATGATGGTGATTCACCTTCCTGTTCTGCTCTGGTTGTGATGCAGCAAGGACGGAGAGGTCTGTGTAAAGGACAGAGCTGGAGGAAAAGGGTGGGTATTGAGGTGGAGGCTTTCCCCTTGACTGATCTGATCTGTCTCAAAACTGGGCCTCTTGGAAGATGGGCCAACCAGTGTTCTGCTGTGTGACGCTACCAAAGAAAGGCGGGAAAGAGGACTGAAAGATTCTGCAGGCATCAGTGTGGCAGAACACAGTTAAGAGGATGTGAAAGGCTGATGTTAGTTTGGAGATGAAAGGAAAGCCAAAGTTCTGAATCAAAGTGGAACACTATAACTGTTTTTCATATCCTACAAACAGCAATAGCTCAAATAAAACATGTGAAGTCGGTGCTCTGTTACTCATACTGCTGCTTCACAGTGTTTATATCCAGACGGCTGACAACTTACAGCTCATGGAAGTCACAGTGAACACAGAGCACATGCAATAGACTACATATGAACTCGATCTTCTCACATCAGTTGACATTTTCACTAATATCTTGTAAAAAACGAAGTATTTAAAAAATTATATCACTGCCTCTTTCTGACAAATTACCCAGTTTTATTTTACGAGCAATGAACTGTACTGTGCTGTGTAGTAGTCAAAATGACGATTTCATATTCTGTATTTATATATATATTTAACCTTTACACTCTTATGTCTACAATATTCCTCCAGTTTGCTAAGCACTGATTGGTTAATAGAGCTCCAGCCAGTGAAACAGTAAATGAGCACACATCAACACCAGGACCTCTTGAGTTCCACTGACTGGATATCTGGATAATCTTAAAGGTTGTTAACAACTTGACAGTTTGACTGTTGTTTTCTTCTCCTGACTGAGTTTCTGATCTTCTGACTGCTCATGTTTCTTTCCCTGCTCTTAATTTTATGGACAAGTTTGACGGTTAAAACCATGAAAGAAAGACCAACCCTGTCAGAAACTGTGAAAAAAGAGAAAGAAAGAAGAAGTGAATGTTGGGCAATGCTTATCCCACTGGAACATTACTTGTACATCATTTCAGCATATAGTACATGCAAGTGTTCACCCTGCCTCAAATGAATGGAGGGAGGGATGGAAGGGAAGAAAGAATGAGGGATTACCAACTGAGCATTCAATCTTCTGCTGGGTATGTTAATGATGGAGAGGAAAAGGGGAGATTCTGCTGCAAGTCAGTCTACGTGGAACTGCGCTGCAACTTTTCATTGCCCTTGAAACCACAAAGTAAGAGATCCGACTGTTAGATGTGACTGACGTTATACAACCATCCAACCATCCACCGCAGTCTCCATCTATCTATCTATCTCGAGCCATATTTCATGCTGTTTATTATGTGACATAATCTTCACATGTTTGATTAAAGTCACCTTTTCCTGGGAGCCTCTGCTGTAAAGCTATTTACAGATTTCTTTTTCTAAATGAGACATGGTGTTTCCACTTCATTTTGCATGTGGATGAAACCTTGTTGGTTCTGCTCGTCCGAGCGCACAGTAATAACTCTCATTCTTTCCAGATAAAAGATGCCAGACAATCCAGCCCCTTCCTTTTTTATTGAAAAATAACCCTCTGTCAGCGAATCTCCCTTTCCCACTTCTCTTTGTTCGAGTCTCACCTCTTTAGGAATTTATCCCCAAAGTCTGACTTGTCACATTATCCCTCTGTGACAAAGAAGTTGTCACCAAATAACTGGGGAATCTAAAGCATTCATAGAGACGTACATCTCAGTCATTCTTTCACTTTTCACTTTTGCATCTCATCTCATTTCATCTCATATCATGAGCTGAGGCACTTACTGTGATGAAGAGTAGTGATTCTCCCCCTATGGCTCCTGGCTGCTTCGAACTACGAGCTGTGTGAAGATGAAAAATCACAAAAATTAAGAGGATATCCTTGCTCATGTCTCAGGCCTCTGCACTCTCATCAGTTAAGCTATTAGTCTAAATACACAGTAAAATCACGGGCTATTGCTGCCTGTGAAGGACATGGTTTAATGCAGCGGGCGTGATGGACCCGATATGCTGCTGCTTCATCAACCTTTCACAAATGGGAGTGATGGCTAATGATTGAGACAAGGGACTGGAGATGCAGGGATCATTGCGCTCAAGTGAGGCCCTTCAACACCTGTCTGTCCAACCACTAACTGCTTTTCATTTCTGTGAATTATAGTGACACTTGTGGTGTTACACTCTGTGGGAGGTGAGCGTTCAGACAGATTTGTTTTATAGTGTGATTCCGCACAGGTTGACTTTCAAGTAATGACCTTTTTTTTTCTCTGCCTTTTTCACATGTCCTGTCCCCGGCCTCCTTGAAAATTCACAAGAAATATTGTATTTTGTATCTTTTCAGCATCTGATGCTAGGGTTAGGGTTCCATTTACAGAGTCCTGAATTGTTGGCATCTTGGATCATGGCAGTTTTGAAGGTGTGGATGGGTTACTTCTTGCAATTTAGGATTCCACTGTCACAAAATGTAACATTTCCAAGTTGATGGCGTCAAAGAAGAATGAGGTCATCCTCACTATGGCAGGGATACTGGTCCAATCCCAGATTCCTTCCCCAACAGATTTTGGGGCACATTCCCATTCGTTTATGGGGATTGGAATATCAAATCACTCGGTCAACATCTTGAATCATGTCTTCCTAAACTAGTGTGTTAATTTTCATTCCTTATGGAAAAAGACCTTGAATAAATCCAGTCATGATAGAAGAGGCATCCAAACACTAAACCTTTCTTGGCTAAGGTTATCGTGGGCCCCGAAACAAAGGTGAGATTTAGGCAAACAAGAGGAACAAGTAAAGAAAATCTTCACAAAACCAAACACAATGTTACAGCCAAAATATAGTTTTAATTATTTGTATCATAAACCCAGAGTTCACTGGTTATTCAGAGGGATAACTGTGTATAGTTGTTAGTCCTATGTGGACCAAATTTAAAATCTGCTTTCATCATATCAAGCCAACATCATCTTTCTCTTACAACCACTCTGAATGAAGGAAATGAAAAATCCAGAATCAACACCTAAACTCATCATCGTACACAACAAGTTTGCATCTTCTGAGTAATTTGACGTATTGTTTAACATTTTGAATCCTTGTAACTTCTCTCACCCAATCAGTTATCAGAAGATGCCATTGTTGTCTGTGAGGGCTCGGGTTTTAGGTCTTAGGCGCTTTGGAGGACACAACCACTCACTGCTTTCTGCATTAGGAGTAAAAGGTTGTTCCTGATGTTTGACTTCGATATCAGCAGATAGAGTTTGAATGCATCAATCTGCTGACCTTTTCTTTTTGATTCCAATTAGTACTGCCCTGGTGCTAGGTACAGACAGAGATACAGAGGCATGTGAGGTTTTTTGTTTTTTGTTTTTTTATGTGGATTGGTGACATTATACCGTATCGGTATCAAGAATGACACTGATGTAAGCCCTTGTCACTTCTCTGGCAAATGACTCAGGTGTCACATCTCCATTAGAAATGACCAAACTATTGAGATTCAGTCGAAAGCGCTAGATCACTGCCAAAGAACAATGCCAACAAACTGCCATTTAACTGTGTCATTTGTCAGGCTTAAAGTCCTGTGTTGTTTCGAGTGCTGCTAAGCTAACGTTGCATTCCAGCAGTATAGAAAAATAGAAGATGATAAAGGGGACCGTTTGGCAGTTGCCCACGTGCGGGTATTTTAAAATAGATTCTTAAACTTTTTTGGGAGTTCAAGGGCAGCTCTTTTCAAAATGCTTGTCTTGGGCTTCATTTGTTGCATAGGAGCAGGTTCAGTATGGCTTTTAAGTCCGCTGTTGAAATCCCTTCTCAGGACATGGCCTCAAATTTTGAAAAGAGTCTTTAAAGACTCGGACTGAGTTCCCACACATGTTCAAAGCACAGCCCTTAGTCATTATGCAGGTACTGGCCCAGGACCTTGTCCTTCCACAGAAACCTATCAAAATGAATTTACAGAAAATGTAGCACCAAAAATTATTTATTTCCCCAGTCCTCCGTCTTGCCACATAGCCCCAGTAACAGCAAGAACTCCTTGGGGTGATGTAGACTGAATATTTATCACATCTAGGAGCTAAGAGGAAAGGAATGAATGGCTATAGTTGTCGTTTTGATTGCCCTCCATGAGCCTCCATCATCGTATCTATAGATTATTTGAGGAAACATGTTCTCTCATCTGCGCAGTAAGAATGATGAATTTCATAATTGCACAGAGGTAATAATCACTGACTCCGGACCTGTATGTTTTCATCATTCCTAATTGACTAATAAATTACCTCCCCTAATGAAAAATGACGTGTGCAAACTTGTGATCAGCTACAATTTCTCTCACAAGTTGGAACGAGGTTCAGTGGAAAGAAGGGAAAGGTTGATGGTTTTGTTGTTTTGTTTGTTTTGTTTTTTGCAGAGTTATGAGAAAGTTTAAGATTTCCTTTTTTTGTTGTTTTCTTTTGTGGGGGGACTGCTTTTCATCATTGATAAAATGCAACAGAGAGCGAGGGTAGGATTATGAGATTAATGAGATTTGAAGATAAATTGCTGCGTGTTTAATTTAAGGGGACAATTAAAGAGACATATCACTGGTGCTACATCGCTGCACATTAGGCTAATCCCTATGGAGATTGTTAGGATGTTTATTTAGAGCCCCCACCACCAACACCTTCCCTTCGAAAGCACAAGTTATGCATCTCGCCTGGTGCATGTTTGAGAGAATACTAATGCTCACCACAGCATTTGCTTCACTGTATGTATCATTATTTCACTTTTGAAGGTAATGGTAATCTGGTAATGTCAGCAAAAAGCAGACAGTTTTACAGTGAGAGTATTTCATATTTCAGTTGGCTGGCATACATCGATCAGCCATAACATTATGCCCACTGATAGGTGAAGTAAATAACGTGGATTATCTGTTACCATGGTACCTGTCAGTGGGTGGATATATTGCACAGCTGGTGAACATTTAATGCTTAAATTGATGCTTAAACAGGAAAAATGGTCAAGGGTGAGGATCAAAGAGACTTTGAGGACCAAACTGTGATGTGAACACAGAGTCAGAGCATCTCCAACACTGCAGCTCTGTGGGATGGTCCTGGTCTGCAGTGGACAAGAAGGACCTACCAGAAGGGGTCTAAGGAAGGGAAATCACTGAACCACAGACAGCGTCAGGGGTCAAAACTTGTTGATGGTCGTGGGGAGTGAAGGCATGTGGTCTGATGCAACAGAAGAGCTGCTGTAGCTCATGCTGGTTCTGATACAAAGCTGTCAGAACACAGGTTGCTGGGTCCATGTGATTCTCTTACATGGGGAAGAAATAGCACCAGGAAGCATAATGGGAAAAACACCAGCTAGTGGAGACAGTGTGATGCTTTGGAAAAAAGCAGTGTGATGCTCTGGGAAACCTTGGGCCGTTCATTTATGTGGATGTTACTTTGACACGTAGCACTGATCTAAGCCTAGTTCAGACCAAGTCCAGGTTTCATGGAAATAGTATTTTCTAATGGCAGTGGCCTCTTTCAGAAGGATAATGATCCCTGCCTCACTGCAACAACGGTGCAGGCGCTCTAAATCGCAAGCACTGTTTCTTTCTATCTGTAATATCTACCAGCCCTTTCATGTCTACATTCAATCACAACCTGGATATAAACACTGGCACTTGTAAACTGTCAACTTTTCCCGATGTTTTCTCTCAGCTATCTGTCAACACCATTAACATTCACCATCTCCACTGTGGATGCCTGACTATCTCTAATTACACCATCTGATCACAATTTTCCCCCTCATCTATATGTTTTCATTCTCAGCATCCATTCATCATTACCACCACCTACCAGTATCTAGACTCTGGGTCTGTAATTGACCTTTCACCTCTTAACTATGGATCATTTTCCAAGCTGATCCACCTCCTGCCAGGGTCAAACTAACTTCTTTGAACTATTCAAAATGCACAGTTTGATTAGAAATAACAAGATTCTATCCACTGGTTTCTGAGACTTTTTTTTTTTTTTTTACTATTTGCTAACCTGAGATGATTGTGCTTTGTACAGTAAGCTGTGGCACCCAATTTTTAGAATGTACTCTGCTTATCATTGCAATCCCTGGACTGCCTTGAAGCAGCTTCAAAACTTTTACACAGGCTCTTGGTCTGAATGGCTGCTACATTTTATTTTATTGCTTTTTATTGACCCATTTCCTTGCCTGTGTTTCATTAGTTATATTTAGTGGTAGTTTACTGTAGGATGCAGGGTTGGAGGATCAGATAACTTTTATTCAGTGTTTACCACTATCTAATAAGTCAAATCATTTATTTATGTGTCCACCCGGCAGATTTAAATTAGCAGCAGATTGTTAGTAGTTTGCAAGAGCTGTAACCCATTCCAATCCTCGCTGCTCATGATGAAAGAGTGACAACACAATGGTTGTGAAGTAAATTAAAATCCTAACCTCCAGTCTGGCTTTCTAATGGCTGTTGTGCAGTATTCAGTGTGTGCCTGGAGGGGAATGGTTGTGTTAAGTGTCGGCACTAAATACTTGAAACACCAAAGATCACAGGTGCCTTCAATTAAATGTTATTACCATTGTAAATGGGTGGCCTGTGACAGTTCGGATATGTTTATTTTTATTTTAATGTGCTCTTTATTTCATTTTATGTCACATATTCTGTTATTTCCGCCCTATCTTTTATCTTCTCTTTTATTACATTGGATTAAATGCCAATATTAAAACAAAATAAAGGTGTCGTTTGCAATCGATTTGCATGTTCATCATCTATATCAAAGTTTCTCCACACAGCACACACAAGGATAACATATTAATCTTTTAAAGCTAGATTTGGCAAACCTGTTTGCAGAAGCTGCTGTTATATATTCAACAGACAGAGCGACATCATCGTTATTTTTATGTCAATGTGATGAAAAACTAACAGACTTCAGAATTATTTTATCCCTGCTGCAGTTGCACTTTTCAATTCTCTTATATTTAATTTTTTTGATGTATTAGTCTGTATGTGCTTATGGGGATGAATAGCTTTATATGGCAAACACATTAATTGTCTCCTCTTGGCTTTGCTATGATCTCAATCATAGACTGTAAATAAAAGTAGATGGTCTCATTTAGAGGAAAATAGACTATGAATGAGTGTGTGAATTGGGGCGTAGCTACTGTTTGTTTAACAGACTGATCCAAAGAGAATATTGTTTTCACTTACATTTTTGATCATGGATATTATTAAAGTTGTTTGATAATTTAATCCAAAGTTTGAGGGGACCCCATTTAACCACCCCGACTTCTGAATGCAAGTTGTTCCAGTCTTTAAAGGAAAATCACATTTCAATTTGCTCACTGATTTCAGTATTATAACTTTTTTTTTTTTTTTTTTTTTTTTTTAATGATGGTATCCTTGGACTTCCATATTCTGAGGCTCATTTAAGGCACTGGCTTTATTTTCTTTGTTTACTCATAAAAAGTATAATTATTATATTTCTTCATTCATAATTAATACATTACTATGCCTATAAAGACTTTTTCAGCCCAAACAAAGATTTCTTCTTCTTTATGAGAATATTATGACCTCAGTGAGCAATCATTTAAACACTCCCCCAAGTCCTGTATGCCTTTGGATTTTTCAACTGCTGGAGATGCGTTCCTTCCCATCTTACTCAACAGCAGGCCCCAAATATAACCTGAGTTGATTCACCTCGCAGATGCCCTGACACAACCTTAAAGCCCCTCACTGGCACTCTCCCATTCAGGCTATTTTAAGCTAATGATAAATAGTTATGATGATCATTTTGCCCAACACAAGGGGTACTAGGATTTGGTGATTGGGATTTAAAATAGTGGAGGGAATGATGGAGAGAAAGGCTGTCATTAGAGCAATCCTGGCAATCAAAGGAGGGAGGAGCCTACTGCTATTTTTGATACACATGGTGGAAAATCTCAGTGGGATGCCTGCTGTGATCACTATCATTTCTTCTGTACATGTGTATTTTGTATGAGCTTGCATGTGTGGTTTTTACTCAGCGATGGCAGGCAATGGTTAGTCAACATGTGTGTTTATGCAAATGTTCTTTAGTCCCCAGAGTTTTTAAGTATCCAACAAGGTCTTGACTTGTCTATCAGCACACAGGAATGTCGGAGTGTTTGTTTGAGCCCAGGCGGATGCCTCTACAACTGCCTCCTAATGTGGTTTATTTATAACCCCAAAACATCAGTAACAGTAGGTTAGGAGGCCAGAGTAGGTGTGGGACTGACTATCATGTCTGGCTTAATGATAAGCCCGTGTGGTCTTGACTGTGGGATCAGAACAGATGTGCTGAATAATTGATCTGAAGGAGAGAGAACAGGAGAAGAACAGGAGGAGGTGGTTGATATAGAGAGATGAGAGGAGAAATTAAGACAGCTAAGTCTAAAGATCTTAACACTTAATATAAACCAAAAGGAATTCTGTTAAAAATTCAACAGGTGACACAGTGACGTGAAGATCCTATTTTATTGTTGCGAAACTGAATTTGAATTTGAGTCAGTTTTTTATTTGTAGAATACCAATTCAAAAGAGAAGTTATTATGTATCAAGAGTGAAAGTGTCCACCTCTCAGTGCCCACCTCCTTCAGGACAGAAGAATGTGTGTTTGAGAGAGATATAACAGAGATATAACACGTGGATTCTTGGTCAAGTGATGACATTAAATTACCCATAACTACAATTTGGAACTTGTCAAATTCTGTAGAAATGCAACACTTTTAAAGTTTAACTTTCAATATTAGACATTTTTCACACCAGACATAAGTCAAGTCACTTCTGTCAGTATCCGACGTTCTTGGGCCATCAAATGTATCTAAATCAATATAGTTTAACGTACTTTAGGTATTTCCTTCCAAATAGTGTCCCTAAATTGTCATCTCAGTTTTATTATTATATCAGGTACTCCAGCAACCAGAACAATCACAGGGATGAGTGCAGACATCATGCTATGTGCGTAACAATAAATATAAATGCAATGGCCAACATTAAAGCTGTAATAAGTTAGATTTTGTGAAGAAAACTATTTACTTGTACATAATTAATACTGACAAGCCCAGCAACCTGTCATATTCCCAGTGATGGGGAGTTGCTTGGGGTGGCCGATGATATTACAGAGGTCACCCGTACGACACCCAGGTAACGCTTTGGGCACACCCACAAAGTTACCCATAGCTACTTCTGTGATTCTCATCTGATTTCATTAATGTGCCTGCCTGTGAGTTCCTTCCTTGATGTACTGACACACACAGTCAGGATTTGGCAAGCTCTGCGATAGGAACTTACCCTGATGTGGATATAATGTCATATCTGCATATGGCACACCCCAGCCTGCTCTCTTTGTCTCCATCCTCCCCTTTCATCACCTCCAAACAATCCCTCAAATATGGGGGCTAAGGGCACTGGTGACTTTATTAAAACATGGGCATCTATTAATCTGTAGTCAACATCTCACTGAGGGAGGAGGTGGAGGAGGCAGAGTGGGACAAAGAAAGGTGAGAGAAGGGAGAAAGAGAAAGAATATATATTTAGGCCACGATTTAGTGCACTGATGTGATTGGATGCAGTTGTATGCAAATGCAACTTAATCTGTGCATTCACTTTGATGCATGCATGCAAATCCTTTTCCTTTTTCCATTTTTACCACCCCCATATTCATTACTCTGTGTGCACGGTTTCAAATTAACTTACACACTTACACCTCTTTGCTCACAATTGTATAATGTATAATTGTATAATTTAAACAAAAATGTATAAGAAACAAAAAAAAAAAAAACAGCATTGCTCCATTTTACTTCCCTCGGCTTCTTAGCTAATTGAATTTACTTGATTACACAGATTTATTTGGTTTACTGAACTTTATGTGGTGGCAGAAGAATATTTATATGAGAAGGAAATGAGATGAATGAGTGAGCTAGTGAGCCCATTTGAAATCATTTGTTTGCCGATTACAGTACATGAAAGAGGCTTTTGGGCTTTGTAGGTTAATATAATATGTGTGGTTGTGCTCACAATGAGCTGTTGATATAATTCATAATGAACTCATAATTAATTTTCCATTCTTCCCATCTTCATTCATTCATACAGATTTATTAAACATGCAAGATGCACAACTGAGTAGAGATACAGTCTGGACATAGGAAATAAACAAAAAAACAAAAACAGTATACCCACAATCATTACCCTGTTACCATTCCTGTGAAATGCTCCTCTTAGCAGCTTATAGGATTCTCCATGTCAGCAAAAGAAGAGCGGCACTGGCTCCATGGTCAAACTGGGAAAGACTTTCTTGATTGGACCGCAAACATTGACGGAGATGGTAAAAATTTTCCGTCTTTTTTCACACTGTTGGCCTATTGGTCATCTTTACAGTTTTAATTTGTGTTTACGCACTGGCAAAAACAAGTGCTCAAAGTTTTTATATTTGGCCTCCGTAATCATGGAATTACATTACTGCATTTCAGGAGCATTTACTGTTATTATTATTACTGTTGTTGTTATAGCCCTGCTGTTTGCAGTTGAAGTTTTTCTTGGTGCATTTTGCTATCAATGCAAACCCTGAATTTCTCAACACACTCTTTACGACATACTATCTTATAATAACAGTAGAATAAAAACAGCCTAGAGAGAAACTCACAAGACCATCGGTGAGCGTGAAGTGGTTATTTTGCTGATGGAGTTATCACTATATTTCCTAAAGCCACAGATTTATTACGCCAACTTATTATAACTTTTGGGGATTTATTAATAAAAGTTCATACAACTGTATTGGACATGAAATATAGCAGCCTGAATTTAATCGAAGTATTCACAGTTTATATAAGCTCTGCAGAAAACAGATGGACCTGTAAAAACAGCAAGCAGTGCAAGTTAGCAGGTAAGAAAGGTGTGTTGCGAAGATTGATGCATTGATGGGAAAAATCTGACAGACAGGAACTAAGAAACACAGAATGCATGATGGGTAGCTGTGGTCTGCAGGCTCTGCTGCTGGGTCATATACTGAATGGCCTGTAGTGTGCTGCAAATAATGGGCTGCACACTTTCCACAGTAAATTGTAGTGATTTGTGGCAGTGGACAGATCAGTTCCATTATTAGACTTTCACTGTAGAGTGTGCCCATGAGCAAACTCTTGATGGCTAAAGTCCTCAGAAAATAGAGCTGCAGGCAAACTTCCTTGACCAGATATGTGATAGGCAGAGAGAAAAAGGTCCAACCTTTCAACCTTAGCATCATCGATGTGAATGTCCCAGCACTGGCATGGATTGGCAAGCTTAATGATTAGCTTAGTGGAGTAAACAAGGAGCACAGGACGAAGCCAAGCATACAAACTTGTGATAAACCTTTGGTGAAGCTCTGCAGGGAGTGTGGCTGTTGATGATTGAGAACACGTGTACATAGGCTCTATCTGCAGCTGGAGATGGTGCTTAGACTAACACTCTGTATGTGTTAGTGTTGAGGTATAATCAATGAAGAGCATTCTTCTAAATTTATTGCACTCTTCCAGGTAGGTAAATATAACATGTGTCACCAAGGAAACTGCCTCGTCCGTGACTCTTTTTGGCCAGTAGAGGGTAAAAATTTGTGAAAATGTTGATGAGCAAGTTGCCTTCTGTGTCTGTGCCCTGTTTAAATCAGCAACAGACTGTTGATGTCGGGCTGTCAGATGCCACTTTAAGTGAGGGCAGGAAGGCCAATCTGCCATAATGACTACTTAATGATGAGTTCATTTAATTATAATTAGCCCGATCACATATCCCCAGTCCCTTTATGGGTCCCACTAAGGTAATTTAAAAGGCTTCCCTTAGAAATGTTGGGAAGAGTGAGTGCTGGGAGAGAGATCAGAGCTGAGATAGGAAAGAAGGAAAGAAAAGATGGTGAGGACAAAAGAAAAGGGGAATATGTAAGAAGCGGAAAAGAAAAGATTGGGAAAAAAAGGAAAGGAAGAAATCTGGATAGGAAGAGAGAAAAGGAGAGAAGAGTACCAAAGGATAAAAGAGGGTAAGTTAATGAAGAGAGAGGTTAGGGAGAAAGGGAAGGAATTTAAAAGAGGAGAAAGGATGAGGGACAAATCAGAATGAGCAAGAGCCAGGATAATATAGGGAAATTAAAGAAGGAAAAGAAAATAATAGAGGAGAAAATAAATGAAGAGAAGTCAGGTGGAAATGGCAGAAAAGGGCAGAATGAAGAGGATTCACAAGGGACAAACAACAAGAGAAACAAGTTTGTGACAATTACATCGATTGACTGCAACCCTTCTCCCACATCCCTCAACTAATTTATTCTGCTTTGCTCTGATTTGAGACATGCCTGGAAGGATAAACAAAAGAGACTCCCACAAACAGGAACCCAGCAACACACAACACATACACTGTCCTAAAGAGACACACAAGTCACAAGGAATATCCCACAAGTGAATAATTCTCATTTAATCTCTGTGACTTATGTTGGTAGTCAGATGTCGCCTGAAGCTGTCTCCAACATCTTGGGGCTGTATGGCACAATCCAGAAAGTTTGAAGATATCTGATGGCAATGCAAAGTGTTACGGCCCTAATGCCGAGGTGTGTATGTGTGGGTGTGGCTGCTGTGCTCTCTCTCTCTCGCTCTCTCTCTAGCCCAAGGTGGATGGCTCTGCCCCTGATACAGGTGATTGGCATTCCCCTGAGCAGCGTCGGGAGTATAAAACGGGGAAGAGAGGCAACTGGGGCTAGTGTGTCACTGTGTGTCAGTTGCGGTGTGTGGTCCCCCTCGGTGTGTGTGTCGGTGCTGACAGCCCATTTGTGTGCCTTTCTGTGGAAAGTTGGTTTTCATACTTATCTGCATTTGTTGTTGTCCTGGTCGTTTTTGGGTTGTACGTGGACCAGTGTTTTCAGTTTCTCCTACATATAGAACATCCTGGTGAGACCAGTGATTTTTGGTTTATTTGGTTTCTTGTTTTCATAATAAAAAAAAATTTTCTAACCTCAGCAACTGCAGCTCTAGCGCTTTTCATTTGTAGTGTTTGGTATTTCTTTTCAATCCCGGTTTCTTATCTTTTGTTATCCCACGGTATGACATGGTATGATGTCTATATGACTCTGAACAGGTCATTTTCAATGTGTTTTCTTCGCGAGAGTCCGAATCTATAAATGATGCGCCGCTGCAGTCGTGAGTGAGCCACACGGCTCACGAAGGCAGTGTATCCACTCTGATCTGTTAACATGGGCGCCAAAATGAAAAAGGCAGTGTGTCCCAGGCCTAAGGTTGATGCGCGACTGAAGGTGTGTCTCGCCCGGTGAATAACCCGATTTGGTTCCCCCCCAGTTCCTGTTCCCCTTTACGCTGATTTACTGCTGAGCCATGCGTAGTTGCTATGTTACCTTACATACTTAAGGAAGAAACGCAAATAGAAACACAGCTGGGAGTACAGAAAGCGAAATGGGACAAACCAATGTGTAAGTTACTGATATGTTATTTATTACATTAAAACAATAAATTGAGAATGCATTTGTTAGACCATTCATTGTCAATCTTTGTGTAAATGGATGCCAGCTAGCTTAGCTGTGCAAGAGTAGCCTACGTTAGGTAAACCTCATTGCCGAAACACACTAGTTAGTCGATTCGAAATAGGCTGCTGGCTTACTGGTTAGCATGCTTGACTGACGAATTAATGACATGATTTTTGACGTATAGCGTTACTATTGCTTACCATTTATTTGGAAATGGGTGGAGCGCCTGCGAATGACATATTTCTGCTCCTTGGAAATACCCACCGGATAGCATCCATATTTTTTATAATTCACAAGCTCGTCGAACATACAACAACAAACAACAAACATGAACAATGAACAAACATTTTGTCCATTTTACCAGCATGAACATACATTCAAATGACAAATGCGCATCCTGGCTACCTGAATTTATCAACTTTGCGCCCTTGGTAAACTGGATTGGGAATCAGGTTACACCCTAGGTTAGTTCCAAGTAAGTGCATGATTTATACGAAAATTAATGATCCATTCACTGAACACTTAAACTATTTTTTCCTGAAAGCTTACCCATTATCTGTTATCTGTTGCACGACATGCCCATAAAATAGGCTATAGGCCTACATAATTGTCATTGTGATGATCGACAAGTTAAACTGTTGCATAGACACAATAACAGTTCAACAACAAAGCATGGTATTTATTTATTCATTCAAAATTATAAACAAATCAACAGGTGTGAAATCGGAGCTAATAAATTACAAATATGCAATTAACTCTTCTCCGTTAGAAACAATGACTGGCAATACTGAATGCAATAACAGAATATCAAACAAATAGGGAAATTTCATTTTCACTGCAATCTCACGTAAATCGTCCATCATTTTGTACCACTTCGCTTTCCGTAGAACCAGTTGTTCTGGGTTGGTCCTGTGGGCGGCGTCGGTTAACATGGCTTTTCGAGGGGGAACAGGAATTCCAATGTGGGAACCAAATCAGGTGTCTCACTGGCTCCAGATGGAGAGAGGAGTGAGAGAGGGAGTTTCAGCTCCATAGAGAGCTTGAGCTTCGAAGGATAGGGCCAGATACTGCGTTGAAAACGCTCCAACTAGAGATTCAAACCAGGTCGGGTTCTGCCACCGGTACTACTTTTGACGTGAGCCGAAATTAGTCCCAGTTTTTAGAGAAACCGAGGTAGATACACATTTTAATGCTTTTGAGTGCGCAGCGACTGCGCTGAGCTGGCCACAGGATGTTTGGGCGATATTACTTCGGTGTAAGTTATGCGGCAAAGCCCAGGAGGCTTGCGCTTCCCTCTCAGCTGCTGACAGTTAATGTTATGACACGCTGAAAGGAGCTATTTTGAGAGCATACGAGCTGGTGCCGGAGGCGTATCGGCAGCACTTCCATGGGCTCCGGAAGAGCCAGAGTCAAACGTACACCTACTTTTCTAGGGAAAAGGCACTTTTGTTTGACCGTTGGTGTTCAGCATGCAAAGTGAATAACATGGCTTCCTTGTGTGAGCTGATTCTTATAGAGGAGTTAAAAACTGCGGCCCTGACAGAATTGTGACATACTTAAATGAGCAGAAGGTTACCACCCTACAGCAGGCGGCTGTATTGGACGATGAATTTGTCCTGACACATAAGAGAGCCTTCACAAAGTTTGGCGTGCCCTCGACTTGCGGCCCCCCACCGAAGGTTGATACTTCCCAGGCACTTCTCGTTCCCTGTACTGGTGTGCCGGGCACAGAATCGGAAGGCGAGGTCCTCTTTTTATCGTTTAAAGCCAGGTCACTTGGTGGCAGATGTTAGGCGCTAAAGCGGAGACAGCAGGCCGGTGTGGAGAAGTAGCAAAAAGGAGTCGGGTTAATAAGCGCAGTGACAACCATCCCTCCAGTCAGTCAGAGTCGGGCCGGATGACTGTTTTAAACCTTTTACCTCAAAGGGGTTTGTGTCTCTTAGTGGTAAGGGTGATGATCAGCGCCCAGTTACCATTCTCCGCGCCTCTTCACCGTGTTCACTTAAAATCAGACTTAGTAACAGGTTTTTTCATGGTGGCTGTTCGCGACACGTTCCCAATAGAGGGGATTGATTTTATTATGGGGAATGATATCGTGGGCGGTAAGGTTTACCCAAACCCTGAAGTCGTGAGCGTTCCCCTCTCTGAGTCTGAGCCAGACGAGTTGGCGGTTAGTCACCCGGACGTGTTCGGTGTAGGCGTCCTCGCCCGAGCTCAGGCCCGTAAAAAGGAGTGTGTGCTCGCTGACTCTCTGTTTGCGACTGCCCTGTCAGAGGATAAGCTGCCCCGGGTGGTTGAGCTGGGGGATGACACAGTTAGAGAGCGTAGGAGCACACCAGAGTCAGGTGATACTTCAGGGATCACGCTGCCTTTAAACCGGGAGGCCTTGATCCGAGGCTCAACAAAGTGACCATTCTCTTGACAAGTGTTTTGCGGCTGTGGTTGATATAAACAACCCCGCGACAACTGTTAATGACAGATCTGCTTATTTAAAGGATGATGGACTGCTAGTCCGAAGGTGGGTTCTGCCATTGGGAGCTGCGGATGTGGACTGGAGTGCTGTCCATCAGATTGTTGTTCCGGCTGGTTGCAGGCAGCATGTACTGGCGTTGGCGCATGAGCAACCCTGGTCTGGCCATTCGTGTGCCTTTCTGTGGAAAGGGTGGTTTTCATATTTGCAATTGTTGTTGTCCAGGTTGTTTTTGGGTTGTACATGGACCAGTGTTTTCAGTTTTTCCTACTTATAGAGCATCCATGTGAGACCAGTGATTTTTGGTTTATTTGGTTTCTTGTTTTCATAATAAAAAAACCCTTTTCTAACCTGAGCAACTGCAGCTCCAGCGCTTTTCTTTTGTGATGTTTGGTATTTCTTTTCAATCCTGGTTTCTTATCTTTTGTTATCCCTCCTTCCATACCCCTGGACAAACTGGGGAGGTAACACTAAGCTAATGAAATACAACTTCATATATGAAAGATTTACTCATGGCTTTAATAATCAAAAGCCAAATTGTAGTCTGAATGTATTTAGGGGTCACACAGACACCAAATCCTGCAACTTTGGATGGTTTGTCCAAATTCGCTGTGGAATGGTTGGCTGCTTTTATTGTGGCATCACAAAGGTGCAGAAGTCCTGCCAGCTGGTTTTGAGTCTCAGTTGCGTCTCAGTGGAGGCTGTGAGCATTTCTCTCTGGACTGAGACCTTTAATGATGATCAAAGAAGTCATGGAATTCACACTTTCTATAGTGCACAACATTTAAGTGAGTAATATTTAACTAACCTGTCAGCTAATAGTGAAAAACACATCACAAGGAAAAGGAAATGCTTCAAATCGTATGCTGAGCTTGGTATCTATAGGACTTATTTGAATGCTAAAAAGGGTTTGCTTGCCACGATTCCATTGGAATGTTCAACTTCAAACCTAAAGTAGATCTAGGATGAAGTTGTGCTTAATTTAATGACTGTTTACAACAGATTTCAGCTTATGGAGTAGCACTAATCAAGTTTGCTAGTATTTCTAAGGACAGTTGTACATGATTTAAAATGGAGAATGAAGTGTCAAAATTCTGAGAGGATCATATTTTATAGAAGGTATCAGCTTTGAGAAACTTACGCCTTTATTGGGTTTGACATAAAAAATGGGAGAGATTGAGAATGTGGATTCACCTCCATTCCACCGTTCTGAAAAGCACTTGCTCTTATTAACTGATAGGCTACTATAGGGTTTGCATTGGCTTTGAAATAAATTCAAGAATATTGGATTCCATTTTTTTTGTGACTCACTAGTAACTGGAGCAGTATCGGTCCAACAGGTTTTAAGACATACTAATGCAAATCCGTGTGAGCAGGTGCAAGTAGAAGAATAAAAGAAGAGCTTGCCAAAAGTCCAAGAGCTGGCAGCTTGTCACAAACATTTCCTGGGACAAGCTGCCGCAGTCTCTTTCTATTACACTCAAGTTTTACCAGTACAGTGCACACAGTACACACGCCATCCATAAGACCTTACTGAGACAAAATGCACTTGCAACAGTTGCTGGGCTTGTACAGAGCTTAACAATCTATTCATCTCCACTGGCTCATGCGTCATGAACTCTGTTCAAACAGAGTAGATAAAACCATTCACAAATGAATTCTTTCTGTTTAGAATGACACTACAGTGGCTACTGGCCATGTTAACAGTTCCATAAGTCCCTTCTATTTATTGCAATACACAGTATATCTAATGTCCACAATTGCATTCAGTACATATCGAGAATTCTGGGTAATGAAAGGAGAAATCCAACATATAGTTTTTTAATAGGCCATATTTAACATAAGCCTCCAAAATAGCTTCCATTGTCTTTGCTTTAAGACTCAGAAACTAATCCGAAAATATGAAAAGAAAATGCTAATTAATGTCAATTCCGCTGCATCTGCTTGTATTATGCAAATATTCCTTGGTCTGCTTAGATAAACAGTTGGTGCTGCCAATTTTCCCCTTAGTTGGCGTTAAACCTTTGAGGATTAAGAGTTTGCAACACTTATCCGGTATTTTATTTTAATTTTTGATATTTAAAAGTAAAATATTCAAAGTCTTTCTGGAGCGATAGTTGGCGAACCAAGCAGAAGAGGGGACCTGAGCTCCAGTTTTGATTGGCGATTGTTTTCTGAATGATCCAATAAAAATATAAGAGATTTTAGGTATACACTCTCAGCGAAACCAAATCCTGCAAAGTTGGATGGTGAGTCCAGGTGGGCTGGGTATGTGCATATGGAGTGGATACTTTGTTGTGACATCACAAATTTCCTGGAATCCTGATGGCTAGTTTTAAGTTTCAGTTTCTGAATACAAACTGTGAAAAATTCTCTGTGGGCTGAGACCTTTGATACTTTTAATATAATAATATAGAACCTAGACCTGACTTACCATCAAGGAAAAAAAATGAGAAAAATTATCTTATGTCTGCATAGGAATAAAAGTAAAAGCCTTTACTGAAGATGTTAATCTTTTAACCCTCAAACTTACAGAAGTAGTGAATTCATAATACTGACAAATCTGCTAAAATTTTGAGATGATAATGTTTTTTCCTGTTCCATTTTCCCACCACCATCATTCCATGTACAGTATATATATATATATATATATATATATAAAATCTAATTTAATCAAGGATTCAAAAATGCAAAAATTTACTCATTTAATTAAATGGGTTAATTGTGAGGAATGTGTTGATTCATGGATTTCCTGACATACTTAAATATATTCCCATGATAGCCTCACAGTCTTTCCATGTGAGCCACGCCGTATCAGTCTCATTTGAGGGTGTGGGAAACATGAGTTGCACACCAATATCAGTGGTTAAAACTGGATGCACCACTGAATGTTTCCCGCCCATGCACAAGCTAAGATTTTATCCTACTTGATTGCTAGTAATCCACTGATTGACTATTTTGGAGCAGTGGAAGCTTTACAGTGCGACAGCCCACGCCTGGATGTGCGGCGTTACACAAAGGACCATCTATCTTCTCTTTTATTCAAGAAGTCAGCTAATGCAGCAGTTAGTTTTTTTGTTTGTTTGTTTGTTTGTTTACACAGTATTGAAAAGCTGAACCCAGATAAAATGTTGTACAATTTATTATTGTGAGGCTTTTAGACTTGTGCGTGTTTAAATGGGTAATGTGACTCTATGTGTGTGTCTGTCTGTGAATGTGTAGGTGTGAAAACGTTTCCTCATTCCCCGTCCCTTTGAAGGCCCTCAGTCGGGCTTCTTCTGTCTTTGTGTTCCAGCAGGCAGACAAAAAACCTGTTAATGAGAAATAATACTTTGGACCAAAAAAAAAATAATATATATATATATATATATATAAAAAGTTAGCCCTTAGGCTCTGTACCTTTCGTCTAATAGGCTGAGTGGGCAAAGAATTAAATATAATAGATTTTAGGTGAATGCTAAGAGAAATCAAATCCTGTAATTTTGGAGGAGGGTCAGGGTGGGCAGTACTGAAAGCAAAAGTGGGGGATGTGACTGTTTCAACGAAATATTAATATCAAAATCTTTTTGTCCCTTAACCACGCCAAGTTTTTAGGAAACCAGAGTGTTATGTACGTTCAATGACTTACTTATCCTTGTCTGACCTATTACAAGCAGGTCTTCCTTTCCACTCAGTGAATCATATACGGATGGACCAGAATGCAACAGCTTGTGTTGTCTTCTTGTCATTCTTCCATGCATCGACCCACACTGGCAACTCACAGTCATCTGAATCAAATTCACCAATGTTTGCCTTCAGAAGGACTTCCGGGTCATCTACTTGACCTCTATGCTCTTCTCAGCAACGGTGTGTGTTGTCCCATCCCTACAAACAAGGCAATCTCAGTCCAGACTGTTCTGGTCCGTGGTTCCCTGATGGTTGAACCAGCACCTGAATCCTATCAGAGCAGGAACTCCCTCTATCTTCAAGACATTGTAAACTCTTCTCCTCAGAAGGAGCCTCCTCTCCTAAAAGCCTAACATGTCTAACGAGAGGTTTTGTTGCCCTTTCTTATGTGATTCCCTGCTTGTATTTAATAGATTATTTTCTAGATGCTGTACTTATACTAAGGCCTCTCCTGCACTGAAGCTTCACTGATATCCCCATCATAAGTCGATTAGGATAAAAGGGTCTGCCAAATGAGCCAATGTTAATGCAATGCTTCGTTGTGACATCCAAGCTGGTTTTAAGACTCACACAGCTTCTCTGTTGACTGAGCAACTCCACACTTTATAGCCTTACTTATACTTTCACAGTATAACACCAGCTTTATAACTACAGAAGACATGGACATCCACCTTAACACCATGTGGAGCTTTTACATTTTATGGTATAGGTTTCAAATTGCCAAGACTTTTCTTGGCTGAACTTGTTATTCTCTATTTACTGTTGTAACATTGCTGGTGGGCAATTTGCATTCTGGTTCATTTAGGGTTCTGTTGGTGCAGTTCTCTGTCTCTCATCCTGCCTCAGGATGTCTCCCTGTTCAAAGAGACTATTGTTCTCTGACAGAGACTGAAAGAAAAAATGTATTGGGACAGTGCTTACATTTCTTATGTTAAAACATCAACATAGATAATATCAACCAAGCCTGGTTTGTAATTCAATATATTAATATAATCTTGTATTACTAATACAAGATTATAGAGTGTTAGCAATAAGAGATAACGCCCTGCATTAATTTGAGGTGGAGTCAAACATATGCTCACATATCACAACAGGTTCATGAACAAATATATCCACTCATTTTGAAGTTTTGTTTTTGTTTTTGTTTTTGTTTTTTTTCTTAACCCATCTGCTGAACCTTTATTCAGCCACAGAGCATTTAATGATAAGGTCTGGTGCAAGGTTGCCGTTCCAATTCATCCCAAAGGTATTGGAGGGACTAGAGGCCAGTGCTCTGCGCAGGTTTGTCAAATTCCTCCAAAATATATGAAGCTGACTTTTTGCAAGGAGACATCATGATGCTGAAACAGCACAGGGAAACAAATTCTTGACAAAGCTGCAAGAACACTGTTGTATAAATTATTACGGTATCATGTAGCATTTATATTTTTTTTTCACTGGAGCCAAAGCCATAATAACCAAACAGCAGACACAATGGTGCTTAATTTCATCTGTTATTACCAGTATCTTTTACCATGTTGTGTAAATTTCCTCTGAACACCCTCCGGTTTGTCAACACCCATTGTAAATCATCATTTCATCCATCTTGGATTTTTGAGCCCTGAGAAATATTTGGACGGTGGAGGTAAGGAGGAGTGAGGGGTGGATCTGACCTGCTCTGTACTCTATCCTGGTTGTCAGTAATAGTCTTACAATCACACAGTAGCAACACCCTGATTCTTACCCTGATAGATAAGTAAAATGCAAGTTGAATTTCCTTCAGCAATGGCTTCACTTCAGATCTGCAGTGCTGACATAGAGATCTGTTGTCTTGTTTGAGCGTGGGAGGAGAAGAACAAACTAACGCTACAGCTGTAGGATGAAACGATGACACAAAACCCTTTTCTAGAGATATTTTATCAAATTATTAGGTGTATATTAATACATTTGGTTCACTTTTACAGATGAATTGGACCATGATGGTTGATCAACAGTTGCACAAGGGTAGATTGTGTTTTGCCTCTGATTTGATTTGATTTGATTAGACCAGTTTTGGTATTGCTGTCACTAATAATAATAAAAAAAAAATTTTAAAAATGCTGAAATGGTCAATCAAACTAATAAACTAGCTATGTACTCTATAAGAAAAAGAACATATATACTGTATGTTAAAGTCAATAATGAAAATGAGCTCTTAAATCAAGTGAATAGTAGGAACATTCACATAGACTCCAATACAACCTGATCTTTTTAAAACCAGTCAAGTCAGCTCCTGATAGAGTGCAGATTAAAGAAATCAAATCAAATCAAATCAGATTTATTTGAATAGCGCCAAATCATAACAAAGTTACATCAAGGCACTTTACATATAGAGCAGGTCTAGACCAAACTCTTTATAAAATGATTTAAAGAGACCCAACAGATCCCCCGATGAGCAAGCACTTGGTGACAGTGGCAAGGAAAAACTTCCTTTAAGAGGCAGAAACCTCGGGCAGAACCAGGCTCGGGGGGGGGGGGGGCATCTGCCTCGACCAATTGGGTTGAGAGAGGGAGAGAGAGAGGGTGAGAGAGAAAAAGAGAGGGAGGCACGGAAGGGGGGCAAAGTTGGATAGAGTAGGGAGAGAATAAGAGCAGGAGGAGGGGATATTCAAACAGGTGTAGGCAGGAACATGATGCTGCATGAAGTTCATAGAAATTATGCTGTATGGAATTCATGAAGATGTGGGAGCAGCAGGCATTGCAAGAACATGGGGTAGTGATGATTCACCACCTGCAGGATGAGGACAGGGAGAGAGAGGAGAGGAGCTGGGAGAGAGAAAGGAGAGGAACTGGGAGAGAGAGAGAGGGGGAGAGGGAGGAGAGGAACTGGGAGGGGTAGAGACTTCAGGAAAACATGGTTAGTAAATGCAGTACACATGCTTAGAACTGGGAAAAACAGGGATTTTTCTTCAAAGACTCCTCAACATTGGCTTCACAGAGCCAGAGTTTGTGTTCATTCCAGTTTATGACCTCACTCATTAATAACAAGATAGAAGGTTTGTAATATCTAAAATAATTTCTTGGTATGTAGTCTTACATATTTCTAAATTGGTGGGTGTAGCCGATCCCTTCAGTTCATTCATTGTTTGCAGACTTTTTGACAATGCTCTGTGAGGATAATAATGTTTTTTGTCTAAAAATCGTGAACTGCAATGCTGGACTGGACATTGTAGTGGGAGCTTAAATTAGTCCCTGTTCAGCCATTAACCAACTGTGAGCTTTAATGAGACTGCAAGCATGAGACACAAACAGATTCCTAATAGAGGAGCTTAAGTAAGATGTACACACAGTCCCACTGGGAAAATTGTAGGTGAATACAATGGATGTCGCACAGAGAGTTTCCACCTTTTTCTCTCAGTGGAGGTCTTGGTCATTCACTGTAATGTCTCCTATGTAGCCACAGCCACTGCATTATTCCTTCTGTCAAAGACAGAGAAATAGAAGAGGAGGGGAAAGAAGAGCTGGGTGGGGGAGGTGATATCTAACTCAAGGATGAAGGGTCAATAAAAACAGATGGCACTGAAAAGCCACTTCAAAAAACCTGAGCTGATGCGCTGAGAAAATAAAGTGAGATCCATTTCAGGGGGTGTTTTAGAGAGCAGAAAGGTCATTTCTACCTCCCATCCTGTCCCCTGTCACTTTCCTTTCTCTCCTCCCATGTGTTTACCAGCGTATTTTCCATTCCACTCACATTCCAAGATTTATGTTATTCATTTCACAATCACTCGCCCCACAATAGGAAGGTCGCAGGTTCAGTTCCTGGCCTGGGGCCTTTCTGTTTACATGTTCTCCCCGTGTCTGCGTGGGTTTACTCCAGTTTCCTCCCACTGCCCAAAGACATCATGTTTGGGTCAATTGGTGACTCTAAATTGTCTGTAGGTCTGAATGTGAGTGTGAGTGGTTGTTTGTCTCTGTCAGTCTCTGTGTATTGGCCCTGTGATGGACTGGTGACCTGACCTGGATGTACCCCGCCCACACCCAGAGTGAGCTCAGATTGGCTCCAGCACCCCCTGCGACCCGAAACGGGAAAGAAGTAGAAGATGGATGGATGGATGGAATTCACAGTCGTACTTTTGACGACCAGTTATTTGTCTGATCATGTTCTGTACGTGTCTCAGTCATGTTCCTTTGCTCTATGCAGCATCAGGAAAATCAGACTACCTAGCTCTTCGTCCAGGCTTTGGTTATTTCTCACCTTAACAATTGCAATGCTCTTCTGGAAGGAGTGCATTTGGGATCAGTGAAACTTTACAGATGGTCTAGAATGCTGCAGTCTGATCCTCATGTTGCTCAGTTACTCATTTACCGCCACTGGCTACCATTGATCCCCCAAATTAAGTTGTATGTATGTTTACCTTCAATGTGAATCTGGGTCTACTGATCTGTGGTGGAACCAGCTCCTGATTCCTATCAGAGCAGGAATGTCCTGTTTGGTCTTGAGAAAGCTCTTGGAAACTCATCCCTTTAGAGAGAACCTCCTTTTCTAAAACCAGAATGTCTAACCAGGAATTTTGTTGCACTATGCACTTATTTAATAGATGTTGTCACACAATGTCTTTCTTCTGCACTCAGTCTGTACTGATGTTCCTCATTGTAACTCAGTTTTGATAGAATCCGACAACTAACCCCTAACCCTAACCCTATGTAATGTAATGTTGACAAAGCAAGTACACAAATCTAACTACAGCCTGCGAAACAGACTCGTGTAATGATAAATAAAACATTATTGCAGCTCAAAAGTGTGTTTCTTATTTGTTTGTTAGACAACCAAGGATTGTGAGAAAGGTTTCAGAGTTTCCTGATTCCTCCTATTTGCTATTTATGAGTTACAGCCTGGGAATGTGGAACTATGTATTTCACAGGTTATCACTTCAGCATGCAAACAGTGGTCTGACTCATTTTTGCAAGGAGCGTGAATACAAACGCACATTTCTTGCAAACGGCAGCAATTTGTATCGGAGCCACAGCAACAGCAGCAGACACTTTATCAGGGTAGCTTATAGCAGGTCAGACTTAGCAGATCTGCTGGTGTTACTGCAGATTTAGTTTAGTATATTTAATTTTATCATTACTGATAACAGAAATATAATGCCAACTAAAACACAAGTTCACTAAAAGCACTAAAAGTGTCCCATATTTTACTTTTTAAGTACCTCAACAACAACCTCAATTCAGTTTTTTTTTTGTTTGTTTGTTTTTTGTGACGTCATAAAGTTACACAAGTCCGGACAGCTCTTTTTAAGGCGCAGTAATGTATTGTCATTTGCCAAACACTACACACTGCAGTCTAGCATAAAACAAACAAACACAAAATACTGCCATAAAGACACACATAAAGCTCACTTACCACATTATTTAGCAGCTTTCAATTTCATTTCCAGTTATGGCTCTTTCTATTGCCAGAATCAAGGCAGAACAACAATGCCTCTCTTAACTCCCCCAGGCTGTTTGTGTGGTCTGGTTTCTCTCTGCAATCTGTCTTAATAGACATCTGGATTTTTAGATAAAATGTTATAATAGATTTATTACATTCTTGTCCTTTTACCCATAGGGTAAACAATTGTAGTGTCCAGTGTCTTCTCATCTAGTCTTCTCATCTACACACACACACACAAAAGAAATAAGTCCAGTGTTTTCAGATTTATTCACTCTGGAGAGAACTGAAAAGCTTGGTTTTTGGCCTTCATCGGGACCCAAAGTCAAAATCAATCGAAAGAGATGCATTTTTACATTTAGTTGGATTTGTGTGAATGCAGTCTGTGTTACAAAAAAAAAAAAACAGGATGTTCTGAAAGTTGAGCAGAAGTTCCATGGAACCTTTTAAAGGAGTCGGAATAACCTGATTTAAATATGTGCTTCTTCTCTGCCTGTTAGATTTCCTCTATGGTATGCCAAACTCATTTTTTCCTCTGATTCTTTCACAAATCCCTTTCCACGTTTCAGCCTGTTCAGGATATTAGAAAAAGTCCTATAGGATGAGGTAGAGAGCAAGTGGAACTTTTTTTCTGAAGTTGGAATGAATTATCTGTCTCTTGAGGAAAAAAAATAATAATTGAGCTCTTAAACAGAATGAGCACTCTACAGTAAGTTACAGACCTTAGCTTAATTGAAAAGAGAATAAGAAACACATATGCCTAAAGGCTGGTGGGCTGTCAGTACTCCATTCATTCCACATTGAGTCAGTGATTTGTACAAGTTATATAACTTATTATATTATAAAGTTATCATTAGCACGTTGAGTATTACTGCCACTGCAAGTTGGGAGCTAAAAACAACATAAACAGACAACTGCACTTTCTGATAAGTCTGAATCGCTGAATTTAGTACACAATAAACGCGAAGAACTTCCAAGTTGGAGTCAGACCGAGGCTGAAACGTCTGGCTGAGTCTCTTCTGTGTTTCTTCTGGTAACCATCTTGATAGGAGACTGCTGTTGTCAATCTGCTACAAGCGATAGTGGAAAAGTTGATCAGAACCTTTAGTTTTTGGTAAATTTCTCAACTTTTTATGTGGGAAAGTCATGTTAGACTAAATATCTTAGCAGTGTAATATGTCTATTGTATTTGCATTGTCCATATTTGTACATAAAGATTATAAATGTTGGAGTCAATATATGGAATGTATGCACAATGTCAAGAGAGTGGAAGGAATTTGGGCAAATGCACATGCACATCAATCTTGGATAGTCAGGGGGTAATCTTAAAGTTTTAGTGGTCATGTGCTTCAATATATGAAAGGAAATTAAAAAATTTTTTTTAACCATAACACAGTGGGGAAAAGTTGGGGTAGTGAGGGGAGGGAAAAAAAATTTAAAGGAAATACCTTTTGAGAAAATGGTAGTAAAATAACTGAGGCATGAAGTCAGATCCATGTGAAGGAAAATGAAAAGTGAGTATATGCGCTGTCAACTAGCACTAGCACTAGCATCCACAGCACTTCTTATATTCCCCCAGAAAAAAAAAAAAACTTCACACTGCGGAGAAATCTTTTTTTTTTTCCCCTTATTAAAAAATCCACTTCTTGTCAAATTACCCAAAACACTGTCAGCCAGGCAATTAAATACTCCATATCTGTTCGAATCAATTAGCTCAACCACACAAGTTCCCCACAACACTGTTGTGAAATGATTGAACTAATGGGTTTTTGTTCCCACGCAGACAGTATCAAACCTCTTCACAGCAATTAAGATTGTTATCCACCCTGTGTTTTTGTTTGAGCCCATTTCAGATCCATTTTGCTAACTAGCAGGTTCAGCTGTGATTGAATTTGAAGCTAGGATGTATGTTGTGTACTTTCAACCCTGTTAAAAGATATTAGGTCATCACAAATGCACTTCAGTAATTGAGAATGGTGGTCATTTCATACTGAGAGCTCTCTATTGCATGGCTAATTATCCTTGCTTTGGAAAAGAGCAATTACTCAAGGAGGGAGACATACTGAAAGTGAGGCTACTGTTACATAGCCTTCAGTGTTGTCAGCCATCAAAAAATCATTGTGTAGTAAAACCAAGAAGTTTGTGTAGGAAAGGGGGTTAACATCATCTTCTTCACCATGTCATGGTAAAGGACAATGGAAATACAACACAAATGGGGATAATTCGAAGCACCGGCCTCCTCCATGGGGAATGTTTTTGTCATATAGCTAACAATATAAATAGCTCTAGTGCTTCTTTGTGTCAAACTCACAACACCTCACCAACTTTGTGGGGTAGATTGCATATTATATAGTTGATGACACTCACATACAGTACACACCCCAAATGAGCCGCCCACAGAAAGCGATGTAAAAGAGATTGACAGGGGGTGGTAAAGGCTGTATGGATTTTTTTAGGAGTCGGCAGGCTCACCAGTGCGGCACGATTTCTCCTGGTGCTGCCCATGACCAGTCAGTCCATGACAGAAGGGTCTGTTGTTCAATCTTTTTGAGAGAGTGAGGGAAAGAGTGAGAGTGAGGCAGGGCTGAGAGGATCAATGCTCTGTTATACAACGAAAAGAGATTTTATGAGTTTAGAAAAGTAAATAATAATATGTGTGTGTTGTATTGAATTTGAAGTGATAGTTACAGTTATTTGTATAAGGCCCTTACTTATATTAAGTGTAGCATGCACCAGGGAAGCTGAGTAATGTGCAGTTTTACTAGCTAAATCTGTCCGAAATGTTCAGCTTTGAAGTTGTCAGTCTGCTTAAGTCAACCATGATGGACACAACATGCCCTCTAAAAAGATGATCAGACAGAAATTTTAATATCGGATTTGAAACAGAGGCACAATTTGGAAATGAGATCCCCGAATTCAATCTTATATCAGCACTTGCAGTGTTCCCAGGTGATTGCACCTATTGAAGATAGGGAAAGGAATCATTTCTGCTGCAGTGTTAAATTTTCAGTTGACTTTGTGAAGTTGTTGTCAGTTAAATTAAAAAGAAGTGAATAATCTCAGTGGTTAAGCAGGGTCACTTCGAAGCAAGATTGTAAACTCCCCTGGCAAGAAAATGTAGTTCAGTTTAGTCAGTGTGGATTTTATGAATATGAAGACCAAGACAGCTGTCAAAGGTTACTGAAAAATGTCTGTGTAGGTGTTATCCTAGAATTCATCTAGACATCTATGATGAAAGCAGTCTGAATGAGAGGAAATAAAGAAGAAAGTAGTAATGAATCCATGCTTCATCAACAATAAACAATAGACCAGAAGAATGAGCAGGAATTTCTTTCTTATGCTCATGTTCACTGTGATGCCAAAGAGTCAGGGTTTTTTCTTTACTTGATTCTTGAAAGACATCAAATCGCAAATTGAAAAATAAATAAAAGTCTCCAAAAATGCATATGTTATGTTGGGGCTTTCAAACCACAGCATTTTAAATTATACTACTTTTGTGTGCAGTGTTTTTGTGCATCTGGTTTTATTCAAGCTTGGGATTCATTCGGCTCAGTGACTGTGTTTCCACTCCATCAAGAAGCAGTTTCATCAGATATAATTAATTCATTAATTTCACATACAAGTGGAGGTTCAGAGCCAATTTCATTGACCTGCTCATTCCACTTGAGGTGGAAATAGCAAAAGGTTTACAAGTACAATCCTGGTTCTGGTCTGGCTCCAGAAAGGGCCCGTGTGAATTAACCCCTCCAACTTAAGTTTCAGGTGTGTTTGACCCTGTTCAGATCTGATATATATATCCCTCTCAGGGGAAGTGGACAGCCGTACAAACAGGTGTGAAGGCACCCAAGATTCAAGGAAGACACTTTTGAGGTGGTCTGGTCCACAGATGGCCAGTTGAAACTACAACTTAAAACTTCAAAAAACGTTAATTATAGAGCCTTGCAGAATGATTTGCCCACACACACACACACACACCCACACACACGGAGACAACATACCCATCTGTTTGTTTGTTGACTGAAAACAAAAATGCACACATTGCACTTCTTGTAATTTCCTTTTTTGCTGTCGATCTCCTGTGATGCTTATGACCATGTGATCAGAATTAACACAGTCTACTTGGATCCACTTCAGTAATCCTAACACAGACTGGAGTCTTACTGCAGCACAAAAAGACCACACATGACCAGATTTGACTACATATCAAACATTGAGCTCGTGACAATTTTTTTAAATGTCCCTCATAAAGAATGTGGTTGCTTCATGATGATCTCCGTCTCCATGTGGAGGCGTGTTTAAGACGTTTGTAGTCAGTTGTTGACATTGCTTATGCAGAAAAGGCATTGGAATACGGGATGTCTGTTAAAGTGACTGTACCGGAACTTATTGAAATGAACTTACCGGGTGTGTTAATTCCATTCAGTGTGTTAATTTCCAGTTGGTTAATTTGTGAAGTCACATATTGACATAGATACTTCATATGAAGTAGGGACTCAGTTTCAATTCATGCAACTTGGTGTTTTTTACTCTGGCATCATAATATAGTTTCCTCTTGCCAGAACAGAGTTGTCATGGAGATGAATGTTGCCTGTGCCAGAGAAAGTGTGACACTGTGCATCCGTGTGTGTTTGTATGTGTGTCTACATGTGTGGGTGGGCAGTTGACAGCTGAATGGCAGTCTTTCAGGTGTAGCTCCTTCTCTCTCACACACACAGCTGTATATATATATATATATATTTCCTTTATGTAATTAAGTCTAGAATAATCGCTCAGAGGTTCTTCTCCTCCTCTCCTCCCTCTCACTCTTTTTTTTTTTTTTTTTACTTAAAAGAGAATTGTAATTAAAAAGGGAGAGCACTTCCTGAAGCTTTGATCATTCTCTGCTTTCTCTAATGGAGAACTCAGAGCTGCTGTCTATCATCCGCAGCTAGAGAGAGAACAAGAGAGTGGGAGCAGATATTGGAGGAGCAATGAAGATGAAGAGATCCATCAACAAAAGAGTTACAGAGAGAGAAAAGACAGCTGAAGCAAATAAGAACATCGGTCGGAAAAGAAAACATGTAGTCGGAAATAGATCAAGGAAGAGAAGGTGAAGGAGAGCAAAAGTCAGACATTAAAGGGACTTTAATCAACTGGAAAGGGGTTCTATTTCAATTTTAGTGGAACAAATATTTCTTAACTGTTACAGCCACGTATGGTATCACTCTTTCTCTGATTAATAAATCATTTGTAAATGGTTTATACATCAGCTATAAGCTATTAATAGGTGAACCGCCGAAGCAAAAACTATTTTGCTTCAGATGTTCAATATAAATATGGTGGAATTGTCAAAGTCCAGAAAGTCCATTCCCTAGACTTGCAGGACTGTTTCTTCCATTCCTTCTTTTATTCCTCTCTGTTGAGGTCATGTTACCTAGAAAACATCTGATTGTCCATAAAAGGTAATACTGACTCCAGGCCAGTGAAGCCAAACATGAGGAGTCTTAAACCTGCATTCTGTTTAATGATGATCAGAGGGCAACTCAACTGGTTGTAAAAAGAAGTTAGATTGTATTGAAGTCAATGGGATATGATTCTACTTATCACTTGATTTATTACGTCAAAAGAGGTTTCCCTAATGAGTTTATGGTCTCACTCTATGGTCGCAGGTGTTCTTTAATACAACATGATGTTAATTTTTTAAATAATGGTCCCATTTAGAGGAAAGTAGACCATGAAGCAGATGATGCATTGGCATGTGGTTCCTGTTTAATTGACAGACTGGACCACACAATCAAGATAGAGTACAGAGGTGGGCAGATCCAACCCTCCCTCCTCCTCAGCTCCACGTTCTCCTCCTTGTGGTTTTAATAAAATAGCTCGCACACAGTGGGGGACACCATGGTGGGTTGCAGCTTGGTTTTAGACAGTGAAAAAAAAAAATGCTGAAAATGAATTTGAAATATATTTGGCAGTGGCTAGGAGGAGTTACTGTAGAGATGTGGATAAAAGCCAAAAGAGAGGAGGGTGGATGCAAGTATTTGTCAGCAGCCACAATCTCTGAGCTTTGGGAGGCTTGGGAGGCTGAAGGTGGAACAGACAATACCATACACACACACACACACACCAGTCATTGTATCTACTCTTCACATTGCCACAGAGACATTCTCGGCCTGCCCTGCGATGGACTGGTGACCTGTCCAGGGTGTATCCCGCCCTTGCCCAATGTGAGCTGGGATTGGCTCCAGCACCCCCAACGACCCAGAAATGAATAAGCGGTACAAGTTGAATGAATGAATGGATGAACATTCTCTGCCATTGTCTCAGTTTTTCCCCTCTATTTTATCTTATTTAGTGAGCATACCACACAAAACACCTACCCTACAAAAGCTATACATGTGGAAGTGATTTACAGAACTTTCATCAACAGTTGTGCCAGAAACATTTTTAAAATAAAATTTGCTCTAAAACTGTTTTGAAAAAAATGTGTTGTTTTTGGTCGCATTGACATGCAACATTTTTAAACATCTTTTGCGTTTTGGGACAGATGTAAAAGTTGGTTCCCTGCCTAGTGTATGTGTGTGTGTTTTTCTCTGAAGTCGAGCCAGCATGTAGGATTTTGTCTGAGTCTGAGCATGTTTGACGGTCGCTTCAGCTGTAGTGCAAATGCTGCAGCTGGAGTGGAGGCTAATATGTATAATGCATGGGGACACCTCCAGCTAATGTATTTGAACCGTGGCCAAGGTGTGAGAAAGAGCTCTCAGACCTCTCACCTACCTGTATCTAACACCTCGCGGGACATGTCACCCATGTTTGCTTTGAGTTCATTTTTAAAAAAGCAGTACATCAGTTTTAGCCATCATTGTAATTTAAAATGAACAGTGTGTGAAGGAGCTCTAATGATGATGTCAACTATTGTATATTTACTGAAATTAGCATGCTAAACAGCTAGCTCCGCCCTTTAGAATTTTAGAATATATATATATAAGAAGGGTAGTTCCTGACCCGGGATAACTTTGGGTGAGTTCAGAGGAGCAAGTTGATGGTGAGTTTGCATCCTCTGTAAATGCCCCCTTTTCCACCATTAGTGGATATAAATGTGAATGTTTATTTCCATGAAAACCTGTGAGGGAAAGCAAGCTGAGCTCTTTTTGCCTCTGTTCAGGTTGAAGAAAAGGGGTGAAGTCCATCAGTTCACAATATTCTATGATGTTCTAAAATTAGGAGCAGAGTTTAGTGAGGAAGTGAAGTAAGTAGCATTATATTACCCATTATTATTTCATTTTCAACCACTTATCCATCAGGATTGTAGGGGTGCTGGAGCCAATCCCAGCTGGCACCTCGGGTGAGGGCGGGAGTCACCCAAGACAGTTTTCTATCACAGGGCGAGCATAAGGGGACATACAGAGACAAACCACAATTGCCTATTATTATAATATTAATAGTTGAATATGTTTGAGTTTGAAACGTAGTGGTTACACTCATCACGTACAAGTTTTCTTCATTCTCAAGACCTGAAAAGTTCCAATCAACCACATAATACAGCAGCATTTAAGTCCTCCAGCCATTCAAACCTGTGACATGCAGCACAGAGATCATGTCTGTGATGTCTTACCATCCTCCTCTCCCCTCTAGACCGTCATGATATTCAAGCTCCAGCAGCAGCACCCCACCACATGCTGCTCTGAGATGCTAAGCAGATTGTGTGGTTTTATAATAGATTATAGGGATGATACCTTGCGATGTTTATCGACATATTGGGCTTTACATGTCTCCAATCAGTTGCCTTTGTCAGACTAACTGTGATCAAAAGATCAACAAATGACACACAGATTCTGGAAACTGATGTTTAAGCCTTTTGCAGATTATATTATAAGTCTCCAGAGGAGACACGGGAAGTTTGGAGCCTGCTTTTATCTTCAGTACACAATAGTAGCACTGTGCTTTCTCAAAGCTTGACTTATTACTTGGAGGAGGAAATCGTTTTGGGGCAGAATGTATGAAAAGTCTGTTGATTGTGATGGACCATATCTCACACTCCAGGAGAGGATTTGTAGTGTCTGTCTGTCCTCCCCCAAATCTTTTTGCTTAAATAAAAAGTTTTCAGACTTTTCTGTGTGTTGGTGACTCAAGCTCAGTCTCCAAATCACTATAAAGGCGTGCTTACAGTTTGATAAGAGTGCCACCTGTTGGTCAGTCATAGTAGTTCCAAAGAAGCTCATAATGCATCGGTATGTGAGTCAGGGCATTCCTGGAAATGGGCACCATGGACTTGAAGGCTGCAAAATGTAAATCAGGCTTGAATAATTGAGAGAATAATTTCTGCTGAAAAAAGTAAAATAGAAAAGATTTCTCTTTAAGTTTTCTCTTGTCTTTGCTCTTTTCTTGGTAATTGCTGCTGTTTCACCTCTTCATGCTAAAACCGATAAAATGAGAACATCACCGTTATTGAAATGTCACTGCTAAAAGGTATAACCTGTGACATGGAGTCTAAAGTAGTCATTTTCTTGCCTAAAGGGGCCCAAAACCCCTAAAGTTGGAGAATCTGTCCATTAAAACCCTCAAAAAGTTTTTAACTGTTAAATCAATAGAAACTGCAGTTCTAATATTATATGACTAAATCTAATAAATGAAATAACTAAAAGCATTCCGACAGAAATCGTTGCTGTGTGTTGGGAAACTGGAGATTAAAGGGGGACCAATCAAAAAGAGAATGGTCAAAGGTGACCAATGTGGCCTGGGGCCTTTCTGTGTGGAGTTTGCATGTTCTCCCCGTGCCTGCGTGGGTTTCCTCCAGGTACTCCGGTTTCCTCCCACCATCCAAAGACATGCATATTTTGGTTAATTGGTGGCTCTAAATTGTCCGTAGGTCTGAGTGTGAGTGTGAGTGTGAGTGGTTGTTTGTCTCTGTCTGTCTCTGTGTGTTGGCCCTGCAGTGGACTGGCGACCTGTCAAGGGTGTACCCCGCCCTCACCCAATGTGACCTGGGATTGGCTAAAGCACCCCCCACGACCCGGAAACAGATAAAGCAGTAGAAGATGAATTTGAAAAGAGTATAACACTGACGGAAGCTCCCTGTACAAACACAGTAACGGTTAATCCAGATTCACAAAATAAATAAAAGTACACAATACTACATCAATATAAATATTTCCCTCCTCAGTCATTGTTGGCTTTGCTCTGTGAGCCAAACAAACATTGGACCTTTAATTCACTCTGCTGCTTGGGAAAGTGTGTTCAGAAATAAACACAAACACACACCTAGCATAGTCCAGCTAACAAGATGTGAGACACTCCACTCATGCTGCCTAATTGGAGTCAAGATCAGAAAACTGTGTGTAGATGTTTACTTCCTGTCTGGTCAGGGTCAAGCTTGAATGAGGGAGAGTCTCATCTTTGGAAGTGTTTGGACCACCAGCAGTGTACTGAATAGTGTCATCATGGGAAGTTTAGGGGGTGTCTCATTCTAAATGCATCACTGTCAGGAGCTATCAGGCTCTATTCCCCATTTAGGGACCCAAATATTTCCCTGGTTTGCATCTCCTGGTCATGCATCCCAAAGACTAAAGTATATAAATCTGTTAAGTGAAAAATTACAATTATAAAAAATATTATTATAGCAATAATACATTACCTATGAAACAAACAAACAAACAAACAAAAAAAAAAAACGTTAAAAGTCTGAAGGCCAATCAGTGGTTTGTACTTGAGGATTCAAGGATGAAGCAGGAACCAGATACCCAGATATCTTAAAATTTTATTCCAAAGATGTATGTACTTTTGTATTTTCCGGATAACTGGATATTTGTGGTTCCTTAAGGAGTCAGAGGGAAAGCATATTCAAAATGAGGCTATAAATGATCAAAAAGAAAGCATTTCTTATTAGTAATGTGTTAAATAATATTCAAAAGCAGCACTGTCCTTTTATACACTTGTCATCTCTTTAAACTAGCTTTCTATCTTGACCAAAATCAAAATCAAATCAAATCAAATTTGATTTGATTTGTTTAATACCTGTACTTCATGAGTTATATCAGTCTGAATGGATAATCAATAAATACTGCGTCACCAAGTTTTTAAGGCCAGTAAAATGACTGTGAATAAACGTGCATGCATTTTCACTACCAGCAGGGCAATCACAGTACAACACATTCAGAAGTATCACCTTCACTGTTTCACATTTTGATGTAGCCTTGAGCTGAAATTCATTCTTCCCCTCATCAAAAGAGGGCAGAATTTTTACAAATGTATCAAAAAGTAAGAACAGACATATGGCATATCAAACACTAAGTATTTATACCCTTTACTCTGTGCTTTAGTTAGCCCAGAAACTCATTCAGTTGGTCTAGAGGATTTGCAGCCCTAAAGCAGATTGGTAGGGTTTCTTCAGTGATGCCTATCTTTCTGGAAGTGACTCAGGGCAACAGCTCAGGTAAAGTCCTGGGGTCTGATGTGAAAATGATGCAGGCATGATACTCGCGGGTGTGATCTCCCCACACATCCTTTTGACTGTGTGTTCATGTGTTGTAGACTCTGTGCTCATTGATCCTTTAGCATGGTTTAATATCAGTTAAAGGGTTTGATAATATTTTAACAATTACTAGTCACAGTTTCAGTGTCTGAAACTGCTTCCTAATCCCTAATTAGTGCACTATATGGGGCGCTCGTCGTTTTCTAGTGGTGTCCGAAATCTTTTGCGACAAAATGTAGTGCACTGAAAGTATCCCACAATGCATTGTGAAAAGTAGTGAATAGCCGATGGTCACTAACCCAAGCAAGATATCCCATAAGTGCATTGCGCTCGTGGCGAAAATGGCGTTTCCAGCAGAACATAATAGTTTATTTTATAGTACATTTCAAAAACAAGGCAATTAAACATACTGTTTACATGAATGTAAAGAGCATTAACATCGTGCAAAACAGTATAATCAGACATCAGATCATCAAAATCCTTTAACAAAATGCTAAACAGAATTTTTTTTCTTCTGTCTTTAGCCGTTAGTGGGGTATGTTTTGATTGCGCGACAGCGATGACGCAATTAACGGCGCCAAAAGTAGTGTCTGAAAGCGATTGTTCATTTTGTGAATGAGTTCACTATATAGTCCACTACATTCATCTCCCTATATAGGGAGTAGGGAGTAGGTGAGGGGGCGGTTTCGGACACAGCCTCTGTCTCTGTCCGTTTGCCAGTTTTCACCAGAGTTTTGGCTTCATGTTTTGGACTTCATTTGTATAAACATCTGACCAGATGTTATTTCTTTCTGCATCTTATTAAGACATTTTTGGTCAAAAACGTTACCCACTGGTTTGTTTCTTGCATTTGGGTCCTTTGTTCTACTTTCCTTGGCATCCTGGCTCTTGGGAACCTTTAAATGGAGCAGGACATTTGTTGGTACCCTCTGTCAGATCTGTTTTCACACAGTTGTGACTGAGATCTGGAGGCTGAGTCTCTGATACGAATTGTCCTCTGTGAAACCTTCTATAGAAAGATCTGTCTCTCCAAATTATGTCCAAAATTAGGTTGACTCTGATCAAGGAGAATCTCGAATCTCAAATGAGATCGAGAGGAATGGGAGGCCCTTGACATGATGCTTACGTAAATTAGATATTATAGCTTCTCTTTTGTAATATATTTGCTTTTGTTTTTTACGTTTGCACATTATGGAGGACAGATTTATGTGGGAAAATTTATTTTAATGCTTTTAGAAAGATAAGAAATTTTGAAAGAGTGAATTGATCTGAATGCAAAGCACACAAGTATTGATATGAGGAGAATGCTGGGTATCTATGTGTTTCACAGACTGCTGATTGACAACCCTGCTATGCCTTGACCTTATTTTCCTGTCCTCTCTTTGCTGCCTGTCTCTCTCACAGGTGATCCTGGTGGGTTCGTCCATAAACGAACGGGATCAAATGCTATTTATCAGCACAGATGAAGGCTCGTCCTTCCAGCGACAGCCCATCAAATTCACGCCACACATGCTCATCTTCCACCCCAAGGAAGAAGACAAGCTCCTCGCCTACTGCAAAGAAGGCATGGTGGGTATCAAAGCACTGAAGTGACATCACAATAAAGCATTCAGTCTGCAGCTGAAATAATAAACAAGAAGCAGCACAGACTAGTATGTCTCTGCAGGCAGTGTAGTGATGCATTAAATTTAAATTTTCACACACAGCAACAGAAAAAGAACCTCAGAGAAAACTTAATTTCTGATTCACCATTAAACAAGTCAGTTTCTTATGCAAGTGAAACAACAGAACAGTTCACCCAAACACTCTTACCCCTCCTTCTCAGGACGCTAAACTGAAACACTGCAATTAATTGTTACCAATGTGTCCTCACTGCAATGGAAAACTGTCTGTGCTCTCAACTACCTTATGTGTAGTACATCAAACTGACCTCCTTGTTTAAAGGGCAAATGAACTTTGACTAACCTGCTCTGAAGTCAGTGAGAGAGTTTGTACCTGTTACACTCAGGCAGATTGTGCTGACACGCTGACAGATCATTTGTCACATTGGAGTACAGCCCTTGCATTTCAGGTTGGGGGTGTTATAGAGGAAGGAGCATTCTTGCTTACACCAACATGTTATAGCTTGTTCTATGAAAGCCAACAGCAACAACCAGAAATACAAATGCTATTGAAAATTAATAGCTAACATAAAGATTATCCTAAGTTGCCAACTGATTACTAAGCTCCTCAATTGCAGCTTATAATACTTCACTATTGAATATATGCTTTTATTCTAAAAGGTCCAAATATACACATTTTTCCAGTAAAAGTTTCTTTGCTCCTAAAAGTTATTAACCACTGACTATCAAACTGCTCGGTAGGACATTATAATTACTGGAATATCTCACCTTGATAGGTGGTAGTGGTGCTCCGCTAGTCCACTGGCTGTTCCTATAGGTGAGAAAAAACCACAGCCAAAGTGATGGAGTGCTGGTGGAGCTGCTCAGGGGCACAGTGTTACCATGGATCTTAGATGTCTCTTGTACATTTATAAAGCCTGATGTGCTGCAGAGAAGTTTTATTTCTTACTAACTGGTAAAACTACCACAGTCTTTCCCATTCATCAACAGAATTTGTCCAATCTCATAATAAACCAAAGCTTTATTTGCCCTTCTTATCAGTTACCTAATGCTGTGATTTATGCAATTACCTCTTTGTAGAACTGTGTGCAACTCAGACTCTCTCAGTCCTTCCTTCCCCCCTGGATCCTCAGAGCAGCTGTGTACATGTGTCTGGTCTGGGCTCACTGATCAGTCACAATATCTGACTAACTCAACACAAAATGACTAATTCAGTCAGTCCTTCATGACTGCATGACTGGAATCTGCCAAAGAACAAGCACACCAGCCTTTTAAAGTGAATAGGACATGGCACTTTGGTTTATAGTACATTTACCAGAAAATACTCACATGAATAAGTAAAACACTTTGTTCTTACTTGCTCACTGCATTAAGTATAAGAGACCATTTTTTGAAATGCCAACAGTAATAAAGCCATGCTCTAAATGCATTTGTGCCCCACCCTCTTCAGACCTTGCACTTCAGATAGTTTTAATAGAGCAAATTGAAATTCTTTCATTTACAATGATGTAAAAAAAACTCTGATATGATTGATACATTGTTTGTGGCTTTCCTGAACAAAAACATGGAAGCCTGGGGCTGGAGCAACATATATGTGTACTTTCTCACTGAAAAATCTGGATCAGGTTGACAGTTGAAATGGCAGAGTGTATCAATGCTCGGCTGCATGTCAAATCCAATCAAATCAAATCAGATTTATTTATATAGTGCCAAATCATAACAAAGTTACATCAAGGCACTTTACATATAGAGCAGGTCTAGACCAAACTCTTTATAAAATTATTTAAAAAGATCCCCCGATGAGCAAGCACTTGGCGACGGTGGCAAGGAAAAACTTCCTTTAAGAGGCAGAAACCTCGGGCAGAGCCAGGCTCACAGGGAGCAGCCATCTGCTTCGACCTGTTGGGTTGAGACAGGGAGAGAGAGAGGGTGAGAGGGAGAGAGACATTGGGGGGTAGAGTTGGGTAGAGTAGGGAGAGAATTAGAGCAGGAGGAGGGGATATTCAATACAGGTGTAGGCAGGACCATATGATGCTGCATGAAGTTCAAAGAAATTATGCTGTATGGAATTCATGAAGATGTGGGAGCAGCAGGCATTGCAGGAACATGGGATGGTGATAATTCATCACCTGCAGGATGAGGACAGGGAGAGAGAGGAGAGGAACTGGGAGAGACAGGGATTTCGGAGAAGCATGGTTGTTGGTATGTCGGCACATGCAGGGGGGAGAGAGAGAGAGAGAGGTGCTCAGTGCTTCCCCCAGCAGTCTAGGCCTATAGCAGCATAGCTAAAGAGTAGATGAACTTTAACTTTTTAACCATAAGCTCTGTCATACTGAAAAGTTTTAAGTCTGGTCTTGAAAATTGCTAAAGAGTCTGCCCCCCAGACCGATACTGGAAGTTGGTTCCATAGAAGAGGAGCCTGATAAGAGAAAGATCTGCTCTGATTTATTCTTGATCATATTTACTCTTGGAGAGTCTAGGAACCACAAGTAAACCTCCATCTAGAGAGCGGAGTGGCCTACTAGGACAGTAAGGAACTATGAGCTCTCTGAGATATGATGGAGCTTGACCATTAACA
This sequence comes from Remorina albescens, assembly GCA_034769265.1. NCBI lineage: Eukaryota > Metazoa > Chordata > Actinopteri > Carangiformes > Echeneidae > Remorina > Remorina albescens. Next base: position 4,004,644 of record CM068495.1, on the reverse strand, counting down.
GCTCTATATGTTAACAGAAGGATTTTAAATTCTATTCTTAATTTTACCAGCCAATGAAGAGCAACTAAAACAGGAGAGATGTGATCCCTTTTTCTAGTTCCTGTTAATATTCGTGCAGCAGCATTCTGAATCAACTGAAGGCCTTCTAGAGATTTGTTTGGACATCCAGATAATAATGAGTTACAGTAGTCCAGCCTAGAAGTTACAAATGCATGGACTAGTTTTTCTGCATCCTCTTGAGACAGTATATTTTTGATTTTCCTAATGTTTCTCAGGTGGAAGAAAGCTGCCCTACTGACTTGTTTTATGTGAGGGACAAAGGACATGTCCTGGTCAAAAGTTACTCCAAGATTTCTTTCAGTGGAGCTGGAAGCCAAAGTAATACCATCCAGAGAGATGATTAGATAGGGTTTCTCTAAGGTGCTTAGGGCCGAGTACAATAACTTCAGTTTTGTCAGAATTTAGAAGTAAAAAATGATGGTTCATCCAGACTTTTATGTCTTCAAGACATGTCTGCAGTCTGACTATCTGACTAACTTCATTTGGCTTCATTGATAAATACAGCTGAGTGTCGTCTGCGTAACAGTGAAAATTGATGCTGTGTTTCCTGATAATGTTGCCTAAAGGAAGCAGATAAAGAGTGAAGAGGATTGGTCCAAGTACCGAACCTTGTGGGACTCCATAACTGGCTATAGTGCGTGAGGAGGAGCTATTGTTAACATGAACAAACTAATGTCTATCTGATAAATAGAATTTGAACCACCTTAGTGCAGTTCCTTTAATGCCAATTTCATGTTCCAGTCTCTGTAATAAAATATTATGATCAATGGTGTCAAATGCAGCACTGAGATCTAAGAGGAGAAGTATGGAGGCTGATCCATTGTCTGAAGCCATTAGAATATCATTGGAGACTTTAATCAGCGCTGTTTCTGTGCTGTGGTGAGCTCTAAATCCTGACTGAAACTCTTCAAGCAAACCGTTCCTATGCAGATGGTCGTGTAATTGGTTTGCTACTGCTTTTTCAATGATTTTGGAAAAGAAGGGAAGGTTTGATATGGGTCTATAATTGGCCTAAACATCTGGATGAAGATCTGGCTTTTTAAGTTGGGGTTCGATGACTGCCGTCTGAGCTTTAGTGCGCCCCAGACTCAGGAGTCTTGGTTGGTAGTCTGTAACTGGCTGTGGCTTACACAGTGTTAGTTAATAGTGTTAATTCAAACTCCTGCTTAGCAAGCATTGGAAATCAAGATGGGAGAGACTCAACCACAAATTTGATCCTGAGTCAGACCCAAACTCAAATATGGATCCTGTGACCAAAATCAACAGGTAGTGTAGGCAGCCGCTCTCTCTTGTTTACGCTTTTTGTTAGCTGGTAACTGGCAGAGGCTGACAGTGTTAATGATTTGTCTAATGCAAACTCTTGCTCTCTATACTGTCACATTGGAGCTTCCGCAAAATGAGTTTATGCCGTAGATGTAAACCTGCCTTAATGTCAGGGAATCAATAAACGCATTACAACAGCAAATGCACTGCAAACAAACACACACAAACAGATGTTATTAACCCTTAGATGCAAGAGGGATTGGACCCTACACTCTTCTAATAAGTGGGTCAAAAATAACCTGTAAAAGGATCAGTGTGTTTTTATTGCATTTTGGTTAAGAATAATCAACTGTATTATATTTTGGTCCACCCAAGAATGATTTCATGTTTGAAACATGTTCATTTTTCACTTAGTAACAGATTTATAAGATTTTGAATTGAAAAAGAAGAATATTACCTAGAAAGGCAATAGAATAATCTCAAAATCCATTTTGTGTGAGCGTGTGTTGTGCGCGTGTGAGTGTGTAACTGTCAAGTCATTGACAGTTCCTCTTTATTTTGTGTTCTCTTGCAGGTAAGTGTCCATGTTTTGTTTTTCTTGTCTTCTCACTGTGTGCAGTTGTGAAAAGCTACTTGTTTCTGGCTTTGATCATTGCACACAGGTGGATTGCACTTCCCACACCTATTGCTGCCAGTTGGTCCTGTCTGCTTCTTTCTTGTGGCTGGGTTGTGGCTTTTGTCACCCCACACCTTTCCATTGCATCAATGATCAGGGTTTGGATTTGTGGGCAACCTTCTAGTCAATAGCTCATGTGTGGTGTGACAAGCTCCTTTGAAAGCTGTTTAAAGAAGAGCCGTCTGTTGAATTCAGTGTGCTACAAAAAAAAAGATGTAGGCATTCAGGGTGGTGAGTACAAGGATGGCTTGAAGGCATAGGCACCAATGATCTGGTTCATGGTGTCAACACCTCCTGTGGTTTTTCTTTCTGCTGTTTTCATCCACAGTTTTGTTGTGGTGCTTAACTAGGATATTGTGGCTTGGTTTTGTGCTCTGGTTGGGAGGTAACTCGCTCCAATAAGAGCCCTTGCGAGCCCTCATTCTGTTGGATGTGATATGGACTTCACTTTTCTCTTCAGAGGACTAATCAGAGGAATCTTCTGTGTCTGATTGATCCTGTTCAGTTAGGAGAGTTGAATTTCCAGGTGGACAACAGACAATTTCAACCAGACGAAAATCAGAGATTGTCAGATATTTCAGATTCTTGCCGTGTAAAATAATGTTCCTAATGGGTGACACTTCTGACATAATGTGTGTGGTCCACAGTAAATATATTCTTGACAGCCACAATTAATAAGAATCACAGGTTCCCATGAGAGTCTATAGGAAATGCTTGCAGCTCACTTTTGACCCACTTATGGAAGCTTGGGATAGCAATACAACAATTCCAATGTCTTAAAAAGTATAAAGGGTACCAAAAAATTGAAATGGAATGATATCAGAAACATGTTTTTTGAGGAATAGCTGGAATATGAAATGATAACAACTTCTCATTACAAAGATATTGCAAGAAAATGACCTCACCGGGTGTTTTGTCTAATAGACTAAGTTTTCTTCCATTGTTCAGAATATGATTATTTAGGCTTTATCTGAATCTCTAATTGTGCACTTCTTGTTTTTGTATCCAGCTCTTTGCTTCTACAGACCTGGGCCGCAAGTGGACTTTGCTTCAGGAGCGGGTGACCAAGGACAGAGTCTTCTGGTCAGTTAAACTCTATTTTCTCATTATTAAACAACAGAACTTCCGGACTTTAGTTCAATGTTTGGAGTCTCTCTTTGTAATGCTATAAGGAAAAGGATTTATCCTTCATCTTATAAAAATGATTCCATTGGACATTACAGTGTATGCTGCATTTCACCGTAAACAACGGACCCACATTAACTGTAGGAATCTTAATACTGTTGTTACAGCAAAATTGCTTTCATGCTATTATGCATGTGGAAAAAAAGAGATAGAATCTGGCCCAATCTGGCAACCAGCACCACAGCTGGTGATGATGCACAGAGCCTGTGGTTGGCTCCATGATCTGCTGTTTGCCAAGAAATAGATCCAGTGTGATACCCCAGGTGCTGGATTGCATGGTACAATCTGTCAATCACACAGTATCCAAGCACTAATTCATCCCCTCCTTTATGGTTTTCCTCTAAATGGGATCATCATTAGGCCATCATGTTGTAGACTTGAAAGTAGAGACTGGGACCATGAAATCATTAGGAAAACATTTTCTGAGCTAATGAATCAAATCTTAGTAGGAACATTATCCAATAGACTTCAGTACAATCTGACTTATTTTACAACCAGTGGAGTTGCCCCCTGATGGTCAGCTCTCATTTCTGGTCATGTCTGGACAGTGTCGTGGTTTTTGGAGAAGCAGAGAAACATACAAACAGAAAATCATATCTGGCTAAAATCTCATTTACTGTAACTCTTAACCATTTTAATACAATTTAAAAATGTATTTGGTCATTTGAAAGCAAATAATCCCTATTTCAAACATTTACTGTATTATTTAATAGTTTAAACTCTGTTTTCACCCTAGGTTAGTGTGATGATTTTTACATGTATGTATATTTTCCTCTAGAGTGTAATACAATGCAGAAAACCATGACAAAACTATTTATTAAGCTTTGTCAGCCCTTCAGTTTTTCTCTTGTTGTGTTAAAGGCTAGAATAAAACTATGTCAATAATGATAGCCAAGATGCAAATAAATAAGTTTTATATTTGCCATCATAAAAAAGTTTTTTCTTAATCTAGGACTTTGAATTGAATTCTGAATGTTAGCACTGGAGTTTATGAGGCAGACCATTTTATAGTCTAGTCTCTTCATAGTTTTGTTGTTGCAGGCACAAAAGTTCTGACAGCAGCTGGAAGTATATGACTTTACTGCACAAATGTAATATTTCACAGCTTGAGTACTATCTTCTCCAATACTTCCCCTCTTCACTCTCTTTTTCATCTTGTATCATGTTGAAACCTGCTCTTAATCTCCTGCCTTCCACCATCTTCTTTCCCTCTTGACTTCGTTTCTAACTATTGTAACATGATGCCCAAAATGTTACATTTTATGACAATTAAGTTGACACTTTTTTTATTTGTATTTTTTATTGTAAGGGTCACATTGCAAGCTCCTGTCTGTTTCCTTTCATAGCTGGTAGTAAACGAGCTGGTGCACACACGGAGACTCCTGTGATTTATACCAACGGTAACGCACAAATCATCCACACCGTGCTGTTAAAAAGAACTGAAGAAATTAACAGGGTTAGGAATAATGGAGGACCTTAATTACTTCCCACGTTACAAAAGTGAAAGGAAACCCAATATCAGAGCTCAATGGCATTTTTATCGGCGTAGACCCATGCCTCTACATCGTACACTCCAACTGGCTCCAGTGGGTGATGTCACAGCCAATCAGAGTGTCTCATCCAGAGGCCTAGCTGTCAGCTGCTTGTGTAACCAGTAGCGATGGGCGATACCACACTTTTAAGATTTGATACGATACCAATTACTTTTTGCATAAAACATTCAATTTTGATTACCGATACTGATTACTAGTAATTTCTTATTGGTGAATTTTTTCATCATAATATTAGTACCCTTAAAAATAACTCACATCAAATACTGGACATAGAACAACTTTAGTGTGCACAGTTCAAAATATAAAAGGTAGGCAAATAATTAACATATATATAAATTAAATAAAGCAAAATACATTTGAGATTTTTTTGAACTTTTGCTGAACAGCATTATTTGCAAAACAATTAAATGATCCTGACAGAAATGTAAATCAGTGCATTTTCCATCAATACAATACAAGAAATAATAAATAACATAAATATGAATGAAATTAAGTTGTAAAAAACAAATAAGTGCACACTGGAACTTTCACTTATTTACTTAACTAACCATACCTTAGGTGACAAGCATAATTTGGTTCTGACAAAGATGTAAGTGTACACTTTTGTACAGAAAGAACATTTCTCAAAAAAAAAAAAAAGAAATGGCTTCTCTTTCTGTCAGCCATTTCCGATATATCGATACCGTGGGATCGACCCGCCCATCACTAGTAGCCAGGTAGTCTAAACAGATATAATGGAGACAGTCAATAGACATGTATTTCTCAATCAGAATGGTTGAGTCCTTTGGCGCCGCCTAGCGGTGAAACTGAGCGAGGGACATGAGAGTGCACCTGACGAGTTCTTTTTCCGTTCAGAGAGAGACCCGATCGTTGAGCCCGGAGCAAAGCAGCGTCAGTAGGAAGCTCTTGTTTAGAAAGCTAAAGCAAGCTTTGAATTTTGAATGAAGTACAAAAGTGGAAAAGCTTCGTTAGAAGAGTTTTTTTGACAGTTGGAAGAGAAGCTGTTCGACCGCCACGGAGCTGCCGACCAGTCCAAACGGCGCGTTATTGAATATCGCGGTGAGTTAGCTGCTAGCTAAAATAGCGAATGAACACTCAGGTAGCTTTGAAATGTGTCAACTTGGAGCATTCTGGCTATATTATGTAAAAAAATAAACAAAAAAACAGTCGGGATAAGCTCATAACCTGATGATATTACAAAATGTATGTTTATTTGAAATGTTTGAATACTGTGTAACGGAGAGGTGTTAAGCTAATGGTTGGCTAGTTACGCTGCTGGAGCAGAAACGGTCGCTGTTTTATATAGTTTTTTATAGTTGCTCTGTTTTGACTCTGTTCTTAGTAAGCTATTTTCATTAAGCTGTGTAAATTATGTTGGGTTCAAGCATAAGCTTGTGAGTCAAAATGTTATTACATATGTGGGGATATTGATGAGGGTTAAAAAAAGAGAGACACAAAGTGGACTATTATTGATAAGGACAATTCCAGATTTTCCTGTACATTTTGTGCAGCCTGGTTTTTTGTTGAGCCTGATCTACAGACTAGATTGAGCTGCTCAAGTTTCCTTCATCCCGCTGCCTTCTGGTTCCCATCTCCTTGTCCCCTTCCATCATCACTAAGTGAATCATCACTGCTCCCCATCATCTTCCCTATTCATTCCATTCAGCTTTCTTAACTTTCCATCCTCTGGGGAACCAGGACCAGGTTGAGTAGCCAAAGACTGATTCATACTCACCTTGCTATCTCTATATGAGGTATACATTTTTGATCATTGAGATCTCACTTTTTGTTAGTTTGTTGTTTTGTTTGTGCCCAAACAGTGTACGAGGTTACGTTTCCTGTAACAAAATGCAAATGGTACTACTACTCTTAGAATCTAGACCTTAGATATACCTGCAGGGTGGGTAAAACATACACCAGGTGGGTTACAATTTTGGTGAGCCAGCCAGGAGACTAGGGTGCTTGTCAAAGCACTTCCTTCCCTTTTGATAGTTAACTGTAGTGGATATTAAGGATGCAACGGTACAGTTTTCCCACAGTTCGGTATGCATCACGGTTTTTGGGCCATGGTAACGGTACGGTTTCAATATCTTAATATAAAACTACCCACTATTAAAGGCAATATATTGCATGTAAAAATAATTAAAAGCAAGCACAGATATAATCAAACCACATTATTATAAAAATGTAACAGCCTTCCATAAAAAACAGAGCAGTATCCAATAAAAAATAGACAGCAATCATTATTGTAGCCACCATAATTAGAAACTACTTAACTGTTACAAATACAATATCAGAGAATAGCACAGATGTAGTCAAACCACAAAATGTATCATAAAAAGGGAACACTTATCTTACTTGCTCTTTATCAAAAACAGGCAATATCAAAAAGAAAGTGTAGTATCTAATAAAAATAAATAATCCGGTGTCCTTGACCAACGAATATGGCTGCAGATCTTTCGCTATGAAGACGCCCACTGCTTTTGTTATCACTCAGTACGTTTACATGACACCTAAAAAAAAACGAATTATTGTGTTAGTCCGACTAAAACTGGACTTTTAAAGTACATGAAAACATGTTAGCTCGACTTAAATCGAATTTATATGAGTTGGTATAACAGACGCAGATAATGCGATTGAAAGTCGAGCTACTGCTGCATGTATACAGACAGTCGGACTGGAGCTGGAGGAGGTGATCAGTGCATGTGCTTAAGTTTTGCACCAAGCTATGACCCGGAAGTCGAACGGCATTTAAAACGTAAACGTAGGAGGTCAGACAAAAGAAGCAGGCTAACTGCTAATGCGTTGAACATGGCAAAGTCTGCAGCAAAGTACGATATGTACAAATTTGCAAGGTGGTTGTTCATCATCATGCCAGTTTACCTCTGAGTTGCTAACTTGCTAGCTCACTGGTCTTTTTTTTCTCTTTCCGACTCTGTTGTGGCCTATGACGTCATAGGTCAATCGGTAGTGGCCCATTACCCACAAGCCGAAAGAGTGCATATCACCACCTATCGTAGTGGAGGCGACATGATTTCAATAAATAAATCGATTTCACTCTTGCGCATGTATACAGGGACAAGGACAGAAGTCCGATTAGATGGCTTTATCGAGCTATAACCATAGCTCGACTTAACTGTGAATGTAAACGTACTGACTTTGTGTTTTTCTGAAATGGTTGCAAACTGTTGTTGACGGTTGTGTTCTAACGTTAGCTGTCGAAGCTGACTCTAACCTGCTCCGTGCTGCTCCACGTGATACAGACGGGTGACGGCGACGTAAATGACAGGACATGTTTGTATTGCCTACAGAGTATCCGATAGCTGCAAGGCAATGCTTGCACACCGTGCTTTGTATGTTGACCGTCATTTTTCCGTTGTCATCGTAGTTGACGCTAAATCCAAAATGATCCCACACCGCAGTGTTTAAAGAGGACGGTGCCTCTTCAAATTTTCTTTTTTCTGAGTCCTGTTCACTCGCCATGTTTGCTCAACATTTAGTCTCCACTCTCTTTTCCAGCATTTGCATGCCGAGCGCTGATTGACTCCTGGGAAATTCTGGGACTTCTGATTGGCTCTGAAGGCAGCATGAACAGAGCAGTGCTGCTCTCTCTACTGTGTCTAATCGCACAGCATGCGCTGTACCAAGTTTTGATAAAGTTTTGTGACGGACCGAAACGTACCGAAATACTGTTGATTGCCTTTGCTAATTGAACCGAACAGGACGTATTGAACGGTTCAATAAAATATTGAGTATTGTTGCATCCCTAGTGGATATTGTAGTCCCACACCAACGCTGACTAAAACATTGCTAAACATAGCTTAAGGAATATTGAGCAGACAAAAAAAAACAAACCATGGAACTCTGTAACATATATGATCTGCACAGACAAAATTGCCTTTATGTATCTGGCATTGATGAAACATACACCAGGTGGGTTACACTTGCATATCCAAAGTCTCTGGTATCAATCCAATATTTTTCTGAGCTCATAGTGAGGAGAAATTTTTCTGAGTTTACTGTAGTAACAGAATAAAGACAGACACATGGACAATAAGACATTTAGAGCCTTAGAGCCTTTTGAGCTGATTTTTCATCATTACTGCTCAAAAGATTGAGCAGAGCTCCTAATCAGATAAAGATAGAAACTTCAAATCACCTCTAAAACAACCAAAACACATGTGGAACTTTTTTGTGTTGAAGTTTTGTTTGGTGGTTTAGAGTGTTTAAATGTGTATTTTTTTGTTTGTTTTTTCTTTTTCCTGTTTGTTACAGTGAACGGTCTTTATTGAGTGACGTATAATTAGCTGAGGTTGTGTGGATTCTGAATATGTGGAGATAATGGCAACTTGAGGAAAAACACCAAGGCATGAAAAAACTATGAAAGATTTTTTTTCTTTTTTGTCTAAAAGGGTGAAGATTATCTCTTCAATCCCGTATTTGAGGCAGTAGAGACAAAGGATCGTCAGTGAGAAAACAAATTGTAACTTTTCCAGGTTGTCAGGAGTTGAACAAGCATTTTGCAGCCCATTGGATCATCAGGTCAGCTGTTTTACCCGAGTTTTTTGGCTAGATCTGTATCAACCAAAGTGGGAAATCGCATGATTATTTTTTAAGGTACATCTGATCCTTGCTTCTCTTGAGCTGAACCACACACTGTTTTGTTTTATTTGGCTCAGGTAGAACTCCCTGAAGCAAATACTAGGGGATTCAGGCCCCCACATATCACCATGTTACAACCAGCTCTGACACCCCAGTTAAAAAAGAAAACATATAAGTGTGTTTATGTGGACATGTCTGTGCATACATGGGCTTTGAAGGTGTGTGGTTAGAGGAAAGAGAAGGAAGCTGGTTGCTGGCTCTGGTCTTAGTCTTCTATGTGGCCTACCAGTCATAAAAGCAAAAAGAGAGCAAGGGTCTGGAAGCCATAGCATATAAATCACTTGAAACCCCTCTGCCGTTGGGGTGGTCTGACCAAATCTGTTCCAGTGGACCTTGTTCTTTTGATCCTGAGCTGTAAAGTTTTTTGTTTTTTTTTTAATACAGCCTAACAGCAGTTTTGAAATTGAACTGGCGATGACTGACAACAGAAACAGCCGTTTTGTGAGTTGGTGATAAAAATGAAATGCTTTAGATAAAAACATATCTGAATGGCAAAACCAGTCCTGGGATGAAACTGAATTCCAGAAAGAATGTTTTTGCAGCACATTGCACTTTCTCTCCTAATTCCTCAAAAGCCATTTTCACATTTTTATCTATCAAAACAACTGTCTCCCTTTAACAGTCTTGTCTGCCATTCTTTTCATTTCCCATGTCTTTCTGACTTCTTTCACTGCCCTGGCCACAGTAAAAGAAAATTCCATACAGTCAGGCTGTGATGAGGACCTATTTGACCAAAATGTGAGCTGAACGATGTATTGTGGGTGCTGATGTGGTTTCTTCTCAGACATTTGCATTTCCAGTGTGCAGGCAACACTTTTATATGGAGTAACCCTGCACTTAATGAAACAGCTGAGGTCCAAAGCCTTAGTCAAGGACACTTCAACAGGAAACGGGGTGTTTTGGTTATTATCAGGATACTTTCCCAGTCCTTTCTTTCTTTCTCTTTACTTAACTGCCAACTCTTTGTGTATGTACAACCACTTGAGCCCATTCAAAAGGTGCAAGTTTTTCATGAATACAGATCTTACATATCTGAACAATTTACATAAAAATAATCTTTTCTTGCCTTTTTCTATTAATCATCATGTCACAAACAGGCTAATCCAAATTCAAGAGTTACAGAGCCACTGTGTAGCTATACTGTCAGCAGTGAGTAGAATCCACTTAAACACTAGCTGTCAAAATACTCTCTTTCCCACTGGCTGAAAACCTGAAAAGACCCACTAACATTGGACTATTGTCTCTGATTTTAAAAAAAGCAGGACCCTTCAAACCTGAGTCAAATGTCTCAAAGCAGGTATTTATCGATTAAAACTCTGATTGGCATTCATTCTAACACAACACCTGGTAAGTTTCACCCTTATTCCTTCTGCCAGAGCAAAGTCACACACCTGTCCAGCATGTTGCTGTCAAAGCCTTTAAAGCAGTGGCTGCATCTTTCTCCAAGATCATTTTTAAAATCCCACAATAATCATGACTTTCAAATCATTGCTAGCTACCATAGACTGGCCTCAGTTGAAGGTTTCTGAGACTTTTTTAGGTGTGCTTGTGTGGGTTTCCTCCGGGTACTTCAGTTTCCTGCCACCGTCCAAAAACATACATGTTTAGGTTGATTGGTGACCCTAAATTGTCCATGACTTTAAATTGTGTGAGTGTGAGGCGAACACGCGACCTTCTTGCTGTGAGGCAACAGCCCAAACTACCATGCTGCCATCCTGCCTGCTATGAAAGGATAAGTTGTGAAATTGAAATATAAGGCAACATCATGTCATATATAACGTAAGGTACTTCTAAATAGTCAGTTATGAAAAGTCGTACATTGTCATGAGTTATTTAAAAAAAAAATCTCACAGATCGAGTGAAGTAATCTGAAGTATCCAGCAGTTTCAGTAGCAGAGCCTTCAGCATTTCCTACAACCCAGCTTTCCTTCCTTTGCCGCCATCCCTCCAGGGGTAGCTAATTGCTTGTAAAGTGTCTTTATAAGTGGAATAATGTGTTTTAAAATCTCCATTCTATCTTTATTGAGCTGAGGAAATTTCACAGACTGCACTAGAAAATCCTAATTAGATGAACTAGTTAGTTTACAATTCAAAGAGTAGAGATTGGAGTGTACAGCTCAGTTAACCAGTTTGGCTTCTCTGAAGGAATTGGAGTTGTAAAACTCTGTGGAAGTTTGTAACCACACAAGCTGAGTATGTCTGAGTGCACTATCCAGAAAGAACCAAAGGGTACGGAACAAAACCCGGACGTTGTGATCTATGATTCAGTCACTGTACATTTAAGAAATGATTAAATTTTAATTATGTTATGTCTCAAATATTGGGATGAGAATTTTTCGTGGGGCTGTAATGACATTATTTCAATCCATGTACTTCCTGTCAAGATGTTGAAACTGTACATGAAGTCAAAGCATCCCAGTCCTGGAGAAAAGAACAGGATTTTTCCTCCAAGCCAAGCCAAGATCTTAAAACGAGTCAGAAGTTGCGAGGGTATGCGTCTCTGAAGGGTTAATGTCAATTATTCAATTATTCTTCTGTGTGTCATGACCAGTTTATTTTTTATTCGAAATTGACAACATATTTTAAAAAATAAACCAATATTAAATATGTATTATTAACTAAATGTTAAAATTTGAACGATAATTATGAAGTAAAATTTTAAAACAGCACCAGCCTGAGGGGAAGGAATTGTCGATATTGATCGAGTCTCAAAAGTTACTTTTGAATTACTACAATATTATTACAATACTTATGAGTTACTTTTTGGATGTCGGACTAACAATAACCCCCCTTAAACAGTAATTAAAAGTTCTGAGTAGAGCTTTTGCGATTTTTCTTGCTTTCACACACAAGCAGACAGTGGCGAACCGTGGACCCAGACCCTGGGCCTTCAATAGGACCACATGTAGCAATAAAAGATTAAACATAGCAATACAAATAATAGCCAGAGCCCTGTCACACGGATGTTCAGCAGGTTTATTTGACCCAACTGGCTTCATAGCACACGAAGGTGATTCTGGAAAAACAGACATTCAAAGCTGGCTATCATGACATCATTTAATTACAAAAATTAAATGAAACAAGCAAATCACACATTCACTTACCTCACATATTTGTTTAGCTGGAATGAAAGTAATATGTCTAGAATAATCATTAGCTACTGTTCAACAACTAAAGATGGATCCAATGCTGATCCAATGTTTTTTGTGTTTGTTTCAGCTTAGACACAATTGAATTTCAATGTAGATTTAATATTTCTGCCAAAAGTATAACACAAACACCTACTGAGGTGAAATGGGAAAAGGAAAAAGCTCTTTGTAAGTTATGGCATTTTTCCACTGGCCTTAATGGCTATAAAACTATCAAATTGCAAACACACCTGCTTGGCTGATCAATCTGTCAATCAGAAACATACATTTGATTGACAGCTTTATCAGCCAATGGTGACCTGCGACGTCAGGGCAGTCTCAAAATTCAACGTGCAGATTTCGTAAATGCACATTCAGCAATTCGTATGCTCCATGAATTTATATTACAAGTGTGCCTCAAAATTACATTTGTGAAGTCCGAAATACAACTACAAAACAAAGCATGTGCATTCGTGAAAAGCCCCGCGAGAGTTCATTCATTATGAGACTTTTCTGACTCCATACTGCTTACACCCATGAACCAAGCACAGCACACCTGGGGCTTCCAACCAATGTTCCCTTTTTTTTTTCTCCTCAAAATTTTTACCTTGAAGACTACTATATTTATATAAGTCATCCAATCTGAGACTCTTTTTTGATTGGCTGACTTATAGCAGATTCAGTTCTTACTGGAGAGAAGCCAAAGAGCTGATGTAAAACTACACTGGGATATATATATATTTTTTTTTTCATTAAACACATGAGATAAGGGAAAAGTGTAAACTATGGGACCTTTGATAAGTGTGGTTAGCATTAACAAATCATTTATTGCTTATCTTTAATGCTGACCTCCATACCTTTTTAACCACAAAGCCTAATGATATTCTAGCATCAAGATCTACATTTCTTGTTAGAATATTCTTTAAAAGTTAGATTTAATTTTATGTGAGTTGGAAACATGATTGATTAATGCATTAATCTTCTGTCTTCCAGGTCTGTATCTGGTGTAGATGTGGACCCCGACTTGGTGCATATGGAAATGCAAGATACGAGTGGAGGTACTGTAATGTTTCTAATTTATCTCATGATGCTGTCCGGCTCAGTCACACATTTTGTAAAGTACATTAGTGTGAAACAGGGGCATCACACCCGTTGGGGATGGGGGTGTTGCGACACCCCCACTTTTACAGCAAGATGATTTCACCCCCCCCACGTTTTCCCAAGGTAAAACCATTTTTGCCCACCCTCACGGTGCATCAGCATACCAAAATGGAGCGCACCTGAGTTCCCCATACGCTACATGACAAAACATTGGTCAAATTAGACTGATTGAACGGCCATCCAGCCAATCACAGCCCTTTAACCAGAACCGGCCCGGCAGCCGCCTGGGAAAGTAAACACTTACATGCTACTCGGAGCTTCTGTCATTCACTGCTGGCTGACAGTGAACAACATCGCTTTTTGTAATACTAGAGAGAGAAGAAGGAGGCAGAGATGCCGAAAAGGAAGAGGCAGCAGAGGATCGACTTCTTTTTCAAGTCAAGTTGTCATTTAAGTGAATGCAGATGAGGCAGCTTTACGCCCGTTCAAACAAATGTTTTGCCCCCTGAAATCAAAGATTTAGAAGTTGAGAAAGCACATTTTGACAGATTGCCCACCAAATGAATGTATTTCAAGTTGAGACATTAAACTACTGCACTGCAGTACCTGAAAAACCCGCTCAAAAAGGCTAGACGACGATATAAACTTAATCTCATCTCTCAGTCGGCCGAGACGTCCCCCCCTACACACACACACCGTTGTCATAGAGACAGCAAAGCTCCGTCCAATTCGTAGGAGCGACTCGTGAGATAATTAATAATTAACAACGGGGGGAAAAAAAATATAAAATTTATATATGTTCAGTCAATTGGGGTGAGTCTGCTGTTCTTTTTGCAGAGAATGTGTCCAGAGGTCCGTGGCCTCTTTGATCAAGTTGAGACTCTAGTGAGACTGCTAATTGTTGTCCCAGTGTCATCAGCTGAGGCAGAGAGAGGGTTCAGTGGGCTCAGGAGTACCATGACACAAACGCGTCTGAACAATGTGGCTGTGTGCCATATTCACAAGGAAAAGCTGGACATGTTGGACAGGAAGGCAATTGCCAAAGAATTTGTGTCATGTAAAGGAAGTAGGAAGAGAAATTTGGATGTTTTGGGTAGGCAATTTAGGCAGTTTTTGCTTTTTGTTACCTAAAAAAGTTCTGTGTTCATAGTCAGAGATTTCACCCCATAATTGTTTTTTTAAGGGGCAATGATGACCTTTGTTAATTGTGACACTACGCTTTTTGTAATGTGAAAGCTGTTGTGTTATTGCCAATTTCACCATGTTTTTGTTTCCATAAAAATGCAGGTTCCTCTCAGTTCATAATGACTGACTCTATGTTGGAAGAGCCTCTGAATACAGTCTGGGAGCATTTTATTATTTATGTTAAACATTAGTAGCTACATATCGTGGAATAAACGGCATGGTGAATTAGGATTGGGAATTAGTGCTTGTGTGTTTGGGGTCATTGGAGATTTATTGGGGGAGTGAGGGGCCACAGGGGCTGCAACAGCTGACTGGCAAGCAGGCATAGTAAAAAATAAAAATTGTTAGCGTATTTTGGATTGTGTTTGTTTGTCAATTTGTGGTTGTAATGCATGTATGTTCTGGACTTTAACTCAACCACAATCTTCCACTCTTAACAAACCTGAGTTCCCTTGCTTGTTCGACAAACTAAAATAGCAGCCTGACGACCTCATGTATGATATCAAATGATTATACTGCGTTCAAACCCATAATATGTCACTATGAGTGAATTATTAATTGCAAAGAGCTTCAGAATATCTCAGCATTTCCTCTCACTTTAAACAGTGTGTAGTAGCAAAACACATAAAACAGTAACCCCTCTGCTGTTTGTCCAGAGCTTAATAACTTGATTATCTAAATGAGTTCATTAACTTGAAATGTCCATAACCTAAAAGACTGAGGACGTGCAGTGGTCCATCAGTAGCAGTCCTACTAATGGACAGCACAGCTGGCTGTGACTCACTCAGAGACAAACCCGAGCAGATGCCCTGGCAGGCGGGGGGTGTGGGGTGTGAGGGGCCGTGTAAACATCCACAGGGTGGAAACAGGTACGTCGTGGGTGGTTTATGGGCTGGCCACAGGTTGATGGTAGTCCTTACTTAACTATCAGAAATTGGTGTCACTCTGTGCTATGACCTTGAGGGGCGGAGTAAACCTTTAGTGAATCTCCTTATTTTTCTGAGTTTCTTGAACTTGGCATTAGAAACAAACTGAAATAGAGGCATTAATACAAGAAGATGCTTCTGTTTATTGTCTAACTTTGGCTTGTTTCATTATTTCAGTGAACATGCAGGAGGGGGATATAGTATAATGTATCAGGCAGGCACACCACTACACCACACTATAATACTTCACTTAAGAAGTTTGGATGCTGCTCCCATGTACGATTTCTCCATTCGAGCGAAACGAGAACCACTGGTACCAGCTGTGGAACACAATGGCCCACTAGTCCAAAGGAAGTTTTTCCTTGCCACTGTCACCATCAGGGGATCTGTTGGGTGTCTCTAAATAATTTTATGAAGAGTTTGGTCTAGACCTGCTCTATATGTAAAGTGCCTTGATGTAACTTTGTTATGATTTGGCGCTATATAAATAAATCTGATATAATTTGATTTGATTAGTGTCATTGCAATGAGACCCACCTGCAGGCACGGAAAGTGGAAGACAATTTTGGTGCCGCTACTAAAATTTAAAACACTTGCAAATAGCACCTCCCTCATAATTAACAGGGCTGTCCATAGCGCTACTGCACTAAATCAAAAGTCTGAAAGCAGCATTGTGGGTGACGAGTAGTAACAAACTGAGAATCCAAAGAAATTTCAAGGTGATTGAAAGATACATATCATGTTCCAGTCAGGGCTTTGATGAGGATATGTTTTCATATAATTTTTTGCCAGATCATCTCCACCTATATGTGACTATGGGCCACAATTAACAACTCAATTCCAGTAGCATTCATATAAATACATTATCAGTACAAACAAGCTTTTGATGATGGTCTATTCACTGGATTTGAAAAAACTGACCAGAGGCCAAACCTATTTTCTGACCCCTGCCTTAAGGAGACTCACACAGAAACATACTGCCTGCAACGTGAAAGTAGTCAGCCCAAACAAGGCTGCCTGTGTTTGTGGAGGGTCATTCAGAGAAGCTGTCTGTCTGGGCCAGTTGCCCAGGCATGAGACCTCTTCCTGGGGATAGACAGGGCCACATGCCCCCCCCTCTTCTCTCCAAATCACCTCCCTTATCTTCTCCTTGCTTCTTTGCCCAGATAGATAGTTACTCAGGAGGGGCTGGAGCAATCAGGCATGCCAAACCAATCTGTTCCCCCTGTGCCCCCCCATCACAGGGCATGACCAAGGTTAAACGGTGGCATCCTGCAAAGGACATAAAGATGAAGAAGACTCTGCAGAGGAGAGGAGCCATGATAATGCTGTGTTTTGGGGGGTGGGGGGGCTTTGCACCCAGGATCACCAGCTGATTAGAGGGACAGGGCTCCAGAGAAACGGAGGTGGTCGATTGATGAATGAATCATTTATACGAGGAGGTTGGCAGGGAGTGCGTTTGTGTTGCTGTGTCATTAGGGAGATTGATGAGCAGGAAACACACAAGCATGCAAATATTGTCACACTTTACTGGCGAGGGAGAGACGTAAATGGACATACATGTGAAAACAAACACATAAAGTAAACACTTTCCGGATCTCATAGCAGTATCAAGTTAAACGATGGTTGCCCTGCAGTCAAAATATATTATTTGCTGTTCTTTATTCACAAAACACAGTTAATCACAGTTTTCCTTGATTTGCTGCTGCGTGGCTGCAAGAAATGAGTGCGTTTGCAGGTGTCTGAAGACAGAGAATGTCTCGAAGACGTGCCTGTGCCATAGGCAAGAACTGAACACTTAGTCCAATCTAATAGTTCTTTAATGGGTTCCCCTCTGTATGCAGCTTTGATTGAACGTTTGGGCTTTTAAATTAATCAGCCAGTCCATTTGTTAGATCAGATGCCTCTTGAACAAAGACCAAACTGAGAAAAAGAAATGATGTCATGTCATGCCATTGTGTTCTCTGGTGCTATTATTCCAAAGAGAAACTATGTTGTCAAACTGATTTTTTTAAAAACAGTAGGAGGGTTCCCTGAAGTGAGCCCCTTTAGTAAACAGTTACCTCCCTAATTTTGTGTTCAATAGAGTCTAATAAGTAGGGGCCAAACCCCAAGTCCTTTGGTTCACTCAGACAAAAGCATAAATTATTAAAAGCCTCAGAGATAAGCTTTGTCATATCTGCATATAATTAGATTCATAGAAAGGTTCATAAATGTCAGTTTGGTATATGGAATATAAATGAGCTTAGCAATTTTTTATGTTGCATATGTTAATATACGGTAACAGTCAAATTCAGGATTGAGTGTATGCAGTCAAAGGTAAAATTGTCGTTTTGTGGATTTTGATGTGTGTACAAGTGCACTGTTGAGTTTGTTGAGGGAGACCATTTCTTCTGCTGCCAGCCACTGATACCCAGAGAGTTCCTGGGCAGAGCTTCACAACAGCCCCTAGTCTATTTTCCAGGATAAAAGCAACTATATTATATGATTACTATTAGGACTCATGAAAAATGTTAAATAAGTGAAATGACATAGTAAGTAATATATCTTAACACAAAATTATATATACATATATATTCTCTAAAATCTTAATGGTAAATTTGATGATATTCTATACCATATTTATTACAGTTTTCACTATATAAACCTATGCAAATGCATGTTTTTGGTTTTGGTTTTTTTTTTTAATGCATTTATTCTTTGACCTTTATCAACATTTTAACCCCTTCTGTGCTGTTTTTGTCTCTCTAGGTTACCTGTATGTCACCTGTCTCATCCAAAACTGTTCAGACAAAATGGTGACAGCGCAATTCCTCGGCAAAATTGACTACAACTCATTGTTGGTGCAGGACGACTACATTTTTGTCAAGGTAAACATTGAAAATTCCCAAGTGTTAACTTGTTGAGAAGGCACTAATTAATGTCCTCATATCTTGTAAAATGAATTGTGAATACATTAAACTACTGTAATTGCACTATTTTAAGGGTCTATAATAAGCCTAAGTAAGTTTTGACATTTTCTTTTCCAAGCCATTAGATTTCATGGCAGAGGACAAACAAAGGCTAATTTAAAGAACTGATTCCTGCAGGACTTTGCTTTATTAATTTTGTGTGTGGAGCTGAGGCTGACAGTCGCACTTCAGTTTGAAGGACTAAAATAATTGTATGTTCGCTCTTTCTGAGGTCTGCCAAGCAAACAACTGAATTTTTAGAGCCAGAATATAAATACACAATAGTGAGTTTATTAAGTCACTTAATGGACTTTTTCACTTTATTTTATGGGCAAAATTACTGACCCATGGAGGGTTCTGGGGGGGGCATTTTAATAAAGTGCATATCTTTTTGCTGTGGGAGGGAGCTGGTCAATCTGGGGGCCAGGGCCAGGGGGAACATGCAGGGTCTACACAGGTTTCAAACTCTTCTTGCTGTGGGGCACACTGCTAACCACTGTACCACTGTGCCTCCCAGGACTCAATGAATTCATTTCAAACTGTAAACCATAAATATGTGTAACATGTCCACTTAAAATGACAACTTAATTTACAGTATGGCAATTTCATGCATGTGCCATCGTAGTGCTTCCTACCTCACAGCATTTGGACATTACATTCTGGAAAATGTGTTTATTTCAAACTGTTTCTGCTGACACTACATCTTTATTACAGCGGGTGCAGCAGCCTCTCAGCTCTCTACTGCAGTGAAGTTGAAACAGTCATAGAGGACCCCCAAGGGCAACAGTTGACTTCTGCAGCACTTATTTGTTCGCATAGTGCAATTATGCACTAAGTGCCAGAAATACACGTGTATGAGCCACATACTTCAGAAAGCTGGACATCTCTTAGAGACTCCAGTGGTCCGACACACAATTTCTTCCTCTTTGGCAGTTTTATAATCCGCAACTGCTAAATTTAGAAACTTCACGTGTGGTATTTTCTTTTCAGTTTGAGTTTGTGGGATCGGGGAGTTGCTGTCTTCTGCCAGTTTGGATTCCTTCAGTGTCAGCCTTTTTTTTTTTTTTTTTTTTTACCTAGAGCCAAATTATTCCAAAAATATCCATCTCATCCACAAGATCAGCCGGTCGCGAACCATGTGGATCTGTGGATGAGCGAGACACACTGTTCTGCAACTTTTCCATCCCATATGCATGCCTTTGACTTGAAACATATCCACAGCCCACCACCATGCAGAAAGCTGGTGGAGTACTTGACCTCGTTCTCACCCAAACGTGGCCACAGTCATACTTCTCAAACCACTTTTTCATTAGTTCAACTGATCTGCACTCCATGCTCTGGTTTCAGCATTTCTCCCACCCACATTTCTTCACTGCTCTCCTCAGCTGCACCTTCTATTAGCACTTTCTCTTCATTCCCCCAGTGATCCCACAGAGTATTTGCACAACTCTGACCTCATAACTGCATACTCCATCTTGTGCCCACAATGCCCATAAAGCTGTGTACCAATTTCGAAAATGGTGCAGTGCTGGTTACGCTGTTGACCTTAAAGGCTATCAGTCAGTCCAACCCTTCTTTTCATCCCATCCACTTTTTTTTACAATGATAAGATCGGCACTAGCAGGGAGATTCTACAGTTATTTTCCACCATCAACACCTTAGTCATTCCTCAACTGCCCCAACAAACCATCCCAGGAGGTATCTTTGCCCCTTCATTGAAAAGGTGGTGACCATGAGCTGAACTTCTCAGATGTAACTAGCATCTTCTGGTTAACAGTACAGCCCTTGATAGATCTCTGTCTTCTTTCTCCCCCCGTTGGTACCACCTCCCTCATTTAGCCTTCTATCTGAATTCTGCCACATCTCTCCAGATTTTCTGGCTCTGCACCTGTTTACTTGAACTCAACCAAGAAGTCTTGCACTTTTTCTCTCTCCAGCCCCTTTTCTGGCCCTGACTGTTCTCAAGCAAGCTACCAAATGCTAACAGAACGGGTCATCACTTCCTATCTTTAATAATGTCTCGAGACTCAGCCCCATTTTCTGTATACTCCCTTACCTCTTCTCACACTTCACATTATCACTGAAGCTTAGTGACATCTCTAAGTCACTGGGAAAAGCACCTGCCAAATGTAATGCAATGTAATTTAATGAACACACAACATCAGGGAAGGGTTATGACCTGGGACTGCTGCTAACCTTTGTTTGAATTGTTTCTCAGACAATTCATAATCCAAATGCCCAGTAAAATGATCCAAAGTGTCCTCTTCTCGATGATGCCCAAAGAATCAGTGGATTAAGAGCAGTAAAAATGCCTTAAAAATCAGTGATTGACATTGATTTTTAGCTTTTTACTGTGATAACTTAAGATCCAGACATCTGATGAGTAAAATGCCTCATTTAGTCAAAGTATATGGTTGAAATTGATCAAGTGGGCAGAAGTGAATTTTGGGCATATGGGATGTGATTTCATCGGCATGTGAGCAAATGAAATGGACCGTTAATAGTTTTGAGTTGTTGGAAACATTTGGCAAGACAATATAAATGTGGAAAGGTTGTACATAACTTTAAACCCAAAATATGAAAGCTCAGCTGAGTTTGTTTATATCTTCACAGAGAGAAAGCTTGAGGGTGCATTTTGTTGCTTATGGAGATAAATCTGTGCCAGTTCATACATTTATTTCTGGTTTCAAAAAGCCACTGCTCCTTGAGGTTGAGGTTTTTACAACACACAAAGGAAGATGAAATCTCACAACAGCTGATAAAGCCTTCGCTTTAGCAGTGAAAATCTGCAAGACTAAACATTTTTTGCAAGTTCACAGCACAACATAAAAAAATGAAAGCTTTGTGAGTAATTTAACACCTGACAGACAGGTCAGAATTGATTTTAGTTTAAGTTGGTTTGCAAAAAGTTGTCTGATACTTTAATTTAAGTTAATACTATTGAGCTAAACCGTTACATTTTCTGTAGGTTTCTAAAGGCAGCACCCCCAGCTCTCCTATTATTTACTTTCATTCAGCAATTTTGCATATTGTGTTGAATCCCTCAGTGCATCTATTTGAAGTGGTGTGTTTACAGGCACAACTGGGACTGCAGCTTTTTGCCTGTTACACTGATAAACCCTGCTGCTTCGATAACACACAGGAGTGTCTGCTCGAAATGGAAAAGAATAATAGTTAAGAACAATGTGAAGAATGAATTTTACTCTCCCATCATCATCATGTGGAGTCCATGCAGGAGGACAAGGTCAGACAGCTGATGGAGGAAAACGTTCTTCTCAAAGAACAACTGAAAGACTCTCAGCTACAACTTCACATCTGTCACAGCAACCTAACAGCTGCACAGACCACCATCGTCAGCCTGACGTCCAGGGAGCAGGACGCCATCAAAAAGGCCCCTGCAGACATGGACTTTCCTGAGCTGACTCTGCAGCTCTAGAAAGACACTGAGGACCTGGAGACCAGTCAAGACAAACTCCACACCGTAAACAGCCCTGAACAGGAGCAGCAAGACAAATTCCATGTTGTGAAAAATGGCATCATGGACCTCAGTGGGAAACTACAACAAGACAAGTTTCTCTGTTAGAAAAGGCCATCCAGCTTGACCCCTGCACCAGCTACAAGACCCCATCTGCTCAGGCTGAGGAGGTGGAGAAGATCTACCTCCAACTGCAGAAGCTGCATGCACAGCTGCTGCAGCAGGCCATGAGCCTGATAACTCCTGCCAAGGAGAAGAAAGACCCATCAAAATACCACTGGTACAGAACTGACAGGGGCTAAGCCCAGCAGACAGACCTGCAACAGCCAGAGCCAAGAGAAGAGGCCCATGATACGAAGGTGGAGCTTTAGAGAAAGACCATTGCTCTGCAAGAAGCTCAATTAAAAGCTCAGAAAAGACCTGCTCAAGACCAAAGAAGAAGCCTGGGAGGAGATGCAAAAACTGAGGGCCTCCTTCATGCCTGAGCTAGAGCATCAGAGAAAGGGGGATGCTGCAGTTGCTGCCTGTCACAAATATGCAGAGGAACAGCTGCAGCTACACCAGGGCCAGTGGCAGAAAGAGAGGGCTGCTCTGCAGGACTCAGCCAAGGAGCTCCACAAAATCCTGGAGAACAAGCAGGAGGAGTGGAGTAAGAGGGAGCATGACACAGCTTCAGGGCGGACAAGCTGGAGAACTACATCCAGGAAGTTCTGGACAAAAAGGCCAGGAAGAAGAAACGCTGGCTGTAGAGGATCTTCAGTCGCTCTGGTTCCAAATGAACCTTTTCAGCGAAAGGGGAAGGTTGAAATGGTCTGATAATCCAAGCAAATGAAAAACCGGGTGGGGGCAGGTTAATATGAGCGCAGACGCCTGTATCTGCTTGTAGAGATGCCAAAAGCCTGAAGGCGGCTTTGCTGCCTGGAGGGGAGACTCCAGACTGCTGGGCTGCATGTGGGCCTCTCTCCTGCACAGTCCTGGTCTTCATTGGAGGATTTTAGACCACATAAACAACATCTCTCCCCCTCCTCTCTCTCTTCTCTCTCTCTCTTGTTCTATCTCCCTTTTAATGCCTAACCCTCCCCCCTACCTCATCCTCCACCCCTAGTCATAACCCCCCAACCCCCCAACCAGCTGCCCAGTTTCTTGCTCATTGTGGGAATTTCTCAGCAATTTCCTCTTATTGCATGAAAAAAAGAAAACATTGTGCTGTAGTTGATCATATCTGAACACTGATGAAGGAAAGGGTGGCGATGCCTGTTTTTTATGATTTAGTTTGGAAGGATGTTTTATCAAGGATCTGAAGAATTTGATTATTTCCTGCTCATGACACAAAGAGCTCTAGATGTGACAAACATGACAGAAAGCTAAACCATAAGTTCTTCAGTGTTCTGTTTCTGAGGTTATGAATAAGTGTTTGATGGGAGGCAGAGATTTGATTTAATGAGAACACAATACAGCGTTTTCCAGTTTTATCTCCAAATGTATTCATTTACAGCCTAATCTAATATACAGGGTGCCAAACTTAAATCAGACTTAAATCAAAACCCCACTAACAATGGATGATTAGAACATTTTCATTAATAAATTAGATCCATCTAACACCATTACACATGAGCCTGAAACCATGAAGTGCCAAACCTGATGGAAAGAAGGTGAGAGCATCAGGAGGTAGGGGAAGGAGGTTGCATTTAGTTCAGACATGTCAAAAGTTTTTACGCCCCCCCCCCAAAATAAATAAATAAATAAATCACTTTTTCATCAATGTGCAGTGATGTGCGATCCACAGTAGTCTCATAATAAAATGCAAGCACTGAATACAAAGTATTCACTCAGGATGTGATGCGATCAGCTCCCATTTAAGTCTCTGTCAGTCATTGTCATTTTTCTTCCTCCCAGCCTCCTCTTCTAAAATGTAGCCTGAGCTGTTTAGGTATTCTGGCTGAACATCTCCTAAGCACGGTGATAAGCTACCTCAGCAGGGGGCCCAGCATTATTCAGCCTTTTACCCACAGGCCACAGTTATGTGCAGCGAATGCCAAGGTCTGTGCAGAGGGGAGGTTTCTTTGCATTTAACTTCCAGCACAATGTGAGTCACCAAAAACAGATGGTGAACTCTGCTCCTTCCTCCGATGATTACACAGTGATTGATGTGTTGACTGGCTCATCCTGTCGCAAGAATTTTCTCCTCTGCCTGAAAACTAAGGAAAACTTAAGACTGTCTTGTGACACGTTCACACCCGTCAACACGTTCTATCCTGCGCTAAGATCTCGGGTTGGACCTCACCCATCTACGAATTCTGCCTTTATTTGAATAACTGAAATTTTCAAGTTGTAATTCAGAGTCCCCAGAACACAAAACATCAACCAAACTACTAAAAGACAACTCTGTAGATGTTCTCTCTACTAAGTATCTTTATGACTCCATTCTTCTTAAAACCATAAATATACTTTATATCCTCTTTCCACTATAATTAGCAGGTATACCCTGTTTTATTAGTGCTGATAAACTGGCTTATAAAATTTGCTGATTGACCTCTTACTTTCTGTTCAGACTGAGGACTCACACAACTGCAAGTAGACTGTCATCACCTGCACTTAAACAGCACATACACATAGAAGCAGGGGAGGAAGAGTCCGCTATTAACCACTGTGCAAACTGATGAAAACAGATCTGTCATAGCTTACCTTCACACTATATATAGAGCTTGACATAGACTCCAGGTGTAAAAAGTGTTTTTTTATTTTGGCCTTGGTCAACTAGAAGTGGAAACTCTCACCTAACTTGGGGAAGTTTGGGGTCTTCATGCAGATTTATGCAGATATGATCTGAGGTTCGCTTTATTTTCTGTCTTTATGCCAGGTCACCACAGGGAATCGTACCAAGCACTACGTGTCCTATCGACGCAACGAGTTCATCCAAATGAAGTTTCCCAAATATGCCCTCCCAAAGGTAAAGTTTGACTCTTACTTGTTTTTGCAAATCACTCCACTTCTTCCAAATAAAGAACATGTAAAATACATAAAGCTAAAAGCTACACACTTGGTTGACAAACTAAACTGTTTGGGGCTTTAAAACACTGATAAGTGAACAGTACATTCCCCAAAACATTGAAAACATAATAACATATGTGTTTCTTGCTTCAAGAAGAAAACACCACTTATAAACAGCCATTGAAAAATTTCTGTTCCTTGTTTGACATCCCAAAACACACAAACAGGTGTTGCTGGTAAAAAAGAAAAAAAAAGTTGTATTAAAAGAATCAATTAAAAACCTGAATCTACAATTTGTATCGGAAAAACAAAACTGATACTGTGCACTGTCAGAGTTCCTTTTGTGCATACTGGCTGTAAAAAGAGGATTCAGCGAACAAATACTCTTCCACACTCAGCTAAAAGGATGAAAAGCCCTTTTTTTGTGCAGACCCTTTTTTGTTTTGGTTGCTGCATGTCGCTTTATACCATGCATTAGCAGAGCACACACATACACAAGCAGGGAAGAAAGGGCCACCGTTTTGACCATTCTGATATAATGGATCTGTCGTGTCTCGTACTCCTATAATTGTCAAAGCCTTCATGTGAGACGCTTCAATTGGTGATTGTGTTTTGATAAACCTGTTTCGTAGCTGCAGCCAACTCTCTTATGCTGAAACTCCATGTGGCTGTGCAGTTAGTTTAACAGCAGGTGACTGGTCTGTTTAAGCTGTTTATTTTCTCTGAAAGACATCAGAACATTTACAGTACATTTACAACTGGTCGAGGCAGATGGCCGCCCCCCCTGAGCCTGGTTCTGCCCGAGGTTTCTGCCTCTTAAAGGAAGTTTTTCCTTGCCACTGTCGCCAAGTGCTTGCTCATCGGGGGATCTGTTGGGTCTCTTTAAATAATTTTATAAAGAGTTTGGTCTAGACCTGCTCTATATGTAAAGTGCCTTGATGTAACTTTGTTATGATTTGGCGCTATACAAATAAATCTGATTTGATTTGATTTGATTTGACAGTGTTCATCCACTCTCTGTCTTATAGTTTTGGAAATGGCAAAATGTGTCTGCCGCCAATACAAGGATTCAAGTTTTTTGAGTTGAGATTAAAGGATTTAGGATAGCAAGTCAAAACTATTTGTAGCAGGAAAAAAAAACAAAATGACAGAAAAACGTAAATAATCTATTTATAATCTGTAGGGCTTTTCTGCCCCGTATTTATAAAAACCCATCACACACTTAGGGTAATTCAGATAACGTTTGAGGACATTTGATTTTTTCATATTTAGACATTTCTGCTCAGTGTGAGGATTCAAACTAAATAGCTTGTTTCTGCATTTGAAGCTGAGATTGCCCTCCCCGCTGTCTGTATATAAAGGTGGATGTAGACTACTGGTGTGGTTGTTTAAAGTTGCATTTTGATTGATTGTTCATTCATTCATTCATTCATTCATCTTCTACCGCTTATCCATTTCCGGGTCGGGGGGGGTGCTGGAGCCAATCCCAGGTCACGTTGGTCGAAGGTGGAGTACACCCTGGACAGGTCACCAGTCCATCGCAGGACCTTGATTGATTGTATTGACATTTATGGGAAAATAGCTCTAATTCTCACTTGATTTATTAGCTCAGTAAATGTTTTCCTAATGGTCTCAGGCTGTAGTTTCATGTCTTCCCGGAAAATAGCCCATAAAGAAGGATGTGCATCATGGTTACTGTGTGACTGACAGACTGTACCACACTGTCAGGACAGAGTACAGAGCAAGTCAGATCCAGCGTTCACTCAATTTCATCTCTAATATCTCCTCCAAATACGGTTTCTGCTGGTTTAAGAACTATAGTTGACGTCTCTCACATAATTTTTTCACTAACCCTTAGTTTTCAGAGCTACTAAAAGCTGATTGACCCCATCTTCAGTTTGTCTTTCCATTCAAACTTAGGAGACACAAAGCTGTAAGGAGCAGCATCATTAGAGCACATGCACAGACTGAGGGACACAATCAATTGTGTGTTTTTAAAGTTATCCTCAAGCTTTAGTTTGCTCTCAGAGGAAGGCATAGCTGCGATGTTTCCAGTTTAACAGGAGAACAGCGGGAGAATAGGTAAAACTTTGACCTGGGTATTGTGTTCAGATGAAAGCTGATAGGATCTGGACCTGAAGCTGATGAACACTGCCTAAATATTGATTGTAGCGTTTTCCATTGCCTGTTAGAGTCCATACAGCATCTGTGCTACAATTAATGCCTGGCCTGCTACATGATGACGTGCATTAAATATTCACAACCACGCATTGATTCAGTGGTATCCGGTGTCACTGACAGGCTCAGATCCACGCCGGCAACGTCTCCTGTCAGTGTCTGGCACTGGGCTGTTTGTCACTGAGAGAGATTGAACGGTGCTGAGTCCACAGAGACGTCTAGTGTATTTTTCTGCTTTAAACTAAGTAAAGAAAACCTTTAAGACGATCACTGCCATTGACACAGCAGTCCAAAGAGTGTGCCAAGTGTGTAGCATCTTCACACACACAAACACACACACACGCTGACGGGAATTGTATCTGGACTCCAGACCACCACTTAGATCTTCTGCCTCGATTGTTTGGCTACCTCGGCTCAGTGCTCAGTGAAGGTGAAAGGGATTGAATTCACACACAAACACACCGATAAATGCTCACACACACATTTTCTGCATTCAACAATTAGAGTTGATGGGGATCAATTGATTATGTGTGGCAGTAGAGTGCTGGATAAATCAGCTTGTTTATGAAGGTGTGTGTGCGCGTGTGTTTATTTAAAGGATGCCCTACTTGCTCTCTCTCTGGTCTCCTTCTCTGTCTACATGTGTCCTCTTACTTGGGTGAGCAGATAGGTCACACTTTTCAGCTTTTAGGGGGAGGAGGGGAGGACACAGGGGGGGAGGAAGGAAATAAGAGATGGGGTTAGAAACAGAAAGCAGGGAGTCGAAGAGAAAGTGTGAGGATGAGAGAGAGGGAAGAGTTTCCATGTTTTTCCACTGTGAATAATTGAAAGGTTGGGAGATGAAAAATGCAGAAGCCATCAGAGAAAGCAGCTTGGCTCTGTCCTGAGAGACCCGACCTAAGTTATGGATTAACCACACACACACACACATCTCACACACACACACACACACACACACACAGACAGGTACAAACAAGGGTACAGTTTACTGGGCTGTGAAATCACATGTAATAACTGTCCCTTTTTGCTCTGTTTCTATCCTTTCATATTGTCACTCAGGATGTAATCACCTTTCTGTTAACCCAACAGTGGGTCAGAAAGGATGCTCAAGGGCAATGCAGCAGTGGTTCTTGAAAGAAAGAGAAACTTTGGTGTCACTTTACATAAGGGTATCCTTACAAAGGTTTGATATATGGTTTATAATCAGATAATTAATTTGAATGTTCACACTTTATCAATCATAAATAATTAATCATAAGTGTATTAAAATTAAATATCACCAACCATGACGCCAGTGAATGGTTTGTGACTTCTGACTTCTTTTTAACCACTACTTTCAACCAGTCGAATCGCCCCCTGAAATCAGAAACACGAAGGGATATCATAATAATGTAGTGAGGAGTTCACCAAATAAAGGAAGGTTACCCCTTGTCGTCTAGCTGGAGTGCTGTCCCAAATAAGTTACCAACCAGCAAAAACTGTTTCCAAGTTATGCTCATCTATTTGTAACAATCTGACACCATGTATCAAGTCAACACCTGTGATTATATGGAGGACGGCTTACCACCCAGGTCTTATAGTGTGGTCTTATAGTATGAATCTGGTCATCTGATGTAATATGGTTTTGTATTGCTTCACTGCAGCTATGACAAAAGCAAGCTCGCAAATACAGCAAGAGTAACAGGGTGTCTTGCCATGGATGCCACAGAGAGAGCTGCTGCGCTCGAAAAAAATGCCTTGCTGAAGTTTGAAGATTTTAAACTGAAGTTCAATTGTCCATTGTGACTAATCCAAAACACCCTTAACTGAAGGATCAAAGTTAATCTGTTACACATTGACTTCAAATACAGAAAACCTGGAGAGCCTCAGACCTTAATCCAGTAGAGCCCTAATCATACCAAACATTGAAAGAATATTTGTGACTGCAGGTAGTTTAGTATGAAACTTCCTATCTTCCCCCAGAATGTTGTGCAGGCCAGGGGCCATATTCACAAAACTTTCTTAAGAGAAAAAAATCTTCTTAAGTGCCATTTTTTTCCCCTAACTTCTGTCTTGAAAAATAAAAAAGAGAAAAAGTGATATTTTCAAATAAAGTTCTTAAGTATTTTCTCAAATATCTTCATAAGTCTCTTCTGAAGAAAAAAACTTAAGAATAAATGGTATTCTTGAAAACAAAGTTCTCAAATTTGTTCTTGATTTTTTTCGCAAGTTTAAGACAACCTTGACCTGTCTTAAAATTCCTACAGTGAAGAGGTAAGCCTTTAATGTAACTAATCTCATCCAGTCAAAATTAATACTGTAACGCTGGGTAAGGGGGCTACTATGATGTGGGTTTGTTGCTTTGTTTCTGTTGAGGGAGGTGTCCACCGTAGGGGTATTTGCTGATGGCTTGTTCTGGGGAGGGGTGGGGGATGTTGTGGGTAAATTGCGACATTTCATCACAGTTGAAAAAGTTAGAGACACTGTTTGTTGTTTTCCGGTGGACACCTCAACCTCGGGTTAGCTGTGCTGCGGCAGGGAAAGAAATGTGGGCTCTGCAAACTGCGACATCGCCTCCTCCTCATCCTTCCTCCATCCACCTAGTTACCCCGCAACGCTACAATACTTTCAGCTCCATCGGTCTTGTTCATTAATCGTTTCCTCTGAGCTCCCTTCTTTTTCACTTCCGACTTGAAATCTGCCCACTTTTTCTTGACACCTCTCAGCTGAGACAGCCTCAGCCACTTTTGCCCACCCTCTAGATTTATTTTCAGCTGTTATTCACATATTGTCTATTTTCCCAAGTAGTAATTTGTTTCTTACATTAATTTCCTCAATTATATTATAACGTCCTTTTAAATGTTTATTGGCTCGTACGATGCAACGTATTAATTCGTGACGTATTTTAAGAAGAATTGTATTGTAAGAAGTTCGTAAGTAGGAAAAATAAAGAAATTCGTAAGATTTGAGACTGTTCTTAAGAAAATATTGAGGAATTGCACTTAAGAACTTTCTTATGAACTTCTTAATTTAGATCTTAAGACATTACTTAAAACCTTTCTTAAGAACAGATTGGACAATCTGGCCCCAGATCAGCAGCGAGTTGAGGAGGAGGTTACAGGTTATTGGTGCCAAAGGACAGTCAACCAGTTATTAAATCAAAGTTTTCACTTCCGTTGGGGTGTTCAGTACAAACGCATCTTTCCTGCCCACTGTAATTTAGAAGTTTTCAGCCGTCAAGTTGCATCACTGTCAGGTTCAGAGGGTCAGTCTGAGCTCTGTGCTTGCAGAATCTACCAAACTCGAAAAACTAATAATTGGCATCAACGATGTTTAGCTTCATCAGTTCACAAAAATGGTCCAAATCAGCTTGGGGCTCTTGACACCTGAATTATCAGAGTTTTGCAATGACACTTTAGAAAATAAGGACAATTTGATTTTAAGGTTATAATTACGAAGAGGACTAATCTTTAGGAAGGGCAACACAGCGGTGTAGTGGTTAGCGCTGTCGCCCCACAATAAGAAAGTTGCAGGTTCGGTTCCCGGCATGGGTCCTTTCTGCGTGGAGTTTGCATGTTCTCCCTGTGTCTGCATGGGTTTCCTCTGGGTACTCCAGTTTCCTCCCACCGTCCAAAGACATGCATGTCTTGGTTAACTGGTGACTCTAAATTGTCCATAGGTCTGAGTGTGAGTGGTTGTTCATCTTTGTGTGTTGGCACTGTGATGGACTGGCGACCTGTCCAGGGTGTACCCCACACCTTGCCTGGAACCTTGGCTGGGATTGCTCCAGCACCCCTGCGACCTGGAAACTGAAAAAAGCAGTGATGGATGGATTAATCTTTAGGAAGCTCATTGTAACCACAAGCCAGTCAACTTCTGAAAAGTCAAATGTGTGGGCCAACTGTATCACAATATCACAGAATTCACTGTGAAATATGTCCAAGGGACATGTTGAGGATTTTAATATGATTAATGGGATATGTTGAGTGTGAAAGGAAATGAGCTCAATGCTGCTGAGAGAGGGCAAGCACACTGAAGAGGCTGTTATAGCATAGATGACTGCCAGGGGAAATCTGGCATCACATGTTGTCCATCTTTTTTAATTAAAGGAGAAGGCGTTCCCTCATACCATTCTGGCCAAGTCTGGGTAAAGATGGAGTAAGATCTATTCGTGACAAGCTTGGGAAGTGGGCTCTGTAGCTGTACAAGCTTCCATCAGGAATATGAGAAATGACAAAAGTGACCCAGATAGCTAAATGAAACTTCAGGCCCAACGTGTGCCCAAGCCTGGCTCATTTACTCCTACATCTGTTCAATATAAACTGACAGCCAGAAGTTTTTTTTTTTTAGCTGGCTTTGAGCCAGACTTTCCATATGTCCATATGTTGAAATAAAATCTAACAATGCTGATGTATTATGGCCACAAGAAAACCCTCAGATCCCCTTTCATGAGGGACACTTCCTTTATTGACATTGAATATCAGCATTTGTCATAACTGATCTACAAAATAATCCCACATGAATATAATTCAGGTGTACACGGGTGCAGTGAGGGCTGGTCTCTACTCTGCCATGTCAATCACACAGTAGCCACACCCAAATGCATAAATGGGACCATCCTTTTAAAAATTACATGTTATTTTGAAGAAGACTTGAAATTGAGACTAACACTAGAAACTCACTAGGAAAAGATTTTATGAGCGAATAAATGAAATGAGAAGTACAACTTTTACAAGTACAACAGCATTTTTACATAGACTTCAATACAATCTGACTACTTTTTGCAACCAGTGAAGTCACCCCCTGATGGTAAAAAGATAGAATGAAAGTTTAAGGTTCTTCAGCATTGGTTTAATTAACAAACCTTGACCTTCACTTTTAATGGCAGTCTGTGGTTCCAAGAGACCACCTCGCCTTTTTCTGTTCCCTGCAGCCACACACACAAACACGAATACCTGTATTCAATTAGTAGTTCAGACATTGTATATTTGTCTTTTGTTATACTGTAAAATATTTTATTTCAGTGTCTCTGCTGCTTTGTTCAATATTGAACAGAGAAGCTTATTTTACTTTTCTGACAGATTACTTTTACCTTTAATGTGGTTTGATTTTGGATGTTGTCAATTATGAATTAAAGTTTCACATCAACAGTAATCAATTTAGGACTGCAAAATATTGGCTATCTTGCAACTGAGGTTTGTGCCCCAGATAAGAACTTTAATTCATTTTAGAGATATGTATTAATACTTTTAATAATAATATTGTTATTGTTAATTTTAGATTTTTCCTGTCTAACTCTGTTTCTCCCTCCATCTGTGCCCACAGGATGTTCAGATAGTGAGTACGGATGAGAACCAGGTCTTCCTCGCCCTTCAGGAGTGGTACCAGTCAGATACATACAACCTTTACCAGTCAGACCCCCAGGGAGTCTACTACTCCATTGTCCTGGAAAATGTTCGCAGCACCAAGCAGCCCGAGGAGAACGTCCTCATTGACATCCTGGAGGTGAGATAGGATTGAGGCGTTGTAACTCTCGACCTCACACAGTGTATCAAGCAATTATGTATATACACTGTACAGTAAATGAACTCAGTTTTAAATTACATTCATCTTCTGCCAGTGTAATTAATTGGTTAAATGTGAGCTCCTTATGTGGAACCTTGTGGATTTTTTAATTTGCTTGCTTTTGAGGAGGGCTCACGGGAGATCTCTCAAAATTAGAACAAATGTGTTTGTCCCCTGCCCTTCCACCGACAAACAGCGTAGACACAACAACACAAACAGGGGAGGATCTTCATGCTTCTTTTTTACTTTGAATGAATGGACGAAGGACGAAGATGTTCAGTATCATTTTTTTCTCAAACTGCGTCAAAATAAAGGAAGTTGTGAGCCACTGTAATAACAATAATAATAATATAGTAACTAGGTATAATGTAATATAAGTAAAAAACAATAAAGCAAACTTTCGAATATTTCATTAGGTCATACCCGGATGAATGAGAATATACACAGACATACGTCATTAGGTCATGGTTTTGTTTAGTTTTGTTTTTTGGGGGTTTTTCGTTTACATTTCAAAATGTTGCTTGCTAGTGTGCTTACTGATATGAATGGAATGTTTTATACTGATTAGCAGACCAGCTAATCTATCTTTTGCCATCCAAACATTGTCGTAATAATGGCACCACATGGTCGGTTGATAGTATGTGTAATTTGTATCAGGGTAACATACTGGGGTCCTTGGCTCGAGCCAAGCCCGAGCCAAGTTCTCATTTGGGGAACGCCGGGCTTACTTCTACCTCTGGGAACCATCCTAATCAGATTCCTGAACAAACACACCGGGTCTAGATAAGCTGCCACAGGGAACATCAAACGAGTAGATGAAGAGGAATAGGCGGCGGACCTTACAGAGCAGGCCCTGACTACAGAGCACATTTCCTCTTCCTCTTACATCACTCAGGGCTGCACTCTCACTCCATACTGTGGATGAAGATAGAAAAACAAACAGCATGTTGGGGAAGGATAAAGGCTCGAGGCAAAGGGAGCAGGGAGTGGAGAAAAGATAAAGCACTGAACACAAAGTAGAGAAAGAAAGGAGCGGAGTTATAAATCCAGAGAGAGTACAAGAAGGCTTTGATTTAAATAACTATACATAAACACCAGTGCTGTATAATAGATAGCAAATGGAGCTTCGGGAGTTTGTGGATAGAGACATGTCTGACATGCTGCCTGGCTCTGTTTAAATGGCTGTCTGTGTTGACTTCATGACCATCTCTCTGTTTAATGTTTCAACTTCAGAGACCGTCACAGCCACACAAATCATGCAGTATGTATTGATTTCAGTATATGCAACTTTTACAACCCTACACACTTGGTGTCAGTGGTTTGCTCTCAGCCTCCAAGTCATCGCCTTTCTGTAATGTAATGCTCCATGGGTAATCAGGTTTCAACCACTGCTGAAAATGAAAAGGGTGAGTTTTCTTCTGTTCTGGTTACTGTCTGGTCACAGCAGTTTTATGTTTGGCTTTGGTGAAGACCCAGCTTCTCCACATCTATTCTTGGCTAAATCTAGATTTGAACACACAGCTCCTGCTTGGGTGGGGGGGCTCAGGATAATAGCAGCTCAAATATTCAAAAGGTTTCTCTGAGACAGAAAAGACTTTGTTTGAAAGCATCACTTTGCAGCAAATATGCACCATTTTCATGTTTCATGCACATATTCATGTTCAACAAAACACTTCTGACTGTTATTTAAAACTGTAACTCAGCAGGGACAAGTTGTGACCATATGTCCTTTAATGTGGCTGCGTGAAAGAGGCAAAGAAACCAAGATGGGCTCATTTTATTTTGATTAAAGCAGGTCTAGGCGCTACATTATTATAATCGGAATCAGAATCAGAGATACTTTATTAATCCCTGGGGAGAAATGTTGATTTTATTATTATTATTATTGTTGTTGTTTTTGTTGTTGTTGTTGTTGTTATTATCATGACCATAATTATTATTATTAGATGTCAGTCCATAGAGAACTACAATCAGCCCACATTTACAAGCTGACCCTTTGAATGAGCCATCAGGATTTCTGTAACTTTGTGATGCCACAGTTATACAGACACAGCCATCAGCTATGCCCCTAACTTTCGGAAACATGCGTTAACTGCCTGGAGTCCTGCCTTGGACTGTCTTTATGCTAAGACCATTGATGGATTCAACAACATGAGAATTTTGATAAGACGAACTTTATATCCAATTTATTGAATCAACATTTTTAACAGGTAATATCAATTAATTCTCTGATACTGACACATGAGACACATAATCTTACACACTGGATTACATTTATGTTGTATGAGCAGTAACTGGGGGCGGTTGACTCAAGAAGCAGGGCAAATAACCTTTGCCAGTTGTATGCCTCCACACATACACTTGTGCAGCCGTTAAATGCTGTAACCGTTGCTTTTCTTCTTGACAAAAGTTAGTAAGATAATGTTTTGTACAGTTAACTCTAGCAGTTGTTAATCCACTTCCTTCCACAGGTACGTGGAATCAAAGGTGTCTTCCTGGCCAATCAGAAGATCGATGGCAAAGTGACGACGCTCATCACCTATAACAAAGGTCGAGACTGGGACCCCTTGAATCCGCCTACCACCGACATGAATGGCAAACCGATTAGCTGCAAAGCAGTAAGTGCTGACCCACTGAAGTTGTTTATTTTATTCATGCTAATTGTGTTTCGTCACACTAGATTACAAAATATGTTATTAATGTAATATCACCAACAGAGCATGATGTATTATAAATGCAGTACATCCACCCAAGGTGGCGTGCAAAGAATCACTATGGATGACTCTAATTCTCAGATTGCAATCTTCAAATTTTCAAAGTTTAACACGAAGCCCTGCAGTGGAAAGTGCATATGTGTTATTATTTCATATATACAGCGGGTAAAATAACACGTCACAATTTTTCTCAGTAAATATATTTCTAAAGGTGCTACTGACATGAAATTTTCACCAGATGTTGGTAACGACCCATGCAACCCACACATGCAAAGAAATCAAACCTTAGATGTCCATAAATTAAATTATGTGTAATAAAATGGAATGACACAGGGAAAAAGTATTGAACACATTTAATTTATTGAATACTTCGTACAAAAGCCTTTGTTGGTAATAACAGCTTCAAGACACCTCCTGTATGGAGAAACTAGTTGCATGCATTGCTCAGGTGTGATTTTGGCCCATTCTTCCGCACAAACAGTCTTCAAATCTTGAAGGTCCCGTGGGCCTCCGCTATGAACTCTAATCTTTAGTTCTTTCCATAGATTTTCTATTGGATTCAAGTAAGGTGATTGGCTGGGCCATTCTAGCAGCTTTATTTTCTTTCTTTGAAACCAAGTGAGAGTTTCCTTGGCTGTGTGTTTGGGATCATTGTCTTGCTCGCTTCATCATCCTGGTAGATAGCAGTAGATTTTTATCAAGAATGTCTCGGTACACTTTTCCATTCATCCTTCCTTCTATTACATGAAGTTTGCCAGTGCCGTATGCTGAAAAACAGCCCCACACCATGATGTTCCCACCTCCAAACTTCACTGTTGGTATGGTGTTTTTGGGGTGTGCTGTGTGCTGTGCCATTTGACCTCCAAACATGGTGTGTATTATGGCATCCAAAGAGTTCAATTTTGGTCTCATCTGACCAGACTATATTCTCCCAGTATTTCACAGGCTTGTCTAAATGTTGTGCAGAAAACTTTAAACGAGCTTCAACATGTTTTTTCTTTAGCGATGGAATCTTGCATGGTGAGTGTGCATACAGGCCATGGCTGTTGAGTGTGTTACTTATTTTCTTTGAAACAATTGTACCTGCTAATTCCAGGTCTTTCTGAAGCTCTCCACAAGTGGTCCTTGGCTCTTGGACAACTCTTCTGATAATTCTTTTGACTCCTCTGTCAGAAATCTTGCGAGGTGCACCTGCTCGCAGCTGGTTTACGGTGAAATGATGATGTTTCCACTTCTGGATTATGGCCCCAACAATGCTCACTGGAACATTCAGAAGTTTAGAAATCCTTCCGTAAACGATGCCATCAGTATGTTTTGCAACAATTGGGTTGCGAAGGTCTTGAGAGAGCTCTTTGCTTTTACCCATCATGAGATGTTTCTTGTGTGACACCTTGGCAATGAGACACCTTTTTATAGGCCATCAGTTGGGACTGAATCAGCTGATATTAATTTGCACTGACAAGGCAAAGGATTGCTTTCTGAGTACTGATAGATTTCAGCTGGTGTCTTGGCTTTAGGTGCCTTTTTTGCACCTCCATTTCTTCATGTGTTCAATACTTGTTCCCTGTGTCATTCCATTTTATCACACATAACTTAATTTATGGACATCTAAGGTTTGATGTCCTTGCATGTGTGGGTTGCATGGGTTGTTACCAACATCAGGTGAAAATTTCATGTCAGTAGCACCTTTAGAAATATATTTACTGAGAAAAATGGTAACATGTTCAATACTTATTTTACCCACTGTATTAAAGTGAAAATATGAAAGGGGCCAAATATCATATGCCTGATGTGTAAGATGAGACATTTCTTTTCAAATTGGAAAAATCAGGCAAGGGTGAACATGGACTGAAATTTAAGAATGAAATGATACAGTTCTTCTTGATCACTGGTGCAAAAGGTCAGTGTTCTGACCTGCACTGACTGACAGCTACCAGATGGAGATGAGTGTGCTTTCTTAAATTTGTTTCACTGTACTGAATGTGATTGAAAGCACAAAAACCTCAATACTGACATGTATCATTTCAGGATTGGGACGTATCTGTATGAGAACATCTTCAAATATCATATGTGAGTGTTCTCATTTAGCCAAAGTAACCAAACGTTCTTCATGCCTCCCTTCTGCAGCCGAACTGTCACCTCCACTTGCACCTGCGATGGGCGGACAACCCCTATGTCTCTGGGACCGTCCACACCAAAGACTCAGCTCCAGGTCTCATCATGGGTGCAGGTGAGTACAGAGACTGTAAATGTCTTACTCTTTTTGGACCATATAAGATATGGTCTAATATAT
This sequence comes from Remorina albescens, assembly GCA_034769265.1. Classification (NCBI taxonomy): domain Eukaryota; kingdom Metazoa; phylum Chordata; class Actinopteri; order Carangiformes; family Echeneidae; genus Remorina; species Remorina albescens. Next base: position 3,966,759 of record CM068495.1, on the reverse strand, counting down.
CTAAGTAAAATTATTTCTAATTTACTTTTTGAGTGTATGTGTGTGTTTCTGCACAATATACACAAAGTTGTATCATGACAGCAGCAGAAAATAGGGAATATACTGAAGAAGATTTAAGTATTCAAATTAAAATGCAAAACAATTAACACTAAGAGGAATCAGAGTTGTAAATTTTCTTAATGTTCATCTCTTCACAGTCTCTGAGTTGTATTCACTGACTAACAAGCTAAGAGGCTAACAAGCATTGAGTGTAGCATTTTTGGCAGAAAGTCAAAAATGCTCCTAGTGGGTGTCGGCCTCTGCCAAGATTTTTATGCACAGGATTTGAAGGCACAGCTTGGAAGGAAGGAGTGTGCCGGATCTCCAGCTTGCAGTGGAGTGTGAAGCAGCTGGAATGAAATTTCTGCTCCATGTAAAGGAGTCTAGGTATCTTTTCTTCACTAGCCAGAGTAACATGAGTAGTAAAGCAGCGTTGTACTTGTCTGTTGTGGTGAGAAGTAGTTGCATCAGACCTCCTTATTTGCCAGTCAATCTTCAATTCACCCTCATCTGTAGTTATGAGTTTTGGAAAGTGACCGAAAGAAATAGACTGTCTAGGCTCAGCTTTTCAGAGCCTGAGGTAAGGACGTAAGGAGTTCAGACATCCAAAACGAGTTTGGATCTGGTTTGGGCGCCTTCAATCAGAGGTCTTCCAGGCATGGCAACTAAGAGGGGGCCTTGGCGAAGACCCAGAACACTCTGGAGAGATTGTGATCTGGCCTGGGATCACCTCAGGATCCCCTAGAAGGAGCTGGAAAATATTGGTGGAAAGAAGGATCCCTCCAATACACTGCTGTGGCCTGACCATGGATGAGACATTACAAATCTCTCAACCTCACTGTCTTCAATCCATTATCTGACGGGCATTTACAGTGGGGTGTCTGGTCACTCCAACTGAGATCGTGCATCAAAGATAGGGCCAGACACATCGTAATATAAATTATTCAAACTAAACTATACCTCTCTTACTCCAAGATATAATATGTGGAAGCTGGAAAGAAGCAACTGTGCTCTACCTTCTCTTTGAATCTCCTATTCACACATATATCATGTGATCCACTGCCTGATAAAATGTCCATCTGTCATTCAGGTAACCTTGGCTCTAAGCTAGTGGAGTATAAAGAAGAGATGTACATCACTTCTGACTGTGGGAAGACATGGAGACAGGTACGTCATGTCCTCTCTGTTGTCTTTTTTTTGTTTTGTTTTGTTTTTGCCTTTTTTTGGACTGAATAATTTTTTTTTTATTAAATACATAATTTCCTAGTCACCTCCAATCTGTTTATATCTTCTTTGAAGGTTTTTGAAGAAGAGCATCACATCCTGTATCTGGACCACGGTGGGGTCATTGTTGCCATCAAGGACACCTCTATTCCCCTCAAGATCCTCAAGTAAGACACGTATTATGTTGCCTAGAATACAGAGAAAACATTTTTCACTAAAATTGTTAATTCAACCAATTGATTATCATGCAGGTTAATAAGATTATTCTGGAATGACCAAATATAGGATTAGAACAATGCTGCCCAGGACAAATAAATGAAAAAGCTACAAGTCATAATTAAGGTGTTGGTTCACCAAAATAAGGAATTGACCCATTAGCTACACTGATCCATTTTCACAGTACAGGAAAAATCAGTTAGTGCAACCCTGTCCACTGTACCCTTCAAAATCATTTAAGATCGGCCCCCTCCCCCTGCTACAGAACCCTCATGCCGACATTTTCAAGTTCAGCAAGATACTATCTCATCGACCTTAATAAATGACAATGAAATAATGAGAATTTACAGATAAGGAAGGACTCACAAAAACATTTATCAGAGACCTAAATCAAACCTTGACCTTTCAGTCCTTCACATTTTCTCTCTCTCATGCCTCAGCTGAATCAATAACGCTAAAGGCTCCAGCAGGTCTGTGGAAAACATCTTGCAACGAGCCAGAGAGAGCTGGTAAAACATTCAGAAGTGTAAGAAAAGATGACTTCCCTAAAGTCAGATTTCTACCACTTAATTACACGAAATCACTGCATGTATCACATCATCAGGTTCTGAGAAATCTGGCCTCCAAAAATCTGTCAGCAGTGTTGTGTGTGAGAGCAACACGTCAGGTGTGAAGAACAAAAATTTGTTGTGAAACCACAAAACTAATAATGAACAGCAACGTCATTGCAGTGTTTTGCCCATCAATTTATTGTGTTCATTACGTGTTGAAGTGCTGCTCAAATTCTCTGGCTTCCGCTCTGTTGAAAACTGCAACTTAATCATTACATTGACGTTGTGTTACACCACACACTGTTTTAGAAAGGGAGAAATTATGGGTTGCAAGTCAAACTGTTTTCCAACAGATCCATAAAAAAATCATCTAGTGTTTAGGGTTTTTTTTTTTTTTTTAATGAATGAATGAATTAATTCATTCATTCATCTAATTCATTTTCTACTGCTTATCCGTTTCGGGGCTGGGAGGGGTGCTGGAGCCAATCCCAGGTCACACTGGGCGAGGGTGGGGTACACCCTGAACAGGTCGCCAGTCCATCACAGGGCCAACACACAGAGACAGACAAAGACCAACAACCACTCACACTCACACTTACAGACAATTTAGAACCACCAATTAAGCTAAACATGATGTCTTTGGACGGTGGGAGGAAACCGGAGTACCCGGAGGAAACTCATGCAGGCACGGAGAGAACATGCAAGTTCCGCACAGAAAGGCCCCAGGCCCGGGGACCAAACCCGCAACCTACTTGTTGTGGGCCAACTGCGCTTACAACTATACCGGCTTGCTGCCCTCTTCATTATAAATTCATTATATTTCTTGTTGTGTTGGAATACAGAAATGTGTATTACTAAAACACATCATCGTGATAATCAGAGCCTTAAAGGACCAACAACTGATATTTTTCGTGTGTTTCTAACTGGAAAAAAAACAAAAACAAGTTAAGATCTGATTTGTTAACAGATCAGATAATTAAGGTCTTAGAGCTCCCTCCCTGATGTTTGGACACAGAAGTTACTGAGTTACTGAGTGTCTCTTAACGTGACACTTCATGTTTATCTTTCGGTGTAAATAAATGTTCGTAGACATTTCATATCTGTCTTCCATCATTAAGAGTCAATTTGAATCAAATAAAATGTAATCTGAATTTTGTGAATCAAAATCGAACGCAATCCAGACATCAGTGATGATCATTAGAAGTCCCTGCAATGCTAGTTGGCTGCAATTAAAGTTTTTTAATGAGTATTTGTGATCTGAATAATCTCCCAGAAAGAGAGAAGCAGTGATGATGAAAACAAGGACAGAGAGATCTCAGCGGTAAACAGATAGGGCTGGAGCTTCAGAGGACAGGCACTGCTGGTCTCTGTTAGGAAACTCTCGAGAGCTTAAAGTGAAATCAAATCCTCCACATTTAGACCATCCTCATAGTCCAAAAATCTCCAAAACTGTAAGAAAGACTTAATAATTACACCATGTTCCCTTGGAACATGGAGGGATGGGATTATCTGCAAATTGTACTTTGTTTTCACAGCCACTTGACAACAAAGTATCTAAAATTTAAAAGGTTGTAACAGCTCACGTATGGACAAACACTCAAATTGTTTCATATCATCTCTCAAACAACTTGGCTACCACTTAGTAGGCTGAAAATACATTGCATTACATAACCAGAACATGGTGGCTAGACAGGACTGTGCTGCGTCCAGGTTTCTTCCTTCACTGACTGAATGGTCATAAAGGGGTGGGGCCTATCCCAGCTGCTGGCCAAGGGTGGGGTACACCCTAGAATGTAGATTCATTTATTCATTCATTTATTCTCACATGCAAGCCTGTTGGCAGTTTCACCATTTGACCTAATGTTAATGTGTTGGGGAACCTCGAGGGGACTCGCACAGGCACAGGGCGAACATGCAAACTAGACACAGAAAGGCCCCAGGCTCAGGGCTCAAACTGTGGTACCATGTTGCTAACCACTGCCCCACTGTGCCATCCTTTGCTCAGGTTTGTCCAAGATGTTACTTATTAGTTTTGTGATGGTATTTGAATCATCTTTATGAAAGAAGCTTGAGACTGCTGAATATGAAAGACAGACAGACATTAGCATAAATGGTAAATGCAGTGACACTGCAGGTAATTAACTAGTTAGTGACACGTGCTAACTATCCCAGATAGTGAAAGACATTCAAGATATTCAGATTTCATTCAGTAAATGTTAACAGCCATTTTGAACTTGTTTTAAAAAATTAAAACATGACTTGGGTATTGTTCATTCCACTTCCTCTTTGTTTGCAGGTTTAGCATCGATGAAGGACAGTCGTGGACGGTTCACAACTTTACCAGCACATCTGTCTTTGTGGATGGACTCCTGAGCGAACCAGGAGATGAGACCCTGGTCATGACGTGAGCAAAATTTTAACTTTCAGCAGGAGAAATATTTAATTCCAAAACTGATGTCGGAATTAACAATAGGGGTGGGAATCGTTTACTATCTCACGATTTGATTTGATTCCGATTTTTGGAGCGACGATTCGATTCAAAACGATTTTTGATTCATAATGACTTTTGCTTCAATCTATAGGTGTGCAAAGGATCCTCATGATCTACTCCAGTCTGCTTTGCAAGACAGAATGACAAATGGAGACATTAAAGTGTCACATTTATTAAGAAAAACAAGTTATGAAAATGAAAGTGCTTTTTTTAAACATGAAAAATAGTACCCGTAAGCTAGCTGCCTCTGAACTTTTCATGAAAGGGCCTCTTGCAACAATAGAACTGTCCACAACTGTACAACTGATTGTAAGATTTTCAACAAATCATGAAAGAAAACTGGACATGAATTGTGTCCAAGATTACTGTCCATTTGCGGGTGCAACATCCAGGTTCCTTTGCAGGAAAAGAAGCTGGTCCTCACGCGCTGGTGTAAGACTGCTTCGCTGAGCTGTCACTATATCCCCAGCAGTGGAGAATACTCTCTTAGCTGCAACGCTAGTGCCGGGGATACACAAGTAGCGTTTAACCCGTCTAGCCAAGAGAAGGAAATCTGTCTCATGGATCTTCCACCAGCTGAGGGGGTTCTCAGACAGAGACAGTGGAGGGGCTTCCAAATATTTGTTCAGCTCCTCTCCAGCTCTTGTGCTGGAAGATTTACGGACAACACTGACCCCAGTAAATGTCTTGCCCAATAGAGTAACCAGTGCAGAGGGCCTTTTTTTTGGAGCAGGGCCTTCTTCTGGGTCTGGTTGTGGTGTCTCAGACTTGTCCTCAGCCTCCTCTGAGTTCACATGACTCTACAGAAAAAAATTCAACAATCATTTCAGTCATTATGTACAATACAATCACACCACCAGTCCCTCATTTTATGATAAAATAAAATAAAAATGCATACATACAACCATGCAAGATGGGTGTATGAGATGGCCTCATTTAACTTTGACCTACATTACTATCCATTTTTAACATGTAAAAACGTGTTACGCAGTTTGCAAAAATGTATGTTCAAGAACAGGGAATTTACCTCAAGTGCTGCAGCCTCTGCAACTATATTGGCATGGACTTCCAGCTGGTCCTCCTTGTCGAAGAAAGGCGGGGCCTTGAATCTGGGGTCCAAGAAGGAAGCAGTGTAAAGCATGCGCTTATTCTGCGTAAACTGTATCTTTTTACCAGATCTTCATGAATTGCCAGTTTGATTTCCCGAATAACTGGAGTTTCAGTAGGTGTAGAATCCTTGGACATGATGTGGGTTGCATCTTTCATTGGTTTCACCGCTTATGCTATTTCCTCAGCAGTGGAGATGTCCATCTCGCTGAGTGTGCAGATGTCGCTTCCACATCTTCTCATCTGTGGGGAGAGGAGCATGGCAAAAATGGCAGGCTGCTGCTTTAGGAATCGCTCAATCATGTCCAGCGCACTGTTCCATCGCGTAGTGACATCCGTTTTTAGTTTTAGCGCCGGTAACTGTAGAAGTTTCTGATTCTCCTGCAGTTAATGATTTGCGATGGTGCTGGGGTGGAAGCAGCCAGTTATTTGCCTGATCATCCCAAGCAGTCGTGACACTGTAGTTAGTTTCAGGAGAGGAGAGGGGTTGCAGGTCGGGGGGCTCAGGATTGCATCGCTGCTTTTTGCCAACGATGTGGTGCTGTTGGCTCCATCGTTCTGTGACCTTCAGCTCTCCCTGGACAGGTTCGCAGCTGAGTGTGAAGCGGCTGGGATGAGGATCAGCACCTCCAAATCAGAGGCCATGGTTCTCAGCAGGAAACTGATGGACTGTCTAGTCCGGGTTGGGAATGAGTCTTTGCCCCAAGTGAAGGAGTTCAAGTACCTCAGGGTCTTGTTCACGAGTGGGGGGACCTTGGAGCGTGAGATTGGCCGAAGAATCGGAGCAGCGGGAGCGGTACTGCAGTCGCTGTATCACACCGCTGTAACGAAAAGAGAGCTGAACCAGAAAGCGAAGCTCTCAATCTTCAGGTCAATCTTCGTTCCTACCCTCACCTATGGTCATGAGAACTGGATCATGACCGAAAGAACAAGATCGCAGGTACAAGCGACCGAAATGAGCTTCCTCAGAAGGGTGACTGGCTTCTCCCTTTGAGCTCCTCACCCTATCTCTGAGTAGAGCCGCTGCTCCTTTTTATTGAGAGGAGCCAGTTGAGGTGGTTTGGGCATCTGGTTAGGATGCCTCCTGGGCGCCTCCCTTGGGAGGATTTCCAGGCACGTCCAGCTGGGAGGAGACCCCGGGGCAGACCGAGGACCAGGTGGAGAGATTATATCTCACTCTGGCCTGGGAGCGCCTCGGGATCCCCCAGTCAGGGCTGGTCGATGTGGCTGGGGAAAGGAAAGTCTGGGGCTCCCTGCTGAAGTTGCTACCCCCGTGACCCGACCTCGGATAAGTGGACGAATATGGATGGATGGATGGATTTTGGGACATTTTAAATCGATTCTGAATTGTAGTAAATGAGAATCGCGATTCATATATGAATCGATTTTTTGGCACACCCCTAATTAACAAGGTTGAATATTTCTTTCAATGGTCTGAAAGATGTGAATATCCCCCCAAAAAAAGAATCCAAATCAGAACTTCAGCAGACCAGCAGTCATGTATACTTCATTAAAGGAAGCTCCCGTCATAGCAAGCCCCTTTCAATCTCAACCGAGGCACGATTTCAAGGCACTAAAGTCAGCCTGACTTATTCCTAATTTCCTGCAAGGCCAGTTCCTCTCTGTTCGACTCCTTGGGTTTTTATTGTGATTGCAGCAGAAGTTGATGGAAGAGGAGCTTCTCTGTTATCCCTTCCGCTGTTTCATTCTGAGGCTCTTTACGAGGCTCAGTACAGTCATCCAGTGTAGGTTCCTTTATTAGAACTCAGACATCAAGATTTATTTTAATTATATAATAGTAGACTAGACCAAAGGTAGTTATTAACATGACTGCTAAAAAATTAGTTGTTCTGGTGTGCGATGAGTAGCTTTCCAGGACTATCAGCTCAGCCGATAGTCTACTTCTGAAGCACAGACCACTGCCCACATCAAAATCTCGCCTATCATCAGCTTCAAACCCAATTTTGGGTCAGCTTTAGGAGTTCATATCTTTTAAGGGTTCTGCCTCTGTCCTCTTCCCAATGTCTCTGAGTTATCAGGTCTCAGCCCAGAGATAAAGACAGTTTCCTGGCGTAATCCCCTGAGAAGGGCAAAGAGATAGTCTTGCTAATAAACACATAGTGCACACTTGACAACTCACCGTTATCTGCCATCTGACACACTGAGTGAGACAAACACACACAGATCTACAATTTGGTTTAACCATCATATTTAATCAAATAGCCATAAGCTATTGAAAGGCAAAAAGTTTTTATATATTGAAACAAAAAATGAAAACATAAGATGATTTATAGTTACAAATAATAGCATCAATTTGATACATTTGAATAAAAATATCACAAGCAAGATTGTGATATACTTAGTCGGTGGATGTATTATGTAGGTGCTCTGAGCAGGAATTCCATGGCTCAACTCCCGACCAGTCAGACCACTTACTGCATGTCATCTCACGTATTTCCTGTCACTCTCCATTTTCCCTTCTATAAGAGCTGGCCTGAAAAATAATGTTTAAAAAAGTAATCTCAAACAAATATAGTTGGCTGCTTTGCAGTGTTCACTTCATCTGAGTAAACCAATGAGTCTGATTGTTCCTGCTTTGATTTTTACAATGATGAAGTCAAGAAAGCTGCAAGAGGGCATCTAAAAACAAAATTTCCTAAACAATCACCAAAGATCCTGAACGCTTCATTGCAACAATTTGTAACGTTGCAAACAGTTACAGACTTTCAGTCAATAAACTCTTAAGATGCTGCCAGGTCTTGACTTTAAAGAGCATATTGCAGGTTAGAGCCCCCATTGAATCAATGTTTAGAAAAATAATATAGGAACAATTTTTTCTTCAAAATATATTGGTAAATACATTAATTAGGCTTCTAGAGTCGTTTTTGTGAGAAAATTTTACTTCCGCATCTGAAAAAGCTAAAGCGGAAGTGACATATGCAGAGGGAGAGCAGTGAACTTGAACAATAGGAAAACAATGGATCCCAATCTCAGTTCAGACACAGAAGAAACTTTAAATGTGAACCATTACACATATGACGGACTGCAGTCCTATAACTACGAGTCTGTTATACACACCAGAGACCAGGGAGAGACCAGGGGGAGAGTAAATGGTCAGAGGAGAGAGATACAGCTGTGGTGTCAGGACAATCAGTGGAGAGCAGGGCAGGTGTCTTGGTGAGAGACCGGTGTTAGCTTACACACGTCAGCTAAGGATATGTAATATTGTGTTCACGTCATAATATTGCACAGATTACCATCAATAGCAAAATTATTAATGGTCATCTATTACAGGCAGGAGTATTGATACTTACAAATAATCAAAATTAATGATCTTGATGAAGTGTCTCATACTCGTAATATCCGTCAACACTATGAGGTATAGCGCTGTACTATTGCCACGGGAAAGAAACACTTTCGTGACCCACGTTTGGTTTGATAGGTGCTTGTGTGGGAAATGTGAGGCCATGACCACAGCCGAGGAGAGCATGTGCTGCAGGGAGGTAGATGCCTACTGGGCCTTAGTGGAAAATGTCAACCCCCAGGCTCCAAGTGCAGTGCTTCACACAGCAACCGGGATTTGATGCTTGCTGTCTGAATCCCTACGTGCTTCAGATAGCCCACATGCACTACAGGCAGGAACATGGACCTCTCCAGGCCAGCAGACACGAGTATGTTATGTTTAGGGCAGAAATAATTAATTCCTCTACTTAGTTATTTTACTCTCTTTATTACTTGCATGCTCTATTTTCCATATATGAACTAGGATAATAAAGTACATAATAATGCTGAATGTTCAGCAGATTTGTAAAACTCTAAATTTTTAGATTTACCAAATTGAAATAGAATGGAAGTAAATGGTATAGGTAATTACACATACACACAAACTCGACAGTCATTTCATGTGGTACATTAACAGCTCTGCCATAAATACATTTATGAAGTTTATTTTCACTTTTAACATTGTCATGGGTCTTGCTTCGGCATCCCATGTTGAACTCCATCAGATCGCTTGATTGATAATCCTCCGGTTTAAAGTGAGAGCCACACACGACCGCATTTGTCGTAGCTGATGCAGCTGGGAAGTCCCGTCTCTTCGGCTGTACAAAACGCAACCAGGCAATAGCGCCGTTTTTGTTCCTGTTAGGAAACCTGTGGACTCGATGTCCTGACAGGCTGGAGTTTGTGCAACCTCCACAAACGCAATAATTTGCCATGATAATGAAAAATGAATGCAATACAACACTACTGAAAACACACCAACTCTCTATAACACGACCGCTTTGACTGATAACTACGTACTCCCACACTGAGTGATGGCAGAGCCTAGCATATAGCTCCCTCTGCCTACGTAATATGATGCGGTGTTCAAAAAAAGAGCGTTTTTAGAGGCTTGGCTAAAAACTGTCACTTTTTGGACTAAATTTGCGCTCTCATGTCTTGAAAAAAAATTTGAAACCTCCATTAACTTTTCAAATGGTCTTTTTTAGACAAGATTATATATAAATTTTGAAAAAAGTTTAACCTGCAATATGTTCTTTAAGAAAACAGTGAGTTAAAAAAAAAAAGAACAGAAACTAACAGTGAGTTCGACTGCGGAACATACTGGTTTTCAATTCACCTTCAATATCAAAGACAATTCAAGCCAAAGCAGTGGCGCCGTACGATCTGAAGAATCGACATCTCAGTTATTGTTGTTATACATATGATACACAGGGTTCCCAGCAGAAATAGACAATAATCATATCTGTTTACAAGTTCCTGACACTGTACAAACAACAATACATACAAGTGAAAACTTCCGCTATAGTTGTAATGAAAGAACATCCTTCCTACATTAAGAATATGAGAGTTTCTATGATACTCTGAGGCTTCTTTGTTGCGAAGTCTGCTCAGGAACGATCTGGAATAGTGGTCTCAGCCCATACTGTGCTCTGCACACTGCAAGCTCCATGGCCGAAGGTCATGAAAGGCCACGCTTTGGCTGATTCTAGAGTCATTGAATGTATAGAAAAGATAATGACATTCAAAGAAGGTATTTTAAAGCTAAATGTGTTGCCCAATGTCAGAAAATACATTTGAGTCAATGGGGAAGGTTCCAGGTCTCTCGTTAAACCTTTTGAGAGAGTTGAAATCTACCATTGCTATTAAGAAGAGCCTTGCAAAATTCAGGCCTTGAAATCAGAGCAGTGGAGGAGTGGCAGAAACTACCAGCAGGTGCAACAAGCTTCTAGTTGGCAAGAGGGAGTGTTCAGAGGGTGCATTTGCTGCCAAACGTTCCACAAGATAAATACTAGCAAAGGAAGACAGTAATTGTATCTGGGGTACATTTTGTGTACCCTCTAAATTTCTAATAAGTATTAACAGTCTAATATGAATCTAATGACTCTAATGGTGTCCAACAGCGGGAAATAAAGTTGGCTTTTGATTTAGTTTATGGTTCATTTAATTTGTAATGTTTCGCAAATTGCCTTCTAAGAATGTCTAAAAAGTTTTTGATAGTATCTGATAAGACTTAATGAGACTTAACAGAGTTTAATAAGTGTCAACAATGGAAAGATTGCAATGAGCCAGGCTTTTCCATAGCTTTCCATGAGCAACAAATAACCAGTAAGAGAGTGATACTATGTTAAATAAAGGCCAAATGACATTTAACCAATAAAATATGGCTTTTCCTTCCTGTAAGTACAGCCTGTATTGTCTAATGATGCTATCACAGATCCGTGACCACAGTTTGTGATTGTATAACAGCATCATTAGAATAGCCTCTAACTGGAGCATATTTTAATCTTGATGTGACGTCGTATTTTCTTTCCCATTGAACTATGACCTTGTAAACACAATTATCTTGTCTAATAATATAAAGAGTCCTATTTTAATAAAATTCAGTGTTATACAGTGTTATCCAAGACTTGTCTTGGATCTTATTAAATTACAGCTGGTTTCTAATTACACAATAATAAGGTGTAGCTTATGGTGTCTGCAGTATAACTGTGTTTACATACTGCTGAATGAAGAATATATCTTTCATGTTGTTTTCTAATTTGATATAAACTATGGCCTGTTACATCCTATTAATTCTTGTTATGCCCTATATGTGTGCCATAAAATCAAGTTCAATTTTGTTTACAGTAAATTAGCTGATTTTGAAATCATATCAGATTAAGGCAATATTCAAACAAACAAAAACTTTCAACCTGTGGAGAAAAATAGGCAAACTGGATCCTGCATTAATTTTGTTTGTACCCAAGAGAAAATTCAAACAAAAAAAATTAATTCAATATTTTATTTGCACACAAAGCCAAAAATATCTGTATCTGTGTAAATAACTTAGGGTTAGAGGGATGGTAGTTATTTGATTCTCACATTGTTCCCACATTGTATGAAGTGAGACATCCATTTTCCATTTTTCTTTTTTCTTTTTTATAAAACAGATCTTTTTGTTGTATTAAGAGTTAAAAAAAATACAACACTAGTTGGTCCACAATAAAAGCCACACAGCCCATATTGAAGAGCTGCCATCAGGATTGCCCTTAACTTTGTGACATCACAACAAAGCAGACCTTTCATTGAAAATAATCTGGTAATATTATTTCGGAACAGAGACCAAGAGGATAATATTGCCCTTGTAATTTGTGGGAAATCAGCTTTTAATAAGCAACAACTAATCGGAATAAATACAACTGTAATGAACACAGAGCTGCAGGTGAACATCAGTGAGGGTGAGAAAGTGAAACAACAGTCAAGACATCCATCACTTTTCCACCGTATGTAGGTCAACAAGCTTAACATAGGCCACCGCCAGAAAAGCAGTGTATCAGAGTTGTCAGTCTGCTCCAATAATTCTGTGACTGACACAGGACAAAGAAAACAGAGTTCTGACTGGGGATGGTGTGCATTATCCATGATGCACTGTAAAATATCACCCTCTAGTGGAGACGAGTGTTAACCAAAGCTCTCAGGGAGATTTGTTAAGGTTTCATTACCTTATGAAGGGTTTATCTGTGCTCCCAGAGGAGTTACAGTCCGGATCTAATGCAGCCAGACAGTCTGGTAAAGATTATCTACATGGCAGAGGTTGGCATGGCTACATAATATATGAGCCATTATGATTTGGAGGTCAGCGTAAACCAGCTATATGCTAATGCAGTCGGTGGATTAAAAGAATATGACAAACAAAATTAGGGATTTTGATTTGGAATTTAGAATAAGGTATTTACTTACTGTGTAAATTTATTGTTGTCTGCATTTTTAATAACTCAAAGGCGCGGATTAAAATTGCACTGATCATTGAGGGTAAAACTGGATTAAAGCTTTACTGCTTTTATGCTGTTTTCTGTGAGGACATGGGAAAACACATTGAATGGAGATATGAATTATTTTAATGACTATTACTAAGCATTCTACCGTATTAAAGATAAAAATTTGGAAACAGAAAACATTTACATGTGATGTTATTTACACCTGGCATTGACTGTCAGTGGAAAATAAACACAGCTGCCAAATTTTATTAACTTTTTGTCCAAACATACCTTTAAAATGAACCAGCTGCTTGTGAAGGATTATGATATTAAATTGTGTCCCTTTTGTTTGTCTTTGCAGAGTGTTTGGCCACATCAGCTACAGGTCAGACTGGGAGCTGGTCAAAGTGGACTTCAGGCAGTCATTCCCCCATCAGTGCACTGAGTCTGATTATGACTCCTGGCAGTTCACAGACCTGAGGGTAATGTATAAACGCGCGCACGCACACACACCTTTCCTTCTTATATTTGAAAATGAATTCTAACATCTTACTGTCTACTCTCAGGGAGAGAAGTGCATTATGGGCCAGGAGCGGAGTTTCAGGAAGAGAAAGGACACAGCGTTCTGCATCAAAGGAAAGAGCTACACGTCTGCCCTCAACACCAAACCCTGTCAATGCACAGAGAAAGACTTCACCTGGTGAGATCAAAAGAATTCTGGAAAATCCTGAAACATTAGTCTGTTTTCACTTTCCTGGCCCAGAATCAGTGGAGCAGAAAATAAAACATGATTTAGAAGAGTAAACATGAAATCATATGTAAAACAATTAAATGTGTATTTGGAACCAGAAGGAAATATGCAGTAAACAATAATGTGAAATTTGATTAAAATAGATCAAATACACATTGGTGTCCAATCAGATTGGTTATTAGTAATGTATTAGTTTTAAATCTCTGTAGATTATTGATTTTTGATAATAACTATATTTATGTATGCACCTTTTAAAGAAGCAGTTTACAAAGTGATTTGACAAATGGAATCAGAGCAGAACAGAAATAAAATAAGTTACAGAAGGAAGACAAACAGTATACTGCAATATAATTACAGTGAGCAGATGCAACACATGCACATGCACACGCTCTCTCACACACACATGCAAATAGAGTAAAAGCAATAAAAGGTTAGTACGGAAACAAGGTAAAAGGAAAACTTATTATAATCATGTAAAAGCATTTAATACGTACACTATAAAGATGAGTTTTAAGGAGGGATTTAAAAGGAAGTGGATGAGTTAACTTAAACTCCTCAGGCGTTCCAGGGTCAAGCGGCCCTGATGACCTTATTGATTTAAGCCTCAATTTAAGAAGGACCACAATACTCTACCTGGGGATACCAGGCTGCGTACTGGCTCGTACGGGGTAAAAATATTTTGGAGCTAGGTATTGAAATGGTTTAAAAGTGCTCTCTAGAATCTTAAAATCAGCTATAAAGCGGTGAAGGAGCTAGTGAATGGAAATGAGGATCTGTTCAAACCAATTTGAAACCTTATATGAACAGGTCTATTTAAAGACATCTGATGTAGCATAAAAATAGTATTTGTTGACAAAAAAAAGTCTATTGTGTCTGTTTTAATTATTGTCATATTGTATGTTTGGCTCCGGTGTGTGTGTGTTGTGTGTCTATGTGTAGTGACTACGGATTTGAGCAGTCCAAAACAGAGGGCAATCACTGCTTCGCCGACTTCTGGCATGATCCAGACTCACCACCTGAGGACTGTCATCTGAGACAGACCTACGAGTCCTCCACTGGGTCTGCACCTGTCAACACACACACACAGACTAGATCAATCCTCTCATTGCATGCTCCAACATAACCTATTAAAATCACTCACTCATCTTCTACCACTTATCCGTTTCCGGGTTATGGGAGGTGCTGGAGCCAATCCCAACTCACACTGAGACAGACAAAGACTAACAACCACTCCCACTGACACTCAGACCTACAGACAATTTAGAATCACCAGTTAACCCAAACATGCATGTGTTTGGACGGTGGGAGGAAACCGGAGTACTCCCAGGCCTGGGAACCAAACCCTGTGACCTTGTTGTTGTGGGGCAACAGCGCTAACCACTATGCTACTATTTGCCCTAAACCTATTAAAAGTATTTCCTAAATTGATCCACTCTGGTAAAGATAAATACACCAACACTCAATATCACTGTCCTTCTGTTTTTCAGCTACAGGAAGGTGATCTCTAATTCATGTGAAGGAGGATTAAACAAACAGCAGAGTTCCAAACAGCACAACTGCCCCCTACTTCCCCCAAGAGGACTACGGGTCAGCATTAAAGGGCAGATGTTGGCTGTGGCGCCGGGTGATGACATCACATTCATTGTTCATCAGGAACAGGTGAGAGTTCTTTTCTTTTGGGTTCTTCCCTCTTTGCTCAGTTTGAATACTCATCCTTCAGTTTGAAGTCATCGTTCATTTCTTTTTTTTTTGACCAGGGCGACACCAGCAGCACCAAGTACCAGGTGGATCTGGGTGACGGAGTCAGGGCCATTTATCAGAACCTGACAGTGACAGATGAACCCATCCAGCATCGTTATGAAAACCCAGGAGTTTACAAGGTCACAGTGAAGGCGGAGAACATGGCGGGCCATGACGAAGCCACCATGTACATCCAAGTCACAGGTCAGATTCAGATGTGAAACCATATTTAGAGGAGAAAAGGGAGCTGAGGAGGAGTGAGGGCTGACTTGCTCTGTACTCTGTCCTGATTGGGTTGTACAATCCTTCAATCCCGGAATAGCCACACCCTCTAATTCATCTAACCCTAACCCCTGCTATATGGTTTATTTTTCCCTAAATGGTACCATCATTTAAGAAAATAACATCATGATGTATTGAAGAAGACTAGAGACCGAGACCATAACTCATTGGGAAAATGTTTACTTAGCTGATGTATCAAGTGAAAAGTAGGACAATTTTCCCATAGACTTCAATACAACATGAACTTCCCCCTGATGGTCATTAGATACTTTACAATTCAAAAGAGTTTATGTCCACTTATATATACAGTCTATGATCTGGAATCTTTCTATTTTTGGGGAAGTGAAGGCTTTATTTCCAAAAAGGTTCTTAACAAACGACAACCTTCCAGCATGACCTACACCTCTGTCATTAGCTGCATGACAAAAAAAAAATAATGGCAGGTGGTATTTCTTTAAACACTCACCCCCTGTTGTCATAAAGAGAACTTTTCACTTCCCAGGCACAAATAATTTCCTCCCACATATCATGTCACTTGAAATTTTGTCGCACAAGGCAAGTCTGTAATGTCTAAATCACTGGAGGTTTGGTTTTGTATTGTCAATTTACTTCGATAAAACTGGCTGTGCAACGTTAAAGTTGGCTGCACTTGTTTCACTGTAGAAGTTTAAACTTAGAAGAAACACTCTTGTAGGAGATCCCTCTTTGCCCTTCCATCATCTACCGCTTTTCCGTTTCAGGGTCGTGGGGTTCATAGATTGCATTTTTCTTTTAATTTCAAGTTCATTCAGAGTTACTAATAATCTATTAATCACTTCCAGTTTGTTTGTTAGAATCACCTTTTCCTCTCTCGTAGCTCCTCTACAGGAAGTGCACCTGGAGGTTGTTCCCATTGCTGGCAGAAACAATGAGATCAATCTGACGGCCATTGTTCTTCCCGAAGAGGCCAACCTGACTGTCCTCTACTGGTGGATAGGAGACAACCTCCGGGTAAAGGAAACAACAACTTAAATTCCTCCAAATAGATTTAAAATTTAGGACCATTTTCATACCTTAAGGCTGTATTAATTGATTTTTTTATTTTTTTTTCAATTGGCACTGCGCAGCAAATAGCTTTGCTTTTCGTCTTAGTGTAGAAATATTCTTTAAATGAAGATGGCAGTTTAAAAAGATTTGTTCATAATGAATTTAGGACAGATAATTATCTGTCATAGCAGCATCTCTTATCTTTTCTATGCTGATGATGCAGCTGTACTTATGTTTTTAACCTGATGAGACCAACGAATGGTCCTGTTAATACCACAATAAATATTTAGAGCATAGCCTTGCGTGCCATTAGCTGTTGACCAAAAGTATCTCCCCTAAATTTACCCAAAGAAAAAGACTAATCTAAATTCAAACAAAAAGAAATTGACAACAAGATGACAAGGACCTCCATGTACAAACCAAAGGAATAAATAGAGGAAAACAGGGTTCTACAACCTCCTTTAAGTTAGTTGTGGTGGGCAGGGCCATGTAGCGCAATCCATTTAAAATGAATGTGTGGATGTCACTAAGGTTTGAATGATAACTACAACTCTTGACAACTGCCTCCAGCTGAATGTGAAGAAGACAGGAGCGCTTATCGCTCCTGAAAGTGGAACTTCAAGCATCAGGCAGGGAATACAGCCCTGGAGCGGTGGAGCGGTTGTGTTCAACATAATCTTAGAGATTTAGGCGTGATCCTCCACTAGTACCTGTCATTGGATAATCTTGTCAGCCATCTTACACGTTCATTTTCGAGCAACATCACAAAAATTAAAATCTGAAGCACTTGAAGCAAACACTTTAGAGCTTTGTGTGGCCAAACAGCCCAATATACTGCTGGCTTTTCTCTCCCTTATATGACTAATTGGGCTCTTAGATCTGCTGCAAAAACTGCAGGCTGTCCCTTGAACCTTTTACAAAGCCTGAGGTGTTCTCACGCAATTTATGGGGTACTCTTCCCCTACCCTTGTGGTCTACAGATTGCTGTGATGTCCTGGAAGCATCTGAACACATTTTCACTCAGACAGGCTTTTGGTTAATTTGAATAATTGCTCCTTTTAATTGTATTGCTCTTGCTTATCTGTGGATGGATGGTGGTGGCTTCATCTAGTCCTTATTCGAGGTCCAGCTCGAGGAGGCAAGCTCCTCAGCTTTCATGTTGCCTCAATCAATCGGGATTTTAGAATGGCTCTAAAACCCCCAATGACTAATTGCTCACCTGTCCCTTCCCCAGGACAAACAATCCCTTCCACCATGTTAAGGTGGCAATTCTGAGAAGTTTGTTGCTGTGTTGTGCTTTTTGTGATGTGAGGCACAAGGTGATCTGTGAAAGTTATTTGAATCAACTTTACCCACTTTCTCTCACGCAGCCGACGCTGACACTGCAGAACAGCCTCCTCACTCGGTTCCCTGAGACAGGGGAGATTACAGTGACTGTCCAGGCTTCCAATGGCCGATCCATGGTGCAGGATACCAGCACAGTCCGGGTCTACGGTAACGCAATGATATTTTTTTATTTAAGTCATGGTGGAGGATTTACAGCCTGCGTCTAAATACACAGCTTCACTAACTCACTCATCTTCTACCACGTATTCTTTTTTGCGGGGGGGGTTGCCGGAGTCAGTCCCAGCTCACACTGGGTGAGGGCGGGGTACACCCTGGACAAGTCACCAGTCCATCATAGGGCCAACACACAGAGACAGACAGAGACAAACAACCACTCAAACACACAGACACCTACAGACAATTTAGGGTCACCAATTAACCCAAACATCCATGTCTTTGGACAGTGGGAGGAAACCCATGCAGGCATGGGGAGAACATGCAAACTCCACACAGAAAGACCCCCAGCCTTTTTGCTGTGAGACAGCAATGTTAATTTACAGCTTTTCTTCAACTAAATGAACGCTGTTAACATTAACTTAAATTTGTAAATGAACATGTATATGAGTCCTCTTTTGTCAGGCTGTTCAATCTTAAACACTCAGTGTGTAATAGTTGCCTTACTTTCATTCTATTTCCTTTTTAGAGAATAAGTCTGATAGTTGGAAACTACTCCTTTTGTTTTATCAAATCCCAGATAACTTTAAGGTCATCCCTCTGAGCTTCAGCGGGAACCTGGACCACTTCAACCCAAACATCCCAGACTGGAGAGAAGACATTGGTAATGTGGTCACCAACATACTTGCTAAGGTAACACACTTTGACTGAGTCACCCCCTGATGGTCATTGGATAGGATGCAGATTTAACGCAGATTTTTTTTTACGAATGCATATATAGGGCAGCTTTAAGCTTTAACTGAGCTATATCCATCTGACCTCAGGTCACAGGTGTCCCTCAGGAGTCCCTGGTTACCGTGGTGAAGCCGGGCCTCCCCACCACTGCAGACCTGTACATTCTCCCAATGGACAGCAAACCAGCCAAGAAAAGCCAGTTTGTAGACAAGGTACATACTTGTAGACAAGATTGTTGCGGTAAGCGTGTTACGTCATTTCCAGTCACTGGTGGTTGTGTGTGTGTCATCCCGTGTGCTATTTCTGCTACTCACTGCTATTCACTTTGATTAATCGACAGTAAACTGTCATCAAATTTATACTTAGCTGAGAACTCAACCTCTTTTCCCTCTCATAATCTGTATAGATGATTCTGTAGCTCCACCAATCTAACAAAACGATTAGCAATGCCCTCTAGCTCTCTCTCTCCACTTTCTCTCCCTCTCCCTCTCCAACTCCCCCACTCCTCTCCTGTCCTGTGTGCTACATGTCTAGTTACTCCTCGGGCTCCTTTTAATATAGTACCTCTTGTCATAGATGCAGGATGATGGCAGAAATAGAGGTGAGAATTAGCGAGTTAGAGTCGCAGCTTATGCTAGTGTAGCTAGCCGCCCCCCTGTAGCTGGTGCGGGCTGACGTAGACCAGTTCCTACGGTGGCAGAGAGAGTTTCCTCCCCCCCAGCGGCTCCCAAGCAGCCAGGATCTAGTCAGGGTGGCTGGGTGACTGTCCGAGACAAGAGAGTCGTAGGCAGCAGCCCCCGGTTTACCACCAAAAGTTTCTCCCCACTCAGCGACACACCCGCTGAAAAGCTGACTGTAGTGATTGGCGATTCTATTCTGAGGAACGTGAAGTTATTGACACCGGTGGCCATAGTTAAGTGTATCCCGGGGGCCAGAGCAGGCGACATCCAGTCTTACCTGAAACTGCTGGCTAAGGATAAGCGTAAATATGGTAAAATTGTTAATCATGTCGGCAGTAACGACACCCGACTTCACCAGTTGGAGGTCACAAAGATTAATGTGGAATCGGTGTGTATATTTGCTAAAACGATGTCGGACACTGTAGTTTTCTCCGGCCCCCTCCCCAATCGGACCATTCATACATGTATTTCGTCATTCAACCGCTGGCTGTCGAGGTGGTGTCCCAAAAACAATGTGGGCTACATAGACAACTGGACATACTTTCTGGGGGAGACCTGGTCTGATTAGGAGAGATGGTGTCCATCCCACCGTGGGCGGTGCTGCTCTCATATCTCATAACCGAGTCGAGACCAGTCAGAGCGGTTCCCTGCTGAGAATAGAATACAGTCTCTGTCTATTTCTAGGTCTATAGAAACTGTGTCTGTCCCCCGACCACCTAAATTTAGAAATGTCACTGAACCTAAATTAAACAGAAGAGGAGCTAAAAACAAAAACTTAACTGAAATCAAAACAGCCACAAATTAGGTCTCAAATAATACTGCAGTTAAATGTGGACTGTTGAATATTCGATCACTATCATCAAAATCTCTATTAGTCAGTGATCACATAACTGATCATCGTATTGATTTATTTTGTATAACTTAAGCCTGGCTGCAGCAGGATGAGTATGTTAGTATTAATGAAGCTACACCCCCCACTCATGTTAATTTTCATGTCCCCCGTACCACAGGTCGAGGAGTGGGGGTGGCTGCGATATTTCAGTCAAGCTTATTAATCAACCTTGGACCAAAATCTGGCTGTAGGTCTTTTGAAAGCCTCACTCTTAGTCTTTCCCACTCAAACTGGAAAGTTGAAAAACCTGTTCTGTTAGTTACAGTATACCATCCACCTGGTCTGTATTCAAAATTCCTATCAGAGTTTTCTGAGTTTACATCAGAGTTAGTTTTTAGTACAGATAAAATCATTATACTGGGAGATTTCAATATTCATGTAGACGTAGAAAGTGACAGCCTTAAAGAAGTGACATGTCTCCCAGCATGTGAATGAACCCACTCACTGCTTCAATCATATCCTTGATCTTGTTCTAACATGTGGCATTGAAATTATTAAAATTATTGTAATTTGACATTATTTTTGGGTTGTGTAGCCTGATGACCGCAGTCATCAAACCCCAACTTAAAAAGCCGAATCTTGATTCAGATGCTTTGGCCAATTATAGACCCATATCAAACCTTCCCTTCATTTCTAAAATCATTGAAAAAGCAGTAGCAAACCAATTACACGACCATCTGCATAGGAATGGTTTGCTTGAAGAGTTTCAGTCAGGATATAGAGTTCACCACAGCACAGAAACAGCGCTGGTTAAAGTCTCTAATGATATTCTAATGGCTTCAGACAATGGATCAGCCTCCATACTTCTCCTCTTAGATCTCAGTGCTTCATTTGACACCATTGATCATAATATTTTATTACAGAGACTGGAACATGAAATTGGCATTAAAGGAACTGCACTAAGGTGGTTCAAATCCTATTTATCAGATAGACATCAGTTTGTTCATGTTAACAATAGCTCTTCCTCACGCACTATAGCCAGTTATGTGGAGTTCCACAGGGCTCGGAACTTGGACCAATCCTCTTCACTCTATATCTGCTTCCTTTAGGCAACATTATCAGGAAACACAGCATCAATTTTCACTGTTACACAGACGATACTCAGCTGTATTTATCAATGAAGCCAAATGAAGTTAGTCAGTCAGACTGCAGACATGTCTAAAAGTCTGCAGTCTATCTAATCATCTGATCCGTCTGAATGGTATTACTTTGGCTTCCAGCTCCACTGTAAGAAATCTTGGAGTAACTTTTGACCAGGACATGTCCTTTGTCCCTCACATAAAACAAGTCAGTAGGGCAGCTTTCTTCCACCTGAGAAACATTAGGAAAATCAGAAACATCCTCTCTCAAGAGGATGCAGAAAAACTAGTCCATGCATTTGTAACTTCTAGGCTGGACTACTGTAACTCATTATTATCTGGATGTCCAAACAAATCTCTGAAAGGCCTTCAGTTGATTCAGAATGCTGCTGCACGAATATTAACAGGAACTAGAAAAAGGGATCACATCTCTCCTGTTTTAGTTGCTCTTCATTGGCTGCTGGTAAAATTCAGAATAGAATTTAAAATCCTTCTCCTAACATATAAAGCTCTTACTGGCCAAGCTCCATCATATCTCAGAGAGCTCATAGTTCCTTACTGTCCTAGTAGGCCACTCCGCTCTCTAGATGGAGGTTTACTTGTGGTTCCTAGAGTCTCCAAGAGAAAATCAGGAGGCAGATCTTTCAGTTATCAGGCTCCTCTTCTATGGAACCAACTTCCAGTATCGGTCCGACTCTTTAGCAATTTTCAAGACCAGGCTTAAAACTTTTCAGTATGACAGAGCTTATAGTTAAAAAGTTAAAGTTCATCTACTCTTTAGCTATGCTGCTATAGGCCTAGACTGCTGGGGGAAGTACTGAGCACCTCTCTCTCTCTCTCTCTCTCTCTCTCCTTCCCCCCTCCATGCGCTGACATATCAATAACCATGCTTCTCTGAAATCCCTGTTTCTCCCAGTTCTAAGCATGTGTACTGTATTTACTAACCATGTTTCCCAAAGCCTCTGTCTCTCCCAGTTCCTCTCCTCTCTCTCCCTGTCCTCATCCTGCAGGTGATGAATCATCACCATCCCATGTTCCTGCAACGCCTGCTGCTCCCACATCTGCATGAACTCCATCCAGCAACATTTCTATGAACTTCATGCAGCATCATATGTTCCTGCCTACACCTGTTTTGAATATCCCCTCCTCCTATTCTCATCTCTCCCTACTCTACCCAACTTTGCCCCTCCGTGTGTGTCTCTCTCTCTCTCTCCCTCCCTCTCACCCTCTCTCTCTCCCTCTCTCAATCCAATCGGTCGAGGCAGATGGCCGCCCCCCCTGAGCCTGGTTCTGCCCGAGGTTTCTGCCTCTTAAAGGAAGTTTTTCCTTGCCACTGTCACCAAGTGTTTGCTCATGGGGGGATCTGTTGGGTCTCTTTAAATAATTTTATAAAGAGTTTGCTTGATGTAACTTTGTTTTGATTTGGCGCTATATAAATAAATCTGATTTGATTTGATTTGAAGATACAAAACCATAACCGGTAAATAACATTCACCTGATGTGATCTCATCTTCTACTATTGTTTTTCTTATCAAAGGTATTTTCATATTTTCTCCTCCTCAGCATATCCAAAGCATCATGCAGGCCTTCAACGACAACAACGTCACCTTCATGGTGCGAGGTCTACAAGTGTTGGTGATGCTAGCTGACCCAAATGGAGGTAAAATCAGCACAGCACCCACCCAGTCTGCTTTTAAAACTAAAATTGTTTTTTTAAAATGATAATTGCATGTTATTGATTTATTTTCAACGACTAGGTCTAATTGCTAATGACTCAGCAGCTACAGCAGCAGAGACCGGTGCGTTCATGTATCATACACCTGCAGTTTTCTGTTTGAAGAAACACAAACCTCTTTGGTTTCTTTGCCATTTCCTTTTCCTGGTCCCCTAACAACTCAACCACTGATCCAGTGTCAGCCTGTCCTGATGGAAAGAAGCCTGAATATATTGAATGCAAGCATGAATGTATGGAATGAAGTTTGAGTGCAGTATTTCCTCTAAAGAGGCCTCCATTCTAATAGAGAGTCTCTTTAATAGCCGGTTGTGTCGGCGATTTGCACATACAAAAGCCTCTCTCCAATAAACGCCTCCTTTTTTCCTTCCTGGAAAAAAACAAACAAACAAACAAAAAAACAGGTAGTGCCATTAATTGACTGTAGCTACTTTTACTATGATATCTGGTGTAAGGAGAATGCTAAATAAGGGCCTCTATAATATTAGCCTTCTTTCTAATAAAGGCCCGACAACTCTGGGGCTGAGAAAGTCAAAGCCCCCAGCCACTATTAGAGGCAAAACGGTACTGTACTTCACTCCATATATTCAGACTTTCATTCAATGTATTATAACTTTCATTCCAAATTTTCAAATTTCACAATATGTATAAATCATTTCCATTTAACTGAGTTGACTCTGATCGGTTTGATATTTTCTTTCTACTTCCTTTCTATATTAGTTCCTGCAAAACTAATTGTCTCGATTTCTTCCATTTCAATAAATGGCTGCTCAGATAATGCCTTTTGGGTGTATAAATTGGTATATTTCTGTGTGGGAATCCTCCAGGTTACCACAGAGCAGCTGAAGGTCCTGGTGTTTGGGCTTTAGCCATCATTTTCCTAATCAGCATCATCGCCACAGGCTCCTTCATCCTCTTCAAGTTCAAAAGGTGAGACACATTACAGAGCTGCTACATGTCAGTCCTGACAGGCAGTTAAGACTGGGGTCAAACATTGCAGTCTACAGCAACCATATCTAAGGATGTTTAAACACACAAACTCTCATAGGTTACATACAGTATGTCTTCTACATTTCATCAGATATAGCGTTTTGTTGCACACCTATAATATTTTGCATGAAAATTGCTACTTGATCTATAGTTTGAGACATCTTTGGTAACTGCATGTGTTATCACGACAATAACCCGCACGATAACCAGAATCATGTCCCCAACACAAACATTCACCAAAAGTCACTTGAATTTAAATGTGCAGTTTAAAACTCCAGGCCCATCTTATGAGAACAACAAATCCCACAGTCCTTGGATGAGGACTGAGGATGCCTATCCCCCGCTGTTTTTTAGGAAGCTTCCAGGCAATCGCAACGTCTACGCCCAGATGCACAATGAGAAGGAGCAGGAGATGACCAGCCCCGTCAATCACAGTGAGGACACCCAGCACATCATCCAAGGCGAGGAGTTCATTGACGATGACCTGGACTCGCAGACCCTAGGTAACGCAGGAGGTAGTCCCGCCTTCTGTTCCCTTATAAGGACTACCACTAACCACTGCTACTAAAAACCAAGCCACTAACACCAGCAGCTAACACACACCAAGGTACTGGAGGACTTCCCCTTTTTCATCATTCTAACTGGTGCATTAAGAGAATAGTAGCTTTGAAATTCATTTTGAATTTTTTCCTTTAAATAAAAAGTTAGTCGTAAGGCAACGGGTGGTCATCACAAACCATCTCAGACTAATAGTGTGTTGTACTCTTATTATATATACAGTATGTCGTTTTTAGGTCGTCTTATATTTAAGGTTAAAGGTCCCATAGAGTCGAAAGTGTGCGGACCATGTGGTGTTTGATTATAGATCAGGTCGAGGTTCTAAATGAATTTTATGGAAGAATCAAAAGTCCACAGACAACTGCTGATAGCCTGCATTTGGAAACTGAGCCTTAAAACCAGCCGTCAAGACTGTTACTTTGTGATGTCATGACGTATGAGTCACCGACCCCTCCAGCATTGTTGGACCCTGGCAGGATTTGTTTTCCCTGAGTGTTGACCTGAAATCTGCTTCAGTCCGATCATTGATTTGTACATGCAGATTAGTCCAAATAGTTGATGGTTTAATGGGTCTCAAATACATCATGATTTAATGATATGCATATTCTGACCAGTGACTCCAAAATGTAATGTGCAGTTAATTCCAATGGAAAAAAGATAGCCAAGAAAGCCAAGATAAATCCAGCTTGAGGGAATAAGAAAATTTTCTTTTCTGCTTTAGAGAATGATTTTATTTTTGAAAATGTGCTTTTTCTACTGCATCATCAGTGGAAGTGACCAACATTTGAAATGTTACCATAGAAAGATTATTGTTTGCATGGATTTATTTTCTTTTGCTACAAACTGTTGTCTGCATTGAAGTTACCCTGTGGAGTTTTTGACTGCACTTTGGAAAAGTGACTTTGAGGACAGAACCCGATTTAGTTTTCACAGTTGATTGGAGACTTCACAATTTCACAAAAAATTAGTTGATTCAAGCTTTTCATATACTTTCCGCTTTTTCCTTTTGCGGGGGCAAACTATTTTACTATCCTTTTTTTTCTTTTAGAAATTAAATGGTACATTTTCAATCAAAAACAGGTTTAGGTGAACAGTGCTGGTGTTAAGATAATAAAATATTGGTCAGTGTCACAGTGAGTGTTGGTGAAAAACACCACAGGGTACCTTTAACCTTCAACACAACTCAACCACATGTCCAGATGTGGAGTTGACAGTGTTAGCCGTTGCTCATTCATTCGCCTCTGTCCTTTGTCTTCTTCCCTCTTGTCACCAGGCAACCATTCAGGTGTGGTCCTGAGCATCAACTCCAGAGACCTACACAGTTACCCAACCAGCTGATGGCTGCCGTGGCAACGCTAACCAACTAGCCTAGCCTAGCCGAGCTGGCTAACGAGCACAGGGACTCCACTTTGCCTTCCTCCTTCTCGCTCTTCTCTTCCTTTCCTTTTCCTTCTTCTCCTCGGATACTTCACCTCCACTCCTCAGCCTCCCTTCAGCTCCAGCTTTGATGAGATTTTTGTGGGTTTTTTCTTTTTTTCTTTATCTTTTTTTTTCTGGAGGGGCTGAGCCTGGTGGATCTATGTCTCCCTCATCTGTCCTTATTTTTATTTTTTTATTTTTTATGTCGCTCCCTCTCAGCTGTTACGGGATGGGGAGGCGCTCCGCTTTACCTAATGTGTTTTACTTCTCTGCGACCCACCCTCCCCCACCCCAGGCCTCCACAGCCCTCTTCGGCCTGCAC
Source organism: Remorina albescens (assembly GCA_034769265.1). Lineage (NCBI taxonomy): Eukaryota > Metazoa > Chordata > Actinopteri > Carangiformes > Echeneidae > Remorina > Remorina albescens. The sequence continues at coordinate 3,940,184 of CM068495.1, read as the reverse complement.
TGACTCCTGGTGAGGACGGAGATCACACTAAGGACACTCACTCATTTGTGTTTGGAGGAAAAAACAATTAATTAAATCTGTACGTACTTTGTCTTGAACACTTGTAAACACTCAAAATCAGCAAGCATGACGCACTGCACTGGTTTACAGTAATATTCACACTCAAAGAGGGTTGAACCAAGAGGCCTCAGTTACTGAAAGTAGTTAGTTGTCAAAGACTGGTGGGCTAATATGATACAATTTTATTTTTGCCCCCCCCCCCCATTTTATTGTATTCGCTCTGTGCTTCCCACATTTACTCGACACTCTCTCTTCAAAGGCAATAATAATCTTTCCCCGATGGAATGTACAAAAAGATAAACCCTTGATATTTTGCATATGAAGAGAGGGCGATGTTGCACTTTCTTAAAAATCCAGGTACGCGGGTACTGGAGAGTTCACTATACTGTATATTCACAAACCTTTCATCAGCAAACACACATGGCAAAACCCATCTCCACACATCTTCTCACTCACACAAGTTGAGTGTGTGATGTTTGAGAATCAACGCCACCTCTGGTAGGAGCACATTGTCTGTCCCGTGGTGCCTCAAGCAGCAGGAGTTAATCTGCTCAGTGACATGACTTTATTTATTTCTAATAACAGTCCACCCCTTCTGCATCCTCCTTCCCACACACTGGGTCAGACTTCGTTCCCCTGGAGACAAAAGATCGCTGTCATGGAGGGAAGGTGTAGTTGATATATTTTACTGTATCAGCCTATATTAGGCATAGTCCATGGTGGAATCACGTCTCCTTTAAAGGTTTGGTTTGTTGTATGTAAATGTGTAAATATGAACAATCTCCACTTTGGACATACTCCCTTTGACGTGTGTGAGTGCTTTATCACAGCTACTGATATACACTGCGTTTTCTGACTGCCCCTTCACTGAGTTTCATTTGTTTCCTGTTTCCTCTGCACCATTTCCTGCTAATTTTATGCTCTTCATTAACTGAAATAGTTTCATGCTCACAAGCAAAGTGACAACCATGTATATGGATATTTTTGATACACTTTTTTTCCTTAGTACGTGGAAACACTGATGAGTGTCTGTTGCTTTGTTGGATTGCACTAATGATGGAAGCAGTGCTCTCAACATGTACTGAACAAGTCTGCACTCTAAGTCAAACTGTCTTTGGGTAAAAGGCCTTTATAGATGACCACTTCTAACCTGAAGTCCATACATACTTCACCCTTCATTGGTTCGTCATGTATCTGATGCAGCGGATCACGTCCACTTGTTCTGATTTACACTTTAATTCACCTTTTGTACATATTCTGCTCATGTTCAACTTGTTCTTAATTTTCTAGTGATGTGTTGTTATTGTATTAATGTCCTCTTTAACAAAGGGGAAAGTGGGAATTATACTACATTATAATAGTAAGGGCGTTTCACAGATGATGGGACCGACTATGTAATTTTGACCGCACTGGGTTTTTTGTTTGATTTGTTTCCTCTTTCTGCTGTTTGTTTAATCTATTGATTCTATTGATTTTGGGATCAAAACAATTGTGTGTCCTTATCAGGAAGCGCAGCGCACTCAACCTGCATCCTGGAATAAATCACTCTCATAACTTGTATGTCTGTTGTTGTTTTTTTGATTGATTTTCATACTTTCAGGTGGCAACAAAGGTTGTAGCCACTTTTTTTTTTTTCCCAATTTGCCACATATTAAGAATCATCACAACCTCAGCTAAATATATGTTACTCAGTAATGACTGTTCACTGTAATAGGAAATCATAGCTCCTCAGAATAACCAAAACAACTTCAACACAAAGTTCCACGTGTCTGTGTTGTTCTAGAGCTGATTTGAAGTTTCTATCTTTATCTGATCAGGAGTTTTGCTTCTTTTGAGCAGTAATGATGAAAAATCAGCTCCAAAGCCTAAATATGCTGTTAATGTTATTGTCCATGTCTGTCTTTATTCTGTCAACACAGCAATTTCAGACCAACTTCTCCTCCCCACTTTAGCATAGAGGAACAGCCAATAAAGAGACCGAACTGCTTTTTCTCTTTCATCAAATTACACTTTAAAATTAAAAGTGCTTAACAGCTGCATGTCTCCATTTCTCATCTCATCACGAGTTCACCGGAAAAAAACACACAACTGTCTATATGAAAAAAAAAAAAAAAAGCCACAATAAAGAACCTACCAGACTGAAATAATTAGCATTTTAACTTGACTCGGCAGACTTTAAAACAGGCCCAGAAATAAAGACAGAGAGCTGTTTGTCAGGAGAGTTTATTCATTTATAAACAAGGTTGTCTGTCACCAAGTTGGAGACCGTCAGAGATATACAAAAGAGTAGAAAATGTATAAGGTGCAAAAACAAACACTGATGCATGACTCTGTACCCCCCCCACCCCCCCCACCCACAAAGCCAAGCTACTAAATGTGCAGCAGGTTCACATTTACTGACGTCAGACCTCCTGCTCAGTTTACATGCCTTGCTGATCTGACAGGGAATCATAATGAACTAAATACTTGTAGATATAACTCCCCTGTCCTCATGCTAACAGTCTGCAGTCTGCAGACCAGTGGGGTATTCATCTGAGAGCAGGAATGGGACAGAACATATTTACAAGGTTGAGTAGCAGTGGGAACTGTTTGTAGCTGATTTCCAAAGTCTGGCAATAGTGCATGCAAACACTACTTCTGTCCATCAGCAGACAGAATCTACATGGCTGCAAAGAGGAAGCAGTGGAATCTAAGTCCTGATCAAAAAAGCACCATTAAAATGTGGCAAGTGATGTGTGCGTGTGTGTGTGTGTGTGTGTTTGTGTTTGAAGCAGTCTGAAAAATGGATGTCACAGTCTGGTCGATTTAGAAGAACAGCAATACAAGTTTTACAGCAAATGTCCCTGTTTTAGTCAGTGTATTGTTGATGGTTTTGGATGTGCCTTGCAGACATTGAGATCACGCACGCGCGCGCGCGCACACACACACACACACACACACGTGTACTTCAATCTTTGTAAGGATGCTCAGTGGATGATAATAAATAATCTGTTTTCCAGCCGCTTACCCAAACCATCATCACATTTAAATTACAAACCCAAGCCAAAGTCTTAACTCTCAGGACCAAGTGAATCGTCCTCACTTTGAGGCTTGAGGCTCACTGGATGTGTTGCATGTGCTGTGGAACATAATTGTTTTCATGTCAGTGTTAGCGGGTTCGTGTTGACCTGCCCTGACATCACCCATTGGTTTGGGAGCTGCCTCTAATTTGTCATTTGAAACCAAAACCAACTATATTTGGAGGAGAATCTGTTGGGCCTGCTCTATATGTAAAGAGCCTTGATGTAACTTTGTTATGAATTGGTGCTATACAAATAAATCTGACTGAGAAGGACATTACCTGATCTACACAGCAGGTCACCGTTTGTGGTAGTCTATCAATCACAAGGTAGCCACGCCCCCTGACACTCGTGCTTTATGGTCTATTTTCCTCTAAACAGAGCCGTCATTTAAAAACCGAATATCATGTCGTATTAGACTTGAAACTAGAGACTGAGACCATGAACTCATTGGGAAAACATTCACTGAGCTAATGAATCAAGAGAGAAGTAGGGCAATTTTCCCATAGACTTAAATGCAATCTGACATCTTTCCACAACCAGTGGAGTTGCCCCCTGATGGCTGTGGGACAGAATGAAGTATTAAGGCACTTAAACGTTGGCTTCACTTTACAGGCCCAGAGTCACTCTATGATTCAAGCAGAGACATGTGATTCGTGTGCCGTGTGTGTAGGAGCTGCGTAGCTGTGCCATGTTAGCTGGCAGCAAAGAGCAGACACTAAGGCTGGTACAGCTGTTTGATAGGGATGAGTTACGAGATCTGGCTTCTCACCTGTTTCTTTAATGTGTGATGCTCATGTAACAGCAAAATAGACTAAAATACCTGTTGATGCCAATGTAACGTCATACCATGAAAAAAGAAGCCTTTTAGCAGCTGCGTGTCAGACAGAAACTTTTACTGCCAGAACTACGTCAGAAATGACTTTAAATTGAAGAGAAGTGGAACATTTAGCTACAACTGAACTCTGTGTAAAGAGACAGAGTTGCAGCAGCAGACATGCAACCAGTGTGTTTTCCCACAGCAGATCAGCAACAACAGCCACGATGCACATCCACTGTGATCCCGCCACGAAATTCGAAATTTCTAATGAAATTTCCTGGCACGAAATATCCTCCTCACAAAGTTGTACACACACACACACACACAGTCACACATATATATATATATAACACACAGTCAGACACAGGGCTACAGTAGAGCAGTGGTGTGATTACGGGAACAGGACTGCGGCTCTTAGATGAAGGACTGTCTGTCAAGGTTTTTGATCTTTCCAAATCTATGAATGAGCCTGACCTGCTTGAATTTCAAAGTGCTAACACACACACACACACACAGTGTCAGGGTCCAGCTACAGGCTCCACAATGATAGAGATCCATCATCATGCTGAGGGTTTATTCAAACTCTAAAACAGCCTGGTTAAAGTGGCACCAACACATGGTCAGCCGGTAATTTCTGATTATGATGACCAGGTAAGGGAAAACGCTTAAGCTGGAAAATTCTTCTGATTTATGCATCAAGTCTATTGTTATTATTATATATCAAATATATGTTTTCATGCGCAACCTGTCTTAGCAACAAATTGGCCATAATTCATTAACCGTTAGTCCAATCAGACAGATTATGTCTGTGCATGTTTGGGCAAAGGGACCAAGGGAAAAGCCTTTCAAGCCTGACTCAGAGGAGGCACCACAAATACCAGAGACGCGTCCCTCAAACTCTGTAACGAGATCCTCACTGAGGACTTCTTGTTCAACTTCAGGAACATATAAACCAAGTTCAGGTCAAATCCATTAAAAAAAGGGGGAGAGATGGTGGAATATTTAGAGTGTATTTGGCCTCAGGGCTTTAAACAGAATTCAACACAGGTCGAAGCGACTTTGCTCAGCTTTGCTAAACAAGATTTTTTGCTGCTCTCTGATCTAATCTCAAAAGAATGAGCTGCTTCATTCTGTTGGAGGCAAAAGGACTTGAACCGGGCACCCTGTATTTTCTTTTATTTTGCTAATGCTGTTTGATACATTACTGTCAGAAATGATTTTCGCTACATTCATCTGACTTTGGTGACATGTTAGCCATTCTCTATTTAGGCAGCTTCTAACAAACACTGACATCTCAAATGTCACTGAAAGTCTGTATCAAATGCTACAGCTGTCGTTGCTGTGAGCAATGATAATTGTATTTTAGTCATTTGTTACTTTCTATAAACTTACACTGCTTTTATGCCTTTTATGCTGTCTCCTCTATTATGGCATCTTAATTGTGATTTAATGAAAGAGACTGTATTTGTTTGAACATGTGTCCAAACCATTCAGTGTGTTTTAAATAAAGTAACTGCTTCTTGAAATAACCCTTAGCCAAGAGCTGCATTGTTCCTCAGCTAGTGTGTGTAATGACTTTCGTGCACTTTGTTTTCCGATGCTGACACCCATGAACAAACCATTAATTTACCAAATTCTACAAAAAAGCCTTTAAATATATCAACATAAATAAACAAAGGGAAGCTAGTATTTCCTTTAAACATTTACAAATAAATACTTGGTTTTGACTTTGATTTTTTTTTTTTTTTTTTTTTTCTAGACACAAACTACTGGAAGATTTTGAGTGAAAAAAATGGTGTTTGGTTAAAAAGAAAGACGGCACAGTGGACAACACCTGACGCCCAATCCTGTCCACGTAGCCTTTAAGAGTTTAGAAGTTAAAAACGGTTGCTATGTCTGTACACTGTGGTACTTACAGTGCACTAAAACCAGCCATGTGTTTTGGTTCATGTGAATATGATTGTGTCATCCTCCGCGCTCTTTGTTGGTATGAACAGCTATAAATAAATATATAGACAATTTCTTAAAAAGAAAAAAAAACAAAGATATTAAAAGTAAAATGGATGTGAGGGGTTGAGCGGTTTATGTGCCATTCTTCTGCTCCCATTCCTGCAAAACAAAGAGAAACAATTAGTTTGTGTCCTCTGTACTTAGCATCTCTTTGATTTTCAGATTATCAATAACATCTTGTTTAGATTATATACAGAAACATCTCAAATGAAAAATCAACTATCTCAGATAATTACAATATTTATAATACAGAAATTTTCAATTTCCAAAGTAGACTAATATGGACAGTAGTATTACTGTCCTAGAGTCTCCAAGAGTAAATCAGGAGGCAGATCTTTCTGTTATCAGGCTCCTCTTCTATGGAACCAACTTCCAGTATCGGTCCGACTCTTTAGCAATTTTCAAGACCAGGCTTAAAACTTTTCAGTATGACAGAGCTTATAGTTAAAAAGTTAAAGTTCATCTACTCTTTAATTATGCTGCTATAGGCCTAGACTGCTGGGGGAAGCACTGAGCACCTCTCTCTCTCTGTCTCTCTCTCTCTCTCTCTCTCTCCCCCTCTCTCCCTCTCTCTCTGCCCCCTGCATGTGCCGACATATCAATAACCATGCTTCTCCAAAATCCCTGTCTCTCCCAGTTCCTCTCCTCTCTCTCCCTGTCCTCATCCTGCAGGTGGTGAATCATCACCACCCCATGTTCCTGCAACGCCTGCTGCTCCCACATCTGCATGAACTCCATGCAGCATCATATTTTCCTGCCTGCACCTGTTTTGAATATCCCCTCTTCCTGTTCTCATCTCTCCCTACTCTACCCAACTTTGCTCCCCCCCTGTGTGTGTGTGTGTGTGTGTGTGTCTCTCTCTCTCCCTCTCTCAACCCAACAGGTCGAGGCAGATGGCTGCCCCCCCGAGCCTGGTGCTGGCCGAGGTTTCTGCCTCTTAAAGGAAGTTTTTCCTTGCCACTGTCACCAAGTGCTTGCTCATCGGGGGATCTGTTGGGTCTCTTTAAATAATTTAATAAAGAGTTTGGTCTAGACCTGTTCTATATGTAAAGTGCCTTGATGTAACTTATTGGTTGCAGCTTTTAATTACTGAATCCAAGTATTTCATTCAGTCCCATTGCCAGTGGTGTAAAAATCAAGCACCTTGCTATACAGTCTGCCTTTACAAACATTTGTGGAATAATAGACACCCTATTATTCCTATTATTATTCTAAAGAGCTAACTGAATTCAAGTTTGGTACTGTAATAGAAAGCCACTATTGCGACAAGTCAATTTGTTAAATACCCCCCCACAACCCCTACTTATCCCATGAGTAGCTCTAAGTGGTCTAAGAAGCACAGCAACTCAGCCAATCCTTCAGATGATCGTGTCTGGTGTTCTGAACAATGTCAAGGTATACTCTGTATTTATACTGAGTGAATGGTCACATAACCAAATCACAAAAGAAATATCTAGTATTTTTAGATACTGGATTTGACATTTTTAATGAGCTGTAAGGTGCAATTTTAAAAAAATTGAAAGAAAACCCCGTGAGCTTTGACCTTAGCCTTTCTGAGGACATGACCACGAACAGGTGAGGCCTTCTGACCACCCTGCTGTCGGCGGAGCAGCGAGGCGCTGTTGACTGGCAGCGAGCAGGACTCTGTGTCACTGGTGTCGCAGCTGGAGAAGGGAGAAGACTCCTGTGTACGTCTCAACATTGACGGTGACTGCACACACACATACACAAAATGAAATAATAAGCCCAAATTAAGAAGCAAGATTTGGATTTTGAGCTGCTGTTGAAATATCTAATGAGCCACAAATGAACCACGAAGAGAGACCAGGAGTTCTGACCTGAAGGGCAGAGGAGCCAGATTTTGGTTCAATGGTCAGGCCCAGGGTGACCCCTCCGCTCAGGGCCTTCTTCAGGCTCTCCTTCACCTCTGTCAGCTCGAGCTCCAGATTTACTCTCTCCTGCTCCTTCTGCCGGCAGTCCTCCTCCACCTTCTTCAATCGCTCCAACAGGGAGCCATGAGAGCGTTTGCCTAGAGACAAAGAGTGGGGAATTTATCTTCAGAAATCTGCTCAATGACTCGCATATATCTAAATTAAAGACTCTTCCTTTTACCTGTTGCAGCCTCCACAGCAGTGCGCAGGTCTGTCCTTTCCTTTTTCAGCTGGGTCAAGTGGTTTCTGATTTCCTGCTTTTTCTTCATCAGTTCTTCCTCCTTGGCCTGCAGACGTTTAGCATCTGCCTCCACACGGTTCTTCCCATACTTGCACTGCTCTACATCTGCACAACAAAAATGGCAATTGGCAATTGAACAAAATCGATGTTGCACATGAGAGTTAAAGGTTCATCTCCCGTTTAACCATAATCCTAAATGAATTTATAATCCAAATCAATAGTAAATTATTTCAGCAGTATGTTTGAGCCAATTCATTTGAAATATGTCCATGAAGGCGTCTTTCTGGAGATATCCGTCCATGAGAGAAGGATGGAAAAACATACATACATAGGTACATAGGAAACGTAAGGAAACAATTTCATCACATCAAGACTAGGTTGAAAATCTGGGGATATTGCTGGACCATGTATGGTCAATGGGCAAAATTAAGGCTGCGGCTAGAACTATAGAATAGCTTCAAAAAATATTTGCACGATTATGGGAGAAAATTTTGTCCCATTAGGACACCGTAGAGGCATGAACTGCACAGACACTGAAATTGAACCCACAAAAGTACACCATGCCTTCCCTTACTGGAAAATACACTGAGGAAAACCATCCAACATAGTGTGTGTTTTTGTATTCCTGTGATTTTTGCTTCAATCAAACCACCGCTGACATTTTCAAATTCAATACCCTCATTTGACACTGGAAATATGAGAATTGTGTGGCATAATCTAAATCCAACATGACACATATTTGGTATTTCCATTCCGACATTTGGAGGAAAGATAAGCTACATAGGCGGTTACAACTGTGCTAATTCACACATCAGACAAAAAAAATACTATTCTGCACCACAGGGATTAACACAACCATGAGATGGGCCCTGCTCCTATTACATCTGTTTGAATGCTAACCCAATGCTGGCTCACATACGTCAAACAGATTGTCTCTAGGGGAGGATAGGTTTTAGGTTTTAAATTTATTTACTCCCCCCTGCTTAAACCAGCTGTACTTTGGACAGCCTGCATTTTCCAAATTGCGGTGGAGTACAGCTTTGCTAGAAAGCAATCAGTGGTGGCAAAGCTGGGACTGGGGAGCCAGACACACTGTCTGCTGCTCACTTACAGCACAACAACTGAAAAGGGTTTGCTACTGTCAGACGGTCTCAGGTTATTGATATTTCAACTTTGACTTGGAAATTATAGAAAAGCCTGCTGCTTGTCCTAGTTTATACCGGAGAAGGATGATGAACTCTGATATCAGTACTGTAGTACCACCATGTGGAGTTGCATCTATTCTTTTTTTTCCTACTTACTGGAGTTGTTGCGTTTCAGGGAAGCTGTTCCATTTGTCCCAATGACTCCATTCTTTTTGGACTGGTTCTTTTGCTCTGCTTTCTGTTTTGATGACATCCCATTGATGATGGTGCCCTTCTTTCCCTTCAGCTGCTTCGAAGACAACAAGAAGATGGGACACTTCATATTAACTTTTCAACAAATCAGATAAATTATTGTCACATATAAACAACATACAAGAACATACCCTAATAATGCCAAAAATTGGATGGACAATTTGGCGATTTCCCTCCATATTAGTGGACCCATGGTTCAAATCTTTCGCCTTTTCCTGTCTGTCACTGTTCCTCTCATAATAAAACAATAAAAATAAAAAGGCAAAGAGATAACCTATCTATCTAAATGAAAGTGAAACTTAAAGAGACAGTATATGTACAGATTAGCTTCTTTAGATTTAAAATGTAATAGTAATTATATTGCATTAACTCTTTGGGTAACATTGGATGTAGTCGAACCAGATGTCAAGATGGCCATTCAAATAACTGGATTTGATAACAATCCCACAGAGATCGATAGATGGGTCAGTCAGTCAGAATTGAATAAGCTTCGAAAGTATGATTTTTAACAGCTGCTTGGTCTCTATCCAGTCTCTTATGCACCCACTTTCATCTCACTCCCACATTATTCTCCTCTCAGCCTGACCAGTTGAGGCAGATGGCAACCAAGCCATCTAGGCAAAGCTCAGTTCTGTCAAAGGTTTCCTACCCACTGCTGCCAAATGCTTACTCGTGGTGAGAATTGTTGGGTTTGACAACTGTCAACTGTCAAAGTCCGTAGCAGATCAGAAGCACCCCTCACTCCTCCTCAGATCTAGCTTTTCCAAATATGATCAAATCTGGATATGACCAAAATACAAACTGGAGGCTTCAAAACAGCTGTTCACAAACTAGACTACACATGGCATTACATGTGAGTGATATGTAGTTTTTGAAGCTTTTTAGGTGAATTGCAGTTTTTCTAGACCTTCATCATATCACAATTTCTTTCATGTTGAAAATAAAACAAAGACATATTCATGTTTAAGTAGTAAAATAAATACTGTTTCTAGAATAATAGATAAAACTAGACATGGAACAGCCTTTTTTGGCTTAACAGAGTTCAGTTGTTAATCATACTGCTATTCAGACCAGCTGAGGAAATACAATTTGCATTGTTAAAAGACTTCATCTTTTGTTAGACTTATAATTTTGGAGAAGGGTTAGCATCAAATATCTGAAGAAAACAAACACACATGCAAAAGTTTACTATTTTAAATCTGCATTCAATCATTTTTTTGGCAGATTTGCAACAGCAGAACAAATAAACAGAAAGTTGCTATGGTGGACACCCATGCAAATAATGGCCTGTGCACACAGCTACATTAACTTCTGGAGTGATTTGGAGAAGTTTGTGAGTCAAACAAAATGAAAAGCGGGCATCATTACAAATTTGTATTTGACATCTTACTTCCACTGAAAAGGTAAGTTTTCAACTTTTTTCAACAAGTATTTTTTTTAAGTTTAAACCAAAAAGAAAAAAGAAACCCATTTCGTTAATTGTTAAGAGTTGAGTATACACTGTGACTATCCTACAGTCCAACAGAAAAGGTTCAGATTAAAGAAGCAGTTTGTTAGTCACCTGAGTGGTGTCTTTAGTTTTAGTAGCAGCAGAGAGGAATTTAGAAGACATTTTAGAAACAGGGGTTTTGTAGTGGCTCCTAGAGGTGGAGGAAGAGGAAACAGAAGAAGGCTTGGGGCAGTTGCGAGCTGTGGCCAGCTTTGGTGATGGCATGTTCTCATAGAGTTCAGCATTCTCATAGGGCCGCTCGTCTTTCAGTCGACCACCTCCCGTGGGACTGGAGTACAGCGCCTGCAGGTCCTTGTGTTAGACCAGGAAAGCATGCAAGTGAGGCGAGAAGAAGAAAAGCAACACACAACAGGAAAGAAAGACTACACAGCTTAGACACACAACATCAAGTGTTGTATATGGATAGAGGTGGACTTAATTTTCATGACCATACACAGGGGGATCCAAATGTTTGACCCCATTGCATATTGATTTACTGAGTGCTCAACACTACTATTCCCGCTACTACAACTAGTGCAGTATTATACCACGGGAGGTCCTGTAACTGAAAGTGTTACAGGCAGTTAGGCTTACTGAATATATCAGGACATATAAAACTATAGGTGTTACAGCTTTCAGCAAGAACTGAAATTATTTCTCTCTGTAGGTCACATAGTCTAGAAAAATAAAGAGGGGAGTGATGACTTTAAAAACATCAGTCAATGGTGAAGTTCCTGGAACTTTAACATTCCTTTAAATAAATTTTTTTAAAGCGCGGTCCGTGGACAACCAATGGTGAGGTTGAGTAAAGTGAGTAAATTAGTTAAAATATCATGTTAAATAAAGCATTGGTGTCAACTATGATGGTACATTAAAAGCTTCACTGCCTATCCTGCAGTTTTGTGAGGCATAGACTGTACATCCCACAAGAATGAGTAGACAGCTGAATGAATCGGTTAAACTTCTTATTATATTCAGACCCTGGTTTGATTCCTGGTTGCTTTGGTGGACTGCGTTGCGTTTCTAGTCCTGCATTCTCTGCTTTATCACTGATCTATCCAACGAGGAAAAAAGAAAAAATGTTTTCACAGCACGTTTTGATGCATTTTCACAACAACAATACTTAAGAATCAGCCCTCGTGCTTTTTTGAATTTTTTTGGGAGTTCTGCGGTTCGTGAGTTTAATTTTAATGGCCTTGAACTGAATACATTTGAAAACTATTGCTTTAAATTCTTTGAAAAAAAGTTTAAAAATCAATTCCTACACACTGCACAACCTTAATCTACCGATGATGCTTGGGATATAATTAAAGCTTTAAAAAAGTAGTTAAATACACCTCTTTCATTAAGTCTGGTTAGTAAAAAGCAGTTAACAAGCAAGTCAAAATGGAGTTCAACCAAAAACTGTGTGTTAAGCTCCTTTAGCTCAGTCTTTGTACATCCATCCCCACTTAGCAGGCATGTTCTTACTGTTCCATTTATGGGCACATCGTCGTAGTGAAGTGCCATTCCAGTGGGGCAGGCGTAGCCGTTGACTGGGTTGTCCAGGTATGGGTTAGGGGACACAGCACGCTTACTGGTGAAACTGTGAGAAAAACACATGAACAACCATGAAATAACAATCAACATGATCTTAATCACCTGCTGGTGGAGCAGGGAGGACACACTGGTGCCACAGTGGGCCATTTCATAGCTCTCTTAGTGTAGAACTCCAGTGTTTTACTCAACTCAATCAGTGAGACTTATTTCATTTCAGAATTGAAGTTGAGTTTCTCATGATATGGTGTTTTCTGGAGTAGCTCGCTCTGAGTTTCCAGTTGCAGTTCTGTGTTTTGATACAAAAAAATTCATTTTGCTTTCACTGAATCTGCTTACTAGTTATTTTTGTTTAGCCTTGTTTTATTTTTCCATTTCTTTCCTCCCTCTTTGACTTCAACTGGAAATAAAACAACATTGTATTGACAAGGTTGTTATATCATAAAGGACATTAGGCCTGCTACCATCGTCAATCAGCAAATTAAAACATAAAAAACTTTGATGGAAGTGTATTGAATTTGGTGGCATCTAGTGGCGAGGTGGCAGATTGCAAATAACTAAATATTTCTCACCCCTCTTTACAAGCATGCAGGAGAACACCAGGTGTGTGTGTATTAATGTGTAGTCAAAGATATTCATTACTCATTAACAACACATTTGTTCTGATGTAACTGTAGAAAGTTCTGAACACCTAGCAGTAGCAGAACTGTCCAATTATTTTTCTTACATTTTTGATTTTGTTGGCAACAAGCTTATCTATTATCAGCCTGGTTATACATTAGTGGACACAGTTATGAATTCTGTTTTTGATTAACTTAACCCTACACGCTGGTCCTTTAAGTCAACTTCTGCTTTTAAACCCTGCTTAAAAAAAATGCTTGTTTTAGCTAAATGCTTCATGACTTGATCCGACCATCTCACAGTCTGAAAGAAACGATATATCAGTAAATAAAAAAAGACAAAAAATGTGTGTCCCTCACCAGAAAGACTGCTTGGCCAGCTGGATGACATTGGCAGTGGTCTCGACATCGATGTAGTCATAGTGCAATGTCGCTGGGTCTGTGGTGGAGCCAGTCTCTGCCAATAAAACACCCAACCAGCGACCCATTGCCTCAGAGGAGGAGGCCTGTAGGACAAGGGGCAAAAGAATGTACAGCAATATGAAACCATTTTCAAGTAATAACTTTAATTCTTTTTAAAAAGTGTAAATTAATTTAAATTTGAGGCTCCTCTGAATTATTGTATGAAAAGGCTACGTCTTGCATTTCATCATCCATCAAAGGTTCAGTTATGATCTGGTCTTACAGGGAAAATGGAAGCAAATGTCTAATATGTGTGATGACTACATGAGTGGAAAGATTCAGAACAAATGGTAAATGGAGGTTGCTTGTACACACGCTTTAGAAGGGAGAGATTAAGAGGAGTAAGACAGAAAACATGACAAGAAGGGTTTGCTGGTAGTAGTTTAACTGCATTTTAATATAGTTTCGGACACTGGGATACATATTTCCTCTTGACATTGAACACTGTCTGCATTCCTGATGAAAATCTTACCTCCAGTACAGCCACCTCTTGGCTGTTACGAAGCAGACGGAAGGCAAAGGGGTGTTTGTGGTCGAGGCCGGGGCTGACCTCGCAGCCCCGAAGAGGCAAAGAGGCAATGTGACTCTTCAGGTCATCCCGGTCTTTATGAAGGAGCAGTTGGTTGTCTTTCAGGCGACACCAGCGCTCCCGCCAGCGGTTATTGGATAGCACATTCAAGTAACCTGTCAATGAAAGCATAAACAGTCACCAAAAAACTGTTATTATTATATCAGTGATTCAACGATCAGCTGCTGATAATTACAATCTGATTTTCATTAACTATACCTTCAATCATCTGATTGGAATTTATGTTGCGTTAATACATAACTTTAGATTCAAATGTGTTGTTCCTGTAGATTCTTATTTCATGGGTATCTGACAAGATACATCAGCTATAATTTATGTTTGCAAAACACAGCAGTGAAGCAAACTGCAGCACAGACTGTGTAAGGTTCAAGTTAATTATAACAAAAATATTCTTTGAAGTAAACTGTATGATATAGAGCTGATTCAGTTTTTTTGTGACGACAAGGAATATAATCCAGCTCACTATTAACTTTGACGTCTTTCTTACCACATGTGGGTACATCTTCTTCTGCTGACGAGGTCTGCTCATCTGTGGAAGGCTTCTTCTTACCAAGCCCAATGATCTTTGTGATCTTCTTCCCAGCACCTTTTCCCACTGTCCCTGTCTTGTGGTCCGACTTTGAGCTCTTTTTCCCTTTTCCTGTGCCAGAAAGAAACAGAATGCAAATTCAATTCAGGGCTTAAATGAAGGGGAAATTTGTTCCTTTTTAGCGAGACCTCTAAAAGAGTCTAGATTCAACAGTAAATGACTAAGAGCAAGAACTTTGTTTAATCAGTCCGTTGTCAATTCAGAAACTTTTGGTTGGGAAATTACAACAGGCTCCAATCCCAGTATCCCCACTGGTCTGACCGGACCAATTTCAGCTGGCCTAGATTCCATCGAGGGCTGCACAATTAATCAAAACTGAAAGCGTAATATGGCCAAGTACTGGAATTTGTTTTGTTAGCAGTGTTTGCTCCATTGGTGTTGTGGTGCTACTGAGACACCCTGACCTAAAAACCATAACCTCCAGAGATAAAAGGACAATGTTTGTTTGGTACAAAACACCAAAAAACACACAATTTTTGAAAATGAAATTGAAAAAGAAATAAAAATAAAAATCAACATTCCATCTGCAATGGCCCTATTTCTATTCCCCTATCCTAAAGAGAGGGATGACGGTTCTGCTAGAAGAAGAGCATATGTCCATTCGTTTAAATGAGAAAATGCCACTTCTGCTTGGTTCACTTGTTTAGACTTTGTGGTCTGTAATGTACTTAAATGCAAATGAAAGATTGAATTACAGGAAACAAAGAAAAAGAATAAACATATAATGAAAGAGGAAGTAGGAGTCAACATATGTGAATATGTCACAAAAAATAAAACAAATGAAACTGCATGATACAAACACTGAAGAGACCGTGGAGAAACACTGGGGGAGGAAAATATAAAGCATTCCCCTTCAGTAATGTCATCGCCCTGAGATGGCTAGTCTGGAACAATTCAAGACACACACATGCACATGTAATAAAATACAGCTTATAATCACCACAGTTGGTTTTCACACAGATATTGTCTATGCCGAGCTGAGGAAAACAATAGTCACCTGAACTGATACATTAATGACAAAAACTGTTAGCGTTGCATTCTTTTTGGCCCTCAAAGGCTTTTGTTCCAACATTTTTTCCAAGTTGTGTTTTCCTCTCTGATATGATGTGACAACTACTGTGGCGATTGCCTTTATTAAATAGGAAGCCGTCTGTGCTCGGCTTCAGTCAAACGGTTTCTCTTGTAATATAGAAAGTATACAAACACATGCCACATGCAATGCAGGCCTGAGGCGGAAAGCAGACAAACAGATGTAAAAACGATTCTTAAAAAGAAGGAACCATTATTATGTTCCCTTGAGGGGAAAACTCTGATCAGGTGAATTTGATTCCAGTAAATCAGCTCTTTTTGTTACCAGCCGTGGAAAGAATGTGGTCAGTTAAGCCAAAAAGAGGATTGCAGGACTGAGCGATGTGTGAAGGAAAACCAAAACCTCTGGGGAAGTTAATGACATAATGCAAGTGACATTAGTGTTGCCATCCTATTAACAGCTGTCCAGTCTGTTAAGATAAGATGAGCAAAGATAAGTGGTTGAGCATCTGATACCCTTCTTCCAGAAAAACTTGTATGTATGCCCAGGTTTTTCATTCATTTAATTTCATTTTCAATCACTTATCCGTCAGAAACGCAGTGGGTGCAGGCACGGCCGACATATTGAGACATACAGAGATACCCATTTACACTCAAACTCACACTACAGGCACTTTAGAGTTGACATTCAATCTAGGCAACCTACAGAAACAGGGAGGACATGCAAACTCCACACAGAAAGGCCCCAGGCCCGGGAATCAAACCCATGATCTTCTTACTGTGGAGCGACAGTGCTTGCTACTATTACCACTGTGCCGCCTACCCAGGTTTTTTAACTTGCTAATTGATGCTTGTTCCACCACCAGGCAAGTTAACCTTTCTGTTCAGATGCTGGAAACACAACTGCATGGAATGACGTCGACACAGTTAAACAGACACAAACACAAACGCAAACACAAATGCACATACACACAGATTGCAGGAAAAGCAAGCTGTTGACTGGTACACAAATTGATAAACTGTTTCCAGCTCTCCCCGGTTGTTGTTCTGCTACAAGTTTCAGCATTTGTAAAGCTGTGTTTTTGCAGCAAACTATTTTTTCTGAGTGTAGTTGCGGGGATTTTGGTGTAATATAACGGGTATGTTACACCATCTGTGCTTTGAAAAGACGTTACAGCAGGAAAACAGAGCAAAATTAGCAAGTTCACCCCGTGTCTACGACAAACTCATGTGACTTTAGTCTGAATGCCAATTGTAGCCTTACCTTAACCCGTCCTGAACCGTTTGGTACAGGGCGTCCAGTACACATGAACGTGTATACCAAACGTGCTGAAAACATTACCACGTTAAAGCAAAGCGGAACAACTGGCCACTCCTTGTTTCCTCCAGGTGATGGAACACTATGGCAAAGCCCAGTATGTTGTTCTTGAGCCATAGGGTTAGCAACATAGCATTTTTAAAAAAATAAATTTTAATCTCAAATTAATTTTTAAACGACAATCTGACAAATGGAGAATACTAACCATCAGTGATGGAAAGAAAAACTGTTTAAGATTTAGTCCTAGCATCAGTAAACATGTCTCTAAATAAGGCACAAAACCACATCATTAGCTATAAATGCTTAAAAGGTCATGGACATAGATGTAAGAGATGTCTTCTTACTTGAAGGAGCTTTTGACTTTGTTTCCCTTCCTTACTGCATATACATTGTGAAGGTCATAAGGTCAACCACCTTCCACTGAATAATTAATCTGTACATCCAAGATACCACGGACCAGAAAGGTGAACTCACTGTGGAGCATTTTACATGGCTACATTAACCTCATACAGGAGGTCACTGCAGATTTTTATTCCTCTACTCCCCATATTTTCACAGCAATGACACATAAACTTAACTTACGCAACCACAGCTCTGAATCATAGCTCTGTGCTGACTCCATAAAAACCCAACTTGCTTAGAGATTTTAAATTAACTGCTGGTGGGAAATCTGTTTTAAACTAAATGCTGGAAAAATGAGAGAGAAAAAAAACAGAAAAACTTTTTACATTTTAGCTGATAATCCAAATAAATGGGCTGATGATTAAAATGAAATGTCTCTCCCTGAGGATTTTTGCCTGCTGAGTAAACACATGGTAAATAATCAGAGACTATTTCACCCATATTTCTTTGTTTCGGCATGCAGTTCTGCAGGGGAAGACAATCTCCGTGTGAAACCCATTGTAAATAAATCCAAATGCTCCTTCTTCATGCTTCATGCATTATTATTAAAGACTGGTCTGTTCCGCGCTTGTACATATAGTGCTCTGAATTATGAGACAGATTAAGGAAAGGCAGTTATAATGTCTCTTTTCAACTGTATCCAAGAAACAACAGTATTGATAATGTCCTAACCCTAAATTAATTTAACTTGCTTTGTAGTTTGCTTTAACAATACAACACTGGTCCTGCATGAGAGCAGTGTTGATGGGGATTTCACTCTCTAAAAATTAACCATTCACAGATGTTGAAATGTCACAAAAAGCTGATTAAACAACCCTGAGAGGGAGAGGGAGTGAAAAAACAGAGAAAACAGCAAGGAGGGCAAAGCAAATCAATTTAATTTTATCAATTTGTGATCAGAGAAAAATTGTAAGCGATATTGTTCTTCCAGAAATAAATTCACAAAGAGAAAACACATTTTTAGAGTTGTATGTCAGTATTTTTACTATCAATTAATTAATACTTATGATAGCAACCGTGAGAGAGAAACAGGAACATTGGAGAGACAAACACTATGATGAAGCCAACAAAGAAATTCAGCCATGGATTTATCAATGGTAGGACCAATATTAACCAGCCAACTCAGATTTAAGCAGATGGAAATTGCCTGTGTATTTAAATGTGGAGAATGCCAATGGTTTCACTAGATGGACTTAGACTCACAAACATTTCACTTTCCCAGGCCGATCAACAAAAGAGAGAGACGAGAAACTCAGATAATTTTTTTACCCTTTAACACCTATTTCAACCTTGTGTTTTTTGTTAAATTTTTTGTTTGTTATAAATACATGAACTGACGTCATGTTTAGCATTTTATCAATGCTAAACATGATGTCAGTTCACTGTAATTGAAGATAGTAGCTCATAAAAGAAGAAAAAAAAAAGATATTTATTCTTATTTTTACTGCTCATTCTTTTGAGCAGTAATGATTAAAATAAGCTCCAACACCTCTATTGCTCTAAATATCTTATTGTCCATGTCTTTATTCTGTCACTAGAATAAACTCAGACCAACTTCTTCTCACAGAATACAAAAATAAAGGATTGAGCCCATTTAATTTTGGTAAAATCGGCCAATACGAATGAGTCAACACGGTGGTTATTGTTCATGTTAACTACCTAGTTCGTCTTCTGTTTATTCCAAATGAACCAGAAAAGGAAAGTTTCTCATTAAGTGGATGAATCACTTCTGTTAGAACCCAATGTTTATTTCCACACAAAAAAAAAAATTTTACTGTGTAGCCTCACCTTGTTCTTTGTAGTCACTGTGACCGTTCTCGTGAGTTGCCTCAACATCGGAGCCTGGCCTGTCACATGATGCTTTCTGGGAGCAGGAAGACCATGCAAAAGAAAAAGATAAACAAGAAGGTACAAATTCATTAAAACTGTACTTTTTTGAAAAACAGACCAAAAAAAAAAATAGATAAAACAAACAAATCAGAACAACGCCCCAGCCCTTCACATACACACACACAAACACAGCTGTCTAATCACATTGTACATTGTAAATGAGCATCTGCATCAAGTTACAGATGAATAATTAGGCCAGGCTTGTGTTTGATGTGCCAAGTTGGGAATAGTTTGTCATTAAAGACCTTCTGATGTAGCTCATTTTCCACCACTAAACGCACATGCAAACAGGCACACACACATAAGTACCGGGTACAGTATTCCTCCAGTGTTAAGTGCTATTTTACTTTCTTCGGTTGGACCATTTATAGGGATGAGGACTGAAACCCAGTATTAAACAGGCCCTGGGGCAAAATTTTTTAAGAGTACATTCTCGATAAGCTCTGGGTGCTGAATGCACTTTTCAGCACACACGCGTACACACAAGTACACTATAACACACACACACACACAGACCTTGTTTATTGTGACTTCACAAAAACATATTCAAAATTTTGCTCTTTTGCTTAAGAAGACAGAATCTGGAAAGATTAAGTAAAAAGTTATAATATAATATGCAAATCATATTGCATATCATATCATATCATATTACGTGGGGTGTATACCAACACTTTGAAATTAGGTTAACTTGACAATAATCATGTGCCAATTTACAACGACATGAATGATTATTAACTTAAACTGACAAACGTTAGTATGGCTGGACAGGGTGGGGGATTCTCTATAATCTGAGAATGGAGACCAGCAATGCATGTGCTCGCAAAATAAGTGTGCTACAGCAGAATCAGAATGACAGTCTCATTTCTGGATATAATTTTCCTTCTTACCATGATTCCCAAAGATGAGGAGTACAGTAATGCTGGGGAGGGTTTACCTTTTCCAGTTCAGGTTTGTGCACAGGCGATCCAGATACTGCTCCATCCAGGTCCACACTCCCATTGACACACACCTCTCTCATCACCTGTAAGATACAAGAACATGCAGCAGTCAGCAAAGTTGCTGTTCAGTAGATTGCTGACACTCGACAATCCTGTGTGTGTGTGTACATTTTTACATTTACCATATATATATTAATATATATACATAAAAAAGAAGGTCAATGTTGAAGAGCATTGCTTCCATGTAAATTTATATTTTTCTGAAAGTATTTTTAGCATCTGCATAATTATATGGCTATAGAATTGAAAAGATATGCAAGTAATTGCATTTATGTATGTATGTGTTGATTTCCTTATAAATAATTATCGAGGAAATTTTTGTTATATAAAAAAAAAAAAGAAGAAATTCTATTTTATCACTCCATTTATTGTCTCTGTCTCTCAGTTTCGTGTCTTCTTCAATACAACACTGTATGATTAACAGACTGTAACATACAATTAGGATGTTCTCATTTGTACAATGTACAAATGAGAACATTTTCAACCCTCAGCTTCACCTCAAAGTCTCCTCCAAATATGGTTTCTTTTGGTTTCAAAAGACCAAGATGGTGACGGTTAAATTAAAAACTGGAGGCTTCTTAAGGGAAGCTCACAGACCAATGGGTGATGCCACAGGGGGTTGACCTTGGCTCTGCCCTTCTCACATAGATGAACTTCTGTGGGTGACGGTTTTAGTTGGTGATTGAAATTTGCAGCAAATTTTGATCAATCGTCCAGCCCTCGCTGTTGCCAACCGGGTGAGTGGAGTCTTATGTCTCCACTATGATCTTAACAGATGGGTGGATCCCTCATTTAAAAATCCTGAAATATTTCCTCACACCATTGCCACATAATTAAGCAGCTCATTCCTTCAGCCTAGACAGCATGCCTGGGGTAATGCAGGCCACATGTATGCTGCACAGCCTCCTCCCTCATATTCCATCACGTTACTGAATGGCAGCCAAGGGATCATAAGGAAATACAGCCCATGTGGTGAAGTAACTCCAGGAGGTAGAGCACATACATGCACGTGTGGTAGGAGCTGGTTGAGGGTTGGGGCGTCTGCTACACACATTAGACACCACAGAGATTTACTACATCCAAGGAATCCTTATGCAATAAGGTCCAGCAGGGATGGATGAGATCTGCAGGGCTCTGGACAGGGCGCCAGTGTGCATTACCATGACCTCGTTGGACTTCAGAACTGGCAACGCACCATCAGATCTGGCAGTCTTAAGCATGTGGCGGTGACAGGGGTGTGTGCAGATGAGCGGCGGCAGAGGGAAATGAGTTTTCAGGCCAACCACTGTGTACACAAGCCAGCTAATGCAGTACGGCACACGTACACACTCACATGCACAACATATTCCTCTGCAAGCATTCTGAACCATCTCTGGTAGTGTAGAGCTCCTCAGCTCATTGGTTTTGGCTCGGAAAGGGCATAATTCGGTTTCACAGGAAAAATGACAGACTGTGGCTCCATGGGTTTGGCTCAGAGAGCAGCTCAGAGGCCAGAGAGTAGGACAGACAGCAATATGACGTGTATCACCGTCCACTGCATTACCAGACAGGGGAACTAAGTCTGGTGATATGGTACAAATCGGTAGAGATGTGTGGAGTGTGTAGTAACTTTGAATTCTCAAACAAAATTGCCAATCAAAGGACTGGGCAGCATGGTGTAGCAATAGTTGGCACTGTTACCTCGTAGCAAGAAGGTTCTGGGTCAAACCCTAAGCTTTGCATATGGGTTCCGTTCCCTGTTACTACCTCCCACACTCCAAACACATGCATGTTAGGTTGACGGGTGACTCTAAAGCACTTTAGCGTAAATGTTGCAGGCACAAGAATGAATGCTGCGTTGGCCCTGCAATGGACTGACGACATATCACTGGTGTATCTCAATCCCTCAAAATCAGCTGGGATTGGCTCAAGTACACCTCAACCGCTAATGGATAAACTGTATTGATAATGGATTGCTTTTTATGGCTTTGTTATTATGGTTGCAAAGAGAGAAATGGTCTGGACCCAATTCTTGGCAGCCACAGCCGGTAGGCGCTCCATCAGGTGAGCTGCTGTGTGGCCCTCTTTTTATCCCATAATGATGATCTGGGACAATAATGAAAAAAGTAAGAAAGGATATTAATATTAATTAAAATTCAATCATCATAGTCCTCATTAGAGAGGGCTTTGAGGTAATTTTATACATTTCCATGAAAATGATCAAATTCATCCTCCGTCCAACACAGCCTTAACCCATTTTCCCTTTACTGTCCTTAATATACAGTATGCCTCTGAAGCACAAAAGCTGTGGCATTTTCTTTTAAAACTGTATAAACTTTATATTTATTTGTTCCTTTCATTTATGTGGTTTATGCTGCTGAGTGCAGAACAGCCACATTATTTAGAATCATTTTCAAAGGAAAACTAAACTAAAGGGTCAGGAAATGTATTTTTAGTCACTGCTTTTCTGGATTTTTTTAAATGCTGTAAATTATTTTTTGTGTTGCTTTTGTGCAATTTGTGCAATCAACTGAGGGGAGTTCTTGACAAAGTTTCCTGGCCGCACATAAACCAAGAACATTGCGGTTCTTGGTCAGCACCTTCACCACAAGGCCACCACCAGTTACTGGAATTTTACAGTGAGCCCACAAGTCCTCCCTGAATAACGAGTGGCATGCTGGTACTTATTATGTAGGTCTACGGAAGCATTTCTCAAAGTGTGGTCCGTGGTCCGCCAGCGGTCCACAAATCACCCCAGGTGGTCTGCAAGTAAATTTGTTAAGATGTTTAATGTAGTGTTTCTCAAACAGTCTGGGAGTGGTCACAGTCCAACTAAACAGTCTAGGGCTACATGTTGTTTTCAATGTTGAAACAACTCATACATACATTCAAATAAACTGACATAACTGAGTGTTTTTCAGTGTTGCTGGACTTTGTGTGACCAGCTGTG
Organism: Remorina albescens; assembly: GCA_034769265.1. Classification (NCBI taxonomy): domain Eukaryota; kingdom Metazoa; phylum Chordata; class Actinopteri; order Carangiformes; family Echeneidae; genus Remorina; species Remorina albescens. The sequence continues at coordinate 3,916,815 of CM068495.1, read as the reverse complement.
TTAGGATGGTCTAACGTATCTTTATCAACTTCAACAGTTTATGTTTGCAATTGAGGTAAATGTCTCCAGTTATCAACAACCTGTTGACTATCAAACGCTCAGATCAGAGAAGATGCAACAGGAAGTAATAGATTTACTTAGCACCAATCTCATCACCATGACTGAGACAAGTCTTGGATTTCATTCATTCATTCATTTATCTTCTACCGCTTATCTGTTTCGGGTCGCAGGGGGTGCTAGAGCCTATACCAGCTCACAGTGGGCGAGGGTGGGGTACACCCTGGACAGGTCCATCGCAGGGCCAACACACAGAGACAGACAGAGACAAACAACCACTCACACTCACACTCAGACCTACAGACAATTTAGAGTCACCAATTAACCTAGACAGGCATGGATGGTGGGGGGAAACCTGAGTTCCTGGAGGAAATGCACGCAAGCACGGGGAGAACATGAAAGCTCCACACAGAAACGCCCCAGGCCCAGGAATCAAACCCACTACCTTCTTGCTGTGAGGCAAACCAGCGCTAACGACTATGCCGCTGTGTTGCCCCCGCCTTGGAGTTTACAGCAACAAATCCTGTTTCTGTTCACTGACCTATCCACTAAAGATATCGAAATGAAAATAAAAAACAATATCTTTCAAAATGTTTCCATTCAACCCGACTTCAACATTATTGAGGATGTAGGCCTGATGTTTTGGGGGATGTTTGAGAGTTAGGCAGTCCATGAGTTTTATTTCAGTGAAGTCTAAAAACATTTGACACATTTGACATTTTGACACTTGAAAGAAAACAGTAGTAAAATGAGGAGGAGGGAAATAACGAAGAAAAGTGTATAATAATAATAACAATAATAATAATAATAATAATAAACAAGAAGAAGGAAGGTATTGGACAAAGAGGTTGGAGCAGAATATGGACATGTGTCCTCCATAAACAGGTCGTTAGACAATGTCTAGGGGAATCATTACTGTAACTAGTGGGCTTTGGAACCTCTGAGGTACTCTCCTAGATTTCTCTTCAACCTCATTTCTACTTCTTCCTTTCATTCCTTTCCCCTCATTCTTCCAGCTGATTCAACAAGGGTGGGAAACACTGTAAAAATCATATTTCCATTATCTAGATCTGTCAAATGAAATTCAAGAATGGCTGCTGGAAGAAAAGCAGTCAGGAAACAAAAAAATGAGCACCCAGTGGTCCTAGCGACACATTCAAACAAACACACAAAGACATGGTAATCTTTCTGGCTGAACACAAACATCACACCCTGAGGTTGGAGGCATCCTGTGTCTCTTTGCTGCTAATGACAAAAACAAAGCACATGGATTTAAAGACCCTATTGCTGTAACATTATCAGTTCAACATGTTTTCAATTCGCAAACATATGACTCCTATTCTACTCAAAGCAACATTGCAATCATTACCATTGTTTGGGTGGTACAGAGGTTTGTATATTTTCAGGGGTCTGGTTGCAAATGCATACAGATACCTCAACTCAGACCCAGACTCGGCACAGATGACAGTACCTGCCCGAGCCAATCAATAAACAACGGCTAAATACTGTCCGGAAAGAGAAATTAGATCATGAAGAAAAAGACTAATTGTTTTGATGTTTGTTTCCTGACAGCTGTAGACACTAAATAGATTTAACCTCAAAGAAATGACAGACAGTAAATGCTGCACATACTAAGTCTGTAGTTTCAATCAGTGGTCTTCAAGACAAAATTGCCCTGCACTTCATCCTTTAACAAGACCTTTGGTGAGAATGAAATTGAAAAAAAGAAAAAAAAAAACATGCCACCATCTCCAAAAGCTTGTTGGTAAAACTGCAGCAAGGAGAAAAAAAAGTTGGCAAAAGCTGGAGGCATGAATCATTACAAAAATACCACTGCACAAATGGGCCAGGAGGAATCTTGAAAACAGCACACAATACCTAGCTAAGGACAAACAAAAGGATTTTAGGAGTTTCTTAAGAGAGAGGGGAGCAGAGGTGAGGAAAAAGGCAAGGAAGGGGGGGGGGTCCTACAATGCTATTTTCCAAAGACCAGATGAGGCCTATCCTTCCTCCTGCAATTGAAATAGAAAGAGGCCTGAGGTGCTGGCACCATGCTAACTAAAGTGGCCTGTTTGCCTCAAAAGGATGGATTTGTTTTGTCAGAGGGAAGGATCTGAGAGCATAAAGAAGATGAGGGGAAAGTGCAGGAGAGGCAGACAAAAACATCTATCTTCCCTCATACACTATATATATATATATATATATATATATATATATATATGTGTGTGTGTGTGTGTGTGTGTGCATATATATCACTGCTGTTCATGCATACATGCATATGGCACATACATAGCCTGACCTAACTTGCTCTATAACTATCATCACATACATCACTGTCACTGTATTTATCAGTAATAACCAGTTCATCGTTTTCATGTCATTTTCTGTCTAGTCTATGGTGTTTTGTCAGTGCAAATTCAAATTCATGACAATCACAATGCTGTTTTTTACTTCCTGTCATTGTTTTTTTAAGTGCTCTAAATTCTTTGTGTTCCTGTATATGTCAGCCCTGGCATACTGGGTGCACAACATTCTAACCCCATGTGTGCTGAGATTGGTTGTAGCCCACCTGTAACCCTGAACAGACAGGGACTATACTGTAGATAGTCGATGGATGGATGTTATGTGTATTATTATTATTTAATCATATCACCTGTGGGAAATAATTTCAAGTGACAACACATTTTGTCTTTCATGGGTTGAATTGATTTGACCACTTGACAAAACCAACCATTTTCTCCAGAGCTTTTGATGATATTGCAGGGTCTTCACCTGCAAAAATATTATTTGCTCACTCTCATCCGTTGAGCTACTGAAACAACTATTTGCAGATGAAGATGAAGTGGCAAGGCAGAAAGGCCCAGAAAAGAGCAAGGAGTGAATTGTCTAGATGAACTATTTTAGCATTGTTGTATTTAGGTCAGATCAATAAAATGGAGAAAAACATTGAAATATACAGCAAACCAGTATTTTTTCAGTTCATTGTTTTACCTTTAACCATTCTTCAGCCTGTTCTTTGCTCTGCACAGCCAATACCAAAGCATCTGCCCCCTGGTGGACGATCTTCAGTTCATGCTTCTTCTTCTTGCCATCTTTGGGGATGTGAGTAATGCTACAGCCAGACAGGGTGAGCTCCATTTGGGGGGTGTGATCTTTGGAGGACTTGTAACACTGAAATAAGAGAGAATGGGAAGGTTATGCCTGTGAAATGTGATTGTTTGTGATTTCACATCACATGTAAATATGTCTCCCTTACCAACAGTTTGTTATCTTTGATGACACAGAGGAGTTTGGTCCACTGGCCAAAGCGTTTCTTGCGCAGCAGGAATGCACAGATCCGGGCATCCTTCACCAGATCCATTGACGCCTCTTCAGATGGCCACTGATGATGCATTTTCTGGCCCTTACCATCCTCCTCTTCCTCATCATATGACTCATACGAGCTGCTCATGGCATCCGAGTCATAGTCTAAAAGTGGGTTGCACATACAAACTACGGTTTGTATGCTTTTCAATTCCAAGCAAATAAACAGGGAAACTTTAAGCAGAAAGCAGAATTTTGTGTAAATAACCAATCACTCACTGGAGGTGATGTATTCAGGAGCTTTTCCAGGGCTTAAAGGAACAGCTTCCTCATAGTAGCCCTCCGGTAGAGAGGAGCTGGGCAGTGGAGGGGGGCCATTGTTTGGAGGCTGCAAAAAGAACATAAGTTTTCATTGATTAGTCTTAAGTTGATTCACCATTACTGAATCATTAGAGTATATTTTAACGGCTTTCAATATATACATAACCGCTGATTCCATTTGTTTTTATTACTTTCACTCATTTCAGCACTTATAAGTCAACTGCAATCTGAACAACCATGATTATTATCACTTCAGCAGACACACCAATTGCTGTCACTGACTGTCACTCAACTACTTTTACTTTTTTTTTTGAAAGACCAAATCTTAAAGCCAATACGTTTGATTAAGGTTACAAATAGAAAGTTGTCATATGTGTTATATTAGTTAAAGGACAAACAAATGTCAAAGAGCAGTAGCATCTAAAAAATATACACAAATTAGTTTTTCAACCATCATAGCATCTTCCATTTATATGTTTGGTATGAGTGAATTTGGGGATGTATCATTGAGGCAGTTTTCTTAACAAGAAAAAAGAAAGTTATTTTAAATACCATCAGTATTTTTTTTTCAGGCCCTCTAGCTGTGGTCTCAACCTCATGGTAAATGACCCAAACTATCAATTTAACTGCTCTGTTTTTCCATATGTCCCACGGCACTGGCAACATGAACAAAAGCTGCATCTTGAAACTAAAGCAGCTGAAAACCATTCAGACGTTCATTTTATTATTTATGTTTCCTGTTTTCCTATTGTAACATTTCAAAATGTGTGCTGTGAAACAGGATTGTGGTGTGTGTAGTTTGTGTTTTTGATTTGGTTTGTTTGTAGGGAGACATTACGTCAACTGATGTCATTGGGAGTCCAAATAGCTGTTTGCTATTATATAACGGCTAGAAATAATAATTGACAAAAATATTCTTTTCGAATCATTGCTTAAAGGTGATCAGTGGAGTAGACCATGCACTAATAGAATTAATATTTCTTTTACTTTGTAGCCTACATAGACTACAGTCCAATGCCAGACAACCTAAAAATGCATAAAATGTTTTCAAGACCTTATAAGAACAGACATGAAAGATGACTGCAGACTTCTATTTACAGTTGGAAAACCTTGTTGTTGTTTTGTTTGTGGTTTATTCACTTGTAGGAAGACAAATTTTCCACTGATGGGTCAGATATAAAGAGATGAAACTCCATAGCTGTTATAAAAATCTTTCTACTTTGGCCATACAGCCAAGCTCATTAGACACTGGCGCTGCAGTGATGTTAGCGTCCATTGTTGTAGCAACGTGGAATATTTATAAAAGGGTGTTCCCTGACGCACAGCCTCAATGTCTAACTTCAAAGTGGAGAAAATAAGTGTCACTATGCCATGACAGTCCACAGTGCAACAGTCAATTATAGTCCTTTCATAATTGAATATTCATAATTAAATATAGAATTTTATCCAAACAAGCTCATTGGAGAATCACAAGACTGCCGGATTTAATCTAATCACACTTTTTAGACATTTCTATTAAGATGGCCTGCAATAACCTTTTTTTTTTTGATTACCTTTTTTGTTGCCCCCCCATTTACAACCCCAATATGTGATACCTTACTTGTGATATTACTTATTACCAGTCAATGGACCCAAAAGAACACTGCAAAAAAATTAATAAATAAACTAACAAGCTATTTTTTAAATGCCCTGATGAGATAGATACACAGGGATTGATATTGATAGATAGAGGTATGGGTATGGATAGAGATAGTCCAGGCCATGAGCCACTGCCTTTAACTGAGCAGTTATACATTCTGATGGCTGTGGAGACAAAGGATTTTCTGAACAGGTCTGATGAATTTATGTGTATTTTTCAGCTGTTTTTCCAAATCAAACAACTGCAACATATTTATTTTCTTTATCCTGCTGCCCAAACTAATACTCAATATTGCTTACAATTGTATATTACATAATTACATCGTAAAACTTTTAACACGTGAATTAATGAATTTGAAGACTGTAGTCATTTTTTCTCCCTGTTCTTATGTTTGTTGCACAAAAGAGAGTGAATTTTATTTAGAATTGAGTCTCTTTGAAACTGTCCTTTGTAAGACTTGAGAGTCCCTTTGATTAGTCTTCTGAAATAGTTTTTACTTTTTTCTCCCTCTTTTGTCTGTTCTCTTAGTCAATACATCCCCTCTCCTCCCCTTCCTCTTCATCCTCTCCGGTTCTCTCTTTCATCTGGAAATTAAGTGCTGGGCCAAGCCTCAAGCAAAAACCTTATCACATCTTCTTTAGAGGAAACAGTAGGTCGATGAACTCATTTCTTGGCAGGGATATGCTCCCACTCAGATCCAGCACTGCTAGTGTTCTCCTCCCTAAACCAGCCCTAAAACAAAAAAAAAAATCCCCAGGAGACAAACACAGAAGGAATGAAAGGCAGAGAACTGAAAAGAACAAAAGCTCTTGGCCTCGACAAAGCTATAAGGTTTGAAGAGCAAGGACTGGACTTGAATCTGTAGTCTGAAGTTTCATATCTCACATCCAAATGACTTTCAATAGAAAACCTTTAAACAACATTGAGACATTAATAATCAGATAGAAACTTGGTGTATGGTTAAGCTCTTTCCCTGATTAAAGCAGAACACATTACATTAAGCTTTAGAGATGTGATTCCACTGCTTTGCTATGTAGTGACTAAAACCTTGTATACCAATCAGCTATAAAATTATGACCATTGACAGGTAGAGTGAATAGCACAGATAATCTGGTTAAAATGGATAGTGTCACACATTCAAGCTGTTGACTTAGGATCTACTCCTAACTCTAATGTTATAGCTTAATGTATATAGCAATGCATACAAATATTATTCTAATGTTCCCTTTACTTCCATTTATCAAATAAAAGGCTGGCTGTAACACATGAGTGATTTGCAGGGTCCACTCTGAAAACACAGGAAGAAAAAAGCTACAGTCAAAAGCTGTGAAGTAAGATTTCAGTTTTTTTATTCAAGCTTTGTAACTGTAAATACAACTCACAGACTTTGGTATCGCTAACTGAAGAGGTAAAAAACATGAAAACATTCAGGCAAGATGCTCATGGTTTTATGTATTGTGCTGATACAATAAAAGAAAGCTTCATCCTGGGTTTATTTTTGTCGTCATGACCGTGATTCTAACAGGCATACTCCTGTATGAATGTCAGTTTTCAAAACCACTTCTAAGGCTAGTCAACCCAAGCCATAAAGTTTTAAAGAAGATGATGTGAGAATTTTGTTTAAAATATGGTGTTTTCAGAAATAGACCAGCAGCCCAGGACTCTACCATGATTGCTGCAACCTTCTGGCCCTTCTGAAAAATTCAGCTTGGCCTGTTCTTTGATTGGCCCTTTACTACGTGTATAAATGGACCAGCTTCGTCTACTGTTGGTCTCTTGAAAGGTCTTCTTCATGTTTGGAAGTAAAGAAATTTTACCCTCAAATTAAAACTCACAGACTCAAAGTACTATAAGAGTTTCAAGGTAATTTTCCTGTACTGTCATGGTCCAAATGCTCAGTACGTTTCTAGAGAAAACCCTGCATCAACCATGAGCAGAGCAGCCCAAACAGTCATGTGCTTGGATGCAGATCAGACATGTCAGAATTCCACAGTCATAATGTGTAATTACGTGGTGGTAAATGTTAAATGTCTTGACCTTGGTTTGGATATTTGGAACGAGAGGGTTGTCTGCTTCTCTGGGCGCCCTGAAACTCACATCCAAACTTTAATGCCAAGCATCCATTTTTGTCCTGCGTAGGAGGACTGGACCTGAATAAATGTTTCTGCCACAGTGCAAGCGGGACGCTGGAATGGATAAAGTGAGTGGACGCAGGAAAGACTCTCCCTTAAGATGGGATTTTGGAAAGGAAAACTGTGTTTCCCATCATTTTTAGCAAATAATCTAATGTATAAGCACAAAATGTTTCCATCTGGTGCCAATCGTAATGGGTTTTTCAATTATATTTTACAGAGAACATTACAAAATGAAACCTGTTTGGCCTGTAACCAATGACTTTGTCAGCGAAGTCAGAAATGTTATTTTGGGAATTCAAAGTCCTGAAAAAAAACGGCCTGTTCATTTCCTTTATAGACACTGGTCGATGACTGACAGCTGGAAAGAATATGAAAACTTCCTAATTCAATCACAAACACAAATATCTGGTATTTTGAAGAGAAGTTAAACAGTATCTATGTGAATAAAGGGACTATTGGTAAAATTCAACAAATGCTTATCTTTGGTACTCTGATTTAAATCAGTTTACTTAAATCCTGGGTCAATATTGGGAATGTTTTTTTTTCCATTTGCAACAGCAGAGTTCTTAATTAGCTACAGCTTGGATTTTTGACTGGTTTTGTCACCATTACAAACAGAGGCAATAGCGCATGGGCCCTGAACATTTCAGTGAAAATTGCTCAATCTATTTTCTGTAATATAAGCTTTTAGCATTTGTCTTCAATAGTTTATTGTACCAAAATATTTTCAATTCTTTGTTTGAAGGTATAATGTGTAAGCCATAGGTGGCAGGATTTATACCCACTGATTCTGGTTGGCAAGAGGTATTTCAGAAAAGGTGCAAGCTCTGCATCAAGGGCCAAAAGCAGTCAGGGGCAGAAAGCTCCGGTACTAGTCAGGAGCTGCAGCCTACCTTCAAACTCTGGACGGCCAAACTAGATGCTACGCTGACTAACACAGCATTTAGTACCACAGATTGGTATTACAAGACTGGATGGAGCAGAGCTAGCCAGTTAGCATGCTAATTCAATAGGTTTCTCTGAAATATAAACCATGTCTTGGCTATACCGCATCATAAATGTGGTACCTTTACAGAAAAGTTGTGTATATGCAGTGAAATGTAGGTTCAGTCTGTAACTGAACAGCAACTGCTTCTATTACAAGGACATGCAGCTATTCACGAAAATCTAATAAATATTGTCCAGACCTTCAATTCCCCAAAGGCAAGGATTATTGGTGAAGGGCTGTGTTAAGGTTCACTTAAACTGAATTTATCCTGAGGAGGGTTTTGCTGAGGCCTCTGCTCTTGTCCAGCACCACCCTGTTTCACATTTATAAACATTCAAATCTGGGAGCCGCACAGTGAAACCACAATCTTCTACTGTTGGCCTCTGGTCGTGTCCTTGTACAACTGCAAGTTAAATGTCTTGCTCAAGGTCACATGAATGGTAGTTATTTAGGGGGAGGGGGGATGACTGTGAACTCTTTCCCTTTTCTTTACCAAAGTTTTGTAGCTAGTCCCAGCTGCTCATCACATTTCCAAGCTACTGCCACTTATGTTTATTCAAACACATGTGTTTTCTGTCAGATATATCGAGGACTGACAAAATGTTTTAAATCAGTTGCTGCTATATTAGAATATCTCCAAAAATGTCAATTCATCAAGCACGATGAGGGAGTGTGATCCTTGTCAAAACTGTAGTTATACAGCAATGACAGATGGGACAAAATGTGGACAGATATCCGCACACAAACTCCTTTCCCCCATGCATTCTTTGAAGCTCAAGCATGAAGTCAAGCTAAAGCAATGAGTTATAAATTGAAGCCAGACTGCAGGAGAAGATGAAAGCACCAAGAGCAAAAGCAAGGAGGGCCATTGCCCATAATATAAGTTGACCCAGTATATCCTGCCTTTGTCCCAGGATAACCCTGAGACAACAAGTTGATAGAGGACAGTTAAATGGTTAAAGGTCTTGGTTTGTCTGAAACAATGGGCCTAAAATATCTGCAAGTAACAGTGAGTATTCAGTTTGACTGAGCCTGATAGCTTGACAATTAACCACCCTCAATATGTTAATGGTCAAAGTTTATTTGGTATCAAATTATCACATCAGATGACCAGATTTATCCTTGCCTTGGTAATAACTGTTGATCGTGACATATTGCCACCAACCATGTTTTTTCTGGTTGGTACTCCAGCTAGAACGCAGTTGGCAACCTTCCTTTACTTGGTGAACTCCACTTCACTGTTCTGACATCTCTGGTCTATTGTATACTGAGCTCTTCATTCATCATCATTTATCATTCAACATCATAACAAGTGCTCCACATTTTGTGATAAGGCTCCTTCTGTCAGTTTTAAATTTTAGTAGCTCATTGGCATAATTGCTGATCGGTGAGCATTAATCTGGTCTTGCAAAAATGGGCCTGTATCAATGTGTATAACAACTGTGTCATAACCTATTTTTGAATCAATTATAAATTCTTTGTCAAGTTTGTTGTGGCATGTAGCTTGCCTGGGTCTTTGTGCATGACACAGTTGTGTGTCAGTCTGAACAGAGAGTTTTTAGCAGTGGAAAATTAGTCAATAGGCTTTTATTAAAAGGGCTTATCCATGTTTAAACCATATTTGCTGAGACCTGCTAAATTTGGTGGAAACAGGCTTTATATTTGGAACAGTGTCTAAGTAAATTGTATGTTTCTTACATCATCTGTTCATGAACATCAACATTTAGTAAGTATGAATTTGCGTAATCTGTTGGAATGTTGTGATAACAAACCAAAGCATTCATTAAAGTGGTTGTTGCAGTGGCAGCTCTTCTGCACCAATGCTGAAAGCCTCCTTGTGTGTCAGCTGATTTAGCCAACAAACACTTTTTTCATAAGAGCCCCTCATTTCAACACATGCATAAATACTTCTCTGCATTCAAATACAGAAATCTACTGTGAGAAGAAGCAAGAATACAAAGTAACAAACTAGAGTGTGATACCAAATCTCTCCAAAAATCTCTTCTACAGGACCGAAGGACTGTGCCAAGTTTAGGATCTGCCAAGTGCCGCAATAAACATATTAGTGTTCCACCTCTGTGTTTATACATGCCCCACCCAGGCTAGTGTTACTGCAGACAAAAGAAAGCCTTTCTCACAACTTTTTGACTTCCCCTTCCTCCCTTTGGCCAATAAGTATATATTTTACTGAACAGGTGCATTCACCAGAGTGCCATTACTGGCAGACATACCAGCTATTTGGCTGAGGTGAAAAAACAAACTGCAGAGTGAGATTGGTTGGTCGTTTCCTACATTTCTCTTCTCACCTCACAATGAGGTGCAAATGTGGGTCTGCAGGCGCCGGTGGAAGCCGGCAGGAGCTGGTTGTCCACGGCTTTGGAAAAGAAGGGTGGAGTAGACCTCTTTTCCCTGAGCTACAGAGGAGGTCCATGTCAGGAATGGAACCAGTTTAAGCATACGCTGTACAACAACGGAAACACAACACACACTTACATTTAACATGTTCAGTTACAGGCAGGAATTTGAAAGTAGCATAAAATTGTAAGTAGAAACATGTTGATTTTATCATGAACCAAAGGGTAGCCATTAGCTTTCATTTTAATTATAAATACATGTTCCACTATTGCAATCCATAGAAAATGCTCCTTCCAGTGAAGGTACACATATACATATAACAAAGAGGATTAAGTCCTCATCCTGGTCTTTTAGTGGAGGGGGTTAATCCAGCAAGCAAACTGAGCCACTACAGCAAAGACATGTTTGGGATCATTTTGGCTTACAATACTTGTTGCTTGAGAAATCACACAGATTCTGTGACCCTCGTGACCCAGAGTTACACCAGTCTGTTGCTTGAGTGAACATTGGCCATATAAATACTATCAATGCCATTGATAGAAATCCACTGGCAAGATGTTCAACATGGAAAATATTCAAAGTTAAACCTTTCTGATTTTCAGTTTTAAACCATTGCATTATAACAAAATAAACAGCCAAGCATTAATTCAAATTCAAAGTTATATATACATAAAAAAAAAGCTTGTCTTTAAATAATGAATAAACCTAAAAAGGATTGAGAGCTAATGGAGAGAGGCTGGGATAGGCCAGGTAATGTAAACCCTCTCTTGTGGAACAGTCATAGAGCCCAGTCACATTTTGCACTGAAGTTTTTTTTTTTATTTGGCAGAACGTTAAATATTCATGTTACATCATGGTCATTGCATGGACAATGATTATTCATAAACAGAAGGAATGAATAAACATTTCTAATTAAATGTCACAGTGGTGGGCAGAATATGTCAATGGCAGAAATAGCTTAGAATTTCCCTGTGTGTTCACTTAAGTGTAGTCACTTTGATCACGTCACATGTCAGGGAAAAAGTCCTGGCATGGTAGAAAACCTTCCAAAGCACTTCAGTGGGGAAAAAAAGTTGTGAAATAGGTTTTCCATGCCTGCTCCAAATTTTCAACAGGGACTTTTCCAAAGAGTGTCAGTGAAATTGGGCTGCACCAGTTCTGTCCTGCAGCATTAACCATGTGTCCCCGTTACTGCAACTACGACTTGATTAAGTCTCAGCTGTCCAACTGCTACTTGTTTGGTTAAGTGTGACGCCTTTCAATATGATCTGTTAAACCATATCATTTCCTGTCTCCAAGTCCATGACACAATGCTGCTGATGTCATTGCTTTGCTGTGGTTGACCAAACTGCCAAGTACAGGAACCCTGATGAGTTGAATCTAAAAAAAATTATTCAGATGGAGACCAAAGCCCGCACTATGACAAATTCCCCAGAGGCAAATAATTTCTTAAGACACACAAGAGCAGGGCTGGTTCAGCTGAAATTGTATGATCGCAAGAGATTTCTTGCAACACATATAATTCATAGCTTAAACCAAGAGTACAGACTTATTTACTTACGACAATGTGTTTCCCCTTCAGGCTGGAAAATTTTTGTTTGAAAAGATCCCATGGGCCTGGATATATTTCAGATACAAAGCTGCTGGTCTAAAGCTATACAGATGGCACTGATTTAATGGTGAATCTAACTATCCTTTCCAACCTAAAAATAGATAAGCGAATACATGAGTAAATTTTAAAAGTGTATACAGTTTTAGCTGTATTTTTGCACAAAACTTGCATATTTCTCTATCAAAGAACTTACAAGTATTTCCTCCTTTCCAAAATGAGAAAGGGAGGAAATGAATTCCAAATGGGAGCCAGACTGAGAAGAATAGCACAACATGGCTTGTGTGTACACAGCATGTCCACATGAGCATTTCCATACACTTGTGAGCTGGAAGAGCAAAACTGAAAGCAGACAAAGGCGACCCATGCTGTGAATGTTCAGTGATGCAACACAAGTCTATGGTTGTGTTAGATGTTAGCTTTTGGAATGAGGGAATGCCTGTTTTGGGGGAAGAGGAGGAAAGGGGCAACAGAGGGGGTGAAGGGGTTGGCATTGCTCTCCAACATCAACACAGATGGAAATCATTTGTGACTCAACAAGAGGACTGGCCCACATTCTGCTCAAAGTCAAGCTCACACAGCCCTCAGGATGCAACTGATGATGTTACTGACATACTGAAACTGTTATGTTGCATTAGCATTAGGGCCGAAACAATTTGCCAAATATTTCCTCATCCCAGCCTTGTCTAAAATGTTATGATTTGCTCCCTTTTTCTGGTTTGTATCATTAAAAACTGAACACCTTCAAACTAGTAATTTAAAGGCAATAATTTATCATGGTCTAAAGTTTGTGGGGAAAATGCAATGCATTTAAAATAGTAATGTACAGTACAGTAATTAATTGAAATATGATCAAAATCCAGTCCATCTGATATCCAATTCACAGGAGCTGTAATTTAGTTGATAAAAGGGCAGTCCGTCACTACATTGTTGCATAGTTGCGCAGTGTTAACACCTTAAGCCTTGTGGTGCTAAAGCTACAGGGACATCTCAGCCTACAAATCGAGTGTTAATTGAAATTTTTTCTGTTGAACTTTTTACAGTGAATGACACCCTAACTTCAAAGACAAGTCCCTATATATCGTAACTGCATGAAAAACTGCGGTTATACTAGGTGTGTTTTCAAATAGTTATGCTTAGTTCTTTTAGTTTTTAGAATTTTTTTATGAGACACACACACCCACACACAATTAAAGTAAAAGCAGCAGGGTGGCTCAAAGCAGGCTGGTTTCAGCTTTATAAACAATTGAAACCCAATGTCTGCATATTTGATTAGGGGATATCCTGGTGGGTCTTTTGGATTTCTGATGACATTATATGTGTGTGTGGTCCAGGTGTTATTTATGTTGTAAGGACCTACATCTGTTTACATCGACATACATAAATCATCAAATTTTCAGTTGAAGACATGTTGTAAAGCTGAAGTTAAGGTAAGGGTTCAGGATGCACAAGCCATAGTCATGGTATGAGTTAACTTCCGGATGATAGAGGTGGATTACAATTACCTATCCGTTTGTGATACAACTAGGCAACAAAACCAGGAATGTGCTTTTTGTGAGGAACCATCATCCAATTTGGGTCCCAATAGTATCTTGATTAACAAATATTCTGTTATATAGTCAGCAGATATGGATGACACATCAGTAAATGATTAGCGCTTCTAAGCTGAAGGGCTAGTGCCAATCCAATCTGAACAAACATTGTGCCTTTCTATCCTATCAGGTTTTTTCTTACTCAAAGCAGCCATTACAGCTAAAAGTTGATTTAACCACTACTCCATTTAGTATTTTTAACATATGGTCATAGCACAACTTCTAACAGTGTTTTGCTTACACAGCAGTGTTGAAAAATCTACCTGGAAAGTAGCTACAAAAGCTTAAAGTTACATAGACCTATTAAAACAATGTAAAATAAAGATAGAGCTGTGTAGGGGAGTTGCCTGATTTTGGCTTTTCAGAGCTTGTATGTTCTCTTTATGTTTATTGAAGACATGTACATGTGAGGCTTTTTATCCTCTATGTCATCTGTATGCTTGACTGGTGATCTGTCCACCCGCAGCCAATGTCAGCTGGGTGAGGCTACAACTCCAGGAGGTGCAGGGTACCCATGACAGAGTGCAAAGAACAATTGCACATTGTGAGTAAACTCATCACAGAGGTCCCCCTTGATAGTTAGATAGACAGACAAGCCTTGATATTAAACAATTATAACCAACTGTAAATCTGCTGAGCTTCTCTAAAGTAATTATTCCTTATATAACTGTGAGTAATCAAAATGGCTGCCAGTCTTTGGGGTTGACAGAGTACTGATGTAGCTTTCTAAAGCCACAGGCTCTCAGTCTTGCAGAGAACGCGGGTTTGGCTCAGCTCTGAGCCTTGACGAGTCACAGACAGACTGTGGCCAAGACCATCTCTTCCTCCTCCATATACTCTCCCATTCTTTCACAGACCTCTCTCCTTTCTATTTATTGTACATATTCACCAAAATTAACTCACAAGTGACACTTTCTAAAAATATTCTGTAACTGCATTTGATGCATTGGTTCAACATGGTTTAAGGGTCTCCTCTGCACTGGATCATGTTTTCATTTTTTCTACTCCCTACCATGTTCACTGGAGATAGATTTTTCTCTCTGCCTGGACAACTTATTCAGAGGTCAATGTGGAAATGTGATGAATGGTAATTTCAGAGCAGAGAGACAGAAAACTGGAAGAAAATAAAAGAGTGTAACTTGGTTTCAATCCAAGTATATTTATGACAACTATACTTACTGCTGGTAGTCTGTACGACCTACATGCACTGTATGTTAGACTAGGATTTTCTAAATGGAAAGGATATATTTCCACTTGATAGGTTGTGGCAGCACTACAGCATAGTGGTTAGTGCTGTTGCTTCACATGAAAAAGGTTGCAGGTTCGGTTCCTGGGCCTGGGGCCTTTCTCAACAGAGGTTTGCATGTTCTCTCAGTGCATGTGTAGGTTTCCTCCCACCGTCCAGACATCATATTTAGGTTAATTGGTGACTTTAAATTGCCCGTAGGTCTGAGCGTGAGTGTTTGTTCGTCTCTGTCTGTCTCTGTATGTTGGCCCTGGTGACCTGTCCAGGGCGTACTCCCCCTCACGCAATGCGAGCTGGGAATGGCTCCAGCACCCCTCGCAACCCAGGAACAGATAAGCTGTAGAAGGTGAATGAATGAATGAAAGGATCTCGTGTTGTAATTTCCCTATATCATTTTCTTCTTTTCTGACACAGCACCCACTTTTAAAATCTTGGTTATATAAATTGTCTGATGCACACATTTACAGCCAGTCTGCATAATGTTGTTTACTTCCACACATCTTCATTGTGTTGGGACAATGTCGCTGACTGGCTGAATATATTTTCTACCATTGTTCAACAGACTGTATATGGTACAACCACAGGCTTAGGGCATCACCCATCGGCTTGTGATAATATTGTTAGTCCAATTCATTAATAGGCATGGGCAAGACACAGCTAAAAGCTCCATAGAAAAGTGGGAGTTGACATTTAAGTCAAGGTGAGGCTTAATATTACCTCACCACAACCTCACCATTGTATGATTTTTTATCATGGATACAGTTTTTAATTAGATTCTCAGTTTATTGAAGGAAAACCATCTGACAGGACTGGACAAGAGTTTAAAACCAGTCTGTCACCGACGGCCGCCGCACTTCAAATTACTGTAAGTTTACGAATGTTTGCTCTATGAGAGAAATTCCAGCGGTTTCTGAAAACTGAGAAGTTGCACTTCATAGCTAATATAGGGTCATTACAGTAATTCCACTCTTGCTGTTGCCGGAAACTGCCGAATCCGCTCCTTCATTGTTAAACATTAATAGATTCTTTCAGCATATGGGAAACTGACAGATATCGAAGGTTGTAAGTGTTCTAGAAAAATGGGCTAAAACACTTAGTGACACTTTTTGGCCCGTTTATGGTTAAAATAAGCAAAAAGTCTAGATGGACAGTAGGAATCTTCAGTGTAGATGGGTTAAAAAGTTTCGAGCTAATTAACAGGACTGGGCTTACAGCTGTTTGCATTTTATCTTTAAACATCCCAAAAGCTGGTTAGACTGCAAGAAAAGGCTGGAGAGAAAGTGAAGAGAGAGCAATATCAGTCCTGCTCTGTCCTCCTCTCATCTAGTTTTCTGAGAAAACTTGGGCTGTGATTTTTAGACACACACTGGGGTCAGTGAAGGAAGCTGAGGCTGTCACCTGGTTCTAATTACAAACTGCACTGTAAGGCCTTGTGCCTGAGGGAGTGGGTGTGGGTGTGTGTGTGTGTGTGTGTGTGTGTGTGTGTGTGTGTGTGTGTGTGTGCATGAAAATGTAAAACAAGGCATTGTGGCTTATTGTTATGTTGTGAAGGCTTTGCAAGCCATCATAGCCACCTGCTTTCCATCAAAGGCATCTGCTCGCACACCAGCGTCTCAAACACTTGCATTTTATTCTTTATGCTGGGTCTTTTTACACATGTACAATCCTCATTTAACCCCCCTTATCACTTGCTTACGCACACACAAACAGACTCCCACACACAGACCAATGCTATAATAAAGACATTTGAGTCCTTGGTGACTATCCTGGTGATGCAGGGCTCAGTTTGAGACAGGAAACCAGCCTTCCTGCTGCTTTACAAGTGACTCTAAAACACATTTCACATGTCACACATTATTAAATCTGACCTATAAGTGACTAGATAGCATTTACCTTCATTAATAAATATTATTTAAACATATTCTTTGATGAATTTTTGATTGAAATCAATACTGAGTTGTGACACCGATTCTCTCAGGGTCTGCGAAGCTTTGTGAATGTATTATACAAAAATCACATCCAGAGCCTTATCACTTGCAAGTGACAACAACATGTTTGTCAACTACGTTTTTGTTTTAAACTTACTCTCTTGCTACAGGTCTTATCAGCCTTCACTGCCGAAGGTTTGAGACCACTTTTCTAGCTTTGGCTTGTTAAAAGAAAGAATATATTTGCATATGGAAGATAAAGATAGCTCCTTATTAGGTAAGTGATCGATCGATCGATCGATTGTCTTACCAGCCAGGGATGAGGGATCTCAGGGAGGGGCATCTGAGGTGGGGCCGGTAGTGCACTATGAATATCTGACTTGAATGAAGGTTCTGGGGAGGAGAAGGTGAAAGAAAATCAAGGAAATTTGTTTTCTGTACATATATATATTTACCTTTCTGCATTGAAATACATTGTGGGCTAAATTTCACAAACAAATGAATCCTTCTAACCCCAAAAAGACTAAGTCCAGCTCCATAGCTACTAAATTCTCCTAAACTTATCTCTTCATTTTTTTGTGTCCCATGAAAAACAAATTAGTTTCCTATCAAAGTTTCCATAGTTTCCATATCAAACTTAGTTTCTATCTTTGTGGGGTGATTTAGCTAATGGACATTATATTGTACTAATTTATCAAGGAAGTAGTCTGAGAAGATTTGTAGGACTGTTACAGTAAGACAACTCCAAGAATTTGAGAACCTTTGCAGAAACCTATGAATGAAATCCAGACCTTTAGACCGTAAGAGGAAAAGGATGAAAAAAAACAAGGATGTTTCGGACCTGCCCAAACTAGGTGTACCACCAGAGCCAATTGTTGGTCTTACCCCTCGTTTGATGGAGAATAAAGGTAACTGACAAAGCTGATGGTCCTCTATGCCATGAAGCTCCTCTTTTGACAACTTGTCTTTGATCCTTCTGTTCAGGTTTTCTCTCAGCGTCTTGAATGTCTTGAATGAGTGTCTCGAAGGCTTTGTCTCCAGTTTTAGAAAACATTTGATCTGCACTGGAAATATGACTTGGCTTAAATGTTTTACTTTACTGCAATTGTTTAGACGCGTGCTGAGTCCTTTTGTTTTTCGATGGAATTCTGTAGGGCAGTCTTGATGAAAATATCATCAAGACTGCCCCCCACATATATTATCTGTGGTTATTTCCAACATATTTTGTGCAATAGTCTAAGAATCTAACTTTGATAGATCGTCTTATGGCTTGCTGCTCTCTCAGCGACCTGTGTGCTCTCTCTATGTGATATTTAATTTTGTTGGCAGATTTCCTCAAGAGTTCAGTCACAACCAATTCATTTTTCTTTCTTTCTCTCTCTAATACCAGGTCTGAGCATTTGAAGCATCTGAAGCAGAGGCTAAGCTAACTACCTCTCTAATGTTGCAGTCTTCTGTCCTCTGTTGCCCCTAGTCTCACCTCCTTCTACTTAGATTTTCCTTCCAGCTTTTCAGCTCAAACTGTTAAGTTCTGAGGCCTCTCTCTGTTTGCTCTCTCAGTTTGAGGATTTTGGGAGAAAATCTGTGACTCTCCCTCACCAGCACCACCAAGATGCTGGTGAGTCTGTTTTGCCATCACTTCATCTACTTAACCCCTATATGATAGAGTCTATGGAGGATCAAAAGGGACAGAATGAAATATATAAATAAATCTTTAAATAATTACTTAAATGTGTCATTAATTAATTAAAATGAGAAATAAACACTTAACTGTGTCATTAATTCATAAAAATGCCAGTTCATTTAATGTAAAAATATATATAATTATTTTACTATTTAATTAATTATTTCATAGTCCTGTTGCAGTTCTTCATGAATTTATTTTATCTGTCAAACTCACCCGTCAAAGTCAGTGGGCGGGGCTAACGCGAATCGAATCTAATCGATGGCTTTGGTCTGAAGCCTGGAAGTCTTTCAAAACATTGCGGCTACGCAGGATGTGCTTCAACTTTCTCGGGAGAATTAAATAGTGAAATAACTATATATATATTTACATTAAATGAAGTGATATTTTAATGAATTAATGACACATTTAAGTAATTATTTAAAGATTTATTTATATATTTCATTGTCTCTTTTGATCCTCCATAAGGGGCAAGTAGATGAAGCAGATGGCAAAATTCACCTGAAGTGAGTCACCTGAAGAGCTTGAAGAGCATTTATACTGCATTCTGTCTTGTAATCTCACCTTTGTCAGAGAGGACTCTGTGGAGGATGTTGGAGAGGTGCATCTTCTTCTCCCGGACTCCGGCGCTCAGGTACTCCCTGTCCAGCAGGTCCAGGAATAGACGAAGCTCACACACCAGCTCCTCCATAGCTGCAGAACAAACACACAGTCATGAATATTCAAATATGCCTGGGGCATGAGCAGCTAGATGATCAGACAGGTTGTGAATAGGTTAGATGGTTTTTTCTCATATAGGTAAATGCAGGTAACGATCACCCAATGCACAGAAAACTGTCACTACTTCTTACCTATTTTCTAAGCACAAAAAGGAAATTCTTTTTATGAAGAGAAAAGTCCCTCAACAACCTATCTATTATCTATACTGCCACAGATAAGAAATCAATTTCAACTTGTTTTTTTTTTTTTTTCATCTTTTAGGAAAAAGTTTGGCAAGGTTGATGGTCCTTACTGTACTTGATTACAATGTCATTATTACAGTTAGAAATACTTTTGAACAACGTTGTCAAGAAATGATCATAAGCAAAACAGAGGTAACAGGCAGCCAGGCAATGGAATGAAAACCACAGCTTTCTGTCAATCACTGTATTCAGCAATACTTCATTCTAGGGTAGAAACTCAGGAGACTAAGAGTTCTGCTGGGACAGACCTGGCAACCCATCTGACCGACATATCAAAGGAGAGTTATAGGTGTGAGTGGAAAACACACCACAGCCAACTCCAACAGAGCAAAACAAAACAACAGAAGCCAAATACAGTATAGAGGCAGAAGCTGAGGTATATGTATGTGTGTGTGTGTGTGTGTGGGTGGGTGTGCTGTTTTTATCTTTGTATACCTTCACATGCTCATATCTGAGTTTGTTGTGATGTGGAAAGCAGATTGAGTTCAGAAGCATAACTCAGAGCTGCCCAGCTTTCCGATAACAAGCATCTCTCTCAGCCTGAGGGCCCACACCTGATTTGATGTAACTCAAGCGTTTCAACATGTGATCACATTGGACAATATTGCACTGGAAAATAGCAGCAGATTGAAAAGGGCAATGGGACTTTATGACAACGCTTTCAATTGGTGACTCTACAATCTATGGTGTGAATATGAGCATGAGTGGGGGGTTTCTTGTCTTACCCCTGTTAATATCAAACATTTAACAAGAAATAAAATATTTCTGGAAAATTAATTAATGATCTAACATGATTTTTTATGTGATACACCAGTGATTTTTAAACAATGTTGATGGCCCACATCTGACCCCAAATGATACAGTGACTAAAAAATCTACTCTACTAGCACATTTGTCTTTGAATAATAATTATTCACAATTTATCTCTAGTCCTCCTCTTTAGTAATATCCTTCTGCTAACCGGCTGTCCATTTTGATCCTTTAGTTTTAGGCATAGATGTGAACTTTTAACCCAAATTTCTATCACTGGCTGAAATGACTGAAATTGAATTTTTTGTTTGTTTGTTTGTTTGTTTGTTTATTTATTTATTTATTTATGCAAATACTTTTTGACCACCCCTTTCATTCTCCTCCATGGTGCAATGACTCTGCTTAAAAAAGGAGGGAGGGGCTTAGTGTTTGGGGTGATGCTTCGGTCACTGCTGGTTTTGTGTTTCTTCCTGTTGCGCAACTTTTCAAGCATGAACTGTACTGACCCGGTAATAAGTTTAGAGAGAATTGGATGACTCAGACCACAATGTCTGGGCCAAATACGGGCCAAGTTCTTTCAGTAATGTGAATGCAAATGCATCCTGGGTCACATTTAAGGGTCACCTACTCAAAAACATCCTCTGCCATGGTCTAATAAGTTGCAATTGACCATTTTGTTTTGAAGTAGTACTTTTTCTTCCCCACTGGTTCAATATGCCTCTCCCTGTCTCTACCTGCACACTGATCATTAGTTGAGTCTGTCAAGACCTCTTGTTGGCTCTTCTAAACCAAGCTCCTCCTCCTCCTCTCTTCCATTTCATAAATTTACCAGTTACCTCTTCATTTTTGGAAACAAAGGGTGTAGGGAGAGGCCAACTGAGCCAGTAAATGGTGTCATCATACAGCAATTCTGCAATACTCCATAGGGAGACAGCATTTCCCAAACTTCTTCAGCTCATGGCCAAAGAGAAAACCTCAGACATCGCTGGCGGCCAACAACCGACCACAATACTATGGAGGTTATATAACGCCATTTTACAGCACTTGTTATTTTTATGGTAACAATTGAGCATAAATTACTGAACCAGCGGAATCTCTATCTTTCTCTTTGTTTGACTGACTTGACTCCTGAGACATGTATGTACAGTGAGTATGTACATGTACATTAAATGGATACACTTGAAACTGGACACATTTCTATACATATCAACCTCCCACAGTAGCACTTTAGCTATAATTCAGATGACAACATACCCACTGAGTGGGTGTTTTTGTGTACATTCAGTCTCATTGGCAGCTCCTTAACTTCAACAATGTGTGTTTAAGCTAAACTGTGTGTCAGTGTGTGGCAGTGCTCCCTCTCTCCATCCCAGGAAATAGAGCCTGACAGTTGACACAGCGCTGAGTAGTTGTGAGTCTATGTCTTTATGAGCAGGGCCGTTACAGTGGGTGTGTAGTATGTTGAGTTATGCTGAATAGTTGTGAGACAAAATCAACACTTTTTTAATCTTACTTCTGAGTGAAACACGCAAATGCTCTTTATTTAAAAAAAAATGGTTAAAGCTAATGATGAGTTGAGGTTTATTCCTTATTAAAAGTAGATTAAATATTTGAAAACCCCTTTAATAAATTGTTTTTCAGTCTTGACTACACCGTACTTACTGCCAGATGCCTGCAGTTATGCAACAGACCTGTTGTATCTTATTGTTTGAACAGCACCTTTGATCTTAACTCACTCATGTATCAACAACAGGTGAGTGGTGAAGGAAAGCTTTTGTTCGGAATATCTCAAGTGTTTTGACAATGAATTCTCCCAGAAACATTCATGTATGTTTTCCAGCACAGCTACAATTCATTGTCATAGCTGCATAGTTAGCTTGAAGACTGGGCAAAAGCTCTGAGGCTGGATACACAACCACTTTCATGCATTCCTCACATAATATGACTTTCTTACAGGAGAGCTAGAAAGAGATTTAGTCCAAAAATGCTACTACCACCCCATTTGTGATCTGACACAATAGAAACGCAACAGTCGAAGAGGAATTGCATATTTACAGAATCTGACAGCCAAGTTACTCAAATGGACTAAATCCAAACACAAGTCGTACAGTTTATACAAAAACTGTAAAACTGCACTGTTCATAATATTGTGACCACCTGTCTAATACAGATTAAGGCCCATATTGGCTGCCAAACAGTCCTAACCCTTCAAGGTCTGGAGTTCACTAAAGTTCTGAAGGTGTGCTGTGATATCTGGCACCAAGATGTTAGCAGCAGATCCTTTAAGTCCTGGAAGTTGGATCAGAACACTACCCAAACCATCACACAAACTCCACCAGCTTGCCTTCTTCCCATCGTACATCCTAGTGCCCTGTCTTCCTGCTCAAAGCGTTGCACACGCATCTAGCCATCCACATGATGGAAAGGAAAACATGATTCATCAGACCAGGGTAGCTTCTTCCACTGCTCTGTGGTCCAGCTCTGATGCCCATGTGCCCATTAATGGCATGTTTTGGTGTCTTTCCTTCCTGGAACCACTTTTGGTGAGTCCTTGCTGCCCAATGCATACCAGGAACATCCAACAGAGCTGCAGTGTGGAAGTGAGCTGACTCAGTCCCCTACAGATCAGTTTGTTCTTTGTCAAAGTCTCTCACCTCCTCACACTTGACCACTTCTGGACTTCAGGACTAAATGGTCACTTGCTACTTAATATATCTCACCCACTGACAGGTGCCATGGTAATCAAATATCACTGTTATGAACTTGGTCATAGTGTTACAGTTGATCAGTGCATACCAGTGCAGCATAGTCAGTAGTTCAGCTACACTAAAATGTAATGAGGTAGTACTCATCAAATGCATACATTTCAAGGCATTAAGGTGCTACACAAGTTAGTGCAGCTCATCACATGACTAGCTGGGTTTATGATAAGTGAGAAAGGGAGAGAGAACTGCTTCAACATTGGCTCAGGCAATCAAATTGAATGTGGTAAGCTCTAAGATCAGCTGTGAATGGACCAAAGGTGAGTGTGATAACTCAGACCACATTGTCTGAGCCACATTCCTTCAGCAATGTGAATACTTGCTGAAGGAAAATTGCATCCTGTGGCACACTGAAGGACCAACTACTCAACTACCATCCTCTGCCATGATCAAATTAGCCCCAAAAGCATTAATAATTAACCCAAAATAATTTACATTGTTACTGGATATTTAGAAAATTGCCATAGAGCTGAACTTTATATTTTCCAGTATACTGAATATGATCTATTTTGTGTTAGTTCAATGAAATAATCCTGATACTTGTTTATACAGGTAGGAGGAAGATGAAGATGGAGGGGGGACTCCTAAATTCTTTTACTACAATAATCTTCTAAACTGAAGTGTTTACATAGCTTTATTGCTGGAAATGAAAACTATACCATATGGTTTCCATATGTAAAAGAAATTAAGCTGCAAGAGAGAGATCAAATAAATTGTGTCTCCTTTGGTAAAGGTAACCATAGGAAAGAAAAGATCTGAGGTTCTTAATAAAAAAGAACAACATGTAATGTTTGTCAGCGAAGCTTCCAGACAATTACAGCGAAGTTCTGCTGTCAGAGAGGTTTGTGCGTCAAGAATCAGCCAACAGCTGCATTGTTCCTTTGTGTTTTAATGTCTTGCGACATGATAACAATGCTCTAATGGCTTCTCCAATGCCTGCAAAAGTTGAAACACAATTTCTAGCCACACATCACATTAAGTTGGCACATTTATTCAAAAGCGCATATTCTTTGTGTGCAATCTCATACTTCTTTGATAGTTTGTGATGAAAGTAAATTATCAGTCTATTTTCAGGCTAATGGCCATATTACCATATCCTAGACTACAGTTTTGGCAATGAAACCCGCACAACACCCTCAACTCCACTGTCAACAGTGTTTCTAAATTCAACATGGTGCCTTTCTGCACACTCAATGGACAACTGCTTTTCCCTAGTTTGGTGTGTGATAGCTTGCACACAGCCCTAACTTCAACTGCATCGAACATTTTTTGGATGAACTCACTCTGATGTATGCCAGGTTTTATAAGCCCACATCAGTGTTGTAGCTCACCAAATGCTCTTGTGGCAGGATAGGAGCTAATCCCTGCAGAGACCCAGCAGCAGATTAATGCCCATGATATGAGATTTCATGTTCCTGTTACCAGGTGTCCACATACTTTTGGTAATGAAGTGCAAATGATAAGATGTGAGAATGCAGTGACATTACACAGGCAAGAAATATGAGTTGTAGTAATCTATCAGTGTAAGGAGAAAGCTTAAACAATTAATTGCTATGTCTGTCACAAGAAAGTTAAAAAAACATTTGCTAGTTTTAGCTTCTCAAATGGAACTATTTGAAACTGTATTATATGTACACAATATTTTAAGTCAGAATTTAGAAATCACAGTCAGATTTTTTGATTACATTATCACTTAAGATAGCAATTGTCAGATTATTTAGTTACAAAAATAATCAAATGCATTTGTTAGTTACATAGTTATAGTTATGAAATAAGTTGGGAAATAGTTTATGGATGTGGTAATTGGACATGATATATGTTGTTTTCCTTGGCTAATCTAGCAAATCAAATAAGCTACATTGATAAAAACATCCTATAAAAATTCTATATTGCCATAAAACTCTCCTTAGTGTTGATCATTGTCTGCAACGGCTGATCCATCCAGAAATATTAAAACAACCACAACTTTATTGCAAATTACATAAATCTCCAGACCACTCAAAAATGTATATTGCAGTGAAAGCAGCACAGACATCCTCACTGCAGCACAACACACGCACTTATCCTGGGTCATGCATACCATTGCTTTTATATTACAATGCAGGCCCTTTACTGCACCACTTACTGTTTCATTGAGCTTTGTGCCACCTGAGCAATATTTAACCCCCACTAGGGTGGTCACAAAAGCTAAACCTGTGTGTGTGTGCCATTAAAAACCCAAAGCTCTACAGATCAACAAAGCAAGAAGGACCACCCTTAAACATGGCCTGAGGGTGAGCAGAAAAACACTTCATTGTGCAAACAAACCACCCACACCCCTTCTTCAACAAACTTTTTTCTTCCCCCTTTATCCCTCATTCTAGACCTCTTTTACTTATACGTAAAATCATTGATTACACATTATGGACATCTAAATTCCACATATTTCAGTAGGAGTTTACCAAAGCAGTTTAAAGTGTTTACATCTGTAAACACATCATGATCAGGTTTTAAATATGAACAAATGCATATAATTTCAATTCAGCCTCCATGAAATGTATTCTCATCATTGTATTTACCTCTAACCACGTTTGCTGTGTCAACACTAGGTTTGTATGACAAATGATAGCAGTTGTTTCCAAAAGAACCATTAATCCCCTGCCCCCACACACAGACACTTTCAGACAAATACAACCTTCTAAAAACACCTAGACATGTCAGAGGGATGTTTTCACTGCGAGGTATTCACACTTCCCGGAGCTCAGAACAAATGGGGTTTTCCCGGGTGCGGTGATTGTCTGTGTGTGTGCGAGTGTGTTTGTACAAGGGAACAGGGTCATGTTTAGGTCTAACAGAGAACTTGAGACCCTGTGGCTAAATTGGAGAAAAATGCTTAGCTGAATTCTTGGAAGAGGGCATAAAGCTCCCCTCCTTCTAACCTAGCTGTTACAGATGACAGCACACTGACAGATGGTGCCCCATTCTGCGTATGTATGTGTTTGTTTCAGGTGCCTGTGTCTTGTTAACAACAGCATCTTTAACACGTTGACAATGTGGTTGGTCGGGACTTGACAAGCGTTAAGGATCTGCCTCAACACACTGCTGAAAGGACTCAGAAATGTGTGTGTTTTTTTGACAGTGCACCAATATATGAATAATGGGGGCCCAGCAGGATTTGCCCCTGAGTCCCCTGGGGGCCATTCTATAAAAAGGTTGTATCAAACTATCCCAACCAAAAGCAGAAAGAGAGAGGGGTGGGGGTGGGGAACTGGGAGTTAGTGGGTTTAAAGGCCAAAAAATAAAATCAACCCAGTCTGCTTAGTTTGACATACACATGACAAACAAGGTTAAAATTTTACTAAATAACCTGTTTGGGTGGTTATTTGGGCATATAATTAGAGGGCAGCAATGTCATAGTAAATCTACAGAGCATGTTTAAAGGTGCATCTAGAGCACAACCATTCTGTTATCCATTGTAGGCTATTCCAGGTCAAACATCTGCTGCTTCCAGCTACTTTGAGTGAAGAAATTGATATAAAAGGACATGCAGACATTCCATTTTCAAGTAGTGGCGCCCACTGTACTTCACCGATGGAGGTAATATGATGTAGCAAATAGATGCTGCAGAAACCTGAACCACATGATGAGCCAACCAGCAACTGGCCAATTATATTCTCCTGTTGAGGAAGCATTACAGTAAAATGGTGGTTGTTGTTAAAGATTCCTTCCAACACAAACAAGGAGCCTTGTTAACATGTCCATGTGGTGTTTTTTTTACAATACAAGACATATCATAAGTGTAATAATCAGCACTACATGATGACTGATGAGTATTACAGCCATGGAATCATGAATCGTGAATCATATGCTGTGCAAAGTCTTGTATAATGACAGAAAAATGTTTTGTGAGGTCACATTGAGCTAACTGCTAATGCGTCAAACATGGCAGTCTGCAGCAAAAGTTCATTTCATTCGTCGTTTTTTCTTTCCACCTCTGTTGTGGTCTCTGAAATCATAGGTCAATCGGTAGTGGCCCATTACCCACAAGCCGAAAAAGTGCATATCGCCACTTATCGTAGCGGAGGCGACATGATTTCAACAAATAAATCGTTTTCACTCCCATGCATGTATACTGGGACAAGGACAGAAGTTCGATTAGATGGCTTTATCGAGCTATACTTAACTGTGTATGTAAACGTACTGAGTCTTCAGTTAGCAGATTTAAGGGGGTGCACTTTGTGTTTTTAAAGGTGAATTTAACCTCTGAGTCAATCTTTGACTCCAAATGGAAATTTAGCAAAAAATTAACTAATTACCTCAAGGAAGTGTTGAGATATATAATTTAGCTGTGTGCT
This sequence comes from Remorina albescens, assembly GCA_034769265.1. Classification (NCBI taxonomy): domain Eukaryota; kingdom Metazoa; phylum Chordata; class Actinopteri; order Carangiformes; family Echeneidae; genus Remorina; species Remorina albescens. The sequence continues at coordinate 3,889,150 of CM068495.1, read as the reverse complement.
ACAAGCTTGCAAAACACACCTGTCACAACAGTGAATGACATGCATGCCAGACCATTTGTCTACCTGTTTGTCATTGACCTAAGCTGGACAATAGGACAAAGTTTCTGTCCTTATATACAAAATTTTGAACACTTTTGCCAATTTTTTTGTGTTCTTCTGGTTGTATGTCTATTGCTAATTGTTCCAGCGTAACGCAGAGAAACACGTGCCCTTCACACACAAGTAATGACAGAGAGAGATCTATCTTCTGCATTGGGAACAGCAAAAACATCCATCCATCCATCTTCTACTGCTTCTCCGTTTCCGGGGCACGGGGAGTGCTGGAGCCAATCCCAGCCAATGTTCTTGGCAAGGGGCGGGGTACACCCTGGACAGATCGCCAGTCCATCACAGGGCCAACACACAAAGACAAACAACCATTTGCACTCACATTCAGACCTACAGACAATTTAGAGTCACCAATTAACCTAGACATGCATGTCTTTGGAAGGTGGGAGGAAACCCCATGCAGACATGGTGAGAACATGGAAACTCCGCACAGAAAGGACCCAGACCAGGAACTGAACCTGCAACCTTTTTATTGTGGGGCGACAGCACTAACCACTACACTGCTGTGCTGCCCCAGAAAAAACATATTGTTGACAAATGTTTTAAAAAATAAGTAGTAGTGACAATGACAATTAGGGCTTCTTAGGTCAAAGTTATGTGCATTGGTTCTGCACTACTAGTGAAAAGCTGTGAAAGTCTTGCAATATCACCAGTCATAAATGTTTCATAAAGAGCTTGTAAAACCTCAACTTGGATGAAGACCAAAAGAGAGGGAGAGTTATGTACAGACCTGAGGACAAGGCTGCATTAGTTAATAATGAAAGACAAGCTGCCTTGCTCTCTCTGCTTTTCGCAAGTCTGTAATTATGAAGTCTGTGTTTTCTTCGTTCCATTGGACATGCCAAGGGAACATCACAGAGCGGGACTGATTGCTATCAAACAGTACAGGTGGTTCACTGTTCAAGCAGATGTTTCGCAAACCACAAATACACATCTGCAAAACCCTGATCCGAAAATGTGAGGGGGGTGTTAAGAGATGAAGTATAGGGCAGTGCTGACAGCAATTTAAAGATACAAGAAAAGAGGAGGAGCGAGGGTGGTTACCATGAAGGAGCTGGTTTAGACACACCTTTGGTAGAACTATATTAGTTCTTGTTTATATATAAAGACAAAAAGATGTGTTTTCACGTAGAGCTGTAACAATTCCAAATGTTGCTACACAATTAATTGTCTCAGAAATAATTGCGATTAACAATATAATTGTGTCTTTCAGTCCAATTTTTAAAATACTTTTTTCATTATCCAAGTCCAATAGTCATCATTATTTGTAAAACTATGTGTCAAAATAGTCATCACCGCTTCTTGACTTGCATTTTTTCCCAACTGTATCTCCCTTATCATTTTAGTTTATATGAACGAGTATACGGACAAGTGCCAACAACTAACAGTTTAAATCATAATAATAATAATACAAATATATAGTCCTCGGAAAAAAAGGGTGTGGGGGTGGTGGGTGATAAAAAAAAGAAAAGGTTATTTGTCGGGCAGATTTCGGGCCAGAAACACAAGCATGTTCAGTTTCTCTGGCTTCAGGCTGGATCTCACTGGGCTTGCAATGGTGCCAGCTGTGCTGAACAGTCGCTGTCATGTTTATAGTTCGTCTGCCGGCTGAACGACTCCACTATGCCCAGCTGCCAGGAGGGGCCATCCACTGATGCAGGGGGCACTGATCAATTTGTTTAATTGTGCAAACTGTGAGGGATGGTGATTTTTGAGATGCTGTCTCAAACTGGTTGTGCTAGCATTTTTTACCACAACCATTTTCTTACATAGCCTGCAAATCGTCTCTTCCAGATTTGCAGGCTCTCCCCTATGATTTGGCTTGAAACCAAAATAATCCCACAACCGAAAAGTTGTACTACGTTTAGAAACAATCTCCATTTCGTGTCTCGTTTTCCAAATTCAGTGTCAAAATTATGCTATAGCTGTCTAGTCCCTCCCCAAATGACCAATCGTCCAATGATAATTTAGCTGAAACCAGTTGGGCTTGCAGACTCCCTACATTACGACAGGACCAGCGGAGCAGTGTCAAGCGACACTTTTGCTTTCTTTCTTTATTACCAACACTAAACGAAAACTCCAGTGAAAACCAAACATGTACCAGCTTAATGTTATGGGCATTTCTCAATACCGCTTCTCACGAAACTACCCAATTCTCTTTGGATTGTTAACGTTAGAAAGCCGATTTGACTTCGAAACTGTAATTCAATGCATGTGAGGCGTCCTCCGAAGGGACAGTTACTGTTCTGTCGCGCTGCAGGATGCACACAGACACTAGAAACGTGTTTGATGGACGCAAAAAAAGTGTTGCGATTCTTTGACCCATCTCATGAAAATAAACCCCACCACCCCCACAAAAAATTGCTTTAATTGCGGTTAAACAAAGAAACCGTGATTACTACGTTGCAGTTAGACAATTATCAAATAATTGTTACAGGCCTATTTTCACATACAATACTCTAACAATCGTAGTTGTGACAGGGTTTTCGGTGCATATTGGTTATGTTTTAATACTGGAGTCCTATAAAAGAAAACCAAGACACCATATCCAGACAGTGGCTGAGATGTGAATAAACCAAGACACACTGATAGATGTGCAAAAAGAAACCTGGATATCCTATCCCAAATTCAATCAGAAACAGGGTGAGGGTCAAATTCCAGATACCAACGAATGTGTAAGCTCTCCATGTGAAACCTTCCAACAGAGTTTATAAGACAGTCATTAACTAAATGCATCTTGTAAGGTAAAATTGTCGATGGATCTCATTTAGATATTATTTAATGTGTTCATTTGCTTTCACAGTAATAGTGGCTTGCGACATATATATGGAAATGCGTCTGCTTAAGTCAACACAGAAAACCACAGAGCAGTTAGCAAATTTATGACCAAAAAAGTTCAGAGATTGCAACTGTTTTTTGTGTGTGTGTTTTTTTTTTCTTTTGTGTGTGTGTGTGTGTGTGTGTGTGTTAGTGTATTTGTGTATCTTTTTTTCTTTTTTTTGTAAGCTTTTGAAGTCACTATGAGGTGTCACAATACAAACTAGATAATTATGATTCTGGTGACTGAGGATATAGGGGAGGGTTAATCCATTTCAGGCTTACTTTCTGTATCAAACTAATGCATGTAGAACTTGTCTGTGCTAGTGGATAACACTCATGGATAAAGGATGAGGATCTTGTGTTTAGATTCACATACAGTACAGTCTGTCACCCTTTACATCCAACTCACAGTAACAGACCACCATACACCCATTCACTCCTGACACACCCATGAAAACACAGGCAGATCAACTTTTAATCATCTCAGCTAAACTAGCTATGCTGTTAACGCTTCTCTGCTCTTTCAATCCTAAAAGAGCTTTGTCCAGGAAAAACAACATAACAAGCTAACAGGCCCACTGCAGGCCAGGTGAGGCTCATCAGAAATGATCCCCTCCTAATGGACTCAAATTACCAAGACAACCATCAATGCCAAGACTAAAAATAAAAACAAACATTTAATTAGTTAGTTTTATTTGTAGGCAGAAGCCCAAAGGTTAATTTTTGGTTGTTGGTGTTAAATCAGTAGGCCCGTTGCCGGATTGTTTCAGCCTCATGATTATTTGCTATTTGGCACAACTCAAGGTCTTCTGAGCTGTGCTCTCGTTTGGCCTGATATCCCCATCCTTCTCCCTGTGTTTTTCCAGATGGATATTGACATGGGGAGAAGGCTGGGAAGGCTATGATTAGTCTGGTCGAAATTAAAGTCTCTGTTCCTGCATGCCAGCTTACTGACAGGCCAGCTCTGGGGGGAGAGATTGCAAACTAATTTCTCCCCATCTCTCTTCTCCACTGCTGGGATCTGTCTTCTCCCTGCCACCAAAAGGGAGGGGCTCACATCTGTCAGATGAAAGCATTTAAACTAGGGCTGTTGCTATTGAATATTTTAGTAATCGAGTATTCTACTGAAAATTCCATCGATTAATTGAGTAATCGGATAAAACATATTTTTGTTTAGTTAACCCATTAAAACCGACGGGATTGTTTGCATATCTATTTTTAAATGCTGGTAGAATTGCAACCAAATAAGATAGAGCAATAATTTTTTTTTCATATGAAACCGGAGGAGTGACACTTTGATACCAGGCATTCAGTGTGTCCCGGAGCGCTGTTTCCTCGCACTAATGGGTTTTAAAAAATCCGGTAAAAAGCGCAAACAACAACAATATTGTAATCTATTCTGCAGCTGTTTACAGCACTTCCGACGATGGAATATTCGCCACCTTGTTGTATACATGAACTATCACATGATTGTACCATGTGTCACTTCTCGCCACAGTACCTGTGTTACAACAGGAAGTGATGTCATTTTCCCGGGAGTTGTAGTTTTTCCGCGATTAACACTTAGCTTGCAGTTACTCTCTCGGTCTCGTCTAATCTCTTGCTTTTTCACAAAAACACTTAGACACACACAGCCCACACACTCCACACACTCACCACACACTCATCAAATATTCCATACACGTTCCCACACACATATTTATGGGGTGTGGACACATTATTATTTTTGCATATTGTTCAAAATGTTAATTTTATTTTCGTTTTTGGTACAGACTATAAAAATTTGTGTATCTCAGAAACTAAGCAATGAACACACTCAAAATAACTTTTCTGTGGTTTGAAAGGACTTTGTGCAACTTTTTTACATTTACAATTTTGAGGGATAGGTAGGTCATATAGGGTTAAAGAGCAATTATAAATATACATGAGAAAATAAGACATTTCACTTAATAATGAACAATTGCTTTCCTTTTTTAGACAATCAACATTTATCTTTATCATCACTTTCATCATCATCACATCTTTCCTCCATAGAGAGAGAGCGCATTTAAGCCCCACCCACACCGGAGGGGAAAACAATCAAGAGCTCTCCAATGACTTTGTATTGTGTTAAGTAGTGCTGGGCGGTATGACCAAAATTCTATATCACGGTATTTTTTAGAATTACTCCGGTTTCACGGTATTTGACTATATTTTTTATTTTTTTATTTAATTTTATTTTTTTTTATTAATGCATGATTCAGTGTTGACCACATTTTCCACAGATTGACAGAAGATTTACTGCATATCGGCTAAGAATAGCCTATTCCAATCCATGGTCATGACTATTGTGCATTGTGCACAAGTATTAATAGCCTACAGGTTTGCATGGCCCCACAAAGTGCTGTCCGCTCGTCTGTCCTTTAGCTTTGTCGGTTTTACCTGATGGTGTGGAAGGTGCAGATTTTAATTTCATAGCTACATGTATGACGTTTGCAGCAAAAAAAAAAAAAAAACGTGTGAAAATCAGTTTAGTATTCAGCAAGTTATGATTAATTAAATGCGCTGACAGTTCATTGCGCCTGCCAAACAGATTACAGAGTGTAGCGGGTGACCGGTCCAAGATGGCGGCCCCACAGCTCGTCAGCGGCAATAGGAAGTAGCAGTCGATCCGGCGTGTACTCTTTATGTCCATGTCCACCACACTCAGCAACTCCACTATTATTTTTGCTCTGTTCAATGCGTGTTAAGCGGCGCAGCAATGAAAAGGGTCCCCTGTGAGACAATTTACCAGCGTGCTGCGTTCCGGACACGTTTAGGGTATTTAAACCGGTGTTGCCAGTATAAGAAAAATTCATATCATAACAAATATAAAAACCGGTTTTTGGTACGAACCGGTATACTGCCCAGCACTAGTTGGAAGGTGTCTCTTGTCACTCTCTATGTGCCAGCAAACACAAACAAATGCCCAAAAGCTGCTGTGTGGTAGGGTGCAAGCTTTTATTAAAATATTCTATTAGAATAGAATATATTTTATTAGAATATTTGTAACATAAGGGATGTAATGTTAAATGCTATAAAGCTAATAAAAAGATAATACAGCTATGGGCATTCATTCTTTTTAACTTTAAGTTAAGGTTGCTGAATTGGCAAGGCTAACTGTGGAAGTTGAAAATAACCAAGGCTAACGTACATCCACCAACTACGTTTTAACCCCAAAAAGTGGGGCAGATTTGAAATGTTTAGGCTGTAAAAAACTATTTTAAAACAATGATGTAGTACTGTGGATGTAGCCTAACTTATCCAGGACTTGGTTTTTATCACTATTAGGTTAAATGATGAAACCATAAACCAGCCAACTCTGACTGCCCAGTCTTAATGGCTGATGTGTACCCGACAACGGCGCTTCTCATCTTACTGCCTGTATCCACTTCTCTCGTCTTAAAGGCAATTTTTTTCTGTTCGGCAGCTTATAAAAACTTGGATCAGGGTTCTTTACCTTGTTAGTAGTGCACCCTACCACACAGCAGCTTTTGGGCATTTGTTTGTGTTTGCTGGCACACAGAGAGTGACAAGAGACACCTGTAGTCCGGGCGAAATACCAAACTCTGTGAACATTAAATGATTCCTCGAGGCAGAGGAAATTTTTTGTAATCGAGGTAATTCAAGGAATCGTTTCAGCCCTAATTTAAACCTCAATGGTCAGGGCAAACTTACTGGAGTTTACTATCTCAGCCATACCTGAAATTTGTATGTCTTCAACTCACACTAGTTAAAGCTTCCTCTAAATCCAGAACCAAAACATGATCTCTTACATTCTCATGTGCTGCTAAGACAAGCTTACCCCCCCCTCTAAACAATGGATGTCTGTCAGAACCCCACCAAGTGCTGGGCAGGGAAGCACCGCTGGGCTACCTGATACCCAGCAGCTGCTTAGAAGAGGTCCTGTTATTGTAGGACTGCTACAAGCAAGGGAAATTGGAGATATGGAGCATTTATGCTGTCATTCCCAGATCATGTTAGGAAGCCTCTGGTTGCAGTGTGTTGTTACCCCAATAATGATCTGAAAACAGTAATTGCTGACTGAGCACTGGCATTTTAAAATGGGTAATCTGATAGAAAATAAGATGAATGCATGAATAGCAAAGTTTTCAATACCTTTTAGGGGAATATGACCCCACAAAGGAAAATAAAAGTTCCTTAACAGAGCCTTAAACCTGCATTCTACAGAATTACCATAAGAGGGTGGCTCAACTAATTGACTTCAATTCAATTTGACTTCTTATTACAAAGTGAAAATGGCCCTACTTCTAGTTTTTATTTAATACTTTAATACTTTAGTCTCTTTGCTTCTCTTACTTTCTTCACTGCAACATAATGTTGGTTTTTTTTTAAATGATGGTCCCTTTTAGAGGAAAATAAATCATAAAGCAGGGTATACATTAGTGTGCATCTACCCTGTGATTGAAGGGCAAAACAAGATGGAAGCAGCCAAATTACAAACTTGAGGCTTCCAAACAGCAGTTCACAAACTAATGGGTGACACTGCAGTGGGTTGCTACTGGGGCCATATACATAGCTTTGACATATTAACCAGTTTAGATTATCCCTTTAACATTTAATTGACCATAAAAGTCTAACAAAAGATCAGGAAGATGGCCAAACTGACTGATGGGGTATTTCTCCCTGTTCTGGTAACAGCTGAACCCCTATCTTTATACCCTTCAGGTCAGCAGAAACTGTACAGGAAAGAGCACAGCTAGCAGAGGGTCGTTTTTTACCTATAATTTACAGCAATTTTAAGAATCTTACTCTTCTTATATTTTATGTTCCACTGAATCGTTGCGCATACACACATAGGCATTGTTAGTGTATGAGGTCATGAAAAACAGTATAGCATGGAATAAGACAGATGATGACAACTTTAATACCAGAAAAGAACACTTGAATGAGGAATATTCATTTTCAGATTAAGGGGCCAGTAAAGATGGCCCCCCCTCTATTGTTAGTTCGATTCAATCTGCTGAGTGTGTCTTGGAAGTTCACGTAGATCTCATATTAACCCTGTGATCATTCCACCAAATTCCTCTGTGGTAGGCAGCAGCCTGAAAGCCTAATGTTTCTGTTGAATCAATTGAAGTGCTACATGGTATGCAAAGGTCAAGGTCTTAACTCCTGATGTCAAACCTGTCAGAGGGTCCTGGTGCATCCACATTTGTGCATGGTTTTTTTTTTGGTTGTTTTTTGTTGTTGTTTTTTTTTTTTTTTGCAGCAAGTAAAACCGCATTCGGCTTTAACAACAATGTCAGGAGCCAATCGTCTCGCCAGTGTCCCCCGGCCCCTTCAAATCCCTCTCCCACACTGTCCAAAAAACGAGCGTACCTTTTCCAAACACTCCTTTTTCAAACTTTTCTTTTTTTCAGTTCGATTTCTCCGCTGGCTCTTTCCAAGCGCTTGGAGTGATGCAACTTAAAAATTAATTTTCCTACTAAACCGTTAGTTAGCTATTTCCTTTTGGACAAGCACGTGTATATAAAAAAAAAACTCCACGTATGTTAAAAACTACAATATGTGGAAATGAAAGGGGGACATTTTAGATTTAAAAGAACAGTAACAACAACCAAAAAAAATCGACTGACATTAGCTAACGAGGTGGAAATGTCGCCAACAAACGGCCACCGGTAAGTATGCAAGCTGCTAAAGACAAACCAAACTCTCATAGGTGAAGCACTGAAGGGATGCAGTGATTGTTAGGAATTGTCATAAATTCAGAGCATTGAGTGTTTTTTGTTGTTGTTTTTGTGATAAAAACTGCGACGGTTTGAACCACTCACCCCTACTGGTCGTGAACAGAACGGGGTCGCTCCTCATGGTGAGCTAATCCGCATCTAATCCACCCGACGACTCACACAGGAGCAGGCGCGTGCCCAGCGGCTCCCCGGAACTGCTCTCTAAAATCCCCGCACAAACACACCGTGTGCCCGCTTTCCACCTCCGACTATTCCTCTCCTGTCGTGCAGACCACTGCGACGTGCCTGCTTCTCTTTCAAACTTTTTCTCCCGATCTTTTTTCCTCCTCCTCCTCCTCCTGCTCCACCTCCTTCCTCTCCCTCCTCTTTAAATGTCTCTCTATCCCTCCCGCTCTCTCTCCCCCGAACTGCCTGCATGGATATGCTGTGTTTAAAGAATGTCGGAAATAAGAGACTTCTCCAGGGAAGCCGAATGCTTTCAGTTAAAAGTCGGTTTATTTGTCTTTTTTTTTTTTCTTTTTGCATAAATTAATGATATATGATTTTTGAAAGCCAGCACGGCAGCATAGTGGTTGGCGCTGTTGCCCCACAATAAGAAGGTCAATGGTTCGAATCTCTGGCCGGGGGCCTTTCTGTGAGGAGTTTGCATGTTCTCCCCGTGCTTGTGTGGGTTTCCTCCCACCGTCCAAAGACATGCATGTTTAGGTTGATTGGTGACTCTAAATCATTATATCAACAACTGAGATTATAACCACATCAAACATATCATGTCAGAGATCTGCGATGGTAATCACATTAAGTATATCATTATGTCAGAAATCTGAAATAACAGTCACGTTAATGAAATCTTTATATGACAAATCTGGGATAATAATCACATTAAGCATATGACTTCGTGAGATATCTGACAAAATAATATATATATATATGATGATATGTGTTATTTTATATATATATAATCACATCAAGAGCCTAATCTCAGAAAAGATATATTTACCTGAATTAATTAGGATTTGGTTTCATGAAGACTATAATGCAGTACCATATAAAAACATCTTAAATGCTCAGATTTATTTACTTGGCAGCAGATCTTTTATTTTCATTGTTTATATATCCAGTCCTTGGTTCCTTTTCAAAAGAAGGAAAACTAATGTGGTTTTTCATTTATTCATTCATCTTCAACTGCTTATTCATTTCCAGGTTGTGGGGGTTGTTGGAGCCAATCCCAGCTCACACTGGGCAAGGACAGGGTGAGGGTTAGGAGGAAACTGGAGTACCCAGAGGAAACCCACACAGTCACTGGGACTGCATGCAAACTCTGCACAGAAAGACCCCAGGCCTCAGAACCGAACCCACAACCTTCTTATTGTGGGGCAACAGCGCTAACCACTATGCCGCCATGCTGCCCCCTAATGTGTTGTTTTTTTTTTATATATATATCAATTTTAATTACATTAATGTTAGAGATATTTACTTTAACACAAAAAAATAATAGAACTAGAGCAAAACAATAGATTTTTAAAAAATTATATGTTAAAAATAGCAATCAATTCAAAAGCCCTTAAAAACGGTTAGGGGGTACTCAACTGAAAAAGTTATTTACAGGGGGTACTTCACTGAAAAAAGGTTGAGAACCACTGCTATAGATAATAAATCCCATTTTACTTTCCAGCCAAAATCACATGAACACACAAGTCTCAAAGAGATTTACTAGAGTGCAATTGAAGGCAACATTTCCCCAGCCTTTCTCACACCTTCCCTCCTCTGCCTGCATGGACAGTCAAAACCAACAATTTATCTGTATATATTCAAATTTTCAGAAGACTACATCATTATTTTACTTTAGTGAGCACAACTAACTGTGGTAAAAGGGAAATAAGTTTTATACAGTGCTCTGCAAATGATATGTAACCCCATGATAAAGGGTATGACAGTAAAAAATTTGTGAGATAGTTTATCCCCAGGAAATTGAACACTAGAGGTTTGTGAGGATTTTCAGAGGTGTAGCTACAGGAATAATTGGCCTGCATGACCTTCTTACCATTAAGTTCTTTTAATTGTACTGATCTGCCCACTGAGTGTTTTAATAAGCTAATGCAATGTTGTAGCTTTGGTCTATCAAAATTAATTCCATCCCAGTAACTTCAGACTGGTTATAACTAAGCTTAAATTACACATACAAGTTAAAGTGGCAAGTAAAAATGGATGTAAAGAAAGAAAGAAAGAGGCTAGCTTCCCCAATTATACCCCATTAGCATAAGCCACTAACCTCCACCCCACCTCCCTCCCAGGGGGGAAGCAAGAACCAGTCGGAGTCCCATCTGCTACCAAGAGAGGAAAAATCAGGGAGGGAGAGAGACGCATAGGAGGGGAAAAGGAAAGCGAGAGAGACTGCACTTTCCTTTTTCTTCAGGACTGCACTTTTTACAGTGAGGAACATGAGACCAAGGGAGGGAACAGTGTGGAAAGAAAGAATAATGACCTGGCTCAACTTTCAGTTCCACCCGTTCAAGGAGAACCATATAATAGCTGAGGTTTTATTTCCCTAAAAGATAATCGCCATAATGTGCAGTGACTTTATTTTGATGAAACTTAAGTTTATTTTTATAACGGTTGGTAATAAGTTAATAATCCATTTTTAGCAGCTGATGTTGGAAATATTGAGTTAAAGGACCATGTATTCAATTTGGACATTTCATTTGTTAAGAAATAAGTACAAAAGACAATTTAGAGGCCAAATTCCTATATTGTATCTAAAGGGCCATCATTACCCATAATACCTGGAGGCGAGAAAAGCCAATGATTTGAGGAACCAGCTAGTTTGTGACATTTCAGCCTCATTGCTAAGTTTAAGTCTATAATTATTTTAGACTTTGGCATATCGCAGGGTAGTTAGCACTACTTCCCCACATTAAGCAGGTTTTAGGTCTGAAACCAGGCTAGGGTCTACTGTGTGGTATGTTTTCCCTGTCTCCATGTGGGTTATCTGCTTCAATGTCCTCACACAATCCAAAGACATGAACTTTAACTGGTGATTAAAAATTGTCAACAGGCATGAGTGTGGTTGTCTCTATCAACCTTCTGATAGACTGATGACCTGTCCAGGGTTTGACCCACCCCCCACCCAACCCTGCAGGGATAAACTAGATGTATCTGTAATAGTGTAAGAAAAAAGAGTGAGATATTAATCTGCAATAAGTTAAAATGCTAAAGTTAAAAAAAAAAAACAACCTCATATCAGTGAAAGAAACAATTCATAAAAAGAAGGGCTGATATATGATTAAAAAGACCATACGGCACTATAAATAAGAGTTTAAAAATGTTAAAACAGTAAAATCATCAGATGTCTAAGAAGGAGTTAAAATGTTACATAATCTAATTCATTTCATTGTTTGTTTTATTTGTTACAGTTAAAAAATAAACTATAATAATCCCTGTCTTCTACTAAGGAGGTCTTGATCTGCCAGGATCGGGGATCAATTATTTTGGTCCGCCTCCACATAGAGGTAATTTGCGTGAGGTATTTTTCTTACTTCACTAAAGCTCTGGTTGAGGTAAACACTGCATCACTTGTGTGATCATTTATCCCTGTTTTCCAGGTATGTGGTCAATAATGTGAACTGTGAGACTGTTTCTGATAATTTTATAAGATGTTTTAACTGTGAGGAGAAAACTTACATGAGTGCTTGAGTAAGTTAAAACTATGTTTACTGGCTATTTAAAAATAAGTATGAGCGAGCGAGACTGCCGCCATCTTGTATAAATACGCCAGGCGTCTTTATTGTGCGTGTGCATGAGCGAATTTATTTTGCACAGTTTGTGTCCTGGCTATGTGCAGTTTAGAAACAGACGACATTTGGTTGCATCGTTGGGGCTGTGTAAATATACTTGCACAGTGTGTGCAGACGTGCTCTGTTTGCGAAAGTGTTGCTCTAAGTTATTGTTTGTCACTTCACTAAAGCTCTGGTTGAGGTAAACACTGCATCACTTGTGTGATCATTTATCCCTGTTTTCCAGAGTGCAACATATCCTCACGTAAATGTCCCACAGGAAGAAGTGAATATTAATTATTAATCAGTCTATTTTTTCTTATTTCATTCTCTTGGCAGAAGGATTTGGTTCTTACCCTGAAAACACAGGGAGGCAACAGAAAATCTATTAAAGGGTCATGCGTGAAGAGTGGAAAATGCACTATTAAAGAGGAATATTGATTGATTTAACCAGTGGCCATGTTCTTTCCCTGACCTTGTCCAAGGACATGTAATTCTCTGAAATTGACCAAACCTGGGAATGATAGAACATTAGAAAACATTAGGGTGTGGAAATTGGAAGAAATCACAGAAGACAATTTGTCACATTGAGCACATGAATGTGTGTGTCGTTTAATCAGACAACAGGAAAAACAAGAAGAGAAACAAAAATGGCGCTGTCCAGCAACAAAACCGGCATAGAGCTAGACGTCATGAAACATTTAAAGGGACCATGATCCCTGAACAACCATACTTACATGACGTGAGAATGGACTGTAAAATGATAGACATGTAACCAATTACTTTCACAAATGCACGAAGAATTATATTAACCAAGAACTGCGTATATAATGAACAGTGCATAGAACTACACTTAAGAAGCAAGGTGAATTATGAATGTCACTATGTATGTCCACTACACACATTCCCCCAGAATTCATCATAACACAAGAGAAACAGTCAATATGGGGGCGAGCGAATTAACCGGCTGCAACAGCTCTGCCGAAAATGAGGCAAAGGAGGCTCAGCTGTGGTAGGGTTACCGCTCTGACATGTGTGTGGGTCCTGGAGTTGGGGAGGTTTGGGAGGGAGGGGAGCAGGGGGTGGGGGTGGAAAAGGAAGATGTCCGCGACGTGAAGGCTGGGCCAATTCAATGGGCCTGGCCACATCCAAGTGAGCTGGAGACGGTCAATTGAAAAACATTCCGGCTTGCTGCCCATGTCCACCACAAAATATTTGTCCCCTGTCTCCAACACATGGAATGGGCCCTCATAGGGTGGCATCATGGTGAATGAAAACATAGTCTGCCGTCTGCAGTGTAGAGGGGATGTGCAACTGAGGGAGGCCGTGATGGGAAGTTTGGACGGGTGCAAAAAGCCATGCATTGTCCAGTAGCACGGGCCGCTGAAGGGTCTCAAACCAAGGGACTGTATCTGCAGCCCTGAGGTTAAGGACCTCAAGAGTTGCACGCCTGGGTCTGTGGTCTGATCCACTGCCATGCGGCTGTAATCCAAACCAAGATGGACTGCCCATGCCACGGCCCATGACAGGCAGTCCACCACATGATTGTTCTTACCAGCAAAGTGCTGCAAGTCTGTAGTGAACTCAGAAATGTAGGACAGTTGACGTTGCTGGCGGGCGGACCATGGCTCAGTCACCTTGGCCATGGCAAAAGTCAGCGGCTTGTGGTCGACAAGAGCAGTGAAGTGCTGACCTTCCAGCAAGGAACAAAAGTGTCTAACAGCAAGGTAGAGACCAAGCAACTCATGATCAAAAGTGCTGTACTTCCGCTCGCTGGGGCGAAACTGTTGGCTGAAGAAGGCAAGTGGCTGCCAGGCCCCACCAACCCACTGCTCATAGACAGCACTGACAGCGTAGTCCGAGGTATCCGAGCTAATGGCAATGGAGGCTGTGGGAGAAGGATGGGCCAGCATGCTGGCGTTAGCCAGAGCTGCCTTAGTGGCAGCAAAGGCCTTGTCCCTGGAATTAGTCCAGTCCACTGCATGTTTGGCCTTACCTGTCAAGGCCTCGTACAAGGGCCGCATGAGCTGGGCAGCTCGTGGGATGAAACGATGGTAAAAATTCACCATGCCAAGGAACTCCTGCAGAGATTTGACAGTGAGAGGGCATGGAAACTGTGTGACCGCCTCCACCTTTGAAGGGAGAGGGCCTGCACCGTCTTTAGTGACTTTGTGTCCCAGAAAGTCAATCGTGGAGAGGCCAACCTGGCACTTGGCAGGGTTGACAATTAGCCCATGTTGGCAACAAGTTGGAAACAAGTTTTCAGAGGTGCACCAGATGTTGAGACTCAGACATGCTCGCACCCAGGATGTCATCCATATAAACAAAAAGAAAAGGTAAGTCCTGTAACACAGAGTCCATGAGGCATTGAAAAGATTGAGCTGCGTTTTTAAGGCCGAAAGGCATGCACAGAAACTCAAAGGGACCAAATGGTGTGATCACTGCTGTTTTGGGAATGTCCGGTGGATGTACAGGCACCTGATGATATCCCCGGACGAGGTCCACCTTTGAAAAAATCATCTTGCCGGCCAGGTGTGCCAAAAAATCCTGCACATGTGGGACTGGGTATCGGTCAGGGTTTGTGGCCTCATTAACGGGCGCCAACCCCCGCCAGGTTTGGGGACAATGTGGAGGGGCGATGCCCATGGGCTGTTGGACTGGCACAGAATACCCAGGCGTTCCATGTTAGCAAACTCAGCCCTGGCAACAGCAAGCTTGGTCGGGTCGAGGCACCGAGCACGGGCATAGACAGGCGGACCAGTAGTGGCAAGAGTTTGCTCCACACCATGCTTCACAGGAGACGCAGAGAAAGTTGGCTGAGTTAGGGCTGGGAACTCGGCAAGTAACTAGTGGAAGACATCCGAGGTGGAGAGCAGTCGTATGGCGTCAGCCCCACTGAGCGTGCAGAACAATATGTGGAAGCGTGAATCAAATGGCGGTTGTTCATATCCACCAAAAGTCCATGTGCACAAAAAAAGTCAGCCCCGGGGATGGGAACAGCAACACAACCCTTGCTGTGACAAAGTCCCAGCCAAACCTCTGCCCTCCGAAACACAGCTCAACGTACCTCATGCCATATGTGCGGATGGGGGTAGCGTTAGCAGCCTCCATCGGGGGCCCGTGGCTGTCGGTCACAATGTCCAAACGGGATGCAGGCAGGACGCTCCTCTGTGCTCCCGTGTCACACAGGAAACGCCGTCCGGAGATGGGTTTGCGGATGGAAAGCAGCCTGCCTACGCAGCCGACGCTCATGGCTACTACTGAGCGCCGGCCCTGGTGTTTCCCAAGCTGCCGAAAGTGCATGGGAAAAGGCATCGTTTAGCCTTGGTTCCAAACTTGGCATGGTAGAAACAAAAGCCAGAAGATTGCTGGGGGCCGGAAGACCGCTGCCGGCGAGACGTGGTTGCAGCAATGAGTGTGGAGTCGTCCGAAGTCCTGGGAGTGATGTGAGCGGGAGGGAAAGCAGCCACACAGTGCTGCTGACTCGCCACGAAGAACTTGTCAGCCTCTTCAGCCAGCCTCCGACAGTCTGTGATGGTGGTGTTGGCTAATGCAGCTCTCACCTGAGAAGGCAGTTGACGCAGGAAAAGTTGGACAAAAAGGAAATTGGGTCTGTGTTCGCCCAGGAGATCAAGCATGCGGTCCATGAGCTCAGATGGCTTGCTGTCACCCAGCCCTTGGACGGAGAAAAGCCTGCTAGCTCTCTCAGCGTCCGAAAGTTCAAAAGTCTTCAAGAGATGGGCTTTGAGTGGTTGCCTGTTTCCGGAGGACTTTTAAAGAGGCTCACCACTCTGGATGCTGTTGAACTCCCGAGAGCCAACACGACGTAATAGTATTTTGTCGTGTCCACGGTGATCTCTCGCAGCACGAACTGCGCTTCGGTCTGAGCGAACCATGCCGATGCCAACGATTCCCAGAATTCAGGTAGTTTGAGGGAAACAGCATTCGTGGACATGATCGTGTCTCTGGATATGTCCAGCAGACTAACGTCGGGGTCACCAGTGTGGAAATTGGAAGAAATCGCAGAAGACAATTTGTCACATTGAGCACACGAATGTGTGTGTCGTTTAATCAGACAACAGGAAAAACAACAAGAGAAATAAAAATGGCGCTGTCCAGCAACAAAACCAGCATAGAGCTAGACGTCATGAAACATTTAAAGGGACCATGATCCCTGAACAACCATACTTACATGACGTGAGAATGGACTGTAAAATGATAGACATGCAACCAATTACGCTCACAACTGCACAAAGAATTATGTTAACCAAGAACTGTGTATATAATGAACAGTGCATAGAACTACACTTAAGAAGCAAGGTGAATTATGAAAGTCACTATGTATGTCCACTACAAGGGTGCATATAATTTCATAATAATGGAATCTATGACACAACCAATAGCTAGTTTCCCCTCTGTTGACCTCTGAATAAGCAGTTGTTTTGAGTGATTGATTATCCAGGACATCAAAAATACAAAGCAACGTCCACATCCAGGAGATACAGTGCCACAATTCCATTAATTTGCATTGCACCTTTTATACACAGACCAGCCACAACATTATGACCACCAATAGGTGAAGTGAATAACATTAATTATCAAGTTATCATGGCATCTTGGAGGCAGGACAAATGATCAAGTGTGAAGATGTGAGAGACTTTGACAAAGGCCAAACTGTGATGTGAGGATGACTGAGTGAAAGCATCTCCTTCACTGCAGCTCTGAGGGATGGTCCTGGTCTGGATCAAGGCACACTGATGTATTTCGGGAGGCCTGTGTGGTCTGATCCAACAGAAAAGATATCATAGCTCAAACTAATGAAAAAGCTCATGCTGGTTCTGATAGAAAGGTGTCAGGCCACATTAAGGGTTAGATCCATCATCCAAAGTTTCTTGATCAAATGGCAAGCCGGCATTTCCTTATCAATAAGAGAGCCTTGAGTTCATTACAATAAGGAACAATGGACCACACACACAAACAAATGTTACCATCAGAGATAGGTCCTTTAGAAATGCCTGTCAAAAACAATAGCTGCCCATTTGAATCCCAAACCCTCCAGATTTTATATTCATTAAAACTCTGCCTGAAAATAACACACCAGACACACAGCACTGAGTTTAATATTGGGTTGAGGTGTTTTATGATGATGACCTTAAAGCAAGTTAATTGCAGTGGAGAATTCCAGTGGGAGGATTTCAGTTTAGATCAGGAGACTCTTATCAGGGCGAGATGTGATGATGGAGCAAGATTGTGTGGTGAGCATGTGTGTGTTGAAATGATGAGTGATGAAACGATGGCTGGATTACGCGTGTTATTCCTCTCTCTACATTCCTCATTTAAGTCTGGAGTCACACATACTTTTGAAAGCTGTAATGTGTGTGTGATCTCAGTAAAATCTTAGACTGGATAGAAGTTGGCTTGGCTCGGCCAAACAAAAGTCAACACTGACATCAGTGTTTGGCCTCCTGAATGAGATTAAATTTAATAGAGATGGAGATATACGGTAATTACTTGGACCCGTCCCTGCCCTGGTCAGCCATCAACCTGTCATGTTTTGCAGACAGCCCACTGAGAAGACACACATACTGTAACCAAAGTTGGTCATGAAACATCAATGGTTTTAATTTGGTTTAATAACACCCTTCCCTTTTGGGGTGTTTTTGGCTATTTCATGTAAGTGGTTCAAAGACACATTATGTTTCAAACCTCACTATGATATTATAATAAGCTTTCAGAGTAAACTTCCGGCTGAGAAAAAATGCCTTCCTCTTTTTTGTGTTTTCTCTGAATTGCAAATCTAAGATCAGACCGTAATGTAAAGGAAAAAAATTTACTTTACATTCAAATGTAAACATTTGTCAGAAGCTTTTATCAAAAATGACAGACAATGAGGCACACCAGTAAAGCTTCAATACAGTAGAATCATTAATGGAATAAATAAAATCTGAAATTGCGTTCAATTCTCAGTGACTTAAATACCAGCTCAGCGGAAAGTGCATTTTTTCCAATTGAATAATTTAGCCTCAATTGTGTGTCCTTTATATTACCATGTGAAAGTATTCACAGGTCCAGTCCAACACAATGCAGGAGAGCTGTGTCTCAATTCAGGAGCCATATCTTTCAAAGGCTGTAGCTGCATCAGAATCGGCACTACTTGTCAATCACCATCTCCCTGTTAGTCAGCTGTGGTGATTCTCTCCTCACCGGCTGCACAGCTGCTGCTTATTCCCCATAACCAGTCCTGCATAAGAGCCTCACTAACCCGTCTGTCTTTGCCAGTTTGTTCTTCAGTGTTTTGCAAGACTCTCCAGTGTTCTATTCATGCCTGATCTCCCATTACCGACCCTGCCTGTCCCCGACCTACTCTTCATGTCTGCTCCCTGGAAGACCCGCCCGCCTCTCGTCCCCGACCATGAGTTCTGCTTCAGCGGCCTTGGCTTCTGTCTGCTCTCCCAGCTACTACTCATCCGCCTGTCCTCGGCTCATCCTCTGCCTGCTCCCCATCGGTACCTCCGCTTCTTTGGACTGCTCTTCTGGCTTCGACCCCTCCGCCTGTCTCTGACCACTCCTCAGCTCTCTCCTTGTTGGCACCTCAGCATGGGTGGCTGGCTCTACTGACCATGGACTTTTTCTGCCCCGCTCCCTGACAATAAAAGTCATTACTGATTGTTTCCCGTTCTCCTGTGTAGGTACTGCTTTTGGGTCCAAACCACACTCGTGTCACAAGTAGACTTTCCCATTTGGAAGGCTCTGTCATATGAGGTGTCCTCTTTTTTCTGGGAAAGAAAGGCTCTAGCAGTTTAATCAGCCATGCCCCAACTTATACCAAGATTTATTGCGTGTTGGAAACCAACAAACATGTAGATGTTGATTTTGGTCATCCATCATACATGGCAGGAGACTGACCTGGAATTGCTCAACTTATCCTTTCATAAGACCATCTTATTGAATTGAGACATCATTTTGTCAGCTTTGTTCTCACAGCAAGGAGAGTCGAGGATAGTGCTGTCAGGAACTGATGAGAAAGCACAGATGCACAGACACACCACACACACAGAGACAAATGACCGTGTTGGCCTCTTGATCATTTGTCAAAATTATCCAAAGAGATATCTCATAATTTTCCTGGTTGATACCTGGTTTTCTTGTGGTGCTTAATTAGCCAACCTGTCAATCTAGACCATGTCAAACCGAAAAATCATGTATTGGATATGAGACATTTAATAGAATCACTCAGTTGCAGAAACACACATCTATATACATGAAATGGCCTAGTTGTAGCTCAATATGATTACACAGACATGCCCACACTGTCCATACCGCCTTGAACTTGGTATTTGCTATTCAAATTTCAATTAAAGGTAAATATAATTTAACAAATGGAAAGGAATATGACAGTGGAGAAAAGTATGGCCTAAACACAAATAGAGCTCTTTATTTTATAAATCCATCACATTATAATACAGATCAGCTCCACTTTATATTATCACACACTCAACAATCCCTCGACTAACAGAGAGAAGTGTGTTTCAAGTGTGAACTGCCATGCCACTGCTCACACAAGAGGCACACAAGAGGCCCATTAGGACAAAAAAAATCCTGCTGGGTCTGTATGGTTCACAGTCATAAAATTCTATATTTTGTAGTACAACCAAATCCTCCTAATGGCACTAGTCCAGAACTTCAGAGAGCACTTGTGTCTGTACAGTATCACAATGCCAAATCTGTGATTCGTTTGGGACCGACGATGGCAGTATAATAGCTCAACAGGTGTCCTAGATTGACATCAAACTGAAAGAGAAAGAAAATCACGCTAATACAGGTGAATAACGATGTTTTGTTTTGGACCCAAATCTTCAGGGACACATTGCAGATGTAAAAAGTTCAATAAAAGTATCTCTTGGCTGCAGAAATATGCAACAAAAACATTGATCTTCATTAACACCTTCTAAGCCATAAAACAAGCATTGCCTCAAAAACTGTGAAAAAAGGGAGCTTCGGCCCAAAACACCTGCTTTCTTATCAACTATCCACTGACCTAACACAAAATAAACCACAGAAGGTCTTTATTGAGCTCATACAGCACAGGAATGACCAAATATGGTTGTCACAGCTATCTGCAGTTGAGTGTTTCAGTTGTTTATATTCATAAGTCATGAAGTTATTGTTTGCACACTGCCTATATGGAGGTGTGTGGATGTGTATGTGAATGTGAACATGTGTGTATCTGCGTCTGTAGGAACAAAACACCGGAGATGATAGGCATGACTTTGTGCATACCCCAGGCAGCTTGTTTTGATCTAGTGTGTTTCCCCTCTCCCAGAAATAGGCTGGAATTCAAGGCATTTCTGCCAAAACAGCAACCAACCTGAGCACCTCTCAAACACATATTCCTCTGCTACGAAGAAACAGCTTGTTGTTGAAGTGATTGTCTCTTTACACAGGCTTTACTGTACTCCCAAACTTGGAAACCACCACAATATACAATGTAACCCTCTCTGGTACCACCCTCCCCAAGGTGGTTGGGAGGTTAACCAAACCTGGCAACCATACCTAGTCAACACGCCAATTTGAGCAGAGAGTAACTGTCTGCTTTAGGAGCCTCTTAGAAAAGGAACATATGCCGTCATTGTCACCCAACCTGGCAACCATCAGGTTTGGATTCAGGGCTTGACATTTTGTTGACTGTTAACTGAGAGGTTACAAGAATCAAAGATGAAAGAGAAAAGGCTCCAGAAACAAATGTGGACGGCACTGTTTCCACACAATGAGCCACATGCACATTGAATTGAAAGTGTATTTGAATTAGAGTCAAATTCACATAAAAATTAAGTTTGTTTCCCATTCGTGTGGTCAATTAGCTTTGTAATGAGTCCAATGCTCACTCTCTGTCTGCTGTTTGGTGCTGGGATGGTGCTACAATGGATTCATCAGCTGTTTGCTGCCTCTGCAAATAAGGTTGATGAGAGCAGTGAAATAGTAAGGCTGCTGGTCATAAATCCAACAGCATCACTGGGTCATCCTGCACTGTGGACCCGTCTTCGGATTTGGATTTGCAAACAAATGGAGGTGAAAGAGTCATCTTTGGGCGTTTGATTTCCTGCAGGATCATGGCTAAGGGCAAACAGAAAGACCACATGGAATTAACCTCACAAATGTACACAACCTTTCTAGAGCAGGTTTTAAAACACACTGCTGTTCCTCACTCTGATTATATGAAGGAAGAAATACACCTTCATTCTGATTCTCGTCTTTAAGGAGAAAAAGATGCAGCTGGTTTTCTTTGCAGAAGATACATATGACAGATACTTTATATATAGTTCAATATGTATGTGCATGTAAGTATTACTACATTGTCCAGATGTTTCACATTAAGTGAGTTCCAGAACAACCCACAGGCTACAGTTGGAAATGCTTGGAAACCAAACACAGCCCACAGAGATGCAGGGAAATCAGTCTCAACTGGCTTCAAATCACTGGATGGCAGTCTAAACGGTGCTATTACACACACACACACACACACACACACACACACACACACACACACACACACACTCTCACAGTGACATTGCAGACTCACCTTTCTTAACAGGAAATGTATAAGGGATGCTGACGTCAAGATATTATTCATCTGTAGTCACAGTGTGTCACACTGAGCTTTAATGTCCAGAGGCCCATCAATCCTCCATTACTATCATCATAATCATCATAAATTTAAGTTCCTGAACTGATTCAATTCAACATCAGCTAAATCAGAGACATTTCAACACTGACTGGGGTTAGATATGAGTGAGATGGCATGATAATTTGTGCAGATGGAGAAGATGGTCAATTATGAAGACGAGTAACTGAGTGTAGTATAAATCGAACAACTAGTTTACTGGTAGAAGTCGGATTATCAGCTGGTACTGGACCTCATGGACTGAAAAACTGTTAGGACATTGTATCTGTTTTGTGTTCATGACTCAGTCAAAACTCCTCCTTCCATAACTAAGCCCATTTAAAGCAGCTGTAAATTATACATTCCCCCCCATTCACCATAGCTAATTACCAGAAATACTTTCATTTCTTAGCAAAGGGAAGTATAAATCTTCCCTTTGCTACACTAAACTCCACCTTGAAACCACCCTAAACACATCAAAGTAGCTCTGAAACTCACCTTCCCTCCAAAAAACAGTAATCAGAACTTCCTTTGGTCCCTGCCTACCAACTGAAAGTTACCTTTGACCCTCTGCAACCCCCTTGATATTTATCTTTTGGGTCCTGACTGAGAGGAACTTTCTTCTGTACTTCTGTTACTGGTTGCACTTCACCAGTGCTAATAGTGAAAACAGACTGTAAAATGAGAGGATTGGAGTGTGTCAGGTTTAGTCAGTAGTGTGTGTGTATGTGTGTGTGTGTGCCTGTGTGCGTGTCCGTCTGTGTGCAATCTCTGAGTTTATATAAAGACAGCTGTGATCAGTCAGTGGACAGGAAATTTAAACAGAGCCAACACACTGATTGAGTCTTTGTTCACAGATATGTAACAAAAATGGGTTTGTGTGTAGGTGCAATCGGAACCCATGTGCACATTAATGAACCCATAGATTACTGACTGATAGGTCATTGGGGGCATAAAGGGGCTCTTTGTGTGTAGGCTATGTGCTTATATTTTACTTGTATGAACTGCGATGCTGCCCTTGAGTAGTCACTCAGCTATGCAGAATCTAAGGCTCAAAAATCATAATTTTCATCAGCTTCTTCCTTTGAGCAACAGTGTGCTCAATGGTTTAACGTAGTGGGAGCTCCATGGTAATCAGTGATGGTGTGTGCCTGTGTAAACTGGTAATGATGAAAGGCCAAGGTCAGTCAAGAACTCAGGGAACGATAAATAGCTTGTGGTGCTCGTCCTGGCTTTGTTGTATTTAGTCACTCGCCATAAACCCTTTCTTTTATATATATATATATATACCTGGGTTTAAATCCAAAAGCTGGGTGGTCAACAAAAACGACTTTGATGAAATACCAACTCTGAATAAACGAATGAGCAAAAACCTTTTTTTTTTTGCTAAAAAAATTATAGTTAGAAAAATGACTGCAAACTCCAAAGGAACTGATGACACTCAGCCAGGAGCAGAGAGTGAATATTAGATAATAATTCCATTTATGTTGGATCAGCTTTTTTGCCAAGTGACTATGGCAACAACAGAAGCCACACAGAGGAATACAAAGCCGGGGCCAGCTGTAAGGAAAGGTATAGGCTGTTGGTGTGAAGTTGTAGCTATGGAAATGCAGTTCCTTGATATGTGCATCATCAGCAAAAGTCAGCACCCTCTGCCATTCATCCATGACAGGATGATGAGGCTGCTTGTGCACTTGATGATACATGTTTAATGTGGTTCACCCAAACGTAGCTACACCTGCAAACACAGACAAACAAAATTTTGAAAGGCCAGATGGTTCAGTGAAGAAGTATGGCTGAAGGAGGATGAGCTCAGGGGAGTGACACTTCAAACACACTTCAAGTACTAATGTACAGATGCAATTTATGGCTTGAAATGTACTTTAAATCCAGACTAATATGATCGGTTCGTTTTAGTTTCACCTCACACTACCAGACTATGTTGTGTAACATATGAATCAGTTTGCAGATATTATGACACATAATATCCCCCCCCACACACACACAAGTCCACTTATAAATCCCTCTAAGTTTCTGTGTTTGGAAAAGCCATGACAATACTGAAAGTATGTATGAGCATTTTTATTTTCCTGTGTGTTCCTGCATTGTTTTGCTGCAGCTTTAAAGTGGTCGGCAGTGACCAAGATGAAAAGCAGCTAGCTGCCTAAAATTGATCTGTCTTGCCTCATCCCTGAGTCAGAGCTCCTATCAACTATGGGAGCCTCTGAGTGAGAACCCTCAGTTGGTGATTGTGTGACTGAGCACAGCCTTGAGCTCCAGATACATTAGATACCTTTGCATAAGAACACATGCTGCAACAAAATATCAATTTTAGCAAATGTTGTTGAGCCTTGAACACTGATCTCAAGTGAAAAAATTGCCAACATGAGGAAATAAGTCTGCTTTTTTTTTTTCTTCTAATCAAATTTTCTTCCTTCTTAAACTAGGAGTTTGCTGATAGTAAAGTGGCTTATAAGGAAAATTTCACCTCTGAAAACCTACACCCACATTGAGGATACTTTTTACAACACAAGAAGGAGGCAAAGGTATTTGCCATATACAAGGAATCACATAAGTGCAATATAAAAGCCATATGCTCTGAAATGTGGTGTGATCGTGTGGATGACTTCATCTTTTTCCAGTGGGTCCAAAAGGGAGAGACAGGGTGGAGCAGGTGGGGCTGAAAGAGGTTACAGAGCAGAGGATGTTTCATCATCTTGCTCCATATTATTGTCACATTGTATTTACAGTGCAGACGGTTGCTGGAAGTCATATCTGTCATTGTGTGTGTTTGGAGTATGATGTAAAGTATCTCAGTTGCCCATAATGCTGCTTGACTGTTCTGTACAACTTCACCTTTTCAAGGAACATCAAGCAAGACAGTCAATTTTCAACTCAATCCTTAACCATCAGTGGAACCGCATTTCCTCTTCTTTCTGTACAACGCTACTGCTTCCCTTTTTCTCTCCTCCAAGCAATACTGAAAAAAACAAACACCAGCTTGAAGCTGAAATCAAATCTCATACACTTTTCTTTGCACTGTAATAGAAGTAATGTAAATAACTACACAGACACCACACTCTGAAAACATTAAAAGAGAGCCAGAAAATTAGTCCATCTTATTTGTGATAGGAAAACCAAGCTGAGAAACACTAGCTGATAAATGGATTAAACTGCTGTGATTCTTCTTATTACTGAAACCTCCACAAATCTCTGCATTTAAGGGAAAAACTAAACCATAGAAAGAGTCTGATTGTAGAGGTACTCCAGTAACGCAAACCATGTCTCACTCTCATATGGGGCTCAGCCCATCAATAAGAGCATGCATTCTTCTAGGAGAAGTACATGTGATGGTTGGACACATGCTGCGTCAGCAGTAAAGCAATGTTCAGACAGGAAACAGGAGTCCCTCAAAATGCTCTACCTTCTCAGTCCACACACTTTTTAAAGGTTACACTTCTCATATCCAGAACATAATTGACAAATCTCATCCACTGATTGGTAGAATAATGTTAAAGCTGAAAATGTCACCGGAAAAGGACAAAGAAGGATTCATATGATGCCTCTTTAAAGGACTAATGATGAAATGACAGCTCCATAAATAGCGGCAGTGTTGGGCAAGCTACTTGGAAAGTGTAGTGAGTTAAGCTACTAGTTAAATGAAACTTAACCACATCAAGGTTATTACCCTCAGAAATGTAGCAAGCTATGCTACAGCAAAGTGAAAGTAACTAGTGCAACTACATCCAAGCTTTTTACTAAATTGAACCAACTTCGTGCCACGTCAGTGTTATCTTACTGATCAATGAAACTCAATCAAACAGATACACAGACAAAAAGGTTAAGTTCAATTGTTTATTGAACAGTGAGCTGCACTAACTCAACACGGCCAAGCCACAACAGCAAGAATGAAGACCTGCTTCAAAAAGTCACAAAATGGTCAAAAACGTACATGTGTGTATATGTATGTACACTGCAAAAACTCAAAATCTTACCAAGAATATTTATTTCTAGTCAAAACAAATCTCAATATACTTGAAATAAGACTCAACATCTGAAAAAGTAACTTGTTTCTAGTCAATTTTTCACTTGAAATAAGTAGAAAAATCTGTCCATAGAGCAAGTTTTTTTTCTGCATGGACAGATTTTTATACTTATTTCAAGTGAAATTTTGCTTTAAGTATTTTTTTAAGTGTAAAAAGATTTGTTTTGACTAGAAATGAGACATTTTGACTAGAAATAAGACATATATTCCAAACAACAAAATCAACACAAACAGTATATTCATAATATTTTGACTTAATGCAGGTCTATGTTTTTCTTCTCATCTTATTGATAAACACGAAGCCACAGTGAAATTAAAACGTAGTATGGAAATTCTCTGAACATTGTGTGGTCAGATACAAATGTGCATGTCTTGAGATGTATCCTGAATGTAAACCATGAATGGGAAAATCCCATCTGGATCTCTCTCTCGCTCTCTTTCTCATGGAAACAAGTTCCTGCCACCACTTATCAGTGTCCTTACTAGAGGATGAGGGGACCAAGCTTTCTCACATGAGATGTTTGTTCACACGACACAAGAGAAGTTTTTCCAAATTTGCAGAGAGACGGTTTCTCTTTGGTCGGAAAATATCTTCCATGTACCAGTGTCGTCACGTCAGAGTCATGCGGAAGTGCCTCTGTGTGGTAGCAGTGACAGTTTTATTTCACTCCGTAACAGAAATCTCCAGCTCGTTTGAGCTTCAGAAATGATTTTGGAGATGTAGCTTGTATGGACGCTACCGCGCTGACTGATCAATAAAAGAGCTTAACTACTGAGAAGTTACTTGATTCAGAAAACAGCTACGCTACCAGCAAGCTACTGAAAAATGTAGTTAAACTACAAACGTCCGCTACTCTAGTGACGCTACTGCCCAACACTGACTAGCGGTTAATCAAACATCATAACTAGAGTTAAAGGCCAAGGAGGGAAAAAACAACTTGTTACAAACTGCCACAGTGGCATAGATAACTCATCCACTGTCTTCAAAGGCTAAACAATCAGTGAGGGGTGTAAAAAGTAATGGTGGACAACATCGAAATGCCCCTGGAGAGTCAATGCCCACCTGGCAGTATTAGCCCAAGGAATGGAAGTACGCTATCCTGCAAAATTAGTGGGGAAGTTAATGGGGCCATCCTTCCCATTAGTACTACCCCTGGTAGCTGGTTGTACCTTCAAAGTATCCCCCAGGTATGTGCTGTCTACTTGGACGGATTATATTACAAAATCACACAGGCCCCATGGCGCAACCTACTGAATGTACCTACAAGCAATGAAAGGACTAAGCCACACTATTTTATCATTCCAACATCTGTGACATTGCAATAATAATTTCTGCAGAGGACATTATATGACCAAATCCCAGAGTAACTGGAAGATTTATTAAGGTCACGAATGGGATGAGTCTCTCATGTCACATTTACTCCATAGGAGTTTAAAGCAGAGGTGGCAAAAGTACTCATATTCTGTACTTAAGTAGAAGTACAGATACATGTGTAAAAAAATACTCTGGTAAAAGTAGAAGTACTGATTCAACTCCTTTACTCAAGTAAAAGTAAGAAAGTACAGGCTATGAAATGTACTTTCAAAGTAAAAGTAAAAAGTAAAAATGAATTTTTGCCGTTAATGAAACACAATACATCCTTTGATAATTTTGTTAAACGAAAAAAGTTCAGACAGAATAATCAAGATTGAACTGACCAGAGGTACTGCATGAGCATCTGGAACTGTTAACAGCTTTGGTACTCTGAATACTATAGGTTGTTTTCTTTTTCCACTGCAGCGCAACCAAACTGTAATCAGTAATAGTTATGAGTCAGCAGCTCGTGGTTACGCTCGTGGCTCGTGGTTTTTAGGTTGACACAAGACACAACGCATTCGCCATGAGTCCTTTTTGGAGCCGACAACATCGAATAATTCTTTTAAATATGGCCATGGATGGGGAATGTCTTGGTTTTCTGAATCTTCTGAAGCGACGCTGTCGGCAATACTCCCCAGTTCGCTTCCTTCCTCCATGCAAGCAATATTCCTTGCCTCCATGCCGCTGCGACAGTACAAGTTCTCAGTTCTCTCTCTACCGTCCCCTCACTCACTCGACTTCTTCCCGCGGTTACCTGTCCCCCCCTCTTCTTCTCCCTCTTTCCCTCTCTGGTTCGTCACGTCTTTTACGTATACTTTTACGTCGTGTCGTCATCTGTGGAGGTTTTTTAAAAAAAAGTAACGAGCCTGTTTTTACAATGTATGGAGTAGAAAGTACATATTTTTGTGCATAAATGTAGGGAGTAAAAGTAAAAAGTCGTCAGAAAAATAAATACTCAAGTAAAGTACAGATACCTCAAAAATCTACTTAAGTACAGTAACGAAGTATTTGTACTTCGTTACTTGTCACCACTGGTTTAAAGTAAAGCTGAAGCTGGAGCATCTTAAACCTGCTCGCTATCTAATGACCTCAAGGTAGCCACCAGATGCAATAAGGAGTCAGACTGTATTGAAGTCTATTAGAAAATGTCCCTACTTCTCATTAGCTTTTTTCAGTCAATATTATGACAAGAAAATAACAAACCACAGGTTTCAAAATGACGAAGTGAGTCTCTACAAATTGTATTTCAAATGCTTTTCTTCAGTTGATTGTTTCGAGTGAAGAAGTCCAACAGCTTACACAGGGCACGTAATTATATAAAACAGTCATACCACATTTCCAGCTCCCATCACACACTTCTTCATCACCACAAGCGTCCCTCTCTGAATCAGAAACACCACAATGAAGCTGCACAGCTCCAGCTGGGTGCTGTCCACATCCTAAATCTTGGTCCAGACCTTTGTGATTGTCAAATCTTGTTTTTCCTACAATCTCAATGTCACTCATCGAACTTCTCACTGTGTCTAAACAGCCTCTTTTAAGGTCATTAAGGCAATGATGACTCAAGATGAACTTAAAGTTGATTTTGACTTTGTAACATGGACATGATGGTAAACCTTACAGTAAAATTTGTATGGTTTTGTTTTCTGTCCAGTATCAATGGTACCAAAACCCTTTAACCTCCTGGAAACTGGAAACAGTAACCTTTTTCTTTAATTTTCTTGTCACCACTCTCCTCTTATTCTGTCCAACCAGAGTCTGGAGGGAAGCTGACTTTTTTCTTAGTCATTTCATTCAATTATGGGCTATGTGATAAATACTGATAAAATATACCAAAGTAAGAACACATGGTTTAGTTTTATGTCATGTTTGTCATATCTAGAGCTCTTTAGACCATGAAAATGTCTCTGTTTGCTCAATGAATCAACATCTACAGGCTACATCCATTTAAAAACTGCATTTGAGCACCTACAGTTATAATGCAGACTAAGGAGCAGATTTCTGACCAAACAACATTCCAAACTAATTCATAAAAACAGGCATCGCCACACTTTCTTTCACCAGTGTTCAGATATGATCAACTACAGCACAGATGAAACAATACACAATGTTTTTATTTTTTTATTTTTTAATGCATTAAGAGGAAATTGCTAAGAAAACCCAACAATTCCCACAATGAGCAAGAAACTGGGTAACTGGTTTGGGGTTTATGGATAGGGGTGGAGGATGAGGCAGGGGGGAGGGTTAAGAAGTTCAAAGGGAGAGAGGAGGAGAGAGAGAGATACAGGCGTCTGCGCTCATATCGACCTGCCCCCACCTGGTTTTCCCCTTGCTTGGATCTTCAGACCAATTCAACCCCCCCTCCACTGAAAAGGTTCATTTGGAACCGGGGCGGCTGTAGATCCTCTACAGCCAGCATTTCTTCTTTCTAACTACATCCACTACTGGATGTAGTTCTCATGCTTGTCCACCCTGGTGCTCACGTTGCGCTCCCTCTTAGTCCACTCCTCCTGCTTCTCCTCCAGGATTTTATGGAGCTCCTGTAGAGCAGTCCTCTCTTTCTGCTACAGGTCCTGGTGAAACTTTTTGTGAGAGGCAGCAACTGCAGCATCCCCCTTTCTCTGATGCTCCAGCTCAGGCATGAAGGAGGCCTTCAGTTTTTGCATCTCCTCCCAGGCTTCTTCTTTGGTCTTGAGCAGGTCTTTTCTGAGCTTTTAATTGAGCTTCTTGCAGAGCGATGGTCTTTCTCTAAAGCTCCACCTTCGTATCATGGGCCTCCTTCTTGGCTCTGGCTGCTGCAGGTCTGTCTGCTGGGTTTAGCCCCTGTCAGTTCTGTACCAGTGGTATTTTGATGGGTCTTTCTTCTCCTTGGCAGGAGTTATCAGGCTCATGGCCTGCTGCAGCAGCTGTGCATGCAGCTGCTGCAGCTTGAGGTAGATCTTCTCCACCTCCTCAGCCTGAGCAGATGGGGTCTTGTAGCTGGTGCAGGGGTCAAGCTGGATGGCCTTTTTTAACAGAGAAACTTGTCCTGTTGTAGTTTCCCACTGAGGTCCATGATGCCATTTTTCACAGCATGGAATTTGTCTTGTTGCTCCTGTTCAGGGCTGTTTACGGTGTGGAGTTTGTCTTGACTGGTCTCCAGGTCCTCAGTGTCTTTCTAGAGCTGCAGAGTCAGCTCAGGAAAGTCCATGTCTGCAGGGGCCTTTTTGATGGCGTCCTGCTCCCTGGACGTCAGGCTGACGATGGTGGTCTGTGCAGCCGTTAGGTTGCTGTGACAGATGTGAAGTTTTAGCTGAGAGTCTTTCAGTTGTTCTTTGAGAAGAACATTTTCCTCCATCAGCTGTCTGACCTTCTCCTCCTGCATGGACTCCACGTGATGATGATGGGAGTCTTCAGCTGTTGTCGCCGTGGCAGGGGGTTGTGTGTTTGGCTGGGCGGCCCTGTTTCTTCTTTTGTTTGGTTTGTTTGTCCTCCAGTTGTGGTTTCTGTTCATGGAGGCAGTGAATCTACTGACTGAAGAAAATGTTCACCTCTCTTAGAACTACAAAGTTCCAGAGCTTTGATTTTAGAATGTCAGGTCACATTGTGTTGTCACAACATTCTGAGGCCGTTTACAGGAAGTCTGAGAAACACTATTGCCATGGCAACAAAACATGATTTAGCCATGTAAATAATCAAAGAAAACACAGACACTCCTCCGCCACACAGACACAGAGACACACACACACACACACACACACATATATATATATATATATAAACTCCCTGGCTCCCTGACTTGTTATCAGAGCTGTAAATAGAAGCCTACAATACAACATTTACTGCATTGATATGGATTTTGGGTAACTAAAATGATAAATATGTCTCATTATGGATAAGAAAACACTTAATATATTAAGTGTTGTATATTAATAAATATACAACATAAATACTTAAACATAGGATAATATACCAATAAAACTGAGGGAAAGTGTTAAATATGAGAATTTCTCTGAATTAATGCCTTTTGTGTCTTCTGTGTGAAGTCTCAAAATGTCCTTAATTGATGCTACTTTATCCTGCATGTGGTGGGTGTGAAGGACAGACTGTTAATAAATATGGCTATTGCCCATAGACTGTCTATGAAATCGACTCTGAGTCTGTAAACTGAAGCCAAAGCTCAAGAGCCTTAAACCTTCATTTTAAGTTAAGACCATCTGACCAAAGTCAGATTGTAATCAAGTCTATGGGAATACGCTTCTATTTTTTACTTGATTTATCAGCTCAGTAAACATTTTCTACATGAGGTTACGCTCTCAGTCTCTGCTCTCAGCAGGATGTTCTCAAAGGAAAATAGACCATAAAGCAGGGGATGCATTAGGGGGAGTGGCTACTGGATGATTGTACCACTTAATCAGGAGAGCATACAGAGCAGGTCAGATCCAGGCCTCACTCATTCCCACCTCCCCCTTCTCCTCCAAAGATGGTTTCTACTTAGTTAAAAAAAAAAACAGTCTGATAGCCAAATTACAAACTTGAGGCTTAAAAAACCTCAGCTCACAAACCAATGGGTGAGATCATGCTGGGTCTCAACAGAATGAATTTCAACTGTTTTCCATCAGTTAAGTGTCTGATGAAACTGTGCAGCTGCTTCCACGGGGCACATAATCACTCATGTTTTATTTTCTCTTTCTCTCCATAGATGCAGCCCAGAACTATTGTAATTGTGTGGTGGGCTTAAAGTGTTTCCAAAATATGTGTCACCTACAACTTCATAGTGTGCCTGAAGGCCACATCTGTGTCTGCATATGGGAGCTGCTGCTGTGCTGCTAAGATGGGCTAGCAAAATGAACTTAACAGTTAAATGCGTTAAGTCTGAATGGTGTAGAGTTGTTTCAAATTGTTCCATGTAACTGGTTAGTATTAAGTTTTGTATTTAGATCAGGGCTCCCAGATCACTTTGGAGGCCTGATAAAAGAGGTGAACAGCAAATCCCCCTGGCCAGTAAAGGGATGAATAAACTCATCTACACACAAAGTATATGAAACTGCATGTGGATGATAGAGGAACTGAACGTAAACCAAGACGCTTACACATACAGATACATCAGATCATTATGTTGTCACTCAATTCTCCTAAGAAGCACAGCAACAAAAGGAGAGGAGGAAAGATAGAAGGTACGGGCATCCCATGGAAGTGCACTCAGGGACACACAACTTTATCACAAACCTTCCACACATCCACAATGGGGGATGCGACTAAATATACATTGTTTAATTAAAACCATATTACTGCTGGCTAATTCAAACTCTCACACACTCTGAAAGGGTGTAGTTATCCCCATATTTACATGATACCACCTCCTCAATGTAACAGACTCTCTCTCTGGCTACCAGCTGCTGGTCTTGGGGAATCCTGAAGTGATTAACACAGAACCAGATTCCTTGTTCAAGCAGTGGGATAGGAAGACTCTCAGACAACTAGATGACAAGTGAGGTCTCTGTTCAGACAGCCTGCCAAGTTACTTTCAGTAGGTGACTCCCATCTGTGGTAACCCCATTTGAACAGCCGGCACTGAAAAAACAAGCCACAAAATTGAAATGATTTTGTTATTTTCCTCTCAGGCAAGAATTTGAGGTGAAGACACACACCGCCAAGGAAAACACATATTTTTGTAGACACAAATTGTGCAGTAAATCCTGAGAGCTAGGCCCAGATTTATAGCCTAACAAGAGGCAAAGAGGGAGTATTCGAGAGAAGATGATGAGGTAATGAGAAAATAGTAATGAGTTTCACATGTCTGCCTAAATAGCGCAGACAGTACACGGAAGACAGAAGAAGAAGGGCACACTAGGCAGCAGCTTTTAAAAAAACCCCACATTATGACAAGGCTGTATCATGGTTTGTCATTCCAAACACCACAAAGACCGCTTCATTATTTCTATGGGATCATTACTTAGCAACATAAACATTTCATATGCTAGTCTCATGGTTTGTTAGTATACAAATATACAATATTAGTGCAACTTTAAGTAACATGAACACTGATATGGTGATAATACTGAAGCATTTAACCTCCTTAACCAACACCATAATTCTCCAAGTGTTTGAAACTCGGCGACCCTCTGGTCCACTGGGGTAAACTTAAACATGGCGGTGCCCAGCCAGGAGCTTGCTAGTATCACCACGCCCGCCTGGTGCCTCACGTCCTTGGCAACTCCAGAGAAGAATAATGCCCAGGCCCATTCAGGAATTTGGATTCAGAGCTGAGGCTATCTGTGGAGGTAAGCCCCACCACATCCAAGCGGTAGCGCTGCATCTTGCACACAAGCTTTAGCGCCTTCTTCACCAGGAAGGTGACATTCCACGTCCCCAGAGCCAGCCTCCGTGGTCCAGGTCTGGGTTGCCAAGGCTCCTCACTATCACCGCCACCCATGTGGCTGTGCACCCGACCCCAGTGGTTTCTCGCACGGTGGGTCCACGAGATGGGGGAGGATGAGTGCCCACATTGCTCTTTCGGTCTGTGCCCAACTGAGCCCCGTGGCAGACCCAGCCACCAGCGCTTGCTGACAGGCCCTCCGGGGCCTCCGGGCATGGCTCCAGATGTGGGCCCCATGCCTCCTCCAGGTAGGGTAACCTTCCTCCCTCCTCTATTTTTCATGGGGTCTTTTGAACCATTCTTTGTCTGGCATATGACTCCCAACAACACAGCTCCCAGGTTCATTGGGGCACACAAACCTCTCCACCACGATAAGGTGATGATTCCTTTCTCACACTTTGGTTATCAAAATAAAAAGCAACAAATATGTTTCAAAAAACACATTTTTTTGCCAAGCATTTGTCATATTGTAGATAAATGGTTTGACTAACACAACCTGAAGAGATAGTGTCTTTTTCTTGCATTCATGCTAATGTCAAACCCACATTGGACATCTCTAATGGCTGTGTGGGGTGGGGACAGTTGTAACCCTTCAGTAACAAAATTATCAATTCTGGGCCCACAAAGCAAGCAGCCCAGAGCCATCTACATTTACCACAACTTTAACAGTGTTTGAACCCTTATATGGTGCCTGCACATTTAGGGATACACTCCACACACACAAACCCACACACAAAGATAGACGCAGCTATTGATTTTTGCAGCTTTAGAAGAAGCTGGTGTTTTCTGTCAATCCATATAGTTCATTAAAAAGTGTAAGGTGTAAGGGTTCACCCTGGGTTCTCCAGCACAGTCAAAGGACATGAACGTTAGGTTAACTGGTGATTCTGAATTGCCTGTAGGCCTAAATGTGAAAATTTGTTATGAAAGTCTGTTTCCATAATCATAAGCCATTTGAATGTTTGCATCCAGGAGCACACTGAGGTGTAAATGTGGCATTGGTCATGGATGTAAGCGTAGATGTTTGGTAGTCTCCAAATGTTGGCCATGCCATAGACTGGGGACCTGTCAAGGATGTAGCCCCCCCGTTCAACATCAGCTGACTATATGTCATTTCTGTTCTATAAAGTGGATAGTGTAAATCTTATTTCGGTAAACGTTCCATCTACATCTAGCTGGTGTTACAGCTTAATCCAGTAGAGTGGTAGGTGGTTCTCGATCAACCTATGCCTCCTGGAGGAACTGTCCACATGTCCACACAAGAGCATTACACATTATTTTGTATGTGTGTGTGTGTGTGTGTGTGTGTGTGTGTGCAGAGGGAAAGTGAACCAGATGATGTGACTGCGTCGTGTGTGATGGAGAAGACTGAAGCCTTGTTAAAACTGCTTTCCATTCACCCTCTTGTTGGAGACGTGGAGCTGCTATTTACACAAGAATTCCACTGCATAGATGGCTTTGTGTGGCAGGAGAACACACCCACACACACACAAACCCACACAAACTTCCAATCATACAGCTATATATAAACATTATAAACAAACACATATAAACAAATATACTGCAAAGAAATACAACCTCAAACATATGTAAACCCCCCCCCCCTCCCAAAAAAACAACAACACCAAGTGCACACTGGGAAAACCAAATCTGCCCTCAACAGCTGTGGTATTACCGGCACATTTTTTTGTCCTCTTTCTTCATTTTTTCATGTGTTAATTTCTTTAAGCGTGTGTTTCACTTATTATAAGGGTTAATACTTTGGGGCATTAGAGCCCAGAATAGCTGACATTTGCAGTAAAAGAGAGAGAGAGAGAGAAAGAGGCTGTAGTGGGTTAAAAAAAATAATAGAATGGAAACTTCGTGTAAAATTGACATCCAGTGTTGGGCCTTGAATAAACAATGACTGGAGAAGACCTGCCAACAAAATACACATCCACTTACAGTAACTAAGAGACACTCAGCTGTACACACATACACACGGTGAGTTGGAAAGAGCTTCGAGACCCTGATTATTAACTTTATCAAAATTTGCCATAAAGACACACATGGCAGCTCTGTGCTGCTGTGAGAGGCTGGAGGGAGTTGAAAGTAGATGAGAAGCTTCAAGCAGAGAAAGGAAAAGAAAAGGAAAGGACACTTTGGACTTCATCTACAGCTTGAAACAAGCACACTCAGAGTGGATACAAATCTACGTTTGCAAGTTTAATGGCATAAAAAATGGTTGCAACACCATGTGCATAGTTCAAAAGGGTTGTATTTGATGTACTCTCTAATCAATCATTGGCGTGTTTTGGGCATAACATGCACTAAACCAGAGTGATCTCCCATTCCCTTTAAAAGCCAGGTGCAGCTGCATTTGGGCAGTTTGCCACTAAAACAGAGGATTTGCCAGGTACCAAGAAAAAACACTTCCCTGCAGAGGAAACAGATCCCGTTGTGCACAAAGTGAAAGTGCACAAGCAGGATTCCCTCAAAAAGGCCGCCAGGACGTTAAACTAAGTGTGCAACACTAGGAATATACTTGCCTGTTTTGCCTAGTGTCTGCTCACTGCTACTGCCAATTCTATCTTTCGACATAAAGTCTGCAGGCTACTTGAATGTTGGATTTCTCTTCAATATTAATTCATTTCTGATATATTTTTGGCTGCAAAATATCTCTGACATTCTGCTGGGGGAGACAACACATCCAGACAAGTCTGGACTCACTCAGGACTGTTATGGCAAGACTGTGCACTCAAAGATGCAGGAAATACTTCATATCATTCTGGCAATGTCTCACCGTGCTGCAAAACAGAATGTCAGGAGAGCCTTTGTCCCCACTGCCATCAGACTATTTAGACCGTGATATGAGCTACTGCCTTTGGCTCATTGCATGGACTAAATCCTTAGACATGCTGTTCCTTTAATGAACCCTGGAGACTGGTTCCAACTGTAAAAAAAAAAAACAACCCTGTGACGTCACCCATTGGTTTGTGAACTGGCCCTTTGAAACTTCCAGTTTGTAATTTGTCTGTCAGCCATCTTGGTTTTTGAAACCAGAAGAATTTGGAGGGGAAGAGAGACTGAGACCATAAACTAATTAGGCAAACGTTTTCAGAACTAATAAATCAAGGGAGAAGTGGAGTCATTTTTGGAGCAATTTTAACACTGACTTCAATACAATCTGACTTCTTTTTTACCAGTACTGGTGTTGGATGGTCATTAGATAGACAGAAGGGCTTACGGCTCTTTCAAATTACCTTCGTATTTCAGACCCAGAGTCTATGTCTGCTTTTTTAAAAAGTGTATGGCTTAGATTTCCATCAATCAACAGAAATAAACATGCTAACAGCTTGGTATAAAAACTCTATAGTAAGGATGTAACGGTACGCTTAACCCTATAAAGCCTGACGTGGGAAATAATGGACAGAAAATTCTATTTTTTTTCAATCTGACGTCTTTATTTGGCCCTTTAACAAAATGTAAAAAAAAAAAAAAGCATATTTGCCTTTTTGTTTACAGCATATTTGTTACATTGGGCATTACACCCAATTCAGGCAATAACAAAAACTTTTCTCCTTGGTCATCTATAACATCTGTATCTTTATATCTGCATCTTTATTTTTTCCAAACAGCTGCCTTTTTCAATCTCTTTTTCTTTTATTTTGCCAAGGGGATTGTCTCATAAATGTATGTATCAAATATGATACACACAGCGTTATAGGGTTAAGTCAGGGTTCGGTATGTACTTCAGTTTTGAAATCACAGTTCGGTACATTTTCGATACGGAAAAATGCTAAAAAAAAATAATTAAAAAAAAAACTTGATTTTTTTTTTCCATTTATTGTAAAATTGAAAACTGTGAAAACATTAAACATAACACACTTCCCTGAACAAAGGATGGATCTTTTTAAATAAGAAAGTTGCCCGATGGCTCCACATGGCTTGTCTTTACTAACGTTAGACTGGGTCGTTAGATTAATTAACTTAAATTGGCTTAGATAGCTCAAGCTCAGTGAGGCTGGTCTGTGCTACATGCTGAACGAGGTTGCTAGGATGGCTCGACAACAACATACGGGGCTTTGTGATTGTGTTCCAACACTAAACAAGGTGTAGCGAGTAGTTCTGCTTTGCTTTAGCATGATGGTATTTTCGGTACATTCAGTACACGCGTGGTTTCATACCGAACGCCCTGTAATGAACAGCTCGGTACGAATACACATACCATTACACCCCTACTCTATAGCCTCACATCTTTGTGCATTTTATGGATTAGTCAGTGCCAGCCCACTCTGAACCGGAAAAGCAATCGTGAGATACCTCAAGGTGTTGTTACAGATAAACAGGTACGCCCGCCTTCCTAAATAAGTGAAAAGCAGTTTAAACCCCACTGTCTTGAATGACTGACATACTCTTTAAACTGAGATACACTCTCATTTTCTGTGTGAGGGAATGTTTCTCCTCTAGCCTTCCCTCTTTAATCTGCGCTCGCTCTTTCTCCATCATTGTCAAATCTGTTTCTAACAGTTAATTGGAAGTTCTCACGGTCTCATCACACGTGCATGAGAAAGAAAGTGCATGAGTCTAATAAGGTGAGAGAGACATAGAGAGGCTATGGACGGCTGCTAGCTGCACAGGAGATGTTACAGTTTTTGGGTATGACACACACACACGTGGTTGGAGAACAGTTCAATGCATTACTGTGAATGAGTGTATCTGTACAGAAAGGTCAAAAGCAAATAGGATGAAGAGAGAGGAGACACATCTGAGGAAAAGGAAGTCTGAGGAGATGAGTACCTGTGGATACACACCTGTGTCTCTCCCACACATTTACACACAAACACACTAAAATCCAGACAGCCTGTTTGGACAGTCCTGCTGCCCGTGGGCCATTTTGACAAATGAAATGCGTGTCTGTACGAGAACCTGTGGCATTTCATTCTTGTAAAGTAGTGAGCTGAAAGGTTTTTTGACCAAAGCATGAATCTGCCTCTATCCAATCAGTAGCCTCAGCCATGAGACACATTTAGTTTGTCTCGTTCGTCTTGCATTCTTGTGTGAAGGAATGCAAAAGGCAATACAGGGTGTCCTGGCTGGATTTGTGTCATAGTGCATTTTTCTTGTCTCTGTGAGGGTGTAGCTTACGCTCTGAGTGTTATTAGGCTTAGACTGCCCTCTCTATGGGGGGTTGTGTTTTTTCATTTATTTTCCCCCTGCAGGCTTTAATAAACTGCCTTTATCTGTGATCAGACTATAACAACACGGCATCTGTCCCATTTCCTTTCAGCAGGAAATAACCCAACTGGCACAGAGTTGCTGCTGAATTCTTTCTTACTGTTTGAGAGGCCACATCATTATGACTTTTTATAACCTTATGAACCGTGTAACTATACCTGTCAGCCAGATGAAGGCTTTTAGTCATCAGACGTCTTAAGTTATCAGTGAAAAAGCTTGCACTCTTTGACTTCCACCCATTTTCTAGACTGATTATCTGTGTAGGGTTACGTGGTGGCTAGCTGGGTTCACCACGGGTGGCTCAACAGCCTGTCACAAGGACAACCATTCACACTCACATCTGGGGGAAATAACCAAAAAAAGGCCCTGGGTTCAAACCCAGAATCCTCTTACTGTGCGGCAGCAGTACTTATGCTTATGCTGTCCCACCATGCCACCACAATACAGTATTTGTCTGTACTACCAAGGAAAACTTTATAGATAGAAAAGATTTCCTGAATTGAAAGGTTCCTTAAGGCCAGATACAAGTCATCTTGGTTTAAAAGTTGAAAACAATGAGCAATAATTTGTGGAAATGGGTTTGTATACACTCTGTGTGTGTGAACACCCAAGCTAAATAACAGCTGTGCATGAAACATAGCAAGAAAAATGGGACCACACAATGTTTATCCAACACCATCAACGGGGAAAGGCCTTTCAGAGTTTGTAACATGTAACAGAGAAACAACAGATCCTTCTCTACGTCCTCACCCAGATACAAAACTTTAAAACCTTAGTCCCAGTATACACTCCTTCCACAGCCAGAGTATCCTCTGGTATTGTCTGACAGCCAGAAGACGTTAGCAACAGACCATCACGCTGTTTATGGGCCAGACTAGGGCCAGAAGAAACACAAACATGTGGTCCAGTTGTAGGCCGGACAGAGCTTGCTATCCGGGCTTGGATAGAAATCTACACACAGTCCATTTAGATAAACTATTTTCATTGCCTGAAGGAAGTTGATTTGAGTGTTAGAGGACCACAGCAGGTTTTGTTATCAAGTGGACATGTCACTTTTGTTGAGGCAGAGCTGCAGCTCTTCCAGAAGATTCCACTTTAAATTTAGTTAAAGACAAACTTTCACTCCTGAATAAAGAGAGAAGATGTGTCGCTGGTATTTATCTCTTGGTTTTCTGCCGCCTGGAGTCTCTGAGGCCAAAAGGGATTGGGCAGACGTTACAAGCTGCCGTGAGCTTCTCTCTCTGTGCTAATAATAACCGTTGCTGGTGAGGAAAATTCAGACTGAACATCAGAGGAGCTCTCACTATTTGGTTTTCCTGTGTTAAAAAAATGTCATCATTTGTTACTGAGACACCACAGGACGGAGTCAGTCAGTCAAGAGTCTGACATCCAAACCAGATACGGTGCTTGTACCTTCACTGTCCAGGGCCCTTTAGGTGTTTTGGGCCCTAATGTTTAATCTGGCCTTGAGTACATGGTAGAAAATGAGACAGCTCAGTTGACTGTGGCATGTTACAGCACAGACTCTCACAAGCACTTCCCCACAACACAGTCACATCATGGCTTCAGCATCTGGTCTAAGGACACTGACATGAAGACCGGAGGATCCAGGAATCTAACCCACTGATCCTCCATGCGGTGTCTGAGTGTCTCTGCCCGCTGAGCCACAGGTGTTGAGGGAAGGGAAAAACTGTGAGCTGAACTTGTGTTGACAGAGACTGAACTGTTCAAACACATTAGCTGTGCAACGCAGATGCCGGCCATGTTCTGACTTGACTCGCTGTCATGCCATTTGTCTCTGTCTCCTCACAAGCACCGACAGGCAGGAAGACAGAGATCAGAGTCGAGTGAGGCAGCTCACACATCATCTTTTAGCCGCACCGCACTCTTTTAATATCTCCCTGCCAACAACCTCACGCATCAACTTCATCTTCATCTATAGTACATGTGTCATGGTTTGGACTAACAGGACTATTTCTGTTCTTGCCTGGATTCTTGGTTCATTTCCTGGTTTATTCGCAAGAGTTTTCTTTGTTTGTAATGTTTTTCTCCCTGTCCTGTTTCCCTCTGTTGTGATTTGTTGTGTTGTACCTGCCTCACCTAAATGTGCTAAACTAATTGTCGTCTTCCTTCCTAGTCAATTGACTGTGTGTGTGTTTCCCTTGTGTTTGCTTGACATTCTGCTGGTTATCCTTTTTATGTTGTCACATCACAAAACAAAGACAAGTAAATATAAATTATCTGCAGTGTGTGGAAAGCTATTTTAATGAATATTCAATAATGAACTAAATATAGCTATGGAATGAATCCAGAAATAAAGAGTGTGTAATAAATAGAATGCAATACTGCATAAATAAAAGCAACGCATACATCTGTCCTGGCCTCCTCATTGCACAGAGTTTATCTACATACTTTACTTCTTCAATATTACTATGGCAGATAGACGTCACACAATTGTTTGCCCATTTGCCACACCATGAATTTGATATTACACACACACACACACACACACACACACACACACGGACATAGACAGAGAACAAGTTTACCAGAAAACATAACAGTAGTGGGCTTTCAGGTTGTAATAGAGGCTGCCCACAGATTATACTCCATTAGCTTTGGTTCATTCATTTAAAGTATTACATTAAGCTCAGGCAAGTGGGCTAACTTGACATAGCTTAATTTCAAAAGGTCACCCCTGGGTAATGTAGTTAACATATACGCAAGTTGCATAGATCCTGAAACAGAGGGAGCAGTTTCAGCACGCTGTGAGAAAAAGTGGTACCCAAGAATAGGTAACCTTACGCTGGAGAGGAAAATAAAGAAGTGTGATCTCTACTCTAAACACACTCAGATGGATAAAACCTATGCACATCCCTCACCCTCCTCTCTCTCTCTTTCTCGATATCATCACTGACAGTGGGCCCATCTGTCGTAGTCGAACTGACTAAAAGAAAAGAAAAATGTACATGTTAATGGAGCAAGAGCCAAACATAACTGGCCACTTATGAACAATGTGCTGTGTTAAAGCTGGTGTGAACTGATGTCCACTTGTGATCCATTTATGAACAAGAGAAGCTGTGGATGTGATAAGATGAAAGATGACAGTGCTCAAGAACATTATTTATTTACTGATAAAACGAAATGAAAAAAGGCGTGATATATATCTGAAGTAAGATACTCCTGGATTTGGTCCTAAAATCCTTTTTTATTCGACTTTACTTAGGTTTACTTTTAAAGGCTTTAAATATCAACTAGATCACAGCATGCTTTGGTTCTAATCAGCCATTTTAAGTTTTTTACACTGCCAGTGACATTTACACACACATTTAAAGCTTTTTTAATCACAGACATTGTAGCACACCAATCTCTTCCAAGGACACTTGGACATTTGGACGTTAAGGGGGAGCCAAGGCAAAGTGCTCCCCTCAGTATTTACTGTTCTCTGTTCCTCTCTCCTCTGTGTCCACCCCACCGCTCCGTCCTTTCTACAAGCCCAACGGATGTTTACAATATGTCTGCCTGCTATTGTCCATTGTACCATTACAACTGGCTGTGGTGACCTGGTCATCCAAGCAAATGAGGAAATACAGAGTTTTAGACATGCACACTTATACACATACATAGACACACACGCACAAAGGTAAGGGTAAAAGGCTGGAATAGCTCAGCTTGAGAACAGGGAAAGGTCAGCAAAAGTAACACAAAAATGGAAGTAAACAGAAAACACCTGTCTGCTGTAAAACCGCTCATCACCTGTGGCTGATTATTGTTATATTACTAATTATATCCGTGACACAGCAGCAAACACACACAGACTGCTGGGCTGAAAAATAGGGAAGCACACTTCATACCCATACACCCCCAGCCTGCAGATCACAATCTTGCTACAAGATTTAACAAACATAGCATCGTCATTTGCATTTTTTTTTCAGTTAATACAAAAGAGCAAAAACTTTTATTCTAACTGAAATTGCATGTTGCGACATCTGCCAACATAATGGCAATATGAACTATATATACCTGCACACCAGACATGCAGCAGACAATGTAATGTTGGCTGGATCGCCTGATCTGCATCAAATATGTAGCAATCCTTAAAGTCAATGCTCTAAAAATGAATTCACTGATAAACACATTTAGATACGCTCAGGATATCTTGTGATGGATGATTTCTCCAGTCTTTGTCCTTACAGTCTGGAGGACTGCCTGGAGCTATCTAGTAATTCAGGCTCCCAGCTGGTCTCCCCTGTCCTCCCTCCCCTCCTCCCCAAGGAGGGTTGCTGATGCTGAGAGCAAGCTGCAGCATCCAGGCTGTCAGGGAGCAATCTCTCATTCTGCCAATGAATCACACCCCCTCTCTCCCTCCTCTTCTCCTTCTCTACCACATGGCCCTTTGTACCCCTTCCAGTCCCATTCACAACACTGGAGCTGCTGTGTATTACAATGACTTTCAATGACAATGAATGAGTCC
The DNA here is from genome assembly GCA_034769265.1 of Remorina albescens. NCBI lineage: Eukaryota > Metazoa > Chordata > Actinopteri > Carangiformes > Echeneidae > Remorina > Remorina albescens. The sequence goes on along the minus strand of CM068495.1, from coordinate 3,845,611 downwards.
TGTGGCCTCATGGGACAGTACATCAGAATATATATATATATATAATACTCTGGGTAAATCAAAATAAATTTCTAAAGATAATAAAATATCAAGGACAGAATATTAAAAACTATGAAGTTGGGTAGTTGTTATTAAAATATTAATATTAACTAAAAAAATAACAAACAAGAACAAAGACACTTATTGTGAGACTTCTGTTGAAAGTAACACAATAGCCACAGTAGAGCTGCACGAGGTTGACTATAAACCACTGTAATTATTATTGCATGTGTCGACATTGCGATTTAATGTCAGTAGTCAATTTAAAAATCTCGCTCTGTGAGGAAAAGCAACATGAATCTATTTGTCATCCCTGAAATAATAATCAGATTAAAAGTGAAGGAAGCAACAGCTGAATACCTGAGGGAGAGAAGCAGCAGAAACCTGGCAGCTCTTACCTTTGTCCTTTTGCTCCTGCTCCATGCTCAGAATAAACACTCCTACCAGCCTGGTGACAATAGAGGCAGGGCGGAGGCGTCTTTCGCCCCACCACCCCACCCCCTTATGCCCCGCCCCCAGCGCAGACTGACATCGTCTGTGGCCAATCCTAGGCCGGGTGACGGGACGAGCGTTCTCTCGACACCTTCACACCTTTGAGACTAATCAAGACTTATCAACCTCGCTATTTTTTTTTTTTCTCAATTTGATTTATTTCATGGGCAAATGTTTAAATGTGTTATTATTTACAGTATGTCAAATTTGAGACATTTGTTTTTTGACCTCCATGTTTTTAAACCAAGATACTTATAGTAAAAAAAACCAAAAAACTTTTAACCTTTTTTTTAGCTTTAGGTCGATTCATTTTACTGAAATACTATGATGATGAAATGGAACTAAAAAATAAGACCCCCCCCCCCCCCCCCAAAAAAAAACATGAATTTATATGAAAATATATTTTTATGTAGTATAATTTGAAGTGACTCATTATCCGGGTATTTGGATTTTGACTTTTGTATCTTTTTTTATAAAGATGCTCACAATAAATGAATAAACAAAAAGAGCTGTAGGAAAGTCATCACTGTCATTCACTAACATTCTCTTTTTGAGTTCACACTAAACATGTTTGTGAGCAACTGTGACAGTGATGAACTATTTGAATGGTTTGAAAGTGTGCCCAAACTTTTCACTGGTACTGTATAGACAAAGCTGTGTACCATAAAGTAATGCAGCAGCACCTGCAGCATCCTAAATTTCCCATGATGCAATATCTTTTTGCTCACACTTGCTCTGCACACTGTGTCTTTTTGTGAACATGAATATGAACTTTTTACATCGTCACCAGGCATCATTTTTCATGGTGGTGGCAGACTTTTTCCCTACAGCACGTCCAGGTGGAATTTAATTAGACAGTATGCTCAATATCAACGTTTACTTTTTCTAATTAAAGCATGAGGATATGAGCAAACAGGAACACATTAAGATCACAGTGGAAATACCACAACAGACACAATGTCAGACACAGGGGATCTTTTTGGCAAATGCATGTTTTTTTAATTTAATAATTATTTTAGTAACAAGGCCATGTAACAATATAACACTCAAGAGTCAATTTAACATTTATTAGCTACAAGATGGATGTCAAATATTTCTTTGCAGATTTCCAATAAAACCAACAAGGAAACAAGTCCAGCTGTATCCAGCTGTATCAGATAACCACCTGGTTTCTTTAGACACACTGAGGTTTGGTTTTAATTTTTGATCCTGAATGCCTGAATGAAGAAATTAAGGATATGTAAGGGAAATATATTACTGATACAGGTACATCCAAGGAAAATAAAAAAACAATTCTTGACTAACCTTTCCATCGTTAATTTCATTGTTGTTTTCTCTTGAGTCAGTGGCCTGTTTGCCTGAACAGATGAAAGGTCCTGCTTATGTCATCTGGCCTGATGGGCTGAAATCAACTCAGAATCACGACATCACGGCAGAATTCAAGCTCAGCCTGAAATGATCTTTTTAGGACCTTAGAGGTAACATATTTGTTCGATACTCTTCATGGTGAGTCCCTGAACTCTCATGAGCCAAATGAGAGAGATGCATGAACAAATCAGAGCACTGACCCTGAGTCTGAGAATGGAGCCCACTGAATCCACACTCCTCTATTGACTCTTCGGGGTCAAATCATCACGCTTTCATGAAGTAGTTTAGGGCTGATAGAGGCTGTATGAAGTGCAGAGTTAAGTCAGGGAAAGAGCAAAGATGTTCTGTCCTTCTGTTGATTTCATCAGTATTTAAGCAAAACAAGAGTCTTTCCCTGACCTTACCTCAGTACTTTGAATTAAGCAAGATTCCACCTCACAGTGTTGTGGAACCAAGTGCTCACAGCCTCTCCTGTTCCTGAGTTATGGAGTTGAATAATTGTGGTAATGATGATAAAGTTAACCAAAATCAGCATTTCATCATTCAGACATTTTTTTTCACTGAATTACCCTCAAGGCATCCCTAAAATGGTGCTTTCATGAGGCCAAACACATGAAGGTGATGTCATGGTGGCCTTTGACCTTTGAACACAAAATTCTCATCAGTTCATCCTTGAGTCAAAGCAAATGTTGGTACTCAACTAGAAGAGATTACTTCAAGGTGGTCTGTGTTATCACATGCAAGAGGCCACTATGAGCTCTATGAGAAAGATGAAGTTAGAAATTCTCCAGGTATTTACACCAATCAGCCATAACATTATGACCACTTGCATGATGTTGTGTAGGTCCCTTTTAACCACAAAACAGCCCCGACCCTGGGTCTGGGCTCTGGACCTCTGACAGTAAGCTCTGCCCTGTAAATTGTGAGGTGGAAGCTCCATGGATCAGACTTGTTGTCCAGCTCACCCGCCAGATGCTGGAACTGGAATGAGATCCAGGAAACTTGGATCCAAGTCAGTCTCTTGAACTGCTTGTTGTTCCTCGAACCTCCTGAACCGTTGTTGTGGTGAGACAGGGAACATTATCTTGCTGAAAGAATCCACTGCCACCAGAGAATACTGTTTCAATGACGAACTGGACTTGGTCTGAAGCAGGTTTAGACCGGTGCTACGTGTCAATCTAACATCCACATGAATGAAGGATGCAAAGTTTTTCAGCAATGTCCAAAGCATCACACTGTCTCCACCAGCTGGTCTGCTTCCCATAATGCATCCTTCCATTAACTCCCCAGCTTGGATACCCACATGCGCCCGACCAGCTACATAATGTCATGTCATGCCACATGTCCATTGCTCCATAGTTCAGTTCAGGTACTCATTTGTCCACTGTAGGGTATTTTGGTGGTGGACATGGGACAGCATGGACAACGCAGTTACACAGCTGTGATGCTCTGTGTGTTCTGACAGCTTTGTATCAGAACCAGCATGAACTTCTTTAGCAGTTTTAACTACAGCAGATCTTCTGTTGGATCAGACCACATGGCCATCACACCCCATGAACATCAAGGATGCCTTGACCCCTGAACCTGTCTGTGTTTCTGTGGTTTCCCTTCTTTGGACCACTTCTGGTTGCTCCTTCCTGTCCACAGCAGACCAGGACCATCCCACAGAGCTGCAGTGTTGGAGATGCTCTGACTCAGTCGTCACATCACAGTTTGGTCCTCAAAGTCTCTCATCCTCACACCTGACTATTTTTCCTGCTTTAACATATCAGCTTCACGACTAAAGGATCACCTGCTGCCATGGTAACCAGATAATCACTGTTATTCACTTCCTGTCAGTGGTCATAATGTAATGGCTGATCTGTCTATATACTATCTACTGTACTTGTCATTCATCTGTCAGATTCAAACACTCAAATCCATATGGCCTCTGAGATTTGGATAAAGCACTTTAATAGCACATGATTATTAGAAAGAGGACATGGCGCTTTTTGACAACAGTTAGTGAGTTACATACAGGAGCAAATATTTTATTTGACACTCAGATTAAACTTAAAATTTGATATGTCTCTCTCCAAAAGGTTTCTTCTTGTTGATGCTATTAATTTGACACTACACCTTTAAGATTTCAAAATAAAACCCCACCCTTAATTCATGAAATACCTAACACAACCAAATGGAAGCAGCTAATCCAGGCATTTCATTTGACATACATGAACCAAAAAGTAAAATGTTACTCAAACACAATGATGATTGTGTTTTCATACATTTGTAATCTGAGGTGAGGAGACAAACCCCATTTTCCCATCTTCATGCACGCCTGAAGAGTTATACACCATGGACTGTATACAGACTGATATAGCTGGGGTATGTCCAGTATACGCTTATATACATTTTGTTAATGGTGAGTATGTTAATTGGTGAGTTGATCAATTGAAGTACGGTCCAGAAAACCAAGCAAAACTGATCAGCTTATATGTGTAGCTTTTACTGCACGCAACAATGCTTTCAAATAACAAACATATAAAGAGTTAGACCTCTATCTGATAAGATATAACACAGTCATAGTAATGACTTTTAAATTAAGCAAGACCTCACTTGTTTGGCTGAAGTGCTGCTGCGGGTCTGTGAAGCTTAAAGTCAGCGCGGCCTTTTTTTTCTTGTAACAAAATCATGATTTCTCTCAGCTGCATCTGATGTCTGGTGAATTAACTTCTTGAGAAGTCAAAAATAGCTTAGAAAAATAATTTCATTCATTATTTGTTGTTTTCTTTTTTAATCTGAGTGCATATCACTCTGGAAATCCCGTGTATCTGTTATCTTTGCATACCCTGAAACTGTATTGTATGTTTTTTCTTCCATTCCCCACCCCCTCCCCGTTCTGGCTCTCCCTGTCTGTGCTGATTTACAAGAGGGCTGTGTAAGATATGCAACTGCTTTCAAACATAGCACATGTCAAAAGAAGCCGCCAGTCTTTCATGACTTCTCTAACTGCAAATATGAAGGAAAATAAAAGCTGATGATAATGAGCTTTTTGGCAGTTTTTTTTTTTTTTTTTTTTTAAATAAAAGCTCAGTTTCTTCTTCCTGTCTTTTGCCTTTGACATGCTTGAACAGTCAGCAGCCTCCTCTAATTGTAAAAAACTGAACTAGCTTGATTATGTAACAGTCAGTGCATGGGGAACCAGCGAGATATGAGAGGATGTTCAAGCCTTGCAAACTGAAAACAAAACTTGCTGCAGGTGAAGGAAACCACACGGGAGGCGAGGAGCGTCAACACAGGCCATGCAAACGCAGCTCCTCGTCCTCTTATGTAAGGTTGTCAGTCAAACGTTTGGACCACATTGCATACGAAAAGCTACAGATGCTGCCTCAATGTGAGATGTTCCCACATGGAGCACCTCTCTGTGGCAACACAGGCAGACGGCATGGCACTGTACAAGTGGAAAGTCAGGGAGATATCATGGCGGTGCATATATAGATATTTCAAACGGGTTGGGTTTTTTTTCTGCTTGATTCCAGACAGGATGGGTTGGTTGTTGAGATGTTGCTTGTTGCTTTTCTTGTCTGTCTAAAAAAGATGTGCCCTCTTCTTCAGGTCATTCCTCTTCCAAAGGGCCAAGCGGTCAAACTGCTCCAGGGTCATGCCAAAAACCATCTGGAAGTCCGCAGGAGATAGGTGTCTCTGGAGAAACAAAACACAGGGAAGACAAATAGGTCCACCTTGTATAAAAGACTGACAGTGCACATAATTTAAAGAGATTAGACTGAGAGCTAGAGTAAAGAAACTCATAAAAACACCTGTTACCCAACACTGAATTTTCACTGGGCCTAACATTAGAACAGCCAGGGGGTAAAATTCACAAAAATCTACAGAATTTCCTGGGCTTTTCCGAAAAGCATGTCCTGTATCAATCTCTATTGTTACCAATTGCCAAGACAAACCCACATTGGAAAAATTATCATTTATAGTAATACCCAACAGCAAGTAAAGGTAATTTCTTACCCCTTGTGACCTTGGTGAGAATGTTCCTATACAAAGCCCCTTGCCACCTCGGTAAGTAAATCTTACCCGATGGTCGTTTACAGCGACCCCTGGTTGTCCCAGTTTTCACACTGAATGACAGACAGTTTCTACTGGTTACCTGAACCAATGACATTATTTCAGTCCCTGCTGTACAACTCAGTAGCAGCTTTATACTCTTTGACCGTACAAATATACAAATCCCCCAATCCTAAATCATGCTAGTGTTCACCACATAAGCAGACATTACATTGCCTTCCATAGTCAAGTTCAACACACAAACCTCAGAAGTTCTTCCAAACTGAAGTGCTATCCAAAACCCAGCTTTGGCTGTCACTGCAAATGCTCACTAACTCCCCTGTAAATGTCAGAAATACACTATGGATCAAAAACATGCATGGTATTGATTTAGACCCAGAACAAAAGGACAGTGTGTTTCATTGTAAAACTTTGGCTGCACTGAACTCAGCCTTTGTGCATCTTTGTGATGATAGTGATGATATATTAGAGGCAGGTGGTTGCTGAGCGACAGCCAATCACCTGGTTTCCATACCAGCTAACAGAGGCAGGATTGTGAGGCAGATCCCTTTAATTTCCCGCCCTCAGATCTGAAGGAATAACAACACGGTGGTCAAAACACAGAGAACACGGCCTCCTTAATAAAATAATTAGGAGTGGTGTTAATTTCACCACATTTCAGCGAGCCCACTGAAACAGCTTCAGAGACGTGACCCTTTTGGACACAAGCCAATCAGATGTTGTAGTACTGACCATGTGCTGATCACAAAGGGAGGCCTACAACCATGTCAAAAGCCGGATAAGAGTTGAGCTGAGAACAAAGAATCTAAGGGTTATTTGAAAATCGCGCCAAGACGCTCAGCAGGTGAGGGCTTGGCTAAACCTGGGTTGGGGTGGACACAGGAGCCTCCTTAGTTAAGCCAAGGCCCCTTTTTGAGACTCTCGAAACCTGATTGGCCTTAGTCCGTGGTTCCAGGGTGGTGCCCTGTAATAAATTTATATTAAACTGAATTCTTTTGGCCAAACATAGCTTTCTCTTTGTGAGCACAAATTTCCCTGCTCATTTGGTAAGCTGTGACATCACATCCTTACTGTTTCATGATCAGACTTATAAGTGAATCAAACCACAAATAAGCAAATCATTCTGCATATTATTATTAATGTCACACACTGCTGCACATGCCAAATCACCACAAAATTATACCTACACCCATTTATAGTGTCCTGATTGCTTTTGGTTATAAAGTTTGTAGTCTCTTTGGGGGGGGCAAAGTCCTGGGGTCTCAATGTCATTCGACAGTCACAGCATAAATGGTGCCCCATGTGAGTGTGTATAACACACAAATGTCACAGAGGGTCACAAATAACTGCTGTGACATCACTGACTGGGGAATGGCCAAGACTATATCTAAATTGGGACATGGACATTAAGGGCTGTAAAGTGAAACCAGTGTTGAAGTCAGATTGTACTGAAGTCTACGTGAAAATGGTCCTACTTCTCATTTGACTTATTAGCTCAGTAAACATTTTCCTAATGAGTTCATGGTCCTGGTCTTTAGTTTCAAGTGTTCAGATCAACCTGATTTAACATTTTTTTAAATGATGGTCGTACAGTATCTAGAGGAGGGCATAGTGGTTAGCACTGTTGCCTGACAGCAGGAAGTTGCAGGTTTGGTTCCCGGGCTTGGGGCCTTTCTGTGTGGAGTTTGCATGTTCTCCTCGAGTCTGCGTGGGTTTCCTCCCACCATCCAAAGACATGCATGTTTAGGTTAATTGCCGACTCTACATTGCCCCTAGTTATGAGTGCGAGTGGTTGTTGGTCTTTGTCTGTCTCTGTGTTGGCCTTGTGATAAACTGGCTAGCTGGGGGTGTACGCCCTCGCCCAGTGTGAGCTCGGATTGGCTCCAGCAACCTCCCGTCACCCAGAAATGGACAAGTGGTTGAAGATGAATGAATGAATGAATGCATTTAGAGGAAAACAGACAAAGAGCAGGGTATATATTAAGGTTTGTTTTGCCCTTTCCTGTTTGACAGTTCCCCAAATCCAGCCCCAATGCATGTCCAAAAAGACAAACGTTTTCTCTGTGCGGAAGAACTTGACTGGGCTACACAAAGCCCTGACCTCAACTCTGTCCAACAGCTTTGGACAGTTCTGGCTTCCTCACCAAATATAGTTTCTTCTGGTTGTGAAGTGAAAATAGTCTGTCACAGGTTTCTATTGCAATGCAGGATGACTGAATCTGCCAATGCTGCAATAAATGATACCCAAAATAATAACACCTCTATCACTAACAACAGCATGAGAGCTAACAAAAAATGTTTAAAAAAATAATTGTTTTGCTCAATAACTGGCCCATTAACTTTTGTGCAGCTCCTCACATACACACTACCAGCCCTAGGTCAAAAATATCAAATATGATTATGGCAGCTCACAGGGAAGGGGATGTGTCTGCTCTGAGGTTGGGTTTTAATTCGGTTTTTGCTGCTGATTAGTTTTGGTAAACCAGCAGCACTTTGGGGTCAAGGATCAGGAGCAGTACGGAGTAATGGAGAGGATGGAATATTTTTCTCTGACACACACACATTCACACTAATGACAGTCTCCATTCCAGCGTTCCTAACCACAAAGGGGCATGTTGAGTGAGTAACATATGAAGGCACTGGCAATCTGATTCCTGTTTGGTACACATTCCCATAACCCAGAGGCTCACAGGGCGTTGTTATGTTCAGGTTACTGAGGGTTTAAATATTTTTAAGGGGGTCTTTTTTCGAAAAAAGGCTCATTAAACCTCTTCTGTGGAAAGATATATTACAATTGAAGTTTAACTCTTGTGACTACAACATTTCCTGTTTTTAACTACACAAAGTAAATGAAAGTTCTGAATCTGTAAAAGAGTAGTGTAAGAGAAACAGCTGTAGGAAATCAGTAATTACGGGAAATTAAGTCCAATTATGCTTAATTTTTTATTTCAGGACATGCTTGTGGGTTAAGCTTGCTGTGAACCAATGCAAGAGCAGGCAACACAACTGCCAATTATCCTCACATTTCTCAGTAAACTGAATTTATATTGCATCTCAGTGTTTTTCCTTCAAGACTCTGTAAGTAAACCATGTGGCTAAAGGTGTGTAGACCCTGAACATTAGAGCTGCATGTGGCTGATGAACAAATCTGCTTCTACTAATCTACTTCTATTACAACTCATTAGGGACTTTAGCTGTCCAGGTGGGATTTTCTCCCAATTCCAGCTGTTAGACCAGGTGGAAGTCAGTCATATCATTCTACGCCAATAGAGAAAAGCTTTTCTTTTTACATAGTTTTATGTTGGATTGGGGATCTGTTACACAGGAAGAAAAAATTAGATAGAATTTCATACCGCATATCCCTTCAATGGAACTAAAACCTTCGATCATTTGAGGACTAATGACCAGTGGCACTGGGGATGGAGCAGATAGCAGTCCCTTTAAGGTCATTGTTTTGTGAACTTTGAAGCCTTTAGTAATTCAACCATCAGAAGACACCATATTCAGGAGAGGTAGCTGTTGTGTTTTCCTTGAAACATTTAAAACCATACTTAAAAAAATTACTTGAAACTAGAAACTAAGATTGTAAACTCATCAGGAAAAAGTCTACTGAGGTGATAAATCAAGTGAGAAGTATAGCCATTTTTACATAGACTTGAAGCCCAGTCTGATTTCTGGAGGCCATGTCCACTTTTAAGTACAGTCTAATGGGATGGCGGGATGTTGTCCTTCTTACATTTATTTGTTTCTGTTCTGATGAAAATATCCACATAAGAGACCATAAAACACCCTCCTTTCCACATTATTTGGCCACACAGTATACACCCTCAAAATGCAGAAGCAAAAATTGATCCACCTTTCCCAAAATTGGAAATGGCGCTTCTTTAAGCTTTGGGTAAGAGTTCTATACTAAATGGCTTATTGAATTAGTTGGGACCTTTTAGGCCCTGAGCTGACATTTCTCTCAGGGTTTTTAATGACCTGTGGACAGAAGAGAGGAAATGACACAGTTGGGAGAAGAAGATTACAGCTCACCTCCAGTCTAGTACGATCTACGTCTCTGGGAAGCTTCACTTTCACTCTATGCGTCACTGCCAGCATTTCATAAGGGTAGACCTGGCACACACAAAGTAAGCAATGAGAGAGATTTATTGGGGAATATATCTATAATCCAAATGTTCAAACTAAGCTGCCAAGACCATTAAAGTATCTTTGTGAATTATTAAACCACTCTTACCTTGTACTCTGAGAGGGAAAAAAAAGAGAGAGAGAAATAGGGGATTAATCGAGTAGAACAATGAGTTAACTACAATATTAGAGTCTGATCCTGGAACCAAATCTTCTAAACAAGATTAGGTTCCAAAGGCATTAAAACATTATAAGTGGTTGCTCTAAACAAAGACACACACACACACACACACACCACTTCTTACGAGGCTGGTATCTTTCCAACCCATTCTTTGCTTAAGATTCAGCCAGAATTGCACATTTTCAAAGACAGAAATAATACTGCAGCTGGAAAAATGGCATCACCTATCCACACTGCTACCTCCAGTCACTGTGAGAGAGCTAGGGCTCTGGGCCCAAATATGCTTGGCCATGGATTATAAATTGGCCTTCATCTAGAGGAAATATGATTTGGGTCTTTTCACATTAAGAGCTTAGTTGCTGTTATTGTCTAGAGGAAGATGTCCTTTTAGTGGATTATGTCAGTGATCCTTTGCATCAATAGAGTTGCAAAGTGAAAGGGGATTTCGGTCCAGGGTTTCAGGGGAGGCGTAAGGTCACTGACTTTGACTGTATCCAGAGCTCGGTTGTACAAAAACACATTTTGGATAAATCATCAGTACAAAAACTTTTTGTCAAGCCGGACCAAAAAGCAACTTGGATAAAAAATTGTGTATACAGTCCATTCATTTAAAAGTAAAAAAACAAAACAAAACAAAACTGATAAATGGGAACATGGCTGCATAATATTTAACATAGTGTTACTATAGTCATAGTTTTAGTAAATCAAATCACAGAACTACAGTTAAGTAACGCACACAAGTCCACAACAAATAACCCCAAATATAACTTTAAGGTTTCGTTATGTGCTTCCTCTATAAATCTGAAACTATGAAAACATTCAAATCTGTTTACTTTCCAATCAGTCTGATCTTTAGCAGTGAAATACATAACCAGCAGTTTAGGGGCCAAGGCTCAATTGTTTGAACACGGGACCTCTTAGAGTCACTAAAGATCACTGCATTATTTAAAAAAAGGGATTTTTAAGGTTAAGCCAATAAGACAGTGTGCAAAATGAAAAACACTTAAAGCTTAAAAACCAAACTGTCACTTAATCTTTTCAAATCCAAAATTGTTGAGTAGATGCAATAGAATAATGCTATGACTTGATTTATTTTAGGAATTGAGCTGATTGACTTATCAACAGCTTTCACATCAGTAGAGCAACTCTAAGTTCAGCCTCACCCCTCATTCCGCCCCAGCTCTGGGAGTCTGGGTCCAGTTCATCCTCCACCATCTCAGCAGCCTGCAGAAACACAAACATACACAGACACTGGTAACCAAAAGGAAGTCAGCTTGAGGGATTGTTCCGATACTTATAGGGTTGACATTTATTTTGTCTAATACCAAGTATGTTAAAACCAAACCAATTGCTTCGGATAAGAGTTAGACAATCGTTGATGTCAACAGGTCAGCGCTATTGCCCCACAATAAAAAGGTCATGGGTTCGGTTCCCGGCCTGGGGCCTTTCTGTACAGAGTTCCCATGTTCTCCTCGTGCCTGCGTGGGTTTCCTCCAAGTACTCCGGTTTCCTCCCACTGTCCAAAGACATCATGTTTGGGTTAATTGGTGACTATAAAATGTCTGTAGGTCTGAATGTGAGTGTGAGTGATTGTTTGTCTCTGTATGTTGGCCCTGTAATGGACTGGTGACCTGTCCAGAGTGTACCCTCCCCTCGCCCAGTGTGAGCTGGGATTGGCTCCAGCACCCCCCACAACCTGGAGGTGAAGATGAATGAATGAATGATGTCAACAGCTTCAATTCGTGAAATTTAGATTAGTTAGTTAGAGCAAGCGGAGGATAGGTTGTTTTCTTAATCAGTGTATGTGTTGCCACGTATGTTTTGTAGAAGCACTATAATAGTAGCAGTAGCAAGAACTGTATGAATGTGTGCGTAAATGGGTGAATGTGGCTTCTATGTGAAGCACTTTGAGTGGTCCCTAAGGCTATAGAAGTTCTGTGTAACTCCAGCTCATTTACCATCCATCGATCTTCTACCGCTTTTCTGTTTCCGGGGGGTGCTGGAGCCAATCCCAGCCAATGTTCCGGGCGAAGGGCGGGGTACACCCAGGACAGGTCGCCAGTCCATCACAGGGCCAACACAAAAAGACAAACAGAGACGAACAACCATTCACGCTCGCATTCAGACCTACAGACAATTTAGAGTCACCAGTTAACCTAGACATGCATGTCTTTGGACAGTGGGAGGAAACTGGAGTACCCACAGGGAAACCCACGCAGACACAGGGAGAACATGCAAACTCCGCACAGAAAGGACCCAGGCCGGAAACCGAACCCACAATCTTCTTAATGTGGGGCAACAGTGTTAACCACATACTACATAATGCCCGCTCATTTACTGTTTATCTAAAATTCAGTCATCATGCAAGTGAGACAATGAAGAAAAATGACATAGTCAAGGTTGGTTTATTGCCATTTGAGGTGTTGATTGCCTTTCAAACATTCCACCTTGGCATTGACTGAACTCTGCAATAACACCAAAACTCCATAAAAGCTCCAGCAAGTTCATTTTCAGAGCAGAAGAAAACATTTAAACGGTCTTTAACACTACTGCTAGGTTTCCAGTGTTGAGTAGCAGAGATAGGAGGTGGGTGTGTGATTTGTGTGTTCTTTCGACAAAACTTCGTGAACAGCAGGCTCAGCTAATAAACAGCACTCCCCTTCAGCTTAAAAGGCAGGAGCTATTAGATCCTTCCAACACACCACATAGTTCTGTAGGTAGCTGCTGATCAGTGGGTGTGCATGGTATGATTTCAGGCACACCTCATTTCAAATGAGTTACTTCACATAGACTACAGTGTAATCTGGCTTCTTTTCACAAGCAGTTCTCCAGTATTGGCTCACTTTACAGGCAGAGTTTATGTCCACTTTTTTAAACAACATAAATGTGTCAACAAACTGAAACATGATCATTTTAGCAAAGTTCTGCTGGAGGGTCAGTTTATGTTGAATAAATAACTGGTTATTTTCTCTCTTTATGTCATACTACATCATGTGTTGCCACATAAATATGGTAGCTCACCTTGTATATGCCGTTCCTTCCATAGCCGGGCAATGATGCAGATTTATTGTAGGGGAAATCTGCAGAGGGAAGAAGGATCTCTTTTCATACCTGATGTGCTGATCAGGATTAATTTAATTTGATTCTTCTTGTTCATGTCGACCTTGTGTTGCAATTTGCTACTAACTTGGCTGGGACGTGTCAGTGGGCAGACTGCAAGTGGATTTGCGGGGATCCAGGTCTTCTCCGCCCATGTGTCCTTCAATCTCACTCTTCAAGATCATCCAACTGGTCCTCTACATAAAAAAAGACAGAGACAAAGAGAGAAAGAGAGAGCGAGACCGACAGAAAGATGGAAAGAAGTGATGGATGATGGCAAAGTAGGAGTTATTGAATTAGTAAATGGATGTACAGTTCTTGTTAAGTTTAAGAAAATGACTTGAAAAGAGACAGATATGGTGATACAAATAAAGACATGCACAGACACACACACCCACCTTGCTATCCTCCCCATCCTGCCAGGATGTTCTAGAAGCTGTAAAACAGTCACATGTTACAGGATGTCACAGTTCATGAGCTCGATCACCTGGCTCTCAGCTCCACATCACGGTTACACTAGTGTCAATCGCTACTGGGCTGTGACATCATCAGCAGCAGACGTTATCTACCGGGCGCTCCTCATGCACCAGGAGTGTGCAGTAGGACATGAAACCAGCCACTAACAGTTGTATCAACGTTGTTCTTAAAAGGTTACACTTTACATAGTAGTCATCAGAGCAAAACATTTCAACAGCTATGATGTATGATACTTAAGGTCCCATGATGATGATTGCAAAAAATCACTTTATCCCTGGCTCTTCAGTGGAACAATAGATGCCCATTATATTTTCTGTGAATATGATTGGCCCCTAGAGGGTGAATCCATAAACATACACAAAAATTAACAAAATGCCTCGTTAGTATAGTGGTCAGTATACCCGCTCGGTATGCAGGAGAACAGGGTTTGATTCCCTGACGAGGAACCCCAGCCACAGGGCGCCTACTAGTGGTACTCTTGTGCTAGTGCCAAGCCCGGATAAATGGGAGGATTGCATCCGGTGTAAAACTCTAGCCAAATCAATCATGCAAGTCGCAGGAAACTGACTTGCTATGGCAACCACGAATAGGGGAAAAGCAAAAAGAAGATTGAAAAAACAACATAAAACTGAATGACCATGGCTCTGATTGTCCATGTTATTTTGGTATGTTCCTTGAACAACTGTCAGGGTAAAATTCTCTCTCTCTTTTAGCTCCACCACCACTACAACTTTTTAAGACAGTGGTGATGCTGCACATGATGTTCGTTCTGCAAAATGCATCTTTTCAATCATCTGTATAAATCGCACCTCATAACCATGTCCATCTTTTTAAGCCAGGATTATTATTAATTTTTATTATTTTCTTTTTTCAACCTCTAGGAGAAAAGTAAAAGAAACTGTTTTTTTGGTTTCAATTTCTGAAAACAACCCTAGAAAAGCAAGTAATTTAATCACAAAAAAATACAACTTCCCTTGTACTTGAGTACAAGTACTCAAAATGGGTCTGTGGTCACACCAGAGTAGGTGTCTCCGGACCACATTCTGCCATCACGACATACACACACACACACACACACAAAGACTCACAAGGTTAAAACAACATCAGCCCTAGTGGTAATAATTATAGAAGACAAATAAAGTGACTGCACAGCATGAATTAGTCATTTGTATACACAACGGACCGAGTGTGTAACAATGTTAAACACATACGATCACTTAACATCTTGCATGCTAAAACCTTAGCATGGACACTAGACAAAGGTATCCAAATAAATTTGGCCACTTCTATCATATTGTATTAGATAAAACAAGCAATGTGCCAAATTCCCATCAATTATGAAAAGCATATTCAAAGATACACATCTCCAAGGTTAATTTATTGGATATATTAAACAATTATTCATATTTTCTCATATAAAACTGGGGAAAACAGCTGCCTTGGACTCCTGTGTCAGTGTGTTTTAAGTGACCCTCCTACTCTGCACGTGTATTGAAAACCATTCACCCTCATAAAGACACAAACAATGGTTAGGGGAAGGACACTGACAGTGAATCAGTGATTGGTAAAAACAATGATGCCACCACACAAAATGATTCATGAACATGACCAGTCACAGTATCACCACTAAAACCAACAGATGAGCTGGTGAGATGAGTGCAGACATGCATGATCAGGGTGAGCAAACTAACACCCGAAGGTCCCTGCTCCCAATTAGCATGAGTCCCAAATGAACTGGATTATCAACAGCAATGACGCTGAAGTTTGAACCATTGTTAATATTATTATGGACACTTAGTTTCTAACATGATGTAACTTCTGTACCCAAATCAACAAGTTTTCTATTGTCACTAGGTATCTTTAAGTGTCTGCTATGTGTCTGCTATGTTAAATGTTGCACTATGTTTGTGTGTGTTGTTATTTTCATTTTTAAAGCTACAGTAAGGATGTGCAGGATGGCGACTTTAGATGGCACAAAAAATGAAACAGGTACGATTGTGATCATTGAAAGCAAATGGGAGGCTTTCGTCTGAGACAATCTGGCAAGAAGATGGCAGACTACTTCCTGGTCAGTGGACCAGACATCAGGTTGCCCTATTCATCAAAATCCTGGATTTTCTTCATTTCAATTTTTTGTAAGTGATTATAGAAAGTGATTGAGTGATTTTACTTCATGTTTATTTTGATAGCCACAGTGAGAGAAACATTGGAAAGGCGGTGGTGGCGGGGGGGGGGGGTTGTGTAGCAAAGCCTCATGGTACGCTCATGCTGATGAGCCTATTAGGTGTGTGATATATTCTATCAGCTGGGCTCCAGACTCTCAGGTGAGCACTGATGCCTTTGTAAGTGTTTTTTTTATTTAATGTAATGATCGCTGTGGCTCCAGAATGACGTGTTGTGTTGCTCAAATCAATAAAATGAAAGTTAAGACTCATGTGAATGCGAAAAGAGCGATTGAGAATATATGACCATTGTCAGCTTTGCATTTGTCTATTTAGTTGGTTTACTAATACAGAATAGGTTGAATAACAAATGACAGGTGACATGCAACACATCGTGCAGAGACCAGACCAGAGAAGTAAGTGTTAAAGAGTAAGTGGACTGTACCATGCTGCTTGTAGATGGGGGGTTTTCTATAGATATTATCTTTGACCATAGTCTCTGTAAAATGGGAATAGATGCAGAAGAAGCCATCATGAAAGGGAGGGAGGGAAAGAAAGAGAAAATGGAGAAAAAGAAGCATGAGTTAGCAGTTATTGAGGGATGAGATATTTTGAAGAAGCATAAGTGAGAGGGGGGAGGCCGAATAGAGCTTGATTCAACACATTTGTCATTTTTATTAACATCAGAAACACCACCACTTCCAATATTATTCATGCTTCAAGGTCGAAAATATACCAATTTATTATTGGAGGATGTTATTTGATGCAAGTCAATGACATTAAAAGAAAAATATCAGAAACCACCCACCAGCCCCAGGCATCAAATAGTCTATAGGTATTGGCTATAGGTAGTGGTTTAAGAACTTCAAATTTAACCTTTACATAAAAATTGATCCAAATTATTATAAAAACAATAGGGAAAACCAATTGAAGCCTGGTTACATTAACTGCTCTGTTAGATTAAGTGTGCCTGAGGATAATGCAGACCATATGTTATTTTTCCCTGAGGCTGAATGAGTCCATCTTTATATCAGTGGATCCAGACAGGCCTCCTAGACGCTTAGTAACAACTGTCATATATTAATCCACAGCAGAAACATGACTCACAAAAAAACAACGCATGCGGGTAATTTCTCTTGTTGTTTCAGTGCCTGCCAGCGTCTGAAACAATAAGCAGATAATCTTTGGCTGTTTCCACTTAACTTATGGTAACTTAACCTTCTGTGTGACTGACAGTGTAGTTGTCAATGGGAACAATATGGTGAATCAAATGGCTTTTCATCCACGAGAGACTTTAAGCACTGACAGTTCCACAGGTTAATGTAAAATCCTGTCTCACTGTGTTGATAAAATTGAACTGAAATTGATTTAATTTAACTGATGCACAATGCATCTCATGCCAAACCTTTGTGGCGTCAAAAAGGCAATTGTTCCAATACAAACAGACAGTAAGGATATTTTATTAAACTTTTATAAAATTAATATGACCAAATGATGGTGAATAATATTTACTTACAAAGTATTCCCTATGCAAACATCGCATGAAATGTTTTGCTTTTATGGCTCTGCAATGACATGGAGTAGCCTCTTACCATTTTTAACGTCACAAAATGCTGTGTTTTTTTCCAATGGCATCAAGCAATAGGACTTATTTTCTTTATAAGAAGATGTTCTTGCATGAGGCCCAATACAAACAAGCTTCGTACTCAACATCCATTTATACTTTAACAAGACTCATCTGCATGTACCTGTAGGGGCAGAGTTCCAATTTGCTGAAAAGTAAAAGACTAAATGAGCTTTAATGTTGCTGCAGTGCCATGGAATGTAGTGTGCAACAGACTTAAATCTTTCAAGTACAAGAGGTCAGTGAGGGAATGATTTTCAGTTCTGGTAAATTGTAATGAGTTTCGTGTCTTACCTTGTATTCCCTTTGTGTCACCATTGGCATTCTGCTCTATAGAA
Organism: Remorina albescens; assembly: GCA_034769265.1. Lineage (NCBI taxonomy): Eukaryota > Metazoa > Chordata > Actinopteri > Carangiformes > Echeneidae > Remorina > Remorina albescens. Next base: position 3,827,641 of record CM068495.1, on the reverse strand, counting down.
TGTGTGAAGCTGCAGGAAAAGTTCATAGTGGGGTTGCAAGCTAAGCGCTGGGGTTATGGCTTACCTGGTATGTGGAAATGTCGGGGAGCGGCCACGTATGTAGAGGTAGATGAGGGGGATTTGCCATCAGAGTAGGTGGATAAGCTGGGGGTACTTCGACCACTTTCACTACCTCCAGTTGTGGATGGAGGTGGTTAGGTATTGCATATGAGAAGCAAAAGGGAAAGGATTTGGAGAAAACAAAGGCCAAAGGGGAGGGGGCAAAAAAAGGCAGCGTTATGGTGAGCATCTTGATAAAGCTCAAATATGTAGCTTTAATTAATACAATTAGCAAGGGGATGCAATGACCCAGTTATCTACACAGTTTATTACAAATGAACTGAATGTTGAAGCCAATGTCTGAAAATTTAAGGTCTGAAACATCATGAAACATCTCCACTGGAGGGCACCTTAGGCGACAATCCCAATGACCTCACGTGGTCTCTCTCATTGTGAAGCAGCGGCACTTTAAAAGCTACGACAGTTACAGGGACTGATAGCACCCATCTTTAACAGAGCTGTTTGAGTCTCCAATTCCAAGGTTGGAATGAAAGATAAATATCGGACTGTAAATTGTCTAAATATTGGCGAAAAATCTAAATGCAATGTTTCTATGAAATTTTCAACAACAAATGGATGAAAGATAAAATCAGCAGTTTCTCTTTTGCTCTCAGGTCACCCGTGTTACAGGTGTACCTCCCCGGTCAACCAGCCTGATCCAGAGCTTATGATCTGATGAGGGCAACAGAAACCACACAACTATAGCAGTAAATGAGAAACGGATCCATCAACAAAAGCACCAAGTTAAAGATTTGTGTATGAGAGCATCTCTCTGCAAGAGGTTTCCTGGTAAGAGTTTAAGTGTTTCCAGTAGGTTGCCTGGCTTTATGTTTAGTTGAAGCCATTCAGGTATTCAAGAAAAACTGCTGAAATGATTCAGTCGGAAAATGCAGAGTTCTTGGTGCATCTAGTCAGTAACTACAGCCGGTGTGGAATTAGACTACACAAACATGTCAGAAAGTAACTCCCATTGCTGTCTACAGCTCTTTGGTTTAATTATATAACAGCTCATAGCACCATAAGCTGGATGCAAACAGTACATTGGTTTTTGCTTTGCGGCACAAAACCTCTGAGTGTTATCACAAGTACCACAGCAATGACTGACTGACTTTTTACTAGTGATTATAGAAAATGTAGAAAATATCTGAGCTGAGTTTTTCTTTTTTTTCTTCAAAGATTTTCTATATATTACGGGATCAAGAAGTATGAGACAATTTTTCCATTCAATTTCAAGCATGTGTGTTGTGTATTTTTAATCACAACCACATTGTGTTAAGTCAGTCTACGTTATGGAGTCACTAAAACTCTTCAAGCCAAAACTTATTAACACGGTACACCCAGAGCTTTCACAAAGAAACAGTAAGTGTGTGTGTGTGTGTGTGTGTGAGAGAGAGAGAGACAGGGAGTGAGAATGTTAGCTGCTTAACACACACTTCACAAAGAGGAACTACAGGCAGCAATCTGGATGTAAGGGAAGTTGATGCTGTAGTGATGTCTTTCACATACACAATGACACACACAAGGGGCCCTAAAAAGGGTCCAAACAGTGGCCCTGATGTCCTAGTCTTTCCAGACTATGGATGTCATTGTATTTTGTTGTGCAAATCCTCCACACAGAGATCTGGGCCTATGGGAAGAGACTAAGGATGCATTAAATTGAGAAGGCAAAAACTGGAGGAAATTCACTGGTCAGAATATAAATATTAGATATAAACGATGGGTTCAGGATCATGAACACATCAGATAAAACTCTAACCCTCAACTTTCATTAAATCTCCATCATTAGACACCGCATCTGAACAGTCTTAGATCAGGAACAACCGTCTTGGAACACTGTTGCGTGTCACTGTGTCCTGCAACCCATTTTCTGGTTCCTCTTTGAGGATGTAACAGGAAATTGTAATTATAATATACTGATATTACCGAACCGGCAAATTCTGAACAACAACATCTGTTCACCCATTAGCAAAAAATGTCTGTTGCCAATGTTGCTAAACAGCATCATCCTTCTACATCAAGAGCCAGTCACTGTTGATCAACACATTGGACAATATGAATCCTGCCATTATAACGACTGTGTCAAAGTGTCAAAGTGTCAGCAATGTCATCCTGAAGAACTAGAGGAAAGGTTGTTACCTACCTACCTTAACTCTGTGACTCGGTGCTCTCTCTGTAAGCTAAATGGCACTGTGTTTTCTGAAATGTCATTGTTTTTTGAAAAATGTCCATCTTATCATCAAACCCATAACTTGTAGTCTATTTTTTATTATTAACAACAACAAAAACAAGTAACATTAAGGGGATAAATTCTGAAACATGGTGATGAAGAAGGAGAAATTAAAGGGTAGAGTAGTGGTTAAATGCAGGCAAACAGCCAGGTCAACAATCTGAACACACAAGCACAAATGGAATCACCTTCAATTTCCATCCAAAAGATATTGCCAAACCAATCACACAAGTTCACACTCAGGACGACATCAAGTTGACCATGCACGACGACAACCATGTCCACACACACGAGTGAACACGGCAAGCAGAGTGAGAAAACTAAGCGGTCCTACGAATGTATCCCACGATGCATCCTATGAACCCCGACAACATGATATCGGACGACGCCATGACAAAGCTTGCAAACCATTCCACTAGGGAAGGGGGAGACACAAAGAAGACAGAGACTACTGATATTTTTACAGTTAGGAGGAGGTAAACTGAGATGCAGGGATGTCCTAGGTTTAGGGTCAGGGAGGGGGGTCCTGTTTGAACCCTGGGCGTGAGGGAGATTGGGGGATGGGGAGAAGATGAAGCACAGGGAAGTAGTTGGATAAGTTTTCTGCTGCTAACGGGATATTTGTACAACACTGGTCTGCAATGCTGATTTCAGGGATGTGCGGTAAAGTTAGCAGTTTCCTGGCTGTAGTTCAAGGATTAGAGAAAACGAACCCTCATGAGTGATCAAACAGTGGTTACAAACCCAAATTCAGGGCATGCCAGGTCAGCTGTTCTGGTTCCCATTATAATAAATGGGTCTGTGGTGAAGCTAGAGACCCAGAGTTTACAGCACACGATTAATTTGGTGCTTAACCACAACTCATGCCAAATGAACTGAAATCATTGGTTGTATCACAGCAGTCCATTCTTGCGATCCGAGACCTCTCAGTCAAATACAGAAAAGACCAGAATCTTGTTGCTGTTCCTAAATCCATTGTGGATGGCGAGCATGTTGAAGAGCCCAATTTAAAAATTAAATAACCCAATTATTAGCCTTTTGGTAGTTTTTCTAAAGTTGGGAAGTTTTATGTGCCTGAGTTTACACACAACAGCAATGATCCCAGCAACTGGTCCATTGTCTGCATTGAACGAGGTCTTGGTCTTGGTCATGGTCATGCTTTAATACCTCTGAAGTAAGGGATGTAGTTGTGCTGCTTCAACATAGCCAAGGTGGTGGGGTTTAGGTGTAAAGTCAAGCCAGTACTGCCACCTGGTGTGGGGGAGTACTTGCCATCACCACCTCCACTCCCATCGCTCCCACCAGAAAAGTAAACAGGGAGGGAGGATGAGTCCCTGGCAGAGGTCATAGGGTACTTAATACCACCCGTGAGGACTGGGGGCAAAGGAAGAGAACTGGAGTCACGGATCAGGCTGCCAAATTTACCGCCAAGGTATAACTCTGGCCCTGAATGTCCAATCAGATCACAGAAACAAAATGAGTCACCAGGTGAACTTCTGAGTTTGAAAGAAACAGTGAATACAGTGTATACGTAGTCAGGGCTTTTCAGGGAAAAAGGAAAGACACTTATATGTAACCTGTTTTGGAAATTTTAACACAGATTATAAATGCTACAATTCTACAGGTTAATTATCATCTTCCTAAATTTAAATCTGACTACTTTTGGTTCAACACAATACCTCACTATAAAACTTAGGCTATTGGATATTGATATATGTGCCTAGTCAGTATTTGAGGAATATAAAACATACTGTAGGAATGTCTTGAGTCACACTATATTCCTTGTTACAATTATTGAGCAGCATTTATAATTAATTAGTATATTACAGTATATTTAATTTACCAAACAACTGAAATATATGAGCTGGGATTGGCTCCAGCACCCCCCCACCACCCGGAAATGGGTAAGTGGTAGAAGATGAATGAATGAATGAAATACATTCAAGTCTTGGTATTTCATTTCATCTGTTGTTTGGATCACCTGTAAAATGTGAAGACATTTACAGTTTTAATGCCACTAGTAAATAATTAGTGGACATATATACGTAATTAATGAATAAATGCTAGCAAAGTGGAAGGATTTGTTCATTTCATTTGGCGGATTACAACTGTTATAGTGTGTTTAAGCTTTTTGTATAGAACACATAACTATAATTCATAGGAAAAGTTATATTTGCTGACCAACGCATTCTTAAACACAAAAAAATATCCTATTGTCAGGTCGCAATGTATTGCAGAGTATTTGATATTGGTTTTGTTTTTGCCACAGTGGCTTTTAAACAGCATTTAGACCATAACCATTGGGAAATAAATTAACAGGAAACAACAAATACGTACAATTGTCAATAACGCCACAAATAAGGGCTGTGGATTAGAGGATGGGAGGAAGAATCATTTTGAGGGGCTTGAAACGGCATATTCAAAAATACACAATTATTGATCTCAAATAATTTTTAGGAAAAAAAAAACCACTTGTAAGTGTTTCATATTGTTCTAATAAAAGGAAAGATTTATGATAAACAGAACAGATGATTTGGGGAATAACAGCTGTTGGCAGATGACAATTTTACCAGCAAATACAAAGCCAGGCTTAGTTACTTTGAGATCATCTGATGGGTTTTGACAGTGCAATGTAAGGTTTATATAATCCTTCAGTGTTTTAGAAAGTCGCACATTTAATCATGGCAACAGCATTGTGTAAGTTGTGGCATGCATATTACTTGTTTGTATGAGGCTGATACCTGCTTGACTGTAATTCTGTGGGGAGCGGGATGGGGTATAGCGTCCATGCCCCCCCAGGGAACTGTTAGAGCTGGGGCTGGAGGGCCTTCTCTGACGAGGCGACTTCTCCCCGTTGCCCTGGAGAAATCATAGTAGAATAAATCAGTGCATTTTAGAAAAACACATAGTGACTCACTCCTATTACAGTTTCAGAGAGAAATGTGAGCGAGCCTCCATCTCTTTTTCATTCTTACTAAAATGGATTCATTGTATGGCACAAAGCATCAATGAAACCATAGTGTCATATTTTCTTCAAACTGAAGAGCTGCAAAAATATATATACACGTATCAAACCCCTTTAAATTTTTAGTTTCCCTTACAGATTTACGTAACACTACACTTAAAGTGATGAGCGACATGCACAGTGAGACGTAGGGAATTCTATTACCTCAGTGGGAGTAGGAGAAAGCAGCTGGGGGGACTGCAAATGAAGACGGGGAGAAAGCAAATGATTAGGGTGAACTCGTATGTTAGGTTATATGAGTTAACCATCCGACCATGTGAGTGATCGTTCAATGCCAAAGGAGGGCATTTCTAATGGATAGATGAAATGAATGAGCTGGATCCAAAGTATACCATCCAATTTGCATGCTCAGTGCGCTTGAAATTGAATGAATGATGGAAGGATTGCAGAAAAATGGAAAAAAAAGGCAACAAAAGGAAACTACAGCAAACTGTGAGGCATTTGTATGCATATTATAAAACCATAGATCCTCTCTTAGATTTAGATTAATTATCTCTGAGCGTAATCACCTTATTTGTGGTAATTCAACTGTTAAATTGTACATTTTAGATTGCAATGCTCTCATTAAAGGCAAAACACATAATTAAAAACAAATCTTTGGTTCGTAAAAACAGTCTTTAGTACGGTGAATAATATACAGGTGAGAAAAGTTGCATGAAGCTAAATATTAAAATATTAAATTGTGCATTTATAGATTTTTCAGATTCTAATAGATTAAGTTTTTAATTCACTATGCCATCAGAAATGACTTTAATAACTATAAATTTTGAATAGATGGCTTTTGATTTGGATTCGGCAGAACTTTTCAAGGACCCTGAATTAAGCAACATCCTCAGGGATTTTTTCTAATAACTGGCAACTGAATTGGCTCAGGATTCACCTGCTTGAAGCAGAGGTAAAGTACTTTCTATGTAGTTAATTAATTCCCTGCATATGACTTAATGCGTTACATTTCAGATGATAAACAGGTTGTTTATTTGCAATAAAAATTTTACCGCTTTCAAAGAAATGCAGTAATATTGTACTGATAAAGTAGTATTGCAAGAATCTAATGACATTTACTTTGTTAATTTTCAATATTGGAACAGAGAGAAGAGTAAACAGGACGACCAAAGCTGAATGGGTAAGGAGCTGGTCTACCTCTCCGTAGTGCCTCTCCTCGGATGGGTAGCTGACGTATGGGGAGTAGGACAGCATGTCAGGCCTGTCTATGTTATAGATGGCCTTGGTCTTCGGAAGAGCTGCCAGGTCCTTGTAGTCCAGCATCTCCTCTCCCAATTTGGCCTGATGGCAAGAAGAATGAAATCAAACACATAATTTCCTAATATTTCACAACCTTGGTGAACTTATATCAATGCATCAAACGGTCCTCTTTCTCTCAGATTTATTTATACAGCGCCAAATCATAACCTATCGTATAGCCTATGGTCCATGTCACATAGGCTCCAAAGCTGAAGTGTTTGCAGCTGGTGCCCCCTGCTGGTGTAGCCTTACATAGATAACTCTGCTGGGAGAGCCAGAAGCGCTGGAGGCTGGGACCGAAGTGATGCTCTCAGATGAAGTCCGGGTCACCTGAAACACACACACACACACACACAAACACACGTAAACATACTTGATACTGATCCATGGAGGGGGGTGATGGAGGAACTTTGGACCATCCACTCAAGCTCATGCTTGAAAAGAATGAATAGACATTTTGTACAGAATTCAGCAAAACTTACTTTGTGCTTTTTTTTTTTAAAGCAACCATTAGAACCGTTCCTCTGTAAAAAACAAACAAACAAACAAAAAAACCCCCAAACAAAACAAAACAACAACAAACAACAAAAAACAAAACAAAACAAAACAAAAAACAAACATGTGCAATAGTCTGATTACAACCAAGCAGCAACTCACAGTGTGTAAGATTCAGTTTTGAAGCCTCCAGGCTGTAATTTGTCTGTTGCCATCTTGGTTTATGAAACCAGAAGAAACAATGAACAGAAGTGGGAGGTAGTGGGGGCTGGATCTGACCTGCCCTGTTCTTGATGCTGATTTTAAGTTTGAGTCTGTCAGTTAGCCATACCCTAAGTCATACCAAGATTTGTCTATTTTAGTCTAAATGGGACCCTCATCTAAAAGATAAACATTATGTTATGTTGAAGACTTCAAATAAGATACTGAGACCATAAACTCATTAGGAAAACATTAACAGAGCTAATAAATCAAATTACATGTAGGGACAGATAGAATGCAAATCTTCCAATCTTTGGTTTTTGATTTATGATTGCTTGTTTTACATCAGCCTGTGAAAACTGACTGGAGCGGAAATAACTGCAAAATGCAGAAAAATAAGCAGAATTATGTCTGACTCATTAGCCGAGTGATTGGGGTGGATAAGTACATGTCTGATTCCCAGCTTGTCCGATGCTTTCTTGCATGTCATTTCCTGTCATGCTATACTTGTCTTATCAGATAATAAATGTATGTTGCCAAAAATGACTTAATTATATTCATTTATTTGACTTTAGCATGAAAAAGCGTAGCATTTAACCTTTAAATTTCATCTTGAACATAAGCTCTTAACTTCAACCTAACAGCTGAGGATAACACCAGTTTTTTGAAGAAGATGCAGAGGAATGTGATTGCTTGTTTGTTATTATCATTTTGCTCACTACAAGCAATAGGAGTCAATGCATTAGCACTTGGTTTGCACCCATACACACCCAAACGCACCACACACACACACACACACAAACTTAGTTCTGTGGCTCCATTAGTGAAGCTATGTCAGGCGTGGACAACGGCAAATATCAGTTACGTTAAATCACATAAATTGAAAACAAGAGAACCTTCCCCTTCACAACAAATGAATACAGGTTACAATCATGGTGTGATCTTCATTTTCAGACAATTCATGTCATCCATTCTGGCTGTTAAAGTTGTATGAGTTTTGAGATCGACTGATACTGATGATGTATCCTGCAGATGCAGTTAATGTCACATCTGCTTGCTCAAACCATCTCTGTACATGCACACACTGGGAATCACATATTAGACACTGAAACAATCAGTGTCTTCACAGTGTGTGGCTGCTCTTCAGCATGGAGCAAATACAGCAGCAAGTGTCATTAATGATCAACCCATGCATGGTTGCGCGTGGGGAGGGTTGGTTGGGGTCCGGGCGGGTGCAGGGACATACAGGAGCACCAACCTGTTGCTCAGGGATGTCGTTGAGCTGTATCCGGACCTGTTTCTGGGAAGGAGAGGGGATTGCGATGAGGCATGAGGATAGGGGATGGAGGATGGGAAGATAGTGGAGAATGATATATGATAAAAAGTCCTGAACTGAATGGAACCCCTTCTCCTCTGTGTTGTGAAATGTCATGGGTCATGTGTAGTTACTGACAGGCCTTGAGGCGTTTTTATGAATGTGGCTCTAAGCAGGGACATGCACAGACATTTTGGTGGGCAGGTGTTCAAGCGAAATCAATAGGCACTCCCTCTCATAATTATCTATATTCAAAATATAGTTAAAATATACTTTTACTTATCATATTTATTACTTATTACTTATTACTTACTTAAGTGTTAATTAGGGTAGCTGTGAAATTATACAGATATTACATACATACATACAAAAAAAAAAAGAAATCTGTCTGTAGTCAATAATAATCATTAATCTATGTTTGGTCAGATAGGTGTGCTGAAGTGAAGGGAACTTTAATAATAATAGTAATCTCAGAGGATGAAAAATTCAAAACCCAAATCAATGCTCTCTCTTGATCTCTCTATCTGTATTAAATGAATATAACTGTAAAAGTTAGTGCAGAGAATAAAGAAAACTTGAATTTTGATGATGACTCTTACATTTGCTAATATCCCATAATGAAACTAAGAGCAATTGCCCTCACAGTTTGATGCCTATACAAGGCTAATGTGTGATTTTAGAATTTATTTTATTTTTGATATTGTTAATAATGTAAAATAGTAAACAGTATTAGTACAGACTATAAGATGTAGAATTTATTGTGGATGGAAGCATGCCTTATTTTCTAAACTTCCAGTTTGGTAGACTGGCTGTAGTGAGATATGAGAAGATTTATTCCCATGATGTAAAACTACATGATTTTTCAAATTAAGTGTTCAGATAGGATAATTAAAATATCAAATATTTTTTATCTAGGAAATAATATCACTCACTCACTCACACACACATACACACACACAGACAATGGATCAGAATTAAGTTATGTGTGATAAAATGGAATGACACAGGGAAAAAGTATTGAACACATGAAGAAATGGAGGTGCAAAAAGGCACCAAAAGCCAAGACACCAGCTGAAATCTATCAGTAATCAGAAAGCAATCCTGCCCCTTGTCAGTGCAAATTAATATCAGCTGGTTCAGTCCCAACTGATGGCCTATAAAAAGGTGTCACACAAGAAACATCTCATGATGGGTAAAAGCAAAGAACTCTCTCAAGACCTTCGCAACGGTATTGTTGCAAAACATACTGATGGCATCGTTTAAAGAAGAATTTCTAAACTTCTGAATGTTCCAGTGAGCCCTGTTGGGGCCATAATCCGGAAGTGGAAACAACATAATTTCACCATAAACTGACCAGGTGCACCTCGCAAGATTTCTGACAGAGGAGTCAAAAGAATCAGAACAGTTGTCCAAGAGCCAAGGACCACTTGTGGAGAGCTTCAGAAAGACCTGGAATTAGCAGGTACAATTGTTTCAAAGAAAACAATGAGTAACGCACAAATCAACCATGGCCTGTATGCACGATCAACCACGCAAGACTCCATTACTGAAGAAAAAACATGTTGAAGCTCATTTAAAGTTTGCTGCACAACATTTAGACAAGCCTGTGAAATACTGGGAGAATATAGTCTGGTCAGATGAGACCAAAATTGAACTCCTTGGATGCCATAATACACACCATGTTTGGAGGTCAAATGGCACAGCACACTGCACACCCCAAAAACACCATACCAACAGTGAAGTTTGGAGGTGGGAACATCATGGTGTGGGGCTGTTTTTCAGCATACGGCACTGGCAAACTTCATGTAATAGAAGGAAGGATGAATGGAAAAATGTACCAAGACATTCTTGATAAAAATTCGCTGCCATCTACCAGGATGATGAAGATGAAACGAGGGTGGACATTTCAGCAAGACAATGATCCCAAACACACAGCCAAGGAAACTCTCACTTGGTTTCAGAGAAAAAAAATAAAGCTGCTAGAATGGCCCAGCCAATCACCTGACTTGAATCTAATAGAAAATCTATGGAAAGAACTAAAGATTAGAGTTCATAGAAGAGGCCCACGGAATCTTCAAGATTTGAAGACTGTTTGTGCGGAAGAATGGGCCAAAATCACACCTGAGCAATGCATGCAAATAGTTTCTCCTTACAGGAGGCAACTTGAAGATGTTATTACCAACAAAGGCTTTTGTACGAAGTATTAAATATATTTAAGTGAGTGTGTTCAATACTTTTTCCTGTGTTATTCCTTTTTATTACACATAACTTAATTTATGGACATCTAAGGTTTGATGTCCTTGCATGTGTGGGTTGCATGGGTCGTTACCGACATCTGGTGAAAATTTCATGTCAGTAGCACCTTTAGAAATATATTTACTGAGAAAAATTGTGACGTATTCAATACTTATTTTACCCGCTGTATTAAGTAGGGAAGTAAGATCCAATCACAAGTTGTCAGTGGAGACGTGGAGCCAGAGCCTGGTGTGAACTGACGCACTCGGGGCCAATCAGATCAAACCAGGTTTCCTCTTCCTACTTCCCTCACACCCTGAGGGGCCCCTGATAAGAAAGCTGATCTGTACTAGTCATTTATTTGTTTGGTGTTTGAGGCTCTGATCTGCTGTGGCTCTCATTCTTCATGCCAGCATCTTGTCTCTTTTGGCAAGTACACAGCTGAGGCTCATGATCTTCTCCACCCACCTTACTCTTCTCCTCCTGCTTGGCAGCTTGTCTACATGGAGGATGCCAAATGGAAGATCCTGAAGAGACAGAGACAAAGTAACGGTCACGTCATATTGTCTCGTGAGTTTAACACCAATTAGCAAATGTTAGCACGTGGACATAATTCATCAATCAGATGCTGAACATGGTAAAACATATTAGCAATTTTTAATGGAAAATAATTATCATATAATTGTATGAAATGTTAAACTGCATTTTAAACTTCATTACTACATTTATCTGCAGTTGTCCTGGTTAAAGTTATGTATGAATGTCAACACTGGAAAAATCCAATAAAATATTTTCACTTTCTTCTATATGTCTATGTCTTTCCTTATCTAGAATACAATATTTCACTAGTTATAATAACAGAAAGCTCCATCCCCTACTGAATGAGGTGGTGCAATGAGAGTTGATGCCAATCAGCCGGCCCAGCAAAGTGCCAGCTGCTGCTACAGTATGTGCTAGTGCAGCAGTAAATAACATATCCATGATTGTGTTGATATGACTCAGGCACAAATGTGCATGAGTCATTCATCAAGCTGCGAACCCAGGCTACTGGAAAACAGGACCATAATGCACAAGGTTAATGCTGATAATGGAAAGTGAGATGAAATGGAGACTGAAGACAAGTGTCGGGGCTTCAGAGAGACTGAAATAAGAGTAATGATGAAGGGAGAAGAGTAAGCCAAAAAATTCTGTCATCACTCGACTGTTGGTTCCGGTGCTTCACATCGTCTAAGGATAGACAGTCATGTGTTTTAGGACTGAACCCTTTGTGGTTAAGCAGACACCAGTTACTGTACCTTCGTGGAGAGTTGGAACTATAACGAACGCTGACGCTCTCAAAACTGCATTTACCTTGCAGATACATTTCCTCTCCCTCTGCAAACATCTGCTCACAGCGGGCACAGCGGGCACATGTGGGGTGGTAATGCTTCTCTCCAGCCTGTTGAGCAAGAAACAAGAACAGGAGGCATTGTTGGTTTAACCACTTTTTTGAAGAGGCAATCAAGCCATTTATTCCTGCTTTTCCATCTTCAAAAATAGAAATATACTGACTTTTAGTAATGTCAAGCCCCTAAAAACAAAATAGCAATAACACTCAACTGTATTAATATGCAAGCTTATTTTCTGCATTTCTAAAGCCATGTGCTATTAAGAAAGTAGCAGGCCATTAAAAATTTAAAGATATTCATCATTTGGGTTTCAATTTTCATTTATGTATTAAAATGTCACCAGCTACGACCTAAGCGACATGGTTGCCTTTCATGATTTAGCCATAAGGTGGAGCCCTTGTCTTTGGTAAAGAGCAGGGCAGTTACACTCTTTTTAAAGAATTATATACCGGTGAATTACCAGAATACAATAATGACAAAAAGGACAAAGACAAAGCCAAGAACAGCAGTTTATCTTGACTTGACTATCAGTACTGACACTTTAACACTCATCTCAAAACTTCTGAACAAGTTTCCCAATGAATCTGCAGTGTCTTACTATGACCTGTGTGTTAAGCAGTTGTCATTACAACACTTGACATTTAGAGGCTAATGGGTGTTGTAAGGTGTGTTATCTTTCAAGATGAATCCAAAAGTCAGCGTGAAGGGAGGTGGATGTTGCGACATGGATGAATATGCCTGTCACAGTGCGATTGTATAGTGATTGCTTTTGGACTTCAGTCACAGTGCAGGTCACTGGAATCAAGAGGTCTTCAGGGATCCACTTAGTTCTTTTCAGCTTAGCCCTAACTCGGGACCCGGCTTGGTACAGAATGTTCCTGCTCGTGCTGGGGTTCTCTTTCTTCTGCTGGGAACTCCAGTGCTTTAGTCTCATTATTCCCAGGTAGGTTTTCTTCCGTGGTGTGATTTCTGATTAAGTCCAAAATATTGGACCCAAAGCCACACCTTGGACCTCTACTACTGGTGCAACCATCTGAGCAGTTGTTGGCACCAGTGCTTTGCTAAAGGACACCTCAAAAAATCGTTTAGGGATTCAAACTAGCAAACCATTAGTTCAAAAAAGTGCTGTTCTTCTACAAACATCCCCATTTTGATAAGTCTAAAAGTCTGTTACATAATTCAAAAAACATTCTTCTCGCTAGGTGGGGACTTTCTTGTTCGGTGCCATGACAACAAAAACACCATTAGAAAAAGTAGAATTATCTCATTATCCTGGCAGATTTACTTTTTTTAAAAGAACGTGTGATTTACAGACTCAATAATAATTTAAACTACTCAAGATTGATATTCTGCAATGAGATCATTCTTTTTCTCTCTTGGAAAAAGTAATTCCATGTTAGATAATCTCCACCTCCCAAAGGTATTCCTTCCCGCTTTAATAGTGGTCTGAATACAAACAATCCTTCTGATGTCCATTCTCTTTGTTACGTCCTGTAAGACCAATGCCAGAAAACAGGACATCAGCCCTGTATTTCTTGGATAACGCCCTGTTTAACTCTTGTCTTGACCAAATGGAGAGCAGATGGAGAGGGGAAGCAACCAGATACATGTAGTTATAAAAAATGAGCAGGAAGATCCCAGGTTCTTGTATCAATGACAGCAAGAGAAGGTAGCACGGACACCATGCCAAAAGCTCATACTTTAACTGAACTACCACCGATAAAAAGAGAGAGAGAAGGAAAGGAAGTTGACTTAGAAACACTGTCAAAAGATAGAAGGACAGAGCTGGACTGAGATTCAAACATGAAAAGGGGTTTGTTACTTCCTTTGACAGATTCCAAGGGCGAAGGAAAGGAAAATGATCATTTCCATTGTCCTGCAGGACCGATAAGTCAAGGAAAAGAATGGGATGAAGGCAGGATGAAATTAAAAGTACATGACTGAATGTTTTGGGAACTAGGCTTTGGCTGATCAGCCATGGTTTACATTCATAGCTGACACTCCTGCAGACTTCTGGGGATTGCAAGACAGCCATGGTAAAGAGCTCTGCGAAATTATGGCAGCCAAATTTTAACCTGGCAGAGCTGTACAGACCTGGTGAGCCTTTCCTTTCTATGTTTATACATTTGGCAACATACAATCTGATTTCTCAAAATGGTTTTGTCTCTTAATGTTCTGCCTGCCCTCCTGTTTCATTACCGCAAACATAGGTCAAGCAAGGCACTTGATCTAAGTAGATGATAGGAAGAGACTCCGGTTAACCAGGGGCTACGGAGCAAACAATCCCACAAATACACAGAGAAGATCAGTGATGCTTAAAGGTCTGGGTCAAGCCACAGTGGTCTTACCATGGATTTTTTAGGCTTGGTTTTAGAAATTGGAAAAAGTGAGAAAAGTTGTTTCATGATAAATGTAAAATGAAGGCTTGAAAAGAGTTTAAACCACGTAAAGTGGCTAGTATGTAGTATGTTGGATGGTCAAATTACTTCAAAACCTCCCCTCCTCCTGCATCTGTCTATCATGGAACTGTCTGGATCTGTGTGGACCTTCTCAGTCACTTTCTGAGGAGTATTATGAACAAAGACCGTTGTCTTCCAAATGTCAATGACTGATGATTAGAATGAATGATGATTTTAACATTTCAAGACTGACTTCAGTAAGTTTCAACTATGACCACTTTTGTCAACATCCTTCAATGTCCAACCAAGGAGTTTAGGAGTTTAGGAGGAGCCGTCCATCCAAATGGAGGATTATTTGTCTCTCTGCCTTAACACAATGGACACACACAAACTAATGTACAGCTTTTAAATTCTTCTTACAAATTCACTAATAAAAAAAAAAAACGCAAGTCACTAAATATTTTAGCTAGCCTCAGAACAATAATGGCCAGCTAGTTACCAGCATAGTCGAATGAATCAGCTTCCTATCTTCCTCTGCTGGTCTCTAAGTTACAAGACACTCACTTATTACTGGGCGAAAAAGAAGCTTGTTACAACAATGGAATTATATCTCACTGGTCTTGAATTTGTCTCTTTTTCTGTGCCAAAAAGTCCAACGTCCCAAACATCTCATGACAATGTTTTTCCTTTCAAAATGCCAATCAGCTGTCTGTTATGTTTTTCAGGTTGATGTTCAGAGCCAGTTGGGTTTATATGGTTGTAATGACAACTTTGTCTATGGAAGTTCATGTTTTTACGAAAAACGAAAGCAATAAAAGGAGAACAGAAGTGGGGGCCGACCTGCCTCTAGGAGCACTCTGTCGGCACACACATCACCAAAACCCAGGTGCATTTAGTCCTGCTTGACTGATTTTGACCCCAATCAATGTCAGCCAAGGAGCCAAGTCCGCACCTGACAGTCCAACACAAATGAAAAAGGATGTCGATGATGTCATTTCCAGACACACACTGAGGGAAATACAGGAATATGCTCTCATTTCATTTCTTATGTTCCTGCTGCTCCCCAGACTCCAGAACCTGCTGTGTTTATTAAAAAGTGACTGTGAGAGTCTGTTGTGTGATGAAAGAAGCAAAATAAGAAAGGATTGTTGTTTGTTGTTCTATAGCACTGAGGTAGACTTCCCATGTATAAGCTTCATTGGGCCACATTCTGCTGCACTCATTTCAGACTGCCTCTCCAATGGACTCTGTCTCATCCAACTCTATCAATCTCTCTCCCTCTTTCATATTCTACCATGTTGACAAGCTCTTATTGCTTATTGAGAATGAGCTCCCAATTTCCTCGTATGTACACTTTTTGGCTGCTTTCAAGGCATCAAATTTAGTTGCTTCAGGATTGCATTCTTTTATATAATTACTATGGCTGTTTAATTTATTATTTCATTATTTGCTTTAGTTTGAAGACATATCAAAGTAATTTAGTATTGCATCTCTAATAAAGTGGACGTGGAGTTTTAGATTTCAAACAGCAGTTATGGGGAAGGATTAGCTATTCTAGGCTTTTAAACATTTGCTTTTACATTTCCCATAATGCAACTGCAAAGCATTCCTTCATTCGACCCTACCAGCCTGGTAAATGCTCACTGAATGTCAACCTGAACGATTTTATCAATCACTCTTTCCTCTGGACTTAACAAAGTTCTGCCAGAGATGTGACACTGACAGCACATTTCCATGGTTGGGGTGGTCCTCCCCATGAAGAGTAAACTGACACTCATTTGTATATATACTGTAAGTCTGATAACATAGCATTGTTGTTTTCAGTCAGTCTAACCAGTACACTGTTTCCATTGGCCAACCTAAATGAGGCTCCCCAGTTATATGTTTTTATTTTGCATTTCTTTATTGGACAGTTGATTAGTAATTCAAATAGAACTGGGGTCTCACTGCTTGGAATATAACGCAGAGCTTGGTCCTCATAAACTGCAAGATAACAAGTGGGACTCACGTGGCATCAAACTTAACACATGCCTATTTCACCACCCGCCAGATTGAATTACAACTCTCAGTTATTGTGACAATATTAATGTAAGACAAGACAATTCGTATTGTGTTGGAAGTTTCAGTTGATTCTCTTTAACTGACACACTGACCTGTTTCTGTCCCCTGTCAGTGTTTGATAGTTACCCAAATGCTGATGAATGGAGAAAATTAGCTCAATCCCAGAGGAGGCTGAGTGAAGGTCAAGGTTTGCTTGTTGGCCATTGGTGGTCCACAGACCACACACTGAGAACATCAGCCTAGAATGGACTGAACTGGATGAAGCATACAGTTGATATACTTCTACTACATCTAATCAAGTCTGGACTAAAAACGGGCTATTTGAAAACATGAATTGTCCATCTCAGGTCCAGACATAGAAAAACTCACTACTGTTTCGCCTGCAGAATATTAGGTCCAATCCACCACTGCTGACAGAAATCTGAAGAATAATGTCCATGATCTTTAAATAGTAAATGTCTGTTTCTTCCCAGTCATAATGCTTCAAGATAAAAAACCTAAATTTGAAAACTGACATATTAAAATATATTTGAAGGCCCAAGGGCCGTTTATATTAATCAGCAATACTGTTTAAAAATAGCAGGTGGAAAATGAATGAAATGAGAAAATTAAATTCTTTATCACTAGTTCACTTCATTATTTGAGGCACTGTTAGGACTATGCATTACAAGTCTTTGAATCATTACCAAAAAGCAGTCTATTCTGTTTTATTCTATTCTATTTCACCCAAGTATCAGGTTTCTGGCCCTGTTGTGCAGGTTCAAATGCTTTTGGTCCAACTGAGTGTGAGATGTAGCCGCCAGCATGACTTTGACTCTCATGTCTTGCTCTTCATCTCTATCTATACAGCTCAAAGGAACACACAATGACTGAGGTCAAACTCAGCCTTGTCTTCAAACTGCCCTAAAAAAAGAGAAAAATGCAGCATTGAATACCAGCAATTTTTCAAAAGGGTGAAGTGTGTAATCTCTCCTTTAGCTATCTGTATTTTTGAGAACAGCTTTGTTTTATGGCACGGACAGAACTGTAGAGGCAGACTGGTACCTGAGAGTGAGTGACAGTGAAAGGATGACCTGTCCCTGTGGGAGGGAGGAAAGGGAACAAGGACACATGTGTGCAGTGTGCAGTTGAAAGTGAGGTCAAAGCCATTAGTCCTGAGCAAAGAAAAAGAAGAGAAAAAGAGATGTGCTGAATAGCCAAGCAGGCCCAAGACCAGGACAGATCCTGGTCTCAATCAGAAACTCAAGTGCCTCTGACAACGACGGCCGTTCACTGGAGGCCTCACATGACTAACGATGGTCAGTGAAACTGATGAAGCCCCTTGGATAAGAGGCGAAATGTCTTTGACAAACCTAAGTCCTAAGTCCAGTTGTGTTCGATTCAATTGTTGGCCGGATATGTCTATGGGAAAATGTTCCTATCCTCTCTTGATTTGTAAGTAAACATTTTCCTAATGAGTGTATGGTGTCTGTCGCTAGTTTCATGACTTCAGTACAACATGCCGTGCATTATTTATAGTCCCTTTTAGAGGAAAATAGACCATGAAGCAGGGGATGCATTAGGACGTGGCTACTGTACACTGAGTGTACCAACCAATCAGGATAGACGGAGCAGGTCAGCTCTAGCTCTCACATCTCCTCAGCTTCACCTTCTCCTGGTGACCGCTACAACATCTGTTAACAAACTACAGACACTCCCCAGGTCAGCATGGCGGCATAGTGGTTAGGGCTGTTGCCCCCACAATAAGAGGGTTGTGGGTTCGCTTCCCAGGCCTGGGATCTTACTGTGTGGAGTGGGCATTTTCTTCCCGTGCTTGCGTGGCTTTCCTCTGGGTACTCTGGGTCCTCCCATCATCCAAAGACATGCATATTTAAGTTAATTGGTCACTCTAAACTGTGATGCTGGGGTGGCGTAGGCTGCGTGGCTAGCAGCGAAATTCATACTAAGCAGAAAAGGCGCGCAGAACAAAATTTGACTTCACGTTCGGCAACTGTTTGTTTTACAAATATTCTGTACTGGGTGAGGCCATGGTGTGTAGACTTTACCTTATGTCTCCAGACCTGCTGCAGCAAGTTTTAATGCATGGTAGGCCAAATATAAAAAGAACAGCTCAGGTTTGCACATTAACGTCTGGACACTACTCTGTGCACTCTTCCCTTTCATTGTGATGGAAACTGTAAGCGATGATGTCTGTGGTATATATCTGCAGATAGAGGGACAGCAGCTCTAGAAGCATTGCTCATGTATCTGCATTAGCTGTGCATAACATCTGATGAAATTTTAATGATGCCCTTGGGGAAATGGGTTCAGCACTGTCAAAGACTTTTACATTCCCACCCATTTCAGGATATTATCCATGACGCTTTCACTGTTCTATTCATTCACCTACATTATTCTCTCACTTGCTTATCTCTCTGAATGAGCTGTGTTTGAGAGACTCTATGCTACGTGCTTATAGCTACTCTAGATTATATCCTTTAACCGAAGCCCATGACGGCAGTAACATTACCTCTAGGACTTTTCCAGTGATATATTTCTTGCAGCTCTCACACTGGATACCGAACATGGCATGGTAGTCCATCTCACAGTAGGGGATCCCCTCCCTGATAAGACAACAAAGGACACAGACCATTAGGTACACTTACATCATACAACTCAGCTAAAAGCCTCAGTATGCTTTACCCACCACAGTCAGACCCGAAAGCACTCAGCAGCATCTATAAATAAAAATATTAACAAACCGACAAAGTATAAATCTATAGTTGCTGGTTGAGGTCATGATTTACTATTTCAGGCAACAATTTTAATACATTCTTACAAAATATAGCAGATTTTCCGTAAGCCATATATTTTCATTAAATTATTTATGTTGTATTTAATATAGTTTCTCTTTGTACTACATTTGGCTATCTATACTAACTTTAAATTTCAAACTTTATGCACAGTACCACTAAATGCAAGATAAATGTCTGATTTCAAGATTTAACTTCAATTTTTAACTGTACAGGAAAAGTCTCAGAGAAAATCAACATTGAACTTTCTTTCCTGGGATTAGTAAAGTATTTCTGATTCTGATTCTTGCATCATCTCTCAGTTGTTTCAACTCTCAAGACCAGTCTCTGTCTCTGTAGCTGATAAATCTCCACCAGCTACTGTACCTCCAAACTTGATGGGGGGGAGGTAGTGTATGGAGGCTTTATCCCAGTGGAACTGCGCCCTATTTCTGCTTTTTAGCATTTATTTTTACAGGTGAGATTGAATAAAAAATATGGCATTAAAAAATACTTTTTCAAACCAAATACTTAAATAAAATAATATTACTAAAGATTTAAAAGGTGTGATTATATCTTTGGCACCAGTTACTCATCCATTCTGTAAGCAGTCATCTTCGCATACTTGGTAAATGACAATTAATGGAAATATCAGCAGACACTCAACATTAGGCATATCAATATGAGATCCAGTAATAATAATCAAAGACATTTGGACAACATGATATAGAGACAACAACATTAAAGATGCGGTGGAGTTTAGTGTTCATTTCCAAAGCCAAACTAACGTACTTGCTGATGTACTCGGCATTGAGCACCTTGTTGCAGACTTTACACTTGAAGCATCCCAAGTGCCAGTGCTTGTCCAGTGCTACGAGAGACTGTTCATTCTTAAACTCCTTCCCACAGCCGCAGCAATCTGCACACAGGATTAGACAGATGAAGTGGAATGACGTAAGATTTAATGAGAAATTGTACTAAAGTTTATCAACTCTCATTTCTAATCTCCATAGCACTTGATTGAGTAAAAGAGGAGTACAAGTTAGAAGGGAATGATTTGAAGCAATTTAAGAAAGTGCCAATTTAAGGGATGGGATAGAAAATTACAGCAACAAACAGCATACAAAAGCAGAAAAGGTTTATTTGTGGGGTGATTGATGCTTTAAAAAAATACAGGGCATAGACGCAGACATAAACAGAGTACTGACTGTGGACAGCCTGTATGGGTGCAGGACTGTTGGCAGGCAAAGGCTGGGTACACTTTTGGCAGATACACTCCTTCCCGTTAAATGTGACTCGGTCACCGGCCGGGAATGGCTGTCTGCAAACAAAGAGAAACAGATAGAACGTCAGACAAGGACTTTGGTCAATCGGGTCCGTGCTAAAGGTTTGTTTTTCTTCAAAAGCTTAAACATTTATTCTACAGCTCTGAAATAAAAATCATGGGACATAATTTACTTAACTGAAAGTTGTATGAAACTGTTTATGGTGGCTTGACTACTGTTTGAAGGAGAATGGGGGATGTGTCACTGCAACATGATGCAAGTTTAAAGTCTAGAAGTCTTGGTGTTCATAAGCTACAACATTCAAGTGATCAATTGGGTTGATGCCTTGTATATATAGAAAAAGTATCTCATTTAACATACAAGATACAGACCTTTGTGTTGCTGCTCCAAAATAAACAAATCACTATACTGCCATGTATTACGAACCAAAAAAAGGGCCACTGTGACGTATAGGAGACACTGCAAATATAATGAAACAATGATGATGTCTCTACAGAGCTGCTGCTCACGTACAGATCGATAGTTCCTTGGCAGAGTAAGACTGAATGACAGCCACATGCTGTTTCCTACAGCTTGGTAATGTGATATTAGAGATGCTGTCACAACTGGGGCAGCACGGGGGCATAATGGTTAGCGTTGTTGGCCCACAATAAGAAAGTTGTGGGTTTGGTTCCCGGGACTGGGGCCTTTCTGTGCAGAGTTTGCATGTTCTCCCCGTGCCATGTCTGCGTGGGTTTCCTCCCACTGTCCAAAGACATGCATGTTTAGGTTAACTGGTGACTCTAAATTGTCCGTATGTCTGAGTGTGAGTGTGAGTGGTTGTTTGTCTCTGTATGTTGGCCCAGAAGTGGACTGGCAGCCTATCCAGGGTGTATCCCGCTCCTGCCCAATGTGAATTGGGATTAGCTCCAGCACCCCCAGTGACCCGGAAAAAGATAAGTGAATGAATGAATGTCACACTCTGACAGCCAGAAAATGAGGGACGAACATATACACACAAACTGGGAGAGGGAGATTATGGGTTATTCATGTCTAAACAATCAACCAGTTTATTTTTAAAGGTTGACATATTGAGTCTTTCTCAAATTTATTTGTATGTCTCAGCTTTCTTGGCATAGTATGGTTAATTTTTTTTTTTTTACGTGTAACTGTGAACTGGATACTCAATCCTTTAGTCTCTTACATGGTGGACCGCAAAAATGTCACTTTCAGATCGATTATTTTATACGTGTGACCTTACTGCAATTGTTTTTCATTTCACTGAGAGTCGCCAAAAAGAAAAAAGAAAGACAATTGAAGGAAGAGACATTTACTTCTTATCTGGCAAGTGAATCAAATATATTTCTTGCCATTACTTCTAAATCTTCTGAAATCCCCTCTCTATTGGGGGAAACATCAAAAACCGACAGCAGGGACTTCATTACCTCTTACTTCAGCCTCACAGCTCACCTCAGGCGTCTTGCTAACATACAACTCAAGAGTGCTATTCTTTTATATATAAATACAGTGATCAGCCTAAAAAGTACTTACTTCACTTAATAGAATTTAACACAAATCTCCAAATCATACTTTCAACTTTAAGGTGAAAATGGTATCATTTTGATGACAAATATATTAGTTCTCCACCAGATTAACCTGCAATTATATGAAGCAAACCAGTCATAAGCTTTCTCATGGAATATCAAAAAATTCTGGGGGGCCTAATTTTTCCGACTATCTCTGAAGTCCAAAATATGCTTTGATCTTACCATCTCAACAGAGGAGCTATTTTAATAGTTAGAAGTCAGGGAACCTGAGATGAGATCCTTATATATCCCTTCCTGGAAATGAAACATTTTTTCACATCTGGTATCCTTCCCTCATTTATCAAAGCTGATATTACTTCAATCCTAATGAAAAAAGGGAAATGCCCCAAGGACGGTCAGACGTAAACCTATTTCTCTTCCAAATCAAATTAGTTCCCATCTGAGATATTAACCCTTCCATGAAAAAGGGGTTTTCCTTCTATTATCAGGGACAACCAGAGGGGCTCAATCAAGGGAAGAAACTCCAGTCACAATGTCAAAAGGCAGTTTTCACTGGATTCAGAGCCAGTCCCCATGGTCATATTTAACATTCTCCATAAATTTAAGAAAGGGTACAATTTTATCAAATGGGTAAAGTCTTATATAATATGCCCTTTGCTTCATTCATCACCAGTTTCTATAGATCAGACATCCTCCGACTCAACCATTCAACACATCAAGACTGCTCCCGAAGACAAACTTTTCCCTTTACATGATGAATTAAATCTCCACCTATGTTCCCCAATGGGACTCCTCTGAGGTAGAACCTGGCAAACTTCATTCCCATTCTGTTCGAATTTGTTGTGTTTGCTTTCATTGCATATTCTGAAACTTTTTTGAACTCTAATTTGAGCCGTTGAATTATTGGTCAGTGCAATGCTGTGAGTATGAGACACTCAGAGAGATGAGGCTGATGTCGAATCTCAAACAGCATTTGCTCTCTATGAGCTCTATTTTTATATTCCTCACAATAAGCCTATCTGTTTGGACCACAAAAGTGCTATTTGTAATAAGGAGAGTTTCATGATCACATTACAAACCTCAAATGCCGCACTGGAACATTCTGATCTCAGGTTCAGTGTTGGGATCAAACACACCCACACACACACTAACATTCCCAGAGGTTAGATGTGTGGAGACTCACTGAATTGATGTGTACCGTTGCCTGTCACCCTAACACACACATGACATTTAACACTAGCTACAGGAATGGATGCACTTACAGACCACAAGCTTAAAATTCCTGCCTGATGGAGGGAGCTATTACCTTTCTAGGCCTATGGAACAATGCTCATAATTCTCACACACACACATACGCAATCTCAGTCACATGTCTTCATGGGTATTCCTATATTTAGAAATATATTATGTAGCCTACTTGTAAGTGAGACCTACATTTTGCCATGCTGTTGATAATGTGTCTAAAAAATTCCTGGTGAAAATATGCATCTCAAAATTCAAGTTTGAGCGCCTTTATTCGTGGGAAAAGTAGAGATGGGGGGGTACATGAGTTCGGCCTTAAAGTAACTCTATTCATTTGTGAAAGAGTATCAGTGATGGTCTTCCCCGTAGTAGATTTCATTCTTGGTGTTCAGTTTATTTCTGTTTTTCTGATATTGTGTACCTGTTGGTTGTTTTGCCTTCAACAACTGTGCTCCCAATTTTTGTGCTTGAGTACCCCACATCCTTTAGTGTCACCTGTATCCATTTACTCTTGCCTTTCTTTTTTATTCAATTTTCCTATTATCGTTTACCTTTTCTGCTTTGTTCTTTGTTCATTGTGGTTAATGTTTGGTTTGGTCCCAGAGACTTTTGCCTTTTTTTTTTTTCAGATTGGCTGCTTGTGTACCGATAAGTCTGGTTTTTCATAATGATTACTTTGTTGCATCAGAAAGCCTCTGAGAGTCTACTTTTGGCTATTATGTCCCTGACTTCATTTAAATGGCATAAACTGATCAAACAGGGACCCGCAATAAAGCTTTTATTTGTCAAGTCAAGACAACTTTTATTTGTCTGGGACCAAATCAAAACAGCCACTTTTCCATTCCGATAAGTTTTCACATTCTCTATCTTCTCTCAGTTGCAAGGAAAGAACTGACTTCGGAGTGATGACTGGAGTTTCCAAGGACACTTATTTTGAAGTAAGCTTCCTAAGGTTACTAAATTTCCTTTGAAAACAGCAGCCTTGGTTTGCCAGGGAGTTGGTTTTTATGCTCTAGCCTTTCACTTCAGCCCATCAATAGGTGGAACTATTCACCAGATGCGACATGTCCCTCTCTGTCTTCAAGAGACTCTTGAAGACTTGTCTACTCTGCGTGTGCCTCCTCTCCTCATACCTCTGACATCTTAATATGCCTGGATAGCACTTCTTAAACTACTATTCTACTGTTATCATTCTTTTACTATGCACTTTCAGGCCACTGTTTTACCTGAATTCTTTGCATCCATTGAATAGATGTTGTGGTCAATGCTTATACCAAGGTGTTAACACACTGAGGCTGCTAATGTTCCTCCCTATAATTTGCTTTGTATAAATGCATCTACATTATGAGTAAGTGTGAATGTTTCATTTGGACTGATATCTCTTCAGCTGTCTGATCAGGACTGATTCTGATCTGACTTGCTCTTATCTAGTAGGTGGTCCAGTGCATGAGCCCCTGATTTCCTGTCAACAACCAGCTCAGCCTCCGTCTGACAGCCCCAGGAAACTCAAAGCCAGACCACCCTGATCACCAGTTGGCTGCCATTGCTGCTGCCCAGGCAGATCTCCAGCTACTTCCTATGGCTCCAGTCTGCATGTCCTGCAGTCTCCACCGATCTTTCAACTGAATCTTCTTATGCCAGCTGCTTTTTTAGAACCTCCAGACCCGCCGCCGTCTCAGCCAACATCCTGTCTTCTCCCTGAGTCGTCTATACATACAGCCCATTCATAACTCAGCCAACATCAAGGTCTCTGCTGATCTCCAGTTGGCAGACCTCACTTGAGTAAGGTGTAAATAATGACAAACATTTAGTCTCATCACTGCATGTTTTTACTCTCAAGATGTTTGGCTGATAGTACATTTCAATTTGGTTTCATTATTGAGAAAAGTCAAATGATGAAGTCATGATTAAATGTTTGAAGATTTAAATTAGTCAAGAGTCAACTTTAATTAAGGAGACTTAATATTTTCCCCGTTTGGGATCAATAAAGTAAATCTATCAGTCTAATTCACTGCCTAGCGACTGTCTGCACATCACACCTGCAATGTTGCATGACAAACAGCTCTGTACTGTCAGGATATTCTGAAACACTTACAGTGACTCTTCAAGCTATGAATTCTAAATTCACCATCAGCGAGGTATGTTCCACCTGTCTGTTGATGTTCTTGGTAATCCTTGCTGCGACTGCAGAGCTGGTAAGTCTCAATGTTTGAAAATTCAGAGGAAGGCAATGATAGCGTGGTGGCTGAGTGAACTGGCCATACATTTGCATTCAGAATGAGAAGAGGGATGATGTGATGTTCAGACAGGTGAGTGTATCTGATTGTTTTTATTTGCCGTGAAAGAAGAATATTAGCATTGTATCTGGGCTTGTGTGGGTTCTAAAATCTACTGTGGTTAGCAGATGCTATGGTTTTGTAATTGGCTGCAGAGAGCCTGACTGGAAGTCACAGACTGCTTTTAACACTGCTGTCCGAGCAACATTGCCTCTACTTCAAAGTTTTGCAACAGAAGTGTACTTAAGTACATGTTTCTATTCTCTCTCCATCTCTGTGTAAATTCATCATGGTTGTAGATCCTGTTTTTCTTACTTGCAGGAGGCGCAGACGAAGCAGCGAGGGTGGTAAGTCTTGCCTAAGGCAGACACCACCTCCCCTTCTATGAAGTCCTGGCAGCTGAAGCAACGAGTCCCGTAGAGGCGCTGGTAGTCCAAAGTACAGATGTATTCGCCCTGCCGCACGAAGAAGCCTCCCTGGGCCAGTTCACAACCACACACTAAAAGGTAGGGTAAGTGAAAGGGTACAGAAAGATGAAAGACAAAAGAGAAAGAGCAAAGTTTTGGAGAAAAAGAGGTTTCAGAAGAAAGACAGGGGAATGGAAAAAATGGAAAGAAAGCAACAACCACATTTTATTGCTATTTTAAAAGGCGCATTTTCATTCCAAATAAAGCTAGTTGGTTTATCGGAGCATTTACAATGTTCACTCAAAAAGAATTTTCCTTCAATTTAGAACATTAAGTTCAACAGGAAGAAACAACTACCTGGTACAGCACAACCACAACCACGCACAACCAGCAGCTCTTCAATGAAAAGTCAGCTGGTTAGAGTGTGAGTGTGTGTCCGTGTGTGTATGTGTGTGCACATCAGTGTTGCAAATATCCATTATATCCAAGTATATCCTTAAAACTGTGTTGAAGCGAATCACATATATTAACTTGATACAACAAATAATGACAGTAAATTTACGACATTACAGAAAAACCAAGCAAAATTCAACAAAGTGTTACTACACTGTGACATCACCCACTGGTTTGTCATATCACTTCCACTTTTCAGATTGAAAAGTCTATGGTCCGTTAAAACAAGACAATGCAGCAATTGTCTGAAATGGGACATCAGCCGACAAAAGCCGACATCAAGTCTGTTCTATAAATATACTAATAGTAATACTAGAATGCTGTGCTACATTACAGTTGAAGTTATACGTTGACATGTCGACATTTGGGGTTAACTCTGGTGTTAAACTCTTCAAATAGTATACCAAAATGTATTTTTTGCCCTTGTTCCTTTTTCTTATTTCCTTTGTATATCGCAACCTTTTGGAAATATGCTTATTTACTTTGTGGCATGGGATGATTGATACAACTTTAAAATATTGTTTGTTTGGTTATGCCAAAACTGAAGCCACATGGGCAAATAGTCCCCCCTGAGAACATACCTGCTTTTGAAGAAATTGCTCTGAATCTTCATGCGAAATCAACTTCGATCTCGACTGGTAAAAATATTTTAACAGACATATTGAAGAGTTAAATCCATCTTGTTTTTAACTTTTTGGCAAGAAACTGAAGTGTATTTTCCAAAATGTTGATATATTACATATTAAAGTGTGTCTAAAATCATGGATATTGAGAACATATCTAAGTTCTTTGCTTGCTAGTACTAAAATAATAAATAATCTCAAAGAATAGAAGAATTGAAAGAGGAGACATTACAATGAGAAGAACAAGGCTTCCCTTCACCTGCTCTAACAGCCAATAACATCCCACTGGGAACTGTGTGTGTGTGTGTGTGTGCGTGTGTGCGATGTATCTATTTGTCTAGCTTTAACAATGTGTGACAGGAACTCCAAATCACCATATCCTCTCATGAACACACAGTGATTACACACAGTAACCATGGAAACTGTATGACATCACATCCCCTAAGGGGAAACTTCACTCCATTTTTCCATTCCTTTAGCAAAAACAATACCCCTCCTTTCTTTTCCCTCCCTTTTTTTTTTTCTCTGTGTAAAAAGCAACTGGAAAGGTAAATGAGATGTTTGCACTGGTTGGTCTTGTGCCTCGGGACTTCTCAGTAAACTTTCAAACTCATCTCACACTTAGAGGGTCGTGTAAAGGTATGAGCTCATTCGCAACATGTGTGAGGTCAGATGGCATGCTCGCAAGAATGTGAGAAGAAGTGAAGAAACATGTCATTCTACGTGCAGTCGGTACAGTGTCCAGGCAGAAAACAAAAAGGCAGGAGCGGTGAAATTGAGACCAAACCTGAGATAAAAATGTCAACAAGGTTGTGACATCAGATTTGATCTTCAAAACTGATTTCCCAGCTGTTGCCACATTTACAGGTGCAACCTGTTGAACTCCCACTACATAACAATTGCCATTTCACAGACTATTAGTGTCACAAAATTATTATTCTACTGAAATTTAGGGTGACAATCATGCAAGATTTCGGAGATATTACACATTGCTCTTATCTGATTGTGTTCCAACAGTCGTGTCATCAGGCAACTATACATGTGTGATGGTTGTGTGGATTTTAATTGCCACTAGTGTAAAAGTCAATAATCTGCTGTGGAAAGTTATGTGGGATAAAGATACAGGGATTAGAGGGAATTTAAAAGGAAGGTTTACAATATCTAAATTCCAAATACACAAAATTGTAACTTGCAAATGTCACTCTGATCTTTTAATTGCATAACAACCCAACTTTCCACCTAACCCTTGATCCACTTGTGAAAACTTTGGCTCACATGTTGGACAACGTGACAACAGGTTAATAAAACGTTAGCAGTTAAGGAAGTACAGTCAATGTGAGTATTTGTGCCTGGTTCTTTGTAGAACCCCTGTAAACAAGCTAATTCTAGTCCAACTCAGAACCCTAAACTACACTGTAGGCTAGAGCAATTCAAACTATCAGTTAACTGTCATAACAGTAAAACTAGAAAAATAAAGACTAGAGACTTGATTTGAGACTTGGAACATAACTTGCTCAAAACTTGACTGCATGAGAAATTTATTTGACTGGAGTCTTAAAAGGACGGTCAAGTTTGGCTATGTAAAATCCCAAGCACAATTACAATAATATCTGACAAATGAAACTTGTTTCATGACTTAACCTGAGAAATTAAATGATTAGAGTTGTCTACAATGACTTTGCCCTCACTCCGGCAAACTGAAGACTTGAACTTAATTTTACTGAGTAAACAACTTATCTTCAGTGAGTGACGACTTGACTTTACACTTGTGCTTCCCTCAAATGACCTGAAACATACTTGACCTGGACTTGTAAGAGGCTCAAATGACTTGAGCTTTGACAATAACAAAGTAGATTTTGTAAAACTTTCTCTGGAAATTCATGTGACACTTGGCCCAAAAGAATCAAAAACCTCTGGCAGATATATAAAGGTCTGTAGGAGTGTGAGTGCAGGTTCCCATCAGCTTGTCTTACAATCCGTGTATATTTATACCTGCTAGTACATACCCTCATCTCTTTAGCCCATTCATCACTTACAGAGCTCACACTAGCAGAAACACTTGTATCACAGAATACCCAACTATTTCTATTGTCATTTTCAACTGCAGTATAGCAGGATGGGTAATATATTGTAGCAGAGTTGATATTCCTGGCAAACTAGTCTCACTGATCAGAGTGTGTCTGAGTGCATTACACAAGTGCGAAGAAGACAGAGGATGCTCTTCATCCTGTCCTACATCGCTAATGGAACCTGTAAAGTATTCTTCCTCTCATCTGTGTCTTGTAGCTCTCATCTTTCCTATCTGTCTTTCCCTAATCCCCCTATCAGGTTAAAAAGAGAGTGAGAGGCTGAGTAAATGAAGCCAGATGGAAGCCTGTGAATCGAGTCAAGTCAAGAGAAGAACGAGGATGTCTGAATGTGCTCTAACACAAACACATTCCGCAACAGACTTATTGTAGAATATTTGAAGCTGCAAGATTCACTATTTGTACAAACGCACAAAAAAGATTAGCCCGCTCCATGTTCAGGTCTTTATGTAGGTTTGCATAAGATATTGACTGATTTTTAAAGGATTTCTATACAGTACTCTACATTAATGTGTTTCTTCTGAGTTCTAAATAAAGAATGATGATGATGATGATGATGATGAATCAAATATTTTCAACATGGTCTGCTGGGAACAAGCAGTAATTTTTCTGACTGGAAGCTCCTTAGCCCAGCTGGCTTGTTCAATTTATCTGGGAATCTTCAATTTTGACATTGTTATAAAGACTAATGTCTTGAATTTTTCATGTTTGTATCAATGTTTATGGGCTATACTCCAGTCCATAGCTAAAATATGAGCCCATTTAAGCAGTGATTTGGTCATCTGGCAAGAACAACATGAGGTGTGGCCTCGGCAGATGAGATCATGACTCAGCTAATAAGTAATTTCGTCCTGAGACTCAGCAAAGGAGAACAGAATGTTTTGGGAAACACGCCTGCAGCAAGATAAAACTTCCACGAATCACAGGGGAGTTTGACCTCATAAACTCTGGGTTGATGGTGGTGAGGAGTGTGTTTATGAATAAATGAGAGTGCACAGGATGGGGATTTTCGATGATGGAAGTCTTTTTGATTTTCACACATAATTACATCAGAAACACAAGTCATTTGCAAGTTTGGTATTGTTTACACTGATGTAGGATCAGGATGACAACATTTTCCAAGGCTGCACAGCAGATTGTTTCAGAGGAAGCTGATCACTTCCATCCCTGACTTATATTATGTAAGAAGCTTCACGGTGCCACAAGATGAGTTTAGCCATAGAGGAATGAAGTGTGAAAATCTGCTACCTCAGTCTGTTCTGGTTTTTCTTGTATTCAGTATGTTGAACGAGAGCGGACGTTACATGCCTGAATGGATGCATAAACAAGAAAACTGCCTGGTCGGCATTTGTAAATAGATACACTATTGATAGCAAACCCAATGTATATTGTCAACTATGCTAAAATATTACAAGTGCTGAAATCTAACATTAAAGGGCACTCTGATTAGGTTAACTTCTTCTATGAAGCTGCAGAACTCAATATTTGTAATTAATAATGAATTAAATTGTGGTCTGCAGTTCCCTCCAATGTTCACGTGTCTATATGTTTGTAAACAAAATGTATACATAGCTTTAATAGAGCTTTAACATAAAAAAAAAAGAAAAAGCTTTATTTCGTAAAAATGTCCAAAAACTGTAATTAAACAAATAATTAAGACTACTGTGATGAGTGACGTTAATTGTAGGTCATAATGAATTAGCTAAATGTTTAAATGTGACCAATCCATTAGTTATATGTTAACCTTTCCTACCTGTGGACATTTTACAGTGTAAGTGCAGAGTTAAATATACATGTGCTATGAATGTGCAACCCTGACAGCGCCTCATGTTATACAATGACTCACCATCCATGTATGTGTCTGAGGTGGCGAGTCTATTCAGTGACCTTGACTGCACGCTTCAGAGCCTGCTGGTATGGATTTGAGCGGTTATAGGACTGCACTTGAAAGAAACGAACAAATCAAGGTTGATGCTTCTGACAGGTCAAATGGATCCACTCTGATTCAGACTCCCGCTGTGCTGGACTCCGCCTGCAGACATCTAATGAGGTGATATGCCAAGGAGGGCCATCCCTTTTCCAAGTCACTGGGTTGCAATAAATGACATAACACATTCAGCAAATTTATATGAGATTGAATTATTTTCAGGAATTTTTATTACGAGGCCCAGTGTGCCCACAATGTGCTCATGCACATAATTGTGGTATGTATTGCAAATAAAAGATGTCAGAGGGAGCTTGTTTGAAGCCTTGAATGAATCAATACATTTTCCCTTTTAAGCATGTTAATCAACCAGAGGGTTTGTATTGGATTTTGTTAAAAATCAGTTGTCGGTTCTAATCTTGAGTCTGGGGCCTTTCTGGGCTTGCAGGGTGTACTTTGCCCAGTGTCAGCTGGGATTGGATCCATAACCCCCTTGACCCAGCATGGATAAGATTTATTTATTGATAATAGATGGATCATCTAATGGTTTATGTTTGACTTCTTACAGACACGATAATTAAAACTACATAAATCAAAATGGGGTTGCATAAATTCCCTTGATACAGGCTCTGTTCCCAGAAATAAAGGTGTGTGTGTGTGGAGTTGGCCAACATGTACATAGATATGATACTGCCCGTTTATTAAAAGTTAGATAAAAGCAAGTCGAGAAAAGATGGTCTGTAAACTCCTTTCAAGTATTTATGCACATGTTTGCAATTGCAAACACGTGGGTGTGGGTGTGTGAGGTCATCACAATGACAAACGCACACACCCCCTTTCCCCCCCCCGGGTTTCGTTCAGCTTAGCTTGTTTCCAAGAAGGAGACAATCCAATAGCCAACACCCAGCTGAGAATATCACAACCATATGCTGCTACGGGGTAACACCATCGGGGCCTCGACATGAGGCCAGAGCAGTGTCTATTTACCAAGCTGACTTCCAGGACAAAAACACACTCATACACATGCTGGGTGGGTGTACAAAAACAATGCAACCGATAAATCAGTCAACACCTCAAAGGAAGACGGGACCAAAACAATAGCAATTTCACGCAACACAGTAAACATTGTTCTTTAGGTTGACTGACTGTTTATACAGCCGTTCGAGCCCTCTGTAGGCCGGCAACAGCTCAGTTCTGTGCCTTGGTCTTGATCTGGGGAACTGTAGTTTACCAAACTCAAGGTCCAGCTACCCACTTGTTCCACAGTTTTCAACCACTTTTCACTGTCTTCATCTGACTCAAAATCACTCATGATATTGCAAGCAAATTTGACACATGCATGTGGAAACTGTACTTATATATTCTGAGCATTACAAAGTAGCAACCAACAGTAGCAATAATCTCTGATGATTATCAATTCGGCTGTCATGCACTAGCAATACGAAGGACATTTCCTCTGTTCTCTTTCCTCTCTTTCCTTTCCTGTCAATCTGAGGTTCAGTTTCAGGTTCAGGTCAGACAGAGAGGGGGGTGTGGGATGATGTCAGTGATGCGGGAGCTGCTGGTGAACTACTCTCCTGTTGTAAATCATTGTATATTACATGTGTTACATTTAAATCAATACAAGATCAGTCTATGGTAGTGACTCCTTCCAAACAAGCTGTTAAATATTGCTACATAAAGTGCAATGTGAATTCTGCTCTCAGTTTCTCTTTTTATTGTTTTCTTTCTTTCTAAAAAAGTACAGATAAGTGTACCATTACTATATGAGATTGACAACACCTTTGAGACAAGCAAATCACTCAGTGTAAATTTCTGTCAACACTACATAGATATCATGGTTCTCTTTAGCTAAAAGTCCAATTCATTGGTGAATATCTGTACAAACGTGTTGAGCAAAATGGAGCAGTATAATTGGGCACCCATATATACTCCAGGAAGTGATTAAATGGATCTGGCAGCAGGACGTTTAAGGTATATATTCACCGTTTTTCCCAAAGCTTCACAGACTACACCCAATGCATGAATAAAACTGGTTTCAGTGCAATAAAAGATACCACTCCTGTGTTTGAGAGTGGTGTGAGTGAAAAAGAAGGAGAGTGTGTCTGACATAAAGAGCTTTGGCTCTCCGTGTTTATCAGTTTCCAAGCAGGCCTGCCGACACCAGGGTGTGACCACATATTTTCACATTAACTGTTCCCCTCTGTATTCAAATGCTTTACGGATGATGTGATGGCTTTTCATGAAAGCAACAACCTATGAGCGATAATAGTGAGAGCTGCCATGTAGTCTCGTCCACAGCTTTCTGTTATTGCTGGAGTCTCAGCGTCTTTAAAGCGTGTGAGAATATAGACACAGACAGTGTTGGTATCTAAATAAAACACTTCCTCGCCACGCGACTTGGTGGTGATGACAGCTCCCATGAAAACAGCAATTAGTGCCGATGACATTCTCCACTGCTTTAAACTACCCTGCTTTTTCAGTATAAATTTAGCCGCAGCCCAACTGTAGGTTAAACCTGAACAACTCCTTAAACAACTCTGCAAACTCCATATGCTGATGAAAGTCAAATGATATTATCCAAAGTTCCATAGCTACTAAACCATGAGGTTTTTTTTTTTACATAATATTGAGCAAAATTCTGACTTTTTGAACCTAACTACAATCAAACCAAACCAAATCAAATCAGATTTATTTGTACAGTATAGTGCCAAATCATGACAAAGTTACATCAAGGCACTTTACATATAGAGCAGGTCTAGACCAAACTCTTTATAAAATTATTTAAAGAGACCCAACAGATCCCCCCA
This sequence comes from Remorina albescens, assembly GCA_034769265.1. Taxonomy (NCBI): domain Eukaryota; kingdom Metazoa; phylum Chordata; class Actinopteri; order Carangiformes; family Echeneidae; genus Remorina; species Remorina albescens. Next base: position 3,793,549 of record CM068495.1, on the reverse strand, counting down.
TGAGCAAGCACTTGGCGACAGTGGCAAGGAAAAGCTTCCTTTAAGAGGCAGAAACCTCGGGCAAACCAGGCTCGGGGGGGGGGGGCATCTGCCTCGACCGGTTGAGAGAGGGAGAGAGAGAGAGAGAGAGAGAGAAAAACGGGTGGGGGGCAAAGTAATGCAACATTTAGAGGTAGTGTTTATTAACATTGTAGACATTTTATAAGGTTTATAAAGATTAAGTCTTAATGAATGGTTCAAAGATAATTTAGTCATTTTTCAATTAGATTAGAAATGAGTGTCGGGAAGAGTAAGGGTAAATGATATTTAAGACGAACATATCAACTAAATGAATGAATTGAAAAGTCAGTAGGTCAGTGGTGTTAGTGAGTACTATAGATGCATGCCAGAGCAGTGTGTCGCTATTAACTGATTCTCAGTCAGCAGTCACCTTACTGGAGCTGAGGAAACTCTGCCATTTCATTGTGTCCATCCTTCATTCTCTTTTCACCCTTACCCGGCGCTGATACCAACCTACAGTGTGTGAGCAGTCTCTAAGATGTCAGTCCAGCTATAGACTTGGGAGAGCAATCTGCTAAAAACATTGAGACCGTGATTAATATTTGAAAGCTAGACCTACCTTGACATGACGCCAACACTAAAGAGGCTAATATTACCTCATATTAATCCGGTCCTCCTCACGGCTGGGTGTTAATCACACATAGCTAGCTGAGCCTTGACGGTTCCACACTTTCCTAGTTAGGGTCAGGAGTCAGTGGCGGGATTATCTTCCATTTCATCCTGATATATCTGATATTGCAGTCAGAGGCGGGATAGCCCTCACCCCAGTGCGATTGTGGTCTTCCACCTGCTTTTATTGTGTATTGAGAGTTCCCTAAATGAAAAACCTTGCAGCTAAGTAAATGTTGTATGTTGCTGAACTTGGATGTCTTCTTTGCTCTTTGATGTTCATGTTTGAAAAGCAGAAGCCCTGTGATCTCCGTTCAATCGGCTATGGTTTATATTATTTTAATCCCAGACTTTCAGATTCCTGCCAGTTCATATCTGGAGGTGTGAACAGCAAGCTACCTCACCCAACTCTGAGGGGCCCTTTAAAAGAAAAATTAGATGGAAATTAAATTCATGGGGTCGTGCTTTTGATGTTTGGAGAGGAGGAATGGTCAGGCGTTCTCTGTGTGAACTGGGTGTAGTGAACAGCTCCTAAACCCAACTCTATTGTGTTTGCATGACATTAACCACGCCTCGCCATTTGACTCCACAAAAATCATTGTAAAAGGCATTTTTTTAATATAATTTGACGGGGGAAAAAATACTCACACAACAATAAGTGAGGTAAATTCACTATTCTGTAGTTTATTGCAATGTATTTGATCATTTAATAATGTTAAACTGTCAAAATGTGGAAGTTGCCATATGCCAACACCGTCCCATTATTATTACCATTGCTAGCCTAGCAGGGTTAGGGTTAGGGTTAGGATTTAGGATATTAGGATTTTAGTGATGAGGAAAATGAGCAGCTTGCAACCCAGCCAGGAGGATGATAGAGACATTGATGAAAACTATGAGGCAGAGAATGAAGACAGTGGCGACAGCGAGGGTGAAAGTACAGTGACAGTGCAGTGCAGTGCAGTGACAGGTATTACCAGTAAAAGAGAGTGTAAAATGCATTGCTTATTATTTTCCTGCTATTATTTATGTGTTGCATTAAATTGATAGATTCTTAACATACTAAAGATGTTTGTTTGTTTTCTAGGTCCACTTCCTCCACAGGAAGCACCAAAAAAGGCTAAAGGGCTGATGTGGAAGAAGAGCAGAAGATCTATTTTAACTGTTGATTCTACTGGGGACTGTTGAGAATATAATATTTTTAAATAAAGGTTTTTACAATAATAAACAAAATTCTCTTGTGTTCATTAATTTCCACTATCATACCGTGTTGCCGTATGGCAACATGAGCAAAAAATGACAAAAAAAATAATATTTAAAAAAAATGTCTCTTGGTTATGTTTACTTGGTCTATTTTATGACACAAAAACATCCCAAACATGTTTTTACCACCTGGCAATGAGACCCACATTAAGGCTTTCCATGTCTTTGTAAAGTTGCCATTTTTTAAAATGTCTCCACGCATTCCAAACCAGCACAACCTCAGCTAATCATACACGTCAATCAATAACACTCTGTTCTGTTGAATAGATGCATTTCTATCTTTATCTTATCAGAGTTCTGCTCATTCTTCTGAGCAGTAATGAAAAATCAGCTCCAAAGTCTCTAATTCTTGAAATGTTTTACATCCAAACTCAGGCTATGTGTTTATTTATTGATTCTCACTCTCCACTTTTGCTAGTGATGTCTCGAGTCTGGTCCCTACATCGGACACTCCTATTGGCTCCAGTGAGTGATGTCACAGCCAATCAGAGTGTATCATTCAGAGGCCTAGCTGTCACCTGCTTGTATAACATCATTCATTCCTGTATTTTTCTGATCTCAGAGTGAGGACAGGTAGGATGTACTGTATTACTGAGATAAAGTTTTCTTTTCTACTGTCGTGTTTTTATTAATAAATAAACCATTCTTGTTTTATGAGCTACTCGCCCCTATTACAGTGAACATCATATTGAGTGACATATATTATTAGCTGAGGTTTGGCTGCTTCTGATTATGAGGAGACTTGGTGACAATTGAAAAATGCCAACTTAATAAGGAGAAACAAGAAAAAACACAAAGATATGAAAAACGGGAAAGACTTGTTGCAGCACAGCATGCTGTGGTGGTCACTTTACTTTCCTCTTTATGGATTTAAAAATGGACGATCGGGGGGGGTGTAAAATGTACAGACAGGGTGTCTGCTGGTCAGTGTAAGTTTAAAAGCGATAAACTCCAGGAAGCTGCCACTGAAGCGACCGCACTAGTAGCCTAGCAACTGGAGCGTCTGTTGACAATAACAAAAGACTTGTGTTTAAGAGACTAGGCGTGCACAGAGGCGTACACACAATCTTACAACATACAGTCACATCCAATAAAAGTCCAATACCCACATCCAACCACAACCACGCACAGAACACACTCACATTTCAAGTATCTGACACTTCCAACCACCCACCCAGAAACACAAAACACACAAAACCCCTCTCTTCCTACCACACAGAATATAACCCACAATCCCACCACATCTCTGGAATTAGTAAAGTAGAAGCCATTAATATTGTCTTTCTCAATTCATTTAATCTTATTGCTCAACTGTCAATTGATATAAATATTTTAAAGGTGCAACGTGTAAAGCAGTGTAAGATTTGGCCAGAGATCAGCAGAAATCAAGCAACAGTGTGTGAAGGAGCCACAGTGATGGTGTCACGTCTAAGGCCTTTCAGAGATATCCCCATTTGCATGCTAACCAGCTAGCTCAACCCCATACAAACTTGTAAAGCCACTTGGTGACGCTCGTTGCTCTGAGTCAGTGTAGCATCTAGTCTGCCCTTAGCTCTACATAAGAAGAACAAATCCTCCAGAGCTTGGCATTGGGCTAAAGTTCCTGTTTATTATCGGAGTTTCGTGCGGCCAGGGAGAGCTCTTGGAGAGCAATAAGATTTGGGTTAATGCCGAGCTGAAAACTTAAAACCCTCCTTTCCACCAAGATTTTCTGGCCAGTAGATTCAGTAAATTTAGGATTATTTCAAAACTGATGACTGTATATTGAAATTGTATCGATCCACAGTATATGTTGATCAGGAGTGAGGGCAGGATCTGACTTGCTCTGTTCTCCATCCAGATTGGTCAGTCTGTCAATCACCCTTTATCCATGCCCCCTAATTTATCCACTGCTTTTTGGTCTATTTTCCTCCCAATGGGACCATCATTTAAATATGTTCCTGAGACTAATAAATAAAACTGTTACAGAATTTACTTTGTCATAGACTCAATTCAGTGCAAATCTAATCTGACTGGAGTCGTCGCCAGTAATGTTCCTAATTTTTATTGTGAATGGAAACCAGAGTGGAGGTAAATACTGGGCAGCTAAGGAGGTGGGCAGACCCTGCTGATAGTCACGTTTGGTTCTTTAGCTGGTTTTGTTTGTTTACTTCCACCAAATTGGAACGATTAACTACAAAGTTCTGTTGAGTTTCCACCCTAGGAGGGTTGAGTATGTAAGTGCATCCATTCAGAATATCTGGAAAACTCAGTTTTCATAATTTTATGAAAGCCCTGCTTTCTCATCAGGGTTTTTATGAGACATTCGGAAAAAAAAAAAAAAAAAAGCCAGAAATTTAATGCTGAGATTCTGTCATATGATGGTGAGTGGGAACAAGCTCATGCAGAAACAATCCTAAAATTTGTGTTATGTTTACACAGGCAGCATTGGCTGCCATCTGCAAACCATGTCTGTGTTTTTTGTTTGGTTTTTTTTTTTTTTTCTACTTTTGGTACAAAGCTAATAAGCTCTGACAGCTTCCTCTATTTAAAATTTTCCAGTCTGTCCCCCCTTACTGAACACTACTGGTAATTTGCTACTGGTCAACAATTTCAACTGGCAAATTAAAAGCAGCATTTTTACTCACAAGGATCTGCCTAAGGCCTATGACCATTTTAGTGTTTTTTTATTCTTTTCATTCTTCAAAAGGGCTACATCAGTTTACATTACATTACAGGCTACATCTGTTTCACAAAAAGCACTTAAGTGATTTTCTGTCAACTACATATTGGTACTTTCTTGTTTAAAATTCAAGATCAGAATTGATCAAACAATATTTATGTCCAATCAAAAAACCTCCACATTAGTACCATTCTGCTAGACAACCCGGTAATTTCCATGTTTTTCCCAACATGTTATGCCCATGTTAGGGGCTATTTACCTCTAATAGATGACAGCCTCATCCTTATTTTTGTTCACAGTGCATGTAGCTGTTCACCTCATCCTTACCTAACCTCAAGGGTGTGTCTCTGCTCCCCAGAGAGTTGCAGGACCGTGCACAGCAGAAATGAGTTTGGTTTGGATGTTACATACCTTTACAGACGAAGCACTTGATGTGGAAGTGTTTGTTCTGAACCCGGAGTGCCTCTCCTTTACAGGGCAACCCACAGTTCTGACAGGGGATTGGCCCCCCTCCACCCTGCTTCTGCTTTTGCCTCTGCTTCTGCTGCTCCAGGGGGCTGTGGACCGCCTGCTGCTGAAACACTACAGGCAGAAAGAGACCAGGAAACAACAATGTAAAGGGTATGGACAAATTTTGACAACCAACAGAAATGACAGATGTCCGTACGAATATATGAGTGAATTCCATTTGTTAGCCCCTTACCCTGTTCCCCTCATCATGTGTCTGGTTTGTATGACCACATTCTATGAAGGCTAAAAGACAAAAGGATATGGAAACCTTTCCAACACTAAATAAGCAATTAGATCAGAGAGATTTAAAGTATATACTAGTATATTGTGAGAAAACTAGGAAGATTTGTATGATTCCTAATATGTTTGGCACATGAATATAACCATTAGCCATAATATAATGATCATCTGCCTTATATTTGGTTGGCCATAAAGATCTGGACTCTTCTAGACCTCTGAAAGTGAGCTGTGGTATCTGGGTCAAGGTGTTAGCAGCAGATCCTTTATGTCCTGAAGGTTGTGAGGTGGAGCTCTTACAGATCAGACTTCTTGGCCTAGCTCATCCCACAGATGCTGGACTGGACTGACATCTGGGGAATTTGGAGCCAAGTCAACCCTTTGAACTGGCTGTTGTATCATTCCTGAACCGTTGTTGCAGTCAGGCAGGGAGCATTATTCTGTTGCTGCCATCAGAGAACACTGTTTCCATGAAGGACTGGACTTGGTCTTAACCCGGTTTAGGTAAGTGCTATGGGAGAAAATCACCCTAATTTGTAGTCTACACACCACAGTTTGGTCCTCAAAGTCTCTCTCATCTCACTTTAAAATAACTGCATCAAGTCACCCCTTTATACAGACAATGTACATTTGTCCATTTTTTAAGCTTCAAGATCCAGACTTTTACTTTAATAAATATGTATTTGTCTTGTTTTGTAGTGTCATGTCATTATTGCCATAAAATGGCAATTTAATTTTATTTAATTTTATTCCAAAAATATCCTCCTGTCAGATCAAATATGAAAAAGCCAATATCACAAATACCCACAATAACCTTTTGTCCTTAATACCGGTCCCCGGGGACCTACCCAGTGATTTGTCAATCCTAACCCTATGTTAACCTTGCCCTTAACATGAACTTTAAATCCATGCTATTTTTACTGATTTATGCTGTGAGCATCATCTTTTGATTCCCATAAGGCAGGAAGTCCCAACAACTGTACACACAAACTAGAAAGCATAGAAAGACTACAATGGACGCATTGCTCAACTTTGTCATAACTTTGTCTGATCCCGGTCACTTTCCAGGGAGTGTGCCAAGAAAAATGTTGCCAACACCAAAAAGAACAAAACAGAGCACAGTAACATCCCCATGGTGCTTGTGACGACACAAGAAGGAAAACAGACAACGTGAGAAGCTCCTCGGTGCACCGTACCCTTATCCCCTTTCATCATAACCCTCGAAAAAAGTGCTCACACACCGATCGGCCTTTTGCTCAGACTGGGCCATCAGCTGAATGAAAGGCCCTTTGTGTTCTCAGGAAACATTTGTGTCGTTAGACCGGTTTCATCAGGCCTCCATGGTTACTAGTAATTGGGCTTAGAAAGGGGAGTTCATCGTCAAATGAATTGATTTAGAGAAAGCGACAGAAAGAGAGGGAAGCACAGGGATGAAAGCTGTGAGCCAACCAGAGCAGCTTCTTGGAAAATGATCAACAACACATCTCTCCTTCCTTCTTTCACCTTTGCTTACAGTACTTCACTGAATGTTCAATGACTGTTTTGGTGTAAATGTCAATTATTTCATTTTTATTTATTTATTTATTTATTTATTTATTTTCACTTAATAATGCAGAAGGAAATGTTAAGCACTCTTCTATGTCTAAAGTGAATGGAAAACATTTAATCTGAAGGGACATGGGATGGTTCCTAGCTATTTAATCAAAGTAAGTCATTTCCTCTCCAGCTCAGTCTGGACACTCCAGCTTTTCTGTAAAAACAATGATAAAATTATTTGTTGGCACTTTATCAAATCCGCAGGCATGAAGACAGGAGGCAGAGGAAAGCATAGACTGTCTCTGAAAGTGCAGACACCCCTGATGGTCATTAGATAGAATGACCATCATGGGTGAGATTGTATTGAAGTCTATGGGGAAATGGCACTATTTCTCACTTGATTTATTAGCTCAGTACACATTTTCTAGTCTCAAATCTGCTTCAATATAACATGATGTTCATTTTTTAAATTATGGTCCCATTTAGGGGATTATAGACCATAAAGCAAGGGGATGCATTGGGGGTGTGGCTACTGTGTGATTGACAGACTGCGCCACACTATAAGGATAGAGGACAGAGCAGGTCAGATCCAGCCCTCCCTCTTCCTGAGCTCCACCTGCTTCTCAAGTATGAAGATTTAAAAAAGAAAAAAAAATGTCCCGACAGATTCCAAAGTCGATGCCATCTTTGTCTAATTTACCAATGTAACAACATGTAATATTTCTAAGAATTTTCAAGCATACCCTCTGTCTAGTCTTTACAGCCTGTGCTCTAACAAAAACAAAAAAAAAAAAACCCAGAAGGAACATTCTGGACCCTGGAGGTCTAGCATATTACCTCAAACCAGATTGCAATTTCACAAAAATCAAATACACCTCAATGTACAGTAGGCAAGATAAGAAGTAAAACCATTAATGGTTTGAGTCAGGTCTCCTTTTCTTTTTTCACCACAAGATACAACACGTGTCCATGTCTGCCCAGCTCGGCTGTAGAACCGTGACAGGAGTCTAGAATCAGCTACCAATCCTTCGACACCTACAGGAGCAACACATTCTTCAGCCAGTTTTATAAGGATCTCTCACGCACAGTGGGGGAGAAAGCATGTTGTGTGTCAGTGGCTGTGTGTCTAACAGAAACACAGCCTCCTAAATCTACTGAGACCTATCAAACAATCCATACCTAGGCATTATTCCAGAAAAATCTGACTTTTATTCATAAAAAAAAAAAAAAAAGTACTTTGGTGACACTGAACATGCTTGAGGTCAGAAAACATGATGAAAATATGGAAGAGGAGTTTTGTCTGGATGATGGTAGAATCCACAGAGCTGCCCTTTTCTGTATGTCCTGATTCGCCACTTGACTGAAATGTGCTGACTCCCAAACAGAAACAAAACAGCAACAAGGATTTTGTCACTTATATTCTATTGTCTGTCAGAGGTGGCGTTTTATTGATGTTACCCATGTTGTGTCTACATGTTGGCAGCAATAAAGAGAAGAATTTAGGGTGGGAAAGTCTTAAATCCTCATAAAAAAAAAAAAAAAAAAAAAGGTTTTATTGCAACCATCTGGAGAAAACAACAGTGAAAAATGTAGAGAGTGTCGGGAGGAAGGACTGGTAGGCACAGGGGGACCCTGGAGGGCGTTTTGATTTCTGTTCTGACCAAGGGTGCAATGCTGCACCCTTGCAACTATTGAGATGAATCTTGTGTCCTTACTTCCTCTTTAAACAGCAAATAGAAGGGGAGGGCGGGGATAAAGGGGGAGACAGAAGGGGATCTTTCTGGCCAAGTTGTTCAGACATTCAAGCTGCCAGTGGACTGTGATGAGATTCCAATAGTCTGTCCCGTTTATGGTTGATATACTTCCGTTACTGCTCTTTTGCGTCCTTGTTACGGTTCAAGGCAGGGTTCAACTTCTATCTATCTCCCAGCATATCCTTCGGCATAAACAAATCAACGTTAACAACATGAGTCGATACTAAAGTGCATTGCTTCTTGTCAGGGGCAAAATTTGCATCAATGAATTTCTGCTGCAAGCGACTACTTGTAATGAGGTCGGAGGTTGAGGACCTCAGTGCTTCTACACGTATGCACTCATAAAAGTAAAGAGAGTTTCAGAGAAAACAAGATGTAGCTGGTATAAATAAGAGAGGACAAAAGTTTGTAATAAGAGATCAAGTAGGCAAAAGGAGTTGAAATAATTCATCTGGCCATGACTGAGTTGTGTATTTCTGCAATCTTTCTGCAATGAAAGATAGAGAGTGGCAGTTCAGTGTGTAGCTGTATGTAGGGCTCTACATACAGCTACACACTGAACTGCCACTCTCCCCCCTCCTGCCAGTGCCCTGTCCTCTGCAGGGCCCAGTTGTTCATATCATCAATCAGGCTTTCTGGTGTCTGTAGTCTGGCTGACAGCTACCACTTACACTTCAAACAATAAATTAGAAGCCGCACATTTCGAGTGAGACTGACATTTCAAACCTGCCCCCGCTCAAATGCAGAGTTCACATCAACAGTGGAGAAGGAAATTCTCTACCTCTGCAGACTGAAAAGGCTTTTAAGGGACATTTACAGGTAGTAGGAACAACAGGCTACTACAGTAAACAGCGGCGCTCACAAGCAACTTTATCTCAAATGCCTTTTCAAGGAGCCATGCTCCGGCACCTCCTAAAAATAGAGTGCACCATCAACTCTGGGGGATCCTATGGTGCTCTGCAACATTCCTGGTGTGAACCATCTGCAGAAGTGGCAGGGGTGGGCAGGAGATCAAAATGGTCACATTACCAGAGCAGGAGTTCTTTGTGGCAACTGGGCTGTTGACCTTGGGGACTTTCACTGTCTGATGAGTAAACACATGAGCACAAAAGTGAGAGCAGGCGACTTCATGAGTTCGGGGATATTGAAATAAAGGTTCAGTACAAATGGTTCTTATGTATGTTGTTGTAAATGCAAAGATTCTGGTAAACTATTTGTTAATAATGCTACCAATCAATAGGAGTTAAATCGCAGAAACTCAGCAACATCCCACAAAAAGAAACCCCATACTATGGCAGGAAAATCTAAAACATATGTTTTGGAAGTCAACAAATTCCATTTGAATTTGTTGAAGGAATCTTTATGTTGTCTTTTTTAGCAGGTGAATTATATTATGCAACATATATTGTGTCGATCTATAATCCAGTATTGTTTCTACACAGCAGAAACTTAAAATACTTCCACTTTAGTACACAACTTTCATCGAGAAATAAGAATCTTTCAATTCAATGCAGATAGTTTGAAAAATATAACCAAAGTGGCAACAAATGTCAACAAAATCAATTAGTTTACCATAGTAAAAACACAATCAGACATTTCAAACACTGATCAAAGACGATGTCAGACCACTGTTACTACCTGCATTCAGCCTATAATAGTTACGAGCCTTCAGCTGTGAAGCATTTTAAAGGCTTGTTGACACCTAATCTTAGCTTTACAGTCCCATTACTTCAGTTCCCGGGAGTTTCCTGTCCAGCATTACTACGGAAAACTCAGCCCATTATCCCAGTGTTATATGCCAATACAAAGACAGGAACTGAACCTATAGGCCCAAATCTATGCTAAAAACTCACGAGAAAGAGCTGGCAGCCACGATGAATGACTTAACCTACATGACTATAAATACACACACACGAGACGTGACTTCAATTTTTCTCCTGTGCTCCTCAAACACCTGATACCTACCTATGCAATCACACCTGCAACCTGACCTAAACAGCATGTGATCTCTGCCCTGACAGAAATGACACCCTTATGCAGACAAGGACACATCTTATAAAAAGGGAAGTGTGGGAAATGAACCAAATCAAATCACTGAGAGACACTGCTGGTCAAAATCTGACACTGGAACCTTTAATATTGCTAACCAAAACTACCATTACTATACTTAGAGTTTATAATGAAAGTAACCTACCCTGCACATTATGAAATCAGTGGTCTAAAGTGAGTCAGGAAATGAGGAAAGGACAAGTAGTGTGTTGTCTTGAATGAATATGGTCTTTGTCCCATTACTGTGACGGATGAGTCAGGGAATATTTCCTCCACGTGGATGAGAAACACCACCAACAGATAAAATCCCACGTTGTTACTGCAGCTGACCCTACAGGAACACATCGCTCCCTCAAGACAAAACACAGTGAAGTTCAATCAGCATAAATATCAAATTATTCCTGTCTACTGCATTATGAGTCCAAAAGGACTCTACACTGACTAACTTGCAGTATATAACATAGTCAGTGTGCTTTTGTTGTGTCAGTTTGAGAAATGTCATTTGAGTATGACAATGTCTTCTTTGGGAATTATCGGTTTTGAAATTCAGCATTTTCCAGTTATTGTTCTTACTGGTTTTTTCTTTAATACAGAATAAAAAAAAAAATCAATATAAAGTGTGTCTTTATTAAGTTTTTTAAGAGACTTCTTTGTTTTAATATGATCATTTTGGAGGATGTAGTGTATGGAGATGTGTTGTATTATATAATGAGGAGTTTCTATTATTACTTAGCCTTCCTTCAATCATATGAGAGTTGTGGACAAATATAATAGAAGCACCTTCACACCAGAGCTCCATGGGAGTTTGTGTAGCAACATTAAAGAAAGGCCATATCATGCTTTCACATTTGCCAGTCAAGGTAAATGTGTAAAGCAGGGATCATATGTCTGGGGAACAGGCAGGATGATACAGCAGAAAACCACAGCACAGCTAGGCAGAATGAGTCCGTGTGTCTCGGTTTGCATATACTGGGCATGCATATATGAAGGACACCTTGATTATATAATATCTGAACAGGAAAGGTGATTGGTCCGTAGTAGTTGGAATACCAACACAGTGAGGGATTATATCTGCATTTATTGCAACCCAGAGTGAAACGGCGTGACTCATGACTAGTGTCTCTCTGTGGACAGCATTGTGTCAGCTGTTTGAGAGTCAGAGTTGCTGAAAAAATGTTGGTCTGCTGCTCATGTGTTAGCGTGTGGAAGCACTTGGCCTGCGAGTGGGCATGCCACCTGCATATCCTCCCACTAAACCTTTTTCGTCATGTTGTGATGGACAGGCACATGACCCCCCCCCCCCCATCCCCGCCGATGAGAACACAGGTGCAGCCCTACATTTAGAAAGCACTGCACAAACGCAGGCTTTAACAAGGACAACACATTGACAGAAGCGAAAATATTTAGGGTCCAATGACAAGGCTTCTTATTACAACCAACTGGGAGGTCTCAGTTCTGGAAAGTGCATTTACTCTTACTCTTACCTTACGTTTTACAGCACTTTACTTGGGTATTTCATTTCATTTCATGTTACTTTATATTTTTAGTCTACATTTGGGCTATATTGGGCTTTTTACATTGCTACTAACTATTAATTACGCCCTTATTATCTCCTCTTACACACTGACATGATCAAATCACCTTATTTAAGCACCACCAGCTACAACCCACCAATATTCAGCCTCTGTGAAAACAAGCCTCAGTCACGCCACATGCTAATGCAAAAGCCTCTTAATGTCAAGCTCTTTACATTTAACCTGCTATGGCTTAGGGATGATGGGAAATTGTGTTTTTTAAAGGCAGCTGAAATTGTTATAAGTATCCTAGACATATGAATTCATAACCTTTCATATTACACCAAAGCTCCAGCTTTTGGCAGCGGCAGTGATGCAGGCCCTGGTCCTAGGCGGTCACTGGGGCTGCCATTTTGGTACTAAGTGCAGCACGAAGGGGGGTGGGGGGTGTTAACATGGGCAGACCCCCTTTGCCAGACTCCCTTTGCTGCCCCTTCACCTTTAAAAGACTTGGGAAGTCCGTCAAGGTCCAAATGTTTTTTTACAGTGTTACAGTGTGTTACAAATTAAAGTGTTTGCCTTAATACTTGTATTAACAAACTCTATTCATTCATTCATTCATTCATATTAATTACAATCTGCAATTCAATTTAAAGTGTACATAGAAGCTGGAATGCCATCCAACCAACCACCCTGAGTCCAGTTTTGGTTTCTTAGAAGGAAGTTGATTCTGCCGCTAATTGCAGGAATTCTTAGTTAATTTAAAAATAAAATTAAATCCAATTTAAATTATAAATGCAGCATCATTCATCATTTACTACATCCTTTTGTCCCAAGTCACTTTAACTCCAAACTATCAACACATCAATATCCTACAGGCCAAGAATTGACTTGAAAATTAAAAGAGCATTAAGTCTTAAGTCACACTGTAAATCACTATAGGAATGCCATAGTGATTTCCTCTCAGTAACTGCCGTAACCCCATTTTGTAAGCAGCCCAAATGGCTCAGCTCCCACTGCGAGAGATGCAGGCAGGGGACCAAGACAACAGTATTGTTGCCAAGGATGTTGCAGGCATGTCTTCATTTCAACCTGCAGTATAAGCATTAAGGCTGCCATCATAGGGTTAGTGTTATCATTTTATCATTTGTACAGCTATTCATAAGGCGTTATACACTTCTGAGTATGGTTACATGATAGTGAACCTTTTAGCTGCAGGTAAAGTGGAACTTGCATACAAACACACTGATGCTGTTTACACAAACACTCTCATATGACCTGGATCTTATCATTTTTTTTCATATTTAAAAATTTTGAAATCATTAAAAATATCTATATTCAAATAATAATGTCAACCTAAAATAGGAGTAAACTGGCTGAAGGTTAGCAAATCATTACCAGCAAACGCTGTCAGCAAACACACCATATTATATCATTAAAGGTTGTTATTACCTTTTTCCTCTGGCATTATCACTCTGCTGTTTTCCCAGATGCTATATACAGTTTAGTCCTTTAGTTTTAATATGTGCAGGTGATTTCCCAAACAAATCTCTTCAGAGTCCTCTGGTGTTGCGACACATACTCCGTACGCTCTGCAACTCTGGTGTAATATTAGATGGGCGCAGAGAGTGAGTGCTCTGTCCCTCGCTATCTTTGGAATGAGCTGTAGGTCATATGACTCCCTGTGGCTCTCTCCCACTCCAGCTCTCTCTATCACTCTCGCTCCTATCTCTCTGACTTATTGCAGCTATCTGTTTTAAATAGAAGCATGTGCAGCTCAAATCTGTCAGTGAGCATGTCATACTCCTCCCGGGCCACACGAAACCCAACTTTGACAGTTCAGTCATAAACAAACAGAAGGTTTGAAATTTGTTTGGCAGAACCCCCCCCCCTCCCCCAATCAGGATACATTATGTTTTACAGAAATACTAACTTTTTGCTGACTGTCAAAAAGGTCACTGTCATCATTCAGTCTGTGACAGTGTGTGTCACATCACATCTCTGTCAGTATTTCACTGGGGCCGTTGATGTTGCTGCTGAGAGCTGGGTATTACATTCAAGGTCTACTCACCTTTCAAACTCACCCTCCTCCCCATATCTGGACAGGGCATACCATGATTTCTGTTGTGAATTTAATCAGGATTTAGTATTCACTTAAAATTTAATGATGATCAAGTAGGAATCCAAAAATGTATTTTTATTGACTCTTTTTGAAAAATTGCTAGTTATAATTTTTTTTTATGAGCAAACTGAGTTCAAGTTAGATGCCAAATTTCCATACACTTAGAACCACAGACTGTGAAGCCAACAGTGAAAAACCATAACCTGCATTCTAAGCAATGACCATCGGGGGGCGACTACACAGGTCGAAAAAAATTATTCAGATTTTATTCAAGTCTATGTGAGAATTAATTTAACCTTGCTCAGCTGCTCATGAGGGATTTAATATTTTCCAATTGAGCTGCATCATGATTTTTAGCCCCAAAAGGATCAGAGCTTGAGAATTACTATTTGCAGCTATTTATTATATGTCTGGGATTAAGCACAAATGTGAAACTTGGCCCAGAAACTAGAAATGAAGTGTGTGTACATCCAGGATAGCTGAGAGTTGACCTGATGGTGGTGCTGCAATCAAGGCTCAAAATGTATCTTCAGAAAGGCCCTGCCTTGCAAACCAAAGTTTACATCCAATGGCAACCCAGACTTGATGTCACCAATTAGCTGGTTAACTGCCATCTTGTTTGTTTCACACCAGAAGATGCCATATTTGGAGGAGAAGGTGGAGCTGAGGAGGAGTGATGAGTGACTCTGACCTCATCTGTACTCTATCCTGATTGGGTGGTGCAGTCGGTCGATCACACAGTAGCCACTTCCTACTGCTTACTTTGCTTTATTGCTATTTTCCTCAGCCATCATTTAAAAATGAAATTATTGTGTAGTGAAGACTTAAAACTAGAGACCGAGACCTAAAACTCATTCATAAAATGTTCACTTAGCTATAAGAGAGAAGAGTTGGGCAACTTTCCTGTAGACTTCAATATAATCTGACTTCTATTTACAAGCAGTGCAGTCACCCCCTAATGGTTATTAGATGGAATGCAGGTTTAAGCCACAACATCAATTTCTATATACAATTTATGCTTTATACTCAGAAAAGTAAAGACAGAGTTGAAAAAGTTAAAGTCACCATTACAAATAATGAGAGGAAAACTTGGAACCTATTAAGTTTTTTTTTTTTTTTTAAGAAAGCTGAATGATGATGAGCACTACGGCAGCATAGTGGTTTGCCCTGTTACCCCACAACAAGAAGGTCGCGGGATTGGTTCCCAGGCCTGGGGCCTCTCTGTGTGGAGTTTGCATTTTCTCCCCGTGCTTGAGTGGTTTTCCTCCGGTTTCCTCCCACCATCCAAAGACATCATATTTGGGTTAATTGGTGACTCTAAATTGTGCGTAGGTCTAAGTGTGAGTGTGAGTCATTGTTTGTCGCCGTGTGTTGGCCCTGTGATGGACTGGCCTCCTGTCAAAGGTGTACCTGTCTTTGATTTTCCGTGAAGAATTTAGAAATGTCCATTATGATACCATAAATGTCTTTGATGATTATTTGTAATACAGGATGATTCACTAATGAATAGGTGTGTTTTTATTAGAAGCTCAACCTTCATACAAATTTCTCTGACCGAGGCATACAGTAGATGGTTGCATGATATGAACACAGCATGTACAGTGCAGAGAAACAATGAGATCATTCTTCATTCAGCTAGTGTAGGGTCACCTTAGGTGACTAACGTTAATGGTGTTGGACTCTCTCCATGATCGGGGCCCAACAAAACAATGCGCACTTCCATTACAGTGACATAACCGGACAAATTCATTAGGCTTAGCGCCAAGCTGCTGAACACGACTGAACCAGATGACCTGCTACTGGAAATGAGGGAGCGCTCTTGGTGGATCAGCCAAAATATGGCTACCTTGCTAGAAATAACAAAGGTCTTTCCACCAGAGACTAACTTTTTCATCTCTGTCCTAACCTTTTGGAGTTAAAAGTGAAATACCACAACAATTAGTAGATAAATAATGGACATTTTGGACATTTTATCCAGTAAGAGGATGAACCCTAATGAAGCTCTCAGATAATGATGGTGATCTATTGATGTTTCATCCATAGGTCACCCTAACAGTTTTGATCTGAAATGATATATCTTATATATATATCATAAAATAATGAATGAATGAATGGAGGATGAATTCCAAAGACTTTGGTTTCCCTGTAACCATTCATTCATACCAAGTGAAAGTTTTCACTAGTCTAGAGGAACAAATTCGGGCACAAATTTGAATACAGACATTCACAGTTCACAGAAGAT
Source organism: Remorina albescens (assembly GCA_034769265.1). Taxonomy (NCBI): domain Eukaryota; kingdom Metazoa; phylum Chordata; class Actinopteri; order Carangiformes; family Echeneidae; genus Remorina; species Remorina albescens. The sequence continues at coordinate 3,776,994 of CM068495.1, read as the reverse complement.
GTATCTCAATTACATAAATTATCCATTTCCATTATCCATCATCATAATGTTTTGTGGAGATTTGGGATAAAATGTCTGAACTACCGACTTTGGTGACTATTTCTTCCATCTCAGTTCCAACTGGAGGTCAGTGGTTTCACTTATTCAGTGAAATGCAGTATCACCCTCAGCTCAGCAGGAGCCCAAAGAGGAGGTTATTAAAAAATACCAAAAATAACTGGCAGGATGTACCAGAGGGGTGTATATAAGCTGAGCTGATTGCCAGTGAGTGGAGACACATCCCAGTGGGACTGAACACAGAGCATGGCCTCATTTCATCTCTGACGCCACTTTTTTCCTCACATACCCTTTATTCATCTCTCCTTTCTTGCCCTGTCATATGAAGCTGTGAGGGATCCTCACTTGAACATAAATCAGGAAGGAACCGCTCAGAAAGAAGCAGGAAGCTTCTGGTGAACAGCCTGAATGGTGGGCTTGGCCATGTGACTCAGCAACAGGCACAGTCTGTGTTTGTGTGTGCGTGTTTGTCCGCGAGAGAAAAATACACAGTATCTGCATTGCTAATCATCCAGCACCAGAGCTGCCGACTATTAAAAGAAAAAACAAAACAAAACAAAAACAGGACCAAAAGAGAGTGCTGGAGTTTCAAGCTGATCTACAATAATGATGCCACAACACATATTACAGCCGTATGCTGAAATTTATGAGGATTAAAAAGCCAAATATAATAAAATCCCACCTCTGGTGGTTTCAAGGTTTTTTTTTCTGTGGGAATTGATGCAGAAGAAAGAAAAAGCAAACAATGACTGTAAACATGACATTTGGGAGGAGAGAAATCTCAGAACATGGGCATATTACATGGATACTTGTGAAACAGTGAGATAACCGGGTGAGAACATAATATATTCATGGGGGCACTGTGAGAACCCCACAACACAGGGAGTGTCCTGCGGGCTTGTACCATGAAGCAGGATTGGAGGTTGTTCAGGTATCTTCAGGTTTAGCTCGGGGTTGCTGATTAAGGTCACAATGGGTAAACAGTGCTAATTTACACTCATCTCCTAATCTAATCAGGGGCGAGTTAATCTCAGAGGATCCCATAAAAACCCAACCGCTGGAGTGCTGACCAATAGGTACCAATAGGTGTCGGGTTCTTGTTGAGGGGTGCCAATACCGGGGTATGAACTCAGACAAGTGCGGCTAATTTTAATAACATATTTAAAAGTAAGACTGTAAAATGAAAGCATTATATCAGCAATTGTGAATCACCAAATGTTTCAGTTCATGATAAAAGGTTATCAAAACAAACAACTTCAGCAGCATGGCGGCGTAGTGGTTAGCACTGTTGCCCCACAACAAGAAGGTTGTGGGTTCGATTCTTGGCCTGGGGCCTTTCTGTGTGGAGTTTGCATGTTCTCCCTGTGCCTGCGTGGGTTTTCCTCCCACCATCCAAAGACATGCATGTTTGGGTTTTCTGTGATACACAGAGCTGGCAGCACTGATTTTTTTTTTTTTTAAATTATACAGAATCTCACTATGCTAAAATGCTAGCATGCTATGGTTCGTTTGTTATCAAATCATCAAGGAAGTCTGTAGTTCTCTCAAATAGCCAGCCTGCTAGTAAACTGCCAGCAAATGCAGCGACATGTAAGGATGTGTTGGCTTGGGGCGCCGCACGTGGTTGTACTTTTTGTCTTTGATTTTATCTCCCCCACTTCAAAATTGGTTTCAAACCTCAAATTTCACTTTTTGAAAAAAAATAACTTTTGAAAGGCGTCTACGTTTTTGTGGACCTTTATTCCTGCTGTATAATGCCTAAACACATGAAGCCCAAGCCAGGCCAGGAAGCCGCAGACTCGCCGGAGGTTGACGTTCCGCAAACTTCAAGCGCAGCTATTGAGATGCTCATGACGGCCGTAAAGGAGTTGGAGCTAAGGGTGGTAGCAAAGATAGACTTGTTAAACAAGAAAATTGAAGATCTTTCGAGGGAGCTACACCAGCAGATTGCAAATACCCGCGCCGAGCACACCAAGGCAATGAAAAATTTTTGAAAAAGTCAATGCTGCGCATGCTACAAGCATCGCTAGCCTAGAGGACGGGGCTAATGCATACTTGGACATGGTCGTCAAGCTGGAAAGCACAGTGAAGTCACTCACCTCCAAGGTTAACCAGTTGGTGGCTAAAACCGAGGGTTAGGGTTAACCCTAACCCTACTTTCAGGAGTAAGTGGATGTCCTGCGAAAAGCTGCAGCTACGGGAGCCATCTTCCATAACAACAGGCGGATTCATATTTACCCTGACTACGCACCCTTAGTGCGGGCTAAGCGGACTGCCCTCAACAAAGTCAGGGGGCTTCTGTGCTGCTGCCCCAAGGTCAAGTATGGCATCTGGTACCAGGCTAAACTGCGGATAACTATTCCAGGAGGTGAGCAGAAGTCGTTTGATAAGGTATCCGAGGCTAAAGCCTACGTTATGGACAACTTACAGCCACAGGATTCAGAGACTGAGGGAGTATTATGTGTCCAAATTGAGGCTAAAGGATCAGCTGTTTTTAACCAGCGTGCTGACATAACAGCTAACCACTATGTCTAATTTGTTAGCCGCTGGAAAGCTGGCCATTATCTATCAGCATTACGTGCTGGATGCTTGGATAAAACTTTAGAGTTCTTTCATCTGATTACATCTGTTTAACTGGACAAGGACGTTACATGAACAGTTCTGACTTCTTTTTAAAATTTTTTTTACAGTACTTCGTTCTGAGTGTTAAGAGGCAAACCTCTTCACGAGCCCCCTGCCCTGTTTCACTGGATAGGGGCTCTGTGAGCCCTTCTGCCTCTTCCCCTGCGCTGGACTACTAAATATTGTTCGAGAGGTTTTGGTTTATTAGTTAAGCATTATGGCTTGGATGCTGAATTTATTGTTATATTTTTTTAATCACTTTTACTTTTATCTTATTATCATTGTTTGAATTATTTTTTCCATATGAAGATGGCTGGGCAACTCTATGTTTATTATGTTTATTATATATATATAATTTTTTTTTCCATATGGAGATGGCAAGATATATAGATACCATACTCTGCTTTCTTGTCACAGGTTAAAAAAAATTCTGGATGAACAAATTGATTTTTTTCTTGAAACTAATATTACACCAAGAATATCATTTTGTACAGTTTGGGAAATGATGAAAGCCTACATTAGGGGGTAGATAATCTCATACTCTTCTCATGAGTACAAGCATTGCTCCAAAGGACTTTCAGATATATCTCAGCGCATTCTGGACAATGATGGCAGGTATGCTCTCTCCCCTGAGACCTGCTACAGATGGAATTTGACAATCTTTCCACCACTCGGGCAGAGAGGCTTCTATTAAAATCCAAACAATTTCTATACGAACACGGAGAGAAAGCAGGTAAATTATTGGCTCATAAGCCGAAACAAGAGACAGCTAAACAGGCTATACCAGAGCTGCGTGTAGGCCCAGACTTAATATCCTGCAATCCTTCAGGTTATACACAACCATTTTAAGCAATTCTACTCTAACCTATACCCCTCAGACATTAATACAGTCTCATCCCAGAGGACTTTGTTTTTTGAGCATTTGGATGTCCCCACTTTGAATGAGGACGCAAGAACATCATTGGATAGCCCTATTTCAGCTACTGATATCATGCATGCAATTAAATCGATGCAAAGTAGGAAGGCTGCAGGACCCGACTCAAATGCTTTATAAAACTCCTGGAGTTTTATAAGGCATTTGCTCCTAAATTATCACCTATCCTAAAGTCAATGTACGATGAAACCTTTTCTAGGAGGAAGCTGCCACAGTCGCTCACTGAAGCTACAATTTCAGTATTACTAAAAAGAGGGAAAGACCCCCTGGATTGCGGCTCCTATAGGCCAGTCAACCTTCTTAATTGTGATCATAAGATACTCACTAAGACCCTCTCTCATCGCCTGGAGAAGGTGCTGCCCGAGATCTTTAACCAGGACCAAACAGGGTTCATTTCCGGTCGACAGTCTTTTTATAACATGAGACGATTATTGAACATTATGTACTCCTCCTCCTGAAATTGTTGTCTCCTTTGATGCGGATAAGGTTCTTGACCGGATAGAGTGGGAATACCTGCTGACAGCTTCAGAGAAATTTGGATTTGGACCTGCATTTATTAATTGGATAAAAATTCAATATTTTAAACCAATGGCTTTGGTGCATACCAATAATAATACTTCTGAATATTTACCCTTCATAGAGGAACTCGCCAGGGATGCTGTTTGTCTCCTTATTTGTTTGATATAGCATTAGAGCACCTTACGATTGCGATCAGATGCCACCTGGGGATCCAGGGGATAAACAGAGGTGGCACAATACACAAATTAGCGTTGTATGCAGACGACTTGCTTCTCTTTATTACGGATCCTATGTCTAGTCTCCCTCGTCTACTGAACTAGCTAAAACAATTTGGAGAGCTCTCAGGCTACAAATTGAATTTATCTAAGTCTTTTATTTCCCGTGAATGGGCCGGCGAAGCAAAGCACCTATGAACAGTTCCCTTTTAAAGTTTAGAAGGAGTGCTTCACATATCTGGGTATTAATGTGACCGGTTCATTCAGAGCACTTTTTAAACACTGCTTCAAGGAGCTGCTAGACCGGACAAAGGGAGACCTAGAGCGATGGTCAAATCTTCCCATATCCCTGGTGGGGCGTATAAAATTAAATTAAAATGACAATTCTGCCTAGATTCTTATATCTATTCCAAATGATACCTGTTTACCTACTTAAATCTTTTTTGAAGCAGTTGGACTGTCTTATTTCTATTTTCATCTGGAATAAATCCCCCTCACGTATTAAAAAAGCAAATTTAGAGAGGCCAAAATCTGAAGGCGGGTTACGGTTACCAAATTTCTTACATTACTATTGGTCAGCAAATATCTCTAAACTAACTTTTTGGATTATGACATTCACTAAGGGGGAGGGGCTCTTGTGCTCACTTATGGAATTGCAGTCTAGCCTTCCTGTTTCTCCCATCTCCTAGCTAGAGTCTCTGCTTCCAGTCACTTTGAGGAACCACAGTCTCAACCCAGTGGTTGAAGACTCCATTGAGATGTGGACACAATTTAGGAAGCATTTTAATTTTATGCAAATGATTAGCCTCACCCCACTGACATTCAATCATCTCTTTCCGCCCTCACAACTGGACCTGGCATTCAAGGCATGGCAAAGATGTGGATTGGTGTATTTTGCTGACCTATTTGATAAGAATTAATTCAGGTCATTTAGCTCATTGTGTCAAGACAACAATGTCCCGAAAAGTCATAATTTTCGCTACTTTCAAGTCCGTAGCTTTGCCTCAAAGTATTTTTCATCATATCCTTCCCCCCCAAAACAGGTCCAGCATACGACATTCTTAGGCTTAACCCCTACAACAAAGGATTGATCTGTAAAATGTATGGGATGATACAGAATTTACTTATTCCCTCGCGGGACAACATTAGGGCAGCCATGGTGGATGACATAGGCGAAACTATGTCTGATGAAATGTGGGGCTCTGCTCTCTCACTAATCCATTCCTCCTCTTTCTGTGTTAGGCTAAATTTAATACAGTTTAAAGTATTTCACCTTTTGCATTATTCCAATGATAAATTGGCAAAGATTTATGATTCTGTTCACTCAGAATGTCCTAGATGCCATCATACTCCAGTCTCACTGCGAAATATGTTCTGGTCTTGTCCATCTCTATCTGGCTTCTGGTCTTCAATTTTTGAATGCCTAACATATCTGTTTCATAAACCAATCAATCCCAACCCATTTACTGCCATTTTTGGGGCAGTAAAGCTGGAGGTAGGCTGCCTAAAGAACGCAGTTGCGTTCGCCTCCCTGCTAGCAAGACGACTTATCTTGCGTAACTGGAAAGCAAGCAGGCCTCCGTCTTTTACTCATTGGGTTCGGGAGGTACTGTCAATGTTAAAGCTGGAAAAAATTGAATTTGCTGTGCATGGGTCTTACCAAAAATTTGATGAAATATGGTCCCCATTTCTCAGATATGTTGATGGCCTTGCACTTGCTGTGGACTGTTAACAGTACCAGTCCACCACCCCATATATGCTACACCTTTTAAGGTCTCTATGGTGAAACTCTCTGTGGCTGCATACCTGGTCTATGTACTCACGTAATTCCCCCCCCCCCCCCCCCTTTTTTTCTGTAATGTATTTATTGTATAATACTTATCACAAATTTGTCCTAAATATGTGTAATTTCAGATTTTACCTTGTGTAGATGTAGTTTTTATGATTATGTATCTGACCCTGGATGTGGGGTGGGGGGTTGTATGTTATGTTTGTATGTGTTTCACAAGTTGTACAATCCAATAAAAAAAAAAAATAAATAAAAAGCTACTTAAATTACCTGCCGCCCCGGGATGTATCCTGACTAACGTTACACAGTAACAGTGGCTCTTAGCCTAGCAGAACTCTTAGTGATTTATTTTACACATGGAGGTAGCAAGGTAGGTGAATGGTTCATGGTTCTAAACCCTGGCCTCTCTGTGGAGTTTGTATGTTCTCCCTGTGTGGGTTTTGTCCACGTTCTCCAGCTTCCTCCCACAGTCCAAAAACATGCACATTAGTTTAATTGGTGACTTTAATTGCTAGGGTTGACACTTAATGGCAAGGTCCTTGACTTCCTCAAGCCCTTCTTACCATAATCTTAGCAAGCAATTCTCTACAGTCACTGTCAGTCATGTCAAATCGAATCAAATCAAATCAGACTTATTTGTATAGGAACAAATCATAACAAAGTTACATCAAGGCACTTTACATATAGAGCAGGTCTACACTAAACTCTTTATAAAATTATTTAAAGAGACCCAACAGATCCCCCAATGAGCAAGCACTTGGTGACAGTGGCAAGGAAAAACTTCTTTTAAGGGTTTAAGAGGCAGAAACCTCAGGCAGAACCAGGCTCAAGGGGGGCGGCCATCTGCCTCGACCGGTTGGGTTGAGAGAGGGACAGAGAGAGAAAGAGGGGCACGGTGGGGGGCAAAGTTGGGTAGAGTAAGGAGAGAATGAGAGCAAGAGGAGGGGATATTCAAACAGGTGTAGGCAGGAACATGATGCTGCTATGAAGTTCATAGAAATGATGCTGTATGGAATTCATGAAGATATGGGAGCAGCAGGCATTGCAGAAACATGGGATGGCGATGATTCATCAGGATGAGGACAGGGAGAGAGAGGAGAGGAACTGGGAGAGACAGAGACTTCAGGAAAACATGGTTAGTAAATGCAGTACACATGCTTGGGACTGGAAGAAACAGGGATTTCGGAGAAGCATGGTTGTTGATATGTCGGCGCATGCAAGGGGGAGAGAGAGAGAGAGGGAGGGAGAGGGGAGAGGGAGAGAAAGAGAGAGAGAGGGGAGAGGGAGAGGGAAAGAGAGAGGGAGAGAGGTGCTCAGTGCTTCCCCCAGCAGTCTAGGCCTATAGCAGCATAATTAAAGAGTAGATGAACTTTAACTTTTTAACTATAAGCTCTGTCATACAGAAAAGTTTTAAGCCTGGTCTTGAAAATTGCTAAAGATTCCGCCCCCCGGACCGATACTGGAAGTTGGTTCCATAGAAGAGGCGCCTGATAACTGAAAGATCTGCCTCCCGATTTACTCTTGGAGACTCTAGGAACCACAAGTAAAACCTCTATCTAGAGAGTGGAGTGGCCTACTAGGACAGTAAGGAACTATGAACTCTCTGAGATATGATGGAGCTTGGCCATTAAGAGCTTTATATGTTAAAAGAAGGATTTTAAATTCTATTCTGAATTTTACCGGCAGCCAATGAAGAGCAGCTAACAGAGGAGAGATGTGATCCCTTTTTCTAGTTCCTGTTAATATTCGTGCAGCAGCATTCTGAATCAACTGAAGGCCTTTAGAGATTTGTTTGGACATCCAGATAATAATGAGTTACAGTAGTCCAGCCTAGAAGTTACAAATGCATGGACTAGTTTTTCTGCATCCTCTTGAGACAGGATGTTTCTGATTTTCCTAATGTTTCTCAGGTGGAAGAAAGCTGCCCTACTGACTTGTTTTATGTGAGGGACAAAGGTCATGTCCTGGTCAAAAGTTACTCCAAGATTTCTTAAAGTGGAGCTGGAAGCCAAAGTAATGCCATCCAGACTGATTAGATGATTAGATATCTACGCACAAGCCTTGAAACCGCTGGGTCAGTTCATGGGAAGTTGATACATGGCAGGCCTGCGGCACTAGAGTGAGGCAGACTATCATAAAGAGTTTTATTTCAAAGGTACAGATGACTAGATCTGGGGAGGTGGATAATGGATGAGAGAGTGAGCCCATAAAGCCCCCAAAGAGAGATCACAGAAGCTTGTGATGTGGGTCATATTCTTTCTCTCTCTCTCTACCCCAGTCTGTGTGCCCCTGCAATGCAGCGCCCATGCCAATCCCAAATCTAACTGCTGGTCATAAAGCTGAGTTTAGGATCAGGCAATAGGTGGGTTGGTGTGGGTAAATATGTGCAAATTTAAATTACAATTAAATATAAAAGAGGCATTTTAAATGAACAAAATGTTATTTAAAAAAAAATCCAAGTACAATACTGATGATTGGCATTTCAACTGATGATGTCACCGCTTGCTGGTCCTAATGCTGTTTCATTCTTTTTTCTTTTGTTTATCTTTCATTCATTTCTGTGTGAAAGAAGTAGGCCAACATACTGTAGGTTTTTGCTACATATACAATCTAAACATGAGATGCAGCCTATAGACCACGGCTAAATCTGCACTATTATTTGAGCAGCTTCCCATTCATAAACTCTTTCAGATTTATTTCTTTTTTTAAATGTTCAAAGTTAAAATGATCATAATTTAGTAATTAGAGATAATGGATGGATGGATGGCTGCTACACAATGGATACTAACTACAGTGAGATGTGCATTCATATTGCCCAGCCAATCGAGATCTTTATTATTTGTGTTCCACTGGAGTGTGTAATGTAATTTTGTTGTGCCCTGTTGTGCATTTACAACAACAGAATTCTAATCTTAATTGGCCAAGAAATGTAGCTAAACCTTGACTGAGATCCCAGATCGACATTGCCTTGTATAAATTCATGTGCACAATGGCCTGGTCCCTGAGGAAGGCTGCTCCTCTACATGCTTGATTTGGTGCATATGTGCTTATCAAACATCATATTTCACATTTCACTCCAACTTTTCACAGGCTCACAGTCACAGAGCAGTCATTTCAAGTAGCAGGTAAACAAGAGAGGTGCACTGTAAGCTATCACCTTAACGTTAGCCTGCTGTTATTTGCTGACATCAAACAATCGACTGAACGCATTTTCGGACATATAATTCCTTTTACTTTTTTTTGTTAGGCAGCTAGTTTTGTATGAGGGATTTTGCGGACTTGCATGATTGGGCTTAATCTAGCTCTTAAAAACATGTAAAAATATAAAAGGGAGTATATTCTCGTGATGGCCCTGGAGCTGTTTCTCATATGGATCCTTGCATGATTGATATTTATGAGTTCGACTGAATAGCTTTAGTGACCAAATATTTTCTTCAAGCTATTTTTGCATGGCCACTTTGCAGAGATGTGTGTAGTGTGTACCGCTGTGTAAATTGGTCTATATAAATAAACTTGCCTTGTCTAGGATATTTTTTCTATAATGGAAACAGTGAGCTACATAGCCATGTCCTGTCAGGATATAATTTCTTGCATAAACAAAATAAATTTATTTGTGCGTTTGTAACCTAAATGTGTGAACTGAGTTGATCGTTAAGGGCTCAGGACATTTGTTGCTACCGTTTTCAATATTATCAATCACACGCCCTAGAAGGCTCACTAGAGTCTCAATGTGGGAAGGCGGATGTGAAATATCGATACCATAAATGCAACCACTTACAGATTACAGATTGGACATACTGTGACACATTAGAGACAGGCCACACACATCCACACACTGCCAGCTGATTGAAGAGAGTGGGAGTCACTGAAGTCATGCGACTGAAATATCATTATAAACTGTATTGATTTTAGTTTAGTTTTTTTTTTTAATCACTCTCATCCTCCACTTTTTCCCATCTCTCCTTGCAATTTGTCATTTGAACTCACAGATATTGCATTTGGGTTTTGTAGCTGTCACATGTGGTTGTATTCAAATATTAGCCAAGTCCAAAATAATAACCAAAACCATGATGATAGTATTGGAAAAAGGCTTGGTTAAAAAATGTTGAAAGTATGGACTGGTTCATGTGTGGCCCCATGTGTATACTATAAACACCTATTTTTACAGATGCATTAAAATTAGGGATGCAACAATATTTAATATTTTATTGAACCGTTCAATACGCAAAGGTAAACAGCGGTATTTCGGTACATTTTGGCCCGTCACAAAACTTTATCAAAACTTGGTACAGTGTATGTGTGATTAGATACACTCAGAGCAGACACAGTAGAGAGAGCAGCACTGCTCTGTTCATGCTGCCTTTAGAGCCAATCAGCACTCGGCATGCAAATGTTGGAAAAGAGAGTGGAGAGTAAAACTTGGTTGGTTTGGAGAGGCGCCGTCTTCTTACAAGTCCGTGGTGTGGGATCATTTTGGATTTAGCGTCAATTACGACGACAACGGAAAAATGACGGTCAGCAAACAAAGCACAGTGTGCAAGCATTGCTTTGCAGGTTGTAATAAGGTTTGTTGTTTAACTATTTTGAATTGATGCTGCACTTAATGTCATGTTCACATTTGTTGATTGTATTTGTAGCAGTTAAGTAGTTTCTATGAGTGGGTTAAAATTTTGTTTATTTTTATTAGATACTAAACTTTCTATTTGATATTGCCTATTTTTGGTGAAGAGCAAGTAAGATAAGTGTTCCCTTTTTATGATACATTTTGTGGTTTAACTACATCTGTGCTATTCTCTGAGATTCTATTTGTAACAGTTAAGTAGTTTCTAATTATGGTGATTATAATGATTGCTGTTTATTTTTTATTGGACACTGCTCTGTTTTTTATGGAAAGGTGTTAAATTTTGCTATACCTCGGTTCACCTTTCGCAGTCTCAGTGCATCGCAGATTTTTAAAAATATTCAATGTAAATGAATATCGCGGTTCCCTCTGTACATTGCGGGTTTCTGCGGCTGATCGAAATTTGGCTTAGTCTTACCAGATGATTTCGTACATGCCACACTATTGGCCAATAGAGGAGACATGACCAATGAGAGCATGCTGTTCAGTATCCTGGGCGCTGATTGGCTTAGTGACTGCAGCCTCAGTTCCCAGCATCCTAGCCCATCCTAGCATCCGCTACATCGCTCAGCATCTTTATTTGTGTTTAAGAGTGTAGAAAAGGTTTATAAGAGTGTATGGAGGCGTTATAAAAGCTTTAATATATAAAAATATTTAAAAAATATACATTACAATACCCTGATGAATCACTTTAGCCAATCCTGTTCCTACTTTGCGGATTTTCACCTATCACGGGGGGTTCTGGAACGTAACACCCTTGATAGTTGAGGGATTACTGTACATCCTCCTGTACATCAAGTCATTGAGTTATTTTATCATGATTTGGCCCAGATCTTAAGCATCATTAATTTGTAGTCCATTTAGCAAAATAAAACACAAAAGGGAATTTAAAAAAACAAAAAAGAAAAACCCTACATACTCTGATAGCATTAACTAACAAAACTGTTAGTTAAACTCCATGTTTAATGTTAACACACTTACACTGGTTTAGGATTAGTGATCCCCAAGGAAGCAGAACATGAAGCAAATCGCTCATCAAAACAGTTTCCCTCCAGTCTTTTCCAGAGAATTGACAGTACAGAAAGTCATTAGTCTGACCTACATTCAGGTTCCTAGTTTGAAACTCCTTAATGAAAACATGACACGCAGCGTGAGTTTGGAGTGTTCATCTGGGTAATTGGTTCGTTTACCGGTAGAGCAGCTGAAATTTAGGGGGACTGAGGGTAGGAAAGGAAGAGAGAAAGGAAAGGAAGATTGGAAACTGTGGCAACAAATATATTGGAGGCACAAACAGCAATCCCACCTCTGCACACATGCACACACACGCACACTAAAGAGAAAGTGATGTGATAAATAATTCACAGATGCCTGTTGATCTGTGTCTCCCTCCCTTTCACCGCTCAGCAGTAATCTGATCTCAGTTTAAAGTTCAGCTAGCTCTTAAGGTAGCAGCACACACTCCCATGATGCATTTCAACAACAAAGAACAACAAATCCTGTTTCCTCCTGTCACCAAAAAATAGCTAGCAAGTAAACATATTTTTAAAGCATTAAAGCTATCATTGAGTTATTGTAAGTTCCTTCCGTAACATGATCTTAGAGGTCATTTGTATGAGCACATTAACACAACCCATAGTTAGTTTTTATTGTGGGGGTAGTTAAAACAAAGGCAAATGATAAGGGGAAAAAAGTGATATGAAAACAAAAAATGACTTACAAAACAAATGGCTTACAAAAAATGGGGTGAGAAAAAAAAGGAAAAACTAAAAAATAAATAAATAAATAAATTGGGAGCACTACAGCATGACAAACAGGAAACACAAAGGGAAACAGGAGAAACTGGAGAACTACAGGATAAGAATCATTGAATAACAAACAGACTGAAGAGAAAGGACACAAGTAAATTAATAAGGCTCAAAAGGGAAGTAGTTTCAAAATAAAACACAAAATAAAACAAAAGTCCTAATCAAGACTACCAAATAATGAAACATGGGGGCAAGGTTACAACACATGCCACGCTTTCTAGTAATATTTCTTTGTCTTCTCATAATGTTTCTATTTCTATTTTGGAGCAACTTAAACAAATTTTATTAATTACAGGATTGATTGTATTTCTAATTCGGGTTTCAGTTTGTCCCTGGTGTTAATAGGACACTTGTTATCTGTAATCATGTTGTATATTCAGCAGATTAAGACTTTTACGCAGAAATGCAAACAGCTCACACCAGCTGCACTTGGTGTGTGCCATCAAATGTGCAACATGTTTAAAAATACTGTAAGTTATAATCATACCATTATATGAAGTGTGTGACAAATGATGCACGCATAAATTATCTAGAATTGGTAAATCGGTCAAATTCAAATAAATAGAATTTATAAGAATTTGAAAACAATAAACAAATAACGATGAAATAAAGAGTCAATCCAGAAAATGTACAAACAACCATTTGAAAAATTGGTTCAAGTAATATTGGTTTGGTTCAATTAATATTATCATGAAATAAAATTATTTCATCATTGTTCACACTCTGACAGTAACTGAACACAATAACCTGCAGGCAATTATGCAGCACTTACAGCAAATAATGAAGTTAATCATGACTATAGACGGACAGAAAACCACAACAAATCACAAACACACACTCCAGATAATAACTCGATCCAACTCAGCTGCTACACTCTCACACCACCATGACTTTGCATTTGTATGTGCATCAGCTGCAATCCCTTGGATGTTTGCAATCTGATCCCAAAAAGAATGGCATGGACAGTTTTCCCGCATCATCAGCTCACCTGCAGTTATGCAGTCAACATACTCCAGCTGCATAAGCACAGCTTTTAACCAGGGATGTCAACATCTGAGAAGACCATATTCCTCATAGAACTCTGAAGATGGGATTTTTCTACAGTCTTTTCTACAGTTTTTACTCTTGTTATGTATAACAACAATGACAGTAAAATAACCCTATAAGCATCATTAAACAGATAGAAGGGGCTAATTGAAGTCATCAGTTAATCTAATGTGCAAAGTCTTTGGACTGGGAGGGAGTGGCAAACACACAGAGTGGGCTGCAGTTTGAACCTAGAACCTGTTGTTTTCTCTTTTCTGCCTCTGTGTTGTAAAATTGGGAACAGTCTTATCCACAACCAGTGCAAGACTGACGGCTGCTGTCAAACCTTAATGTCACACACTCAGCATGCCTACAAGATGACTCACTCAATAGGAAGCTCCATGCTGAATGCTGAAGCTCTGAAGTACGACAGGAAGAATTAATAAAATATGACCCGTTGGATGAGCAGGATGATTAGAAGAAAGTGATTTGCACTAGTATAACTTGAGGGTTATCATTTCTTTTTGAAGAAAAAGTCATATTTTGTTGCAGTTTTAGACTGCTAATAATTTTTTTTTTTTTTTTGAGTGAATCAGAATTATTTTTTCACAATTTCAGTCTTTAAACTGGATAAGTCATAGCAAACAACTATCCAGGTAAAAGGATATGACACTATATTAACTATACAACATCTCATCTGACTGAGTCAGCATATTGTTATTGTCATATTTTGGTGAGCAATGATCTCAATGTATGCATCAGTCCATCGTCTACATTGCTTATTTATGCAGCTTAGTGGTGGAGTGGAGCTAGTCCCAGCTGACACAGGGTAAGGGTGGGGCATAGACTGCAAAGGTTGCTAGTCTATCATGGGGGCTGATATGTAAAAACAAAAAAAGTGAATGTGCACGTGTTTAGACTGTGGGAGGACGCTGGATGGAACCCATGCAGAACAGGGAGACCACGCAAATCCTCGACAGAAACCCAGGCAGACAGGCTGAACCCGGGTAGAGAGTTCAAACCCAGAAGCTTCGTGCTGCGAAGGGACGGTGCTAAATGCACCATCGTACCGCCTCAATCTTCAGCGCGTTTACCACGAACTGACAGCGACATAATGACAATGCAGAATCCTGTAGTTTTCCTCCTTAGTGTAGTTAACCTCTCCTGACTGATTGTCTGGATTTTATCTGAAGCATAGGGGACAGGACGGCACTTTAGTCTTGGGGAGTTATAGAAAACAGCTTCAAGTGTGCTCACACACAATACAGATACAATGCTGTGCTGTTCCTGGAAGGAGCTGCTGTACTCCTGTCTCAATATTTTGTCTCAGCGCTCTCAAACTTACTGTGGATCTTGACAAATTGGTGTACTTTGTATGTTTACTTGCTACTGCTGCATCTCGCAGCATTACTTAATGCACTGGTTTAGGCTCCACATGTCCATGCATGGTGCTGTAGTATCATAACAGACCTAAGAAGAGCAAAAGCTGAGTCAGCTTGACAAGCTAACTTTGACCGTAACAAACCATTGGTGAAAGATTATCCTCAATGCACGCTTGATAGCTCCAACTGGAAAACCACATCCACGAAAATCACAGAAAGAAAAGGTACAGTGGCTGGTAGCCAAGCGAGCTTCCAGAAACAATACCCTGGTATGTGGCTACGAAAGTGCATGATGAGATCAAATCCATGGACAAATATCACATCCAATTGAGTATTGCTCTAACTGATGTCAATCTTAAACTTTAATTTAGCAACAACTGCCTTGTTTGCCCTGAGAGCAAACTACTGTTAATCTGTGTGATTTTTGACCTTTGAGCTATCTGTTGTGAGGCATGAATTTGCACAATACTGATGATAATGTTTATGCAGTTTGTGCTGATTTCACATGCGAAAAAGGATAAGAATCTTGTATATTCTATATACTGTAATGGCAGGTTTACATGACTGTTGAATATTATTCCGTTTTCAATCCACAAATACCAGCGATGAGGATGTGAACTCTTTTTGGCCACATACTCTGTGGGGTCACATAGGATAAACAGCATGCCAGCCCAGCCTTTATCAAAGACCCATGTAAAACTGTAACAGGCTGCTGGGAAATGTCACAAGCCCACACCATGTAGCAGATTTAATTACCACTGTGTGTGTGTGTGTGTGTGTGTGTGTGTGTGTGTGTGCGCCCACACCCCAATGCAGAGGCTTAACACAAGTGAGGTCAGCCAGTATTTATCCCAGTAAGAAGAGCTGTGGTGTCAACCTAATTCCAGTCTGGATCTGTCCACCGGTTGTGTCCACTGTTATTTCATTTAGATCTGCTGAGACACGACTGCAGCAGCGAAACAAGAAAAGCTAACACTGATAGAGTAACAGCAAAACATAACATTGAGTAAAATACACAACACAACACAACCGTCACTCAGTCCTGCTTAACTGGGACACACATGTTTAATGTTACAAATAACATATACCTTTTTTCCTACCTTGACAAAACAAAATACCTGCTGTTTACTCTCTGTGAGCATTTGTAAAGATCCAGAACTTGCTCTGACAGCTTACTGGGATAGAATAAAAATATGGAAGTACAAATTTAGATTTTTTTATTATAAGACACGTCCACTGTGATCAACTTTTATGAACTTTTAATAATGGATTGAGAAATGCAAATGCAAATTTTGTCTGGTTCAATACAGCAAATAACAAGATGTATATTTCTACATTTATGACACCCACAATGGTAAACTGGCATCAAACATTGTGTAGTGTTGCAAATGACTTCAAACTAGTGGGGAAGGTTTTTCTATTAATAAAACAATGGTAACCAAGATACATCACTTCCTCTTTTGAATGGGATATAAAAAAAGTTATTTATTATTTTGAAGATTTACTAATATTGCTATCATTACTGATGTAATTATGTTTGTATGTTCAGTACAGAGTGAAGCCAGTGCTTAGTTAGCCTAGCTTACATAAAGACTGGAGGCCATCGAAAGTAGCTTGGGAGTTACTTATAAGTCTTTAAAGATCAGTTGACCTTTACTTTCACATCTTTATCAAACACAGAAACACACTGAAGATGAATATGACTTGAATTTTTTTTACCATTTAACATTAAATATTTGCAACAGCTAATTGAGTTTACAAAATTATAAGATTTATGGGCAATGAATAATTAAAATAATCTTCAGCTATGGTTTTAAAAAGAAACTATTGCTTATAATGCGTTGCTGATAATTTGGTATTCATGCATCCTGTCCAGTAGTTAACTGCTGACCCATTACATATAGTAATGTAGCCCGTGATTGGTCCGCATAAGCATGGTCTTGATAGTCTCATCTCCAGTAATGTACAAAATACTGTAGTGACTTCCCAGTATTTTCACTTTCTCTTCTCACTCTATTGACTCCTGTACAAACACAATGTCAAGCACCTGTGGAAACACATAAATCATCATCTTTGACTGAGAACACGCAGGACAGCACATAACCACCCTGGAGGCACGTGGCTTTCAGTGCAAAACTCCTAACTTGTGACAGCACAGAGCAAGAAGGAAACAGCATTAGTGGTTGTGTTGTGTAATTTACTGTGGTATCTTTTCATAGAATCTGTTGACAAGAGAAAAGTAGAGTTAATAGATGGGTAGTCTAGCTTAGCATAAAGACTGGAGACCAATGGAAACAGCTAGCTTGGGAGTATAAATACTTATGATACCTATAGTATAAATACTCCCCATAAACCCACAAAATGTCCTTCAATTGAATTTTACAGGCGTTGATAGTTAAAAGCCCATGTTAAATAACCACACCCTGATGCCATTTCTGCTTTTAACAGACAGACATGACAGTGCAGTGGATCTTTTCATTTAATTCTTGGAAAGAATGTGAACAAACTCCCAAGATCTTGAACAGTTATTTAAAATTCAGAGTTGGGTGAGTATCAAGACTGATTTTCAAATTAAATTTATCGAGAAATGGTCCTTTACATCTACAATATATGTCATGTGCAAGTAGAAGCTAGGTTTGGATCCTGTGTTCCATTCAAGCTTTTTCTGCCTTACCATTAATCAAGTTTTCCCTAATTGTCTCAGTGTATCTCAGATTATTGCCCTCAACTAAAACTTGGACTCTGCCTTAGACCATGCCAGGTTACTGGTCCAGTCCATTTGCTAAACCACTTATACTAAAGCTGGTCCCTTCGTGAATAATCTGGGTTAATGAGTCGAATCTTCGGACTGAATCAAGAATCATGAATCCTAGGTCTCCATTAATCCGTATCCTATGAGTCCTCTGATTGGCTGCTGCTAAGTACACAAGGCGAGTTGGCAGGGTCCCCGGAAAAAGTTCTGAATCAGATGAATTGGGTGCAGTGGTTCACTGACTCAAATCTGTGTTCAAGTGTGCTTTTGACTCCAAACTCCAAAACCAATAGTTGTATGACATGAAAAAAACAAGACAAAAGTGGCATTTCTACATTCCAATTTAAATCATTCGGGATTGGACAGGTGCTTGGTGAAAGTGTTGGAGTCTTAGACAATTGTTTTACTGCTGCTGATGATGATAAACCGGGATGATGAGTGTTGAGGTGACATTCCTAATCTGGATGCTTACAAAGAGACAGGGATCCTCAGATATAGAGTGATTGCATGTTATATTGATGCCAGCTGTCTGCCTCTTAAGACCCAATGATCAGATATCACCAACTAAGTTTGTTGTGTTTACATGTAAAAAGCAGCTTACTGGTCAGATGTCTCCTTAAGTGGCCTGTGGCAGTGATCTGAGTCAATCAATGTGTGTAAGCTGAGGAGATAGCCACTAAACACAAGGCCTTTTGATGCACATTCAGCGATTAAGCATAGATATATTCTTTAAGCAATTGAAGGAATGCAGACTGGCCTGCAGATCAACTCTATCTCTCACAGGGTGTGTCCACCATGCCAAGCCTGTTCTGTGAAGTTTATTTAAGCACAGCTCAACGAATCCTGCAGCCATGTATACACTGTCAAACACATGTGGCACTGAACAACACACCTGAAAATACAGATATCAGTTTTCTCGACAGGGTTAAAAGATTGTGAATCACAGTGGGTGACACAGGATTTTGGTAAAATACCAAGATCAGGATTAACAGTCTCAAGAACTCTATGGTGAGATTTAGTCAGCATATTCTAAACTAAATGACTGCTCATATAACCTAAAGAGACAGTCAACTCACTTGTGGCTGTCCAGTGGTGTCATACAGTGGAGCTAGTTCCCTCCCAAACTGCCTTTGACAAGTGTTAACATGGCTATACAGAGGACGCACAAACTGACTACAGCCAAGTCCAACATGCTTACATCTTAGTGCTGCATTTGACACCATTGACCGTAATATTTTATTACAGAGACTGGAACATGAAATTGGCATTAAAGGAACTGCACTAAGGTGGTTCAAATCCTATTTATCAGATAGACATCGGTTTGTTCATGTTAACAATAGCTCTTCCTCACACACTATAGCCAATTATGGAGTTCCACAGGGCTTGGTACTTGGACCAATCCTCTTCACTCTATGTCTGCTTCCTTTAGGCAACATCATCAGGAAACACAGCATCAATTTTCACTGTTATGCAGACGATGCTCAGCTGTATTTATCAATGAAGCCAAATGAAGTTAGTCAGATAGTCAGACTGCAGACATGTCTTGAAGACATAAAAGTCTGGATGACCCATAATTTTTTACTTCTAAATTCTGACAAAACTGAAGTTATTGTACTCGGCCCTAAGCACCTTAGAGAAACCCTATCTAATCATCTAATCAGTCTGGATGGCATTACTTTGGCTTCCAGCTCCACTGTAAGAAACCTTGGAGTAACTTTTGACCAGGACATGTCCTTTGTCCCTCACATAAAACAAGTCAGTAGGGCAGCTTTCTTCCACCTGAGAAACATTAGGAAAATCAGAAACATCCTGTCTCAAGAGGATGCAGAAAAACTAGTCCATGCATTTGTTACTTCTAGGATGGACTACTGTAACTCATTATTATCTGGATGTCCAAACAAATCTCTGAAAGGCCTTCAGTTGATTCAGAATGCTGCTGCACGAATATTAACAGGAAGTAGAAAAAGGGATCACATCTCTCCTGTTTTAGCTGCTCTTCATTGGCTGCCGGTAAAATTCAGAATAGAATTTAAAATCCTTCTTTTAACATATAAAGCTCTTAATGGCCAAGCTCCATCATATCTCAGAGAGCTCTTAGTTCCTTACTGTCCTAGTAGGCCACTCCCCTCTCTGGATGGAAGTTTACTTGTGGTTCCTAGAGTCTCCAAGAGTAAATCAGGAGGCAGATCTTTCAGTTATCAGGCTCCTCTTCTATGGAACCAACTTCCAGTATCAGTCCGGGGGGCAGACTCTTTAGCAATTTTCAAGACCAGGCTTAAAACTTTTCAGTATGACAGAGCTTATGGTTAAAAAGTTAAAGTTCATCTACTGTTTAGCTATGCTGCTATAGGCCTAGACTGCTGGGGGAAGGACTGAGCACGTCTCTCTCTCTCTCCCTCTCTCTGTCCTTCCCCCCCTGCATGCACCAACATATCAATGCTTGACCATGCTTCTCCGAAATCCCTGTTTCTCCCAGTTCTAAGCATGTGTACTGCATTTACTAACCATGTTTCCCGAAGTCTCTGTCTCTCCCAGTTCCTCTCCTCTCTCTCCCTGTCCTCATCCTGCAGGTGATGAATCATCACCATCCCATGTTCCTGCAACGCCTGCTGCTCCCACGTCTTCATGAACTCCATCCAGCAACATTTCTATGAACTCCATGCAGCATCATGTTCCTGCCTGCACCTGTTTTGAATATCCCCTCCTCCAATTCTCATCTCTCCCTACTCTACCCAACTTTGCCCCCCCCCCCATGTCTCTCTCGCTCTCACCCTCTCTCTCTCTCTCCCTCTCTCAACCCAACCAGTCAAGGCAGATGGCCGCCCCCTGAGCCTGGTTCTGCCCAAAGTTTCTGCCCAAGGTTTCTGCCTCTTAAAGGAAGTTTTTCCTTGCCACTGTCGCCAAGTGCTTACTCATGGGGGGATCTGTTGGGTCACTTTAAATCATTTTATAAAGTGTTTGGTCTAGACCTGCTCTATATGTAAAGTGCCTTGATGTAACTTTGTTATGATTTGGCACTATATAAATAAATCTGATTTCACTTGATTTGATTTGGAGATGTGGTGACAATGAGAAGCTTCCATTTCTCATGCTGCATTGCTGATGATAATTGCCATTGTGAGCCTTTGTATCTTTGTGTCAGTGTATTAAGCTCAGTCACTGCTGCACCCAAGGAGTACTGTATTTCACTGCCTCTTGGCAACTTTCATTGGCTTCTGCAGTGGGGTAGTCTAGAAAGTCTAGCAATCCTCCGTGCCCGAGTATCCCTCAAAGATTTTCATAGAAATGATTACGTCCCACGCTTTTTCATCCATATGAGTAATTGTAACCATTAAATACATACGCAAACACCTGATATTGTATTGTTTATGAGCCTGTACATTTGGTCACCAGCCATCCTTACACACAATTCAATATCTGAAATGAATATTCAGTGTTGACGCACACATCCAGTCAACACTATTCAAGAGGTAAGGCTGCTAAAGGCATCACAAAAAAAGGAGACTAAGTTCCGGAGAAGCGATGTTATTCTTTTCCTCTCTCAGTTCACAGTTGTCTGCTAATGTATTTCTCCTGTGTCTTGACTCACTTACAAACTGCAGTACTCTCATATAGATCCTTTACTGAGGAGCTGTATTTATATTTTAGTTCAGTCTGCCATCAGTACCATTTACTTTATTTTTTTGGTGCTGATAAATTCCAGTGTTGTTGCACAGTTGCTAAATGCACATAATGTTGGGGGTTGTTATAAAACCTCTTGCTGTTCCGACTTGAGGGACACATGAAACGTCACCAAAAACAATTTGACATAAAAATGCAAATTAGCGACTTACAGAAACACTGTAATACGCACTCTACTTTTTTTGTTTGTTTTATTGATCTGAGTGAAATAAATGAAAACTTAGTCTTATATCGATGTGATATTTCTTAAGAACTTATAATATGCTGAATTTTTATGGGGGCTTAAATCCATTAGCCCACTTGTACCACTTAGAAAAATTTAGAAACAATACTGCAACTGTTACAATTCACAAAACCTCAAAACTGCAAATAAAAGACTCATGGAAGCAGTGTTTTTGCACAAAGCTCATTGGTGTTCCAATATGAGCTGTGATACAAGAAAACTTCTTGCTAATTAGCAACAAACCTAACTTAACCGTTTCAGCCTTGCAACTGCATAAAATGACACATTAATTTAGACATGAATTATTAATTGAAATAGTAAGTATAGTATGTATTGTCTATAATATAATATAATATAAAAGTATTTCTTATTATAAATTGGAAAATTTACTTGAATTAAGATGATTAAAGGGCCTTTGCCGCCATTTTGATTTGAATTCAGGCTTTGAAATATCTCAGCTGAAGTTGAAATTGTGACTTGAAGTGACAATCTTTTTATATAATCTTGTACAAAATGTGAATTTCTTACTAAAGGTCATTTCTGGTCAGCAGCCTGTGGTGAGTAGCTGTGATTTGGATGTCCCTAAGGTCCTTTAATTGTCAAACTGTTAAAAGTCAACTCATGTAACATCAGTGTTAAGTTGAGTCATAGATAAGAATGACCACGGCTTAGATTTTTTTAGCCATAACACAACTTTGAAACCTTTGAGTTTCACTGACTACAATTTTTCGTCAGATCCTTTGCCATCAGTCTCTCCATGACGTTTTATTTACAACCACACCCCATGCTCTGACAGCCTGAGCTGCAGAACTTATTCTCTGTAGCACTAAGTACATATATTCATTGACGTGTAAAACAAACAGCTCAGTATTGCCACAGGACTTGACAGGGCATTGTGACAGCAGCCTGCCAGGAGTCAGGCCTGCTGCAGACAGCACACATGCCTCTTTACACCAGGAGTGACTGCAAAGCAACATGATGAAAAGAACAACCAAACCCACTGTGGATGCCTCTGCAGCCTGTCTAATTCGTTTCAATGAAAGGATGAAAAGACAGCTTATATGGAGCTACCTTCTAGATTATAAATTTAGTCTATAGTTTCCACACAGCAGAATATCATAGTGACGCCACAGCAGGTGAAAAAAATGTGTATATTAGGACAAAGCAACAAAGCAGACTCATTACTGATCATCGCAGTTACATTGGAGCCCTACAGGGATTTTATTGATATTATTGGGATTGTTCCTTAAGCTATTAACATGAATGCACATATAAAGCCTCCACTATAAAAGAAATGCTCTTACCAGTGCTGCTCATGGTACCAGTCAGATGTCTTCTCCAGTCAGATGACACACAGTAAATAAGCCACTATCCACATTGAAGGTACATAGATGATGCCAGCAGCCGCAGGGCAGACCTCAGTGGCAGCCAGCAGGTTGAATGAGTCTACAGGGGGGAGTGTTGCAGAGATCCGGGCTGTCCCTGGCTGCTGAGGCCGCAGAGAGCTTCTGAAAACAGCCGCACTGTCAAGACAATGTCCCGCATACACTGCAGGGCTGCGTTGCCTCTCCACACAGCAGACAGTGCAGGTTGGGTGTGGGAGCACTATGAGGAACGCCAAATCAAGCTACACCGAAGAGTTAGAGAGGTTCCGATGAGACGTTTCAAAATAAGAGTCTACCTAAAAGCTAGTTCGTTGTAAAAGGAGCAGAAACATCTCAAGTCGTTTCACGGTATTCAAGGCGGATTAACGGAAAATTCTTACTTTAGTCTGGCAACTTAAATCAAAAATGTCATGATTAAGCAACGATTGACTGAAAATGTTTAAAAACATATCAGATAGTCAATTATATCTGGAATGATATTTGAGATTTTAAAAAATACACTGCAGGAATCAATTTCCTCCCAATAGTTATAAGATAACATAAGATAAGATAAAATTTATAATATGAATAAACGATGAATTATTAGTTTAAACAATGTAGTTTATATATGTAGTTTATTAGTTGGAATAAAATATATTTCATATTGGCAAATGTGCATGGAAACATCATTGCTGGCTGACTGGAGCTTCGTATTACTGTTCCTTCATCATGAAATACAAAGCCTGTCTTTATTTTGCGTTTTAGTGGAGAGACTTTTTAGGCAAATTTGGAATATTTCAAACATCTCAAAAAGAATCCACATAATCACCCAAAACCTGTGAATTTTGGGTAATAAATGACTTTCAATCAACAACAACAATAAATCAATCAATAAATCAAAAGTTGTTTCATGCAATTAAATTGTTATTTAAGAACAAAATCAAAGGTATTTTGATTGGAATTTTATTTAGCACGACCAAACACTAATGCCAAACGCTTGGAAATAAACGATATGCTTTTATTTTGAAGGCAAATGTCCCCAAACTCTGGTTTTATGTTATCTATCGGAGGGCTTCTTGTCTCTGATTTGCTCCAGCATCCAGCAAGCTGCCCCTGAACGGAATCCTCGGGCCGCTGCTGGCGCGGGATACATGGGAAATGTAGTCATGAAGAAGGAAAACAACCACCCTAATGAGAAACGCGCTACTGATTTGGGACTACAGGATTGGTCAGTGCAAACTGCCTTGAGAAAGAGACGGCCAAAAACAGATTTGTTTTTGAATTCATGTTTATTCATTCACGTTTGTTCATTTAAGCTTCTATAAAATTAAACCAGTTTTATTCAGGTTGATAGAATTTAGGTTTGAGATTCATCTACACCCACGGTATTATTATTTAACACGAGAGCTTTTACTTACTCAAATTAATGCATTGTTATGATAAATTCACTAGTGTAATAATTCACTATGGCTGTAAAAATTTTCACAGAATAAGTTAAATTATAAAGTTGTAAAAATAAATTAAATAATAACCCGCTCAAGTTCTAGATCAATATTTACTAAAACTTCATAAACATGATTTATTTGACTTACAAAACATTTATATTAATTATAATGTGTTGCTCCCAAATACGAGAAAATAACATTCATGATTGCAAGTAAATTCCCAAATAAATCACCGACTGATGGTGGAGCACTGGCTTTGTTATGGTTTGTGTGCCAATATGAGTTTTTACTGCGACAAAACATTAATGACGTCACTTCTGTGCGACTAACAGTCCCATGGCGTCGTGTGCTGAACGGACTGAAGTCTTGTGTCCAGAAGTTTAAATTAGTGTTCACTAACTCTGGGAAAGTAAAGACGTAGTAATGGCCGGAACTAACGAAGACAGTTTGGGGATACGCGTTATTCTTCCAGAAGGCGGTAAAACGGCGCCATGTTGCCCTCATGGTGAGTGTCGATGGTCCAGACAATCAACAGGGACAGGGTAAAACAGACTCCGTAAAGAAATCCTATACATCTTTAAACTTGTCTTTGTGATTAATGTCCACTGTCTTTAAAAATATTACTCATGTTATGTTATGAACACCCGCGACCCGACCCCGGATAATAGGATGAAGATGGATGGATGTTATGAACAAATATTGTGTTTTGTTTTTTTTTTGTCTGCATTTGTCCTCATAGTTTAACACCACAGTGTGTTTCAACTTTTTATGAGATTGATGCACTTTTAGTCTTGCAGGTAAATATTTTATTATTTCAGTGCTTATGTGTGACCATCACCAGCCCTCCCTGGAAGCTAGGTTGTTTATCTTTATTAAGTAAAATGGCCATGTGTGGTAGGGAGGGCAGTGCTACACCTCAGTGAATATCGGGGGGAATAAAGGACAAAGAAGGTGTGGAAGGATGGACAGGGGAAGGAAACAGGTGGTGCTGGTAGGAACTGGTGGAGTGAAGGATCCTGTGCTTTTCCTGCCACCTCACTCAGGATTAGAGAGTCCAGAGGGTTTCTGTGTAGATCTCTGGAGAGATGGGAGTCCAGGTAGGTGAAGGTGTCCCAACAGAGGAGCCGAGTCAAACATAGGGTACATAGTGATGGAATAAGAGAGTGTCTCAGCCCATTTTAGGCAGGATTCATCAATTCTTCATGATGTGACCCAACACGAGCTGACAAATGACACCACACATGCATGTGGGTATTCCCACATTCCCATATGAGTGAGACCATCACCAGGGCCCAGAGTCGGCCAGTTAAATATTGTGTTTTGAACGGTTCGGCATGCCCAAACTACACAAAAAAAGGCTTACAGCTGTAAAAAATGTTAATATTGTATTGACTTTCAAGCTACATGCTTCAAGAGTGTTGTGACAGTTTTGTGTCTCATCTTCAAGCCGAATCTTAGCTAAATGCACACTGCTCCTTGGACGTAAAATGCCAACAAATGTGTTTGTTACTTTTAGAATTTAAAGAAATAATAATGTTTTCCCACTTTGTTTGCACCAGACAGAAGAACAGGCAAATACTAACACATCTGTTTCGACAGGTCCAACCTTACTGTTTGAAAAAGTCAGCAAAGGAGGAGAGAAAGGCCGGAGGTTTTATGCCTGCTCAGCCTGTAGAGACAGAAAAGACTGTAGTTTTTTCCTGTGGGAAGACGACAAGGTAGGCTTTCTGGATGTCACTTATGTATGGTTATGTCTGATACTTGTTCAATGCAATCAGCTCTTATTTGTCTGAACTTATTGGCTTTTTAGGTGTCAGAGGCCAGGCTTTTGGCACGAAAAGCAGAGAACCAGTCAAAGAGACCTGCATTCACCCAGGAGGAGTACTGTGCCAGGTGAGAAGTCTGTCATGGACTCTTCTGAGGGGGAGGCTTATTTATGGCAGCCTTGGTCCAGGACGTAGCTGTACACAAGCTGGGAACACAGTTGATAAAGAAAGCTTTCTTTTAGTATAGTACATATAAGCCGAGGGCTCTGAGGTAGACCTCAGGACTTAATGGGGTAGGCCAGTCTATGAGTACTCTTTTGGAATGTAAGCTATAACATATACTATTGTCCAAAATGAAAGATATAGAATCGAATAATACATGAACTTATAAATCATTTAATGTTAAAGCCACCTTCAGGCCTATCTGATTATTTACATTGACGCATACATTAAAAAGATTCTATTTATTTTTCCACGTATGTGTTTTCTATTTAAATGAGATACTGACCTATAATTGACAGTGTCAGTTTTGGATGTAGTGGACTTGATATAGTAATAATAATATACTATGCCATATTTGTGTATGATAAATTACTTGAAGATCTTTACCTTTCCCTTTAGCTTGATGCAATTGTAGAATTTTTTTTTACCTATATTGTTACCAGGGCCAGAGCAGAGTCACCAAACCAGGCATTACTCAAGTTCAACCATCCTTGACCTACGATGTCTCAATTTTATGGGGTATGGGGTATGAGTCCATTAATTATTGAGAACCTTATTTTTGACTTGAATGGTTTTGCGTCGTAAAGATGAGTATCGCTAGGAACTACTTCTACGGATGAATACTGCCTCATGCGGTGCTACAGTGAGGAAGATGCCGTGGGTAAGATCCACTAGTCTGCCGTTAACACTTGTTTTACCTTAAATATTTACCAAAGTTTAAAATTTAAGCATTATATTATTTAAGAATAACGAATGGCAGGATTTAGATGACTTTAAAGCCAAATAAATTATTCCAAAATAAAATGGGGAAACATTTAATATATTTTTTCCCCGACTCTAACTTGTTTCTCAGGTTCAGAACGTTTGCCTCCCTCCCACTAGACGAGAAGAAGTTCTGTCAGGACTGTCAGATTTTGCTCCTGCCAGGAGAGCATGAGGCCCACACCCCTCATAGATGCATAGCCATCACCACAGCCCAGCTGAGGAGGCCCAGTATGCTGCTGTGTCCTCTAGACAACAAGAAGAAGAACGCCCAGTACCTGTTCACCGAACGCAGCTCACATTTTCTGCTGGACACCTTAGCTGCTCTAGGTTACAGGAAGATCCTGTGTGTGGGTACACCCAGGTAAGGGGATTATTGAGGCTGAAAATATGGCTATGTTATAGTACCAGTTTGAGCAAAGATTGAGACTGATTACAAGGAGAAAAGACCTGGTTACCTATGATGTCATATTAACATCTTACCAGCAATATGACATGGATTGAGACGTTCCTCTCTAGGCTCTATATTTTGGCTAAATCTGATATAAGTGAGAAAAAAAATATAAATTTTTCATCATCTTAGTAGCTGCATGTGGAGATAGAGACATTTTAGAAAAATTTATTTTAAAAACAAATCAGAAATCTTTTTAAAATGAAAAGCATTCAGATATCCAGGAAAATTTATACAAACAGGTAGAGCTGGAAGCAGCAGACCAGCAACGGCAGCAGCAATGCAGAAGCCACATATTCAGTTTGCTTCAAACTTAGCAGTTAAAAGCATATTTTAGTTTGATCTGAATAATATTGTGAACCTAAATTATTTTTGCTCAGGATAATTTTCATGTTGTCCCATGCTTACTCAGAACATGATTAGCCAAAGGTTTAAAGGTTTTAAAGAAGCAAGTTTTATTCAAGACTGGTCGTGTTTGTTCTAGACTCCAGGAGCTGATCAAGCTGCGAAACCTGGAGAAGCAACACGAGCCAGTGAAAAGTTTGCTGATGGACATCGACTTTAGGTTAGTTTGTGTCATCTCTCTACACTGAACTGTACAGTTGCTCTGACTTCATGATAGATACAGACAGAAAAGACTGCACACATTATCATAAACAAGACATCAGACTCCACATAAGTGTTGAGCATGTTCTGGATGGGTTTGGAACAGCCTAAGCTCATCACAGTATGTCGAGGTCACCGATCTCCAGGTGGTTTGGCCAAATCTGGTTCTGTGGGGGTCTCAGGAAGCATATGGCGGGGTACAGGGGCTCAGTTAACTGATGATGAGCCCTGTCAAACACCGGCATCACAGCTGCTGAAAACCTCTGCAGGACAACCATGTTATCTGCATCATAAAATATTATCTGACCTTTGTCGTACATAACCAGGATTCCCACCTTTCCAAGCGGAGTTTGCCTAACACCCTGACATGCCACATGTCGGTCGTTGTGCCAGGCAGACAGATTACCATCCCGAAGCTCCAAGCACCATGAGTTCCTGTTTCTGCCCAGTTTGGCACCCTTGTCCCGCCCTTTCCTCTGCAGGCTGGTGTAGGCCACTCCCACTGCCCAGGCAGAGCAGCATCGCACATCAACTTCCCAGTAGCTCTGAGGTGCTGTGAGGGGGCACGAACCCAGAGCACAGCAGACTTTATCAAATTGAAGTGGGTGCTCTGGAGCTGAGTGGCCAGAGCCTGAGAAGGACATGCCCCGTCCCTCTGATGCCACAGTGATCTGGCTATGGCATGTCTGCTTGTCAATCACCACATGGAAGGAATCTGAAATTAGAGAGTCCTCTATGACATTTTTACTTGGCCATGGACAAGTGCTATTTTAAACACCTTGACATCTGCAATCAAACTTGTTGCCACAAGTATAACAGTGTCAACAAGTATAACTCAAACATGATAGTCTGAAAGGACCAGAGAAAAGGTAACACTATCCAATCCAATAAGATTGAACTTCTACCCACAATGCAGATCACTTTGCATCACCTTTTTTGAAATATAACTAGAACTAAATGTTAAAGAAAACTAAATAAATTTCTATAGCATCACATGTGCCATCCCAGAAGATTTTATACATGATACCTCCAGCTACTACAAGGATAGATCCTAATCTAAAATACCACCTTTCTGGGCTTCATAGCAATTGGTAAAATGTAGCTCAGTATTCACTTTGATTCTTTCTGCACTTACCAGCCATAGCATTATGAACACTGACAGGTTATAATTTGACTAACATTTGTTTATCAGGTTACCATGGCACCTGTAAGTGGGTGGATACATCAGGCACCAGGTCAACATTTAGTCCTGAAGTGAATTGAAGCAGGAAAAACAGTCAAGTGTGAGGATGAGAGAAACTTGTAACCAAACTAAGATGTGTAAATGCTCCACCTCACAACTTCCAGAACTTAGATGCTGCTAGCATTTGCTGTTTTGGTGGCAAAAAGGAGACCTATACAATATAAGGCAGGTGGTCATTGTGTTATAGCTGGTTGGTATAACATCATTTCTGCAGAGATCATGGACACTGTATTCTCATGTTCCCCAGTGAACCACACCTGACACACCATAGCACCCTGCTGTCAGAATTGAGCTGATGGACAAATAATTGTGTCAGTACCTAATAGTAGAGTCTTCCTCTGCAGCTGGGCTCTCAGGTTTTTGCAGATGGAGTATAATGTTTTAAGTAGCCTCTCAAATCTCTCTTCATTCAATCGTATTTGCTTTTCAGAGGCACCTGGCTTCTTTGGACTGTGATGTGAGAAAAAAGAAGGCAGAAAGTGAGAGAAATGGACAGAGCTGTACAAAAGAGTTCTGCAGGTGGAACCCAATGATGTAATAGTGCAGTAGTTTACCTCAGATTCTCAGACTGACTCTGAAAGGGGACACAAACAGAAGTGCTGATTAAAATGGGAGATAAAGGCTTAAGTTGTCTTTTAACTGAAGAATTGCCGATGTGAACCAGACCTTCCCATCTTCTTCTGCTGCAGAGTTCTTGGTCAGGGCTCTCTGGATGCTGCGGATGCTCTTAGCGACCTGGTCTTCGTGCTGTTTCCAGTCCTCCAGAACCTGGTCTAATCTAGCTCTAGTCAGTCTCAGGTCAAGCTCCAGAGAATCCAATATGGTCTGTTCATCCTGTTTCAGGATAGCTCGCATGTTCTCAAAGTGCTCACAAACGCGTTGCTTCATTCTCTCTGTGATCCTCTTCACAAAGAACCATGGAGAGAAAAGGTTTACACGTATCATGACTTATTTGAGTGTATTTGAGGACCTTGTTGGTGTGGTCTGATGTCTCATGAAATATTGAATTACTAAGAGGGTCTGGACCAATACTTACAGAGAGATCTGTATTGCGTTTTTTCAGGGACTGGATGCGTGCTTCAGCCCTAGACCGCTCTGCCTGTAGCTCCTCCAAATGTCTGGACAGCTGCTCCTGCAGAGAGCAGATCCACAGTAAACTGAGCACACATTTGAGTCTCGCCTCATAGAAGCAAACCAACCCTAACCCTAACACCATTTGTCATAGTCTGAACTTCAGTAACCTTCTTTGACCTTTTTAAACAGCAGAGACGTCTTGACCAACTCTGTAGTGCAGGGCAAACTCCAAAAAGTGTCAAATAAGTGTGCTGTCTTTGGAGATTTGTGCTAATTGCATAATTTATTTAGAAAGCTCTTTAACGACTGGTTTAAGAGCCATGACACAAGGTTGTTGCAAAACATTTATTTACAAAAATGGTCAAATGATGATGACACAAAGGAAAAAGCTATATCTTGGAGCAGGGAGATAGAGAGACTGTAAACACAGTGAGAGGCAACAATTATGGCCCACTTTCCCTCAGCTGCCCTCATTCATTCCTCAGTGTGGTGCACCTAGAAACCAACAAGTGTCAATACACCGTGACATCACCCATTGGTTTGTGACCTGCTCTTTGGAAGCCTCTAGTTAGTAATTTGTCAGTGGGCATTGTGGATTTTTGAAACCAGAAGCAATGTGAGGAGAGAAGGTGGAGCTGAGGAGGAGTGAGAGTTGGATTTCCTCAAGTTTGGAATTGTGTCACGAAATAATGCAGGAGCTCTGTTTCTACTGTTGTGAAACTAAAGTGGTGCATCACTTTAAATGCGGCTTTGGCAATGAATTGTGGGACTGGATTTTCTCCTTTCCTTTCATTAAGGAAGGTCCACTGTTGTCCATGAAAAAGGAGATAAGGAAGTGAAGTTCTTTTCCTAATCATTGGGACCAGCTCTTATCATGGCTCTCACATAGACAGCTCCTGGTCATTTCACTTCATTGCGAACCTTCTTAAGCCAAAAAGACTAATAGACATAAGGGAAGCAAACAAAGAATCACTACAAGCTGCACAGAACAAAGCAGAAGCTTAATATCAACTTTACCTGTAACATAAACATCATCTTTAAAGTGGGTGTTTGATATTGGTTAAGCAAATTTTACATATCATTAGCCTGTCAGTAAGTAAGAATTTTTGATCCAGCCTTCCTTCCTTCCTTACATGAAATTCCTTGAGAAGCAGGTTCTTTCTGATGTCAGGCCCATGCAGATGAGATACTGTGACATCATTCACATTGCTATGTTGTGTTGCCTCAGCGCACTCCTGTTTACCTGAGAGAGTGCTCCACCTTTAACTTTCTTCTTCTGTAGTTTTGGAGAACGTGGGAATGGCTGAACAACCGCGTCATTCTTGGAATCCAATAGTGTGAAGCTCTGTCCTTCCTGCAATGCACATGGGGCGTCTGCAGAGGGCGCCTCAAGACCACACTGCACTGAGTGATCCATCGTTGACCGTCCATTACGAACAGATGGTGACTCTCTTTCTGCCATTTCTGGTGACTGAGAGAAACAAACAGATGTTGTTCGACATTCAGCTGATTGTTTTACTAATTTTGTACTCTTTAAAGCACTTTCTCTACCTTTTTTTTTTCTTTATCTTGGTTTGCAAAGGAAACCAGTTTCTTGGCTTACTAAGAAGTCTGTGAACGCCTGTTCATTGAGAGCCCATGACAGTCCAAAACCTGAGGAAGACATGACCTCCCTTCCTTACTAAAACCACTCTGCTTCAAAATTATTCGCACAAACACACGCGTTTAGTATTCAAATTTACCACATTTACAGTGTTCACTGTATAAAGTCAAATACCCACTAAATGATACTTTTTAAACTGTAGTAAACATTGTTATTTAGCTGTTCTTACCCAAGATCTGGTAGTCCGTCTCTCCTGGTTCTTTCTGTATGAAAGTTTCAGCTGACACTGCAGAGAGGGTGTGTTCTGTGTGACAAGCTTCAGCCTGCCGCTCTCACTTAGGCATGCTATCGTTGCCAGTAGACGCTTGAGGTCTTTATGCACATCCAGATAAGTTCAGACTTGCTCTTCTTTTTCAGGAAACAGAAAAGAAGACCATAATGTGTTGCAGAGATTAGTAATAAATGCTGAAAAACATAAACTCTCATCATGCTCTGTTTCAGATATGCCCAGTTCTACAGCCGGGATGAGTTCTCTCACTACAACATGTTTAACCATCACTTCTTTGTTGGAGAGGTAGGATGTCAAAACACTTCATTTCCATGTTTTACAATTTCTAGTCCTGTATGATGAAGCTCCGTCTCTCATCAGGCATCCAGTGCCGTCCTGCAGTCCTTCCTCAGTGAGAGTGACGGGGAGAAAGTGGTGATGGTGGCGGACCCTCCATTCGGTGGTCTGGTGAAACCTCTGGCCAACAGTTTCTCTCTCATCTCGCAGACATGGAGGAAGCTGCAAAACTCTGGTCAGTGTCACTGTGGTGATGGTGAGGTTTCATTCTTTCTATAGCTGTCATATTCTTTTCAGTAACAAGAGGACATTACAGCTTAAGAATGACTTAAAAAAACAGCAATAAAAGGAAAACATTGAAAGTACAAATACTGCAGCGCAGTTGTTCCTAACCTTTGGCCAAAACACTAAAGTTTTGATGAAGTTGTAATTAAAAGATGTAAAAGTTAATGTTTTATGATGAAATGATCTGAAACACTAAAAGTAATAGATCACATCCATGACAGAAACCGAAGAATCTAAATAGATAGTTGGGTATTAACAGAAAGAGCATGTTAAAAAGGAATTAGTTTCCTGCTGCTTTCAATTTAATGTTTGTTATCATTAAAACAAAACGTGTACTAAAGGGCCGTCCACACCAAGAACTATAACTATAAATATATAGTTCTAAAAATCGTTCTTAACTCAAGTGGATGGCAGCGTCCACACTACAACTATAACGACAACGATAGTGGTGGACGATATCGTTCGGATCACTTTCAGGGCGATTTGATGAACGATAAAAACACTGACAGCCAATCAAAATCCATTAGGAATGACAGGTTGAGATGTTCTTCACGTTACTACGTCACTCACACACTCATTCAACATGGCGGACAACGTAGGAGAGAGGCTTATCATTGAGGTACAAAAAAATCCAGCTCTGTATGACAAGAATGACAGACTGTATAAAGATGCCACCAAGAAGAGGGACATCTGGGACGGAATAGGGCGCACCCTTGGAATAAATAAATCTCTGCTCCACTGCTGACCGTTGCGCCGAGCACTCAGTGTGTTTGGGGTAATCTAGCAACACAACGATATCGTTCATTGGTGTGGATGCTGGCATTTTATCCTTATAGTTATAGTTCTTGGTGTGGATGGCCCTTAAGAACATATTATCTGGCCTCCTCTCTGAAAATTCCAGAACAAATTCCCAACAGACACTGTCTTTTTGGAATGTTTGGAAGACAGAGAGACATGTTAATAATCCAGATTGTCACTGTCTTGCTTAAAAAACATCAAAACATAATGAAGTTATATAATAAAGGTCCTGGGGCAAATATATTAAAGTTCGTAGCATGTCTGGGGTACTTAGCTGTCCAAAGGCTATACAAGTCACATCCTGATGCATCCTCAGTGAAGTATGAGAAATGGTGAGCTGAGTAGGGATGCAACGATTATAGATTTTGATTGTACGATTATAGTCTGAGGAATAATCACGGTTTCACGATTATTATGCATTAATTAATTTCACAACACTACTAATGAACTAATGCATAAATCACATGAGCATTCTTTGGGGATTTTATTTATTATTATTATTATTTATTGCTGTCAGAAATAACACAGTAATAAAATAATACAGTGCCACTAACGTAATTTAACTCAGTTATTACGTGTTACCTTTACTTTGGCGTGTGAAGCTGGGTGGTGATCCCCCAAATGCTGCATCAAGCTTTATATGTTTGAACCTTTGGCTGCAGTTTTTTTTTCGGCAGGTTTTGGCGACGGGTGATCCGTCGTGTTGAATGACTCCCTGGTCATTCTTGCTGTATCCAGAATACTCACACACTGCCAACTTCACTTTTCTCTTAGAGAAACAAAGCTTCGCTGCTTGGTCCTTCTGCCATTGTTTAACTAATGTAGCGTGGCCTCCATGTCCCTTGATACGTACAGCACTGTAAGCAGCTGCACCTCTGGTGTAACTTTGTTTTCATTCCGTGCAGGTTGCACCAAAAATATTTTTTGGGAGTGAGAACAGAAAAACTTGGTGTAGCGGAGCCTCTGGGATTAAATTAACCGTGACGTTTTAAAGCACAGTTAATAGTAAAATCAGTTAATCGCTGCATCCCTAGAGCTGAGGAGGAGTGGGAGGTGGATCTGACCCGCTCTGCAATCCAGCCTGACTGTCACGCAAGTTTAAGCAATTGATCACCATCCATCCATTATCTATGCTGCTGACTGTGCCGGTCTACAGTCACCAGGTAACCAAACCTGCATATCTTTTGACTGTGGGAGGAAAACCTAGAATGTACATGCACAGGTAGAACATGAAAACTTCACCTAGTTCCCACGGTTAGAATCCAGAACCTTCTCATTGTGAGGCAAGACTGCTAACATGCTAAATACTGCTATAAAAGTTTACCTTTGTCTTGTTCCAGGGTTGGATGTAGGCCAACAAGTGGATCATGAGGTGAAAAAGGTTGCGAAACACTAATGCAGAATCAATCTGTCTATTAACCATAGACTTGGCAACAGTATCTAAGAGTCTTACTAAAGGGGCAGTTTCTTAGCAAACATGCCTCCTGCTCCTAAGAGAGCCACCTTAGCATTGAGGCCAGACCATTACAGCAAGCTGATGACAGGTTTAATATTGTTTCTATGACAGATCCTAATGGCCTTCTCAGAGCCCTCCCTAACATTACTTTTAGTTGATTTTAATTTGAACTCAAATCCTATGGTGCTACAGATAATCTACATGTTTTTGGATGCAGGCAGCAGTACATCTGACATGCCAATGATATGGATCTTCCCCTATTTCTTTGAGGCTCGGATCCTTGAGTGCCTCCCCTCACTCACCATGCTGGACTACCAGGTATACTGTCTCAGGAAGTATCCAGTCACACTCTGGTTTATTTTGATACACATTAGCAGTATGGCTTATTGTGTAGGATGGGGAAGGAGGGTGCATCCACATTCACTACTGAAGCCTCCTGGACTGGGCTGAAGGTGTCCAACTCTGTTGTATATGGAGATTCAAGTTGCAATTATTAACACATAATATGTTAAAACCTCATACCATGGATCTAAACAACAACCTGACGGTCGTAGGTGGCTCCAGACTGTGCTTTATTTGGAGGCTACAAAATCCTGAAGCCACGTTTGGATTCTGGACTGTAAACAATAAAGTCGATATTTGGTTTTGTTTCTAACCAGGTGGACTATGACAACCATCCTCTGTTTAAACACGGCAAGACCGGCAGGAGGCAGTCTCCTGTTAGACTGTTCACTAACATCTGCCCCAGAGACATTGTCCTGCCCAAAGAGGAGGGCTACAGGTATCATCGCACATCCCACAGCAGTGCTCAGCTGGATCCTGAGTGACATGATGCAATTTGTGCAATGACACAATAAGCTCACAAAAAATTGTATTGCCTTTATTAACTTCAGTAACACCTTGAGGGATTTCCTTACTTTTTATCCATTAAACAAGACCTCACACTGCAATTATGATCACACAGATGGTCAAAATTTTAAAGATTATGTGTTGTAATCTGAAACTAGTTGGAGTGGAAGAGGCACCCAAAACATAGCAAGGCTGCAAATCTGATGTCTTGTTTTATGATGTAAAATTTGCCCACAATATCACTGGAATTAATATACCTCCTTAATTCTGAGCTTTAAGGACTGACGTCTTTGTATGCTTTCTATATTTACACTAAGTAATCTTCCTTTCTGCTTCTTCTTCTTACCCCTTTTGAACATGACCAATGCTATTTATGTTGTTTAATAGTTGTTGTTTTTTTTCTTTTTTTTTCTCTTGATTCTGTTTTGCTTGTTTTGATTTGTCTTTTTTTATTATTATTGTTATTTTTATTTTCTTGTTTTATGCTGTATGATTTATTGTGTTTGACTCTTTGTTTCTTTTAACATGTTCAATAAAATTTGATTCATTCATTAGGTTCTGCTCTGTGTGTCAGAGATACGTCTCGTCCGCCAACAAACACTGTACCAAATGCAATGCTTGTCCCTCAAAGGTATAAAACCAAATATTTATGTATTTTTTCTGTTGCTCTTCTCGAAATTGCTGCTCTAAATTTCCATATATTCAGTTCTTTTTTGTGTCTCCAGGATGGTCGTGAATGGAAACACTGCTTAACATGTGAGAAATGTGTCAAACCATGTATGTAAATTTAAAGATATGATGCAAATTCATCAATAGCTGCATGGCAAGACTAACAAAAAGCCCTCACATTACAACTTTTTTTTTTTTTTTTGTATTAACATTTAATGTGGAATGTTTTGTGGGTTTTTTTTTTTCTCCTAAGCATGGAAACACTGCCAAATCTGTGGTCACTGTGCCCTCCCAGACCACCCATGTGGCCAGGGACAAAGACAGGAGGGCTGTTACAACTGTGGCAGCCTGCAGCACAAACTGAAAAGCTGCCCTCTCAAAGACTTGCGTAGGATGAGAAGGTGAGTTTTAAAATAGTTAAAATTTAAACCGCTTCTGCCAATAACTAATTTAAACATGCAATATTTGCATGTCTTAACCTACTTTGTGTGTGTGTCTGTGTTTTGCCCCCCTAGCTGTGGATCTAAAGCCAAGAGTGGAGGCAAAAATCTATCTCATGACCCGCCCTGCAAGCCCAAAGCTAAAAAGAAATCTGGAGCAGCACGCAGAGCAAAGAAGGCGGCAGCGGGTCAGTCAAC
Organism: Remorina albescens; assembly: GCA_034769265.1. Classification (NCBI taxonomy): domain Eukaryota; kingdom Metazoa; phylum Chordata; class Actinopteri; order Carangiformes; family Echeneidae; genus Remorina; species Remorina albescens. The sequence goes on along the minus strand of CM068495.1, from coordinate 3,739,572 downwards.
ATGACAGCTCACTGATTCTTGAAACTTTGGCAAAAACATGTGCTCAAACAATTCTCATTCTGTTTGAAATTTTCATGAATAAAAAGAATCAAGGTTATAATCAGGGGGTCCTTTGCACATATGTAAGGTTCTTTTATAGGCTTATTTTTAATTTTTATTTATTTAATGATTACATGCTGGCCCATAGGCTACAAAATCAGTGGTCCTCGGATAGGAGATAGTCAGTCATTTCAACTTGATTTAAAAAAACAAAAAGTAATAATTGAATTTAATAATATCTTTACCACATAAAAAAGTACATTGTAATATGTATTAAAAACTACAAACATTGAGTTCTGGACAATATTTAATATTACTCTGTGGTTGCTCAAAATGTGTCCCACATATTCGTCACCACCATCAGATATTTATAAAAAGCAATAAAATCGGGCAACTGCAAGGTCAACTACATTCCTTAGGTGCCCATTTTCAAACCTTCAGCTCTACTGCATGCATCAAGATCACTCAAGCTCCTGTAAGTTAGCTATTTCCTCTTAAACTTGTTGATATTTTTGGACACTGCTGCTGTCACAGCCATAACATGTCAACACCGTCTCTTTTGTAAAAAAAAAAATGTTAGATTAGATTATGACATAAATGTATACTTTTTAAGAAGAGGTCTGAAGTAGCGAGCAACAGAGGGGAAACAAAATGACTAATGTGAACAACTCATGCATATCATGTGAAAGAGTAGGTTTTTGTCACCACCGTCAGGTTTTCTTTCTGACGTTGGTGACATACAATTTGACGGTGGTGACAAAAGCCTCCAAATGGCCCTCAGTGGAGGCTAGAATATAATTGTTGATCACAATAAATACCAATATGACCTGTGATGTTTCATTAAACCTCTTTTGTATTTTTATTTAATTCCCCCTATATTTCTTCCATATCGTCCAACCCTATATGGGATGAGTTGTGCCTTCCCTCTCTTTCTCATTCACTATTATGCCATGTTCATTTGGCTTACGTCATTTGGGATGCACATATTATACTCTATAATATAATACTCTACTACCTACCTACATAGCACATAGTATACAATATCCCTTGTAGGTTATGCATCTCCAATAACTAAAGCCAAATTAAAGGCATGACAACATTTAACCAATTCCAACATTCACAACATTCCCCCCAGTTTCATCGTCATTAAATTTCAACTTTGACTTTATGTATTTTAGGAAGTTATGGCTAGGCAGCAGCTATCAGTGGAGGAGAGAAGGAGAAGAAACGGGGAATATTAAAGGAAGCAGAGAGAGAAAATACACAGTGAGGCAGAGTTAATGGAGGAATACCTCAGAATGGAAAGGCAAAGATGGAAGAAGAGGGTGGAGGAAGGGAAGATAAAAAAAATATCAAAGACTTGAATGAAAGAGAAAAGAGAAGTCAGAGAAAGGCTTGGAAACCTAGACAATATCTGATCCTTATATCCAATATACAGTTTATAGTCTAGTTTACAGAAGAATATGATCTATATTATTTTATGAGTAGGAATCTTATTGATAGAACTGGTAATGATTTCTGTTTTACTCATGATTATTAAGGGCTACTTTTATTAATAATAGTCTACTACTAATTTAACTTATATGTTTCTCATTGAATGTTTGCCACAGTGCTCACAATTGTCATTTGTTATCTGTTCACGTCCAATATAGCCTACAGTTTACAGTCCAGTTTACAGAAGAATATGGAAAATGTTATCACAGTGCTCAGGATTGTTATTTTTTGGACCATATAGTTAAATAAAGTTGTTAAGCAAGACGCCATTGACTTGAATGGTATAAATTTTGGAATTTTATGCTGTGATGAGGCCACTGTCACCACTGTCAGATTAGTGTCACCACCGTCAGAGGGAGTTTTATTTGTTTTAAAAAAATATATGCTTACAATGTTTCTTAAGTGCTGTTGATTTATTAAAATACCAATCTCTTTTCATACAAAAATATGTTTGTTAAATGACAAAAAACATAGCTTTTTCTATTTAGGCTTAAAGTAAACGTATGATGTTAGATCTTTTAAAGGAGTACACGTACAACAGTATAAAAAAATGAACAAAATAGATATTCAACATTTAACAGCATATATGTATACTAAGGATGCCAGATAATGATTTTAAAATTCTAAATACATATTAGACCATATAAATAAAAAATAATTTGCCTTTTATTGTCTGACGGTGATGACAAAAACAAGGTCATAACTGAAAAAAATACACAATCAGGAGGTTGCACCGCTACATTGCTGAACAGCCAAGACCTGGGTCTATAATGATATACCTTCAGATTTTGTAATTTAAGTAACCTTCTATTTTCAGAATTAAAACCTGTTTTATCCAAATTCTCAAGAATCTGTGAGATGTCAGCTGTGAAATCAGAAGCTATATTTGTTTTTTCATCTGTACTGGGCTGGTCTCAAAAAAGGATATAACAATACTCTAAGGGCCCTTGTCCAAACCAAAAAAAGCTAAGCTCAGACCGACTAACAACTGGCATCTGTCTGCAGAGGAAAAGGCTACAATCACAATGCAGATTCATTGTCAAGTGAATACCTGTATTCATCGGCTCCAGCTCTGATGAGCATTGAGGTTAACAAAACACCTGGGAGAACACGCTAGTTTTCTCCTGTGTACACTCTGCTGTCACCTGTGGCACTGTTTCTGCTGTTAAAGCAGAAACACAGCTACATCCTCTTCTGACTATGAAATAACTTAAAAAAAGCACATGTGCTGATTTGAAGCGTCATATACAGACTCCAGCTATTTTTCAGAGCATCAACCCAGAGATGAGATGGGACAGATCCATTTTTATTTGTTGTCAGGACAGCTAGAAACTCATTTTCCCTCTCCTCTGTAAGTACAAATGATGACAGCTCCGTGCAATTGTGGATTCTCAGTCTGAACAGACAAACAAATTCAAATGACAGTGAAAAATGGGGCAATCGGTTTTTATTAGCAGGTTTACTTGCTGTTAAAAAACCCAGATGTACCTACTAATTTTGGTGTTAAAGAGTATTTTCTTCTCTCTAAACAGCCTCTTATCTTGCAACAAAAAACATTACAATAAAAGCTGCAGGAATAGATTTCAGGCAACTTGAGAGCAGTAAAAGAAGCTGAAAACATGTGAGACATAGTGGATTAATAAAGTTGTTGAAGCCAACGTACACGTAGATTTTAAACTCATTGTTCTTCCGTGGAGGAAAAGCAGTAAGAAAACAGCCAGTGACCATAATGGATCCTTTAGCAGCTGGAGAATCGCTTAGAAGAGCTAACGATAGTAATTCCGAACAATAAACACAGCTCTAAATGAATGCTCATGCTGCTCCGGGCCTGTTGGATGTTGCCTATATTAAATGAGTGAATAAGGTCTATAACTTTTTCAAAACAGTTTCAGTGATCATAGTGTTCTATCAATGTGTTGGCTGCTTTGACAGCTTCTTCCTGAAACACGGTTAAGTTATATTCCAGATGGAACTGGCATTTTACCAGCTGGCATTGTTTTCACTGGGTGTGTGCTTTCGTGTGCAGCAGGAACAGTTTTGACTACTTGGCAGGTGTTTGTGTTGTTTGTGTGCCCGTCAGATTGTTGTCACTGTTCCAGAACCACAACCTCCAAGATAAAGTTAGGAATCTTTACTGATGGGTAGTTAGAATGAAATAAAGGCCAAGCTGGAATATGGGTGTGGCTTAACCCAAGCACTCATGAGTCTAAATGTCAACAGTGTCAAAGCTTGTTCGTCTCCAGTTCAGATTCTTGGTTTTGACATATTAAATCCTGACTTGACTGAAAGATATGAGCTAAAAACAGCAAGCAGTTTTTTTATGGTGTTGCAAAGTGAGTTCAGTTTTGGCCACGTGATGGCAGTATTGTTAAAGTTATTCTCATGATGCCTTCTACTATTTAAAGGCGAGAGTGCCAAAAGACCTGTTTTAATGGTTATTGTTACCCCCGGAGATAACATGTCAGTAAAGATTGTGTTGATATTTCACAACAATTGTGTCTACAGTGAACCAGACATGAACCTCTCAGCGTAACAGGTCCAGTACACACCCACAGAGTGTCTGATATCTTCCAGTGAATCCGTGGGTGCCTTATAAAGTAGATGGATATGTATACAGTACATATCAGTACAATCGTGTGCTGTATATGTTACTGTGGTCACAAAAAGAGAGGTCAACACACACAGCTTCTTCCAGTGGTGGTTTCCATAGTCTGAATGGTGACGACAACCAGTGACAGGAACTCTTACCCCTCTGTGGATGTATATATTGACTGATTTCACACTTTTATTAGGAAGGTCACGTGAATACTGGTATTTTGTTGTCTTATGTTGTTTGTCTTGAGCACAACATACACAATGATCAGCCATTACATTATGACCACTGACAGACAAAGTGTTGAACATTTGATTATCTGCGGCTAGGGATGCAGCGATTAACCAAATTTACTATTAACCGCGCTTTAAAACTTCACGGTTAATTTAATCCCAGAGGCTCCGCTACACCAAGGGGGATCACCACCCAGCTTCACACGCCAAAGTAAAGGTAACACGTAATAACTGAGTTAAATTAGGTTAGTGGCACTGTATTATTTTATTACTGTGTTATTTCTGACAGCAATAAATAATAATAATAATAAATGAAATCTCTAAAGAATGCTCATGTGATTTTATGCATTAGTTCATTAGTAGTGATGTGAAATTAATTGATGCATAATAATCGTGAAACCGTGATTATTCCTCAGACTATAATCGTACAAACAAAATCTATAATCGTTGCATCCCTATCTGCGGCTAGGGGTCACTTTACCCTCCAGCCATGCAACCTAAAAAGTTACACAGTAGACGTTATCTACCAAGTTTGGCCATGCAACAGACGGTTTCAAGTAAATTGCGGAAACTGACAATTATTTACCTTCCAGGGTTGCAGCCTAAAATGCTGAGAACATGTTTGTTTTGAATGAACGGGGCTGTACAATGAATGCATCGAGAAAAAAGTTTCTAACATTGGCTGCTAAACTTGGCCACAGAACGTCAATAAAGCATTGGCTCCTAATTTTGGCCACGCACCATCAACAGTGGAGGACTGTTTCTGAGCTACTACTATCACCTATTACAGTGAGCATAGTCTTTATTGAGTGACATATATAATTAACTGAGGTTGTGCTGATTGTAATTATCTGGAGACTTAAAAAAAAAAAACAATACCAAGGTTATAAACCCTGGAACCAGAAGGTGGGTTTTACTGTTTTTCTGAACATGTTGAGTTTTAAGGGTAAAAGAAAAGTGGTCCCAAAAGAAAAAGATGGCCTGCACACTTTAATACCTGGATTATAACAATCCCTCAACAAGAAATACATTTGTGTCATGTAACTTGTGCCAATGTCAGTTCTAATGTGATTAAAATCTGCTGTCATCATTATCTGCATATAAGGGTCTGGTAAAAAAAAATCTCTGTTCTCTTAACTGCAACATTTAATGGATAGTTTCTGGAAACTCTTGTGACAGTCTGTATGAAATACTTCACTAGCTTGGCATGAATATAAATGCAGCTGGATACAGAGTGTAAGGTTTGTTTTAAATATGTGGCGCAAGACAGCTAAGCTTAATGGTTGTGCAAAAGTATATTAGTGAGGAAAATTTTGTAGGGAGATGAATGGAGAGGATGGTGCTGGGGCAGGACAGAGAAGTAAGGGCTGAGGTTGAGGGCACGGAGGAGATGGTTGCTATGCCATGGCTGGAGGGAAATGGAGGAGCTCCAGCACCTTCTCACTTAAAAAAAAACAATTAAGTTTATTAATCTTGACACATTATGTTTGTGTCAGGAAAAAGTTAAATCAAAATGAATACCTAATTAGCCATAGGAAGAGTTCAAAGGAAATGGATCCAAAAAGCTGATGGTAAATCATTATCAGGAAAACACAAAGTGCTTTGAAAAGGCATTATTTGGCCTCTGTATAAATAGGAGTGGGATGTGGACCACCATCAGGGTTTTTGTTGGCGTAAAGTCTGGGAACTAAAATGCAGAACTCAGAAGCAATGAACTGACCAAGACAGGAGTTTATTAACAAAATCTGTTTGTGGACATGGTTCAGATTTTGATCACAGTGAAGTTAGATAATGGCACAAGTTGAAATACAGTTGGTTTATTTTTTTTGGGTTATGAAGGACCGATAGAGAGAGAGAGAAAGATGGGTGGGTGGGGGCAGAAGGGCAGAAGTAGTCAGCTTCTGTGGGTCATTGTATGTAAGACAGAAAAGCTAACAAAGTACTTAGTTAGTCAAGCTCCACTTGAGGTAAACAAGATGTTGCCAGGGACACAGGACAGCAGGCTGCAAAGCACAACACAGCTCTCAGAGCAGGAACATCGAGCACCCTGTAAGAGTGGAACAGCTTGGAAGAAGACACCAAGAGGTTCTCTTCACTGACTGCACTCTGCAAAAGCAAAAGTTCCTCCTGTTGTTTTCTGATTGTATGACCAGCTGGTCTGTCTGTGTATATTCTCATTCATCCAGGTCATGAGGCAAAACTCAGAAGCAGACTAGTGAGGACTAGTCAGACCGATGCGTTGAGAACTGATGAACTGATGAAGCCCCTTGGATAAGAGGCGAAACGTCCTATTAGACAAATCAAAGTCCAGTTGCGTATGATTCAATTTGTTGGCCGGATATAACCATCTGGTCACATACTCGCACACAAAATTATGTATATTCACATATCCAGCCATGGCATCAGCTCAGGAGGCAGATGAAAACGTCTCCCTCTGCCCCACATTGTGCTTTAGAGCAAAGGAAAGCTTGTTCCTGACAACCAGATGTTCACTCCAGTTCGATTATTGAATCTGGACTGAGGTCCACATTTTAAAAAAAATTAGAGCCTCTCAAAGAAAGGAAAGACAAGATCAAATTAATATACAACTGATAATGGCAGCATTCAACCTTCTGCTGGGATTGGCTCCAGCACCCCCCACGACCCGGAAACGGATAAGCAGCAGAAGATGAATTAATGAATGTCCCTTCTGACAGTGAAGATGGTAAACATCACCCTGAATGTTTCTGCCTTTCCCATAAATGACAGCTCCACCTCTATCACTTTAAACCTCCTTTACTCCTCCCAGGCCCATCTGGTCCATCCAAATAATGCCATATTTTAATATTCAGAAGTAAAAATGTGGGTGATTGAGATTATGTATGTGTCAGTCCAGAAGCAGCTGCCTGTTTTTATTAGTGTGGCAAATATAAAAACAAAAGAGTGTCTTAGACACAAACAGCATTTTGGCCCTTCATACTGATCGACCATGACATTATGGCCATCAGCTCAGATGTAGCTGCAGATTGTGAGGTGGAGCCTCCATGGATCAGACCCAGGTTTAGGTCTGTGCTAAGTGTAAAAACCAACATCAACATAAGTTAAGGACCGAAGCTTCCCTGGCAAAACCTCAAAAGCATTACGCAGTCTCCACCAGCTTTTCCTCTTCCCATAATGCATCCTGATGCAATGTCCTCCCCAGGTAAGAGACACACACACACCCACCCATCCACATGACATAAAGAAAACTTGATCCATCAGACCTGACCACCTTTTTCTGTTGCTCCACGATCCAGCTCTGATGCTCATGTGTCAAATCAAACCAAATCAGATTTATTTGTATAGCGCCAAATCACAACAAATTTACATCAAGACACTACATATAGAGCAGGTCTAGACCAAACTCTTTATAAAATTATTTAAAGAGACCCAACAGATCCCCCGATGAGCAAACACTTGGTGACAGTGGCAAGGAAAGATTTCCTTTAACAGGCAGAAACCTCGGGCAGAACCAGGCTCGGGGGGCGGCCATCTGCCTCGACAGTGTCCACTGTAGGGTCTTTTGGTGGTGGACAGGGGACAGCATGGACACCCTGATTGGTCTGCAGCCACACAGCTACACAGCTCTTTGTCTAACGAACTGTGATGCTCTTGTGTTTTGATAGCTTTCTATTAGAACCACATGAAACCTTTTCAGTAGTTTGAGCGGCAGTAGCTCCTGATCTGATAGATCAGAACACACATTCTTCACTCCTCATCAACATCAGTGAGCCTTGACCTCTCACCCAGTAGGGCAGTCGTTTTCCTTCCTTGGACCACTTCCAGGACCATCCCACAGAGGTGCAGTGCTGGAGATGCTCTGACTCTGAAGTAACAGTTTGGTCCTCAAAGTCTCTCTCATCCTCACACTTGACCATTTTTCCTACTTCAACATCAGCTTCAGGACTAAATGTTCACCTCTTTCCTGATATATTCACCCACTGACAAATACCATGGTAACAGAAACAATGTTATGGCTGATGTTTGTGAGGTTAAGATCAACTGGTATGATTTTCCTCATGTGATACTACAAAGTCTTTTCCCATGTGAATTTTTACACAGGAGAAATTTAGGTTCAGCATTTTCCTTGTCTTGTTGTTGTCCTTGACAACAACAAGATAAGATAATACTTGATTGATGCCCATTGGGGGAATTCAAATGCCACAGCACCACAAGGCAAGCGAACAGGTGACAAATAAAGAAATTAAATATGACACAGAGGGCAGGCGTCAAAAGACATTAAATAAGACAGAGACAACAATAAGACATAAACTGCTACAAGAACAAACTGACAAAAGTTGCAGATAAAGTGACCAGAACAGTGAACACTGTGTGTTGTCCAAACTGCTGTTGTACAGTCTGATGGCGGTGGGCATAAAAAAAGCGTCTGAAGCGTTCAGTTCTGCACCAGGGTGGGATGATCCGCTGGCTGAATGAGCTGCCCCTCAGCCACAGCTTGTCGTGCAGAGGGTGAGAGGGATGGTCCAAGATTGCACATCCTTCACCCTCCTCTCCGCCACTGTTTCAAAACAGTCCAAGTTCAAACCCACCACCGAGCTGGCTTTCCTCACCAGCCTGTTGAGCCTGTTGACCTCACCAGTCTTGGCACCGCCCCACCAGCACACTACAGCAAAAAAGAGCGCGCTGGCAACCATAGACTGGTAGAAGGTCTTGAAGAGCCTACTACAGACACCAAAGGACCTCAGTCTCCTCAGGAAGAACATCCTGCTCTGTCCTTTTTTGTAAAGGGCATCTGTGTTATGAGTCCAGTCCAGTTTATTGTTGATGTGGACCCCAAGGCACTTGTACGAGTCGATACTTGACTGTAGCAGTGGATGTGAGGGGAAAGAGCTCATGAGTGGGTCATAGCTGTTATGGCCTGATGAGCTAGTGGACCCCAAAAAGAAGGAGACCCTGATGAGAGTTTCCACAAAAGATTTATACTTGGCAAAAAAACAAAAACAAAGGGCAAACAAAGAAGAGCTGGCTCAGTTCTGCAGGCGGAGAGTGGCAGGAGACAGTGACTGGACCGCTCTGTCTGGCCATTGGACTGAAGGTGGTATCCTGATTCAAGACTGGTGGTCATCCCCAACAACTGGCAGAAAGGCCTTCCACACCTGGGAAGTGAACTTGGGCACTGTCTGAAACCATATCTTGAGATATGCCATGTAGGCGGAAAACATGCTGGATGAGTTTCCACAGCTGAAGGGAGCTCGGGGAAAGGGACAAAATGCACTGCTTTCAAAAGTTGGTCTACAATGGTTAAGATGGTGTCGTTACCGTCAAATGGGGGAAGTCCTGTGATGTGTGACCAGCAGCGGTGGGGAATGGGTAGGGGGTGCAGCAGAGGTGAGTGGATTTGTTACAGGCACAGACAGAGCAGGCTGTGATGCATTCCCTGGTATTGGCAACCATGGATGGCCACCAGAACAGCTGTTTCATCAGGGCTAGAGTCCGATGAACTCCGGGGTGACAGGCCAATTTGGATGAGTGCCCCCAATGCAACACAGGAGACCTCACAGTAGGAGGGACGAACAGTCGATCAGGAGGACATCCATCTGGGGCCGGGTGTTCCTGGAGGGCCTCTTGGACCTTTTGTTCCACCTGCCATGTGACTCCTCCCACCACACAGGAGGGGGAGTGGATAGTGTCCATAGCTCCTTCTTCCTCTGCAGGGGAAAATTGCCATGAGAGGGCGTGAGGTTTTTGGTTTCCTGACCCAGGCTTGTAGGTGAGGATGAAGTTGACTCTCCCAAGGAAGAGAGCCCACTGAGTGTGGTGGGCGTTCAGCCTGCGAGCTGAACGCAGATACAACAGGTTTTGATGGTTTGCCCAAAGGGATGAAGGGGTGGACTGCTCCCTCCAGCCAGTGCCGCCACTCTTGAAGCGCCATGACTGTTGTTAGCAACTCTCAGTTTCCCAAGTTATAATTTCTGTCAGCAGGGGAGGGGAGAAAAAGGCACATGGGTGTAGCTTTTGGTCCGCAGGTGGGCGCTGGGAGAAGACGGCCCCCACCCCCGATTCCACCATAAACTGGAGGTTGGGATCTGGATGGATCAACACAGGAGCATTAATGAACATGGTTTTCAGTTTATGAAAGCTGCCTGAGCCCACTCAAAAGGTTTTTTGACTGAGGTTAACTGTGTGAGAGGGGCAGCAATGCGGCTGTAGTTCCTAATGAACATCTTATAGAAATTTGCAAAGCCTAGGAACCTCAGCAGCTGCTTCCGAGTGGAAGGAACCAGCCCGTCCTCCACAGAATTCTACTTTGCGGGGTCTGGTCTGAGCTGCACCTTCTGCACCAGGTACCCTAGGAAATTCACTGTAGCGCATGAAATTCACATTTTTCTGCTTTAACATAGAGTCTGTTTTCCATCAACATTTTGAGCACTTCCCTGACACGACCCACATGCATTTGTTAATCAAAAAGGCATAACCAAATACTCAAAATGACCTAGGTGTATGTTAAATGCAGTCTTCCAAGGTGGAAGGTGTTTAAGTCTTAAGAGAGAAGCTCCCGGAAGTAAGTTTATGGCACAGTCATACAGTCGTTGAGGAGGTGAGAGCAGGGTCTTTACTAAAACTTCCCGTAGGTCATGATATTCACTCGGAACACTTTTTAAGTCCGTTTCTTCTGGCGGATTTGGGGTGGCAGGTCTTTTTTCAGGAACTGCGGAGAGCAGGCAATGTGCGTGGCAGTAGTTACTCCCACTGCGAATGGAAGTAGTGGACCAGTCTTTGTGAAGGCTGTGTGTTTTAACCAGGGGAGGCCGAGAACAGTGAAAGATAATGGGGATGAAATAACATACAGTTCAAGTAATTCATTGTGATTCCCCAAAACTGTCAATTTAATGGCTTCTGTCTTGTGTGTGACTGCCTCTAGTAGGCTGCCGTCTGTGGCCAATATCTGTTTAGAGGCTGACAGTTCAACTAGGGGAAAGCCATGGAGTTGGACAAAACTCGAGTTAATGAAATTACCTTCGGCATCAGAATCCACCTGCACTCCAACTGGAATAGTTTGTTGTGACCAGTGCAACATACCTTTCACTTGGGTTCAAGAAGAGAGTGTGGAGGTTTGGTTCAAAAGTCCCCCCTGACTGCTGATGAGCCCTTCCTTTTGGCAACTCCAGGCAATGGGCAAGGAAATGTCCTTTTTGAGCGCAGTAAATGCAGAGCTGGTGACGAAGACACTGCTGTCCCTTGGCGGGGGCTAGTTGGGCTCTTCCCAGTTGAATGGTCTCTTCTTGGGATTCAGGAACCAAGGCAGTGTAGGGGGAGTTGGGCGCAGTTGGTGGAGAAGCGGATTCCAAGGGAGTGGCCCCAGCATGACCGCTAGGTTAGGAAGTAAAGGGCCAGGGCCTCGGTCTCTCCTTTATTCTATTATCCAGTCAGATAGCTGGCTGAATAAGTTCATTTAATGAGGGAGCCTGATCCCAAACTGCCAATTCATCTTTTATTTCTCCTTATAATCCTTTTCTGAAAAATGGCTTTGAGCGCAGAGCTATTCCAGCCACTTTATGCGGCTAGGATATGGAAAGTCACCGCATACTGGGAAACTGGCTGGCTGCCCTGACGTAGGTTGAGCAACTGGTTTTCTGCTTCCCTACCTTTTACTGGATGATCAAAAACATTCTTCATCTCATCAGAAAAACTACTAGAATTGCAAAAGAGTTCAGGGTTTTGGCTGTAGACGGCAAAGACAACAGGCTCATAATAAGCCTTTTCAGTAGCATATGTAGCTGGTTGCTGGTCAAATACTAGAGAGCACTGGTGTCAGCTGCCGGCGTCAGTGGAGTGGGAGGCTCTGTGGATGGAGTGGGGAGGGTGAGCTGGTCTGCGTTGGTATTCAGCTGCCCGCTGAGCTGTGCCAAGCTGGTGTTGAGTTGTTGTAGGCAATCCATGACCTGCTTCAAGGCTGTTTCGCACTGACCAACCAGGGCTCCTTGTTTTGAGAGCACTTGCCTCGTGTGTTTGTACCCAAAAAGGACAAACATAGAAGAGCTGGCTTGGTTTTGCATGTGGAGAGTCGCATGAGACAGTAACTGGAGGCTTGGAGACTCAGAGCTGGAAAAAAAAAAAAAAAAAACAGAAATGGATTTTAGGGAACAAAGGCAAAAGGTTCTGAGAAAGATTGAGAAAGAGTGTGGCGTGGCTCTATCGAACGAAACGAAAACTACTGGCACTGGAGTTCTTCCTCTTTTTTGGGCTTTTAAGGCAGCTGGCATCCTGTTAGTTGCATTACTGCCACCTACTGGGACTAATTATATCTATTGTTTAAATTCTCCTTATCAATCCAGTTCTTAAAAGAAATTCAAATAAATATCTTCAGCCTTGCCCACTCTCACCACACTCAAGAATACTTGAGATCCGTCCCTATCAGTCCAACTTTTCCCATCCCTGTCATCAAGTTCATTCTTTTCTGATTATAACTTAATAATAGCATGTTTTATTGTTTCAACTTGTTGACAGATATCACACACATAATTTTCCAATTATATAAAGTGCCCCGTTTAAATTACTGCGTCCTATTCTGATTCTATTCATTGCTACCATTAGTCTTCTATTCCCTCCTCTGTATCTCTCAATACCCACTCTATTTTGTATTGTATGAAGATGTCTTCCCTTTGTTTCCTGATCCCAGTATTGCTGCCATTCAACATTGATTTCCTTCCATACAATATTCTTTCCCTCTGATTTAGAAAGTTTTATCGTGATGTCTATTGTTTCTTTTTTAACAGCTTGTTTATCCAGCTTATCCACTCTTTCATTTCCAAAAATGCCCACGTCTGCAGGTACCAAAATGAATATGACCTCAGTGCCTTCTCTTACAACTTTTGAGTGTATCTCCATTACTTTGAACACCAGACCCTGACGATTACAGGATGAACCAATTTTTAGACTAACCAAAGCTGCTGCTGAGTCACTACAAATCAGGGCTCTTTTGTTTTAGTTTGTGTAATCCATTCTAAGGCCATCCAGATAGCATATAACTCCACTGAATATACACTTAAGTGATCTGATGTCCTTCTGCTTACTCCAACTCTATGGCAGGGAACTGAGATTGCAGATTTTAGATGGATTTTAGATCCATCTGTATACACCTGTACATATTCTCTGTATAACTATAAAACTCATTTATTAGGTCCATACTGTTCTTTTTTGACTTAACTTGAAGTAAATTCAAATCTACTATCAAAGGTTCTAGCACCCACAAAGGGGTCCTAGGCCACTCCACCGTCCGACATAACTCCATTCCATATATCCCCAATTCTCTTGCTGTTGTGTCCACTATCCACCTGAAACTTGATTTTGCAGTTCCTTCTCTTTCCCAGCAAGTTTGTAGTACCTTTTTAGTTGGATGATTGTCACTGTGCCCCCTCAAACTTATCCAGTAATTCCCTTTACGTTGCTTCCTGCATAAACACAAAGGCATTTCTCCTGTCTGGCACTGGAGTGAAAAGTCTGAGGTGGCTTTTGAGGTGAGGGTGATGAGTTGATTGAAGCCAGGTGTGCCTTCTGCACCTCAGAGAAAAGTAGGTCAGTCCCACCTCCATCACTCTGCAGCCCTGCAGGTAAACTAAGGAAGCAAGAACAATTCGAAAACAGCCAGCACACACAAAACATAACCTAGGCCAGAACAATAGCAGAACTGGGAGAGCTCAGAGGAACCATATTTATTTCTGTGGTGGTAAAAAGTTGACAAAGATCTTGGAAAAAGAGTCTGCGCACGTCAGCTGTCTTTTCTTGAGTTTAATAGCATTCAGTTAATGGACTCACACACATACGACTGAATAGTCAGTTAGAGAGAGCCCTGAGCTCTCAAAACATATAGGTTATATAGTGTTCCTGAAAAGCAAGGGTTAGTAGAGAAAATATATGGTGTTAGCATCATTCTCATAACAATCTGTCCTGCTGAGACATAGCCACCTTGAAAAGTGACATCACATTAGCAGAACAGTCAATGTCAGAATTTTCCCATCACATTCCCCCCTTTTTAGCATTTTTATGCTAAACCATACTTGATGGAAAATTCAACAAGACCTTATAACCTTATAACCCAGAAGGATATAGAAGGAACATACAGCTTTTCTGTTTTGGTTATAAGCTGCAAACTAATACTTTTCCTTTCAACATTGAGAGTCTGTGGTTTAAAAGATCTGATTTATCTGGAAACCTTGTGAAAACTTTCAGATAACTATTCCCAGTTGAGCTATTTTGTTTTCCTGGCTCTTGCACTTGGCCACCAGAGTCCTACTCATTTTCAGGTTAGTCATCCAATTTGAGAGTGTCACCTGGGATGCGAGCGCAATGACTACTGATCTCTGAGGTCTGACCAATTTACTGCCACGTAAAGAGAGTGAGAGTAAAATGATACCTAGAATTCAACGTCTTGTCGTGGCTGAGAGAAAAGAGGCAGGGGAAAGATGGATTGTCGGGTGGGTGGGTGGTGGATCATTGGAGGCTGTTAATGTCCCTGGTGAGGGACATGGAGCAATTACTATGATTACGTCTCATTTTCCTTCGGTCACTTTATAACACTCTTTTTTTTTTTCTCCTTCCTTTCCAGTTCCAAAAAAGGATAGTATTGACGCCAGGAGAAGGAGGGTGGGGTGCAAAACAGAAGAGAGAAACCACAGGAGGAAACCCCCGTGGTTGACTCCATCACTATATGCGCATGAGTGTGTGTACTGAAGCTGCTGAGGTCACAGGAGAGCTGGAGGGACTTCTTTCCACTGCTATGGGGTGAGTGCTTGAGCAAGGATGGGGGTTACTGTTGCCGACAGACCACAACAAAATCTTTTGTGAGTTTTCCAATGTGTTGGAGTGTGTATGTGTGTGTGTGTGTGTGTGTGTGTGTCTGTGTCTGTGCTTCCTGTATGAGGCAGAGTGATGTAGTGGCAAGAGTTGGAACTTTTCCAAAGGAAGTAGGAAGAGGTTTTGTTTGATTCAGCAGGCACTGTTATATTTGATCAGACCTATTACTATAATTATCTACACAATGGAACAATCTGAATATAATTCCTCCGGTAAGACGTGAATAGAAGGGGTAAGGGGTGAAAAAAAAAGACTGCTGCTTCTAAGGGAAATTTTAAGTCTTGGCACAAAGTTCCATGTCAGCCTGGTTATTCCTCCACTTGTGTCCTATATTATTTACTCCAGTAGCATAGCTTCATTAAATAGGTGTCAGACACAGTAATGTCAACTCTCACACTTTGACTCTAATCCCTCAATGTTGCCGCCCACTGAGTCTAACATAAACACGCCATGCCATCACTTTAAAAAAAAAAAAAGGAAAAAAAAGCAGTGCAGATCCCACAGTCCAGCCTTACACAGCACTAGTCCCAACAACGTCGTGGGACTTGTGGGCTGAATCTGAATCACATCCAGGAATTCGAGGGAATGTAGCTCGAAGCCACAGCCAGGAAACCCTAACCTTTGACCCCGCTTTTCGTGAGTGGACCACAATTGCTTGGGTCAGCTGAGGAGATTCGGGATTGTGGACTGGTTAGTTTTTCTTTCGGATTCCTGTGTATTTTGGTGTTCCCCCTCCTCTGTAGCCCATGCTGATGGTTTCTAAGACCTTTTTCATGCTCTCTGTCTTTCTTAATCTTCAATAACATCTAATCTGTTCTGTAGCTTTTCAGCGATCTCTGGGGTGCTCTGCATCTCCAGTTGTTGTACCTGAGCCTGACCAGGAGTTTGTTCTGACTATATAAGGTCTCTGTCTTCTCTGGTTCTGCTCCTCTGACCTCCTTAACAGTGGAAATATCTAGAGGGACCCATTTGCTTTTTTCCCCCCACATATGTCTGTTGCGTTCCTCTGAAATGATGTGGGAGGTGGATGGGACATAGAATGTCGAGCTGCTTTAGCGCTAAGCTTTGATGTCCTCATGATGGAGGAATAAAGGGTTTGGAAGGAAATGAAGTAGAAACTGCCTTTGCAGCTGAAGCTGAGTCAAGTATTTTTTTAACAGTTTTGCCTAAATTTAGGTTGAATGAAAGCTTCAATCTGCACTAAACAATACTTTTTCATGAACAATGGCTAAAATGATCACGTAATGTCCGTCTCTGCACATCTTTGTCACTTGAAAAAGCTTTTGTAGCTTCTTGCAGCTCATTGTTTTGGTTTTTCTAGCCAAAGAATTCTATGAAAGAACTTCCTTTCCTGGAGCAGCAGATGGAAAGCAGGTCTGGAAGTATCTGGTGCAGCAAGTGAGACAAACAGCAGATAAACAGCCAGATACTGATGCTCAGAAACCGATGTGTGCTGCAAGAAATAATGTCATTAATTCAACCACCCTCAGTGTAATTCCTTTGGTCACGAAAAAGAAAATCTATGAAATTAATCTTAAGATTTTATTTTTTCTTTCAACATTGGAACCTATGTTGTTGTTTTCTGATTACACAATGACAATGACCCAATATATATTATTATTGTTTTTGTTGTTGTTGTTGCTATTATTATAAATGATATTAGTAGTATATTGTTTCACAGCTGGTAAAAAATTAAAAATCCAGTTTCTTTTGGTCTCCAAAAACTCCAAAGATAACTTTTCTGCCTCTTAAGCTGCTAAATGTTCCACCATGTTCAACAGGTATTTACTAACTTTATTTGTGAATGAAAGCTGTGAAATTGAAACTAAGCAGTCAATTTGGGAGCTGGAAAATCAAAACATGTGGCTACAAAAGAGGCTGAAGAGCTTAAGTGGCGCGAAGAGTTGGGTGACTGTCAGGTTGTGACAGCTGTTTCATCCATGTTTCATGTGACAAAACTGAAAGTGCAGCTTTAACTGCACTCTCACAGCTTCTACACACTGCCAGGATAACAACGGGGGGGAGAAATATGTTAGTACTTATTTATTAACATCACAGAGTTTATCTTGGCCTTAAACTTTACCTAACCTTGGGTCAGTGTTCACGTGGAGATTTTAGTAAAATACTCAGAGATGATGTCAGTGTTATCAAAGGTGGCTTTAGCACATCATTTGATAAGGAGTTATCACAAATGTTATTTTAACTTTCCCAATTCCATTGTGGCCAAAATTGAATGAATTTTATTCTTAGTCGCTGATAAAAGGTCCCCTTTGGCATTTGGCCACATGTATTTCTCTCTTTCTGCTTTGACTGAGGCCGTGCTACATATCTTACCCCTTACTGGAAATAAGCACAGTGGACGGTCCTGTGTGTTTATACAGGGTTATATTCTCTGTTTCTATTGCTGTATAAAAAAACCCCTTTTGGGTGTAACGATTTGAATAATTGCACCGTTCTTTGGCTAGATTTAGATTACGCCTACAAAACCTGCTTGGAAGTTATTACTTTATAATGGGACCATGTAAGCAAACGTCATGTGCTTTTCATCACCCTCAGAATGACAGTTGCATTATGAAAAAAGAAGGAAGATGTGTAAGGGGCTTGGATCAGTATACAAGCCCTCCCCAATGCCCCAAACCACTAATCACCCCCCTACTTCCTTACTTCTTTTGGTGTGACTGCAGTCCTTTCTCTTAAAGCTACATGAGTCAGTTATTCCCTATGGTCATGACAGTGATGGAGGCAAGTTCCCCTTGTGTTCACCCCAACTTTCCATTTCAGGATGCAAACAATTTCAGCACTTGGTTAAAAATAAACCTTAAAAAAATGAGATGAGATGTCCAAGAAAAACAGTGATCGAGGGAGAGAGAAAGAGGAGCGAGTGTAATGAAGCGACGAGATGTTGAAAAGCTCTTCTATGCTTCATTTAACTCATGTATATTTCTGCTAAATGTGGCTGACTTCACTAGCAACTTCTCAGAAAATATACATTTTCAAAGATGCAATCTTCTTGGTTCTGTTTGGCACTTTAACACCTCTGGGACATTTAAAGCCAGCAGAGCACAGTGTCTAAAATATGACTGACATGGAACAGACCCTGTTGAACGTGGCACCAATCAGGAGATATAACAGCGGGACAGATCTGGCTAATGTGCAGAGTCCAGGACTCGTTTCCGCTGCAGGGGTGAGACGTCAGGCAGCTGACACCTCCTTGTGTTTATGTGAGCTGGGAAATTGATTCAATAAATCTGTGAACAGGTGAGAAAAGGCAGAATTAGAGCTTCAGGAAGAATGTGAATGATTTTCTTATTACAGCCGTGACCTGAGCTGTCTGGAGGCGACGATTTACAATTTCGACTCTGTATATCACTGATCATCAGGGACTGGTGCTACAATAGCTATCTTGTGTTCTCTCTTTCACTAATATTAATCAGTCCAACCTACTTTAAACATTAGGCAAAGTTTCATCTGTAAAGTAAAATGAAATGATGTACCTCCCTGCCTGAGCTAAACCTCAATGATTTCGTGTTGACATCATATTGATGTCAAAGATGATTTTACTAAAAATAACCTCAAGTGAAACTGTTAAAATACGCTTGTTTGAATGATCATACTTCTATGACCACGACGGTATAACAATCTGGAAATCACACACTCTTTGCTTGCCGGTGTCAGTTGCAGATGGGGATAGTCAATGTAATCAGGAAATCCAGTGGACTGTGTGTGTATCTTGTTTGAGCGCTTTACAATCAGTCTTTAATTGTATAGCACTTTTCCTCCAGCACAATTACATAAAACGCTTTACAAGGTAATAAAGCAATAAACATCACTTTCTCTCTCTCCCCCCTCACTCACGCACATACACACAAATTCACCCCATTTCTACAGAGTGGACTAATAAAATCTATAAATTAAAACATAGTGATTAATCAAAGATAATATTACCAGGAATTACAGAAATGTGAATATTATGAATTTGAATTTTTCAGCAGTAACTGATAAAGATTAAATCATTTGAAAAAAATGAAAATGGGACCTTAAATAAAATAAAAGCCAAGACAAAGGAGCACAGAAAAACAATGAAACCAAAAATAAAAGTAGAACCAGAAATATAAATCCAATAAATATAGAAAATGACAGAATAAATGTGTATAAAACAACACTTATCCGTAGGGGTCATGGGGGGTGCCGGAGCCGAACCCAGCCAGCGTTTCAAGCAAGGGCATGGTACACCCCAGGCAGGTTGCCAGTATCGCGCAGGGCCAACATATAGAGATACACAGAGACATAAAACCATTCACACTCACACCTACAGGGAATTTACAGTAACCAGTCAACCTAGATGTGCACGTCTTTGGATGGGGGGAGGAAACTGGAGTACCCGGAGGAAACCAACGCAGGCACGCAGCTATGCTGCGCTGCCTTACAAATTACCAGTAAAACATAAATACATGCTAACATGCTATCCCAATGGGATTACTCCCCTGATTACCCCTCCTGATTAGTATATGTGTGTCTTACAAATCCACAAACTCCTGTCTGTCATGTCCGTGTCCATCTGACAAATATAAGTCCAATAAAAGTTATCCTTTTATTTAAATTTAAACGATATTTAAGTTTTTCAGGGAACTTGTTGGCTATTTGTGGATTCTTAGCTATGTGAGCCTGTTTGGACTGGTCCACGTATAGACTACTGCTGGAAAGCAGGAGTTTCATTTCGTGCACAAACACGTGAAGTCGTGGACGTGTGATGATGGTTGCCAGTTGGCGTTTATCAGACGTGATAAATGTTTCAATTTCATTTGTGGTTCTGTCAAGTAGATAGTCACAGATCTGCTAGTATGGCAACAGGTCCTACCATAGAGCTTTTACAACTGAAGTGAAGGGATGAGAAACTATTTTAGAACTGACTCCAACTGGTCACCATCCGCACTGACTGCTCTATCAACCTTGACTATGTTACCATCAATTATCTGTGTATGCAAGTAAAAAAGAACAAGGCAATTTTGAAGTCAACACAAAAAGAAGAAAAAAAAAACTTACACAAGACTTGAAGCCACAGTGGAAAACGTGCATTTGCAATTTTGTTGTTTTATCAGATTTCTGGTTGACTTTGAAGTTAGCATATGATGTGACCGACTCATGGTGCAGCTAGGTGTAAATACACATGTAGCTGGTGCAAGCAGAGACCCTGATTTAACTGCTTTCGGACAGGATGGCTCTATGGTCTAGATTCAAAATCTGCCATGGTAACCTGTCAGGGTCCATTAGTGTTAAGTGTCTGTTGTTAGGGTTTTAGTTGAGTTTCTGTCTTTATTGTGTCACTTCCTGTTTTATTTTGAAACTCATCCTTTTCCCCTGTCTTGTCTTCCTGCCCGGCCCTGCCTGCTTGATTGCTCTCTCCGCTGTCATGTGTTTCACCTGTGTCTCATTGTCGCCCTCTCCCTCGTGTATATAAGCTGTGCTCCCCATTCCTCTTGTGCCAGTTTGTCTTTTTGCCAATCAGAAGCGTTCCAGCATTATTTCTCCTAGCGACTCCTCGTTGTGATCTCTGCCTGTTTCCTGATTTTGCCTCTGTACCGCTGCCTGATTATCTGACTTCCTGCTTTTGAATAAACGACCACTGAACCTGCCTGATCCCTGACTCCTCCATTGTGTTCGCTCAGTCTGTTCCCTGATATAACCTGCAGTAAGCCTGAGCAGGTGCAGGTTGAGGTGGGTGGACGGAAGACAATCTGACCCCCGTCTGCATCCCATCACTGTTGTTTATTTTAATTTTCTTATACAGAAACCCTTTTTTCCCTAAACGTAAAACTTTGCCATCAGACAAATGTAGACAGCAAGTTTTTAAAAACACATCACTCAGGTTTTGGAGTCTTTCAGTAGAAATGTTTTTGTGGGGTGATATGATGCAAGGTCAAGATAGTGGTGACTGAAGGATCAGTGGGGCCTCCACCTACCCACCATGACGTCACCTGTGAGTCTGTGAATTGCTGTTTGAAGCCTCCAGGCCATCGTGTTTTTTCAAAAAAAAAATTTTTTTCTTTATTGTCTATTTTCCCCTGAATGCAACCAATATTTTTAAAAAAATAGCATTATGTTGTATTGATGGCTGGAAACTCATTAGGACTCATTAGGAAAATGTTTACTGAGGTAATAAGTAGAAGTAGATTTTTCCCATAGAATTCAACACAATCTGACTTTTTTTTTTTTTTTTTACAATTGCTGGAGTCGCTGACTTATGGTCATTCAGTAGAATGCAGGTTTAAGACTGCCTTAATTTTTTTAGTCCCAGGTTTTATCTCCAATTTTATAATCAGTCTATTGGCCTACTGCTGATGTGTCAATCAATCTAATCCAATCGCACAATGTCTTCGGAAAGTTTCCAAACCTCCTGCTAGCTCCTATAACTGGAAAAGTGCTTCACTTTGGGATCCTACACATGTATCCCCACGTTGAACTGAAGAAAATGTTAGATTTTCTCTGTCTTAAAATATTTTATTCCTTTAAATTGGGTACCAGTTTGGGTACGGGTCTTCCTCCCCTCTCCTTGAAAAACATTCATTTCAAGCATTGCTGTTGTGGAGGTTGATAAGTTTGTCAGTTGAACCCATCGATTCTTTTGGAATAAAAACTCCACCAGGTTCGTTTCTGCTTGTTCGCTTACGCCTCTGCAGCGCAAAGCTGACCGACTCAGCATCAACCAGAACAGACCTCCCCAGGCGATGATGATTATGATGGATGCCCAAGACCCGCTCTCCCCCAACATGTTACTTAACACCTACCGCGGGCTATTCATCAGCTGGCTGCCACACGGGGGCTAATGCAGTTAACAGAGCAGGCATGGAGCTCAGCAGGCCAGGGAATAGAGCGTATGGGTGTATATTTTCACTTAATAAAATGCCACTGAAATGTGGTTGCAGCAATTTATTTCCAGGAGACTTTTATGTTACTTATTGTAGATCTTCAATTTTCATGTGTCCATTGAGGCTTGAAAGTGCCCTGTGTGTTGATAAAACCTTAATGTAATAACTTTACCAACATTAAACTGCTGTTGTAAATTGTTTACATTTGCTAAAATATTAGCAAATGCACCCACCCAAAAGAAAATAAGTCCTTTAAGTAATTTAGAGCTGCAGGAGTCTATTCTTTGGCCACTTGGGGGCAGTAGAATAAGCAGGTTTCACAATAACTGTGCTGCCACCTGAGTCTGGGTTCCGTCAATATAGCAGAATGGATTTGTAGCGTTCCTCAGATTAACTGTTTCTGTGGTCTGAACAGTTTAAATTTAAATTTAAATTCCTTCAAAGTGGATCAATAAAGATATATCGTATCTTTTTTTTTTTTTACTTTCTGTTTTTAAGTGTTTTAAGCAAAATTATCTTTAAAAACATCTTTCTCTTTATTTTCCTGGACCACACTGTTTTGCACTTCTTTGCATTATGAATCAGATTGTCTGCTAATGGATCACATCCATGGCAAAAATTGGAGAGTCAAAATCCACATCTGTTTAGCAACAGGAAGAGCAAAGGAAGGTGGCAGATTGTGAATTGATATGTGATATGATTTGGCCTTCACATCATTTGGGGTTGGACATTTTTAAGAATGTCAAGGCCCTGAATTTGGGAAAAGTCAGATTGGTGAGGAAAAAGTATTTAATTTTATGGGTGAAAGGCAAAAATTTTGAGGGGATCTAAACACTAATAATGCTAATATGTTAGTAAACATGATTATGAATATCATTTCATTAATTATCATTCCTTCTTCCCAGCAGACTGAAAGAGCAGTGTGACTGGCGGGCTTGTTAGATGTGTGTTCTTGCTCTCTGTGTACTGAGTGAAGTCCAGTTCCTCTCAGAGTAAACCGATAGATTATCTGCTTGTTTTAGCACTTAACAAAAGGTAAAATTCATATTTGCTGAAGGCAGATTGGATGGGTCATTTTAAACCTTCCATTGACATTGAGACTATCATTAGGAACTAGATTTACAGGCTCAAACACGTAAACACACTCAACGGAGTAGTGTGTTAATGGTTAATGGAATGATGTGATGTGATACGTTGTGGAGATATTCCAGTTTTGTTTGGAGATAAAAGACTCCCCACAACTCTGCTGACTTTATTATCCAATGATTCCCAACTGCTGTGCGTTAACTATGATCCATAAGCACACATAGTCTAGCCTGACGTTAGATAACAATCTGTGCACAGATGGAACGTCTGGATTCTGCTCTGCATGAGGAAAACCTCAAATCAAAAGCGCACTGACTTCAGTTGGAACACATCCTGACTCAACGGTACGATGCATGATTATGCTGTATGTGTACATTGAGGTCAGTATTTATAATAAAAAAATAATCTTTGTTTATTTAGCAAACACCCCCCTTCCCATAATTTCATTAAGTTGGACATTCAGAGGAATGTGAACAGGAAATTTCATGTTGCCATGCAATGACTGGACAAGAACTTGAGTCTACTCTTACTTGCTGCCATGAGGGATTGTTAAAGACAGAGAAATTAGTGTAATTCAAGCTGTGCTCCATTTCCTTTTACTACCAAATAATTTGTCAATCGTGTGACTGCCAATGCTGCCAGTAGATGGTTGCAATGTTTTCCCTCCATTGCCCCTATTAAGGGTGGAGTGAAATTACCGTAAAATATTGGTGCCAGTCTGACTATTGAATTATTGATAATCAGTTTAGAAGTTTCAGGCTCTTACTGTCTTTTCTTCTGTTTAGAGCCTGTGATTCCAAAGATCCATGTGTTTGCACAGCTTGGCTCATAACTTGGGACTAAGAGTCAAGCCATCTCAAATTTGACCCTTCCTTTATCACTCGTTTTCTTACCATTGCTCTTTAGTGTAATGGAGTGTGTTTGTACTGTCTGTGTGCTTTTGTTGTATGTGTTACATATAATGTTACAAAACACTGTGTTTGCAGTTTCGCAAGTTAAATACATAATTTAAGTTTAACAGCCTTTAAAGTGGGAAACAGATTTCACACTTAAGGGAATTGAAAATCATCTAAAACAACATTTAGAGCATGGGACGGTAAAATAACTTTATTCTTTGTGGATCAGCATCTTCATGATGTGGAATGAGGATTGTGTCATTGGAGGTTGTGCTGACTGCCCCACAGGGGTTTTTAGAGGTACGGGGTTTCTTTACTAAAAGCCAGCCAACAAAATGATGGGAGTGAAATGAAAGATCTGAAGGCCTAAAGCAGGATTAGTTGACCAGCTGAGTGGAACAGTAAGTGGTCATACTGTGTTAACTCCCATGTCAACAGCCAATAATCTGCAAGACAATTTTTAGAAGGTCCGACTTTCTCAGCAACTCAGAGTTTAAATCAAAGCCACTTTAGGGCATTTTATTTCCAATAAAAGAGGAACTGGCTTCTGCGATGTCAGTCCAGCCTGACATCACAGAAGCCAGTTCACAGTACAGATCACAGTACATCAGTGATCGAGTGAGTCTCGTGTTTTATTACTGCAACATCCTGTGGGTGAAGATGTCTTGTTCAGACAAAATGCCTCAAATGCAGATGATCAAGACAGCTAGTTGTCTGGTCTATGTATATGTGGTGGTTGATGAGACACATTTTTGTCGGGCACAGTCATCTTTTTACCTCCACAGACGGAGTTTAACTACGTATATAGGGCCTTTAAATCAAGACCCTGCCACCGAAAGGATTGGCGACGAAATTACTTAGAAGTGGAAATCTGAAAAAATAAGCAAACTTTCTCATTTTATCTTGAGTGAATCTATTGGCTGTAAAAAAAAGAAGTCAGATTGTATTTCAGCCTATAAGAAAATGGCCCTACTTCTCACATAGAGTTTCTTATGGTTTGAAATATGGCGACAGAAAACGTACAGGCTGGTTGCTTTAAAACAGCGGCTCACAAACCCACAAAGCTCAAAACCTCTGTCATAGTGGGTTGACACTTCTAGGGCTAAACTAGTGATGTGGTGTCAATACAAGTAGTGTTTGCCCATGTAAAGTTAAAAATAAATGTCATTTAGTACAATTTAATATGACTTGTTGCACCAGCAGCATATTGCCCTGCATCTTTGGTTGTCTCCTGCCATCAGTCAAAGTGTGATAGGCAACTGGTCCTTGACTGAGCTTCACTGAGCCTTAGTGAGACAAGTTATGCATAGACATGTATGGAAATTAAAGTTGCACAGTAAGTAGTCCTGTAAGAGGCAGCAGTAACAAGTAAACCAGCATATAACAGTCATTTATAATTTCTGTTGAGGATCTGCAGTAGGCTTGAGGCAGAGAAGGAGCAGAGCAACTGTTTTCAGGAATAGTTCAGTCTGGTGGTTGTGTGCAAACACAATCAGACACAGAGAGAGTATTTGGCAGCTGCAGGTTTGGCAGATTTTGCGATTGTGACAGGAGTAATGTTTTCTGTTAAAACTCGAGGCTTCAAATCAGGAGTTCATAATCCAGTGGAGGACATTATGGCGTGTTGTAATTTGGCACTGTCTGTTACAAGTGAAGCTACAGCTGTGGTGTGTGATCCTCAAATTGCATACATAGTGTTTATTATTATTATTATGATTATTATTGTTATTATTATTTCACTGTATTTGGACCACCTCTGACAATGTTTCTCTCTTTCAACATGATTTATGGACTGTAATTACTGACCACTGAACATGTTGATGAGCAGTTTGTACTGATCAGGCCTGTGTGGACACAAGTGCATCATGGGATGCTTAGTAAGCAAACACCATTTTAGAACAACCCTGGGGCATCGCACAACTCATGCGCACACCCACACAAACAGTGTTAATGAGTGTGTTTCCACTTGCAGGTTTTTTTTTTCTCCCTACAGTGATTCCACAGGGCAATTTCTTATACACACACAAACACAAAGACAGATGGAAGCAAAAGAGTACATTCACGGCAAAACATTTCTTTTATTATATAGATTATTTTGAACTTCAGAAAATATATGATCATTTTTGGCCAGACACACACACGTGGTTTGTCTGGAACTCATTTGTTCAGCTTCTTTGTCCACAAGATGCCAGGAGACAAGAAGTTTGATTTCATATTATAAAATTAAACCCATATTGGAAATCTGGGTGGGCAGCACGGCGGCGCAGTGGTTAGCGCTGTAGGTCGTAGGTTCGGTTCCCGGCCTGGGTCCTTTCTGTGCGGAGTTTGCATGTTCTCCCTGTGCCTGCGTGGGTTTCCTCCGGTTACTCCGGTTTCCTCCCACCGTCCAAAAACATGCATGTTTAAGTTAACCGGTGACTGTAAATTGACCGTAGGTCCGAATGTGATTGGATGTTGACTCCGTGTGTTGGCCCTGTGATGGACTGGCGACCTGTCCAGGGTGTACCCTGCCCCTCGCCCGGAACATTGGCTGGGATTGGCTCCAGCAACCCCCGTGACCCGGAAATGGAAAAAGCGGTAGAAGATGGATGGATGGAAATCTGAGTGGGGGGGTATTCATTTATTTATTCATTGTTAAACAACATGGACAAAACATTTCATTTCGAGTGAGTGTCATCTGAAAACAGCAAAGCTCCGGAATGTTTGAATCCTACAGACTTCTGTGATCACTTGACTTTTCCTGTTGCTGTCATGTGGTTGACATTTTTATTTATTTATTTATTTTATGAACTCAGCATTTATTGAATGCTCTGCGGTGTAATGCAGTTCACACCTTTTTATTCCCCTTAGGGTGAAATTATCCTTTTTTTATGTAGTAATTTCATGATGTCAAATGTAATTTGTTCACCTGGTATGACTAGATACATACAAGTAACTCCCATTAGCCGCATCTATTTAGGATAAGTGTTGACCTACCATGAAGTCACCTATCAGATTGAAAGCTGTGGTTTGAAGCTTCCAGTCTGTAAATTTGTCATTGCCATCTAGATACCATATTTGGAGAAGAAAGTGGATCTGAGGAGGATGGAGGGCTAGAGCCGACCTGCTCTGCACTGTATTCTGATTGGATGGTTTCTGGTTAAATCAAACAGTAACCATGTCCCCTAATTGATCCCTGCTTTAAGGTCTTTTTTCCTGTAAATGGGACCATCATTAAAAAAATTAACATCATGTCTAGCTACTGACTGAGAACATAAAATGACTAGGAAAACATGTGCTGAGATACTAAGTCTAGTGAGTAGACTTCAATATAACATCTGAGTAACTACTGAGGGAACTGTGACGGAGACTCATCCTGGCAAAATTAAGCTAAACGTTTGATTTTAATAGGTGACAGCAGTCTTCAGTGCAAGCTAAAACTGAAAAAAAAAAAAAAAACAGCTTCCAAAATATTTTCAACATTTTTCTTTGCGGATAAAAAAGAGTAAAAAAAAAAAAGCCTCAAAAAAGCTTGTACATTGTACATTTGTACATTTTATTGCCTGAAAGATGCAGATGAAAGCATCGACTGAAAGCCTGTCTTAGCTGACTTATGGGATCCATTACGACTATCGAAACCACTATAAATCTGGATGTAATTTAGATTATGAAACAGTTAGGAAGGAATGTTTTTGCGCCACATATTTATGGTATGAACTCAGACAGGTATTATTTATGATTAAAACTGTGTGATGTTTCTCACATCAACTTTCCATATTTCTAGCCAGCCAAAAAAAAGTCTGCCAAAAAAGCCAAATCTAACGAACTAAGCAATACTACAGTACCACCCAAGATAAACAAACCTTATTCATATAAATATAAAGTGCATTTTGAATCTCCCATTGTCAGCTGGATAACTGAATTTATGGGGCTTTTGTTATCTGTGTCTTGGTTTCCAAAGAGGACACATATTGCATGGATATTGGATATTATCTGTTTTATGATCTCTGTTGTGTTTTCTTAATATGCTTTTTACTTCTTTTTTCATGCTTGTTCTATTTCTGTTAAGCATTTTAAATGACTTCTCTCTGTGATAATGCACTGAACAAATAGATTTGCATTGTTTTTCCCAAACAATGTGCCTGAAACTGGGCTGTAGCTTTTTCCTGCTTTTTCATTATTGCCATAAAGTGTGAAATGAGCTTGATAAGACAGTAAAGCTCTGCAATATTTTGATCAGGTGATTTATAAACTAGAGTCAGGTCCAATAGCAGCTCATTTCTTTCTTTCAGTTTATAGCCTCTTTTTTCATTAATTAGTACTTAATGCGCAACTTCAAAAAATAAAAAGTATAGCGGCACATTTCTGTTGACTTCTCACATTCCCAACCCCCAACCCAAACAGAGGAAGCGACATATTCTCCTGCTGAGACACATGCACAAAGCTGCTGAATCTTTTCTCACTGAAACATCTTTCAGTCGCTCTCATCTGCATAAAGTTCATCAACCAGCTAAGAGGCCGTGTGAATGGATGATAATGTCTCAGCCAGCTGTGTGTCATCATGCACAATTTATTCTCTGAGGCAGTGGAGAGGCAACCAATGGTAGCATCACTGAAAAACTCTGTTTGACTTTATTTAGACCAGCTTGACACAATGCTGAACATTTTTATTCAATGCCCCTCTGCCATTGCAGACCTTACTCTTTGTTAAAGTCTTATTGATCTAGTTCATCGTTTATATTCTATTATAGTTTGACAAATACTTTTTCTGCTACCATTGAGTTTTAATGTTTTGTTTGCAGTTAACACAGAGAAAAGCTGACAGCAGCTTTTAACGTCGGCCTGATTGCTTTTTACCTCAGAGCTTCCACTCGGCAAAAACCCAGAAGATACACGAAAAAAATGATCGTATTATTTATGAGTAAGAGTTGCCAGATTGTCTGCTCTCTGAATGTTCTCTATGCTGCTCTATAGAAAATATTTGTTCCTTTTCATTATCTTGGGGCATTTGAATGTGTGGGCCCAGAGGCATGGAAACACATTCATGTGTCACTGCAGCTACCATGGTTGTAAGATGTCAAGCTATAATTCTAAAGTGGGACAATGATTTATGTTTCTGCATGAACACATTTATTCTCGTCTTCATTCAGCCACGCAGGAAATTGCCTTTTTGTTAGGTTTTCTAAATTCAAAGTCTCCCAGGCTGCTGCCCCAGGATAATAGAGTTTGAGAGTGTAAGTCACTGCTATTAAAAGTTGGTAGATTGGTGCAAACAATTCATTTGTACTTGCACAGAATGAAGTCTGAAGGACACATGATGTAATGAGCTCACCCCCCGACACTGTGCTTGTGTTTACAGAGACATCCAAGTTACTTCACAGAAAACTCCTCGATTGGAGGCGGAGGGGAACGACTCCTGTTCTCCTCTTACATGATTTATTCTTGTTGTCCCCTTTCTGTTCTGACACTGTGCAGACACGTGTCTGTGTTTCCTCAAACATTTGCTGGATGAAGGGAAGCCATTAAACATGTCTGCTCACAAACACCACTGTTGTCAGGATCCAAGGTGATGCTGAAAGTGAAAGACTTTTATCTACTTAACTCAATATTTTTTTCCAGGGCCAACTTATGTATTGTGTTACAGTGTAATCCGAGTTTTTTCTTGAATCCAAGAATGATGTTTTTTGCTTTTGATTTCATTAGCAACCATTATCAACATTAGTATAAATATTTTTTAGAGATTGACAGTGCACTGAGTCATGTTCGAGTATGGCAGATGTCCTGGTCAGGTTTTTACTTCCTTCTTTACTTCATGTTTCAGACTTGTTTACTGAGCAGCACCAGACAGAAAGGCCTGAGGGCGAAGTCCACTGACACAGTAAAGACCAAACAGACGGCCCCCCACCTCCCATTTTAGCCTGCTGTGTGTATGCACATTTCAGAGAGAGAGAGCAAGTGTGTGCTCTGATTCATATGTGTGTGCATGCCTGTTTCTGTGGAGGCAGTACCCCAGACTCATTATTGTTTCACTTTATGCACAAATGTGCGCAATACGTGTGTATTGTCAGGGTCCGTCATTAGTCTCCTGTATTATTTTGTTAACTCATCTCTGCGTGAATTTTCAGTTTCCTGTTTTATTTTGATAGTTTCGTCTCTGTGTTTACTTCCTGCCCCTGTGTGATCACCGCTCCCTGATCTATACAGATCTATACAGACAGTGGGGTTGACAGGTGATAGCAGTAATATGAGAATCCATGTAAGGGTATAATAAAGTCTACCAGGGACTGTATAGAGAGGAGGGGTCTTAGTACCAACCCTTGAGACTCCTCTGTGAGGGTCTGCCATTTCTGTGGGCCTAACTGAATAGGATCAAGGAAATGGTTCAATGATAGGAATTCTGAACCTGTTTAAAACTCCCCTTTCTATATCATGGCTAATGAGGCATATTCGAGCAGAGCAGTGCTCAGTGCACTGAGCTCTCAGGGCCACTGTACCAGACTGAAAAACGGCTGCTGGCTAACAAGCCAGACACAGGAATAGTTCAACTACATCAGGGACATCCCAACAGATGAGGCAATCCTATCTGACAGTAACACTGGAAAGATGGAGCACAGGATGTACCAGGGGATTAAAGAGCAGCTGAAACAGATGTGGAAGGTAAAAATCCAAGTGGTCCATGTGTTAATGGGAGTGTTACAGGCCGTCACCCCCAAACTGGGAGAGATACATCTTGAGGATTCAAGATTCAATATCTGAAGTCTCAGTCCAGGATAAAACACAGAATATTCAAACTCCCAAGCCTTTGTTAGAGGACATGAGTTTGTGTGTGTAGTAATTGTTTGTTTGACTGTATGCCTTTCAGTACGTTGTGTTGACTGGTTGTGGTATTTCAGTGCTGCCTGATTGTCTGAGAGTGGTTCAGATTGCTTTACGCCAGGGACCTCGATGTTTTTGTTATCCACGCAAAGACACACAAGTGTTGTGTGATGAAGAAGTGACAGACACAGTCTGGCTACAATGGTTTTAGTTTTATCAGCATTTACTTTTTTGAGATGCAGTCTCATGCAGCTAAGTGTTGGTCAAGGGAAAGGAGATCATGCATCCACAGCAATCTGGGCAGATAAATGCTTTTTACACTTCTAACAATTGAACCGACCAAGGATCCACCTGACGCACAAAGCCATGAGGCTCTATTGAAACACTGTAAACACACTAGATGTTTTCAAGAGTCTATAAACTTCACACAGACTGTAGGAACTATACACTACACTGTTGTTTTTCAGGACAAAGCCTCAGCTGAGCTTTCTGGTCCGTGTGAAACAGGACGCAGCTGTGGCTCAGGAGGTAAAGCAGGTTATCCACTTGTGTGCATGTGTGTTAGAAAAATGCTATGTATAGATTAAACTGTATAAATGTGTGTGAGAATGGGTGAATCTGAACTGCAGCGTAACAAATACAAAAGAGTATTTGTATTAAAAGACTATATAAGTGCAGCCCATTTCTTAAGCTTGATGAGACATAAACTCCTTGCAGATACAGTATCTATTAATAGTTGTGGCATGTTTTATTTGTGGTGGAATAGAAATTGAAAAAGGAAGCCATAACTTGCTTTAATTGCATTTCTATTCCCTTAATGATGGCCCTGTCAGAGAGTGGTGGTATTCTTGTGTAAAAGTGAGTCTGTCTTCCAAAACAGCAAATTCCCCCCAAAAAAACATTGTGGCTGTAGAAAATATGACCCTGCTTAATCAAAAGCAACAGTTATTCCCCTTTTCCACCCAAGTTAGCAAATCTTTTTAAAATTTTTTACTGTATAATGTTGCCTCTCTGCGCTGACCTGCTCTGCTCTCTATTTCTAACCCGATTGTCAAGCAGGTCACCATTTTTGGCACAGTCTGTCAATCACACAGTAGCAACACCTTAATTCATCCCCCGCTTTGTGGTCTATTTTCCTCTAAATGGGACCATCATTTAAAAAATTAACATCATGTTGTATTGAAGTAGGCTTGCAACTCTCAGCTCAACTCAACTTTATTTATATAGCACTTTAAAAGCGACCACAGCTGAAACAAAGTGCTGTACGACAATAAAAAAAAAAAAAAAAAACAATTTAAAAAAAGGAAAAAAATAGGAATAAATACTAAAATTATTGTTTTGTTGTTTTTTAAAAACAAACAAACAAAAAACAATAATGAAAGAAAATCATAACATAAAACAAGAGCAGAGTCTCATACGGGGTTAAAAGCCAAGGAATAAAAGTGGGTTTTAAGAGGAATTTTAAAAATGGACAGTGATTAGGCTTGTCTAATGTGCAACAGTAGCTTGTTCCATAATTTAGGAGCCGCAACAGAGAAAGCTCTGTCCCCTCTGAGCTTCTGTTTTGACCTCTGTACCTCCAGGAGCAGCAGATCGGCTGACTTGAGGCACCGAGCAGGAAAGTAAGGGTGAAGGAGCTCAGAGAGGTAAGGCGGGGCGAAACCATTTAAAGATTAAAAAAAAAATAAAAGAATCTTAAAATGGACTCTGAAGTGCACAGGCAGCCAGTGGAGGGAGGCCAGAATGGGAGTTATGTGCTTCCTCTTACGTACTCCAGGTAAAAGGTGAGCGGCTGTGTTTTGCACTAACTGGAGATGTGCGAGGGAGGCCTGGCTGACTCCAAAATAAAGTGCATTACAGTAATCTGGCCGAGATGTAATAAAGGCATGGATTACTGTTTCAAAGTGCTGTTGTGCAAGGAAAGGCTTCACCTTTGTCAGCTGCCTAATCTGAAAAAAGATGGACTTTACTACAGCATTAATTTGCTGGTCTAATTTACAATCACTATCCATTTTAAAACCCAAGTTTGAGACTGTTGGCCTTACGTAGTCTGCCAAGGGGCCCAGGTCAGTAGGAGGGGGTTTAAAAGGGCCACTGGGGCCAAACACCATCACTGCAATTTTTTTCTCGTTAAAATTTCAAAAGTTCAAGGCCATCCAGGCTTTCATGTCTTCAAGACATGATAGAAGTGGTGTGAGGGAGCAAGCATTTTTCTTATTCAATGGCACATAAATCTGACTATTGTCAGCATAACAAAAGGAGATGCCATGCTTTCTCAGGATGGAGCCCAGAGGCAATAAATACAAAGAGAAAAGCAAGGGCCCTAAAATCAACCCCTGTGGAACCCCCATACAACAGTGGGGCAGAGCCGGACTCCAGATTTCTAAGGCTTACGCTCATACTTCTGTGGGCAAGTTAAGATTTGAACCACTCCAGCACAGTACCGCAGATGCCCACTAGGTCATGTAACCGAGCCACTAGGATTTCGTGGTCCACAGTGTCAAAAGCTGCAGTTAGGTCCAACAGAACAAGAATTACATGGTCACCAGAGTCATTAGCCAGGAGAATATCTATAACATTGTGGCCCCAGAAAAATCAAAGAGGACTCAGGACACCAAAAAATAGGTTGCTTGGCTTTTTACTGGCACATGGTATGCAGCACACACACACACACACACACAGAATCACATGACATGCTTCTTGTGTATATAGACTTCCTGCCAGGTAACTCACACCTGGAGCCTAGAGCTCCCCCTATATACTACAAGAAGTCTCGGGATACTACAATATCATTAAAAACTCTTAATAAAGCTGACTTGGTGCTATGCAGAGTTTTAAAACCAGATTGAAAGACCTCCAGGACATCATGCTAATCCAGAAAAGACTTTAATTGAGCATGAACAACTATCTCCAAGATTTTAGAAATAAAAGGCAGCTTGGAGATGGGCCAAAAACTGGGCAGCACGCTGCGATCAAGGCCAGGTTTCTTAAGTAGGAGCTGCACCACTGCATGTTTAAAACTTAAGGGAACAACACCAGAAGACAGGCTGCTGTTTATGATAGCTAAAACCGACTGCCCTATAATAGGGAAAACCTCTTTAAAGAAACGAGGAGCGTCTGCGTCACAGGGAGAACCTGATGGCTTAATATGGCCAACCAGGTCTTCTAAAAATGGCAGCGACACAGGCTCAAATTTATCAAGGGCTACAGGACAAGGAACAGGGTCAGAGGGGTCAGATGCAGGAGCTGAGATGAGAGCCCTTGCAGTAGCAACCTTATCAATACAAATGTGCGAGAAACTATTGCACATTTCAGGAGATGCCTCCAAGCTGATGGGCTGTGGGGCATTGAGAACATTGTCGATGGTTTTAAATAAGACACGCGGGTTGAGACGATTGGACTCACTGAAGTTTGACAGGTATTCTCTTTTGGACTCCTTAACGGTGCTCTGGTAGCAGCGCCAACAGTCTTTTAGGATTTGGAAGGAAACCTGCAGTTTGTCCTTCTTCCATTTACGCTCAGCTTTGCGGCACTCCCGTCTAGCTGTGCGAGTTCTCTCATTAAACCAGGGCTCAAGTTTAGCACAGAGTCCAGCATGGTTCGGCAGGAGGAGTGAAACCAGGAGCTGAGCTCCTCTGCGTTTACAGAGGCAGGACGGACACAGAGCTGGTCAAAAGCCACAGAGAACTGACCGGCAGTATAAGAGTTAAAAATCCGACGTCTCTGGACAGGAGCGCCAAATTTAACCTCAGCACAGGAGAAAGCAACTACAAACAATACAGGTATATGATCAGAAATGACATCATCACAGATCTCCAAGTTAGACACAGATAGACCATGAGAGAGGACGAGGACTAATGTGTGTCCACGTTCATGTGTGGGACCAGACACAGACTGCACCAAATTAAAATAGTCAATGAGGCTTAAGAAGTCCTTCAGTAACGGCTTATCAGGAAAACACACGTGGATATTAAAATCCCCGACAAAAAGGGCACGGTCATACCTAGGTATAATTTCAGCCAGAAGGCCAGAGGAATCATTCACAAAGTCCTTATTGTATTTGGGGGGTCGGTAGATGACGGCACACAGCACCGGGTCAGAACGACCCACCTCAAACAAAGTCACCTCGAAGCTGGAAAATGAGGATGAGACGGTGTGCTGCTTACAATTAAAATCGTTTTTGTAAACCGTCGCCATTCCCCCTCCACGACCTGACGTCCACGGGGGAGTTAAAGTAAGAACAGTGAGCAGGTAAAAGTTCGACCAGAGTGCTGCACTCACCAGCACCGATCCAAGTCTCTGTCACACAGAGGAAATCAAGGCCACGGGAGATGAAGAAATCCCTCAGGATGAAAGTTTTGTTCGCCAGGGGTTTAGCGTTCACCAAGCCAATCCTGGTGGGAGCTGGGATGGGTGGGTGGTTTACCCCGTGCTGAGACAGCCGAAGAGGGCAGAGGCGGCGGGGCCGGAGTCCCTCAGACGGGCCGGTGACAGGTATCAGGCAGGCGTCGATGGGATCCGAGAAGGGCAGGGACACAGCAAAAGGAGGGGATAATCCATGTCCTGTCCGATGGACGAAGAGTGTGCCAGTCGCAGTTTCAGTTTCACCAGCTGACCGCCTAACTAGAGAAACTAGAGACTGACAGCAAAAACTCATTGTTTACTGAAATAATAAATTAAATGATAAGTATGACCGATTTCACACAGACTTAAATATAATCTGACTTCTTTTCACAAACAGTGGAGTTGCCCCCTGATGGCCGTTAGATATAATACAAGTTTAAGGCTCTGCAGCACTGGCTTAACTTTTCAGCTCCAGAGTCCAAGTCCATTTTTAAATAGTCTGTGGAGTGACTGATGTTTCTGTAATATCAACCTGTTAAACAAATAACCCAACCGTGTTTACAGGGTCTTTGTGCTGAAAGATGTAAAACCAGGAAAAGTGACAAAATTCCGTTCACACAGGTTTTGTGTTTACGTCAATGTCAGTCAGAGCTATTGGATATGCTTGTCTACTTAATTTGACCCGGGCCAGGAGCCAACTGTATCTTTTTTCTTTTTCAGAGCTTGATGTTAGCCGGTCTTGCTGGGTTTTTTGAGCAGATGAAAAAGGACTTTATTTCCTGCGTCAGATCAGAAAACACATTAACACAATATTTTGCTGTGGTGGGAGGTTGTCTGGACTTAATGGTCAAAGTTCACCAAAGTTGAACTTTATGAGAGTGTATCACGCAGATGTCCTGCGTCATATCATGCACGACTTATTCAGTCATACTGCTTCCATTAAAATGAAAATAAAATTGTCGTAAATTTTGGTAAGACTGAGGCTGGAATGTGTAATGATTTTTATGTCTTTCATATAGTTATAAAGGCCAGGATTTTGATTTTAAATATGGAACAGTGGCACAAGTACTCAAGTTTTAATCATTGTAGGTTTTCATGTACCCTTAAACAGTATTACATTTGAATGCCAAAACATAAATTTGCATCTAAATGCTGTGTCTTTCCACTCACAAACACACATACACGTCATGGAAACACTGACATCAGTCAGTCTGTCAGAAAAAGCCTTTCAATTATGTCAGCTCTGATCTGACCACAGTGATGAACAGATAAGAGCAGACAACAGTGTCTGCTGCAATTCAACCTCAGTAGACTTTTATAGGTCTACTGTGCTGTAGATTGGTGCTGTGCTCTTTGTTTAGATAGATGTGGAGGGATAAAGTTAGCGATTCAGACAAGTTGTGACCAGCTTGGCACTGAAATAGATCAAAAAGAGCTTTAGGTGTCAAATATCCTGAGGGACTTCATTTGGACTGTACATGTTACCAGAGTGTAGTGAGGAAAATAAACACCTGAGTGGCCCTGACTGGACTTTTTGTTTGTGGAAGAGATAAGTATCTATGTCATATCAGAGATAATCTCCATGCATGCCAACACCTGAAAAAACAAACCACCTGACCATTCACATTATACTGGGCATGCATGTCCCAGTGTGCACAACAAGCAAATGATCTACTCTGCAATTGTGCAGTTGCAGAAAATACAATGGATGAGGAACAGCAAAGGCAGAATTGAACTGCGCAAACAGCTGCTCACAAAGGCAACAAGGTCAGTAATGCTCGTAATTCTTCATTAACTCGTCAACACTACACTGAGACCCTTGACTTTCCAAAAGTGTCTTTACTGTGGATACCCAGTGTAAGGATAACAAAACATTGGAGTGTGGATAAAGCCTTTAGGCCCTTTCCACTGGTCTAAAACGTGCTAACATCCGGCCCAGACCCAGGATACAGGACTCTGCAGTAGGCACACGTATTTGTCTGCCCTCACTCCAACTGAAATTGATGTAATCAAAACACCACTGATTTTTACTTGATATAACTATAATTTAAAAGACACAGTCGTTGATCAAGGTGTCTAACATGGAGGCTCTAAGAACTTTACAGGAGCAAAGGGCTAGCAGCTTACCTTGCTGTGTACTCTCTCTGTGGCCTCTGTGGATACCTCTCCTAAGGATTGTGCCTGTCAGTCTGAACAGAAATTGAAGATAAATTCATCCAGCAGCAGTGAAATAGGGGTTTGTTTTTATCGTTAAAAAAAAAAGAAAAGAAAAAAAGACAAACTAATTTTGGTAGAGAATGGGATTAAGCTATCAATGTCACTGGGTTTTCTTGTTTGACTTGCACGGTGTGTCTCTGTAGGTGCAGGTGGCTCTACGGCAATAGTGTTTATGTTTTTTTTAGTTTTCTCCAAAATTGCTTGGGCTGCCAAATTATTTCACTATCTTGGTCTTCAGAGCTATTTGAATCTTTGCTCTGATGTTCTTTTGCATGAAAAATGTCTAATTTACCAGACTTTTCTTCAAATCCAACATAAACAAGAAACAAAAAAAACCAGCTCTGTTATCATATTGTTTGGTGTCTTTTTTGAAGGTTGTTGGATTAAATAACAATTCATCTAAACTTAAACTAGTGCATATTGTATTTTTCACATGATAATATTAAGGTGAGGGGTGGGAGTAGCACTCATTTGGGAAAAGTATAGCAGAATGAAGAGAGTAAATAGCAAGCAAACGTATACCATGAAGAGACAATGGCAACACATCATAACAAGAGCAAAAAATGCATATGTTTTCATGTCCCCCTCCTTCTCAGTCCTACTGTGAGACTGACTGGATGAGGTCTTGTCTCTGATTGGCTATCCGTGCTATGGGAGGGATTGAAGACGCAGAGGGGGTTGGGATACTGCCAGTGGGTTACCCCCGGGATGAAAAGCCACCATCTGCTGGTAAGGTAACACCACTGGTCGGGCCAAGTGTCCAGCTGGGAGGACACTGGAGACCAGCAGAGCAAGTGCAGACACAGAGGCTGAAAGCCATTAGACCTCATCAATAAAAACCTGGGGCTCCCAGCTATGTGATTCACAGGTTCATTGTGAATTGTAGCATTTGGATCCAGCAGCTTAATTACAGTAAACAGGCTGAGGTCAATAAGATGAATAAATGTATGTTTTGGGTTAAGTTGTGAAGAATTTGCCCTGACATTGGAATTCCTTGAATTTTGTCTTTTCATTTCATTGAGAAATGCCAATCATTATTTGTACTCAGACTGAATGAATTAAATCCACATGTTTGATGTCTATAACATATTCAGGAACTTTGATGCAAGATTCTGACCCATTTCTCACAGGCTGCCTTGTCATATGGAAATTTCTGTGGAAGTCATTACTGCAGCTACAACAAATTAACACTGTAAAAACTAAATATCTAAAAGGAAATGTGCCAAAAAAAAACTGTTATTGTTTAATACCCGGAGAATATAATGCAGAAGCCAAGAAAAAAGGAGTCTATCAGTCTGTCTCTGTCCATGTGGTAATCTGACAGTGGGAAGGCAGGAAGAGTGAGACCACTTTAGGCTATAAACTCTAAATGTCCTTACTATGAACTCTTTAATAGCGTGTGACTGATGCCAGGCCAGGGATGTCCGCTGCATCGCTGCATATGTTGTTTGCATTACATCCTCGAATATTTACATTGAGACTTTGGTGTAACTTGGATATGACTTTAATTTCCTGTAACACAAAGTGGATAGTGTCAGTACCTATCAGGTCCAGGTTGTGGTCATTTTTGTTGAAATTCTACAGTCTTCTCTACAGCAACTTCCTAATGAACTCCCACAGATCATTATTTAAGGTTCATACTAATGTCTGAAGAATTTTCTGTATATATTTGATCAGAACTAATCTATCATTAAATAAATGTTGCTTTTTAACCAACATCCTCCTCATCTTGCCAATAACTTGGAGACTCAGCATGATTATTTTACTTAGGATATATTGTATTTCATTCCATTCATTGGAATGCATTTTTATATCTTTCACCTCTATACAACAGTGATGAACTCTATCTTAAAGATCCAAATCAGTATCAATACATATACATTTGATTTAGTCGATAAATTTTGTTTTTGTCAGAAGGGCCGCAGTGTGACACATTTTGTTTCGAGTTTGTTTGGGCTTCACCCCCAATTTGTAGCCTTGAGACGGACAACTGACACCAACTAAGGTGATGTTGCTTGAGGACTCAAAGCTGACTCTGATGGTGAAAACTGATGGTCGCTCATAAACAAACAAACAAACAAATAAATAAATAAGCCTTAAATGAAACAAACACATGAGAACACATTTATCTGTGTCATATTAGTCTCTCCGTTTTGGGGACTGGAATTGATTCACGACACTTGATTTCTTCCACATGATTTTTCTTTGTAAAAGTTGGCAACCCAAACCTATCCAAATGTCATGTCAGTGCAACACATTTCATACAAATATGAACACAATCTCAGCCACACTGAGAAACATTATCACTATTTGTTTCCTCATCTCATCAGCGGTTTTATTTCATTTCACATGTGTCTAAGGAGCCTAAAATGTATTTACGACTTAATTATAAGTACATACTCAATGCATTTGTGGCGTCTTTTATCGTAGGCCTATGAGAGAGCGGGTACTCTCTCTCTCTCTCTCTCTCTCTCTCTCTCTTCCAATAGTCGCTTCACCAAGTAGGAAGAGCACAGTCGGCGCTTTAAGGTCCGCGCGCAACGTCCGGGTCCGCGAGCGTCCCTCTGTCTCTCTTTCTCTCTCTCTCTCTCTCTTTCGGTCCCCACGTTACTCGGTACCGGACTGTCCTCGAGCAGGCTCCATGTAGACAGCGGGAGAGCGCGTCGTCTTCTTTCTCCCCCCCCCCCCCCCCCCCACCCCGCCATGGAGGACCGCTTCTCCCCGGAAAGCGAGAGGATGGAAGCGTGGCTGGACGACCACCTAGAGTTCACCCACTCCTACTTTATCAGGAAGGCGTCAAGGTAAAGACAGAGAGGAGGAGGAGGATGGGGGGGCATTAAAGGACCGTTTATGTGTTGCCTGCTGCTGAAAGTGACTGTAGTTTCCACAGAGATCCTTAGCAAATCAACCCCCAGCCAAACCCGGAGCTTTAAATTCCCTCTGTGAGCTCGGATACTTTTTTTTTTTACTACTCTTATCACTTCACCTCGCCATTAAACCCAGGAAGTCCACAGAACCTTGCACCTATCTCGTCCTTTCTGACTGCAAACATCCCCTGCAGCCCAGGGGATTGTGGGTAAGGGTTAGGGGTCAGGTATAAGGTCCGGGCTCAGGTGGACTATCTGTGCTCAATCGTGGCGCTCTAACTTCCCCCAACAGACCAGATCCGTTTTATTCAATTGACAATCAGTAACAGCTCTGAGGGTCACAGAAGGCCTCTTCAAACATTAACTTTTACTGCAGTTTAATTCTCAGCGTTCTGTTGAAAAAGTCCCCAGTGATATTTATACAAGCCTCTGTTATATGTGCCTGTGCCATAAATGACACTACTCTGTCTGCTGCAGCTCCCCTCGCTTTAGACCTCAGAGAGCATTTCTAGTCAAATTAGCCATTTCATTTGTTAAGCAAACACTAATTGCAAGTCTGTTTATCTCTACCAGCAGCAGCAGCAGCTGTAGAAGGCTTTTTTTTCTTCTTCTTCTTGCAGCGAGCATATCTGGGCATTTCATCAGCCTGGTGGCACTTCATCAGGACACTCAAGGTCTGTTTGTTTTAGTGACAAACCCTTTCAGACCCATTTATCCACTTAAACCACCATAGTAACTTCACTTTGTCTGTTCTCAGGCTGTGACAAAACAGACAAAAATATACATCTTGAAATATTTTCCATAAAAGCTATATAAGAAGAGATGTGCTTTTTTCCACTCCTGCTGTTTTTGACCTTATTGCCAAAGCCAAAGCCCCCCGAAAAAAGTTGATAGGCCTAGTGTGTGAGCTTTGCACACATCATCAGCCCTGCAGCCGTTCTGGTTGAGAGCCATTTCTTAGAGAGCTATTGATTTAGCCACACCTCCCCTGGATACATTATGGTCAGCTCTGGAGGGAGGCAGTCCCCTGGATGGGAGATGGAGTGAAGGAGGCTTTGGCCTGACTGGCTCCGATGCTCTCAGATAACAGCCCGTTCTCTGTGGCTCGGATAGTTTTATTTGCCTGGCTCTTGGCCTAAGATACCACCATTAATTTCATGACCCGCTTTTAACCCTGTTCTGTAGGTTTGTGCCCTCCTCTCAGGTGAGCAGAGCCTTTGACTGGCATGAAAATACCAGGAGTCACATGACTGGAGCCAGCGCAATGAGGACTAGGCTTGAAATGGTGCATGTGTGTGTGACTAGGATGTAGGGGTTGATTAGGCAATGTGTTGGCTGATTAGAGACCCTCTCTGTAATCTCCTCCAATTTACTGTTCACATGCATACATAAACCTTGTCTGACACACACACACAAACAAACATATTAGATTTGCTCTAGTGTCCACATTAGATGCGTGAAAGGACCATAGCATGTCAGTGGAACGAAAACAGTTCAGCAGTCAGATTTATTTGCAGTGCTTTACTCGACAAAAAATTATTTATATTATTATTTTCCTTTTAATCATCTCCAGTGGTGGAAATGTCAGCTGCATTATGGGTTCAATTTCCTTGCAAAGAGGTGTTGATATTTGACTTTGCTTCTGCACACTATTTGCTTTTGAAAACACGTTACTTTATTTGCAAAGTGGACACACACGAACACAATTATTTTGTGTAGGCATTGTCATGCATTTTCTGCTGTGTACACAGCAAAGTTTATCATGATAATGAATTCAACCTATGTGAAGTTGTGTTTTGTGTTCCATAAATTCACTGTATCCTCTTTGTTTAGTAGTTTCATTTCACTGCATCTAACTCGACTCGCTCTAAAGAACGTGTACACATGATCAAAAGGATGTGTGATCAGTCTCATACACTGATTCATGTACAGGCGGTAGTGTACAAGGGATTTTAGTGTGTATGTATCATTTATTATTTTCACTACTGTAAAATGAATGCAGTGCTGAAGAGCCTTAAATCTGTATTTTGTCCATCAGGAACCAACTCTATTGGTTGTAAAAATTAGATTGTATTGAAGTCTTTTGAAATATGTCTTTACTTCTCATTTGATTTATAGGCTGAGTAAATGTTTTCCTAGTGAGTTTATATTATGTTGAAATGATGGTCCCATTTAAAGGAAAATACCCCATAAAGCAGGGTGTGCACTGTGTAACTTGTTTTCTCAGTTAGGTAATTGTGTGTGACATAGTTAACATTTATTTGCTGTGTCTAAATCAGTAATTCTTTTGGAACACTATCGTGATATTAACCATCATGACTGAGAAGTATCCAATGCTTTAAAGTATTGACTGTTTGTTCTAGTGGCGTCTTAAAGCTGTCAGACAATATGTCCATCATGGAGGCTGAGTGCAGGGTGGTAAATTAATTAACACACAGCAAATAGGTGAGGGTGCAGGAGCAGGGAGCCAGGAAGGACAGAGGTGATAAGACTAATTAATGTTATAGCCACAAAATGCTATAATA
Organism: Remorina albescens; assembly: GCA_034769265.1. Taxonomy (NCBI): domain Eukaryota; kingdom Metazoa; phylum Chordata; class Actinopteri; order Carangiformes; family Echeneidae; genus Remorina; species Remorina albescens. The sequence goes on along the minus strand of CM068495.1, from coordinate 3,696,784 downwards.
ACACCGAGGGCAATGTGTCAGGCTAAGACAATCCATGAAGACTTCCCAAAGAGCTTCAACCATGAATTTAACTTTCACATGAACATTTCACCGTTGCTGAAGTTTGACATTAATGGACTCAGAAACAGACACTCTTGTGCTAGTGAAATGAACTAGCATCATAGAATGAACTGAAAAAGACACAACACTGATCAGACGGTCACATCTGAAAACACTGTTTGCCACACTGCTTTGCAATATATAGAAATCATAAAGCAATTAATTCCCACTGTGGTTGTTTATATGTACATGTCCGCTGTTAGAGATTCAATTTAATAGATGTTTATCTGTCAACAATGAAATGAACAGGACCTGTAAACATAAATGATCATGCAGGACTTCCGTACCTTTCCTATATTAACTTGGTTGCTTAGTTACCCTACACTAAGTCTAGCGACATTGACAACCTGCTGTTGCTGTTAAAGCTCATTAGGTTGTCATGAAGTTGGATGCAGGGGCTTTGAGGCCAACTCCATGGTTAGACTTCTTCAGGAACTGGGAATCAGGGGGCAGGCGAAATGAAAAACAACAAAAGCCCTTGCAGACACAGCAGAGAGAGGCAGCCACTGGATATGGCTAAAGAGAAAGGACCCCAGCTGGGCCACCAGGGGAGGCAAGTGACTCTGGGACACACACCCAGGTCTGATAAGCCTGTGGTGGGCCTGCCTCAGTAGAGGGTGTATTGTGAGTAAAAGGCCGGAACACCCAATGACGCTGGGGCACACATCTGACGATGTGTCCCAGTCATGTGTGACCAATACCACACCCCCCCCCCAATCCCCTTCAGCAGGACGACCAGACCAAATAAAGCCAGTTCTTTGCGAATTTAACACCCAGTCCTACATATGAATCACATCGCCTTAAATCTGCAGAATTACAAAATGTCGCAATTATTTAAACACACATTGCTACACAACACAGTTAGCTCACAGCCCAGGAGCATCACCTCTTCTAACGTTATTAAGGTTACAAAAAAGAACCCACTATTGAATTGGCTACTGCAATATTTTTAACACCTGGCTATAAACTTCATCTCAAAATATGGAGGCTAACACTGTCGGCAGCAACTGTGCCCAGCACATTCAGGAGCCCTGTGTTCTCAAGTCAGATCAACCCTTGTGCCTCTTCAAGTCCACTTCTTTCTCCAAATATATATATATATATATATATATATATATATATATATATATAAAAAGCAAGATGGCAACAGCCACAATGGGTGACAACACACTTGCTGAGCACCAAGCTAACTTTGTGTGCCTGTGATTCAGGATGCACATGATAGCATGAAGTTAGGATTTAAAAACCATTCTCCTGGGTGAAGGTCCTATGATTAACCCATAAATCTACTGTGACCCGTTCATTTTTTCGGCTTTGTAGCTCTGTACTATCTCACGTGATTTCTGAAAGCCTCTGTCAGAGGGAAATCACATGGAGGAAAACAGGAATTCTTTTAGTCCTACTTAAATTGGTATCATTGTGCTCTTTAGCCTCTTGTGGCTGAAATGATTATTACAAAAACAATCTCCCAAAAAGTTCTTTCATTTGCCTTTCTGAAACTGTCACAAAGAACTTTTCCTTATCTCAGTACAAATTATTTTACTTCCCTGATCCTGGTTTAACTCAAAGTGAAATTGAATGACGCAGTCATAAGCAATAAAAACAGCCTCCCTCAGTGATTTTGCTGGAAAAACCTTTCTTGGTTTATCTTATGCTAGCTGTTGTTGGCTAATGTTTGCAAGCTTTAGATGTAAGTGTTCATGCATTCCTCCAACATAGTTAGCCCCTTCACCTAGGAGGACCAAATACAATTCAATAAATTCCAACTGCATCATTATTGGCCTGAAATATGGAATATAATGACTGTAATGAATTAAATGAAACTTTCAGATACTATTGAATCTAATGTCTCAAATTAAGACAATATAGAGAGTAATTTTTCAGGGACATTTTTCATGCAATCATTATGTCATTGTGCCTGCGGCTCTGAATGATGACATCACAAGAGAATCTTGAGAAATAATAGGCAATTTGCCTTGCTGTTGTTGCTGCTGCTATGGCACTCTGCCTTGCTCCTTGTGATCCAGGAAATTCCATTACATAAAATTTTCATCCCCACACTAAGACCAGGTCACACACTAAGATGGTTGGGTTAGGCTACCTGGCAACTGATTGGACCAACTTGGCTCAGGGTTGGTTTGTTTTGAGAGTCTATGGATTAAGGGCTATAATTTATCCGGTGTTTGACAGGGGTCAATAATATGGTCTGTCTCAGGTCTCATAATTTCTAACAATTATTATGTGATGTACAGATGGAGTATCTTCCAATATGTCTGATTAAGTTTCTTAATCATTTGAACAGGGAGATGGTTAATGCCTGGTTTGCTGAGCGTGTCCACACCATCCAGCCATCTGCCTCGAAAGAAAATCCTCCACAGCAGCGATCTCACCAGTCCTCTATGGACCCCGGTGCCTCATCCACTATCCTCCCAGCCACCCTCAGCCTCCTGGATAACCGCAGCCCTTCTCCCGCCACAGTCTCTAGCCCAGCCCCCGGCACCCCAACTCGTAAAATCTCTGCCTCCGAGTTCGACCGCCCACTCAGACCCATTGTGGTTAAAGACTCTGAGGGCTCTCTGACGTTTCTGAGTGACGCTGACCGTGAAACTGTCCCTTTCCGGGGCCCAGTGATGGGTGAGGGTAGTGTCGTTGGGGGTTGTGGCAATGGAGGGGACTGCAGCAAGGCAGGCGGCAGCAGCGGGGCCGACCGCTGTACCAGGCTGCTGGAGCTGGTGAAGGATGTGTCGAGTCATTTGGATGTGACATCACTCTGCCACAAGATCTTCCTCCACATCAATGAGCTGATCGCTGCTGACCGCTACTCACTGTTCCTGGTAGGAATCCAGGGGAAGGGGCTGTGGGGTCAATTCTGGTACATTGTGATGAGTTGGGGGGGAGGAGGAAGTGAGATTGTTTCTACAGTATATGTGATTGTTGCTGATGTCCAGTGTAGCAGAGAGAATGTGTCATCAGACGTTTTCTGCGGATAATTGAGAGTATTTCTCTTTCAACTCCACACCCTTTGGTCTCTAGCTTTTTTTTTTTTTTTGATTGAATGTTTTATACATAACATGCATTTAAGCCCAAATGGGGATAAATGTGACTTCCAAGCTTATTTCAGGTTTCTCAGAGTCAGCCAGCTGCTGTAGTAACCAAGATTTCAAGGGCAAAAGAGTGAGCTGAAAGAGGCTAAAAGTACAATTCTCTGTGACTTCATCATTATTATATGATGACCTCCACAGTACAGAAGTCACTGGATTTATTGTTAAATTTGCACAGAATCGAACCCGCAACCTTCTTCTTCTGGGGCAACAGCATTAACCACTATGCTGGCTCTGCTGCATAGTAGGATCCATTTATTATGTATGACTTTCAAACTTAAAAAAGTCTGGAGAAGCTAAAAAGCCGAATGGTGGTCCAAGAAATTTCAGAATTGAGTAACATGTCTCGTCATTATGAGCAACACGTTCACATCGCACATAGTTATTTGATCAGTCCTTACATCAAAATATGACATATTGGCTAATGAAGTTTTAATTTATTAAAAAAAAAAAAAAATTAGTATTAATGCTATTATTTTTCTTCCTACTCCTCTCCTCCGCACCTGTTTATTAATTTTCCTGTCTTAATTTAACCCTCTGATCACAATCACTTATGTATGTGTGTGTTTGTGTCTGTTTGTGTGTGTGTGCATGCTCCCAGGTAGGTGAAGACAGCTCCAACAGAAAGTTCTTAGTCAGTCGGCTGTTTGACGTGGCGGAGGGATCCACATTAGAAGAATCCTCTAGTAGCTGCATCCGGTTGGAGTGGAACAAGGGCATTGTGGGCCATGTAGCTGCTACGGGTCAGGCCCTTAATATCAAAAATGCGTACGAGGTGAGTTGTTTTTTTTCCCCTGTTCTTTATATCACCAGTAACAGTGTAAATGCTGGTGAAGCCGCTAACAAAGGGGTTTGCTGTTTACACCTGTGTATGTATGTGTGTACGTGTGTGTGTGTGTGTGTGTGTTGAAGCAGGCTTGTGTTGCTTGAGGGGATCAAAGAAGGGGAAACAGGTTGAAGTGCTCCTCTGGAGGTTCCATCTTCAGAATGCATACATACATATGTATGAACACACACATTAGTGCTGCAGTCACTGAATGCACTTTGCTCCTGACAGTTCCAATGTATTGACTGTGTATTGACCAGGTTTCAACATAATACCACTCTCCCAATTTAATCAATGATCAAACCAACGCGACTTCACGATCTGTCAGTAATAATAAGATTTATCTTTTGCAAAATCTAATAAGCGAGTTTGCAATAACCTACCTGGGATGGTGGGGTGGGGGAGGGTGTCCATGTGCCTCGACTGACAGTCCTTAGTTTCAATTGTGGGTATGTGTAAAATATGTCCATGGACTTTAAGTGGCGAAAGACCCTTAAACCTGCATTCTATCTAATTACCATTAAGGGCCGACTCCACTGGTCAGAAAAAAAGTCAGATTGTATTGAAGTGTATTGGAAAAAGATCCTACTTCTCACTTGATTTATTAGCTTAGTAAACATTTTCTAATTTGGTTATGCTCTCAGTCTCTAGTTTCAAGTCCTTTTCAATACAAAACGATACTAGTTTTTGGAATGATGGTCCCATTTGGAGGAAAATAGGCCATAAAGATTAAAGTAGGGTGTAGCTCCAGAAATGATGACCTGCATGACAATTATGATTGAATACGGAGCAGCTTCATTTCCTCTAAATATGGTTTGTTGTTCTGGTTTCAAAAAACTTAAATGGCTGACAGGCAAACTGGGAGCTTCAAAACAACAGCTTACAAAACCAATAGGTAAAACTACAGTGGGTTGACACTTGAATGTATCTCATTGGATAATATATCCCCTGTTTGGATTGACACCACTTTTCTGTCATAGTTGTCAAATTTGTCAAAATCACAGTGAGCACAGGGGCTTTAATCTGAATAGTGAGATAATAGACAGCATGCGTCCAGCCTTGGAATCACTAGTGAGCAGTTCTTGACTGTGCCTTGCTTTCAGAAAAAAGACCATTTGTTTTTAACTAAAGAGAGGTTTAGGTCCTGCTTCTGCTTCTCTCTATCTTTCAAACAAATTCAAGGCTGATTATGAAACAGCTTGTTTTCTTCAAACCAGCATCATCAGCGCCTGGCTTCATTTAGTTTTGTGTGTCTGTGATTTCCTGCTGTGCACCTTCCTCCTTTGATAGTTTTGTCATCTGGTTGCCTGCTAACCACAAGATGGTGGTGATTCTGTGAGAGAGAGAGAGAGAGAGAGAGAGAAAGGGGATGTGAGGGGCCGATAGAGAGAAAAAAAAGGTGGTCCACCTGCAAAAGCTTGCTTTGTTTGTACATGTGTGTGCCAGAACCTCCTAAGTGAGTGCACTTGAGGATTCAAGTGTATTTTTGAGTGTGTAAGCACATATGCATGTGTAATGAATGCCTGGAAACATATGAATATGTGCAATAAAATCTGTCTGTGTGTATCTGTGTGTTAATTTATATTTTCTGTTTACAGGTGAGTCACATTGTTTTCTTTGGGAGTGTGTTAATGACTCACCTAGTTTTTGTGTATGTGTTCTATTTATGCACATATTTGTGTGCACACCAACAGAAATAAGATGCACATTAAAATTTGTGTGAAATCAATATAAGTGCATGTTAAAGCATATACCGTGTTGTGCACTCATCGGCTCTTAATGCACAATTGAATGTGCATGTTGCAGGCTGTGTTTGTGTGTGCTGCTACAGAACCTGATACTGCTTCCAGGAAATCCATATGCGTCATCTGAGGGACTCCCTAGCCCTCTGATTGGATCTTTAACTGTCCATTAGTCTACTCAGGCTGACATTGATTTCAGCAGTTACAAACAAAGCCCACTGTGAGCTGGACTCATTTAGTCCTTATCAGTGACTCCTCTGTGCTGTGTCAGAAATACAATTATGAGGGAAACAAATTTTGCTGATATTTGTTTTGATTTCCAGAGAAGCCACCAAATCTGTGTTGAATTTAGAAAAAAAAAAAAACAAACAAAAAAAACAAAACGATTGTGTTTGTACAGTCTGTTTGGTGTGAACTGAGAGTTGCTCTCATGAAAGGATGCTGTGGCTGTTAGAGTGATTGAGCGTGGAGTAGGTGATAGTTGAGGTTTTGAAGAACTATTTTCCCATATACTTCAAAGCAATGTGACCTCTTTTTCCAACTAGTGGAGTTGCCCCTTATGGTGATTAGAAAGAATAGTGGTTTAAGTGAGGAATTGGCTATGTGGGGAATCAACATGGGCACAGGGACAACATACTATCTGTACTATCAGCCTTAGATTCAAACCCAGAGTTTTCTTGCTGCAAGACGATTGTGCTTGCTACAGGATAAAGAAAAGTTTGAAATAGTCTTTATCTACCACTGTCTGAGGTCAAAGGTCCATTGTTTCAAAACAATGATGTATGTCAGGTGATGCTCATAGCGCATCAGTGGTGTTTTAACATGTTAAGGTACAGTCTGAGAGTGATCAAGGAACATATTTTGTCTCTCAAAGACTGGGACACTTTTATATATTGCACATGCACATAATAACTTTGCTTTAATTTTAGGTTCTATTTTATCTTATTTATTTTAGATTATGTTCTTATTCTTAAATTATTTCTCATAGCACCATCCACTTCATAACATCCTAGGGGATCAGATAAACCACAGTGGTGGACGGTTAATCCATCGATGATGCAGGATGGAAAGATACAGAAAATTATGAATTGCCACTGCTGTTAGACTTTACAACTCCTTAACTTTAAAGGATAAGATAACAAACAGCAGAATTTTCCACTAGGGTTAGGGTTAGTGTGGCTGGATTCTGATTCCACCCACTGTGTCAAATTGAGATTTACCCTATAGAAGATCAACAAAGGCTGTTCCTTTGGATGTAAGGAGTGTACAACGGGGACCCAAAAAATACGACCGACTGCAGAAAGACTGGGTTTATTTCTAGAACAGGGCACGGGACAGATGAACACAAAGCGGCCAGAATCTCTGGGGTGGGGGAAACTAAGGCTACAATACAAAACTCAAAACGACCAGTAAACTGGGCAAAAGGTACAAAGAAAAAACAAAATACAAAACTGCCGAAGAAACTCAAGGCAGGAGCTGGCGTCGCAGGCAAACTCGCCAGGGCTGGGCTGGAAGTGGCTGGGCAAAAGGCAAGGGACTGCAAACAGATCGCTGCAGGAGACTGGCTTGAGCTGGGATATGTGGAAGACAGGGTGGACTCGGAGAACACTTGGGAGCTTAAGTTCAACAGCAGAGGGGTTAATGATTTTGAGAACAGGGAAGGGACCAAGAAATCTGGGGGAGAGCTTCCTGGAATCAGTCTTGAGAGGGAAGTTCTTAGAAGAGAGCCAGACAGACTGACCTGACAAGCAAATTTAGAGTTATGCACCCACTGGAGAACTTGAGATCGCACCGAATGAGGAACAAAGAGCTTATTAGATGGACCTGTGCTGGGGTCGGGTTGCTGTTTTTGAGCCTCCATGACTAAGGATTCAATCTCCCAGGTGACTGCGGCTATGACTAAGGAGGGCGGAACAATATTCTCCGGGTCACCAGGGGGTTCAGCAGAGGTGTGCAGTCGGAAAAGGTGTCTGGTTTACATTACAGTTACGTGAACCGGGGTGGTAGGTTAAGGTGAAGTTAAATCGCCCAAAAAACAAAGCCCAGCGAGCTTGGCGCGAGTTTAACCTTTTGGCTGGATGTATGCCAAATTCTTATTATCCGTCCAGACTACAAAAGGTACTTTGGACCCCTCCAGCCAGTGATGCCACTCCTCGAGTTCAAGCTTAACTGCTAACAACTCTCTGTTGCCCACATTGTAATTCTGCTCCGCGGGTGACAGCTTGCGTGAGAAAAGGGCACAGGGATGCTTATTACTATCAGAGTAGGAGTGTTGCGAAAGGAAGGCACCCACCCCCGATTCAGATGCATCTACCTCAACAATAAATTGTTTGTAGGGATCAGGTTGGGTCAGAATAGGCGCGGAGCAAAGCAACTCTTTAAGTCTTGCAAAAGCGGATCTGGCCAAGTCAGACCGGATGAAGAGGACAACTGGGGAGGTGAGTTTAGTGAGGGGTGCGGCTTCGCGGCTGTAGTTCCTGATAAAGTGGCGGTAGAAGTTAGCGAACCCTAACACACGCTGCAACTGCTTACGTGTACTGGGCGTAGGCCAATCAGTTTTTTATTGATTTTTACATTAACCAGTATGCATTAGTTTACAGCGTATAATGTTTGTAGAATACAGAAACATAATGTTGTTGCAACTTTCAAATACAGGTATGAAAAATCCCTCATCCTCTTATCTCTCCCCCACCCATTACCCACCCCAACCCACCCGTAATCCCCAGTTGTCCCTTAAAGTCCAGATCTTCACAAGAATGATTGTCCATTGAGGTCAATGACTAACCCAGGATTACAGGGAAAAGTCAAGTAAAATATAAAACAGCAGAATAAGTGAATAAATATCAATACATGAAAATAAGGAAGGAAGAAAATGAAAATAAATAATTAATTAATTAATATTGAAATACATAAAATAAAATAAATTGGGGGGGGGGGGGCTGTCTCACTCTAAGAAAAATTTTTTAATCATCCGCGTTCAGTGGTGTTTGTAAACCCTCATACTACTCTAAGGTTCCTAAACCTTTGCAGGGAGCTTTGGAGGGTATGCCTGATTTTCTCTAGTTTCAGAAAATACATGACATCTCTAATCCATCTTGTAAAGTTAGGAGGAGCTTGGTCTTTACAGGAGAGAAGGATGAGACGTCTGGCAATTAGAGATGTTAAGGCTATAATTGCATGAGCTTTTCTTTTGAGGAAGCAAGTTTTGGGAGTGAATCCAAATAGGACACAGAGGGGACTGAGATTGAAGACCCTTTGAAACATCTTAGTATAGGTGCTAAAAATATTGGTCCAAAATATGCTAAGCCTGGGGCAGGACCAAAACATGTGTATATAGTCCGCTGGTTGACCTTTACAGCGAGGGCATGAAGGATCGTCATTAGGGACAATTTTTGGCAGTCTTGCCTTAGTCAAATGCGCTCTCATGAGAATTTTAAGTTGTATCACGCTGTGCCTAGCACAAGGAGAAGAGGTATGTACCGAATTAAGCACTGCCTCCCATTGATCATCTGTCATATCCCTACCTAGGTCAGTCTCCCACAGTCTCCTAACATCCTGCAGAGAGGGAGGGGTGATGTTGCAAATATTGTTATAGAGAATAGAAATTAAACCCTTACGATAAGGGGACAATGATAACACATAATCAACTGTATTGTTTGCCGGAAAGTCTGGAAAAGAAGCGATACTTTTCTGGACAAAATGTTTGATTTGGAGGAATCTGAAAAAGTGAGATTTTGGTAATTCAAATTGTTTAGAAAGGACAGGGCGTCTTATCCTTCTTAGAAACAAAAAAGAAACCTGCCCCAAGAAGGGAAGAGGACAGCTGGATGATACCTGCCTGCTGCAAGGGAGTCACTAATGTACCTCTAATGTACCTCCATGGCCTCTCTCTCCGGTCTAGACAAGTTGTACAGTCTACGTGAGGGCAGGGAAACCCTGGGGATCAAATCAATGGAGCAATCGTAGGGTCGGTGAGGGGGCGACAAAAGGGCATTCTCTTTACTAAAAACCTCCATCAAGCCATGATACTCGGAAGGTACGTTAGATAGATCGGGAAGCTCAGGAGACTCTACCAGACTAACTGCAGGTGATTGAGAGGGAGGAGATGCTGACTGAAGGCAGGTAGCATGACAAAATGTACTCATGCTAAAATTCTTCCTGCTGACCGATTGATAAGGGGGTTATGTAACTGGAGCCAAGGCAGGCCAAGCAGCAGTGGGGTTGACAGAGCAGAAATGATCTTGAAACTAATTACCTCACGGTGATTGCTGGATAGGATCAATGTCACACATTCAGTTTGGTGTGTAATTCTAGCTAACAGCCTCCCGTCTAAAGCTTTACCACTCAAGGTCTTGTCAAGTAAAAGGCTAGACAGACTTAACTGCTTAACCACCTCCAAGTCTAGAAAATTGTCCTCAGCCCCAGAATCCAACAAAGCCTGCAGTGGGAGAGCGCTTTGACTAACATTCAGGGTGGCAGGGACTTGAAAGCGGAGGGACAAGGAAACGGAAACTTCAGAATGACCCACCAGCGTCCTCCTACCTACTGGTGGGTCAAGTCCTTTGGCCGAACTGGGCAGGCCCGCAGAAAGTGGCCCTTCTGGCCGCAGTACAGACACTCTCCCGCCCGAAGTTGTCTGGTGCGTTCCTCAGGAGAGAGACGAGTACTGCCCACCTGCATGGGTTCGTCCGATACTGACTCGCTCTGCGCTGGAGGGGCTGGTGAGGTCTGCGCTCTTTCTGGTTCCATGGAAGGAGGTTGTGGATGGGCCACCCAGGTGTTACAACCACCGCCTTCAGAGCTGCCAAACCATTCACGGTTATCCAAGTCTATGGCTTGTGAAACAAAAGAGTCAAGGTTAGCAGTTAGGCTGACTGAGTACAACTCCTCCTTCAAAGATTCATTCAACCCCGTGATGAATGCTGCCTTCAGGGCTGCCTCGTTTCACCCAGAATCAGCAGCGAGAATCCAAAAATCAACCGAGTAATCTGCTACCTTGCGTCTTCCCTGCCGTAGGTGCACTAGCCTGTCCGAAGCTAAGCCTTGATAGCTGTAGGTGAGCAAACACTGACTTAAATCTTTTAACAAAAACAGTATAGGGAACCAAGGAAAAGGTAGAGGACAAAATTGCCTCTGCCCAAGCCAAAGCCCTCCCTCTTAGTAAACCCAAAATGTATTGTACCTTAGAGCGGTCGGAGACAAAGGTTTGTGGTTTCTGGGAAAACATCACTTCGCACTGAAGAAGGAATCCATCTGACCCGAATATGGCGGAGGATCCATGGCGTGTGAGTCCTGACCGCTCCTCGCACGAACAGCCAGCTGAGCTGGCTCCACAGGGGCGACCCCTGTCCCTAACGGTGAGGGAGAAAGGAGAGCAGCCAGGTTGGAGACCTGACGGGTTAAGTCAGACAGTTGATCCAACATGCTCTGATTTGAGTCAGATAACAAGCGCAGGTGTTGCTTGTGTTGTCCCAGAAGAATGCCATGATGTGAAACAGCACAGCGCAGGCCTTCAGGGTCTGGCGGAGTTGGGTCCATATTGGCCAGTTCGTTCCGTTAGGAGTGTACAAGGGGGACCCAAAAATTACTCCAACCGACTGGAGAAAGACTGGATTTACTTCTAGAACAGGGCAAGGGACAGATGAACACAAAGCGGCCAGAATCTCTGGGGTGGGGGAAACTAAGGCTACAATACAAAACTCCAAAAAGCCAGTAAACTGGGCAAAAGGTACAAAGAAAAACTAAAATACAAAACTTCCCTTAGTGTTTACTCTTTAAAATTCCAAATCTTCATCAAATATGTTGATAATTGTTAAGATATGTAAAGTACTTACCAACTGAAATTAAAAACAGTCCAACCTACCATTGGGTTTTAATAATTTCTTTGTCTATTCAGGATCAACTTTATTTATTTTCTTCACAACTGCAAACATAAGTACACTGCCAACTGTTGTCCTTGGGCACAGGAACAACATGTGCCATATTTTAGTCTTTCACTAAGTCCAAATTGCTTTCACTTGAGTGAACTGTATATTTATGAATGTTGTGTAAATCTAATGTATGAGTAACATCAGGCACATATGCTGATGGACTCTTATTTCCGGTTCTGGACTTTCATGTTTGCTGCTTTCCTATGTGTGAGAATAACAAGAGAACTCATCTTTGAGAAAATTATGTGGGATTTGGTAAAAGATAAGTCAAACTCAGACTCTCCTGTGGCTCAGCAAAGGCCTGACTCTGGGAGAAGTGGCAGAGAATTTACAAAACAAGCCATTCTAGCCAACAACTGGCCAGATAGAGTACAGATCCACCCCTTATGCATTCTCAGCTCCACCTTCTCCACCAAAATTTGGTTTCGAAAAATCAAGCTTGTGATGTCCAACTGACAAACTGGAGGCTTCAAATTGACGGTTCAGGAAACAGTGGGTCACTTTACTGTGGGTAAACACTTGGTTGTGGGTTGTTGGGATCGTGCCACCAGCTGGGTAATGCTGGTCTCAACCCAGACTCAGCCGAGCATTTTCCAGATTCTATTTCTCCAGGCATGCTTCAGTCTCTGCCCCTTGAGCCAATTGATGATGGATCCAGTGTGTTTGTTCTGGTATGCGTAATTTTGATCTAGATTGGACTGGCACAATTTTGTGGTCTGGGAGTCTGAGTAATCTGATCTGAGACTTGTTCAGGACTGTTACTGAAAATATCTGAAGCACTCAGGAGGGTAGTGAATTAAAAACCATTTAATACTTCATGGCTACCTAATCATAGATAAAAACATGCCAACGGGTTTCAGCTATTGAGGCCTTCATCAGGGCAAGTACAAAATGGTCGCCTTTAGGCTGCTTCCTATATAGGTTAGCAAGTGATCACATGATTAGTATGGACAAGTAATAGTCACATGACACAGTTCAGTAGGAAATACCACACATCAAAACATTTACGTAATAACAACGCAAAAACAGCAATGAAATAACTATATGTATATACATATATATATATATATATAACATTAAGTTTTTGGAGTTTTTTTTTGCCAACATGTCATTCAAAGAACCCAGATGCCTAAATCAAATATAATTTACAGAAAAGGAGAGAAATCAAGTTCCCCATTCAAACCAGGATATTGATTAGCTTTCAATGTATATATCCAAAATTATTCTCTTTGCGGAGCCTTTTTAATCTATCTCCGCCCCTTATTGAGTTTGCTATCTGGTCTATTCCTGATATCTTTTGAGAGTTACAGCTGCCATGATCAGCGTCTTTGTAGTGTAAAGCCATGGGATATTGGGGGTTGCCAGTTCTTATAGCATGCATATGTTCGGGCAATCTTGTCTTCAATTTGCACTTCAATTCCCAATATAAAAACAACCACATAGACACTTGAGCCTATAGACCACATATGAGGTATTGCAATTTATAAATGACTTAATGTTATACTTATGACCTGATTTTATATCAGTAGTGATTGGTATTGGTCATATTACAACAATTATTGCAATTTCCCCACCTGTGGTTACCTGCTCCGATGCTTAACCAAGTTTGCTGTTGTACAGGGAGGGAGATAACTCTTCACAAGTTTATCATCAAGGGTTGGTGCCCTACTAAAACTGATGGTAGGGGCATCTGGAAGAGCTTCTCTAAGGGAACTGTCACTTTTCAATATGTCCCAGTTCTTTTGAATGATTTGTTGAATTCTGTTTGCTTCACTACAGTAAGGTGTCACAAAATACACTTGATCTGAGCACTGTTGTGGCTTCTGTTTTTGGACCAGTAACTGTTCTCTAGTAAGACTTTTCGTTTTATTGTAAGCTGTATCTATAGTTTTGTGTTTAAATCCTCTTTTCTTAAATCTGTGGCTCATGTCTTCAGCATTTCTTTCAAAATCTTCTTCTGAGTCGCAGATGCATTTAAGTCTTAAACTGACCGAAGGGTATATTATCTATCAACTTAGGAGGATAAAAACTGTCTGCCCTAAGAATGGTGTTACGGCCAGTAGTTTTTCTAAATATGGAAGTATGTAAATCACCATTGTCATCTTTAAATCAAGAAAATTGATTTCAGTTGGAGAAAATTCTAGGCTAAGCTTCAGATTACTATTAGTGTTGCTTAAATATGAGTGAAATTCTAGAAGTTCTGTCTCTGACCCAGACCATAGTAGAAGAATATCATCAATGTACCTGCCCCACCATATGATCCTTTCCAGGTAAACATTCAGGTGGGAGTATACAAACCTTTCTTTCTACAAACTTGTTCAGGACTGTTTACTGTGTCAGGAATCTTTATGAGCTGAGGATAACAACCCCTGGCAATCTGTCCTTCACCTTTTGAAAAGGGGTGTAAAGAGATATTTCGTCAGATCATCCCTCTATCAAAGTCAATGACTTTGAAGTTGTTAATCTGCATCGATAAGAATTGGAAGGCTTTTTGTTAAACTATGATATACATATTCTAACAAACTGGGGAAAATACTGATAAAAGCTTTTGTCACAGTGGTTGAAGTAAATAAAGCAGAACCCTGGAAAATGCACTGAAACCCTGCTGTGATGGAACCATTTTGTTTTGCTTCGTCAAACATGTCTTGTTTGCTTGAGTGTAATTTTTAAGTTATGGCCACAACTTCTTCTTCCAGCCATGGTTTTACAGGAACATAGACCCAGTCTATGCTGGAGTTGAACGGTAATGGACAGAGAGAAAACGTGTTTAAGTGTTTTAAAGGTCAACTGGTGGGTGGGAGGGTTGCCAACAGCAGATTAACCCTATAAACAAAACCTCTGTGCATCCAGCAGTCCTTAAAGGACCAGTGTGGAGGATTGACAGTTCTCTTGGCAGAAATGGGATATAATCTTCTTATATAATATCATAGTGTAGCTGTCTGAACACGATGTCAATTTAAAATAAATTATTTAGTGTTGAGCTTTGTTGTTGACCCACACTGAAGTTTTTATGTTTATCATGTCTTGTGTGTTTTTCCTTATAAAGTTTTCATTTTGAAAAATGTTACCGAGTCTCCATATGATCAGCAGAGCCTCAGCCGATTACATTTGTCACCCAGTAAAAACTTCAACACAGAAACGTTTTAATCAGCCCTACAACAACCCAAACGCGTGGAAATTTCTACCTTTATCTGATTAGGAGTTCTGCTCATTCTTTTGAGCAATAATGAAAAATCAGATCCAAAGCCTTGAAATGCTCTATCTTATAGTTCGTGTTTTCTGTCTTTATTCTGTCACAATAAACTCAGAACAAATTCTCCACACTGAGATCAGAAAAATACAGGACATATCCCAGAGACTTTGGATATGCAAGCACCTGACAGCTAGGCCTCTGAATGAAACACTCTGGTTGTGACATCACCTACGGGAGCAAATAGGAGTCTTAGATCTGGAGACGTGAGTCGAGACGTCACTTTTAATGACTGAGGATGAGAATTAATGGATAGACACACAGAGGAAAAGCAGCAATGCTCCAGTTAAAGGGTCAGATAGATCCAAATCTGAAGTAACTGCTGCCACTGAAGTCAGTGACAAAAACAAACAAATGGGACTTGTGAGAAAGAGCTGATTCTTATGTTTAAGGAGAAAAAAACAGCACAAACCATCATGGAGCAATAAACACGATGTGATATTTAGAAGCATTTAAAATCTTGTGGAGTTAACTGTTTGGTTATTTGTACATATTACAGGTCACACATATATCACAGTGCCACTGATTGTGAATTAATAACTGTTCCTACAATATACCCAACTCAGGGCCCCCACATCTGAACTGAAACTGCAAACCACACCAATAGTGAACAGCACTGACAACATCAGGTGTTAAAACCTCTAAATAGTCCAAGTATGATGGCATAGTCCTACTATTTGTTCTTAATGCTGAAGAGATGGGGCTTAGAGTGTGGGTTTTGTTTCCGCAGGACCCCAGGTTCAATGCCGAGGTTGACCTGATCACAGGTTACAAAACTCAGAGCATCCTTTGTCTGCCCATCAAAAACCACAGAGACGAGGTAAGACAGCATCACTTCTCAAACCATTAAAGACCATAAGATGTATGATACAGGGTTCAGGAGTGGGTCCTGAGTGGTATTGAAGGATGGCCCACAAGTATGGCACAGAAAACCAGAAGCTTTTGGGACCTTTAAGTTTCTCAGAACACAGAACCTCTGCCTACATTTCATCACTCTTAACCATCACAGGTCGTCGGAGTGGCTCAGGCTATCAACAAGAAATGTGGGGAGGATGGTGCCTTCACTGAACAGGATGAAAAGGTGAGTAAAGTTCAGTGTCACTTACAGGAACCTTGTTTTGTTAATGTTTAAATTTCAGAAACGTCCTGGCAAGATCCAGTATGTTGCTCTTGTTTCAAGTGTTGGACAGACTTACTGGCATGTTCTATATTAGTACAAATCATAACTATAGTTGTCCTGTCCCGTGTCAAACTACACACCCCTTTACCTCAGTCCGTCTCCACCTTTTGTGTCCTTCCTGATATCATTTATCATCTCTCTGTCCTTACTTCCTTTCTCTGTTTGCTCTCCTTTTCATTGATTTATCTTTTTTTCCATGCAGTAGTCCAGTTGTATTTCTTGTCTTCCCTTCCTCTCTGTTCTCACTTGGTGCTCAGATGTTGTTCTGTTCTTCCATGACAGGACTTTTCGGGCTATTTGGCCTTTTCAGGCATCGTCCTACACAACGCTCAACTTTATGAGACGTCGCAATTGGAAAACAGACGCAATCAGGTGGGCGTGATTGTTTGTGCTTTGAAGGTATGTGTATATGGAGACACAAATTTGCACACAATGTCCACTTCTGTGTGTCTGCAGGTGCTGTTGGATCTGGCCAGTCTGATCTTTGAGGAACAGCAGTGTCTGGAGGTTTTACTGAGGAAGATCGCAGGAACCATTCTGTCCTTCATGCAGGCTCAGGCCTGTACTGTCTTCATTGCTGATGAAGACTCAATGGTTAGTACACACATGCACATACACAGATGTATTTGAGAATGGAAAGGAACATGAATGAAACATACATACATTTAGGTCAACCGTCATCCTTACTGCTGAGGCTCATGTTTCTTCATTGGGTGTTTTGCTTCACCAATGCACAAAGGCCTAGTTTGGATATGATAATAACAAGAACAACAACAACATTAAGTATTATAGTAATAATAAAAAACAAGTTCCTTAACTTCCGTAAGTAAGCCGATCACAGGCGAGGAAGGAAAGTTCTTTCAGCAGGAGGATGTCACAGATCATGACGGACAGGGCGCGATTCAGTCATGTCCACTGGTAAACTGTCCCCTGGCAAACTGTCCACTGGAAGCTTCAGCTGTCTGAGTGTTCATCTCTGCCTCTGTCACTTCCCCTGTTAATTACAGTTTTTCACAATTACTAAAACACATTTTTTGAAACTCTCTTACCTTTTTCTCAAAACTGTGAACACAAAACCTATTTTTCAATATAGGTCATAGGCATATGTAGGCATATATCTCCTGGAAGAATGTTTATTCCTTGTAATCAACAAATCAAATATTACAATAAAAATAAATAATAAGGACTCAAAAAAAAAAAAAACACAGGACGCATTGCTCACTGGGCCCCATCACGCCTTTGGTCTGGGTCAGGCCACAGGACTCTGTCCACATCACAGCAATATTCTCTCTTCCAAGGCAACGGGGGAAGAAGGCTCTTGCGTGGCGTATCCAGCCTTGACACGATTTTTCATTTATGTCGCCACAAGCCAACTCCATGGCACGCAGGAGATCAACCCTGATGTAGGGTTGTCGGTCATACACCTTTCATCTCCAACTTGAGAAAAACTCCTCAATCGAATTGAGGAAAGGGGAGTATGGTGGGAGGTATATATTGATGACTTGTTCATTGATGTTGAACCATTCCCTTATCTGAGCAGCACGATGGAAGCTGACATTGTCCCAAATTACGACATGAGTATAATTGTTGTTCAGCTCATTCTGCTGAGCTACCAAAACATCTGGAAGACCTGCAAGAAACGTAATAAGGTGCTGAGTGTTATATGGCCCCAGTGTGACATGCTGGTGGAGAACCCCATGGTTGCTTATGGCAGCACAAATGATCACATTGCCACCACGCTGGCCAGGGACTTCAACAATGGCCCACTGACCAATTATGTTAGGGCACCTCCTTCTCCTCTTCGCTAAATCAAAACGAATATATGTTCATGGTGTCTTTCCATGGCATCCAATTCAAATATTCTCTACATGAAGAAATAGATAGATGGGTTTGTAAGTGAACAGAAAGACAGGCCTATACTGTACAGAATATGATTTGTACTGTGAAGCCACCGAGTCTGATAGTAGTATGTATGCATTACTGTAATACTGTATTACAGTATACTGTGAAAGGCTGACTGTGCTGATTCCTTCAAAATTTACATCGTCTTCAATCGCTCATTGTTGTATTTCTCTGAGTCTAATGGTGTTGTTTTGAATGAACATATCAACTATGATGCCCTCTTGCTGCTGAGTGAACATGGGGGTCCTTCCACCTCCGCCTGGCAGTCTTGCAATTCTAGAGAATCAAATCAAATCAGATTTATTTGTATAGCGCCAAATCATAACAAAGTTACATCAAGGCACTATATAGAGCAGGTCTAGACCAAACTTTTTATAAAATGATTTAAAGAGACCCAACACATCCCCCCATGAGCAAGCACTTGGCGACAGTGGCAAGGAAAAGCTTCCTTTAAGAGGCAGAAACCTCAGGCAGAACCAGGCTCAGAGGGGGCGGCCATCAGCCTCGACCGGTTGGGTTGAGAGAAGGAGAAAGAGGCATAGGGAGGGGGGGCAAAGTTGACACATTGACACACCATGAACCAGAACATGGTCAATGATTGTTGCCCGAATTTCATCATGTATGATGACTCTTGGTGCTCTTTGTCTTCCTCTTCCTCCTAACTGCCCCCCTCCTCTTCCTTGTACCCCACCTCTAACACGAACTCGTCCCCTGTGTCTCTGGTTTCTGTCCATTTTACTGTATGAAACTCCAACCAGCCTGTTTCAACTGGCTTATATTGGTTGTCACATCATTAGACACAAGTGTTATCAATTTTGAGTCGTAGTGTTTACTTGGTAACATCTGTGCTTTACAGTTTTTTTCAGTTGCTTAAGCACAATGTTGAAAACAGGGCCCAGTTTTTCAAATCACTTCACACAATTGGCACAACACCACACCCAAATAGCAAAACACCTCAGATCATTTGCAAAATGGAACACTTTGGTCAAAACTATACAATTTCTTATAAAAATTCTATTTTCTTGTCATAACATAAACACATTCACCATATGGTCTGATTCTGTTTGAATCAGTTTAACGCTCGATCTAAAACACTTTTAGCATTTACAGAGAAAGTGTAAAAATTAATTCACTAACACTACATGACACCAACTGTGCAGACTAATGAAAATATTTATTTCTTTTCATATACTCGTCAATCAATACTGACATTTCAACAAAACATTTTCCAGTTTTCATACAGTATTACTGAATGTACCATTGTACTTTAAGCTTACAGTAGTACTGTTACATAAATTACATATCCAATTCAGTACTAAAAAAAACATTTAAAGAAAATTAAACATCATCTCTCCGCCGAGCTGGATCTGGCCACAGGGCCTCATCAACATCACAGGCTATATTTTCATTCACAAGGCAACATGGGAAGAATCTTCTGGAGTGATGAATCCACCCGTTGTATTGATGCTGCATCTGGAGTGACGAATCCACTCGTTGTATTGATGCAGCATCAATTTGATCACATGCTGCCTCCATAGCTTGAATGAGGGGCATCTGGACATAGGGCCGGAGATCATAAACCTTCCTACCATGCTGAGAAGAGCTCCTTAATGGGGTTTAGAAATGGGGAGTATGGTGGAAGGTATTGAACTGTAAATTGTGGGTGTTGATGAAACCAGTTTTGGACCAGAGCAGAATGAGGGAAAGATACATTGTCCCAGATGACAACATGTTGCATCTGGTCCCTTTGGTTTGCTGCTGTGATAATATTGTGTAATCCGTCTAAAAATGTAAGAATGAGGTCAGTGTTGTAAGGACCCAAGTTGGCATTGTGGTGGAGGATCCCATTCTGTGTAATGGCAGCACAAAGAGTAATGTTACCCCCACATTACTCTGGTACATTGACAGTAGCCCTGTGGCCAATGATGTTTCTTCCCCTTCTTCTCACTATTGTCAGGTTAAATCCAGCCTCATCAATGTATATAAACTCATGCAGGACTCTCTGAAATACAGCAAAAGATCACATTGTGTAGATCAATATACTGTACGTCTGCTATACAGTAAAATGGTTATGTGTGCAGTACACAATACTACAGTCTGAACAAAACTTACCTCCACATATTCATGCTGCAGGGCTTTCGCCCTGTCTGAATTTCTGTCAAATGGCACTGTATACATTGTTTTATCAGAACTTGATGTTTTTTAAGGATACGGGTGATTGTTGACAGAGAGACCTGTTGGACATTACTGAAAATTGTGTGATCACTGACAATATATGTTTGAAATTTTCTAAGTCTGATTGCATTATTGGCCAAAATGAGGTTTATTATCTCTCTCGCTTGCTCCTGTGTGAATAAGGGGCCCCTCCCTCCCTGGTGTTCTCAACGTTCAATCCTATGTAGGCTGAAAAAAATACATGTAGCTTACTGTAAAATGATACAGGAATAAATACCAAAACTGTTGATACAGTACAGTAAGTACATGCAGTAAGCAATGGATTTTCTGTTGACAGAAGATAAGTTTCTCACCTGGGCTCTTGAAGAAATGTCCGAACTATTGATGCCACTGTGTACCTGCTTAGGTTAGGTTGTACTCTCAGTCCAGCCTCACTCAGTGTTAGTCCATGGTTTATTACATGGTCCACAAGTGTAGCACAAATTTCATAAGACAGATTTGGTTATCTTCTTCTTTGTGTACGTCCTACCCCTCCTCCACCTTCCGCTCCCTCTACCGCTTCCTCTACCTTTCTTCTCTCCGGGTTTCCCCTCTCATCTGCAATCTCCTTCTTCCTCTGACACCGTGCATTTTTGTTGAAGACAGGTGAACTTACCTGTTCCCTTTTTATAGTGCTTAAACCTGGACACAGGCTTACCTGGTGGCTGTGTTTAACCAATTGGTTCATGGGTGTGTTCATTTGAAAGCCTTTGCTTTGCAAGGAAATGACATCATGATAAATTTCTGTGTCAAATGTATACAAGTGTGTTTAGTGTTTTGCAAATCACTGTGTGTAGTGTTTTGCAAAAAGTGTGAAACTGACAATGTCCCTATAGTTGTGCAAATCTGGGCCGGTGTTTTGCTAATTGTGGGAAAGTTTTAATTTTAGTGAGTAAGCAATTGTAAAAAACTGTAATTGTGTTCTCCTTCTGCCTTGTTTGATTAACAGTATAATTAAGAAGTGCATCACAATGCAAAATGTGTTTAGAGTTTTGCAAAAAGTGTTAATGAGTTTTACAAAATGCACTTACCTACGTGAAATTAGTCTATGGTTTTGCCAAAAAAGAGATTAGTTCAATAAATGTGTTCAGGCATTTGAGAATTTGATTCAGAGAATAGGGTTTAGTGTTTTAGCAATTGTGAAAAACTGTAATATGTTCATGTAAAGTCTAATACTCAATTAAACTAACAACAGCAATAATAGTTCACGCTCAGACCCCAGTGTTCAGCTAATGGGCCAACAATAACACATTTGGACATTTTTGATAGTTAAAAAAAAAACAAAACTATTCACTATGAAAATAACAGAGGGCTGTTTTATTTCACTGGTTGAAAAGTGAAACAGTCTAACGGGGGAAATAAAAAGCTGCTTTCAAGAAAATGCTTCAAGTCAGGAAGACTTAAGACAGCGAGAGGAAATACATTTTCTGTACAGTAAGGAAGTACAGTTTGACACACACACACACACACACACTCAGCACTGTGTTAATCCTCTATGGGCATTTTTTTTGGCTTGTCTCCCTCTAGGCGTTGCAATTTCTGGAAAGTACATACTAGCACACTTCACACTTCAGATGCACAGACAGCAAACAAACAGGAAAAGGAAGAAAATTAACTGTCATACACTGAGGGAGATTGATAAGTGAGTACGGTTGTAGTATTCCCACATCTCTGTAGGTGTGCTCCAACTTATTTCAGCATTTCCTTCCAGACATTCATTCCAAACATCAGAAGGACTGTGGCTTCCTCTGCCCTGGATGTTCTGATGGTTCTGGTTTAATATATAGTCATACAGTAAAAGACATAGTTAATCAAATACATATACCTTCATGTGTCAGAAAGGACGACGAATGTCCCAATTCTGAAATCGAGAGTCAAGATCTTATTTATGTGATTTAAGTTTCTATCAGGCGTAACAGCATAACAACCCTCCTCTTTGACATAATTTCTCGAGGCAAAATGTCATTAGACAATTGACTGGCAAGCAGTTTATAATGGAGTTTGTCCTGTTACCTTGTTATAAAGTAATAAACCGATAAATCATCTGGACTGCTTTTCAGCAAGTGGACTGAAGACGTATAAATGCACTAAAATGTATTTGCAAGCAACAACATACCAAAAGGCCTGAAAGACCCCAAAGAAAGACATACAACGTGGATGATCACAGATTGGGATAGTATTGACCGCAATCAAGAATACTCTGGATTTACTGTCAAAGTCTACAACCAAGAGGATCAGTACAAACCAACATGCAATGAGAGCAGGAATGCAACTTTAGACTGCCAAGAAACCCTTCATAAACCCTTCCCAGGTTTGGAACAAGAATCTTTCAATAGCCAAGCAAGTCACCTGAATATGCTCAAGACAAACCTAAGGGCAGGAATAGACTGCAGTACAACTTTGGCATCACCTCAAAGACGCAAACTCTGAGTGCAAGAAAAAATTCCTCCAAATATTTGTAATAATTCTTAACTTTAAAATTTTATTTCTTTCCCCAGTCACTTTTATCCTCTGTTATTGAGCAGTCTACATAAGTACTTGTTATTCCTGAACAGTTATTGTGTTATTTTGCTGCTTCATTCCAAATCTGCTGTGGTGGTGTCAAAAGCAAAATGTGTCACTGTCCAAATGGACCTGACTAAATATGTCTATATAATTGTTACATACAGTCTTTGGGTAAGGGTAATTTTAGGTCCTCAGAATATATAAAAAAAATCAAGACTCAAGTTGGGCTGGACTCTGAGTCCACCCTCTCTCATGGTCAAT
Organism: Remorina albescens; assembly: GCA_034769265.1. Lineage (NCBI taxonomy): Eukaryota > Metazoa > Chordata > Actinopteri > Carangiformes > Echeneidae > Remorina > Remorina albescens. Next base: position 3,673,774 of record CM068495.1, on the reverse strand, counting down.
TAGAGTAGCACTAATCTCATCAGAGACTACTCTTCTTGGTTCTGTTTCCTCTCCTTCCCTTTTTCCGCTAACTCGTCCTCTTCCTCTTCCTGCTCCCCTTCCAAAGTGTCCCCTTCCTCTTCCTACTCCCCTTCCAAAGTGTCCTCCACGAACCTGAACTCCTTGTCGTCCTCTGCGTCTTCCTCTGACTCCCCTGACTCTCTTCATTGTTGTTATCCATTGTTCAAAACAGATAACTTGACCTTTGGCCTATTTATAGGCCTACGTCAGGCAGTGATTGGTTGGTGTTCAGTAAAGCAATTATTGTTTGCACATGCGAGGACAGAGTCTGAGGCACTGATGAAAGGGTGTGGCATTCTGATTGGTTGTGTGTGAAATAGGAAATCAAGTTACTTCCTGTTAGATTTTTGTGTGTTAGGTAGAGAATTGTGTGTATTGATTTGCAAAAAGTGAATAGCTAAATTGAAAACTGTGTCAAGGCTGAGAATTAGTTTATGGTTTTGCTTATTTGATGTGGAGTTGTGAAGTTTGAGTGACAGGTTTTAGAAATTGTGTGATATATAAAGGTTTTGTGTGTAAGCCTCTGAAAAAAACTGTAATTACAGTTTTTCTCAATTATTTACACAAATTTTCTGAAAGCATGCCTCATACTGTCAGAACTCCACACACAAATCAAAAAACACACACAAAATTGGGCGAAACCCCTCAATTCTTCTGCAAAATTAAACTTTACATTCAAAAAAATGTTATTTCTTCTCAAAATGGTATTTTGTTTTCAAATGACAAACACAAACCATCATATGAATAGACATTTATAAGAACCAGTTGAACACTGATGTGCTCCATGTAAAACACTATGATGAATGGAAAACACTTCTTCTCCATTCATCATAATGACTTAGGCCTTTTTTTGTTCAATGTTACACTTACTGCAGACAGTACATACATAAGTGTGTTGTAAAATATTTTAGAATATGGTTTTTATACTCTTTTATACTTTAATTTTTCCCACAAAAACAATGTACACAGTGTACACCCCAACCAACACAAGGTTGCACATACAGTGGTCTACATACAAAATAGAAGAATTTACTGTATACAGTTACAGTAAAACAAACAAACAAAAAAACTATGCTACATCCTCTCTTCTGTTTTGGTCTGGCCACAGCACCTCATCCACATCACAAGCTATGTTTTCCCTGGCCAAGCAGCGGGGGAAATATCTCCTAGCATGGCGAATCCAGCCATGAAAAGCATCAACTGCTATATCTCCACATGCATCTTCCATAGCTTGGAGAAGGGGTGTACGGTTTGGGGATTTTGGTCATATACTTTCCATCTCCAGGCAGAAAGAAATCCCTCAATAGGATTAAGGAATGGAGAATATGGAGGTAGATAAACAACTACAAAGCGTGGGTGGGCAGTGAACCAGTTGGGAACCAGAGCGGCCCGGTGGAAACATACGTTGTCCTGAATGACAACGTACCTGAGCTGCTCTGGGCCATCTATCTGATCTGGTGGAATGAGTGTGTTGTTAAGGGTGTCCAGGAATGTGATCAGATGGGCAGTGTTGTAGGGGCCAAGGGTAGCACGGTGATGGATGATGCCATAGTTGGTAATCCCTGCACACATTGTGATGTTCCCTCCGTGCTGGCCAGGGAATTCAACAATGGCACGCTGGCCGATGTATAGTAAAATACTAAAATACTGTAAATACTGTGTAGGAATACATTTCCCAAATACTTGAATCATACTGTATTTTTACAGTCCTACAGAACAGTCCACAGGCAATACTGTATTACTGTACTCATAGAGTATTGTATTGATATGCAGTACTGCAATTTTCTAGTGAGAGTAGATTTCTTTCCTATTCTCATTTCAGAAAGTTCAGAATGTTGCTTCAAAACAGAGGAGCTCACCTGTTGCCCTTTTATGCTAAAGCTCTTACTTTATTGCTAATTGTAAAACTGTGACAGGTGTTTGCCCATGTGCTGAGTCAGTGTGCATAGTAGGGCAATAACTTTAGAATTTTGAATGACAGTGTGTTCTTTGTAAAACAAGAAGTTTTTTTTTATGAAAATTGTGCCAAATGCAGAGAATTGTGTGTAGTGTTTTGAAAAAAGTGTGTTTTAGAACTGCAATTTGAGTTTATAGCAGGAATTGTGCTTGTAGTTCCGCAGAATTGGTTCAGGGGGTTGGTGCATGAGTTACATGTTGTGGTCATTGTGTCTCAAGTACCAGTATTTGTGTGTAAACAATTGAGAAAAACAGTAATACAATAATTTTAACATAATTTAGATGTTGGATCAATTCTTCTGCAAACTACTGTAAAGGCCCTCTTTATCTTCCCTGCGCTGAGTTTTGTTACATGCAGGCAAACAGAGATTGGATTTATTGATGTTAGTCTCTATATACTTTCGCATGGAGAAAGATAAATGATAAGTGTTGTCATAAACCTTCTCTTCAGTTTTGAGGCCATCTAGTTTTACATTGTCATTGTGGTCTCCTCTAAATGTGAAAGTTGGAGCCACCCTTGTCTGTCAGATTTAGGTGCATACCGCTTCATACTGACCCTGGGAGTTGGCTCAGCTGTGGTTGCTTTGTTTTCCAAGTCTGTGGGTGTTTTGTGCTCATGGTGGACATGGTGGCTCATGGTGGCTTCAGCCCCAGAGCAGGGCCCTGGGAAAATATTTATATTTGGGGCTGCTTTAGTAGGAGGAGCCTTTTGCTGTACACCTTCATGTTGGAGCTTATTTTGTGATAATTCACATTTGATGTCTAGCCCTTAAAAGTAAAACACAGGCCAATGACAATACCACTGAAACAAAGACCAAAAACAAAAGCAGTGGAATAAATTATAAAAAAAAATTCATTTTTTTTAACAGAGGTCCAACTGAATAGCTCTGGTTTTCTGGCTGCAGGGAAGATGAGGAGCACTGAACCTCACCTCAATTACAGCAACTAACCTACTTATATTGTATTGTTAAACAAGGTAAAGGAATAATAGCTGACATAGAGCAGAGTGAGAGAGGGAGAAAAAGGGAGGGAGGGAGAGGTAAGTGGCAATGAGGCTTTGAAATAATTGTAATGGCCAAGTGTGCAAATCAAACAAAGGGATATAGAAATGCCTCTAGTAAAAGCATATGTTCTCAAGTTGAAAGAAATAACTGAAAAAAATACGTAAAAGAAATTTAGTCTGTTTCTTATAACTTTTTCTCTGACCATCATTTTGAAATGAATACAAGCTGAGCTGAAATCACTTTCATGTGTTTTAATATTTTGTCACATGACAAGGTTATAAAATCCAGACTTGACCATAAGTGTTCCAGCCATAGACTAGGTTTTAGCCTCATTTTGATTAATTTTGTCATCCAGTTTTCACACATCACAAATTAGAATTAGAATATAATTACCGTTATTGACCAGTATGCATGCGCAAATAAGGAATTTGACTCCGTTTGAGCTTTGTTCTCAGTTTACTAAAGTAAACCTCAAGGTATAAAAACTAAACTTACCTGAACATGAAATATCAAATTAAGAATAAAATTTTACAGTGAACAGTACTGAGGCTTCTGTTCTCACAGGAGCTCACATATGTCGCATTTTAGGGTTTTGCAGTTTGAAAGCCAAGTGTGTTCCCAATGTTAGCCTCCTCCATGTGCTTACTTCAGGCCTGGTGCAGAGCTATCTGAGAAAATGAAACCTGCACACGCACACAGTATTACATGCCAAATCACACACGTGCACACACAATCACAGACACATTTTTGAACACACTTATGAACAGTTTGACACATACTACATACTACTACACTTACTACCCATAACTATGAACATTTCCTCGAAAAATGATGTTTTTGATAATGTATCTTTCAGAGTGGTTATCAAAAGGCTACACAGCCTGTTAAATTGCCAGGATACATATCTTTCTACATTACATGCCTTTAAGAAGCTTGATGTAGGTTTTCACTATATTTAGCAGGGTTTGGATGTGCTCCTTTAGAACAAAGGCTCCTGTCTTACCACCTTGCCCAATGGCCCAGACATATGAGGAATCCATGAGATTGTTGTCACATGTACAGTAGTACACAACCAGTACTTGCGAGAAATTCCTGCATTTCCTTTAATGTTCCCCTTCTCCTGACTGATACCATTCAGCAAGATCCCTTTGAAGCTCTCTGCTGGAACATGGCTCTGGCAGTAAGATGCAACTAACTTCATGTCAGGTGACAGCTGAACCCAATTTGGGGTTTGACTGATTTGCTTTAATTGAATTGCAAATATTGTAGGTCACAGTAAAGGTGGAAAGAGTTTTGAAACAATTTATTTTGAGTGTTTCTTTTAATTTCCAGGGTTTGTACATTTATAGTTACTCATTTTGCTTTTTTTGCTATACAGTGCTATATAATGAGGGACATCAGTACAGTTTCAGTGCATCGGAGGCCTTGGTGTAAGTATTCCATACAACATCGGTTAAATACCTGTAAAAGATTGTATAAGTTCAACAGATGTGCTGATTAGGCATTTTAGGATGTTAGAAGTAACAGTCTGACTGAGAAGTCATGTTTACAGAGGTGGTGATGGCAGTCATCATGCCTTAAGACTGGGACTTGCATTAGCTGCACTTTATTCATTCATACACCTCACCTTCCCACAACTGCTGCGTGTCTTGACATTGTCTCCAATGTGTTGACATTGACATTGTGTTGATGGCACACATATACGCAAACATTTTTTTATATGTAAGCATGATGACACTAAAGAATTCTTGACTTTTGATTCCAGAGGACATTTAGAGGCTGAATAGCAGCATAGGGCTGAATGATTGAGTTCAATTAGATGGTGCAGACCCAGATGTCATCCTGAAGGAAAACATTGGTGAGCATGATTGAGGCAACCATTGGTAGCCAGTGTAGCCCATTGAGTAGCCAAGTGACGTGAAGACCAGACTGCCTTATTCTGGACCATCTATGACGGTTTCACAATTGCAATTGTCACAGTGATAGTAATAGCTATTCAAGGACTGGACTAGGATCTGGGTGGATGACTGAGTTAGTTAGGCTTGTGTAGACCTTTTATGTCCACTGCAAGTTAGTGTAAATACTGGAAGTGAATGCTGTGTTATTCTAAGTACTGCTAACTTAAAATGGCCACTATACTTACCATTTAGAAGCAGATGTGTGTTCTGGGTGGGCAGAATATGTAGTTTTATTCTTCATGATCAGGGACAGGCTTCTGCTAGACTTAGTGATTTTTTTTTTTTTTGGAGAGAAGCAAACATAGAGGATTTATTTTTCTCTGGAAGGAGCAAAATTTTTAAACAGGGTTTACCTACATGATTGAACTTGGCTCACAACACAGCAGTCAAGTCATTTCCAACCAAGAATTAATTCCACCGAGTTGATGGCTGGCTCTACTGAATATCAAGTTACTGTAAATATCGGTTTCACAAAGTATCAACTACATAGCTGATCCACACTCTATCCTCATGTTAAGGTCGGGGTCAATTAGATGGGGAGTGCAAAGTTGTTGAAGTGGTTTGTATTAGGTTACAAAACAAGGGTGTTTAATGCAACCTTTATTTATTATAAGAAGACTTGTTATAAACTCTGTACAGGCTCTGAGAGCAGCTTTCATAAAAGTTACCTAACAACTTTGAACAACTGTTATTTTCAGAATATATTCAATGTCAGGTCAGACACAACAGAGCTCATGTTCTAAAAGGTTTTATTGTACACAATTTTTTTTACAGTTTTATTTCACGTAATACTTTTCTAAACCGCTCACCAGTGTTACTTTCATCATGAAAATGTTTTCGCCACTGAGAACTAATAAAAAAATAAGCCATGACAACTTAAACTAAATAAAACAAAAATTTTGTCCCTTTTTTCTTGTCACCTCAAAAAAGAGCGAATCTCATTTTGAGGTAGTCTGGAGAAGTCAACAGCTGCTACAGTACTCTCTGCAGCCATTGATAACAAAACTTGGTTGTAAGAGAAGAGCAGAAGTCTGATTTTAAGTTTTATTTTTAGTAATTGATTTTAAGAATTGGCTAATTAAAGGCATCGTCATGTGTCTTATGTCTCGGATGCCGATGGTATTGTTGGTAAAGCCTGAGCCCTATAAACAGGATGATACAAGGTCTTCATTGGCACGGCTGGTTTAGTTGGAAGGGGAATGACATGCAGCAAATGACAGCTGGTGTCATTTGCTGCATGTCATTCCCCCCTCTCTCTCCCCCATTTCATGTCACTCTTCAACCTGTACTATCTCATAAAGTCCAATATATATATATATAAAATCATCTGTCAGTATTGCAAGTTTGAGCCTTAATACCATTCCATCTTAACAGTTTAATAGATGTTACCAATGAGTGGAGATCAAGGAGAAAATTTTAAATGATGCATTGCACTTAAACTAAACCTTTTAGATTTTAGATGATTAAATCTACCATAGAGTTTATCAGAATAAATCATTATGGTATCATTGAATATACAATATACACACTTCTGATGTATACATTCTATATTTTCATTAATTATGATTTCAAGATATCTATCTATCTATCTATCTATGTGTTTCTGTGTGTTGGTGTTTGTCCCACCCATGGTTGCCAGACCAATTTCCACACCGCTGGTCCTTCTAGGGTCTTGGGCAACTGAGACAAATGACCAATGACACTCAGTTTATTATGTGCAAATTTCATATGATAATGCGCCAGTTTGGATCAGTACCTTCTTGCTTTGAGGCAACAATCCTAACAACTGCCACACTGTGCTGCCTGCCCCAGACCAGTGACTTGCTTTTTCCTTTATACCCCTTCCTGTTCAGTACCTTAATGTAATGACGGGCAGTGAAGGTAATTTAATGAGCAAAGCAGCCCTGCATACTTGTTGCCGGCCTGAAAAGACCAAACACAGGCAGCACAGCAACAACAGGTAAAAAAGTTACATAGCAGCACACAGGAAAGAGAACCACAGACTTTTGAATGAGCAAACACACAAGGGGGGAGGTCACGACACACACTTGAGACATGGCAGGATAGACCAAGGAATCATAGAGGGGGAAGATTCAGACTAAGGCAAAAAAACAACACAGAGTTCAGGTAGGAAAGCTTTTCAGAGGGGGAGCTCCTGACCTCTCCACCCCCAACCCACATCTTTTCTTTCTCTGCTTTGTCTTTCCTTGCTAAACATTTACTTGAAGATTGTTTCTTTTTAACTGGCCTTGTCTTTCTGATGGGCCTGTCAGTGTTAAATGTCTGTACTTTCTCAAACTGGACCCACCGCTCTGTGGAATTGAGCATTACCCTTTATCTGGGACAGGAGGAAGTCTAGTAAATGGCTGTGATGCTCTTTACTCACTGGACCAACAATAACACAAGAGTTTTTAATACGGTGGCCTGTGTTGGTTCACACACTTTACTGCAGATTGTGGTATCTGTTTGGACATGGTGTTGTATGTGACTGTTCATGCTTGGATGTGGATATGTGTGTAAAAGAAATGTTATAGGATCTTACATCTAGAGAGACAAAGTTGTTCTCCTGTGATGTTTAACCCTGACTGTAACTCTGGATTAAGCTGTGAGTCTGGTTAACACCATGTGTTTGAGTACACACAGCGTTCATGTCATACCAATATCTGCACTTTAAGTTCTGTCTTTATTTCTTCCTGTCTGACTGTAACAGGTTCTGTGGTTAAGAAAAGCTCAAGACATTTTATTCTAAAGCATAAAAACATTATAAAAACCTGTCCACAGCCTCATCCTTTTCATTCTTTGGATAAAGCGGTAGACCCTTCACCTTTCTGTTTGGAGCTGCGTGTTCTATCAGTGCCTACATGGGTTCTGTCTGGGTACTGTGCCTTTATTCCACAGTCCAAAGACAAAAGTTTTAGGTTGGTTGATGACTCTTATCTGCCTGTAGGTGTGAGTGTAAGCCTGAATGGGTGTCTTTCTCTATATGTTGGCCCTGCGATAGATTGGTGAACTGTCCAGAATATTAAGATAAGTGTCACTAAGCTTCAACCTCCTCCTCAAAAGGTAACAGAAAAGTCCCACTGGCTTTTTGTTGAGGGAAAGGGCCTGGTGCTAACTTATGGATTTTGGATGTCATTGCTGCAGGCCTCTTTGCCTCTCTGCTTGAGGGAAAAGCTTTTGAATAGTAAATACTGTCAGCTTTGGTCCTTTTGTTTTCTCAGTCACTGCCCAGCCATGCTATTAAACACATAAATCACCTCAAAACATAAGCAGACAATAGGATATTTATGTTTCTGCTACTGACCCTGATAACTATATTATAAAACCCAGCGATCCATTCCCATATCCTTCTCCTGCCATGTAAAAGCTAAACAGATGGCTGAAAAGAGTATAAGAAGACAGGGTTGATTTATATTAATATTCCTAAATGCAGGAAAAAAAATCAAATTTTTCTGTGTCATCCACTTATAAACCTCATCCCTTGCCAGAGATACCAATAAATGTCAAACCTCCCGCCCCCATTTTTTCTGTTTATATCAGCTTCATTACACTCACCTAGATAGATCGTGGTGGACTGATGCCGCCAAGCAAAGGTGGTGGTGGGTGGGGGGGTGTCTAAAAACGAAGAAGCCTTGTGTATTTCTAACATCCTGTCCCCACCTCTTAAAAATGGAAAAAGGATCCTTTGTGAGGGTTTGGGAGTGCAGGTTAAGAGAAAACAAGTCCCTATAAGGCGGGAAGACGAAAAGAGCACTGGAATGTTGAAATAAACTCTCCTTCTGGCAACACTGGATAGGTAATAGATCAACACTCCTTTCCTCATGCTGGGAGACACGTTTTTGGACAGTATGCAGCGTCTTACTGCTTAACTGGGTTTAGTCGGAATGGCCCTAATTGAAGGGAATGAAGAAACTGATATGGCCAAAATAAACACTTTGTGGACTGCGAAAAAAACATGGAAGCCCTCTTTTTTCTGTGAATGAACTCAACAGAAGCAATGCCATTTATATATTTATGTTCCTAATGACAATTACCAAGCACATGCAACCCCCGTCCTGTCCTACCATAAGTCTGTCTCAATATCCCAAACAAATAAACCGTTCTTTATTCTTTTTGCAGAACTCCTTCTCCAGTGTCTTTCACATGGAATACGAGGAGCTGGGTGAAGTCCTAGACGCTCCCAAAAGGTAAGGCGTTCACCCTCAGCTGAAACCCGTTATTAAATTAAAAATCCTGCAGATTGAACTTGGGGCGTACTCCAGCTATTTTCACTGGTTATTAGCACTAATGTTTCATGGCATTTGCAACCAAGTCCTTTCCTCTCAGACCCAGCCCTTTAGATGATGTTGGTGTAATGGGCGGTTGCACATATCATCACATGCAGGAAGAAACAGAAATAGGACAATATAAAGCAATTTTTGCCATTAGTGAAGGCCCTTATTGTGCCTGGTCAGTGACTTTGAATTTAAAGAGAATAGGCATGGCAAAGTGGCTCAATACACTGCCTCTAAGTCTGCTGAGCTGAATCGCAGCCCTCAAGGATCTTCTTGAGGTAATCCACCTCCTCCACATGCCAAATTCCCAGACGTTTGATCTTGTTCTCATTAGCTGGACTCCCTTGGCTTGATACACTGTGAATGGGGTCGATTTGACAGCTTCTCAACCTTTTTATCATGATGAAATGGGCTTTCCTACTTTTTTGAACAGACATTTCAGTGAGAAGCTAACTATCTTTCATGCACAGACACAGTTGTTTTGAGGAGAACGTGCATTCTTATTGCATATGGCAGCTGTTTTTCTGACATGGTGGTTGAGAGGAACAGTTGTTTATGTTCCTATTACCTGTGTGTGGGTGTGAGTGTGTTTGTACAGTATTCTATTTTGCACGTTACACCCTTTAATAGACTTCATGGTTTGTTTACCCCTTTGAGACTCCACCTCTGCACCCTGAGACAGATTTTTATACTCCTCTATTTGTATTATGCACCATATTTGTGTCAAAATGTATTTCACTGATTCCCAAGTAACACCTTTGATTGAACTGGACAGTTGGAATATCATAGTCACTAGTTTTCCAGGGAGGAAAAACTGTTTAAAAGAAAGAAGAAGCTCAAAGTGACAGACAGCCCTCCCTTGACCACAAGGAGCACACGTTGGAAATTGTGCATTGGTTGGAGAAGTTGTAAATTTGTAGTTAAAGTACTTTTTTGTGTTTTACATTTTGTTGATGAAGATCACAAAAACGCAAATGCATCCATGTCCAACTCTGCAGTGTCACTGGAGCCAATCCCAGCTGATGTAGAGTGAATGGGGTCCACATACGGGCAATTAAGGGTCACCACTTAACCTAATGTGCATGTATTTGGACAGGGGGATCAAGAGGGAGCCCACACAGGCACAGAACTCCACACAGAAAGGAGTTCAAACCCAGTTCCTCACACTGCTAACCACCTTCACACCAGTGTGCTGCCTTTAGAATGGTTCAGTGTAAATATTTCATTTGCCAAGAACTTGTTTTACTGAGCAATAAACATGGCACCATTACTTCAAGCAAAAAAGTACGGTCAGTAAAGGTTGATTACAATGAGCCAATGAAAGCTGGTCAATGTTCATGCAGTGGTTGGTCTCCACAAATAAATCAGTTCACCTTCTGCTCCAAATACGGTTACAAAAAAACAAGATGGTGATGGGCAAAATACAAACTGGAGCCTCTCATAAACCTTTACGGTAGGTTTACATTTTAGCTGTTCAACACAAATACTCAAACTCAATGGAAACAACACACCGTTTTGTCCTTTCACATTGGTGTTACCAGATTCTTTTAGTAGTTGTGGAAACTCACTGTGAAAAAATACATCATCCATGCCACCCTTTCTTCAGGCTTTTAGGATGAAACTCCTCAAACTCTCGAATAAAATTATAGAAGAACTGCAGTTAAGTAGTAAAAAAGCTATAGCAGGTCGACTTTTTCTGTAATTTCCCTAACCCCAGAAGTGAGAAAAATGTTTACTTTTGTTCATGTTGTCCATAAGATTAGGGATGAAATTTCAAAATGGCATGGCTTTCATTAGCACATAGATTTTCTTACTAATAAAGATTGTGCAAGCTGCCTGTAAAGTGTTCATAAAAATAGTTTTTCTCTATTACCCTTCTATAGATGGGAATATGTTTCACACACAGCATAGTTATGAATTTAAGAAGAGAAACCAGTTAGGGAAGAGAGAAGCAAAAACAAAATAGAAGTGAAAATAAAGTTGCAAAAACCCAATGATTTAAGTCTTTAGTGGCAGCATGAGGGTCAGGGTGTCAGAAAAAAGGAGCGGAGGAGGCAACAGCTGCAGAGTTCCCTGACATAAACTCCAGCCTGGAAGAGTGAATGGGCAGTAATCTGATTTAAGATGCAATGAGATAGAAATACCCCCCCCCCCGTTCTCTGCGGTGGCCTGGCCTCCAATGTATACAGCATCTAAAATTCAATCCAAATCTCAGCCCGCAAAACTCTGTGTGTGTGTGTGAGTACTTGTAAATGCTACATAGTGAGGACAAAAAGAGTTTTCCTGACAGAGTGAGAACATGTTTGGTAAGTGAGGACATTTTGGCTTCACCTTTGAATGCGGGTTTTAGGGCTAAGACGTGGTTTTACGTACATTCAGTTCTAATGGTTAGACTTAGAGTAAAGGGCTAGGGTTAGAGGTACATGTACATGCACTTGTAAATCTTAAAAAGTGAGATGATCCTTTTCTGACAGTGTGTACATTTTGACTCTTTGTTTGAGGTCAAAAATTTAAGTTGGGTTTGTGTGTGTGTGAGTGTGTATGTGTGTATCCCAGGACATTTAAACAAAGACCTTACAGCCCTAAAGTAATATTAGAGGATTATTCTCAATCATCAAAGTCCAAATTTTCTCAGACAAGTAGAATCAAGAGCATTCAGAGTTGGTTGTAGTTAATTGATGTTTGAATCCAATCCAAGGTCCATCATCAGCAGAATCAACATAGTTACCACCGACACTACTAAACATATAGCATATAGAAACTGGACCAAGTTTCAACCAAAACATTGTGTCCCATGATGGGACCTCACTGTTTACTCCTTTCTCCATAAAAAAATGTGAAAATGTTAAAACAACACAAAAAAGCTTTAAGCCGTGTATTGAAGTACATGGAATGTGCACAGTGTAAACGAAATGCCAATTCAACTAATGTTTAACAACTGAAACAGGACCTTAAACACATCCTATTATGTTTGCTGATATTGTGCCTTTGTCTTAATTCCTGTCTTTTCAAGCAAATCTACAGTTGTTCACAGAGGGAACCTATGTTTGGTGCCTTTGCTCACTTTGCTCAGCTCTGCATTTCATTCCAAATTTAAGTTCTCTCTACAGTGTTGTATATGAGTGGCACAGATTCCAGTCGTTTTTCTGGAATAGTCAAAGATATTTGGTTAGCTTTTTTTTTCAGGATTTGAAGAGACTTTGTTAAAAAATATTTTCACCTTTTTCAACTACATGAGTGATGGTCACTGTGTATAGTCAGCATACACTTATAAGGTACTACAATATAACTGAACAAAGCGAGCCATGAGTTAAATTGGTAGCATTGCTACATTTAAAAGCATCTACACAAACTGTAAATACTCATGAATATACCACATACGTATTACTCCACGGCTGAAAGTAGTGCCAAAAGTTCAGCCACTCCCTCCTGTTCAAATAGCATATACCTGGTCATCTGTAGCAAGCTACAAACTTTTATTTAAAGATAAAAGAGAATAATATCTTAAGTAGGAACCAACAGGTTTGGATCTGAGAGCCACCGACATCAGTGGAAAATAAAAAAAAAGTGATGACACACTAGCTGTCCTTTTTGTTGACAGTAATAAAGCTGCTATATAAAACCTACATTGTCTTGTAAACACAGTCCAATAGAAAAATCCTTCAGCTCAAAAGCCAAGAAAACTTAAAGCATGCAGCTAATGCTGCTATCTATATAACACACATTGTACATTTGTACTGTTGCTTTGTCTGTAAGCTTTTATCAGCTCTGCTTTTGTACCTTACCCTGGTAGAGAAAGTCACTGAAACCTGATTGAGAACACAGTTTGGACAAATGTTTAATATCTCCTTTTCAAAACAGGAACCTCAAATGTCCGACAGCTACATCTGTTTCACCAATAAAAGGACAGTCACAAAGTCTAAACAGTTTGTCCCAATTCAAACACATTAGATACAACCGCATCAAATTCAGATTTAGATTTTCATAGATAAAGAGAAGAAAACCTTTGGTTCCCTTGGAATTCTGAGCAGTTTCTGTTCAGCTTTAAAGTATTTGCAGTCCATAAATCAAAACTGATTAAAAAAAAAAATTCTAGATGAGTAGGGCAAAAATGTATACAACTAAAACAAAACACTTCACATGAAGTTAATAAGTTATCACAGAATCGAAATATATGAATACTTAAAATGGAACATGTTTTCAAAACTTGCTCTATTTTGTGATTTTTTAAAATTTTTTTATGTGGAAGTGATTGATGGTTCTGTCCTGAAAGATCTTTGCTCTAGTTAAGGCTTGTGTCTCAAGCAAGGAAACTGTCACCATGGCAGCCAGATATCTACAGCTAATGGAGATTTAGTCATTAACAGCCAATCACCAGCTATGATGTGTAAATCACAATGAGACAAAAACACACAACTGAGACCTTTTTTTTTTTCATTTCTTACATCTGTGTGCAAATATAGCTCGTGCAAAGAAGAGGAAAGCGGACAGTTGTGAAGATCCCAACTGTCAAGGATGACACAAACCAGATGCCTTATCTTGTCTCATTTTCTGCTGCGTCTCATTTTTTACAGCCTTCTCTCATGGCTTTCTTCCCTATTTAGACCTAATAACTCACTTTAAATAAAACTGTGTGTATGTGCTGGATTTCCTCTGGTGTAGTTGCGATACAGGAAAACCGGACAGCTCCAACTGAGCGAGAGGGGAGGAGCCCCAGCAGGATGTTAGCTTTGACCAGCTGGAACCACAGGAAGCTTTTTATAGTGACATTATCCCCGGGCTGCGGCTTCCCAATGACACAGCTTCTGTTCGACTAAAGCAGGAAGTTCAGTTGAGCTGAGCCACTGCTGATCCACAGACAGAGCATTTTAGGGAGTTAACATAGTGCTACAAGTAAGTCAATCTGGATTTAGAGATTCATTGTGATCCTGAATTGAAAGCCAGTGATGCGCTGTCATGGTTCTTTATTGATGCTGTTTCTTCTTTTGTGACCACATTTCAGGCAATCATAGAGAGAGGCAGAGGAATTGTGGGTTTTAGTGTGTTTGGTTGATTAAACTTGAGCTAATGTATGTACCACACAGCATTGCCTTGGACTTGTGTGTGTGTGTGTGTGTGTGTGTAAGTTGAGGCCAGACTGGAAAGAACACGTTGTTATAATTGGTTAGACTAAAACCTCCAAACATGCATACACACACACGCACCAGAAAAGTAGATGTCAACAGTCAAAAACTATCCATTACAGGTGAGGGTCCTGCATTGGAAATGTCTGATCAACTGTATCAGTATTCATTATAGAGAAACCCTTTTTTTTATTGAAATACTGTATGTACTGCACTGTCAAGTGTGAGGACGTGAGCGACTTTGGAGAGGATAAAACTGCATCTCTGTAAGATGTTTGTATGGGTCAAGACTTACCAAAAGTGGGAAACCTTGGTCCTTGTGTCCCCACCTTCAAATGTCTAGTAGAGTCCAATTCTCCATGGGTCAGGGCTGATTTGGCAGCAAGAAGGCTGGTATTCATAATGTTATGGCTGATCTGTGTACACTAACCACTGAGTTCTTAGGTTTTATCCTAACAACAGTGACTTGGGTCAACTCCGGAATGGTTCAATAGAGGTGAGAAAATGCCCCATTAGGAGGCTTAAAAAAAGAAAGGGGATTTCCCATCTGTCAATAATTTGTAAAAAAAAAAAAAAAACCATCATCCTGAAATGTCTTGTAAATCATTTTCACAGAGACTCTGAGGAAGAATTTTTTTGTTTGACTTATTGCCACAAGCTCCAGACTAACAGCACTAAGCAATAAAGAACCTGATAGGTAATGATAGAGCTGCAGTCTGGGAGTTAGAGTCCACCTTGCAGTCTAAGGTCTAAAAGCTGAGGCCATCACTCACATCTGTCAGTACTTAATAACTCTGTTTGTTTTCTTTACTCCAACCAAAGTCAGCTGTAATAGTGCATGATGAATGAGGCAAAATGATATATAAACATCATTTGAGGTTAAGACAAAATGACTTTGGCTGTGGTGGGATGGTTTGTGTGTGTGTGTATGTGTGTGAGAAAGAGCAGAGACTGATCTCATCACATTTTCCACTTTTATACCAATGAGCCATAACATTATGAGCAACAACCTATTTGTATGTAGGTCAACAAAACAGCCCTTACCAATTGAGTCCTTGAAGTTGTGAGGTGGAGCCTCCATGGATGAGACTTGTTGGTCCAGCTCATGCAACAGATGCTGGATTGGACTGAGATCAGGGGAATTTAGATCCAAGTCAACACCTTGAACTGCTTGTTGTTCCTCAAACAACCTGAACCATTTTTACAGTGTGGCGGGGAGCATTATCCTGCTTAAAGAGGTCACTGACATTAGAAAAATACCCTAACCAAGAAGGGCTGGACTTGGTCTAAACCAGGTTTAGGCTGATAATGCATGTCAAAGCAACATCCAGATTGATGACAGGACCTAAGGTTTCCCAGCAAGACATTGACCAAAACATCACACTGTCTCCACCAGCTTGCCTTTCTCCCATAATGCATCCTTGTACCATATCTTTATATCAAAACCAGCATTAGCTTCTTCAGCAGTTACAGTACCTACAATAGCTCTTCTGTTGGCTCAGACTACACGGTTCAGCTTTCACACCCCAAACACAACATTGAGCCTTGGTCAGAAATGACGCTGTCTACAATTCAGTGGTTTTCCTTCCTTGGACCACTTTTGGCATGTCTGAGCACTGCAGACCGGGAAAATCCTACAGAGCTGCAGTGCGCCTTGGCCTCACTCTCTTTTACCTGTGTCTCTTTAGTTACGAAATGCTATGCAACAACCAGGCTGGTCCACCGGGAATTTTCCTGTGTCTCTTAATTTGTCACTTTTTGGCCAACACAAAACAGACATCACAGATTAAAAAAAAAAAAATCTAAAAGTCAGAGTAAATGATCCAGATCTGCCCTAAAATTTAACAGGCTCTTCCCCCATGCCATGACCAATGCCTCTACTAAGATGAGTTCAAATCACTTCTACACTTTTTGCATAGTTCTACAAAACAGACCTTGGTGAAGACATTAGCTACCAGTAAAATAAAGTCCAATTCAACTTTCAAGTCTTAAATCAAGTCTAAAACTACTGTCTTTGCATCTTCAGTGTGAGTCCCTATCTCTGAATAAAAAAATTATTTAATCTCCACAAACCGCTGTGTCATCGCATTGAAATGTTAAAAAAAGCAAATCATCACTTGTTCTGCAGGGTTTTAGGGGTTGATCAGGGCAACGTTGAGTGTCATTCTGTACAGTTAAATTAAGAATTTCTGTTTTTTGTGTCTCCTCAGGGACCATGATGTCAGTCAGATTAACTACATGTATGCTCAGTATGTTAAAAGCACCATGCAGCCTCTCAACATTGCAGACGTTACCAAGGACCAACGCTTCCCTTGGATAGTCAGTACTCTTCTCTTTCTCCTTTTTTCCCAACTGAGTTTTATTTCATTTTCCCTCAGTAACTGCTTACCTCATTTGTCGTCTCACAGAGTGAAAACCCAGATCATGTCAGCCACCAGATAAAGAGTTTGCTCTGCACTCCCATCAGAAATGCCAAGAAGGACAAAGTCATAGGTAGGATATCTCTCTCTCGCTCTCTTTTGTGGAGTGTTATATAACCTCTTTCATCCCTCCATGATTGTCTAAACATCTGTAGCTTATCTAAACATCTGTTGTTCAAAAGCTAAAACCCAAAATGGGTTGTCAAGATAAACAGTGCAATGTCTCTAATGTGCCATAGCTGCAAACATCCCAGCAATGGACTGTCTGTGTTGTATATTATTTCTGTTCTTCTCCTCAAGGTCCTCCCCCTTTTTCAAGTAGATTCATGAAGCTTAAGGAATGGTGTATTTTTATTTTTATTTTATTTTTTTTGCAGTTATGACTTGATTTCCATCAGCATTGTACAAAGTCTTTTTACTGACTTTTGACAGTACAGGTTTGTACAGCTTAAGTACCACATGGCCCAATATTTATATAACGTGAATTATAGCACTAACGGATTCCGTGACACCCGTGAAAAGGAGACCATGACTGGCTTGGCAACAAGAAAGAGCAACGTGTTTTCTGTGTCCATGTAGGGGTATGTCAGTTGGTGAACAAGATGGATGATGTGTCAGGCAGTATCAAGGCATTCAATAGGAACGATGAGCAGTTCCTGGAGGCGTTTGCCATCTTCTGTGGTCTCGGCATCCAAAACACACAGATGTACGAAACTGTGGAGAGAGCCATGGCAAAGCAGGAGGTAACTCTCGAGGTATGCTAACACACACACACACACTTTGGAAAAAGGGAGTTTTACCTTGTGCTTTCAGGTCAGTCTGTGGTAATAAACGCTGTTGGCTTCACTTCAAAGCAAGGTCAGACTGCCCTGTGCTAACTTTGATAATTGTAGGCTTAAACTTGCCAAAGTCATGAAACCAGCCTTAACCAAAATGTTAAAATTCTGGGCAATAATATTTTTGAACAAAGATGGAAGATAAGGTCTGCCACATTTTTTAGCAATGCTAATATTATACTTTGCTATATGCACAATGTAACATTTGTTTAACTATTGATAACATTAGTATTAACAGCTTTTTACATACCAGTTTAAAACAAACATGATTTGTTTTAGTAGTCAAATACCAAGTAAGATGAAGTCTTCAAATTCATAACCACTTTCACAAATGTAATAATAAACTAATGGATTTTTATACAGTCTGTTTTAAAATTTACAAATTTTAAATAAAAGTCTCTTTAGATTCTTTATATTAAAACCCCAAACTGCAAGGTCTGAAAGCCTAGTATTTATTAGCTGTTAACTGCATCTAAAAGGTATCTTAGTTGGGAATATTTGTTTTCTCCTTGTAATGTCAAACATGCAGTTGCATGCAGTTAGACTTCATGCACTTCCTTCAGCAATAACACACATTTCCTGCCTGTGTTTGGTAGATGATATAATTCATTTGATAATTTCTACCTAAACACAATATGTCTCCTCAGAACTAATTTAAGGTTTCTGTAAATTACCACCATCACCATCATTATCACCATCTCATACCGAAACAAATGCTTGGTCAACCAAACTTCCAGCCTCATTTGGTCTCCAGTTGGCCATCAGGTCTAAAGGGACTTACCAGAGGCGATTCAGGAACTGCACTTTCACCCAAAAACCAATGGATTTCAGCTAAACTCTCCATACTGCACTGTGTCAGCTCACAGTGTGGGCAGGGCTGGTGTGTTTAAACATGGGGTGGGCTCAACTGGACTCAAACATGCACATGTATGCACTCACATATATGTGATCCCTGACTGATCACCACAACAGAGATACTCATATTACAACACGCAAAGAGGGGAGGTCACCATTACTACACTTATCTTTCCATAGATAAATAGTTGTTCACTGCTGTATTTTTGTTTGAAATCTAAAGAAAATTTAAAGAACCTCTAAGTGTCTTTCATCAACTCAAACAGACACGTCACTCTTTTCAGAAAGAACCTCCTCTCCTTAAATCCTAATATGGTCTCTTGCACTTATTCAACAGTTCAGCAGTTCTTATTACCGACAACAAGACTTCTACACTGAAGCTGCACTGATCGCCCTCCATTAGAAATTGCTTTGGATAAGAGCATCTTCTAAATGAAAAAATGTAAATTACTATAATGGAATCTATACCATAAAGCATTAAAGTGATAATTAATAAAACGCTATGTTAGAGTCAATAGTTTAGTATCTTAAAATGAGATATATAATATGTGATGAACCAGATTTTATACTGGCACTTGACTTGATTTCAGGGATAATGTTACTTTGTTTTTCACATTAAAGTCAGAGTGAAGTGTGGGATTAAGTGTTTAAATGTGATTGTTGAGTTTCGTGGGAGAGTGTATGGTATAGAGAATTGCAATGTGGGTGCGAGCATCTCTGATAATGTTGTTTGTGGGTGTGTGTGACAATGAAGTGAGGCAGGAGGAGTTTTCAAGCTGCTTCCTGACACTTTCATGCCTTCAGCTACTGTGTGTGACAGCACAAATTCATTATTAGTGAGCCCACACACACTCAATCTTTTTTTATGCCCTCTATTTTGTGGCATGGGTTTTCCCTCTAACACACAAATGGGCACACTGTGAGTTGTCCATGCAGGAGTTGTCAGTGTCAGGGTGTCAGAGGCGATTTCTCCTTTCATCTGCAGCTAACACCAACCTCACCCAGTAAAACCAGGTTCTCCTCTAATTGGTCAGGACCTGGCAACACGGTGGCATAGTGGTTAGAGCAAGAAGTTTGTGGATTCGATTCCCAGGCCTGGGGCTTTTCTTTGTGGAGTTTGTATGTTCTCCCTGTGCTTGCATGGGTTTCCTCCAAGTACTAGTGTTTCCTCCCACCGTCCAAAGACATGCATGTTTGGGTTAATTGGTGACTCTAAATTGTCCGTAGGTCTGAGTGCGAGTGTGAGTGGTTGTTCGTCTCTGTCTGTCTCTGTGTGTTGGCCCTGTGATGGACTGGTGACCTGTCCAGGGTGTACCCTGCCCTTGTCCAGTGTGAGCTGGGATTGGCTCCAACATCCCCCGCGACCCAGAAACAGATAAGCAGTAGAAGATGAATGAATCTAAATTATCCTACACAGTACAGAGCAGGACTGATGAACAGGTTGAAACTTTTCTGAAAAGGAAGAGTTTACACCATGCTAGAATGTTTAGATACAGACTGTAAAAAGCATTTCTTCAGTTCTTAAATATGCTGTCATCACTCCTCCAGAGTGAAGTGGTAGAGGGCAACTCTCCATAGAAAATACAGTTTTTGCTCAAATGATGCTGTCACCTGTCACTAGACATCAAAAAAGCAACAAATTAACTTTGAAGAAACTGGGCCAAGATGTGCTTTTTAGACTGAAGTTGGGAAACGGAATCTCTTTGATCACAAAACAGTGAAGTTAGACACTGAAGTGCAGGCAGTACTTAGGCAGTACTTAGCGTATTAATGCATAACTCTTTCTGACACGGCATCAGTAGGAGGGCGTGATAGGGAGAAAATTCTCCATCACTTAATCTATGATATAATGATAGTGCTGAACATTTTAAGGAAAATGATCTTAAAAACTGTTACTAGATCAAGCAACCACTGATTTAACTTCATACAGCTGATTAAATACTTCAAGAAATTGTGAATTCAGTCATTATTCATTTTATTATTTTTTACACATTCTCTTTTCGTACTGTGACACAACAAACTGTTTTAGTAATGCAAAAGTAGAATGATAGCATTTAGACAACCATTGGTAACATTGCCTATAATGTGCAACTATAAGACTGACAAAGGTGTAAACAGACCTGTAACAGAATAAAGAGGAATTTCCAAAAACCTACATCTTGGAACAGGCAATAATAAGTTGTATTCGTATACCATTATTTTCTCTGAATTAGAAAATATACAGTGTCATTTTTAGGACCTATAGTCCTTAACTATAGTAAATGGTCCATTTTATACATTCAGTATCTTGTGTATTTTTGAAATATAACCAATTTCATAGCATTAATAATGTCATTAGTTACTTATCTGTCTTTGACCAATCAAACGTTTCACTTCACACATTCCCCCTGACCTCATTGTACTTCAGTTTAGGCCCCCATTTAACCAGAAACAAAGCCTGATATGACCCACAGGCTTTCTGTCTCATCTGCTGGTGTGTGTATGTGTGTGTGTGTGTGTTCCAGGTCCTGTCGTATCATGCCTCCGCTGCAGAAGAAGAATCCCGGGAACTCCAGGTAACCGTGGTAAATTCCTTTTTTTTTTCATGCAACAATACACAAATGCACATTAATGTCCAACAACGCATTGATTATATAATATGCACAACACCCAATGGTACAAAGGCACAAACACACACAGCCAGATGTCCTTCAAGGTCAGAGGAAACAGAGTGCCATATAACACAACACCACTCTGCCGAATCAGCAAGAGGGCCAGTATAGCAACTCTAGATGTTTCTTCAGATTGCATGCACATGCATTCATGCACACAATTTCAGTGTCAGCACTAATTTACTGAATTAACATAACCACCTTGAAAACTGAACTTGGATTCACATGGGGCATCCATATTTGCGGAATGGCTGTATCTGTGAGGCACTTATTGGATATGTTGGTTTTGGCAGAGCTGTGTCCCTACAGCCGCACAGGAAGAATGTTGTGGGTTTGAAACCTGGTTTGGCTGCATCCTTTCTCTTTTCTAATCAAGCCTGAGTGGTTTCCCTCTGAGTCCTCCGTCTTTACCCCACAGTCCAAAAACAAGTTCATTGGTGACTTTAATTGTCTGTAGGTGTGAATGGTTATTTGTCTCTAAATGTTAACCCTGTGAACCCCAACTTCACCCGTTATCAGCTGGGATTGGCTGACAGTGTCTATTTGATATTGTGTACATGAAACCTTAGCCAAAGGTTAAATGGCATGGATAATTGATGAATTGTATATTGAGAAACTGCGTGCAACATTTCAGAAAAAATTATGAAACAGCAAAACAGAAGACATTTCAGAAGGTAAAACATTTCAGAAAGCAAAAATTTCAGACGTGTTAGAGAACACAAATTTTAAAAAATACAAAATTTCAGAAAAGATTGTTTGTCTTTGTGTGTTGGACTGTGATGGACTGGTGACCTGTCCAGGGTGTACCCCCCCCCAGGTCCTGGAGGAGCGGTAGAAGATGGATGGATGAAATATGGTCACAATGTCTTCTTCCTGGTAGTTGAATAAGCGTTTACATAACAGTGTTATGATGTCCCAGTGAAGTAATCAATTTCGGTTTAAAGTGTTGTCACGTCATTCACTGCATATTTAGTAAATGAATTCGCGAATTATAACAGAAAAAGTTCAACTTTGAGTGTTTGTGCCAGGTCTACAGAAGCATATTGCTGCCATGCCATCTTTTTTTTTTTTTTTACTGTTCTCATCCAGATAAAATCTGCTTCAGTATCACTTTCCTCTCTCAGGTCATTGTCATTGTCCAAACCATAACATAATATAATAATATTCATAAATAAAATAAAATTAATTTTATGTATTGCAGCAAATCATAACAGAGTTACATCAAATCACTTTAACAACTACGTAAAGAGTTTGGCCTAGACCTGCTCAATGTTTAAAGAGATCCAACATATCCCTCCAAGAGCAAGCACTTTGCAACAGTTCCAAGGAAAAACTTCCTCTAAGAGTCAGACACCTCGGGCAGAACCATGCTCAGGGAGGTCAGCCATCTGCCTTGACTGGTTGGGCGGAGAGAGAGAGAGACAGTGAGAGAGAAATAGGAAATGCAAACAAAAAAAATACAGATGTAAATAGTGATTGAAGCCTGGTAACACTAAGGCTGTGTCCGAAACCGAACCCCTCACTCCCTACTCCCTATATAGGGAGATGAATGTAGTGGACTATATAGTGAACTCATTCACAAAATGAACAATCACTTTCAGACACTACTTTTGGCGCTGTTAATTGCATCATCGCTGTCGCGCAATTAAAACACACCCCACTAACGGCTAAAGAAAGAAAAAAAAAATTCTATTAAGCATTTTGTTAAAGGCTTTTGATAATCTGATGTCTGATTATACTGTTTGGTACGATGTCAGTGCTGTTTACATTCATGTAAACAGTATGTTTAATTGCCTTGTTTTTGAAATGTGCTATAAAATAAACTATTCTGTTCTGCTGGAATCACCATTTTCGCTGCGAGCGCAGTGCATCATGGGATATCTTGCTTGGGTTAGTGACCATCGGCTATTCACTACTTTTCTCAGTGCATTGTGGGATACTTTCAGTGCACCACATTTTGTCGCAAAAGATTTCGGACACCACTAGAAAACGACAAGCTCCCCATATAGTGCACTAATTAAGGATTAGGGAGCGGTTTCGGACACAGCCTAAATGTGCACTTGTAAAAGTTAGCAGTAGGGAAATTGGGTATTTAGTAGAAGTGACAATAGGAAATGAATAGTAGTGTGTAATGATAACTATTGTTATTATTGCAACAGCAGGCATTGAGCAGGAACATGAAGCAGAGATGATTCAGCACCTGTAAGACGGGGACAGGAAGAGAGATGACAAGAAGGAAAAAACACCTGATCGCTGAAAGATCTGCCTCTAGATTAATTATTGGAGACTCTACAAATCATAAGTGAACCTACATCCAGAGAGCAAAGTGACCTATTAGGACAGTAAGGAACTATGAGCTCTCTGAGATATGATGGAGCTTGGTCATTAACAGCTCTATATGTTAACAGAAGGATTTTATATTTTATTCAGAATTTTACTGGGAGCTAATGAAATGAAGCTAGCACAGGAGAGATGTGATCTCTTTCTCTAGTTCCTGTTAATATTCATGCAGCAGCATTCTGAATCAACTGAAGGCCTTTCAGAAAATTGTTGGGATATCCTGATAGTAATGAATTACAGTAGTCTAGTCTAGAGGTAACAAATGCTGGACTAGTTTTTCTGCATCCTCTTGAGACAGGATGTGTCTGATCTTAGGTGAAAGAAGGCTGTCCTAGAGACTTCTTTTATATGAGGGACAAAGGACATGTCCTGATCAAAAATGACTCCAAGATTACTAACAGTGGAGCTGGAGGCCAAACTAATGCCATCCAGCGTGGTCAGGTGATCAGATAATACTTCTCTAAGGTGCTTAGGGCCATGTACAATGACTTCAGTTTTGTCTGAGTTCAGTAAAGTAAAAAGTTGCAGATCATCCAGGTCTTTATGTCTATAAGACATGCCTGAAGTTTGATTAGCTGATTAGTTTCATTTGGCTACATAAACAGGTATAGCTATGAGCTGCATGCCAGTGAAAATTGATACTGTGCTTCTGAATAATATTGCCTAAGGGAAGCATATCTTTAGCCTCATAGCATAATTGCCTAAATCATATTTTAAGGTATTTGCAATAGAGGAAAAAAAATATTTTTTCAGCAAATACACAAGAAATTCACTATACTGTCATGGTATATTTTACCAGCTGTGTGAACAGTGTGCAAAAAAGAAAAAAACACAACAATGATTGTATAACAGATTAAAGTGACTTAGGTAAATCTTGCAGAGAATGTGCCATGACTTAGGCATTTTTTTTAACCCAGAAAT
Source organism: Remorina albescens (assembly GCA_034769265.1). Taxonomy (NCBI): domain Eukaryota; kingdom Metazoa; phylum Chordata; class Actinopteri; order Carangiformes; family Echeneidae; genus Remorina; species Remorina albescens. The sequence continues at coordinate 3,649,376 of CM068495.1, read as the reverse complement.
TGATTTACTTACGTAAATTCAGCACAGAGAGCAATCAATCTGGCCCAACAATATTATCTCAAAACCAATATTATCAAACAAAACACTGTTGTTTACAGTGACAAGATTACCTGACTGCTGAGGCAGATGGAAAACTGAGAAACAATAACATTTTTAATTCTTATTTGAGAACATTCTTTTGCAGGAACATGGTACAACCTCAGTAATAAAATAAAACCTCCAAGGCTTGTGCCTCCCTTACATTTAATCAATGCAATATTATAAAGGCAAGTTGATGGTTTAAATGATGGGACTATAGAAACTAGCTCAGAGAGATACTGTTAAAAACATTTCAAATACAAAGCAGGAGTAACAGTTTATTCATAAGCTGCTGCATTTGATAGGAAATTACTGCCAATTGTAGGTAAGAGCTGGCTCTGATTGTTATGATTTTATTTGTAAAAAAGGCAATAATAACATTCATTCATTTACTCATGTCCCGCTGCTTATCTGTTTCTGGGTCAAGGGGGGTGCTGTAGCCAATCCCAGCTCACACTGGGTGAGGGCAGGGTACACCCTGGACAGCTAGCCAGTCCATTGCAAGGACAACATACAGAGACAAACAACCACTCACACTCACATTCAGACCTACAGACGATTTAGAGTCACCAATTAACCCAAACGTGATGTCTTTGGATGGTGGGAGGAAATGGGAGTACCCGGATGAAACCCATGCAGGCACTGATCATCCTGATATGTCTTTCTAATCATTTTCGCAGACACACTGAGGAAGATTAGATTAAATTTTTTTTTTTTACCTATTTTCACAAGCTCCACACTAACAGCACTACCACCATGCTGCCCCCCATAATAGTATACTATAATATAATAATACCACACATTTCAGGAAACCACAAGGCATTTCATTGGTCACATTTTAAAAAACAAAACTAACTTAATTATATACAATCGAGGTATGTCACATGAGTTAGTAAGCCAGAAAAAGTGAAAAATGTATATCTTTACTATGTCTTTACCAGCAATTACTCCAACTAAATAATTTGGATGTTATGCTGTAACATTCATGTGTTACTGAGTCTGCGACCTCTCTTTATATTTGTTTGATTTGTGTGTCCTGAAGATAGCCACAGTTCCATCAGCCCAGTCGCTGCATCTTTTGGACTTCAGCTTCAGTGACTTTGACTTGTCAGACACCCAAACCACATTGGCTACCATCCGCATGTTTGTAGACCTCAACCTGGTCCAGAACTTCCAGATGAAGTACACGGTAGGAGCAGACCTTTCTCAGGTTCATCTGACCATCCAACATATTGGCCCACAGTGGGATTTCTTGACAAACCCTGGGCCGAGCACTAACTCTTAAGATAACACACTAGATCTTATTTTTGGTAAAAACCTGTTTTTGTAGTCCTTTCCTAAGCTCCTTATTTGCCAATCTTTTCCGAATACTGACTGCAATAACTTTTGTAAATATGCTATGGACAAAGTTGCGAAGTTCAGTCCACTCACAAGTGGTTACTCTGATCCATCAGTCTTGGACTCCTTTTGTTCTGTGTCCTCAAGCCCACTTTTTAACTTGATTATCTATTTCACTTTCCCTTTTATCAGGACACATCGAACATTATTCAAGCCAGCATTGTTATTAGTGATCGACTGATTATCGGCTGGGCCGATTATTGGCGCCAATATTCGGCATTTTGACTCATATCGGCATCAGCCTTTTTTTTTAATCCGACGGCCGATAAGAGATCAATTTAAAACTGGGTTATTTTGGCTCTGATGCAGCCGCGCCTCTCTGTCTGCTGTCACTACTCTATCTCCAGCATTGTCCCACCCACAGCACCATCTGATTGGTTACACGCAGACACGACACGTGTAACAGCCAATTAGCAGTGAAAGCTATGCATGCACAGTGCTCACGCACATGGCAGAGAGGAGAAAAAGTTTTGCCGAAAGGCATTTAAACTAAGTTAAGTGTTGGAGTTTGTATTATTCAAAATTTTGACGCCAATATTTTCCCTTTTACTGCAAATGAATATCGGCTCCAAATAGTCCTTGACTACCAATAATGAGTATCCGTATCTGCCCTGAAAAAACCATATCGGTCTATCACTAATTGTTATGCAACTAATGTGTGATTCTGTACAAGGAATACAAGGTTTTCCAGCAAAACGTTTTCCAAAGCATCATAGCGTATCCACCGGTTTGTCATCTTCTATAATCTATCCTAGTCCCATGTCTTCTCACAGAACAGCAATAGCTTTTTTTTTAGCAATTTGAGCTACAATAGCCTTTCTGTTGCATCAGCTATGAGCCAGCCTTTATTCTTCGCAAACATCAATGTGCATTGTTGCCAGTTGCCACTGTGGGTTTCCAGGAACGTAACCCAGAGCTGCAGTGTTGCAGTTGCTCCTGCTCAGTCATCACAGTTTGGTCCTCAAAGTCTCTCTTATCCTCTCACTTGACCATTTTTTCTATGTAACCATCAACTTCAGGTTACCATGATAACAGTTACCATAGTAACAGATAATCCATGTTATTCACCTCACCTGTCGGAGGCTGATGAGTGTATACTGTAAAGTAATCTCCTTGTCAGGACTCTCATAAGACCTCAATACCATTGTGTTCAGTGTGCTTATCAAGATCTTTCTTTCTGTCATGGAAAATGATAAAAGCATATTCTGAACCTTAAAACAATTTGTTTCTCATTGTCAGCAGCACCAGGCCATTACAACATCAGTGTGTTTGTCTGTTGGATGATGAGTGAGTGCATTTACAGCTGAGGTAGTATGTGTGCATTGGCCTGCATCCATAAGAGAGAGAGCCAGCGGGCACACACACACACTGCACCATCATACACCTAAAACACTTCCCCTCCAAAAAGAAATCACTCACACACTCTTCCCTCCATTACCACCCATCAGTCGCACAGCTCGCTGGCTCCCCCTCAGTGCAAGCACCGCCCGGTTTGGCTCACATCCTCAGCACTCTCCATGTGAAGAGGTCCTTGTATGTTGGTGGTTGACCTCGGGAGTGCCTGCGGAGAGAGGCCTCATGAAGAGAAGCTTTGATTAGAGGTGATTAGTGCCCTCAAGCAGTGGAGCTTGTCAGTTTGACATTCACACAGAGTACAGACACACTGACCACCCTGGAGCTTCATGCCCCAGAGGGTTTAACTGTGCAGCAACTTATTACCTAATTACAGGGTGTCCATGCTGACCTCTGTCCACTGTCTAAAGTGTCTGCAAGGGGCAGAATTGGACTACAGAGCAATGGAGGAAGTTTGCCTGGTCTGATGAAAAGTCTCACTTGGATACATGATGCAAAGAAGACTGGGGGAGGCACTGTGATGCTCTGGAAAATGGCCTGCTGGGAAACCTTGGTTCTTTCAATTATGTGGATGTTACTCTGACACGTAACACCGACCTAAACAAGTCTGATCCATGAAGGCTCCACCTCACAAGTTTTAGGACTTAAAGACCTGCTGCTAACGTCTTGGTCCACATACGACAGCTCAACTTTGAAGGTCTGGGCTTCCAGGGTTGGGGCTGTTTTGGTGGCAAAAGAGGGACCTGCAGAAAATTGGGCAAAAATAGCTTATGACTTATACAGAAATGTAGATCAATAACGTAATTAGGCTGAACAAGAGCCTGGAGGAACTGATAGGCTCCAGGTCAGTTTGTGGTTATTAAATTAACTGCACATTTCCTTGTCAGTACTGTACAAGACTTGTATTATATTGGGACTCAGATCTATGTCAATCAGTGGTTTTGTATTCATAATGAATGAAAAGCAACAGAAAATTATCACTATATTTGATGGAGCCTTTTAGCCTTTTGTACATTGTTGTTTGAAATTATAGACGAGCTGGTGAACCACAAGGAGTACTCTCAATAACATAGTAGCACTTTTTTTCTAAGGAAGTGGTGGATTTCTTTTTGGTTTTTTTTATGTGCAGATGGGAAACTGGAATTTTCCAGGAAATTGGAAAAGAAGAAAAATCTGAATAAATCTCTTTCTGCACTTTGTCTCTAGAGTTTGTGCCAGTGGATTCTCAGTGTGAAGAAGAACTACAGGAAGAATGTGGCCTATCACAACTGGAGGCATGCCTTCAACACAGCTCAATGCATGTTTGCTCTGCTCAAGTCAGGACGCTTGCAGGTTAGTGCAGCCATCTTGGGCTGATGAGCTGACAGCTGACTTTTATGACTTAAAATACTGATGTTTTTGGCTTAAACTTTAAAAGAGATGTTTTTGGTCAGCATCTTTTCAGGTTTGGTTTTAGAAAGATTTGGGCAACTCGTTGCAAATCATTCTGTCTATTGTGGACATCACTGTCCTGTTGAAAATGGCAGGGGCTTGTCGACCAGAGATGAGAACAGCATTATTTGGAAGTTAGATCCTGTCACACACGTAGCATAGCTCAGAATACACAGGTTATGTGTATAGTGAGAGAGAGAGAGAGAGGCTGGCTACTGGAGCAGATAGGTAGCAGTGCACTTCAATTCACAGTCGGGAAAGAGAGCAAGAAAGTGGAGGGAAGACACTTTCAGCACAGCAAAGATAAAACATTGGCAGCTGTGGTGTAAAAGCTGCTTTACAATATGCACACATGGCCTCGTGGTCCACTCCAAGATGCGTGCTTAACCTAGCGCCCACGCTGCCAATGAGCTGCAACAGCACTGTGTGTACTTGGCCATGAGGCTTTTGTCTAGTTTTATCGTGGCAACAGATTGTCATATGATAACCAGCTGCTGTGTGAAATTTTTTCACCTCTGTTCTATCCTCCTCTTGTTCTCCCCTCTCTTCATCCACACATCCATCTCCGGGAAGAATTACTTGAGTGATCTGGAGGTCCTGGCTCTGATGATTGCAACTCTATGCCATGATTTAGACCACAGAGGAGTCAACAACTCCTACATACAGAGGTAGAGCAGCAGAGTATGAGTCATATATGCGTCCTAAGTATGTATTTGATATCATATGTACGCGTGGGAGCAAATGCTATCTACACTGTATGTTTTTTACTTACTGTGTGTGGTCTTCAGGAGTGACCATCCACTGGCCCAGCTCTACTGCCACTCCACAATGGAACACCACCACTTCGACCAGTGTCTCATGATCCTCAACAGCTCTGTAAGTGCATCCACCCACTAACTCATACATTCACATATGTTGGAATCTTTCCAGTTAACTTACAGTTATTCCCATTAAACCAATTAGTGGAAACATCAGCACCCCCTTGATTTTTAATTACTTTTTAGTACATTTTGTTTACCTCTGCAGCCCATGGAAATATATAAACTTCTGAATATCGTGTTATCTTTAGAGTGTTAGAGCTCCATGATGGTGTAAGCTGCATTGAGTGTCAGCCAATACATCCATGAATGAAGTTAGTTAAGATTTGGATCTCAAAGAAGGTCTGACCATTTGACTGGAGCACTGCTGCTTTACTTATGTATTACATCATTCATTCATCTTCTACCGCTTGTCCGTTTCCGGGGTACACCCTGGACAGGTCGCCAGTCCATCACAGGGCCACCACACACAGACTAACAACCACTCACACTCACACTCAGACCTACGGACAATTTAGAGTCACCAATTAACCCAAACATGCATGTCTTTGGATGGTGGGAGAAAACTGGAATACCCGGAGGAAACCCATGCAAGCATGAGGAGGACATGCAAAATCCACACAGAAAGACCCCAGGCCTGGGAACCAAACCCGTGACCTTCTTACTGTGGGGCAACAGCGCTAACCACTATGTCACCGTGCTCCCCTATTTCTACATAAAATGCTCCTATTTGCCCCAGTAGATGATCTTGGGGTCCGTATTGCCAAAGTCTCTGGGATCAATCCTGTATTTTTCTGATCTCAGAGTGAGGAGAAGTTGGTCTGAGTTTATTGTAGTAAAAAAATAGACAGAGAGACATGAACAAAAAGATATTTAGAACATTAGACGCTTTGGGGCTGATTTTTTTTTCTGGGGCAGTCATCAACACCAACAGGCAGCTCTTTCCCACAAAAAAACCGTGATATACACAACCTTGAAAAAAGGTACAAAGCTCATTTACACACTGGCCCAACTGACCAGCTGTAGACTAAAGTTAAATCAAATCAAATCAGAGTTATTGATATAGCGCCAAATCATAACAAAGTTACATCGAAGCACTTTACATATAGAACAGGTGTAGACCAAACTCTTTATAGAATTATTTAAAACAACCCAACAGATCCCCCCATGAGCAAGCACTTGACGACAGTGGCAAGGAAAAACTTCCTTTAAGAGGCAGAAACCTGCAGAACCAGGCTCAGAGGGGGCGGCCATCTGCCTCGACCGGTTAGGTTGAGAGAGGGAGAGAGAGACGGGGGCAAGGCATGCTTGTCACTGTCATCATGAATATGTGAATAGTGGTAGAAGTTAAAAAAACCTCAAGTAAATCATGTCTTCACACCTGGATTTCATCAAGAAAGGAAGGATCTCATCATGCAAGACCTGATATTAGCTGCACTTTTACAACTGCAGCTGATTAGCTGATTCAATCAAAAAGCTTCATTTCTGTCTTCATGATGTGCTGACCACATGGTTCCCTGCCAGTTTTAAAACACTTTTAATATTATACATTTGATCTCAGATCAAAGCCCATACTCTCTCATTTAAAGCTCGGTCGTGGCACAAGCCAATCCATTATCAATGCAGAAAACCATCCCTGTAGATATGGATCATTGAGCAATCGCCCTAATGAAATGAGAAGGTAAAATTTTTGTGTTATTATTAGCGGTAGTAACGTGACTGTACTTGGATGTTTTTTTCAGCTAACATTAAGTTGATTCTGCATAACAGAACAAATGATAAAAGGTAAAAAAAAAACATTGAATATATTGTCTTCTGAAACTGTTCATTTTGAAAGCTGTGTCTGTATCCATGACAGATTGCTGTCGAATGATTTATGCCATCCGTCCAAAGACATCATGTTTGGGTTAATTAGTGTCTGTAAATTGTCCGTAGGTCTGAGTGTGAGTGTGAGTGGTTGTTTGTCTCTGTCTGTCTTTAAGTGTTGGCCCTGTGATGGACTGGCGACCTGTCCAGGGTGTGAGCCTGTATCGCCCAATGTGAGCTGGGATTGGCTCCAGCATCCCCCGCAACCTAAAAATGGATAAGCGGTAGAAGATGAAGGAATGAATGAATGGAAGAATGGGTCTACTTTTCACTTGATTTATTAGCTCAGTAAATATTTTTTAATGAACTCATGGTGTCAGTCCCTAGTTTCAAGTCTTCTTCATACAACATTATTTTCTTAACTGATGGTCCCAATACGAGGAAAATAGACTAGAAAGCAAGATATAGTACAGAGCATCTTATCTCCAGTCCAGTCAGCTCCACCCTCTCTTCCAAATAAGTGTTTTATGGTTTGTCACAGTTGTTTGACAACTACATTTCCATGAATTCTCGATGACCAGAAAAGATGGCATGTGTGTAACCTATATACAGTATAATATATATATTTAAATAATGAGCCCACATCAAAGATGTGGTGAATTCTATAGTCACAACAGACCTCTGGAGTCAGGGCTGATATTAGGTGAAAACAGACTTACACAATATTAGGCAGGTGGTCATAATGTTATGGCTGATGGACACGCACAAACTGCAGACCTTGTTTCAATGCAGCTTATCGGCATTATCATAGACACTGTTGAACAACTGCTGATATACCCTTGTAATTCACAATTTAATCCATTTCTACTTGTAAACTATAGGAAATTGTAGGAAATTGTTTGCTTTTGTCCAAAATGTTATCCTTCCTAACATGACTGTTTCTCATTTGAATTGGTTTATTTATAATCATTGCTCTTTTTTTTTGTCGTTTTTAGTTTAGTACATCTTATTTTTGAAATGCATGTTGAACAATCCCCTCGACCTGACCTCAGATAAGAAGATGAAGATGGATGGATGTTGAACAATTGTGACAAAGCAATTGTTGTTTCCTCTCCAGGGAAACCAGATCCTGAGCAGTCTCTCCCTGGATGAGTACAAGACCACTCTGAAGATGATTGAGAGGGCTATTCTTGCCACTGACCTTGCCCTGTACATGAAGTAGGTACCAAATGTCATGCCCAGATGTAAATGTGGCGGGAGAGGGATAAAGTGAAGGATGGAACAAGAAAAGTAATTTCAGCCAAGCAAAGGAATATTGAGGAGGTTATTATCGTATGTGTTCATTACAGTGATTACAATTCTAATTTACATCTGTAGTCCCAGGGTGTCCATCAGGACTGGTTTGGTGGCAGAAGGTGGACATACACAATATTAGCCAGGTGGTTATAAAGTTATGTCTGATCAGGTAGTGGTCAGAGAGTTGAACAGACTGATGGGCTACTGAAAGAGCACACATTATGGAGGATGTGCCAAGTCATTTGTCCTCTTTAACCAGTGTAATGTAAAAATCTCAAACCTCAGACAGTTATTTCCCTTCATCTTCATTAGAAAAGTTGAATTTGTTTCTAAAGATGCAGTTGTCATTTTTTTCCCCTTGGGGTAGTACAACAAGGTGTAAACACAATATGCAAAACAGTGTGGACATTTGTTTTCTTTGTCTAATACTTTAATGACTTTGTTTTTCTTATGTATGCCCCTAGCTTGAACAGTAAGAGTCAGAAATATATATGGAAAAATCAAGAGAATAGGAATGTTATATACTTCTTGACGCTCCTCTGTCCTTCAGTTAATCATTTGTCAAGTAATTTTGTGAATCAAGTTCAGTCATTTCAGAATTTATTTCAGTCCTTTGTCAGTCTAGACAGTGGGAGGCTGAGAGGTAAACAGATTCTGTATGAGGATAATTACCTGCTATATCACTGTATGTGTTTGTGCTATCAGAAGGCGAGGGGAGTTCTTTGAGCTCACCAAGAACAGCCAGTTTGTTTGGGAGGACGAACATCACAGAGATTTACTGAGGTCAGTGCAAATCCCTTAAAACTTCAATCTGCTTTGTGGATTAAACAGCCAATTTATCCATAACCACATCCATGGTACAGAGGCTTTTATTTTGAGAGAGAGCTCATATTATTGAGCTGTGAATGCATTCACTTGGCAAGAATCAGATGAGAAGACCAATATCACTGCCATGCATTTATGTTAAATAAATATGATATAGTAGAAATTATGTTTAACAATGTACAGTTTAAGGAGGAGTTATATTTGCCTAGAAATTGTTCCAAGAACCAGTTTCAGCTATTTTCAATAGCGCTTTAATGAAAAAAGTGACTTTATGCCACTCAAAAAATTACAGTATGACAATAATATAAAAACTTGAATATGCATTATAATATTTGTATAATTTGTATTAGGTGTAGCACATTCTATACAACTAATACATTTTGTATTTTGTCAATTTTTAACAATAGATGGTGATATATAACACACTTGTGTTCAGAATGGAGGACATTTTAAACATTTTATTGAAACAAGGTAAAAAAAAAAAAAACAGCCATGGGTTTTCTGGATAGGGTCCAGAAAAAAAACACCATATGGAATTTAAGGTTGTCATATCCAGCAAGGGAGTCACTAAAAGTGACAACGCTGCAAATAACAAGGTCACGCTGGCTGTTAGTCCCATCAGATGGTCTGTAAATATCAATGTGTGTCAATGTGTCTCTCCCTTAAGGTCAATGCTGATGACTGCATGTGACATCTCAGCCATCACCAAGCCTTGGCCAGTGCAGAAGAGGGTATAGAAAGTCTAATCTATCCATAATATATTCTCTCTTTCTTTCTCTTTCCCTGTGTTCCTTTTCCTGCAAACTTTTGGTTTTCTTCTCTTTTACATGTTGCTCTAATGTATAATTTTCTTTCTGTTTTACCTTCTAGTTTCTCTTGCTAGTTTCTGACAGTTTTTCTTTGGCCTTGTCTGAGACATTAAATGTGACACATCATAGCGAACAATAAGGGAATCAGCGGCCTGACAAGTATGATGCATTTATTGGGTTTTGTCACATTTTTTTCTCACTGTCACTGGGACTTTTATTGTCACATCAGTTGTGCACTACACTCATCTTACTGTCAATCACTTGACACCCACAGAAAGTGACCAAAAAAACCCCAACATTTTTATGACATTATGTAAATTAAACTTGACTGAATGTAATAATTGTATAGCTCTTGCAATGGCTGCATGAATCTTCATGAGGTCAAGGCTCATTGATGCATGTGGGGAGGGAAGGCTGAACCATGAAAAGCTGTGCTTTGCTTACAGGCATGACACCAAGATGCATAATGGGATAAAGGCAATCTTAGTCTAGGTGGGGACAGTATGATCCTTCGGACGGTGTCCTGCTGGGAAACCTTCGGTTCTTCTATATGTGGAATATATGGAAGTTACATACTTTTGCCCGTCGCACTAATCTAAACCTGCTTCAGACCAAATCCAGCCATTCATGGAAACAGTATTCTCTAATGGCAGTGGCCTCTTTCAGCAGGATAATACTCCCTGTCATATTTTAACAACAACCACTCAGGATTGATATGAGTAACAACAACCAGCTCAAGGTTTTGACTTGGCTCCGAATTCAGCAGATCTCAGCCCAGTCCAGTATCTGTAGGAGGAGCTAGACCAACACGTTACAGTCAACAAGGAGGAGGACCCAAACGCAGAACACAGACTCAGAAGGTGGTGGGAAGAATTGGGGTTTAATGCGAGGTTGATGAGTGTGGGAGGAGGGGAAAAAGTCCAGGAGATGCAGGCAGAGGGGAGTGGGTGAAGGCCGGAAGGCAAAACAAGGACGGAGGGGCTGGGCTGGCTGGAAACGCAGCAGAGGGACAGACAGGCAGGTAGTTGGGCAGTGACTGCAGGGTTGATTACTGGGTGGATCTCAGGCAAGCAGCAGGGAGCAGGTGAGTAGAATGAGAGCAATCAGGAACCCAGGAGAATTAGGGAGATGCCACGCCTGCAGCACAGACACAGAGACAGGTGGGGAAGGGGAGGGGAAACAGAGGACAAGAGAAAACAAACACAGGGAACATAGGGACACGGCTGGGGCCGTGACACGACAAGTCTGATCCATGGAGTCTCCACCTCACAACTTCCAGGACTTAAAGGGTCTGCTGCTAACATCTTGGTCCAGATACTACAGCTCACCTATAGAGGTCTGGAGGAATCTAGGACTCGATGGGTCAGATAAAAAACTACTCACACAATATCAGTCAGATGGTTCGGTTGTGGCTAACAAGTGTATGTAGTCACAGTCACACCTCTGTGTGATGGTGAGCTCAGGTACCACTCCTTGGACTAACAGAGATGACAGAGGCGTAGGGGATAGGGTAGACACACTAGCTTAAGTTAAAAAAATTGTGTCACTCGCACAAGCCCTCATTTGTTTCCTTGTTTTTACGCACAACAGAGTCGTGCCCCCGTTCTGTCATCTCCCTGGTGACCTTCGCGAGTCTGAACCTTGTTAGGAGGCGCAAGCACAATGAAGGGAGGCTTCAAACAGCCTCTTGTACATGTGCATGTGTGTGGTAGCATGTGTTGGCAAGTGAATGCTAATTACAAAGAGCAGCTGTGCGCCTGTCCTCACATGACACCTCTTAACACATTCAAGGCGGCAAACATGCAAACACATGCAGAGGTCTGTCAACCTTATAAGGTAGGCCTATATGTCAGTGTTGTGTTTCACAAGTCCTTTATTTACAGTGTTATATGCTTTTTAGGAACTGATATGAAGCGACACCAGCCACTGTATCTCTTAACAGTATCAGATTTCTTTATTGTTAATTGTCTGAGTTTATAAACACCATAATATTAATGTTTAAATTTCAAACACAGACTTCCACGTATGTAGTTGAACACTGTTGGTTTTGCAAATGTTTGGGGATTTAGGTGGGCCATTACTTTGGCTTTAGAGGTGCATGGTCTGGAAAATTTCTGGCACTGATCTCTGTAGACGACAGTAGCCAGCTGACATATAGCAACAAACAACCATACACTCACACACATTGGTCATCAATTCACCTAATGTGCATGTCTTTGTGTGAAGAGGCACAGAAAGCGCCAAGGTCCAGGAAGGCCTGCTGAAGGCCTGCTGAAGGCCTCCAGCTCCACCTAAAGAGTCACTTGTGAAGATTATCTCAACAAAGTTATCATATCTTATGAGAGAATTAGAAAATAGAGTTGTACAGTAATAGCTCAGACCTGTTCTAGTAGTTTGTCATTGTAGTCTGACTCTCCATCTTCACTTCATCTTGATTGAACTGGTTTTAGATGGCCATTGAGCCAAACAGGGCCTGACCAAACTGATCATGAACACATGGCATAAATATGGGCAAGCACCTTCCAAAATCAACAGGAACACTGACAAATCCAGTAGAAGGTCTGTGTTGCTGTTGCTCTTGCTTTGCCTTGTGGACATTTCTTTGACTGACATGAGCGTAAGTAAACAAAGACAAAGTTACTTAGCCTCACCAGTTAACATTTGCCTCATGCGTATAGTATTGGTTTTCTTCGGCTATAACAATCTCTCTATCTCTGGCTGAGTCCCCCTGCAGCTCCATAGTACTGAGCTTTGATTAGACTCAATCAGTGAGCTGCAGATGGCTTCAACACACATACAGACACACAGTGATGCTGATTGGAGCCAGAGGCTGCAGTCACATCTCATTTTCCTCTCTGTTCACACAATGAGGCCATTACCTTAGTGTGACTCCAACTCCTTTGTAAGACCTTCTTCTTTCCTACCCTCTTATTTCTCTTTGGGTTGTTCTTAATGCTTCACATACTCATTTCTACTTTCTATCATTTGTTTTTTCTAGTTATGTAGTCCGTGTTGATGTTTTTGCTTTGTTCTTTCTTGTTCGTGCTCCAATTGTTTCACAATATTAAAGTTTGACACTGTTGAGTCTGGCAGTAGGAGAGAGTTTTTGTTTTTATCCATGGTGTGATACCTGCAGCTTTATGTTGTAGGCAGATATGTGATATGATTTTGAAATCAATAACACCATCATTTGATTTCCCTCAGTTTTGATTCATGGTTGATTAATTTGGCACTTATTGGCATCTCTGTATTGAGCAATTCAATATGTGATTATCCTCCAAGCAAATGGCAACCTTCCATGAAGTCACTTGCTGGTTTGTGAACTGACATTTTGAAACCTTGAGTTTCTTGGTCATTGCTGTCTTGATTTCCTTAAACCAGAAGAAACCATATTAGTGGCTGTACAGTATGTCTAGTTCACAAGTGTGTTTGAATTCATCCCCTGCTTTATGGTGTATTTTACTCTAAATGGGACCATCATTGAAAAATGAACATCATATTGGATTTAAGAATTGAAACTAGAGACTGATGGTCAACTCATGAGGAAAGCATTTACTGACATAAGCGATCAAGTGGTAACAGTTTTGGTACTTTTTCAGTTAATTTCCCCGCCCTACCTTTTGCCATTGATCAGATCACACAACAAAAGCTGTGTTTTCCTTTGTGTAACAAACTAACTGAAAAAAAAATCACTGAATATTAAATTAAAAGTTCTATTGAAAAGACTGCCAGATATAATCACCCTTTCGTTTCTCTATGATGCAGATTGCAGAGCTGGTGGCCACTGAGTTCTTTGAACAGGGGGATAAGGAGAGGCAGGAGCTGAACATTGAGCCTATTGTAAGTACTGATGTGTCACAGGGGACTTTTAAGGTTCCTCTTGTTTTTAATCTTCTTTAAGTCCGACCTAGTGCTGAAATCGGGAGGTGTGTCCTCTCAACCACAGTTGTGGATAGCAAAGAACTTTTTTAAATTTTTTGCTATGCAAATACAGTGTCCTTTAACTGAAAAATGAACAGCTGAAGTTTTAATTAAAGCTGTTGAAATTGAAAAATGAATCAACAACAAGAAATTTGAAGGCATTTTGATGATAAAAATAATTGTGATTCAATGTTCCATGCAGTAGAGGATAAATCAAAATAACTGAGCAACTTAATTGATCATGAAAACAACCATTAACTGCAGGTTGACTGAGACTGTGTGTCCTATTCACTATTCCTACTCCTTGATACAGCCTACCATGACTATTTAAAGGCTTGTCAAAGGAACTGAACTGAGCAGAAAATGTTCTCATTTGAAGAATTTGAAAACATGTTTTCATGTCGATTGAGTTCATATGTGATTTTTCCGTCCTCTTCTTTTAGGACCTGATGAATCGAGAGAAAAGAGATAAGATCCCCAGCATGCAGGTGTCGTTCATTGATGCTATCTGCACTCAGTTATATGAGGTAATTCTAATTCCAATTTAACTTTTTTTACTATTCCCTTCTGTCTGAAAGCAATAGACATTAATAAATAGTTGGAAATGGCATTTTGCTAAAAGCCTATTATTTAGCATTTACTGGAAAGACACTCATTGTGAAACAATGAATGAATATTGTGTAAAAACCAATGCTCATCATTCTTCCCTTTTGAAAATCCATGTTTTTGTTTCTGTCACAGACCTTGGCTGGCATGTCAGAGTATTGCTCCCCACTGCTGGAAGGATGTCAGAGAAACCGGCAGAATTGGAAGCATTTGGCAGAGGAATGTGAGAAGCAACTGGTCAATGGCTTGGTGTGATCCCAAAGCATGTCTGACTTTTAACTAACGCAAATCCCCAGGCTTCTCCCTGGGCAACCTGGTGTCACACATTTTCATGAAATTAGCATGACATACATGAGACAAAAGAAAGAAGTAACGTGGTGATAAACCCACTGCATTTGGTTTAATAAGAGGACAGATAGAGTTTTCTTCTACATAGCCTATTTTAGAGCAGGTTCAGGAAAAAATCTATTCCAAAACTTTTTTCTGACAATTAGTAAGTTGAAAGAAATACTTCCAGTTTCTTATAAAGTTTTCCCTCTTATTTTTTATCCTCTCTTTTTTGTAGGTTGGTCCTTTGTAAGTTGGTTTGTAATAATTATGTAGTACTCACCCAGATCTGGGAATAGCAGCTATGACAAGAAGCAAGACGAAGGCAATGCTAACAGTCAGGCTATACTTAGAGCACATCACGATAGAAGGCTGGACCAGACCTGCTCTATACTCTATCATGTTTGTGTGGTACGGTCTGTAAACTACACAGTAGCTATGCCCCTTAACTGATCCCCTGCTTTATGGTCTATTTTTGTCCAAATGTAACTATCATTGTAAAACTCATTGTATCGAAAAAGACTTGAAAATGGAGACTGAGACCATAAGCAAATCATAAATGGATATAAAGCCACATATAGCCATTTTCCCATAGACTTCGATATAATCTTCTTTTTAGGTAGGTAGAATGCAGGTTTAGGGCTCTTTAGCATTGGCTTCATTTTAAAACCCAGAGTCTACAACTATGATGCTCACTAAAATGTGCAACATCGACAATATTCACCTGACAGTGCTAACATGCACAATGTAGTGTGTACAGTGTTCCCATAGTCTTCATCTTATTGTGTTGTCTTAGAATGCAGGCTGCCGTTTAGCAAGATGAAGGTTTATTACTGAAGCTTGAAATGTCTTCTATGTCTTCTAGTCTGTTAGCTTGCCTACAACCTGTCTGATCACCTGCTCATATCTTGCCTTGTTGTCATCTCCTCCCAGAGCTCCCAGAGTACAAAGAACAAATGACTAAAACTAGAGAAATAAGACCAGAGCTTTAACGTCCCACAATATGAAGCATTAAACAAATTCTTACATTAACTCAGTGAAGCTGTCACAGGAGAAACAGGTGAGAATGGCATGCATGGTTTCAGACAGTTATGCTCATTTCATGAAACTTTGTGAGACTTGTCTTCCTGTTGTCACCATTCTTCTATAGCTGTCAATCACCAGAGACGGAGCCTAATAAGAGTCAGCACTAAGCTATATTTATTACTATAGCTATTTTTATTTTTGCACAGAGTGGCTTTCATCTTGAAGTCTCACCCACTATCTCTCAGAGGAAGTGACCATTAGGACATAGATCCACCGTAGTGGGCTACAGATATCCTGCTTACTACATACTTTACATAGTTTCAACATAATCTGAAATGCTTGGTAAATATCTATGTTCACTCCCACACAACACAAGGGTTTGAGTCTTTTGTACCCCTTTTTCACTCATTGTCTTAACTATTGCATATTTATTTTCATTTTATATATTTATTAGAGTTTCTATATAATGAGGTTATCTTCGTGTCAAGACCACACCAATCTTTATATAGGAAATGCAGTTTTTCATAATTAAACATCCTGTCACTGCTTTTTGGAATGATGTTTCTTAGAACAACTCTTTCAGATGTTAAATCCATGTGGAAATGTACTGTGTTGTTATTGAGGCTTTTTTTTTTTTTTTTTTTGTGAAAAAGTAAAATAGCCAAAGATACAGGCCCTTTTGCAACCTCAAAAAAAAAAAAGATCTAAATTCCTCCACTGCCTTTTTGTGATAAAATAGGACCAAATTCACAGATCAAAAAAGAAAGAAATGTATCCAATCTCTTTGCACCCATTAATGCCTTTCCTTTGTAAAAGGCTCTTTTTACTTCCTGTTTTTATAACTGAATGATTAGTGTAACAATTGCATTGATTCTAGCCTGAGCACACTTTGTGAACTATCAGATAGCAATACAATGTAACCGAACTTTTCAGTCTAGTGCTACCACAAAAAGCTTGTTTACAAAAAATCTGACATGCTGGTCGACAAAAATGCATTGTGATTTAGAATTACAAAAGGGCCTTTTAACAGTCCTTAAACAAGACAAATTAAACTGGGAGCCAAGAGAATGAAGCCAACACAGTCACCTTTCTATTATTACTGAAAAACCTCATTTAAGAGGGGAGTTAGATGAGAGGTTCTATTCATCCGTCCATTATCTATATAAATTATTTAAGGGGGGCTAGAGACCATACCAGTGGAGTTTACCTGGACAGGTCACTATTGTTATAGAAATAACCAAATATTCTCACTCACACTGACATCAGTGGGCAATTTAAAGTCACCAGTTAAAACCAGCGTTCATGTCTTTGGACAAACACCCAGAACCATCTTGTAACAGTGCCAAGATCTGCATTAATTATGAATAATGGCCAGGAATTCTTCTGGATACTGTCTACTCATGTAGCTTCATCAGTCTACAGTTTATCTTTGACAATATACATCAACTATTGTTCAACTGACATTTCAAAGGAAACATGGGTGAAGCTAAGTTAGCCCCCTGACAAGTTAACATTCTAACGTGTAACAGAAAGCACTGTGGCTCATGTGGCAGATGGTCAAACATCTGAGCCGATAGAGCCCTCAGGACCAGGACCGGGACCGATCTGAGGCAGATCTCTCACATTTAATATTCAAATACATGTTTCCATTAATCATGTTAAAGGAATCATTACTTGGTTAAACTACTCCTTTGAATGTCACCAGGGCTGGTAGCTTCTTTGTAGCAATCCAAATATGATCTTATGATCACTAAATCCCATTTTAAGTACAACAGAAGATAGCAGTTTTGATTGTTTGAAGACCACAGCTGATTCCTGGACAATGACACATCATTTCATCCTCTGCTGTCTAATATACACATATTTAGTAATTTCCCAAAAAGGGATTGAAGGTTTATGATGATGCAGATGTAGGTTTTTTTTTACTCACAGGTCCACATTCAAGCCCCATCATTTCAGACCAATTTACTACTCCACCAACGTGCATTTTATTAACAGTGACAAACAGGCTGGCCGGGTCTCAACTGAAGCACCTTTGTAGTTGCAAATGCTGACGCTCATTTGTATCCGTGGTTGTTTTGTATTAAAAATAAAAATCACTCTCCAGGAGTGTTGTGTGTGCGCCTGATGCCTAAATGTGCCATTGATTACGCACTGCTTCAAAGAAATTTGGTTGTTTTTTTTTTTTTACTTTGTTTTGTTGCATGTATGTAAGGTATTTCACCAGAGGGAAGGGATGTTTATTTTTGTTTTTTTTTTAGGATGAGAGATTTGTGGGTGTCTGCTGCAGGGGCGGAAGTGAAATATGCTGAGATGGTAGCGTTGTTAAGGTGTTTCATTCTGCAGCTTTCGACACCAGTGAATACTGTGAACCAAGTGAATGGTTTGTCCCATTAAAAAGAAATGCTCATTTTCTGTGTTCTGTTTTCTACAATGTGAAAAACTACACACTTAAGAGACTTGAAATCCTATTTATGTTGCACTGCCACCTCTGAATCCAAAGCACTACAGAAGAAGCAGAATAATAGAGCTGAAACATTTATTTATTTTTTTTATGACATTCTATAAAAGTTACACATATAAACCACTAGTTTCTAAAACAGCTGGACAACTAGAGAGAGAGAAAACAGTAAAGAAAAGATTGTTCCTAGCAGACAAATCACTGTTTAAGGGTGATGTTTACATCCGTGTAGAAAGACAGGTCTACACATCTCACACAGTGACACAAGGAGAGATTCTGAGACGGGTGGACAACACAGGACAGGACAGTGTAAAATGTACTTTTCTCTACAAAGATGGTGGTTGCTATTTACAGCTCCGGGGGGTTGGGGGGGGGGGATCAAATGGAGTCAGTCCTCTTGTACGCCACCATGCTGTTAACCTTATGAATTGAGGTGGTGAAGGAACGCAAACGCACCTCTTCTGACTGGTTGATGATCTGAGGCCCTGACTCCTCCCACTTCTCAGGCACCACCAAATCTTTGTCTGTGTAGACCAGAAGGTCAAATGCACCTGAGGGCCAGAAGGTCACTAAGATTAGGGAGCAAATGAACAGGCTGAGAAAATTAACAAAAATGGCTTTGTATAGATGATAATAAATAGCAACTTCTCTGGTAATATTTCATATATGAGGGCTTTCAAAAACTCCATTTACAAATGATCAAGCAATTTAAGTTGTTGAGCCGGCTTTATTCTGAAGTAAACAGGGACAATAGTAAATGGGATATTGCATTAGCCAGAATTTCTCAACAATATATCAACTTCGGTGGGTTACACTATGTAAGGTACCACATTTGGCTGATAGGAAAACAGAAATACGTTTTTACACAAATGGCAATTTCAACAAATCAGGCTGGCCCATGGAAGTAGCACCAGACTAGCACAGGAAGTAAATTACCTAGGCAGCAAATCAAAACTCCAAACGATGACAGTGTGCTGCAAAGGAGGAGAGAGACTCCAACTATGGCAGTGTTTTCAGTGTGGTCTGCAAACCACCAGGGGGGATTTGTGGACTGATGAAGTTCATTGTTAATAGTTTTTCCCAAACTGTCTGAGAGCCTGGTTGTTTTCAGTATTAAATTAACTCATCCATCAATTCGAACACTCTGACTTAACTGTCTGTTCCTCAGTGTCATTGGACTTCATGTACCCAGCAGTTGTTTCCTCAGGTAGCTTCTACAGTTTGTTTTATCATATACATCAGAAATGATCAGATGACATTAGAGGAAAAGTGGATGAAGCTAACAGTTAACTGCTTTGGGACTGAGCTAAAATTCTCCATTTATCAGCAACCTGTTAACCCAAACACTGACCACAGAAATGATCACTGGCTGGAAGAGTCTAAATACTTGGTCTGGCATAAAGGATATATTTTTTTTAAGTGTCTGGAGTACAATGCCTCTGGTGGTAACAATTTGGACATTACGTGTACTGTAATTTGTGCAGTTCAGGTAGAAAACTGATTACTCACATGGCACCTCCAGCAGTGGCAGGAAAGTGACTGTGGCCGTGATCTGTCTGATGACAGAGCGGATCTCATCCTGAATTGTCTTAATGGACTTCTCTCTTGGAGCACTGGGACACACAGGCAAATTCAATTACTATACAATAATCTATGCACTGTACACACACACACTGAAGAATACAACAATAGAACTCAATGACAGAGAAACACGCAGTACTTAATGAGCGGGATCAGTTCACTGCTTTGGCTATAGACAAGAAAAGAAGTTATTTAAGTTGATAGACTTGTAAAGGCTGCCACCTGCTGCATAAACAGTGGAGGAACTGACCTGCTCTCCTTGGCTGACTTGTCACATTCGATGTCAAACTGCCATCTCTCCAAAACCTCGTTGGTTTCCAGACACGTGATCACAAGCACCAATTTCTGAACTGTGCACTCAAACAACCACTCTGCAACAAAGAGCAAAATATGTCACTGTCCAGAACCCTGACAGTGAATATTCTGGGTGGAATCTCATACAGTGCCACCTTTCTATCATTGTATACAGGTGAAACTCAAAAAATTAGAATATTGTGCAAAAGTTCATTCAAGTCAGCAATTCAACTTCAAATGTGAAACTAACATGTGATATAAACTCAGTACATGCAAAGTGAGATATGTCAAGGTTTTATTTGTTATAATCTTGATGATCATGGCTTACAGTTTTTGAAAACCCCAAATTCCAAATCTCAGAAAATTAGAATATTTGTAAAAGGTTCAATACTATATGCTCAAAGTGTCACACGCTCATCAGCTAATTAATCCAAAACACATGTGAAGGGTTCCTAAGTCTTTAAATGGTCTCTCAGTCTGGTTCAGTAGAATTCACAATCATGGGGAAGACTGCTGACCTGACAGTTGTGCAGAAAACCATCATTGACACCCTCCACACGGAGGGAAATCCTCAAAAGGTAATTGCAAAAGAAGTTGGATGTTCTCAAAGTGCTGTATCAAAGCACATTAATAGAAAGTTAGCTGGAAGGGAAAAGTGTGGAGGAAAAAGGTGCACAAGCCGCAGGGATGACCGGAGTCTGGAGAGGATTGTCAGGAAAAGGCCATTCAAAAGTGTGGGGGGACTTCACAAGGAGTGGACCCAGGCTGGAGTTAGTACATCAAGAGCCACCACACACAGACGGATCCTGCAAATGGGCTTCAAATGTCGTATTCCTCTTATCAAGCCGCTCCTGAACAACAAACAACGTCAGAAGCGTCTTACCTGGGCTAAAGACAAAAAGAACTGGTCTGTTGCTCAGTGGTCCAAAGTCCTCTTTTCCGATGAGAGCAAATTTTGCATCTCATTTGGAAACCAAGGTCCCAGAGTCTGGAGGAAGAATGGAGATGCACACAATTCAAGATGGATGGAGTCCAGTGTGAAGTTTCCTCAGTCTGTGTTGGTCCCGGGAGCCATGTCATCTGCTGGTGTTGGTCCACTGTGCTTTATTGAGTCCAAAGTCAATGCAGCTGTCTATCAGGAGATTTTAGAACACTTCACGGTTCCTTCAGCAGACAAGCTTTATGGAGATGCTGACTTCATTTTCCAACAGGATATGGCACCTGCCCACACTGCCAAAAGTACCAAAACCTGGTTAAATAACCATCAGATAACGGTGCTTGATTGGCCAGCAAACTCGCCAGACCTGAACCCCATAGAGAATTAATGGGGCATTGCCAAGAGAAAGATGAGAGACATGAGACCAAACAATGCAGCAGAGCTGAAGGCCGCTATCAAAGCATCCTGGTCTTCTATAACACCTGAGCAGTGCCACAGGCTGATAGCATCCATGCCACGCCGCATTGAGGCAGTAATTCATGCAAAAGGGGCCCAAACCAAGTACTAAGTACATATGCAAGATTAAACCTTTCAGAGGGCCAATATTTCTCTGTTTAAAATCCCCTTTCTATTAATTATATGTGATATTCTAATTTTTTGAGATTTTCAATTTGAGGTTTTCATAAGTTGTAAGCCATAATCATCTAAATTATATCAAATGAAGGTTTGAAATATCTTGAGTTACATGTTATGAACCTATGTCATACATTAGTTTCACCTTGTAAATCTAATTGCTGGAATAAACGAACCTTTGCACGATATTCAAATTTTTTGAGTTTTACCTGTACATACACACATGTTCAAGTCTCTATATGAAGCTCCATTAGTGTAATAATGCTGCTGTTTATCTCATGTCATGGGTCATAGTAAGTTAAATCCATTTTAGTACATTAGCCAAAGAAAGAGACACAATCTGACACCCTTTGGAACTAAGGATGAAAAAACGGTCACCTATCATAGCAGGTTTTTTCTATTGCCAAACTGATTCCTACTCAGTATTTTACTTTATTGGTGACACTGAAGCAATGGGATAACAGCCAGTTAGTCAAATATAGTTTGGAGACAA
The DNA here is from genome assembly GCA_034769265.1 of Remorina albescens. Taxonomy (NCBI): domain Eukaryota; kingdom Metazoa; phylum Chordata; class Actinopteri; order Carangiformes; family Echeneidae; genus Remorina; species Remorina albescens. Next base: position 3,627,283 of record CM068495.1, on the reverse strand, counting down.
CAGAATTTACATCGTCAACTCCAGACCTGGATGAGTTGAGTGTTTCAGTAGAACAGAACTTTACTTATCACAGTGTTATCACAGAGTTATCACAGTGCTTTGTTTAACTTTAAAGTAAATTAATTAACAACATTTAACCAGACCTGAGGGGTCTTAGTATGTGAAGATGATTCTGCTGAAATGAAGAACTTTAAATTTTTTAAAATCATATACATAAAAAATTTTGTGATTCAAGATTTCCCAGCATGGTATAGTGTTGAAAAAGTCTTGAAAAAGCTGAAGATTTAAAAATTTCAGTAGATGAGATGATCAGCAGAACATCATTCTATAATGCGCATTTTTGATGTATTGATTATTCTAATTCTAGACTAATTTTGATTAATGGACTCATTCATTTGTCAATAAAACGTCAGAGAATAAACGATTGCCTACAGATCAAGGTAACATCTTCAGCTTTCTTGTTTAGTCTACCAGCAGTCCTAACCTAGAGACACACCAGTTGATCAGTAGGTGACTATGACCTTATGCTAACAAAAACATTACTGCCTTCTGTAGATGGACATCAAAAAATGTTTTGACTGGAGCAGACATGAGAGGCAGCAGAAAGGAGAGATGAGCTTGAGGGAGGTGAGACAAAGAAACAGATTAGCATCCTATATAGGGCATCCTCAGCAGTCATTTAGGGCTCAGTTAAATTTGAGACCATTTTGCCTGATTTTCATTCATAATTATCATGGTAATGTAATAAAATGTCATGTGCAACAAGGTTTTCTCTCAGTTTTTGTTTGTTGTATGTATAGTGTCTGCCTTTCTTCCTATAAACATGGTGAGAATGTTCATAGATAGTTGGGCAAGTTATGTAAATAAATGTTTTCATGAACATTAATATCTCTACATGTTTAGGGTCCCAGTACTTGCTGCCCTATCAGAATAGTGGGATTAACAAGGGAAGTTTTTATAGTGCCTTGTGTCGCACCCTTTCATATGCAGCAGACTTTCAAGAAGAATGAAAGGATATATGAAGAATGGGGGGCTTGTACCCCGGTGGAACTTTATGTCTAGCAATATCCTTGAGCTGTACTATTACTGCAAAAGGCTATGATGTTGAAAATGAGTCGGACCCAAAGCCTGGCTTTCTTCCATTTAAGACAGTCATACTGACCAATGGAGTGAGCCAACTGTGTATAGCTGGAGGTAATGAAAAGCTTGTATGTATTCATCTCACCCAACATGAAGACAGGTTGATCTGGATATCGAGAGAGTGCAGCATTGAGGCTTCCAGTTCTAATTTCTGCAGCTCTCTTATTATTTGGCCCTGAAAAGTGTTAGTGATTTGGCCCAACTCCTGCAGGAGATAAAACTGTCAAAAAGAAAGCCAGCAGCTCACAGTCTCTAACGCGCAACTTTTAGTCCATTTTGAATTAAATGGCCTATGTAGTTTATAATAGGATGCAAAGTCCTCCACCGATGGTTTTGTAACATTTGGTTTTATCCCGTTCTGCCCTTAGGACTGTTCGTCCATCAAATCTGATGTCCGTCCTGTCCTCACGGAGACATGTCTAAGTAAAGCAAATCAGATTGCTCTTTAGAAAACCCCCTTCATGTCTGAGATGCTCTGTGATCTGTCAACTTTATTAATCTGTGATCCGCTAGACAGAGTAAAAACAGGGATCTATGCCAGCTGAAATACAACATACCTCCACCGACACTGGAAAAAGCACAAATTTAAATTGAAAATGAAGTCACATTTACGAGGGGAAAACAAGCAAAGGAAAAACCTAACTATATATTTTCCCCAGTTGGACTGGCCCTATTGTGGAGAAGAAAGAAGCAAAGTGCTGAGTCTACCTTTGAGCTGCGACACCACTTTGGTGAGGTAGTTCTTGAGTTTGGGGTCGGTGGTGAGCTGCAGGCTCATGTCATAGTGGGTGACTCTGGTGAAGGTCTCCGGAGGATAGATGCCTCGCTGGTACAAGATGCTGTTGATGCCAAATGCTGTGGTGGAAACAAACACTGAAATGGCTCAAAGGGCAAAGTAATCACTCTTCGATTCAAAGAGAAGACACAGAAAACAACAATCAGATTGGGAAAATTTTGGAAGGGAAAAAAAAGTTATACACCAAACAGCAATACACGAGTAAAACACCAACCTAGCTGGAACTAAATATGTGTGAAGATGTTTCTCAGTTTGGAACTGCTTTACTAACAGAAGAAGCCCAAAGTTAGAGACCAACGTCCCAAAGACAAGATAATCTTCCAGTTAGTATATAAAAATATTATTTAGTACAGTAAAACAGCATGCATTGTAACAGTTTTAATTGTCAGCTGTTCTCATTGCTCAGTTTGTCTTTTGGTTGTCTTCAGTCAGCGTATTGAAGCTACGGGCCCGGAAGTAGCACCGTATGTCTGCGTGTCCGTACCGACCAAAAAGCCGCAAAATACACTTGAAAACTTACAGAAGAACTCGGCCACCAGCTCCGCACTTCCCTTCAGAGTGATTCCCTTCAATGTGCTGCTCATTTTCTTTCTTTCTTTCTTTCTTTCTTCGGGTTAAATGATCGACTGGGAGCCGTTGTTGTGTTCCGCTTTCTCTCGGCCTCTGCTACCCGCCGCCTGGTTTGAAATTTGTCAAACTGCACCTACAGAGCATGCGCGGTAGATTTCGGCGCATGGTTGATGACGTATGCTGTCAGTGCGGTGATGGTTTCCTGACGGCAGAGGGCAGCGCAGAATCAGTTGAAAACCTTTAACCTATGAACGAAAAGTATTGTACTAATTCACACATACAGGGGTTAAAGTGAGCCGGAACGTTCCGGAACTGCGTTTCGGCACCTCAGATAAATAAATAAATAAATAGATTCATTCATATCAACGATCGCGCGATGCTGTTTAAAAAAAATGGCGTGCACAGTTTATATATACAGTCCATGGTGTACTGTCAAATTTCAACCCGGCTCTCCTTCTCTCTCTTCATTGCGTTGTTCATTCATAATATTATCTCCTGGCCTTCACAAATACGCGGCTATCTGCATATCTCCAACATACTTCCCGAAGTTGTGTTTTCAGTGCTGGTCCTCATATCTCCTGTCTGAGTTGATGCTGGTGCTTCACGCATGCAGATAAAGCCCAACAAGAAATCCCAAAGGTGTCAGCATTAATGTTTTTTATTGTTGTTGTTTGTTTGTTTTTTTGTTTTTGTTTTTTTTTTCGTTTTTGTTTTTGGTTGAGCCTCCTGCTAAAGTGGAATCCATAGAAATATGTTAAAAACTGGGTTCTCACAAGAAGGTCAGCTGATCACACAGCCTGTCCAAAAAGAAAAAACGTGACAATCAAGTCGGAGTACTAGTCAATATGGGAGCTATTTTGACTGTATGCCACTGTATGAATGTAGCCACATTATTCTTTGGTTGTTGTTATGTTTTATGATACAGAGATTGTAATTTTTTGTTCATAGTTCTTGTCTGCATCCATTTTGGGGTGTTTAAAATATGAGTCAGTTTTGGACTTCCCATTTAAAACCATAAAATGTCAAGCAAATAAGTAGTGTGATACTTAGAACGACAATGACACTAACGTATCTGAACATGGCTAGTCATTTTCCTCTGTTGTGCCGACACAAAATTTGAGACTTCCTCCACCTGCCAAATCCCACTTTAACCACTGCACACATACATAGATACATATAAACATCTCTATTTATTTACATATATATATATAAATATCTCTGTGTGTTGGCCCTGTGATGGACTGGTGACCTGTCCTATACCCCCCCTCACCCAGTGTGAGCTGGGATTGGCTCCAGTGACCCCGCGACCAGGAAACGGATAAGCGGTAGAATTTGAAGGAATATATATTATATGTATATATAATATATATTATACATACATGTAAACACACACACACACACACACACACAGACCCTTCCAAAATTATTGGAACCGCAAGGCCGATTCCTTTGTTTTTGTTGTTGAGTTTGATATCAAAAGATCAATATGAGACAAGAGTTCAGAATTTCAGCTTTTATTTCCTGGTAATTATGTTTACATGTGTTAAACAACTTAGGACATATGACCTTTTGTATCAGACCACTCCATTTTTAGGTGAGCAAAGGCAAAGGAAGACATAGTCCTAAAATAGATAACATTTAATATTTGGTTGCATAACCCTTGCTTGTAATAACTGCATCAAGCCTGTGACCCACTGACATCACCAAACTGTTGCATTCTTTTCTTCATTTGTGATGCTGTTCCAGGCTTTTATCGCAGCCTCTTTCAGTTCTTCTTTGTTTGTGTGTGTGTGGGGGGGGGGGGGGGGGGGGGGCGGGGTTGTGTTGGCAGTGTGTTTTGGGTCATTTTCCTGCTGCATGATAAACTTCCTCCTGATTAATTTGGATGCATTTCTCTGTAATTTGCAGACAAAATATTTCTGTAGACTTCTGAATTCATTCTGCTGCTACCATCATGAGCTACATCATCCATATATATTAATAAGCCTGTTACAGAAACAGCCATGCAAGCCCAAGCCGTGACACTACCTCCACCATGCCTCACAGATGAGCTTGAATAAATCGGATCATAAGCAGATCCTGTTTTTTCACCACACTTTGGCATTTCCATCACTTTGGTAGAGATTTGTCTTGGCCTCATTAATAAAATGTTTAACACATCTAGATGTAAATACCATTAAATAAAAGCTGGAATTCAGAACTTTTGTCTGCTATTCATCTTTTGATCTTAAACCCAAATGTTATCAGTGAACAACCGAAACAAAGGAATTTGCCTATATATACACACTTTGGTGCGGGGTATATATGTAACGAAATATAAGAAATGCCCAGGAAAGATCAGATCTAATATGTAATCTCCTGCTTAAAATACACTTTTATTTGAAAGCTTTCTCCTGCTAGTAGAATTTCTGTTCTCTGAAAATGTGCTGTTTGTTTGTTTGTTTGCTGAGTGGCAGGAGGTTGTTTTCATTTTGTTTCTTAGATTTTTTTTTTCCTAACTTTTTCATTTGTTTTAGCAGTTTTTCCTTGCTTGATGATTTAATTAATGATCATTTATTCCTGACTTTGTATAGCACATTTTAACACATCTTTTAATTAGAATCACACTGTCATTGCCTAAATTTCCATTGTATTCCTGTGAATCTGCCTTATAAAGGTTTACTCTTTCAACAATTTATAGTCCCCTTTAAATTTTCCATTTGATGTCGAAAACATAGGAAACATTTAAAAAAAAAAATTCGATTAATGGCAATTTTAATTTTTTTTTACTGTCAAAATGCAATCAACCGACTGACACGACTTCTTTCAATTCCAGATATTGTAACAGCTCCTTCACCTGTAGATGTTTTATTGCTCACTGCTCTGCTTTCTGGAAACCCCATTGGTTTCCTGACAGCTGAAGGAAGAGGTGATTGTATAAACCTACAGCAGTGAACTTATCATATTTCACAGCCTGCCTCCTGCTCATTGACATATCTTTTTCCCCCACTACAACCACGCTGCCATTCATCATTAGCCTTTCCAAAAGCCCCTCAAACACTGACAAAAAGGAAGCTCTAAGCCCCGTCTCATGGGGATCAGGAACAGAACTGAGTTTTTCTTTGCCTCAGCAAAGACCCAGTTACGATTTACAACAACTGTTTTAGCATCTGACTTCAATCTACCATAGTGGGAGGAAAGTTTTTCTTGAATGAGATAAATTGGAAAAGAGAAATAAATCGAAATCTCTGTAAAGCAGTGTCTTTTACCAAAATGTATTTTTCTATGTCTGCTTTGAACATTGTATACCTGGACTGTAACAAAACAACCAAAACATTTACATATATGTAAATACAAACACCAATCTTATTAACTGCGCAAAGTCATCCAAACTAACCCTCAAACAGTGATATCTGGTTTGATCAGTTTCAAGAACTAGGTCTTACAACACTCAGCTGGTATCACTTTAACAAATCACTGCAATGGTCTACTTTAGACCAACCAGCAACTCGTGTGACTTCACTAATTTTTTGCTAGATGCCGTCAGTAATCTCAGTTTTTTTAAACCAGAATAAATCTTATTTGGAGAAGATGAATCTGAGAAAAACTGAAGGCTGGATCTGACCCGCTAAACGGGATCGTCATTTTAAAATTTTTAAGTTGTATTGAAGACTTTCTCAATGACAAGTTTTCCCTCCTTGTTCTCTGTACTTGAAAATCATTTGGCAAGTTTTTATTTCCTTAACGGTACAGGCCAGACACTGGAGTTTCAGTAAACGCCAGAAAATCTGATTGGTTGTCCTCCTGTGTTATGATGGTGCCTGCTACCAACGCAGAGATTTGAAATCTGTTTATATATTTATATATATTATTCATAAAATTGTTTCAAAAATTGTAATTTGTAAAAAGAGCTATTAAAAGCTGTTTACCTTTTTACAGGGACCGCATCACCTACACCAATGATGAATTATTGCTACTGCATAAAAATAATCATATTTTGGGTGACCATAAAATTTGTTCATAGCTAAATAAAAAAAACTCTGAGTGTAACAAAGCATATGCATATGGGGTTCTGGTTTGAACTAGTGGTGGCGGTTTGTTTGGTCATTTTCTATCAACTGCCCTCATAAAAGCGCCCTCCTATTAGACCCCCTGCTTTGTCATGCATGATGAAAAACACAAGAACAAAACGGTTCATCCGCTAGAATCAAATTAGAAATTGTGAGGGGAAAATTAGCAATCTTAAAATAAGATTTTGCTCTCTCTAAGTGTCTTACAGGAACGAGCAGCTTGAAGTGGTCATCTCTGACAGCTACCACACTGTTGCGAACAAAAACAAAAGGGGGACCCCAACATTCTTTGGCGGACATGAGTACAACAGAAGCTGTCAGCATGTCTGTTGGCTGGACAGCTGCAATTTGCACAAATATGTCCAAAGTATGTTTTATTATGGGAAGTTACAAAAGACAGAAATGATTTAAGAAAAATATTAAGAATGATCTGAGATATAATGAGGTTCTAACCTGGAAAATATAAAACTGCCAAATATTGTCCATCAAGTACAGACTGTACATTTTCTATACTGTTCGTTCATGGCATTTATTGAAAACAACATAAAGTACATAATATACAGATAATAATCAAAAAGGCAGTGAGCATTCATAACACAACTTGGCTTCTTTTTCTACACAACAGGCACATTGAAACAGGTGATTGCTCTCTTCCTTCACTTTCATTCCACTTGCTGACTTTGTATTTGATAGTCAGCTCTTCCTCCATCAGTGTTACCACTGAGTGGTGGAGGAGGAGTGACTTTTAAAATATGTAATACCTCATCAAGTGATATCAGTAAAAATATTATATATTGCATCATAAATGGGAAAATTAAAACACAGTACATTATATGTTTTGAATTTAAGTCTCTGATTAAATAGACCTGGAGCCACAATGCAGAGACTGGAGGCAGGCATTAACTTTTTGATTGATTATTGAACAGGTTCTAATAATATCTGAATAGATTGGCTGTAATTGGAGTTGGTTTGGTTTGGTGAGTTTGCTGAGTAAAGCTTAGTGACTTGAGGTGGCTTAAAAATCAGGAGTGGGAGGAAAATTAGTAATCATCTTTTACCGCTTATCCATTTCCAGGTCACGGGGGGTGCTGGAGCCAATCCCAGCTCACACTGGGAGATGGTGGGGTACACCCTGGACAGGTCGCCAGTCCATCACAGGGACAACACACAGAGACAAACAACCACTCACACTCACACTCAGACCTACGGACAATTTAGAGTCACCAATTAACCAAAACATGCATGTCTTTGGACAGTGAAAACGAAAAACTAGGCACAGAAACGCCCCAGGCTGGGAACCAAACCCACGACCTTCTTATTGCGGGGCAACAGCACTAACCACTATGCCACCGTGCTGCCCTGAGACCAACACTCAATAATAATGAGGGAAAAGAGCAGAAAAACAACAGGTAAAGACAGTTGTTACTGCATATCCTTAAACAAGGTGAGGCATTCATATTCATACAATAACATTACGTAAGAGTAAAAATTGCATGTTATTATCATCCATTAACCTATAATGAATTTACATACAGCTTTAGTGTTTGATTATGGTTCTGCTGTTTGAGGATATCCAAGGCTTTTATAATGCAAACATGGTCCAGTGATAAAACTGTTTATTTTCCACCTCCAGCAATGAAAAAGCTGAAACGGGACTGCACTTTAAATGTGTGTGGACTTGTCAGTAGGGTTGGGACTCGTTGGGATTTTAATGATTCCGATTCCTTCTTAACGGTCCAATTCCTCTTACCGATTCCTACATTTATATATATATTTATATATATACAAGTACATAATAACACATAATAACCCTGAGATTAACGTTGTGTTTTAGGAGATGTTTCATTGTAGCGGATGTGCTATCACCAGTGCAAGTGATGACTGCATTGCACTTAATACACTTTGCCTCGTTTTCTTTAAAATTGTTAAAATACAACCACCACCAGATGTTTTCTGTCTTGCTTTTGTAGCTCATTGTCTCTGTTCCGCTCGACCGACGCTCGTGATCTGAGATCAGTGGGCGGATCCACTTGACTCACTCATGTAAATGGGCGTGATGTCACCACAGTCACTTTAATGCACGGGCACAGCCAAATGAAAGAATTACACAGCTGCCATTGTGGGAACCGTCAATCCAAAAGTGATGGAACCAGGTCCGGAACCAGAATTTTGGACCATGTTCAAAAAAAGAACCGGATCCGGTTCCCAACCCTACTTGTCAGGCGTTCCAGCAGTTTTATACACTGGCAATGGCTCATTGTGCTTATTTGGTTTAACCCACACTATAAACAAAATTCATGCATAAGTTTGGGAATGTCTGTCCTCTGCATTATTATTCTTATTGACAGCACAGAATTAGAGTAGGTCTGGTGTCTATACATTGTAATGAGGTGTTTGCGGCACATTCCTGTCCCCTAGGTACTGTTTGTCCTGCTCGATGCTGACTGGTTGCAGTGGTAGGCGTGCAGTGTTCAGCCAGCTGGACCCATGCCTCATGTTCCCTGACTCTCCATATGCAACAGCTGGAGCTGCATAAATGACTAGCTCATTCACACGCAAGCACACACACTGCATTCTTGTAAATATACATCAAATGTGAGCATATTGTACACATACACACCGTATAAAGGATTAGATATGACAGTTAAATGTTTTATGTCCATATACACTTTGTCGTTAAAATCTCAGATGTCCTTCACTTAAAATCAAGTTCATGGACAAGTTCATCACTTGAACCAATCAAAAGTTTTTCCTCGTAAAATCTCTGCTTGTACTTGTCTCATAAAGACATAGAGTGCTTCGTTTTACTAGAGTTTATATGACGACCCACTGCCCCATTAGAGACTATATAAACAAGCAGACCTCAGCTAGGACAGATAGCCTTCCAAAGTAAACAGGATCTAATTGATGGTGGATGGGATGAGAGTGTATACACTTACTCAGTCATTGTCAGGCCACCTGCACTATCTGCATGCCATAACTCCTTTCCCATGTTCAGAGCTCCCAGAGGACTGTTAGAGGCCAGAAATGTCTGCTAGCTATAACATTAACAAATAGACACACAAGGGTGAGGGACTGTGGTTGTGTGTGTAGTTATGCAGTCTTTAGCCTTACTACGTGTTAGTGGACTTCAGTGTGATCTAAACACGTCTTACTGAAACCCTCTCTTCATGCTGCATCCAAAAAGGAAGTTGTTCTGAGAAAAGATATTTGAAAGCAAAGGCAAGTTACACCTCTCTCTGCCTGGCCTACACCTAAATAAAATTTTCATAATGCTCTATTCAGGTCTGACATGATTATTGCCAATATTTCAAAATTTCATAAAATGTTAAGGTTGTTTTTGAAGCTATTAATGGCACAGAAAACTTTATTGGGAGAATCCATTCATTGCTGTTTTCATTCATTTAGATTTTATGCAGGAAGTCAGCTGGGCTCATCTGTGCCCCACTGACTTAGAATTAGAGTTTGAAGAGGAGGAAAGAAAAAAAGAGTGGAAGGTGTCCAAAAAGAATGTGTTCAAAGCTCCTCCTGCCAGTGGAAGGTACAGTGTTTACTGTATTTATATGTTGGACCCCTGTTGGACCCATCATCTTTTTCTCCTTCACCTTTGGTTGTAAAATCCCAACCCCCCCAAAACAGGATCCTTGTGGTGCAAGGTTCCGGGTCGATGTGTCTTGACCTGACCATTTCTGTGCATTTGCACTGTCTTTTCTTCTGCTCCACTTTATTTCAGACAAGAACTCTGTGTTTTGGTTTGAAAGATCCAAAATTAGTTGATTATGCAACAGGATAAAAGTATAATGCTGGTGCTGTTATTGAATGGAAATATTTGTTCTCAGAGTTAAGATTTAGCTCAGTTCACATCATAGCTAGAGGTTAAGTTTATTACATTCCAAATGAAGGAATGGGCAAAAATATTTTGACCTTTTTCAAATTAAAGGGAGTGTGTAAAAGATTATCCATCCATCAGTGTATATGGAGTTTAGTTTCAGACGCAGTTAGCAGGGTATTAATCAGCCAACAATGTCCTGAGATACTTCTTCCTTTGTACAGCACTTTTCCCTGACCCAGAAGGAACAATCCAGCACTTTCTGGCTCCTTCCTGAAGGTCTGATGAAAGCAACAGAACCCCTTCATCTGCTAAAAGCACAGCAGATAAATATTTATTTCCAATTGGTATTTTTCCTTTGTAGACCTTGTTTTTCGAAGAATTTACCACTTAACTGGTGGTCATATATTTTCCATGCATGGTTATACTTTGACATCTGCATGCTTCCTGAGGCAAATATAACCACTTTAATCATGCCATCCTAGGGCCTTTTGACGGCTCTGACATAGGTTTCATGCCAAGCACATCTGTTGTGCTCTGAGGCATGTGCTGAAAGAGGAAAGAGGAACGGATGGGCAAAAGCAAGATTAGGGGGGTGACTTAAGGAAGAAGCAGAGCTTGGAACTTTGAATAGTGGAGTTTCTTAGCTTTTCTGGCACATCTGTCCTTCTTCCGTCCCCGAGGAGCTGACGCTATCAACAGGGCACACAAACACACACTCAGTAAAACACATTCAGGTGGCTTTGTTTAGACACACTGCCTGCAAGTGGATTACTGGGTCTGCCATTGTGCTGCCATTATTTAATAGCCACTTTGGGGCAACATGAAGTCATGTTTATGTGTCCAAACCTTGGCCATAAGTGGCCCCATCAGCAAGCAATGAAATCATGCTTTGAAAAAAATTCCTTTAATAGCATAATGTGTGCCAGTTGTTGGAAGCGGTTATCCAAAGCCTGTTATAGCCAAACAATTTTTTATTCATAATCTTTTTACAAAGTATGGAGCTTAAACAAAACACCAACATAAATAGAATGACATTGCTGTTATAGTGATTGTTATTAGTGCTGACGAATAAAGTTAATTTGCTTGAAGTCTTCCCCCAGTTTTTACCACCACATCAATGAGCATAATGCAGTACATCTGGTTCCAATATCAAGCAACATTTTAGTATTAGATCCCCAAAGATGAACTTAATGGCTAACTCGTAATTACAACAATTAAGGCCACTGATCTTCATCTATGAGTTGCTGATGCTACATGAAGTCCTATGTAGCATCGCTAAACCATGCTGAGACACACTGTGAGTATAATGTAAGTTGCATGTTTAGTGTTCATTTCATTTACTTTGATTTGGTACTTAATTTGCTTCCTGCATTTTACGCTTGTGCTTTGGTAAAACACAACATGTTTAATTTTTTGAAACATATGGTCTGCGTCAGTAAGTTTGTGAAATTTCCGTATATGTGACAAAACTAAAATTAACTATCACTCACTAATTTTGTCTATGTCCATCCATCCATCCATCATCTACCGCTTTTCCGTTTCCATGTTGCCGGGGGTGCTGGAGCCAATCCCAGCTCACTCTGGGTGAGAAGCGGGGTCCACCCTGCACAGGTCGCCAGTCCATCACAGGGCCAACACACAGAGACAGACAGAGACAAAAAACCACTCACACTCAGACCTATGGGCAATTTAGAGTCACCAATCAACCTAGACATGAATGTGTTTGGACTGTGGGAGGAAACCCACACAGGCACGGGGAGAACATGCAAACATGACACAGAAAGGCCCCAGGCTGGGGAATGGAACCCATGACCTTCTTGTTGAGGGGTAACAGCGCTAAACACTATGCCGCTGTGCTGCCTGGTCTATGTCCATCATAAACTTTATATATTATACACAGATTATATGTCAATTCCCCATGGATGCAATTAATGTGGGTCTATGGATCTGTGAGTATGAGGGAGGCCAGAATGTATGTGTGTGGTTCCACACATACTGCACATATGCAGCCAATACTGAGTGAGACTTTGCTCTGGTAGCTACTCTCAGTCAGTAGTGCAGCTGAAGAATGAAGCCAACATGACATTTGAAAACCTGCAGCTTCTATTAAGCAGGAATTATGGGCAGTTGGACACTGCCAAGATGGTGACGGCAGATCAGCCTAGTCTGAGCTTCACAACTGTGCTTCTGAAACCGATGGGTGACGTCACAGAGGCTACTGTACATCCATCTTTATTTCCAGTCTGTGGGGCTATACCTTCAATCACATTTGATTGGATCATCTGACCCCTCTACCTTTCTTTTATGCTTGAGTTTTGCCTATTAGTTCTTCTCTTACACCGCTAATGGATTGGGATGAGAGCTATAAAGTATCAGAGCGACAGTCCCCAGATGGACACCACCTGAAGAGGCCTGATACTCTCAGCTGTTGTTCAGTGCATAAACAAACACACACTTTGCCCTCAACAATCCACAGTCACACGGTCATAACCCTCTAATTTCCTGGAGTGAACACAAACACAGCGCCACACAACAGGGATTTGTGTGTCTCACGACCCCCCGCCTGGTGACTGTTACCGTGGGTAGCTCTGTTAAAGGAAAGAGTCTAGCTCCTCTCCAGAAAGCTGGCTTCAGAGCCAATGATTTGTGTATCGCAGGTTAGCTGAGGTTCCTTCCCCACCAGAGAGGCAGTCTCCTGGAGCCAGACCTGGGAGGTGAGTGTGTCTGGTGGTCTGGACCATTTAGGCTTGGCTTGGTTCCTGTGGGCATGAACATCAGGGCACTCCCAGTGTTGCAGACTATGAATAAAATATGAAGTAATAAACGAAATAACAATAAACATGCTATTGGTATAAATCTAGTACAGGACAAGCCTTAAAAAAAACTTGTGTATCTATATATATTCATATATGTTTTCACTTATATGTCAGCCTAATCACTGACTGAAAGCTCAACCACATGTCCATAGAGCCGTCATAATCTGACCTACAGCGCACAGACACACACTGTGTCTGTGCGCAGTGTGTGTCTGTGGGTCGTGTTATCATTGCGGTGTTTTGAATCCAATGAGAGTGAGAGCAGCACAGCAGTGAAAAAGCTCTTTTTAACACATTTCATGTATGGTGAAAGGAAGTCAGTGTGCTGCACAGAAACACTGCTCATTTATTTGTGTCTGAGCAAACTGGCTAACACACACACACATACGCACAAATGTTGATACACACACACGCACACACACTAACCCACTGCAGTCTAAACCTATTTCACACAACGGACCAGCATGCACCAGGTTGGCTAAAAATAGCTCAGTGGGGTCCACTGTGGGCTTCCTTTGTGTAGTTTACTGGACGTTATTAAAGAGAGAAGACCCTGGACCCTGACTGTCAATCACAATGCCGCTGCACAACCATGGCTTTACCTACTCACTTTCCTCCATAGATTCACCAAGAAAAAAATGTAATAAAAAATATAAAGAAATACTAAATGAAGAGGTAATTTACCTAACCTTAACCCAGTGTTAATGAATTTGTCCTTTCCCCCCATTTTCTGTTTTTATTTTCATAAGAAGAAAAGAAAAAAGAAAAAGAAATGTACCTCAAAAGCTTCTATTTTGCATTTCCTTTTGATTTAACAGTATTTTTTTTTTTCATTACAAATGATAAAAATAAATAAAATTAGCTAAGTAATTGGAGGGAAAAGTTTAATTTAATATCTGAGTCTCCTGCACAGACGTAGGCGAAACCTAAGAATCCATCATGTTGTCACAGTGAAGCCTATCAGTTCAGATCCCGATGTGTTTACCTGTTGTGTGGTTTTGATATTGCTGTGTATTTATATCTTATTGATTTTGTGATTGCATGTTTTATTGGTTCTATATATTGCATGGATTGTGTTTTATAGTGGTTTTACTGGTTTTTGTGTTATGGGCTGGATCAGAGTGAACTGATGAAGAACACCTGGACACTGATTCTGTGACACACCCACAGTGCGCGATTGGCGCAGGGGACAAGTGTGGGATCTATTGATTAGAGACAGGTGAGCACAGAGGGGGGCGGCAGTGAATGGCGACAAGCGGGGTAGCAGACGCCAGCCTGCACAATGTTTCCACTACATCGGAGGAAAGTTGTGACGGTACGCGGGCCGACACAGCGCGGTCACAGCGGGAGACCGGACGGGCGTGGGAAGATGAGCCAGGGAGCCGGAAAGATTCGGTTCAATCCCCTACAGAACGATAATTAACGCAGCCTCTCGAGGAAGAGCTAGTGCGGAGCTGCAGGGCCAGAGAAATAGACCGGACGGAAACAGGACCCCTCTTTCCAACTTAAGCGGATCGCCTTTGGAACTTCTTTTCTCTCACTGCCCCCCCTAAAGCCTTGGACTTATATGCCTTTTAATTGTGGATTTTAAACCCTGTTCTTTTTATTACACCTTTATGGTGTTATTTTAGGCATTTTATTTCTGTTTTAACTGTTTTAATAAATTATTTTACACGTTCGTCAATTTTAACAGTGGAAACAATTCTTGCTGGTATCCAAAGAACCTCAAACTGTGTGACAATGATGTCACAGAGCACTTTGCTTTGTCAGCATTCAGGTGAAAGAGTGAGACAAGTCCAAAACTCCTTCTCTCCTTTGGTCTTAGTTCGTGTCCAATTTAGAACTATGTTACGGGTCATTAGGAGCCTTCCTCCTCACAGGTTGTTAGCATGTCCCTGAAGAATGGAGTGGCGCTTCTCTGGACAAGCCAGGTGTCCAACACCACTAGACTTGAATACTCCCAATACTATGTTTCACTGTGGGCTTGACACACTGTGGTTTCCGTCTCTCCTGTTTGTCTCCTTATATACACCCTTGTGTTACGACCATAAATCACACTTGGCCAACGTGGTAAATAAAATGTTTTTTCCATTCATTGCAATGTGAAATGTTAGTGTTTCTGAGCCCACCCAGAGTGTTTGGCTTTGACTCTCCACAGCTTTTATCCTAACTCACACTCACACTATTCTCCTAATTTTTGGTTTAATTTTGGACAGAGACCAGCTATTACTGAGGCTGTGGGTGTTGCAGAATGATATCCTCCACCCGGATACTGCACCCTGGAAAAAGGACGAAATGCTTCATCTCTGGAGCTGCTGCCCATGTTTCGGGCATACTTTCCCCCATATCGATGGCTGAACAGCAACACTTCCTATCTGAAAAATTAGCTTTTTTATAGGCAGATAGATGGAATATGATTGTAGAAAGAGTCCAAGAGAGTTTTTTGGCAACTATATCTCCTTTCGCATATACAATTATACAAAATTATACACTTGAAAAGGCTACAGTATGAGATCTTGTCTGTTATGTGACTTTATCTTTTAATTAATTAATTTGTTAATTAACTTTAATAACAAATTAACTGACTTTTCATTTATAAAAGAAATAGTGTTTTTTTTTTCTTTGTTTAAAAGTCTTCTCCCTGTGCTGTTACCTTGCTGTCGGTGGAGAGGCTTGCGTGTCTCAATGACTCTTGAAAGCTACACCAGTGGGGGTCATACCCCCTGGCAGGTTTAACCATGCCGGGCAGGTTTCAGAGTAGAGGCCAGACAAAAGTCAGCACCCGGTCCTCCAAGTTGGGGTTGGGCGTGTGGTTAACAACCTCACCCCAGAAAAAAAGCATGTTGCAGAAACGACAAGAGGAAGCCATTCCACTTAACAACGGCAAAGAAGAGATTGCACATCATTGGATGTATCAATGACGGGGCCAGGTGAAATCCAGCAGGAAGCCCAACCCCTGATGACCCCGATCTTCAACACCAAGGCCAACACCAGAGTAGGCACCTGCAACGTACGCACACTGTTCCACTGGGGTCGCATGGAGCAGGTGCTGAAGGCTATGACAGACTATCGCCTGGACATCCTAGGCGTTAGTGAAATGAGGTGGACTGGGCAGGGGGGCCTAATGTTTGATGGAGCAACCGTTCTTTACTCTGGGAAACAAAACCACCATACCCATGGAGTCGGCATCATCCTGTCCAGCTGCGTGGCACAAGCATTAGTTGGATGGAAGCCGGTGAACGATTGCATCATCACAGCAAGGCTCTACACCAGACATGCCAAAGTAACCATCATGCAAGTCTACGCCCCAACCGAAGTTGCCTCAGAGGAAGACAAGGACACCTTTTACAGCCAGCTACAAACCGTGCTCGAAGAGACCCCCAGCTATGACATCAAGATGCTGATTGGAGACTTCAATGCCAAACTGGATAGCGACAGAGGGGGCCTTAACACCACAGTGGGACCACACGGGTCTGCAAGCTCCACCAATGACAACAGGGAGAGGCTAATGATGCGAAACAGCACCAATGGTCTCAGCATTGGCAACACCTTCTTCAGGCACAAGCAAATCCATAAGATGACCTGGGTATCACCAGATGGCGAAACCCAAAACAAGCTGGACTACATCTGCATCAATACAAGGTGGCGCTCGTCATTGCTAGATGTCCGTTCCTGCAGAGGTGCAGATGTAGGATCAGATCACTTCCTTGTGGTGGGTAAAATCAGGCTGAAGCTGAAGAAGGTGCTAAAGGTGCGGCCCAAGAGACCATACGCGGTGGACAAGCTGAAAAACACCAACATATTAAGCTACTGTGAGGAGCTGAGTAAGAAGTTCAAGGTGTTACAACATCCATCAACCATCGAGGAGCAGTGGAACCTGTTCTCCCGTGCCGTCTCTGAGACTGCAGATTCAGTTTTAGGCAGAAGAAGAGGTACCAACAAAGAAAGATGGATAACAGACAAGACATGGAAATTGATAGATGAAAGGAAGATGGCCAAGCTAAAAAGAGAACAGAAGAGGAGGCTCCGGAGCTGGAAGGTGGAGGATGAGGAGTACAGGCGCCTAGACAGGGAAGTGAAGAAAACCTGCAGAAATGACAAAAGAAGGTGGCTGGAGGAGAAAGCAAGAGAGGCACAAGAGGCAGCAGAGAAGAACAACATGAAAACACTGTACAGGATCGAGCCAACCAGCTCCAGGAGTAGCTCCGGTGTGCCAATCAAGAGCTGGGATGGCAGGGCACTTCTGAGCGACGAAGAACAGGAGGCAAGGTGGATGGAACACTTTAGGGGTGTTCTTAATCACCTCCCACGCTCTTCAGTTTTGACCGGGAAACACCAGCTCCAACTCCGAACGTTACTACAGCCGAGATAATCTGACCGAGGTTGCCAGAACAATCAAGAGCCTGAAAAACAACAAGGCACCGGGACTCGATGAGGTATCCGCCGAGTTTTTGAAGCACGGCCAGGAGGTCATTGTGGAGAGCCTTACCCACTTGTTCAACAGGATTTGGCATGCTGAAGAAGTTCTGGCCGATTGGAGACGAGGGGTCATTGTGATGCTGCCTAAGAAGGGAAACCTCGCGGACTGTAACAACTGGCGGGGCATCACACTGCTGTTTACCCCTGGCAAGGTATTCTGCAGTGTGCTGCTCCAACGCCTAAAGGACGAGGTGGATAACAACTTAAATGAAGAGCAAGCTGGCTTCCAGAAGGGAAGGTCCTGCTCCGAACAGATGTTCACTCTTCGCAACACCATAGGCAAGTGCCAAGAACTCCAGACCCCGCTCATAATCAACTACACTGACTTCAAGAAAGCTTTTGACAGCATCCACCAGGAATCACTTTGGCAGATTTTCCAGCTATATGGGGTACCATGCAAATATATCAACATCTTCAAGGCCCTGTACCACAACTCCACTTGTTGAGTCAAAACCACCAACGGCACTACCGATGACTTTGAAATTGTGACCGGTGTAAGACAGGGCTGTATCCTGTCACCCTTGCTCTTCCTCAATGTCATCGACTTTGTAATGAGGAAGACCGTCAATGGGACAAATTTCAGCATCAAGTGGGGAGGGGCCAGACTATCCGACCTGGACTTTGCAGATGACTTGGCTCTGATTAGTCATACACACCTTGTACTCCAAGAGATGACCAACAATCTCCACGAGCACGGGGAAAAAGTCGGCCTGCGGATAAACCAAGAAAAGACCAAGGCCATGACCGTTGGACAAGACCAACATCTTCCACCACTCATTTTAGGCACACATGATATATAGTATGTTGAGAACTTTACTTATCTCAGTAGTAACATCTCAAATACAGGAGATGTGGAGAAAGATGTACAAATAAAGGATTGGCAAAGCTGCAGGAGTGTTCCAACGGCTCCAGAACATCTGGATGTCTAAAGCCATCACTATGGCCACCAAGCTGCACCTTTATATGTCAGTGGTCATCCCAGCAGTGACCTATGCCTGTGAGACATGGATGAAGACAGCCAGCATCACCAATAAGCTGGATGTCACCTCTGTCCGACATTGTCACCGTCAGGAGGAAATGAATGACTGGGCACATACTCCGGCTACCAAGAGAGAGACCGGCAAGTGAGATGGGTGTCAGCTGGCATGGAGCTAGAAGGGTTGCCAGGGATCGGAGCAAATTGAGGGAACTTGTCACCCAGTGTTCCAATAGGAACGGGAGGAACTAAGTACTAAGGAAGTCAATGTTTCATTGTCTGGATTCAAGTTGAAGCCCGGTCTTTACTGTTATCTGCATGTCCACAATCAGCCTCTTATGTATTTCTGTCCTATGGGCTCTCCAGGGTTGGAGCTGCAGCTGTAGGCCTTGTTGTCCTGCAACAGAACAGAGTCTCTTTGCAGGTCGCAGTGGAGGGGGTGAAAATGGATGCTCCTCCAGGGAACCAGCTGCTGCTGTGTCATGGTTAGATTCACCAGGCTGATGAAGAACCAAAGGAGGCACTGATACAGTTTTTGATGTGTGGTTATGAAGAGTTTTAACCTTTAAACTAAGTCTGTTTGATAGTATTGCTTGATTGCATAAACTGCAACTCCGAACATAAAGCGATTCATATGGTATTTCAAGAAAGAAAAATAGATAACAGTCATAGAAATATACAAACATTCACGCTAGTTGGCAAAAATTTAAAATCTGCCATGAAATCAGTTTTGTAGTTGCTCTCAGTCCCTTCAGCTGCCTTGTACGACAGAGTGTTTATAAAAGTGGACAAAGACTCTTGGTCTAAAACCTGATTTCTAAAAAGTGGTCAGAATATATTGAAGTCTATTGGAAAATGGTCCTACTTCTCGCTTGATTCATTAGCTCAGTAAACATTTTCCTAATGGGTTTCAGTTTTCATTTTCAAGTCATCAATACAATGTGAGCTTCATGTTTTAAATGACCCAGTCAGGATAGAGTACAGAACAGGTCAGATCCACCCCCCACTCTTCCTCAGCTCTATTTTCTCCTCCAAATATGGTTTGTTAAAAAAAACAGTTGTACATCATCCATTGAAGGGAAAAAGTGAGGTATAAGGGTGCTTTCACACCAACAGCATTTAGTGCGCACTAAACAAGTTTGGTCCCTTGGTTCGGTACGTTTGTGTCAGTGTGAATGCAACCACCGCACCGTTCGACTCATGTTCAAACTGAATTGTTTGCAGAAAATTACTGACACATACAATGTAATAGGTGAGGATCAGCCCCAGGAGCGCAATGCAGAGCTGTCGCTCCATGCTAACTTATCAAAAGTGGCGCGTTTTTGTATGAGGAAGTTATCTACGTGGTCTATTTTGGTTCGTTTAGAAATATGCATATGTGAAACGGAACTGTACCAACGTCTGTTTGCCACATTGTAACATTTTTCTGCCTGGTGCGGACCAAAGCAATCAAACTATAGGTCTGAAAGCACCCTAAGAAGCCAGATAACCACGTTTACACCATTTTACTACTTATACGGCTAAATGCTTTGGACTAATATTTTTCTGAACAAGCTCAATTCATTATGTCATTATAATAAGCTATGTAATAACAACACAAGCACAAACTTCAACCCTGACTGATTTTATATTGGTTGTCTCTACTTAGCCTGTGGTAGATTTATTGTTCTGCAACTGCAAAGTTAAGCTATAAACAAAACAAACAAACAAAAGGGGAAAAAACAAAACAAAACAGGGAGCTAGCCTCTACAATGTTTATCCTGCAATTTGTGGTTGACCAACTATATTTTCATCTGTAAATATTTTAGTTTGAAGTAGATTGAGCAAAAATAGGGAGTGTTTTCTCACCAGAAACTAAGAGGCTCATACAACGTTCTGGTGGTTGAAGTTTGACACAAAAAGGCATTTAAGGTAGAGGAGCACAGCCTATTCTCATGGGCTCTCACAGTAAACATGGCCCGGCCTCTTTATTTTCTTCCTCCCCCGCTTGTTTTCCATCTGTAGCCTGATCCAGAACGTTCATGTGTGTGTTCACTGGCAGATGGGAGACGTGAATGACCGCTATGCAGCGGTTTAATAATGAGTTTATGTGTGTCTGTGTGTGCGTGTATCTGCGTGTGCATATGCAACAATCTAACTGATTGACATCTGTCCAGGGGACTGACCTTTGACATGCAGAAGGCACCATGGGCCACCGACAGGAAGTGTGTGGAGGTCAGCAATGTGGACTGAGTTGTAAACTGTAACAGATGTGTTACTACCTGTGTTGGTGAAGAAAAAATGGCATCTGCATAATTCACAGCAACATTCATTTAAAAGTAGTTTTAAAATGTTAAAATATCACATAAGTGATCGTCTCCACGAGTAAATCGGGAGGCAGATCTTTCAGTTATCAGGCTCCAACTTCCAGTATCGGTCAGGGGGGCGGACTCTTTAGCAATTTTCAAGACCAGGCTTAAAACTTTTCTGTATGACAGAGCTTATAGTTAAAAAGTTAAAGTTCATCTACTCTTTAGCTATGCTGCTATAGGCCTAGACTGCTGGGGTAAGCACTGAGCACTTCTCTCTCTCTCTCTCCCCCTCTCTCCTCTCTCTCTCTCTCTCTCTCCCTCTCCCTCTCCCTCTCTCTCTCTCCCCCTTGCATGTGCCGACATACATACAGCCATGCTTCTCCAAAATCCCTGTTTCTCCCAGTTCTAAGCATGTGTATTGCATTTACTAACCATGTTTTCCCGAAGTCTCTGTCTCTCCCAGTTCCTCTCCTCTCTCTCCCTGTCCTCATCCTGCAGGTGATGAATCATCACCATCCCATGTTCTTGCAATGCCTGCTGCTCCCACATCTGCATGAATTCTATACAGCATCATTTCTGTGAACTTCATGCAGCATCATGTTCCTGCCTACACCTGTTTGAATATCCCCTCCTCCTGCTCCCATTCTCTCCCTACTCTACCCAACTTTGCCCCCCCCCCGCCCCTCTCTCTCTCTCTCTCCCTCCCTCTCACCCTCTGTCTCTCCCTCTCTCAACCCAATCAGTCGAGGCAGATGGCCGCCCCCCCGAGCCTGGTTCTGCTTGAGGTTTCTGCCTCTTAAAGGAAGTTTTTCCTTGCCACTGTTGCCAAGTGCTTGCTTATTGGGGGATCTGTTGGGTCTCTTTAAATCATTTTATAAAGAGTTTGGTCTAGACCTGCTCTATATGTAAAGTGCCTTGATGTAACTTTGTTATGATTTGGCACTATACTGTACAAATAAATCGGATTTGATTTGATTTAAGCAGTATCAAAGACGGTAAAACTTCAGAGGAAACATGAAGCTGCAGAGCTCCTCCATCTTAACGCCATCACTTTGAGTGACACCTGATGACAGTTTGAGAGGAGTGCTTGGGGTTGTGCATCACAGTGGAAGGGCACAACTTTGCAATTACACATGGGGCCACAGGAATGATAAAACTTTATAACGGAGTTTACACAAACTGACACCAACAGGCTTGTGTTTCTACAAGGATGGGGGTTGATGGCGGACTGGAGTTGTAGTTCAACAAGCGTTTTTGTGGGGCACAAATAATCTCGTTGGATGAGTAAAAAACCTCAGGAGCCAAAAAAGTCAACGGTCTTCTTCTATGTCAAGACAAGCCAATACAATCATACAATGGAAACACAATAAACAAAGTCTGACCCACTCTGCCACAGCAGATGATAATTTTTCCAACTTGTGGGGTTCCCCAAGGATCAATTTTAGCTCCACAAATTTTTATATACAGTCGGGGGATGCTGTAAACTGTCCAACCAAACCAGTGACTGACTGTTCAAGACATTTGTACCTTTACACGACTTTACGTTGTGTTGTATGTCCTTATCAGACAGGATTATTTGCAGCTATTTTCTTTGGTGCAGTATTTTAGCAACTCTTGTCATGATGTCAGGACATATTTTGCAGCTCAGCCACAGTTAAACAGACATTTAGTTTAGTATATCTCTAAATATACCAGGAGTGTTCCATTTCCCTGTCTGAGCTACAGTAATAGAGCAGCACATGTTTTATAGCTTGCAGGACGGACTACTGCAGTGCTTTCCAGTTTCTGTACTGGCGTTGAATTGCATTGCAGCATCCAAAGAATTTAATGGTATTGCACCATTGTAAGTCCAGTCTATGAACCAGCTCATCTGGCGCTTTGGGTCTTCTGGTCAGAGTCCAATATTAATCATTAATGCAGCTTTTATACAGCCTCTTATGCTCTGATCTGCCGTCTGTCGATCTGAGAGCAGCTTAAAGTGTCCATATAATAAAAACCTACATCTTTAGTCTGGATTTTGATTATTTTACTCAGTTGAATTTTATTCACGTTTTAAAAATATTTACAACCTGTTTATTTGATGCTATCTTTTTTTTTAAAAATCTATGCACAATCAACAGAAGTATTGGTTCTCATTAAATCCATATCATGGACATGCACAAACATCTTTATCTTTTCCTATTAATAGACAACCATGGGTGTTTGATGTGAGATGATAATGGTCGGTTAGGAAAATGCCTCCCATATGCTTTGCATCTAGGGAAGCTTACATTGTGGTTAAAATCACACACCTACAAGGCTGAAAGCCACATAGTTCAGATGTGGTGTAATGGAATTAGTGGCTGGTGGGACATGCCAAGCTCTGTGTGCTGGCCTTGGATCAGCAGCTTGGAATTTACAGAACTCCCCAACAACTTATTGCTGCTACAAGTAGCAATAAGATCAATGTGTTAGTGAGGACACAAGAGGATGTGAGCATGGGGGTGTGTTCAGACATCAAGGAGGATTAGCAAGAAAGGAAATGGATGGATTGTTCCTCAGTGGGAGAAGTTGGAGGGTGGTGACAGAAGATGATTTTTCCAATCACCCTGTCAAATCATACTTCCTGTTCACTATGAGCACTTCTAAAGGTGTGCTACAACTTAGTTAGCTAATGTCTGTCTGTTTGATTTGATTTTGCTATGGTTTTTTAAATCATAAAATCGTGTTTTCTGCGGGGAATGAGTAAAACAATAAAAACATTATGAACATTTCAAAAACCTTTAATGCATGAGTGAAACAGTTTTCCTGGTCTTCTGCGTTTCCCGTCGTTGAAATTGGTAGTGAAGCTCAACCATCATGTGTTGAGAAATATGGTAAAAACGTGTTGGCTCAGCAACTATGGAAACAAAAACAAATTTACTATTATGTTTTCATTTCTGTATGATTTTGTAACAAGTTATAATGGAATGGCCAGGCAGGCTTTAGGTAATGGCAGATTGAGAATTTGTCCCCTGTACTCTATGAATGTTCTTTGGTGCTGTAAGTTATAACCTGTCCAGCTATGTTATTTAAAACCGAAGACAGAATCTAATAATATATAAACCTTTAATGTATTTAATTTTAAGCCCAATGCCAGTCCGTCATTATCTGTGTGGATTTATATATCAAAAACAATCTATCTGCCTTAATCCAGTAGATTTTTCTTGTCTACTAATGTACCTTTTGCTTAACTAAGATACTACAGGAAACACCCGTTTTGAATGTTAAAACTGCAGGTTGATTTGTTTTAAAGATTCCTAAGGCATATAGAGAAGAAGAAGAAAGAAAGGAGCTTTATTGTCATTTTACACACACTGAGATCAATGCACACACAACGAAATTAAACTCTGAGAGAGATATGTATAGCCCCCCAGACAACCACATATACACACAGGGCCCTATATCATGCAACATGCAAAGAAGTGACCCTGTTTTCAGAGTGAAGGCACCACTATTGCTCAGCGCATCTTGGAGGGGGACAGTGCCTTGCTCAAGGGCACCTCGGCAGTGGTGCCCTTTCAGCCCCAAGTTTCAAGAGTCTTTATTTGTCACGTGTGGTACACCCACAGTGAAATGTACTTGCGTACCAGCACCCCTGTGCAAACTGTGCATAGCTTAATAATAATATAAAACAGACTAACAGTAGAGCAAAGAAAAATAATCAAATAAAGTATATATAAAAATACAATATGAATATAAAATATGAAATACAAAATATACATACAATTTACATAAAGGAGGAGTGAGAATGGTGTGTGTGTGTGGGGGCTGAGTGTTATGTGGGGGGTTGAAAGTTCAGTGTCCTGATGGCCTGGGGGCAAATCACTGAGGTACGTTGATAGATGAATGGCTGCTAATTTATGCCTTAAAGTGTTTATAGTATAATGCTGTTATAGTGGTGTTTGTATATTACAGGCCAAGCCAAATTCAATTATAGGTTAATAATAATAATATAATACATTTAATAATTAGACAATAAGCTGTCAAGGTAAGTCAGGGCTATAAGGAACTGAGTTATTCCACTCATACTGTGTATTTTACTCATAATGTCTCATTGTGTACTCAAGAGGTTTCTGCCTCTTAAAGGAAGTTTTTCCTTGCCACTGTTGCCAAGCGCTTGCTTATTGGGGGATCTGTTGGGTCTCTTTAAATAATTTTATAAAGAGTTTGGTCTAGACCTGCTCTATATGTAAAGTGCCTTGATGTAACTTTGTTATGATTTAGTAAGAAAGAAATGCTTAGCTGCACATATTCATCTGTCAGTTACAATTTAACGCTCGTGAAAAATAACACACGTAAATAAAGTGGTAATCATTTCTACAATATGTGTCATGTCATTTAAAAATATTCACACCCAACTCTGCAGGAGTTAACCTGGGCCCTCCAGTCCTATCTGGAGCTGCAGCACGAAACCCCGGGGTGAACCCCATTTCCTGCTTCTGTTTTGCCCTTTAACACTCACTGTGTCTGATGTGTATTTGTGCTTAAATACCAGCAGAGAAAACTACACAGAAAACTTCTGAAAAAGCCACCAGAAACAGAAAGAAAAACACTGACCTGATGCCAGAGTCATCACATAACCCTCAAGGGCAAACATTTCACTTGACAGTTGATGACGAGCTTTTATTTGGTCAGTGGATGTTAAAATGTTATGATGCCACAAGGACATCGGCTATTCACTGAGGTACGTTTGGCCCCTGGCTGGGGGCCCTCACAGATGACTTTCCCGTGTGCTGGAGAGACCTGTTTTGGTGTAAGGAGGGGGTGGGGCAGGAGGGTTCAATCTAACTGAAAGTGCACCGGGCAAAAACAGGTCTTGTTGATACAGTCATGTGAGCCAACTGGATAACACATTAAGTTAGCTGGGGGAACCTTATGGGACCAGCTGTGCACGTGGCCAACAGAAACCACAGCGGAATAACAACAGGAGCTAAAACTAATAGATATTACATTACCTCAGTGGAAGTGATTTGCCTGACCAAGGCATTAACTTATTCATTATCCTGTCATCCTAGTTTAAACTTATTTGTGTTGTGTTGCCGAGGTGAGTTGGTGTTGAGTTGCTGTTGCTCGGTTATGACATAATGTGGCCTGTTTGCTTCAAATGGTGTCCCACCTGTGTTTTTATTTTACACAAGAGGGCTATTCTGTGTGAATGTCTGGCCAGACATATTGGGGTCAAAGGTTGGATTTACGCTGGGTCCTGAATCAGTTTCCTGTTGACGTCTCCTGCTTAAGTCTCTGCATCTTGCGGTCTGTCTCTCTTTTACATTCTTCCTCCGCTCATCTTAGTCTTATTCGTATTTATGCTAGAAGCCAGTGGCAAGGTTAGCCCTTTTTGGGGGGGGGGGCTCAAGCCCTTCCAAAACTTGCCTATCGTTTAGTACTCAAATCGTATATAATTTTTTCGCAAACCTGTTTTGTTTGGATATGGGGGAAATGGTAAATGGCTCAAACGGACCAGTAAAATCAAGCACAACCTGCATGTATTTCTTGTCTCTGATTGGTGAGTGGACGCCTCCTGTTTTACAAAACAAACAATTGCAGCCCGAGAGCACTAAACGTGGGTCCTAGAGGCAGGGCAGATAACCTGCGGCGCAGCTGTTAGAACCACATGAATGCAGCAGTGCATTGTAACTCTAATGACCAGGTAATGCTTCATTTTAGGACCTTGATATAATCTGTCAGATGTCTATTAAACGGCAGTTGACCACAAGACGATTTTATCAATCCCTTTTCTTACGTTTAAATTTGCATGTCTTGTAATGATGCGTATCATGATAAACTAGGGCCAGTGTTGCCAGATCTTGCAAGAAAAACAAGCAACCAGCTCTAATGAAACAAGCCCAAAAAAAGCGACTCAACTTCTCAACAAAGAAAAAAGCCCAACCAGTTACGTAAACCTACGACATTGTGTAAGAGAGAGGCAATTTGATAACAGTATATATATTATAGTTTGCAAGAAAACAGTAAATATCTTGCATCTATTACAAGGGAATTCTGGGCACCTCCACAATATCTCATCAGGTCTTTTTAACATGCATGGGTCCGTTGCACCATTACTCTGGTTACTGATTTTATCATTTTGACTTCTTTATCAGTCGAGGTAGATCCAGTTAGTTCACCGAGATGATCGACAGCTCTTACTGATATGTGACAGGCTGTAAGTGGCTATCTTCAGCTCACTTGTTTGCCTTGGCTCATTTTGTTTTAAGACAGTCAAACCGATGTCCGTAAGCCTCACAGATGAAAAAGCTAGGACAGAATGAGGAGGGGTTCATACACGGATCAAAGCAAGCCCAAAATAAGCAACCACACTTTAAATAACAAGCCCAAAAAAATCCGCAACCCGCGACTAACGATATTTGCAAGTGACTTTACAGAACAACAAGCCCAAAGTCGCTTATAATAAGCGGACCTGGCAACATTGACTAGGGCGCTAGGAGCTAGCGCTAGCTAATCAATTGCAAAGAGTTAAATTGTTTCCCATGAAATGTCACTATTCACTTTTACATACAATATGTTTTTGGATATTTTATTGTTTTTGTGCAGACTCTGGCTGTCTGTCGACCTGCGTGTTTTCAATCTCCATGGCAACGGGAGAGTAGAGATGACGAAGACGTCAAACCTGACGCTATATGGTCTAACCAGATAACACATTGAGAAGTACAGTTACATAATGACATTTAACCCTTTGCAAATGTCTGCTTTTCAATAGATGGACATACGTTCTTTTTTTAAAAGTACAGCAACAAAATATTTAATAGATAAATACATGTTAAAGAGTTAACCAAGAGCGGATGTCAGCTGCTTCCTGGGGGCTGAGCCCCCGCAAAGGTCAGATCCTAGAATCGCCCCTGCTAAATCTTGTTCCCCCATTTCTATTTTGCCTTTGAGATTTTGAGATGCTTATCTCTGCCAGACATTGCGATTTCAGTTGGAATGGTTGTTTTTGTATTTGATTATTTGATCATTAAAGTGATGACTTGATTTTTGTTGAAGCACATTACAGAGTTCCAGGAGCAGGACCACACCTCAGCCACAACTTATAAATACTAACTTCCGGTTAGGATCTGCAGTCCCGTTGTCTTCCACTGCTCCAGATGCCAACTTGTTGAATTTCTGGGTATCCTGATTTCACTGTGGTCAGGATCAGCCACATTCACCATTCAGCCACATTCAGCCTTGATCCTGTCTTCCCTGCTCCTATTCTGCACTCAACATCTCCTGCCTCTGCTCCTGCCTCCTTCTAGTGCTGACCTGTTCTTGGTCCTGGCTCTGATCCTGGCTCCTTCTAGTACTGACCTGCTTCCAGTCTTCCCTCTGGTCCTGGCTTCTTCTAGTGCTGGCATGTTCCTGGTCCTGGCTCTGGTCCTGGCTTCTTCTAGTATTGATCTGTTCTCGGTCCTGGCTCTGGTCCTGGCTCCCTCTAGTACTGATCCGTTCCTGGTCTTAATTTATTTCAGTATTGTGGCTCCCAGATCTGTTTTATCAAATACTTAAAACCAGCCTCTTTTCTCATTTATCTCATATTCTTGTTTGATTTATGGTCACTATTTGATCATGACTTTTTGATAGATTGATACCACAGTCTTGTTGTGTGCTTGTGAAAAATTCATGAACATGAATACATTTGAAATGCTACACCTGACATTTCATAACGATACCATGGTCTTTATTTTTGCTTCAAGTTTTCCGCAAAATGATAATAAGTAAAGTTAAAGGAGCATATATGTTTATATATTTTTCCAAGTATATCCTGATATTATAGGAAATTGACTCTGAGTGAAAGCAAGTGGGTATATCTGGGTTGTGTATGTGTCACCACTGATTCCTCATTCCAGCTAACTGTGGTTTGTCTTATCTCTGACTCAGACATACTTTGGGTGATCTGATTGTTGCACGAGTTGACCATTGATCTTGTCAATCTTGTATTTTTTTAGGGGTGTCATCAAGCTACTCATCCTCCCCCAGCATTGTCTTACATTGGCAGGACATGTGTGGAGAATGATGAGGAGGTGATTGTGGGAGATTTCATTTCCCTCAGAATGAGTCTGTTTATCCAGCATCTACTAGTTTAGTTTAGTGACAGGTCAATAGTTCATGCTACAGGTCAAGCTGAGTTTTCAAACTGCTTCAAACAAGCTGTAGCCCTTAAAGAAAAAATGAGTTTTCCAGACTTCCAATATCTTTTTTTACACAATAGTTTTGAAAAATTTAATGAACTTGAGTTAAATATTTGACTGTTACAATGCCAGACAGGTTTACCCTCGTGTTCAGAGTGTATATTAAATGTTTCTACTGTTTCATCTTTTGTCTTAGGTCACACAGAAAAGTTCCTCCTCATGTGCACCTTCACAAGAATATCTTCACTTGTGGCAAAAGTCCAGGCAGCAGTCTTGTGATCTCCTAACACTCAGTGTGTGGATGCTGTCTTTTTAGACTCTATCTACCTCATAATCTGTTTTGTCTGCTTTGCCTTTGACCCCATAAGCCAAACTGTATTGCAGGCTGTGGAGCTCCAGCTGTGTTGCATACCTTTGCTTCAGTATGCTTTTACCTGCGGGGTTAACCAGTTTGTGTGGAGGATTTTGCTTTTCTCAGCATTTCGTCCTTATCTGCACTCACTTAGGGTGATAAATCCCACAGGAGTTTATGATACGGGTGCAGGTAGTCGAGGTTAGAGAGCTTTAGCTTTGCTTTTGATGGTTTGATTGATTAGGGGACAGTAAGAGAATTACTATTTAATAAAATTACTATTAAATTTAATTTAATCCTTTAAGCCATGCTATTTATTTTAAATATTCAATGCTGACATCAGCAAAGACTGTGGCTTGAATGTGGTAAGGGTCATCTGTAAATGAGTGAATTACTAAGTATGGACCACAGTTTATTATTTACCCATCTAGTTTGTATGCTATGACATCACTTGTGCTTGCCATTTCTAATTAAGTACATTTGAGTAAAGGTTGGATGTTGAAAATATTTGAACAGATGTTTTTATATATCTTTACTTGACAAAATTTTTGCCATATAGTGTAAAATCTGTTCTGAGTCATTTATTTTACAAAATCGAGCTTTTTAAATTGGCCAAAATTCTGCTCAATAATCTTCTCTCCCTGACTTTTCTACCACCACTCTGTCGTCTCTGTGCATAGTAGTGCTACTGCCACTCCAGGACACACTGTCAATACCACTGCTATTGGTCGACCAATCATTATCTCCCACAGGCAGATATTCTCCTTCAGAATCAGAATCACCAAATAACGGATCACAAATTTGGGACTGTAAGAAATACGTTATTTACACAGTGACCTGATACTTAATTCCTGCTATGCATGGTTATGGTGTATACCATGTGAGCAAGAGCCCCCTATTTCAACTCCCAGCCAGTGTGACTCTTTCATGCTGATTGATGTACAAGTGCAAACATTTTTATTTTTGTTCACCTCATTTTATAATTTCAAAGAAACCCCATTATTGGAACCCTTCCTACCCACCTAATAATTTTCATACAGTCCATTATTCTTCCAGCATGTTCTGTGAAAGCCTTTACACTGTGTCTGCTCACACTGAATCTGTCCAAACTCCTTTGTGCTAAACATCAACTATGTGGTGACAGGTGAGAATGCATGCTCTCCTTCACCTCTCAGCATTACGATTGAAGCCAAACAGACAGTGATTCTATCTGGAGAGAATTGCATGTTTGAACTCAGCCAAGCAGGAACAAACAGGGGTTATTTTCTCAGCCTGGTGAGGTTTCTTTGCTGGGGCCAGTCTGACATGCAGACAAAGCAGCTGGCAGCCAGATAGAATTGTGGGCTGGAGATGAAGACGATAAAGTGAATATCATTTAAAGATCGTCTTACAACCATCCACATCAAGCATCAACTTTTGACTCACTGACGCTACTCTGTGGAGTTACTGAAATAAAAATATTATCCAAAATATTCTGAAATAACTAATCCTCTGAACAATGTTTTCATTTGTTTAAAAGTGTGCAGGTTATTATTGAACTTAAATGACTGGTAGACTTGAAATGTTGGCAACACAGCTTGTTTCTACCCAGTCAGATCTATAAAACCCAGAAGGTGGAGCTGGCTGCTAATTGGTTGTGAAGCGCCTGCCGTTTTAACCAATCCCTTTTCATAGAAAGAGTGTGTAGCTCCAAACCTTGAAAACTCAGCACACAGTGGATCAGCTGAAAGGTCAAACAATGACACAGCCCTCAGATTGAGGAGGTCCGCTGACGCGGGGAATAAGTTGTTTCCAGATGGTCTGCCTTAATGGAAATGTTTATGGATGTTGGAGCAAAGTCAAAGAAAACTTCCAAAACCTTGGCAAGCTAGATAAATAGATAGATACATGGAGAGGATAACTGAGGATTAATAGAGCAAATATTTATCAGCTTCTCTACAATAGGCATTGACATAAGCAACATGATAATTTCTGCCGTTTTCTGTCTTTCAGAGCATATGTACGATGAACAAACCAATCATCTGCTCAGGATGGTGCTGCTGAACCAGTAACACCATGGCTACATGAGGCTTAAAGCTCTTTTCCCCTATTTGCACGTCCGCAGTCCAAACAGAGAAAACAGAAACTCAGTGTAAAAAGTATGATTTGTGTTTTTATCTGTCACCCCTGTTTAGAAAGCCTGCTTATACTTGTTAATTTTGATGTCAAAGTCTGAGATGCTCAAATGCTATGACAAGAAGCTGAGTTTAAAAAACACGTAATTTGGAGGTAGCAGTAAAAATGTATTCGAGGAATTTGAGACTCTCCCTGTAATCACTCTCAACATTCCCCTTCTACAGTATCTGCTGATCAGGGTTTATCTGCACTGAGGCCTTGTCTACAGGAGCTGCTGCTACATGTAGTCTGAGCTACACATCATGTGGAGGATAACTAATCTCCCCTTCAAACACTTGAAGTGCCTGGAAACGTTGACATGCTCATGCTGAAGCAGCCAAAAGGGTAACAGCATTTACACCATTGTTTATGTATGAGTGGAGATGTTGCTGCAGTCCTGCCACAGATACACACAGAAGGAAGAATGGATGAAAAATAAAAGACAAACCAAAATTTTCCTAATAGTTTGTGTAAGGAAATACAAATAAAATAAAACTGTATAAAACTTTACTTTTCCACAACTGTCTAAGAAAGTGTAACTTATGAATCAGTTTGTCACTTTGTGTCATTGGTTCACACTTTCCAGTGTCATCAGCACTGCACACTTATCTTTTTTCTCTGATTGGACAGGCCATAGTGTTTGCTATGAAGCCATCTTCATTTGTGCCTCGGCATAGATAAATGCCTAACTGGCTACTGGCTCTAATCTGCTCACATGATTCTCTCACTTATTGGAATTGAGCTACTTTTCTTTGACCTAAAATAATAATAAAAAAAAAAAGGTGCAGGAGTCCTAGTGGTGCCCCATGTTTCAAACATATGGAGTGACCAACAGGGTAAAATCCAAAGTGTTTCAATAAAAGAAGGGACCAGCCTCACAGCTGATTATCTGCTGAGTTGATGCTGCAAATTAAGTGATATTAAAAACTGGAGAGTCCTTGTAGTGAGAGTTAGACCTGTTGCTCAAATAACATGATGCAGCTTCACATTGCATAAAAAAAGATCTCTTCTAAACAATTATGTCTGGAATGTAATTAGGCTTTCCATATGCAATTGGAGTCCTCACCCTCCCCTCTGAAGTACAGTGGATAGAGCTCAGGTATGTATAGAGAGGCCAAACCATTACCTCTCACAAGTGCCTGCCAGTGTTAATGTGTTTGGTGGGAGGAAAGCCAGGCTAGGGGTTTGGCAGCTGTTTGTGTGGTTACTGTCCTGCTGTTTTATACAACCATACCCAAAGGTTTTCCTGGAAATCTTCATTGGATCCAAGTGGCTCTGGAACTTTTTACGCCCAGTGGCGTGCACTCACACAAAATCCTGGTCAAGCTCTTCATATCCTGTTCCGCTGCATGGTAATAGTGGGCTGTGGTGATGAGCGGTGACTTAGGATGAGATCACTCAGCTCCTTGAGGATGTCAGAGGGCTCGAGGCCAGGTTTTGGAGTGGGCTGAATTGTTTCTAAGTGATATCCACCCACCTTGTAAGAGCATGACTAAGGACCTTGTCCCTCTCCTAAAATGCTAAGGAGTCATTTTATGAATTGGATTTGACTTAATGAAAGCTAGAGGAATAGGTTATGTTTCATTCCAAAATGCATTGTAATTTTAATGCATTTATGCTCATCATGTAACATGCACAGACATGCTGGAGACGCTCTCCTGCTCACTGTTTGCTTTGGGTGTTCCAATCTGTCAACTTCAACCAGAAAATTTCACTACCAGTGGGTTTGTTTGTGCATGTGTTTGTGCATGCATGGATTTCCAGGACCTTGAGCGTTATGGGTTGTAAGGGTCTTTGACAGGCACACTGTACAGGCCCCTCAGACACCTCCTGCCCAATTGAGTTGCTCACAGCAGGCCTTTTTATATAGCAGCTTGGAATCATGCTAATATGGGCAGTTTTAGAGGAGGCTGCTGCTGCATCATCTGTGAGTCAACAAACACCCTGAATAGCCATCTCCTGTCAATGTGTTTGTGAGAAAGAGGGTGATGAAGGGAGGGAGAGCAGGGCAAGCAGGGTCTGAATGAATCGAGGCTTAATGTTTCACAATGACACAACACAGCAAAACATGATGTTTAAGATTTTTACATTGGCGAGTATGAAACTGTGCTGCCACTATCCAGCTGATTACTGGGATTACTGCATTTACATAATTGTTTGCCCAGTGTGCCTCATGTTAGCAGCGTTAGCCCCAGGAGAGCCTCATTCTGCAGATGTCTGCTCATTGAACAAGCTTTGGGTCTGAGTGACTAGCAACGCCGCTCAGGTTCTACTATCTGAGTCCAGTTCCGCTTCAGACATTTTGGGTGATAGATGGAAAGGAGAAAAAAATGGGCTTCCCCCATCCATCCATCCATCTTCATCCGCTTATCCGAGGTTGGGTTGCGGGGGTAGCAACTTCAGCAGGGAGCCCCAGACTTTCCTTCCCAGGCCACATCAACCAGCTCTGACTGGGGGATCCCGAGGCGTTCCCAGGCCAGAGTGGTGATATATTCTCTCCACCTGGTCCTTGGTCTGCCCCGGGGCCTCCTCCCAGCTGGACGTGCCTGGAACACCTCCCAAAGGAGGCACCCAGGAGGCATCCTAACCAGATGCCCGAACCACTCAACTGGCTCCTCTCAATACAAAGGAGCAGAGGCTCTATTCTGAGCTCCTCTTGGATGACCGAGCTTCTCACCCTATCTCTAAGGGAGAAGCCAGTTACCCTTCTGAGGAAACTCATTTCGGTCGCTTGTACCCACAATCTCATTCTTTCGGTCATGATCCAGTTCTCATGACCAGAGGTGAGGGTAGGAACAAAGATTGACCTGAAGATCAAGAGCTTCGCTTTTTGGCTCAGCTTTCTTTTCGTTACAGCGGTGCGATACAGCGAATGCAGTATACCCGCATTGTTCCTTTTCAATCAGAGGTTCGACAGTCGGCCTGACCCTCCTTTCCAGCACCTTGGAGTAAACTTTCCCAGGGAGGCTCATGACTATTTATTACAAATGAAAGTTAAATACATTATATATAAATTTACCAATACATTTAGAAATTTCCATACCCATACCTTTTGTAGATGTTTAATACCCAAATGATTTTAGCAAAAATGACCAGTTTGTGCCATAGATTGTGTATAAAGATGGTTGTAATGTCACTCACAGGTTTTTGAAGCCTGATTTTGAAGCTGAAAATGAGCTTAGTTTAGTGTATTTGTCATGCACACACTAAGTGTATATCAATGTTTATGTAAGTAAATGAATCAATTGAGTGAAAATTGGGAATTAATTTATATTAATCTTGTGTTCTGTTCTCAAGCTGCTATATGCAATTTTTATTTTTACCAGAGGAGCAGCTGTCTCTTGCAGAATGGCTGTACTGTACATACAACCAGCTTGGATGTGAAACATAAATCTCCAGCTCTGTTTTTGTAATTGATGTGCCTTTTTCTCCAGAGCCAAAGCATACATTTCAGGAGAGTCAATCCAAAGAAGAAAAACAAATTCCACCATTTGCCAAGGATCCACAATGAAAACAGATTAATTCTGCGTTAAGACAGCTACCATGAGGCTCAGTCAGTCCAATCAGTGCTGACACACACAGTCAATAAGCACCTTTATGTGACACCTAAAAAAAACGAATTATAGCGTCAGTCCGACCAAAACTGGACTTTCAAAGTACATATAAACACGTTAGCTCGGCTGAAATCTAACTTACAATTATCGGACTAGCACACCCAGATAATGCGATTGAAGGTCAATCTACTGCTGCATGTATACGGACAATCGGAATGGAACCGGAGGAGGTGATCTGCACATGTGCTTAAGTTTCACACCAAGCTATGACCCGGAAGTCAAACGGCATTTAAAACGTAAATGCAAACGTAGGAGGTCACACAAAAGCAGCCAGCTAACATGGCAAAGTTATGTATAAGTTTACAAGGTGGTTGTCCATCGTCGTGCCAGTTTACCTCTGAGTCGCTAACTTGGTAGCTCACCGGTCTTTGTTTCTTTCCACCTCTGTTGTGATCTGTGACGTCATAGGTCAATCGCAAGTGACCCATTATCCACAAGTCGAAAGAGTGCATATTGCTAGCTATCGTAGCGGAGGCGACATGACTTCAACAAATAAATCGATTTCACTCCCGTGCACGTATACAGGGACAAGGACAGAAGTCCGATGAGATGGCTTTACCGAGTTATAACCATAGCTCTACTTAACTGTGCATGTAAACATACTTAGTGTTTAAAGTCAATGGGATTATTGATGGAGAGATTGCAAGACCACTGCTCTGGTGCCGCAAAATTGATGAGATATGAATAATCTGAGATGGTAAACGCAATATTTCATTTGAAATATAATATCACTTCTAACTGTATTTAAACAGCACATTTAAAACATAGGGCCCCGTGATGGACTGGTGACCTGTCCAGGGTGTACCCCGCCCTCGCCCAATGTGAGCTGGGATTGGCTCCAGCACCCACCACGACCCGGAGACAGAGTTTACAAAGTGCTTTAACACTCAAATCAAAGCAGGACATCAATGAAGGATATTAAAGGTAGGGCAAACAATATGCTTCAATAGAATTCCAGGGAGCAAATACTTGGCATACACACATTAAAAAAACAACTAAACTTCATGCCAATGTAATAATTAAATAAGATTTAAAGGTACAAAGATGATATTGGCTTCACCACCCAAAGATTTGATGAGTCAGCCAAATGACTGACAGAACATACTGTAAGGATTCAAAATAAGTGATTGCAATGTCTTGTAATCAATTATTTTGAATCTTTACAGTATGTTCTGTCACTCTTTGCTTGTTCTTTTCTATCTTTCTCTCTTTGTGTCTAAAGAGAGAAAGATAGAAAAGAACAAGAAAAGAGAAAGACCAAGCATAAAAGGTGTTAGGTTTACTTTGTTTGTTTGTTTTTCCTTCTCTTGCTAACCCACACTGTTGAGGTCAGTATAGGGGAGCCTTGGGGGAAAACTGTGAAAAAATACAACAAAATGTGTAATCTTCAAATTGACACTACAACAGCACCGGATTTAGCCTTTACTATTAGGTGGGGAAGGAGAAAATGACAGGGGGGGTCAAATCCCCCCAAAGCCCGAAAATGCATAGAAAACTATGCATTTTTGCACAGCAATAGCTACGAGAAATCGGCGCATATTGACCGACACGGTCCGACCGTCCGAGAGAGAGAACAGAAATGAAAGTGAACCACTAAAACCAAATTTTCCTTCCCTCGATTGTCTGAATAACGTTTTAATTCAAAATAAATTCGCTAAAGAAAGACAGGAGTTGGCAACCATCAGCGGTGTGTCTGTGCTCTGTGTCAACAAGAGAGAGAGACTGACTGACGCTTGCTCGCTCCTCGCTACGCACCAATGGCAAATGAAGGCGGAGCATTATTTTGAATTGGGACACATGAATCTGGTCTCTGAGGTGTAGAGAGGGAGAGCGATTTATTTATATTTTTGATGATGAAATGGTGTTGGTTTGGTGGTGAGACAGTTGTAGCAAAGCATTTCAAATACTTTTAAATATATTTGATTTTTTTTTTCATGCCATCATGTTTGGTGCGGCAGTCAGGGCATTGCCCCCCCCCCCGTGCCTATGCCCAGATCCGGCCCCGCACTACAATATTTATATCCAGAACGGCATGTCCTATAAATAAGGGGCGAAAATGAAAATCAAAAAAGGTTCATAAAATCACTGAATGACAATAGGGAGCTGTGGTGTGAGCTTCTGAAGTATAGGTTTTAGAATTGACCCTGAAGGCATCGTGACCCGGTGTGGTGTCGGGGTCTGCAGGAGACAGCGGACGAACACATGGACCTGCCTCCAGCTGAAGACAACCAGTGTGTGTCCTCCCAGCTGTGAAGGGACTGGGGGCCGGCAGGATGGAGGACCTGTTCCGTGAACACATCGCAGCAGCTGCTCGGCCGCGCGTCTCCTGACAGCAACACAGCCAGAGACGCAAACGGATCAGCAAACCTCCGCTCCTTTATCACCACACAACTGTACAAAAGTCAACAAGATGCCTCTGTTTTCCACGTGGATTCACCCTCACTGTCACCACCTCTAATTTGTTTTTTGTTTTTGTTTTTTCCTGCACAAACCGCCAAACTGTCATCGGATTATGGAGGAAAGAGTGAACGCGATGAGAACCCGATTTCCAAGTGTTGCTGTTCCCCCTAAACATGTGCAACACGCCTTTGCCCGCACAGCCCGGCCGGCCGGCCGCCTCTAACCAGCTCCGGAGGCTCCACAGCCGGCTCCAACATGTTCATCTTGTGGGTGCCGGTCAGTTTATTCCTCGGCTTCATTGTTGCACAGACGTGGAGCGTTCAGATGTCGTGGGAAAACTGGAACACCGAGCCTCAGAATCGGGGAAATGAATT
This sequence comes from Remorina albescens, assembly GCA_034769265.1. Classification (NCBI taxonomy): domain Eukaryota; kingdom Metazoa; phylum Chordata; class Actinopteri; order Carangiformes; family Echeneidae; genus Remorina; species Remorina albescens. The sequence goes on along the minus strand of CM068495.1, from coordinate 3,589,293 downwards.
TGATAAGCCGAGCTCCCAGCCGCACATAATATTCATCCTGGTGGATGATCAAGGTTTCCGGGATGTTGGGTACCACGGATCCGAGATCAAGACCCCGACCCTGGACCGGCTGGCTGCGCAGGGAGTCAAACTTGAGAATTACTACGTGCAGCCGCTGTGCAGCCCGTCCAGGAGCCAGCTCATGACCGGCAGGTACAAGAGCACTACGCCTGCACCAGAGCCTTATAGTTTATTATCTGTCTGGTACTTCAGGACAGCATTTAAGAAAACCCTGCTATGATGGGTTCTTTTTTTATTATTATTATTATTTCTTTTTACTTAGTTTCATTCTACTTTTCCACTCCAGTCCAAAGAGTCAATGTTTTAGAGCTTTTTTTTGGTTAGATTTCACAATTCATAATTAACACAAAATAGAAGTGTTTCAGAATGATGATATCATCAACATTTAATCATAAATGATCAAAACTAATTGGATATTTGATCAACAATTAATGTTATAGTACTATTTATCAACATCAGGCTTTTGGAATCTCGCAAAAGTGAAAGTTGAATGGATAGATTATTAATGTTTATATTTAGCAGTAACTTAAGGGAGAACAGCATCCTCATTGTAATATATATAACATACGCTTTTCTCAGCTGAGAGAACCAATTTAGCCCTTTCCCATAACAAAGATGCGTCCATCTCCTCCTAATCGATCCTTCGATAAAAAAGTGCATCCGGATTATTTTTTGTGTTACATTTGCACAGGGGTGGAGCAGTGATTTTAAATGTAGGGCTGTCCTAGCGGTGGCACATGAGCACCGCATCCTGCCTGCCTTTGCATATTATGCAAATAATATTGCGTTCAAAATATACATTATAGCACCATGCCCTTTATTCCACAATATGTAGCTACTAATGTTTAACATCAATAATAAAATGTTCCCAGACTGTATTCAGAGGCTCTTCCAACATAGAGTCAGTCATTATGAACTGAGAGGAACCTGCATTTTTATGGAAACAAAAACAAGGTGAAATTGGCAATAACACAACAGCGTCTGAACAATGTGGCTGTGTGCCACACTGTTCAGACGCGTTTGTGTCATGGTACTCCTGAGCCCACTGAACCCTCTCTCTGCCTCAGCTGATGACACTGGGACAACAATTAGCAGTCTCACTAGAGTCTCAACTTGATCAAAGAGGCCACGGACCTCTGGACACATTCTCTGCAAAAAGAACAGCAGACTCACCCCAATTGACTGAACATATATAAATTTTATATCCCCCCCGTTGTTAATTATTAATTATCTCACGTGTCGCTACAACGAATTTGACGGAGCTTTGCTGTCTCTATGACAACGGTGTGTGTGTAGGGGGGGACGTCTCAGCCGATTGAGAGATGAGATTAAGTTTATATTGTCGTCGTTCCTTTTTGGGCGGATTTTTCAGGTACTGCAGTGCAGTAGTTTAATGTGTCAACTTGAAATACATTCATTTGGTGGGCAATCTGTTAAAATGTGCTTTCTCAACTTCTAAAACTTTGATTTCAGGGGACAAAACATTTGTCTGAGGGGGTGTAAAGCTGCCTCGTCTGCATTCACTAAAATGACAACTTGACTTGAAAAAGAAGTCGATCCTCTGCTGCCTCTTCCTTTTTGGCATCTCTGCCTCCTTCTTCTGTATCTTGTATTACAAAAAGCGATGTTGTTCACTGTCAGCCAGCAGTGAATGACAGAAGCTCCGAGTAGCATATAACTGTTTAGTTTCCCGGGCAGCGGCCGGGGAGGTTTTGGATAAAGGGCTGTGATTGGCTGGATGGCCGTTCAATCAGTCTAATTTGACCAATGTTTTGTCATGTAGCGTATGGGGAACTGAAGGGTTAGGGTTTGGGTATGTTGATGCACCGCAAGGGTGGGAAAAACGGTTTTACCTTGGGAAAACGTGGGGGGGGGTGAAATCATCTTGCTGTAAAAGTGGGGGTGTCGCAACACCCCCATCCCCCACGGGTGCGACGCCCCTGCATTTGCAAGAGTTTGTTTGCTGTGTGTACCATAGAACACTGACGTCTGCTGCTGTGGGGAAATTGAGTTCAGAAAGGTCAGAAAGATAAATCATCAACTGCCCTCAATTGCCCTTTTCACAAATGTCAAGAAGAGTTGATCTTCTTGACATTTGTGAAAAGGGCAATTGAGAGGTTGAAAGGCATTTCTAATGGGAACACATAAAACCAACACTAAATCACAATGAGGGCCGACGGAGGGTGACACTGGCCTGTCCCTTTGGATCTTCTAGTAGTGGTTTCATCAGAAAGTCAAACCCTTATCCACCCACAGCTGGACGGATGAGCATGTGAAACAGGGAACATGGAGTGCAGTCCAAGCCTTATTCCACATATCTGAGCTAAGAAGCATCTTATTTGACAGTGTAACACGCAGCTCTCACAAACTGGATAGTGTGCATCATATCCTGACAGAGATCTAGCTCCTCTTAGGTTCCTGATCATCAGCCAAACTCACTGCTCACAAGGTTTTTTATAGTTTTTTTTTTTTTTGTTGTTGTTGTTTTTTTATGATATAAGTAGAAGGTTTCAACTGCTCATCAGTCTTCTCCAGCTTTCAGACTGTGCAACAAAGATAGTGTGTGAGGTGAAAAGATCAGCTGCAATCGGGTGTTCCCAAAAAACAATAGGAAGGTAGTTAGTGTAGTTTGAATGCTGATTCCGCCTTTATACCTGCAACAGCAGAGGCTGTGGAATAGTACTGGAAAACCTTTATTTCTTAACTAGAAAGCACCACACATTATAAACTGCAGTTGAATCCTTAACTTTAAAGAATGATTTATTACAGGGCTGTGTGTTCAACTGTTTTAGTTTCAGCTGGATGTCCCTTATAAAATGCAAACTAAGTGTATATTGCTGTGAGTGGCCACTGGGAAAAATGGGCCTCAAGGCTGAGCAGTGGCACCCAATCAAGGATTTATAATACAAGCACGGTCTGTGTGCGCAGTAGCCAATAGTGGTGACTGTGTGTAGCCTGTTGCTCATGATATGTAACCAATGAGACATTGCTGTGGATGGGAAACTACTCCAGACCACACAGTCACACTAGGTCAGGCCTAAAAGGGCACATTTTTAAATTTGCTTATTTTTTTATTGGTAATTACTTAAAAGAAAAAAAATTAAATATCATCATCCTCAGTATCAGAGATATCCGGTGATGTTGTCTGGATATCAACAGGTACACTGTAAACAGGATATGCTAACTGCTAATTTACTATAGGCTGAATGCTGCCAGTTTGCTGAAGTGTAAAGAAATATAAACTTTAGGGAGGAAAAAACAACCACAGCTTACTACTGCAACTGTCTCCACAGCAACTTAATAGCAACCAATTTACAGGAACTGCAGTTTAAATACCAAGAGCATTATGGGAGGAGTGGGTGCCCATGGTGCCAGACTTTTAAAACCCCCGTTTCAGAAAAACCTTGTTAGTGAGCCTTGACTTCAGATTTTTGTCAAACAAATTCTTTAAGTGTTTCCAATTAAGACGGCAGCAGTGCTACCATAGTAACAAGTGCTTTAGAGGGCTGCAGGAAGCTATAAAGAGATATAATGCGAGGCTGGCTAACATGTACAGTATGGTGGGGGGTCAGTGGTGGTCTGGCTTTGGAGTTTACTCGCAGACTGTTTCACATCAGCAGTTTCCTTCACTGTACATGCTGCTCTGCAGGGCTTCTCCTCCACTGGCTCCACCATCTGCTCTGCTCCTCAGGCATGCTGGGCACCAAAGGTTTCTTGGTAAGTGTCCAAGAAAATAATGAGAAAAGTGTGGCCCGACCTTAGCTAACATCCATGTGAACATGTAGGTGCAGATTCAGATCTGGTTGTAATCCTCGATGTATGGCTGCAGGAGGAGCATGTTTGAGGTTGAGTGAAAGAACATTATCCATTCATGTATTAACATATAAACACCTGTGGTCTGCGTCAGCTGGACACTCCCCAGACTTCTGAAAACACTTCCTTCAAGTTTTTTGAGCATATTCATGGAGACCTCTCCAGTCAAATGTCGGTTCAGCAAAGGGCTGAGCACAAAAAACATCAGCCTGAGTACATTTTATGCTGGCTGTTTAGACTGGTTATCAGGGCAACCACTGCGTCTGAATCAAGCTGCATGCAGATTTTATTCTGACTTTCTGATTCTGAATTCTTCCTGAAGCTCTCTGTTATGGTCGAATCCATCAGTGTTTTTCTCAGCTGTCAACCTGATGGACTCAAGACCAATTCAATCACTGCTTGTCTGTACCCGTCTGGTTTTGATGACACCTGGATTTCCTCCAAATCCTTGAACTATAGATGACAGTCCTGGATAGGCCGTCTGGCCTGTTGCGACCTGACATAATGTCTGACACACTCCTGTCTTTTGTTCTGACTGAACTCTACAGACTATAAACTCATTCGGAAAACGTTTTCTGAGCTAATAATCAAGTGATAAGTAGGGTCATTTTCCCCATTGATTTCAACACAATCGGACATTTTTTTGCAACCAGTGAAGTCGCCCCTTGATGGTCATTAGATAGAGTGAAGGTTTAAGACTCTTCAGCATTGGCTTCACTTTATAGAGTCAACATCCACTTTAATCGTATGTCTCTGTTATTCAACCATCAGTCACAACAACATAATCAGTGTGCACTGTCTACAGACTAGGTCAAGTAGATCTATTAGTCCCTTTTATGGATCCCTTTTATGAAAAGACCCAAAAAAAGGAAAATGCCTTGAATGAATAAGCCATATTACAGTGATATTACAGCAATTACTAACCAGTGAGGAACTGCCCCATTATGTACCCAGAATCCATACATGCATTCACTTTTTACGCTTTTTTTCTTCGGCCACATAGAGTGGGATCAATGCAAACTGAAAGCTATCCCAGAATGCACTTGGCTGAGTGGCAGGCCAGCATAAAGTTAAAAGTCAACATTTTGAGAGCCCAAGTCAGAGTCTCCATTTCAGGTGGAACACATTGACCGTAAAGCTTTTCTTAGAAGAACCAAACCACAAAGCCAGCATAGTACAAGACATACATTTCTCCAATGTGACAACGCTGTCAGCAGCCCTGCAGGACGCCATGACTGATCCTTATCCAAGGCGTTAACCTTCGCAAAATCAGATGTTTTCACATCCTGGAAGATGAAGAAAGATATTAATGTGAAGTTCTATGGTGTGGTCAGGCTGCAGCTGAGTTGAACTCACTCTACATATATTACTCCTATCTGAAGATAAGCTGACTAAATAGAAGACAGCATTAATAATGAAGAGTGTTTAGAAAAGCACAAGAAGACGACATGAACCCTTTGATCATTTATTATTCATAATTATGAAAAATAACGAGAGAGAGGTCTAAAAAAATGTGGTGTAGTTTATCTTGTGAATCTTGTGATACTTCCAATAGGCTGGGGACCACTTAGTGAGGACACATGCTGTAAAACCATCCTTCATTTAAAGGTCTCCTTAGGAGGCTTTCTATTTTAGGAATATAGTCTACCTAATGCAGTGGAAATCACAAGCATTCATATATTTCCCCTCATTGTGGTTGTAACATCTAAAAGGCTTCCAACTAAATTTATACTGATTTTAAGCTTGGTCCATTAAGGAGTGGCAAAACTGTTCAACTGCTGGTTTATCTGTTGAGCAGACCTAATTCTGCTTGATTAACCAACACTGGTGCACAAACATCCTTAGGATAGGTCAGACCGCAAAGGAATCACCACTGGATCCTTCATAGCCTAGGAAATTAAGGGCATTAAGGGCGCCGCTGTGATGTAATCATTCTTCAAATGCGACCGTCAGTAGATTCAGCATCTTAATCAAGATACAACTACTGTCTATAAAGTCACTGATTTACTGGTGAAGACGTAATTTTTTTTACTGATATAGCAGTTAAACAGTGCTGGTGATTTGTGGCTGTCACTGCAGCAGTAGGACATATTGTGACAGAACTTAGCTCACAGGGATTTGACATTATTTTTGTCAGAAGAGCCATATGGGGAAAAGGCTCCATGTTAAAAAGGAGAGAGGATGATAAGGACCCTGCAGCAGTCGTGTACAGCTGTTGTTGGAACCCTAACAAAGGTCTCTGGCCTTTCAGCAACAGGAGCTCAATAAAAGATTTCTACACTTTTCACTCCGTGGGAAACTCATGACATCATAGAAAACCTGTCTGTTTTTTTTTTGGGTTTGTTTTGTTTTTTTAACTGCGCTGATGAGATTAGAGGTTTAAAGTCAAAGCTTTTGCCTCAACTTTGCAGTTATTTTGATCTTCAGTCTCAGAACTCTCCCACTGATCTTTTCTGAAGGGGGCACAGACTGTTCCTCAAGTAGCCCCCTAACATCGAACTATGTCAAGCATGTTTGTGGAATGCACATTTGACAAGGCAGATAGATACGTCTTGAACCTTCTCATCGGTTTTGAATCCTTTGTAATTACAAACGCGCCTCTGCAGCCCAGAGCTTCTGAACTGTGACAACTTACCTGTCCAGACTAGAAGGTTCAGTACCTTACAAACACCCCTTACAGCTTTTCAGCAGCAGCTGACTCACTAACCCTTTGTGTATCTCCTCTTGACTCCTGGTCAGTTTCTTACCCTCAAAAAACATCAGAGAATCATACTTTGTAGTTTAAATTAAATATAAAGCCAAATTTCAGCCCCATTCACCTTTTCCTTGAGTCACGGGTGTTTAATCCACAGTTGCTCTTGTCAAGCAAAGAAAATCCTGATTAAAATATTTTTTTTTATCTCTTACATCGCTGAATGAGGTTCCATCTGTCAGCAAACAAAAGATCTGTACCAATGATAGTGGCTGGACTCCAAAAAGAACAATGCAGTCTTAGATTATAGACCCCTGGGTTTGAATCTGCTCTGGACACGAGGTTAGGTTGTTTGTACTCTGCTCCTTGCTCAACACAACTAATTATTCTCACATATCCCATCCGTCCATACTCATCTCAAACTCCTCTTAACCGCTTACTCAAGCTTTTCCTGGTGTTTCAGTGATCTGCCACTCTTTAACTTCCAGCGCCTACCCCAGACCAGAACCTTGGATCAGACTTTTCAATGACAAGCAAGAAGGGAATGAGAGTTGACATATAAGCAGCATTTGTGGAGGAGTTGGTGTTTGGTGTTTTGAGGAAAAGAAAGTCTAGCCAGGAGATTTGGTCTTGACCTGGAAGAATCAGTACAATAGTGAACATAATGGAGGAGGAGTGAGTAAAATGGAGGAACGATACTCACAGATAGCAACAAGCAGAAATGAAGAGCTTTCAGGGAGGAACAGCTAAAGAGTAAGACAAGCTGCTCTCAGGGAGACTTTGATTAAATGCAGAGTGCTGGGTCAAGATTACTTATTTGAACCATATGTGAGGAAGATATGGAGCAGGAATACAGGAGAGGGCCCCAGCCCGCAGCAGGTCTGTCAGGAACCTCAGTGGCTGGAGCTGTGGCCTGTGCACTTGTTTTGTGAGACTTGAACAATTGCTGGGACTTGATGATTCAGTTTTAATGGCCTGTGTGATTTGTTGGCCTTGTGGCTCAGCGGTTGTGTAAATAAACCAGAGAGATAGCGTGATTATAGCAGTGTTTAACACCATAACTCTGTGTTTCACTCACGGAATGCATCAGCGTCTCTTGGTGTGAATGCCAGAAATATTTTGCTGCCCATGTGTGGCTTGAATCCATGCGAGATAAAGGCTACAGATGTGCTTTACCCCCAGATCTGTGGCCCCTGCACCATAGCTGCCTGTTCATGCTTTTCTTGGTTTTAAAAGGAACTATAAGTCACTCACATTGGACGTGTCATGTGGAGGGATTGCAGGGAAGAAGGGAAGGTCTCCAGAGGGCAGTAGTTATTGCAGTAATTATTTTCAGACCTTAAACTGTCTTTCACATGCCCCTCAACTTTCAATTTCAAGACCCTGTTTCCTTATGATTCCCCTTGAACGTCAAAGAGGAACAACACGCAGATTATTTGAAAGTCTTTGTGTTAAACTTTGTGCTGTTCCCTGTCAAGACCTTAAGGCTACTTTGATTGATTTGTGGAAGGATCACAGGCTGCACTTAGCATGACATTCTCATTACACGGCTGTAACCTTTAGGTATGTGAACACCTCAAACCCCTGCAGGAGCTGTGAGAGCAAGTCCTTAAAAGGGTCAAATCATAAGCACACACACACTTACATGCCTTGAAAAAATCCCTACATGGTCTCCATCTTTGGTCTTTTTTATTAATTTCTGGGTTGGATCATACATTCCTTTTCTCTCAGCCCCAAGTACCTTACAAATAAAAATAAATGAAGGGTAGAACTGGAAAAATTATATTTACATAAAGTAAACTAACAAAAGGGGATTGGAGATAATGGAGCATATTACATCCAAAGGTATTTTATAGGGCAAGGAACAAGTCTAAATACAGATACATGTGGAAACCCGGAGCGATTATAGAGACCACGGTTTTACAAGCATCTATCTTGGAGTTCATTATGTATTATGTGGATTTTTTTAATCCACTGCTGGAATAAACAAGCTTCTTTATAGTTTAAGAACCAGGCTCTGTTGACTTCTGGATTTAGCTGTCTAACCTAGAAACACATGCTGAATTCACTTTTTCCCTGCATTCCCATCGCTTTGAAATCTCATTGCCTACTGACAGATCAACAATAGCTCCTCTATCTCCCAGAGAGCATTTTTATAGCTGGGTTTCAGGACTCCCCTGGTCTAGACCACCAAGTGACAAGAGATTCTTCTTTTTGTCATTTGAAACCAGGTTGGCTCCCACCAAGGCCAATGTGGTTTCATTTTGAATTCACTGACCTGAACTGAAAGACAACGAATTCCAGTATCAATTTCAGGATTGTGCTGTATCATTAGGGTTGAAACACTGGCCAATATCCTCAGGGATATTGGCCAGTGGCCAGTGGGTGTTTGTGGCCAGTGGCTCAAAACACCACATACACACACACACACACACACACACACATAAATATTGTCTACCGGAGCCTTTCTCAAGGTGTGGTCTGTGAGTAAATGACTATTGAGCTATTGAGTAGTCTAGTGCTCTGTGTGGTTTTCAGTATTAAATCAACTCATCTGTCAAGTCAAACATTCAGCTTTAATTGTGTGTTCCCAGTGTTGTTGGACTACACATAACCGACTGTTTTGTGGTGCTAGGTCAGTTAAAGAAAATCAACTGGAATCTCTAACTACATTGACGCAGCAGGACATATAAAGTTTTACTATAATGATTCCTGTGTTGCTTTTGATGGTGTTTGACCAGTGATCACTTGAGTGAGTGACAGGTGTGATGTCAGCCGAGGTGCACCACTAGTCTTGCAGTTGGTGAAGCTGAGGCTCTGCCTCTCATAGCAATAAATAGGTAGGTTGGTATAAGGTGAGTGCATCAGGAGCGTGGACCTACAGTGGGTCAGCAGAGTCAGGAGAGCCAGAAGTCTGGACTTCAGCAGTTTGTTAACATCAGATGAAACGCAAATGGGCAAGGACAGGTTTCTCTTTATGGATCAGGAACAGGGATTTTAAACTATCGCATATGTTGTTAGTGCAGCTGCTGTACCAGAAACTGTGTGTGTGTGTGTGATAACACGTGGCCAACGTGTCACTGACAATAAATGATGATTTCTATGAACACACGTCAATCTATTCATTCATACTGTATAGAGCCTGTTCCATGCTATCTAACATAGACTTTGTTGGAATTTGTTAACTGGCTAAAGTTGTTTCAGAGAGTTGGAAAAGGAATAGTTGAATAGTTGAAGAAGTCAACACTGAAGCTCTGTTAGATTTTGGTGAAGCTTGTTTGGGGGATGTTGCAAGAGCATTTCAATGGTGGCATGGCCAGTGTCTGCGCAATGGATTTTCAAGCATATGCTTGGGAGGAAGTGGGAGCACAGGCACATATTTGCACCAGTGACAATCGCAGTTACGTTACACAACAGTCTGATATCTGTAAGTATGTCTATCTAATCACAACATTTAGTTAGTGAGAGTCTTACCATCATTACCATCCTCAAATTGCTGATAGTTGCACTTAAGCATACATGTTTATTTCCACACATCATTCTATATTCGTTCCACCTGATCCCACACAAGACAAAGATATATACCACACATATTAAGGCAGGGCCAAAAGTGCGTCCACCCCTATAATGCAGCCACCCAGGTAATGACTCCTTCTGCGGGAAACCTTGTTACAACTTTTACTTCACTGAGCATAATCCAGTGCTCTAATGCAGATCAAATTAGTTCTATGCATGAAGCAAAAAGCCTGCACTCTGGGATTGTTGTAGTTGTGGTGCAGGACAGTGATCCTATTGGTTGGGTGTGGCAGGGCTGGGTTTTCTCTGTTCACAACATTCCCACCAGGTTTAATTCATATCATATGGTTTGTTTCCCATCTCCTTTGACTTTCTTATAGTCTTTGTTCACTTGTTGTCCCTCTAGTTGTATACACTTGTGTTGTTACACAGATTCAATGAAAAAAGAAATAAGCCATAAAAACCTACAAAAAAAAAAAAAAAAAATCTGTTCAACAAAACCTATTAAGGCAGTTGCAGTATGTGATTTTTTTTTTTTTTTTTAACATACTGTGAAGGTATTGTTTTTGTTGAGTGTGGAACTTGTGTTCTAAATCAGTGAGTTCATTGCTGCTCCACATACCACATGGTGGCGTGAACCTTGAAGGACTTGCCTTGTCCTTTGGGAGTGGAGGCTCACTAGGCCCAACCAAGCTTCTGGTTCTCCGCCAACTGAGTCCTCTGGAAATCCAATCCTGTTTTCGCTCTAGACTCTCCCTGGTGATGGCTTGACTGCACAAGCTAACTCTGAAGAGAGCAGTGGAGTGCTCAAAGCAGGGAGAAGGTGAATAAACCTCTGGTTGCATCAGTTCTTGTCTCCTGGGTGTCTTTGTTTCACTCAAAGCAGATAAGAGGAGTCAGACTGAGAATGAAGTCAGAGCTCTTAATGTCCGTCCTTAAGAGATGTCTCCCAGCTGAGCTGCCTCACTGTAGGCCACAAACAGCCACAGTCTGGGTAATGGTGAATTTGGCTTGGCTGCTTCAAGTGGGACAACTGATCCCACAGTTCACTGTGAACGGATCCAAGCAGACGATAATTAGACATGATCAAAATAGAAGGAAACACCAGCTCTGCAAATTGTACAATGCACCACCTGTCATGGAGCATCTGCTTCAACGGTGGTAGAAAACATAATTTTCCCAGCATGTCATTGTTCGCACTGTGATTCTGATGAGTTTGGAGCCCTGGATCCATCTGGTGTTAAACATACTCACTGGACACCAGAGAAATACAACAGTACCAAGCCTGGTTCAGTTAGATTTAAAGAAATGTCTCAACATCTTTCTGCACTTATTTTTTCTGAAGAGCTGAAGCAGCCAGCTGTCTGTCTGAAGGAAACCATCCCTCTTCCAGCACCTTTAAAGCGCACTAATTCACATATTGTGTTATGAGTGGTATTGGCCTATTCATTTAATATAAGTTATTAGAGGAGTCATATTTGTGTAGATTTGTACTGCCAACTAAATAATAGTGTTTACAATGTCTAACCAGGAGGAGATTCCATAGGTGCCTGATAATTCAGTTGAAACTTGAAAAAGTCTTAAGGAAATATAAGCTTCTTTTAATGATTCAAACAGCCATATTGCAGTTGTGTTCACATAAGTCAATGTCACATATTTCAAAATTATCCAACTGATGATTTTTGAAGTGTTTATATTCATTTCTTTTCTCAAAGTTTCTCTCTGGAGCTCTAGTAACACTAGATGGCTGAGCCAATCAGGAGAGAGACTGTTGGCTGGCTGTTGACTGAATGGTTGAATGAAAATATAGCAAATTTCTGGTAAACACTCGGACAAACCAAATCCTGCAAGGCTGGAAAATAAGTACAGGTGGGCGAGGTTTGGAGGACAGCTTAGAGCAGCCTGACTGCTTTGTTATGACATCACAAAGTTCCAGCAGTCCTGAAAGCTACTTTTAAAGTTCAGTTTCTGAACACAGACTCTGAGCCTTTCTCTGTGGACTGAGAACTTTGATACTCAGTTGTATTACCATAAAGCCTAGACCATTATAACAATAAAAAAAATAAAACAACTTTTTACAACTTGGGACCTTTAAGTTTTTCTCTCGGGTAATACATTTTTTAATCTCAATTGTTATTTGAATCATTTTCATATGTTTACTTTTGTCTTTTTTTGTTTTTCACAAAATAACTCATTTCCAACAGAAGATACTTGACATGATCAAGAGTTATAGTGCTATGATTGCATTTTGGTCAGAGCACTTCAAACTGTTGCGGTTCCTGGAGACATTGAGTAACGAGGGACAGATGTAAGTTTTCTTCATGCGAACAGAAATGTAGCAGACCTAGGTCATATAACACAATATAAACTCAGTATAGATTTCATTTGCTTCTATTGGGCTTATCAAGGAAGGAAAGTTATATCACTCTGGAAATCTCTTTCAAGTTTGTCATGGGTACATTTTTTAGTGGTTGAGTAGTTAATGATACGGTGGTGAGGGACTGGGAAAGTCTTTTAAATCCAGTGGGTGGGGGGTGTTTGTGTTTAGTTAGAATCCAATGACAGATCTATTAAATGCCTAAAGAGACATTGCCGTGGTTATTTTGTGTTAATTGACAATAAAAGCCAAATGATTACACCAGACTGTGGGCTGCCTTCCTGCCCTGCCCAAAAATACTTACAATCATAAATTTGAACTTTGTATCAAAATGCATTGATGCAAACTACAGTAAATGTCCTTCACTTATCAATAAATATCTTGCTGCCAAGATGGCTCTCACAGCATCATTAGCTTCAGGTCAAAACTCTGATTCCTGTCAGGCATTGAATGACAGGTCTTCTGCCATTGCTATGGGCCTCATGTCTCCACACTTCTGTCAGCTCAAATGTGTTTGCCTTGGATGGCATCTATTGTAATTACAGTTGAATTGAGAGCATCAGTGTATAATTTCCAATACAAAGATTCTCTCTGTAAGTAGACAAGGTAAACTGAGCTCTGAGTAAAAATCTGAAATTCTATTTTCTAAACTTAAATTATTTACACTACCAGTTAAAAGTTGGGACACACTTTCCTATTCATTTGAATGACAAAGTGTGTCCAAACTTTTGACTGGTAGTGTATATTCATGCATTCAGCAGTATGTGAGCTTTTTGTATAAACTTGTGCAGCCGTTTCCAGATTGTCACTATTAAGAAACTTTGGCAACAGGTTAAAACACTTTGCAATTACTGATGTTGCTTATTCTGTTTGAATATGTTTGCCTTTCAATCTGACATCTCAAATTTAAAATTCTATGTAATTTATTGAAATGTTACAGCTTATAGGCAACTTTTGAGTCGAGATGTTTGTATGTGATTAAATGGTGTCTCATGGACTCTTGTTTGACATTTACTTGCAGGAGATTTAGAAAAAAAAGTCAGATTGTATTGAAGTGAAAATGTCCCCACTTCTCACTTAATTAATGGGCACATCACATTTTATTTTTCTAGTATGTCTGTGGTCTCATTCTCTGATTTCAAGTCTTCAATATAACATGATATTCATTTTTAAATGATGATCAAATTGAAAGGAAAATAGACCAGAAAGAAGGGGATGCAGTAGGGTGTGAATTCTGCTTGAGAGACAGACTGTACCACACAATCAGTAAAGAGTACAGAGCAAGTCAGAATCACTTCTCACTCCTCCTCACCTGCAACTTCTCCTCCAAATATGGTTTCCTCTGGTTTCAAAAATCAAGACGATGATAGGCAAATTACCCATGAACAGTTGACAAACCAGGGCAGCACAGTGGCATAGCACTTAATGCTGTTGCCCTACAATAAGAAGGTTGCAGGTTTGGTTTCCGGGCCTGGGGCCTTTCTGTGTGGAGTTTGCTTGTTCTACCTGTGCTTGTGTGGGTTTCCTCCAGGTACTCCTTTTTCCTTCCACCGTTCAAAGACATGTATGTCGAGTATGTTAATTGGTGACTCTAAATTGTCCGTAAGTCTGAGTGTGAGTGTGAGTGGTTGTTAGTCTCTGTCTGTCTCTGTGTGTTGGCCCTGTGATGGACTGGCGACCTGTCCAGGGTGACCCCGCCTTCACCCAATGTGAGCTGCATTTGCTCCAGCACCCCCCGCGACCCAGAAGCAGATAAGCAGTAGAAGATGAATGAATGAATGAGTTCACAAACAAGTGGGTGACATCACAGTGGATTGACACTTGACAGGAGACAGGAGTGAATAAATGCAGCCCATTTGCAGTGACGTGCTGTATATTTCAACAGGAGAATATCCCTAATTTTTTTTTTTTTTTCTGGTGTTTTCTACTTGAGCTTTTATAAAGCTGCAGATTTCTGGTCATGTCTCTGATGAGTGATATCTTGTTTTTATTTTGTAGGTATCAGATTCACACAGGCCTTCAGCACTCCATCATTCGTGCCACCCAGCCCAACTGCCTGCCCCTGGAAAATGTCACCCTGCCCCAGAAACTCAAGCAAGCAGGATACTCGACCCACATGGTGGGCAAGTGGCACTTAGGCTTCTACAAGCGTGGATGCCTGCCCACCCAGCGTGGCTTTGACACTTTCTTTGGCTCCCTGCTAGGAAGCGGAGACTACTACAGTCACTACAAATGTGAAGGCCCTGGAATGTGTGGATATGATTTGTATGAAGGGGAAGAGGCAGCATGGGAGCAGGACCGTGGCATGTACTCAACTGTGATGTTTACCAGAAAAGCTATCAACATCTTAGCCAATCACAACCCCCGCAAACCTTTGTTTCTCTACTTAGCTTATCAGGCAGTTCATTCCCCACTGCAGGTTCCTGCCCGCTACCTTGAGCGCTACAAGGGCATCCCAAACTTACATCGCCGAAAATACGCAGCCATGGTGTCGTGTCTGGACGAAGCCATTCACAACCTCACTGGAGCACTAAAACGCTACGGTTATTACGACAACACAGTTATAATATACTCCTCAGACAACGGTGGCCAGCCATTAGCTGGAGGAAGCAACTGGCCCCTCAGAGGAAGTAAGGCCACTTATTGGGAGGGCGGCATCAGGGCAGTGGGTTTTGTTCACAGTCCCCTTTTGCTGAACAAAGGGACAAAATGCCGATCTTTGGTCCACATCACTGACTGGTTCCCTACACTGGTGACACTGGGTGAAGGGACTTTAGACGAAGATCTAAATCTGGATGGGTATGATATCTGGGAGGCTATCAGTGAGGGCCGGCCATCTCCTCGACAGGATATTCTTCATAACATCGATCCAATCTACATTAAAGCCAAAAACGGCTCATGGAAAGCAGGGTATGGATTATGGAACACAGCCATTCAGGCTGCAATCAGGGTGGGCCACTGGAAGCTCCTGACAGGTGTTCCGGGCTACAGTGACTGGGTGCCCCCACAAACCTTCTCCAACCAGAGGATAACCAATCGTTGGCATAATGAGCACATACGTTGGGATTGGGGTAAATCAATCTGGCTTTTCAACATCACAGCCGACCCTTATGAGAGAGTAGACCTGTCCCAACGATACCCACATATAGTAAAGAAGATGCTAATGCGGCTAGCGCAGTACAACAAGACTGCAGTGCCGGTACGCTACCCGGCCAAAGACCTGCGTTCTAACCCCCAGTACAACGGAGGTGTGTGGGGACCCTGGTACAAAGATGGGAGGGAGGAGCAGGAAGAGGATGAGAGATACAATCATTTGTTCACTAGCCATCTTGGAAAAAGAAGGTGGAAAAAGATATCAAAAAACAAAAAGCTGAAAAGAAAGGTAGAATAGTTTACTCCATTTTTGAAAGACTCCAGTTTCCTTTTCTCAGGGATTGACACTTCCTGTTTCAGGATCATCCTCTTCAGACTCTCTAACCCTATAGTTAGTTTTAAATTGAAAGTTTATATGAAAAACTCAAATGGAACTTTTGAAATATCTCAAGCTAATGAGGAGAAGATCCACTTGTTCAAACACTACTGTTATACCCAGACAGCTGAAACCTTCTGTTAATGTTAGGGTAATCATAGAATGTTTATTTTTCTAGATTGTGTTGCATGCTTGAACTGTGTCACCATTGGATCTTTGTGTAGATTTTTGTTTCCCTTAGTATAGCAAATAGCCTACATTTCATCGACAGTTGCCATAAATTTTGGCAACAAAGAAATAAAGCCAAATATAATTGTGTGATATTGTTGATTTCGTGGATGCAGTTTGATCTGAAGAATGATGATGTCTTGCTTGTCTAATCTGAATGTAAGACAAAGTAAAAAAATAAAAGCACCAGAAACAACGCTCTTCTGGTTCAAATTTTATTCCAAGCTGATTACAATAAGTACCCTCTTGACTGGAAAACATTTAAAATCTCTCAGTTTTAGAGGCAGAGTTGATACCACTCAGTGTATTTTATCATGGAAAATACACTGAAGTGAAATGGTAATAAAGACATAATTGCTTCTCTTGCAGTTCTTAAAAAATACTGGCTTCATCAGTCACGGTGTACTGAACAAGCCACCCATATTAAACTAGTATTAGCAAGCATAATTTATAATCTTTAAATCTATATTTTGTGTCTGTTGCTTGGCATCCAAATAAACACTCCCCAATGGTCTGATTTGAACTCCTCTTGAGTTTTGCAAGTAGATCCCTTGTTGTTCTTTACAGACCTATTAGCCATTTTAATGACACTAAATGACTTCTAATTGTACTCCACTGTAAGATTTATAGCTGCCTAAAAATGGAACATGCTCTGTTTTGTTTTTTATGTGAGTCCCTTGTTCATTTGTTTGTCTTTTTAATTGGCAAACTAAGCAGTTTATCAGAGTGATGTAATGCTGCAGGTCCAGCACAATCCAACAGCTCAAAATCTGTTACAGACACATGAAATAACAGGAGCTCCAAAGAGAATGAGGGGCTTTCCCATGGAAAGAATGCCAGGCTGAACTTCACATCCCTCCCATCCCACACTCAAGGGGATCCCCCTGCCTCAGCACTTTACTTAGAGCCAAGCAATGACCTCAGACCTTTTAGACACTGATTCAATTTTCACAGCTTCATTTGTGTTAACAGCTTATTCTGATAGGAAGATGGGGATCTCCCACTACAGCCCTGTAAATCCAAAGCAGGTGAGGTGTAGTTGGGTTAATCACCAGTTCATCTCAGCTCACTTACAGTGATTTATGTGAACAAGCAGGATCGTACCCAAGGGAACCAGCATTTACCTGGGTAAGCTTAGGTTCACTCCCGACAATAAAACACAAGCCATACACTCCGTATATTATGAGCTACAGCCAAAAATCAGACATCAGATTCTTATTTCATTGCATCGTGCTGAATTTCCTCTCCCATGGGCCATGGGGAACAGTTAAACCCTGGGAATTCACATTTGCTTTCAGTTATGGGCATTAGAATCTGTCATATGGAAAAAACTAAAAAATGTTTTCCCTGTAACTGAGCTGTAAGGCAATACATCAGTCCTCCTCACCCTGCCGCCTCATGCTAACAATGCCTTTAAGTGTTCACCGGGAAGGATAGGAGGAAATAAACCCGATGGCTCTAAAGACAGGTTTGATCAAAGTGGTCTGCAGGACTGTTGCTTTTTTCAGCTATGGGACTGTTTGAACACAGTTTAAGTTCTTGCACGATCAAGGTGCAAACTGGCCAAATCGTGGGTAGCCAAGTGGAAAGAGCCGATTACCTCACTGCCAAGAGCTACATGGCTCGAAACATGACTCAGTTGGACCTGTACTGTGAAATATCTGTCCTAAAGTCAAATGATGGAAACAGAGAGAAATATCAAACAGCTGTTATCCAAAAGAATCAAAATTAAAGTCGAGTCTATGAAATGTCTTATGTACACCAGCAAAAATGTATCCAGTCATAGTACTACACGCTGTGCTCTACAGCAACTTGGCAGCAGTGGGAGATTCCTTTTGTAAGAGGTAGCTGAGAATTTTTTTTTTTTTTTTTTTTTGTAAATGCTTATACACGAACATGAAACAGCTGCCCTCACGTTTGTTAGTGATGTCATAGGTATTCATGCCTGAAAAATGGCCTAAAATCAATATGTGTAAAAGTGGAAATAGATTCTGGTTCTATAAAGTGAAACCAATGCTGAAGACTACTAAAACTTGCATTCTACCGTAACTAATGACCATCAGGAGCAACTTCACTGGTTGTATAAGACAGACTTTAATTCTAAGTAGGGTTGGGCCTCGTTAGGATTTTAATGATTCCGATTCCTTCTTAACGGTCCGATTCCTCTTACCGATTCCTACATTTATATATATATATATTTATATATATACAAGTAAATAATAAAACATAATAATCCTGAGATTACGTCGTGTTTTAGGGGATGTTTCATCATAGCGGATGTGCTACCACCTGTGCAAGTGATGACTGCATTGCACTTAATACACTTTGCCTGATTTTCTTTAAAATTGTTAAAATACAACCACCACCAGATGTTTTCTGTCTTGTTTTGTAGCTCATTGTCTCTGTTCCGCTCGACCGATGCTCGTGATCTGAGATCAGTGGGCGAATCCACTCGACTCACTCATGTAAATGGACGTGACGTCACCACAGTCACTTTAATGTACGATCAATACAACGTGATGTTCATTTTTTGTTCATTTTTTTAAATGACGGTAAATGAAGGTTAAAGGAAATTAGACCATAAAGCAGGGGAAAGATTTGAGTGTGGCTACTGTGTAATTTACAGACTTCATTATGCAATCAGGAAAGAGTACAGAGCAGCTCAGATCCAGCCCTCACTCCTCCTTGTGTTTCAAAACACAAAATGGTGACATCATAACTACAAACTAGAGGCTTCAAAAATTCACAAACTGATTTGTGTCCTCATGGTGGATTTCCACATGCCTAGTTGATGTATCCTTTTCCCTGCACCAGTCATTAGCATTCACATGTGCACAGAACAAATAGCACCTGCTGGAAAATATAAACGTATACTATTGTTATTATAGACCCTCCTCTGTGAGTTAGAGCAACTCTGACATTTATGAAAGCCCATGAGAAAGATTCAGGTGTCTGAGAGAAGACAGGAGTAAATTTATGGAAGTCCCTCGTGGCTGGTCATCTCTCCAGACATGGAGAGTCCAACTTACTGCCGAATACCCATACACAGCTCTTGCTTTGGGTGTACAGCGATTGGTTGGCCCTTAAAAGTGACCCCAGCACCCCATACTCCTGCAGCACCCCCAACAAAAACTCCCGGGGGACCCGGTCTTATGCCTTATCCAGGTCCACAAAGCACATGTAGACCGGCTGGGCTTACTCCCAGGCTCCCTCCAGGATCCTCGCAAGGGGGAAGAGCTGGTCCGTTGTTCCACGACCAGGACGGAACCCGCATTGTTCCTCTTCAATCAGAGGTTCGACGATCGGCCTGACCCTCCTTTCCAGCACCTTGGAGTAAACTTTCTCAGGGAGGCTGAGTAGTGCGATGCCTCTATAGTTGGCATACACCCTCTTTTCCCTTTTTTTAAAAAGTAGGACCACCACCCCACTCTGCCACTCTTTCAGCACTGCCCCCGACCCCCACGCAATGTTGAAGAGGCGTGTCATCCATGACAGTCCCTCAACACCCAGAGCCTTCAACATTTCAGGACAGATCTCGTCAATCCCTGGGGCTTTGCCACTGGTGAGTTGTTTGACTACCTCAGTGACTTCCCTCAGGGAAATTGCCGATGACCCCCCTTCATCCTCCAGCTCTGTCTCTGCTGCAGATGGTGGGTACATTGGGTTCAAGAGTTCCTCAAAGTGTTCCTTCCACCGCCCGCTATCTCCTTATTTGAGGTCAGCAGTCCCACCCTTGCTGTACACGTGTCACACTGATTTCCTTTATGTATATATTTTTATTGTGTGCTGTGTTTATTTTTATGGCATGGTTTTTAGATTGGTTTATATTGCTTTTATTGGTGTGTTTTATTGGTTTTATTGCATACTTTTGGTTTGCTCTCTGCTGTTGTAAGAATACGTTTACCTGTAATTTACTGCTAAACTGGTACACCTGTGTGAGCTTTCTGTTTGATAGAACAGACAATAGTCCAATGGGGAAAAGAGTCTACAGCCCCATTCAGCCAATGATGCACCGGGAGGAGGGATTTTTTTCTATTCAGGACACACAAAAAGCAGAAGAAATCTGGCAGAGGGGATGAGAGAGGAGAGACGGAGGAAAGAGCAGATGCAGAACGGTGTCAGCAAGAGCCGGGACAGGAAAGAGTCAGAGCGGAGCCGTAGCAGAGTTGCAGCAGAAACAGCGTACTACAGCGCAATACACGACGGGCAGAGTTCAACATTCTGCCCAAAGGCCTGAACAGAACAGAAAAGCAGCCAGAAAAGCTCTGCCGGAGGTGAGAGTTGAAGGCCTCCCAGACAGGGGGCTCCTCCAAACATTCACAGTTCACCCGCACTACACATTTGGGCTTACCAGGACTGTCCGGAGGCTTCCCCCGTCACTTGACCCCACTCACCACCAGATGGTGATCAGTTGACAGCTCAGCCCCTCTCTTCACCCGAGTGTCCAAAACACGCGGCCTAAGATCCGATGGCAAGTCCATGACTAGCACAGAAGTCCAACAACAAAACACCACTCGGGTTCAGATCGGGGAGGCCATTCCTCCCAATCATGCCTTTCCAAGTTACTCCATCATTGCCCACGTGTGCATTGAAGTCTCCCAGTAGGAGTATGGAGTCCCCTACCGGGGCCCCATGCAGGACCCTGTTCAGGTTCTCCAAGAAGGCCGAATACTCTGTTGTCTGTGCGTATGCACTGAACAGCGGCTCAGTCAGAGTTTTCCGCCCTGCCACCCTAAGGCGCAGGGAGGCGACCCTCTCGTCCACCGGGGTAAACTGCAACACAGCGGCACTCAGCCGGGGGCTTGTGAGTATCCCCACACCTGCCTGGCGCCTCACGTCTTGGGCAATTCGGGAGAAGAAAAGAGTCCAACCCCTATCAAGGAGCATGGTTCCAGAGCCTCAGCAGTGCGTGGAAGCAAGCCCCACCAGATCCAACCGGTAGCGCTCCACCTCCCGCACCAGCTCTGGCTCCTTCCCCCACAGCGAGGTGACCTTCCACGTCCCCAGGGCCAATCTATGCCACCTGGGTCCTGTACGCCGAGACCTCCCACTTCCACCGCCACCCATTTGGCAGTGCACCCAACCCCATCGGTCTTCCCTGCGGATGGTGGGTCCACAGGGGGACACACTGTTGTTGTCCATCTATCACTTCAGCCCGCAGGCCTCCTCATGCAACCTCCACCTCTGAAAAATGTCTGCCCTCTGTCACTTTGCCTCCCAATTTCTGCAACAAATGAGCTCTCACAGTAAATCTGTTTGCAAAAAGTTGCATATTTGCACTTTTAGCAAAAACAGCTTTAATGGCATTTTTTCACCCTTTTGTTACTGTTAGTTGCTGATAATTGTTTGCTTGATGTTGGGCAAAGAACATATCATAAATTTGAAAAAGCAGGCTGCTCCTGATCAGAGAAGAAATATTAAACAGCAAAAAAGACTTGGGGGCAGAATGATTTAAAAAAAAAAAAAAGCTAAAAAAAAAAGGCCCAGCAGCTTTCCAGAGATGGTTCTTCTCTCTTTCAATCCTTTATTCATAGCATAATTGAGAAAATACCAGCAATTACAAAGAAACAGCTCTGTAGTTACAAAGTATTGAAGTCTTTTGGATTCAGAGCCAGGAAGCCTTTCCTCCTTAACATCCTCTTTCTTCCCCCCCCCCCTTTTTATGGGCAATATGTAACCAATACTATATCCCATAATGGTTTTATAATCCGTGAAAGGGATGTGACATATTGGGAGGAAGAATAAATAGAAACATTTACATACACTACCAGTCAAAAGTTTGGACACACTTTCTCATTCAAATGAATAGGCAAATGTGTCACAACTTTTGACTGGTAGTGTATATGCATATACAAATAGGCAAACAATGACGGGGCAGTTAATCAGTTAACTCCTTAAACTGTGATTGTGTGATCATGGTAGATGCCAGATCCAAAAACTGAAAATGTAAATGATTCGAACATCCCTGCAACAACTTTTGTTTTCATGTTGCCTCAGATAAAATTGCAGCTTCAGATCTAGTGAGCATCCCAAATGTGACTCATTCCTCCTAATTATTCAGCTGCACACAATCACTCCCATGTCTGATTAATATTTATAGAATAAGCATGAAGGCTTCCCTGCACACGTCAGCCTGGAGATATGTGTGCACCTCTCTGAGTGTTTTTCAAACTGTGTTGTTTGTGCAGAGTTTATGCATCAATCAGCATCACTCTGGAGACATGATCCACGCTTTAAACCACGTTGAGGGGGAGGTGAAGGTCCAGCTGGGGTCTGTCAACTCCAACTGAATCTGGCGCGGCCTCTGAGCACCAACACGGGTTTAGGAAATCTTGAAAAACACAGTTTTAATGTTGCAAAGAGAAAAATGTCAGACAATGATAGTGAAGCCAATGAACACAATCAAATTAGAACAAGAGTTTTACTATCAAGTTACTTTTTATCATGTTATCGACTTCATGTGTCGGGCGGCTGTGACACCACCATTTTTTTTGTGAGCTGCCATTTTCAGTTTGGTTTGGTGAAACCTTGTTTGGAGGAGAAGGTGGCGCTGAGGAGGAATGAGGGCTGGATCTGACCTGCTCTGTACTCTATCCTGATTGTTTGGTGCAGTCTGTCAATCAGACAATATGCCCCTTAATTCATCCCCTGCTTTATGGTCTATTTTCCTCTGAATGGAACAATGAACATCGTATTGTGAAGACTTGAAACTAGAGTCGAAAACATAAACTCATTAGGAAAATGTTTACTGAGCAAGAAAAACATTTTCACGTTGACTTCAGAATAATGGGAATGCTTTTAGAAAGCAGTGGAGTCCCCCCCTGAATGTCATTATGAGAAATGCAGATTTCAGCATTGGCTTCAATGTTCAGGCCATCCTTCAGTTCATTTTCATAGACAGTCTATGATTGCATTCTGTTCTTTAGCTGAAAGCAAAAAAATCAATATAGAGTCAGAACAAGGGGAAAACAATTTTTCTGATTTTTTTACTGAAATGGGAAAATTTGATGTGCAGCAGAAAAATTAATATCAAAGCAAAAAGAACTAGCAGGAGAGAATGGGGAACGGTCAGGGTTAATGTCAGGCTGAGCTAAACAAGGATATCCTAATAAAAACCTGGTCCAAGACCTCAAACTAGACTGAAGAGTAACCTTCCAACAGGTCAGCCAAGAAAACACAGGAGCTGGTAAAACATCTGAAATTGTCTGTACACCAGCAGAGCCTGACAGTCTCCTTGATCCAGATGTGCAAAGCATCATACCCAAGAAAAAGGACCCGAGTCTTTTAGTCTCCAGATTTGCTTCAATATGACCTGCAGGAGTGTGAAATCTTAGGTCTATTTTATATTTAAGTAAATTTCCTTTATAATGAATTTGTTAAATATTTCTCTTAGATTCATCATTTTCAGGTACTGACTGCAGATTGATTTTATTTTAAACAAAAGTAGAATAAAGTGACTAACAGACTTCTGTCAAAGTTGAAAATGAGTGTAAATGACCTTAAGAAAATACACCGAAGAGCCTGGAGACAAAGGATTAAAAAAAAAAAAAAGATGAAGAGGAGGGGTTGGCAGTACTCCAGGGACCCTCACTGTAAGGGGGAGGGGGGGCAGGAGAAGACAGGAGGAATGGCCCCCTCCTGACAGCTCCCATCTGGTGTCACACCAGCCCCCTCAGCTGTTCACTGTACTGGCAGACACCCAATCCTCTACAGACCCCCTTCTTCTCCTCTGCCAATAACACAGAGAAAAAAAATGGATAGATTTCAGCTACCAGACTTTAGAGACATGCCAGGGTCTGTGTGAGAAATCAGAGGCAGTGGAAGATGGGACACTGTTTTGTGAGGTCATGGCTTCAGCCTCAGGATGACCTTTTTCCTTTTCATTCCCTCCCAGAGGAACTTGAAAGGCACGTAAAGTCAGGATAGATTCTGTTCTACAGTCAGGTAAGATCCTGGTCTACAGTCAGGACAAAGCCTGGTCTAGTACAGTTCATTGTGTCTTTGTCCTCACAGACAGCTGTTGAAAAATTGAAAAATCATTAATGCTATTCTTTTATTCTGCTCAAGTCAACTTGGACTACACTCTTATCTGGTTTTACTTTTTCTCGTCAAACACTTTGCAACTATATTGCAAAGAGTGTTGTATAAGCAGAATTATTATTTTCTTATTCTTCTTCTTCTCCTTTCGGGTTTCCCTTCAGGGGTCGCCACAGCGAATCAGTTGCCTCCATCTAAGCCTGTCTTCTGCATCCTCTTCTCTCACGCCAACCACCTTCATGTCCTCTTTCACTACATCTATAAACCTCCTCTTAGGTCTTCCTCTAGGCCTCCTGCCTGGCAGTTCAAAACTCAGCATCCTTCTACCAATATATTCACTATCTCTCCTCTGGACATGTCCGAACCATCTCAGTCTGGCCTCTCTGACTTTATCTCCAAAACCTCTAACATGTGCTGTCCCTCTGATGTACTCATTCCTGACCCTATCCAACCTGGTCACTCCCAAAGAGAACCTCAGCATCTTCATCTCTGCTACCTCCAGCTCTGCCTCCTGTCTTTTCCTCAGTGACACTGTCTCTAGACCAAACAACATCGCTGGTCTCACTACAGTTTTGTACACCTTTCCTTTCATCTTAGCTGAAACTCTCCTATCACACATCACACCTGACACTTTTCTCCACCCGTTCCAGCCTGCCTGCACACGCTTCTTCACCTCTTTTCCACACTCTCCATTGCTCTGGACTGTTGACCCTAAGTACTTAAAATCTTGCACCTTCTTTATCTCTTCTCCCTGTAACCTCACTCTTCCACTTGGGTCCCTCTCATTCACACACATATACTCCGTCTTGCTGCGGCTAACCTTCATTCCTCTCCTTTCCAGGGCAAACCTCCACCACTCTAGCTTCTCCTCCACCTGTTCCCTGCTCTCACTACAGATCACAATGTCATCTGCAAACATCATAGTCCATGGAGATTCCTGTCTAACCTCGTCTGTCAGCCTGTCCATCACCATAGCAAACAAGAAGGGGCTCAGAGCTGATCCCTGATGCAGTCCCACCTCCACCTTGAACTCCTCTGTCACACCTACAGCACACCTCACCACTGTCTTACAGTCCTCATACATGTCCTGCACCGCTCTAACATACTTCTCTGCCACTCCAGACTTCTTCCTACAATACCACAGTTCCTCTCTGGGCACCCTGTCATAAGCTTTCTCTAGATCTACAAAGATACAATGCAGCTCCCTCTGACCTTCTCTGTACTTCTCTATCAACATCCTCAAAGCAAATACTGCATCTGTAGTACTCTTTTTTGGCATGAAACCATACTGCTGCTCACAAATGCTCACTTCTGCCCTTAGTCTAGCTTCAACTACTCTTTCCCATAACTTCATTGTATGGCTCATCAGCTTTATTCCTCTGTAGTTGCTACAACTCTGTACATCTCCCTTGTTCTTAAAAATGGGCACCAGCACACTTCTCCTCCATTCCTCAGGCATCTTCTCACTATCTAAGATCCTGTTGAACAACCCAGTCAGAAACTCTACTGCTACCTCTCCTAGACACTTCCAGACCTCCACAGGTATATCATCAGGACCGAGTGCTTTTCCACTCTTCATCCTCTTCAGTGCCCTCCTCACTTCATCCTTACTAATCTTTGCTACTTCCTGGTCCACAACAGTCACCTCTTCTACTCTTCGTTCTCTCTCATTTTCCTCATTCATTAGTTCTTCAAAGTACTCTTTCCATCTTCCCATCACACTATTGGCATCTGTCAATGCACTTTCATCTCTATCCTTAATCACCCTAACCGCCTGCACGTCCTTCCCATCTCTGTCTCTCTGCCTTGCCAACCTGTATAGATCAGTCTCTCCCTCCTTACTGTCCAACCTAGCATACAAGTCATCGTAAGCCCTTTGTTTGGCCTTTGCCACCTCTACTTTCACCTTACGCTGCATCTCCCTGTATTCCTGTCTACTCTCTTCAGTCCTCTCAGTGTCCCACTTCTTCTTAGCTAACCTCTTTCTCTGTATACACTCCTGCACCTCCTCATTCCACCACCAAGTCTCCTTATCCACTTTCCTTCCAGATGACACACCGGATACTCTCCTACCTGTCTCCCTGATCACATTAGCTGTAGTTGTCCAGTCAACTGGAAGCACTTCCTGGCCATCCAGAGCCTGTCTCAACTCCTTCCTAAAAATCATACAACACTCTTCCTTTTTCAGCTTCCACCATTTAGTCCTCTGCTCTGTCTTTGCCCTCTTCATCTTACTCACCAACAGAGTCATCCTACACACCATCATCCTATGCTGTCTGGCTACACTCTCACCTACCACTACTTTGCAGTCACTGATCTCCTTCAGATTACACCGTCTACACAAGATGTAGTCTACCTGTGTACTCCTACCTCCACTCTTATAAGTCACCCTATGTTCCTGCCTCTTCTGGAAGAAAGTATTCACTACAGCCATTTCCATCCTTTTTGCAAAGTCAACCACCATCTGTCCTTCTGCGTTCCTCTCCTGGATACCAAACCTGCCCATCACCTCCTCATCATCTCTGTTTCCTGCACCTACGTGTCCATTGAAGTCTGCACCAATGACAACTCTCTCACTTCTAGGGATGCTCTGCATCACTTCATCAAGGTCCAACCAGAATTTCTCCTTCTCCTCCAGCTCACATCCTACCTGTGGAGCATACCCACTAACAACATTGAACATTACACCTTCGATTTCTAGCTTCAGACTCATTACTCTATCTGATACTCTTTTAACCTCCAGAACATTCCTAACAAACTCCTCCTTCAAGATAACTCCTACTCCATTTCTCTTCCTATCTACACCATGATTATTATTTTCTTATTATTATCTGAGAATTACTCACATTCTGTACTGTATCATTTATAACTGTAATTTATGAATGATCAAAATAGATTTCAGTGAAACAGTCATTCCTGTTTTGAATGATTTCAGATTCAGAAGGAGCATTCATCTTCTACCGCTTATCGGTTTCCAACTCGTGGGGGGTGCTGGAGCCAATCCCAGCTCACTCTGGGTGAGGGCGGAGTACACCCTGGACAAGTCACCAGTCCGTCATAGGGCCAACATACAGACACAGACGAAGACGAACAACCACTCACACTCAGACCTACGGACAATTTAGAGTCACCAGTTAACCTAAACATGCATGTCTTTGGACGGTGGGAGGAAACGGGAGTATGCGGAGGAAACCCACGCAGGCACAGAGAGAACATGCAAACTCCACACAGAAAAGCCCCAAGCCCGGGAATTGAACCCACAATCTTCTTGCTGTGAGGCAACAGCGTTAACCACTATGCCGCCATGCTGCTCAGATTGAATATTCAATCTATCTTTTACAGTAATAATGCTCAAGTATTTAAACAGTAGTTTTCTTTCACTGATCCTGTAACTGACTGTCAAAGTTTGATGCTGTGCATCTGTGCAAACTTAACCGTTGGACCTGAGCCTCAGAAGTCTCTGTACAAACTGCTGCAGATAGATAGAAATGGATAAATAGAGTTCGCATAGCACTTTTTAATGGGAGTAACATCCATCCATTCACACACATTCTGGACAGATCCTGGTCCACTAGAGTCAGGACAGGTCTTGGTCTACTGTAGTCAAGATAGATCCTGGTCTACTATAGTCAGAATAGATCCAGGTTTCCAACAGTCAGAAAAGATAAACCCTGGTCTACACTCAGGACAGATCCTGGTCTATAGTCCATCACACACTCGCTGAACAGAGCACTTGTACACCAGCATGCCTCAGGTTAAATATTATTTTTTCGACAAATGATCTGCACATTATCATTTCTACACAAAATACACATAAAATACACTTGACATATTAATTATACATATAAATCCCTTTAACTGTGGAAAGAAATCAGTGATTGCCATCATTACAGGTGTCTGTGTATATTCTCATTCATCCAGGTCATAGTCATATCAGGCCATCAACACTTAAGACTTTGTCAAAGACGTTTCGCCTCTTATCCAAGGGGCTAAAGCCCCTTTTGACAAACCTAAGTCCTAAGTCCAGTTGCTTACAATTCAGTTGTTGGCCGGATACATTATTACAGGCCTTCAAAAACCCCTTGTGTCAAATTCTAAGTGCATTGAGTGCAGAGGAGTTTTACTGAAACTGTTAAAGCTCCTCTTCTGCAGCCTCGTGGCTCCTCACAGCCACCTCCGAGCCGCTCCCACCTCCAGATGGGAACGCTGGAGCGTCTCTTCATATGAACTCCACATGCTGTCCGCAGCTCCTGCCAAGGCTGAGAGGGAAAAAATGTCTGCTGTATGTTACAATATAAATCCCTGTCTCCACAATCTCATTCCTCCTTGTACTTAATGACAGTGAGTAATATGAGACCACCTGTGATCTGGGGCTGACGGCTGGGGAGGTGGGAGAGAGTGGTCTAAAGGAAGAGACATTTATATTGCCAAAGTGCCACTCCTTCAGTACAACACTTTTCTCTATGTCAGAGATAAAGCAGTAAAGAGAAACTATGACACAATGATTTATACACATTAAATTAAAAGTTAGACTGTAATATTATTTTCCTTTCTCTGCAGAAAAAGGAAAGAAGGACACAAGTTTTAGAATATTTTTCTGTGAATTCAGTTTCATTCTTAAGCCCATAGAAGCACATACAGTGTGTTTCTAAACAATCCAGTCATATTTAATCAATTAGTGTTTATTACTCCAACATTGTTTTAATTGTTTTTTTTTCCTGAACTAGAGAATAAACTTTGTCTTTCAAGACCCCATTTGTCAGTATATGTCACTGACCACAGTCAATTCATTTGAGAGTCAAGATAAGATTTGAATCAGTCTGACCCTTTGACTGGACCATTGCTGTTTTTCTTCTTTGTGTTTATCCATTGATTCTCATCCTCAGTCTTTGCCTTTTAAAGTCCAGAGTCACATCCCTACATAGGACACTCCTATTGGCTCCAGAACAACCTCAACACATGTGTGGAACTTTCTGTGTTGATGTTTCCTATTTTGGAATTATGGTTTCCAGGGTTTGTATCTATAAAATATATTTTTTTGGTTCTTGTTTTATGAGCTACTATCCCCTCTTACAGTGAGTCTTTATTAAGTGACTTATATAATTCACTGATGTGCCGAATCTGAATATGTGGAGACTTGGTGATATATATATTTTTTTAATGACAACTTTGGAAGTGAAAACACAAATTTTGCTATCTAGCTACAGCTAATGTTCATAGAGAGAAACTGCTGAGGCTCAGGTCCAACAATTAAGTTTGCACAGATGCACAGGGCAACATTTTGCTGACAGCACCATCAAACGTTTACAGTCAGTTACAGGATCACTGCCAGAAAACTGCCTTTTAAAAATATTTACATATTTATTATGCTTTCCTGTGGTAGTTCAGCATGTTTTGTACTGTTTACTATATGCACATGTTGTAGACTTTACATCACAATACGGCTCATAGCTCATAACCATAGCTCATAATTAATGCACATAAATAAAGACTTAATCAATTAAAAAGGCAAAAAGACTCGAAATGGTTTGAAAGTTTCTAAAGGTTGTTTGTTAGAAAGTAAATGACTAAGCTGGAGGATAAAACCAATGGATGATGATGGTGAAGACACTCAATGGCTTCTCATCAAAGTTTAGTGCGAGTTTAAGACCATGATTTCTCTTTCTATTGGAGTTGTTTTTTTCTGCCAGGATTTATCCCTGCCATGAACCAGAAGTGGAGAAACAGTGCCCTCTTCCTGTCATGTAGCAGAAAGCAACCCTGCTATTTCACAAATCTGTCCAACAGCTCACAAAATGTTCAGCTCAAAATGAATTAATCCGAGTTCCTGGGATGGCAAGAGACTCAGACTCAGTGAATGTCATTTACAGATCAGCCACAACATTATAACCAGGTGAAGTGAATAATGCTCCTCTCCAGCTCTGCAGCTCTGTGGAATGTTCCTGCTGATCCAATGGAAGAAAAACACAGCCCCACTGAACCACAGACAGGGTCAGGCATCAAGACTCATTGATGGTCCTGGGGAGTGAAGGCTGGACCGTGTGGTCTAATCCAACAAAGGAGCTGCAGTCGATCAAACTGCTGAAGAAGTTCATGTTGGTTCTGATAGAAAGCTCTTGGAATGCACAGAGCTTCACAGTTTGTTATTTATGGGGCTGCAAATCATTTGCATTTTGTTTTCTGAATGACCAGATGTGTGTGTGTGTGCCTTACCTCAGGAAGACATGGCACCAGAGTGAATTATGGAAAGAAGACAAGCTGGTGGAGACCCTGTGATCCTTTGGTCAATGTCCTGTGGTGAAACCTTGGTTTTTTCCATCATGTGAATGTTACTTTGACACATAGCACCAACGTAAACCTGGATTTAGACCAAGTCCAGCCCTTCATGGAAACAATATTCTCCAATATCAGTGGCCTTTTTCAAGAACAACAACCAGTTCGAGTTGTTGACTTGGATCCAAATTTCCCAAATGTCAGTCCAATCGGACCAACAAGTCTGATCCATGGAGGCTCCACCTAACAACTTCTGGGACTTATAAGATCTGCTGCTAATGTCTTGGTCCAGATACTACAGCTCACCTTAAGAGGTCTAGACAGGATCAGGGCACACAATATTAAGTGGGTATACATTATGTTACCGTTGTAGCAGTCATCAACAATAATAATGATGATGATGAATACACTACTTTTATTAATCTTCCAATAATTAGGTTTTCATATTTGATGCTGAAGAACTAAACCTGGTTGTGGCAGAAACTCCCTCTCTGGAGCAGGAAGGTGTGGATTTCCATGTTGGTGTGCGGTCACTAGAGGGCAGCTGCTGCCAGTTTTAGGATATACTTGTTTTCAGTCTAAAAATAGTTCATCGTCATGGTGATGGTGCTGATGCAAATACACAGACACCTTTGTTACTATTCGCCCACAACATGCAGCATTCATGGCTCTTCATGAATCACCTCAGTGTGCAGAGAACAGAATGAGAGCTCATGATTACTAATGCTGAACCGTGCACACCCAGACTGTGAACCACACCCACACACACATACACGTTACGATACAGACCCGCACAGAGTTAAAATTAGATATTCTGCTTTCTTATAGAGAAAGCAGAATACTATGTCCTTATAAATGCTATAGAAATGCTGTATATTTATAAATATACAGCATTTATCTGTGATAACTGATAAAACAAGGATGAATGAAACTGTATCAGTGTACATACATTTAGATAATATGTAAATAGAAAACTGCACATATGAAGCCCGAGCATTAGGAGTCACACCAGAATAATGGGTATTGTAGTTTTTCTCAGCCACTTTAATGCAGTTAGCTCATATGAAACATCAATCTCACAATTCTTAATGCAGTTCTTGCAGCGGTTTATACTTTCCTGACACGCATCAACATTTCTCACTGTGTTTGTGTCTACACACGGAAGACATCCTCTCATTGTGTTGATGCGTTTCTCATCTGACAAAAAATGAAAATGGTTTCTTATCCAATAGAGTGACAGATGTCCCTTTCACATTCAACTGATCCTGCATTGAATTTGTATTTTCGATAAAATCACTTTAAACAACCAAATAAGTGTTGAGCATGTCAAATACACACACATACGTATATACATAAATAGCCTACTGTATGTTATATGAATTTACTGTCATTGGATTGCATATTTGACAGTTTATTTTCCAATCCATCGTATGTTCTACATAATGACCCACTGCATTGAATATGGAATACATCTCCAAAATCTATTGTTTGCATCACGATACAAATTCAATCTAAATGTTCTTTCCATTACATTGGTGTTGTGCATCTGTTATGGAGATTTGTATAAAACCGTATTCACCATCATTCAGTTAGATTAACCTGCATTCCTACAAAGCAGTGCAATGTTAACACTGAAAACTGGCTCAGGATGAGATAGACTCAGTGTCTCTCATAGTTAAAGTAAATAATTCATTTTGTTGCTGCATATTTCTTTACTATACATGTCACAATATCTGCTGAATGACAGCTGTAGGTCAGGTTTTTGTTTTTCTCCTGTCTCCTCCTCCATTTCTCACCTCACAATCTGTCAGCTCTGCCTGGTCTACTACCATCCACACCTGTCCTGTCTCTTCAACAATGCTCACCCAGTCCTCATCAGCGGTCCACCCTGTCAGAACAAAAGACCAGGTCCTGACATCCAGTGTCTGTCAGATTTCCTCAACCAGCATTTCCCTCACGGCCAACAGTAAACAGTTTTATAAGTCACTCAAAATCAGTGGTGAGAATTGAACTGATTGAACAACTTTGCTTGTTTCGAGACACATAAATAAGGTTTTGTTTGTTTTGAAGAGTTATGTACATGTGTTTCATTGTTGTGAGAACTGCATTATTGAGAGCATTGGGAGTGAGGTTTCTGAGTGAATCAAAGCTATTTAAATGAAACTGTAATCACACAGAGACTTGCATACATATCTAAAGAAAAAGATGGAAATATTTATAAAGATATATAGAAATAGTCACAAACTGCCAAACAATGCATCCTAAGAATTTAGGCAATGGTATGTTTTAAATAAGTACTTCTCCACAGGTGCAGCACAGCAGCATGGAGGCTTGCGGGTTCGGCTCCCTGCCCTGGGGTCTTTCAGTGCAGAGTTTGCACGTTCTCCCCATGGGTTTCCTCCAGGTACTCTGGTTTCCTCCCACCGTCCAAAAATAGGCATGTTTAGATTAATTGGTGACTCTAAATCACACTCTGTGAGCGTGAGTGTGAGTGGTTGTTTATCTCTGTTTGTCTCTGTATGTTGGCCCTGTGATGGACTGGTGACCTGTCCAGGGTGTACGCCCACTGTGAGCTGGGATTGGTTCCAGCAACCCCTGTGACCCGGAAACAGATAAGTGGTAGAATGAATGAACTTCCTCACAAGTCTATTAGACCAGATTATGGACGGGATTAATAGAGATCCAGTTAACAATAAGAGTGCAAGGTCAGTGCAAGGTCTGATGTCAGTAGGCTCTGTATGAGGACGATTTTAGATTTTCTGAGGCTTTTATATAGTTCATATAAGAGGTTTATTTGTTCTTCATTGTTTTGCCCAAAGATATTATAAAGAAATCGAGGTGGTGATAGATACACCGCGACCTAATTACTTTGATTAGCCAGGAGCTTCCTGCTAATTACTGACCCAGTAAGTGTGTAAGTGTGTCCCCAGAAACTAGTCTGTTAGATCAAGGACATTCACTTCTGACACAAGAGACCATTTTTGTAGAAAGTAAATAAGTATATTTACTCAAGTACTCTACTGTCTCTTTTTGCTCTATTGATATTCAAGTGTTTCTGCTACATGACAGTTCTGCTCTTCTTCATGTCAGAGCTCATCTGACCACAGGAGGTGATGCATTGTATAACCCTGTCAGGCAGAGGAGCTATCTACCTATCAGCTTCAAAATATGGTGCATTCCAATACACATATCATAACACTTTCAACGGGCTGTTTTGTGGGTTTTACTTTTGATATTTAAAGTAAATGCTGGGAGCAATGATTTCACTGTGTGTGACACTGTTAAAATCAGCTTTGATGACATTGTTAACAGTCTGGTGAGTCCAAAATCTCGCATCTCCCATGCACTCATGGACACCTATGAGTCTGTTACATGCAAATCCACCCGTCTATTATCTGCACAGCTTATACATGTAGGTGGGAACTAATCCCAGCTGTCATTGGGCCAGTTGGACAAGCTAAACTTATGTCTTTGGACAGTGAGAGGAAGCTGGAGGATCCAGAAGCAACCAACATTTAAACTCCAAACAAAGAGGGGCAGCATGAGTATCAATACTGATATCTATACAAGGGGGTACACTGATGTTGAAGTGCCAGAGACATACTTGTTATCTAACGACTACAAGGGGACAACTTCACTGGTTGTCACACTGGTCAGACTGTATTAAAGTCTATTGGAAAATGTCCTTACTTCTCATTTGAGCTCATTTGAGACTTTGTGGTCTCAGTCTTTAATACAATATGGTGATAATTTTTTAAATGATGGTCCCATTTAGAAGAAACTAGACCAGAAAGTAGGGTATGTATTAGGGTTTATGAGCTGTGTGATGAGAGAGCCATCTGTCACTCCTCCTCAGCTCCACCTTTTCCTCCAAACATGATTTAATCTGCATTTTATTATTATTGACATTTTTTAAACAGTATGGCCAACATCCAAATTACCCAAACTGACAGGTGTCATCACAGCTGCTTGACACTTGGTTTGAACCGGTGGTCTTTGTTCTTTTTGTGTGGAGTTTGCATTTTCTCTTGGTTACTTTGTCAGGCTAATTCGTGACTCACACTTGTAGTGCTGAGTGTAAATTGGCTCTGTTATAGACTGCTGATCTGTCCAGGATGTACACTGCCCTCATCCAATGTCAGCTGGGATTGGCTGCAGCCCCTGCACGACCCTGAACAGAGAAGCAGTATAGATGATGGGTAGACATCTAAACAGTGATTTCTGTATTAAAAGCAGCACGTGTATCTAATTTCCTCTGCCAATAATAATGCATAATACCCATGTACACAGTGTTAATGGACCTGGATTAAGATCTAACTTAGGTTTTTTTCTCCTGATGATTTCTGTTTAATGATCATTGTGAAATCAGTAAATGCAACCTTGAGTCTTCAAACAGTGGTGTTCTTATGTCACAAAATCCAAATGTAAGACGAGACTCGATTTCAGCCACAGAACCACAGAACAGCATCAAAGTCACGCAAACAAAAACTCATACAAACTGTATCTAAAACAATCATACGCACATCTGTAAAAAGGTTGAAACTATAATTAAAAATTTAAAAAGCTTTTATCTTCCAAGCACCGGAAGGTAGTCCAGCCTAGTTCAGTATGAGCTTGTGGGATGTTGAAAGATTTATAAAGAAAACCGACTGAGTGAGTGAGTTCCCCTCATGTGGAGCACAAAATGAAGCCCGTTTTGACACAAGGAAAGAAAACGGGTCATCAAGAAAACAACTGAGGTGAGGAAACCTGCCTCCCCTTTTATTGTAGATTTTTACATTTTCATTTGCGTAACACAAAAGCCTAAAAAACTGAGTTTATACTTTAATTTAGAAAGAAGATATTCCATCTGCCTATTTCCTTATTGCTACTGATAGAAATATTTCAACAAGATAAAAACACAACAAAAGGCTCCACTAGTGAATAAATGATGGTAAATATAAAAATATGGATGAAAGAGCAGCATGACCAAGGTATTGTTACTGCAATTGTCCGAGGGGTGTTTTTTTTTTTTTTTCATCTGTCCAATATTGCACTGTTTATCTGGATTGGATTGGAATGTGGGTGTTACTGTAAGTTTCCTGACAGCCCAGGGGTGAAAGCTGTTCTATAGTCTGTTAGTCCTGCTTTTGACACTCCTGTACCTCCTTCCTGTGGGCAGCAAGCTGAACAGGGGGTGACCAGGATGGAGGTGGTCCCTGATAATCCTCTCAGCTTCTGTTTCTGGAAAATGTGGTTGAGGGGGTTTTAAGCTTTCTGCTCCTCTTCCCGCAGCCTCTCCTCCACTTTCTGCCTCTAGATGGAAGCCTTGTGCAGTTTTTCTCACGAGGAAGCGTTCAGAAGCAATTCAGTTTCGTCAAGCTACACAGAGCGGATACAGAACATACCGGACCTCGGGTTATTTTACTTCCAAATTAAAATACAAGGTTAAAGTTTGTGGCATTGACGCTGTTACGTCCACCCAGTAGAGCTCCGGCCAAAAAGTATGCGTTAAAAGTAAGTTAATAAATGAATGCACGAATAAATAAAACACATGCACAGTATCAAAATAAACTGCTGCACCGAGATGTTTTAATTTTACTCTCAACTCAGTCGAAAAATCACCACCAAACATTTGCGTTTTAATTGGAGACTTTTTTTTTTTTTGCGCAAAATCATAATCACATTTTCACATATGGTCTGCAATCGAACATCACACAAAGATCGCAGAACCTAAAATAATAACTGCATCAATGAAATAAACACCCTGAGCATTTCAAATCATTTTATTCCTGACAAAATGGGCGAGAATTTGTTTGACAACTCATTCGTCACATATTTTATTCCTTTAAAAAATAGCGTGAAAAGTTGTAAAAGGAACTCGAATTAGATTTTATTTAATTTATTTATGGCTTACGTCAAGGCGGCTCAATGGCGTGTCAGTGGGGGAGTTTTGTTTTGAAATGTGCCAACCGGATACGTTACGTTTTGCGTTGACGATACTTGACTGCGGTGGATTAATCCAAGTACCTACGCAGGATCGGGCACAGCAGCAGGTCGAACCGTCCCTGTGAGCTCCAGTGTGACTACCCGGGGTCTGCGAGCAGGTACCGGGAGCGACCACACCGAGCTTCCACCTCACCCAGGAGTCGTCTCCATACTCCCGCAAACTTTGGCTTTGCTCCCCCCCCCCCTCGCCCCCCCCGCTAGAAAAGCGACAAGTGGGACTTTGGGACTTGGACTTGTGGATTTGTGGAGAGTGTTAAAGCGACTTTCAGGTTCCCGAGTCGGTTTCCGCTGCGCACCGTAACATGGCTTCGACGACCTGCACCCGGTTCACTGATGAGTATCAGTTGTACGAGGAGTTGGGGAAGTAAGTTTCCTTCCATCTTTTAGACACGCTAAATCCAAATGAGCAGTCAAATGGAAGAAAAAGCAGATCCAGCCGCCGCTGTTTTTAGGTTCACCTCCGCAAGACGCTGCGTATCCAACCTGTCAGCGTGTTTATTGGTATTTATGAATGGCTTTGTATTTATCGGAGTCCCTCTCCCCCCACTCGCTCTTATTTTGAAGGCACACACAATTTTTGTAATTTAAAAAAAATAATAATGTTTGGAGTAACAAGCCGAAATGTTTCAAATTTAATTGGAAGGCAGCATTAAGTGTGTTTGGGGTGTGTTTATGAACTGTATAAGTGCTTTGTGACAGGCAGTCAGCTCCAGCTGATATGGACCTCTGGATTAATGCCAGGCGAGTAAAAACAAGCAGACATTTGTGTGGAATTTGGTGTGTGTCATGAGCAGAGCAGGTCGGTCAGGCTCTGTCGGCTGAAAGTGTGTGTGTGTGTGTGTGTGTGATACACTCATTTTGCCTCTGGATAATTTAGTTTGTTGAAGTTTCCGCCCCTTTGTGCAGACAGGGAAAGGTTGAAATCCTCAGTGGCCTATCTGTGATCCAAGCGCACAACCCAACCTTCATATTTCTGTCATTTTTAAAATGCATCTCAAATGTGCACTTGCAAATGTTTACTCGGATAAGCACAAAGCAGTAAACGATTTGTTCTACAACTAGGTTCTACTCGGACTTCTGTTAAATCATCTTGTTCGTTCTTATGGTGACAAGCACAGATCAACCAAACACTCATCACCCATAACACACACACTAGGGTGACCAAACGTCCTCTTTTGCCCGGACATGTCCACTTTTCATGTCCTGTCCAGGGGGTTTCATAAATTTATAAAAATTGTGTCCTCTTTTGTGGAAATCAAAATATGGCCACTCTAACACACGCACCGGTGAAGTTAATAACATGGATTATCATGGTACCTGTTAGTTAGTGGATATATTAGGCAGCAGTCCTTAAGTTCGTGTTGAAGCATGAAAATGGTCAAGTGTGAGGATGAGAGAGACTTTGAGAACTGTGATGTGGTAACTGAGTCAGAGCATCTCTAACACTGCGGCTCTGTGGGATGGTCCTGGTCTGCAGTGAACAGGAAGCAGCAACCAGAAGTGGTCCAAGAAAGGAAAACCAATGAACCATAGGCAGGGTCAGGGGTCAAGGGTCATTGATGATAGTGGGGGAGGACAATCCTGTCAAGACTTGTCTGCTGGACAGAAAAATCCAGTCCACGGAGACCCAACCTCACAAATTCCAGGTGTAGAGAAGTCCAGGCCTCAACAGACAAGGGCCATTTTAATGGTAAAACTTATAAAAAATAATGGATCCAAAGACATCTGGGTTTACTGAATGTGTTACTCTTGTATGAACATAGTAATTCATAGTACATAGTAATTCAGATTCTTGGTGTTTGGGCTGCATATTTTTAGCGTGGACGCATGTTCTAAGCCTTTGCAAGGGGAGTGTAGGAGGGCAAGGTGAGCACTAACATGGTCTCCTTTAAGTCAGTGTCACTGTTATTAAAGAAGAGAGTAGTGTAAGGCCCAATCCCAATGTTCACCCTATGCACTACCCCTAGCCCTCACCCACTACCTCTTAACCCTCGAAAGGAAGCCACAAGGGGTAGGGCTTTGTAATCTTCCCTAGGAATTGGGACACCACTTGCTACATCACCGCGTAGTTTACGTTTGGGCACGCAAGCGACTGCGTAGTCCCAGCAGCAACATGGAGGCTATGGTTCATGTAAATTTCAATCGGCATGATTTTATTTTCGTATGTAACACCGTCACCCTGTTTGTACTCTGTCTGTCAATGTAAATTTTGTCAATATATAAAAAACCAACAACAACAACAAAAAAAACAAGGAGTCTACGGTCGCGATAATTTTTTTGAGGTACACGGAGAAGAATACACCATCAACGTCTGTTGTCTCTTGTGATTTTTTTGTGTTATTTTTTTCTCCGACTTCTCCACATCCTCTCGCTCTCTGGAAATCGCAGAACTTCCCCCCTCGGGAAGTCAGCATCGGAAAACCGTCGCTCTGAAGGCTAGATTCATACCCCCTACCCCTCGTTACGCCCCCTACCCCTACGTGAAAAAAGGAATTGGGACACCACTACCCTCGCGGGAACGCACAAAATGTAGGGGTAGGGTTAAAAAGTAGGGGTAGGGGGTGTATTGGGACTGGGCGTAACTGATTGGTCACTAGGTTTACAGAGCTATGCTTTTCCCTGTCTGCAATATAACAACTCCATTGGGCAACCTTAATGCGCCCTCCCTGAATTGTTTCCGAATTTCTGTGATATCAGATCTATTAGAGTAAATAGACAAATATGTAGTGGTTTTTGAATGAATGAGTAGGAAACTGATAAATGTAGTGACTTAAACACCTGCCTGTAGGAGCCAATCCTAGCTGACGTTGGGTGAGGGCGGGGAACACCCTGGACACATCGCCAAACACATCACATGACTGATGTATAGAGACATGCTAACAGTCAGGCTCACTTTCACAGGCAATTAAGATCCATCAATCACCTAACCTGTATGTCCTTGGACTGTGGGACACAGCTGGAGTACCACAGGGAACATATGCAGACCCCACACAAAAGCCTGGGGATTGAACCCAAACTTTGTTGTGAAGAAAGAGTGCTAACCGCTGGGCCACCGTTAAATAGATCATGCAAAAATCCAATATTTCTCTAAAGCTATCATTAAGAATGGATTTTTACATTTTGTATTGTTGTTAAATCAGCTCTGACAGATGCAGTCCTCTTGAAATATACTGGACACTAGTTAAATCAAGTCCAATAACTGTGGCAAATGGACAAAAAGGGCAACCAAACACAGGAAGATGATCCCAAATGTAGATACAGCCAAAAAAAAAAAAAAAAAAAAGTACAACTCCACTTTCACTCACCCTTTTGTTCTAAAGCTTTCTACCACACTCACAACGCTGGATCTGTTAAATATCTACATGTTTGTGGCAGTGAACAAACTGCTGTTGAACTGCTCTTTCCACTCTCAAGCTTAGATACAAAATGTTCTGTTTGTAAAAAGTCTTTAAGTGAGTCCCAGGAGATCAGATTGGAAGAGGTTAGAGCTGTGACTGAAAGATTGTTGCTTCAGCGCAGTTAAAAAAGAAACGTTCATGTCTTTGTTGATTTAAAAAAAAAAAACAAACAAACAAAAAAAAAAAAACAGCATCACTGACTACCTAATTTTCTGTTGTGCAGAGGGGCTTTCTCTGTCGTCAGGAGGTGCATGAAGATTTCCACAGGGCAGGAGTATGCTGCCAAAATAATCAATACCAAGAAGCTGTCAGCCAGAGGTGAGTACATGAACTGCAACGTGGGGTTAAGCTCATGTGAAGCTGCTATCACGCTATATGTTGTGTTAACTCTGTTAGTAGTGAGATGAGGCTCCTGTCTCTGTAGGACAGTATCTTTATTTAAAATGCTTCCTTTTATTTTTGCCACGTCATCCTTTAAACCAACTTCCTTTTTCTGTACTGTACATTTTTTTTCTCATGCTTACATTTTTCTTCCAGTCATGTCGGTAGTAGTAGGTTTTCAGATGCAAACCACATCTTGCTCGTCTAGCTGTGAATTCACTTTTGCTTTCACACTTTGCATTTGCTCCCACTTTTTCATGATTGCGCTCATCAAAGTGAATATCAACATGAAGGAGGCCAACGGCTCTTTTTGTGACTCATTGTCTGATATTAACCAAAGCCTCTGATTGCTGATGAGCTGCACATGACTCAGAGTTGGTATTCACATGAAAATACAAGGTAGTGAAGGCAGCATGGTGGCAGAATTACGAAAAACTCTTCTTTTGTTCATCTGGTGTCTTTCAAGCAGAGATTCACACAGATTTTTCTATTCCCCTCTCCTCTCCTTTTATGTTCTCAATATCATTATCTGCACAGCACTCACAACAGCTCTCACTGTCTGCCACTGATTGCTCCCTGCATAAGACCCTAATGGGCTGCACAACGTAGTAACACGCAAAAGGAGATGGGCTTGATGAAGCACACAGTGATGGTGAGTGGTAGCAGATGTGGCAGCTCATTGGTGAGGCAGGGGGTTTCCTCACAGTATTTATAGCTTCACAAACACAAGCAAAAGGGGGATAAAATGTGGTTTTATAAAAGAAAGATGCAACACTGACAGTGAAACAAAGATTAGAATGAGGAAAAAAAGTTACTGTCTGTTAATTTTTCCAATACACATCAAATGAATTTAGTTCATTTTTGAGATACATTTTTCAAAAATTTAGCTCATGTATGTATATGTGTGTGTGTGTGTGTGTGTGTGTGTGTGCGCGCGTGCATATATATATATATATATATACATACGTATGCATAATAAATATATATACATATATATATATATGTATATGTACTCTGTCATGGTATTGCTTGGCCTCCATATTGTTAAGGGGTATTCCACCAACAGATCTGACATTTTGAAGAATTGGAAATGAGTGGGAACCAGTGCTGTACAAACGATCTAGATTATGGAAGTGCTGCATCTCATAAACAGTGGTAATAAAATCGCTTGAACAGTTGACCCATAACGAAAGAAGCGTTAACAGCGGTCTTAAGACTAGTTATATTCAATATATAAAGCTAAAGATGAGGAGACCTGCTAACACTTCTAATCTATGCATATTTTCTTATGAAATATCATGTGTAATTTATAACACAAGTTCTTAACTTGTCTACACTTGGGGATCCCTCATCCATCTTTCGGTCCCACTGACACAATATCTCCCAAGTGAGGTAAAATAGAAGCCCAAATGACCAGTTTGTGGTTCCCAGCTGTAATCATTGGTGCTGTAATTTCAGAGGTGAGCAATGAAAAGCAAGAGAGGAGAAAGAATAGGGCAGCTGTTTATAGGAAGGGAGTCCATGATTGATTCCATGCTTGGATTGTTTTGGCCAAATGCCAACACCGAACCCAAGCCTCCCTCACCTGAAAAAGAAATTGAGAGTGAAATGGGAAGTCAACAAGAGGTGTTTTTGTGTGTGTGTGTGTGTGTGTGTGTGTGTGTGTGTGTGTGACTATATGTCACCATTGCTGCTCTAGTATTTGTACAAGGTGAAAGCTGACTTTTCAGGACAAAAGAAAAAAAAATCCAATTTGAGTTCATCCAGATTGGGTTTCTTGATCCACAGAAGTGGAGTCAAGTAAAAGCTCCAATTTATTGAAACTTTGATTTCATTTTCATAGTTTTAGCCTTGACACACAAAATGAACAATAACAGGGCCACTCTCCAGGTGTAATGCTCACACTTGGGAGCCTCGGCCCCAAATGAGCCCAAGGTATTTAGAGGAGAGAAGGAAGGTGACCTATAAACCACATGCTGGCTTCAACCCTAAATTTAATGTACATATGTGAAACAATTGGCAACCCGTGATGCCCATCAGTTGTGAACTGTTGTTTTAAAGCCTCCAGATTATAGTTATCAAATCAAATCAGATTTATTTATATAGCGCCAAATCATAACACAGTTACATCAAGACACTTTACATATAGAGCAGGTCTAGACCGAACTCTTTATGAAATTATTTAAAGAGACCCAACAGATCCCCGATGAGCAAGCACTTTGCGACAGTGGCAAGGAAAACCTCACACCGAACCAGGCTCGGGGGAGGGGGCATCTGCTTCAACCGATTGGGTTGAGAGAGGGAGAGAGGGAGAGAGAGAGAGGGAAAGTTGGTTCCATAGAAGAGGAGCCTGATGACTGAAAGATCTCTCTCCCGATTTACTCTTGGAGACTCTAGGAACCACAAGTAAACCTCCATCTAGAGAGCGGAGTGGCGTACTAGGGCAGTAAGGAACTATGAGCTCTCTGAGATACGATGGAGCTTGGCCAGTAAGAGCTTTATATGTTAAAAGAAGGATTTTAAATTCTATTCTGAAATTTTTTTCTAGTTCCCGTTAATATTCATGCAGCAGCATTCTGAATCAACTGAAGGCCTTTAAGAGATTTGTTTGGACACCCAGATAATCAGAGAAAAAGATATAAAGAAAGGAGAGGTATAATGAACTATTAGCATTTTACATTACATATACTCATACATTTTTAACTACATAAATAAAAAGACTCACTAATCAAAGAGCCCAGTAGTTTGCCAAATTAAGCTTTTAACTGAGTGTGTGTGTGTATCAGTTCAAAAAATCTGTCTTTCATTTCCCTTTCCACACATTAATACAAATAAAATTCAGCCCTAGCTTAAACATTACTTCTTATCCATAATGGACGGTGGCTGGCGTCACATTGTCCCTGCTCAGGCTCCTCAAAAGGTGATGCGTTGTCATCTGAACTTTCACCTCCCTGCTCTACTGTCTGGCCCTCCTCCAAATCATCTCCTGACAGCTCTAGTTCTGACTCTCCTTCCACAATATAAAGCAAAATCCTTTCTGCCTCACTGAGCCTTCTGCTTCCTGGAATAGGCAAAATGGGTAAAAACAGCAGGTAGTAAGTTGTCAACTACAAAGGGCACTGGATAAAAATTGTGTTACCAAATTGAAGTTAAGAGTCTCACATTGAAGGAGAAATTTAATTATTAACAACAGAAACAAAGTATCTGGGGAAAAAAAGATCACTTACCCCCCTTGGTGCCATAAAATGAGGATGCTGCAATGCCAGACATTTTGGAAAGAAAGTCCATGAGCTCTTTTAGCACCATCCCCACAATTGGGACCTCACTAGAAAGCCCAGGATGTCCTCTTGACAGTACTGCTATTCAAGTAAATAGCATATGAATGAATTGCTGAGTCTCAGGACGATAATAGAGCCCAAAAAGCTGTTTTGAAGTTTCATCAATCCATTCATCCTATATTTCCTGAAAAAAAAGAGCACTGGCTCTTCGTTTGGAATTGTCTTAAAAAAAACAACAACAAAAAAAAAACCCAACAAAAAAGCAAATCTGAAACATCTTTCTGTTCCAAAAATGGGAATTTTGCATTCATATTTAGGAATCATGATATATATGCCACTTTCTGTGGCTTCATTATTAGTTCTAATTCGTGGCTCATCACTTATTCATGTGCACAGGCTACAGAGTGGTTAAAACAATCCCACCGTTGCTGCCACTGAAATCCACGGGTCACAGCATACAACATATGTCATATTTCTTATTAATGCTGAAATGAACATGCTATCCTCAAATAAGGGGTTTTACATACCAGTGGCATTCAGCAGACAGTGGATACAAAGCATGAGGCCATCAGGCAAACACAGGCAGATGCTGTAGCGTTCTGTGAGTCTGGCTGATAGGTAATGGAGAAGGCACACTGAACTGAAGGTCACGTTCAGAGCAGGGAAACCCCGGAGTCACTGCCAGCACTACCACCACTGCTGCGTGATGAGAAATCCTAAACAGGAAGTTGCATCTCATTGGAGCCTTAATGTGGCTTTAAACTTTGGCCTCACACCAAAGGCAGTGCTGTCTGGTACAGTGTACGTTACTGCAGTTGCATTTAAAAACTTGTGAACGAATTTATCACAAGTCTAATCACATTCTCATCTGTTGGTGAGAATCTGTGTTGAGGTTCATCTATTTTGACAGTGGGAATACATCTGTCCATATGGTAGTCTCCAAATGTGTTTGTTTGTACATCAGGGATGTGATTTGATAAGATTTGTTGTACCCTATGGAGTTGTAGTGTGCTGTGATGAAAGTTTATTTGAGCCATACTGTCAGAATACATTAAAGGGAAAGCACAGCGCAAGGTCACCCCTCTATGCGGGGATATAAGAAATAGGCCATTGATATGTAGATGGGACACAGCTTGGATTGACCTGAAGTTGTGTGACTGCTTAGTTGCGCCCTCAGAACCAATGACTTTCCATTGAAGACAATGATCAAACACAAATCACAGATGAAGCCCTGACAGTTCCAAATGGCCCATGAGTCTTCACAAATCGACCATGGTCTGCCTTGTGCATAAAAAATTTCCAAATCAAAAACTAAGTGGTCGGTGTGTGCCTGTACTAAAAGGGAAGAGAAATTGGTTTGCTCCTTGCAAACTCCAACAACACTCATAGCTTTATAGTGTCATACAAATGGACTGCATATACTGAAAAGGCCATTTCTTTTCAATAATGCTTTTTGTCGTCAATGGTGAGATGATTTG
The DNA here is from genome assembly GCA_034769265.1 of Remorina albescens. Taxonomy (NCBI): domain Eukaryota; kingdom Metazoa; phylum Chordata; class Actinopteri; order Carangiformes; family Echeneidae; genus Remorina; species Remorina albescens. The sequence goes on along the minus strand of CM068495.1, from coordinate 3,544,305 downwards.
TTGTGATGTTTCTAAAAAATGATTTTTTTTTCCTGAATTGATTTTAATAACATAATAGGAAAAAGTTTACAGTACTTTTTTTTTTTTTAATGGTACATAAGTATTAGCCGTCCACCCTCATTTCAACATAAAAGCCCAAATCAAGGCACAGTTCCATAACTTGTAATCAGAACACTACCCGGATGTACTGAACTGAAAGTTTGTCTTTGCTGACAGCACAGGCCTGAATGAAGGTAAACTAGGGCAGTGGTAAAATGTGGATCTAGGGATGCTTGGACTTGATGGAGTGGAAATGATTGCTTGACAAACCCACCAGGCTGTGGAAAAGCTGGCTTTGGTTCAGAAGCCAGCTATTCTGTCGTGTGTGTATTTTTTTATTTAATTCTTTTTATTTTTTTGCTTCTGGAAAATACCCGAGGCCCCAACAGCTCACAGTGAACTCTTCATTCCCATGGAAACAAAAGAGACAGTGAACTAAATATAGTCTTTTGGGGTAATATACAGTAGGCATTTAAGTACATCACAGTCTTGTTGCTGTTAATTGCCCAAGTGCATGATTCTGACATTTCTGTACGTTTCATACAGCAGTGACGAATAATAAACTGTTTTTGGTCTGGTTTGTTTAAACTGCAGTGATGAGTTCTTGCTAGTGTTATGTTGAGGCACACAAACGTACACACTCACACACATTACATTACATGTGCAAACTATAGCTGAAAATTGTTGGGGGTTACTGCTTTTTATGTCAGCTTTAAGAGCAGCACCAGGGGTGCAATGACCTGACTGCCTGACCCCCTGCTTTGTATTGAGAATGGGTGAGCAATATCAAAAACGGACACATGCACGCATGTGTTTCTAAATAAAGCCCTCTAAGAGGTGAGATGCCGTGCCAGTGGTTGGCTTAGCAGTTGATGTCAGGGGCTCAACACAACATTTACACAGCAGCAAGCACTAGACATGAAAGAGAAGGATCAGGGGAGCTATATTGTGTGGGTGTGTGTCTGTGTGTGTCGTTTTATAAAGAGGAAAAGAGACATTACATAGACATATGGCTTATGACTTGCATCACCAGTGAGCTGATCACACAGGCTCTGTTGACACAAGCACAAGTGATGACTTTGCAGTGCCTAAGAGAATGTCCTTGTGTGTGTCACCGCTTAAAAAATTTGTCTCTTCCTGGTCATGGTGTGTCCGCTGACCCTAATTGCTTGTGTCAAAGACCCTGTTATATTGAATTTAATATTTTACACCTTAACATCATTCATTCATAAAAAAATCCCTCCATGTAGCAACAGCTGCGCAGCACATTTTAGGCAATTTGTCTTTGTCACCTTAATTGTATTATGAGCTGAACATTAATGGTAGTCACTCATGTGGTCTCTGAATTTTAATAACTTGAAAGCTGCTAAATGTCTCATGAAATAAAAAACAAATCAGATGTGTTGGCAGGTTAAATAATGATTTTAAAATGTCGCCAGGCACATAGTCTTACCTTTCAATTTATGTTTTCTCCAATATGTATGTCTAGCTTATATTTATAGGACTGATATGAAAAAGGATCAATAGTCTTGTTAGACACTTGTCTATAAAGCAAATAATTTTCAGATTTAAAATGTAGTTATCAATGGAGGCAAAGCAATTAGTCACTGAATGGACAGAAAATGTATGTCAACATTCATGCTAAGAGTGTGATTCCACTCAAAATTCAGAATGCTACTTCCACATAGATTTAGCAGAGGAAAAGGAAAGAAAGAAAGAGAGAGAGGAGATTTTCTGCTGTAGATATTCACGCCATGACAAATGCACTTCATCCAGGATGACCGTTGGACCGCCCCTCTGTTTCCCTGCCAGTAAGTGGGCATGACAGTGTCCTGTGTGTGTTCAGGGAACGGACGTATTTCAGTTGTAATTTTTTTTTCTCCCCGCCAATGCTCTCCAATTCTGTAAGTGAATTAATTTCTACATAACCATAAAATCTCATTGACTTTAACCCCTGACTGATTGAGCTGTGAGGCTTCTTACATTCCAAAGTGGAAATGCTACACGTCATATTAACTGTATTCTAGTGACTGAAGTGGATGAATATGTTTGTATATTTGCAGTCATTTATCACACACTGTCTCTTCTTGTAACTGATGCACAGCTGCTCATGATCTGCTAAAAATAGCTCATTAGACTGAGGCGAGGGAGCATGAAAAACAGAAATCAGGCTGTCATGTAATAGAGCAACTGTCAGCAGGAGTGGAGGACTCCCCAGTCCCTGGCAAAATATATATTTACATCGGTGCCCAACTAATTCCCCAATCAGTCAATCACGTGGCAAGAGAGATTTATTCCAGGCTTTCTTACTTTCAAAAATGGCAATAAATGGAATGTAATTATATCTTATTGTATTGAAAGAATTGAGGACAAGAAGTCCATCCATTCCCTGGGTACTTTGTGTGAGATAACAGTACTAACCACTGTCCCCCTTTGCTGCTCTACACAAGGAGTGAAGAGCATGTAATATTTAGAAGATGGACAGTTTGATCTTATAATTGGCTGGACCACAACAGTGACCACTGACTGCTGGTGACTGTGTTGGAGTATCCTCATTGGTTGTTGTTCTGACACAAACCATTCTCAGTACTTCTTCAACCAGAGAAATTCAACCAATGATAACGCTAGAAACTTATTGGAAAAAGTTTGGCTACTTCAAAGATGATTTCCTGCACCACCCTCTCTGTATTTACACTGTGCAGTGAAAGGCAGTGAGGTTGAGCAACAGCTTGTTAGCCAGACAGGCTGTGCTGTGTCTAAGAGACAAAAAAAATTAAATAGTCAATCAAGTCTTACTTTCTCTGACAGTGATCATTTCAGAAATAAAGATATGTGAAATAACAGCTCAGTTTTTATCTATAACTAATGTGTTGTAATGTGATTTCCTAAGATGATGTGTTAAAATCAAGATCTTAGAAGCAGCTTGGAAATGTTAACATCCTGTTTTAATGGCTCAGTGACACAGAAACACAAACACATGTATAGGAAATCATATTTACTGTGAATTCAGCTGCATTAAAATAGTCTATAGGTGAATACAGAGCGCACAAGCAAACACGATGGCTAAAACGAACCAACATTAAAGTGAATATATATATATATATGCAATGTCATCATTTGTTTACAGCAGTATGAATCTTTTCAACAAAATCCTTTATTTCACACATTGACCATAGGTGGTCTAGCATATGTAGGTTTCGACTCCGCTAGCTTCTCTTGTAAAATGTATCCCAATAAACCTGAATAATAGAGTAGCTGCCACCCTGGTGGCAGCTAATGGGGACCCAATTAAATAAACAAATAAACAAATAGTGTGTAACATGCCACAAATGGCGAAGTCCAGTGGATATCCTCCTGATGCCTGCTAACTAAGCATTAAAACTGTTTGATTGTGATGTACATTAGTGGGTGCTAATCTGATTTGTTTGCTATCACAAACTCAAAGACCACAGGAGGCGGCTCATCTATATAAGCTGCATTGTCTCTTCTCTGGTGGAATAATCACACTGGATGGCTTTCTGTGGATTAGCAGCTCAGTCTCTCACAACTCAATTCTTTGATTGAGTCAACCTGTAGAGTGAGAGAGAGAAAAGGTGTCTCTTTTTTCCCCTTTCTTTCTATGCTCATGCCATGTGAAAAATCCCACATATACTCACAACTTTGGTGTAGAAAGGATATTAGAATCAGGAAAATTAAGCCCCCTGGTTTGACTGAAACAAAGCAGACCCACTTTGCTTGTTCTGCTTTCATCTGCGAGACTGTAGCTGGTTACTGTGGTACACAGCCTAACATGAATTAATACCAATGGAAATCAATCATAGTGATAATTAAAATCCTAATAGCACGAACAAACTGGCATTTCTAATGATTTAGCATGAAACCATTTGCCTCTCGTCAGGAATATACCTTCTCTCTTTTCAGTGAGACTTAGTGTCAATATGCAGCTGTCTTGAGTCTCTGGTGGCCTCTGGATTGGATCTCTGCTGTACAATTCTCCAAGAATCATAGGGTGGGAGTAATTGCAACATAGGAGTCATATTGCTTACTCTGTCTCTACTTTCCTTAATCCCAGAACCCCTTTTACCCCTTTTTCATTGGTGTCTCTACTGAGGTGCCAGGTCCTGCTTTCACTTTGAAACGTGGAGACAAATTTGACTATTCCCAATGGGATTTACTCTAAATCCTCATTTAGCCAAGTTGGCCAGCCACTTGAGAGACAAGCTCCCTGCTTTAATTAGGGCTTCTTTGTCTGCTAGACTGAGACTGGGTGCTACAATCTAGGGACAGCATCTTCCAGTGGTGCTCTCTTCTGCCTTAATAAACCACTCTGCCTAGCTCTGAGATTACAAGGTCAGTACCTCTGTGGCTCCCTGGAAATTCAATCCTTTCCCTCATTCTCTGCCCATCTCTTATCTCCTCACTCTGTCAATGAGAAGTAAGAGGTCATTGTTCATCATGGAACTGACACCTGAACTTTGAATTTTTATGCCAGTTGCTCATTATCTGTGGAGATTACAGTAGGGTTGTCCCAAAACTCTACATGTGAATCAATCTATTCATGCAATGCTGCTCTGGTCCACAAATCTATGGCTGATAGGAACTTTTTCCATCTGCAGCATATAATCTTCAAAAGGCATCGTTCCTTTCATAATGGCAATCCTTGTCACCTCCACAGAAATGAAAAAGAACTGAGGGGAACACGTGTGTACACTTAAAAGACAATTATATTTGTAGTAGATTGATTGAAAACATCTTTGTACAATTATAGTCATCAATATAAATGAGTCCACCCAAACAAAAAAACATCCATCCCTTTTTTGGAGTTAGTTATTTCCATGTGATTCAATGGGAACTAGTGATAAACTGATATGGTTTTTTTTCAGGGCAGATACCGATACCAATTATTATTAGTCAAGGCGGCTGATAACCGATATTTGGAGCCGATATTCATTTGCAGTAAAAGGGAAAATATTTGTGTCAAAATTTTGAATAATAAAAACCCCAACACTTAACTTCATTTAAATGCCTTTAAGCATATGTTTATTAAACAGCTTATCAGGTTTGCAACATGTTAAAGGTTGTTTTTTTTTTTAAATCTTAGACAATATAAATTTTTTTTTAAAATTCTGACAAAAAGTGCCTGGGAGCTCCCAGCAGCATGTCTTATAAAGTTAAATGAAAACTTAACTAAATAGCTCCCTAAAGTTTTCTACAGTAAATAAAGTTTTCCAAAATTTCAATATAACTGAAATGTTAATCTTTCACTTATCTTTGCTTTAAGTTCAAACAAAAACAAAAAGTTCAGGGTGTTCCCAGGGTCAGCAGCATCTCTTATAAAGTTAACTGAAAATTTAAATAATTTTAATTATAAGAGATAAAATCTTCTCTTTCATTCATTCAAAAATTGCACTATATTGAAGAGGAATGTTGCAAGACTTGAGAAAGAAAATAATTTTTTCACACAAAGGAGCTCAAGGTTAAAATGAAATTTACAAAGCAATGCTAACCAGATTCGTGTTCTACCTTTTTGGATGTTTGGTCACCAGCTACGTCTCACCATAAATGTCCTCTGTATATGAATTGTGTTGCAACCAATCACACATTTTTCTGTTACTTCATATGGAGTATTCTTTTGGACAGCAATTTTGTTTGGTCATAAGATGCTGTTCAGTATCTGAATGAGAAAGTTACCGCTACTTTAACCAGCATAGACTTCCTGGCGTCAAGCACTGATAGCAGAACAAGTTCATTTTTAGAATGGGAAACATGGAAGAGCATAGAGCTGGTTGATACCAAGATGTTTGAACCCAGAGTTCTAGAGACACATGATCAGGGCGTGAGCCTTTTTTACTACAATATTTGATATGGGTTATTGCCTGGTAGAATGTGTACCATGTATTATCTGCAGCTATCTGGATTCCACCTTGTGACCCCTTTCCTTTCAGTTCCTTCTCCTTCTCTCTTTCTTATTATTGCTATGGAAATAAAGGCTTGATATTATAAATCAGGCCCAAAAAATTGGAAATTGTGTCGTACATTTAAAAAGTGTGCCAGCAGCAAAGTCAATGTGAAAGTCACTGTACTATGTACAACTTTCTCCCTCACCATGGGGGTGAGGGAGAAAGTTGACTGGGATTTGGGGAGTTGGACAACCTTGGGGGCAACTTGGAAAAGGACAGCAAGAGGTCCTGGAGAATCCCTCTGGCTGCGAACAATGTTACCTTCTTTTATAAGGCTAGTAAGCAGCAGACCTCAATAAGACCACATTTATAATTTCATTTATTAAAAAAATATAAATTTTTGTTTTGAACAGGTTTGTGTCATGGATTTTTATACACGAGGTGTGCAAGACATCAGTGAATGTAGGGAACGTTTAAAAAAAAAACTGTAGTGCTTGTTATCATGGAGGAACATGGACAGTGTGTCACATTGATCTGTTTTTAATAGGAACCCTACAGAATACTACATTGGACTCCTGCTTTGGACCTTTGTTGCATGTTCGCCTCTTCACTCACCTGTGTAAATATAGCAACTGTGCCTCAAACATGATTTAGCTGAATGTTACAGATGAATAAGCCATAGCTGTCCACGATGGTGAGGGCTTTCTTGTTTTAGTTCTTTCATGAGATTTTCTGATAGCAAAACAGAATGTTACTAAGCTTTTCCTGTTTAAACTCATTACTACCTTTGCCATTATTGGATTGTATTGCATAGTTTCACTGGAGCTCTAGACATCACAACTACACCTGTGCAGCCCTTGACTCCTGTTAATGTACTGCTATATTTGTTCAACAGGACATGATGACCAATCAGTAAATCTGGTAAAGACATGAAGCTACACAACCAATCATTTATCTAGGTCATTGAACCTCAGTGTCAATGCCATTAATCATCTTGGGACACCGACAGTTAATGATGTCCAACTCCCAATTAGCTTTTCCTATTTGTGACCCTCCATGTTAAAAGGTGCCCAAGGGTTTCTCCTTAAGTACTCAAGTACTTCACAGTTTGCTGAAGTTTCCTCATAATCTGCGGTGGCCGAGAGGTGCAAAACAACATTACAAAATCTGAAACACTTTTACAAAGCTTGAGACAAATTTACATTTTGGAAAACAAATTAACAAAACGCGAAACACTTTCACAAACGCCGAGACAAATTTACATTTCAGAAAACAAAATTAACAAAATGCGAAACACTTTTACGAAGGCTGATGCAAATTAACAAGTCTGATGCAAATACCAACACAATGGAACATTGTGTGAACAACCTTTTTTACTCTGAACAAATCCTCTGACTTGTTCACTGACTTAATTTTGGGACATTTTCAGCCTTCATTTGACAGGGACAGTGGCACTGACATGCACTAAATGTTCCATCTAGTCCTTAGTCGACGTGGCAGCCTCCTAGTCTGGACTCATTACACCCATATTAAGTTTAAGATAAAGAGTACTTTATTGATCCCACGTATGGGAAATTCGTTGTTACAGCAGCAACCACAGGTATAGAAAAAATACAAGAATAGAAACAAGGAGTAGAAGTACTAGAAAAAATATAAAGTGGCAGTGATAATGATAAAATGACGGTCAAGTAGTGGGAAAAAAAAAAAGTAATGTAAATGTATTTAGTCCAGAGTGCATAAGGTATAGACTTTGACCACTCAACCCCAAGAGTGCCTGCACACAAGTTTTTTGTTGAACTTTAGTTTAACCTACCCAATATCAGTGATCTGAGTGACAGCTGGTGTTTAATTTTTCGCACTGCCTTTCTTACGGAGATCCTTAAAGTAGCATTAGACGAGTCAGTGGTGTTGACAGGTTTTTCAGTGTGGTAGTGGGTCCTTGGAAGTACAATGGGTCTCCAATAAAATATTTAATTTTGGATATTTGAGATTAATGTATATATTCATGAACGTTCAAAGTGTATAAAATTAAATTCCCAATCTTAAAAGTTTATTGGAAAACAACTGTCACAGCAGCGCAACACACAAATAAAAATAAATAGCTTTTTTGAAGCAACATAAAGAGCACAAAAATTCCAATGAAACCAAAATGGTTTCTGTTGTAACAAAATAAATTAAAGTGCTGATTTTTAACACATAAACAAACCCCTAACTATGAAAGACAACTAAAAACTATCAACAAAATACCACCAAAATCTCGCAGTCTGAAGATCAACTAAGTGAACTGAACAAAGACATCACTGTGTATTTTTTTTTATCACAGGAGCCTCTTGCAGCATCATTGCAAGATAAATTGGTTGCACCAGCATTAAAAATCCTCAGGAGGGGATTTCTGTCATCCTTCCCAGGCCTTTGTAGAGTGTTTTGGCCATATGGTTGTTTGAGAGATTAGCAGTCTAAAGTCTCCAAGTACTTTGCAATGGCTGCTCTACCTATGTCCTTAATAGTTAGTATCTCCTTTAGTCTTTATAAAAAACATAGTCATTCAAATGATTGTCTCACTCTGCAGGTCAAGGGATGGAGGAGGTTAAACAACTTCCAGTCAGAGTTTCCTGGGTTTTGGTATATAGATGTTGCTAATACAGGTAAAGGTTTTGTATACAGGTTAGCATGAGGGACGGTGAAGGAGATGAAGTGATCTGGAGCAGTTCTGCAGGTATTTGCCAGATTCACTCAAACTATGTGGCAATCTCACTTCTCACATCAGCTTTTTTTTACAGATCATGACAGTTAATGATGCAGGTAGTGAACCTGGCCTCTGGTAGCAGGTGTACAAGTAGTTAATCGTAGTAGTTAGTAGATAGGAAGTAGTTGGTCATCCATTTTTCCATTACTGTGATAGTGATAATAAGGTGAGCACTTTTATTGATAGCATAAGAATGCAATTGAAATTACAATTTTGATTTCAATGTTGTATTTGGTTTGAAGTAAACACTGTGCTGTGGCAACAGGAGGACTCTGAAGTTTGTTTGAACCGCATGTTAGAGCTGGCATTCTGCCAGTGTGAGCCAGATAGTACATGATTTCTTATCACAAATATCCACAAGTTGTTTTTGTTTTTTTTACATGGCCTGATGATGAATACTATAATATTGACTGGCTTTTAAGTGCATCTACTTATTTATATTCCAGTCTCATTTGCTGTGAATGCCACCCTGTTTGTTTGCTTTTTTGTTTTGTTTTTTTTTGTACGTCAATCAAAAGGACATTCAGTTTCACTCGATTATTCATAGTGTATCTCCTCCAAATCAGGCCTTGTTTAAAATAAAATCCACTTTTATCCCACTTTATTTCTCTGTCTCTTCCCCCCTTCCCCTTGCCTTCTTTTTGTTTGAAATATTGGCTTTTTAATAAATAATCAAGTCTCTGGACTGTGTTTGGAGAGCAGTGGAAAACTGCCCGAACAGATGGTCACTTTGCTCTGTTGTGCTGGAAAGAGAAATGGCGGTTCCAGTTACATTCAGGGATTCCTCTGGCAGAAGACATAAAAACAACATGAGCATGGGAACATCTAAACATAAGTACACACATCAAAGATACAGAGAAAAATTGAGTGTCACAGAGATTCACGGGTTCATTCAATGGTTAGAAGTTAAGACATTTATCTGTGATTATTAAGTGACTTAATGAACTTTTATTCATGTTGGACATCAGAGATGATAATAATATACAAAGAAAGTATAAATCACACTGGTCTAAATTTACTTTGAGTAAAATGACAAATGTTGGGGCAGACGTCAATTTGTGCCTCATGTCTGCCTCTCTGGAAGGAGACTCACAGATTAGAGCAAAAGAAAACAACCCTCCCATAGGTAAAGAGGCTAAAGTTAACGTCGAGCGGACTCGATCATAACCAGGCCACAGACACGGAATCATCTCTGAGAGTGATTTTACCTTGACAAGCTACCAGGACTCCAATAAGAAAAAGTGAAAAAATAAGGTTGTGGTCCGCAGTCTTCTGATCACAATCATGTGTTTCAAATTTAGATTTCTGTTTTGAATGAGGTTAGTGTGGCTGATTCCAATGGAAGAGGCCAAGGGTTTCATGTGTTTATGTTTTGGTTAATTGGTGACTCTAAATTGTCCATTTGTGTGAGTGTGAGTGGTTGTCTGTCTTTGTCTGTCTCTGTATGATGGCCCTGCAATGGATTGGTGGCCTATCCAGGGCGTACTCTGTCCTCGCCCAATGTGAGCTGGGATTGGCTCCAGCACACCCACGACTCGGAAACAGATAAGTGTTGGAAGATGAATAAATGAATGAATTTAAAACTCAGAATTGTTCATTTTTTCCCTCACGTGGCCCTAATCATATTCTGTAAGGTCTGTTGTTTCTTGATGTGTGAATGGTGTTATTCCATGTTGTGAATGGAAATTTCTGGTCCATGTCTCGGTGTTGTCTCCCACCTATAATCCCTCTCATCTTGTTGCTTGCTTAAGTATATAAAAAAATGAAAGAGAAAAAGCAAAGGAAGGAAATATCCTCATATTTTTAGATCAGCAGGAAGATCCAGCATTATTGAATAAATTAGTATCAGTACTGATTGATTTGAATGCTTGGCCATGGCCTCTTAGCATAGCTGCTGTGTCTTAGTATTGCCTAAACCTATGTTATGGTAATGCATGATAAAGCTGATAATTCAAGACTGCTCTGATGCTGGTGTGAAATGCAGTTTTGTTCTCCTTATGTGGGAATTGCAGCCAATAAAGAATAATTGAGAATGTGTTGCACCGCTGCTGAGGTTTAACGCCTCCACTTGAGGGTGACTCACTTCTATAAATTGACTCAATGATCTACAAGAGGAGAAAAAACATAGATGTGTATGTCAGTATTCTCTTTTGCGTTGTGTATCTGGATGATACTTATACTTTTGCCGACCTGCATGCATCTAAATGCATTTAAACATACCCATTACTCCGACAGTTTGTACAGTGTGAAGAGTTTAGTTCTGTAAACTCTCCTCCACCATTGGAAAAGCTAATTATCAAAAACACTTGGTGTACATCTGCCACATCCACACATATTTAATGTTGTTCCAAGTCGCTGGTTTGTTTTGATTACACAAACTACTAGCAGTGAAAGTGCCATCAGACTACACACCACTAATGGTGATAAACAAGTTGTGTTGGAAGGAAAGTGCAGTATTTGTCTGTAGCTTGATTATATGGCTCAAATATGGGGAAAAAAAGTTCTCAAAGCTCATTTCTAACAACTAGTATGGTAGTGGGGGGTTTTGAATTTTTGTCACCACTTTTCCCATCAGTACTAGTTTATTTGTTACTAGTCTGACCAGAAGTTGCTATCATAAACAAGGGCCAAGTTTCCCTGTTCAGATGTGAATCTTGTTTTTTTGTTTTTTTGTTTTTTTTTTTAAACTAGAAGAAATTATATTTGGAGGAGACGGTAGAATTGAGGAGAGAGGGGTGGATCTCACCTGCTCTATCTTGTTGTCAGGTATATCTCTCAAAATGGTACAAATCGTCATTTTAATGATTTAAAAATCAACATCTGTTGTATTGAGGAAAGAGTCTGGAACCATAAACTCATTAAGAAAATGTTTACCAAGCTAATAGACCAAAATAGGGTAAGGGCTATTTTCCCATAGACTTCAGTGTTATGGTGGTCTATAGTGGAGATGCATTTAAAGTCAGATGTGAACAGATTAATTTCCCATTGATGATCAGATCACCAAAGAGACCAAAGACACATGTTGATGCCAGGACTATGTTAATGTATATTTCTTTCAGCATCAGACCTGTCTGCAGGGAAATGTCCATCAGCTTCAGGCTTTACCGCAGATAAATGTCTTTGACTTTCAGGCTGACCTCCCTTCTATCGTCTCCCAAAATACATTATAATTTACAAGAATCATTAGCCAACACTACATAAATGTATAATATCTTCCTCCATATTGTTGATAGGATTACATTGTAGCTAATGGAGGAACCATGCGTTGACAAAGAAGTAGACCATGTGGAATAAAAATACCTATTCTCTGTGGTACTGTTGCACTCAATGGTGAGTCCGGTGAGGTTGGAATGAATGGCTTCCTTTTCACCGTTGGTTTGGTGTGATCAAATCATTGCAGCAGTTTCCCCAGTTCTAAACACAAAAAGCAACATTTAAACTAAACCTAAAAACTGTACAAAGATTTTTAATTTATTGTTATATTTTGCCACAATATTGGTTTAAAAAAAAAAAAAATTAGCAGTGGCACACAAGCAGTTACCACGACAACAAATTTAAAATCATGTTGTAATAAATGGGTCATAAATGCACCTGATAGCTGGACAGCGTTTTAGCTCACCCAGCCCTAACTGACATGCTGAGCCGCTGAACATGGTCTATTTCAGGACAAATTGAGTGAAAATCGGCCCCGGGGCCAAATCCCACAGTAGATTTGTGTTTTTGTGTGCTTGTCTGTGTAATCCAGGGTTTATAATCCCAGTCTCATGCTGCTGTTGCTGCATCACAGCCAAAGACTGGCACACCTCCTCCTCTCCACCATTCTTGATTATGTCCTATCCTGCCTTTGTTTTCCCTCACAGTCCTACATCTGTCTAAAAGCCCTCTAGGGCAGGAGTGGTTCTGCAGACATGACAGCTGGGGGTTAGGAGGACGAAGTGGTGGTCTCTCAGTGCGAGTTTAAATCACATTTCAAACTGTGCTATCATTGTAGGTACAGATTTTCCCATTCCTTCCTTAATTTACACCACAAGTTTATCCGGACCCCAAATCAGGACATCCCTGATGTGGAACGTCCCGATTGATTTACACGTCAAGACTAGAACAATCAAAAACAATTTTGGTAGAAGGTGTGCCATTTTGGCTTAGTTCTTACAGCAGTTTGGATTCAAGTCCAACCCGTGGGCCATTGCTGCATGTCTCTCTGACACACATACACGCACTTCCCCTCAGACTGAGAGTGTGATCGCTTTCTTCTTTAATCCCATAGAAAGAATCAGATTAGACTCTGTTCTAATGTAAATTTGGCATCAGAGCACTTCCTGCTGTGTGTGTGTGTGCGTGTGTCATGAACACACACAAATTTGGGGGATCGTGCCATAAATTAATCTCTTTGAATCTATATTCCTCCTTGAAGAGGTAATCCATCAGTTAAAGTGCAAACATTACAGGGTTTTACTGAATGTGATTTGCTCGCACAATGTAGAAAACGATACATTTATTACGCACCTCTGATATCTCTAAATACTCTGTAATGTTTTATAAACCTTAGAGCAGATTAGATGGGGATTAAATTCTATGAAAATTTGTGACAGAGTTCTCATTCTCTGCAGTTGATAGTGCGAGCCAACAAGTTGTCTCATTGAACAAACTGTTTTCTCAGCTGAGGATGAGTCACGCTTGTAGCACAACCTCTTCAGCCAACAACAGAGTGAAGAGATTGTGGAAAAATGTGGCAGGTCTATCCACATCCAGTTGAAGACCTTGTTCTGGGGCAAGAAGTTTCAGTCCGACCCACTAGGTTGTTGAACGTAATAAAGACTTTGAACTCTTGCAGATCCTGCTCATTTATGTACTGACTCTTGTACATAAGCAATTTGAAATTGATACATGCAGTTAACAGCATCCTTGTTAAGTGCTTAGCAGCTGAAGTAATAACTTTGAGCCTGTCACTAGATCAAGAGTTAATGTTTTGAAACGATTTTGTATGCCTGTGTTTTGTATGCGTTCACCAGACTGGGGCGGATATAAGCAAATGGTCAATTGGTTGAATGGGGAGGGAAGGGCAAGTGTTTCTGCACCACTCAAGCAACACTACAATAAAAAACAGATCTACTCTGAATTGAGCAGTACATCTAAACCTGATATCTCAGCTGTGTTGGGTTCAAACTAACCAGTGCTCCTGCATTTGAAACTGTGAGGGGCAATGTTGTTTAATGCTGAGGCTATTCCACGCTGATCAATCCATTCCGCTATCGTAATCTTAATGAATCTGTCTTAATGCAGTGCTGTCTAGGGGTCTTCAGTGTGGGAAAGACCTCCCCTCAGTGAACAGAAAAACAGCAGTGTCAACATTGTGAAGAAATTCTTTCTGTATTTGCCCTTGGTGAAAAAGACTTCTTTTGCTAAATTATACGTTTCTGAGTGGAAAGTGGAATTTGAGTAAATCAGAGTTCTACAAGGACTTAATGGCATTCATCACAATATCAGAAATACTATTTATTATGTGTCAATAACACTTTCATTATGGATCTGTGAAGAATGTTGGTGATATCAGGGAAGCAGTGTGGGGGGTTTAGTAGGTAGTTCGATAATGCTTTTCTGCAGAGACTTGTATCATGGACATCTCTGAACGTTGTGCAGCAGACAGTTTATTATGGGTGTACCTAACAGAATGTATATACTAGGGATCGAACGATTATCGGCACCAATATTTGGCATTTTGACGTATATCGGCATCTGCCTTTTTTTTTTTTAATCCGACGACCGATAAGAGATCAATTTAAAACTGTCTTATTTTGGCTCTGATGCAGCCGTGCCTCTCTGTCTTCTGTCACTACTCTGTCTCCAGCATTGTCCCACCCACAGAACCATCTGATTGGTTACACGCAGAGCCATGGCACGGGTAACAGCCAATCAATAGTGAAAGCTGTGCATGCACAGTGCTCACACACACGGCGGAGAGGAGAAAAAGTTTTGCCGAATGGAGAAGGTTCGGAGAGCAGATATATGTTTCGAACATGGATGTATAAAGAGAACTGGATACAGCGTCGGAGGGAGGGCCCGTCCATTCCTACGGACGTTGCTCAGCGGTGCATGATGCCAAAAAAGTTCGTTTTCCAGGTGTCATGGCGGAAAATTATTTAAATTTTCAGTTAACTTTATAAGAGATGCTGCTGACCCTGGGAAAACCTTGCACTTTTTGTTTTTGTTTGAACTTAAAACAAAGATAAGTGAAAGATTAACATTTCAGTTATATTGAAATTTTGGAAAACTCTAGGGAGCTATTTATTTGTTTAAGTTTTCAGTTGAGTTTATAAGATGTGCTGCTGAGCCTGGAAGCTCCCTGCACTTTTTGTTAGAATTTTAAAACAAAGATGTCTATTGCCTAAGATAAAACAAACAAAAAAACAAAAAAAAACTTTAACATGTTGCAAATCTGATAAGCTGTTTAGTACAAATATGCTTAAAGGCATTTAAACAAAGTTAAATGTTAGAGTTTGTATTAGTCAAAATTTTGACGCCAATATTTTCCCTTTTACAGCAATGAATATCGGCTCCAAATATAAGTTATCCACCTCCTTGACTACTAATAATTGGTATCGGAATCTCCCCTGAACAAACCATATCGGTCTATCACTAGTATATACATGGTGTGCACGCCTACATAGGCATACTTTGCAGTTGACAGGGTCTAGAGACTTAAATCTGAGTGTGTTGATGTAGAGAAAGTAAATGGTGAACATGCAGTGTGTTTGTTTTTCCCATTAATGGGACTGTCATTTAAGTAACATGTACAGAACATTTGAAGCTAGAGAGTGTGACCACAGACTTGTTAAAAATATTTACTGAGGTAATAAACCATGTGAGAACTGGGGTCATGTTCATATAGACTTCAATATATTCTGACTTTTTTTTTTTTTTTTTTACAAGTAGTCACCCCCCTGATAGTCATTAGATAGAATGAAGGTTTAAAGCTCTTCAGGCAAGTCTATGTTCTATATAAAATAGTGTTATTTTCCTTTGTCCTTTAACTTCCTGCTTATTGATACCTAAGCAGCTGTTTTTAAAGTGAGATTAAATATGATGCACTCCATTGCATATCACTGTCAGTTCAGTGATGTCTGATGTGTTGCTGGCTGTTTGTGAGATTATGGGTACAGAAAGGACTGGAGATAACAGGAAAACCTGATGAAAGCCTTAAACGATGAACGGGGGATACAGCAAAGTGTAAAGCTGGAGGTAAAAGATGAAAGTGAGACATGTAAGAGTGTGTGGTTGTTGGTAAATAAAGGTCACCAGCAGGGGATGTTCTCAGAGCCATATATGCCTGGGGTTTGATAGACAGGTTGCATGCTGCCATATGTTTGCTCCATCTTTATGTGGAACACCCAGAGCAAAGTCTATAGAATGTTTACAGGATTCGTCTGCTGTGGCAGGATCAGTGATCCAGACCTGCTCAGAAATAGCAGCAGAACAGACACCAAATGTGGTGCATTTACTACAGATGTAAATATGGTTAATTTAAAGTGGGAATTATAATACCTTAAACCCTCAATGACTGCAGCCTGTAGGCAAATCGTTACAGTCAGGAATGCTTGATGTCATCAGTTTGGTCAGATAAAACGCAGCATGCAGTACCCAGCTGTTTACATTTTAAAGCAGTCCTACGGCTGCTGTTTAGGCATGTGTAGACCTGCCATGTGCATCATTCATGAGAGGATGGCAGACAGAGATTAAGGTGTGGATGGTGCAAAAACACTTCTCAGGTACTGTGGAGAAAATAACACACAGACTCAGGTGCTTGTACTATAAAATGATCAACATGGTAACAAACACTTAGTTAATGTGCAGTTTTCCTCTGAATTGTACATTAATCAGCCATAACATGATGACCACCTGCCTAATATTGTGTAGGTCCCTTTTGCTGCCAAAACAGCCCTGACCCTGGAGGTCTGGACTCCTCTAGAAGCTGGACCAAGACGTTAGCAGCAGTTCCTTTAAGACCTGAAAGTTGTGAGATGGACCCTCAATGGATCACACTTGTTCAAGATTTGGGGAATTTAGAGCTAATGCAACACCTTGAACTGGTTATAACTTTGAACTTGCCCATTTTATCTGTTCCAATATATTTAGTGTTATCTGCATGGGGATTAATTCTGTTAACAATGTTTCCAGTTCAAATGAAGTGTGTTTGCATTTTGCGATATTGCTACCTCATGGTTAGAGTCGTTGCAACAGCAGAAGAGGTTTGAGTTTGTAGTTCTTGGAGGATGTTGGTCCGTCTAATGCACCACTTTTTGCGAATACTACATCCTGGCGAATCCTGAAATTTGATTCGTAATCCCGTTTGATAGGTCCGTGAATTCTTTAAGATCCACCACTGTCACAGACTTTTTAAAAATCTGGACCATGATGCACATGATGGTCCCTGGTATTTAATATTTAGTTATGGTTTAACTTTTTGAGACTAAAAACAGCTTCGCTTTAAAAAGCAGCAGCATTGATGCAGGCTTGTTTTTGTAGCGACAAGCTAACATTGGATCTAGGAAGTCAGCTTTCTGTCATGCATCAGGGAGATTGACTGCTGATTAAATACCTAAACCACACAAGCAGTTCATATATGGAAAGTTTCTGAGGAGTCATCAACAGTACCATGATTTTGTGGCCTTTTACCTGGAAAGAATGTTGTGGATTGAGGTCTGATGCTGGGAATTGAGATCCTGGTATTTCCCAAGAATGGATGCCAAATGCTCTCCCATTGTACAGTGAACAGTAGCTGTGGAATTTTGGCAGGTCGTGCTTGTGTATCTGAAAACCATATATACTGAAATGAGGATTCCTCCTCCACCAGAGTTAGGGTTAGGAGGTTAACCCTAACCCTACTCAGAGAATAAATGTTTTGTTCTAGCTGCAGTGACCTCAGTTCAAAGCCAAACTATGGCCCTTTCCTGCAAGTTATTCCTGCTCTCTCTCCCTAACTTTCCTTTCTGTGTCTCACTGTTACTCACCATATTCACTTTCAGTGTCCTTATCAGTGGCGCATTCTTCCTCATTGAATAGTTTATATTTGTTGAGTAGTGAAAATCAACTTGTGACTCAGGTGACTCAGGTTTTTCTCACACCTCAGGATTCAGCAGAGGAGCCTTTAGGATAAAGTTGAGTTCAAACTTCATTCCTTGGCCCTACTTCTCTCTTGATTTGTTAGCTCAGTAAACATTTCTCAGTGGGTTTATGGTCTCCTTCTCTAGTTCTTCAAGACAACATGGTGTTCATTTTTTGAATGATTCTTGCACGTGGAGGAATATAGACTATAAAGCAGGGGATGCGTTGTGTGCACCATCTGACTGATTGTGTATCACACAAGCAGAATAGAGTGCAGAGCAGGTCAGATCCAGCCTGCACTCCTTTTCAGGTCCATTAGTTCATTTTCTACAGATTATCCGTTTCCAGGTCGTGGGGGTGCTGGAGCCAATCTTAGCTCACCCTGGACAGGTCACCAGTCCATCACAGGGCCAACATACAGAAATAGACAAAGACAAACCACCACTCACACTCAGACCTATGGGCAATGTAGAGTCACCAGTCAACCTAAACATACATGTCTTTGGACGTTGGAAGGAAACCGCAGGACCCGGAGGAAACCTACACAAACACTGGGAGAACATGCAAATTTCACACAGAAAGGCCCCAAGCTTCAGGGAACTGAACCCAGAACCTTCTTGCTCTGAGGCAACAGTGCTAACCACTATGTCACCGGGCTGCCTTCAGCTCCAACTTCTCCTTCAAATATATTTTCTCCTGAATGTCCAGTTGAGTCTGCCTTGCAGACATAGCACTGCTTGGTGGACTAAAAATAGAATAAAACAATGAAATTTATTTCAATACGAAGTTTTCCAAAGATTTTGTGTTGCAATTGTGAGTCAATAAGATAACAAGTATAATTCCCAAATGACATGGTGCATTTAAAATGGTCAAGTTTCTTTAACAATGATTTGCAAGAAAAACAGCCCAAATTAACAAAAGGTTATTGGTAGCACCATCATCATACATACAAGAAGCTGAATACGGTGGTGTTTTAGAACAACACAGCCTCCAATCCTTCAGACAGAGCCACATCACAACTGCAGTTATGATGCTCCCCTGCTCGGTGGAGACACCATCAAACCGTAAATAGGTCAGTATGAGTTGATATTGCTCTCTCTCTTTTTTTGAGTTGTTGCTCATTTTGCTTTATGGAAGACACTAACACCAACTGTTGTGAGCTTTCATTAACACTAATGTGCATATTTAAACTGTCACTTACGTATGTATTTCTACTGTAAGATGTGAATGTGATGATCTACAGATTTACTTTTTAGCATAATGTCCTCTATGTCTACTAGTGAGTAAGATGCCATGTTATATATATTTTTTTAGAAGTGAGTACGTCAAAATGAGTCAAATATCAAAATAACTGTTGATTAGTTTTCTGGTACATGAGAGAGTCAATGATTCCACCCTCTGAGGGACAAAGGAAATACTATGAATTTAATATAACTCAGCAAGTGAGAGAAGTATAATGTAATTTTCGAGAAGCAGAATTTAAATCTGCTATTATGTTGACAGGGGACACTTAAGGCTACCTGGATAGCATTGCTTAAACGAAAATTATGCTGTGTACTGTAAATACAAAATCTAGACTGCAAAACAACGAGTTTAAGCTTAATTGGGCTTTTACTCACTGTTATAAGTCCCAGGTGCAGGCCCTAGGACTATATAGCTAATATTATACTCAAACAAATTAATGGAAACTAGTACTAAGTTCATTACTGCTTTAGAGAGTGAATATTGTGTTTTTGGCTGAATGTGAGTTATTGAGTTAGGTTCGTTGGTACTATGTAGATAGGCACACTGTTGTATCCGCATGATTGAGTTTGCTGGCTGACCTTTGCTATTTCAAAATGAATCGATGGAAATAATTTCTATAATGAAGTGTTGATAGCTGCAGTCTTGACAACACATTTGTTACTCAATTTAGACAAAAGCTGTTCAGTGAAAGACAGAGAGGTGGAGCAGCAGCGTATTACCTAGACAGGCTATGTTCTGTGAATGACAAAACAAAGATATTCTGTCTTTCTACATTTCTCTGAGTCATTATTTTATAGCTGGCATAGCTTAAATCACTCAATCTTGAGAATCAGAAGCAGAAATAGTTTTATTGCCAGGTATGTGTAGGTTGCCCCCCCCCCCCCCCCCCCCGTGCCCATGCCCATGCCCAGATCCGGCCCCGTTGGCAAATTTGGCTGTATAAAAATATTATAAATGTGAGAAGGAGATAATTAATTGTGTTCGCAGAAGATATTAACAAGAATATTCCTCAAACAGCCAAGAATTGTCTCTGTAATGAGTCCTAATGAATTTTCAAAATCTTTATTAGTCAAAGAAAACAATCATGGATGTGATGTGAGAGAGTTACAGCAACTTAGCCAGTTGACCATTATTGACTGGGAAGGTGAGCCGTCTACAGTGCATCACTCAGGGGGATTTATTTCACAACACAGAGCTCAGGCCTTCAATATATATCATTATTTTTTCTGATCGCTAATGTCTACTAATATACAGGCCATTTTTCTGTGGCAGATCAATTGAAACTTGTGGTGTCTCAGCTAAATTAGGAGTCATAAGATCAAAGGTCTCCATGTGTGGTACCATCTGTCAATCTCCCATTAGCCACGTCAAGATGCGATGTGACTATCTTATAAAAGGAACATCATGTCACAAGGAAAATTTGAAACTTCGCTGAGAGCATGAACTCATTAAGATAACTTTTATTTAGCTAGAAAATTAATACTAAGACAGTAAATCAAGTGAGAAGTAGAGCCATTTTCACATAGACCTCAATACAATCTGATTTCTTTTAATTGACGTTGCTCGTCTCTTAGATGAAATGCAGATTGAAGGTTAAACACTGGATGCACTTTTTATTTTCACTTGTGCAGTATACAGTCTATGCTTAATACCAGAAATGTAACTCTTTTATATTTGTTGGGATTTTAAGCTACCTTTTTTATTTCTTAAGTAATCAGATGGTAAAATTCATGAAAGATATCATTAAAAAAACAAAAGAAACGTCGCTCACTGTGCATTTCATTGACCATGGAAAAAACAGCCAACACAGAAACCCAGCTGGCTCATCCCCTCCTCCAACTCTCCTACTCACAGCTGGCCTGTCCTCTTCCTGTTTACACTACATCAGTTTCATCACATGAACAACCTAAGCCATGAGCACACATGATGGATGGGTAATCTGGCTATGAGTATTAAAAACCTTTTAGAAAGCAAATCAAAGACTACAGAAATCACAAGATTCTGTGCACAGCCAAAACCAATATTACATCCATGCATACTGGAAATCCTGAATCCAGTCTGTCCTTAAATCACCACTCCTCTGAATTTCAATGTAAAGAGTTTAGTCATTTGTCTGCCAGGACTTTGTGCCACTAATGTTAAAATCTGCCCTTAAGGATTCCCTCTACTGTTACTTAACCTTGTGTTTTCATCAGAAACATTGCGATTAGTCAGAACTGAGAAATAACTCTGAGGGTTGACTGAGTGTGTAAAGTCAGTCAGGACGCTGGACTGTCTGATGTGGGATTATGATGGATGTTGCACTGACTGCTCATTATGATGCCTGAATGTGTGGCTGCTGGTGGCTGTTGGCTGCACGCTGACCTGTTATATCAGCCTCTCAACACAGTTTGACTGGCCAGGCAGAAAGTATATCTGGGGTACCATCAAGTGAAGTGAAAGCTCCTTGTTTAGAGAATATGAATGTTAGCACGTGTAGACTAGTTTGACAGTGTATATTTGTCAGCATTTTTGTCCGGGTACTCCGGTTTCCTCCCACCATCCAAAGACATGCATGTCTAGGTTAACTGGTGACTCTAAATTGTCCGTAGGTCTGAATGCGAGTGTGAGTGGTTGTTCGTCTCTGTGTGTCTTTGTGTGTTGGCCCTGTGATGGACTGGCGACCTGTCCAGGGTGTACCCCGCCCCTCACCCGGAACGTTGGCTGGGATTGGTTCCAGCACCCCCGCGACCTGGAAACGGAAAAGCGATAGAAGATGGATGGATGGATGGATGGATGGACATTATTTCAAATTTCATGTTAGCCGCTGGATGACAACATCCCTAAATCTGTCAGTGAGTCTACCTCTTTACGTTTTGTTTCTTGGTAAATTACACATTGCTCTTTTCCAGAGAGGATAAAATGCCTGTAATCCCAACTGCTAAAATGTTGTGTAATTATGAAAAGCACTGAACCTACTTGTTCACAGATGGCATTTTTAGTCCCGCACGATGGCATAGTGGTTAGCGCAGTTGCCCCACAACAAGAAGGTCATGGGTTCATTTCCCGGGCCTGGGGCCTTTCTGTGCTGAGTTTCCATGTTCTCCCCGTGCCTGTGTGGGTTTCCTCCCACCTTCGAAAGACATCATGTTTAGGTTAACTGGTGTATCTAGATTGTCCGTAGGTCCGAGTGTGAGTGTGAGTGGTTGCTTGTCTTTGTCTGTGTATGTTGACCTTGCAAAGGACTGGTGACCTGCCCAGGGTGTACCCCGCCCTCGGCCAATGTGAGCTGCGATTGGTGACATGGAAACAGATAGAAGGGTAAAAGATGAATATATGAATCTGGGTATTGAATAAATATTCTTTTAATTAAGTTCGGATATTAAGATTAAAAATGTTTTGACATAAGGTGCAATTTTAAGCCTGTCAGAGTTTCCTTTAGATTAATAAAATCTGTGCCCCAGTAACACATCTTTGTGCAGATAATGCATGTGTTGTGGAATT
This sequence comes from Remorina albescens, assembly GCA_034769265.1. Classification (NCBI taxonomy): domain Eukaryota; kingdom Metazoa; phylum Chordata; class Actinopteri; order Carangiformes; family Echeneidae; genus Remorina; species Remorina albescens. The sequence goes on along the minus strand of CM068495.1, from coordinate 3,521,790 downwards.
TTGTGGAGTTAACAGATTGATTCTACATGAATCATAACATGCTGTTTCACCCTCCAAGTGGGGTTAAACTGAACAGATCACTAATAACAAATATCTGGGTTTTCTGTTCAATACGACCTTTCATTTAAAACACATGTGTGAGACTGACCACACTTCCCCTTAGACAAGAGAACAGTTGTTCAGTCTGTAATTAGTAATTAACTGTAATTAGTTTCCCGTTATACAGTATTGTGCACATATGCATGCAGTCCTATTGCTACAGTACATGGACTGTACCATTACTGTAAGTGGCTAAAAATAACTTTAACTATACCAGAAAACCAAGTGTTAGTTTTGGCAATGCATTTATTGTAAGTTTTGCAAAATTCACACAAATAATATGAAAGGGCCAGTTAAATATGTAGGTACAATTTATTTGTCAAAACATTTTACTTTTCCTATGAAGACATATTTTATATTTTTACTTGTATAGCAGTCTCAAGTCTTACAAATCTTACATACAAACACCAAACACAGAGACAAAACTCATTCATTACTGAAGGGTTAAAGCATAATTGTTATATCCCTGCATCTGTTATAGTAAGGTTTTGGCTTAAACCAGCCCAAAATGCTCTAAAAACCAAGTCAGCTGGTTTTATCGGAATAAAATGACAAATCAACAAAATGCATGATAATTGGATATGAGAAATTTCAACAGATTGCTTCACACTTTTACAAGTGCCACAGAAATGTTAGAGCTTGTAGGTGATCTGCTTTCCAACCTCTCAGTTGTGATGAGGTTTTTGATTCCCATCACCCCCCCTCTCCTCTTCCCTCACAGTCCAAGCACACACACAGCCAGAAGCCTAGTCACATCTGCTCTTTGCTCTTGCAGCATCAGTCCATCTCTCTGTGAGCTACTCTAGTGGGTGGGCATGTTCTGTGGTTTTCCGACCTGGGTTATTTTTAGCCTCTTACATGTCACATCTCTTTTTTGGGTTTTTTTTTTTTGTCCACGCTGATGCCCTCATAATAATGTAGTACAGTAGTTGACAATCCAAGCCCAAGCACAACCCATTCAGCTGCTTTTAAAAATGTGCTTTTTGGATCTGGAGTAATTTTTTAAGTTTTCCTTGTTTTATTACATTACTTCCACTGTTAACTTTATTCCACTCCTTTTTTTTTTTTTTTTTAACCATAAATGCAACACCAGCTGTTTGATGGCTGGTATATCCCCTGTGGCTTAAAGTGTCCAGAGAGATTTGGCTACAACTGAGCCTTAGTTGCACTGTGTATCTGTTGCTGCTGAGTTTGTATCGCAGTTTCATGGGATTTGGCCTGAAAAAGCTCAGATGGAGAGAATGGAGTAGAATATGTTAAGAATTCAAAGCAGACGCACTGAAGAAAAACAGCCTAGAAGGTAATGGTTGAAGGTAGACGTGTGTAGGACAGGTCACAGGTACCATCTGAGTTAAAAAAAATTAATAAATCACCTGATAAATCAGATGTAGGTTCTTCTAGTTTAGTGTGGGTTTATGCCACCAGTGTGAGTCATGTAGTAGCTCCAAGGTAGAAGCACATTCTCCCCTCTGAGAAGGTAAATGCCCCGCCCCCCACCCCAGCCATGAGTTCTGGGAGCGTGAACCTTTTTTTGACCTTTTACTCTTTCAGCCTTGCTGGTTTTGCCATGACCTGCTTTCACCTCATTTGTTACCTGTTAAAGGAAAAACAGCAAACAAAGTGTCCCATTTACCATTATGGCTTGTTTTCATCTAAGTGGTTTTCTGTCTTTAGTTCAAGAAATTATTGTTTCAGTCAGCTTTTTTTCATTAATGTTTTAGACCAGTGGAAGGAACCTTCCTGGCAATTGTGTCTTTCCAGCTACAAACTGAAGAAAGTCTTAATTTGAAGTAGTTCTGAGCTGCGCATTGTAGAGTTGACATGCAAAGCTTGCCAGGGATGTCCAGTTTGTAGGTGGGCAGTCCAAAGGGACATATGGCTGTCACTAGGCCTAGGAAATACGGTCTGCACCCCCTATGAGGTATTACATTTAAAACAAAAGGCAGATGGGTGCCACCATGAGTCTGTTTCAGCTGGAGGCTTCTGCCTCTTGAAAGAACTTTGTCCTGCTGCTGTTGCCAAATGTTTACTCTTGGTGGGTAATATTAGGTCTCTATAAATTACTTCTTTCGAAAACATCTAGACCTGGTCTATTTGGAAAGGCCTTGAGATCATATTTCTTGTGTTGGTGCTATATAGATGCAATGAAACTGACTAAACATAATGAATTGAACTAGAGAAAGAGGTGATAGTTGAAAAGAAAAAGGGACTTGCACTAAGATAATGGTTGAAGGATGAATGTTGCCAAGACCTTATTCTATGATGAAACACTTATTTTCTTGCATGCACTTTTATGCTAGGTCATGATAAAAGTACTAAGATTACCATTTAAATTGTAATTATCACTATACATGTGGTTAATTTTCTCACATTATGTACTATAACATGAACTAGGAACAGCTTAGATACATGCATGAAAAGCAGTGTGGGTCAAAATAGCCTAGTACAGTACAGTCAGGTTTTTTTTAAGTGAGAAAAGACTAGTCAAACCACATCCAGTAGTGGTCAGGGCCACACGTGGCCACATCCACGTTCTTTTAGTAGTGAGAAGACAATTGTCCTGGGCAACATAAAAAGGGCCCTACTCTGCTGAATTCGTGTAACTCAGCTCAAATGGCTGAAAATAAATCATTGTGGAGTATTATTAGAGCCTTGTTTGCAGAGCAATGACTAACATACATGGACAACAGACTGAGCATTAAGAAGGGAGGCAGTGAGGTCTGAAGACACAGCAACCAGACATCAGAAGACACAAGTTCATCACATCGACACATCACTATCCATGTTATCATCTGACAGTTGATGCATTTGCTCAGTGTGTTCTCTTATTTTGACCTCGACTTGACTCATACTGCCCTCTCTCCATCAGCTAATGCATAGACATATGCACACAAAGATGGACATATGGAGAATCACATAGCTACAGCTAATTGCATTTTGACAGCAGCCTCTTACAACAGTCTTTCCAATTACACCTACATGTAAGAGTCTCCAGTGCATCTCCCACTCCACCAGTGGTGAATGATGATTATGATTGCTAATGATAATGATGATGATTGTCAGCTCAAGTGGCAGAATTGAACTGTGTGTTAGACCCACTACCACCTGTGGGGCTGCACAGTAAGGATTGGCACATGGCTTGTTCAGATCCCTCAAGTTATTATGGTATTCATGAGCTGGGGTCCGTTTCACAAAGCAGGTTCAACAAACTCTGAGTCTAACCCTGAACTCTGAGTTGATCTACTCTGAGATAGGAAACTCCGAATTTTCGGTTCCAGAACAGCAGATTTGAGTTAGTTTGATCAACTTGGAGTTAAGCGCGTGCACCACAACTATAAAAAGACAGTATCAATGGAGCCCTGATTTGACGAGTCACCATGGCAACAGGGAAGAGGAGGGCCGCATTTTCACCTCAATAGAATTAGACATTTTAATGCGCTCATATGGCGAGTTTGAACATGTTTTTAGAAAGAAGTGCAACACCGCTGCAGCTGCAAAAGACAGTCAACAGTACTGGTTTAATGGTAAAGCTACAGGGCTGAGGCTCAGGAGTGGATAGAAAGAGAGAACAGAAACAGGATAGGGAAGACAGGAGGGGGGGTACAAAAACAACAACAACAGCAACAGCAGCAACACTATTAACATGGGGGAGACGGGGGGGCATACAGAAACGGCAACAACAACAACATCATCAACATAAACAGTCAGAGCATTGGTCGCAGGATTTTCCACATAATCTGAGTTGTGCACCTTTGTATGTGTGTGTGCCCCTGGTTGCTCCGGTATATGTGTGTATATGTATGTTACGGTTTGTCATTTGATGCTGTGGGTCGCTGACTGTAGCTAATGTGTGGGGCCGGTACAACACGCCCCTGGCCCAGGATAGCAGGCAGGTCAGGACCGAGCCACCAGGGCACCCAGCAACCCCCAGAACACAGGGAGCCACAGGCCACCCCCCCCCTCAGGAGACAGCCCCAGGTCCAACCCATGAAAAGACACGCAGGAAAACATGGGAGCTGCAACCCCCACCATGGAGGCAGCCCATGGGGAGACAAGGGAACCAAAGGACCCCAGGCCCGTTGGGTGCACCCCACACAGCATGGGCTAAGCCCAGGGGCACAGAGGCCCCCCGGCCAGAGACCTGGCCAGGCCCCCAGCAAGGGCCCTGCCACACACCGGCGAGGCCGACGCCCACCCACACCCCACGCCCAGACAGGGCGAGCTGCAGCCCACCACAGCGACCAGGCCCACCGCTCCTGGACAGAGCTGCCAACCCTCCTCTAGGGGCCAAGCTGTCCTAAGGAGCGGCCAGGGTACCCCAGGCCCAATAAGACTGCCAGCCGGGGTCCCACCGCACGAGGCAAAGCCCGCAACCAACCCCAGCCCAACCACCATGTTGGGAGGCAGACCGCCCCCCACCCCGAGACACTGAACGGACCCCCATCCGCCAGGCCTCAGAGCCCCAGCCCAACACTGGTGAAGTCGGCAACAGGGGACACAAAGGCCCCGCCCCAGCCGCCTCCCCCATCCCAACATGGGTGCAGGGTGCGTGTTGTGTGGGAGTGTAGATGTGATGGTGTGGATGCCTAGGGTGTAATTGAAATTGAGGGAGGTAGACATGGCATGGGAGCCCTGCCATTTGCAGGCGGCAGTGTCCCACCCTGCACTCCCCCAAGCCCTTGATATCTACGTTGTGATTAAAATTGGGAGGTCCAGCCCCTCAAGGCCTAGTGCCACATAAGGTGGGGTGTGAAGGGATGGAGAGGCGAGGAGAGGGCGAGGCATGGGCCAGTCCCGCAGGGGGCCAGCTTCCAGACCGGCCCCTCTGGCCATCCCCGCCACCGCTCACAACAAGCTCAACTGATTCTGGGGCCGAACCGGAGCAACCAGGGGCACCGCACAGAGACCCGAAGAGAGGGCCCACCACTCCGCCACATGGGGGCGGGGAGGACCCAGGTCCACCATGCACGGCCGGTCCCCCAATTGGCGGCCCATGGCCAGGGCCCCCAGCCCAGTCTGTGCCGAGGAGGCTGGCCCCCGCCCAACCCTCCCATTGTCCAGGCCTCCCTCCCAACTGCCTCTAACCCCCCTGCTTAGGTTCTTCTTGGATTTCCAATTAATCAGGATGGTCTTTTTTGCGATGCTTAGGGCAGTAAGGAGCATGCAGGATTTGTTTACTTCCATACTGATATTAGTGAGGTCGCTTAGCAGACAAAATGAGGGAGATGTAGGGATGGGGTAACCTAGCCACCATGATAAATCTTCGCTAACCCTCTTCCAGAAGTTGTTGACAGGTGTACAAAGCCAAAGAGCATGCAGATAGCAATCTGGTGAGCCAGTCGTGCAGTTCGGACAAACCTTTGTTTGTGTGAGGCCCATCTTGAACATCCTTTGTCCTGTATAGTGTGTTCTGTGTAGAACCTTGTAATTTATTAATTGTAGGTTGCTATTTTGAGTCATATTGAACGTGTTGGAACAGATTTTTACACAAAAGTTAGGGTCTGGGTTGATCGACAGATCTTTCTCCCATTTGGAAGCAGGAACAGAGATTGTTAGATCTGTTGGAGATAGTATCAAATTAATTTTAGACAGTAGTTTAGGCAGTGAAAGCTGGAGAAACTCTGTTATTCTGGGTGGAAGCTCTAAATCTAATTACCTAAGGTCAAACCGTGCCTGAATTATAGATTGGAGCTGAAGATGTTCCAGAAATTTGTTTTTGTTCATACCATATTTTGGTATGATTTCATTAAATTGTATGAATTTGTTGTCTTGTAAGATATGCTTTAAATGTTGTATCCCTTTATCAACCCATGCTGAGAAATGTAAGGATTGATTTGTGAAGGTGTTGCTGATGCTAATACACTTGAAACATCTGTGTCCCTTGATAGTAGGACTGATAAAGGGCAGATCAGAGATTTGGATTTCTTTGCAAAATTTTGTTCAATATCGAGCCACGCTTGGTCTAACGAGTTTGGCTTAATACATTTTAGTATATATTGTAATCTATTGGCCAAGTAGTAATTGTAAAAGTTTGGTAATTCCAAACCACCATGGTGTTTACTCGTTTGTAAAGCTTTCCAAAGAAATTTGGAGATGTTGGAGTCAAGTGATTTGAACCAAGTCGGGGGGGTTGGGTTGGAACCATCGAAAAAACAGTTAATTTTTGGCAAGATCATCATTTTCACTGTTGCTACTCTTCCCATAAGTGATATGGGTAGTGTCCTCCACCAGGTGAGGTCGTCCTCTATTTCTTTAATTAGGATGGCCGTTTAGCCGTGTCAGGTCAGAAAGTTTGGCGGGGATGTTGATACTTAGATATCTAATGTTTCCTGGCCGTAGTGGGGCGGTTGACGTACTCTGGAAATCTGAGTTTATGGGTTGGACAGTCGATTTGCTCAAATTAATAGAGTAGTCAGAGATGGTTGAGAATTTGTCGATGAATGCTGTTGTTTCCGAGAGAGACGTTTGTGCATTTCGTAGGAAAAGTAATACATCATCAGCATAAAGACTTATTTTATGGTTCACATTTGCTGAGTTAATTCCATTAATATTTTGGTTTTGCTGAACTGCAGCTGCGAGTGTCTTTATAAATACAGCAAAAAGGGAGGGAGAAAGTGGACTACCCTGCCTGGTTCCCTCTGGAAAGAGAAGCTTGGAGAAGTTTGATCATTTGTTCTGACATAAGCACTGGGAGAGCTATACAGTATTTTGATCCAGTTCATAAAGTTAACTCCGAACCTGAACTTTTGTAATGTGGTGAAAAGGAAATTCCAATTTACCCTGTCGAATGCTTTTTCTGCATCTAGGGAGACTATTGTGGCATCTTTGCTCTGACTGTTACAAGAGTTTATCAGGTTGATAAGTCTGCGAGTGTTGTTGGTAGAGTGTTGGCCTGTAATAAACCCCAGTTTGGTCGGGATGTATTATGTGAGGTGTTACTTTTTCAAGTCTTCTAGCTAGCACCATGCAAATAATTATATAATAATATCTACATTTATAAGTGATATTGGACAATAGCTTGATGGGAGTGCAAGGTCTTTGTCAGATTTAAGGAGAAGGCTAATATTTTCAGAGTTGATATTGGGTGGAAGGGTCGAGGTTTCCTGCATTTCAGTTAACATCCTGTAAAATATTGGTGCAAGCTCTGGCCAGAACTCTGTAGAATTTTGTAGGGAAACCATCTGGTCCTAGGGCTTTCTTGTTTGGCATATGTTTGAGGGCTTCTTGGAGTTCCTCAGTCGAAATAGGTGACTCCAGAGCCATTACTTGGTCTTGATTTAATTTTGGCAAGTCAACTGTGTGCTCAGAAAAGTTTAAATACTGGATTTGGAGGGGTTCATCTCAGACGAATAAAGTTTTTTATAGAATTCCCTAAAAATGTGATTTATTTCTTCTGGGTCAGAGGTTATTTTCCCAGTGGAGTTCTTTATTGATGATATTGTTGCTCTTTCTTTGTTCTGTTTTAGTTGGTTTGCTAGAAATCTGCTGGATTTATTGCTATGTTCAAAGTTCTCCAAGCGTAATCTCTGCAGTTGGAATTGTATTTTGATGTTGAGTAATTCATTTAGTTTTAGTTTTAATTCCCTTTAGTTCTGTCAGTAGATGTTCCTCTTGGGACGCAGCATTAGTTGTCTCCAAAGCTTAAATTCTTTTTGTTTAATTCTGTTTCGAGAGCTCTCTCCTGTTTTTTCCTATATGAAGAATAAGATATTATTTTGCCTTGCATGACTGCTTTTGCTGCCTGCCATAGGACGCAGGCTGAGATATCAGGCTGGTCATTTATTTCACAGAATATTGTCCATTCCTCCTTAAAGAATTTAATAAAGTTAATAAAGTCCTTGAGCAATGATGTATTAAATGTCCATTGTTTAGAAGGTGGTGTTTTAGTGTTTTTTTTTTTTTTTTGTGAGTGTCAGAGTGACTGGTGCGTGGTCGCTGATGGCAATGGGGTGAATCTTGGTGTCAGACACATCCTTCATAATTGAATTACTAATTAAAAAGTGGTCTAAATAGGAATAAGAGTGGCGGACTGGCGAGTAGTAGGTGTATTCCTTCAGCGTGAGGTGACGTGAGCGCCAAGCATCGCAAAGACCAAAATCACTCATATACTGCTTTATTATCTCAGATGATTGGCAGTTGCGTTGACTAACTGTCCTACTGGTTCTGTCCACTTGTGGGTTGAATACCAGGTTGAAGTCCTCTCCTACTATAAGTGCTATGTCTGAGTGGGCCGAAAGTGCTGTGAAGAAGCTGTGGAAGAAGGAGGGGTCATCAACATTTGGACCATATATATTGGCAATACATACCTCAGTGTTGTGTGTGGATATGCTAACTATTATAAAACTATCTTCTGGGTCTACAATAGTGTTCTTACAAGTAAACCTAATGTTTTTGTTAATTAAAATGGCTACGCCTCTTTGTTTGGTGTTATAACTTGCTGTGTATGTGTACGGAAACTGTGATGAGCTTAATATATGATATCCTGCTTTGGGAAGATGGGTTTCCTGTAGTAAGACAATGTCTGCTTGTAAATTGTGTAGGTGTGTTAACATTTTTAGCTGTTTTTCACATGAGCCGATTCCGTGCACATTCCAAGTGACAAACTGTAATTTGTTCATATCTAAACTAATCTACTTAGTGTAAATTGTCATAAGTGGGTGAATGAATGAGTGCACCTGTGTTTGTGTGTGTGTGTGTGTGTGTTTGTGTGTGTGGGTGTGGGTGGGTGTGTGTGTGTGTGGGTGTGTGTGTGTGTGTGTGTGGGTGTGGGTGTGTGTGTGTGGGTGTGGGTGGGTGGGTGGGTGGGTGTGTGTGTGTGGGTGTGGGTGGGTGGGTGGGTGGGTGTGTGCGTGTGGGTGTGGGTGTGGGTGTGCGTGTGTGTGTGTGCATGTGTATGTGTATGTGTATGTGTGCATGTGTTTGTGTGCGGCGGTGCCGGAGAGGAAGAGAGTGCATGTGTGTGGCCAATATAACTGCATATTGTATAATTGCACTGCAAACCATATAAACATCACATTCATTAAGTATAACACAAAACAACAGGAAAAACAACGGGGTGACATACATACACATTTTCTGTGGGTGAGAACAGCATGTTGTACAGCATGCAATGTGTGTTCGTATATTTTTACATGATTGACACAGGCGTGAAAGAAAGAATGAATGATAGAAATTGATGTTACCTTCTTCCATTACCTTAACCATACTATTACCATACCCGGGTGAATCCGATGAGCCTCGGGAGGAAAGAAGAGACGCGCTTTAATAGAGCCAAGGAGTGATCTCCAGATCCCGGAACAGCTGGCCGTTGACATATAGCTTGTCCGCAGCGATGACAGCACGGGATCCTCCATCAATGAACTTTCTCCTGACAGGGAACAGGCGTTTGCGGCGCTCCAGCATCTCCTTGGGGAATTGATCGTTCATGCTGAAGTCCGTTTCTCTCAGCTCCCTGCCCCAGCTCTTCACCACCGCCTTCTGCTTGAAGTGTTCAAACTTCGCAATGATGGGCCTAGGGCGCCTGTTGTCAGGTCTCTTCCCTCCAAAGCGATGCACCCTGTGGAAGGCGATGTTCTTCACGGTCTCAGTCGGAAGTTTCTGTTGTTTCTGGAGGAAGTCTTTGATGGACATCTCTGGGTCTTCCTCCGCGTGCTCTGGTATGCCGGAAAATACCAGGTTGTCCCACATACTCTGAGCCTGGATGTCGAGGATAGCCTCTTTCATCTGCTTGCTCTCTGCCGTGATCTTCGTCACCCCCTCGGTAAGTGATTTAATTGAGGTTTTAAGGACTTGGTTTTCCACAGCCAGTGAAGCCACCTGTTGCTGGCTGAACTCCAGAGACTCACCGAGAGCCTGGAACTCTTTGTGGAGCATTTCCACTAGGGCTGGTCTGGCACTGAAGCTTGTTTCCTGTCGATTGATTCCAGGATGTCCCCGAAGTCCTTATCGGGTGATGAGTGTGCACTGGGCGGTCGGCTTCTTTTAGAAGATGGGGTTGCCGGGCTTCTCCATGACGAGTCGGTGGTAGCACTCATCAACGTACTCCTGCAGGCTTTCCACGGTTTCTTTTTCTAGATTTTCTTGATGAGGATTGTTGGTGGATGAAAGAAGTAAATGTTTTTATCGTAGTTCTATGGACAGACTGTGTAGATTGGCGTTTAAAGGTGAGCTTGTTGGGTTACGTTCAGGTGTGTGCCGCCATGTTGAATCATGCACAGGTCTGACGTTCACTGAGCCATGCCCCCCTCACTTCCTGCAAACATCTAGTCTAACTAGTCTACTTGACTAGTTTTAACATGTTGGTGAACCTGCACTGTGATGGGGCTTTCCATGTCACTTTGCCTGAACATCTCTATACACACCTGAGTAGCCAAGTGTAGCTACTTACAGGTTTTGGGCAAGTTACGTTAACAAAGTTAGTTACTTGAGATCTGCCATTCCAGACCAAGGTTTATTGATTATTAGCAACATTAGCTCAAACAGGTTATGCTGTGTTGAGCAGCAGGCTTAGCGTCTGTTAACATTGCAATTCAAATATGGACGAGAGAAAAGTGTTACAATGAAAAGAATGTTGAAAGAGTGTTTTTGCACTTTCCCTTTAGTTGTTAGTTAAATAATGTGAAGATATCCTGATAATGTGTTTTCTCTGAGATGAGCTTGTGACCGTAATGACTGTGTAGGCCCAATGAAGATTTTTTTTTTTTTTTTACGTGACTCGAGCTGCAGACCATGGATGAGGAACCAGATGTGCTGCTTTACAGGACTGTGGAGGCATCTTATTTGATTAGTTGGCTGCATTGAAAATAGCTGCTGTCCTGGTTTTGCAGGGCCTGATGACGATGTTCGGGAGCTCATCTGGGTTTTCTAAATGGGCCAGCTCCACAGTGAATCCCACCAAGGTTTTGGATTCATGATTGAGAAACATTGAGGGGTCAAAATGCTTTTTGTGCTGTGGTGTAGCAGAGTGGTGTGTGAACCCTACAAGCTTTGCTTTTGGCATATGATTGAAGACTTAATATAACCAATACACAGTTTGTGTATGAACATCTGACTCCTGACGGCAAAACACTTTGTTTTAACATGATATATTATCTTAGTAGTGTTATAGCCTGTTTAAGAACATTCATTCATTCATCTTCAAAACCGCTTATCTGTTTCCGGGTAGCAGGGGGTCCCAATCCCAGCTCACATTGGGCAAGTGCGGGGTAAGCCCTGGACAGTTCGCCAGTCCATCACAGGGCCAACACACAGAGACAGACAGAGACAAACAACCACTCACACTCACACTCAGACCTACGGACAATTTAGAACCACCAATTAACCTAAACGTGATGTCTTTGGATGGTGGGAGGAAAAAGGAGTACCCAGAGGAAACCCATGCAGGCACGGGGAGAACATGCAAACTCTGCACAGAAAGGCCCCAAGCCAGGGACCTGAACCCACAACCTTCTTAAAATGGAGAACATGTCTGAGTAAAAAAAGAACAGAGAAACTGAAACTAAGTTTTTGTTTCAGAATTATTTTTAGCCAGTGTAGTACTTGAATCATGTTATCTCATTGACTGTCAAATATGGATATTACCCAATCTACATATCATTTTAGAAGATCAATTAATGTCTATACGATTGATAACAGCTCTCATCTATGTCTAACTGATTTCAGAGTAGATCTGTCCATGCAGACAGTGTTCACATTATGTGTACTCAATCCACACTAATCCAGAGAGAGAGTGTTGATCTAACGCTTATCAGAAACTCGTGGATTCAATCCATGACACCTCTAGTCTTCGTGTCGAAGTGTCCTTGGGAAACATACTGAACCCTAAATTGCCTTTGGTGAAACTCTGATAAATGTTAGGTTGTTGTGTATGGTAGAAGTGCTCTATGAGTAGCATTAGAATAGGTGAATGTGGGTTACATTGGAAAGCTCTTTGAATGCATCTGAAATTGTATTGTTAAGTGGACTGCTTTTCTGCTCTTAGCTGACACTAAAAGTCATGGAGCACCTTTTTGACTCACCTGCTGAGTCCTTACATCAGTGGCCAGGGTTTGAATCTTGCTTGCAATGTTTGCTGCATGTCATCCCCTCTCTGTCCCCAGGCTTTCCTTTCTCTCTCTTGCTGCCAAATTTGCAATTAAGTATATAAAATAAAATAATATATCCAGCGATACCTGCATGAAGGACAAGTATTGTCATTGATTTAAATGAAAGAATTAAGCCACTTTTGTTCTGCTTTACTTGGGAATCAAACCCAGGTCTGACAGGTTGTCATTAAATATGTATTGAGATTTAGCATATCAGTAATGCACAAACCTCATAAATCATGAAGCTACTCTCCCCACATGAAATTACATAAACTGGTTTAATAATTAATAATAATAAAAATAAAAATCCAATAAGAATGTGGCTCTATGTTACTTGGTATTAGATTGTCCACCTGTACTACAATATCAATTAGAATGTGAACCACATGTTTTCTTGTGTGTCAGAATCTGTTTTATGTGTGCTACTTCACAATGTAGCTGCTGGAAATATTTGGCTTCAAAACCCAGACATTCTTCTTACCATTGGTGGGGAAGCAAGGCCAGTGTCTGTGGTTGGAGCTGCTGAGCGAGGCACTCTCATGCTGTAAATCCTGTTATGTCACAGATTAGCAGCGTGCCGGGGGTGGGGGGGTTAAGTTTCACCTGTTGACCGCTAAGATTAAGGCCCCTGTAAAAGCGCATCCCATTGGTCCAATTAGGATTAGAGGCCTTTAAACCGAGGTGCAAAACTGGGGATGGTGTCATGACATCTGGTTGGAACCAAGAAAGGTTATCAAATCGAATCAAATCCGATTTATTTATATAGTGCCAAATCATAACAAAGTTACATCAAGGCACTTTACATATAGCAGGTCTAGACCAAACTCTTTATAAAATGATTTAAAGAGACCCAACAGATCCCCCCATGAGCAAGAACTTGGGGGGGAGAGAGAGAGTGAGAGAGAGAATCTAGGCCTATAGCAGCATACAGTAGACAAAGACTAAATTAACTTTTACTCTTGGAGACTCTAGGAACCACAAGTAAACCTCCATCTAGAGAGCGGAGTGGCCTACTAGGACAGTAAGGAACTATGAGCTCTCTGAGGTATGATGGAGCTTGGCCATTAAGAGCTTTATATGTTAAAAGAAGGATTTTAAATACTATTTACTGGCAGCCAATGAAGAGCAGCTAAAACAGGAGAGATGTGATCCCTTTTTCTACTTCCTGTTAATATTCGTGCAGCAGCATTCTGAATAAACTGAAGGCCTTTCAGAGATTTGTTTGGACATCCAGATAATAACGAGTTACAGTAGTCCAGCCTAGAAGTTACGAATGCATGGACTAGTTTTTCTGCATCCTCTTGAGAGAGGATGTTTCTGATTTTCCTAATGTTTCACAGGTGGAAGAAAGCTGCCCTACTGACTTGGTTTATGTGAGGGACAAAGGACATGTCCTGGTCAAAAGTTACTCCAAGATTTCTTACAGTGGAGCTGGAAGCCAAAGTAATGCCATCCAGACCGATTAGATGATCAGATAGGGTTTCTCTAAGGTGCTTAGGGCCGAGTACAATAACTTCAGTTTTGTCAGAATTTAGAAGTAAAAAATTATGGGTCATCCAGACTTTTATGTCTTCAAGACATGTCTGCAGTCTGACTATCTGACTAACTTCTTTCGGCTTCATTGATAAATACAACTGAGTGTCATCTGCTTAGCAGTGAAAATTAATGTTGTGTTTCCTGATGATGTTGCCTAAAGGAAGCAGATATAGAGTGAAGAGGACTGGTCCAAGTACCGAGCCCTGTGGAACTCCATAATTTGCTATAGTGCGTGAGGAAGAGCTATTGTTAACATGTACAAACTGATGTCTGTCTGATAAATAGGATTTGAACCACCTTAGTGCAATTCATTTAATAACAATTTCATGTTCCAGTCTCTGTAAGTATGGAGGCTGATCCATTGTCTGAAGCCATTAAAATATCATTGGAGACTTTAACCAGGTTTGATATGGGTCTATAATTGGCCATCTGGATCAAGATTTCGCTTTTTAAGTTGGGGTTTGATGACTGCGGTCTTAAGAGTCTGGGGTACATAACCCAAAGATAACGTCAAATTAATCAGGTCTAGGATGAAGGGCTCAATTAAGTAGAAAATCTCTTTAAAGAGGCTGGTCAGTACTGGGTCTAATAGATGATGATGATGAAATTATAGAAGCTAGCTCTGAGAGGTTCAGAGATGAGAATGACTCCAGATGCAAAATAGGCGTTGAGGTTGATTCATGAGTTGCTGTATTCAGTAGAAGATTATTGTCTAATGTAGGTAAGAGCTGATGAATTCTGTCTCTGAGTGTTATAATTTTATCTGTAAAAAAGCCCATAAAATCATCACTGCTGAGAGCTAAGGGGATCACTGGTTCAATTGAACTATGACTCTCTGTCAGCCTGGCTACAGTGCTGAAGAGAAACCTGAAGTTGTTCTTGTTTTCTTCTGTTAGTGCTGAGTAATATGAGCTTCTGGCACTGCACAGAGCTTTTTTTATACATTTTTCAGCTTTCTTTCCAGGCTCGGTGAGACTCTTCCGAGTTGCTGGAACGCCAACTTCTTTCTAATTTCCTCGACGTCTGCTTTAAGGCACAAATTTGAGAATTATACCACGGAGCCAGCCTCCTCTGTTTTATTACTTTCTTTTTGAGAGGGGCAGCATCATCACGATTTGAACACAGTGTGGCCATAGTGCTAATCACAAGGTCATCAACCTGTGTATGGGAGAAATCCTCAATTGAATTTAGATATGGCATTGCTGCAAATGATGACTGAATGTTCTCTTTAAATTTAGCCACAGCATCTTCAGATAAACATCTTCTGTAGCCAAATTTATTCCCCGATGCTGTGTAGTCAGTTACAGTAAACTCAAATGTAATGAGGTAATGGTCAGTCAAAAGAGAGTTTTGAGGAAAGATTGTTAACTTGTCAATTTCAATGCCATATGTTAGAACAAGATCAAGGATATGATTGAAGCAGTGAGTGGGTTCACTCACATGCTGGGAGAAGCCAATTGAGTTTAGTAATGAAAGAAACCCAGAACTAAGGCTGTCACTTTCTACATCTACATGAATAATTAAATCTCCCAGTATAATGATTTTATCTGTACTGAGTACTAACTCTGATAGCCTGATTACCTACAGCCAGATTTTGGTCCAGGGTTGATTAATAAGCTTGACTGAAATATCGCAGCCACCCCCCCTCCTCGACCTGTGGTACGAGGGACATGAAAATTAACATGAGTGGGGGGTGTAGCTTCATTAATACTAACATACTCATCCTGCTGCAGCCAGGTTTCAGTTATACAAAATAAATCAATACGATGATCAGCTATG
This sequence comes from Remorina albescens, assembly GCA_034769265.1. Lineage (NCBI taxonomy): Eukaryota > Metazoa > Chordata > Actinopteri > Carangiformes > Echeneidae > Remorina > Remorina albescens. Next base: position 3,506,293 of record CM068495.1, on the reverse strand, counting down.
AGATCACTGACTAATAGAGATTTTGATGATAGTGATCAAATATTCAACAGTCCACATTTAACTGCAGTATTATTTGAGACCGAATTTGTGGCTGTTTTGATTTCAGTTAAGTTTTTGTTTTTAGCTCCTCTTCTGTTTAATTTAGGTTTAGTAACATTTCTAAATTTATGTGGTCGGGGGACAGACACAGTTTCTATAGACCTAGACATAGACAGAGACTGTATTCTATTCTCGGCAGGGAACTGCTCTGACTAAGGCGCAGAGGTATGGAGTCAGAACAGTCTCATAATGAATGAACTGTCGCAGGGCTTTTCACGAATGCACATGCTTTGTTTCGTAGTCGCATTTCGGGCCCACGAATGCACATGCTTTGTTTTGTAGTTGTATTTCGGACTTCACAAATGTAATTTTGAGGCACACTTGTAATATAAATTACAAGTCACGGAGCATACGAATTGCTGAATGTGCATTTATGAAATCTGTATGTTGAATTTTGAGACTTCCCTGACATTGCGGGTCAACCAACGTCACAATTGGCTGATAAAGCTGTCAATCAAATGTATGTTTCTGACTGACAGATTCATCAGCCATTGTGTTTGCTTTCAGCCAATCGCATGGAGAGATTTAATCAACCTCAACCTGTCAGTAACATTTTTCTGACTATCCCCTCGTTGTAAATCATGCAGTGTCATTGAATTAGTTGAAGTGTTCTGCTTAGCCAAGTTAAATGTTTGAATGAACATAAACTATGTGACCGTATGTTACATTCCGCCTTTGCAAAAAGTGTTGTTTATTGTTGCCATAACGATGACGGTCGCCAATGGTTTAAGTGTGGAGAAATGTAAGGGGCCATATGATTGGCTGAAAGCAAACACACCTGCTTGGCTAACGAATCTGTCAATCAGAAACATACATTTGATTGACAGCTTTATCAGCTAATGGTGATGTTGGTTGACCTTCGACATCAGGGCAGTTTCAAAATTCAACGTACAGATTTCGTAAATGCACATTCAGCAATTCGTATGCTCTGTGAATTTATATTACAAGTGTGCCTCAAAATTACATTTTCAAAGGTTTTAGCTTGGAAGAAGGTTGGACTCACTGATTATTGGACAACCAAATCCTAAATTGACAAAGGAGGAATTTGAAAGGTGCGTCAAACCACTTCTTAATTTGTCAGCACAGGAATGTGACCCATTAACAGCGTACAGATAACTGTAATGTTATTTTGACTTAAGAACTACATTTCATCTTCATCATATTTGACAGTGCAAAACTTTGCATAAGCAGGTGGTACCATGCTTATTTCAACAGATACTGTTTCAGATAGGAAAAAACTGAAGTGATGAACAACCTCTGCCTCCTCCACCCCAAACTCTACATATACAACTCTCTCCTTCCTTGTAGGCACATTGCAATACTGCATATCTTAATTGAACTCATGAATTGCTGCATTATTAACAATTTTATAGATTAGATCGTTTTTATGTGAACTACTATTATAACTTAGTTTTATAACTTTTTACTCTGGTGTCCTTTTGTTTTTTTTATGCTTAATTATCAAATTATTATGGTATTTTATATTTAAATGCACCTAATCTTTTTTCACTGCTTTGTTTGGTGTGTCAAAACACTTTGTAAGCTCTAATTGTAAAAAGGTGCTATACAAATCAAGTTATCATGATAATCATCATTAATATCACTATAACATTTATGATGATACTGATATTTAATTTAACATATGAGCACAGTAAAATTAACAGTAATCTCAATAGTTAAGCAAGTATTTGATCTACAGCTAAACTCAAGAAGCTTACATGACAAATAAAACTTGTTTCATTGCAGCTTCACTTAATTTTTTTGACAGTAAAAGAAACTATTTTATGGCAGTCAGTCAAGTAGGTTATTTTATACCAAAAAACACTTAAACTGTAAACTCACCAACACTGCTTCCTGTTCAGCATGACCCCTGTGCTAAATCTGTCATTTCAGTATGACCTGTCTATGAAGTGTCTCTGTGTTACCTATATGAAAGAGACAGACTATGGTTGAGCATGATTATATCTACTTTGAACCTTTGTAATGTTTATTATGTATTAGCTGTATCACTGTACTTTATCTTAAGATGACATCATCTTGTCCATTCGTCACCTCAGCTCCAAATACAGTGAAAAACCTCTTTAATATGAATGTGTCAAACACATTTATGTTGTTTTATCCATAATAATACATACTTTACCAAGAGCTGGTTATAAAATATTCAGTTGTCTCTTGGGTAAATTAGTCTCTATTAATCCAACACCTGCAAAGCCTCTTGATTAAAGTAGCTAATCAGGTTTGTTGGAGATGACCCCAGTGAGCCCTCTGATGTCACGTCTAAGCCGCTCTGAAATAATTCTCCATTATATCCTACAATGCTTGGTCTTATTACTTATATCTGATGCTCTTCTTATTAAAAGATGATGTTGTAACCTTGACATTTTGAGGTTTTCGTCTAAAGGTCAGAAATGTCCTTGTTTTAGAGTTGGGCACGGATAGGAACTCCCTGCAAAGGCTTTCTTCAATAAACTTCATCTTGACAACCACTACCCAAAAATTTCATCTCATCAAGAAGTAGATGCATTCCCTCACCATGAAACAGTAAAAACAGTGATGGAGTGGCAGCTGTGATAGAAACCATTCAGTGAGCAATTGTACTCCCCAAGAGAGCACTTTCCCATAAGTAGGTGTTAACATTTACATACTCCACATCCTTGCAGGTTGGGAATAGCAAGGCCTATCAACAATGATAGATGTTGATGAATGAACGAATGAATGGTTTGGATTTTCTGGCAATGGTTTCACAAAGTTTGCTTCAAGGTCTCCATGTTTTAACTTGGTTTTAACACTTTTTAATGCTCTAGTGTTTTATCTCTTGTGTTGATTTCTGTAGGATATAATAGTAGTTTTATGACCCCCCCCCAAAAAAAACCATTCAGTTCGTAATTTGGCTGTCACCATCTTGGATTTTCGATACCAGAAGGAACCATATTTGGAAAAGTGGAACTGAGGAGGAATGAGAAGCGGCAAAGTTTGTCAATCACATATAATGAATGAGCATCGTCTTGTATTGAAGAAGACATGAATGAGACAATAAACTCATGAGGAAATCATTTACTGAGCTCATAAATCCTCTGAGAAATCTGGAGTCTATGGTTGCAACATCACAACTTTAAGGAATGAGCTTGGGTAGGGCCTGTGTGGATCTCGGTGAATTGAGAGGACTCTGTGGACTCTGTAGAGCTGAGACGAGCCTAGCCTCTACATAACCTGTAGATAAGATAAACCTCCACTCTGTCATCCAGTCATGTTATGATACCAATCGTATTACAGTGCAGTGAAAGTGGATTTATACAAACAAGCAGTAAAGCTTTAGTAGACCAGGGAATTGTTTTTTAGTGTAACCCTACCATGCATGTTTGATTTTGAATAGCTATCATGCTGTATTTGTAACTGGAGGCTAGGGGTGCAACGGTACAGGTAGCCCACGGTACGGTCCGTACCTCGGTTTTTGGGGCACGGTTTTCAGTACGGTTTTGGTACGTGTTTTGTGCATAAAGAGACTTTTTTTAACCCCAAAATGATTTATTTCTTTTGCTTGTCAGAACAAGGTCCAAACAATTCTGGTACTGCAGCCTAAATCAACAATTCTGGTACTGAATAACACTTTAAGTTAACAATTGGTTAACAAATACAACACTTAGTAGTAGACTTAATAGTAGACTTGCCTCTTTTTCCTTGCCTACTACTTATACAACAGCATAAAATATGTATAAAAAATGAAAACATACAAAAATGTAAACAAAAAACACTTTCAAACGTTGAAGTGCCTCTTAGCATTGACTACTAGTATACATAAATAGTAGCAGTGATGGAAATAACGGCGTTATTTTTTTCAGTAACAGGTAATCTAACTAATTACTATTTCCATTGTTACAACGCCGTTACCGTTACCGACAATTAAATGTGGTGCATTGATCATTGAAGCTGCAATCCAACTTGGCTCTCAGACAGCCAGCCATGAGAGCCGCAAAGGTGGGTGGGCAGAGTAAGGTGGGTCTTGGCGATTGTAGGATTCGTAAAATCACTGTCCGGAGCATTCAGAGGTAAAGTTGTCGTTTTCAACTGCAACGGCTCCAGTTGCAGTGTGATAGGTTAGTCACCATGAGTGAGCGGAGGCACAACAGTGATTGGACATTAACTCGTGGGGGAGGGCTTTCGCCTGGACAGTCAGGCACACACACAGACAGTAGCCTATAAAGCAGTTAGCGCTAATGCAACCTGACTTGTACCGAAAACCCGCAGGACATAAGGGCGTATTGTTCCGTGCAGGGCGTACCGAACGGTTTGGTATTTTACCGAGTACCATTGCATCCCTACTGGAGGCGTTTCAACATTTCTTTCAATCCATCTGCTCTCAGCAAAGAGGGCGCCCTATAACTAATTTGTGGTTTGAAGAATTGTAGGCTGACAGATGTTGACAGATGTGTTGCCTCTTTTATTCAACAGATCACCAGAAGTTGGAGCGAGAGGCCAGGATCTGCCGACTGCTCAAACATCCCAACATTGGTAACTAGTTCTCCCATTGCCTTCACTGTGTCTATGTATGTCCACCCTAGCATGATGTCGTGTGAAGAGCACACTTAATACTTAATTCCTCATAAGTGCTTTTGACAATTTCTATCTACACAAAACTAGAAGTGTATTCTTCATTCAACCATTTCTTCTTGTACATAAAGGCCATTTGATCATCAACTGTATTTTGAAGCGATGTCTTTAACAAGGCGCCACATCCAGCCAGTCTTATATTTTACATTTTCCAAAATCACAATGACGAAATCAGCTGACTTCATCTTTCCTGAGATGATTAGTTCAAGTAGTGGAAAAAGAATAAAATGACTGACTCAGTTCTCTTATACTAGTAATTCCCTGAAATGTTTGCAACAAAGTGCAGACCCCTTCACTTCACTGAGGTCAGAGGTTCTGCTTGGCTGCAGAGCAACCATGCCAACACAAAGCCAGACCACAAAATGACATCCTCTCATGAGGTCCTACGGTGGCCAACACAGAGACACACACCCCTTCCTTCCTTGCTTTAGAAGCCATTTCAGTCCCTTGTACGTTAGTGAAAATAAGATGAATGGGTGTCAATGACACATGAATGGATAATAGGAGGCTATTTGGTTTGGGTTTAAACGTCTTATACCACAACTAAAATAAAGCTTAATATCAGCCCAACATGGTAATTTCTCTTTGAGAGATACAGTGTTAATAGGTGGGTAGTAAAAAGATGAATTGGGCGCTCTACTAATGGATAGCAGCTCTTACACATGGGGTCCAGAGAACCATGAAAATACTAATCAAATGAGACAGAATTTTGATATTGACCCTCATATTTAAGAGTAATGGAAATGAGCTGACAGTTAGACCCAGAGTCAAAAAGTTTCACTACACCTGCTGAGACCATCTCTCACTTTAGGACTGATTTCTTTTTCGTCCCTCAGTGATTGAATTGTGAATTGTTCGCCCACCAACCAGTGCGGGGTGAGCCTTTACTCCTTTAAGGTGACTGCAATGATCGATCTCCCATATAGTCAGGAGACAAATGAACAAAGACACAGGAGAATCCCCACTGGGATATGTCCTCTTTTTTTTTTTTTTTTTTAAATCTCCTCACCCATGTCGTGGTATGGCTTAATCAGAATAAGCTTTTTCCTGAAGGCCCTGTTTCACATCCATACTGTCACACCCAGTCACAGTACAATTGGTCTCTGTTAATGTTATTACCAACAGAGTCCGTTTTACTAACTCAGAAAACAGAAAGCAGCTTACGAGGTGTTCCATGCTGATCTAACTCAGTCCTGCCTCACTGGAACACAGCCTAAATCAACAGCCAAGCATTGCATTGTGCTGCCTGTTGAAGTTGCACTGTGGTGGCCCTGAGCTGTAACAAATCATGTTTACTAACTTGACTGGTTGAGGGCCAGGGTGTGAAAAATTAAACCAGAACTTAACTAAGATATCGAATCTAAAGCCTTTGATTCAGTGAATCCATGAAGCTCAGTAAGTAACCACAGGTACAAAATAACTACAACCCCAACATTTTAACAACCCACAGCTATAAACCTGAAAATGAAATGAGGATACGATGATGAATGTCTATGAAACACCCAAATAATTGATAAAGCCGACTCGCATGCCCCAGAAACCGGATATCCCGATTCACAATTTTTCTTTTGATAAGCCTCATGTATTTATTTATTTATCAGTTTAACAAAGTGATTTACATCATTGATACAGATGTGATACAATTGTTTCAATCAAGATGATTCACAGCTAACATGGTCTTGTTGAATTGATGAGCATGAAACGTCACATAGTGTGAACGTAAACGTGAAATGACTAGCCAATTTATTTACCACAGCTCCTGGCTTTCCAGTGCCAAAAAAATAGTTGTCAGAATGCAAACAAATACAACAGGTAATAGTATATGTCCAGGAAGAGGACAGATATCAGGTAACTAGAAAGAGGGAACTTCAAGAAGGAATGACTAAATGAATGAATGAATGAATGAATAAATACAGAAAGGGTCATATGAAGGCAAGCACAGAGACTAAATCCATGAGGAAGGGAAACCAGTCAGGATCAGACAGACATTCGCAGGAAGGAGGTAAGAGAAGACATGTGAATGACAAAATAACAAAGGAAGTAATTAAAATGTGAAACAAGGGAAACATACACTTATGAGAGAGAGCATCCTTTTTTTTTTTTTTTAGTAAACATAAAATGCATCACAACGTTGTGTTGCATTCTTAGACACCATATTGGTAAAGTTGCAGTATGATTTTTGTTATGTATTGTGCGGCTCTACTATTAATTTGAATTTAGGTGAAGCAAAATCAAATCAGATTTATTTATATAGTGCCAAAACATAACAAAGTTACATCAAGGCACTTTATATATAGAGCAGGTCTAGACCAAACTCTTTGGGTGAAAACATGATTTGTGCTCAAGTAATTTTTCAAAAATCTGTTTAGATGTTCACAAAATTAGGAAAATGCAAATGAGAAATACCCCCCCCCCCCAAAAAAAAAAAAAAAAAATTGGCTAAATTAGTATAGTAGCGCATCTGTTCCCTCGTCACTTTATCCCCAGCAAATGCTAAATCCATCAGTCTAAAACCTCACTTGTCTTAAGTTCAATGTGCTTCAATTAACTATTGCTAATTTACTCTATTACCTTCTACTGTTGAACTGGCATGCTGCCCTATGCAGAGGAGGAATATCTGACATCATAGAGTAACTGTCCTTCTCTTCTCCTCCCTCTCCACAGTGCGGCTCCATGACAGCATATCAGAGGAAGGATTCCACTATCTGGTTTTTGACCTGTGAGTGCCTCACTTTTCATTCATCCACATTCTTTAACACACGTCAGCTGCCAATCAGATTTCCCGTCACTGAGGCATCATAAGGGATGAGATGGGAGGTGTTTTTGCCTTCCTTGTGGTCCATCTATCACACCAACATGTGTTCGATAAAACATAATCTATTGAAGCTGATGAAGCTACGTGAGGAGACAGTGTCACAAGACCATCAGTTACAAAAACCCCAACAACACCAAAGAACACACAATGAAATCATTGTCTTTGAATTTACATACGAGTTGATTGGATGTTGAAAACAACATACAGCCCTACACTAGCCTACACTGTGGTCATTCTCAGACTCAGAAACTCCACATTAAACAGGAGAGTTTAACACTCAGTAATATAAAAAATAGGGATGCAACGGTACTCGGTAAAATACCGAACCGTTTGGTATGCCCTGCACAGAACAATACATCCTTATGTCCCGTGGGTTTTCGGTACAAGTCAGGTTGCATTAGCGCTTTACAGGCTACTGTGTGTGTGTGTGTGTGTGTGTGTGCCTGACTGTCTAGGCGAAAGCCCGCCTCCGCGGGTTAATGTCCAATCACTGTTGTGCCTCCGCCCACTCACGGTGACTAACCTATCACACTGCAACTGGAGCCGTTGCAGTTGAAAACAACAACTTTACCTCTGAATGCGCCGAACGGCGATATTACGAATCTTACTATGGCCATGCCAAGACCCGCCTTACTCTGCTTCTGATTGGCAGGTAAGGCGGGTCTTGGTGTGGCCATAGTAGGATTCGTAATATCGCTTTCAGACTCGCCATTGCTGCAGGCTATCTCTGATAGTTTGTGTGAGGCAGCTGTGTGCGTGTGAGTTTGTGTGTAAATAAGACCCACTTCTGGTTGGCTTACCATGAAATCTTAACAACCACTACCACCCTCCCCCACCCCACCCACCTTTGTGGCTCTTGTGGCTGGCTGTCTGAGAGCCAAGTCGGATTGCAGCTTCAATGAGTTGCTTCACTTCACACTTCATAACGCACCACATTTAATTGTCGGTAACAGTAACGGCGTTGTAACGATGGAGATAGTAGTTATTTATATTACCCGTTACTGAAAAAAATAACGCCGTTTATTTTAACGCTGTTATTTCTATCACTGCTATTATTTATGTATACTAGTAGTCAATGCTAAGAGGCACTTCAACATTTGAAAGTGTTTTTTGTTTACATTTTTGTTGTTTTAATTTTTTATACATATTTTATGCTATGGTGTAAGTAGTAGGCAAGGAAAAAGAGGCAGGTCTACTATTAAGTCTACTACTAAGTGTTGTATTTGTTAACTAATTGTTAACTTAAAGTGTTATTCAGTACCAGAATTGTTTGGACCTTGTTCTGACAAGCAAAATAAATAAATCAGTTTGGGAGAAAAAAAAAAGTCTCTTTATGCACAAAACACATACCGAAACGGTACCGAAAACCGTGACCCAAAAACCGAGGTACGGACCGTACCGTGGGCTACCTGTACCGTAGCACCCCTAATAAAAAAGTATTTTTCATTCATTCCAACTTGTATTTGGTTGAATAAAAAATGTCTAGTTTATTTTCTTTTGTTTATGCTTTTCTTTACACTCAGGAAAAAAAACCCAAAAACAACCCTAACCCAGCCACTATGTCCAAAACTAAGGACAATGGGTGTGAAGTTTTTGTTTGTTCCATTTTCCGTCTCTATCAATAGCTACAATACACACTTTACACAAAAACGTGTGTCTGTTTGTAAGTCTTTGTGAATTTATCCTGTCATTTCCAGCTGCTGCAGTTCAACCCATTTCCTCTTCATAGCACTGGTGAACCCATCCTGCTCTCTGTGTGATGTGTCCGCAGATGATTTAAGATTGATTGTGTTGAAATTAGCAACAACTTAGCAACCCTGCGAATTCCAGCCATGTGTTATTTAGTAAAAACATTGGATATAAGTTGTGTTGAACTGTTGAACTTTTTGGCAAGTGCATTCATTTTCCACCTCATGTCAACATGCTGAGTTTTCCGGGTATCCACTAAAAGCCATGGATATTGTAGATATTCTGTTTGTTGTAAAACGCCTCTAAAAACGTGGACAGGTCTCCAGCTGCACACACAGTAATTTATTTTCAAACAATTATTTCAACCACAAAGCTTTAATCTCTGTAAAAGATAAATCCCAGAAAAGTATAGATATGAACTGTGCATATGGTCATCCCGTCGTCCTTCCTACCATCTGCTCAGTTTAATCCTCAATCAATATAATGTAATTTGTTAATAAAGCACCTAATATCCTCTTATCATTGTAGCCTGATATTCTTAATTTATTTAACTTCTTTCCCTCTTTCCTTCATTCCTCCATAACTGTTCCTTTCCTTCATTCCTCCTTTCCCCCTTTATCTTTTCAGTTGTTGTCTGCAGCAAGTTGAATAACATAATTTTAACTTGTACTTTTATTGAGTGAGGTGATAAACAGTAGAAGATCGCGCTGGATCATGTAATACGCTTCCTGTCTGCTGAATGCTTCCCAACAGTAACAATGACACTTTTTAAGTAAATTTGTCTCAACACCGAAGTCATTATAAGTTGTGTGAATCTTTAATGTAAAAACTCTTGAAGGCTCGGTGCTAATGTAGATAATGCTTTCCACAAGCTATGGAAAAGGTTTCTCCTTTTTTTTTTTTTTGAAAGATGCAGGTCGACTTACCCACTTTTAAAACAGTTTGACAGAGAAACTCCTCTGAGTTTAACACAGAGTTCAGTTTGCTTACTATGGGTTGGACTGCTCTGGAAGTCTGACAGAATGTCGCCTTCTGTGCTCAGAAAGAGGCGTCAACACTTAACAATAAAGAAGGGGGAGGGGGTAATGAATCACATCACTGAGGGTTATTATGAAAAGAGCAGAATAGATACACTGCCAGTCAAAAGTTTGGACACACCTTCTCATTCAAATGAATAGGAAAGTGTGTCCAAACTTTTGACTGGTAGTGTATGTTGCTGCCAAAATAGGGGGGGGGGGATAAAAAGAAACAAATTAAACATGACAGGTGACAGGTATTGTGGTGTGCTGCCACAAAAACAGCCTCTTGAAAGTCACACCTGACAGATGACATTTCATACACGTCCACATATTCATGTTTTGTCAAGCACAGTCTTGTTTTTAAGTCTTTTTGCTCAGCTATTTAAATCCCATGTACGAGAACTTTTTCTGCATGAGGTCAAACTGAGTCACAACATTTGCTCTGTCATTGCTGCACTTTCTGTCTGTTGCAGATAGTCAAACAGTTGGTGTTACTTCGCTCTGAGAGAAAGATGTGGAATGACTGTCCCCATTTTATATGACCACACATTTACATGTATCTGTGGAATGATTTCACCACCTAGCCTCATAAGCATAGGAATGATCTTTTGACCCATCTGCTCTGAAAAGTAATTTTGTGCTGCAACAACTTCAAGCTTTTTTCTCCTCAGACGTTGGAATTAACGTCTGTGTTTTTTCTGAAACCTTCGCTGCCAGTTTTTGTTTCTTACTATGTTTTTTTCTCATCCAGAGTTACAGGTGGTGAGCTGTTTGAGGACATTGTTGCCAGGGAGTACTACAGTGAAGCTGATGCCAGGTCAGTGTGGTGTGTTCACAGCTCTGATTTGCTTAAGTAGTGTGATGTCAAACCCATTTTTGGCACCACAAAGGCAGAATGAAGCAGAGACAATGAAGAACAATCAAAAAAATGATATCAATGCAAAACAGTATCATCCACCCACCTATCAGTGTGTAAAACACAAAAATACATCCACTTATAAAGTGTTGTCTCTTGTGCTGCCTTTTTTATGCCTTTTATGGCCCAAATCCTCTTTCTATACTTCCTGTTCTTCCTTTTTTTTTTTTTTTTTTGGGTGTGGACTTTCCTTGTTTTACGTTCTCTCCTGTTCAAAATCAAAATCTTAGCTGAATTTGTAAAGAAAAGCAGCTTCATCCCAACACAGTCTTCATTAGAGCCTTTTTTTGTTATTTGTTTCCATCAAGCTTGATTGTTTATTATCAGTTGACAGAGCAGCTCCAGCTCATTTATGCAAATTCAAATTCATATTATCAAGCTTCTGGGTACTCTTATTCAGTGGGTGTTACTGATTTTCAGACATGACACTCTGAAGTTGAGATCTGTAAGAGCTTTGATGAGCATGCATGTGTCCTTTGTATATTGCTTTGTGTTAAACAGCTTAAAGGAACAGTTCAATATTGTCCTTTCTTTTCAAGATAAGTGTGTGAACATCTATGTCAATCATGTATGTCTGTTACATAGATTTAATACGCATACGTGTGTGGTGGGAGGGGGGCATTAAAAAATATATATTGCCCCTGGGGGCAAAGGGTTTTTGTCAGAACCACTGTCATACATCCAACCTGGTTTTGCCCAGAGTTCAGAAATTCCACCAACATCTCTATAGCTCACTAATGAATACCTTTATACCTTTACCTTTATAACCAGCAGTCATATCAGAAAGCTTAGTTCAATTATTGTCATTTATTTGTTCGCGTTTGTCAATTTGCAACTGGCAGTAAGTGAAAAAGAGGTGATGCTAATGGCTCTCTGTACTGACAAGGTTTCTTGTCGATTTAGCCCCATCCCTCATCTCCATAAATTAACAGGGTTAGTTCCATAGATTTCCGAGGTATAACTCCTTCTCTCTTACTCAATTTATACTGCTTATTCATAAGAGTTACGTGGGGTGCTGGAGCCAATCTCAGCCAACGTTCTGAGCAATGGTGGGATACACCCTGGACAGGTTTGTAGTCTATGGCAGGGCCCACACTTGGAGTTATACAGAAACAAACAACCATTCACACTCAACTCAGGCTATACGGGCAATTTAAAGTCACCAATCAACCTAGACATGCATGTCTTTGGACTGTATGAGGAAACAGGAGTATCCTGAGGAAACCTACTGTACGACTGCTATACTGCCATGAATCCCTGACCCTCTGATTTTGTTCGCAAGAGATTGTCATTTTTGAGTGTATTTTAGGGTGGTGTGGACCTGGAAACAGCTTTTGCATGACCGATGTCTGAGTGAAATAAGTGGTTCCCTGCTTCCAGGCTGTTTAGTTCACAACTCTCAGCAGTTCCATATCTCCCTGAGCCTTTCACTGTATGATTTGGAGGTGTTGAAATACACTATGGAATCATAAGACAATTGTAGAAGCGATGGGAACTAAGGCGGTTTGAGAGATTTATATGGAACTTTAGACAGAGCTAGGTTAGGTAATGGGCTCATGATTGAACTGTTCCTTTAAACCTTTGTAAATCAAGTGTTGTGGGTGTATCGTGGCGTATTCTGTCTGCCTATTCTTGTTCCTTTGTTTCCTGACATTTACCTGTTCTCCCTCTTCCTCTCCTTTCTGCTTCTCGCCTGGTGTCTCTCTCCTCCACAGTCACTGCATACAGCAGATTCTAGAAAGTGTAAATCATTGCCACATAAATGGCATAGTGCACAGAGACCTAAAGGTTAGTAAGTGACGACAGTAACAGCAAAAAGACAGGCCTGCCCACCTGTGGCACCGCGCCTTGCTCCTCCGCTGCCTGATCAATCGACTAATTAACCTTTCACAGAATGCTGCCTCCTCCAAAACCACCCCCCTCCACCAGACATCCTTGCACACTGCCATGACAGGAGTTTTTAAATTCCCACCTACTCCCTGGGCATTGTGGGCAAGTTGGCTGGAGAGGAGGTGGTAGGTCACGTTGTGTCGGAGGGGCTGGAAGATCTCATCTTGGCTGGCCTCTCCCGTATGCAAGCGCACATAGTGCATGTAGCATCTGTCAAACCATGCAGAGAACCAGCCACTGAGGGTCTGAGACCTGGGAGGGGAGGAGGAACAGAAAGTGGGGCTACAAGTTTTTGATCATTTGCAAGCCTTTTAAGTTTCAGATAAGCATCACAGCTGGATTAAAAAAAAAAACACTCATTTGTATTTAGATATTGAAACCATCAAACAGTATTGTAGCCAACTGGTGAGTAGATTCATAATGCCAACTACTAAAAAAAAGAAAAATCAGCATTCAAAGCAGGTTGTTAGCCACATACATATTCTGCAGTTGACAAACTTTTGGTGTATTGGAGGCTCACTTAGGGAAAACATCAAATCAGGATTGTGATTGTAAATCAACCTCCAGGACTAAATTCTTGGTGTAAGTGTGAAAGTTAATTCTCGACTATTCCCGAAGATAGTTTTTAGTCAGCATCCCTTTATTTTTTGATACAGTGTTATCTTTCTTCTTGAGATGATCATAAATGCTAAAGTGGAGACTGATAGATTATTCCATCATTTGACAAGTATTTTTTTTCAAGTGCCGCTCTCCCAGATGGTTCATTATAATAAACATCTGGTTTGTCAGGTTGATGCAGTTACTAACTTAGCAAATTAATGTTGTTTTTAAACAAAGTTGCTCATTGGCAAAGTGTCATTAAAATAACTGGGTCTGGAAAATCCAGTTCCTGTAGACGATGTCACAGGCTTTTAAGTAGTACAGAGATTTCATTTTTAGTTCAGAGAAGCAGTAAAGGCTGCTGATGGTTCAACAGCGATGGCTAGTTTCTGAGGCACAGTCACAGATGGATACCAAGCTTTCTTTCAGCTTCCTCCTCAGTCTCTCAGGTCTGGTCTCTTGCTGGCCAGGAGCTAACACCACTTCTGTTTTGAGACCCAGGCAGAGAACTGGCCATGTTGTGTGCCAGCCAATGACATAATTACGTTGATTTCTTTCCTCAATCTGTCACAGCAAGCACCTGTGTGTGTGTGTGTGACTGCAGCAACACATATACACATGCACAAAAAGAAAAAAGTGAGTAAATGGTCAATTTTACCAAATTGCCCATTATTATGGTCTTTGGGAGGGTTTTTGCCACATTGCCATGCAACTGCCCCCCTTTGCTAACATGGCCAAGTGTCTCCCTGAGTATCAAAGCGAGCTCACACAGCCATAGACAGTGAGTGGTAGCTTGTCACTAACCCATGGCCCCCTGGTGTTTGCATGTAGTCATTGCATTCAGCAGATCCTAGAGGCTGTGCTCCACTGTCACCAGATGGGCGTGGTCCACCGCGACCTCAAGGTAAGTACACACATGATGAAGATGTGAACTCAAGCTCTTGACTCACTCCAACATGTCTTTACTGTCCTCTGTGTGTGTTTGTGTTTGAACCTGCTCCACATCTACTCTGATGTGTCTGTCAGTTACATTCTTATTTTCCAACATCGCTTGAAGATGTTAGTTTTTATTTTCCAGGGTCATCTCTCAGTAAATTATCAGATTCACACTTTGTATAAATAGGCACTGCCTTGTATTTATCAAACTTGGTCTCTAAAGAAAATTTTTGAATGCTACATAATTATTCAACAGATTTTATTACATGTTGGACAGAATAAGTTCATTTTAGGTTGGTTGGTTGTTCCTTATCAGTGATGCCGGGGTTTGAGGGATTTCATAAGTCAGTGAATACACTGATTTCATTTTTTCCTTTATGTACCAGATTAGTCTTTTCTGTGCCTGTTGTGTTACGCATGTTCTGAAGCTTGTGAGCATGAGTAGTAATGCTTTTAAATCTAAATAACTTTCACTATAGATTCCAAACTTGAAATAAGAGATAAGTAAATCACCTGTGAGTCTGATAGAACTGACATGTTTTTAACTCATCCACTGAATTACAACAAAAATTTTGCCTAAGTTCAAAAACC
The DNA here is from genome assembly GCA_034769265.1 of Remorina albescens. Taxonomy (NCBI): domain Eukaryota; kingdom Metazoa; phylum Chordata; class Actinopteri; order Carangiformes; family Echeneidae; genus Remorina; species Remorina albescens. The sequence goes on along the minus strand of CM068495.1, from coordinate 3,491,130 downwards.
AAAGTGATTTTTACATAGCTTTACTAAGCATCCACCACCAAACTGTCTACCAAATAGACACAGACACACAGATTCTTGTTCAGATACCTCAAACACTCAGGCCAAAATGACGCTGTCTTACTTAAAAATTACACCCAAGTATTTGAAAATATATGCAAAGTGATAGAGGCCAACCCTGACCAACATTTTGATGGTTGGGAATATGGAAGTTTAAATGGACAAAACTTTTTCATGTCATTGCCTAAAGATGTGACTCAACATTCAGAAAGCAACTTTTCACTTAGGGTTAACAAAGGTTGAAAGGTAAAGGAGTTTAAATATCCAGGTCCTTTGTTACTTTTGGAGAAAAATGTAGCTCTGTGGATTGTCTGCCTTCTTCTAAAAGAGAGGTTAGTTTTGATGGAGAACGGAACTGCAGTGAAAAAAAGTTTTGAACTGAGCTGTGAGGTCTGTGGTTATTGATATTGAGTCGTTGTCACTTGCTGAGATACTGTTTGAGCAAATTTAGGTGAGGATGGATGTGTTACAGGTTGCTATAGTGATTTTGCCACCTTTGAGAACAATGCAGAGGTTTTTTTTTAACCCACCTTTGGCATTTTGTGCCCTTTATTGTGTTTGAATAAATTGATTAAATAATCATGCCTGCACCTGCAAGGTAACGGAAGATTCTTAGCACTGTACAGTATTGTCGGTATTCAACAAGTAAGCAGTGGAAATGCTACTTTGTTGTCTTCGCAGCAAACCCTAGCTATGATATCTGTGAGTTTGTGGAAGGCGGCTGGTTCAGTATTTGCCAAATCTGAAGAATTTTGTAGACCTTAGATTTGTTACAAATGTCCTACTCAATACTATGTGCTGTTTTGTTTGGTTATTTTTTTTTTTTTTTACTTTTGGTTTCTGTTTGTTTTTCATGGGATAGAACACAGTGAACCTTTGTCAGGTTTAGGCCATAAACTGAATGTAAAGAAGGACATAGGCAGGGCTGCAAACTTAAGCCACAGCTAAAAAGCCTTAAACCTGTATTTTATTCAATGACAATCTGGCGACACCACTCATTTTAAAAACAAGCTGGATTGCATTGAATTCTGTGTCACAGCCCGTCTCTTAAGCAGTGACAAAGATGGGAGACAAAAATAGAAATTGATTCACAAAAGCAGAAGTTTATTTCCAAAATTGCTCAAACTAAAGTAAAAGTGGATGTCAGTAATCAGTGTTGTCTGCATGCATGGATGCGTGGAGATGTTTCGAATAAGCAAAAGTAACAAAAATTTAGCAGTAGCCTTGCTCTGTGCTCTGACCTGTCCAGAGAGAGAGAGAGAGAGAGAGAGAGAGCAAGAGCAAACAGGAGTCTGGGCCTGGTGTGGCTCATCAGGCTGGTCACGCTGACAACACCCTCTGCCCTGCTTCCTGCAAGAGAAGGAACTGCAGCAGAAAGGCAGGGACAACTACTGGAGCAGAGGAGTCATCACATATGTGAAAATGTACCTACTTCTCAATTTATTTATTAACTCTTTTCCCTAATCTTTTCCTAATGAGTTTATGGTCTCAGTCTCTAGTTTCAAGCCTTCTTCAATCCAACATTTTTTTTTTTTAAACAATGACCCCATCTGGAGTAAAACAGACCATAAAGCAGAGTATGAATTTGGGCTTGGTCATGCCAGAATTGACAGATTTTTGCACCTGCCTGAGACCATCAAACAGGCCAGACTCCACATTGATGATTTTCAGAGGCCAAAAATTTCCTTGAGTTAACAAAACTTTCCTGGTTATGTTGGACTTGCTCCATTTACTTCTAGAACAGACTTGTTTTGTTTCTAACAGTGCCATTTGTACTATTTTTCTAGTACTGTTTTTAATGCCATATTATGAAACACTTTGAGTTGCAACTTTTAAATGATGAAGGCTGCTTCATAGATAAATTCTAATCAATATTATGAAATGTTTACTTCATGGTGATCGAGAGCTTTTGGAGTGTTCTCACTGCTGAACATGAAGTCCTCAATGGTCTCGTTTACATCTCTATCTTTTGTTCCCAAAGCTCTGATTTGCCAGTCAAATTAAGTAGGTTTATCTCAGGTTTTCTCTACCTGCAGCGTGAATTAGTTTGTATTTTGCATTCACTGCATTCTCTCTGCATTCTGATTTGCTGTTGCCAGGCAGCTGTCACAGCTCAGTGCTGAAATAAAGAGAAAACAAATATAGGAGGTGCAGATCAGAGGTTCTGTGGAGAGTTCTGTATTCATGATTTCATTTCTAAAGTTAATGGTTTTTAGTAGTGCACACACACCTTCATTAAGTTGTTGTTATGCTTCTTGGTTTATGTTAAAGAACTTTGAAACTTTGAAGCACTCTGAGCTTCAGAATTGCTCTTCAATACCTGATGGGTGGTGTCTTAGAGGGTCCATCTTTACCTGGTGTCACGGTGTCTGTGTGTGTTTTTATACTCATCATCATGTAAGTTTGACTGTGTTTGCGTGTGTGGTTGCTGTAACCCGAGCAGCAAGCCTTACACCCACATTAGGTTGGAATTCAAGCTGTTGAAACATCTTAACATTTTAATGATGTATAAAGAGAGAAAAAAAAATCATTAAGTCATGAGCAGTGCTAAAGCGTCCTGAGTACCATTCACCACCAACCGTCCCATCTGTGTGATCAGGCAGTGAAGCATGTTATCAAATCTTTCAGGGATCCATCTTTTCAGGAACCATCTGCAGTTTTGTTACAGTCATACTGGCAATTGTTAGAATCAAACATATATCAGTTATTGTTAGTGTATAAGTACGTTATACACTAACAATAGTTTCTAACTGCAACAACAAACAACAACAAACAGATAACATTCCCAATATTCAAACTTCTAACAGATAATGTGAAAGTCCTCTAGGTTTCCATTGTGGTAGGTGTGGCTGATGTAATTCAACCTTACTCTTTCTCTGAGAAATCATGTGTTCCCTGTCAGCTTGCTCACACAGATTATTCTAAATACTACTAAATTTCCCAGGAGCTTTGGCTGTTGATGTCATGGAGGTGGAGCATGAAGTGGGGAAAAGAAATCAGGGCAGTAGAAAATGCAAACACTTTTAGGATTGCAGTTGTGAACAAAACATGGAGCAGCAGTTTGTACAATGAATAAGAATCTAAAGCCACAAGTTGTAAGATGAAGCTTTCACTGCAATTCTAAAAGAACATTAACACAATTACTATTACTTTATTACAAAAATTCCGGTGTTTTATCCAAAAACTAAATGTCGCTAATCAGCATTACTGCTAACCGTTTACATTCATATTTTGACCAGAGGACAGTAATGTCTGTCTGAGCCATCGCGACACTCCAACTCTGACTCACTTTAAATTTTCCTGCAGGAAATTAATAATTTGTTGCTCAGGAATCAAAAGAAGCTGGAACAGTCGTTTCTGTTTCATGACCAATGACTTCCTTGCTGAGGTCACTGCTACAACTGAGTGAATGTGTTGGGAAAGTAAAGAAAAACAAGTCAGTCAAGGAAAATGGTCTGCAAGCTGAAATTAATTTTGGGTAATAAGGTTACAGTTTATCATATCATCTTGTCAAAATTCCTTTAATGAGCAAAATATTGCCATAATTGAATTTATTTCTTGAATGAAAAGTCTTTGTGAATCTAAAATTAGCAATAATTAAATTAAAATTGCTTCACCTTTGTGGCCATCAGGTTATTTTTATTGTTAGGATTGGATGTTTGCAGTGGACTTTGGCTGGAGGAGGACGGGGGGCCAGGAAATGATGCATGATGCTGAGGAATGCACTACCCCCCACGCCACCCTCTGCCCTCCCACCCCTTGCCTTCCTCCCGTCCCCCCTCCTCCTCACACTTCTGACCACAGCATATCTTCCGCAACTGCATAAATCCCAGTTCCCACAAGCTGAACTAACTCCTCAAGGAACCTGGAACACATTTTACTTATAGATTACTTAAAGTTACATAAATTACAGTTGTTTTTCACAGTAGCAGTTGTTGTTTTGAATGACGAACCCCCTGCTTTTCCTTATCAGTACAGAAAATGCCTCAGTGAAACACTATCTTGCAGAAGATGAATATGTGATCTCTATGGCAAACTGGAATAGAAGAATTTTTTATTTTTTATCAGATTTTCTTATTAACTGATTTCCTGTTTGGCTAAATAAAGCCAACGGCTTTGAAAATGTCAGATAATACGTTTTTCCCTCTTAGTGACACATGTTGCTGTACCAGACCAACTTTCTGCAGGAAACATATTTGTATTGAATGCTAAGGACTTTCCAAAAAGATGATAATAAGATATAACTGTGCAAGATGTCTCCTTGTGCATTTCACACAGAGCATACATTTTTTGGGGGGTCAAAAAATCTCTGACAAATCTCTCACATTCATAAAGCCACTGTTCATGTCTTTAGACTTTTGAAATTTGTCCCAGTCTGATAATTTTCCAGCTGAAATTTGGCTCAGCTGGACTGAGAAAATTAGTTTTTCATGTTTTATTTCTGCTTTGCTCCTTTTTCATAAACCCTGATGATTTTACAGTGAGGAAAGTATCTTTGTTTTTTTTTCTGTGTGTTGGTTAGCTAGTATGAACAAAGCAAGGTACCACCTGACACTATTTTGCCAGGACAACGCCACTACATCCCAAGCTCAGCACCAATCTGGATCATTGCAATTACTTCATAAAAGTGCAGTAAACGGCAGTGTTGCTGGTTGAGTGGTTGAGTGGTTAGAGCACATGCTATGTAATCACAGACTCCTGTGTTCAGTTCCACCTTGGGACCTATGCTGCAGGTCGTTTCTTTCTCTCTCCTTGTTGACCTCTCTTTCTGTTGACCTCTGTGTGTGTGTGTGTGTGTGTGTGTGTGTGTGTGTGTTTGTGTGTGGGCTGGGGTTTATATATATATATATATATATCTATATGCAATACATATATATTTTTTTCAAACCCATGATATCCCTGTAAACAAAACTAAAAATAAATATTCACTCTATCAGTTCTTGGTCCTGAGAATTGTTGTCTATGTCCTTACTCCAGCCGGAGAACCTGCTCCTAGCCAGCAAGTTGAAGGGGGCAGCAGTTAAACTGGCAGACTTTGGCCTGGCCATTGAAGTGCAGGGGGACCAGCAGGCATGGTTCGGTGAGTACATGCAGTTGTTCACTTAATATTCAGTGTTAATATGTTTCACAGTTCTCGCTCACTGAACACCGTGAAGGGGTGGAATTTATTTTGCTTTGGGTCTGATGTCAGTGAAAAACAGATGGTCCCTATCAGGAGCTAAATCAAATCTGTACGTGTTTGTGTGTTGTCTGATTGGAATTTATTGAAATAAGTGCTATGCAACTGTTAAATAAATATTATATGGATTTAAGCCATGTATGTTTTCTATTCCGCTAATGGTGTACTGATCATATCAGGATATAAAGGAACATTACTGTCCAACAAAACTCATAATTTGAAGACATTTTCAGTTCAAATTAAATTCAAACATCATTTAACTGAAATCATGACTCAACAGTCTGTCAGAATCATCTTTATATGATTTGTTGCATATCAGGCAGCTTGATGGAACACTAATCAAATGTAACGATAAAACTCATATAAATTGAACAGGGATTAATGTTCATTGAATAAGATGGTAGATAGTTTTGGCACAGCTTTAAGGGAAAACTGGCTGCAGGATTGGAAAGGTTAACATCATCCTTTTTGTGCAGACAGGTTGTCTGATCTGAATTATCCCCCTAGATTCTGATGCAGTTTTGTTGTAGTTTTGTTCATTTTGCTTTCCTTCTTGCAGATTTTTTGTCCATTTCAAGAGAAATCTGATCAATTATTCAGTGTCATACTAGTGGAACTTTTTGGGGGTTGTTATGTTCATCTACATTAATGTTTCCAGTGAAACATTCTTGTGACAGTCATGTCCCCATGTTTTGCTAGAGTTAAACTGTTTGTTGGCCATGTTCCTCAGTTTGAAAAAGCCTTGATTTACCCAGAATTCCTGGCCTGCTTAAGTCATATAGTAAACGGCTTAGTTCAGCATCTGAATGTAGAGATGATCCGAGATGATCATGCAAGTGCTTATCAGGAAAGTTCTTACTTATTGAAAATAGTTTGTTTTAAATGTCCTACTTTTGTCTTTCTTTAAACGCCAAAATCAAATGAAGATCTGCAGTTGATCCATTTCATCATTCAGAGCCCTTTTTCCATCACACCTGTCTGAAGGGACTAGGTGTGCCACTGCTCTTGGCTTTTCTATCAAGTCTGGATTGAATGTGTATCAGGCCTATTTCTTTCGTTATTCTCTGTGGAACAGAGAAATAATTGGTCTGTTCCCTGAGCCCCAGCTTCATCTGAAACGAGCTCACATACTGACTATGCTACAAGGCCACATCCCATTACCCAAAGGCTCTGCCTGTACCTATAGACAGCTTTAGGGATTTATAACTGGGGTGGCTCTGTGTTGGCAAAGGGAAGTGTTGAGGATGTGAGAGGTGTCCCATTGAAACACCCATGCTGATATTTGGAGGCTGCTTTCTCTGCCACACTTTGCCCTAATAGACTTCACTTTATGTGGTTGCTTATCCTCAGCTTCTGGGAAGTGTTTGGCTTCCAGGGGATATTCCTTGCAAGGTTTGGATAGACCTCAACACACATGAGGTGCTCAGCTTTACTCTTTGTGTGTATTTATGTGTGTGTGTGTGTGTGTGTGTGTGTGTTCCAGGCTTTGCGGGAACCCCAGGGTACCTCTCTCCAGAGGTGCTGAGGAAAGATCCCTACGGCAAACCTGTGGACATGTGGGCCTGTGGTAAGATTTTCTGTGAACCACTTTCTCATTCCAGGGGAATGGAGCTGATGCTTATTAGCAGTTACACAAAAGTACAAAAATCTTAAGCCAAATTTTTCAGAAAAACTTGTTTCAGTCCACCACTGTTGTGGGGATACTACGGGTTTGGAGGATGATATATACAGTTGGTTGAGCTAATTGTTCATTCAGGTGGCATTAAAGCTTAAATTGTTACAGGGGGTGACAATGTAATTAAAAGAGCCGCAATCAAAACTCCTAAAGTTTTTTTTGGGCTGGTATTGAATGCCCCACCAACTCTGGGAATCATTTCACTGGTTTGCTTACTATAAAGGAAGTTTGGTATATGACAAATGAAACTTCAAACTTCGGTTCATAACAGCATAAATTCGACACTCATATTAATCTAGCTGACATTGTATTTTGCAGGTGAACACGTAATCACACATTGCATTTTTATTTGCTTCAGTGCTAGTGATGGACAGGACCAGTCGTGATTAAAGTCTCTGTTGCCTCTTAAAAAAATTATTCAAAAGCATGGCTTTGATTCAATGATTCGTACACTGATTATGACAGGGTATTATAATATAATACTAGCCGTGTTACCTGACACTCGCTAAAACGATGTCGGACACTGTAGTTTTCTCTGGCCCCCACACCAATCGGACCAGTGATGACATGTACAGCCACATGTCGTCATTCAACCGCTGGCTGTCGAGGTGGTGTCCCAAAAACAAAGTGGGCTACATAGACAGCTGGAATACTTTCTGGGGGAGACCTGGTCTGATTAGGAGAGATGGTGTCCATCCCACTGTGGGTGGTGCCGCTCTCATATCTAGGTTCATGGCCGAGTTTATTAGAAAGCTAAAACCCTGACAACCTTGAGTCGAGACCAGGAGGCAGAGCTGCAGTTTAACACGCTCCTCTGCGCCTCAGTCAGAGCAGTTCCCTGCCAAGAATAGAATAGAGTCTCTGTCTATGTCTAGGTCTGTAGAAACTGTGTCTGTCCCCCGACCACCTAAATTTAGAAAAGTTACTAAACCTAGATTAAACAGAAGAGGAGCTAAAAACAAAAACTTAACTGAAATCAAAATAACACTGCAATTAAATGTGGACTGTTGAATATTCGATCACTATAATCAAAATTTCTATTAGTCAGTGATCTCATAGCTGATCATCGCATTGATTTATTTTGTAAAACTGAAGCCTGGCTGCAGCAGGATGAGTATGTCAGTATAAATGAATCTACACCCCCCACTCATGTTAATTTTCATGTCCCTCGTACCATAGGTCGAGGAGGGGGGGTGGCTGCGATATTTCAGTCAAACTTTTTAATCAACCCTGGACCAAAATCTGGCTGTAGGTCTTTTGAAAGCCTCACTCTTAGTCCCACCCAAACTGGAAAGTTGAAAAACCACTTCTGTTAGTTACAGTATACCGTCCACCTGGTCTGTATTCAGAATTCCTGTCAGAGTTAGTACTCAGTACAGATAAAATCATTATACTGGGAGATTTCAATATTCATGTAGATGTAGAAAGTGACAGCTTTAGTTCTGGGTTTCTTTCCATACTAGACTCAATTGGCTTCTCCCAGCATGTGAGTGAACCCACTCACTGCTTCAATCATATCCTTGATCTTGTTCTAACATATGGCATTGAAATTGACAAGTTAACAATTTTTCCTCAAAACTCTCTTTTGACCGACCATTACCTCATTACATTTGAGTTTACTGTAACTGACTACACAGCATCGAGGAAGAAATTCGGCTATAGAAGATGTTTATCTGAAGATGCTGTGGCTAAATTTAAAGAGAACATTCAGTCATCATTTGCAGCAATGCCATATCTAAATTCAAATGAGGATTTCTCCCATACACAGGTTGATGACCTTGTGATTAGCACTATGGCCACACTGTATTCAAATCTTGATGATGCTGCCCCTCTCAAAAAGAAAGTAATAAAACAGAGGAGGCTGGCTCCGTGGTATAATTCTCAAATTTGTGCCTTAAAGCAAATGTCAAGGAAATTAGAAAGAAATTGGCGTTCCAGTAACTCGGAAGAGTCTCACCGAGCCTGAAAGAAAGCTTAAAAAAGCTCTCTGCAGTGCTTGAAGATCATATTATTCAGCACTAATAGAAGAAAACTAGAACAACCCCAGGTTTCTCTTCAGCACTGTAGCCAGGCTGACAAAGAGTCATAGCTCAATTGAACCAGTAATCCCCTTAGCTCTCAGCAGTGATGATTTTATGGGCTTCTACTTCTACTTCTACTGGCTTCTACTGAATACAGCAGCTCCTGAATCAACTGCAACGCCTATTTTACGTCTTGAATCATTCTCAACTCTGAATCTCTCAGAGCTAGCTTCTATAGTCTCATCATCTAGACCATCAACCTGTCTATTAGACACAGTGCCGACCAGCCTCTTTAAAGACATTTTCTACTTAATTTAAACCTTCATTTTATATCTGATTAATTTGATGTTATCTTTGGGTTATGTACCTCAGACTCTTAAGACCGCAGTCATCAAACCCCAACTTAAAAAGCTGAATCTTGATCCAGATGTTTTGGCCAATTATAGACCCATATCGTTCATTTCTAAAATCATTGAAAAAGCAGTAGCAAACCAATTACACAACCATCTGCATAGGAACGGTTTACTTGAAGAGTTTCAGTCAGGATTTAGAGCTCACCACAGCACAGAAACAGCACTGGTTAAAGTGTCCAGTGATATATAATGATATTCTAATGGCTTCAGACAATGGATCAGCCTCCATACTTATCCTCTTAGATGTCAGTGCTGCATTTGACACCATTGATCATAATATTTTATTACAGAGCTCGGAACATGAAATTGGCATTAAAGGAACTGCCCTATGGTGGTTAAAATTCTATTTATCAGATAGACATCAGTTTGTTCATGTTAACAATAGCTCCTCCTCATGTACTATACCCAGTTATGGAGTCCTACAGGGTTCGGTACTTGGACCAATCCTCTTCACTCTTTATCTGCATCCTTTAGGCAACATTATCAGGAAACACAGCATCAATTTTCACTGCTACGCAGATGACACTCAACTGTATTTATCAATGAAGCCAGATGAAGTTAGTCAGATAGTCAGACTGCAGACATGTCTTGAAGCCATAAAAGTCTGGATGACCCATAATTTTTTACTTCTAAATTCTGACAAAACTGAAGTTATTGTACTCGGCCCTAAGCACCTCAGAGAAACCCTATCTAATCATCTAATCAGTCTGGATGGCATTACTTTGGCTCCCAGCTCCACTGTAAGAAACCTTGGAGTAACTTTTGACCAGGACATGTCCTTTGTCCCTCACATAAACCAAGTCAGTAGGGCAGCTTTCTTCCACCTGAGAAACATTAGGAAAATCAGAAACATCCTCTCTCAAGAGGATGCAGAAAAACTAGTCCATGCATTTGTAACTTCTAGGCTGGACAACTGTAACTCATTATTATCTGGATGTCCAAACAAATCTCTGAAAGGCCTTCAGTTGATTCAGAATGCTGCTGCACGAATATTAACAGGAAGTAGAAAAAGGGATCACATCTCTCCTGTGTTAGCTGCTCTTCATTGGTTGCCGGTAAAATCCAGAATAGAATTTAAAATCCTTCTCCTAACATCTCCAAGCTCTTAATGGCCAAGCTCCATCATATCTCAGAGAGCTCATAGTTCCTTACTGTCCTAGTAGGCCACTCCGCTCTCTAGATGGAGGTTTACTTGTGGTTCCTAGAGTCTCTAAGAGTAAATCGGGAGGCAGATCTTTCAGTTATCAGGCTCCTCATCTATGGAACCAACTTCGAGTATCCGTCTCGGGGGCGGAATCTTTAGCAATTTTCAAGACCAGACTTAAAACTTTTCTGTATGACAGAGCTTATAGTTAAAAAGTTAAAGTTCATCTGCTCTTTAGCTATGCTGCTGTAGGCCTAGACTGCTGGGGGAAGCACTGAGCACCTCTCTCTCTCCCCTCTCCCTCTCTCTCCCCCTGTCTATCTCTTTCTCCTTCCCTTGCATGTGCCGACATACCAACAACCTGCTTCTCCGAAATCCCAGTTTCTCCCAGTTCTAAGCACGTGCACTGCATTTACTAACCATGTTTTCCCGAAGTCTCTGTCCTTCCCAGTTCCTCTCCTCTCTCTCCCTGTCCTCATCCTGCAGGTGATGAATTATCACCATCCCATGTTCCAGCAATGCCTGATGCTCCCACATCTTCATGAATTCTATACAGCATAATTTCTATGAACTTCATGCAGCATCATGTTCCTCCTTATACCTGTTTGAATATCCCCTCCTCCTGCTCTTATTCTCTCCCTACTCTACCCAACTTTGCCCCCTGTGCCCCTCTCTCTCTTTCTCTCCCTTTCACCCTCTCTCTCTCCCTCTCTCAACCCAATCGGTCGAGGCAGATGGCCGCCCCCCTGAGCCTGGTTCTGACTGAGGTTTCTGCCTCTTAAAGGAAGCTTTTCCTTGCCACTGTCGCCAACTGCTTGATCATAGGGGGATCTGTTGGGTTTCTTTAAATAATTTTATATAGAGTTTGGTCTAGACCTGCTCTATATGTAAAGTGCCTTGATGTAACTTTGTTATGATTTTGTGCTATACAAATAAATCTGATTTGATTTGATTTGACTTTGCAAGTTGGAAAAGCAGTGAGACAATGATTTCTAGATTTCCTGTTGCCAAACATAACATAATAAAGAGCCAGTGCAATCAATTAAATAAAAATAATGAATATTTAGGTATAAACAGATACCTGGTACTGTGGTACGTTTACAAGCTATCATGGGAAGTTTAATACACTGAAAAATTTGTTGAAAACCTGACTGAGTTAATATACTTTTAATGTCTTGTCAAATTGGAAATCAAATTTAGATATTAGATTAATGGTGTTTGGCTCAGTGCTTTCTGCTGTGCACTGTGTATGTGTTTGTGGGCCACAGAGAAGAACAGAGGGCTCTAACCTCTTGAATTAATCATGGCTGATGCTCATTACACATATGTCTGATGAGCCAGGCCACCTGGGCCTGAACTGTCAAACACACCACGTCTAACAACACTCGTGCTCCTTTCCACACACCTGTGCTGACTCACCCAGAGCACAGATAATAGCCAGTGTTGTGTTTGCGATCAGACTCACTTTCTTTGTGAAATAGAGGGCCTTTCATCCTTTCCTGGTAGCTGCCCATCCAATCAAAAACCAACTTCCCTGGTAACCGAGACCCTTGGTTTTATCTCCTTTACCCATTGACCTTTATTGTTTAAACTGCATGTGTTTAACTAATTTCTTTGTCCCTGTCTTGATTTTTCACTGTTTTACAATGTTATGGGTAATTAATATTGTTTATGTGCATGAAAGTGATTTTTGTGTGCATGTGTCTGTGTGTGCTCGCATGTATGTATAGGTGTGATCCTCTACATTCTCTTGGTGGGGTATCCTCCGTTCTGGGACGAGGACCAGCACAGACTCTACCAACAGATTAAAGCTGGAGCTTATGATGTAAGTTTTCCTGTAACCCTCTCTCTTTGTTTCTCTACCACATAACAAAAAGGATCAGTCAAACAGCTTAACCCTTTTACACCGTGCATGCCACCGGCAGTACATTCACACAACCACACCTGTTGGACCTCTGTTGGAGAAATTCCAGCGGTCTCTGAAAGTTGAGAATTTGCGCTTCACTATAATCTCCAATATAAGATCGTTTATCATATATCATATAAGATCATTATGGTAATTCCACTCGAACTGTTGCTGGAAGTCGGCAAATTTGCTCCTTTGTTGTTAACTTTTAACACACTATTTCGGCATACAGTAAACTGCTGGATATTGAAGGTATTGAAGGGCAAAAGCACATACTCAGAGGACATCTTCTGGCCCTTTTATGGTTAAAATAAACAAAATACCCGGAGGACGATAGGAATCTTCTGTGTTGAAGGGTTAAAGGTGAAGGTTGTGGTCAGTGGGATGGTGTGAATGGTTTGTGTGTCTTTTTTGACCAGTTTCCTTCCCCGGAGTGGGACACAGTGACTCCTGAGGCCAAAGACCTGATTAACAAGATGCTGACCATCAATCCAGCCAAGAGAGTCACTGCCACAGATGCACTCAAACATCCCTGGATCTGCGTATGCCATTGTCACATGCACACATGCACACACACTAAATCACAGCCCTCGGGTTTTTGATACAGGTAACATTGCTTAGATAACACTGCCAACTGTCCTTGCGATTATAGCAACGCTCCACTGTGGCGTCCATGATGCACAGACAAGAGACTGTGGAGTGCCTGAAGAAATTCAACGCCAGAAGGAAACTCAAGGTGAGCACCGACAGATGTTAAATGACAATCCCTGTTTCTCTTCTGGTGAACAATGAATCCATTATTGGAAATAAAGAGATGAGGTCATGTCAGAGGCAGGAGAATGTCTAATTATTAACCTTTCAGCTTGTGTAAACTGCAGTATGTTTAATGTTATCTCTCTCTCTCTCCACAGGGTGCAATCTTGACTACCATGCTTGCCACTCGCAACTTCTCAGGTAGGACTGAACCAGTTTATAATAACAATGGACCACTAATGGTCATTTTCCCTCTCAGTCCTGCCACTAGTATTGATCAGTCCAACATGGTGTCTTGTCAAAAATAGCATTAGTCATGACTTTTTCCCTTAACGCTGTCTTTGTTATATATTTACCAATAGTTTAAAATCCTGCTCTTTTGAGTGCAGCTGTTTTTCAATTGCTCTGGCCATTAGAGCCCATTAAGCTCCATGTGGCCTTGGCTCTCAGTGGCTGTAAACAGAGACTGAATGACCACAAAGATCGATAAAGTTCCATGTCCTGATCCTTGAAAGGGCAGAACATTCAAACTGAGTCTCTTATTATTGATTCTTTCTTTTTATGGTAAATGACTGGCAAGCTGACATTTCTCAGCTCATGTTCATTTTAATTATGGTAATAAACCTAAACTATCAGTCCTAAATCAATATCAATGCTTAGTATTGTGTAAACATACCCTTAGTGTTTACTCTTGTTTTTCTTCCCTCCTCGTCTTTTGTGGTCCCTCGCTTGTAAGGTAAGACTCCGGGTTGGAGGTGGCACGTCTTCAGTGTCAACCTACACTGTCAGGTTTGGCTCTGAGGCATGTCATGTCTACTAAGGCACCAGCATAGAGCTTTCAGCTGACACAGTGCATCATTCAGTGGCCATCTTGGAGGAAAATGGGAACATTTCTCCTTTTGTAAATAATCGGTACATGGTGTTGGTGACAGAAAAGCATAGTGGAGTATGGAGTTAAAAAAATATAAATAATAAATCATAAAGAACTACTGCTACATTACCCTTTGCATTGGCCTTTATAACTATAGATCCAAATCTATATATTTTACGACCAGATTAAAAGGTGTAAAGTAATATGATGCAAATTAAATGCAAGGATTGTGAAATTAAAATGCTAATAGATATAGATATATGCCTCAAAAACAAAAAAGCTCATAATGGTCAACTCGAACTCTGACCTAAACAGCTTTAACATGTTGTCCTTTCTTTAAAGTAAAGGCTAGAAAAGCTGCGTCAGTTAAAGTAGAAACACAAATTTCTCAATCATTTGATTGTCTGATTTTTTTGTTTGTTTGTTTTTTTAATATAGATGCAAATATAAACATATGCTGCCCAAGATGTTTTAACAGCACAACATGCAAATAATACTCAGCAATATTATAAAGTCTGAGTGCTGAGTCCTGGTTGTGGCTCCATCTGATGAGGTGGCAGTATTTTGAGCTGCACCTTACAGTTTTCCTCCACGGTGGCTGTTAAAAGATACGTGATGTCACTGAAAAGATGCTGTTAGTTGATTAACTTGCACATGTCTATGGTTTGACAAATCCCAATCCACCCCTCCTTTTCTCACAGAGGATGCACAAAGTCCTGAAACCCTGGTTCTGCTCCCGCTTCCTTTACCAGTCATCTTCTCTGTCTCCAACTATTCTTGCATGTTGACTGAAAATCTGATGAAACACCTTCACCTTCCATTCATTTCAGCTCACTCCTTATGAAATAAACATGCTTTTGTGGTGTATTTGAGCAACAACACGCCAGCAGCTGAGTTTAAGTGGGTAGAGAAGGAAAAAGAGAAACGTCAAACTTATATTCTGAAGCTGCTGTGCTGCCACTGTCTCAGTTTTATCAGATGGATCTTATTCATGGTCCACTGTAATGATTCAGGAAGTTTTAATTAATCTCCTGGCTACATTTGCGTTTTTGTCTTCTTCTTCCAATTCTAGAAGCACCAACATTGACATTGCTATTAATTGGCTGCCCTTGTATGGACACAGTGTGTATGTGTGTGTGTGTGTGTGTGTGCGCGTGCGCGCGCATATGTATGTTAGTTCCAGCTCACCACTGATTTCATTCTATTGTTATCTTTTTCCCCACAGCAGCCAAGAGCCTGCTGAACAAAAAGCCAGATGGTGTCAAAGTAAGTTCAGCTTCTTTTTCACTTCTCTTTCACACTCAAGAAGCTCAGATATCCTGTACTGTACTGTCACATAATATAGTTCCCGATACCACATATTATGTTTTCCGGTTGTCCGCACCATTCTTGTACATGAAAGTGACACTTTGAATGAATTTCTTCAGATTCTGTACAAATGGTTCACTTGGACTTGAGGGTGAACTATTTAGAATTTTATGGTCAAAGGTCACTGTGTCCTCATGGTGCTGTGACCTCACAAACACAGTGTTTACCCATAACTAAACAATTAATTTACTAATTTTGACAGTATTTGACTGTCGTCTCATCTCATCATGTCTTCTATGTGACATGATAATGGTCTGCAGAAACTTTATTCAGTGCTGAAACTAAGAAACAGAAGACAAACTTGAGTGGTGCAGTTGGATATTGACTCTGGGTCTGAGAAGTGACACCAATGCTGAAGAGCTTTAAACCTTAATTCTGACTAATGGCCATCAGGGGGTGACTGCACTGGTTTTAGAAAGAAGTCAGATTGTATTGTGTCTGGGAAAATGGCCCAAATTCTCACTTGATTTATTAGCTCAGTAAAGGCTTTCCTGATGAGTCTGTGGTCTTAAGGGCCGTCCACACTAAGAACTATATAACTATAACTATAATGATAAAATGCCAGCATCCACACCAATGAACGGTATCATTGTGTTGCTAGGTTACGCCAAGCACACTGAGTGCTCGGCGCAACGGTCAGCAGTGGAGCAGAGATTTATTTATTCCAAAGGTGCGCCCTATTCTGTCCCAGATGTCCCTCTTCTTGGTGGCATCGTTATACAGTCTGTCATTCTTGTCATACAGAGCTGGATTTTTTTGTACCTCAATGATAAGCCTCTCTCCTACGTCGTCCGCCATGTTGAATGAGTGTGTGAGTGACGTGAAGAATGTCTCAACCTGTCATTCCTGTTGGAATTTGATTTGCTGTCAGTGTTTTTATCGTTCATCAAATCGCTCTGAAAGTGATCCGAACGATATCGTCCACCACTATCGTTGTCGTTATAGTTGTAGTGTGGACGCTGCCATCCACTTGAGTTAAGAACGATTTTTAGAACTACATATTTATAGTTATAGTTATAGTTCTTGGTGTGGACGGCCCATTAGTCTCTGGTTTAAAGACTTCTTCAATACAACATTAAAAAATTTTTAATGATGGTCCCATTTAGAGGAAAACAGACCATACAGCAGGGTATGAATTATGGTATGATTGACAGTTTAAAGTCATGATCAGGTCAGATCTACCCCTCACTCCTCCTCAGCTTAACCTTCTCCTGCGGTTTTTTTCTGGGTTCAAAATAACAAGATGGCTGACGAATTATAAACTGGATGCTTCAAAATGAACACAAAGAAATTAACAACACAGTGGGTTACAGCATGGATGAATTAAACATTAAAGTAACACTACTGTTCTATTGAGAGTGGGAACATGAGTTATGACAGGGAAATTAATCTTTCCCAAGGGGGTTTGACATAGTTCCCATTAACGATCCACTTTGCATTGTGAGAGGTAGATGAGTATAACTACTAGAGTCAATGACTAGATTATGATTCGAGGGTGGGAGTCCGGCTACAACTCCAGTCAGCTGTCAGAAGATGATAACAATCAATTGACATTGCCAGAGAACAAGTGAGCATGTTTGCGTGTACCTCTTCTCTTTCCACCTTCTGTCTCTAAGTCAGGCGTCACCAACTCTGGACCTGGGGGGGGCCACTGCCCTGCATGTTTTAAATCAAATCAAATCAAATCAAATCAGATTTATTTGTATAGCGCCAAATCATAACAAAGTTACATCAAGCCACTTTACATATAGAGCAGGTCTAGACCAAACTCATTATAAAATTATTTAAAGAGACCCAACAGATCCCCCGAGATGATTTAGATGATTCAATGCTCCAAGACACCTAGTTCAAATGATCAGCTTTTCATAAAGCTCTGATAAGGAGCCACTCATTTGGATCAAGTGTCTTGGAACAAGGAAACAATTAAACCGGAGGACCGGAGTTGGTGACCCCTGCTCTAAGTTTTTCATCATTCAGTTTCCCTGTTGTAGGATATTGATTACCCAGACTATCTCTACTTCTGTTCCACCAAACACCATCATCTCCCGAGTTTTCCTTTGTCCTTAAAGGAATGCAATCACATCTTCTCACTAACGTAGTCATTGTTAACTGTGTGAACAGATTCAGTTTTATGTCCAAATTTATGGGAATATTTGAGACTATGGAAGTGTGTGGTTGTTAGTTTTAGTTGCCTCAAACAAAATTGCTGGCCAAGATTAATAATATACATAAATAAAAAAAATCCTAAAAAATGAGAATGAGGACCACAGCAGATTGTATTTTGGGATGTAAGGACACATCATTTACACACTGAATATAATGTAGAATAACTGAGGTTTTACACAGGGCAGAGGTAAATTCGGGACAGAAGTTCGAAACAATCTGACCGGATCATAGTCTTATGGTTCTAAAACCGTCTACCTGCTCATTCTGCTGTATTACCTTTGATTTTAAAAACAGGTTTGTCTTCCTCTAATAAATATTGGGTATTCGCTCTCCTTTTAGCTTTGTTTATCTAACAGCTCCTGGTGAAAATGGAGCACCTATTTAAAGTCAGTGGTTCCCATGCACACCTGAGATGTAGGCGTGACGTGATCGAATGCACATTCGTGTTCACTTGATCAATAAATGTATGTATATCACTAAGTGTACATACATTTCATCTTCATTGTAACTTCTCACCCCTTTTAGTGTGTGTGTGTGTGTGTGTGTGTGTGTCAGTCAGACATAGGTTCATTTCCTGTTTTGTTGTGTTGTTGCTGCTGACTACAGAAGAGGAAGAAGGATGGTACAGAAAATTTGAGGGTAGGCCTAACATCCTGTCAGTCAGTCTGTGCAGCTGCTTGATTTTCAGACGGACCCATGCAGTGGGAAGTTAGCTTTAGAAAACCCCCTCTATTGACAATCCACCACAGTGCTTCAAAGTGATGCACAAGGTTGTGGAGGCACTCCATGACTGAAAACATCTCATCTGTTCAACACTGACAATGGCCTGATGTGTTTATATGTTCATCAATATTTAGAATTGACTTTATTTTGACGTCATATAAAATATGAAGAAACTTTACATTAAAACTGTTTTTTTTTAATACATGCTGAAATGTGACCACAGTTGGAGTCATCTTTAAAGTTGCGGGGGTTATAAGCTCAGTGTGTTATTAAAGATATTCGGGAATTTTTATTGACCTGAGGGAAGAAATTATACAATTATTAACTGACACATAGCTACTTTACTTGCTAATGGCAGTATTTTAAGACTCAGATGTTAAATATATAAAAAAGATTTGCACCAAAAGTGTTTTTTGTTTTTGTTTGTTTGCGTGTGTGTGTGTGCGCTTGTCTGTGGCCTTGCACCAAATATTGTTTAAGAAACTACAGACCAGTGGGTGACAGTGGGTTTTGTCTTGGTCTATCCCTTTGTTGAGATATTTTTTCCTTCATTTTATTTTCTTCCTAAAAAAATATTTTCAGAAATAACTCTGCTTCCATTAATCAACTCAGAGATAAATTGTCAATGTTGTTTTCCTGGGGTGTATTAGTATACTGAACTCTCATTATTATAAAGAACAACCAGTTGCCTGAACTTGTTTCAAAAATAAATTTCAATGTTGTGGCCCAAGTGTACGGTGAGAGTCTAAATACCAATCTGGAAGAAATAGAAAGATAAAAACAACAACACTGAAAGTTAATTTTGAGTCATGCAGCATGTCCCCAGCTTGAACGCTGGAGGCTAGTTTCCTTTTTTCTGAATCAAATCCTTTTCCAGTGTAGAGTACAAGAGATCATATCAAAATCTTTCCTTCTCTTCAGAAACATCCTGTGAAGTGGTAAAATATAAAGGTAAAGGTAAAGTAAAACTGCAGCTTTACAGTAGGAGAATCTTAGCACATCTGACCTGATATTCTAATGTGTTGTTATGAAGCTGCTTCCTGTGTCAAAACTAGTAGCTCTTTGCTATTTAATGACCGTGTTTATGTGAACACATTTTGGGTCTTAATACATACAAGAGAAAAAAAAATTGCCAGTTGGTAATTAATATTTGTGTTTTTCTAATTTAGTCATTGTGGTTCACTTACTGTCAGCCTTGTTTTTTCATCTTTGCTGAGTTTGCATATTCCATGTTAGTGGCACTAGCCCAGACTTTGCATAGTGACCACACAGTGACTTAGTTACCAGCTTGCACCTCAGTAAGGATCTTTTCCACGTTGGACTGCTCCTTACCCACAACACATGTACACACGCAAACAAGTCCTAACTGCATGTCATTTTACCGCTGTTGACAGACACTGAAGCTCAAGGACAATGAAAACCATGTATGGTGAGATTTTGTTTGCGTGTGTGGATTATAACTATTGCATTTGGGTAGGACGGATGGGGGAAGGGCCACACCAGAGCGTCAGGATGGCAGGCAAAGAAGCACCAGCTTCATAATACTATCTATTATGATGCTGGTGCTTCTCTGTACTGTGTATGTACTATATGACATCTACATTGTGCCATACAAATAATGATTACACAGAATTATTTAAAAAAAACTTTTTCAGTATGTTTCTTCACTTGACAAGCATGTCAGAGTTTTTTGACATAACTACACAACCTATAGAAAAGTGGTGTTTTCATTTCTGTTTTACCATTTTAACAGGGAGGATAAGACTGTATAATTGCTAATGCAAATTGTTGGTCTAGTCAATGTCAATTCAAATCAAATGAATTCCATTTATAGAGCATGACTAAAAATGATAAACAGCTAATCAAAGTTCAGTAAAAATCCATAAACCCCAAAGAAATTTACCACAAATGTATTTGTTGGGCAACAAGATCATAGCGTGATTATTTTTGGTGGACTTATGATGTGGCATACTATTTCAGTTGGATTGGTTATTTTTCATTTCATTATCAGTTAAAAAAAAAATATATATATATAGCAAGTTTTGACAGTGCTTATACCAAACAAGCATTTTCAAGGCAGACAGGTCCAGCTCTGCTCCAGCTTGGTTTATTAACTCGCCGCCGTTACAAGCTGAATCGGAACTCCTCAGTACTGGATGGATCTTCCACCTCTGACCTACTCCCTGACAGGAACTCTTGTGCACAGTGTTCCACTTGTGCCTCCACAGCAGCTGCTTCTGTTCGTGTATTAGCACTGAGGCTTGTCACTTCTGCCCCGTCTTGTCTATCTATCTGTATGTTCATTCTGTTCCTCCAGATCAACAACAAGGCCAATGTGGTCACCAGCCCCAAAGAGCCTGTCCCCACTCCTTCTCTGGTACACTGTCTGCCTGCCCTGCTGCCTGTGTGACTGCATGACTATGTCTAACTATGTCTAAATCTGTCCATTATATATATATTAGGGCTGGGAGATGTGAACCAAAAGTCATATCCCGATATATTTAGGCTGAATATCGATATACGATATATATCCCAATATTTTTTTGCAAAGTCAGAGCAAATGTTCAGTCAGAGCCAAATATGACACGTCACAAGTAGTTTTATTGAAACTGGCTACTTCAGTAAACAGTTGCAAAATAAAATGAATAAATAATAAACAGGTTTCTTCACCTGGTTTATGAATAAATACTCAGCTGTTCAAATAACAATAACATGTTGAACATAAATACTGTATAACAAGGAGTACCTTTTTTGAAATCAAAGCTCTGTAAGGTGCACATTTAAATAAAAATATCTTAAATAAAAATAGCCTATAAAATCTTTTTCTGAAATAAATATATTTATACGAGACAAGTACAATATCAAATTTTCTTTTGCTTGACAACTATAAATGGCTTATTAAAAACAAATTACAGATTTTCTTCTCCTTTCTAACAAATCCACAGATGCAAATAACATTACAAAAGAACAAAACATGACAAACTCTAGTAAGGTGAGCTTTGTTTCGGGGCTGGAGCTTTTTCAGGTTGTGGATTGCAGCACAAAGTTTCACACACTCTTCGTACTTCATGGTGAAAAAAAAATTGTAGTGCTCCCAACCTGTTTGTAACTTGTTTATGGCAGTCCCTACATATAATGTGATTTTGTTGCTCATTGCATCCTTTGAATCCGGGCTATCTCCAAATTACTGAGCCGCTGGTTTTTCTTTTACTAACCAATTCCTCCACTGCATGCTCCGCAGACGTTGTTGCTTCCTAAATGTTTGTTGAAGAGTGCCGGGTGTCAGTTCCCCCCCCGTGCATGAAAGAGGAGGGGCAGTGCACAGACCTCCGGGTCAACAGCTTGCTTAGAGCGAGGATCACAGTGCAAATTTGAACTATATCGATATATACGATACGGTCTAATTCCATATCACATTTAAAAATATATCGATATATTTTTTATATCGATATATCGTCCAGCCCTAATATATATATATATATATATATATAAAAATCCATCTGTACAACTTTAAGTGACATTTGTCCTGATAACAGAGCTTTCGATTTATTGTCACTGGGTTGTGTAATGTGAACCATCCATATGCACACCCCTGGCTTGTTTTCTGATATTGCCACATTGCTGTACATGGGCTACATTCTCCCTTGTTGTTGATGATGGCTGTAATGGCAATACTGGGCCATTGCATGCCAACTCATTTGCCACAAATTAGTGGCACTTAGCACTTGTTCAGTTCCACAGCTGGAGGATCCACATTACTGTAGTATTTTCTATCTCCAATGCTCATTTTGACATGACAGATTTTGACAAAGGACAGCATCACTACCAATTAGCATAGCAAATAACAAAATTTAAAACACATTAACTACTTGTTTGGTCTTTTGGGAAATTTGTTTACTAGCATTTTTGTTTTGTTTGTACATGAGTCATAAGTCATTCTCATCTCTGTGAGGTACAAAGCTGAAGCAGGAAGGGTTTAGCCTATCTTGGCATAAAGACTGGAAGCAGGGGGAAACTGTGTCCAAGGCTTTGTGAACAGAGCCGCTCAGTTAGTGGCATTATATTTAGTTTGTTTTGAAATGAAAATGCAATCTGACATCTGACAACCCCCCCCCCCCCCAACTATTACAAAGCACCTTTACTACATTTCTATGTGTTTACTAATAGAAGTTTCAAGAGTAGATTAATTACTAATCGTTATATCTCTTACGATCATTAATTAATCACTCTGCTCTTCAGTCTTTTATGCACCTAAGCGTATCCGAACTCCAGCTCTGTATGAAACACACAGACATGAGATTGACAGGCCTTTGAATGAAAATTCTTCTTTGTTTCAAAAGAATTCAAAGTGCATGTAACAAGGCCTTTATCACTGATAAAAGCATCCCAACCTACGTCACGGGTCTGTGTATTTCTAGCAGGAAAAAAACAACCCTGTTCACACATGGCATTCAAATCGGCCTCCACGTTTTTCTGAAGAGATAACTTGTCATCAGATTTCACTTCCCCCTCAACATGCAAATGAACCTGACTGGGTATCAGGCCTTTGGAGCTCAATGTACAACTTCACTCTCAGATGAATACTCATTGTACCTAGGGTGCATTTTCACCTTTACTTAGGGCAGCCCACTTTGTCAATGAATCGTCCAATTCTCATTTTAATGCCATGTAAGAACAGGGCCTGAGAGTTCATCTGTAAATAAATACAATTTTATCACCATGCCTCATTACATCATGGGGACACAGCACCAGTGTACAGCAAAAGCATGTACTGTACTTATGTTTCCTTTCAGATTCCTCTCTTTAGAGTGATACAGGTTTAATTTTGTAACTGCAATCTCTGTCTGGGGTGCATCTGAATCTGGGCATTAAAGGCATTAAAACTGTAGACAAGATATTTAAAGTTTACAGCCTTCATATCAGTCTTTACTGCTTTCACCATCATGTCTGTTTCGTGTCAGTTATTGTCATTTTGTCAGTACAAGTAACATCTGTAGTGTAAGGCTTGATATTCTTTTCCTGATGTTCAGGGAATTGTCAAAGCTGCCACTGTCATCCCATCTGTCCATGAAAGTTCTGCAGTGTGATATAGTTGTTGGTACTGTCTTCATTTCACCCAAACGCCACTTTTTATTCCATTTCGAAAAATACTCTTCTGTCAAACCTTCTTTCTAACAACTTCTGTTCTTCACCGACATCTCCTGTTCTTACTGTTCGTCCTCTCATATCAGGAGCCTCAAACCACAGTTATCCACAACCCTGCTGATGGAAATAAGGTATACAGCTGATCAGATGCTAGTCTGTGGCTGTAGTTTGCTGCTGACACGTGTGCCGTAGAAAGCAGAGCCTTAATGTCGCTGCTGAAATGTTTGTGTGCCAATGGATCTTCTTTAAGCCCCATATTACAAATGAAAAATCATGGGGGACCATGGTGTTTGTAAAATATTGCATGCTATTATAAATTGTTGCATGGCCTTCTTTGACTTAATGTTAGTCACCTGTGTTCACAATTCTGTGTACTGCTCATTCTGGATATCTTATCGTGTAAGATCTTTAAAACTATCACCATAAAACAAATATGTGTCATCTCATACGTGTTTGAAACTTCTGAGAGGCATGTGGAACCATTTTCATGATAACATCATAGTCAGCTGTACAGTGGTGTGACAAAAGGATTATGCATGCTGTTGGAACATGACAAAGACCATGCAATACCATGGACACGTAGGCTGTTCCAAGCCAAATCCTTAACAGAGTAGCCTGGAGTCCATCTAGCGTGTCGACGTGATTTGCTCGTGCAGATGTGAAGATCTATATTGTTGTGGGTAATGCATAAGAACAAAGGGGTATATGGGCATGCTTGTGTTTCTTGCTTTGTGGAGTGACATGATAGTGTTGTAGCTCATAGTGTAACATGATGTGTTTTTGATGTGTAGTATTTTTGCAGCTGGATTCATCACTAATTCAATATACTGTATGAAATCTTCTGTTTTTGTATAAAATTGGATATTTGTTCATCTGCCTTTGTGCCACAAATATGTAAGGGGATGAAAAAGACAATCCAGTTTAGTGTTGTCAACACTTCTTTCAATTAGTTATAGATGAATGATTTTAACAATATGATTAAATATGATAATGATTTTAAGTTTCAAATAATGTTAAAAGATTGTTATTAACAGTATGGAGACATGTTTTGTTAAAGAGTTATAAGGTCTGGAAGCTATTCAATGTTTATTTCATTTTTATGGTTAGAAGTTAAGCCTCATAGCAGCAATCCTCAATCAATCATTTTTGTCTTGGCGGAGACACAGCAAGAAAATCGCTCTACCATCTGCTATTTAGATTTTTCTCTCCCTGTCTTTATCTGACAGGTATAACATCAACCCTGTTTTCTCTAACTTAATTACATTTAGTATAATCTTTCAAATACAAATCTCTGTCTCAGAAAACACCAGATAAGTAAAACAAGGGATATTAGGTATAGTTATAATACAATACAAATATAATAAGTATATGATAACATTCAGCTTTTTTAAAATTTGAGACATTTCCTAAAGCATTATCATCTTTGATCAAGCTGTTCTCACTAGAGATGCTGAGATTGTGCTGAAAGTGTAAGATCATCATGTAAAGTGTCTGAGGGAGAAATGGTGTGAAGACAGAGTAGACTGATCTCAGAGGAACCTTTTGCTTCTCTGTCAGTCTGCTTATACTCACAGGCTTTTTATTTGTCCTTTCTCAGGAGTCCAGTGAGAGTGCCAACACCACCATCGAGGATGAGGATGTGAGAGGTAGGGAGGGTCAGACCCACAAATACAAACCGCAGGATCACTCCCACGTACCCCTGTCTGAGTGTAGTATTTCAGCTCACCTGTCTCTTTGGTCATATTATTTCTCTCTTTTTGACTAACCATATTTTTGACTGCACTCTTGTATTGGTTGTCTCTTGCATGAATACGTTGCATGTTGTGTTATTAATTATGTGTTTAATTATAGTCCATATTGGTGCACTTTGCATGTCATGGCAAATATCATGTATTATGGCTGGTTGAACTGTCTGGGGGTACATAATATACAGAATTATATTTTTCAATTATATTTTTCTATTATATTTCTAAATGGAGATGTTGTGAAGCCATTATTGGAAAGCCTTAAACTTGCTTTCTATTTAATTATGTCACATTGTATTGAAGTCTTGTGGAAAGTGGTCCTACTTCTCACTTAATTACCAGGTGCTCCTTCTCCTCCAAATATATTTTCAGAAGACTTTAACTCTAAGAGAGACTTAAACATCAGTTCACTGACAAATGGGTGACATGGTGGGTTGGTCTAGAATGTAGACCAACCCACTACTATATAGATGTGCATCTAGACTCTAGACTCTAGATGCACGTCTATATAGTAAACAGGTAGATAATCCGGTAGATATTTAAATCCATACTGAAGAGCCAACAATGCCCAGAGTGCATGTTTTACTCATCATTAATCAAGTTACAGGTCCATCTTAAACTGACCACACAGAGTTCAGAAGTGCTCTATTTACATAGCAGACAGGACAGACACATGAAGCCCGCAGATCAAAGGCTGCAGTAAAACCAACAGAAAGGAATGAAAAGAAAAAAGAAACTTGGGCTTTCGTTCAGTGAGGTAAAATCTGTTGTGATTATTTGTAGCGTGGTTGTTGAATGATTGTGTGTCTTTCTCTGGATGTTTTCTGATATATTCATCACAGCAGTGACCTTTAATAGAAGAGAGATTATGTCAGACAAACTACATCAGACTTTTTCAGCATTTTGAACAGAGCTGTTTATCATTTGACCATTTACTCTTTCCTGGAGCTCCTCAGGTTCACCCCCCTGCTGCAGAATGTGTGCGCCACTGTATGTGCGTCCATTCTTCCAGGCTACACGCAGGCCCATTAAGGGACATGCCATTGCTCTTTACACCAGCCGTGTTATTCATGGCTGATAAGGTTGTAATTCCTAAATGCCTCAGTACCCTCATTCATCCAAGTTATGAAATTGCTCTACTTATGACAGTGGTCAGTCGCATGTTGAAGACAATTTACCCTCTGTTTTTTTTCTTTACCACCAAACTTGAATACAACTCTACTCTCTCTCTCAATCAGAGCTCTAGTCTTCAAAGAGTTTTAGAAATTCATATGAAAATATAAAATAAGCAGGACATCTTTCATTCCTTCATGGAGTAATGATCCGACACAGGAAATGGAATGAGTAACACTTTTATTTTTTCCTGTTTCCTGCATATGTTTAATTTCCATCTCTATGTTTGATGAATTGGGCAGTACGGCAGTATAGTGGTTGCCCCTTTTGCCCCACAACAAGGGCCTTTCTGTGCAGAGTTTGAATGTTCTCCCCGTGCTTCATGGGTTTCCTCCAGGTACTCCGGTTTCCTCCCACCATCCAAAGACATCATGTTTGGTGACTGTAAATTGTCCGTAGGTCTGAGTGTGAGTGGTTGTTCATCTCTGTCTTTCTCTGTATGTTGGCCCTGTGATGGACTTAATTTCAAAAAGTTAGGGACAAATCAAGAGACTTTTTGTACGAACCTTAATTGCAGTTTACAAGAATGAGCTTTTAACTTTCTCTGTGAGTTATCATTTCATAAGAAATACATCACACAGCTTAGTCTTTTTCTTTAACTGATGTGTGTGTGGTGATGGTCAGACTTTATGAAATCAGAACTTCAGCAGCTGCTTGGAAATATTTCAGAAGTTACCGGTCCGATTTAATTAGATGTGTTTCATTCACTATTTCATACTTATACATTGTCTGAAAACAGAAGTGTTTTCATTTGGAATTAATCTACACCACAATACTGTAGCAAACAAATAAAGCTAAAAAGAACTGACACTGGGCAAGATGTTATAAGCCTCATTAGCACCTTGAAAAGCTATCATAGCTTACGTGTATAATAAATATGTCAATGTTGTGTTAAGCTGGTGCCCCCAAGTGGCCAAAAATGTAGTAACTACTGAGATTATAGGGAAAGTAGGAGACACATAAACTTTTCACGGCTTAGCTGTCGGACTGTTCCTTAAATGCTCATCAATGATGTTCAACACTCACCTGTCAGGGACCTTCAATTTTTGTGCTCATCTGAACATTTCCATTCTGTCCAAACTGTCCAAACACTCTGAACAAATAACCATTTCCTGCTTGCTTTACATCGGTTTTCCATTTCATGTTTTTCTTTTCTCCATTTTCATTCTTCTTGTCATTGTATGTCTCCTTCCATCCCCATCAGCACACCCTCCCTCCTCCAGCTCCCAAATCTACCACCTGAAACATTTACACCACTCCACCTGTCACTTAGTGCCCTCCCGCCCTGCCTCGCCCTCCTCCTCCTCCTCATATTCCTCCTCGTCTTCATCCTCCTACTGGTACTCTCCCAGTGTTTGGCCCAGTGCTGAGGAGTGCTGCCACTATATCCTGTGGGCACTGGTGGCCGCCTACCTGCTCCTCTTCTTCACATCTTCCTTTCTGGTCTTTTTCTCTGACCATTCTACCATATGCCACTGCAGTCCCCGTCGCACCCTCACGCAGGGGCCAGGCCCCCAGCATGGGGAACCCTTGCCCAACATGGGCCCCACCAACTCCCAGTGTAAGTTCCTTGGAGGAAACTGCGAGCTTGAGATCCTCATGGTGGATCGAGTTTGTTCACAGGAGCTCTGAAGTTAGAAAATGTAGTAAACTCAGTGAATTTGACTTTGTTCTTTACTAGAACTGTAATGCACATAGATGAGGCTAATTGCAGTGGTAGATAAATTTGAATCAGTTTCTAGATGACTATTGAAACATTCCAAATCCATTCTTCAGTGACATCCCGAGCAGAGATCAACCCATTTATACCCATATTTACTGTATACTGACTTACAGTGACTGGACGTTAAACTTAAACTTAACCTAACTTGATTGATCATTGAAACATATTTATTTCAAATTTCACTTTCTGTGACCTTGTCTCTGCCATCACATGTTTAATGAAGGGAAAATTCAAAACATAGAATTAAATTAAATTAAATGTGAAACCTGGAGTCTGGCAAAATGTAATCTAATCTGTTCATACATTTATTACTTGCATAAACGTGAATAGATTTAATGATAGGGGAGAGTGTTTATTATTCACACCTTCATTAGACATGGTTAGTGTTATATTGTTATTTTCGGCAGGGGCATTAAAGTCATTACACTTTACAGGCATAAAACCTTCCTGTAGACAACCAGGCCAGTGTTTGCAGTACAGTGCTGTTGCTCAGCTTGTAGGTAGGTGGTCTATTAATGTGCAAGAGCAAAATATTTATCCCCAAATGACTGTGTGAACATGTGGAGGAAACAAGTAGCAGATTTTTGTACAGTTTAGTAATTGTGTGCACAAGTAAACCTATCTGGAAGGACTGTAGATCTAATCAGCAGAGTGTTTGCTTTTTGCAAAGTCCACCGTGAGTGCAATAGATGAACAGAGTTTCAAGTGTGTCAGGCCTTTTTCAAAAATAGCCAATCAGAGCAGGGTATTCTGCTCTTTATCAGTGTACTGTGTCTTCTTGTGCTACTGTCTAAACCATCTGCTAAGGTTTTGCTCGTGAATAAAGAGGGTTAGTATAGGAGGGAAGATGAGTGGCCTTTCAGCAGTTATTCTCCTGGTTCTGGTGTCAGTGGAGGGAATCAGGGCACAGCTCCCACCACAACAGACTGTCAGTGTTCAGATCACTGGAAACAACTCTGGACTTGAAGCTGTGGAAGGTAAAACTGGGAATAGTTTGGTGTGTGTCTTTTGCATGTGTGTGTTCTTGCCCCTCATCTCCACATTGTACCTTGAGTCACACAACAGCACTTACTCTCTCCGTTCATTGTCTCCTAGCTTACCTACTTAGCATGAAAGGTAATTTGGATGTTGTCATGTGGAACCATGCTGACTAATAATTCTACCACTCTTCCCTTCATTCATCCACAGTGGATTTGTGGTTTTGAAAATGTGACTCCTGATTTCCTGGACGTCATGATGTTGTGATGTTGGCTTGATGTTGCCCTCATCTTCCACATTGGTCCTTTTTTTATTGCTACATTTGTGTCTCTTTTAATATTTTTCAGAGTTTTGTTTTGTTTGTTTGTTAGTTGTTTTTTTTTTGCAGCTCTAATTAAACGTTGTCTGTGTGTTTCAGCTCGTAAGCAGGAGATCATTAAAGTCACTGAGCAGCTGATCGAAGCCATCAACAACGGAGACTTTGAAGCTTACACGTTAGTTCAGCTGCAATACCTGACATGCCTACACGTCATACCAACTGTTTGAAACCTCTGTTAATCTAATCTGCTCTGTGGGTTTTCTGTTACAGGAAGATATGTGATCCTGGCCTGACATCCTTTGAACCCGAGGCCTTGGGAAACTTGGTGGAGGGCACTGACTTCCACCGCTTCTACTTTGAGAATGGTAGTGAATTTCTGTTTTAGTATGATGGAGCTCTTGATTAATCTTGACCTCTTCTAAAGCCATAGTCATATTTAATTTTTTGTGTTAAGCGCTGGATTGAATAATTAATAATTAATTAATAATTAATTCCCCCCCCCAAAAAAAACAAAACTGATGACCTGCACTTTTGTCATCCAAGTCTGTTGTAGTTTAATCAAGTTGGACAAAGATAGTACCAACACAAAATTGACCCTTAACGTTTCCTTTTTCATGTTCACTTTATGAATCCTTCCATCCGCTTTTCCCTCCCCAACTTGTAGCTCTGTCTAAGGGCAAACAGCCAATCCACACCATCCTGCTCAACCCCCACGTTCACCTGATCGGGGATGAAGCGGCCTGCATTGCCTACATCCGCCTCACCCAGTACATCGACAGCAACGGCATGCCCCGGACCATGCAGTCAGAGGAGACCCGGATCTGGCACCGCCGCGACAGCAAGTGGCAGAACATCCACTTCCACCGCTCCGGCTCGCCCACCGTGCCCACCAAGTAAGGTCACCACAGCTGCCGCCTCCACTGTGTCCAGACACACAGGCATCTCCCTCTTTCAACACGTTCACTTTCCACAATGTCATGTGTGACAGTGTGTTCAATTGTGTAGCAATTAGTAGTTTGTGTCAAAAACTACTTCATGGGGAATGTGAGCAGTTTCTGTGGAGGAAAGCACCACCATGTCTATAAAGTGCTAAACATCTCTAACATGTCTAACTGATACAATCCCTTCACATGTGCTCTAAAGGATTTATAATTAAAATATATCATCATGAAAGAATCCACTATATTATAAAATCCTTTAAGGGAAATTCATCTTTAACTTTTCTCATTGCTGTTTTGATATCTCTGAATGTGACTTAAATCAAAGTGTAGGCAGGGGGAGAGAATCTAAACGTAACAAACTGAAGAAAGGCTGCTAACATCCTGCTTTTGTCAGCGAAAGGCTCCAATCAGCATTCAGGCCTGGATCACATGACTTCGCCAATATGTATTTATGTTCTCTGATTGGCTCTGATGTAAACACAACACCCAGGTGAACCTGCTAGTGTTCACTTTTTATCTTCTGTAACTTGTTTTTAGTTACACCGTAAAGAGAGCAGCCTCCTCTGACTCTGAGCTAAAGCTGATCGAAGCTGATCAAGAGCATCAACCCCGAGATCCATTTTCCCAGTCTGCAAACAGGCAAACTCTTGTGGCGGTGGAAAAGGAATCAGTCACATTTTATCAGCACTTTTAACGCCGTAAAAAAAAAGAATATATCTTTTACATGTTTATGTGGAGAAAAAGCAAGAATCTCCTTAGTTTAACTGTTGCAGGGCCATTGCAACAGACAGATGTTGGTCAAAAAAACCAGCTGTTGCCATCTTCACCTCTTCATTTATTCACTCCCTGCTGTTTTCCAACCAGCTCGACTGGGTTTTTTTATGAAGTGACACCATTTATAATAATGAATGTGCTGTTTGTGTTCCAGCTGAGAGGACGAGCTTTGACAAACACCCTCCAGCCTCCAGCAGCCAGCTGACAAGATCCCACCTATCAACTGTCCATTCAGTCCCCGCCCATCATAGCTAGAGCTCCGCCCTCTCAGTGTGTTGTTTACATATTGTTGCTGCTGGACCTGGTTATTGTATGTGTGGGGGGAAAAAAATAAATCAAGGGAGAAGTACTGACACAACATTTTGTAGTGACAGTGTGTGTGTTCGTTAGGGGATTTTCTCATCCACGGCATGTTTTATTATTCTGAAGGTTCTTTGTTTTTCTGTTTTTTAGATCAGTACCTTTTTAAACAGAAGCTTTTCAGAGGAGCCAGTTGATTTGTATTTAATGGGCTGGTCAAACCTCCAGCTTTCATGTAGTGAGTTTTTCATTTGAATATTGCACATCGAGGACTTATGAGCTTTTGTGATGTTTTTCGCCTTTTGGCACAATGACCAGTATATCACATATCTACATATATTTTACTCATATATGTTTTCAGGACTGACATCTATTAAGGCTCACACACGGGCTTGCTTCGTTTTGGTGATGTGTAGGTTTTGGCAATTGATGTAAATCACCCCCTTTTTGCTCAATATTTAGCGATATCGACATAAACTGAGTTGGCTAATTTTACTGATCTGTTCTCTGGTTTGCCGTTGACAACGAGTGTGTTTAATAATGGATTTTATCTACACGTGTTAAAGAAAATATCCATTTAAACATGTTTTATTTTGTCCATCACTGAGCACCATGTGAAGAGTCTCATGTAATACAATGTAAACTATAGAAACACATAGAATTCTAAAGGCCATTCTTAGTCTTTGTAGTTAAATCATATTTTCATACAGTAAGGTGTTAATTATGTGAATTTTATCAGCTGTTCTATTTTGTTGTTGACTTTTTATATTGTGATATTGATGCTTGTCCCTCTACTTTTCAAATATTATTGCTTTCCTTCCAGCCCTTTCAACACTGATTGGTGATTCCTTGTTTTACACAGTTTTACACTGGACACCACTGAAGTAGAATGATAATGTTCATAAATCCACCACAGCTGTTTGTTCTTCATTGACTTTTGTGATTAGAAAATAGATTTTTGGCCAAAATGACTAAGAAGTAAATCACTGTTCTTTCCTCTTCCTATTATTCTGTAATGGTTGCGAAACTGTAGTTAAGGGACAGGAGGTTTGTTGGCATCATTTACTGCTTTATATTTACACACAAAAAAGGAAGTTGTATTCAAGCATGGGAAAAGGAGGCAGTCATGTTCAAAGATGACATCACGGGTGTTAACTGATTTTCAGATAATTGACTTTTTTTTTTTTTTGCTTTGATAAAGTAATGACATCACAGCCATATTTCGTTTTTATCTTTCTAAGATGTGCTAAAGTTCCTGACTGGACACTCAGATACAATGTTACCGTGATGGGACACCCCTAATGTATGTTTAAGAAATATCAAATAAAATGTGTGATTTCTGCCAAATGATGATGGTTTTTACACACTTGTTTTTTTTCTCTTCCTTATGTTCTAACTTTGGTGTTCAGGGCCATTATTAGCACCTCTGATATTTACTCCATACCTTTCATCAACACTGAAGCACACACTTGCATGCTGAGTCCATCTGGTAGGCTTTTGGCTCATTAAATATTCAGAAAAGTTGCACTTTCTTCTGTTAACTGTTTTGAACGCTTGATTAAAAAATGGCTTCCTGAATGCTGTGAAACAGTCGAGCTGGTAGAACCAGAGAGGATACTGAAGAAGAAATGAGTTGTCCTGATGGCAGATGCTTTTTTTAGAGGTTTTATAATATTAGTCCTGCTGTGTTGAGAAAGAACAACATCACTTCACATTTGACACATGTACAGTTTATTGTTCTGCCATGTATACACTTCAGCTGCTATGCCTTGTTAGCGTTTCAGGTTTATTTTTTATTTTTTTGTAATAATTTGATAAAGTCATACATGCCCGCATAGATATTTGCACTGTTATAATGGATATATTGTCACCACGGAAACAAGATGCTCATTTATCAAATCAACTGTCTCTTTTTGTCATTTCTTTTATTCATTCATTGAATCACACTCAAACTAAATGGCAATGTGAGGATTGTTTGTTACATAAAGTCTGGAGATGAATACCAAACATACAGTCTGAACACATTTCAGTATTTTCCAAATCAACAAAATGTCATTTGTCTTTACTTTTAGATTTAGAAGACATTCTGACACACCCAAACAAACAGCTTCAGCAGCTGGAGGATACAGGGGTCACAAACAGACAGCCAGAAATAAATATGGAAGTTCAGATGTGCTGACTGAAGACTGTCTTAGCTTGGATTCAGATCAACGATAAAAAGTGAGAGCAACAATTAAAGCAAAGCATCTAAACGTTGTGTGATGACAACAAACTGAGGAGAAGTTATATTTTATTAGTGTCAACAGATCTGATGAAAAGCAAACCAACAATGTTCGGAGCTCCGCTCCATCTGGGACTTCACCACATTCACAAATATACAGTTTCTGTCACTTGAGGGAATTGAAGGAACTTTCCAACACGGTTGGGGGTGTAGTTTGATCAGAACACTTTAGGTCCAGATTTAAATCAGAAAGAATCCAAACATATTTATGAGGGGACAGGACTAAAATATCGGTTCTCATGGGTTTGATCACAGTCTGCCCAGGTATGACACTTAAGACCCTGGACAGAAAAAAAGGATCTGGTAATGAACCGGACAGGTCAGTCCAGCTGTGGAGACAGTTTGCTCACTAGAATAATAGCAGGCAGGAGGGAAAGGGTCATACTTGGCTTTTCTAAAGCCACAAAAACTGTCCATGACGAGTAAACTGACTGACATGAGAAATAGGTGACGTGTTACATTCTAACAGTAATTTTAAATAAAGAATGAATGATCTGATAAAACATAAATCAGTGGTCACGTGTTTGTGATGAAGAACCACATGTGTTTTGAATGGTTTCTTGAAACAGAGGATGCTCAGTTTTTGTCAGTAGGAGACGTTCATTGTTGGTTCGGGCTGTTTCATGGTGGAATTTGTTGACAGTAAACATACAGACAACTTGATCCTTGAGAAGGCTTCACGGAGGACAGTGATATGACACGCAGCATGTGTGACGGTGGGGGATGAGACACAGATGGGGGAGCTACAGGTACAAGAAGAGGCGGGGTAAGTGCTCCATCGGCATCAAAAACATTCCACGTTACTAAATTCCTTTCTCAATAACACTTGTATTTACACACAAAGATGGCAGCTCTCGGATAAAATGTGAATGGATGACACGTTAGGACACAATAGGAAAAGGCTGATGCATTGGAAAGACAAAAGGTGTGATAACACAGCCTTTGTAAACAGATCAGCAGGTTGATGTTTGGCTTTAAAGAGTCCATGATGACACACGTTCTCTCTTCCAGCTAGTAATCTCATCTGTACAGTGGCCATTCTCTTGCTGAATCGGTGCATGTACAGCAGGTTTACAGGAACCTATGTATTAAATGCTTTTAAATTTTTTTGACTTGTTATCTCCCCAGTCCCCACGTGACTTTTTCATCTCCTCTATATACAAATGTTTACAAGAGTTCTTCAAGAAGAGGCCTGTGCATGAAGCCAAACGTCCAATATTGCTGCCCTGTGAACTGATCTGGCTCTGGTGGACGTACCTTCGCCACACAACAGCAGCAGGAAGGTGAAAAGACACGAAAATACTGAAAATATAATCCCGCAA
The DNA here is from genome assembly GCA_034769265.1 of Remorina albescens. NCBI lineage: Eukaryota > Metazoa > Chordata > Actinopteri > Carangiformes > Echeneidae > Remorina > Remorina albescens. The sequence goes on along the minus strand of CM068495.1, from coordinate 3,456,153 downwards.
AAAATGAAAGTTGCTGTCTTTGGTCACAAAAAGAGCAAATGAAACACAATGTGAAGGAAAGAACAGTTAAAGCACAAAATACTGTTCCATTGTTGGACAAACAGGAGGGAAACAGTCCAGTCATCAACAAACAGGAAGGGGGTCTGGGATTCGGATTTGACAAAGCGTACATCACCAAAGGCTTCAGTGGAAGATGTAGGAAGGAGATCTGTGGAAGCAGCTACTCAGTTTAGGTCCTCCTCTTCCTCCTCATCCTCCTCATTGTCCTCCTCATCTTCCAGTTCATCTTCACAGTAGTGCTGGAGCAGGCGGTGCAGGTGCTGCTGCAGGGCGTCGGGCTGCAAGGCGTCTGGGGTGTCGTCCACACGCTCCAGGTGCACGTTCTTCCCCTGAGCATCCTTCACCACAGTCCTCTTCTGGGTTCGTGACTTATGCATCTGGCTTCTGCAGAAAGAAAACAACCAGTTACCACAAACATCCTCCTGGTGGGTCACCTGGGCCTCTCACGTCACTTCCTGTCAACAGAGAAAAGGACTGGCAATATTTGAAATGAAATTTCTATTTAAATATTCTATTTTCAATTTGTGCACATGAGCTGTAAGAATGAAATCACAGCTATGGAGAAAGTAATTACCGCCAGATTCAGATAAAGGTCTGCAGAAATAATTTTCGTGTTTAGTTCAAACATGCAAATTGCATCAATTAAGTAAGGCATCTTGAAATAAATAAAGCAATACATTGCAATGTCACATTATTTAATATATTCTTGTGAAATATTTTTGTGTTTTTCTGTTTTTGAATGAAATAAAATCTAATTACAATGGGTTTAGTTTCTTTTCTTTTTTTTTACCTGTTTTTATTTTCCTGTTAAACATTTTTAGTTTCACACTTCAAAATATATGAATATGAAGTTTCCTACGATCTTTTTTCTTTTACACTAAAACTTTTTTCCTGCTCATTTTCTGTCTAAGTATTTTCTTTTTCAAAATGTAATTTTTCATAATAATAGCTTCATTTTATAAAACAGTTCTGAGTGAAATTCACAATAAACCTACAGATGAACCAACACACACACACACACACACACACACACCATGCCACTGCCCACCTCAAATATTTCTAACCAAATCCCTATTTATAGTTTTAATCATAATTCCCATCAGTTTATTTACTGCAATGACTTTAAATACATCTTTATAGTGGAGTCAGAGAGGCATCTCCATTAAATGTTCACATACAAGCATTCAGGTTAAAGAGTGAGACCAGGAAGTAGAGCATCTCTTCAGCAGATACAGTATATGCTGGAACCGGGCATGTGTTTAAAGCTGCTATGTGCTTTTAATCTATTTTATTCTTATTAATACACCACCAGTCAAAATTTTGGACACACTTTCCTATTCATTTGAATGAAAAAGTGTGTCCAAACTTTTGACTGGTAGTGTATGTATAATGTGAATCTTCTTAAAATTAGAAAAAATTATCAAAGCAACAAAGAAAACATTTTCTTTTGACACTTCACTTGTTGCCACTTACCTGAAATGGACAGGTCAAAATCGAGATGTGAAATGTTAATGTAATCACAACATGCAGCCATGCTGAATGCTAAAAAATGTCCCTTTAAATACCAATGTCATTTCTACACACTGTCATGCTGCAAGTCCAACCTTCTAACCACAGAACCGTCATCCTTCACAATCTCTTTCTCTACTACATGAGGCAGAAGAGCTTTCCCAAAACCTCCGGCATAACTCAAAGCCTGAGGGAAAGAATGAAGGAGGACAGGAATCAGACTTAGAAACAGTGAAAATGAGCAAGAGACCAGGCTTCCAAAGATACACATGCATTCACACACTCATTTTCTCCCCACAGATGATATCTCACATACCTGGTTCATGTTTTTTGTCTGGACACACTGACCTTCTCAAAGTCCTCTCTGGCTGAAGGCAGATCTGCAGCCAGCGAGGAGTCTCCCGTCTGTTTCTCCATCCTCTCGCCTCTCACCACCGTCGTCTTGACAACTTTGCTGACCTTTCGACCCTGCACTGGCTCCATTTCAAACTCGGAAGCAGCAGTGGAGCAGAGCGCCAGGGGCTCCGAGAAGGTCAGCTGGAGAGGACAACATGTCAGGAAACAAACTGGTGTGTGCTCTTTAAGGAGGTTTTTAGTTTGGACACTTTTGCCTCTTTGAATTAGCTCAAACCCCGAGGACACCGAGGGGACATTCCTGTGCAGAGGGACACATTTCCACAGTTTTCCTGCTCCAACATCAAGTTCAGGACTAAATGTTCACCTGCTTTCTGATATGTCCACCCACTGACTGTTTCCATGGTAACCAGCGACAGGTCCACAAATAAAACCACTACAATGGATTTGAAATTACACAATTAAGATGTACTTTAAGTGCAGACCTTCAGTTTTAATTTGAGGGTATTTACATCCAAATCAGGTCAATGGTGTTGGAAATATAACACATTATGTGTGCCCTCCAACTTTTTAAGGGACCAAAAGTAATTGGATAAAAAAATATAATTATAAATCAAATTGTCACTTCTATTACTTGGTTGCAAAGCTTTTGCAGTCAATGACAGCCTGAAGTCTCGAGCTACTAAACATCACCAGACGCTGGGTTTCGGGTTTTTTTCCCTTCAGTCACTCAATTGGATTCAGGTCAGGTGATTAACTTGTGGCCATTGCAGAATATTTTCACTTCTTTGCCTTAAAAAACTTTTTGCTTGCCTTTGCAGTATGCTTTGGGTCATTGTCCATCTGCAACGATAAACTCCCTCCAATGAGTTCTGAAGCATTTGGCTGAATATGAGCAGACAATATTTCCCAAAACACTTCAGCTTTCATCCTGATGGTTTTGTCAGCAGTAAGATCATTAATAAATACAAGAGAACCAGTTCCACTGGCAGCTGTACATGCTGACACCATTACAATGGTGTGGTAGACACCATGCTTCACTGATGAGGTGGTGTGCTTTGGATCTTGAGCTTTCCTTCTCCATACTCTTCCTATCATTCTGGTACAAGTTGATCTTTGTCTAATCCGTCTATAGGATGTTGTTCCAAAACTGAAAGGCCTTTTTAGATGTTTGTTGGCAAACTCTTATCTGGCCTTCCAGTTTCTGAAGCTCATCAGTGGTTTACACCTTGTGGTTGTGTTCACTCTGGAGGATTCTACTCTTAATTGTTGACTTTGACACAGATACATCTACCTGCTGGAGACTTTTCTTGATCGTGCCAACTGTTGTGAAGGGGTTTTTCTTAACCATAATAATCTTCTGTTATCCACCACACTTGTTTTCCAGCATCCCCTGCTTTTTTGGTGTTGTTGAGCTCACCGGTGCGTTTTTTTTTTTTTTCTTTTTTAGAATGTACCAAGTAGTTTATTCAGCAACACCTAATGTTTTTGCTAACTTTCTGATGGTCTTGTTTAGATTTTTCAGCCTAATGGCGGCTTCCTTCACTGATAGTGACAGCTTTTCAAATTGAGAGTTTACCTCCAAAGACAAATACCACATTGGAAATGAATTCTAGACCTGGTATCGGCTCATTCTAAATGAAATAATGAGGAAATATGCATGCCTGGCCATGTAACAGCTGAGCAGCCAATTGTCCAATTACTTTTTGTCCTTTAAAGAAGTGGAGTGCACATATAACATTTGTTGTAATTCCTACTTTATTCACCTGATTTGGATGTAAATACCCTAAAATTAAAGCTGAAAGTCTTGAGTCACATCTTGATTGTTTCATTTCAGTGTATTTATGTGTATAAACATGTAAATTTTCTATCTTGTGGTCAGTTGTAAGTAAATGACTAACTGCATTCAGTCCTGGATCAAACACAGTTAGAAGCCTTTCTTGTGAGTGAATATAGGCAGTAGCATTTGATGCCTCTCACCTCTCTTTGATCCCCCTCGCTGTGGAGCACAGTCCTCTTCACCACTCTGGAGACGGTGTCTCCCTCCTCAATCTGCACCATCTCCTGGTGAGAGCCCTCGATGGTCACTTCCTGTGTCTCCCTGCCATCGGCAGAAACACATTTGCGGATCACCTTCCGTGTGATCTGGTGAAGACAGAGAAAAGAGTTTTACTGTGAAAGTTGTAAACTGGTCATTTTACATGGACTTTCAGAGGAAACGGCCGCTTACTTTCTTAATGACCATGTTGCCGTGCTCATCTGTGTACTTCTCCTCTGAGACGGTCTGTGGCGGGATGTCAGGTAGGTTGTCAGCCTATAAAAACACAAAGCACATGCTGTCAATTCAAACACATTATCCTGCACAAATGGACAAAATCCCATCATGCTGTTTACATCAAATAGACAGTTAAAGGCAACACACTCACCCAGTGAGTGTTGACCAAAACCTGAAGTTTATCTAAAGCCACAGTGTGAAGAATCCATATGATTAAAGCACATTTCAGGTCTTTTTTTTTTTTTTTTTTGCTGCATTTGTCCTCATACTTTAACACCACAGAGTGTCTACATTTTCTGAGATTGATGCAGTTATAGTCTTACAGCTAAATATTTTATTATTTCAGCACGTGTGTGACCATCACCTCCCCTCCCTGGAAGCTAGTTTGTTGATTTTTATTCAAATGAAATCAAATCAGATTTATTTATACAGCGCCACATCATAACAAAATTACATCAAAGCACTTTACATAAAGAGCAGGTCTAGACCAAACTCTTTATAAAATGATTTAAAGAGACCCAACGGATCCCCTGATAACCAAGCACTTGGCGACAGTGGCAAGGAAAAACTTCCTTTAAGAGGCAGAAACCTCGGGCAGAACCAGGCTCGGGGGGGGGCGGCCATCTGCCTCGACCGGTTGGGTTTTGAGAGAGAGAGAAAGAGAGAGAGAGAGAGAGGGAGAGGGAGAGAGACAGAGGGAGAGGGAGGGAGAGAGAGAGAGAGGGAGAGGGAGGGAGTGGAATGACTTTTGCGTGGCAGGGAGAGCAGTGCTACACCTCAGTGAATATCAGGGGGGAATAAAGGACAAAGAAGGTGTTGAAGAATGGACAGGGGAAGGGAAGCAGGTGGTGCTGGTAGGAACTGGTGGAGTGAAGAATCCTGTCTTTTCCTGTCACCTCACTCAGGATTTAGAGAGTCCAGATGGTTTCTGTGTAGATCTCTGGAGAGATGTCCTAAAAGAGGAGCTGAGTCAAAGATAGGGTACATAGTGAGTGTATAAGAGAGTGGCTCAGCCCATTTTAGGCAGGATTCATCAATTCTTCATGATGTGACCCAACACGAGCTGGCAAGTGAAACCACACAAGCATGTGGGTAGTCGGGACAGGGGCCCAGGCTCCCCAGGCCCGCCACTGTGTGTGAGGGAGCACAAGAGGAACCAAACCCTGACAGCCACTTTCAGGTCATTCTTAATGTTGCGTCCTATGGGGGGGGTTCTTCACATTATGGCTTTCCTTTTTTGAACTGATCTACAAAATTTCTACAACAGAGAAAGTAGAGTGACACAATCAAAGAAGCAAACAAGCACACAAAAGGTTGATGTCAGGTGCGATCTGTAGGACACAATCTGGTGGGTCCAGTCCAAGATGAAGTAAACCAGTGTTAGCCACCATCCCTCCATCACTCCACAGCCTGGTCATGCTTGTTTACCTGGATGATAACTCTGCGTCGCACCACCCTCGTGGTCAGAACTTCCTCCTCTGAGCTATCAGACAGCATCCCTAGCTCCTCCGCTATCTCCTGGTAGATAGCACACAGTCCTCACAGGTCAATACAACATCTCTGCACTGTGACTCTGCTCTGCTGCTCCCTTCTTTCTCTTTACCTCACTCTCATGTTCCTTTGCCAAAAAGGGGTTCTTATTGAGATGGCATGAGGGAATGATTTTGTAATGTTTGTACACAAAACTGATGTGAGATGAAGAGAAAGCATAGTTGTGCAAGAACATTTAACTGAGATGATCATTCAAGGATGGAAAAGGTGTGCAAAATACGAGCATGATGCCAAGGACAAACACACTAAATCGACAAAAAAAATCTAATGTTAAGTTTTCCAGACATTCACTGTTTCATGATCAATGTTCATAACATTACAAGACAGAAAACAAAGAGAAAAGGTGCAATTCATTGCAGTGAATGATTACAAAATAATCAAAGCTAAGGCTTGCAGCTGACAGTGAGTATGACCTTCAAACAGAATGAGAAAAACACAAGAGGTGAATCTTTGCACTGTCAGGAGATGATGAGATGTAATCTGAAGATGTAATATCATATCATCTTCACATATAGCCAATAGTCCCTATAACCCTTTAACCCATAACTCTGCTCTGGACCCCCTCTGTTTGAATGTCAAAGGGTATTTCGCACATTGATGGGGAAGACAACAAGCACAACTCAAACAGGTGCAACAGTAACAATTATATATATTTGATGTTATTGAATATTCTCTTTATGGTAGTTTAGAAAGGTCACGAGTGCTGATTTCAATACAACCTGGCAATAATGTAACAGCTTTTTAAATATAGCAGCTCATCACGTGAAGTTTCACTCGTTTATGTTTGGGCATTCAAGCACACAAAATCTCTAACCAACCTTGTTTAGTACAGAAAGTGCATATTTATGTGTTTAATCGCTCAAGTCCCTCAAGATTTAGGACCACAGCAACCAGTCCAAACCGGAAAAGACACCAGCCATTGCAGGGTTATGCTCATGCTCAACCTCTTACCCTTCCCAGAGAGTCATCATCATTGTAATACCCTGCCTGATCTCTGGACGGAAGCTCCTCACACTGCAGCGGGAGGTCACGCTCTGTTTGACACTCCCGTGAACCCTCAGAGTCGTAAGCAAAGTCGCCGAGGCTTTCACTGCCAGAAGAGAAACGCTTGTAGTCTTCCACTCGGAGGAAAGGGTGAGCAGTGTACTGAGAGTTCCCCTTCAGTAAATCCATATCAGGGCCGCTCCCAGGTGCTGGGGAAGGTGGCTCAGAGATGCGATAAGTCATCTTGTGTTCCGGTTTTAGGTCTTCTGGTTCAGAGAAGTCAGATAAGGCCTGTCTGCAGTCAAAGAATTCCACATCTGAGTCAGAGTGCTGAGGAGACTCAGAACTGACCTTTGGTTCCTCTGATTCAAATTCTGACACTGTTTTCTCAAATTCTGAGAGGACTCTATTAAAGTCTGGGGAGAACTCAAAGTCCTCTGCAGTTTTGGACTCCTTCTTGGCGGTGGCTTCAGTCCCAACCTGAGCTGAGTCACCAAAGACTGGGGACACTGGACTCAAATCTTTCAGGGAAGTTTGGCTACATTCAGAAACTCTCAGGGTCTGATGTCCTGAAAACACAGCTTCATAATCTGGAGGCACAAGAAAGTGGCTTGACATGGGTGAAAAAAGCTCACAGGGCCGTGCTTCCTCAGAGGAGAGGCCCGACCCTGAAAACCCGTACAATGTATGCGACTTTTTGCAGAATGGCTGCTCAAGTGAGGGCAGAACTGGAGTAACAGTTCTGTGGGTCGTGTACGAGCTCAGTTCAGGAAGCTGCAGGGGAATTGATTTGGTTGGCTTGTCATCAGCGAACAACACCCCTACTTTACTGATGTCATGTTCTGTTAGAGACTGTGTTTCCTCTGCTGTGTCAACAGGAGCCTGCAAGTGAAAGTCAACATGATCTCAATAAATTCACTTTAAATTGGCCGAGGGGTTGGTATGCATCACTGACATGACCTTAGCATTTCATTTTACATTCACTCTCAACGTGCAACGTCAAACACTTAGTAAATCCGAACTGAAGGAAGAGGGAGTAGTAATGTTAAACATTCTGCACACTCCTCAGCATTAAGTAAACTCCATTTTGTTACTGCTTTATTATTTCATCAAAACGTGTCCTTATGTGTCACGCAGTGTTATCAGTTCACCAAGCATCATGTTATGAACTAGTACATTCCACGGTCATGTTCTCACTCTTACCCCCCGAGTGCTTTTCTTGCTCTGGAGTTCTCCAACCCTGATGTGCAGTCCCTTCTCTTCTTTTCTTTTCACATCCAGAGCTTTTGTGAAGTCTTCCTCAAAAACAGTGGAGACAGATCCAGGCTTCGACCCCTGCTGCATCCACTCATTGTATGACAAAACTTCTGATTCTTCTGTCCTTATGTTCCACTCAGGGATAACATGTCCGTCCTTAGACATTGTCTGGCTAGTTTGCATCTGATTTTTGTTAGGTATTGATGAAAGCTGCTCTTGCAACAAAGAGGGTGCCACATGACTCAAAAGTTTTGGTTTGGTGACCAACTTGTCATTATCCTCACAACAAAAGCTCAACTCTTCCTCTGAATCAACACTCTCTGGACTCAATGGTCTGGGGCTATCATCAATCCAACAATCAATAGGTAAAGCAACAAATTCCAACTCTGATGACAGAGACACTGGCGAAGATAATCGGTCACAGGGGCTACAATCCATAAAATAGGACGACAATATTGTGAACTCAGGCACTGGTGAATCGGGCAACAGTTGTCTCATGAATTCATTAACAGATGAAATGGATTCAGGTGAGGATGGTCTCTCAGTGTCAGTGACTCTTGAGGCTGAGACCATGAGCTCACACTCTGAATCTGAACCCCCTGATTCCAGCGGTGATGACCGCTGTGTTGTCCTGTAGTCCTCCAGCGACACAGCAAACTGAGGGATGGGGGAGTCTGGAGAGAGAGACCTGTTCTCATTCAACTCAGGCATCGATTCTGGAGATGATGCTCTTGCATCAGCCATTACTGACCTGTCTATCTCATTTTCATCCAGTGGTATATAATCAACATCAGATGCTAAAGTTTCAAGTGAAGATGATGCTGACCTGAGGAATCTCACACATTCTGATACTGCTATTGTAAAGTCGGGTATGGGGGAATCTGGTGAGAGTCGTCTGAAGTCACTGACAAGTGTTACAGACTCTGGTGATGATGCTCTCGTTTCTAGCAACATGGCTGAATTAGGGGACATGGGTCTATAGTCTGTCAAGGATTCTGGTGAATAACAGAGATCATCATCCTCTGTGTCAGCCAATGATACAACAACCCACTCATCATCAGAATCGGGTGTTGCCCTATAGGCAGATACTTCAAATGTGTACTTGGACTCTCTGTATGGAGCTGAAGAAAAAATCTGTTTAATGGCTGGTTGATGTGATTCTAAAACAGGGATGTCAGATACAGCTTGTGAAGTGGGAGGAAAGCCACCATCAGTTGTAGCTACGTCTGTTGTAGTAAATTGATGAGTCACCTCTGAGGGTGGAGCTTTGGCCTTAGTAGCTTGTTCATTTTTGTCTTTTACCTCATCTTGTTCATCATCCAGGTCACTCCTGTCATATTCCACTGTGCTGTCAATAAAGTGCATGAAGCCAGTTTTACTGCTAAATGTTTCTCCAGCATACTGCGGATCACGTACTTGAGAAATTAACTTCCATAGTTCAGCATCATAAATGAGATTATACTCAGCTACCATAACAGTGGATTCCTTAGATGATGGAGGTGCCACTGCTGTTGATAAAACAGTGCTATCAATAGTCACTGCGGTGGCAGTTGGGGTTTTGAATTCAGTTCCAAATGATTTTGGTGGAAACAGTAACTCTCTATCTGACTTAATAGACTCTGGTGATGCTGACCTGTCTTCTGCACAAAACACGTCTACAGTGTGTGACACACTGTCTGAATCTGAGAGCTCAGTTGGTGATGTATCTCTTACAGTCATTACATTTTCAACTAATGTTGATCTAAAATCAGGTATCGGTGATTCAGTTGGCAGGTATTCATCATCTGATCTCTCAGACTGAACTGATAATGTTCTCATACCAATAAGTTCTGAGTCAAATGAATGCCTCTCTTGTTTTTCTGAACCTTGTCTGTCCTTAGTGCTATAATTCATTGACATCAAAATCTCAATATCTGACTCAACAGACTCAGGGGAGGGTGATCTGGAAACAGTGTCCACAGTGAGACTGTCAGACAGTGGTGGTCTGTATTCAGGGTTGGGTGAATCTGGAGACAGAGGCTGGTACTCGTCTACAAATGCTGCTGAGCCAGGTGAAGAGCGTCTGCTGTCATAAGCAAGTGATCCTGAGCTTATAACTATGTATTCCACATCTGAACAGAGTGACTCAGGGGATGTTGATCTGTCCACAAAAACAGTTTCAGGTAACCCAAACATCACTTGTGTGAAGTCAGGTACAGGTGAATCAGGGCAAAGTCTGATTAATTCTTGAGAGTCAGGTGATGAACGTATGCTCTCCATGAATGTTGGGACAAGGAACTCCCTGTCCAAATCTGACAATACTGAGTCTGGTGAAGTGGATCTTAAGTCTGGATGGGACATGAAGCACTCTTGCAGCGCCTGTTTAAATTCAGTTATGGGCGAGTCTGGAGAAAGAGGTCTAAACTCATCTCCAGAAGTAGCTGAGTCTCCAGGAGATGCTGCTCTGTTCTCAAAGAGCCAGGGGATACACAAATCAGTCTCTAAATCCTCATCTGAGTGTGCTGACTCAGGTGATGTGGATCGGTATCTTACTTGTAATATAACGGGTGCACTGATGGTGAACTGGGGTACTGGAGAGTCAAGAGGAATGCACCTAAGATCAGAGTCAAACAACTCTGACTGACAGGATTCTGGTCTGTCTTCGAAATCAAAGATTGCTGAAATCAAAGGAACATATTCTACTTCCGAAGCCTCCGATTCAGGTGACGATGACCTGTGACCTTTGAACGCAGGAGTCTTAAGTGAATCCGGACTAAAGTCAGGTACAGGAGAATCATGAGAAAGTCGTCTGTATTTACTTAAAGACGCTGCGGATTCAGGAGACAAAGCTCGATCTTCTACAACCACTGGGAGAGACATTTCCATGTCCATTTCTGACAACACTGAGTCTGGATGGGACACAAAGCACTCTTGCAGCGCCTGTTTAAATTTGGGTATGGGCGAGTCTGGAGAAAGACATCTAAACTCATCTCCAGAAGTAGTTGAGCCAGGAGATGCTGCTCTGTTCTCAAAGAGCCAGGGGATACACAAATCAGTCTCTAAATCCTCATCTGAGTGTGCTGACTCAGGTGATGTGGATCTATAAATTCCTGTATAAATTGGAGGTTCAGTGTAGGTGTAATTAGGTATTGGTGAGTCTGGACACAGAATTGGATATTTAGAGAAAGATGATACTGATTGAGGAGAATCTGATCTCTCCTCGACTTCAAACAGCTGAAACATAAGAGGAGCAAATTCTATATCTGATTCAGTGGATTCAGGAGATGCTGACCGACAACTGGCACCAGTATGGGGAGCGGGCAAAGCTGGTGGGAACTCAGGTATAGGGGAATCAGCAGAAAGTCTCCTGTATTCAGTGACTGATTCTAATGATGATGGAGACAAAGGTCGGTCTTCAAATAACAATGGAAAGGATAACTCCATTTCCAACTTAGAATCAGACAACCCTGACACTGGTGAACAGGCCCTGTCCTGCGTGTAGGTGAGTAAGGAATCTTGTCGCACCTGTCTTAGTTCTGGAATGGGGGAGTCTGGTGAAAGAGCTCTAGATTCATTCAGAGAACCAGTTGATTCAGAAGAAGATGATCTGAAATTTGACACTAACTTCAGTGATTTGGGCGAGAAAGGCTTGTACTCTGAATCAGAGTCAGGTCTCTTTTCAACTTCCATTTCTACTGAGTCTGGAGAGGATGGTCTGTCTGTATCAGGTAGGAAACTAATCAGAGGACCAAAATCAACATCTAATGTATCTGATTCAGGGGATGCTGACCTTGACCCAACAAATGCTGGAGGACATTCAACTACTCTTGGAAAGAATTGAGATATGGGTGAATCAGGAGACAGTGTCTGGAATTGACCTTCAGATGCCACTGAGTCAGGTGATGGAGGTCGATGCTCATCAGGTATTGGTGGCAATGACCCATCTTCATAATCTACGTCTGAAAAACAAGCCGGCTCAGGTGAAATGGATTCAGCAGGCGAGAGAGCTGGGTGAAGTATGGACTGCATGAAATCAGGGGTGGGTGAATCAGGTGGAAGTGCCCTGGGCTCATTTTCAGAATCAGGTGTGAAAGATCTCCCTTGTGTCTCCATGAGTGAACTTAGATCTATTTCAGTGTCTGACATTACTGATAGAGTGGCTGACCTACTATATGCGACTAACCCAAGTGATTCTATACCTTGGCTTGTTTGTGGTAATGTAGGATGTGGCCCAAATTTGTTAACCGATGCATTTGAATTAGGGGATGATGATTTTGTTTCTGATATTAACATCAGTGATTGAGGTGACACAGGCCTTAGTTCTCTTGCAGCTTCTGCTGGAAGTGCCTTCATCTCCATTTCCAATGTGTTTGCAAAAGCTACCTCTACATAGTGTGGGTCATATAGCGGCTGAATTAGCCGGTTTGTTCTAAATGTTGAATTTTCCTCAAGCATGGAGGCAACTGATTTATGGGAGTCTTCTGAAGTTGAAACCTCATATTCGGCATCTGAAAGTTCTGGCTCTGGTGAAAAGGACCAGGACCCAGCAACAGCTGTAACTGAATCATGTCGCGCAGGTGTGAAGTCCGGTAAATGAGAGTCAAGTAAAATTTCCCTGTTTACATCTATAGATATGGGGGGACTGGGTGAGGTTGCTCTGATTTGCAGAACCTGCTCTGATTTGCAGAACCTGGGGAGGCAATGATCTGCTTGCAGAACATCTGCATTAGTTGAATCCGCAATGTCCAACTTCACACTATCCACGCTCTCTGTCGATTCCTCCACAATATACTCTGTTGTAGTTCCGGCATACTCAAAAACCGCAGTTTTACTGCGAAATGTCTCTCCAACATAGTGAGGATCACATATTTTAGAAATGAGCCTCCACAGTTCAGCATCATAAGCAAGTCTGTAGACAGGCACCTGGATTGCCTTTAGAAACGGACTACTACCCCTTAGTTCTCTTGCCATGGTCTCAGACTCTGGATCTGATAATAGTGTCTCTATTGACACTGACTTATGATAAACTTGAGATGGTCCAGAGAAATAGTTTAGGTAATGTGGAATGGGGGAATCTGGTTGTAATGCATGGTGGCTGTCTGCAGATCTCCCAGAGGCGAAGGAATCTCGTCTGAATGATTCCAGCACACTGAGTGACTCTGGCGACATGGACCTATACTCTGCTTCAGAATCAGGTGAAAGTCTTTGGTTGTTTTCTGATTTCAAAGAAACAATTTCATGTCCATCTTCCTCGCCTGAATCAGCTGTATAAGACTCTGTCCTTGTTCCAGCAAACTGAAACACTCCTGTTTTACTCATGAAGGTTTCTCCAACATACTGTGGATCACGGATCTGAGAGATGAGCTTCCAGAGTTCTACATCATATGATAAACTATAGACTGACACTGAACTTTTAGCTGGAGATAAATTTACAAACTGAGGTACAGAAACCAAAGACTCTCTGGATATTTGTACATCTTTCAGGACATTTGTCGACATTTGTTGGTCATCAGAAGCCTGAGGAGACATAGTTTGATCAGATGCATCTGTCTCTTTGTGTGTTTTAGATTTCAACTCAGATGATTCTTCTTGATATTCTGTAATATCCTGGACAGGTACCTGATCAGTTTTGATGGGTTTATTTGATTTTACCCTTCTAGATTTTGTCTTTTCCCTTACCAGATTGTGTCTGTCCTCTGAATTTCCTACATCAAACAACTCATGGATTTCTTGAACTACATCCGTTGAGACCTCAGCTCTTGCTGGTGGTGTGATAATATCAGATGGCCCATCAGAAGACACAACTGATGATGATATCTCAAAAGCTTCTTTTTCATCATATTTCTTAGGAGTTTCTTCCACAGATATTGATAGAATAACATTTCTTTCTTCATTTTTTAGCTCTAAGTCAGACACTAGATTAGATTTTTCTTCAAATGTCTTTAAAATACATGTCTCCTCTAAAGCCATAGATTGTGTTGTGTGTAAGAGTTCCATGTCTTCCTCAGGAGGACCGTCATCTCTTACTGAACCACTAGAATCAGATGATAATGGCATATTCTCAACACATGATAACACCTGTACAGTTTCATCCTCCCTATCTGATAGATTCACAGATTTTAGTGATGATGAGTGACAATTTATAGGAGGAGCTTTTGGAATAGGAGAATCTGGGGACAGACCCTCATGTAGGGTTTCTAATTCATGAGAGGACGCTTCAAAATCTGAAATTGCTGACTGCAAAGAATTTGGCCTTAAGTCAGACACTGGCTCTGGAGATCGTGATCTGTCTACCTTTTCAGACACAGATTTAATTACTGAGTCATCATCATGCTCAGGTACTAATTGCTCTGGTGCTTGTCCTTCACTGTCTGTATCAAGTACCAATTGTTCTGGGGATTTTGGTCTATGATCAGCAGGTGTCGAAAGACACACTACATGTTCCGATTTTGAAGAGGGGGCGCTATGTTCAATGATAGGTAGAACAGATTCAGACTTGTTTTCAGATGAAACTGAAGAAGGTGATAGAGCTCTATTCTCATGCCTGAGTGATGCTGCAGATATTGAACCATACTCTAAATCTGAGCTTATTGACCTAGGTGACATGGATCTCTCCCTGCTCATTGTAACGGCTGAGCCAGACAAGGTGAAACTGAACTGAGATATCAGTGACTCAGGTGGCAAAGCCTTGTACTCATTTAAAAATTCTACAGATTGTGGGGATGAGGGTCTGTCTTCTGTTTCAAAGTCCACATCTGATGGCGCTGACTCAGGTGAGGATGATCTACATTCACAATCTGGGACAGGGGTGTCTGTTGGAAGCAGACAATGTGACGTGATGGATTTAGGAGATGACGATCTCATTTCATTGAAGTCAGAGAATAGACTCCCATGCTCAGAAGTAAAAATCCACTGTTCAGTCTCTAAATTGATAGATTCAGGTGATGATGTTCTTTCCTCTATATCAAATGTTAATAAGTGTGGTGAGATGGATCGCTCACTGCTGTGATCACTACCTAGAGATACTGGCCGTCCAAATGGTCTTTTGTTTGAAACCATTGGTGTTAATGGCCTTTCCTCTGCCTGTAATGTTAACAGCATAGAAGTAGCTCCTAGTGCACTTAATAATGATTGCCCCTGAGCTGATGCCCCAGCATCACTAGTTTCCCATGGTAAAACAGGGGGTGGGAGGGGAGACAAGGGCCTAAACTCAGGTATCGGAGAATCAGGCATGAGAAAATTCAGCTCATGTACTGACAATGCTGATTCAGGTGACGTGGCCCTACTCTCTGTCAGTAATATTTCTCTATCCATTAAACATTCAGGTTCAGATGATCTGTGATGAACTAAACTATCAAGTTCGAATGAACAGGATCTATATCTGGATGCTTCAGTCTCAGGTGGGAACTCTCTGGAGATATCTTCGGGATCATTCTGTCCGTCTTCAAAGGTGGAGTCACGTGGCACCTGAATACAGCTGACCTCAGAAAAACCTGCTAGTTCTTGAGAGGATATATCAGTGTCATCCATGTCCCCTGAAATTTTGGCCAAGTAAACACCAATTTCTTGCTTAGAGTTTGAAACATTTTCAAGGTCAGCAGCTCCCTCAACTTCATTGTTCCAGATTCCTACTTGGGTTGGATCTTCGTGGGATGCAATAGTATTTGTTGCAGACACATCCTCATTATCTGAATCTGTCAGCTCAACAGCATATCCATAGAGGACTTTATAGAGTCGCCGCGAAACTTCATCCATGTGTGCTGAAGCCATTTCTTTAATCTGTGTGGGTGCTGTCGTGGTGGTAACAGAAACAGGAGGATCCTTTTCAGGGACCTCATCAGTTTCCGTAAACTCTATGGACAGTTTCCTAAAGTCTTGCTCAGCTTGTTCACACTCAGTTAAGCTATCTCCAAAATCAGTCATGGACAGTGGTCGGCTTTCACATACACCTGTTCGAGAGCTATTGGATGACTTTCGCCAAGGCAACGGTGACAAATAATGAGTATCGCATTGAGATTGGGTAGTTTGTAGACACTCCAAGCTCCACTCCTCTCCTCCCTCTGCCCCTTCATGTCCAGCAGGTCCTTCATCATCATGTGGGCCAACAGCAGGGTAAAGAGGAAGGGGAATCTGGGGACTTAACTTGGGTGTCTGTTTGTACATAGGGTCTATTGCTTGGGATTGGAGGTTGTAGGGAGAGGTGGGGTACAGTGTGAAAAGAGGACTTACTCGCTTAAAACTGCCTGTTTGTACCGAGTCCGTCAATTCCTCATATATTCTTTGTGATGAGCTGCAAAAAACAGTAATGCAATATTTAGTGACTCTTTTTAAGCAAAGACCAAAACAACAAGCATTTGTGTTACAGTTAACAAAGAGGGTACATTTTTGAGCTATGGGCTATAGTAGACCAAGTGCTTGTTGAAAAGTTAGTCATCTGAACAACTTACTATGTTGTTTCCATCTCTTTTTGTAGTTTCTCTTTTTGGGCATTTCTTAGAAGATCTGTTGCTGTGGGCTCTGTCTCCCTTTGACCTGTTGTGTCGTGAAGTGATGGTAAACTGGAGAACAGGTCCTCTGCTGACACCATAGGGACCTCTTGCCCTGAGCCTGGACTCTTATGTGGGGGCTCTGTGCGCCTGCCTGGCCTGGGACTATCAATGTCTTCATGGAGGGCAGAGAAACCTGGCACAATAAAAAATATGAATTATTAATAATACTACAAATCAACCTTCTCTCAATGTTTTCACTTTGATAAATCAATGATAGAAATGTTTATGTTGTTACTGGACAATGTCTACTTTGCTATTTCAGTCAGATTGTGAATTAAAAGATCATATCTTTGGCAGAATATCCAAATAGATATCTGTTTTGTAACAGGAAGAGTTTAAAGGAAAGAATCTATACAGAGGTGATTTGTCCACTGTGAAAAAAAATGATTAAAAATGCATTATCTGATCTCTCTGGTGCTACAGAGTCAGATGTCAGCGGCCAATATTTTCATGATTTTCAACTGGGCACTGAATCGGAAAAGGATGGGAACTTCATTCATTCATTTTCTACCGCTTATATATGTCCAGGTATCGGGGGGTGCTGGAGCCAACCCCAGCTCATATTGGCTGAGGGCGTAGTCACTGTGGACATGTCGCCAGTCCATCACAGGTCCAACATACAGAGACAGACAGAGACCAACAACCACTCACACTCACACTCATACCTACAGACAATTTAGAGTCACCAATTAACCTAAACATGATGTCTTTGGATGGTGGGAGGAAACCCACGCAAGCATGAGGAGAACATGCAAACCACACAGAAAGGCCCCAGGCCTGGGAACCTCTGACTTAAACATTGTACATAGACATAACAACAAAATCATCCATTTACTGATAGTTAACATTGTCTTGTGCACCTTCACTGTGATCCAGTGCAATGGTTCGCTCAATTTCTGCATAAGTGTGTGACGAAGTCTCCTCCTGAGTGGATTTGATTATCTTGGTTTCAATGAGGTGAACAATGTCCATTCGGTTGATTTTTGTCAGTGTTTTGATCAGCGACATTTCTGTTGAAACAGGAAAAAACCATAAAAGCTCCTCCTCAAACAGAATATTCTACTAGTTTCAAAAGCATCAACTGCAGATAATTCACCACTAACCGGTGGCTCTCTTTCCCTCCCCTTCTGCCCAGAGTTTCAGAAGGGCATGGCTTTGGTCTTGCAGTGAGTTAGGGTTTTCTGTCCTTATCAGGTTGATCCTCTCCTCACTGAAGTCCAGTTCTCGTGCCAACTCTGTGTTGAAAAGAAGAAATAGTAATTCTCATAATGTTGTACGGATCATTTCAAATATCTAAAATTATGTTTTTTCAGAACCTCCCAAAAATGGAATAGTAAAACATTGTGATACTGACAGTTTGATCAATGTTACTGAGGTGTCTCACCCGTCCAGCTGAAGCCCAGGTGGTCAGCTATAATGGCCAACCGTTGCTCTTTTCTCTCTTCTTCATCCTGTGGGTCTACTGCAAATACCACCAAACATCCATAAGCGGTCAGAGCCGCGAGGTATACTAAATCAACATTCACAATGATATTGGAAAAACCTCTCACTGGCATTCTTGTTTCTAGTTTCTTTATCAAATAAATCAGTTGTAACCTAATGAATCATAGTCATGTAAAGAGTAGTTGTGATAGATCTTGAAGTGACACTATGACTAAGAAAAATACATTTCACTCTTAAAATTAACAATATAGCACGTGATTGTGGCTATAATTATTTACACTTTGACATTTAATGGTTTTAGTCGCTAAGTTGTTTTTGCAAGCTCCATAAAGCCTTTAAGTCAATCTTGAGATTTTCTGCACACATAGAAGGAAAGAGAGACATAATCACAAACACAACCACAGATCAAGCAACACAGCCACATGGATTCTTCAGCTATAATGGGACTTACTACAAGAGACAGAGAGGCAGCACCTTTACAGCTACCGTACTAAAGAGGCAGAAGAGATAGAGAATAGCCCCTTAAACTGGGGGGATACCTTGACTTTGGACTTTATCATCTGGGATTCGCTGCATCTGTGTCTCAACAGGGTCGTCCCACAGTGGTCTAATGGGAAAGAAGTCTCCTGAGGGAGGGAACTGCATCTCAGGAAAAGTTTCTCTTTCTATGACTGATGGATCAATGAGACTGCTCTCGTCATCTGAATTGGCAGCTGCAGCCTTTTGTTCTTTCTCTGCCTCTGCCAACCTTGCCACAAGTTTTGCTGCTTCATCGCTTATCTCTTCAAAGAACTCAATAGACTTTTTGCGTGGCCCACTTTTCTCTTTAGTGGGTGCAGGTGAAAGAGACGACTGACCACTTTTGCCCCGGATTGGCAATCTGGATTGGAAGCCTTTAGTTTTTGCTGACCCAGCACTCAAGGGACGACCCTGTTCTTTTTTAGAAGATGGCCTAGAAGACTCCCCCTCACAGAAGCTCTTTGCTTTGGAAGATGGTATCTTGGTTTTGACATCCACAGAGGGACCTGCATCTGTCTCAGATTTTCTCCTTGCATCCTTTTTTACAGGGACTTTACGTTTCTTGTCCTGAGTAGTTTCAATACGCTTGACAGAAGACTCAGGCTTGACACTGCTGGCCTTGACAGGAATTTTAGATTTAGATTCATATGTGAAGGAAGCCTCTTTTTTAAGCGTGGTTGAA
This sequence comes from Remorina albescens, assembly GCA_034769265.1. Taxonomy (NCBI): domain Eukaryota; kingdom Metazoa; phylum Chordata; class Actinopteri; order Carangiformes; family Echeneidae; genus Remorina; species Remorina albescens. The sequence goes on along the minus strand of CM068495.1, from coordinate 3,436,991 downwards.
GAAGGTGTTGCATGAGATGGAGAGTGACTTGTAGATTTACCACCAGATTTCATTTGTGCTTTGACTGGGGTCTTTTTGATGCTGGAAGAACTTTTAGACTTGCCTGTGTGTTTGGGGGGCTCTATCACTGACTGTGGCTCTTCTGGAGAAGAATCAGAGGACTCTTGCCCCTGCTCAGAGTAAACCGATCTAGTGACTGTAGTTTCTGCTGTCTGCACATTTGTAATCATTTCGTCAGGGCAACTTGTTTCTAACTCTAAGGATCCTTCATCTAGATTTTTGTTTTTTTTAGTGTCTGGACTTTCAGGGCATGTCTGATCCTTCTTTGCAGGTTTGGCTGAAGCTGAAATGCCCATTTTCGGAATTTTCGATTTGGATGCATCAGCCTTACAGGGCGACTGATCACCTTCAGGTGGGGACTGTTTCTGACAATCAGTTGTTTCCTTTGATTTTTCATCTTCCTCAGGTTTAACTTCTAGTGTTAAATTGAGGCCAACTTCAGGTTCTTCTGCTGATCCCCTATCTTCTTGCCTGGTCTCTTCTAACAGAGGCTCCTCTAAAGGCTGCTCACCTATCTGGAAAAAGGCAAAGCCGCCCCCCTCTTCCTCATATCTCCTCTTAGTCATGTCAATGGCCCCACTTCGGGTCATCTCAAAAAGCTTTCCTTCTTGGAACAGAAAAGGGTTGGGCTCACTGGTTGGAGTACTCTCCTCTGTCGGTGTTCTACCAGGTGTTGTGTCAGGAGTTGCTTGGAGAGACTGACGGTCCACCGCCAGATTCAGTATCTTCTGTTCCTCCTCTCTGACACGAGCTGCAAAGGTAGCATCGTCTTCTCGCATGGCAGACCATGAGTCAGTGTCTACTTTTGCAGTGACACCTTTTGACTCTGTTCTTGGAGGTTCCAGTCCCTCATCATCCTCCTCTGTGTCATCATAGATACGGACATCCGGTTTGAACCTGTTTTTTGTTTGATCTGTAGCCACTGTAGCACTAAGGCCAGCCTCTGGTTCTGTTGTATGCCCCTTATGATCTCCTTTCACTTCATCTGTAACATTGCTAGCTTGTTTTGGTGTACCAATATGTGGCTTAAGACCTAGCTCTTGACTGTTCTCATCATCTCCTTTGTCTTCCCTTGACTTCATTAAGCTGTCCTCCTTTTGCTTGTGAGTTCTATTTTCAGTGTCTGATGTTACAGCCACCTTTTTGGCACAACTGTCTTTGTCAGCTTTTACGGTTGGTGAAATTCCTTGTTCCCGTGCAGTTTCCAGTTCTGATTTTGTATGATGCTGGTCTGAGACAGAGTGAGGTCCCTCTGAAGTAACAGTGGGTGTTGTGCTCTTGACCTCTTTGTTGTGGGATCCGTCATGCAAACCTGCTGAAAAAGGAGAGGGAGGTTGTACTTTAATATGGGGATCAACAAAAAGAGCTAACTTTGAACCCTTTGTGGGTCTATTGAGCCCATATTCACTTTGCGCAACCTCCTCACTTGTGGGCTCTAACATTTGATAGCTTTCATTCACTACTTTGGCATCTGCTGAGGGAATCAAATCTTTTTTAGTTTTCTTTTTGCTCTTCGCTTCTTGTTCCATTTCATCAAATGTTTTTATTTTGGCTGCCATCTTAAACATTTCCTCCTCTGGAGTGATTTTTGTCTTAGTTCCATAGCTGTCTGATGTATCCTCTTCTTCAGGGTCTTCAGGGATGACAGCCGGTTTGTGTGGAACAGAGAGAAATGAATGGTCAGGGGGTCTGGGGTTTACCTCGTAACTTACCTCTTCAGAACTGGGAGTATCAGGGGAAAGGGGACTCTTACCAGAACTTGTCATCTGAGATGTCTGCTCACAACTGTCATCATCAGCACTAGCTTCATGGTCTCGAAGCAGCCTACCACGCAAGGCATCGTGAGGGAATTCAGTAGTTTTGGCAAGCTCTGGATGGCTAGAGGGTTTACTAGGTGGACCTGATGTGGATGGGAAGAAAGGGTGGCTCTTTTGCTCGACAGGGCTGCTCTCTAAGGAGTCATGGGGGGGTGATTCCTTGGTTGGACTAGGTTCAATAGAGTCTGGGGACTTATGGGAGGAATTTTCTTCCATGAGAGGACTACCCTCTAGAGAGTCTCTGTGGCTTATTGTCAAAGAGTCATCAGCTAATGGACTCAGAGCCTCTGAGTCTTGCTTTAAATGCAGTTCTAAGCTTTCATGACGCTCAGAAAAGGATCTAGAGGCTGGAGAACCAACTAAAGACAATGCTAGCTGACAATCAGGGTTCTCGTCATCACTAAGAAATGTTTCTACAGTCTCTGAAACTCTCTTTGTAAGCTTTTGGGGTTTGGATGGCTTTGACTCACTCCTCCTAACAGTTATAGACTCACTTGTGGTGTGGTCATCTGCAGCCTCGCTGGAGGAGAAAGGTAGGGTCAATTCTGTAGATAGTTGGTCACCAGTAGCCACTACACCAGAGTCTCCAGACTTCTCTGTTTCTTTACTTTCTGTTTTGGCCGCTGAGTCAGCTGGTGCCGAAGTTGTGGATGCCTGCTGTCCAGTTTTGGGAGAAAGACACAGACTTTCAGGACTTGTGCCCGGAGTGGCTAACCCCTCATGCTTGAAGCTGTCCTCAGAGCTAAGGTGAGGTGTTCCATCTCCAGAACTAGCACTTAGTGAGTCTGCCACACCCTCATGTTTTAAGCTGTCAGAGCTGTCATCAAGTCCACCATTTCCAAAGTCTACAGTTTCTGTCAGCTGGGAATGAGCAGCAGCAACTGCTTTGGTTTCTTTCTGTCTCTCTTGATGAGTAGTATCTTTTTTGTGAGGTTTTGAATCCAAAGATATTTCTTGCTCTTGAGAAACACATGAGGTTATTGCTTTGGTCATGGATTTTGACTGTATGGTTTCCGATTTTGTGGTTTTCTCTGGTCTTGATGTAGCAGATGTTTTGAGCTCAAACAGCCCAGACTTTCTCTTTGAGGGGTCCTGCCCCGTTTGAAAGGCTTGCATCAGCTCTTTAACTGACATGGTCTCCTCAAGTTTTTCAGATTCAGCTTTAGGTGATTTAGGTGGGCCCTGTTTTGATTTAGGGCTTTCTTTGGCTTTGAGAGAAGGTTTGCTCATAACAGGCAATTGCGATGACTTGCTTCCACCTAACTTTTTGCTCTTTTGTTCTGCTTCTACTTTCTGTTGTAAAGCTTTAACTTTGTCCTTTATTGACCCAATGGGAGTTTCTTCAACCACTGGGGATACAGGTGATGCTGGGATAGGGGCTGTGGGCACACTCAGAAGATCACCTGCCTCTCTTGACTCCTCAGCCTGTGCCTGGTCTTTCCCCTTCCTCCTGGCTGGCTTTTTAACATCACCAGCAGAGGTTTTGTCTTGCACTTTGGTTGGAGTGGTTGGTTTTGTACTTTTGCGTAGCACAACATCAGTGAATCTTTCTTGGCTGACTGGATCTTTTTTAACTTTTACTTTGGAGGTTACTGGTGAATCCAGGAGGTATTCTTTGAGGTCACCACTGTCCTTTATGGCTTTAGGTCTTGGAGCCCCTCTGTTAGCTCTACTTTCACGTAAGACAGGCTCTTGAATTACTAAAGCTGCCATTTTTTTGGCTTCTTCAATCTCAGTATCTGAGAGGAGAACCCACTCCTCTGACATTCTAGCTGCTTTTGCTGCCTCCTTGCCCTCATATGTTCCACTCCTCAATATCTCACTGACTTTCTCTAGGTCCTCTTTGACTTTTTCTAAGTCCTTCTCCATTATTTCTAATGGTTCTCCAGAAATGTCCTCAGTCCCTTTCTCTAGACCACACCCTCCTAAGGAAGGAGATTTCTCTGTGGAATCTGCGGTCAAGATGGCAGTCATTTTGATCAAATCTTGTTTCATCTCTGACACGTCGGATAGAAGGTCTGGTTCTCGCATCAACTCTGATTTCAGGACTGATGTATCCGTCTCTTCATCTTCCATATGGAAGAAGAACAAGTAAGGAGTAAAGAAAATCAAAATTTAAATGAAAGGAGACAGACACGGAGAATGTGGTCAGGACAAGATTGGAGCATAGTGCAGGGGATCATAGAACAACAAATTCACAATGGGCTCTACATCAGATTATCAGAGGAATAGGGCTCCAGGGGGAAAATTATATTGATGGGAGAGGATTTCAGCTGGAAATAACTTGCTTATACACTGACCGCATCCACACTCACAGGAAAAAAACAATATAACAAATAGAGTGAAACCAGGGGACAAAGAAAAACATACAATGGAAGAAAAGACAACAAAGAAAACAAAGAAACAACATCAAAACAACTCAAGACTGCTTGGATGTATCACAAAGGTCAATGTGATGAAAGGTGAGGATGGCTTGAAAACAACTCAGGATGCTGGTCTATCAAAGAAAGCCAGTGATAACTGAAATAACGTATTGTTATTTTCACTACTAAATAAAGCAGATCATTTCCTTTCACTGAACCTAAAGATGAAAGAGGATATCAGGCATACAAGAGAGCAAAATCGGGCAGGTGTGGGCAGTTTTTTAATTCTCTTTGCTCTCTAGTCTGCCTTTTATCTTAACAATTGAAATTAATAAATAAATCAATCAATACAATAAAATAGATAAATGGATGAGTTTGTGAGAGGACAATCCAAAATCAAAGCACACCAAAAACTAACAAGTGAACTTTTGTTAAAAATCCATTACACGTTATCTAACAGACAGACAAGCACACGCATACACATGTATCCAAGGCAAGTTATTTCCATGCAAAGCAAAGAGGGAGTGCTGATGGGAAGGTCCTAGTGGGGAGTGAATGGAGTCAGTGAAAAGTTTAAAACAGTAATTAAATCCATTTAACATGGATAATAGATGCTCAAGGATCAAGAGCAGTTTGTTAATATGTCCCTATTCAATATTGTGGTGAGGTTCTGAGAGATATAAGATGATTGCCAGTATCTATAACATGTATTCAACATGAATCTTAATTAATTTATTCTCGGAATACATGGAATTTTAATCATTATATGATTTTCTCAATTGCAACATGAACAAGGCAAAGCGGGTGTAAAGATTTAGAGGGGCTGAGGAAGTTGACTAGTTTTCTCTTGACTACAGGACTACAGGCATTCTAATTCTGGACTCTACTTTCCTGGAAGTGGGTGCGAGCGATTGTGCTCACACCCAGTTTCAGGAACTGAGTGTAAGCCCACATGGGCATGCGCAACCTCAGTCACACATGCCCATGTGAATTTTGGCAACTGATGTTGTAAGCACAACTCCGGTCAGCAGCTGAGTCCAGGTCTGCTCACATCAGCTCTTCGCATCTCTTGAATATGGCAGCTACTGTGTGTGGGAGTAGTATTTATAAATCCCATAAAAAATTTAGGATTGGTACTAACATTTCCTTGATCTTAGCTGTACTGACTCTACCTTAATGCCATCACAAGATGTATTTTCATATATACTGATAGAAAAGTGTATGAAACTACAAAGGGTTTTGTTTTGAACACTGAAAATACATAGCTAAGTTGCATTGCCTCCCGCAATCTGTAGCACCACACCATTGCATCAGTTCATTCATCTCAATACAAGTGCATTTGTTCTGAGCCATCAAAGGGCAAGCACTTAAAAATTGTCATGATGAAAGTGGTGTTGTGACACATGATTTTAGGCCAGCAGAAAATTACAAGCCTCTGTCATAGAGACGTCAGGACACTATGAATGAGTCAAATTTTAAAGTGCACTCATGAAAATGTATGTAAAACATGTCCGATTCCAAATTGTGAATGGGTTAAAATTGAGGAAATTAAGGCATGTATGAGATCAGAAAAAAAAAGTAAGAAGTGAAGTTAAAATCGTCAGGAAAAAACAAAATTGGTATAGGTAGGTGCAGGCAAGGCAATTTGGTTTATCAGACAAGACAAAAATACATGAAGTTTAAAGGGCTTTGATTTGATGTATATGGGCTACAGTTAAGCTAATGGTGTCAGTGGACCAGTCTGGTTATTCCTCTGTTCAGCCATATTAGCTTAGCATGTATCACCCACACATTAAGATCGCTGCTGAGTTAGTTTAATTAATGTAGACATGCAGTGTTATTTTCGATAGTAACTGTCAGGGATGGCTGGTATATAAGAGCTATTTTTGTGGAAACTAGAACATCAGACATTCTAAAAGAAAAACACAGGATATATTTGAACAAGCTTATTTTTTACAGCCCAAACACAGTGACATCAACTCCATTCACTGTTACAGTATCTGAGTGTAACTGTGGTGGGACGACCCCTTAATTTGCAGATCACTTGCCAAATTTATTGAACCTATAGGCCACTGACTTTTGTCCAAGAAGCCTACAGACAGTTTGCACAGTCAGCTGCTTCTTAACCTCCTGAGTGAAGAGGGAGAGTGACCATGATGATGTTGGCTATTAGTTTGAAGTGCATTTTTTACTTCCTCCTCAATGGTTTTGAAGAAGAAAAAATGGAAGTGAAGAGGCTGAGGACACATCATCTAAACAACAGTCAAACAAACAAAAAAGACACAAGTGCCAAAAGGTAATTTTTCAGTAATTTGGTGTCAAATGAAGGATGGACTAACAGCATTCTTTCCCTCACTGCTTATGGGAGGAGACCCAAAAAGGATTTGTGGACTTGAAATATTTATCCAATAAAACAAGACTGCAGCACAAGTCACATTGGAAATTGTGTTATGCTTTGAATGTTGGGTAAAGTTTAATATGTAGTTGTAGCACCCTGTTGCTGCTGTAAGATGGAGTATCTCTGATGTGATGCTGTTGCTGGTCTATTAATGAAAATAATGCATTTGTTAGCTCATCCACCCAATATCATCACCAGCCATCCCTGGTAATTATTTTGCTATAAGTTATAACAAAAATTAAATAGGAATAATATTCTTACATTTCTCCAGCGTCCTGCTCGTCTGTAAAGAAAAAACATGGGACATGGATCAAAGTTAGTCTCTTACCAGCTACCAGCTTTATGTTCCAAATTATTTAAAATCTACTACTGCTGTACAACTGCTACCCTTGGGAAAAGCACACACAGGACACATGTAACACAACAGCAAAAATGAGCTAGTTAGTAGAAGAGGGAGAGGGATGCGATTGCTGCATTTACCTCTTCCTCTTGGTCTGAATCGGACTCCTTTTGAAAGCAAGAAGCAGCGAGAAGCAGAGAGATGTACAGATAGAAACAACAGCAACATTAAAGGCCGGAAAAAAGACAGCGCCAGTGTATGGTTAACATGGCAACATAGACAACAGGTCAGTCTGATTTCAGGGAAAAGTAAAGTACTGAATATAAAGATCCTAAACTGTTATGACATTAGATTGATTTTGTGTCTTAACATTTTGGCATAAAGAATTTTAAATATTTTATTTTATGTTTTTCTCTGGTCTCATTATAGTCCTCCAGCTAGTAATGTTGCTAAGCACAGTTGTGAAATTGGTTCACGCGTACACATGTTCACATGTACAATCCACGCTCAAGAAATCACCAAACTATAAAGCAATGATGCTGACTTCTCATATCATTAGAACTGTTTGCAACTTGGGATGTAAAAAAATTATATAAGAATTGAGAATTTACATTCAGTGATATCGAATAACAAAAAATGGGTTACTCTTACTTGTAATAATGTAGTGAGCAGGAAGTGGCAGATAAGTGTGTATTACAGAGGAACAGGCCACACTGGCTCAAGATTAAAGTACAGTACAATTTACAAGCAACCAGACCAACTACTAAGCTAGTTTTACTTACAAGAACTGACAAGATAGACCACAGAAAGGCTCCTCTATTGTTGAGCCAGACTATAGTGTGGTATTCCTCACCTTGCAGTATGATGGGAGGGTGATATTGAGGTTGCATATGGCATTTTGGGTGAGTGACCTGTAGTTCCTAGGTTCTTTCATAAAGGACAGACGGCCACAAGGCTCCTGAGTGTTGTCTCTAATCTGCAACATAAGCAGTTCAGCATCAATCAGCTGATCATCAGAAAATCTGTTATAAGCAACATATAAAAGGCAGAATAATCTGCATTTACACAGCTTGTGCTGTAAAATGAAGAATAAGCCAAGGTACTAACTTTGATGAAGAGTGCTAGTCTGTTCTCCTTGAAGGCAAAAAAGCTGAAGAGATGATGCTGGCCACTTTTAGTTAGGGGAACAAGGTTTCCAAAGCAGTCTGCATAGATAGGTTTTCCTTCCAGGACCTGAGGAAAATAACAGTGGGTGAATAACAACATTGAAGCAATGAAAAACTTTGCTGGCATACCACTTCTTAAAATTCAAAACTTGTTTCTGTCTTTCAGTTTTCTGCAGTATTGGATGGAGTTTACAGGAAATCTAGGAAGCTCAGTCTCAGTCTCTAAGTCCTATCAGTCATGGTTCTATATGATAACAGCTACATAAATGCAATTCACTGTATTCAAGGTTAAGACAAAAAGTGTCAGTCTCTTTAGCAAGGAAAAAAAATTGATAGGCTTTAAACTAAAGATAAGATACAACAGTCATTTCAACTCTAAACAGTTGTGTTTTTATCAATATTTCTTTCAATTCAATAAATGAGGGTATTAGCTGTAATGGGAGGGACATTCCTCCTCCACTCTCCTTTCTCACCTCTACGTCTCGGCTGCGGGCCACCTCTGTGAAGTTTTCCTGCTGCTCCAGGGTTTTATCTATCTTGTCATCAGTCATGCAGAAGCAGCGGAGACGAGCTTCAATGGGGTCATGGGTCTTTGCAAAGATAACAAACTTGGCCATGTAAGGGACGCAGATAATCTCCCGGTACACCTGAGTGGAAAAGTTGACAGATTCCTGGACTTGCCGACAGTCTATGAGCCAGAACCTTGAAATCAGAGGGGCATTTGGAAGAACCCGTGAGATTAGACTGACATCTGAGACACACAGCAAAAAGTATATAAAGGAAAATAAAATGCGCCTCAGTAAATCATTTCTGTTACCTGGCAGACACGTTTGTGGTGAAGGAAACACAGTCATTAATAAATGTTAATGGAGTGGTTCCTGTTATATCCTCCCACTGGGCTGGTGTTGTTCCACCTTCATGGTGAAATAAATGAAAACAGGTTGAAATATTAAGGTGTGCATTTGTCTTTAATTGTGCTTTTAGTTGGTCTATCCCCTTGATTAAAGTGCTTTCTCTAACCTGTGATACTACAGAGCAGTCGTAAGGTGGGTGTGTCTCCTCCAAAACCATTTAGGATGGGGTCAGAGTTGCTTTTTGGTACGGGGATGGTCATGGTGATGGGTTTATGGAACTTCCTCCTCCGTGGCTCCAAAGTCACAATGGGGCTGAAAGTGGCCTTGTTCCCTAGGATCTTCCTCACGACATCTATGTTCACTGGCTGTGCCTGAAAGAGTAGAGTAGGACCATTTTTCCCATAGCCTTCAATACAATCTAACTTCTTTTTATTGTTGACTCCTAATTGTTATTGGTAGAACTGAGGTTTAAACCTCTTCAGCACTGGTTTCACTTGTATACATAGTCTATGGCTGGATGCCGTGTTTCAGCTACAATGATAAAGGTGAAAACTGATTCATTTAAAAAGGTAACTGTGCCTTTAACAGACTATTCACCCAAAAAAGCAAAGTCATTTTTATTCACACTAAGCAGTGCATTTTCAAGTTTTGTGGGTTTCCCTCTTGGATTGTTTGTCTACTACTTTTATTACATCTGAAATAGCTTAAAAATCACTGGTGGGACTGCCATGAGATGTTATCCAGAGGAATTCTCCTGATGATTATCCTCTACAGGTACTATAGTAAAGAGCCCCTCATTATTCATCTGCTATAGTCGCTAATGAAACTTTGGCATATACCAAATCAACTTATCAAATGTTATTGACTTAACTTCCAAGTCCTAACTCTCCAGAATAACCCCAAAACTTCTCACAATAAGCAGAGATTGACCACTATGATAAGAAAAATAAAACAAAAAGGTAACTGTCAATTACCTGCAATCCAACCCTGATCCTTTTGGTAAGGGCCCCCTCAGGAAAAACTGCCTGGACTTGTGGCACAACAGTGCTGCTCAGGATACCACCCTCAGGACCAATCAGATTACTGTCCTGCTTGATGCGTGACACCACTGCAAAGTACTGTGGAAAATCTCTGGTGATGATGCGGCAAATGCGCTTCCTCTCCAGCTCCTCTGGTGTGTCCAACTCTGGAGGACGGAAGAGAATGGCTGTTAGAGACAATCAAGTTCACTATCCCCCTCATGATGCCATCTAATTTGACACCATCAGACACTGACCCTCATCCATGCCATTGAGTATCTGGTTGAGCTCCTCCTGGGTGTGTTCACAGTGATGTTCCTTCCAGTTTTCCCCTGTTTCACTCCTCAGTATCACCAGCTCCCGCTCTTTCCCCCGCAGGGCAGCAAAGTGGGGAATCTCCACAATGACAGGACTGGGGGGTTAGAGGGCAGGTAGTGTGAGCCAGTGAAGGAGATGACAGATCTTCAAACTTGATCAAGTCTACTTGGACTTCAGTATTGGGACCAATAATCAGCATTGACTTTTCTTTTTATATAATTCATCTTTGTTTCTACCGCTGTTAGTACTAAATTAGGATTTTATCATCTCTATGAATGTTGATTGTTAATATTTGTGAAGCATTGTCACATCTGTGATCTGAGTGACAAGAGAGGTGCTAAAGTTTTCCCAAAACCCGGGAAATGTCTCCAGCCAATCATCTCAGTTTTTAATGTGTTTAAGCTTGTCTCTGTGTCTAAACCAATGTAAAAGTGATTGACAAAAACTGAATAAAGTCACTTTGGTTGCAGCTGCTGTTAAAATAGAGTTGCAGTTCATTAAAACTTGGTTGGGCTGAAAATAAATTGTTGATATGGATAACTTTGCAGCATGTAGCCTCTTTTGTATACATTGTCAACATCCAGGCAACTTTCAAAGTTTGTTTACTGAACTGCTTACCTTTATCTTTCACCTCATTTGAAATAATTTATCATTAGAGACACATTTTTAAAAAGCAAACTACAAGTAGAAGCAGCACAATTAGCATCTAAGTGTTTTTATGTCTTAGTCTAGCTGAGGTGAGTTAGCCCACATAAGAAAAGTTTTTGTAGATTGTCTTTACTTCACAAAGTTTTAAAGTACTTACCTGCTATGCATAATTGTAACAAGATGACTATAGCTACAACACATATCTAAAAGAAGCATGCTACAGTACAACCCAGCATGGGACAAACACAGATATTAAAGTAGAACTGCTGATCTTTTCATGTGATATTTAGATGGTTCTTTGGCTGGACAGTGCATGATATTATTTTCTAACACTTTCAGGAGCAATTCTAATAATGTGGGTTTGCCTTTATCATGAATTTTGTATAAAATGGTGAAAAGAAGTGCAGATAAGATCATTGAACATATTTTTGGTTTGTAATTAGCTTTTAAATTGGTGTTTTTAAGCTACAATCTGAAATAATTGGAAGAAAACTAGCCAAATTTATAAGCATTAGATTGCATTTGTGATTTACATGGTCCAGGTAACATTTTTTGGGAAGCAGGCTTTTAGCCACGTTAGGATTTACAGTAGGGGTTAAAACACAGAGGCAACCAATCAAGTACACCTTTAGGTTGACTTGAAACCAAGCTCCCTAACAACCTGCAGGCCACACAACCATTTAAATATCGCAAAAAAAAAACGAAGAAAACACATTTATCAAGGAAACTGGACGCATGAAAACTTACACACAGAAATGAAAAAGGGTAAGCAGGAAACATTCTAAAAAATGAGAAACAAATGCAATTTCTAGAGGGCAATAGGCACCAGATGAACTGGGAAGCAAGACAATGGCATGAGCATGACAACACAACAATGTGTGGACACGATCACATCAGATGGCAGGGTGTAAAAGAGGAAACACTGACACCGGCATCCATGAATTGTTTCATATGCAAAACTGTTGGTTTCTCTCCACCCTACCCAAGGAATTTGGTCCCAGGTGGGCCAAGCTGGAGGATTCTGCTAACCAGACTCTCTCCCTCATTAAGAGGTGGAGGGGCACTCGGGAGGTGGAGTTTACTGTGTGATCAACAAAGTGTCCATATGCAGCAGTGAGAGAGAAAAAGCACACAGTGTTTTGGTTGGGTGCAAAAACAAAAATGAATGTTGTATGTCTGTAGAGACCAAAAGTGTACAATGTTTACAATGACTAAATGTCTATCAATTTCATTCTTCATTTTTATTTAGTGACGTATTTATTTCAGAATATCCTTTAATTAATTTCTTCCATTGTGAACACATCTCTCACGCTTCTATTCATGTTTTTGAAAGCCAGAAAGGACATTTTTACTGTTGCAAATATTTGACATGGTGTTACCATAATGGAGCAGAACATCCAAGAACAACATTTTAAGGCAACAGTAGAGTTTATGGAGTGATAAATAATCCTCAGAGAACCCTTTGTTATAAAAAGAGCAACATGTTTCAGCCTTTTTGACTGGAAGAAATGTCAGTGATGGGTATTATACATGTGTGCATGTATATATATATACATATATATATATATATCTGTATAGTACATTCTTCAACATTACCAGCAGAGGGCAGAATTTAAGGCAACATATCAAATCAATCATGGTGCAATTTATTGCATTTTGCATTAAGGATAGGGATACGGTTAAAAAGAGTGGCACTGCAGCTGTTAAGAAAGAAAAGAGAGCATGCTGAAGAGCAAATATTAACAGATCCCTGGCGCTGGGAGAAAGCAAGAGACAGTTTTAGTAAGGCAGAGGCAGGGGGAAAAAATCTGAAAGAAAAGGGGCCGCAAGTTGTAAGCATCTTATTCAGGACAGAAATCAATCAATAGCCTGAATGTAGAGGTAGTGGTACTGGATCTGCATCTTTGACAAACACTATTTAACGTCAAATTTTTTCCATTTAATTTGGAAGGTCATGGCATAAAATTTCCAGAACTATCAAACAATATTTAAAAAGTGAAGAAGTTTAGCTACCAAAATGATAATTTTTCAAAGCTACTAAACTAGTCACTAAATTATGCTACACCCTCATCGCTTTCATGCATTAACAGTGTGTTTACCTGCTGCTGTCAGCACGTTTTATATTTAGCACTTGCTTTAGCTACCTCTCCATTTACAGTCCTCTGTGTTTATTCATTCATTCATCTTCAATCGCTTATCTGTTTCTGGGTCACGGGGTCATTCATTCAATAACCCACTGTTATAAATGAATGAAAACCTGTAGCCTTACCCGAGGAATTGGGCTCCTGAGGGCCCCACCTCTATGAGCCTGCTGGCCAGGCCTTCGCCCTCAACCATTGGGGGCATAGTAGCCAGACGGTGCCTCTTCACCAGCCGGCACGTCACCCGTGTGGGTGCGCTGCACTTCCTGGGAGGGATGATGATGCGCAGGCCATTGTGCCGGCAACCGCGCATGGCTCCACCCCTGGCATCCACCATGAAGCTTACCAGGAAGCTGGGATGGAAAAGGAAACATTTCCAAAAATTAAACTTGTATATTATTATGCCCATTAAGTGATGAGAGTGTTGACACCAATGGTACACCTATCACTAATTGGAAATGTGTTGCTGTATAAATAATTTATGTCTTAAATTACAAAGAACTAAAAGATGATATTGAAAAGGCCATCTCTGATTCTGGAAAAGGTGTTAATACAACCTTCACTCAAGCTGCATTTTCTTGGATTTTTTTTTTTTTGCCAACTGAAAGTGGTCCAATCATCTGCAGCTCCATGACAACAGAGAGAATTACACCCCATAATGGAGACCAAGCGACAATGTCATCATCTTTATAAGCTGAATATTTTGGTGTCTCTCTTCTCATCACTGAACAGACTCTATTACTGTTTTTGACTTCACAGCTTCAGAATCTGTGACATCACTCCCCATGCAAGGTGCAAAATGTTGTATGAACATGACTGTCACGTCTGGATGGATGTGGGATTATGGGTTTGATGAGGTGACACCATAGCACCTGTGTAGTGCCTTCACTGGAGCAAACACAATAAAGTTTACAACACATACAAGTGACAAAAAACATTTGTTATTGAATTCAGCAACTCGCTCAGTAAAATTGTTAGAGACGAAGACAGCTGACCTCCCCTGGGAGGGTCGGGGAGACTAAGAGGTGGGGTGAGGGTAGGAGCTGGGTGACCGGGGTTCTTTCTTAGACTGATTATAAAAATGGATATAGAATCTGGGTCTAAAAAGAGCCAACACTGAAGAGCCTTAAAGCTGCATTCTGTCTAATCACCATCAGGCGGCAACTCCATTGAGCATTAGAACTCTTTGTTTTGAAATCAATTTATATTGAGAGCAATGCGAAATAGTGCTACCTCATCAAATATCTTCCCAATGAATTTTTGGCCTTAGTCTGTAGTTTCAAGTTTTCTTCAGTACATCTGTGTAAGTTCTCTGCCATCCAGGTAATAGTTCTCTGAGAAAGCTTAATTTAGGGCAATTGGACTTCTTGTTCATTTTTAAAATGATGATCCCATTTAGAGGAAAATAGACCATGATTTCGGTTATTAGGGGGAGGATATATGATAGGAGGGGTTGTCATCTGCAAAACGGTCTGGACATTGCCCAAAGTAGGACGAGACATGAGGAGGTCTGATTCCTAAAATGTTGCCCAAAACATCATTAATACCAAAATAGAGAACTTTGAGTTATATCATTATTTAGTGCCACGGGCTGAAGCTCCGAGGCACTACCTGATATTCTCCATACTTATTATTTATTTATTTATGTCTTTATAATTCTTCTGCCAAATTTCGGCGCGTAACTCGTCCTGCAGCTTTGAGAAAACCCTGGCAATATACACGTCAATACGAGCGGTTCGATCGGGAAAGAGGTGCTTTAGGTTTAGGTTTAGGTTTAGGTTTTAGTGTTGAAATTCCAATTTTTCCCAAAGTTATTCCCAAAAAACCAATTTCCAATTTTTCAGATTTTCCAAAACTTCCAATTGGAAATGAATTGGATTTTTTTTTTTTAAAACAACAACAACAACAAAAAAACCACCACAAAACTTCACATTTTTTCTGAGTCACCTAGCTCTCTCATACTGGCACGTAAAAATGTCACTCAAACTTTAAAACGGAGGAAAACTTGTGTTCTCTCCAAAACACCAAACTGTATGAAGTTCATTTCTATGAACTTCATGCAGCATCATGTTCCTGCCTACACCTGTTTGAATATCCCCTCCTCCTGCTCGTATTCTCTCCCTTCTCTACCCAACTTTGCCCTCTTTAAATAATTTTATAAAGAGTGTGGTCTAGACCTGCTCTATATGTAAAGTGCCTTGATGTGACTTTGTTATGATTTGGCGCTATACAATTGATTTGATTTAGTGAAGACGCTAGCTGAAGCCATAATATAAGCTATTCGACCGGCGTTATCGTCACACGTCTGTCACGAATACATGGGCTAGGAGGGCTCTATAGTAAACATACTAGTAGGTCCAGCAAGCTGTTTAAGACGACGCTGCACCCCCTTCCCCGAGTTTTAATTACATCCCCTCCGATTCTGAGAAATCTACGGTGGTTTGAACGTTAGCTAAAGGCTACATTAGCCTACACATGATCATCGACGACCTTTGCCGTAGTGAAGACTACAGCTGAAGCCGTAACATAAGTCGGCGTTATCGTTACTAGTGTTGCCAACTTAGTGTACTTGTAGTTAGATTTAGCGACTGTTTCTGGTTCTGTTAATGGAGACTTTAATGGTGTAAACTGACGTGAAAGCGCACATCGCTCTGCAGCTCTCAACGAGTAGCGGAGCCCAGTCCCAAAGCCCTCACAGCGGTGTGTGTGTGTGTGACTCGGGAGAACAGAAGCTGTATTGATTTTTTTTCTGCATTTCTTAATAACTTTTAAACACTACTCAACATTTAATCACGAGATTAAATATTTGTTTTTACTTCTTTATTTTAATTTTATCACGCAAGTCATTGGGCAAACCGGAGAGGACCCGCTTCCTGTAAGCGTTTTCCTCACTGTCAATTTTAATGACATCGTTAACGTTTCTTAACAGATAAACACGAAAATGTCCTGGATAGTTCAACAATATGATTGGTTAACGTTATGGCCTGTCAGTTTTAATATTTTTTTCCGATTCTGGGTTATCGATGGTGGTTTTGGACGTTAGCAGAAGGCTACATTAGCGACCGTTGCAATAGTGAAGACGCCAGATGAAGCCGTAACATGAGCTATTCAATCGGATTTATCGTCACTAGTGTTGCCACTTTAGTGTCTTTGTCGCTAGATTTAGCGACTGTTTCTGGTGTTAGTGGAGACTTTTCTGGTGTAGACTGACGTGAAAGCGCACATCGCTCTTTCATTGCTCAACGAACAGCAGCAGCAGAAGGTGCTGCCGTGAGCCCCGTCCCAAAGGCAGTCAGAGCAGAAAGGAGATCCTCACCCCTCCATTAGCTTCCAGACTGCAAATTAATCAAATCTGATCCCACCCTGGATGTAAATGCGAAGCTTCTCCGTGAAAAGTCGTTTGGCTGCCCTATATTCTAACATTAAACAATACGGGACAAAATTGATTTTTCCTATGTAATGTGGCTCTCGACAAAGCATTAATTACAGTCATTAAGTTATTCAGAGAAGTGGTGGCCTGTTTCAATGGCAAAAAATAAGAAACAATCAAGACAAAACAGTTAATGGACACCTTTTAACACATTTATGGGTTTTTTTACTCACTCTTTATCTCTCCCACGGCGTTAGACTCTCTCCTACAGCGTCTTTTACAATTTCACACCTATCATTAATAAATTATGCAAATTGAATGATTGATTGACTTTCCTTACTGAGGAGCAGGCAACAATGATCGCCATACCTCTGTCCCAAATATATGGGCTAGGAGAGCCCTGCTAAACATAGTAGTTGGTCTAGCAGACTGTAATCACTCGTTTATTTCATTCGGACAGCGTTGGGGTAGCCCAGTGGGCGCGGAAGGCTGTCATGGGAATGTGCTGTCACGTGACTGCCAAAGTGGAAAATGCATTATGTTGTACATACACTCACAATACAAAAGTGTTTGGTATATGAGCCCTTTGTGAAAACTGGGGGCCCTACAGTAACAATATAATAACAAGTAATTTCTCCAAACCAGAATATAATCGGGGTGACTTTTGAAGACTGGAAAATAAATGGTGTACTCATCCCGGCAACAGCACCCGTGGCACTCAAAATTTCCCTTGAATTTCCTAGTTATTACTTACTATTTTTATTATTATTAATATTATCAACCCATCTGTTTGTATAAATGTGCATATAACATTCTGTTATTTTCATCATTATCACTCATTATGTTGCTGATGGAGTACAGAAATCATATAAATCATATGATGTGCCCTTACAGTCACCAGATCTCAACTAGCTAAACACCTTCGAGGTAATTCTAGAGCAGCATGTTTGACAGCTCTCTGGTTTCTCTTTTTTGCCACATGTCTGTTCATCATAGTGAAACCAATGGGTGAAGTCCATTGAGAGATTTACAGGGCAGTGCTGGTTATGGACAGTAACATACACATACACAAACACCTCTCCACCAGGAGAGCACACTGTGAGGGGAGGAAGATAGTGATGAAGATGGGAAGGAGTGTGATGTAAACCAAGGTGCAGAGGGTCACCTGCTGTGGTCTCCATGTTCATGGCACGGAGAGGAATGGCTAAAAACAGCAACCACATCAGACAGACAGGAATCAAATGTCAGGCAGAGACAGTTGAGGAAGAAGTTTCTCTTGCTTTTGTCCAGCTGATAATTGAATCAGTGTCTGCTACCTTTGCCAGATATGTTCAGGAAGAACCACAAAAACAATGGCATAAAATTGTGAAAAAGTTTTACAAAAATTTACTGATGATACCTCAGTGAACAGAAAATATATGTTTGCCTTTGTTAGTTAAAGCTTCAGTTAAAAATTTTGACCCAACTTCCTTTCCTAGAGTGAGATGAGCAGGCTGGTATCAATCTCATGTAGTCTAGCTTAGCATGAGTGAAAGCAGGGAAACAACTATCCTATTAACACTGATAATAGGATAATAAAATGCCTAATTTTAACACATATAGTTAGAAATAATACATGTTGGAACTATTCCTTGACAAAGGAGAAATTTTTCTTTCCACCCAGCCCTTCTGAGTGTTTCCAGCTGTAGTATAGGTTTCTTTATGCTATGGACTAACCTTACTCCAGGCTGCTCCAGTTAATCATATTTCCTAAACTGTTATTATTAAATGTATATTTGACAGAAGTTATTTAGAAATAAAAATGTGTGTGAATAATTTATAGATTTCCTAAGTCTATATATATATATATATATATATATATATATACACATATATATAGAGAGAGAGAGACCAAAGATTAATAAAAACACTGGAAAATCAAATTTTCAGACAGATTCTCAGGTTTCAGATAGAAGATAAAATTACAAGATGAATTAAAAAAGAAGAAAAAAATGAATATTTTTACTTCAGAGCTACAATATAATTCCAACAGCTGCCTTTTGAGAGGAGCATTTTGCTCCAGGCACCAGGGACACGACAGATCACTGAAACACATATTTTACATTTAAGTTTATGACCCAATTAGTAAATGTAATTAACTACTGGAAACATAGTAGTAACTCTTTATCAGGACCCTAATTAAGAGTGGATTCATTGCTCATGAATTTTCATGACTTTACAACAAGTTTAAGTTAATGTCTGCAGGATTTTAATTTTGAATTATGAATCATATTGTGTTGGGGCGAGTGCAGTTTTCTACACTCAGTCTTATTGGACCTACCCAGAGTGGATGGGGCTCGAGCATAAAGCCACATTGTCCAGGTTCTCTGTTCCCCAGCTAAGTCTGTATGAATCCCTCTCATTCTCTCTCGCAAGTGAAGAAACCTGGAATCAAATACAGAAACTTATTATTATAGATGTATTATACAATTTATTATAGTATCATAAATGAATCCGAGAAAGATGCACATCTTCAGTCATTTAGGTGAAGTCGGAGACATGAAGGATTTTGACGCTGTGGAACATGAGCTCAAGACCAAGACATCTGGATGTTGTGGCCTGTTCTGCTTTGACTGTCTCATCCAAATTTATTTGAGTTCAACACTAAATTTACAGATTTGCTGGCACACACACAGGTTTCTGTCAGAGATGAGCTGAGATGGATTCCACCTGCAGTGTCTGTGACTGTTGATCACACTGTACCTGGTGGCTGGTGAGCATCTCCTCCATCAGGCCCTCATGTTTCGGGGAGTAGTAGCTATGGTGGGTGGGGGTGAAGGATCTGTCTGAGCTGCAGGGGAGAGCAAGAGAGCAGTGAAGCCAGTGATGCTCAATGGACACTATTATAACACAGATAACAAAACAGACCAGAAATTCATTAAGACAAAGAGCTTATCAGAGGAAATAAGAATAAATGTCCACAAGAAGAGAAACTCAATAACAATTATTAAACATAGTTGATAAATAGTAAGGAAACACTTTCAGGAGGCTAAATATCTTATTTTCTTACTATATTGTACTGCTTTTGTTTTTTATAGAGGATATTTTCACAATGTGGAACAGACTTTGATATCACAAGAGTACTATTATCATTGTCAGAAGTTGGGAAGAGAAAAAATTATATTTCCTGAGAGCCCCCAGGGAGGTTTTTCCCAAAGACTGTACTGAAATTAAATATTGAACACATACATAACCAGTTACTTATCAGAGAATATCTAGAGATAAGTGTATGTGGCAACAAATATGTCAGCTTGTATATTTAGTATTTGTCTACTGATTGATCGCAAAAGTCCAAACAGGACCAACAACCAAATGTTTGTGTAGATTGTTGTAAATGTTTGCATCTAACCCTGAGCTGTCAGGTTTCATTCACAAATTTGGAATCAGTGGTGTTGCACTGCATAAGTGGGGTTATTAGGCTGGTCATTGATCAAAACTTTAAATCTTTATGTTAAAACAATAGCAATGTTGTTTTAGTACTGAAGCTAACACAAGCTAAGACAAACAAAGCATCCAGCTACTTGATAAAAAATAAAGTAATTTGTGATTTAAAGTCAGGAAATCACTTATTCCTATTAAAAAAGACTGAAATATCCAGCCACAGACAGACAGCGATTCTTAATCTGATTTTTACAGCAGTGCCGAAGGTTTAAAAGGCCAAATATTTGACCAGCGTCAGCACATACCTTTGCATTCGACTAAGGAGGCATGACAATGAAGACCAATGATGAAGAATGAGCAGGAGAGGTTGGAAAAACATATACACACGATCAAATACAGGCAAAAGGAGAGGTTATGTCAGTACACACAGATACACACATTAGGTCAAAACCATTCAGTAGATACTGTACTCATAGGTAGACAGAAACAGGAGTCAGAATAGGGAATGGATAAAATCAGAAAGATAAATGCGTCACACATCAGAATTACTGTATACGTTGTAAATCAACAATTGCGGTAGAAGATTGTTGTTATAGTTGCCTGTTAGCAAAGCTAAACACGAATGGTTTCGTTATGTACCTGTCAGTGCGTCCCACCTCCAGGCTGAATCGCAGGTAGTTCATCCCATCCAGGTACTGTCCAGGGAGGGAGTCATCTCCCAGCTCCCTGAGGTCCTCTGCCCTCAGATACTCCCCTCCATCACCCGTCATTGTGTCGTCACCTTGGGAGAGTGGACAGAGGGTAAGAGGGGAGTTCACGAATAAAAGCAAGAGAGCGCTCAGGGTTCCGAACTGTTGCTCAGGTCACTACTAATACATGTTTCAAAGTGCAGCACTTACATGTTAGCACAGAATGAGTTGAAATATAATATAATAATATCCTACATCAGTATACACCTTTCACTCCATATGCAAACTAACCAAAAAGTGTCAAAGTTGATTTTAAATTTGGAAGTATTTGTTAGAAAGTTAATCTAAATTTTCTGAACAGGGAATCTGACAATCTATTGATGAGGGCTTAAATATACGTGAAAGTCCCTCCCTTTACAATGTAAGTCAACCTTGATTCTGTAGAAGTGACTGACAACAGCACAATGATTTGAGAAAACCCTCCAGAGAGTAAGCTTCAGTAGCTCCATCACGACTCAGCATACTCACCACTGATCATTTGTTTCCAGACTCTACAGGATTATTGTAATCCAATTTTGATTCCAGTGTGCACAGTAACAGTCAACACCGCCTCTGTTGTCTCACACTAAACAGATGCGTGTTACAGCAGCTTCCTCTATGGCCTTGATCGCTGTGCATCACAGCAGTATAACTCTAGCGCTGCTCTACTACAGCAGGGGTTGGCATCACTACTGGCTGCAGGTTCACCTGGGCCATCATGTGGTGCTTCTAGGGTACACTAAGACTCTCACTCTCAGACCCATGAACATGAAAAACTAACAAACTTAATGTTATAACAAATCCACATTCATGGCACATTGATATTTATGAATGTTTTACATGTAAACTAAAATCAAGTAATAAAGTAATAAACATAATCTTTAATTGTGACCATTTTACCACCAAAAGTAAGTTCTCTCTGTCTTGCTTCCTGCTATCAACTCTCCAAGTCTCTGAACACAAGATGTCATTAATGAGGAACTATCTGTCACAGTTCTAGGTTAGGATCTCTGTTCATTCTGTCTTCTCTTCAAGTGTTAGTTGTTTTTTCTTAGTGTTTTCTTTAGCCTTGTCTTTGTCTCCCTCGTCTGGGTTGTCTGCATCTGTCTCTATCAGAGGCGTGGCTCAATCGGTCTCAGTGGCAACCTGTCACAACTGCTTCTAATCAGCTCATCACTGCCACGCCAGGAACCTTCTCCCATGTGGTAAAATGATTGGCCAAACTTTGCCTCGTACTAATTTTTGCTCATTGCCCTTTACGCTATCTCCTATCTCCATACGTCTTCTCCTGTTAATGCTACACACTATCAACTCCCATCACAAAAACACTACCATGCCACCAGGGTCTGGAAAAGTATTCCAAGGATGATAACACCACAACTCACCACCCTCGGTAATCTAGCCTCCCCTACCCCCTTCTATCTCATTGTGCTGCAATAAAACACCTTTTATTTCACCACCAGCTTTCCATCTGCAATTTGGTCAAAAGATTTTGTACACAGCCTTAACACTATCTTTTGACAGAATGTTCATCCTCCAGTTAAGTTCAGACTTGGAGAACCAATGCTAAGGAGCATTGAAGCTGCTCACTAAGACATTTCAATTTCATTTGTCCACAGGGGAACAGATGGTGATGTGGGCCTGAGAGTGCTGTTTTGTTTTTGTTTTTGGTTTTTTTTTTGGCTGTAGCAAGTGACATTGTGGTAGATGCGGGGTAGCGACTTTGGCCCAGGTCTGGCTGAAAGCTAAATGAGGCCAACAGAACAAGTGAAAAACATACTGTAGTTCGACTGAGATGCTCTGATGCCAAAAGCATACTGGCTGCCTGAAGAAGGTAGAGTGTGAGGAGGACATAGTAAAAAATATTAGTAAATTATGTACTTGTTTGCATAAATACAGCCGCAACAAAGTCAACTTCTTTGTCCTCACTCCTTGTATACACAATTTACTAAATCATAAATACTCATTTCCACATCAAATGAATTCCATGACGCTCATGCTTCTTCTGAGGCTTGTGTGTATGTGGTACAGCCAATAACAGGTGGGCATGAGTGGAGGTGGGGATTAGTTTAGCAGTATCGCTGTGAGTTGACACTGTGAATAAACTCTCCCCAGGATTAGTTTTTCTGTCTCTGTGTGCTTTCTTGGAATTCTTTTCATTGGAGCTAACAAATATAACTTTCTACAGTTGGACATTTTATTCCTCCTCACATTGTCACTTTGTAAAAACCTGCTTGTATACAGACTAAACAAAAAAATGCAGCATATTTAATTTGATTAAACTGCACTGACCTCATCTCCTTCAAGACTCAACTCAAAACATACCTGTTATGCATTTAACTTGTAACTCCAACATTCATCCCATCTATCTGATTATTGCTTTGCCTTTACACTCTCACTGCTATTCTAAATATTATGTTATTTATATGTTATTCTTTTGCACCTAACTTTTGTATTTGAGCACTTTTTTGTCTGTACCTTTACTTACTTACTTTTTGTCTATTTTGCACTGTTATCTGTCTGTAAAGCATCTTTGAGTCCTGTCAAAAGCGCTCTACATTTGAAATATATTATTATTATTCTTAAAAGGGGATCTAAACATAGTGTGTGTTTTCTCCTTTATTGTATGGAGCAAAGTGACAAGACCAAGACACAGATGCAACATCAAAGGACTATTGACTGACACACAGGTTTATAAAAAAACACAACAACATTGCAAAATGTCCCTTTACATAACCCATTTCCACTTTTATTATTCTTTTTTTTGTATAACCAGATTTACCTTCTTTTTTAATTTATTACTACCATTAATGGTAGTAATAAATGGTATGATGGTAAATAAATAAATAAAGTAATAAATGGTAGGATGTAAGGAAGAAAACAGTTAAACTAAATGTAAAATTGAAGAACCCTTCACTATGAGGACCTTCTGCACCACTAGTGTCCAAATCTCAGCAGTTAGTACAGCAGAGGCCGCATTCATCATGCATAACTAGGCATGGGACGATATGATCACTTCATGTCAGGATTATCCTGAGCTACAGTAACTGCAATTCACAATGTTATTACAATACTGATGAAAATATGCCTTAAACTCAAATGTGAAATGGCTCTGGCTGGCACAGTAGCTCCTTGTAGAGAGCATATGATTAAGGATCAGTCTTAACTGCCATACACTTTGATGCATGCTACCCACTTTCTTGTTCCCTCCTACTTGACGCAACCCTCCCATTTATCCGGGCTTGGGACCGGCACTAGAGTACCACTGGTGGGCACCTTGTGGCTGGGGTTCCTCGTCAGGGAATCAAACCCCAGTCTCCCGCATACCAAGCGGGTATACTTACCACTATACTAACGAGGCCCCCTCCTACCTTCACTATTCTGTCACCTTAAAAAAGACAAAAATTTAAAAAAACAAAAACTGAAACACTATGAGCATGTTCTTTCTCACATATTTCCTACATTTTTCATTTACAAGAAATATCTTTTGATAAAAATTAAGTCTAACTAGTCCTGTAGCAAAGACTCAAAGTGTTAGACGAACTAGTTAGACATTTACAAGTCACTCAATGTGAGAGCATCAACAGTTATACCTACTCACTATTATCTTCATCTTCATTAGATGGTAAAATGATATATCGCCCCATCCCTATGACACCCCTTTCATAAAACCAGCACAGCAAGACCAAGCTGAATACCTTCCATGTCCAAGGTGTCCTCATCATCACTGGATCTCAGTGCTGAGGGCAAACAGCACAGTTGCTCACACCCAAGATTTTAAACTTGTGTTTGCAAACATTTTAGCAAACTGCTATCTGTTTCCTCACTGAGCTGGCACAGAGCTGATGAAGCTGATAAAATGTATTGACACAACTTAACTTGCACGGCTACCTGGTGGCGGTTGAGCCTGTAGAGTGTGCAACATTACTCACCCTCTTCATCTGAGACATCCAGCACTTCAGTCATGGTCTCTGGCACGTTCAACTTGTGTTTCTCTGTCACAGTCTGGCAGAATGGCAATATGTGGGGGGGGGCAGGACAAAACATCAGTTAAGCATCAGTTGCACCACACCTAAATCATCTCCCTCAAAAGATGAGGGTGCACTGAGGAAATGTGTAAGTGTAAGTGTGTGTAAGATGTGAGGTACCGTTGTGGTAGTGATGATCTCCTCAGTGACCACCCTCAGTGTGTCCACCACAGAGATGTAGCCCAACCTCCTGGCAATTCCCAAAGCAGTGTTACCGTTCTGCAAAGCAAGGCAAAATTAATGAGATATGTGTGTCAGCGCATGTGTGTGTGTGTTGGTGTGGATGAGGGTTTACGCACCACAGTGATAGCATTGGGCTTGGCACCGTGTTGCAGCAGGACATTGATGATGTGTGTGTTTCCTTGCTGGGCAGCCTGGTGGAGCGGGGTGTATCCACTCTGGGAGGGATTAACAACAACAACAGTAAATGTAAATTTCTGTTTGGGCTATAATATGGCTTTAAATGTCAGCTCAACCAAATTACAGATAAATAATAAGATACTGTATACCTCAGTAGGCTTTACAGTTTGTCTGCCTTGAGACAGACAAAAGTTCATTCACTAGCATTATACTGGAGAGGAGACAGAAATCTCACTGATGAATTTCTCTTCTATGTGTAAATGTGTAATTTGAAAGATCCAGATCCCTAAGTCTTGAGAATATAATGATTCCATCAGTAAACAGCATGTGGACGATGGAATTAGTCCAATCCAAGAGCCAATTTCCCATAAACTTCATTGTTTCTTGTCACTTTTGCCTCTCTGTTTTTCTTCCATAGCAAAATACATTATATTATTATTAAACATACACATCTTCAGAGATGTAAAACAAATATAAATACCCATACTTAAATGTGTACCATATATTTAAAAAAATATTAATATGATACATTTTTTACATGCAGTCAGCATGTATGTTAAAAAATAAATATTAAATTATGTATGGAAGTTTATTAAAACCATTTAACATTTAACAATATTAATAATAAATCCTTATTAATGTCAAATCAATTTTAATGATTGTCTCCTGGACAGGCTTTGCGATACATATATATGTATGTAACAATTTCTTACTCTAACTATACATACAATAATCACGTTTGTATTTGTATGACATATTTTGCAGGTATGTTTTTATTTTATATGTGCATATCTATTTTATACATGAAAAAAATCGGTATCTATAAGTACATACATATTATTTGCATATGGACAATTTATGAAAGGCGTAATGCCACTTATGCAGTTTCTATAGTCTGATTGTCTGAATCATCTGACTCAGAACTGTACCTTAGTCTTAGAGTTGACACTTGCTCCATTCTGAAGCAGGAAGTTGACCATCTTGGCATTACCATAGTGACATGCTACAATTAGTGGTGTGTATCCCAGCTGTAAAACAACAGCACATGTGATTGAAAGTAGAATACCAAAACCTACAACACTGAGAAACACTGTAAAAATACTGTTACCCAGTATGATAACTGCAGAATGGTACAATGATCTTGTGTAAAGCTGCATGAAGAAAATAAAAATACTGTGAATGTTCATACTTTGGTCTGTTGGTCAAGGTTGGCTCCATTCCTGGCAAGGATCTCTCCAACAGCCACTCTGTCCTCCTGGGCTGCCAGATGGAGGGCAGTCAGGCCGCTCTGCAGGAGGGACACAGACTAGTTCATTCACAGCAGCTACATTCAGACCAGAGCCTGTCCATTCTGTCTTGTCAAATTATAACAATATAGTTCATCGAGAACTGTGAAGGAGACAGATTTTGCCCTGAAAACATGAGGCTCACTATTTTTCTTGCACTGTTTACTGCATTATTTATCATGTATAAACCCATTATTCTACAATACCTTTGTGGGGATGTTGATCTCAGCTCCCTTGCTCATGAGCAGGGCAGCCATATCAGCGTGGCCCTCCTGGGAGGCCAGATGGAGCGGAGTGACGCCCTGCTTGGTCAGGATGTTGGTCTCAGCTCCATACTTCAGCAGAACTGTGGCGATTTCCATCTGGTTCTTCTTCGCTGCAATGTGAAGAGGAGTGTATCCATTCTGATTCATGACGATGACAGAGGAGAGAGAAACGGATGTCACTCTGGTGCATGGGAATATTTTCACTAACAGCAGACCCAAACCAACACAGAATGCATCCTTATAACAAGTGTTGGTTGTGCATCTCTGAGCGATAATGCTTAACTGTTGTCTGGAAACTATTAAAATGTATCATTGAGAAACACTGTTATACTGTATGAATCGATCCTTCATTAGCCTGAACACACAAACTGTAGTTCTTTTGCAATGCTATATCTTGCTGCCAGAAATACTAGAGTCAAAGCACACTGAAATATGAAGTAAATTAAAACCGATCATTCCTTATCTTACCTAAGAATGTATAAATAATGTATACGCTAATGCTGCTTTGCCTTCAAGTTGAGGACTTTTCATATTGAGAGCCGACACATGAAAATGCTTTATTCATAATTTGTTGAGTCTGTACTCATTTTTGCTAGGACTAGTTGGTTCGGCAATCTCGGCTTGGTTAAGAAAAACAGGCTGGGAAGTGTTGTGAAACAGGGCCAAAAAGTCATTGGTGTAGATCTTAAAGATCTCAGCCAGGTCTACTAGGTGAGGTGTATTCGGAGGGCTAAGGCCATACTGGCAGACCCTCAGCATCCTCTTTTCACAGAGTTTCAGCTACTGCCATCAGGAATGAGGTGGGCTTTTCATAGGAAGGCAAAGTCTAACAGATACCAGAGATCACTTGTACCATCAGCTGTTAAATATCTAAATCAGCAGTGATATTGCATTCTGTTACATTCATGATGTAAACTATGTTTTAACAACTATGTTTTAATTGTAGTGTATTGCATCAAATTGCGTTTTATGAACGTATTTTTTTACTTATTCAGTTTTTTATTCCATGTGTTTGATTGTGCCAACTACTGCTACAAAACAAATTGGTTGATTTCTGTTCTTAGCCAGTGGATACACCCCTTATTGTCACTGGAGAGAATAAGGGTTAAAGATTCTCCAGCATTGGCTTCAATTTACAGACCCAGAGTTTATATACAATCTGAGTGTAATCCTGAGGAAAAGGGGGAGAGGGAGGGAGAGTTTGGAGCTGACTATAGGACCACATTGGAAATATGTTTGTGACCTACTGCCTGTATTATACAGTAGTTCAGCTTGTCTGTTATGATGGTGCATCTTAACATCATAAGCATGGTGTTCCTGCTCCAGGAACAAGCTCTCCTGTCAGCACAGGGAGTTTAGTTTGGACTCTCACCTTGGCCATGGTGTGGGGGGACGCTCCTTTGTCCAAAAGCAGGAGCGCAACCTTCTGGTTATCATAATGTGCTGCGACATGAAGCGGGGTGAGCCCGTTCTGTAATGGGTGGAGGGTGAGTGCACAAGAATTAAATTGCAGTTAGTGCAGCATGAAGCCATTAAAGCTACAAACACACAGTGTTAATAGTGTGTTACAGGTTGAAATGAATTAGAGTTATATGAGACGGCAGAAGTTGGATGGATTACTGGGTGGATCCTTAATATGACGCAAAGAAATATTCAAAGAAAAACAAGGAATCTTTATTTAGAAAGGCTTTTGTTATCAGTTTCAAGTTTCCTGGAAGAAATCATAGTTAACCCAAACAAAGGATCAGCAGTGTTTTTTCAGACTAGTCTTACCGGACCGCTCATCATCAACTTAACCTCAATACAGAAAAATAGCAACACACCATTTAAATAAACAAGCCAACTCAATTTACATTAAAATAGTTTGTTGATACCTAATTTAGCTCTATAAATCAATAGGCATGATTGCATTAATAGTGTACAGATCATTTCTTACACTGTATAGTTAAAAACTATGCTGATAAATATAAATAGTAGTGAAATTAAATTATTGATTAACATTTTTGGTGCATACCTTCCCGGCAGAATCAGGTGGAGCTCGACGCTGCAGCAGAAGCTTGGCGACATCCAGGCTTCCATACTTGGAGGCAACATGCAGCGGAGTAAACCCTTTCTGTGGACACACACAATACTGACATTGTTCAGCTTCATCTTACATGCCATATTTCTGATACCGATCAGCCACTACCTGCTGAATATATTTTTGTCCCCATATTTTTCACCAAAACAGCCCTGTGATGCTCTGTGTGCTCTAACATCTTTCTATCAGAACTTCTCAGTGCTACTGTAACCAGATAATCAATTATTCACTTCACCTGTCAGTGATCATATTGTTATGACCAAGTGGGCCATAGTATACGCATTAAGACCAAAACAAAATTCTGATTTGCATTTAAAATACCTATCTATATGTTCACTGCCTTCAAACATTTAGTCCAAGAATAATTGTAAATATGCACATATCCTTACATAGATCCATTTAGATATCATGAGGGGACACTCCAGCGGTTTCTCATTACTACCTGGAGGTTTTTTTTTTGTGATGCAGCATAATTAAAAAGGCCACATTGACAAATCTACAAAATTCAACTATAATCTTCTCTAAGCTTTATGGGACATAAACTCATTACTAGGACTCTAGGGAATGTCGATGGGGTTTATTTATTTATTTATTTTTCTACAGGCAAAAATCAAATAAGAGCATCTAGCCTGCTGTGCAATACCAAAATATGAGATGCAGTTTAACATGAATTTAACATGAACTCCAGTTCATATTGACGCCAGCAGAGGGGGCACTTTAACCATCTGAAACTGAACCAGTCTGGGGGCTGACTGAAACCACATGACCGGTGTGAATATGGCTCAGCCAAAGGGAGCTGTCCTTTGTTTGTCAAACCCTGGATTATATCTGATGTAATGGGTGCTTGAAAGAAACAAAAAAAAAAAGATGGAAAGTGCGAGAGGGATCTACGAGAGGAGGGAATTTCTTGGATTGATAGATAAAATAAATGTTATACAAAGCAAATCAAGGATACTGACTCTAATGAGCATTTGTGTATGGATAGAAAGTGTTACTTGCATAACAACAACTTTCCCTGGTTTGGTTGCTATAGAGAGAGCCACACCCTTTGTCCCCAGAGAGAAGAGCCAAGGAGAATGAAATCAGGACGAGGAGAGAACAGAAGCCCCCAACCCTGATGATGTGACATCATACAATGCTTTGTCTCATCCTTGTATGAATAAATATAAGAACTAATCTGCTCAGGACATGATGCAGACTGAAAATGTGCAGCCTCTTCTTGTAAACACCTTCGCTGCAGTAATAATAAACCACTTGATTTAGGTTTCATGCACAATTCAGAGGACAACATTACAGCTTTAAAGGGTCATCAATCATTCATAAAAATTGGGTCAACAACAGAAACCTGCAGATGCAACCACAATGTTACCTCTTTATCTCAGGCTCGACGAATGTGCACTTTATGTAGACTGTAAACCTATTAAGTTTTATGATTATTTCTAAAAGACAATGTTGGTTTAGTGCTGGTTTACTAATCTCAAGTACTCATCTTGGGTCAGAGTAGAGACACATAAGGAGGATCTAGCCAAAGAATTGGTATCACTTGTATCACAGGAGGAAGAATCAAGCCTCTTTGAAGCCTAAAAATGAGTCAAGGTATTATTCATGATTGTAGAAGTGAAGTATAACACCCCAAGAGTATGTCTTTTAAGGGCTTAGTTGTTTTGTTTCCAAAATTATTTGCTTTCATGCATTGTTTTGTCTAAGTATTACAGAATGCAGCATAGACAGTATGGCCTTTTCTTCATATTGATCAGTTATTTCTATTTGAACTTGAGTGGCACCAAATAATGTCAGAATGTGCCATTTTTACTAGGAGTGTGAACCAAACTGATTTTTTTCTTTAGTGTGGCCCAACTAAATCAGCTGGAGGAAAATCCAATCAGCTTTCTCTTCCTAAAATCAAATGGAAACTTGTGAAGGTTGCAACAAGGAGTGGTTGCAGTAAGTCTTATTTCTCCATCTGTAAAATTTAAAGATGGGAATAGAATATTGACTCAGATACATTACTCCCACACCTACCTTTGTTGCCAGTGAGTGTGACGCTCCAGCCTCCAGGAGCACAGAGGCTGTTTCCACCTGCCCCTCCCTGGCAGAGATATGGAGGGGAGTATAGCCGTTGGTTGTGGCAGCATCAGGATGGGCCATGTGTTGCAGCAACAGCTGGACAATCTCTGTTTTTCCCAGCCGGGACGCAATATGGAGAGGAGTCTGGTCCTCCTACATACAACATAGTTGCAGACCAATGGAAACTTTCACTCTTAAAAATTGTGGCTTATTCAATATAGTGCCAAAATCTTCAATTAAAATGTGTCTCTCCAGAAAACACTTTTCTCACCCGTGCTCTGGCATCTACCATCGCTCCATTCCTCAGCAAACATCTAACCACCTCCACCTGACCCGCCCTGGCTGCCATATGTAATGCCGTTTCTCCTCGCTGGACACACAACATAAAGCATCATAATGGTCACAGGGGTCACTGCAGACATTTGTCTCAGATTTAAGAGTCACTGAGTCACTTGAGAATTGACTAATAAATTGCAGTTTCATTCTTATTACTCACAATGTTGCTGACATCAGGAGAGGCTCCATTCTGCAACAGCAGCAGAACGATATTCAGGTGACCCATGAAGGCTGCAACGTGAATGGGAGTCAAGCCAGACTGGACACAGAAGGAGAAGTAGAGGACGTGGCCAGGTTAACATGTCAGGCTTTCGCAAAGCTTAGAGCATGCTAACCAAATGTATCAATATACAAAACACTATAAGAGAAAAAGAAAACCTTCACTCCTACATTAATAAGGTGTTCAAAAAAATCATAATTCTCCCTTCATGTCTGCATACAGAAGCTAATTGTTGCAATTTGGCATAGGTCTAAATTGTACTTTTGTTTTCAGTACACCTTATAATTTTCTACATATTGAATGTCAGCCCTGTGATAAGCAGTTAAGATAATGAAACTGTTTTTTTATACAAATACAAATACACACACACACACACACACACACGCACACACACACAGCCAACACACCATGTCACACAATCATAGGCAATTCAATCACAAAATATACTGGTTAAACGCTAATAAATAATAAATAATGTTCAGTTTAGAAAATTAACTATCATATTTATTTTCACTTGTGGTACTCTTAGATTTACAATTTTCTTCTTATCATCCAGATGGTTGCTTATACCCTGTATCTTAACATTAGCATCAGATGAGCTTTTTGTGAAAAAAATTTCGATATGGAATCTAAATTTCATATGAATAAAAACATATTAGAATCTGGAATCAAAGAAAATGTCCTGTCTTTACTACCTAGACTTCCTATTACTCAGATGTATGATAACAAGGGCACTAGAACCTGAGTAGTTGACTTAGGAAACCCAAAGTATACTGAATATTCCTGCAGATTCAGGTGACTTAGGTCTGACAAGTACCTCTGTAATGGCCTGGATCGAGGCTCCATATTTGACCAGCAGCTCCATCACCTTTACTCGGTTTTTCTTGCAGGCTATGTGTAGTGGAGTGAATCCATTCTGTCAAGGAAATGCACACAGTGAAGGTTATGAATGCAGAGAATCTTACATGAATTCTTTTTCTTACATTGTGGCCACAAAAACAGCTGTATATATTGCTATTTTAAACATCTTTGCTACAGTTTGTCCAGTTTTCACAAGAGGATTGTAGAGTTACAAGGAATCTATCGCACCAAGGCCCGGGCGTTGGGGTTGGCCCTCTTGTCCAGCAGCAGTTTGGTGACTCTGTAATGACCACAGTGTGCTGCTACATGGAGTGCTGTCAGATAGTCCAGTGTGACATCATCAACAGGCGCCTTGTGCTGCAGCAAATGTTTGACGCATTCAACGTGGTCACCTTGTGCCGCCATGTGGAGAGGAGACAGCCCATTCTAGAAGTCAAAGAGGTGCCAATAAGTTTGATGGAGATGAAAAGTTAGGATGATATTTTATGATATTGAATAATTGAAACCATGAAAGAACCCTCTCCCAGACCAAGTTCAGTTGGCCTCTTAAAGCATAAAGCAGCTAAAAAGCAAGCTAAAATAAAGCTAGAATGAGAGTGAACATTCAACTTGTCAGTGTTGTATGATTTCAAATGAATGGTAATATTGATCTGTGTCTGCTGGAGATATAAATAGAAAACAGTTTTCTAACTTATTACATAATATGTCAAATGTGTTTGATGATCAAAACAGATGAATGCAGCCTAGGGCCAGTGTTTTGTTTTTAGTTTAATACTGTCAAAATTTAGTATTTCACACTGAAGTTGCCCAGATGAAAGTGTTGAGAAATGGTTATTTTTAACTTAAGTGGACAGGTAGACAGGAGTTAGACAGAGTTAGAGCTATTGGCAGGTAGGTAGGTAGGAAGATAACATAGTTAGTAATAAAAAATATGTAGCAATAAACAAATATCATTAAATTAGGTCATGAGCCACTTCTCAGTTTTTAGCTCAAAGTAAACTGATATTAATACTACAGTGTTTTAAATGACCTCCATTAGTATAAATTTACAAAGAACCTCTGTATAGAAATATAGAAATAGAAATGAAGGATAAAATTTAGGTATAGTTAGATGTTGTTGTTGTTGTGCCAGCACCATGATAAGGTCACTTTCACTGTGCATCTGTCAGTCTCTGTCTGGGCTGACTCTGAGCTCAGATAAAGGTGAATGGACATGTGACACACCTTTGTCCTGGCCAGTAAGGGTGCTCCTCGCTCCAGCAGGAGCTCCACAGCTGTATCGTGTCCACTCCGAGCAGCACAGTGGAGGGGTGTGAGACCATCCTAGAGAAAACACATACAGTTGATCCATAAACATCCTGTACTGACTGGGACTGGGCTAGAGGCTTGAGGTTGAACAGTGATCAAGTAGAGTCAAGTACAGTAAGTGGCCAAGTCAGTGGCTTAACCTCCACCTCCAGAGCTGAGCAAGTGCTGTAACACAACCACCAGCTCACTCATGCTGGGTCCTGTTTGTATGTGTCCGACTCAAATCCTGCTGGCTGGTACTTAACAAAATATCACCAGGCAGAGTTCATAATTTAATCGACTGACCCACAGCTGAACTTAAAACAGCACTGAGTTTGAGAAATTGGCCACAGTAGGTGAAGTGGCGGGAAGTGATTTTTAATGATATTCATTCTATAGCTCAGGACTCAGATATGAAAGCCTGGTCCCAGTTCAGATTTTTCCTGGTACTCACCCTTGTTTTAGCATCAATCTGAGAGCCACGGTCCAATAACAGGCGAACCATATTAGTGTTGCCACGCTTGGAGGCCACGTGGAGTGGAGTGATCCCATTCTGCAGGTAGGACACACATGCATTTATTCATAAAATTTTACTGATAGTTTAATCAAATCCACCACAAAAATATCTGAAAATTTTAATGTAATAATTAAACTATCAAATTATAACAATTTATACATAAAACAATAAATTATTATTATTTCATATAGTACTTTTCAAAAAAAATCCTCAAACCTATTTTGAAATCCAAATTTCTAATTCATTTAAATTATATTCTAGAATTGAATAGAATAAAAACACTGTTCAACACAGTAAAATTGTAAAAAAAAAAAATTAAAAATTAAACATTATTTTATTCAAACTGTCACTTTGGACCAGTATATTCTGACATCTGATGCTATCTTGTCTCACAAAGACAATGGGGCTCTCTCTCTCTAACCTTTTAACCCACGTGGGGTTTTAGATCTCTGCAACCTCCTTTTCAGTAACACAAGCAATCCCATGAGGCTTAGCACAAATGTGTGTGAGTGTACAGTGGGTAAAATAAGTATTGAACACGTCACCATTTTTCTCAGTAAATATATTTCTAAAGGTGCTACTGACATGAAATTTTCACCAGATGTTGGTAACAACCCATGCAACCCACACGTGCAAAGAAATCAAACCATAGATGTCCATAAATTAAGTTATGTGTGATTAAAATGGAATGATACAGGGAAAAAGTATTGAACACATGAAGAAATGGAGGTGCAAAAAGGCACCAAAAGCCAAGACACCAGCTGAAATCTATCAGTAATCAGAAAGCAATCCTGCCCCTTGTCAGTGCAAATTAATATCAGCTGGTTCAGTCCCAACTGATGGCCTATAAAAAGGTGTCACACAAGAAACATCTCATGATGGGTAAAAGCAAAGAACTCTCTCAAGACCTTAGCAAGCTTATTGTTGTAAAACATACTGATGGCATTGGTTACAGAAGGATTTCTAAACTTTTGAATGTTCCAGTGAGCCCTGTTGGGGCCATAATCTGGAAGTGGAAACATAATTTCACCATAAACCAGCCGCGACCAGGTGCTCCTCGCAAGATTTCTGAAAGAGGAGTCAAAAGAATCAGAAGAGTTGTCCAAGAGACAAGGATCACTTGTGGAGGGTTTCAGAAAGACCTGGAATTAGCAGGTACAATTGTTTCAAAGAAAATAAGTAATGCACTCAACAGCCATGGCTGTATGCACACTCATCATGCAAGATTCCATCGCTGAAGAAAAAACATGTTGAAGCTCGTTTAAAGTTTGCTGCACAACATTTAGACAAGCCTGTGAAATACTGGGATAATATAGTCTGGTCAGATGAGACCAAAATTGAACTCTTTGGATGCCATAATACACACCATGTTTGGAGGTCAAATGGCACAGCACACAGCACACCCAAAAAACACCATACCAACAGTGAAGTTTGGAGGTGGGAACATCATGGTGTGGGGCTGTTTTTCAGTATCGGGACTGGCATACTTCACGTAATTGAATGGAAAAATGTAGTGAGACATTCTTGATAAAAATTCGCTGCCATCTACCAGGATGATGAAGATGAAACGAGGGTGGACATTTCAGCAAGACAATGATCCCAAACACACAGCCAAGGAAACTCTCACTTGGTTTCAGAGAAAGAAAATAAAGCTGATAGAATGGCCCAGCCAATCACCTGACTTGAATCCAATAGAAAATCTATGGAAAGAACTAAAGATTAGAGTTCGTAGAAGAGGCCCATGGAACCTTCAAGATTTGAAGACTGTTTGTGTTGAAGAATAGGCCAAAATCCCACCTGAGCAACGCATGCAACTAGTTTCTCTATACAGGAGGCGAATTGAAGATGTTATTACCAACAAAGGCTTTTGTATGAAGTATTCAATAAATTTAAGTAAGTGTGTTCAATACTTTTTCCCTGTGTCATTCCATTTTATTACACATAATTTATGGACATCTAACCCTACGGTCACATGCACGGCAACAAGGCAATTTGATCCCTGGGCGATTATCGCCTGGTGGGCGTTCCGTTCTAACACAAACCTGTGCTAGCCCACAGTGTTAACTCGAAACAATTACAAAAAACATCCAGTCATAACGATGAGATTTTCTGGTTTAGACATGTTTATTTCTCACTAGATTTTGAAGGAAATATCAGGGGAAAGCCAAACTCGTTAGATATATCCATAAATCCCGTGTCGATTCAACATTGTCCGCCATGTTGAATTCTTTTCTGAACTTCACGATCGCCACGCCTTCTTCACTCGGATTGGCTATTCTAAAAAATCACCTGGTTTTGTCACCCAAGATTTGCATAAAATAGAAAGCTTTTCTATTCTATCCCCCCCCCCCCCCCCCCCCCTTCCAGCGATGTGTGGCCCACTCGCTTCCACTTGTCGCCCGTCATTAACTGTCATTGAAAATGAATTGTAGCTCGTCGCCACGCCTCAAGGGGTAAGGTTTGATTTCTTTGCACATGTGGGTTGCATGGGTGGTTACCAACATCTGGTGAAAATTTCATGTCAGTAGCACCTTTAGAAATATATTTACTGAGAAAAATGGTGACGTGTTAAATACTTATTTTACCCACTGTATGTGTCTTATAAAAAGAGCTATTCTTGTCCATCTTGTTTGCATAGTTAAAAATAGGACATCTGAACATCTTGTTGTAATACTGATCAAGGGACAAATCTGACACTGGAAAGGGTCTGACCATAAATGAAAGTAAGCATTTTAGCCTCGAAGCAGTTTGGTATTTGGTAAGACGCCCCGTCTACAAATTAAGCATGGCCTTTTCAAAGCTATTTGCCTCAGTTAAAAACATTGTCTGTGTTGTGTGTTGATCCATGAAAAAAGGACGCCACTTGAGTGTTATCTTGGAGTCTGTGCTTCCAAATCTTGAGCCCACACACAGTCACGAGGCTCGGGACGAAAAGGAGACAGCCAGGAGCAGGACTGAAACTTCAGAACTGCTGACTGTGTAATTCAAAAGTATATCAACAGATTTGTCCTCGTGACCACAACAGACCAAATAAGTCTTCACCACATGAAAAATAATTGGCAATAGTTAACATTAGTAGTCCAAGTCTTATGGTAGGCTAACGTTGTACTTCCACTTTGGAACTGCAATGATCCAATAATTCATATATGTCTCAAAAACTGATTCAGCCATAGTTTCATTTCTGTGTGTGTGGTATCCTACCCTTGCAGTGAAGTCAACGGCTGCACCCCGGTTCAGCAAGAGTGTGGCCACATTGACATTCCCATAGTGGGCAGCAATATGAAGAGGGGTGAATCCACTCTGAAAGACAGACGGTAGAAGAACCACACAGAGAAGCAGAGAGGGGTCAGGCTTTTACTTCATGTACTTGAACTTTGACCTGCGCCTCCAGACCTTTAGTTTTCCCAGCATGCAGTGTCGCATCAAGCATCACAGGTGAACAAAACGGAAACTGAAAGCAAGGAAAATGTAAAAATTACAGGAAAAAAATCTATAAGAAAATATTCACTATATAAAGCATCCATACACACAACCCCACAACACTCAAACATATCACTTCCATGCAGTTTTTTCAACCACAGTCTCAGAGATTAAAGAAAACCTTTTTTCAGCTTAAAAAACCAACTTGAAAATAAAAAGATAAAACAAAGTGGGACAAAGAGACATACAGTACACACAGACTGTCACTGAAATTGACATGAAGATGAACAAACCATATTAGCTACTCAAAAATCAAATTATAGTCAAATCATAGAGTGGCACATAACAAATAGGGAACATTTCCCATCACCAAAGTGCACTATGTTAACTGTATGTCATCAAAGTATTGAAGTTAGCAATGAGAAATATATGAGAAAAGTTAGAGATTGCAGAGCAGGTTGGAGGAGTTGTGAAATTCTTGCCTTACCTTGCCGTTCTGTAAGTGTGGTCCGATTTAATGTGAAAAAGTTGTTTACAAAAGTGTGAAGAATACAGTAGCTAACGTGATGGTTTAAAACTTTACACAGTCAAAAGCTTAGAATGGTGCAAATTAAGTTAGCATGGATGCAACATGCTAATCAATGCCAAACTTTGGCCAAGCAGGTAGTGATTTCAAAACATTACAAGCTTCCCATGCCATCACCTACTAGCATTGTTTGGGGTAGTAGAACTAACATTATATACATCTCAACTGTAAATCTTACGTAGAATTGCATGCATTTGAAATACTTGATTAGGAAGCTGTTACATATAGGAAACCAAGGTTGCCAATTCTTTAAAAAATTATCTAATTTCAGAATTTGTATTTAACGTATATGGCATAAATTCTATTTTGCAGTTTAACTATCATGTTCAAACATGCAAACATACTGCCAGAAAGAAAAAGAAAAAAATTCTACCAAATATTTTGTTTACTCCGCAAAGGCAAAACACTTCCATATTTATTCTAACATGATAACATGGGTTGTTAAAATGAATTATGCTTTAATTTTACCTTCAATCCTATGAAAATATAAGAATTATCCAATGAGTGAAGTTTGAATTTCCAAAATTGCATATGTTGTATATTGCCTGCTGAGTTAAGAATGAAAACAAAACTAATTCCATTAATTAATATCGTTATGGTAGTGTTATCCTTGAGAAATGTTTTTATTATATATGGAAAAAGGTTCAGTTTAATGCAAATTTTACATTATTTATTTTAAAAATTGAAATATATTTTAGAAATGGAAAATATAATTCAAATTTGATTTAATGTTTTAATTTTTCTTTTGGCAGTGCAGAATTTCAACAAACGATGAAAGATATTACATTATACTTTTCATTTAACTAATGCAGAAGTAGTTTGGAGTGCATCTTTAGAGATCATGCATTACAACATAAACAGACAATTGACAATTCACATTAATAACTGTTTCAAAATTGCATTAGCACATTATTCATCAAACTAAAACCTTATGGTGGGAAAATGAATCATTTAAAATAAACCAATAAACCTCACATCTTGATAGAGATGTTTAGAGACATTTATAGATGAGCTTATGATCACATATGAAAAACAGGATTTATGAGGCATGAACAAAATAAAAAAAATGAAAAAAGGCATGAAAATGACATAACGTAGATTGTGTGGTGCCTGAGAGCAGGACACACAGCAGTGGTTATGCCATTCCTATCAGCCATGCATGGTGGCTTCTTATCATACCAAACCAACAGAAATTGTGAGAACGGTAAAATAAATCAGGTGATAATTTATTGACACCATGCAGCGCTGTGGAATTGAAAGAAGGGAATAAATAGTGGAAGAAAGGACAAAGACAGAGGGATGGAACTTTGTAGCGGACCTGTAGAGAATTAAATGAGCATTTGTATACCTCAGTAGTCCTATTGACCATCATCTGTAGCAGGATGAATGAGGAAGGAAAAACATGGGTTAAGTTAGGTTATTATGACACTGTACATGTGATTGGTTGATGCACAGCAGCTCGGAGGAAGCTTTGCAGTTAAGATACTAAGCTGGCAAGTGACACGGCTGGAGTGGGTCACTCCCATTTAATGTGCTCTGCTAGCCCAGCTAAGTTCAAACAGAGTAAGGCCTCTTTGGGCCACAACTAATGAGTATTTTTATTATCTATGAAACTGATTTGATTTTGCAATTCAGTATTTTTTTTAGAGTAGTGGAAAACTTTATTGTGTCTTCCCAGCATCCAAAGTGTCCAACCATTTTCCAACCGTTTTCCAACCATTAAGGATCAATAATAATTATATGTGGACTGACCTAAATTAATGCGAAACAACACAATGCATTTTAAGTGGCTACAAGTTTAAAATTAATTGATGAAAGTACACACTCGTACATTGGCATTATGGCTACTGAATGTGTAATCTGGTTTATTTTCAATAAGACATGCTTATTTAAC
This sequence comes from Remorina albescens, assembly GCA_034769265.1. NCBI lineage: Eukaryota > Metazoa > Chordata > Actinopteri > Carangiformes > Echeneidae > Remorina > Remorina albescens. The sequence goes on along the minus strand of CM068495.1, from coordinate 3,397,141 downwards.
ATTTGGACAAAGCGACATATTTGCTGTTTTAAAAATAAGAAATACTTGTTCAGTTCAATACTGGGAGGTTTTACTCTTAAAACTTTACTTGTTGGCAAAAGGTACTTGACAATATACCTGCTCAAAAATAATTCTGGTTTATTACATTTTGGGTTACATTTTTGAGATTGGGTCATTAGATATAACCCAATCTGCATGAAAAATGAAGCCAACTGCTGTAAACTGCAGTTTCTTAAATGGCCACTTGAGGCTGACTCTAGCAGCTGACTCTGACACCAGCAGACATTCCCTACTTCATGGTTTATTCTCCTAAAATGGGACCATCAATTAAAAAATAAAAGGCAGACTTGAAGCTAGAAAATGAGACCATTAACTTAGTAGAAAAATATATACTGTGCTAACAAATCAATTCAGAAGTATGGCCACTTTCAGACAGACTTAGATACAATCTGACTGGTTTTTACCAGCTGGTGGTCAGAAGTTGGAAAGCAGGTTTAGTACACTTAAGCATTTGTTTCACTTTTCAGGCCCAGAGTCATCATGGACTGGGTCCAACAGGTAATCAGTCCCCGTGGAGGAGCAGCAAAACTCCCATACCAATGGAATAAAGAGCAAAAACTAAAAAAAAAAAGGCCTGTGTTTTTCCAAGATATTACTATAGCTTTAATAATTCAAGTTTATAAAACTGTGTTTCAGATGACCATGACACAGCAATCTGGTGATGGTCTGCTTACAGTACATACTGTAAGGTGCTTATTGAAACCCACAGCTGCACAAACTGTCAGCTGTCAACATGCACTGTTTGGTGCATGTTGACATAACTGACAGCACTGCAGCTACTTAACATTCAGGCCTGTGTAGTGCATTAAATGGAGCATCGTATTCACTCTTGCCAAGCCACTTACAGCCATGATCTGGTATAAAAGAAACAGTAACAACTGAAAACTTGTGCTCCTTGATGGGTAACTGTGAGTTCTAACCAATACCGGATCAGCTAACCCCCTTCCCCTCCATCCCCCGCCCACAGTAAAACAACAGTATGAACAACCTCCACCCCTCAGTGGTTGCATGTAGCAATGCTGCATGCATGCAGTCACAGAAATTGTGTGAGTGGTTGCTTTTGAAGAGAGATAGGAAAAAGAGGGAGAGACCCAGTTAGTGACAGGACTGGCAGTGACGTGGCAGGCACAGACACACTGAATGCGAGAGAAGAGAAGAAAGACACAAACACATACACAGACTGATGGAAACACATGACACAAAGGTGTACAACTACATCACCACAAGATAGTGCTCTTCTGTATATACTAAGTCATACTGGGACTGTATATAGGTAGTCCTGCTGTGATTCCTTTTGATATCTTATCTGGATACAACTAATTTTGGAATAACTGATGGTGACTCAGTAATATTTTATAACTCAATTGTTGGAAGAAGAGTGAAGGAAATGTCAATGTTTTCTGATCTGACCATTCACCCAAGACTATTTTCTAACAAGTTTCCTGCTACTTCCTGTATTGCCTCTGGCTGAAATATTACACATTAACCAGGAATCACTTCCAGGCTTCTGCTGCTAAAAATCCTCATTTAATAACTACATCATTGTGTGACAATAATCAACTACACACCAACCACATACACATTAGTCAAAGACAAAGACTGAACTGTGATCCCAGCTGTATTTACTCTGAAATGATCACCCAGACAGAAAATAAGAAGAAGCATGATATCATTCTTGTTTTGCCCTTTGTCTGGGTAACAAACTGCAGCTCCACTTCTCTGCATCTCACTAAACAAATTAATTTTGTATCAGGAAAAAATTGTTTCTGCACTAATTGCAGGCTGGAAATACCACCTAAAAGGAACTGTCAATTAATTTTGAAACAGCAGTGACCATAGGAGAAACAATAGTGCAACTTCATTCAACTCTGTCAGTCAGGCAGTGATTCATTATTGTCCATCCAAAACCTCAGCCTTTCTAACCAACAGCTCAGCAGCCAGCTACTAACAACAAAATATCACTTCTTGATTGAAGCTGTCATGCTCTGTCTTTCTTAAGTCAGGTGCTGTATAGCTGAAATAACAGTGGTGTCAGTGGTAAAAACTACTGATTCTCAGTGACACGGTCCAGTCATGAAATGAATGGTACAAATTTCAGTAGTTGGCTAGAGTAAGACTAGCATAGTGTGTCAGCCTCTTCCTCTGACTAGCTGCAATTTAAATTCCATTTAAATGTTTTAATTATAAGTATTTCCATACTTCTAGGTTAGGATGAAAACATTTAAATCACCTTGTCTGAATGGTGCAATATCAGTAAACTATCGCGCCTAAAAACAGCCAATATTTCCTACTAGACCACATTTTAATGAGGCTCTAAATTTCCTGAATCCCAGCAACTTTGGCATCCAGTACTAGAGGTCCTATCATTTCCTGTTTTCTCCACTGTCCTGTGCATTAAAGCCTCAAAAATAACTATAAAAAGAAGGAAAACAACATGTTTAGTTAAGCTAATCTGTCAATACAATAACATTACAATGTGAACTGCCTTCAAATCCAGTATAATTCTGAAAACCATATAGTTCAGTTCAACCCAGGACTCAAACATCCATCCAATCAGGTTTGTAGCACAAATGTATAAAACGCTGGAACAGAGGACAAATGATTTGCTTCAGTGGGTAGAAATTTTCCTACCTCAAATGATAACGTAACAACTCAGAGAGAAAAATCTTGACCTTACTTTGAAGTGTCAGCATCGTGGTGGGAACAATCATAAATATAGGTAGAAATGTTTCCCCACACATTGTATTTGTGTAGGCAGGGACACCATCATCTATGGGCTGCCAGATCGTCATGGAGGGTAAATGTTACCTCAAAGCTGTCATCACCACCAGCGTTATTACATCATCACTACATCTGCAGCTCAGCTAACACATGAAGAGGTCTCTATTACTATGTAACATCAGCTGCCAAGAGATTGTTTGTTACCAGTTTTCCACCTACTCTCCTACTACAACCTTTTAAAGATGGACTGTAATGAGAGCAAATTATTGATCAGTATATAATTTAATTAAGTCTGGATCATGTTTTAATAGCAGATGTAAACAAAGTGTTTCAATCAAAAACTCCTTCAGGGCCACTGGCTGAACTCCAATGTTTGCAAACCAAAGTCATTAAAACCAGTAAGAGTAACTGCTTGACTGGACTTTACCTTCTTTCTTTATTCTATACCTCAAATATCATCAGATGCTATTTGACAAAATGCATTAGAGCCACAGAAACCCCTCCCTTTAGCTTGAATAGCCTCAGTATGGACACACTGACATAAACACATAGCATCACATGAGCTTGACCTCCACACATGCTCTGAGAGTGCTATGGTCATACTTTGGACTGGACATCAGCATTGTGGTCGTTCTGGAGGAGCAGGGCAGCTGACTTGGTGTCGTCCTTGCGGGCAGCAATGTGCAGGGCAGGCAGGCGGACCTTGCCTTTAGTATCATTCTCCAGTAGAATTGAAACCACCTGGTTGTGGCCCTGTTGGAGGGCAATGGCCAGAGGGGTAAAGCCGTCCTGGATGAAGCAAGAGGGGAAAGAGAAGGTTGAAGATTATTTAAGAAATCCTTCATATAGGAAATACAGAACCTGTTAGAAATATATTTCAGTATTACTTTTACAATGAATTCTCAAATATCAAAAGAATGAAAAGCCAAATAAATTGCCTATGGAGAGCTAGGTATAACTGGGACAAAAACTTGTTAGTTTGTGTTAGTTTCAGAGTCATTGGCAGTCAAACTTTGAGATTTGTTCATTCACAAACATTTATTGGAAAGTCAACAAATGTAATTATATGTTGGTTCTCTTTAACCAATCCATACTTTAACAAACTCCATAAAGAGTTTGGTCTAGACATGCTCTATGTGTAAAATGCCTTGATGTAATTTTGGTATGATTTGGTGCTATATAAATAAAATTGACTTGATTTGATATTTGAATTATAATGACATGACAAGAATGTAGTGGCATTCAAATCAGCGTACACAGCATGAAAAATTAGTCCATGATTTTAAATAAATAAAAAAATTCAGACTGCGTTCGGCAAATGCTGCTACAATATGTGTAGCATATCACAACAATGCTAATGTGGATTATGGTTGTTGGCTTGCATGTGCATGGTAATTTTATTCAGTTGTGCATCTTGTGTGTTTAAATTAGGTCTTTAACACCTTGCTGACTGAGAACATGAAGGGAGGGTTGATGGGGAATTCGTTTTGTTCTGAGATGTGGCTGTTTTATTATTTGCCAGTGATACAGTACACTCTATATGTGATACCACGGTATTGTGATCAAGTCATCTTACCTCTGTTGCAGTGCTCTGGTTGCCTCCATTTTCCAGAAGGTATCGCACAACATCTAGGTGATTCTCCTGGGCGGCCATGTATAGAGGAGTGAATCCATTCTACAGCACATAGGCAAGTACATTAGGTTAATAGATAAATTACTGATCGCGAAAGTCTCACCCACATCCACTGCACCCACGTGTCATCAAGAGAACATGGCCCAAAATAAAACAGGGCTCTCTATTATAACATTGATGCTGAGTAATCCAAGAGGTGCTATCATCACTGACTTTTGGAGAGGATGGCAACATAAAAAACATCAAGCTGCAGGCTGCAAGGACTCACCTGAGACTGTGCATTGATATCAGCTCCTCGCTTGACCAGGATTTTCACCACTTCAGCCTGACCAGCCAGAGAGGATATGTGAAGTGCTGTGTTTCCTTTCTGGATTATAGAAAACATGAGAGAACAATCAGAAAAAAGACAAATTTCTAATGCCACACTTCACACTTTATATCTGCATATTTATGAAATCTGAATCTTATCGGTGTCAATTAATTTTAAACCATACAGATACGCTCTGCAATAATAACTAGCTGAGCATGAGTATACCGCCAAATCTAAAACACACCTTCAAGATCCTCAAGTTCAATTTATTTAAATGGTTTCCTACCAGTCACACTGCACCTGTTTTTCTTAATCTATTGGAAGAAGCTAACAGGACACAAATACATTATGATAATGTGTAGGCTTTGCCAAGGTGTGACATACAGTAAAGAGAACTTTGAGTGGAAGTTTGGATTTGGCTGCGTAACTGAAAAAAAAAAAATCCTATATTCTGAATAGTGATAGACCGATATGGTTTTTTTCAGGGCCGATACCGATACGGATTATTAGTAGTCAAGGAGGCCAATAACCAATATTTGGAGCCGATATTCATTTGCAGTAAAAGGGAAAATATTTTTGTCAAAACTTTGAATAATACAAACACTTAACTTCGTTTAAATGCCTTTAAAGATATGTTGATTAAACAGCTTATCAGATTTGCAACATGATAAAGGTTTTTTTTTTTGTTATCTTAGGCAATAGACATCTTTGTTTTAAAATGCTAACAAAAAGTGCAGGGAGCTCCCAGGCTCAGCAGCATGTCTTACAAAGTTAATTGAAAACTTAAACAAATAAATTCCTCCCTAAAGTTTTCCAAAATTTCAATATAACTGAAATGTTAATCTTTCACTTATCTTTGTTTTAAGTTCAAACAAAAACAAAAACTGTAGGGTGTTCCCAGGGTCAGCAGCAGCTCTTATAAAGTTAACTGAAAATTTAAATAATTTTCCGCCATGACACCTGGAAAAAGAACTTTTTTGGCATCATGTGCCACTGAGCAACGTCCGTAGGAATGAACGGGCCCCGCCTCCGACGCTGTATCCAGTTCTCTTTATACATCCATGTTCGAAACATATATCTGCTCTCCGGACCTTCTCCATTTGGCAAAACTTTTTCTCCTCTCCGCCGTGTGTGTGAGCACTGTGCATGCACAGCTTTCACTGCTGATTGGCTGTTACCCGTGCCGTGGCTCTGCGTGTAACCAATCAGATGGTGCTGTGGGTGGGACAATACTGGAGACAGAGTAGTGACAGCAGACAGAAAGGCACGGCTGCATCAGAGCCAAAATAAGCCAGTTTTAAATTGATCTCTTATCGGCTGTCGGTTTTTTTTTATTTTATTTTTTTTAAAAAGGCCCGAGCCGATGTGCGTCAAAAGGCCGAATATCGGCGCAGATAATCGGTCGATCCCTAATTCTGAACAGATATTGCATAAAGCAGGAAATACTAAAACATTTAATGAGCGGTTCTCGGCCATAGTTGTTGTTGCTGCAGGAAAACAGTAGAACTTATACCTCTGACATATGCAAATAATTGTATTGTATTCATTTGCACTGCTTTCTCTTGCTATTAAAAAGTCCTTGCACCTATGGTTAGCTATGTCTGACAAAGCTGTCTGATCAACAGTTGACACACTGTGGTTACATAACAAAAGGCTTTTTGAGGGTTAGGGATAAAGGGGTGAAAATATTCTAAATATGTTGTGCACTAAAACTGAATGGCTGACGCCCATTCACAGAAGCTCAAAGGGTCAAAAGGTCCCGCTGTCATGTCCAGGAAATCATGTTAAGTTATGATGTTGTTTTTTGTCTTGTTGTCTCGTGACTTCCTGTTTTGTTTAGAAACCCTACTCTCCTCTCATTTCAGGTAACTTGCCCTTCCCCTTGTGTGTTTCCCTCTGGTCTGATTGTCTGCCTGGCCCTGATTGTCTCACCTGTTTCCCATTACCTCGTATGTGTATATATAGTCCGTGTCTCCCTTTGTCCTGTGCCAGTTCGTCTTGTCTTCATACCAAAGAACGCGCACTCACGTCTATGCCAAGTTTCATGTTCTGTCAGGTTTTGTATTTTGTTGGTACTTTTTATTTTCCATGCCCTAATTTGTTCTGATATTTTGATACCTTGTCTTGCTTTTGTTTTCTCCCCATCTTAGTAGTCCTCAAAAGAGTGTTTTCTGTTAGCCTTGTAGTTAGACCTTTTCCTCCTAGTGAGTGATTTTTTTTGTTATTATTTGTAGATAGATATATTCCTCTGTGAGAGTGATTTTCTGTTTCTATTTATCAATAAAGGATTGTTTATTTTGGTACTTTGTTTCTGGAGTTGTGCATTTGGGTTCCGTTCAAGTCCAGTCGTGTCACTCGTGTCTGTTTCATAACCCCAACTCCTGGATAATTTATAGATGGAGATGATTCAGTTGTGTGGCTCCTATCCCTGCAAGAGGACCAAGTCCAGCTGAGGTGACTCCAACAGCTCAACACAGACACAACACTTATGTTCAGAGTCACAGCCAGAGGCTTAAAGGAATAATTGGAATTGGTTTAAATCTCTGTTCATTAGTTCACACAGATCATAGAGTCCTGTTGCCATGGACACCACAGAAGAATCTGCTACATCATCAACCTGAACTTTTTTCAAAAAGCAGCTTGACTTGTCACAGCAGTGACGGTCTGATAAGACTATGGTCCGTTGAACTGTTTGAAGAAAGTGCAGCTCTGTGTGTGGTGTAAAAAGATGAAAACCCCACCCAACACGCAGAGCATCAGGATCTGGATCTTTGCTGCTTCTGGACTTTTGCACTGGACTAATTTGCACCATGGAGGGGAAGATGAATCCCCAGGCTTATCAAGGTCATTCAAGGATCATGTCAGGATGGTTCAACCTGCTGATGATGCTTTGAATTGACCCTAAACATTAAAGTGGACCGGCCTCAGCCGGACCTACACCAGCAAAGATGCTGTGGAATGACCTGAAGATCACCCATGGCAGATCTAATTATTTTTTAGGTTATGGGTGTCACAGGAATTTAAATCAGTGATTAAATCCAACATTTCCTCTATCCACCAGCACAATGTTGTAAAATTGTTGTGTTCAATAAAGACCTAAAAGTTTATAATTATTATAGTTAATAATTTATGGACACTGTTTAACTACACTTCATCTTGGTGATAAAGCTCAGATCACAGTTCATGACCAATCAAAGCAGGAAATTAGGTCATTCCAAATGTCTCAGTGACTTGTTCTTGCCACTGTAAATTATCAACGGTCACACCAGGGCAGCTCTACTTAGTCAAGAGTAGGGACCTTCTCCAATTGCAGGACTTGAATGGAATGATCAGTATTGCTCTATGTTTGCTACTCCACTATCCATATCACTTTTCTTTAGTGCTCCACTTTCTCCTCAGTTTAAATGTCAATGCATGCATGCTTTTTTCAGTGAATAATCTCAGTCCTAACCCTGGTACTGACTCTTAACATTGTCATACGTCATCAGCCAATACAATTATTTCCAAAACTGATGTTCTCTCTAGTTCTTGCTATATTCAATTTCTTCAGCTTGCTATGGTGCAGCTCTCACTCTAACATGATTCTTCTGGGGTCAGAGAAACATTGTAATCTTATAGCCATTACAAATCATTCAATAAAATTAAGAGATATATCTTTACAATGTGAACACAATGATTCAGATCTGAGTGAAGTGGAACTGCAGATACAGACTGAGTGTCTGTCAGGTCCTTTTGTCAACTTTATACTTCACTGCTGACTCACTTTCTCAGTTCAGTTATTAGCTAATTTCAGTGGAATCACTGCTGTCTGTCAGTCCATCTGCTCTGTGAGGGCAGATTTAAGCTGTGCACATTTTGTTAACAGCAAACTGATTCCACTGTCTGGAAAAAGTTCAAAACAGAGCTAATTTATCATTATAATCAATGTAGCACTATTTACTTCTATATTACTCTGCTCCCGTAGAGTATAAGCAACAAAATAAGTACAGTCTACCATCAATTAAGAGATATAATCGACTCACCAGCTAATCTAAATGACTGGCGAGGGAGCTATCTTAAACTCAGATGGTATACTTTAGGAAAGATTAACTGGTTAACTGCAGCTGGCAAAGTTGGAACTGACTAGGTTTATAATGTTAGCTACTGCCTAAGCGCTAGCTAGCTAGCTCATGTTCTTACTTTGTTTACACTGAACCAAACTGTAATATGCTGATGCTGTCGAAAAGGGACTTTAGTTTCTGTTGTCATTAAATGTCTGTTAGACAGCTGAAGCTCCTTTTGCTCCCCCTCATGTGATGCTGAGTCTAACCTTGGTGGCTGAATCCACCGCCGCTCCTCTGTCCAGCAGTTCTTGGACCAGGTCCACGTGGCCCTCCTTGGCTGCCAGGTGCAGTGCATTGAGTCCATTCTGTAAAGAGACGAGGGAGTAGAGGTTAGCTCCAAAAGGACATGCCAAACATCATGACAAGCCAAGGGGCACAGCGCCTGTGCATCGCCAGACCCTTTTTACTGGGGCAATATAGTGAGGCTGTGTGTGTTTAGTAGGTGGGTGGCTACTGATGGTGTTTGTGCGCGGTGGGGGGGGGGGGGGGGGTCTGGGTGGGGGCCTGTGCCCCTGTAAAGCTGCAGGCCTAGAAACGGCCCTGGCGCAGCGAAGGATGTACATCCTGCTCCAGGTCAGTAACTATCTGAGCCAGTCTCTCTATCCTTCACTCTTACATGTGGAGGGACAAACTGAAATATCAAAGCTGGCTCACCATGTTGGCTCAGATGTTGTGCCATGCTATGCTGTTGTGGATCAGAGCCAGCATTGGGTACGATGTTAGAAACAATTGTGTGTGTGCAGGTCAGACAAACATCTTATCTGTCCATTCTACGGAGCTGTGGACTCAAATATGTCTAATTCTTAGTAGTCTTGTATTGCTCAATGATGACTGAAGGAGTAGAAGTAGATTTTTTGTGTAATTAAAAAAAACAACAACAAAAAAAAAAAACAGTTGAACAGTTTCTACGTTTTTGCAAAATCAGAACACTTCTGCCACTACGGGGAATCAAAAGCTGAACACATTATTTCACATCATATTGTTCATGTGACTTAATCACTTTCTTGCATTATTGAATACAAACAAACATAAAGAGATATTCCAAGTTCACTTTCTCAAAAAAAAAATTATAATAATTTGATAATGTAATGAATAGGAAAGTCGAAGACATACAACAAAAGTGGGGCATGAGGAAAACTGAAGCTCAGGTAAGAAATACAAAACTCCTGCAATGAAAGCAAGCCACCGCACAAGGAAACGCAACCAATGTATAAACACATGGACTTACAAAGGGGCTGACTGAGACTTAAATACACAAGCAGGCAAGGATAGTTGTGCACAGGTGACACACATTAGGGTGGGGGAGAAGGAGGGGAATGCAAGACAAGGATAGGAAGAAAAAACACAGTAGGCACACAAGGAATTCTACTGCAAATTAAACAGGAGATGCTCCAGCCAGATATAAAATCCTAATTAGCGTAACCTTGAAGTCCTGTCGCTAGGTTTATAAATTTATACAAAGCAAGTTTATTTGTATAGCACATTAGCATACATAGCATCCAATAATAATAATAGAATGGGCATAAACAGAGGGAAAAGGCCAATAACCGATAATAATCAGAGTAAGATTAAAAGGTTCAATAAAACACAGTGGACAACAGAGCAGTTTTTAGCTTCTTCCTAAAGCCAGTTAGGTTTGGCCTGATTTGATTTGATCCATTGGGATTGAGTGACCAGCTACTGCAGATTTTAAGGAGTCTTGTGAGGCTCATGTACATTGAACATCTCATGAATGCATTTAAGGCCCAGACCAAAACTCTGGATGAAATTCCTTATTTGACTGGAAGTCAGCGCAAAGTTGTAGCTGTTCAGTGATGGTCTTTGTCAAACCAGTGATGAGACTGTTGTACGGAGTCTAAAGGAAATAAAGGCATGAAAAAGTTCCTCTGAGTCTTGGTTACATGTAAGGCATTTGACCCTAGCAGTAATTTTGAGATTCCAAAGTGCCAATGATTAAGTTTTAGCTTTGAAGAAACGAAGATCCCTGTTATTTTTATACCAAGGTTTGTAACATGGGTTGAAGTCTTTAGTGCTCTAGACAAAGTGTTAACGTTCAACCTTATTTCTTGACAAACTATTTCATTCTGGTCTAAGTTGAAATAAGTTTTATTGGATCTACTTAAATTATTTTGCCTTAACAGGCCAGATTTTTTTCTTCCTATGTATAGACTTAACTGAGATGAGGCTGCGGTCCCACTAGAGTCCTAGGGTCCCTACAGAAGCACCCTGTGGGATCCCAAAGAGACTGGATGATCGTCCTAGAGTCAACTGACTTTGCTTGAGCTTTAATTGTCCTCAGGTCTTTCATAGATGGCAGGAAGCCTCTGTTCCGCAGCAGAAAAGAGTATATGTTCCAGCTAAATCCTGCTGTTTTTTCATCAATTGACATACTCAAGCACCTGTCTGCTTTCCATTGGCCTGATGTCAGCCAACAGTGAGCCACTGTGGTAAGACTGGATTTAAAATAATACTTCAAAGAACAGATAAGTGAGCCCTTTACTGAAGGTGTGCTTTGGTTTGTTTTTTTTATTTTCCCAGGAAAAGAGGAAAACCTGCCTTGCCATTATTATATGACTATATACAAAAAGTAACTTATTATTGCACCTTGCATTTATGCCAATCCAGTGAGTGCAGGAGTTTGTAAGGAGTTTGATTTCATTTTACTCAGTGTGATCTATCAAGGCCCAATTTGCATTTTCTTGAGACATAAACCAATTTGGTCTTATGTAATACACCATTGTCAGTTATGTATTTTAGTCCAACAGTGTACAGCAGTTAAACCTGAATAAACTAATAAACTAATAGAGTGGTCATTGTCTATTACTTTGTTGTAAATCAACACTTGATTCATTTAAAGGCAAGAAATACATCTCTAGGTCATCAAGGTAGTGCAGTAGTTAGAACTGCCGCCTTACAGGTTAGGAACCTGTGTGGAGTTTGTATGTTCTCTCTGTGGCTGTGTGGATTGTCAGGTCCCCTTAGGTTCTGTTTGGACTTCCTGTTTTATTTTGTTAGGTCTTCCCACTTCCTGTTTGTGCTCCTTCCCGGTATCTTTTCTACCTGTGAGTGATTGTTGATTGCCTTCACCTGTGTCTCGTTATTCTCTCCCTGAGTGTATTTAAACCTCCCTTTCCCAGTGTGTCCTTGTCAGATCGTTTGTGTTTGTTCCAGCGTTCTGGCTTTGTTAGTTCATCGTGTTTTCGCTCTTCGTGTTTTGACCTTAGACTTTGGATTCCCGGTTTCTCTCTTGCCTAGCGTCTTAGTACTTAGTACTTTGCCTGCCTTGACCGATTCCCCGTGTACCAACCTTTTTCGGATTAAACTGTTTTTTGCCTACCTGCCTTGTCAGCTCTGCTCTGTGGGTCCTCTGCCTGTCTGCCTCAGTTTGTGACAGTACGATCTGACCAGAATATGGACCCCACAGAGGCTTTTGTGGGGTATGTTGAACAGGCTGAACCAGTTTGCGGTGTGCTGAGAGCCCAAGCTCAGTGGATCCATTTGGAGGACGAGAAGTTGGCTTGGCTCCAACACGAGCTGGCAGAGACCAACAAGCATCAGGAGACTCTTCTGTCGCACCTCACCACCCAAATCAGCCAAATAAATAACCAGCTTCAGAGCAGCAACCCAATGGCTTCTACAGAACACGGAGCTGCTGCGCCAACCTCTCAAACTCTGGATTCTGATCCTTCCTCTTTGCCCCTATTTCCAGCCAATAACCAACATTTGCGACTATCCAGTCCGGAGCACTTCTCTAGGTATTCAGGCGACTGTAGGTCTTTCCTCACACAGTGTGAACTCCATTTTGAATTTCATGCCTCCTCTTTTCCATCAGATAGGAGCAAAGTGGCATTTATGATGTCCTTCTTGACTGGCCGGGCCAAAGATTGGGCGGCCGCGGAGTGGAGTCGTCGTTCAGCCACTTGCAACTCCCTTTTTCTGTTCACAAAGACTCTGTCTCTGATTTTCCAGACCGTTACTACGGGTTGAGAAGCCACCAAAGCCCTTGTTGCTCTACGCCAGGGAAAGAGAAGTGTATCAGATTACGCCAGTGATTTTCGCATGTTAGCTGCCGATAGTGGGTGGAATCCATTAGCCTTGGTTGACGCTTTCTTCAATGGACTCTCCGAATGGTTAAAGGATTACCTTACCCCTCTACACCTGCCTTCGGAACTAGATCTCATCGCTCTTGCCTCTCGGATTGACAAGAGACTTCTCCAACGTGAGAGGTTGAGGCCTCGTCCCATGTTCCCTCGCCAGGTGTTTGTTCCCTCTGGGTCCACATCACCACCGCAGGCTCCGGCTGCTGTTAGACCTGCCACGCCTTCACAGATTGGGGAGAAACCAATGCAAATTGGCCGTACGCGACTGTCACCTGAGGAGCACCTCCGCAGACGCAACGAGGGCCGTTGCATCCACTGTGGTCAGCTTGGCCATTTCCTGAACAACTGCCCTGTTCGGCGCCGAGGCTCATCCTCCACAAACTCTGTACTTCTCAGTAAGCACAGGTCTTGCCAGCAGTACACTAATGCTACTCTTTCCCACATGTCTCATTCTTGTTGTCACCCAGTATTAATAGACTCAGGTGCTGATGCTAGCTTCTTGGATGAATCTGCAACACCCAGTGTTACTAGGCTACCCTTGGCTTATTGAGACACCGTGTTGCCTCCCCCTTGCATGCTCTCACCTCTTCTAAGTTTCAGTTCTCCTGGCCCCCACAAGCGGATACCGCCTTCCTTCTGCTAAAGAAGTGCTTTACCTCCACCCCAGTTTTAGCCCTTCTGGACTGATCTTTGCAGTTCTTGGTGGAGGTGGATGCCTTTGACTTTAGGCGCTGGGGTTGTTCTTTCCCAAAGGTCAGTGAAGGACAATAAGTTGCATCCCTGTGCTTTCCTCTCGCGCAAGTTCACTCCTGCTGAAGCCAATTATGACGTGGGGGATCGAGAGCTGTTAGCCGTTAAGATGGTGCTGGAGGAGTAGCGACATTGGCTGGAGGGAGCTGAACAACCATTCCTGATCTGGACCGATCATAAGAACCTCAAATACATATGGACAGCCAAATGACTGAACCCCAGACAAGCAAGGTGGGCTCTCTTTTTCTCGAGGTTTAACTTTTGTCTATCATTCAGACCCGGTTCCAAGAACATTAAACCTGATGCCCTGTCAAGACTATTTAAAGACTCTAAAGAAGGGCCCATAGAGACCACCATCATACCAGGTTCTTGCATCATTGGGGGTATTACCTGGGAGATTGAAGACCAGGTTGCTGCTGCCCTTCAAGGAGTAGACATCCCCCCAAGGTACTGGAGAACAGACTGTTTGTTACCCCTCAGGGGCCCTGTTATTTCTTGGGTCATACTCTTGTCTCCTGTCATCCTGGTATTCGCAGAACTCTGGTCCGGACTCAAGAGAGGTTCTGGTAGCCCAACATGAGGAGTGATGTCGCTGAGTACATGGTGGCTGACATCACAGAACCCCACTTCTTGGAGAAAGTTCATTGTTTGGGTAGAATATGCCCGTAACACACTGCCCTGCTCCTCCACCAGGATGTCCCCCTTTCAGTGTGTATTTGGATACCAACCTTCCTTGTTTCCAGCCCTGGAGAAGGAGGTTCTCATTACGTCCGCCATGGCCATGGTCCGTCAGTGCAGGAGGACGCGGTTACAGGCTCGTCAGACTCTTCTAAAATCCTCACAGATCCACAAGAAAAATGCCAACCAACAGAGAAGGCTGGTTCCCCGCTACCATCTAGGACAAAGAGTTTGGCTCTCCACACAGGACCTCCCGCTCAGAGTGGAATCCCGTAAGTTGGCACCCTGTTTTGCTGGCCCATTTCCCGTGTCAAAGGTCATTAATGAATCTTCTGTGAGACTGCAACTCCCCAAATCTCTTCGCGTACACTCAACTTTTCATGTGAGCAAGGTCCGACCCATGAGAAGTAACCCTCTGGAAGTAGCCCTTTGCCTGCCTTCACTGATTCCCCGTGTACCAACCTTTTTTGGATTAAACTGTTTTTTGCCTACCTGCCTTGTCAGCTCTGCTCTGTGGGTCCTCTGCCTGTCTGCCTCAGCTTGTGACATGGATTCCCTCCAGGTTCTCCAGCTTTCTCCCACAGTCCAAAGACATGCAGGCGAGCTTAACTTGTGTTTCTAAAGTTGTCTGTAGGTGTGAGTTTTAATGGCTGTTTAGAATGGCAACTTGTCCAGGCTATAATTTCCTGACTGATCCAACATAAATGTGTTGTGTATTTCAGAGACTTAAATCTCAGTAAACTGTGTCTGGCTTTTAGGGATGCAGTACAATATTTTTAATATTCTTGCTTAGTGTTGGAACTTGAATCCAACTTCTTTGGTACTTGATGATTCTTTTTCTCCAGGTTGAGGAACAGTCAGACAAACACAGCTTTGTAGCATGGGTTCTTCATTACCAGTTACAAAAAAGCAGATAGATGGACTTCAAAAATAATCTGTGAAATTATGTGTGAAACCAATGTGAAGAAAATATAGGTTGCCTATGGAGCAAGAGGTGAAAGCATTGGGTAGATTGAAGCCCACCATTCCCCAGTGTCACTTTAACATGGTTGTTCATCTCACAACAAACTTCAAACAGTCATTTTGAAGTAGCACCTGTCACTGTGCTCCCATAAAACACCAGACAGCTATTTTTCAGCTGTGACTATCAGGTAGCGGAGATGAAAAATCCCTCTCGTTTCTCCCAAAGGACTACAGCAGAAAGAAGCATATTCTCCATGTGGTCAGGGAAGAGGGGTCTTTTTAAGAAGTATACTAGATGTACATTATTCATTCTGGGGGTTTTTTATGATTTTCTTTTTTTTTTTTTTAACACATGTTCAGAAAGAATAGAACATAAACATCATATTTTCCTTATTTTATCGATATAACATTAGAACCAAAGAAAAATTTGACACAGAAAGTTACATATTTGGATATTTCTAAAGTTGATTTGAAAGTTCCAACATCGGACTGATCCATATCTGACTCATCTTTGTTCATGAGTGTATCAACAAAGTTACAGATGGATACTTAATTATTCACGACTTACTAGAAAGAGTTGATCCTTTAGTTTAAGAAAAATAAAAATAAACTTGTCTGTAGCATCATGGAACAATAATGCTCTACAGACAGTATGATTTATGGAAGGCTTATTGGGGTAAAATAGTGTATAATTTCTTGTTACTTAATTACTTTTAAAAGCACAACCTACAAAAACTCTAAGGTTCCTATTCACCTTTGTAGTCCCCATTTGCATGCCCTCCATTCAGCTTCAGGAAGTCAAATCCCTTCATCATTCACCATGCCCTGTCACCACAAAATGACTGCTTATAGCGGGTTGGAAATATCATTAGCAGAGAAACCAGAAAGTCACACTGGGACCAAAAAACTTTGACTTCTGACTTGCCAGACCAGGACTAGTAGTCCATCACAGTAATGGAGTCCCATGGGTGTCAACTTGTGTAGTCATTTTGACTGACTACATAGTGTTTTTTTTATCTCAAGGGGTAGTTTATCATAAACCACCAGGGTGAGATCACGGTACAGAAGTGGCATTTTAGTATTAAAAAAAAAACAAAAACACCTTTCTTCTTAATGCTTTGCTGATCCAAAGTTTAATATGCCTCAGTAATGGTTATCATCGTTGATCACCGAAGCACACAGTAAAGTAGATTTTAAAAACCTGATTAATGAACATGTAATTTATTGTACATCTCTCCACACGAATAACAAAATATTTAAACACATTCATAAAGACGTGACTTTTAAGACGGTAGCAGAGAGATTCTGACTTGTTTTTTTTGTTGTTGTTTGTTTGTTCTTTGTTGCAAGGCAACACTGACTTTCATATAATTGGCTACACCACATGTGTTAGGACCTTCATACTAAATTGAAAAAGGCACCTTGCACTCTACCAAAGTGCTTCTGATGGGTATTATCTGTAGTATCGGCGGTAGCATGGTGGTTTAATGAATAGTACTGTCACCTCACAGCAAGATAATTCTATTCTGGGTTTGAAGCTTTTCTATGTGCAATTTCCATTTTTTTTCCTTGTACCTACCTGGGTTTCCTTCAGGTACAGCAGCTTCCTCTAAATTGCCTGTAGGCACAAATGATGGATGGTTGTTTGTCTCTATATCGGCCCTGTGATAGACTGGTGACCTGTCTAGAGTGAACCTTGCCCTTGCCCAAAGTCAGCTGGGATTGGCTCCAGCCCCCAAGTGACCCTGCAGGGCTAAGTGGTATAGATAACAGATGGCTGGATCTACTTTCAGTGTTATATTTCATGCCCCTTTGCCCTCAGCAAACTGAATTATGATATGGGTTAGATGGTAAATGTTGATGTCAAATGTCCAGTTTTGCTAAAGAATATTTCTATCTCAACAATGACAAATGAGCCAATGCATTCACAAAAAAAAATCTAAGAACATGCAAACTCAAATAAGAAAGGCCCCAGGCCTGGCATCCAACCAAGAATCTTCTTTCTGTGAGGCGACAGTGCCGCACAGATATCACCAAATTTAACTTTTAACAGATGCAGAAGGACATCGTCACACACAGGAACACTGCAACCCATGTGTAATAATTACCAAAGACATTACAAAGGCCTTCATGAATGACATGGGTACTATAATTTGGCAAAAACAAATACCAAGACAAAACCAAAGCTCATGAAGCTCATGATCTTCTTTTCCCTCTGTGGATGCAATTTATTTAGTAGTAATATGGTTGCAGAACATTGAAGACTCCACCATTAAGTAAAAGAAAATGTTGCTGCATGTTACAGAAAAATAAAATTTAGAAAAAGTCACTCTTTGGCAAACCTAAATATTCTTATTCTGCATAACATCTGGCATTTCTGTTGTTATTTTCTCTTCTCCCTAGCTGGCCTTTCCAGGCCTTTCATAGCTTTGCTCAAACTCTACCTGCCAGTGGGACAGACAAGCATTTGAGAGAAGCATGTGCGACACAGGAGCCCAGATTATCTTCAGGGGCAACAAGTGATCACAGCTCATCGGTCGATAGCAAAACAGTCCCATTGGCAAATGTTAGCTTTCCACTCCATGTGATTTTTGTTTACTGGGCTGCTCATTATGACTGTTGCCAGTGCAGGACTGTTTATGTCCTATCAGCTTTCCCTGCCTCTCTTCGTTCAAGTCTGGAATGTTAATGGTCTGAGAGGAGACAAGTTAATGACTACAGCTAAATAAAGAAACTCTCTGGTCAAACATTTCCTCACAGGAACACAGAGACGGATGCATGTAATAATAATAATGATAATAATAATAAAAATAAGAACACAAAATGCATGTTTGCAGATTAAAGCTGGATAACATGGCATGACTTAAAACATTCTTTCTTTCTTTTTTTTTTTAAATCTTGCACTTTTGAACATAACTTATGAAGCAACCCTGTGAAATACTGAGGGAGTCAGTGGAGAATCTAGAGACCAGTGGGAACCTTCCAATCGGCTTTCATCATCAAAAAATAAATTAAAATAAAATAACTTCAACTTGGTAAAAACCTTATTGTAAATAATTTCATCCATCCATACCTCTTAGGGTCTTGGTCTTATAACCCAAGTTATAAAGCATAGCCAACCTTCAAAGCACTTTCCTATGGAGCTGTTTCATTTAGTATTCTCATCAGAATACTAAAACCATTTAACTACATTTTAGTTTGGTTCCAAAAATCAGTTGGTGACATGTCAGGAGACTTTTGGGCAAACCTCATCTTTTGTACTTCTCCGTGACAATGCTCCGATGTGGCCCCCGTGAACTGATGGTTTTCAGTGGGACAGATAATCAGTACGTTCAGTTGACCAATCATCAGGCAGACAGATAATGAAGGCGCTAAAGGCCCAGTCACTGATCCCCTTTGTTTCATTCTAAATTATTCTCTTTTACAGGTTTCCTACTGAGATGCAGTTGCAAATCAACCGATGGTTGTAAAATGCTAGGAGCGCTATATTTGTCAGCCCCTGGGGGCCCCTTAGAGAGCCCCCTAACCTTTTCAAAAAGTCATTTGTCTGATTTATGTTTTAATCAACTGATGGAAGTCAAATTTTCTTCATGTAGCAACAAGTTTGTGCTTCACATGTTTATAAAAGTGTATAGTCTATAGTTATTTTGTTAGTGTTGTACCTAAGTGTTTGACTGAGTTTTGAGTGTGTTTCGTGACAGATGAATATAACGATCTGCTTCCTACCTGATTGCAGGTGCTTATGTCCACTCCCCCTTTCAGATACTCCAGAACCTTGTCAATGTTTCCTGCCCTTGCTGCTCGCAGGAAACTGGTGTTACTGTCCGACTGCCGGAGACAGAGAGGAAATATATTTTCAAAATTGATTCAGAGCAAATAACATTTCCATTTTATCACTGGCTATCATGCAGGTAATTCACCACTGGGCGCATTTAGTCACTTTTTCAAAATGAAAGTTCACATTTTTGATAGTCTGATCAAGTCTGATCATGAACACACACTTCGAATCTTAGAGCCATCAAATCATTTGTAATAAAACACAAACAACAGAGGTATACAAATAATACACAACTTCTCCTGAAATCAACAGCTTTAGATTCACTGTTCAAGCTAAAATTTAAAATTCAACTCAGACAAAACATTCAAACAGTCCCAGTTCACTTCAAAATAACACACAGATCCAAACATTTACATTTAAACAGCCAACCAACAGCCACACATCATACATTCCCACTTCCTTTTTGAACTCACAGGAAAATGTCTCTATGAACAACCTTGAGAAATTTACTACCAAAGAAAACAATTTTCAGGCGAGAAAGAGGATTTACATTATGCTGTAGATATAATGGTTTGACAGACATAACCCAAAGAAACAGTGTCTCTAGTTCAGTTTGCTGCTTTGTCCGTGCTAATGTCAAACTTACATTAAAGAAATGTTGGCTGCTTGGGATGGTGACAAAGCCTGAAGGGGCATCTACTGTGACAGTGACTAAACCCTCATTCAAGAATACAGTCAACACACACATACACACACAATTGTTGCTGCACAATTGCTAAATGTATACTTTTTTCCACTTTATTCAAGCACCTCAGAGAAACCCTATCTAATCATCTAATCAGTCTGGATGGCATTACTTTGGCTTCCAGCTCCACTGTAAGAAATCTTGGAGTAACTTTTGACCCTTTGTCCCTCACATAAAACAAGTCTGTAGGGCAGCTTTCTTCCACCTGAGAAACACTAAGAGAATCAGAAACATCCTGTCTCAAGAGGATGCAGAAAAACTAGTCCACGCATTCGTAACTTCTAGGCTGGACTACTGTAACTCATTATTATCTGGATGTCCAAACAAATCTCTAAAGGCCTTCAGTTGATTCAGAATGCTGCTGCACGAATATTAACAGGAACTAGAAAAAGGGATCACATCTCTCCTGTGTTAGCTGCTCTTCATTGACTGCTGGTAAAATTCAGAATAGAATTTAAAATCCTTCTAACATATAAAGCTCTTAATGGCCAAGCTCCATCATATCTCAGAGAGCTCATAGACTTACTGTCCTAGTAGGCCACTCCGCTCTCTAGATGGAGGTTTACTTGTGGTTCCCAGAGTCTCCAAGAGTAAATCGGGAGGCAGATCTTTCAGTTATCAGGCTCCTCTTCTATGAAACCAACTTCCAGAGTGGACTCTTTAGCAATTTTCAAGACCAGGCTTAAAACCTTTCTGTATGACAGAGCTTATAGTTAAAAAGTTAAAGTTCATTTAATCTTTAGCTATGCTGCTATAGGCCTAGACTGCTGGGGGAAGCACTGAGCACCTCTCTCTCTCTCACTCCCCCCCCAATGCGCTGACATATCAATAACCATGCTTCTCCGAAATCCCTGTCTCTCCCAGTTCTAAGCATGTGTACTGTATTTACTAACCATATTTCCTGAAGTCTCTGTTTCTCCCAGTTCCTCTCCTCTCTCTCCCTGTCCTCATCCAGCAGGTGGTGAATCATCGCTACTCCATGTTCCTACAACGCCTACTGCTCCCACATCTTCATGATCTCCATACAGCATCATTTCTATGAACTTCATGAAGCATTGTATGTTCCTGCCTACACCTGTTGTGAATATCCCCTCCTCCTGCTCTCATTCTCTCCCTACTCTACCCAACCTTGCCCCCCCCATATCTCTCTCTCTTTCTCCCTCTCTCAACCCAACCGGTCGAGGCAGATGGCCACCCCCTCGGTTCTGCCCGAGGTTTCTGCCTCTTAAAGGAAGTTTTTCCTTGCCACTGTCGCCAAGAGCTTGCTCATCGGGTGATCTGTTGGGTCTCTTTAAATAATTTTATAAAGAGTTTGGTCTAGACCTGCTCTATATGTAAAGTGCTTTGATGTAACTTTGTTATGATTGGGCGCTATATAAATAAATCTGATTTGATTTGATTTTAGTTGTCCTACGTCACCATAACAGTCCTAAGCAAGTTTTATTTTATTCTGCATAAGGGAAAAATTGCATTGTTTGTAACATCTGTAAAAATTGTGCCCTTATGATTAGGCATGTAGCAAGACAATGTTTATGTCCCTGGTTGGGTGAGGACATGTCCCCTGTTTGTTTTTGGGTGCTGAGTGAGCTGCAGTTGGAAACAGACCAGGACTGTAAGGAAGCAGAATGATTCAGCATTTTCCTCTTGGTGCCTCCTCTAAAGCTAAACCCTGACTCACTCTCAGCTTGTTCAAAGCTCCCAGCACTCTGCTGCTCATGTGGAAAAACACTGTGCTGTGTTAATTTTCCAGCTGAGAATTGGTTACTGATTGTCAAGGTCATTATCATCCTCTGACAAAAGCTTTATTTTTTTCTAGAATGTGAAGGAATGAACCTAACAGCTGAGCACACAGGCTGCTGAATCAGTACTGCAGCCTGATGCCCAAATGAAAGAAAATGTAAGTGAGTGAAGTCAAAGAGGTAAGAACAAGAGCCATATAGTGACTAGGAAAGGAAGTGAACCAAATGAAGTGAGGTAGATGAAGAAAGCTTCTCAATGTTGACAGAAATGACAAAATCCATCACCTCCAATGTCAACCCTGCTCTTCTGTATCAGAGATCAGAGAACAGGATGCAGCACTGATGATGTATAAAATGAGCACGGACACTGCAGACACACTCACACAGCTCTGGTCTGATGTCTGTGGCTGACCTACAGTCATCTCCTGTCTGGCTGCTGCAGAGAACTGCACTGCATCACTAACACTGCTCGAGTTTTCTGCAGCACAGGCACACCTCAGAGGACAATACTCCCTCTGATCATTTTACAAAGTCCACATGTTTGTAGGTTCACAGTAAAGGAGGTCACTGATTTACATCAACACATTATGAGATGTAGAGTGTGCAGTTTTAATGTGCTGAGTTGTCAAACAGAATTATATTTTCATTCTCCATATTTAGAATACAAGTTGCACCTTTAAAATTGCCAGATTGCCAGAGCCCTGGGGTGAACCAGACACTTCCTGCCAACAAGGTATTATAGTGTACAAGAAATTTGCTTTGCTGTTTTGGTGCATAAACCTTTAACAGTGACAAGGACAAAAAAATGGAGAAAGATAAAAAAGGAAGTACAGCAGGTGTCAGCTTCAATATGTAATATATAGATGAATACATATATATTTGTGTGTGTGTGTGTGTGTGTGTGTGTGTGCGTGTGTGAAAAACCTGTTCCATCTAAACTGCTTATCTAACCTTCTTGTTTAGACAGTGCTAACCAGTGAACCACTGTTTCAACCTTTTCATTCATTAATCTTCTACGACTTATCCATTTTGGGGTCGCGGGGGGGTGCTGGAGCCAATCCCAGCTCACATGGGGCGAGGGCGGGGTACACCCTGGACAGTCCACCAGTCCATCGCAGGGCCAACACACTGAGACAGACAGACACTAATAACCACTCACACTCACACTTACACTCAGACCTATGGACAATTTAAAGTCACCAATTAACCCAAACATGCATGTCTTTGGACATGGTTTGTTAAGCCAGAGTATCTGGAGGAAACCCACACAGGCACGGGGAGAACATGCAAACTCTGCACAGAAAGGCCCCAGGCCCAGGAACTGAACCCGCGACGTTCTTGTTGTGGGGCAACAGCGCTAACCACTATGCCGCTGTGCTGCCCCTGTGTCATCTTATAAATGAAAAACATTATACAAAAACATAAGGATTGAGAGTACAGTTCAGATGAAGAAGGGGGCGGAGGGTTAATGAACTTCCTGATCAGTCCCTTACTTAGGCCTTTCCCTTTTGCAACCTTTCTACTTAGACATCTTCTGTACTTATGAGCTTCTTTCCATTAGAGGTAGTTCCTGCTTTGAGCTTTGACAACACACATCAGTGTGTATGATAGCAGAGTCTCATATAACCTCAAGAGATGTTTGCGAGTGATTTGCTGATCTTTACAGGATATTTTGTGTGCTATTTATAATTCAAAGTGGTCTTTCCTCTCTAAAGTCAGAACTTTCTGTGGTATTCATTTGGTAACTTGGTGTGTCGACCTTATCCCAAAATTCAATCTCTCTGTGGACCAGCAGTAGTTCTTGCTGTCCTCGTCCCCTAAGGACAAATTTGTCCCCCAACACATTTCCCATGAATCCTCAGGCCATTCATCCACACCCCAACATGAAGGAACAACACAAGAGGTGTCTGAAATTACTCCTTTCATGAACTAAATCTAATCTTTACAATATCTGAATCATATGATCACAAAGTTCAAATAAACCACAAACATTTACATTTTAATACCACTGACCAAGAGCCAACTTCAATAAGGCCGTGTCTCAATAACTGGTCCACTGTGCATCACACTGAAGTGTTTCCATAAACTCTTCCATTGTGCTGCCAGCTATTTGCATTGAATGTTCTCTAAGTGCTGCGCATGTGTTGTCAAATTAAGCTGTAGTGTGTTGAGCTGCCAGGGCCACCGTAGTTGAGTATGTGTATGCGCATGTGCTATATCCTTATTGTTTTTCTTGCACATATTTAATTGAAATTGTTTCTGCTTCCTCTGCCCTCTGTGTCACTGTAAATTATCTGAATCCTTGTGAGATCATGAAAAAACAAAACAGTCTCACTCACGATGAAATGGAAAACACTATGCTGCCTTAGTCATGGAAAGACTGGTTCATGCAGCCTCATACATGTTCTTACAGAGTTAGCATTGTTTTCGAGCAGCACTACACAAAGCAGCCATTACCACAATCAAGCCTGTCTGATCATACCCTCACATTCCCCTCAGAGCTGCCGACTCACATTATGCAAGACCTTGCCCTAATCATCTCTCAGTGACTGGCAGGTTGCTATAGTGACACTTGAGCCAGCATGACTCTTAGACAAGTGGGGCTTTTCAATGGAAAAAAAATTCCCATTCGCAAAAAAGGGAGAACTGTGGCCGCCATCATCCTACAGAAATAGTTTCATAACTCTTGGATATAAAGAGCGTAGTCCGTTTGTCACTCTTTTTGAATGGGGAAATGTATTGAATTGGAAGAGCAGATCAGGAAAACTGTTCTGGGAAGCTTACTGTACAGTCACATGACTGTCATGCTTGGGTGAGTCAGCATGATGTAGATGCAGCAATCATATAAGTGCATTTTAAAGCTTTCAAAACAAAGTTAGGATGAGTGAAATACAAATCAGTGGCATATATTTCATATATAATCTTCTCATCTATCCGACTGTGTTCCTGCAAGACTTAATCAGAGCTGCCAAATGTGACACAGCAGCTCTGCCAACAAATTACATCAAACATTCATTTACAAAGTCACTTTCTTTATCTGTGGAGTGTGTGGAATGCATCAATAATGCAAAACCATGCCCAAATCTGTCCCTAACACACACACACACTGTGAGAGACCAGAGCTCAGACTGCGAACATCCTCACCCCACAGAGACAAGCACTGTCCTCTCTGGAGGTTGCCATGACAACATGAGTAGCACTAGCAAAGTAAGGATAGAAAGGAGGGCAACAGTGTATCGCTCAAGAGAGATATTGCTGCTAACAAAAGACCTCATTCAAAGCCCACTTACTAGCTTGTTCAAGGGCATCTTAACAGCCATAGGTAAGCAACCATGATAACGGTTGTTTGACAGACTGAAACTGAATGTGACTGAGGGCCATGAGATGTAGTAGAAAGCTGTGGAAAAACATAATGATTTGACTTTGAATTTGACTGTTTCATCAAATTATTAATTTCAAGTTCATAAAAAGACTTTAATGTTAAAATCTCACAGATACTTTGCCATAGCCTGTGTATTAAAGTGACCCTCTTCCTCCTCAGCCCAACATATTATTGAAATTAATGATGAGCACTCCCTTTTAGTTAACTTACTAAAGCACTCAGTGAGAGAACAAAGAGATTCACTGCACATATTTTATAAGTATGAGTGGCTGAATCCCACTGGGCCAGCTGATGTAAATACTTCTTTAGTCACATCACCTATGGGGGCTGTGCAGCAGTTACTTATATAAGCACCTTGCATGCTGGCCTCTTCAGTTTACCTTTACTAAATGGTGGTGAGTCAGAGTACTAGGGTTACACACTATCATGTCCTCCATATGTATGGAGAGTGCAAGACAAGCCTAAAAAGAATTTCAGGAGACTGAGGTCACGGGGATGAGCACTGAAACCACCCGCATGTCCTGATAAACACTATTCATAAATTGTCCTATTAGAATTATAATATTCCAGTTGTTACAAATCGTTTTTATGGATAATCAGCTCCAACTTTTTGCACTTAAGCAAAAGTAATAGAACATTTTTGGTTTTTGAAACAAGGAGTCAAACAATGTATACAATTTAAATATAATAACTTAAACAAAACACCTTAAACAAAACTGATAAGTTATCAAAGACGTAAAATATGTGAATAACTCAGAGAGATTGACAGAGAGATATCAGATAGATTAGATGCAAATTTCCTTATGATAACGAAACAAAATTACCTCTGGATGTTTGTTTGAGTGAGCCTAAAATAAAACTGTTTGTGTCCTTCAGGGCTCTATCATAGTTTATCATCTAATATTTTTCATGAACAAAGTTAGAACATCTGTATTTGATGGAATATTACAGTTTAACATTCAAAAAGTGTTTTTGTTATCTAAACTTCTGAGAATTTTTCATATTAAAACAGGGATTTAATAAACTGAATGGCAGGAGTGCAAGGCATAGTGGTTAGCGCTGTTGACCCACAACAATGGGTTCGGTTCTTGGGCCTGGGGCCTTTCTGCGCGGAGTTTGCAAATTGTCCGTAGGTCTGAGCGTGAGTGTGAGTGTTTGTTTGTCTCTGTCTGTCTCTGCATGTTGTCCCTGTGATGGACTGGCAACTTGCCCAGGGTGTACCTCACCCTCACTCAATGTGAGCTGGGATTGACTCCGGCACCCCCCATGAGCCGGAAAAAGATAAGCGGTACAAGATGAATGAATGAATGAACACATTTCAAGCAACTGGAAACTTTTTCCAGCATTCTGAATTAAAACACTACCTGAGGCCTGTCTTTACATTGTCACCTACAAGCTTTCACCAAATCCCCTGATTGCTCAGATTTGTGGACTCCAACATAAGTTCATCTCTAAGTGGGGGATTCCTTGTTTCCCTTGTCATTCAGTCTGTTACTTGACACGTCCCCACTACATTTTTGACAAGCTTGGGTTTGGACTTGATGTAGATGGTCAATGCAAAGATTTCTTTGCTAGTGACTTGGTTCTACTCAGCAGACACACAACTTTAAATGAAAACTACCCCAGTTTAAATTTCAGCTAAAAATATGTATCAGTTAGAATTTTGCCAAATAATTTGAGATGGTCCACGTACATGGTTATGAATATCAAGCCAAGTTCAGAGCCAAGTTCCAGTTTTTTCCCATAAAAGGCATCGGGAAGGCAAACTCAAAGCTGATCCAGACTTCAGGCAAAATATTACTGTCCCACTGACATAATTTTCTATTATGCTCCAGAATAAGGAGTTGTGGAGACTCCAGTTTGTACCAGCGATATATATTCACAGTAGCAGCACAGCAGTGGCATGCTATTAAAGTCATAACACTGCCTTTCAAATTAGCCACATGGGTCCACATGATGCTGTGCAAAGATACTTTAGGTACAAAAATGTCACACTGGCCTTTAAAGGCAGAAGAGAGGGAGCAACACCCCATCCTACCACACACATTTGCATACTAATACACACACACACACACACACACACTTTTAAAAAGTTCAAACCCTTAGCACCTGGGTTATTTGTCTATGTCTGAGAACATCTGCTCTGAAGTTGTAACCATGAGTCCAGTGTTTTGTACACAATACAACAATGTCTCACTTCCATGCAAAGGTAACTGATGTGAAAAACTCAGCCTGTCAGTGACAGCTTAAAGGAGTCCTGTCATCATGACACTGACCAAAATAACAATAACTCAAAATGAAATCAGACTCTGACTTCCAGGTCTTGTTTAAAACAATTATTCATCTGTACAAATCTCCTAAAATACCCCAAACAGAACTGCTCAAGAGCGATCCAGTTACCTGAAATTGTCATGCCTATTTGAACTCTTACCAATGTCAACAGATGCTGTGCAGGAAAATGCTCGGCACAGTAATATTCCAGTGAGGGATTCTGGTCCAGGTTGGAGAGGCTCCCGGTTGTCCTCAGGCCCTTGTCTGAACCACACACCTTACACATGGCCACGTTGCCCATGATGCAAGGTCTTCAAGTTTATCCCATCATAATGTAAAAGAGCCTAAATGAGCATTTCATGAGTCTTATAGTCCACTGTCCTGTTACTGCTCCCCCTACTCTCCCCCTAAGGACCTAACAGACTACCTTCCAGGGGGCAGGGCCCTCAATCCTCACCAAACCTAAACTTGTGTTTAGCCTAAGCCTCTTATCCCTGTTGCACCAGTTGAATGGACTTGTGTCATGCCACTACTCTCAACACTAGCTCTTCCTCAATGCTAATCCCAACTCCCTGATCACTGACTATCATTGGCCCCCCTTCAAACCACCTCCCACCCTGGCTATTTTTACTCCCACCAGGCCAGCTATGCATAGAGAGGGAGAGAGGATAGAGAGGGTGGTCGGCTGTTGCCAAACAGAAAGGGGAAAGGGGCATCACATACATACTGAGCAGGACTGATATTAGATAAATGTGGACCCTTATTTTGTGCACAAATCTCCAAAGTTTGTCAAATGCATATAAACGATCCACAAAAAAAAAAAAAAAGATTGACAAAATTCCCACGTAAAACCTTTTTAAGTTTTTGGCACCTCTATGTTTTCAAATTAAATTAATTAAATCAAAAATAATTCCAGTGTAAATGAACATGTTTGAAGTATTTGAAATTGCGAATGATTTAGGTATGTAACTGTGGTTGTATTTATCTGTGGCACTGATATGTTATTTAATAAATTTCTCCACTAATAGATTCAATTTGAGTCAATTTATAAGGTATCAGCAGTACAATCATCAGCCTGAGCCCAGTACAAATACACATAAGCAACTGGTAAACACCACTGGTAATGTTCCCTCGCAGATGCTATGTAAGTACAGGAAATGGTTTCTTTAAGGTTATATACAACCAATGGAACCTGTGACCTTTTCCTAAGTGGCTAAATCACCCACACTGAAAACTAAGCTCTGATGTTTAGTGAACACATGTTACAGTGATGCTCATGGGAACTGTGTCCTATATACTTCACGCTCTGTAGCATTAAAATCATGGATATTGATGGTATATACTAATAAAGTCTACAAATATCATTATAAGTATTGGTGGTTGTATGATTTGACCCCTGTTGGTGACCAATATCCACAGCGCACCATGCATTAGCCCAGCCCTGTCAGTGACTGCTCTCCACCTCATGTTTGACTATTTAATGGAACCAGGCGTTTTGTTTTGCTTATACAGATCTGTGTCGGATTGTGTGCCAGACCAGGGTTGTATTGATTCTGCTGGACTGAATTCAAATTAAAGTCACACAGCCCTCTTTGCTGCAATTGATCTGCTCTCAGAATTAGCAGTCTGCTGTTTAATAGAAGCTTTAGACATCAGGTCCTTGATTATTCTCCGTGTTGGTGTCCGCCTGTATGTTTGTATTCAATCTGTGTGCTGTGTGTGCCCTTGTCTGTTGATATCAGGGACTTAATGTCCCCATTTTCTTTGCAGTCTTCTTAGTCATGATGCAGACAATACTTTTACTGTTGGAAATATCAGCCAAACAATTCTCATTCACTGAGTATGTTAGCGTGGGGAGAAAGACTCCTCATTGTTGAGCATCACGAAACCACATGAGAAAGCAGCTTTGGACTTTTCTGTGAATGAATGAATATAAACTGAGATAGCGAGCACAGTTCAGTCTCACACACAAATTCTTACTTTGATTTTTCACAAAAAGTTGAATAAGGAAAATGTATCTAAAAATTCCCAAATCGTAATTTACAATTGGAAACAGAGAAATTTTTCAAATCATTTGCTTTGTACCTAATTACTAACATGCAGAATGTTATTAGGGGACATGTAATCTATCTGACTTCTGTCTGATTTGAGGAAAAGGCTACAGTTTGCAAAGATAGTCATTCTCGGAGTAAATGCAATTTCTGGTGAGATACTTGACAAAATTAGGTAAAATTAAAGAAAATGTGAAAAGAACCAAACAGCCACTGAATGAGCAGGTAAACTGCGCACCCTCAGAAGATTTAAGATATGTGATTTAACCTGATCCGAAGACTCGTAACCTGAGCAACTGATCAAAGACCATTTTAAAATACACGACCTAGAAAGGTCAGCTGGGCCATCCATGACCTTTAGCAGCACTTGGGTCTAAGATAGTGGGTGAGGATTTATTCTGCAAATGTAAGGCGAGAAGAATGACCTGCTTCTCTTATAAGTGGAAGCATGCACAAGTACCCGACACAGCAACACACCGACACACTGAGGCCAGTGAGTTGCAATGATCAGAGTTAGACATCATTATATGTACAGTATCTGAAAAAAGTGTAAAAACATGGATAAAGGGAGGAAATGGGACAAAGGCATATGACTGACAGCAGTAGTTGATCTAGCACTACTGTTAGCATGTTTACTGCTGACTATATCTCAATAGAGGTTACTGTATAATGCCATATTTTAGTAGGTTTTGTCTTGCATTGATTTTACAGCTAAACATCAGAAAGTGCTGCTTTGTCAAACTTCAGCAGAAAATTAAAGAAAAATCACAGTGTCAGTCAGCTGATTTAGGGGGTGACCTGATGGCCAAGTTAGAGTATTTGATCCATGAGCTCCCACTTTGCTGTTAGTGTGTGCAGTTCTCAATTCTTTTGCCCCGCAATTGTCGTCCAATAAATATGGAAAATGTCACCAAAAGTTATTCAGTAAAATGTATCTAACAACAAACATAACACACATTAGGTAACAAACATTAGCCACCATTAGCTACTGCTAAACATAAAATAAAATGAGCAGGTTTGACTTTTATCTCTGATGAGTTCATCTTTGAATTTTGAAGGGGCAGAGTGACTTGTGACTTACACACATAAATGCAACACAGTCACACCTTAGCAAGTTCTCACACACACACACAAAAACATGCACATCATTTCGGTTCAGTTTAGCTTCATCTCCAGCCACAACACACAATTGGATGTGGCCTTCGACTGCTCTGTCGCCTTATAGGCCTTTTTAGTTCCATTAACCTTCCCCTGGATGTAATTTACTGAATGTCTTGTCTAATCTCCTCACTGAAGAGCAGTCATCTGCCAACGCCTTCATCCAATTAGAACAGCCAATGGACGGGGGGCATGGGTGTGTCTGTATGTGTGTGTTTGATGAAGGTCAAACCTAGCCTGGTACAGGTAGACCACATAGTTCTCTAAACTCATAAGGTTTAAACAAGAAAGTTACTATTCTTCAATACCCACAGATATCTCCTCTCCCATCGGCTCCCACACAAACACCCCCACTCGTTCACGCTCCCTCTTTGGGTTGGTAATCCCCTGGGTGGGGCAGGCATTGACAACAAATGCTTTTAATCTGACTGCGAACATGTAGCTCATTGGCTGGGGGAGAGAGGGGAGGGGGTTGTCAGGCAAAGCCATTTGTACTTGCGCTTTATGTTGTGGGGGTAAATGCAATGACATGAGGGTGTACAGGAAGTGTATGAAAGGATTTAGCAAAGAGGGGAAGGGCATGATAGACCTTTTTAATTTGAAAGTTGAGGGGGTTGTGCTGTAGCAGCTAAACACTGCTGGATCCCACCAGCTAAAGCTAACAGTTAAAGCAAAGTCCAAGCAAAACCAATGAGGGATCTTATATATGCCACACCAAAAAGCACATTATTGGTAGATTAATCTAAATCAAGCTCCACGATAACATAAATGGAAAAAAAAACATGAATTATAGAAGTTGGAGGCCAGGTTGCTATGGAAAC
Source organism: Remorina albescens (assembly GCA_034769265.1). NCBI lineage: Eukaryota > Metazoa > Chordata > Actinopteri > Carangiformes > Echeneidae > Remorina > Remorina albescens. Next base: position 3,365,878 of record CM068495.1, on the reverse strand, counting down.
ACAGACACAGAAAAAGGTTTGTGCATAGATTTTTTTGCAGAAAATAGCTTCCTTTGTGTTAAACCTCTGTGAGATCAAATGCTGCAGACTGGGAAGTGAGAGAAGAGTGATGTGTCTGATGCCTCTTTTTGACTGACAGCTTGAATTGAGACACGCATTGATCAGGCCTCCTTGAATAAAACACAGAGCTGGGAAAAATGTTTTGAGGCAACATCTTAGTTGTTGTTATTGTGATCTACCCACAGTATGATCATATCATGTAATGTTCATTTGGTGACTAAAAGTATGGAGCATGTTCTAGGTCTAGGGACACTCCTTACGGGCCACCAAACTGATGAAGGCATCGTCAGGCTTCTTTTGCCATGTAACTCTAGGTGAATGTCTGTCATACTGCAGAGGGGTAATCAGAGCCAGTGGACAAGCTCCCGAAAACACGACCAGCAAGAAGAGCAAAGGGCAACAATTTCCTGCTGGAAAGTGTGATCAGACTGTGTGGGTGTACCATGCACCTTTCTGACATCTGAATAAAGGCAGGCCTGGCCACCTTCAGATCTGGCTTATGTCTGCCCAGCACATACTGCTGCAATGTAGTGTGCAGGCTTCTCACCTGCAGTGAGCTGCCTCATTCCTTATCAAAATAAAATGCCCAGATATACGTAAGTGCAGGTTAATTCTGAGTGGAAATGGAGTGTAATACAGTGTGAGTCACAGGCAAAGTTGAGTTGCACAGAGAGCCAAGTGTTAAGCCTAAAGATTCAGTATTTTAACATTCTTCTGCCTGTCTTATGCATTTTAGTCAGGATGCAACCACAACCAATACATGGATACATGGATGTGCACATTGGTCATTTGTTTAGTTTCTCATGTGGGGAAAACTCCAGTGACTTTGACCTTTAAGACAAGAGTCATTCCACTATACTGTCTGGTTGGCAGTGGATGGTATGATGGGGCAGATGTTGGAGAATTAAGCAACAGTTGTAGTCCTGCTGTAAAATCTGTGTGTCCCATCAGAGACCACTGCTGCAGACCCCCTGGTGAGGAGCAAGAGCACAGCTGGCTGCCTCAGACACTGTCTGGGCTTGGAGCTGCAGCACATGTACAGTACACACTCCATGTCACAAAGATTAACATAGTGACTCAGTATTTACAGTGACGGTCATCCCAAGAATGACTTAGATTCAAAATGTCCATATATTAAATGAGTATTTACTATTTTACATACACTACAACATTACAATACACTACATTTCCAGTTTTTTCACCTGCTGGGATGTTATTTATCTCCTGTTTTTGCTTCATCCAGTTTTTTCCTTCTGATAATGGATAGACTAACACACAGACCCTAACAGAAGAAAACAAATATAAAAGTAAAATACTGGGCTCAGATTTACATATTTATTTATTTTTTGACTTAAATTATTCTTTTCAGAAAAGTTTTACTGCCTTGAAAGGAAGCTCATTACAGATGAGATATTAAGATATATTGCTTCATTTAGACTGTTGCCTCACTCAGCCTCAACCAAAGACAAGACACAACAGACTCAGTCCCTGCATTCTGTGCTCAGCGAGTCAAACAAATGATTTACACAAGCAAAGATGCATGGATTCAGTGATGTCCAAAAATATAGTGAAGTCCTGTTTAAAAAAAATTGTGTGTACAATCAAAGACTCTCCCTGATACCCTGAAGGGCAAACTGTTAGTAATAGCACATATACAGTTATCAATGCTGGAAATTTAGGTTCTGGGGAGCTTTTACCCCAGCTGTGCTGCACTGAACCACTGTGAGGAATCTGGTCTCAAATAGCAGGTTAAAGGCCTTAGATGTGTGAGACAGATGACAGGAAGAAGGAGGAATATCTAAACTGATGTAGATGAAACGTTGTAATATACAACAAACACACAATTTCCAGGGGGTAACAGTAATATCACACCTCTTGGTGAAAGCTCGTTCTTCCTGGAGGTCAGACTCAGCTGACATTATATTCAAGCCGCTGTCCCTCAGACATTTGGTGCAAAAATGAAACAATACCCCAGTAAGAAATTAAAGTTACATTCATTGAATCCACAAAATTACTACTTTATCTATTCATTCTAATACACATACACTTGTGTTCATTCATTCATCTATTATCTATACCACTTATCCATGTAGGGGCTGGAGCCCATCCCATCTGACATAGTAAATTCAGATTCAGCACAGTCCAAACCCTGGGTTTGGGGCCTTTCTGCAAGGAGTTTGCATTTTCTCCCTGTTCCTGCATGTGTCCTCTCCAGCTTTTCCAGTTTCATCCCACAGTCTAGAAACATACATGTAAGGTTAATTGGTGATGATAAATTGTCCATAGGTACAATACTTATACAAAGTATTCACCCCCCTTGGATGTCTCAACCTTTAATTGCTTTTATAAATTAAATCATGGCCAATATAATTGTGCTTTTTTGAAAAGAATTAAAAAAAAAGAAAGAAAAAAAAACCCTTTAATATGAAAAAGCAAAGGACTTTTACAAAATAATGTCAATTAATTAAAATTATATAAGGTAAAGTAAATGATTGCATAAGTATTCACGCCCTTCAGGCCAGTATATAGTGGATACACCTTTGGTCTGTGCGGATATGTCTCAATGAGACTGGCACCTCTGGACCCTGCAATTTTTCTCCATTCTTCAGCCAAAATAGCCAAGCCAAAAACCCAAAATATATTGAGCATGATTTCATTTATAAATGCAACAAAAGGGGAAAACATCTAAGGGGGGTGAATACTTTTTTTGGAATTGTCAGTTAGCCTTAACGTTATTTGTATCTATATGTCGTGTGAAAGACAGGAGACGTGTTCAGGGTAAAGTCCATCTTCAACCAGTGTCAGCTGGGATCTGGGATCCAACTGTGGCTGAAACAAACAAGATATTTTACTTTGAAAAGAGACTGTCTGGATGAACTGTTTTTCACAAGTTTGTTTGCTTCCCTCCACCAGATGTTAAAAAGCAGCCTGAAATATTGCATGACTTTTGAGACATATCCTAAATTAAAGAGCATTAGAATACATGGTAGTAAATTAGATCAACACAGACTAGACTACACCCAGAAATCATCCTCCTTTAGAAGAGACCAGAAACGTGGAGAAATGGTTTCTTCACATGTCACTTAATAAGCTCTGAGCAGAAGTGCTTCCAATGCAAAACCCCAAAAGGCCAAATTCGCCAAAATTGAGTGCAGTCCATTACAACCTACAGGTAAAGCAGCAAAAACCTGACTTATGTGGAAAAATGTGGGAGCAGATAGCTGTTTTAGAGGAGGAGTTGTCTCTGAGGCTAAACTCCTTTGGCTGATCTTTCCCCCTTGCATAACTAAGCCACACAATCATATGCTATACAGCACTGCGCTTCCAACTTCGGACAACAGTGTGTGTGACAATCGCTTCTGACACACACACTGCATCGGTGACGTAAGTTTGGGGATGGTCTCATGGTCGCATGAGACCATCGAAGAATGTGACACCTTCAAGAAGACAAGTGCAACAACTAACACAGCTATAAAACAGTCACATTAACCACTCTGCCTCCACACTTTCAGGGTAGACCCTGCTGTTACTCTCTAGAATGGATTCTCCCTCTCTTGGTTGCCATGGTGATGGGATTGGTATCTCTCCTGAGCTGCAATGTCCCATAGCGCCACAGCAAGATTATAAATGCTCTAATCCAGGATTTTTCCAATCCCAGTTCAGCATCAAACAGTGGTGCATGCTCAACATTTATGTACCATCATAGGGGTGCGTGGCTTGAATTAAGGTTTTGAGATGGGGGGGGGGGGGGGTGTTATCCAATGTTTTCTTAAGCAGGTTTAGTGGAAGTGATGACCGTACAAATAAAGTTCATATTTTGAATATTAATGATAATATCACTGTATAAACACAGTTGTCCACAAAGATTACTGTAGTGGAATGACTCATATACAGAAATAGTTTCTGAACATAGACAAGAGTGTACAGACATTCAGTCTAATAATCCACGGATCAGAACTCAGATCCATAGATAGGATGGAGGGAGGCGAGGGGGAGGAGGAGGCAGAGATTAACATTGCAGCCGCAAATATTTCCCCCTAAATTGCACCATCTGAGCATCAAGCTGTGGCCTGAGATTAGATGTAAAAACAAACAGGAGAGTGGCTCTGCCACCAGGATGGCTACATATTGTAATTCACCACAGAAGAAGAAAAGAAGAAGGTAAGAAGCAGCAGGGTGTCACACTGATATACCGATATTTCAGACGGAGGTTGAACTGTTTGAAAACCAAACAGACTTCCAAGCCTCAGGGCCCTCAGGTACTGACAAGAAGTGGGTGTTATGGCTTAATCACTGTATAAAATAAGAAAGGAAAGGATTGTTCTTTGGGTCTCTTTATTACCAGAGCTACAGTATGGAACATTAAGGCCCAAAGCCGAGCACAAACATTTTGGGGTCAAGTGCTCAAGCAAATAAAAAAGGGGACATCCCTTGTAGTTATCACAGAAACATACTTTATGTTTTATTCAGCATAATACCTGTACACTTGTAGATGTTTAATAGTGAATTTCCACAGACATCAGTCTTTAGTATTGACCCTTCTACATTTATCACAGGAAACAATAAAAAAAACTTGGTGAAAAAGGGAAAACTGAATGAAATATAACAAAAATTTTAAAACTTAAAATCTAGTACTATACTTCAGCATCTTCAAAATATGGACTACAGGAGCCTGCGAATAAACCACCAACTTTCTGATTTGTGGACGTATGGTGAATATGTGTGATATGTCCATCCCGTCAAGAGCAAATTCAGTTACCAATCAATCTGCAGTCGCATATTTGAATTGGAAACAAGGCTTTTAAAAAGAAATCATCCAATCACAGTTTCAGTAACTTTTTCCATGATGGTGTGAATTGTAAAAAGTTTCAAAAGTTGTCATTGACCAATAGAATCTACAGTCAGCAGGACAAGCTCTTATTGTCTTCCTTGATGCTGCTGAAAAGAAGTGGAGTAAATATTCTGCCCAGAAGCTCTTTTGAATCACTTCCATTTCAATTTGCTTACCAAACTGTATATTTAGCTCAGAAGGACAGTAGCTCTAAAGTTCCAGCTGAGGTCCAATGACCCAGAACCAAACAACTAATACTTTGAGAAGGTTAAAGTCCAAGTCAAATGACCATATAAACAACCATGATGAAAATGGCGAATGGATTATTAAAGCATCCAACCCTGACAGCGGATTAGCATCAGACAATCAAGCTCCTGATATTTTTGTCACAGAGGCAGAAAGAGACAGAGAACAGGAAGACCAGAGCAGAGAAGATAAAATGGGTTATCTTGTAATTGTCCAATTCATTTCAATTGGGCAAGGACCATTTTAACAACTCCTGTGGGTCACAAATATGAGAGCCAAACAAGTTTGTGAGGTAAGTTTTCACTCATACAGCTGCCACTGTTGTCAAGGCAACTGCCTCTGGGTGAAAAGTTACATCCTGCTGCAGTCGTACACACTGACTCTCCAAACACACAGATTTCTGGACTGCAGAATACTTCACTGTGTCATTGGTTTGCATGTACATCGAACAAAATATGTGTTTGTACAGACACTGACTTGTCAAATAGGACTTGTTCAGTAAAAGCACACCCCTAAAGCAGAGTAGGACAGGACCTAAACAACTGTCCAAGGAATTCTGTGCTTACCTCAATCATCGGCTTCTCTTTAAAGGTGATATATAGCAAGACCTTTGTTATTAATGATAACCACCAATATTAATTGAGCTATTCGTACATTGGTGCCCTGGGAATAGGAAAAAAAAAGCTTTGGAATCTAATCTATTCAATTTAAGGAATACCAGCCATCTCTCTTCATCCATGTTGTATTGAAATGGGAACAATCGGGACTGCAGACGAGTATATGGAAAGAGTATATGGAATATATGGTATAATACGGAAGTAGTGTGATGTCATGGCCTAATACCCTGAATGACAGGCACATAGCGCTGGCTGGTAAAGAGGCTGACAGAGATAGTAAAATTTCCACGTGCCTTTAGCCCCAATACCTAGTTAAAATTCATGAGCCTGAAGAGCATCATGTTGACAGAGAGCATAACCTAAATTAAACTTTTATAAACTTTTAAACTATTATAATTTGAATATAAACTATTACTAGTTTGTTTTGCTGGTAGCTGGTCGCTTATCAGTTATTCAGAGGACTAAGCTAAGGTCGGCTAATGTTAACTAGTGTCCCTTTCATGGCAGAATAAAACGCGCTAGAGTCAAAAGTCAACAATATAACACTCTAACATTATTTAATGTTAGCCACTGTGGAAACTGTGCTTTGTTACTGGAAGAATGCTTTATTTCAAATGTTACACTGTGCTGCTTCAATTAATAACTAAAATAAAAAAAATGAAACTGCTGTATTCTACAGGCTGTTTTGTAGGTGCTGTCACGACGACCACCCACAAAAATGTTATCGTAAAGGTAGAAAGCTGAACTAGACCGGAACACATGTTGTCTTGGCTGATTTCAGGGCCGACAAAAGGCGAATGCGCATTTTACAGCTCACCAGCATATTGCTCAGCTGCAGATTTAAAGAAAGAGGGAGAGAGAGAATGAGGGGAAAAAGGGTGAGGACGCATATGGAAGGAGGGGAAGTGACAGGAAACATTTTTGTGAGGAAGAGATAGCAATCCAGGAGAGTCAAAGATGATGAAATATTACCTACTTCTAGCCTTTCTATATGTATTGTACCTGCAATAGAGCTGGGTGCCCTTGTCAGGATTGCACTGCAGTGCTTGTGCACATTGAATGCAAGATAAAGCAGAGTGAGACAGACAGAGAATAAGCCAGCTCATATAAGGAGAGTCTAGTAATAGTTTAGAGACACAAATCCGCCTAATTCCTCGTAAAAAGGTAGATGTCCCTTCTACCATATCCGCATGTGCGCAGCATCTTAGATGTGTGCTGCAGTACGGCGTGTCAGCTGTCCTGCAGTGGTCAAAACACACAATTGGAGACCTGAAGCTTTTAAGTGAGTCTTTCCCTGTATCTGTAAATAAATGCTACCAATAATAGCATATTTTCTGCTGTCCAATATTGTCCACGGACCTGTCCTGAAATGGACCAATGAAATCCAGATCCAAACCAAAAGCAATTATCACCAAAGGAAAAAGTCACCACCAACAGTATCAGTGATGGTTGAAAACTATATGTCATTTTCCCCACATAGTTCAGAGTTTACATTCTGCCTCAAAAATAAATTTGCTTTTCTAACAGTTATACAATAATAAACGTGACCAGCTTGGGTCCAGACTAAGGGTTAGTTAGAAAAATTAGCTTATCAGCCAGACTGTGAAGTTGGACTGTTTATCTAAGAAGGAAATATTGAATACCACACGATAATGACATAATTAGTACACTGTAGAATGTTGTAGTGGATTTTTTGTAGCTTACAGATAACGAAATGGCTTCAATTATGTATTTCCATAGAGTAGGCCAAATACATGACCCATTTTAATACTATAATACATTATAATACTTTTTGAACAGTTAACGGACAGTTCATCGTTGCATGTGCTATGACATCACAGATTAGCGTGCAGCCAAAGAGTGTCACATGCTTAAAATTTTCAAACACCCAGACATGGAGCCAAATGAAACCTCTACAACATCTACTACTGTATGTCTTCCTGACTGCCAGCACAGTCCATAAAACAACAACATCAAGATATATAGAGCTGTGGGATGGGCACTGTGCACTAAATCAGTCCTCTTCATTAGGGCACAATTTTACAATGAGATGCATCCACACACACAACACAAATTTGATTTGAGTATCTAACTTTGTGGATGCCCATTAAATATCGAGTGTTTAATTGCACAACCACATGCATGCTGAGATGTGTACAAGAGAAAGCATGTTACTAAACTTCCTGTTATGTTCTGTCCAATGCTGCCATGATTCTTCTGTGGAACAAGCTAAGTTGCCCATTTATGAATTCAACCTGAAACGTTTTATTTATTCATGCAAGTATATTTCCGCACTTCAATGCTTTTTAAAATGTTTCCTCGTTCACAGAGCTCTCCCCAGTTCACTGAGAATGTTGCCCTACATATCACTGATTTTCAGAGGTCACCATATCGCCTCTAAAAACCTCTACAGACAGCTGTTGGTTGCATTGACTGAAAAACACAATAGGACAAGTTCATTTGGCGCGGTTCGCTGTGATTAATGTCGAGAATAAATGAAGAACAGCCAAAAAAACGTGTTAACATGCATGTACAGGAATGTAATACATGACATTTACACAGATCAACCACAACATTATGACCACTAACAGGTGAAGTGAATAACATTGTTGATCTGGTTACCATGGTATGTGTCAGTGGGTGGATTTATCAGGCAGCAGGTGAACTTTTAGCCCTGAAGTAGATGTTGAAGTAGGAAAAATGGTCAAGTGTGATGATGAGAGAGACTTTGAGGACCAAACACTGAAGCTCTGTGGGATGGTCCCGGTCTGCAGTGGACAGGAAGGAGCAACCAGAAGTGGTCCAAGGAAGGAAAACCACTTCATCACTGAACACCAGACAGGGTCAGGGGTCAAGACTCAGTGATGCATGGGGGGGAGTGAAGGCTGGACAGTGTGGTCTGATCCAACAAAAGAGCTGCTTCAGCTCAAACAGCCGAAGTTCATGCTGGTTCTTATAGAAATCTGTCAGAACACAACAAGCATCACAGTTGTCGTAATGGGGCTAAGTAAGTGTAGACCAGTCTGGGTGTCCATGCTGTCCCCTGCCCTACACTGAAAGACCCTACCATGGACACATTAGCATCAGAGCTGGATCACGAAGGTGGTTTGAAGAACAACAACCAGTTCAAGTTGTTGACTTTATTTCAACAAGTCAGGGCTGTTTTGGCAGCAAAAGGGCTATTTATACAATATTAGAAAGATGGCCATAATGTTATGGCTCATTGGTTCATGTCCCTATATCCAGGGGAATATTGTCATATACTATATCACATATGAGGAGATATCATATAAGGAACTCAGAGGATGACTGTTGTTGGACAGTGAAGTGGGCATTATAGTAATTTTATGAATTTACGAGGAATTACAAGTGAGAGTTATGAGAGTTGACCGTAAAAAAGGGAAGTTTCTTGCTAAACTAAAGAAGCAGTGAGAAATAATGTAAACCTGGAGGCTCTGCAGCTGTTTCAAACCAGCTTTACACAATATTCTTACCACTATACACACTAGAGTGCCAGCAAAGTGAAAATCCTAATCTACTGCAGATGAAGGTTTCTAGGTTTGGGTCAGCAGATGATCCCTCAGCCTGTAATGGATGTCTGCTGGAATCAAACTGACACATGTTTAAGATAGAAACTGTGCATCCATGCTAATGTATCAGACAGGCAATCCAGTTTTATGTTTCACATTTCAACAACAAGCCCTGCATTGGCAAAGCCAAGAACTTGGATACCCACCAATCACCATTTACACAGGGTTCATTGTTTCCCAACTGGGGCTGACTGATGTTGATAAAGCTGCACATCAGGAGTCATGTCACTGTGATGTAAATGTCTGCCCCAGGACACTTTGCTGGACAATCCACCAAATTGAATCTATTAATCATCCTCAGGTTTGTGTGTATGTGGGTGTGTGTTGAGACATGTAGAGAGAGATGGCATGCCAATAATCTCGTGATATAATCTGTCTTGCAGTTGAGTCAATAATGGCATGAGGGGTTGGGAGCACTGAAGCAACTTGCCAGCCTGTCATCTAAATGAGCACAAACGGCATCACTAGGTTTCAGTTTTGAAAGATGTTATTTCGATGTGATAGTCTGTATTAGAGCATCACCATAACTCCGAGGGAACTAGTAAAGGTCCACGTGTAAGAAACAACATAGCAGAGCAGAGACTGAATAATGTTGAATAATGTTCCTGGACAGGTTGATTTCACAGAGGTCTGATTGACTTGGAGTTACATTGTGTTGTTTAGGTGTTCTCGTTATTTTTGAGCACTGTATTTAGAGGTCAAGCATGTAGTTATGTCATTCTCTACTTCCCCTTCATACATTGCTCGGATGAATTAAACTGACACAATAATGCCTCCTTAAAGCAAATTTACTATATGTTTTATTAAATGTCACATTTTGCAACATGACACAGTGATCTATTCACTCTACTGGACCAATAACTTTCTAATGTCATCCTGCTCTTTCTTTAAAACGTGCTTCCATGTAATGAGTCAAGTTGGACTGAGTTATTACAACATCTACCAGGTACCACCCTTTCCCTAACCCTGCACTTCACCACCTTTCATTGGCTCCAGATTCACTTTAAAGATTTATTGCTCATGTTTAAAGGTATCTCTCAGTTGCTGACTTGTTATATGCCCAATACAGGATTGAGATCTGCTGAAGGAGGCCTGCTGGTCAACCAAAGGTCAAGACTTTGTGACTATGGGTGACTAGATGTTTGCTATGAGACCCCCAACAATCAGCAACTCCACTAAAAGTGGTTCATTATGATTGATTGGAAAGTAAATATGTCAATTTTTTCTTCTTTATTTTAACAAGGACATTTATGACAAATGTGTTCTAAATAAAATGGCAGATTTAATCCTTAGAGAGAGACCTCCATTCACTTTGTGTTGGCTGGGTTGCGTTACACAACTGAAATCAATGATTCTTGTGCCGTGTTTCCTTTGCAGTGATTCCCACTAAAACCTATAAATATATACTGTTTTCTTTAAATATCACAAGTCGGAATTTGCCCATCTGCTCTATACAAATCTGCCTCCTCAACCAGAGTCCCATCTTATGCTAGCATGTGCATTCACTCATTAAATCAGAAGTTTGCTTGCATGTCACGACAACAGTAACCCTGAACAATCGTGCTCAAAACTCCTCCTTAAAAAGGTATGTTGGGATAAATCTCTTATATAGAAATCACAGACCATGAAGGTAGTGGATCTCAGGAGTACACCTCACTATGTTGGATAAGAGAATACAGACCCATGTGCAAACATCCACTAGGGCGCCAGAGACCAGTCTGTGTGGGTACATCTACTGGGAGCAGGAGGAGCATATATTAGTATTTTACTCCACACACAGTGTATTGTGATGGTTGGAGATGAGCGACAGCAACACTGATTAAGAGGCACTGATGGAATTTTATGATCATTCATTTCACTGTGGAAGGTACATGATGACAGACTGAAGAGAAAGATGGAGGATGAATTCACGAAAGTCCTTGGGCAGTGGACAGCATGAGATGAGGACAAACAGGGAGGGCAGAGGGTAATCATTATGGCCATGTTCTGCTGGAATCATAGCTGACGGCGATCCAAATGGGGTTTGTGGATGACGGTGACACCAGTCAAGGAACAGTTTGACGCTTTGGATCATTGGTTTTGTACATTCATTCCATCTCAGCGCAAGTTTCTTTTTTTTTTTTTTAATAAATGACAGTTTTGCCATTAATGGTGCCACTGGATGATGATGAGGGTGAAAGCTGAAATAATAAAAATGATGATATGGGTGGTCTTTGATCATTTCCCTGCAAATACTTCAGCATTCCTTGATAAAAAACTGTGGTGAGTGTTCTTGAGTCAGTAAAGGTCAAGTGAAAGCTTTACTGACTGTTCATGATGATGATGATGAAATTGAGAGATGACTAGAAGTGGGATGAAGTAATCACTAAAACACTGATTGTTCACAGAAAGCAGGAAGGGATGGAAAGGTGAGTGATCCCAGAGAGTCAGCAAGGTACCTTGCGTTTGCGTTCAGCCCGTTCCCGGGAACGCCTCCTCCTCTCTCTGGCTTTCTCCAGAGCCTTCAGGTCCGGAGGTTGGTCCATCTCAGACCTGGCCTTCTTAATGTGAGCAGCAGCATGAGCCATGGCTGCCCTCTCACCGTACACGCAAATAGAAAACTAAAGCCTGGGGATCACTTTCGGAAGTCCTCTCAGGAAGCTCGCCTCATTGGCAAAGAAGCCCCTCATCAAAGGAAATAAGCCCCCACCTCAGCAGGTGACATTTTTTATGTCCAAGGACATATCGTCATGAGATGATGCAGGTAGGAAGAGAATAGAAGTAGCTCTAATGTCCTCTAGTCTAACCCACCAGTTCTCCTCACCCATGCAGAGAGAGTGTTTGTTGCAAGCTTCTGTCCCTGCTGCCTCATAACTGCATTAGAGAAACGGATAGAAAGACGAGAGGGGTGGGCCAGTCCACGCAACCAAGAGGTAAGATAGGAGACCAATAGAAAAGCTCAGAGGCCAGAAAAAGACAGAGAGGTAGGAGGAGATCTCCACCCCTCCCTCTTCCGCTTGTGCTGCGGATAGTATGGAGACCTGGGAAGCCTCTGATTTGGCTTTGTCAAATACATGATTTCCCTACTCATCAGGCACCAGAAGGGGAAGGGAGGGAGGGTTGTGGGGATTAAAAAAAAAAAAAACAGAGTGAGGGGAGGGGTTAAAGGAAACAATATGCACAAGGGGATACAGCACACGGAAGCCTCAGCGAGTGTCCTTTTGGAAAAACAGGAAGGAAGGAATCACTTTTACTGAAGGGAAGGGGGGTAAAAACTTTGACCATAGTCAGTATCTTCTTCCAGATCAAACCCCCCTGTCAATTAGTCTGAGATGGTACAGTCTGCCGGTGTGATTGGGTGATTTCACAGCTCTAGAGCAAATATATACACAGCACACAATCAAAAGCAATTTATATTTTCACGTTTGTGTGTCATAAAACTGCCACAATGCGAATCTAAAGGGAACCCAAAAGGGAGAAAATTTTTGTACCTGACTGCCGCAAATCATATCACATCTGAGCAGTTGGGGGGTTTTTTTGCATTTATAGTAAGGCATATTTGCCTTTACGTTATCTTACATGATGTACTGAGGGGTAAATAGCTACAGCCTGAGCTGAAATTGAACAGACCACAACCTCCTCCATTTCTTCATAAAATAGCCTACATAAGCAGGCAGGGAAGGAAGGATGAGTGTTACTGGGCTTCAGTTTAGCAGCCTCCTGTGGAAACGGTGACTCTGTGCATCATTTCATACAATCCCTCTCCATGGTGCTGAAATCACAGGCTATCAGAAGAGCCACAGAAAGGCAGCAAAAAAACCAAAAAACATCTATCTGATACAATTACTAGTGTATCTGCCGCTTAGCATCCTCAGTCACTATACAGACATATAGTACCAATTCAATAGCATTGTTATCATCAGCTGCCTATTTCAGACAATGTCTAAGTAAGCCTGCTGTTATTTGGTAAGCACATCACACACTGACCAGCCAAACATTTCAAACCTTTGACTGCTTTTATGGCTGTGGCCAGAAACTAACAATGTCTGTTCATCTACAACATCCTCATCCCAAGACAGTGTTCATCCTTTCAAAGACCTCACCCTTTTTGGTTTTTGATACCATGGTGCCACCCCATGGGCGGACAAAACATTACAGTTCATTAAAGGTGGAAAGACAGATGGCAAGCCCAGGTGCTTATAGAAGCAGCACAAAAGCAACACAAAGAGTCCACAAACCCACAAACCTCAACACTGACAGGTATGAATCCATGACCTTCATGCTGGGAGGAGACAGTGCTATGCACTGCAGTGCCACCCCTAAGGTAGCACAAAATCAAACATAATCTCTTTTCAAACAGCTTGGCCTTACAACCAGTTTACTACAGCACCCACTCCTTATTTGGTCTTGATATTATCTACTTATGATACCATCAGTTAATTTCAGACTGGGGATACACTGACTGAGTTCTCTTTCCAAATACTGATACTGGAACTTTTGAGCATCAGTTAAGAAGTGATCTGATACTATAGTACATCTGGGTCCATTTTGTGGAAGATGTGTTGAACAACATCGCATGGACTAAAATATCATATTCCTGAGAAGTTCACAGTTCACAGCTTTCCATATTCAGTGTGTGTACATTCTCTCTGCATCACTGCTCCACATCACTTCCTCCCACCACCCACCCCTGTTATATAATATATATGTCTATGAACACAGATGGCTTATGGCCTTGTCACTGTATAAGAAAACACAAAGAACAGTCTGTCATCTGAATGTACTCATGTGCATGTATGTTTTTAATTACGTGCTATAGTCTGTCTCATGTAGGCTACAAGAGAAAAGAGCAACAAAAACATTGACTTCTGGGATGCAGCCAGCCAGAGGGTCACATGCACTGCAACTTAGGAAAACACATGAAAATAGATAAAAGGCCTCCATTAATTTGACGGCACATGTGCTGTATAGTACACACATAACACAGAAAAAGTGTTTCCAGTGGACACACACACACACACACAAAAAACAATTATGAAGAGCCTTTGGGGTTCACTTAGAGGCTATAGTCCTAATCATGACTGCCTTGACCTTTGTTGTTAGTTGCTATTGCTTGCTTTTTGTCTATTTGTGTGTGTTTAAGTTGGAGTGTATTTAGCTCTTAGTGCCATTGTAATAAGGAGCCTTGCTAAAGGAAGGAAGCCCTTTGGTTCAACTTTGCTATAGGAATCAAGCTTTTTTTTTTTATTAAAATACATCCACATCAGTTTTTTACAACCTTATGGGTTTTTTAAAATGGTTGCTCTCACAAAAAATCTTTTGGACTTTTTACAGTTGCTGCTTTGTATTTGAATGCTATGGCCCTGTGTTTCCTGCCTAATCTTGTCCCAATCTTCACTAATAGAGAGGGAATTATATCAGTAATCTGTTGAGGGTCTCAGGGATTAAAGGACCTCCAGCTGCTTCTGCCTTCCCAGCAATCCTCAACTCTGGTTACAACTTGCATAAAATGCAAAACACTGTTCCCAGCTTGAGGAGTATAACCCTGACAGAGATGTGACCTCTGAGCCTCAAAGGCTCAGGAGTTGTTAGGTCAGGTAATTGGTTCAGAGGAGGCCGCAGCGAGGGATGGCCAAGTAAGACAATTATGGGGGAAACCTGTCATTGTGTTCACAAGTCATGTGTGCTGTAGCGTCAGTACAAAAGCTACAACTGTACGACATCTGAACAACTCTAGTTTTGCACTGAGATTTTACTTTCTTAGTTTTCTTAACAAGATCACTGATGTAGGTGTAGATGTAGAGTTCAGGTTAGAAAGACTATATAGCTGAACACTGAGGCCATAAGAATAATTAGGATGGCAGGTAGGAGTGTCTGAGTGCGTGTGTGTATGTATGATGACAATACTAGTGGATTAACCCTTAGGGCCATCTGGTTGCCTCATCAAACGCACTCACAAACACACACAGTGTTTTACTACTCATCTGAAGATGGCCTCATCCAGGCGTTTCAACATTTTAATACAACATTCAGGAGTAGGTGCTGTTGCTTCCTGTAGCTGAAGGACCGGCTCAAGTGTACCCACAGAAAAACAAAGATCTCAGTCTTACTCTCCATCCACTGCAACTTACCTAAAAGAAAGAACAGAGAACATTTGGTTAATTTCCACAGTGTGATTGGTTGGGTGTTGGGCCTTGGTGGGCTGGGGGGGTAGGTACATAGCCCAAAAGCTGGTTTTAATGCTTAGTTTCTGAATACAGGCTGTGTGCTGACCTTTGATACATTCACAGGATTATTATGACAAACTCTGTTTATATTGTGCTTTCCCTAACAGTGTTATAAAAAGCATTTAAAATGAGTATCAGGACAAAGCAACACAACAGTGTAAGCTTCAGTTTTATAGGGCACTAGTGGCACAGCATGTCTGATCCCAACAGATATAGTGTTTCACACTCTATGGTTCCAGTTAGTCACAAGATGAAACCTTGGTATAATCAGCAGAACTTCATCCACCGACCTAAGCAAACACATTCCTTATTGTCCATGTCTCCCTGTCTTTACTCTGTCACTACAATAAACTCAGAGCGACTTCTCCACACTCTGAGATTAGAAAAGTACAGGACTGATCTCAGAGACTTTGGCTATACAAGCAGCTGACACCTAGTCCTTCGAATCAAACAGTGTGATTTGCTCTGATATCACCCACTGGAGAATTGATGGAAAAACACAGAAGTAAAGCAACAGTCGTCCTGCGAAACATTCACACAGATCCAAATCTGAAATAATTTCACTAATTCATTTATCTAGTGAAGTCAGTGTCACACATAGAAAACCAGGGCTTGTTAGAAATAACTAGCTCTGTAGTTGTAGTTCTCTTCTGTTTAAGAAGAAAAGCTGGACGTCTCCATTTCTCTGCATCATTTACTGCTTTACATTGATATCAAGAAAAAGTAAATATTAAAACTGACCTATATTTTCATTTATATAAAAAATTTAAAATCTGCTTATACACCTGCTTTAAAATAAGAAAAAACCCAAAACGAAACACACCAACATCTATCCTTAGACTGTCCGGATCTTTACTTGCAGTCAATTCACTTGCTATATATATATATATATATATATATATATATATATATTTATCTATTAGCAAAAATACAACCACAAGCTCCAGTGTTTTTCTGTAACACTCTTGCATCATTTCATATAATGAACCATGTTTACAGGTTTAGGTGTTTGCTCATCTTTGCATCTGAGATGAAGTCACACACCAGTCAGAGAGACACAACAAACACCTCTCCAACCTCCCTTAAGCGCTGACTTACCAACACATCTGAGTCCTTCAGGGGGTTGTCCCTTGGGTAAAGAGAAGACAAAGAGGCTCTGCCAAAAAGGCCACGCCTTAGCCTCACCAACCATAACAAACACCATTAAGAACACCTTCATTGTCACAGAGCTGAGATTTTGTCTCTGTCAAAATCAGCAGTTTCAAGTGATGACAAACATATGCGACATGTTGAGTGTTATCTGTTCCCATTGTGTCTGTCTGTGTAACGTGTTGTTACTCAAAACCATTTAAACACAATCCCTCACCTCTGACATGCCACCATCAGGGAATCCAAATCATTGGGGGTTGGCGACTGTGTGTGTGTGTGTGTGTGTGTATGTGTCTATACATTTTGTATGCATCCATGGTTGTCTTATTTAGAGGCCCTAGAAGAGGGTCTTTGATTTATTGCCCCTGCCCGATCGGCCAAGTGACTGCTGCTGCTGCTCAGATTAAGATGTGATATGTGTCAGTATGTTAGCAACATAACAATGGAGCAATTTAGCTCTTTACCAATTCAGGTTTCCTTTAAATCATCTGATGGCACCCAAGGGACATTTAGAGCTCTGTCTCACAAAGCATCAGATTACAGCTGTCATTTAATGTATCTGTGATTAGATGACAAAATAATTCCTTCTTGTACTGTTGTTATTGTTGTAATTTACTGTGGTTTGACCTGATGACAGTGTATATTAGTTTGGTTTAAGCAAGAAGGTGTGTGTCGATATTGTTGCCTTAGATGATGCCTGTTACATGCAGAACATACACTCAGGAGACTGCCAGAAACACAGTATTCTCCTTTTTTATCTCTGATTTGGTCTCCACCAACCCCTGAGGAAAATATCTGCCTATTAAGCTGCTATAGACTCCAACATGTTTACTGTGAGACTTCCCTCTTTTAAACCCACATCTCATCTGTCCAGGAGATTATTAAGACTCATAGTTTGGTTTTATTGTGAAGTGATAGTTATTATGACATGGCGTTGTGTAGAAAGTCCATCTTAAGACGAGGAGAAGGGGAAAAATGGATCCACTGTTTGTTATGTCTTTTATCCATGTTTTTACAACCATATGCCAGTGTTTAGCATTCACCCATGACAATAAGGGTTATCCAGCCCTGAGTAGTTTTTGGGTGTAAACCTAATCAAACCATGTCTTTCTGTGCCCTTGACAATGGTCATTTCAGTTGGATCGCTATGTTTTTCAACGGCTGATTGCTAACTTTGTCACATAGTGTTGAATTAATTCATCAGAGGTTTTCCAACTGTAAACATGTACTTGCTGCTCTAATGGGATACATTATTGATGAGATCAGCCAGACTGATCATAGCAGTGTATTTTATGGCCATGCAGCCAAAACAATAAGATAAAATAAATGAAGATATGACAGCGGGAGCTTATCGATTCAAAATGAATACATGATGCATAATTATTACAGTTATTAAGATGCTTGATGACCTAATTCATCATAATGTTTCAGTCTTCCCATTTGGGTTAATGAATGACATCATTGCTTCCCTTTGCTTATAATAATAATAACAATAAATCCTTTCAAATCAAACACAACTCATAGTAACACTACCAGTACAAGCAGCTGTTAGCCATCGCCTATTGCCTAGCAACAGGGGTGCTGGGCGTAGTCAACGGCGCCGGTGGAGCAAGGGGAGGTAAAAAGCTCTCCCTGGGCTGTGTGTGCATGCTGGAGAACATAGTCCTTTGGGTTTCATTAGCACAACCTGCTCTCACCTAATGAGCTCTCACACTGATACAACACACACTGAAAAATGAGGTTGCATGGGTGAGTGTGCTCGATGCAGAGGGCACACACACACACCCTAACTGCCATTATCTGAATGTCAGATGTTCTGAGTGGACCGCTCCAGAGCCATCTCTGCTGACAATGGAGTGAGGAAACACAGAGAGAGATAGAGAGGGACAGAGAGCACCAATGGTTGGAGGGAGTTGGTTCATGAGTGCCCCGCCCCACTGAGCCAAATGAGCCATCCCAGAATTCCCCCAAGGCCTTGATGACATCATCAATCTCAGCTGCCCTAGCTGCTCTGCGAATTATTAATTTTTATAGATGCACACATATTTAACAGGCCCCAGTTTCTGCTTTAATGCAACAATAGAGGATTGTGTATGACTAATAAAACACAGCCACCAAAATGGTTGCTCATGTAACAATTGTAACAATGTCTGTAGATGTGTGTCACTCCCCTGCATGCCACCACTGATACAACAAAACCTGGATATACACATATCTAAGTGGTCAACAAATTTTTCATAATATATTTATAAATTTTTACACACACAGAAACACACCTCACTAATTCCTCAGTTGTTGTTTTTTTTTTTCTATTTTTGTAAATTCAATACGAGTCAACTTTACTCTAGTACATACTGACTAGGGCAAAGAGCCATATTCCCACCGTAAGTGTAAGTGTCTCTCCTCAATGATGTCGCTCACTGGTTTGTGAACTGCAATTCTGAAGTCTCTGGCTTGTAATTTGTCCGTCAGCCATCTTTTTTTTTTTTTTTTTTTTGTTAAACCAGTAGAAACCATGTGTGGATGAAAAGGTCAAGTGAGGGCTGGATCTGGAGTGCTCTGTACTCTATCCACATGGTGACCTGTCAGGCAGTTTGCCATGTGTGCCACATAAATATACCAGTGTAATGTAGGTATTACATGTTTTCATGTGTGTAATCTGTTAAAGCTCCTCCAAATGTACTGCAGTCATAATATAATTATTTTTCACAAGCTGAGTACTCAATGTCAACTAAGTATGTGGTGTAACCATAACAACCTGGAACTCTCTTTTGCTTCTAGACTCAATGCCTGAAGTATATCCTACCCTCTGCTGTCCCTTTCCCAATATTTTTGCAACAGTATGACAAGATTAAAACAAGTGCCATGCAGTCACATTATGCCGCTGCTGCCTTGTAAGCACAACTGTAAGTCAAGTGTTGCACGCTGATGCAAAGACCTGCTTAAGTAGCCTTATAGCTTTTGTCTGGCTAATGAGTCTCAGTTTTTAATCTGGGTTGAAAAAAAATGAAGCAGTGAATCCTGGTTATGGAGGATTAGGGGGTATAAACCCAGGAAGAACATGGTGGTCCCTCCACCATGGGAGGAGCAGTGAGACTACAATCCCAACTGAGTGCAAACTCAAGTCATTACATCCAGACTGCACAACAGCTGTGCACTCAGGAACACAAGTGACTTCCGATACATAGAGATTTTCAGAGAAAAACTAATTGGTGTAAAGAAATTTTTGTTTTTGCATTGTATATTTTGATATTTCTGTTGAATGCAGAATTTACACCAAATAAAATTTTGACACCAAACAGACCCTGTATGCAAATTTGAAAATCTGCAACAAATTCAAATTAGCTGTCAATTTGCAGCAACTGCTTATTTCTTTCACAGAAAATTTTACAACTTTATAACAAAGTCAAATTTCTTTCCCAGCACTTTGAAAAAAAGATCTGTCGCACTTTGAAAACGTACTATATCTCTATCAATTTTCAAACATGCCATGCAGCAAGTTTCACGCTGAATGTGCAAATTCAGGCCACTGAACTCATTAAGTTTTCAACCAGTTCAACTTCTCCTGACATGTCAACAACAGAACAACCACACTAAACCAACAAAATAAACTCAACTATCCAGTTGATATCAATGAAATGTGAGGCTGACCTGTCAATCACAGCTTACCTGGACTGTTGCTGCCACCACCATGCCTGTGCTCATGGGTGCTCCCAAAGAGGCCTCAACACCCCAAAGTGAACTATATCCAATGTATGTATGACTCTGTGATCAAGCTAAGACACACATGTTCATGATGTGTGTGTGTGTGTGTGTGTGTGTGTGTGTGTGTGTGAGAGAGATAGAGAGAGAGAAAAGGAGCGAGATGGGGAAACGGGAAAGCGGTGCAAGCGCAGGACAGTCTTGCCGACTGTGAGTGGATTAGTGCGTAACCTGCATGAGGTATTAACACACTGTGGCTGACATGCAAACACACAAGCACGCGTGCGCACACACACACACACACACACACACACACACACAGATGCGTGCACACACTGAGGGGCGTGTGCATTCTGAGAAGGGATTATGTAGACAAAAATAGAAGAGTCTTTTCTAATGACCTAGAATCACAATGTTGCAAAAAAAGAGACAATGGAGGGCCGGAGTGTATACAAACACTCACACAAACTGGTAATGTGGAAGTACAACTTGCTGTGCATACCCACACATAGCTCCATTCTCATCACAGCCCCACCTCTGACAGCCAGACATGGGGTCCGTTTTACAAAGCAGGTTTAGTGGAAACTCGGAGTCTGTTAACCCTGAAATGAGGGAAACCCTGAGTTTTCCGTTTCACAAAGGGAGGTAACTCAAACAGGAGAAAGCAGGGTAACTCTAGCCTGTTTCCTAGAGAGAGGTAACTTAAACTCTCGGTCAGTTACCGTAGTAACAGACTCTATGAACCTAACCTGGTCGGGACCAGGTTCTTCTCAATAGACCTCGAGTTTCTCCCTGACTCCGCCCTCTTTCAGCCACACACGGTATTTGATTTCCTCATTCATGCAGCATAATTCCGCCGCCTGTTATTTAAAAAAAAATAAAAAATAATAATAAAAATCAGTCAGTAGACCTATATTAGAAGTCCATTCGGCGACTGTTTTCACTGACATGGCATGTCCTTTTGATAATGATCCCATGGATGAAGGTGCAGCATTGCTGTGCAGATATTTAAATATTCGTCGGGAGATGGTTATCAGACCCTGCATAGGTGTTCTAGCATTTCCAGACACTCATCTTTTTGAGCGGTACCGTTTCACGGCACAGTCCATCATCTACATACACAATCTAATCTGTCCTTACATTTGCAACATTACCAACGGTAGTGATGCTCTCACATCCCAGCAGAAATTGTGTGTTGCGCAGCGTTTTTTTGTACAACGTAGCACTTGAGTAAGGCAGCTGTATGCCATAATCACTTCAGAGATTAAGTCACCATCATCACCACCGCTACCACAGCAGTCAAATAAAGACATAATACACATTTCATTTGGTCTTCTTTATTTCCTACAAATACAAGAGCTAGTTTAGTTAATGTTTCAATAGTTAACATAATTAACCTGTGACTATGCACCCACCTGTCTTGTGCTCCAGTATTTCAATTTCTAGATCTGCCCTCCTAATCTGGCTGTCCAAGTACTGCATTTCTTTGTTGGTTTTTTGGGATTTTTTTCAGCAGGTGGATTTTGTAAATCTCTTACATAAGGAGGACATTAAATTATACAGTTGCACATGAATTCCACAGAATGAACCTCTGATGTTTACTGAACATCCATCTCACTGTGTCAATCTGTGCAGTGGAAGTCAAGGGACCCTCCTGCTGCTGCCCAGCCATGCCCTGTTAAGAAGGATGAGGATGTGTTAATACTTCAGTGTAGGCTAAATGTCACACAATGTTAAGAAATGTGAATGGGAAGAGATCTGTCATTAACATATCAAGATGTTACCTCTATAGGCCTTTCTGGATCCCCCTCTGTAAAGGCAGCAGACACAGTTTCGTTGTGCTCTTCATCCTAGATGAGTGATATGTTTCAGTATACTTAAACTATCATTTGGCAAAATCTTTGGAGTATTGCCTACTTACAGTTACAAGGTCTGTTGTGGCGTGACAAGGCTCCACCAGGCTGATAGAACCATGATCAAAATGAGGTACCCCCATGAGATTATGCCGAGGTCTTACTTGTTTGAACAAAGTTTTTATATTTCATCTTAAACTGCTGCCAACTGCGCCTCTCCCCCATGGGATTCTACCTAAATGAAATAAATTAATAGGCTACCATTCAAGTTTTCCACTGTTCAGAGTAAACAAGAAACTTGTGCTACAAAAAAAATGGACCAGACTCAGTGACTAACTCCCTAAACTTAACAACCTTGCAACCTGCCCTACGTGCCCTAAAGATAACTATAACTAGCCCAGTGAGCAGTGATAACTAACATGTCTTTGGGGTCATCAGGTGGGAACTTCCTTTCACCGGTGTTTCGTCAGTTGGTCCCACGACACCTCCAGGAGGCTAGACAGTGATCACTGGTGTCCCAGAGTCACCCCCCTAATGCCAGCTATCACCGCTCCTCACACCAAGACAACTATCTCAAACAGCACTACCGTCAACTACACCGACCTTTCACCAACTGCACCAGTAAAAGCGAGGTGGGGATACAGACCCTGATTCGGGTAGGGGGTAATGAAAGTATAGAAGGTGCAGGAGGTGGAGGACGAGATACACTAGCAGATTCAGCAAACAAACTCACCTAAACAGTCCTATAATCAGAGAAAGACATAACACAAGCCAAATCAAACCAATACAGGCCGACTCACCTGAACTAACCGCATGGTCTCAAAGAGGCTCACACAGGCCACACACTCCACTTAAATACACTTCCTCTTCCTGGATTTCTTCTTTGCTTCTCCCAATAGTCTGTTTATCCTAAGTGCTCCCCCTGCTGGGCCCCCAGCTACTATTATTTCTTCTAATCCAGATCCACTGACTGGATCTTACTGCCTCATCTGACATTTCCTTCACACAATGTTAAGAATGTGAATGGGAAGAGATCTATCAGTAACATATGAAGATGTTACCTCTATAGGCCTTTCTGGATCCCCCTCTGTAAAGGCAGCAAACACAGTTTCGTCGTGCTCTTCATCCTAGGTGAGTGATATGTTTCAGTATACTTAAACTATCATTTGGCAAAATCTTTGGAGTATTGCCTACTTACAGTTACAAGGTCTATTGTGGTGTGAGGGGGCTCCAACAGGCAGATAGAAACATGATCAAAATTAGGTACCCCCATGAGATTATGCCGAGGTCTTACCTGTTTGAACAAAGTTTTTATATTTCATCTTAAGCTGCTGCCAAGTGCGCCTCTCCCCCATGGGATTCCACCTAAATGAAATAAATTAATAGGCTACCATTCAAGTAGTTTTCCCCTGTAATATAATTGTGATTGCAAAGGACTACATTTAAACTTACGCATTAACTCGAGCAGCAATGTTCTCTCACGCCGTCTACCTCTCTTTTGCAGCTGCAGTGGTGTTGCACATGGTCAAACTCGCCGTATGAGCGCATTAAAATGTCCATTTCTATTGGGGTGAAAATTGAGGCCCTCCTCTTCCTCGTTGCCATGGTGAATTGTTGAATCGGGGCTCCATTGATGCTGTCTTTTTATAGTTGTGGTGCATGCGCTTAACTCCAGGTGAAACTACTCCGAGTTGATCAAACTAACTCAAATCTGCTGTTCTGGAACCAAAAACTCGGACTTTCCAATCTCAGAGCAGATCAACTCAGAGTTCAGGGTTAGATTCAGAGTTAGTTGAACCTGCTTTGTGAAACGGACCCCTGGTGAAACGACAACTTGGACAAAGCAGTTTTCTTTTGTTTGCGGTGACCTCTGGTATTGATATATTTCTCCTTGCTCCAGTGATACACAGGTGTACCTCAGCACTATGTAACATCAGTGCTGGATGTGGAAACAGCTTCAACAAGGCACTTCGCAACATCCCAGGAAACAAGCTCAAAACTTTGCTCCACCTACTGTTCAGTTTCTCTGTAACTTCCATTGGTTTCAAGAAAAAGTAAAAAAAACTTTTGTTTTAAAGAACATATTGGCAGGCATTTTAAATCTCCCTTTCATGGTATTCTTAGGTTTTAATGTTTTTATGCTTTGGTTTGCCATACTGATAAGTGAACCCCGAACGAAGTGTCAGCCATGGTGTTGCCCTTTGGTTTGTGAGCTTCGGTTCGAAGGCCTCCAGTTTGTAATTTGGTTTCTACAGCTTTTTTCAAAGCTGTAGAAACCTTATTTGGATGAGAATGTGGAGCTGAGGAGGAGTGAGTGCTGGATCTGACCTGCTCTGTACTCTATCCTGATTGTGTGATACAGTCTGTCAATCACAAAATAAACATGCCCCAGTTCATCCCCTGCTCTATGATCAATTTTCCTCTAAATGGGACCATCATAGCACGGCAGCATAGTGTTTAGCACTGTTGCCTCACAAAAAGAAGGTTGCGGGGCCTTTCTGTGCAGAGTTTGCATGTGTGGCCCTTATAGGATTTCTATAGACCGGTTAGTAGAGATATCACTGAAGATAGCAAATAAAAAACAAAACACTGACACAAAATAGCACCCCCCCCCCTATTTTAAAAGTACATTTAAGCATTGTACCCCCATTTAAAAACTCAGATCACTTAAAGACCATGATTAACAGTCTGTTCAAGTCAATTAAAACCAGTGTCTGGGTAGTTACAGTAGAATGGGGTGCGCTCGAGCGTAGCATTCAGTGACTGCTTTTCAAGGCACAGAAGAAGTCAGAGGTTAGAGGTTGCCAGTGTCCCGCGAAAATACCGCTGACTGTACTGTACATTTCTACACAGGTACGTACTGTTAGGTGATAAGAATCATCAATAAGTTGTTGAAGATAATATGGTTTGAGGAAAAGGGGGAATATCGATGTATTGGGGCGGGAGTTGTGTGTTGTTCTGAATGAAAGATTAGCGACCAGCGCTAATGTTAGCATGCTAGCTGCTAACGTCCATGCGTAGTCCAATTAATATTATTCTTGTTCGGTGGTAAGTGTCAGTGTTATACTCCTAACAGCCTGTCTGTGAAGTTGTTTCAGCCATTTCTGTTAATTGTCATGTCTGTTCAGTTTTGATATATTTGGTTTTGCTAATGTAAAATGTAAATTTGATGCGTGTTGGGATTTCCTGTTGTACAAAAAAATATCAGATGTTCTTTAACATGGGAAAGTTCAGTGCTCATGACGTAGTGAAAATATGCATTCAGTGACTGTTTTTCAAGACACAGAAGAAGTCAGAGATTAGAGTTGCCAGTGTGCCACGAAAATATCACTGACTGTACTCTACATTTCTACACAGGGCCTTGTTAGAGAACCTGAGTAAATAAATGTAGCACCCATATTCTCCCCGTGCTTGTGTGGGTTTCCTCTGGGTACTCCAGTTTCCACCCACCATCCTCAGACATGCATCTTTAGTTTGATTGGTGCTTCTAAATTACTCTGTCTCTCTCTGTGTGTTGGCCCTGTGATGGACTGGCGACCTGTCCAGGGTGTACCCCACCTTCACCCAATATGAGCTGGGATTGGCTCCAGCACCCCCAAGACTCAGAAACAAATAAGCGGTAGAAGATGAATGAATGAAAGGGACCATCATTAAAAACATGAACATAATTTTGTATTGAAGAAGACTTGAAACTAGAGACTGAGGCCATAATCTAATTAGGAAAATATTTACTGAGCTGATAAATCAAGCAAGAAGTAGGGTCATTTTCCCGTAGACTTCAATACAATCTGCCCTCTGTTTACTGTATAACAATGACTACTCCTAGATTCCACTAATGTTGTGTTGTTTTTATTCTTGCAAAACTTTGCTTCAATAATCTCATATAGAATGTTGTTATATAGACAGAGTCAGGATTTTCATCATGTAGTGAACAGGTTGCTGGCGCTGCTTTGCTTTACTGCGATGAGTGTGGAGAGTAAATTGTCTTCCATATTTCAGGAACAGATTAATGTTCAGCCAACCTGTTTAATCAAAAGCCATGTGCTCTGCACCAGAGGATTTATAGGGTTTATAAAGCTTGTTGCATCATCTGGTTATGGCTGCATCTGGAGTCAAACTTTCTCATCTTTTACCGCTTATCCATTTCCCGGGTCGCAGGGTGGAGCCAAACAGACCAGTAAACACATAAAAACTTTTAATTACAGATATCTGAGTATTTCATATTAGATATATTCTAAATGTAACAGCTATAGTTTGGTTGATTAATGTTTATATACTGTGTATTGACATAATCCATGCTGTATGAAAACATACATGAGAAAAGCTCATCGCCGCACTATGGATGGAACACACTATTTGCTAGGGCTGGGTGATATATCGATTTAAAAAATATATCGATATATTTTTAAATGTGATATGGAATTAGACCGTATCGTATATATCGATATAGTTCAAATTTGCGCTGTGATCCTTGCTCCCAGCAAGCTGCTGACCCGGAGGTCTCTGAACTACTCCCCGCGCCCCCGCCCTTCCTCTTTCATGCACGGGGAGGGGCAGGAACAGACACCCGGCACTCTTCAACAAACATGGAGGAAGCAACAACGTCTGCAGAGCGTGCGGTGGAGGAATTGGTTAATAAAAGAAAAACCAGCGGCTCAGTAATTTGGAGATAGCCCGGATTCAAAGGATGCAATGAGCAACAAAATCACATTATATGTAGGGACTGCCAATTTTTTTCACCGCGCAAGTATGAAGAGTGTGTGAAACTTCGTGCTGCAATCCACAAGTCGAAAAAGCTCCAGCCGCAAAACAAAGCTCACCTTACTAGGGTTTGTCATGTTTTGTTCTTTTGAAATGTTATTTTCATCTGTGGATTTGTTAGAAAGGGGAAGAAAATCTGTAATTTGTTTTTAATAAGCCATTTATAGTTGTCAAACAAGATATTTTTTTATTTACATGTGCACCTTAGGGAGCTTTGATTTCAAAAAGGTACTCCTTGTTATACAGTATTTATGTTTAACATTTTATTGATATTTGAACAGATGAGTATTTATTCATAAACCAGGTGAAGAAACCTGTTTATTATTTATTCATTTTATTTTGCAACTGTTTACTGAAGTAGCCGGTTTCAATAAAACTACTTGTGACGTATTTGGCTCTGACTCTGACTGAACATTTGCTCTGACGTATCGGGATACATATCGTATATCGATATTCAGTCTAAATATATCGCTATATGACTTTTGGTCCATATTGCCCAGCCCTGCTATTTGCCAATTAAAAAAAGTTTCTTCCTAGGGGTACTAAAGTGAAGTAATGCCCTCTGTAGTTTCAATACAGTTCTTAGCTGAACACAGATATGCACAGAAAATTTGACATCTGGCCTATTTGTAAGGGAAAGAAAGCCAAAGAAAATTTTCAGTGGATAACTTGGAGTCATTGTAGTTGAAGGATGCAAAGGTAGGGGGACTTAAAATAAGCCTGATTGATTTACTGAAGTTCAGTGTGACTTTAGTGGTAATCTTATTGTTTGAATCACCCATCCGCACCATGGTGATAGACCAGACCGACAATGGCCCATTTGTCACCTGTAACATCTCAGCATGGGAAAAAAAAAACACCTTGTTTGCTCATGAGAAAAGGAATAGAGAATTTATAAAGGTCTATCTACATCTGGCTTCAATCATCATCTCTTATACCATAAATCAGTGTGGGTGGAAACGTAAAGATGTATCGTGTGCGAGGGCACCAGATGCTAAGCTCACAGCTGCAGATTTTAGAACAGATTGATTATGTAATCGCTGTATGATGCATAACCTACAACCATCAGAAAATGTAATAAACAAGCCACGTCAACAAATTGCTTGAGAACTGTTCTTTTGAAGCCTCCAGTTTGTAATTCGGCTGTCAAACATTTTCATTCAACAATTTTTTTCAAACTGATAGAAAACATCTTTGGAGGAGAGGGTGGAGCTGAGGAGGAGTGAGGGCTGGACCTGACCTGCCATACTCTATTTTGATTGTATGGTATAGTCTCTCAACCCCACAGTGGCACACCTTGATGCAAACCCTGCTTTATTATTCTATTTTATCATGTTGTATTGAAAAAGACTTGAAACTACAGACCATTACCAGGAAAATGCTTACTGAGGAACTAAAACAAGAGAGAAGAACCATTTCCCCATTTCAATACAATTTGACCTTCTTTTTACAACTAGGGGAGTTGCCCCCCTAAAGATCATTAGCTAGAATGTAGGATTAAGGCAATTCAGCGTTGATGTCACTTTACAGACCCAACTTTTCAGTTCAGTCCCTGAAATGACGTCCTGATAATTATGTAATAGATGTATTTTTACACTTAGATACTGTATGTAGCCATAAGAACAAGCTGTCAAGGTTTTCCATCTATTGTTTTGTTTTTGTGAAAAAATGATTGCAAACAATGAACTGAAATGTTGGACTGAAGATCCCTGAAGATCAAGTCACTAAACAACGTAGTCTGTGGTGCATTATCTTTATTATCTGTGGTGCTTTTCTTTTCTTTTTTTTTTTTTTTTTAATTACCTTGATAAGTAATAACAGGACGAGGTTCACAGTTAGGGGTTAAGAGATTAATAGACTGCAAAGAAAGAATGCTTTTACAAAATATGAAGTATCTTTTTTTTTTTATTATAACAATAATACCTCTAACACAACACCACCAACCTATTCCTGCTGCACACTTCCCCCAGCAGTGTGCTCTATAGGATTAATGTAGTGTGGAGTGTGTCTCAGCAGGTGCCACCACAGCCAAGGCACCCTCACTTGTACTCAATCAAAATAAATATATGTAACACATTCAACTCTATTATATTGGTAGAAACTACCAAGTCTACACAGGTTGTCACAGGATGTCCGCAGTGGAAGGCTGCTGTAAGCTTGGGCATGAATAAATGCATAGTGATACAAAAAGTTTTTCTCACATACATTGTATGCAATGCATATACAAAAACAGACAACACAAAACATACAAAGGTGATGCTCAGGTACATTTATACATACAAATACACATGTATCCTGGATGAAGTATTGAATAATGGATAGAGGCCAAAGGAGGAGGTGGGGAAAGGGATAAAAGGGGGTAGGATGGTGATTATTCACCACAGCCTCAGGACACTAGATATGGGGGTGGGGGCTTCTGGTGAGGATGTAGAGCAGAGAAACACAGACTTATTACACATCACAAGAACATATTTCCATATTCCGTATTGGGGGTTGGATTACCAAACATTCACACAAACCATCTTCTGGATTGTGTTGAGGCAGCAATGAAATAGTAAAAACCGCCTGCCTGTTTCAGTCAGTGGTACTGATCGTAGGTGAAGGATGCAAAGGTAAATACCCCGTGTTTGATCAGACATGGGGGGTTGAAAGTGACTTGATGGGGATTCAGGGAGCGGAAAAAGAAACTAAAAGTGAGATTACATGATGTGCATCCAATTCTCATTGGCTATTATCTGTAAACCAACTGTGAATTGCTACACTGTGGCAGAATGAAAACTTGATTAAATAGTTCTTATAACACATAGATAGATATAAATAGATGCTGGCTTTGAATGGTTACCTCTGTTGCTGCAACCAGCCACTGGACTGAACAGAATTGGCGACAGCCACACACAACTCATGAATACGGTTTTGGTAGCACATCAGTTTCTAGAGTTATTATTGTGACTTTGTGGGGGAAATTATTCCAATCGATCCCAATAAAACAGCCAATCAATCTTCAAATTCTGAAGTCATCTTTAAACTGTTTGACCATGTAACAATAGGGCCTGTGTCTGTTTTGTGATATTGTGCGTTTCTCATCTTAGTAACCCTAAATGTGTTCCTGGAAAGACCAACCATATTGGGGGGTTTTGGGTATATTGGCAGAGTCACAACCAACTCAATATGGACACAACGCTGCACAGGTGTGTAGCTAAGATCAAATGAAGGCTGCATTCAGATGTTGGTGTGAACTATAAAAGCTTGAAAGTCATGTGATACTGTAGTAGTAATAACTGAGTTTTCATTTGTTGAAAACTCAACATGGAAACTGGATAGAGAAGGCTGCAGCCACACCTAGGTCATTCATATAGATTTCTTATTTTGCTTATTCTAATTGTTCTTTGAAATCAATCATATCCCATCACACACTTAGAATCTGAATCTGGGTGCAAAGCCTCAATCTAGAAATCATTTGGATTGGAAGTTAGAACTAGTGTAACATTCACCCATGAAAAACCATAGAAGACACTGGTTTAAGTCTAAATCAGGTGGTTAATGTGGAAAGTAAACCCTACCTCCAACTGACTGTCTCAGTCAGACCAATAGACTGTCTGTAACCTCGGGTGTTGGGACAAACCCCTCACCAGAGCTCTTACCCTCTATTGTATTTGATAAAATTCTAATCTGATTCTTTCATGTGAAACTGACACTGACCAAAACATCAACAAATATCTCCAAAACACAGAGGACAGCGCGCCTTTGTCCTTCTTTCCTCCCCGTCACTTCTGAGAAGCTGGAAGGAGCTGGATGAATGCGAGGTGCATTGGAAGGTCTTGTGTAACAAGGCCATCTTTCTGTGCTGATGAATAGACTGGCCTTTTTGCCTTTTACTCCTGCTGCTCAGAGAGCTGTCATGTCTCCAGTGCTGCTTTCACATGTATGACAGCCCTTGTCATTTGAAAATTGGCCCCAATTCATCCTGGGCCAGGCACTTCCCATGACTTTCACCCTGTGACACGCACAAAAATCCTGGAATGTGAACCAAACACTCAACAGTTTCGAACACATGTAAACAACTGTAACCTAATATCTGATAGAACTGACGCCCAGTTTTACAAAGAGTGTGCCTATTTGTAAGAAACCATTGTGTTACTTACAAGTCAGCCCTTTACACTCTTTTCCAATTGCCCTTCTTTTGCAAAACAGTCTCTATCTTAAACCAATGCAAAGAGTTTAATGTATACAAGACAGGCAGTGTTCCCCATGGCACTGACTGAGGTCCTCCTCCTGTTAAGTAAGCCATTACCTTCACACCATCTACATGTTCAGGGCCACAGTGGACCCTAAAGACCAGGAGGACTGTCTTATTGTGAGAGACCTGTCCCTGAAGTGGGGTAAGAAGAGGACCTATTGACTGGGAATTTACCTTTGGCATCAAATTGTGTGACCGAACAGCAGATATATGAATATTATATACGCCAAGAGCCGGCTCTTGGCATAGGCCTAGGGCGCCACCTGTTGGAGGCTGCGCTGCTGCAAGCCCTCCAATTACAAAAAATAATAGTAAAAATTGACAGCCCCTACTGGTGCCCTTTCCTCATGCTCGTTTTTGAAAATAATGAACAAATACAGAAAAAATAAACAGCAACACTCCCCTCCCTGAACCTGTCCTGCATTGTGCACTGTGGAAGAGGGGAATCTTTTCTAACATTAAAAGATGCTGTTTAACATTTCATTTGTACTAGCTAGAGGGTAGCTAAGTTGAAATAAAGCAAAAGTTCCCTAATAATGCTTCTGTAGATATTGTAACTACTGTGTAACCGTAGAATTGTAGTGCAACCTCTTTTATTTTAGTAATGCATAATCACAACTAGATAATAATTTATATTATGTTGAACACATTAAGTTCACCATCTTGTTTTTGTGTTTTTGAGACCATAACAACCCTACTTGGAGGAGTGAGGGCTGAATCTAACCTGCTCTCTACTCTATCCTAATTCGGTGGTACAGCCTGTCAATCACACTGTAGCCACGTCCTTAAATCAGTGAGAAGTAGGACCAGTTTCCCATAGATTTCAATACAATTTGAATCGTTTTACAACCAATGGAGTAGCCCCCAGATAGCCATTAGATAGAATGCAGGTTTAAGGCATTTTTAAGTATTGGCCAATGGACAGTTTTTGTTAACTGCTGTGCATTGTGCTGTGGAAATTCTCGTCTCAACACCAACATGACAAAGTCTGCCGTTAAAAACATGGTGGAACACCACCAGGATTTACCCTTTTTTTTTTTTAACAATAAACAAGAATAAACAAACGGATCATGTCACACTGCTGTTTTATCACATTACACAGCAAGATGTTTTTTTAATCCAAAGAGTTACAATGTACATTTTCCTCCAAAGCAACAAATAGAGCAGGATATCCTTTCTCTGTCTCTCTGTGACTGTTCATGGGTGAGAATAATAATGAGTTGCACATATATACTTGTGTGTGTGTGTGTGTAGCGTACACTGAAGCTGTGCCAATGGTATTAGTAAGAAATAAAAGGTGATGGTGGTAGTGAGGCACAGTGAATGGACCCTGCTACAGAGCTGAGCTAACTGGATTAGGCCAACCACTGTGGGCTAGACTGTCATTAAGGCATCATGGCTTCATGCCTGCAAATACACAGATGGGCTGTGAGGAAGGCAGGGGGAGGGGGAAAAGCAAAAGTGTACAGAAGGGTGTTTAAAAAAAAACGAAGCAGAAAGATGAAGATGAGGAGCTGGAGATGTGTGTGTAAGGCTGATGGATTAATCAAAAGATTAGAAGAAAAAAACTGCAAAAACAAACAAAAAAAAAAAAAAGACAAACCAAAGTAAACCCAAATGTTGCCACCACTTCAGGGCCAGGCATTCATAAAAACATCACATGTTGCACATTGTTCTTACAAAATGCATTTTACAAGGCAAAAGATGTATAGCTGCATTACCTGATTATTTATGCTGCACAGAAAAGTATATAGGTGCATATGGATCCAGTTTTCACATAGGTTTATCCTTTTTCTTGTTTCCTCTTACTGTGTCTTCTGGTTTCAAATAATCAAGATAGCTGACAGACCAATAACAAACTTGAAGCTTGAAATCAGCACCTCACAAACCAATGAATGACGTCACTTGGGGTTGCCATCTCATTGGAGCAGACCTATATGTACAAACAATGTTCATTTTGAGCTCCACAACACACCTTTACAGTGTTGCGTCTGTGTTTTCGAGGTTGTGAATTTGCTGAATTTGCTTCTGGCGTCTCTGTTGGTTATCTCACTACTCTCAGCCTACAACTTTATATGTAGTGGCTGAGGCTTTAGCAGATAAAGGGACACAACCACAGGTAGATGAATACACCTGCCAAGACACACAAGTAAAAAGGAACTAAAGCAGCACACAGACAGATTGAAGTTTCTGATTCAACTCAAAACATTGCAGATAACAGCAGAAAATAAAAAGCAACTGGGACCAGAATACTATCCAAACAGAACAAATCAGAGTGGCTCTCTAAGGCCCTGTGACTATATCTTCCCAGGCCTTAAATCCAATAGAAAAACTGAATCTCACACAAAAGCAAATCTCAACAAATCCCAAGTGCACCGTACGGGCCCCACGGAAAGGTCAATCTTCAATCAGGAAGTCGGGGGGTGGTGAGCTGCTGCAGAGGCCAGAGCCACAAAATGAAAATCTTTTGATGCAGGGTTGAGGGGGGTGTGTGGTCTCCATGCCTGCGGTCTATTGTAAGACTGAGGTCAAACACTCACATTCACAAGCACGGTCAGACGGTGATTTGGTGGGAATGGTTACATCAGCTCTGTAGCACAAAGGGCGGCTGGGTAACAGCCTCTTAACTCCCTTTGATTCTGCTCCTGGGTATCTTTATTCATGGATTTGTATCAATTCAGGCTTTGAGCTGGTTTTTTAGCAATCTAGACATGCTGCACTATAGTGTCTCAGTTTCCCAACTGTAGTCACCTGTGTGTACTGTAATCACAGAAAAGGAGGTGAGGTGAAGTGTGGCATGGCAGGGAGTGCAGAACATATGTTTGTTGTCTTGTGTCTTTGTATTTCAAATTGTCTTGTATTTACAACAAAACCAAATGCTGTCTTGGGATGAATAAAGTTGAAACTGAGCTGAACTGAACTGACCTGAACTGATTTGAAACGACAGGGCTCTCTACACAGCCCTGAGGATCATATTTCAGACATGTTACATGAAACTGTAAAAAATTGCTGAACAGCATCGGGGTCATTTGCAAGATCATCAACAATGTCAGGCAAACTGAGACATCGTTTGGTGAGATGTCATAAAATAAGGGAAATGAACCCCCCCCCACCCCAGTGGCACAGGAGCTGACCAGTGTCTTTCACAGTAACCCAGTATTCCCAGTAACATTCAATACCCAATGGACTTACACTACCAGTCAAAAGTTTGGACACACTTTCTCATTCAAATGAATAGGAAAGTGTGTCCAAACTTTTGACTGGTAGTGTATACCATTTTAGGTCTGTCCAAAGGACCCAGATCAGCGGGTACCCTTGTTCCTGTCCAGGCCCCCATTGTCAGAGGGCACTGACCTTATTGACCCCATCACTAATCCATCTTTGCCTAAACAAGGCAAGTAGAGGAAGATAAAAATGTTCCCTTATGTGACTTCTACGTATGTTCATGTGGCTGAAATGTTGCCAGTCTCAGCAAAGTGAGAGAGTTTAGAATGAGCAAGAGATGATCGCTCTGCTTAAGCAGTTGGTTTCCTTATCCCAAAATTGTTTAGAACTCAAAAGACGAGCGCAAGTTGATTCACCTATCTGTCAGAAATGATTCAGTCTTAAGTCAGTAGATGACAGGTCAAGTCTTAAAGTTTGAGAGAAGTTTTGAGAGCGCTATATCCAAATCAATCCTAAAACCATTAAAAAAGTGAAAATCTATGTCTAAAGTCATGTCTTAGGTCATCTGAGAAAATCCCAGGTAAGAGCAGGTCTATCTTTAATGAGATCATGTTGAAGCCTTTTAGTAAGCCTAAATCTTGCAAGAGGCCCAAGTCAAATTAGCAGATGTGTCAATCAAATCTCAAGAATTACAATTCATGTCATTTGAGGAAAATACAGGTCAAGACCCGTGTGAGGCGGCAGGGTTGAGGATCAACACCTCTGAATATGAGGCCATGGTTCTCAGTAGGAAACCAATGGATTGCATACTTCATGCAAGCCTACTCCAAGTGAAGGGGTTCAAGTATTTCAGGGTCTTGTTCACGGGTGAGGGAACTCTGGAGCCTGAGATCGACCAGAGAATCAGGGCAACTGGTGCAATGCTGCATTCACTGTACTGCACTGCTGTTGAAAAGGGAGCTGAGCCAGAATGCATAGTTCTCGATCTACCGGTCAAGCTTCGATCTTACCCATATGGTGATAACCAAAAGAACAAGATCGCGGATTGTGTGGAAAGGAGCCAGTTGAGGTGGTTCGGGCATCTGATTAGGATGCCAGCAGGGCGTCTCCCTAGGGAGGTTCTCCTGGCATGTCCAAAAGGGAGGAGACCTCAGGGCACACCCAGGAGCAGGTGGAGAGATAATATCTCCTCACTGGCCTGGGAGCACCTCAGGATCCCCCAGTCAGAGTTAGTGGAGGTTTCTGGAGAATGGGAAATCTGGGGCTCCTCGCTAAACCTGTTACCCCCTGACCCGACTTCAGATAAGTGGTTGAAGATGAATGGATGGATACAGGTCAAGCCTTAAGTTCTTTTGTTGTTGGCCTTATTGTCCAAGATGTTTTCAGATTAAATCTTGGCGCTTGTATATTTTTCCTTCATTTTCTCAGGCAAATTATATAATTATATATCTAGCTTAAGTCTTAACTCTGTATTCATGCTTTGTCCCTTCTGTTAAGGTGTAAGGGAGCTGATATTTTATTAGGAGGTGACTGTCAACATTATGTCAAGCAGAAATAAATCTTAATAGCTGCAGAGCCCAAATGACATTTGTAATAGGTTGGATTGTGGAGTATTCAAAGCCACTTTTCATCTGTTGTGAAATGAAACCAGGCTATTTAACTAGTAATTGGGTTTGCAAACCACTGTGAAGAGCACTAAGCCAACATATTGTGAACAAGGTCTATGTTTAGGTCAACCTCAAAATAAATGCTCTCCAGCATTCAGCTTGTTGTTATTTATTTTTCTTCCCCCATCTAGGCATGATGAACACTTACAGCCTCCTCAAAGGGATGGCTCAGACTATAGTGTGTCAAATACTGACATGAAGCCTATCTGTCTCCTTCTTCTATTCTCCTTCTCCTTCACCCTTGGCTGAGCTGACAGCCTTGCCCCAACCTCCAATCCATACATCTTCCCCCTTATTCCTAACATATGCATCGCACCAAAATCACTTCCAGTACAGTCAATCAGCTCAACCAACCACACCCATGGATCAAACAAGTTTTTTTCCTGCTTTAATTGCTTTTCCTGTCAGTTGGCTCTTTTGATCCCTTTTATTTTACCCCATGCCATTCACACCACACAACAAATTCTTGCAAATACACAACACTAACACCGCTCTTTCTGCACACAACCATGAGCATAACAATGTCTCAAAGCTGTAGTTGCCATTAGTGCTTGGATTAAAGCTCTTTAGGCTTTACATTAACACACAATTCAGCCATCAGGAAGTGGAAGTTGTTGACTTTGGTTGCTTCCTCTGACATAACAGCACGTACAAAAAAAAAAACTACTAATACAAAACAATGAATTGTAATGCAAATTTAAGATGATGCCAACACAATTTAGCGCAAATGAAAAGAAATTGTGTCACAAATTAACACCTAAGGAGAGACATTGCCATGATGTCTTTCAAAGCATTCCATTCTATCTATCTACCTGGTCAGGTGGGAATGGATGCTTTTCCTCTGACATTCCATTTCAAAATAAATTAACTGGTTTGACAACAGGTCTCAAAGTGCATAGACATAAACTCTATACACACATTCTATCCAATGTCCTTCTGGAGGCCACTTCACTGCTTTTAAAAGGAAGTCAGATTGCATTGAAATCTATGTGAAAAGGGCCCTCTTTCTTACTTGATTTATTATTTTATCTAATGAGTTTATGGTCTCAAGTCTTCTTCAATACAACAATACCACCCAACTTAAAGGATCTGTATCTGTACAGGAAACAGTGACCTGTTGAAAAAAGTAGAGAGCAGGTCAGATCGACTCCTTAGTCCTCCTCAGCCCCATCTTCTCCTCTGAATATGTTTTTTACAATTAATGACATCCCAATATTTACATCAACAGTGAACACAACCCTGCATTAACTGACAAATCCTCCCCAAAAACCTAAACTGATTAAATCTACCCACACAGCAAAATCACTGGAGTCAAAATCCTAGTGTTAGGCCATTTTAGAGTGAAGTGTTGAGGTTGTGGTGGTGATTCTGATACAATGAACTCCGTGCTAGTGAGAAAACATATCCATGTGGATGTAATTTTACAGAGTTAACGGTATCCAACACCTGCGGGTGTTTTCAAATCCGGGCACTTGGCGAGGCACACTTCCATTAGAAATCTGAACGACAGCCATTTTCTTTTCCCCGCAATGAGAAGATACCACGCAAGTGAGGGGTGAGTATCATGCCGATATAGCTCACTGTTTGATTGATGTTTTGCACAAAATGTGTTTGTGTTGGCTCGATATTTCAAATACAGGAAGGTGGCGATATTATTGTTGTCTTACAAACGAATTACCGCCGGCGTACATGCAGGCTAAGCAGAAATGCAACTGTCACTTATGTTTCATGCTAACATTAGCGCTTGGTTAGTCTTTGGACACGGTAAATAAACGGTAACATAAATTAGTTTAACTCTGAAGCTGTTTCAGTTGAGTTAAAATGGTTTCCACCGTTAAAAGAACAACGCGGGCGTCTGGAGTCATTAGCAAACAGTGACAGCATAAAAACCGGCCGGGCTGGAGGTTAGCCCGTCGGTTAAACGAAAAAAATTGTTCTGATTCAATTTTCTACAATTTCTATGATAATTTATGTCTTTTAATTCAAATTTTAAGATAACACTGACGCACATGTTACTCTTTTGCTTATGCAATCAGCGTTGTCTATTTTGATTTGTAGCACAAGCAATCAATACGACCATAAGAGCCCCAACAATGTTCTCAGCCTTCAGGTAAGGGAAGTTGGAGTGAAAATCTAAGGTTAAAAATTTCTACAATGTTCATGTAAAAGCATAAATTAGATTAATATCCCTCAAGATAAGCTAGAAGTGGGTTTGGTAGCCAAAAGTTGTACTCAAGTAAGAGTATGATTTAATTCTCAATAGTTTTGAAATGAAAGAATTTATACTACACACAAGTTTTTTTTTTCTTTCTATAGACTGGGACAGTGACATGGCATCTCTTGTTACTCCTGCATACCTGCCACTTCAGCCCTCTACAAATAGAAGACAAAAGATCAGTGCAGCTCAGGCCATCAGTCATTTTCCTTGTTTATGGAAAATAAATATTTTTGATAGTCATTTTTGAAGTGATTATTTCATGTACATTTTAACTGTTAATACCAGTGGTCCATATATGCTGTATCAGCAGCACAGTAAATACTAGGTAAGTATACATTTTACATCAGTGTTACTGGTCATAACATCATAGTGTTGAATAGGGATCGACCGGTTATCGGTCGGGCCGATTATCGGCGCCAATATTCGGTATTTTGACGCATATCGGCATCGGCCTTTTTTTTTTAATCCAACGGCCGATAAGAGATCAATTTAAAACTGTCTTACTTTGGCTCTGATACAGCCGCGCATCTCTGTCTGCTGTCACTACTCTGTCTCCAGTATTGTCCCACCCACAGCACCATCTGATTGGTTACACGCAGATCCACGGCACAGGTAACAGCCAATCAGCAGTGAAAGCTGTGCATGCACAGTGCTCACACACACGGTAGAGAGGAGAAAAAGTTTTGCCGAATGGAGAAGGTCCGGAGAGCAGATATATGTTTCGAACATGAATGTATAAAGAGAACTGGATACAGCGTCGGAGGCGGGGCCCGTTCATTCCTACGGACGTTGCTCAGTGGCACATGATGCCAAAAAAGTTCTTTTTCCAGGTGTCAGGGCGGAAAATTATTTAAATTTTCAGTTAACTTTATAAGAGCTGCTGCTGACCCTGGGAACACCCTGCACTTTTTTTTTTGTTTGAACTCAAAACAAAGATAAGTGAAAGATTAACATTTCAGTTATATTGAAATTTTAGAAAACTTTATTTACTGTAGAAAACTTTAGGGAGGTATTTATTTGTTTAAGTTTTCAATTAACTTTATAAGACATGCTGCTGAGCCTGGGAGCTCCCTGCACTTTTTGTTGGAATTTTAAAACAAAGATGTATATTGTCTAAAATTAAAAAAAAAAAGAAAAACCTTTAACATGTTGCAAATCTGATAAGCTGTTTAATAAACATATGCTTAAAGGCATTTAAACGAAGTTAAGTGTTGGAGTTTGTATTATTCAGAATTTTGATGCCGATATTTTCCCTTTTACTGCAAATTATTATCGGCTCCAAATATCTGTTATCAACCTCCTTGACTACTAATAATCAGTATCAGAATCGGAATCGGCCCTGAAAAAACCACATCGGTCTGTCACTAGTGTTGATTAAAAGTAAACTGGTGTTAATATTTTACACTTGGTTTGTGAAGTAACACTGCCACAGTGCCAACAAATCAAAATG
The DNA here is from genome assembly GCA_034769265.1 of Remorina albescens. NCBI lineage: Eukaryota > Metazoa > Chordata > Actinopteri > Carangiformes > Echeneidae > Remorina > Remorina albescens. The sequence goes on along the minus strand of CM068495.1, from coordinate 3,326,126 downwards.
TATCTACATTTGTGTCACAATTTTACACTATTAGAGTTTGAAGTAACACTGTTGTAGTGTTAATTAATGTAAATTTATACATATTTGTGCCAAAATGTTACACAGTTAGAGTTTAAAATAACACTATTGTAGTGTTAGTAAATATAAAATTATCCATATTGGTGTCAATATTTTACACCATCAGAGTTTAAGTAACACCGTGAAAGTAATCTCAACACTATTGAAAGTGTTAATTTCACTCTGAACCAGTGGTTCCCATATAAACACTGGGTCAGTGTTAATTTTAACTCTGAGGGAGTTAAATTAGCGATTTCAAATTTGCTGTGCAGGAAATAGTATGTTAGTAAAGTATTTTAAAGCAATGTTGGAACCTGTCCAGTAATTCTGCCCATCTTCTAGTAAATTAGAGATTAGAGGAAGATTTAGAGTGACGGAGATAAACAGTAGTAAGGCAAGAAACACAACAGGATTATTTGTCTGTGAATTTGTGCATTTTGGGAGACTTATGGAGAAAGCTCATATTTAGTTTCAGGCATCCGTCTTAACCTTCAGATTTCGTTGGATGGAGCTGAGCTAATGCTAAAATACCCATAAAATCTGCTCTGTTACTGCTGTATGAAGAGTATATTAGACTATATGACATGTAGTCAGGCCTGACAGATAAATAAACACCAAACAGACCTGTCTCCAGGAAAAGGTTACATAATATGTTCTTAATCAAGCTTGGTCAATATGGAGGATGGGAAGGGACAGAATGAAATATATAAATAAATATTTAAATCATTAGTTAAATATCAGTGTCATCAATTCATTAAAATATCAGTTCATTTAATGTATATATATATATATATAATTATTTCACTATTTAATTAATTATGTCATGGTCATGTGTTGCAGTGCTTCATGAATTAATTTTATCTGTCAAACTCACCCATCAAAGTCAGTGGGCAGAAAGCAATCGAGTCTAATCGATTGCTTTGGACTGAAGCCAGCAAGTCTTTCAAAACATTGCGGCTATGCGGGATGTGCTTCAACTTTCTTGGGAATTGGTGATAGACATTTAAGACCTTGCAGAGTATGTGGAAGCGGGACCTGCTGACCCAGAGCAATTAGCGTGTAAAGTAGAGGAATTTATTGAAGTTGTTGGCGTTATTTCTGCACTTTCCGACCAAGATGTTGACCGCAAATTTAGAAGAAGTACTCCACCACTTCAGAGACAACAACACACACAAGGACCGGGACGTTTGGCATTTAACATAACGACTGCAGTTCTGGAGCACCTAGTTCTTTCTGGTACACCAGCTTGTCAAGTTGCAGCAATGTTTGGACTGTCAACGAAGACTATCAGGAGGCGCATGCACCAAAGCGGTCTAAGGTATTTCAACTAAATTCATTAGTTTTCAGTTTATGAATTGATGGTCTCCTCCGGATATGACTAATCTAACATTACTTAAATAATTTCTGTGCAACTCCTAGTATTTTGTTGTGGTAATTAGAAATTGATGCCTTTTGGATACTAATTGAGATAACCAATTACTGGTTTGCTGACATACAAATACATCATGACAAATAGCTTCACCAATTTTTCATTTGCATAGAATAATAGCTAACAGTCTATTACAGACATGTCTCAGCTGTAGCCACTTGACTTTCATGCAAACCTGGCTGATTCTAGGTTTCATGGGAAATTGTGGTCATGAAAAAGGGAATATACTGATCAAGCTTCGAACTCATTTGGACAGTAAAATCAAAGATATTGTGTTTTTTTTTTATTTCACATTAAATTGATCCAAGTGACATCACTTGAGGACTTTTAGGCTTTATTGAGGCTTTATACTGTTTTATATATGAATGGTAATTAAAATTCAAATGCAAGCATAGTATAGGCCAGACTACACCCAGAGCAGGTCAGGCACCTCCAATCCCATTCTGATCACAGGCCGTATACACCTTCAACAGCATTTTCTAGTCCATATCAGGATAAGTGTCCGCATGGAAAGCACATTTTAATACTAGATGAGTATGGGATGCCAACAATTGTGATGAAGTCAGTTAACACTCCAAATAAGGTGTATATAATTTCATTGAGTGCATTTCAACATATATCAACCACAAAGGGTGTGAATTAAATCCGCCACACAGGCAGATTGAGTAGTAGTGTCTTTTAAATTTCCTCTCATGTCAAAAGTGTGCCTGATGATAGGATGTAGGTCATAGCTGCCATGGAAATTGAAACCAGTAGAGTAGAAAAGGGTGACACGTGGCTGTGTGAAATATGGCTGACAAGGGGAGGAATATAAAAGCAAATCCAATTTTGTATTTAGGTATTCCCTCTTGGGGCAGCATGGCGGCGTAGCGGTTAGTGCTGTTGCCCCACAATAACAAGGTTGTGGTTTCGTTCCCGGCCTGGGGCCTTTCTGTCCAGGGTTTGCATCTTCTCCCTGTGTCTGTGTGGGTTTCCTCCGGGTACTCCGGTTTCCTCCCACCGTCCAAAGACATGCATGTGTACATTAACTGGTGACTCTAAATTTTCTGTAGGTCTGAGTGTGAGCGTGAGTGGTTGTTCATCTCTGTTTGTTTTTGTGTGTTGGCCCTGTGATGGACTGATGACCTGTCCAGAGTGTACCCCACCTCTCGCCCGAAACGCTGGCTGGAATTGGCTCCAGCACCCCCGCGACCCAGAAACGGAAAAGCAGTAGAAGATGGATGGATGGATGGTATTCCCTCTTTGGGAAAGACTAAAATATTACACTTGTCTATATATTCGTGGCTTTGGAGTGCTGTATTACTGTCATGTTTTTTTGTAGAATATTTTAAGTTAACAGCTAAGTTCACGATACTTCTTGAGAGCAAAGTTCTTTTCTGCAAAATAAAACCTGAGCTGGGACTGAGTCCAAACCCAAGACCCCTTTGGCCTGGTTTAACAACTTGCATCATCTGAACCAGATTGGCTCCATTGATCCAACTCCAGAGGAGCTGCTAATGGATAGATCTTCTCATCAATAAATAATCCCTGGCCATCCATAAGCGAGATGGGAGACGCCTGCTTGGTGTCGGGCTGGGTAGTCAAACCAGACCTTCATTCCACCTGTCACTCCTCATCAGTGCGCTGCTAATGCCGGCTCAAGGCTCAGTGACTGACTGGGTCTGGCAGTTCATCGGGGAAATGGTCAGTTTGGATAAATTCAATTTCTCTTGATTTCGAATTCCATTAGAAAAAACTGTAGTGTGGCATCAGGGTAAGCAAGGAAAGAAACATCAACAGCAATTAGTACAATACTGAGGATGAAGTTATATCCCTCCTTTTATCTGAACGGAAGCATTTTTCCCCATAAAGGCCTTTTGCCCCATAAAGACAGGGTACCACACACTCACAGAAGCAACCTGGTATATGCAGTGCAGTACAACCCTAAACAATTTCAGCTGTCTACTTACACCTAAAGGAAAAGGCACACTATTTGAAGACAGCAATGTTAAAATCCTGGACAGAGATGACAGATGGTTTGAAAGAGGAGTAAAAGAAGCCATCTATGTAAAAGTGGAGAAACCTTCTCTAAACAGGGGAGGGGGTCTGCGGCCACCTATCACCCATCTACAATGCTGCCCTGTCAACCTTACCCAGGAGAATTAACAACTCAGCCTCCAGCAATGGCTGCCCAAAACTGACCTCATGTGACTCCAACGACCACAACAACTGTCGTTCACCAGTGGGCCCATAAGACTCCTAACGATGGCTGTTCACTGGAGGCATGACTAACAATGGTCAGTGAAACTCCATTAATGGACTATTGTCACAAAGAGCTTTGTGAACAGTCCCACAGAGGTTAAATACCTGGGTACAACTCCACTGTTTTGTCAGACTAGTGAGGACTAGTCAGACCGATGTATTACTAACTGTATATTGTGTAATAACACGGTTCAACAGTTCAAGAGTTCAAAAACTGTTCCAAAGGCCAGAGGTCTGATAGAAAGATGAAGACCAGAAAATATTCAAACAACAGTGTGCACTTAGTGCTGACATTAGCTGTTTTTCTGTGGGTATTTCTTATAGAAGCTTTGTAGATTTTTTCCAAGCTGTTTGAAATGTTGTTAAAATATTTAACCAATCCAAATTGAATAAAACACTAACAAAACATTTTTTTTATGATCATATTGGCTGTTTCAGAAGGCACTGGCAAAATAAACAGCAAAAATTTGACACAACATAAGATTTTTGCCTTGAAGTTAGGATTAGCAACACAGTAGTACATGAGGATTAAGATTCTTTAAAAAACTAAGAGTGAAAATATTCTGGAGAAATATTTTCAGTAGTAATGATGCCAGCAGAATTTTAATCCCGGAAACACGGGAGCCAAAAGACTTCTGGTGTCAATATGAATGTGTAGAAGCAAAGTAGGGCTTTCTGGCACCACTTCATGGAAAACGGCTGAAGATACTACTCCTGTCAGTTCTCTTGTTTTCACCATCACTACCACTTTTCCTGTTAACTTGCTAAGCAACGTGAGACAACCCTTGGTCTAAAGCCACATGACCATGTTCCTAAATCCTGAAAGGAACTACCTGTTTAACGACTCAGACAGTTTGTTGCAGCTCTTTTTCAGAGAGGATAAATCAGTGCAAACTGCATGTTGCACCAGTTGTTTTTTTTTTTTTTTTTATATATGTCCATCAATGTAATCTGCTCTGAGATCAGATGTAAGGGTAGACATCACTTCCACTGTATGGTTCTAATTGATGTCTATATATAGCTTTAAGTAGTCAGGCATTGCAGGCAGAATGGCGGCACTGTTGCCTCAAAGCAAGAAGGTCGTAGGTGCCATTCCCGACATGCATGTTTGGGTTAATTGGTGACTCTTAATTGTCTGCAGCTCTGTCTGTGAGTGTGAGTGGTTGTTTGTCTCTGTGATGGACTGGCGACCTGTCCAGGGTGCAGCCCACCCCCAATGTGAGCCGGGACTGGCTCCAGCACCCCCCACTGAATGGGAATGGATTAGCAGAAGATGAATGAATTAATGAATAGTCAGGCATTGCTGGGATTGATGCAACTGAGCTGAATATTTGAACCGCTCAAAATGATTAAACACTTGAGGAAAGTCAAGTTGCCTGTTTTTGGGCATCAAAAATCCCTCAATGGTCTTACATTTAACCAGCTTGCAGCTTTCTTGATAGCATCAACTAAACAACTTCACACTTCCTGAGCAATACACCCGACAGTGTGTTCAGTCCGTCTTTGGTTGGCTGTGGCTCCATCAATGTACAGGTGACAGCACAGGAATTGCTGTTACAGTTGAGTTCCACAATCCTTAAATCCCCGGCATATGTACGCTGACGTTTTTTCATCAAGTAACAGTAAGGTTTGAAGTTTTCTTGAAAATCACGCATCCAAAAAACAACAGACTGACAGAGATTCCTCCATTTGTAGATATGTAGAAAGTAGAAACTGGACTGATTCACATAAATGAACAGGGTTTAAAATCCCTCAACTCTCTGTCTGATGAAACAAAACACCAGCATATCTTTTCGAAAGTGTCCTCATCCTCCAGGAGAGAAAGCCAAAAACCTAAAACCCTCCTGCGCTCATCAGAAAATTAAACCTGCCTCTTCACAGTTCCTCACCTTGAAGGAGATTATACAGTGCATGAGCATGGTGTGTATGTTACTGTCAGGCTGTGCTTCAACCCCTTTGGATCAGTCGGGGGGGGGGCAGTTTTAATTGAGGCAGTGGCAGATTAAAGCACTTAGGGCTTTCATGAAAGAGCCAAGAACACACTGTATTAAACTAAGGCTTTCTATCAGCTGAAAACATCAACTCACTTTGAGTCAGTTGCCCTGCACATAGCAAAGATCAGCTCCCATAGGTTGCAAAAAGGGCGTGTATGTGTTTCAGTGCTCCAGTGTACCTATCTAAGCATGGGGGGGAGGGAGCAAATCAATAATTCATTCATTGATTCTGAATGCCCCCCTGCTGCCAAATGCTTTGCTTCTGCTTCCACCAACAATTTATTTCCATAAATCCAGCAATACTGACTTGAACCGCTGCCTTCTTCTGAGTCATTTTTTATACACAACAGTAAAGTGTAAAGCACATTTCTGAGCACCAGCATCTACTACCAGCAGAGGTGCTGTGCTTATCAATGACATTCTTTGACTGTCTGACCACTCAATAAAGGAGGCACCTAATTTATTGGCTGCAAAATCTATTTAATCATAAACACCATCAGTTTTAGGCAGTGTGATTCTGGTCGTGGGGGTTGAGCAAATTTTGACCACCATTGAAACCCACATGCATTTCTCCATTGCTGGAGGAAGAATCGTGTCTGGATTTTTTCTGTTTTCACATCATCATGCTTTTTTACCAGTGTTGGCTACACAAGCAGCTACATAACATTAGCGTATTTCACCCAACATCAGGGAGGGTGCTCATTAAAAAAACTCGCAGACACGCCCTAAGGCAGCAGGCATTCTGGCAGATGAATGGAGGTGTAGCTACATGCTAGTTAATGGGCTGTTTTGTTTTCTGTTATTATGTGTTAGATTCAGGGTGGGTACTGTGAGTGCTCTACAGAGTTTGTCATTGAGAGGATACTTGGTGTTCAGACTGTACATATTAAAGGGGTGGTGAAATGGCAGGAGGAGCCATGTTATTGAAGGGTTAGGGTTAGAGATTCTCTAATCAATGTGGACAAAAAAAGGACTCAGTCAATTTTGAATATTTTGGAGTGTCACACGCACAACACACATACACCAGGTAAAAATAAATAAAGACATGTTTTAGAGGAGATGAAACAAGTCTGTCTTCAGCTGCAAAGGTACAGCGATCTCTGCTGAAACTTACCAATGTACTTTCAGTTACCTGAACCTAACCAAACCTGAAACATAGTGACAATGACAAAATTGTCATTTAGACTGGGAGACTTGTTAATTGTCCAGGGACAGTAAATACAGAATGACTTTAAGCAATTTATAAATTTTATTTATTTATTTTTTTGCTGTTAACTCAATAAAATTTTGATCTGAGAGTTTTACACAACATGATCTTGATAAAACTTCAAAAAGGCAAGAAAATGCATTTAATGCTATTTTCATATATTTCTACTAGTTGGTGAACTTTAAATGTGCTAGTTGTAGTTGTTAAAATATAGCAGAAATCAATCATGGCATTTTCAAGTTTTAATCAGTCTGGTAATGATACATTGCCCCTTTTACCCTTTTTTTTTAACTTTACATAACTTCAAGAGAAAAGGATTATGATCAAGATATGGACTGAGCAGAAAAGTAAAATATGTCCGTTTTTCAAAATTGCACCAAAAAAAATGTTGAGCCAACAAATATGATATACATACATACAGGGAAATATATATATCACAGTCAATGAGCTGGTGAATATATAGACCCAGACTATGAATTAGCTAATTGCCTAATTAACAATGAAATCAATATAAAATGAACCTGGTACTAATTTGACAATTGATTGATAAATTCTAAACGGAGGTTTCCAGGATGTTGTTTTATAAACTAAACAATTAATCAACAATGTGATCCTTCAATATTATACCAATCAGGTATCATTAAAATGTGTTAATGATATTGTATTAATAGCTAATGCACTGCTGAATGATATTATACATCATATTAACACTAATTCCCATCTCTTTATGAAGACAAATGTGAAATCTGAGACACAGGGAAATGGGTGTGTGCTCATGGTGGTGGCCGTAAAAACTGAAGAATAACCAGTAATATGGGTGACATGTAACATGAGAGTTGCAGTAGCAAAAATGTACAAATTTCAGATTTCTGTGTTTAACGCCATCCACAACAGGAACACAAAGAGCTAGCAGAGCAGGGACCCACCCTGACAGCATGTGAGAGGAGCCTCCGCCTACTACTCACCACCTTGTTCACAACAACAACACACTGACAGATAGAAAAGAGGAGAGAATGGATGTGAGGAAGCAGCGGAGGAGTAATGCATCGGGGGGAAAATAGCTGGAATCAGCAGAGAAGAAGAGCTCCCACTGGGAGACAGCTTTTCTCCTATAACGCTACAATAACACTTTTTATCTTTTTATAGGAACAATAAGAAAATCACACACACGCATCCTTCATTACTCTTCTGCTACTCCACCTTCTCTAACCCCAGTTTTCTTACTGGGCAGCTTCACACCACTATGTGGCTCTCCATCTGTTCATTTACCTTCTTGGGTCTCTTTCTCCTCTGTCCCAGTCCACTGAGGCGATCACTGGGGTCCAGCCTGTAGTGGGAGTGGTTGTCCTCACTCATTCTCTCCTCAAAACACAACCCCTTTTCCTTCCTGTTTATTTCTATTTTCCTCCTTCTGTTCCTTCTCTTGTCTGGTGTGTTTCGTCCTCCTCAGTGAGACGAAGCAAGCTGACCTCTCTCCTCTCTGGTCCCCAGTCTCTGAATGTGCGAGCCGGGCAGAGGGGGGAGTGGTCGGGGAGGGAACAAGGAGGGAGGAGGGAGTACAATGGTGTTGCTATGGCAGCAGCTGCCACCACTGTTTATCTGGAAGCCGTACTGGCGAACCAAAATAGTCGACACACGCTCATACACACACGCACACACACACATGCACACACCAGGCAGCCTTATGTGTGTGTATCAGATTCCGGGTTACTTGTACAATTACTTTGTTCTTTTGACAAAAAGTAAAATGTGAGTTAATATAATCTCAGCTTGGTAAAAGATACAATGAGAGAGAAAACCAAATTAAATATTAATGAAAGTTCAGCTCTAAGAAGGTGGATTGGAAAAAAATGAAAAATATAATTATCTTATTCACAGATATCGATAAGAGCTGAATTATGTAGAACTAATGGCATTTCACTACCTGGGTCAATTGGCACAAACAATATCAATCATTTGGATTCACTTCACCCAAAGACATTTATTCTACAATGATATAAAGCAGAATGCTCCTTTTTATAATTGTATTGTTACAGTTTTTTATAAATCTGGATGTAGACTCTGGGTCTGAAAAGTAAAGCTTTAATCCTGCATTCTCTCTAATGCTCATCAGGTTTCTTTGAAGTCTATGGGAATATGGTCTTTACTTGATTTATTACCTAAATAAACATTTTCTTCATCTCTAGTTTCAAGTGTTCTTCAATACAACTTGACATTCGTATTTTAAATGATTGTGCCATTTAAAGGAAAATAGACCATAAAGCAGTCCATTATTTCAGTAATTTAATTTAACTGATGAATGCTGGAAATAGGTTAATTGGAGTATTTTAAATGACATGTCATTTTTTTTATCACACTGAATAGTAGTAGAGCTGCAGCAATTTTAAATTAATAACGAATACATTAGATATAGGTTTTAAATGAACTACTTAATACGTTTATTTTAATTGCTATAAAATTGTCCCCTGTTCCAATTATCTGGAAGAAAGGGTTCACTTTAATGAAGCTGGAAGCAGAGAATTTTTGCTTGAAAAAGTAAAGGCAAAATGTCTTAATGTTGAGCTGAAATGGAATGACAAATCACAGACACCCACCGTTAACCATTAAAGGAAGAGCAAGAGTTCAAGCCTATAACAGAAGCTAAGTTTGGTGTTTATCTCTTCAGGGACTCTGGCAGCAGAATGAGTGGATTTAAATGAGTGTAGAGATGCAATGAGACAAAGCTCCATGTCCCCCCATTCAGTCTGCATGTTATGTTCTTGCTCAGCAGATTCAGTCAATGAACCTCACCCAGTGAGGATTACACACCCAGACACACACACACACAGCAAATCCACTCCACCTTGTCAGTCTTTGTTGTCTAGAGGCAGCCAGGTCTTAAATCCATGTACCCACAAGACCCTCCCTTCCTCACACACACACACAATAATATGAGTCCCTTTGAAAAAGCATTGATTGCCTGTATTTTGATGATGACCCCTGGCTCTCCTGGTCAAAGCAGGTTGGAGCAGCCTCTTATTAAATACTGTAAAATGGACTCTTCTCTCATTGTGGTCTCGTTTTTCCTTCATATACTCACAAAAATGATAAACGTTTAAATGAGACAGAGCCAGTGGATATTATGGTTAAGAGACTCTGTCCCGCCTCTCTCCTTTTATGTCTCTCGTGATCTTTCCATTCCACCTCTCTGTTGGAGCTAACACATCAGTCACACACATACAGGTTGACAACACCAACACCTGCCCCTGTCAGCTGCTTGACAGCTCCTGCTGTGTGAGAGCCACGGAGGTGAACTGAGGAGACAGTCACAGGGACAGACATACACTCTCTCCTCTTGGGTGAAGCCAATGTATGGTTGGAATCGGTTCCATATAGATCAGGTATGTAGGCCATGAGTCCAAGTCCCTCAGTTCACAGCCAGCTTCCCAAAAATTAGCAACTTATTTTTTCAATTTCGCAATTTCATGGAAGTTCATAATATTATATATAGAGAAAACAAGTAAACTGAAAGGAAAATTCTATGTTATAATTGAATAAATGTGATTTTAATATTATTTTCTGGTTTTTGTTGGTTAGGAAAAGGTGTGCATGAAAAGTAGACCTACAAAATCTAATTTCTATCTTCAAAACTGATTCATATTTTTCAGGCTGTTCCTGACACGATCTGATACTCCTCCTTCACAAGACAAGTAAAGTCAGTGCTGAGGAGCTTTAAACCTGCATTCTCTCTAATGACCTTCAGGAGGCGACTCCACAGACTGTAGAAGAAGTCAGATTGTATTAAATTCTATGGGAAAATGTTCCTATTTCCCTCTTGATTTATTCGCTCAGTAAATGTTTTCCTAATGAGTTTATTTGTCTCAGTCTGTAGTGTTCTTCTATGTTTGTAGATATGGCAACCTGATGGAGAAAGCCCTCCCTCCTTAGTTCTAACTTCTTCAATTAACAGTTCGAAAAAAAACATCTTGAGTGTGAGCAATGTTAAAAGTAGTAGCAGAAAAAATGTTGAAAAGTAACTGAGGCTGCCCCTTCATCATTGTAGGCTGCATCCAATTTTATATTAAGGGGTGATTAGTGAGGACATCCTCTAATGACATACAGATAATCATGAAAAGTATATTTTAATTTTATACGCATTATCAAAGTATGTTTAATTTATATCAGCAAGACAGTGAGAGCCCATCCGTCCGTCTTTTTTTAAAGACTTTACCAGCAGCACTTTTGCAAATGCAGGAGGCCACACCCGCATGATGGCAGGGTGGATTGAGGGAGGACATTGCGACAGGCGCAGACGGAGAAGAGAAAAAGGAGAAAGAGGATGGCGCATTCTGACCAGAACAGGCTGGACCAGAGCCGACCTAACAAGATAGAAACACCATCATTACCATTAGCTATGTTAATTGTACACCTTATTAACACAACACCATCTGTTGCATATAATTTGGAGCAGGCTCACATTTGCATCTTCCCCGAGTGTCACAGAGAAAAAGGCACTGACTTGTCCCCACAGCCAGTCACACTGTGGAAAAAGCCTTTTCTTCCAAATCAACTCAGTTCGTTCTTCAAGATATCATTTATTAATTATAACAAAAAATAATAAATATAATAAAAAACAAATAAATAAAATAAAAACTTACTGGAAAGCTACTCCTTCTTGGAAAAAAACAAACTGCCAGTAATGACCTCATGCTGCACTCAAGTGTGTAACCAAAAAGTCCATCATCAATATTTCATCTCCCTGAATGAATGTTCATTGGTTTACATTTAGGATTAATCCCTGACAGTCAATCTTCATCATTTCTAAGTACTTGTGTAACATGAATACATGTAATGAAACAATTACATGAGACCATTCACTATCAATTTACGCACAATAGCTGCAGATTTTTAAAACATCCTCTATTAACATTCATCTACTACTTTACATTTCTTCAACTGTTACATATAAAAGACTTCCACTTCGACATTATAGCGAATTGCTAAGCATCAATGAGATCACAGTGAAACGAGAAAGTATACTGTTAACAAACAAATAAAAAAAATTTTCTTTGTGAGAAAGGAGGAACGTTATTGTCCAAAGATACAAACAAAAAGGCATATATGCAAATTATTTATCCGTTTGTTTTTACATCTTCTTAAAGGGCTAAATAAAGACTTCTAACTTCTCAAAAACTTTGAATCTTCTGTCCATTATTTTTTGGGTCAGGCATTATAAGGTTACCAGCATTCTGCCTGTAAGATACTGTATCTTCTTTACAAATCACTAATACACAGATTAGCCAACATTGTGACGGACAGCGTAATATCGTGTCAGTCCTACTGTTGGTGCAAAAGCAACCCTCACTCATCTAGACCTCTGAAAATGAGCTGTGGTATCTGGGTCAAGACTTAAGCAGCAGGTCCTTTAAGTCCTGGAAGTTGTGAGGTGGAGCCTCCATGGATGAGACTTATTGGTACAGCTCATCCCACAGATCCTGAGTTGGACTGAGATCTGGGTAATTTGGAGCCAAGTCAACACCTTGAGCTGGTTGTTGTTCCTCAAACCTCCTAAACCATTTTGCAATGTGACAGGGAGCATTATCCTGCTGAAAAAGGCCACTGACATTAGAACCATGTAACCATGAAGGGCTGGACTTGGTCTGGAGAGGTTTAGGCTGATAATGCATGTCAAATCAACATCCAGATTGATGGCAGGACCTAAGGTTTCCCAGCAAGACATTGACCAAAACGTCACACTGTCTCCACTGGCATCCTTTCTCCCATAACGCATCCTGGTAAGTGACACTTCATTAGACCCAGCAGTCCTCATCTATTCTTTTGTAGTCCATTTCTGCCCATTGCAGATACTTTTGGCAGTGGACAGGGGTCAGCTTGACCAGCTCCAAACAAAGCAAACTGTGTTTTTGTCGGAAAGACAGAAAGTTGAAAAAGGCCATCCAGCTTGACCCCTGCACCAGCTACAAGACCCCATCTGCTCAGGCTGAGGAGGTGGAAAAGATCTACCTCCAGCTGCAGAAGCTCCATACACAGCTACTGCAGCAGGCCATGAGCCTGATAACTCCTGCCAAGGAGAAGAAGGAACCATCAAAATACCACTGGTACAGAACTGACAGGGGCTAAGCCCAGCAGACAGACCTGCAACAGCCAGAGCCAAGAGAAGAGGCCCATGATACGAAGGTGGAGCTTTAGAGAAAGACCATTGCTCTGCAAGAAGCTCAATTAAAAGCTCAGAAAAGACCTGCTCAAGACCAAAGAAGAAGCCTGGGAGGAGATGCAAAAACTGAAGGCCTCCTTCATGCCTGAGCTGGAGAATCAGAGAAAGGGGGATACTGCTATTGCTGCCTCCAACAAGGCAGAGGAGCAGCTGCAGATACACCAGGGCCAGTGGCAGAAAGAGAGTGCTGCTCTGCAGGACTCAGCCAAGGAACTCCATAAAATCCTGGAGGAGAAGCAGGAGGAGTGGACTAAGAGGGAGCATGACACAGCTCCAGGGTGGACAAGCTGGAGAACTACATCCAGGAGGTTTTGGACAAAAAGGCCAGGAAGAAGAAACGCTGGCTGTACAGGATCTTTAGTCCCTCTGGTTCCAAATGAACCTTTTCAGCGGAGGGGGGGGGTTGAATTGGTCTGAAAATCCAAGCAAAGGAAAAATCCGGTGGGGGCAGGCTGATATGAGTGCAGACGCCTGTATCTGCGTGTAGAAATGCCACAAGCCTGAAGGCAGCTTTGCTGTTTAGTCACAAATTTGACTTCCTTTGTTGAATTTAATTATTTCCAGCTGCTTATTCAGCATTTACTCAACAAAGCATGCTTGTTAATGTTAAAATAGATTGTTTTAAATAGGTGCAGCTCATTCTAAGCCTGCAGCTCTTCCAGATGGTGAGCGGTGAAACAGCGGTACATTGCGAGCTCTTTCATTCATCAGGGTCAGGACAAATAAAGCTTTCATAATGGGATTTTTTTAACGTCTGTCCAAAATTAATACAAAGCATGTTGTAAAGCACAAAGCATGTAATTTGAACAATGTATTTCATTTTTATTGCAAGTCTTGTTTGTACCTTTTTGAAGTTATTATTTTAATTTATTTTGCCTGTATTATCTTCACCAATGTAAAAAAAATTGCAAAATTTGAGCAACAAAGTGTTTTTAAACATATACCTACTTTGCTTAAATTTATTCAAAGTAAAACTTTTGGCAAATACACCTGAGTGTCTACAGCACCTGTTATTTTTTATGGTACACTTTGGTCACTGATCCTCATTGTATTATGTTGGCCAGGTATTTCATGATTATTTTTAAAATCTAATTTTACATTTATAAAAATTATAACAGAATAATACAAATTCACAAATGAATCTAATATCTGCAATAGTTATCTGCCTGCGAGATCATATCTCACATTAGTTTTCTCACTTGGTTAATGTCTGGACAAACCTCCAACCACATTACTACACTGTAAAAAAAAAAGTAAAATTACAGGAAATGTTCTGTAATTTTTTACGGATTGTTCCTGTTTTCCAATAAAACAATGAAATGCCAGTAGATTTACAGATATTTTCAGTAATTTTAGGTTTTATTTTTAAAATTACAATTAATTAACCATAATTTCAGATTACATAAAAAAAAATTTTAATGACAATTTATTGTATTTGTACATCTTTAACTGTAATTTTACATACAAGTTTCTGGTTTTTTTTTTACAGGTTTATTACCATTTTCCACAAGACAATGTAATAACTGTAAATGAACAGATACTAGCAGTAATTTAAAGATTTACCTTTAGAATTACAAGTGATTAACCATAATATAACATTACATTATCATTCGTTTTTTTAAAGGTAATTTAACATATATTTTTTCATATTCAAATGCAATTTTACATTAAATGTGAGGTATTAATTTAGAGATTGCTGTCCATGATAACGAAGACATACAAAATTAAAGAAAACCAGTCAAAGTGTTTTCATTAAAACTGCGGCTAATTAAGGTTCAAATTTCAAAGTTGGCGCCTGTTTCCAGTTTGTTTGGTCCCGCTCATAACGAGTCTGTAGAATGACAGTTAGTTGGATTAGCTCTGGTGTCCGTCCAGTCAGTCATGCAGGGGAAAGACGTGCTCTCATGGACTCATGATCTTCAAGGAGGATGTCTGAGACAGCCACAACGAATATGTCAACCAAACAACTTTTGAGGTGAGTGTCCCAGATAACGCCTGTAAACGATATTTTAATTCATTTTCATACTTCCAGTAGACAGCCTTGAAGCAAACGTTAGCCTCCCTCTGATAAATTGCTACCTTCACATAAGCTATTGTTAGCGGATGGCTTTCGTTTTTTATGGTTTTGTGACTGATGGCAGCCGGCTCATTTTATTTTACAGATATTCAGTATTCATTGTTAACGCGTGCTTTCGGTCAAAGCCTTTTCTAACATGGCCAGAGGTTAGTCGTAATTATGTTGCTCTCTGCTGATGTATGTTCGTGATTTGAATACGGTCAAACTGCTGTATGCTGCTCTGTGTAATGTCCCACTCATCCTCCGTGAGTCCCGTAGAGACCTGAGATCGTTAATTTAAAATTTTTATTAGTTTCGTCCTAGCATTAGCATGCTAAGTTAGCCTGCTCACTGCCATCTTCCCTCGCTAGTCTGCTCCTTTTCTTCCACCAGGAGAGTTTATTTCTGTCTGTCGCCACAGGTGTGGAGATGTTTGTTCGTTTGTGTTTAAATGTTTTGAGTGTTAATCTCTGGGTCTGTTTGATCTGTACATGTTGTTGCTGCTAAATGATACAGATGGCTGCTGAATGTGATATTAGTCCATTTGGATTTAAATGTTAAACTGAGGTAGTGAAATGTGTTTTCTGGTTAGCATATTAAGTTTGGTTACTTAATTGTTTAATCTATTTAAAAAAAAAAAGCAGAATTACTGATGTCATTTAATTTTGGGTTTCCTGTTTAACTTTAAATGCAGAAGCAATGAAAGCAGAGACTAACCTGTTTAAAGGACCAATTTGTGTTGTTTTTTGTAATTTAATTTTACTGTGCAAAATTGATTACACAGCTCTCAATTTCTGTGTGTTTCTGTCTGCCACCACAGTTGCCAAGTAAAGATCCAGAGATCCAGTCCTGACTCCTGTGTGTCCTTTCAAACTCGAGACTCAACAGAAACATAAAGTTGAGACGGGTTACATATATTTGATATATGATAGAGGATGACTCCCAGTGAATATTTGTTCAGTTTACTAAAATGATTGTTAAATACCCTAAATTTACAGATAGCATCTTTAAATATACCTCTTAATGTATTTTGATGTACAGTGTTTAATTTCCCATTGTCCACTTCTCTAAAATAACTACTGTAATACTGTAAATGTGCAGAAATTCCTATTTGATTAAAGGTACATATTTTGTTTATACATTGTGTCAGTTTTTTTTTATTTGGGGAAACCACAATAATGCAGCAAATCAGTGTAGATGGACAAGAAATAACTCCTAAATACCCTTAATTAACAGGGATTGTCCTTAAATGTAGCTATTTTTGATGTATTTGGGATGTATTTAGCTTGTTTTTCCACTGTCCAATGGTTGCTTTTTAATCTACTAATTCTCTAAAATGACAGATAAATACTGTATATTTGCAGACATTTATCTTTAATTTTATGGACCTAGTTTGTTTTATAACGTTGTTATTGTACTTGGGGAAAACAGTATTTTAACATGTATTTACTGTAGATAGACTTGGCTCTTTACTAAAATAAATAATGTATACCATGAAATTACAGAGATTCATTTGAAAGGTATCTGATTTTAATGTCTTTTGACATAATATGTATGTTATTTTACAGTATAATGGGAATTTATCAACTATAATATACTGTATTTTAATTGAATTTAATTGATTTAGACTGTAAAAAGCTGCTCTGTATTTTTACGGTTATTGTATGTAGTTCTGTGATATGGTTATTTACTGTAAATTTACAGTATTCGTTTGGAAACTTTGCTACCGGTGCCTTTACCGTTTTTTTACAGTTTTTTTTTTTGTTTGTTTTTTTTTTACAGTGTATAGGAAGTCAATGGCAGATGGAATGTTGACTGTATGGTGATGATAGCACATTTTGTCACATGAAAAATGCTGGATTTATCTATCAGACCATGCAATCAGACAGTGATGTCAGAAGGAAAACATTGCTATAGAAGATGGCAAAGAAGTGCATGAATGAGATGACCCTTTAGAGCTGAACACCAGAGCACAGTTGTTGAACATTTTTCCTGCTGGAAGAGAAGATTACTCTCTTAAATCTGCATCTAAGCAATAAAAATCTGCAACCTTGTGGACCACTGCCTATTTGCCAACAAAAACTCATGACACCATGACAGCTGACCGTGTGTATTAATTTCTTGGACACAATTCAGTGAGCACCACAGAAAAACTTTGGATTTTATTGCAAACACAGCTTCAGAACGCTCATTAAATTTTCCCAACAGCAGTATGTTCGTGAATGCTGAGCAATTGTTTTCTAATGAGGCTCAGTCAGCAACAGAACAAGACATTCCAGGTAGCATACCAACAACACACAGGACATTTTCTATCAGTGAAAACAACACAGTCAGCTTCAATAGTCAGAAGTAGTCAAACAAACATGCACAGGTGAGTTATTCTCCTTTGTTGTTTGTTCATTTTTATAGATTAAGTAAAATACGCAAGAACCTGATTGACCCTTTCTTATTAGTCCTAGCTAAAGTGAATGTCCTCGACTGTGGACTGAAATTTACTTTCTAAACTACAGCACACAGTTATGTGAATGTGCTGTACTTATGGTGTACTTATAGTTTTCTACTACTGTACCACCCATTGGGTTGGTGACAATGCAGCCATTGTCTCCTTAACTTCTGTGACTGGATGAAATAGCATGTCCACATGATGTTCTGTTGGAGTGAGTGCGCATGAGGGCAAAGCAGAAAACTTAGGAAAATAAAGTGAAATTGTCTGAAAGATTGGCGTTGTCTCATTATACACTCATAATTAGAGAAGGAAGCATCATAGCCACGAAAACATACAACAGTAAAGAGCAGTGAAGCTTTAGAACATCAACAGTTACACAATCTCCCATTCAAAGGCTGAGAACCATTAACCAAGTACGTGCACACCAATAATGTGTGTGTGTGTAAAGCTTAAACAAGGGAGTTCTCTGTTTTCTCCCTATTAAATTAAAACACAAAGACCAAGATTATTTGCTTTATGACCTGAAGGAGAAAAACTCTTTCTCTTTTCAGTTTCCCATACACACACACACTTACACAGAGGCCTCAATGACACTGACCTGGCCTGACACCACTTCCATTGGGATGCCTGGCTGTGATATATTGGAAGGAAAAAATGGCATTTTACACACACACACACCCATCGAGACAAAGGGAACTCCCACATTCCAGTGTCCCTGAATGCTTTTCATTCAACAAACACACACAGAAACACACATAAATCCTTTCCAGCACAGTCAAAGTGATTTAGCAGCCCACAGTTCAGTGTCCAGAAAAGTGACTTTGAGGGATGCTATTATGGACACGTCTGTCACACTTTAACAAGAGCAGGAGACAAATGTGATATGACAGGTAGGAAGAGAGAAGAGCAGAGAGACTGATACATCAAAGACAAAAAATACAAATAATGCAGTTTTTTATTAGCATCATTAGTGAAACAGGCTTTAGTCACATTTTAGTCTGTACCTCTGTATAAGGCCGGTTATAGGTGAGAACAAATCTGTTCTTTGGCTGAGCCTGTTATTTTCTTTCACTAACACTTGGTATATTTTCAGAGAACAGAGGGATTATCTTTCAGGAAAGACCATGATCATGCACAAATGTATATTACCCAAAGGCCACATGGGCCAAATACCTTCAGGCCTCACAACCATAAGGTCCTTGATTTCAGTTTTACACACATCCCAGTCCCACCAGGACAATCTGCAGGTTCAAGCCTACCACCCAGTCTAGTGTCAAAGCAAGAAGCTTCTAATTCTAGGTAATGAGGAGTACGCCCACTATGACATTTATAAAAAAAAACAAATGTAAAAAGTCTTACAGTCCTACAAATGTCCTGAATTGTATCACATGAGCTAGCACGGGTTGGGTCTGAAGAGAAGAAGTTTCAAAAGTAATAAATCTGAGACAGAAGCATTCACCAGACCTCTATAGACCCCCTTGTCTGTGCTACAGGCTATAGGCTACATTATGCTCTACCAGCATTACAGCACCCAAGTGTGGAAGATGTGATGAGAATCACAGAAATTATAATGGTGGCAGTGGCTGATGTGAAGAAGGAGGTTGGATACTTTGACCAGAGGGACACCTGTAGGGCCACTGCAGGTTCCGGAAGCAAGCAAAAGTTGGCTGGCTGGTTGGCTGGCAGAACAGGAAGCAGCGGTTTTTGGCTGAGTACTAAGCTGAATATTTCATGAGAGGTGGGGAGGGGCGATTGGGTGCTAAGTGACGAATAAATAAGGGTTCACGGTACTGTAATGTGGTTCTTATGAGGATTTCTGTGTTTAAAAAACTGTAACTGCCATCTACAACATCCCAATTGATAAGAGCCTCCTCAGGCTGTAGAGCCTATTGAGACACACTCCTCAAGACTAAGTGGAGCCGTTGGAGCCCCACAGGTCCTGAGGTGAGTGTAGACCCTCGTCTGCATGAAGCGAGCCACAGCAGTATGAGCAAGAATTACTGGTCCTTAATAATTATTCCCTTGATATAGAAACTTAAACATTATGGAATATATTTGAACTCATATAATTTCTGAATTTTAAGATAGATAAATGAAATCTGATTAAATCTTGAATGCTTCACTTAATTTTATCTGTCTACTGATCTGCTTTCTCTCTGCTTTTCAAATAAGCTTTGCATACCTCTTGTTCGGGAACAAAGTAAAATTATTTTTTCATTTATGATTTAATTTTTTGTTTCTGGGTTTGAATAAAAACCATGTAAACTAAATTCACATTGCATGCACATTCTGTTTCAGCAGAATCAGCTTCATTGGCTTTATTGTCTCGTTGGATGGCAGTTCAACACAGAACAGCAGGTCAACAGGTTGTTAAGTTTCATTTTACATACTGTAGTTGTGTACTTTCTATGTCTGCTGCTGTGTGTAACGAGGCTATTGACAGCTGTTGATGACCTGCACTGGACAGTGGCTAAAAAAAGCAATGATGAGTGATTGATTGGGCTAAACAGGGTAATCCATAGCGTGACAATGTTGCATATGATCTGCCAGCATGCCGTGACTGATGACGATGGCTCAGTCATCTATTGATCCTTCTCAGAGAAAACGAAGGAGACAGTTGTAACTAGTGATAGACCGATATGGTTTTTTCAAGGCCGATTCCAATACCGATTATTAGTAGTCAAGGAGGTCAATAACTGATATTTGGAGCTGATAATAATTTGCACTAAAAGGGAAAATATTGGCGTCAAAATTTAGAATACAAACTCAACACTTAACTTCGTTTAAATGCCTTTAAGCATATGTTTATTCAGCAGCTTATCAGATTTGCAACATGTTAAAGGTTTTTTTTTATCTTAGGCACTAGACATCTTTGTTTTAAAATGCTAACAAAAAGTGCAGGGAGCTCCCAGGCTCAGCAGCATGTCTTATAAAGTTAATTGAAAACTTATACAAATAAATAGCTCCCTAAAGGTTTCTACAGTAAATAAAGTTTTCCAAAATTTCAATATAACTGAAATGTTAATCTTTCACTTATCTTTGTTTTAAGTTCAAACAAAAACAAGAAGTGCAAGGTGTTCCCAGGCAGGGACGTGCACAGACATTTTGGGGAGCAGGGGCTCAAGTGAGAAAAAGGGCACTTCTTGTAATTTCAGAGTCAGAGTCAGAACTACTTTATTAATCCCTAGGGGAAATTGCTTAATTTATTCATAAATAAATAATAGGACATCTCTGACTTACCTATTTATTTCAGTACCCTTACACTCACATAATTGTTGAATAGAAGAAAACTTCCAAAAAATACATATTTAGATGGCATTTGTTTAAGTGCCCTCTGTTTGTATTTGTAGATTTCTCCTTAATTCACTAAACAAACTCATCGTCCTCTACATATTTAAACATGTCAGGGGGAAGATATTCTCTCTGATAACCGTGGTGATTTGTTTTCCTTCATTCTGCATCCCTGCAATGCCTTGGCAATTGCAAATATATGCAAATTAGCGCATTTTAATTAATTGTCGCACAATTTACATGTCAATGCGGTGTTTTAGACATGACATAATGAGATAAACCTAACTGTATTCACCTGTAGTGTCCCAGTACATAAGCCTGTATGCCCATGATGAAGAGCCTTAGGTAAACCAAACACATCAGCTAGTACTTCATATGTGCACTTTAGCAAGACACACGTTAATTATGTTTGGCCTTGTCATTTGTGAACTCGAGAACTTCCTTAATCACCACTCATCTCCAAGAGTAAAAAAAAAAAAAAAACTAGAAACAAAAGCAAAACTGTGCTGAGGGCTGGGGTCTGCTGCTGCCTGTCCCTGCTTCTGTGTTGTTCGCAGCCGCTATACAGGAGAAGGGAGAGGGGAGGGGGAACGTCTAACAGCGCATTGAGTGTTATCTCCCGACCTGCGATTTGGAGTTCTTTTTTTAATTTACATTTATTTGACAGGGAAGCTATGCCAAAACAGGAATGTATATTTATATAAGAGAGAGAGAAAATCATTTATTAAAAAAAAAAAAAAAAAAAACTTCCCAGGAAAAAATGGCACTTTTTCTTCAGGAAGAAAAAGGCAGGTGCTCAAGCCCCCTTTCATGTCTATGTGTGCACGTGCCTGTTCCCAAGGTCAGCAGCAGCTCTTATAAAGTTAACTGAAAATTTTAATAATTTTCCGCCATGACACCTGGAAAACTAACTTTTTTGGCATCATGTGCCACTGAGCAACGTCCGTAGGACCCGCCTCCGACGCTGTATCCAGTTCTCTTTATACATTCATGTTCGAAACATATATCTGCTCTCCGGACCTTCTCCATTTAGCAAAACTTTTTCTCCTCTCCTCTGTGTGTGTGAGCACTGTGCATGCACAGCTTTCACTGCTGATTGGCTGTTACCCGTGCCGTGGCTCTGCGTGTAACCAATCAGATGGTGCTGTGGGTGGGACAATGCTGGAGACAGAGTAGTGACAGCAGACAGAGAGGTGCGGCTGCATCAGAGCCAAAATAAGACAGTTTTAAATTGATCTCTTATCGATAAAAAAAAAGGCCGATGAATCGGTCGATCCCAAGTTGTAACAATAACCATCTGTAATTCACAGTAAAACAATAATTGAGATGGATGCAAATTAGGGCACATTCTGTGGTATCCCACTAACTGTACCAGCTTTTTATGTATTATATTTTATGAAACCCATTTTCATAGCAAGAGGCATACAGGTTTGTGCGTTAACAGTGGCTGTTGCTCCATGAAGGTTATCAGGTTTGTTACCACTGTATCACTGAGCCATCTCATCAAAACTCAGTGACTTTATCCAAACTCCACTTGAGGGCCTCGACCGGTTGGGTTGAGAAAGGGAGAGAGAGAGACACGGGGGGTGAGTGCAGGAGGAGGGATAATTCAATACAGGTGCAGGCAGGAACATATGATGCTGCATGAAGTTCATAGAAATGATGCTGTATGGAGTTCATGAAAATGTGGGAGCAGCAGGCGCTGCAGGAACATGGGGTAGTGATGATTCACCACCTGCAGGATTATTAACAGTAAATCCACCTTTAGTTGCCAAAACAGGCCCGATCCTTGAGGCCTGGACTCCTCCAGACCTCTGATTTCCTTCCTTGGAGCACTTCTAGTAGGTCCTTCATGTCCACTCCCGACCAGAATGATCCCATGGAACTGTAGTGTTGGAGATGTTCTGACTCAGTTGTCACATCAGAGTTAGGTCTTGTCAAAGTCTGTCTCATGCTCACACTTGGCCATTTTTCCTGCTTCACTTCACCTGTCAGCTCATGATTTTTATGGCTGCTCTGTTTATCTGTGCAGCTTTTAGAGACGCTGGAAATGATCTCATCTTTGATTAAATCATCCCTGGCCTCTCTGAACTCTCCCTAGACAGAAACGGACCTTTCTCTTGTTACAAATGGTCTGGCTGGCTTTGACTGGCAACATAACATTTGGAGGATCTTGTGGTTAGTGAGTGCAAAAGTTGCGTTCGCTGCCACACCATAATGAAACTGCACTGTGTGTCTACACACAGTGTGCATTTTCTCTCCACCTGGACTCCCGCTTTGCCACTTTCTCCCTTGCCCTCAGAAACAGCGTTGCTATAGTAATTGTATCTAAGTGAATAACCATAGCAACCACGGAGATGCTTTTGAAGGCACAGTTGTAGCTGCTGGTTTTCAGTGCTGAAGATCAAACAGGCCTGATGATGTTAGAGGAGGATGGTGGAAAAAGAAGGAGAGGGAGAAAACAGGAAGGACAAGAGCAGGAAATGAGAGAGGGGGAGGACGTGGAAGGAGTGAATGAGAAATAAGGAGTGATGAAATAAGGCAGGGATAAAAGAGTGAAGGGGAAAAGAACAATAAAGAGGGCATTCCTTGTAGACAGTGCCACCCTGTCCTTATCCCTCTCATCCAATAATCACATCTCATAGGTGTACTGCAGAGGTCATGTAAAACCTCTTTTATGTTTTAATCAGAAAAGGTGGCGCTGAGTAGCCGTTTCACCCATGCTGTTTTAATTCAATACTGGGTCTAACTGGAGCCAATTGCCTCTAAATGAGATACGTCTTTTTCAAGTTACAGTGGGAAAAGTAAGAGCCGAGCTTTCAACCACACAGTCCAGGTCAACACAATCACCGGTTTTACTGAAAGCTAAAATCTAAACACTAAAAATCCTTCTGATTATCTCCACATCCTCTAATGTCTAACAATGAGATTACTCCAAGTCAAAGTATTAAAATGCAGCTCTTCTGGGGATTGGGAATCTGTCATTATTTTTGGTCATGATATTTTACCTTAAAGTTGCTGTGTCAATTTTTACAGCTTTGATGTGTTATAATGGTTAGTTCAGAAAACAGAACATTCAGTGGCTGATCAAGCACCGCTGCTCATCATTAAGCACATTTACATGCACAGTTAAGTCTAGCTATGGTTATAGCTCGATAAAGCCATCTCATCGGACTTCTGTCCTTGTCCCAGTATACATGCACGGGAGTGAACTCGATTTATTTGTTGAAATCATGTCACCTCCACTACGATAGGTGGCGATATGCACTCTTTAGGCTTGTGGGTAATGGGCCACTACTGATTGACCTATGACGTCACAGACCACATCAGAGGTGAAAAGAAAAAAAGACCGGTGAGCTACCAAATTATCCTCTGTATCCGTCCAAAAGCTTTTGCTTCAGACTTTGCCATGGTCAACGCATAGCAGTTAGCCGGCTTCTTTTGTCTGACCTCCTATGTTTGCGTTTACGTTTTAAATGCCGTTCGACTTCCGGGTCATAGTGTAGCGCGAAACTTTAGCACATGCGCAGATCACCTCCTCCAGCTCCAGTCCGACTGTCCGTATACATGCAGCAGCAGATCAACTTTCAATCACATTATCTGGGTGTGTTAGTCTGACAATTTTAAGTTTGATTTCAGTCGAGCTAACTTGTTTACATGTACATTAAAAGTCCAGTTTTGGTCAGACTAAAGCAATAATTCGGTTTTTTAGGTGTCATGTAAACATGCTTATTGATCTTCTGTCCCATGGAAAGTATTAGCTGGCCCTATGGGCCTTACAGAGCCATGTTCATGGGTATCTCAAATTGGATACATCAGCATCATCAGGGAAACATTGGCCTAAATTAAACACTACCTTTGTGCAATCACTGGAAATGCTTCTTTGTTCACTTGACTTAAAAATGAACATTTTACTGTCTTGTGTACCTTTTTTTTAATAATGCTACACTCTACACTCTACATTCCCCCATCACCAGTGCCTCTTCCAGGTACTTACATACTTGTGCATTTGAAATGGCAAATGTTTCTATGTAAATACAACAATCGAGTCACTTTCTTGACAATGGATGGAGCTTTTTCTGTTTGAGGTCACAGGAAATGATTGAGCCAATTCCAACTGAATGAGCTGGGTGACAAGCCTGGACAGGCCTCCTGAAAAATTCAGTCCAAAAAGTTTTGAACCCTCAAGTGACCAGCTCTGAAGTCGTCTCTTTATTTGAATGGTGACAAATAATTAATATATAAAACCATTCAATTATGGTGTGAACATAGCATCAATGATTGTTCATGCAAAGTTGTTTTAACAACTCTGAACAACATAAATGTTAAGCAAGGCTGTATTTTAATTTTGTAATTACAGAAAGGATTAAGCTTCTAACTTCTACCAGCTGATAGCTCCACCGTAAGAAATGTGCTATCTTTCAGTGTTAAGTTACTTTGAAAAGTGGAATGTTGTAAGATTCAACGACTCAGCTGTCAGCCTCTTGCTGTTAATGATTTATCATTCTTGATTATAAAAGAAGAAATACATCAGATTTTTTTCAATCCTCACTGCCCCTCCATGCCATCAAATCCAAATCCACAATCTGCCACACAGTCATGTGTTCCTGCATGTATGAACAGGATTCAAGAACAGGAGGACAAATGTATCTATTTTAAGTCGGTCCAGTTTCTCTTAACACTCAAGGAGAAAAGGGAAACCAGCATGTCTTAGTTATTTTTTATTCTTAATCAGATTTACAGTCACAGGTGGTGCTGCAACCATACTGTCAGACCAGAGGAGGTCTAACTGTAAAGTTACCCATCTCCAAGGAAACCCTCACCTAGGTGTCTGTCTGTTGTCACGGCAACGGAGCGAAGGGGAACACTGGAGAGGAAAATACCAATGGAGAAGAGGGGGGCCTGAGGAAGGCTGAGATGGAGATGACAAAGACAGGCGTGGTCGCACACGCTCTCTCAGCTGAGACCTTGTTCACACCTGATTACACATAAGTGAATGAGCTGCTGCAGCAGAGCAGCAAAAAAAAAAAAAAAAAAAAAAAAAAAAAAAGAGAGAGAGATGCTCCGGATCCAGAGCATCTGGTTTGTGTACTCTCTCATAGCCAAGGAAAACCAAACTCTATGATAAAAGATGTCAAACAAAGCATGAAAGTCCCATTTGTCTGACAGCCATGTCCTGAGTGAAGAAGCTGAAACTAAGCAGAAGGACAGAGACTGTACAGTCACTCAAACCTTATTGAGTGTCTAGTCTAAACAACTTAAAATGATATAATTTATTATTTATGTTTTCCCCATTTTGTGCCATGATTTGTCCCAAATTTTGGAGGAAAATACTTTTGAAACAATGAATTTGAACTTTGAGCCATTTTCTCATTGAGAGAGCTTTGCAGTTTCGTTTAATTACATTACGAATATGAATAAAATTGTAAATGTTGCTTCTTGTCCATGTAGTTCTCACAAGTGAGGGATATGCTTAGATTTTAAATCAAATTTAAGTTGGTTGATGGCGCCCTCTGTTGGATAATGACAGTAACTACATAGTCAATGTTACTCTGTTGCGGGTGAAGTCATTGAAAGTGTTTTACATTAAGTAAAGTAAATACGCATCTAGGAACAATGCTTATAAATGCAGTTCAGAGAGATAACTGGACATGGTTCAGGTTCTTCTGTCCCTTCCTTCATCTGACCTTCTGAGACTCACACACACTGTCTATTGTAACTGTACCAAACTATTATTGGCAGCAGCTCACGACACAGAATGTGTCAAAGTGTTCAATCAAAGATATACAGAGAGAGAGAGAGAGAGAGAGAGAGAGAGTGGCATACAGCCATGTACTGTCCATGTTAAAAATAGCAGTTTGCCATGAATAAAGTGAGCAGAACATGGACAAGGGCAGCAGCAGACGTCGGGCATCAGCTGGTACTGACTAGGTGTCAGGTTACTATAGCACAGACTGAATCACTGTGAAATTGCTTTGACCCGGCTGGACAGGAAGTTAGGCAGAAACTTAAAGACTATGATAAGTTGGAGTTTTGATTAAAGGGCGAGCCCACTTAATTGTGTCAAAGACAGTTAATTACTAAACTATCAGAAACCAGAATTATTATATTCAGGGCCTTTAAAGGAAGAGCTTTTTTCTGCACATCATAACTTTGATAATATCTTGGAATACCATCTCAGGCCTTCATATGTTGACTATGTAGACCTCTGCCTGGTCAAAGAAGTCAAATCTACTGTGTATCCAATTTAAAGACTTTGCACCCAAGCTGACCCAACTCCTCAGAGGTTTGCAGAGGTCTTTTAAAAAATCCCATCTTGTTTAAACAGACACTTATTTACTTAGAATGATCTAATTTTCTGAGCTACTATCCCATATTACAGTGAGTCTTTTAGAATAGATGTGATGATTCTAAATAAGTGGAGATTTGGTGACATTTTTAAAAATTACACCTTTAAGGATAAAAACGTTTTTTTTCATTGGATTATTATTGAGCCCTGTTAAAGCACTTACATTTTTTATGTTTCATTTGTAGTGTCCTTAATGCAAATCATTGATTTATGCTTCACTCTCATTTTATGCTTATTTCAGTCCAGCTTTTTTATTATTGTTTTCTTTTTCTATTTCTACTTTAAAAACAAATTCTCCCAATTTTGAAGATTTGAAGATTTAAATGCTTCTTATTATGTAAAGAACATTGAATTGCCCCTGGGTATGAAATGTGCCCTATGAATAAAGCTGCCTTGCCTTGTCTAAGGAAAAACACAAAGGGTATGAAAAGACATAAAGCAGGTCTAAAAGGTTTAAAGACTGAGAAGCTCCTCTCACAGATCTGAAACCAAACCTAGCAACACTCCCTCTTCACTTTCATTGCACTTCTTTACCTGATCTTTGTGCACTTTGTCTTATTGAGGTGTTGTTTGGTTTTTTTTAAACTATGTGATTAAAGTTTGAATATTTATTTACAGTCCTGGTAGGTATTTACGACTGACCAAAACCTTTCCCAATTTTGATGTTAAGTCTCACAAGTTGCTGTAATTGATCTGGGTTAGGTTTCCAGTCTTCTTGATCAAAGTTGATATTATAAATTTATATAGAAAGTAAATCACATGTAAACCAACATATAATCTCTGTGTAATAAAAGTATTTCCCCAGTTTCCTCCGGTCACAACAGTTTACAGGGACCTTAAGAATTATTTATGAAACGTCGAGAAGAAGCAGAGTGATGAACCAAAAAAGGTAAAAATCTCAAAACAATGATTGTGGTTTGGGAGGTCAAATCATTTCAGTTATCACGAGACAAATCCAACATTTAAGATCATTAAATGCATTTAACATGACCTGCACCAACTCCAATAAGAAGATGTGCCGGTGCTGCCCCCTGCTGTTATCACAGTTGCAGGGTGTTTACTGTCATATTAATTATGGATACTTCAGACAGGATACACACATACAAACATATGATGGCTCTCTGAGGACATCTTCATAAAGAATGTATGACTCTACTTAACAACTCAAGCGAAACAGAGCACCCTTAATGTACACACTTCTTCCTCAGCTGTTTGTGTGTATGTGCATATGTGTGTGTCAATTATCAAAGATAAAACACCCAGTGCTTGATCTTTATTGATTTTAATTTGAAAGCGGAAGGTTCAGCGTAGACCAGATCTTTCATAACTCCTCATTATTGCTCCCTTGGCTAGCTTTAGCATCAAATAATTGTATTAACTCAAAGCGGCTGCAGAGCTGTTGTTAGTCCATTAAGTGTAGGTCACTGGTGCATGTTAAAGCATTGTCAGTACTGTGTCTGACCACTGTAACCCTCTCACATGAACTCCAGTCATGATACAGATGCAGTTGAGGCAACTTCAGGAGAGGGATATAATGCGTTGATGTGTGTTCACTGAGTGTCATTATAATGATCTGCTGCACATAAGTAGTTAATAACCTTTTGACTACAGCCTGAGCAGAAAAAAAAAAATCAACAGAGGAATATATAAGCTAAGATTATCTGATTGCAGATTTAGGTCTATCAGTTCCAGGGTATCTGATGGTCGTATAGTGTTGCTGTGGTTAGTATGGCCACCATACAGGTCCAGGTAGTCCAGTTTCCTCCCACAGTCCAAAAACATGCAGGTTAGATTAACTGGTTACTCTGATGACCCCTGTGCATCTGTCCCACACTCATGCACTGAACCTGTGTCCCACTCCCACCCCTCTCCTACTGTATTTAGTCTGTGCTCCCCCTTTCCCTTGTTGTTGCAGTCTGTTTTTCCTAATACACTTATGTGTTAGTGTAAGCCCAGAGGATAGAACATTTTTAAATAAGAAGCCTCTTATGTCCAGTCTAACGACTCAGTTGACCTTATTTTAACATCAGTAGAAGACCTTGGCCATTTCTTGACCTTAGTAAGAAACAGCTTTCTTGTCCAATTTAAGTTGAACTTCAATAAACCTTTTTTCTTACTTTGCCTGCTCTGATCTTCACAGTAAGATCCACAATTAATTTTAATTGCCTTAAAAATATATCTGCACAGAAAGTTTTCCTGTTTTTCTCCATCTTTTCTCTTCATAAACAGGATTAATATCTCAGATTTTGATATATTCATTTTTTCTTTATTATCTTTTGAAGGGGGCAGCAGAAAAAAGTGCACATTTGAAGTTTTACTTTGTCAAACTAACCACCTTTGGTGACCAGCATAATTTGGTCCTGACAGAGATGTAAGTGTACACTTTTGTACAGAAAGAACATTTCTCAAAGAGTTAGCTTCTCTTCCTGTCGGACATTTCTCCATTATATCTGCTCCGTCATAAACGAAACGGACATTCTCCTCGCCGTATTGTTGTTAGCAGAATATAAACACACAACTCGCGGCTATTCTGGTCACGTGACTTGGATGGACCAGTTCAATATGCTGCGGGCTGGGTGTTGTTTCGGCACAAAACACAAGAGTAAGTTACCTAAAAAATATTTGGAATAGATACATGCGCTTTTATTTCGCATTTATTAATTAATAGTCGCTACTTTAATGGAGTAGTCGATACCAAAACGGGCGATGTGCGGGTATCGATATATTGATACCATGGGATCGATCCACCCATCACAACCCGGCACTCTTCAACAAACATGGAGGAAGCAACAACGTCTGCGGAGCGTGCGGTAGAGGAATTGGTAAATAAAAGAAAAACCAGTGGTTTTGGTAATTTGGAGATAGCTCGGATTCAAAGGACCCAATGAGCGACAAAATCACATTATATGTAGGGAGTGCCATAAACAAGTTACAAACAGGGGTGGAAGCAGGGGCGTAGCACCAAATTCTGGGCCCTGTACACTCTCAATGTCAGTGGGCCCCTGTCCATGCCAGTGCACAAGGCGCGTGAGCAAAAAAAATATATGTAATTGGGGTGTTTATTTAAAATAAACAAGCATAAATAGGGTTTTAAGCTACAATCAGATCAGATTATATTGATGACTGGTTCTTTCATTCACCACCTGAATAAATGCATTTGGCCTACTTGTGCTCAAATACCTAAAACATTAGGCTACATCTGGTTTGTGTACTAACGTTTTGATCCATGACACTCGTGCAAATTGTAATTTAAAAACATTTATTCTTGAACAGGAGACAACTATACACTCAGAATCAAACCAAATTAGCTACATTGTTTTTGTAATGAGAAGGGTTACGAAAAAAGAAATAGAAAAAGAAATAAAGCCTTGCTGACACAAGATGTAAAGATGTAATTTATATCCCAGTAAATGCCCACTGATGGGTCTTTTTGGTTGCAAAGTCACTAATAAGATCTGTGAAGTCCAATTGTTTGGCTAATTGGCTTTCAATTGACAGAATGGCGAGGTTGTTCAGTCTATCCTGGCCCATTGTTGATCTCAGGTAGTTCTTAACCAGCTTCAACTTGCTGAAAGCCCGTTCACCCCCTGCAACTGTGAGTGTGTGTGCAGAAAAATTCTCAGAGCAAAGTTCTCTGAAAATGCTCTGTAGCTGCATCTTCCAAATGGCATTAAGGAGCTCAAGAGAGGATAGATTTTTTGGAAATGTAGCATCATATATGATGTGGAAGTGTAGCACTTCATTTTCAAATTCTTGTGAGAGATCTGTGTGATATATTTTTGCTAGTGCCCGGCATGTTGTTTTTATCTGTGCTTCAGTCTTATCGGTCAGCTTCAGAATAGTTGCATATGTTTCACATATGTTTGCTGTGGTCTGCAATCTTGCACTCAAGGCACTAATGATGCTACCCATTGCAACAAAAAATATGTTGTTCCTGAATGCATTGTCAGCACTGTCTTCTATAGTTGCATCTTCTTGAGTCATCTTATCAGGCATGTGTTTCCTTTTCCACTTTCGTCTCTGTTCGCTCCAAAAATGATCAGGGACGTCCATTGCTTGTGCTATTAGGGAGGCCTCTGCAAGCAGCGAGTCCCAACGATTACAAAGAGCCTGCATTTCTTCTTGTAGTGCCTTGATGTTTTCAGCCTCAACATCCAGAGAAATATCTACTGCCTGAAGAATCACATTTTGGTTTTCAATGCACTGCAAAATCTTTACCCACACAGTAAGAAGGACGATGGCATAAAAGATCTTGAAATAACTGATCAAACCATTTGCCTCGGACTTGGCTTCACTTGTCAGACTGCAGGTGGCTAAGACACATTCTGGTGCCTCAAGGATGGAGGGCAAGTGAGCTGCGACAACTTGTACTGCAGCAATGCGGGCACTCCATCGAGAGTCAGAGAGACGATGAAGAGAGCATCCCGTCTTTTCTTTCAAGATTGCCCATCGCCCTGGGCTAGCACTGAAGAGATTATAAAGACGGTTTACAGAGCCAAAAAATGTTGCGACTTCTGGACATGACCCAGCCGCATTGACGTTAAGTCACATTAGCGCATATGGACGGTTAGCAAACATATTTAGCTTAGCATCAGCTATGTAACGTACACTTAGTTTGCTACTAGCTTTGTAACTGAACATTTGAAAAGATGAGTGACAGTTAGTTTGCTTGTCACACTTGTTTGCATTGAGTGGCGCTGACATGACGTAAAAAAAAATAAAAATGGATGGGTAATGTTACGTTCCGCTGCCACCATCTACTGGGTAACGTTAAACAGTGAAAAATACATAGTTATACTGTCGGCTTACAGGCAGGTTAAATCAAATCAAATCAGATTTATTTGTATAGCACCAAATCATAACAAAGTTACATCAAGGCCCTTTACATATAGAGCAGGTCTAGACCAAACTCTTTATAAAATTATTTAAAGAGACCCAACAGATCCCCCAATGATCAAGCACTTGGCGACATTGGCAAAGAAAAACTTCCTTTAAGAACCAGGCTCGGGGGGGGGCGGCCATCTGCTTCGACCGATTGGGTTTAGAGAGGGAGAGAGAGAGGGAGGCAAAGTTGGGTATAGTAGGGAGAGAATAAGAGCAGGAGGAGGGGATATTCAAAACAGGTGCAGGCAGGAACATGATGCTGCATGAAGTTCATACAAATTATGCTGTATAGAATTCATGAAGATATGGGAGCATCAGGCATTGCAGGAACATGGGATGGCGATGATTCATCACCTGCAGGATGAGGACAGGGAGAGAGAGGAGAGGAACTGGGAGAAACAGAGACTTCGGGAAAGCATGGTTAGTAAATGCAGTACACATGCTTGGAGCTGGTAGAAACAGGGATTTCAGAGAAGCATGATTGTCGTTATGTCGGCTCATGCACGGGGGAGAGAGAGAGAGAGAGAGGGGAAAGGGAGAGGGAGAGAGAGATGTTCAGTGCTTCCCCCAGCAGTCTAGGCCTATAGCAGCATAGCTAAAGAGTAGATGAATTTTAACTTTTTAATTATAAGCTCTGTCATACAGAAAAGTTTTAAGCCTAGTCTTGAAAATTGCTAAAGAGTCCGTCCCCCCGGACCGATACTGGAAGTTGGTTCCATAGAAGAGGAGCCTGATAACTGAAAGATCTGCCTCCCGATTTACTCTTGGAGACTCTAGGAACCACAAGTAAACCTCCATCTAGAGAGCGGAGTGGCCTACTAGGATAGTAAGGAACTATGAACTCTCTGAGATATGATGGAGCTTGGCCATTAAGAGCTTTACATGTTAACAGAAGGATTTTAAATTCTATTCTGAATTTTACCAGCAGCCAATGAAGAACAGCTAACACAGGAGAGATGTGATCCCTTTTTCTAGTTCCTGTTAATATTCGTGCAGCAGCATTCTGAATCAACTGAAGGCCTTTCAGAGATTTGTTTGGACATCCAGATAATAATGAGTTACAGTAGTCCAGCCTAGAAGTTACAAATGCATGGACTAGTTTTTCTGCATCCTCTTGAGACAGGATGTTTCTGATTTTCCTAATGTTTCTCAGGTGGAAGAAAGCTGCCCTACTGACTTGTTTTATGTGAGGGACAAAGGACATGTCCTGGTCAAAAGTTACTCCAAGGTTTCTTACAGTGGAGCTGGGAGCCAAAGTAATGCCATCCAGACCGATTAGATGATTAGATAGGGTTTCTCTAAGGTGCTTAGGGCCGAGTACAATAACTTCAGTTTTGTCAGAATTTAGAAGTAAAAAATTATGGGTCATCCAGGCTTTTATGTCTTCAAGACATGTCTGCAGTCTGACTATCTGACTAACTTCATCTGGCTTCATTGATAAATACAGCTGAGTGTCGTCTGTTTAACAGTGAAAATTGATGCTGTGTTTCCTGATGATGTTGCCTAAAGGAAGCAGATATAGAGTGAAGAGGATTTGTCCAAGTACTGAACCCTGTGGGAGTCCATAATTTGCTTTAGTGTGTGAGGAACATGTTAACATGAACAAACTGACGTCTATCTGATAAATAGGATTTGAACTGCCTTAGTGCAGTTCCTTTAATGCCAATTTCATGTTCCAGTCTCTGTAATAAAATATTATGGTCAAATGGTGTCAAATGCTGATCTAAGAGGAGAAGTATGGAGGCTGATCCATTGTCTGAAACCATTAGAATATCACTGGAGACTTTAACCAGCGCTGTTTCTGTGCTGTAATGAACTCTAAATCCTGACTGAAAGTCTTCAAGTAAACTGTTGCTATGCAGATGGTCGTGTAATTGGTTTGCTACTGCTTTTTCAATGATTTTAGAAATGAACGGAAGGTTTGATATGGGTCTATAATTGGCCAAAACATCTGGATCATGATTCGGCTTTTTAAGTTGTGGTTTTATAACTGCAGTCTTAATAGTCTGAGGTACATAATCCAAATCAAATCAAATCAAATCAGATTTATTTGTATAGCGCCAAATCATAACAAAGTTACATCAAGGCACTTTATATATAAAGCAGGTCTAGACCAAACTCTTTATAAAATTATTTAAAGAGACCCAACAGATCCCCCGATGAGCAAGCACTTGGCGACAGTGGCAAGGAAAAACTTCCTTTAAGAGGCAGAAACCTCAGGCAGAACCAGGCTCAGGGGGGGCAAAGATAACGTCAAATTAATCAGATATAAAATGAACAGCTCAATTAAGTAGAAAATCTCTTTAAAGAGGCTGGTCGGTACTGGGTCTAATAGACAGGTTGATGGTCTAGATGATGAGACTATAGTAGCTAGCTCTGAGAGGTTCAGAGTTGAGAATGATTCCAGATGTAAAATAGGCATTGCAGTTGATTCAGTAGTTGCTGTATTCAGTAGAAGAGTATTGTCTAATGTAGGTAAGAGCTGATGAATTCTTTCTCTGAGTGTTATAATTTTATCTGTAAAAAAGCCCATAAAATCATCACTGCTGAGAGCTAAGGGGATCACTGGTTCAAATGAGGTATGACTCTCTGTCAGCCTGGCTACACTGCTGAAGAGAAACCTGGGGTTGTTCTTGTTTTTTTCTATTAGTGCTGAGTAATATGAGCTTCTGGCACTGCGGAGAGCTTTTTTATACGTTTTTCAGCTTTCTTTCCAGGCTCGGTGAGACTCTTCCGAGTTGCTGGAACGCCAACTTCTTTCTAATTTCCTTGACGTCTGCTTTAAGGCACAAATTTGAGAATTATACCACGGAGCCAGCCTCCTCTGTTTTATTACTTTCTTTTTGAGAGGGGCAACATCATCAAGATTTGAACACAGTGTGGCCATAGTGCTAATCACAAGGTCATCAACCTGTGTATGGGAGAAATCCTCATTTGAATTTAGATATGGCATTGCTGCAAATGATGACTGAATGTTCTCTTTAAATTTAGCCACAGCATCTTCAGATAAACATCTTCTATAGCCAAATTTATTCCTCGATGCTGTGTAGTCAGTTACAGTAAACTCAAATGTAATGAGGTAATGGTCGGTCAAAAGAGAGTTTTGAGGAAAAATTGTTAACTTGTCAATTTCAATGCCATATGTTAGAACAAGATCAAGGATATGATTGAAGCAGTGAGTTGGTTCACTCACATGCTGGGAGAAGCCAGTTGAGTCTAGTATGGAAAGAAACCCAGAACTAAGGCTGTCACTTTCTACATCTACATGAATATTGAAATCTCTCAGTATAATGATTTTATCTGTACTGAGTACTAACTCTGACAGGAATTCTGAGTATGGACCAGGTGGACGGTATACTGTAACTAACTGGTTTTTCAACTTTCCAGTTTGAGTGGGAAAGACTAAGAGTGAGGCTTTCGAAAGACCTACAGCCAGATTTTGGTCAAGGGTTGATTAATAAGCTTGACTGAAATATCGCAGCCACCCCCCCCCCCCCCCCGACCTGTGGTACGAGGGACATGAAAATTAACATGAGTGGGGGGTGTAGATTCATTTAAACTGACATACTCATCCTGCTGCAGCCAAGTTTCAGTTATACAAAATAAATCAATGCGATGATCAGCTATGAGATCACTGAATAATAGAAAGTTTGATGATAGTGATCAAATATTCAACAGACCACATTTAACTGCAGTATTATTTGAGACCGAATTTGTGGGTGTTTTGATTTCTGTTAAATTTTTGTTTTTAGCGCCTCTTCTGTTTAATTTAGGCTTAGTAACTTTTTCTAAATTTAGGTGGTCGGGGGACAGACACAGTTTCTATAATCCTAGACATAGACAGAGACTCTATTCTATTCTTGGCAGGGAACTGCTCTGACTGAGGCACAGAGGAGCGTGTTAAACTGCAGCTCTGCCTCCTGGTCTTGACTCAAGGTTGTCAGGGTTTTAACTTTCTAATAAACTCGGCCATATTCCTAGATATAAGAGCGGCACCACCCACGGTGGGATGGACACCATCTCTTCTAATCAGACCAGGTCTCCCCCAGAAAGTATTCCAGTTGTCTATGTAGCCCACATTGTTTTTGGGACATCACCTCGACAGCCAGCGGTTGAATGAAGACATGCGTCCATACATATCATCACTGGTCCGATTGGGGAGGGGGCCAGAGAAAACTACAGTGTCCGACATCGTTTTAGCAGGTTACAGGTTTATTGTTGACCACGAATGTTACAGGTTTATCAGTTTACCATTACACTGGATGATAGATGATAGAACACTCATTGCAACCAGAAGAGACATGAGACTTTTATTTTTTAGAGACTTGAGACTTGACTTGGACTCATGACCAAAGACTTGAGACTTGACTTGGACTTGCAAAAAAAGACTTGTGAAAATCTCTCCAAGAAGGTTGTGGGTTCCTGGCCTGGGGCCTTTTCGTGTGGAGTTTGCATGTTCTCCCCATGCTTGCATGGGTTTCCTCCCACAGTCCAAACACATGCATGTCTAGGTTGACTGGTGACTCTAAATTATCTGTAGGTCTGAGTGTGAGTGTGAGTGTGAGTGGTTGTTTGTCTCTGTCTGTCTCTGTGTGTTGACCCTGTGATGGACTGGTGACCTGTCCAGGGTGACCCTGCCCTCACCAAATGTGAGCTGGGATTAGCTCCAGCACCCCACAGTAGAAGATAAGAAACAGATAAGGCTAGAAGATGAATGAATGAATCTCTTTATGGGGTATTAGGAGAAACACAGTAATTTCAATATAAGGGCCTGATTTCTATCAAACCATCAAGACACCAATATTTTCCTCTTTGCGTGTCTCAATGCACTTTTGGACATTTTGCAGCTAGTGCAGCTTGTCTTGCTTCATTTTCTTTTGCATTATTGTCTTCTACTCCATTTTGTTCCTTTTCATTTCATTTGTCCGCTGTCTCCCTGTATTATCCCTCACTGTGCTCTTCAGCAGTGGCTCAGTTGACTCTGCTGGTCACATTAAGATGTATGTGGAGGTTTCAGTGTCTACCCCTAACAGAGTTACATTCTCTATCTGACAGGCCGGTCTGCCAGTAGAGCCTCTCCAGACACACTAACTCAATACAGCAGACAAACAAATTCTGCCTGTGACCATGAAAAACAAGGCTGCATCAAGAGGACAATCACAGTAGCACAGGTCAGACTGCAGATTTTGCAGCAGACTAGGAGATGATTGATCGAAAAGACAAATGCCTTTTTTATTTTTCACCTCCAACATCCCCACTGATGTGAAACACCATAAGTCAGACCTATTCAACAAGCGGCCTGCTTGAATTTTTCAATGGCCCGTAAGAGATGTGCGTGATATGAAAAAAAAGAAGTAATATATATCTCTGAGCTACTGTGTGACATCTGACCTGGGCATACTGTATGATTCGTCCTTTTTAAGACATCTAGTGCTGTGATTGGCTGTCAGTCACTAGCCTCCTGTTGGAGGGCCCATGAGCGGGCCACAGCTAAACTGTCGTTTGCTAGCAAGTGAACAACAAGCCTCAAAATGTCTCTCTCCAAGCTAAAAAGACGTAAAATCAACATCAGAAATCGCCATTTCCAGAGTGAATGGACCGACAAATATTTATTTACTTTGCCAGCCACAACAAGCAATAAACCGGTGTGTTTATTGTGCAACGATCTCATTTCTGTGATGGAGTACAACGTTAAGAGGCACTTCAAGTCAAATCATGGATCGTTGTTCAGCTTTCATTTAGCATTTATGGAAATGGATCTGTTTTAAAAGCTCCTTATGTATGCTTGGAACTGTTGATACAAACAGACATTAATGTTAGTCTGGTGGCTACTGTTTTATTATATTCATCTAATTTTCTACATTTGTGGACATGGATATGTCAGAAAAACACCTCATGCCTCCTTGTTTGTCTTTTTTTTTTTTTGGCAACTTTTTGCAATTCTGTATCAAGCCTGGCAACCATAACTTTCCTATAATTTTTTGTGGACTGGCTGCTGTCTAGAATTGATGATAATCATACCAATAAAGTGAAAGAAAAATGATGCGCTTGATTAGTTTATTCCATGTAGTAATATTTCCATTAACATTAGTGATGGGCGGATCGATGCATGGTATTGATATATCGATACCCACACGTCGCCCGTTTTGGTATCGACTACTTCATTAAAATATTGACTACTAATAAATCAATGCGAAATAAAAGCGTATGTGTCAATTCCAAATATTTTTTAGGTAACTTACTCTTGTGTTTTGTGCCGAAATAACCCCCGAGCCTGCAGCATATTGAACTGGTCCATCCAAGTCACGTGACCAGAAGAGCCGCGAGTTGTGTGTTTACATCCTGCTAACAACAACATGGCGAGGAGCACGTGTGTTTCTGAGTTTCTGACGGAGCGGAGAAAATAAAGAAATGGCCGACAGAAAGAGAAGCTAACTCTTTTTGAAAAATGTCCTTTCTGTAAAAAATGTACACTTACATCTCTGTCAGGACCAAATTATGCCGGTTGACAAAGTAAAAGTTCAAATGTGCACTTTTTGGTTTTTTACAATTTTATTTCATTCATATTTTTGTTATTATTTATTGTATTGTATTAATGGTAAATGTATTGTTTTGAAAATAATGCTGCTCAGCAAAAGTTCAACGAAAACTCAAATGTATTTTATTTAATTAATATTTAGGTTAATTATTTGTTTAACTTTTACGTTTTGAACTGTGCACATTAAAGTTGTTACATGGTCAGTATTTGACGTGATTTGTTTTAAAAGTACTAATATTATGATTGAGAAAAAATTTACCAATAAGAAATGACCAGTAATCGGTATCAGTAATCAGTATTGAATATTTTATGCAAAAAGTAATCAGTATCGTATTGAATCTTAAAAGTGTGGTATCGACCATCACTAATTAACATACTAAATTATTTGTAGTGATCATTTGACAAAATAATTGGTGTGGCCCACGAACCCCCAGTGATTTTCATATTTGGCCCACTTGAGATTTTTGATGAAAATGAATTTGAATAGCCCTGCCATAAGTCAAAGAAATCCACTGTATCTATGTCAGTGGTTTGATACCAAAAGATCAAAACATACCCAACACTGCTGTTGTACTATGTCCATCAATCCAAAACCTTATAGAGAATTACTCATGAAGACAGTCTGAAGACATGACATGGCTTCCTGTTTGTTATTTATCACCATTTTGGATTTTTGAAACTAGAAAAACACAAGATATGGAAGAGAAGGTGGAGCTGAGGAGGAGTGAGGGCTGGACATGTGATCTGTCAATCACACAATAGCCAAAAGGGAGAGTGAGAGACTGAGACTAATAAAAAATAAACTCATTAGGAAAACATTTACTGAACTAAGAAATCATGAGAAAATAAAGCAAATTTTCCCATAGACCTACAATCTCACTTCTTTTTATAACAAGTGGAGCATCCCTTGACGGTCAGTAGATTGTATGCAGGTTAAATATGATTGATCTAATAAACACGCAGTCGAGTGTGTCCTGAATTCATGTTACTGCTGGAGGAGGAAGAGGAGAAAGAAAAAAAGAGAAAAGGGAAGAGAGGACACATTATAACTTTCTTACAGAATGTCCTACACTGACTTTGAGTGTGTGTGTGTGTTTGTATGCTGTTTGACAGATCCAGATATAGGACCAAGTGAGAGTGAACAGCAGAGGAACATGCTTTACTATCGGGAGGTTCAGTCCTTTGTGCTGAGTCATGCTACAGACTGTGACTGCACTCTGTACATTTGTTGGATTCTGCTACTGATACTGTTTTGACAAATGTCTATGTTTTGTCATCCATATGTTGTAAAGTTACAGTATA
This sequence comes from Remorina albescens, assembly GCA_034769265.1. NCBI lineage: Eukaryota > Metazoa > Chordata > Actinopteri > Carangiformes > Echeneidae > Remorina > Remorina albescens. The sequence goes on along the minus strand of CM068495.1, from coordinate 3,286,118 downwards.
TGCAACATCTCCATTTGCCATTACACCCTGACATTACTGGACTTATGAAAAAGGTGGATCAGACTTGTTTGTCCAGCTCATCCCACAGATGCTGGACTGGACTGAGATCCCGTGAATTTGTAGGCAAGTCAGCACCTTGAACTGGTTGTTGATCTTTACTTGTGGTGACACAGAGAAACACACAGAAATTGTGAGCTGTATATGAGCTAGAAAAGGCTTTTTAACATATGAAATGTTACAAAAACATGATCAATTTTGCACAGTAAAATTAAATTACAAAAAAATAAACAGGTTAGTCTGTTTTCATTGCTTCCGCATTTAAAGTTCAACAGCATACCCAAAATTAAATGACATCAGTAATTCTGCTTTTTATATATATATATATATATATATTAAACAATCTAACCAAACTTAATATGCTAACCAGAAAACACATTTCACTACCTCAGTTTAACGTTTAAATCCAAATGGACTAATATCACATTCAGCAGCCATCTGTATCATTTAGCAGCAACAACATGTACAGATCAAACAGACCCAGAGATTAACACTCAAAACATTTAAACACAAACGAACAAACATCTCCACACCTGTGGCGACAGACAGAAATAAACTCTCCTGGTGGAAGAAAAGGAGCAGACTAGCGAGGGAAGATGGCAGTGAGCAGGCTAACTTAGCATGCTAATGCTAGGACGAAACTAATTTAAATACTTAAATTAACGATCTCAGGTCCCTACGGAACTCACGGAGGACGAGTGGGACATTACACAGAGCAGCATACAGCAGTTTGACCGCATTCAAATCACGAACATACATCAGCAGAGAGCAACACAATTAGACTAACCTCTGGCCATGTTAGAAAAGGCTTTGACCGAAAGCACGCGTTAACAATGAATACTGAATATCTGTAAAATAAAATGAGCCGGCTGCCATCAGTCACAAAACCATAAAAAACGAAAGCCATCCGCTAACAATAGCTTATGTGAGGGTAGCAATTTATCAGAGGGATGCTAACGTTTGCTTCAAGGCTGTCTACTGGAAGTATGAAAATGAATTAAAATATCGTTCACAGGCGTTATCTGGGACACTCACCTCAAAAGGTGTTTGGTTGACATATTCGTTGTGGCTGTCTCAGACATCCTCCTTGAAGATCATGAGTCCATGAGAGCACGTCTTTCCCCTGCATGACTGACTGGACGGACACCAGAGCTAATCCAACTAACTGTCATTCTACAGACTCGTTATGAGCGGGACCAAACAAACTGGAAACAGGCGCCAACTTTGAAATTTGAATCTTAATTACCAGCAGTTTTAATGAAAACACTTTGAATGACTGTTTTTTGTGTAATTTTTAATGTCTTCGTTATCATGGACAGCAATCTCTAAATTAATGTAAAATTGCATTCGAATATGAAAAAATATATGTTAAATTACCTTTAAAAACGAATGATAATGTAATGTTATATTATGGTTAATCACTTGTAATTCTAAAGGTAAATCTGTAAATTACTGCTAGTATCTGTTCATTTACAGTTATTACATTGTCTTGTGGAAAATGGTAATAAACCTGTAAAAAAAATACAGAAACTTGTATGTAAAATTACAGTTAAAGATGTACAAATACAATAAATTGTCATTAAAAAACATAATTTTAATGTAATCTTAAATTATGGTTAATTAACTGTAGTTTTAAAAATAAAACCCAAAATTACTGAAAATATCTGTAAATCTACTGGCATTTCATTGTTTTATTGGAAAACAGGAACAATCTGTAAAAAATTACAGAACATTTCCTGTAATTTTACTTGTTTTTTTAATAGTGTGGGACATGACACCTCAAGATGGCAATCTGGTGTAAATTGAGTCTTTAAAACAATGTGATGTCAGACTTTCTGTTGCACTGATGTGGGTGTGGTGTCCAAGGAGAGACTTTAATAGCATTTGTGATAATAATCTGCTTTCGGTGAAGAGCTGCAGAGAGAGAGAGTTCAACAGCGCTGAGTTGGTGTGCTTTATGAACTAAGTGCCTGGGCCTCAACCGCTTTACAGGAAATAATGATACCAGAGGAGAGAATTATACAGTGGACATGGAGGAAACTTGATAGTTGCACAAGATCCAGGAAAATGCATCTTGTCAAGACATTTACTTAATTATCCAGGGTATTATTTTATTGCTTGAACCTGGTGGTGAGTGAAATGACCTCATCCATCAAGGTGGTTAGAGGAGGAAACCTTGCCACATCTTTGAGATTCAGATCAGATAGTCTGTTGAGTCTAGTACCAGAGACAAGCAGAGGTATCAGAAAGTTTACTATTATTAGAATCTTTTATACAGGTTATGTTGTTTTTTTAGCTTGTAACTGTCAGTAGTGGTTGTGCTGTCACTCTGACAAAGCTTCAGGTTTCATTATTCCTTACCCCCCATCTCCACAAGCTGTCAGGATTTGAATGGATTCATGACTGTCTGAAACTGTTTTTATCAGACTGCAATTATTCACTGTAGTTTAAGGTGAAAATACTCAGGTATCATATTTATCAAAAAAAAATGATGCGGAGTTCAACAAGGTGAAAAACGTCTTCCACTTATTTTAGAGAAAAATAATAATACAAGAAGCAAAAGCTGTTTTTGAAGCTAAGGAGGACCAATGACCCATATAGCAAATTGAAACTGACCCACTACACACCCTGGTACCACAGCATGAGTCTGGCTCAGAAGGAACACAAGCAGAGGAATATCTTTCTGTATGAGGGAGTGAAAAGCTCTGATATTGGCCTCTCTTACCAATGGCACCTTAAAATATGTATTTTGTTGTATGGAGGAAAATTAGTTCCTCAGATCATTAATGGAGTTCTGTGGAGATGAAATCTATCAGAACACCTCCACTGCTGCTACAGAGACCAGATGGAAATGTCACCGAGTATCAACTAGCTGTTATCAGCCATTCCACAAAATGTCACTCAGTAAAAGAAGTGAGTTCTTCAGTGAAAGTGATGGGATCTGACTGCCATCACCAGAATTCAGTTCCCTTTCCCTTTGAAGCTCTAAATGGAGTGTCACACTCATGTGGTTTTCTCTTCATCTACTGGGTTTGTGATCTTTTTATATATATATAAAGATTCATTAAGTCATTGACCTTTATATAAATGTGTGATAATTATACACACATTTTTTTCTGATCCAGAGCTTTGTTGGATGCGAATGACAGCTCACTATACTGGATTCAATTAAAACATCATGTGAAGAAAAATGAAATATAGTGCGTATTACTACAGTATGGCTACTATAGTGTATGTTGTCACAACATAAAGCATATAGCCTCATAGAAAAAACATGTAAACAAAGGGATTTTCCAATTACATCTCTTTTATCAGATTCCCATCACTCTTGCCCTGACGTCACTACAGTGGCATCAGTAGACAAATTGAAGGTCACATGGTGTCTTCAATTTGGCAGTTTGACAAGGTGTCTTCATGGTGGCTATGGTTTGCCTTCCTTTCTTTCAGCTTTTACTTCCCTGCAGAGCAGTTCTCTCATGGCGCCTTTGGAATTAGATTGTAAATGAATGAGTTAAAGTTGTATCAATTAACCAACAAATTAAACAGAACCCTTATTTCCTTTGCTGCAAAAAAAGAGGGATCAAACTTCTTTTCAAATGCCAGGCTTTTGATGTCTGAGGTTTGTGACTTGTTTACAACAACGTATCACATTATCCTTGACTGACTGCTCCAGTTGATTTGTTATGTCATTGCTGGCAGGGCTCCTCTATCCCACTTGTTTCTTCTTTTTCAAGCTTTTGTCCTATGTCTCTGATTGTGCAGTATCTAGTGATTAGTTGATTATTATCATGTGGCTAGATCTAATTAAAATTGTGAAAATATAATAACTTACCAGGATATGGGCCCAGGTAAATGACGGGTTTGTGTCTGTGGGGTTAGTATTATATGGAGCTATACTAAAAACCTGATATGTTTATTACAATGGTTCCCTTTTGTCCAATGTGCACCAACTCTATCTTACAATTCTGCAGAAGGCTTTTAATTTAATTTAAAATGAAGTGGAGCTCCTGTTTGAAGTAGGAGTCAGAGCGAGGAAGAGAAATGACAAGTTTACTGCTGAATGATCTGTGGAGAGGCGACATGGTGGTGCAGTGGTTAAGCACCTTCGCCTCACAGCAATAAAGATAGAAATCAGGTTGACTTTGACTTTGAATCACCTGTAAGCGTGAATGGTTGTTAGTCTATACATGTCCCTGTGTGCCCCAATGGATGGATGACCTGTGGTGTAAAAACTGAAGAAAGGCATTACGGTACTGAACATTTCCATGTCACGTTACTCTCCTCACCTTTAATAAAAGACTACAGTCAACATACCAGTGTTTTGGTTTAGCCAATTGACAGGTGAGTGTTCAGACAGTAACTGGAATCCTTTGATCCAATAACAGAGATGCTGAGACACATCTCAGCCGCTGCGAAGCACAGAAGAGACGAACAAGGGCCTGCTGTCACACACTGTATTTTTAGATCCTTCTGTTTAACGTGACAAAAACAAGGACACTGTCCTCTGGGGAGAAGACAACTCCTGCAGTTATAAAAAGTTAAGGCTTGTGGAGATCTTATTTCTTACTAGAAATGTGAAAACTGATATAGCAAGAGGCAAAGTCATCTGGGACCTTCCTGCACCAGGATGACTATCTTATCACTGCTGTGACTGAAGGTGACAAAGCTGCTCTTTTATATGCAGAAATACAAGGTAAAGCAGTAATTACAGTGGATTTATGAAGAACGTGACTGTAAGGACTTGATTGATTTGTATTGACTCAGAAAGCAAACAAGGGGTTGTGTTAAGAGGGACGTTTAAAATTGACTTTCACATTAAGCTAAGTGTAGTGGCTATTGTAAACCACAGTATAGAACCCATCTGAGCTTTAAAAGCTGCGGTGAAACCAGCACTCTTGCGCTGAAGCTGATGTTGATGAGTCATTGGAATTTCTGTTGTAAACTTTGATTTTCTCTATAAATTATCAGTCACATTTTTATGTTTGAAATGAAATTTTAAAGGTTATGAAGAATTATTAGGTTGGGCCTACTTTTACCTGTATCTAATATGTTTCTGCCCTGCTGGTGAGTCTGACCCTCTTTTCTATGCTTTGCTTCCTGTATGTTGTACCTCAGCATGTGACACATGAAACTGTGATTTAGTGAGTCCTCCCCTATGCCAACCCCAAAGCCAATCCCAACCATCCAAACAGCCTAATCTGCATACAAATGAGATTGCTGGGAGGGGATGTGTTGGCGGTGGCCATTACATAACATCACTTATTCTGTTCCCTTCAGGTACAATGGCTTCCTCCAGTGCAAAACAGTGCAAACATGCACATTCGATTAATTTGTTGTTGTTTGTCTGTATGTTGGCCCCGTCATAAACATCCCCCATTGTCTGCTGGGATTTGCAGTCCAATTAAGATGTGAAAGAAATCTGATTATGTAAAATATTTTTATGAGGATGTATTAGTACGTATTTGTTTTGTTTTTCAAGAACCTCTTTAGGACAAGGACAAGTATACCCGCTTGGTATGCTGGAAAACAGGGTTCGATTCCCCCACGAGGAACCCCAGTAACAAGGCGCCCACTTGTGGTATTCTTGTGCTGGTCCCAAGCCCGGATAAATAGGATGGTTGCGTCACAGGAAGCTGTCTTGCTGTGGCAACCCCAAATAGGGAAAAAAATGAAAGAATATTTTAAAAAATGTTGGGGGTTTTTCAACAATATGAAAATATGAACTATGCAGAACACATATAAAAACAACCCTATATGTTGACCAAGCTAATGTCTTTCTTTCTCCCTCTTTCTCTCTCTCTCTCCACACACACTTCTGGTCAAGCAGATGGCCAGACACCCTGACCACCTCTTTAAATGAAAAATTTTCTTGCCAATGTCACCAAGTGCTTACTCATGGTGTGAAATGTGAACTTTAGAAGGAGACCTGCTCTATTTAAAAACAGCCTTGAGATTACTTCTGTTGTTGTTTGGTACGATATAAATAAAAACTGATTTGACATTAATGAAATCAAAGGTATCTTTTAAAATTTCTTGTCTTCATTTTCTGGCTGAGAGATGGATTAAGCTAAATATCTGAGATCCTTACGGGGATGGAGAAACTTACAAGCGGCTATAGTCTCCAGCTGGACTAAGAACTGGTTTTCCTTTGTGTATGTGTATGTAGGGCTGTAATAATTCCAAATATTGCTACACAATTAATTGTCTCAGAAATAATTGCGATTAACAATATAATTGTCTCTTTCGGTCCAATTTTTAAAATACTTTTTTCATTATCCAAGTCCAGTAGTCATCACTATTTGTAAAACTATGTGTCAAAATAGTCATCACCACTTCTTGACATTTTTTCCCAACTGTATCTCCTTTGTCATTTTAGTTGGTACAAACGTGTATACGGACAAGAGCCAATAACTAACAGTTTAAATAATAATAATTATTATTATTATAAATATATATATATATAATATTTATAATAATAAAAGGCGTGGGGGTGGTGGGCGATTAAAACAAAAAAAAAGATTATTTGTCGGGCAGATTTTGGGCCAGAAATACAAGCATGTTCATTTTCTCTGGCTTCAGGCCGGATCTCACTGGGCTTGCAATAGTGCCAGCTGTGCTGAACTTTTGCTGTCACGTTTATATTTCGTCTGCCGGCTGAACGACTCCGCTATGCCTAGCTGCCATGAGGGGCCATCCACTGATGCAGGGGCACTGATCAATTTGTTGAATTGTGCAAAGTGTGAGAGATGGAGATTTTTGAAATGGTGTCTCAAATTGGTTGTGCTAGCATTTTTACCGGGACTGTTTTCTTACATAGCCGACAAATCGCCTCTTCCATATTTGTGGGCTCTGCCCTATGATTTGCCTTTAAACCAAAATAATCCCACAACGGAGAAGTTGTACTACGTTTAAAAACAATCTCCATCTCGTGTCTCGTTTTCCAAATTCAGTGTCAGAATGATGCTATAGCTGAAAGCAGGATGGCAGTTTAGTACCTCCCCAAATAACCGACTGTCCAATGATAATTTAGCTGAAACCAGTTGGGCTTGCAGACTCCCTACATTACGACAGGACCAGTGGAGCAGTGTCAAGTGACCCTTTTTCGTTCTTTCTTTATTACCAACACTAAACGAAAACTCCAGTGAAAACCAAACATGTACCAGCTTAATGTTATGGGCATTTCTCAATACTTCTTCTCACAAAACTACCCAATTCTCTTTGGATTGTTAATGTTGGAAAGCCGATTTGAGTTCGCAACTTTAAATCAATGTGCATGAGGCGTCCTCCGATGGGACAGTTACAGTTATGTCGCGCTGCATGATGCACACAGACACTAGAAACGTGTTTGATGGATGCAAACAAAAGTGTTATGTATTTAACCCATCTCATGAAAATAAACCCCACCATCCCCCAAAAAATTGCTTTAATTGCGGTTAAACAAAGAAATCGCGTTTACGTCAAAAAATACCGGTTAGACAATTATGTGTATGTACTAGGGATGAGCAAGTACACCACTATCCGTATCTATTCAACCATTTACATTATCTGTATCCATGTTTGTACTCGTAGGGGGCGGGACTTAAACCGGAAGTGGGCATGGTTTATAAGAAAGTTGTATTTTTAAGCCTGAAATTGATATGGTTTGGTCAGAAGTTGCTATATTTATTGTAATCCTCAATATATTTTTATTTACAGCTTAACTTGTATTATACCAAGGTAAGAAGAGCGAGGCAACCGGAAAAAAAACCTGACCTGGTGAAGAAACAACGAGAATGAGAAACACGATGCGGGCTGCAGGCAGATCTTTCTCGTTACATAAGCACCACTTCTGTTACGAAGTTTTTACCCCATAACCCCATAAAGTGGGGCAGATTTGAAACGTTTGGGTTATAAAAAGCTATTTTAAAATGATGATGTAGTAGTGTGGATGTACCGGGGGACTCCTTCAGGTAGTTGTAAATATTGATGTATGTCACCTCCGGCCATTCAGTGGGATAATTTCTCCATAAAAATTAAAGCAAGCAGAAGGGACAATGAGAAAGACCCACTTATGTGAGTTTTTCATTGTACCTTTTTTTCTCCAGTACAGGTAGCGCATTAAAATACTCATCTGACATGTTGAAAAAATGTTTTAAGCTAACTACTGGACAGTGTTTTTTAAATTGTGCCGCAGAAAGTTTTTCCCCTCCAGTGGGCGTGGCTTTCAGAGTATGACGTGTTGCGCTCTGTCTCTATCACAGGACACCCTAAAGAGGATTTTCCTTTAGCCCAAGCACAGATACTGACTAGTATTACTCGCATGATATTCGTACTCGTCAAAATTGCGATATCCGTACCGGATACTCATTTCAGCCAAGTATCCGGCTCAACCCTAGTATGTACCTTGATGCGACACTATGTTAGGATAGATATATTGTCATTTGTGACTGCTACAGTAGTGTAATAATCTGAGCTACCTTGGCGTAACAAAAATTTATGTTTGACAAATGTTAGTATTACCATCCGGTTAACTGTCAGTATTGCTGTAGGTTAAACTAACATAGGTGCAGTTAACTTTAATTAACACAAATTTATTTAGGTTAAAATAACAAGTGTAATTTTGTTTAAATAACACAGGTTTAATTAGTTTAAATGAAAACTGATTAAGGGGGCAGCACGGCAGCATAGTGGTTAGCGCTGTTGCCCCACAATAAGAAGGTCCAAAGACATGCATATTTGGGTTAATTGGTGACTCTAAATTGTCTGTGGGTCTGAGCGTGAGTGTGAGTGGTTGTTTGTCTCTGTATGTTGGCCCTGTGATGGACTGGTGACCTGTCCAGGGTGTACCCCACCCTCACCCAGTGTGAGCTGGGATTGGCTCCAGCATCCCCGCGGCCCAGAAACGGATAAGCGGTTGAAAATGAATGAATGAATGAATGAACTCTCCATTAGTAATCTAAGTGCCCAACTTAAGCATTAAATCTTCCTCTTCCATCTCCACATGCTGCAGCCATTTTATTTTTTGTCTTGTTTTTTTTTTATTTCTTTAAAAAATTATTGGAAAAATCCTGCAGCTGTAATTCTATAACACTACAAGCCAGAACAAAAAAGACAAAGATGGCAGACTTTGTGTTGTCCCATATCTGGTGTGACGAAGCTTTGGTCTAATGGGACCAACGTAAGACTAAAAATACAGCAGTGGAAGAACAAGCAGAGTGAACCATTTCTTAGAAAGGAGAGGATCAGGGAGAAAGCAAGACAGACACTGAAGAAAGTAAATAGCCACATCACAATAAAATGTAAATACCAGCAGAGTAAGGCCTTGACAGGAAAACCTTTTTATGCAAGAACTCACAGTGCAGGAAAATTAATTCAACATGCCTGAAATGTTTTCTGTGTAGAGATTAACTATCAACTCCTCAATGTGCATTGAGGACTTCAGCAAACACAACCCCAGGACAGTGTGATACAGGCAAGCGTAGCATCAGCAGCAACAACTAGTCTACATCCTCATCTGGTTCAAGGTCTTCACTGTGTGCAGGGTATTAGGAGGGGAGGAAACAAGGTTTAGGTTTAAAAAAAAAAGTCATATTATTAACCACTAACTGAGGCAACTACATTCCTGCCACATTGTGAATGTCAACCAACACAAAACTCTTTAGACACAAAAAGAACAGCAAGTGCAACAAAATAGAACAAAATTTCACAAAATATATTCAAAACCAGCTCCCCATTCCCTCCCACCAGCACAGAGCCCCACCCCCAGCCCACACATGACTAAATGTGTTGAGATTGTCTGTCATTTTGAAGTACGCATGTTTAATTCTCAGTCTGGCTGGCACTAGCCCTTTCAAAACTGAGAACGGTTCTATACCACCAGAACCCAGAGTCTGGTTGTTCCTGGTTAGCCATATGGCCAATTTTGCCAAACCAGATATAAAGTTCAGTAAGCAATGTCTTCTTCCTTGCACAGTACTTTTGTCCAAAAGTGAACAGGGGAAAACAGAAATCTTCCCCTAGGGCCTGAAACCAGGATTTTAAAACCACAAGCAGTGATGACAACCTTGGACAATCAACAAATACATGCATGAGGTTTTCATCAGTAAAACAAAAAACACATTCCCTCCCAAGCCAGGATCAATGTGTGCCCTGTATCTGGTCGTGCCCCATGCACGATCCTCCACTGGAGGTCTGCTGCCCACTGTTCAATGCGTAGCTTGTACAGGGACCAACACCTGCCTTTCAGGGAAAAGTCTGAGCCAAAAACTCAGCTCACCTCGACTCCCTGACCTCTGACAGTGTTTGAAAATTAAGGACTTTAACACAGACTTGATATAGCTCTTTCTGCCCTGCCTCCTGGAAAACCTCCAGGTGATGAGTTTTGAAGGACAGCGACTCTCCCCCTCCTGCCACTCCCCCACAGCTGGGGTAATGGACAGGTAGGGGAAAACATAATTACTGCCCTCAACCCACCGGTCACGCAGAGTCTGAAGACCTCTTCCACCATCTTGTGGATCAACCTCCAGAGGCGAGGTTGCTCCTCTCCCTCAGACAGTAGATGTGGATACCACTATCAGCAAGGGATCAAGCTTGGTAAAGCCAGCCTCCTTTAGCCTAGCTCGCAGACTGGCAGACTGCAGGGTTTGAGTCCTAATGGAGCAATTGAAAAATAGCGGCTCCTCAAACACCCACATGCCCAGAGGCTTAGTGGGAGTCCGCAAAGCCTGCAAGGTTTGCCATTCCTGCAGAACCGAGCCATAATGGCGAAAGGCCAGCAAGGTGAATGTCTTTAGGGTCCGAAAAGCTGCTTTTCATAGACCAAGCATCCAGCATTCCTTAGTAGAAAACAGGCTGTGACAAGCCAGCTGGGGCCGCAGTGATACAAAAGTCTCTGTGCAGTTCGGAGTCTGAAAGAGGCGATTTTAGATGTAATGTCCAGGAGCCCCTGTCCTTCTTCAGACACTGGCAAATAGAGCACAGCTGCCCTGACCCAGTGATCACCAGACCAGAAAAAGTCTACAAGGGCCCTCTGAATGTCCTGTACAAGTTGAGCTGGTAGAGTTAGTGCAACAAACTTATGCCAGACAGTCAAGGTGACCAAATTATTGACAGCTGCGGTAGCAACCTTTTCCATTTAGACAACTGAGCACAAACTTTCTCCTTAGCCCCTCCCTGTTTTTTCTGTGGAACCCCCTCAGTGCCCAGACAAATACCTAACACCTTTATTCCTTCTCTACCCAATTCAAGTCCTTTCAGCAAAGTGGGGACTTCACAGCCCAATCAGCAGAGCTTCGCTCTTGGTCCGGTTCACCCGTGCAGATGTTGCTCTCTCATACAGGGACAGGGTGTCCTACAGGCACTAAACATCTCCCCGACTAGTGATGAAAATATTAACATCATCTGCATAAGCAGAGACAGCCTGCTGAGCTGGCCCCTCAACCTGCACAGCAGAGGCTCAATAGCCAAACTAAACAACTGGCCCGAGATGCGACAGCCTTGTCCTATCCCCCACTGTACAGGGATTGGCTGGCTCAACCCTGCCCCCATTTTTACCAAACACTGTGCATCATTATACAAAAGACTGAGCCAATCCACAAACCCAACACCAAAACCAAAAGCCCTAAGTGCAGAAAACAAGAGTGATCCACCTTATCAAAAGCCTTTACTTGATCCAGTGACACAACACTCACTTTCACATCATGAGAACCACACAACCTAATTACATCTGTCTTTCAGAAGATATTGTCCATGATTGTCCTGTCCAGTATGCAATAGCACTGGTTAATACACTGCTCAAAAAAATAAAGGGAACACTTAAACAACACAATGTAACTCCAAGTCAGTCACACTTCTGTGAAATCAAACTGTCCACTTAGGAAGCAACACTGATTGACAATCAATTTCACATGCTGTTGTGCAAATGGAATAGACAACAGGTGGAAATTATAGGCAATTAGCAAGACACCCCCAATAAAGGAGTGGTTCTGCAGGTGGTGACCACAGACCACTTCTCAGTTCCTAAGCTTTCTGGCTGATGTTTTGGTCACTTTTGAATGCTGGTGGTGCTTTCACTCTAGTGGTAGCATGAGACGGAGTCTACAACCCACACAAGTGGCTCAGGTAGTGCAGCTCATCCAGGATGGCACATCAATGTGAGCTGTGGCAAGAAGGTTTGCTGTGTCTGTCAGCGTAGTGTCCAGAGCATGGAGGTGCTACCAGGAGACAGGCCAGTACATCAGGAGACGTGGAGGAGGCCGTAGGAGGGCAACAACCCAGCATCAGGACCGCTACCTCCACCTTTGTGTAAGGAGGAACAGGAGGAGCACTGCCAGAGCCCTGCAAAATGACCTCCAGCAGGCCACAAATGTGCATGTGTCTGCTCAAACGGTCAGAAACAGACTCCATGAGGGTGGTATGAGGGCCCTACGTCCAAAGGTGGGAGTTGTGCTTACAGCCCAACACCGTGCAGGTCGTTTGGCATTTGTCAGACAACACCAAGATTGGCAAATTTGCCACTGGCACCCTGTGCTCTTCACAGATGAAAGCAGGTTCACACTGAGCACATGTGACAGACGTGACAGAGTCTGGAGACGCCGTGGAGAACGTTCTGCTGCCTGTAACATCCTCCAGCATGACCGGTTTGGCAGTGGGTCAGTAATGGTGTGGGGTGGCATTTCTTTGGGGGGCCGCACAGCCCTCCATGTGCTCGCCAGAAGTAGCCTGACTGCCATTAGGTACCGAGATGAGATCCTCAGACCCATTGTGAGACCATATGCTGGTGCGGTTGGCCCTGGGTTCCTCCTAATGCAACACAATGCTAGACCTCATGTGGCTGGAGTGTGTCAGCAGTTCCTGCAAGATGAAGGCATTGATGCTATGGACTGGCCCGCCCGTTCCCCAGACCTGAATCCAATTGAGCACATCTGGGACATCATGTCTCGCTCCATCCACCAACGCCACGTTGCACCACAGACTGTCCAGGAGTTGGCGGATGCTTTAGTCCAGGTCTGGGAGGAGATCCCTCAGGAGACCATCCGCCACCTCATCAGGAGCATGCCCAGGTGTTGTAGGGAGGTCATACGGGCACGTGGAGGCCACACACACTACTGAGCCTCATTTTGACTTGTTTTAAGGACATTACATCAAAGTTGGATCAGCCTGTAGTGTGTTTTTCCACTTTAATTTTGAGTGTGACTCCAAATCCAGACCTCCATGGGTTAATAAATTTGATTTCCATTGATAATTTTTGTGTGATTTTGTTGTCAGCACATTCAACTATGTAAAGAACAAAGTATTTAATAAGAATATTTCATTCATTCAGATCTAGGATGTGTTATTTTAGTGTTCCCTTTATTTTTTTGAGCAGTGTATGTATAATGTTTCGTAAAAAGTTCCTGAGTCTGTTTGAAAAAGCCCTTGACAGTATTTTGTAGTCTGTGCACAGGAGGGCAACAGGTCTCCAGTTCTTTAAAAGAGTAAGATCTCCATTTTTGGGGAGCAGAGATAGTACTGCCCTACGACAGGATGTGGGGAGAGATCCTGTCCTCAAAGTCTCCAAAAGAACCTCATGCAGATCACCCCGTTGTTTTCCCTGTTGTTGTTTTGTGTTATACTTTATTTATGAACGTGATGTTTATATGGTTCGCAGTGCAATTATATAATATGCAGTTACATTGGCCACACACGTACTCTCTTCCTCTCAGCACTGCCACACACGCACGCACGCACGCACGCACGCACACACACACACACACAGGTACACCTTACCACAATTTACACTCAGTAGGTTAGTTTTGATATGAACAAATTGCGGTTTGTCACTTGGAATGTGCGTGGAATCGGCTCAGGTGAAAAATTTTAAACACACCTACACAATTTACAAGCATACATTGTCCTGCTACAGGAAACCCATCTACCCAAAGCAGGAAATCATACATTAAGCTCAATGAAGTTTCCACACATACACAGCAAGTTATAACACCAAACAAAAACATTAGGTTTACTTGTAAGAACACCATTGTAGACCCAGAAGATAGTTTTATAATAGTTAGCATATCAACACACAACACTGAGGTATGTATTGCCAATATATATGGTCCAAATGTTGATGACCCCTCCTTCTTCCACAGCTTCTTCACAGCACTTTCGGCCCACTCAGACATAGCACTTATAGTAGGAGAGGACTTCAACCTGGTATTCAACCCACAAGTGGACAGAACCAGTAGGACAGTTAGTCAACGCAACTGCCAATCATCCGAGATAATAAAGCAGTATATGAGTGATTTTGGTCTTTGCGATGCTTGGCGCTCACGTCACCTCACGCTGAAGGAATACACCTACTACTCGCCAGTCCACCACTTTTATTCCCATTTAGACCACTTTTTCATTAGTAATTCAATTATGAAGGATGTCTCTGACACCAAAATTCACCCCATTGCCATCAGCGACCACGCACCAGTCACTCTGACACTCACAAAAAAAACTAAATCACCACCTTCTAAACAGTGGAGATTTATAACATCATTGCTTAAGGACTCCAACTTTATTAAATTCTTTAAAGAGGAATGGACAATATTTTGTGAAATAAATGACCAGCCTTATATCTCAGTCTGCGTCCTATGGCAGGCAGCAAAAACATTAATGTGAGGCAAAATAATATCTTATTCTTCATATAGGAAAAAACAGGAGAAAGCTCTCGAAACAGAATTAAACAAAAAAATTAAAGCTTGGGAGGCAGCTTATGCTGCCTCCCAAGAGGAACATCTACTGAATTAAGGGAATTAAAACTAAATGAATTACTCGACATCAAAATACAATTCCAACTGCAGAGATTACGCTTGGAGAACTTTGAACATAGCAATAAATCCAGCAGATTTCTAGCAAACCAACTAAAACAGAACAAAGAAAGAGCAACAATATCATCAATAAAGAACTCCACTGGGAAAATAACCTCTGACCCAGAAGAAATAAATCACATTTTTAGGGAATTCTATAAAAAACTTTATTCGTCTGAGATGAACCCCTCCAAATCCAGTATTTAAACTTTTCTGAGCACAGTTGACTTGCCAAAATTAAATCAAGACCAAGTAATGGCTCTGGAGTCACCTATTTCGACTGAGGAACTCCAAGAAGCCCTCAAACATATGCCAAACAGGAAAGCCCTGGGACCAGATGGTTTCCCTACAAAATTCTACAGAGTTCTGGCCAGAGCTTGCAACAATATTTTACAGAATGTTAACTGAAATGCAGGAAACCTCGACCCTTCCATCCAACATGAATTCTGTCCAGTTTAAGGAGAAGGCTAATATTTTCAAAGACCCTGCACTCCCATCAAGCTATCGTCCAATATCACTTATAAATGTAGATATTAAAATTATTTGCAAGGTGCTAGCTAGAAGACTTGAAAAAGTAACACCTCACATAATACATCTGGACCAAACTGGGTTTATTACAGGCCGACACTCTACCAACAACACCCGCAGACTTATCAACCTGATAGACTATTGTAACAGTCAGAGCAAAGATGCCAAGCATCTTTGCAAAGCATTCGACAGTGTAAATTGAAATTTCCTTTTCACCACAATACAAAAGTTTGGGTTTGTAGATAACTTTGTGAGCTGGCTCGAAATAGTGTATAGCTCTCCCAGTGCTTGTGTCAGAAAAAATGATCAAATTTCTCCAAGCTTTTCTTTCCAGAGGGGAACCAGGCAGGGTTGTCCACTTTCTCCCTCCCTTTTTGCTGTATTTATAGAGCCACTCGCAGCTGCAGTTCGGTAGAACAAAAAGACTTTACAAACGAGTAAAGACCATGGGGGTTTGGAATTACCAAACTTTTACAATTACTACTTGGACAATAGATTACAATATATACTAAAATGGATTAAGCCAAACTCGTTAGACCAAGCGTGGCTCGATATTGAACAAACATTTTGCAAAGAAATCCAAATCTCCAATCTGCCCTTTATCAGTCCTACTATCAAGCGTCACAACTGCTACAAGTGTATTAGCATCAGCAACACCCTCACAGCTTGGTGGGAATTCCTCAAAAGAAATGGGTTCTCGAACACCCCTTGCAGGCTCATACCTATCTGGAACAATCCTGACATCCTGCAAAATAAAAACTCAATAAAATTTCAGCATGGGTTGCTTTACCAGCAAACCAATACCATTGCCAATAAAGTTAAACGCAAATGGCGTTTAACAGGAGGAGTATGTTAGACTCCTTCTTCGCAGCGTAAGACTGTTTCAGCACAACAAGGCAACAGGAATTCATACTGCCTGCCCCAGCTGATGGAAAAATAAAAGAAAAAAAAGGAATGACTTACTCAAACAGTTTCAGTTTAATTTGACGTTATCTTTGGATTATGTACCTCAGACTATTAAAACTGCAGTTATAAAACCACAACTTAAAAAGCCGAATCTTGATCCAGATGTTTTGGCCAATCATAGACCCATATCAAACTTTCCGTTCATTTCCAAAATCATTCAAAAAGCAGTAGCAAACCAATTACATGACCATCTGCATAGCAACAGTTTACTTGAAGAGTTTCAGTCAGGATTTAGAGCTCATAATAGCACAGAAACAGCGCTGGTTAAAGTCTCCAGTGATATTCTAATGACTTCAGACAATGGATCAGCCTCCATACTTCTCCTCTTAGATCTCAGTGCTGCATTTGACACCATTGACAACAAAATTTTATTACAGAGACTGGAACATGAAATTGGCATTAAAGGAACTGCACTAAGGTGGTTCAAATCCTATTTATCAGATAGACATCAGTTTGTTCATGTTAACAATAACCCCTTCTCACGCACTATAGCCAATTATGGAGTTCCACAGGGCACGGTACTTGGACCAATCTTTTTCACTCTATATCTGCTTCCTTTAGGCAACATTATCAGGAAACACAGCATCGATTTTCACTGTTATGCAGACGACACTCAGCTGTATTTATCAATGAAGCCAAATGAAGTTAGTCAGATAGTCAGACTGCAGACATGTCCTGAAGACATAAAAGTGTGGATGACCCATAACTTTTTACTCCTAAATTCTGACAATTTATGCCACCGTGGCTGGCTGTCTGCGAGCCAAGTTGGATGGCAGCTTCAATGAGTTGCTTCACTTCACACTTCATAACGCATTACATTTAATTGTCCGTAATGGGTTAGGGTTAGGGTTAATGGTGTTGTAACGATGGAAATAGTGACTAGTTAGATTACCCGTTAATGAAAAAAATAACGCAGTTAGTAACACCGTTTACCGCCGTTATTTCCATCACTGCTATTATTTATGTATACTAGTAGTCAATGCTAAGAGGCACTTACACATTTAAAAGTGTTTTTTGCTTACATTTTTGTATGTTTTAATTTTTTTATACACATTTTATGCTATGGTGTAAGTAGTAGGCAAGGAAAAAGAGGCAGGTCTACTATTAAGTCTACTACTAAGTGTTGTATTTGTTAACCAATTGTTAACTTAAAGTGTTATTCACTACCAGAATTGTTTGGAACTTGTTCTGACAGGTAAAGTAAATAAATAATTTTGGGAGAAAAAAAATGTCTCGTTACGCACAAAACACATACCAAAACCATACCGAAACCGTGACCCGAAAACCGAAGTACGGACCGTACTGTAGGCTACCTGTACCGTTGCACCCCTAACCCTAACCCTAACCCTGCTATAGGCTTAGACTATTGGGGGAAGCACTGAGCACCTCTCTCTCTCTCTCTCCCTCTCCCTCCCTCTCTCTCTCTTTCCCTCCCTCTCTCTCTCTTTCCCTCCCTCTCTCTCTCTCTCTCCCTCTCCCTCTCAGTCTCTCTCCCTTCTTCTCTCTCTCTTTCCCTCTCCCTTTCTCTCTCTCTCCCCTGCATGCGCTGACATATCAATAATCATGTTTCTGCTTAGTCCTTGCTTCTCCAAGTTCTAAGCATGTGTAACTATTTACTAACCATGTTTTCCCGATGCCTCTGTCTCTCCCAGTTCCTCTCCTCTCTCTCCCTGTCCTCATCCTGCAGGTGGTGAATCATCACCACCCCCATGTTCCTGCAATGCCTGCTGCTCTCTCACTCTCTCTCTCTCTCTCAACCCAACCGGTCGAGGCAGATGGCCGCCCCCCCGAGCCTGGTTCTGCCCGAGGTTTCTGCATCTTAAAGGAAGTTTTTCCTTGAAACTGTCGCCAAGTGCTTGCTCATCGGGGGATCTGTTGGGTCTCTTTAAATAATTTTATAAAGAGTTTGGTCTAGACCTGCTCTATATGTAAAGGGCCTTGATGTAACTTTGTAATGATTTGGCGCTATATAAATAAATCTGATTTCATTTGATTTGATTTGTTCTTAATACCTTGATACCCTGCCGTGCCTGCAGTACAGAGCTGTAGAAAGGTGTCAGTCCAGAGATGTTAAAGTCCTTACATATCCCCTCTTCCATATCTATAATGCTGGCTCCTGAACTGCAGCTTTCATCATAGCAGTGGTATGGTAAGTGTACCGCTGAAAAAAGACACAAATTTGTGCCTTTCCAACCTCCTCAGCTTTCTTACTTTTCCACTACTGCCAAAACTATTCAAAAGTCCGGCAAAAAACACAGTCCTGCAGGAGGTTATTGTTAAAACATCAGTAGGACTTAACCCTTTCACCTGGTGAAATGTAGATCCTGTCTAGTCTCGCTGCACTCATCCTATTATTGCTGACCGTCATCCATGTATACTGTCTGGAGTGTGGATGTTTAACTCTCCATATATCTAACAGATCCAGGTGTGTGATGATGCTGTTAAGGCTCTGAGACGAGAGCCTTAGAGCCTAGAATTTGTGCCAAATTCATGGCTAAGGGCATGAGAACCCTTCAACCATAAACCCAGGTCTATCTCATCTGCTGGATTAGAATGAGTCTCTTGCAAAAACAAGACTTCAATTCCTTTTTGAGAAGAGACTTCAGAGATTAGTGCCCTTTTTGTCCTGTCCCTTCCACCATTGATGTTCAAAGACCCTATTATTAAGCTACGCATAGAGAAGTCAGAGAAAAGAGACAGAAAATTTAAAACGAACAAAGAACAGTAAAGAAAAGAAATCACCGTGTGATGCAGGATCATGTTACTTTTTATTCTTTTTAGCAGTTTTACCTTTTGTTTCTTTTCTCAGGTTTGTGATATGATTCTTGAGGCTAGGAGGTCAAAACCAACTTTTCTCAATACAGTAACAGACATGATGAATTTATCAGTGTCAAATCTTTTAAAAGTTTCATCCAGAAAAATAATTATGTCCTCCAAAGAACAGAGGTCAGTGTTTCTGTTAGTCACTAAGTGTCACTATCAGACTAATTGTGGCTGACTTTGAGTTAGACTCCATGTCCTCCTCTTCACCGGCACCTGCCTATTGGACACACTCTGTTCTTTAGTGATTACAGTGAGATCTCTCCCTTCCCTGCAGAAGAAGCTGTGGAAGCTACTTCCACATCATCCTTTGCAGCCTGTGACTGTACCTTAGTGTCTGCAGATTGAGAGTTGTTCTGGTTCTCTGAATCCACAAAACCTGCCTCTCAGTCTGTCTCTCTTCCTCCTTTTTCAGTATTATCTGAACCTGAGTCAGTTGAACCGGCTGCCCCGCCTGTAACACCGGCCTCAACCACCGCGTCCCGTCGCGAGTTGAGCCGGTCGCCTCATCAGCTGAGTGAGCCGCTTGCTGCTTGTGCAGACATGCAAACCGTTTATGTCCCACATCGCCACACTTAAACATTTTAACTTTCCTGAGCTAGCATACACAATATAGAAGCCATCACCGTAGTTTACTCCCAAGGACACCTCTAATTTTTGTGTGGACGAGTCCAAGAACATGAATATCCGTCACCTTAAAGAATGTACGTGTTTCAATTTGGGATCCTTACATCGGAAACTGACAGTTTTAAATCCATTGGAAAACTTTCTGAACTTCTGGAGCTCATTTTCTAACCACTCGTTAGGTATGAAGTGCGGAAAACCTGGAATGGTTATCCATGTGGAGGGGACTGACAGCAAAGACACTTGAACAAACAAATCCCTGATAAAGACTCTGCTCTGTATTAGCTGATGGACAAGCGGTTCGTCACTCACAAAAACAACTGCTTCCTTCATTCTAGAAGCAAAAGACAGTTTGTCATGTCCAACAGCTCACCAACAGGCAGGTGAACCTCCTCCCCCGAAACACTACTATCCGGTTGGACGATCCTCACTCCCTGCCGTATAGACAGGGGTGGTGTCTCAGAGGACACCATTCCTCCACACACCACCTTACCGAACCACTAATCACTCTGCCAACACTCGAGAGTAAGTTTCTTACAAAACTTACCTGATCATGCACATAGGACAGATGAAGAAGAGAGGAGAGGAGAGGAGGAACTCTATGTCATGATGAGGTTGAAAACTTTTAAGAACAAGAAAAGAAAAGCAATATCAGCCTGGCATCAGCCTCTAAACGTTCCAACACACAAACACAGTGTTGTCTTCCTCTAGCACATAAAGTTTTTATTTCAGTCTGGAAATTTTTTTTTTCCCAATAACCCTCTTCTTTCCTTCTGTCTGTCTGTCTATCTCCTTGTACCTCTGTGTCTGTCTGTCTGTCTGCCCGTCTGTGTAACAGATCAGTGGTACATGTGGTAACATTTCTCTGCCTGGTCACTGTGTCCACCAGGTCTGGCACTTTCATGACTTTCTTCAGACTGCACCACAACAACACTTCACCAGCAGCTCCATCAGTATTTCCATCCTCACAAGCCTGGAAAAGTTTGACCGTGTCCTCTTTCACATGGAAAATCTCAAAACATCACAGTTCTGGGATGAAATTAGCTGTGCATGCTAACACATAACTATCAACTATTCATTCATTTATTACAACATGGTTCTGGGGTTTAGAAAACTATAATTGTTATGCAGCAACAACCAGCAGGCATATAAAGTAAGCTACAGTATAACTAGTGTGGTAGCAGCTAAACTGGACGGGTGGCACAGACCAAACCAGAGCTAAAAGAACATTAGTAGTAGTCCAGTGACTGCATGAGTTCTACCACTTTTCTGTTTCCAGGTCGCGGGGGTGTTGGAGCTAATCCCAGCCAATGTTCCGGGTGAGGGGCGGGGTACACCCTGGACAGGTCGCCAGTCCATCACAGGGCCAACACACAAAGACACACCGAGACAAACAACCACTCACACTTGCATTCAGACCTACGGGCAATTTAGAATCACCAGTTAACCTAGACATGCATGTCTTTGGACGGTAGGCGGAAACTGGAGTACCCGGAGGAAACCCACGCAGACACGGGGAGAACATGCAAACTCTGCACAGAAAGGACCCAGGCCAGGAACCGAACCTCCAACCGTCTTGTTGTGGGGCAACAGCGCTAACCACTACGCCGCCGTGCTGGCCCAGAAGTTTGGTAATATGTTAGCTGTTAAAATTTCACAGCAAAATCACAATGGTAGTTTCAACATAGCACCTAAAACACACATACATGTAAAGTGAAAGTGCGCTCTAATGGAATGTTGTTTATCATCCTTCACTAAACAATAGAATTCAACAAAATAAGTACAGAGGGTCAAAGTTGAAGTCTGTTTGGATAATAATATAGATGAAATCTAACCTGGAAATTTTGTTTATGATATGTCTGATCATCTGATTGTGATTCTTGCATCATCTGACTTTAGAGGAATTCAAGGTTGTTCCTCATTGACCCCACACCCATCCAGAGTAATGATGGCAAAAGCAACTCAAATAAGATTTAAGTCTTTGTTCTTGCGTGACCTTTTTAGATTCTGAGAGTAGATTTTAATAAATGAATAAATGATTGGAGTCCACATACAGCAGGAAAATCAGATTTTATTAGCAGACTATTTTTATTACTTCACAGTAGATCCAAAGAGCACCATAGAACAGTTCAAGGATTAATTAACACTCATCATTACCCAGCCAGCAGCACATCGCTGAGTGTGATGGTGGTGTGTCATGTGAGGACGGGAACAGACCGGCTACACGTAAAACTCTGTCTCAGTCTGCATCACACTGTAATAGAGCTGAGAGCCTGTTTACACTGAATTTACTGAGGTCAGGAAAGGTCAGAGAGAAACACAGCTTTAGTCAAAACAACATCAAGGTTAAAGACATTGTGTTCGTACATCCACACATGCAATGAATACAAATCAATAAACTCCAGCAACATAGCTGCACCTGTATCTCCATTAACTAGAGCGAAGTCCAGCCCCTGCTGCCCCTTGAGTGGCTACAGGGTCTGTCCAACACCCTTAGCGTACCACAACAAATAGCTACATCACTGCCTCCAACCCCAAAGATCCAATGTTGAGCTCTTCTTAAATAATAATAATACAGATCATACATGCCAAATTCAAGGCCTGCATACCACAGGCCCAGGGTACAATTACATCTGGCCTGCAAGATTATTTCATATGTCAAATTTTTCATGGCTTGATACTGCAAATCCCATAATGTAGTGCAACAGCTGCCATGCCAAACAAGAGGCACACTAATTTCCATTTCCCTGAAGACACACCAATCAGGCATCTGTGAATGTATACAATTAACAGTTAATACAGCCAAAGGCAGCCCATAAAAATAGCGAAGCGAAAAGTGGACTTTGAAAACAGGGGGTTTTAAAACAGGTGGGAGGCTGAGGATATGCTTAATGGCATTGCCGGTAAACCAGTGTGTCTTGTTTATGGAACTAATGTGGGGGTAATTAAAGAATGTAACAATTACAATTTTTTGTTAGATTTTCAAGTTCGCGCCAGCATATTCATATTTAAACTTGTATAATTTCGACAGGGCATATTGGTTAGTGCTGTTATCTCACAGCAAGGAGGTCATGGGTTTGATTTCCAGGCCTTTTTGGCAGTTTTAGTCAAAAATCAAGAAGAACAATAGTTCTTGAAGATGCCAATTTGTAAGGGCAGTGAAATCAGGTCCACAGTCTATCACAAACCATCTAGAGACAACTCGCCATCCAGTATCTTGTCACTAATCAATTGAGTGTGTTTGGACTGTGGCAGGAAGCAGGAGAATCTGGAGGATCCACACAGGCACAGGGAGAACATGCAACACAACAGGGTGCAAATGCAGAACCTGCTTGCTGTGAGGCACTGATATAACTGATTCACAGATTTTATCTCTATTTTTGAAAAACTTAAAGTTTTTCTGGTGCATAGGTTTATAAAGGTTGATTAAAAAAGAAAAACTATGAAAACATTTAAGAAAATTATTTCACAACCCAGAAGATCTTATTGAGCCCAAATGGCGCGAACAGTTTCATTGCTGGCCTCACAAAGAAGAGGGTTAGACAGACAGAGAAGGCAGAAGTCACACAGGTAAGGAAGCATGGTGTTGTGCACACACATGAACACATGGGCATGTGAATCACACAATACACTCTGTGCTAAGTGAGGGATATGATTGGATTACAGACCCCTGCAATAGCACACCTACAGGTCACTCCTGCCAGGCTACGGAAGTATGATTGTGTCTAAATTAAATGATTAGAAATGTGTGTTCCACACTGATAGCACACAAAAATAAAAGTGGGTCTTATTAACTGATTTCTTGCTCTGTGTAACATTAAACTATTATTAAAAAGTGAAAAACTGATTTGAAGTCATATATACAGAAAGTGAGTTAGGTAAGGTTCTGGCAAGCTGATGAATGCATACACAGGCACTTTTTTTTTTTAATGTATTAAAAAATCTCATAAGATAGATTGGAATGTAGTAGTAATAATAATTATATTTAGATACATTTAAGGAGAAATGATGAAAAATTGAACTAATTCTGATCATTCATCCGAGGTAAAGAATGAAAAGTTTTCCTTTTTTTTCTTTTTTCTTTTACTTAATAAAATCAGGCTCAAGGCCAAAAAATCTGCTGAAAATGTTTTTCCTTAAAATTGCTCA
The DNA here is from genome assembly GCA_034769265.1 of Remorina albescens. Lineage (NCBI taxonomy): Eukaryota > Metazoa > Chordata > Actinopteri > Carangiformes > Echeneidae > Remorina > Remorina albescens. The sequence continues at coordinate 3,262,161 of CM068495.1, read as the reverse complement.
ATTACAGTATAAGTGGATTAGAATGTAATTTTACCGACAACTGATAATGAAAAAAAGAAAAACAGCTACATTTCACTTCACAACATAAACCAATGTTTGAATGAAGTTGAACTATATTATAATTTAAGAAATTATAAACTCTAACATGAGGCATGACATATATTGTGACAGAGAGAGAGAACAGAGAGAGAACATCCAAAGAACCCAGGCCCTGGGAACCGAACTCAGGATCTTCTTGTTGTGGGGCAACAGCGCTAACCACAATGTCGCCATGCTGCCCTGCTGCTAAAATGCTGATGTATTTTCTACTCAGAATATTTCATCATGGGTTTAGAGCTCCCATTGAGTTGGGGGTGAATTCCAGGCCTGAGCCATTTTACCAAATAAAGCTACAACAGCTGTCGTAATAAAGTCCCCACCCCTGGAGATTTTTGTTAATTCAACAATTGCTTTAAACAGTTAGACACAAAACATGTAACACTGTGTAATGGAAGAATCAAAGTGGATTAAATTTAAATTTAGATTAGTCCCAATCAGTCCACAGGGGGAAGGCTCACCCGGCCACACCCACACCCAGCCACTCTCTCCAAGGTAACATTTCTCATTTCAGCCCTTAGTTGATATCACGGAAATGTCTTACAACATACTGTAAAATTGCGACTAATAGTCCAAGTGAGCTTTCTGGATAAATCTCCAAAAGGCCAGACTACAAAACACCCCGTCTTTTCTGATCACCTCCCACAAATAATTTTCATACAGCCCCTTACTGTTCCTGCCCGAGCCACTAGCTTTAGCTATGGAGTCATCTGTTCACATTTTTCAAATAGCTTTTATAAATGAAACAATGCTGAGGAGAAATGCATGAAATCCTCAAATTCTTTTATGCATTCACTGAACAGATATTTCCAACATTTCCTGCCAAGTATTATTGCCTGTACCCACACACACAATGACACAAACACACACAACTCATTACACACACTGGCTGATATCCACACGTAGTTAGAAAGCAAAGCCAGCTTGGCTGTATGTCCTTGGTGTGCCTTTACAGCATCCCGCTGACGGGCCCCACATCAGTGCTATTGATCTGCTGTGCGTTGGACAACACAGAGAGAGAGCGATCCGCTCAAATGAGGGTTCAAACTCAGTGACTCCTCGGCCATGATGACCTTCACCTCAAGGTCTGCTGAACGTCAATCCCCCTTCACTGACATCAAGGAGCGGGAGGGAGTGGAAATGTCCTGATAGATGGGACAGTGGGGAGGGGACGATGTCAAAATGATGTCCAGCATCAGTAGAAATAAATGATCAGTGCACTAATAAAACACAACCTTCTATTTACAAGACTAGATATGTAATTTTGTCCCCTGCAAAGGATTCTGCATCTTACACTTAGGTAATGGGTCCTATACTCAAATGGTGATAATGATAGAAACAACATTGTCTTGGCCTGACCTTAAGTTCTGTGGAGATGAAGTTAGATCTGAAAAGTTCCAGTACAACACATTTAGGAGTGTGTTTAAGACCTTTTGGTATTGAATGAGTCAGGTTTGTAGTAACATATTTATGGAGCCTGACTAACAATCTTGTCTCTACCTTGGGATTGGAATGATGGACTGCAATTGGCATGCATTTGGAGTAGGTAATGTTATGACAATCATGATAGTGTTCTTTCTCCTTTTAGGGAGGTCTGAAGATGTTCCAAGTTTGGCTCTAGTCCTGGTTCCCTATTAGTATTGCACTGGAAACAGGATCTGCAAAGAGTGAGTCAGTCCACTGATTTTCTGTGTGATGGTCAAAAATAAAGTTTATTTGAAAAACAACCCAAGGCAAGTTGCTGTTTGTGTATATGCTCAATTAAAACTATTCTAAAATATCAATAATAATAATAATAATATTTCAGTGGTTAGAGTATTAAAGGGGCTATTTATACAGTTTCTCTACAGTTGAATATGGTTGAATATGGTTTCTGTGCAAGTGATTTCCACAGGAGCTTCAACAATTGCTGTGTTTACAATAGATGAGCACACCAAGGACACTCATCCATCTTCTTTCCCATGGCAGAATCAGCTGGGCCTCATCCAACAATTTTTGAAACTTTCCAAAAGACAGAATCTGATCGTAATTCTTGGGATATCTTGTGTTTCCTCTTTCAGCTATATTGAATCAGTCCAATAGCCTGGTCTATGATTGTATAGCCGCAGGATTATCATTATCTTAATATACATGAAAAAATCCTCTTGAGTTCTACACAATGAAGTAAAAACTACAAATTTCAAATTTGGGGAAAGGAAAACACTGGTATTAGACCAGTACTCTGTAAGTGACAAATCTGCATTGAGAGACAATAGGTTTCATCTGTGCTGTGGTGGTGCTTCCCTTGCAAGAAGCTGAGTAATTGATTACTGCAATAAAAATGTCATTTGCCAGAGGCTTGAATCTAAAATTTGCCACTATTTGACTTCAAATGCACACAGTCCAAAATTTTATTTCATATTCACAAGCTCTGTGTAGAGACAGCAAGTTTCAAGGTGGGAAGCAAAGGGAAAGACACAAGAAGAAGTGACTGAGTATGAATTCACTGAATAAGGAATGTGGTTTAGCTGAAGACCTCTCAATGTAAATCTGAAATATTTCCCCTTGGGCAAAGAAAGTGATTATCTTGCAGCTTTATGTCTTTAACCTTAAGACCAGATGGTTGTTGACTTCTGTCATGCTTCAACCTATTGTCTGTACAGTTGGTGGTTTGGGGTGTGCTAAAAGCTTCCTGTTGCTTTTTGTCCGAACAAACTTTATGGATCATGGGAAAAAGCGTGCCAAGGTGACATTAAAACTGCAATACCTAGTTGAAGGCATTTAGTAACCTACTTTTGGCTTTGTTAAAGCAATTGAGCCACAATGCTCATCCAGTCCTACTGTGACTACTGTAACTGCCGTGGTTGTAAAAGGGACTAGTTTATTCCTTGTACCTTCATTGACTTTATCTGCTCCATCAGGGACTCTATCTGCTCCATCAGTGACCCCGTGTGCTCCATCAAGGACTCTATCTTCTCCTTCAGTGACTTTATCTGCTCCATCATTGACTCTATCTGCTCCATCAGGGACTCTATCTGCTCTTTCACTGAATCTATCTCCTCCATCAGGGACTCTATCTGCTCCATCAGTGACTCTGTCTGCTCCATCAGGGACTCTATCTGCTCCATCAGTGACTCTGTGTGCTCCATTGGGGGACTCTATCTGCTCTTTTATTGACTATCTGCACCATCAGGGACTGTGTGTGCTCCTTCATTGAATCTATCTGCACCATCGGGGAATCTGTGTGCTCCACCAGTGTTGCTTACCGCTGTAACACTGTGCCATCCTTGCAATATGCAGTGTTATCAGTATTTTTAATTAGTGACTGATATTCAAACTAAACATGCAAAGGTGCATCCAAATCAAACATCACATTTTTATCTGCTGTTTCCTGAATGAAGGCATCTGATACACGAAGGAGAGACTGATGGCTGCTTCCACTGACCTCTCAGATAGCTGCAGGTCAGATGATAGAGAAGCATTTATTTAGCTACTGTTTTAAATAGACCTCTTATCAGTGCAGAGAGAATGTTGAATATGTTAGAGGACTTTTGCATTTATCTCAAAACCTAATTATTCAAACAAAATCAAACCTATAACCATTGGTCTGGACTGATAGAAGCGCAGGTTTAAAACACATGGCTATTCTTGCATTTATCGTTGTCTTTTCAGCTCTGTTTAGGTCTCCACCAACTCAACTTTGGTAAAAGATTTGGCTTTAAAGCTTTGAAACGTTCCACTATGTTCACCAGCTAGTTGTTGTGTTGTTGTGCTTGTACTGTAGCATTTGACAGGAAAGGTTGATGACAGAAGCAAAACAGTTTAGTGGTAGGAAACCATTCATTCTTTGTAGGTTCAGCTCAAAAAATGACACTTTTTGTATTACTCATTCATTTTAAATGAATGAACGGCCATTTGTATAATGAACTGTTTATAAATTGTTTGTTGGTAACGGAGCACGTCTTAGTGCTAAGGCAAGTACAAAGAACTGTGATGCTGGGGTGGCGTACGCTACGGTGCTGCAGGCTGTGGGTAGCAGTGAAATTCATACTAGGCAGAACAGGCGCACAGAACAAAATTCAAGCTCAGTCGGCAAGGGGGGCATTCTGAACAAAATTTTAACTTGCAGCTCTGTCTGTATCTCTGAATGTTCGTAAAATGAATGGTCATAAGTAGAGTAGTGACTGTACTGATCAGTACAACTCAAACAATGCATTGTGTTTCTCTTAAAATTTCCCTAAGGATGTAACCCATACACCTGGGTTAAAAAAATGCAATGTCAACTGATGTTTGATGATGGATGTTTGTCTGAAGTTGTGTCATATTCACAGACGGTTAATAAAGTTGGACATAGACTCAGAGGTTTGGTTTCTTCTGTTTTCTAAATTCCAAGATGGTCAGCAGCCAAATTGCAAAGGTTTCAAAACGGAAGCTTGCACACCAACAGGGGACATCACAGAGGGATTACACTTGGTCATATTCTAAACTCAATCTGTTCATACTGTCACTCTAACATCACATGTGATCAAAACTTACTGATGTAAACAGCAAGAGTGGCTAAATAACCTTCGAAATGAGCCACAACTTCAAAGTGCATCATGAATGCTCAGATATAAAAACAAAAAGCAGATGAGAGACAAAAACTTGAATGACCAACTCCAAAGGCAGATGTGTTACAGAATTTCAGATTTAAAACATATTTAAATCAAATATTAATATTTCTAATAATGCACCAGGTTTCAGGAACATTTTACAGCATTAGTTCTCTGAGACTCACTCATATCAATCCAAAAGTGGTATTGTAACTGAAATATCTTTATCTGAAACAATAGTACAGTAAATCAGGTTAAAAGTGAATCAGGAAGTCAGGGCCCCCCCTCCCCAAGACAGCTAAAAAAAGCATGTGTGTACGTGTGTGTGTCATGTTTTGGGTTTTTTTTTTTTTTTTCAAAGCCAAGGACACAAAAGACTTTGGAAGTCATAAAAAGAGCTGTCTGATCAAACGCCCAATTGTGTTTTTTGGTGGGGAAAAGTGCTGTCTTTGTCCCCTGGAGGCTGCTGACCATCGGTGGACACTGACTGCTATTCAGACACATTACATTCACATACACAGAAAACGGGAAGAGCTTCCAGTTTGCACTTTATTCTACCAGTATTGTGCGCTGCTTTGCACGTCCTGTTTGTCCTCATGCACACAAGACAAACACACTCACATGCACACACACACACACACACACGCAGGCAGACACAGTAACTTCATATACAACCCCAGGAGTTTCAGGGAAGGCATGCCATCAATGTGACACATGCCCACGGCCTGCTGCCTGGAGGCCTATCTAAACAGTCTCTATGAGCCCACACCACTGTAAATATGTCATCAGTGCCTTCAGAATCAGATCAGAGAGAGTCAGTGAGCAGCTGACGAGAACAGAGGGGGCTGAAGCTGCTTCAAAGGAAAAAGAAACAACCCAAAAACTGTTGCCAAGAAATGTAGTTGAGGTTAGATGCAAGGACTCAAAGGCCAATGTGCTTATCACTCTAGATCCACGGTGTTAAACAGGATTGATGATAATCTGCAGAGCTGTGAGAGTGATGCATAACTCCAAGGACAAAGACACATTATTTCAGCTTTCCCTCTTCAATCAGGATCTTTCCAGCCTTAACTTGCCTGGCGTTTGAGCAACAGATGTCCGTTGGTGATGTCTTCACACATCAGATCTTCAAAATTTAACCTCTAACTTTGGTTTATGACAAAACGGCAGTAAAATAATGACATTCCTTGGCAGTTTCTGCAGCCATGCCGGTAGTGTGGCTCCAAACAACAGTAGGAATATATGCCACTCTGATGTTTTCTCCCCTAATGCTAATACCCGAACCCAGAATATCTGCAAGTAAAAGTCATGCATCCAGTCCCCAGCAAAAAGTTAACATAAGCCTAACGTGGTTGGGATTCTGCAGCACCATAGATAACTGTCAACTAGCTGTCAACAGCTAGTGGTTAGCACTCTTGCCCCACAATAAGAAGGTGTTGGGTTTGATTCCCTGGCGGAGTTTGCATGTTCTCCCTGCTTGCGTGGGTTTCCGGTATTCCGGTTTCCTCCCACCATCCACAGACATCATGTTTTGGTTCTTTGGTGACTCTAAATTGTCCATAGGTCTGAGAGTGAGTGTGAGTGGTTGTTCGTCTCTGTCTGTATGTTGGCCCTGTGATGGACTGGCAACCTGTCCAGGGTGTACCCTGTCCTCGCCAAATGTGAGCTGGGATTGGCTCCAGTGACTCCCACAACACAAAACAGATCAACGGTAGAAGATGAATGAATAAATTAAAAGTATAATGTATGAAAGGAAGCTACTTGCTTCACAGCTATAGGTGGCAGCTCACTTCTTCACCGCCATGGTTAAACATTTTTGAACGGATCAACATGTATTACACTAAGTGTATTTTACCAATAAATTCTTATTGATTATCCATAATTCTTTCTGATCAATGCTAATTTGAGGTTCGACACTTTACCTTTGTTTTATTGTATTATTGTTTTATCTTGTGTAAACCACTTTGTAACGCTTTATACTGATACTTAATAAAATCTCAATGCACAGTAATCAGTTATGAAAGAAGGCTAAAGTTACTGACATAACTAGCTGGACAACAGCTGAACAGGAACTGTAAACATCACACCTGGATTAACACAAACCCATCCAATCATATTGTTGCTGTCAAACTTTAAATTTGTCGTCATCTCGCAACAACTGCCATTTTCTAGACCTGGAGGAGTTCCCTACATTACACAAGACATCTCTTTCCCAATTCAGTATGATGACTTGCCAACGGGGTGCAACCAACAAAAACGCCCACCTCTCACTTTTCATGTTTTGCATTTCATTTGTATTTCTGATGTGTCCTCCCTGTTTAATTAATCTGGCCTCATGCCTCATCGTAGCTCATCGTTGGTTTGTCAACAGCTAATGTGGTAGAACATGTAATGGGATTTGTGGGGATAAAGTGATAAGAGAAACATAATGCAGTCATAATGCTGGTTAATGAGAGGGCTCTGGGAATGAACTGAGAGTGACAGGTTAAAGATAACAGAGAGAACGTGTGAGGAAGGAGAGGAGGAAAGTCTGAGTAATTCAAAGATATGATGATATAACCCCAAAGAGAAAGAGTCAGAGCTGTGAATGCAGGGCCACAGCTTTGGACTGACTGAACACCAGCATGACACTGCAGAATGAGCTAGGTCCATCTGGCTTCAACCAGCTGAGCTGCACATCTGTGTGGAGTGATATGTGCCAGACTGCCAGGAACCCATCACCCCGCCATACGCGGTGCACAGCACACAGCACACAGCGGAAAGCTGGACTGTCCTCTGACTACTGAGTAATTACAGATAAGGCTAAACAAATGCAAATTATGACATTATTCCCCATGGAGTACAGTCAAAGGGAAAATGTAAGGTTTACTTTTTACTATTCATTGTTAAAGACAAATTGTAGCATTAGGCATGAGTGTGAGTGTAAATGGTCGTTCGTCACTATATGTCGGCCCTCTGATAGACCAGGGTGGGCCGCACCTCACCATCATCAGCTGGGATTGAGTCCATCCCACCCCCCACCCCCTACACTGATGGATAAGCAGTATAGATAATAAAATGAGATGATACTTGCAAGGGCTTTTCAGTGACATAATGGTGATGAATATTTATAATTATATAGAAGGTCTATAGATAATTGTTGTTTTAAGATAAATGCTATCATTAGACAGATTCAGTAATTTTCGATCTTGTTAGCATATATCTACAAGAGTTACAAACTGTTTATTTCATTAAACTTAATCAAGTCAGTGAAAAATCTTATAAAGATATACAACAACCAAAGACAATACACTAAATAAATCAAATATAACAGGTAAAGGTGCAGGTTGGCTTTCATTGTAATCTGAAGGAGTTACACTTGTCCGTCACCCATGAGTTTGATCTTCACTACTAATCTGGATGATATCAAACAAAGTTAGTATTTCACTTTATAAAGTTGTTCGTGCAGAATCCCTTCATGTAGTTCACATCAACAGCACCACAATGCGTGGAAAGCTGCTGTCTGTGCATCAGTAAAAAAAACATTAACATCAAGCTTTTATCAGGCAGCAATGACAAAAAACAAGCTGCTGTGAGTAAATCAACACGCTTTATTATTTTGAAACACTAAGTCTTCGTTATCTATCAACTAACTAATCATCAACTAACAATATTCCTGAAATACTAATAAATTATATTTTAGACAGACAATATTTTGTGTTACTACCTATGTTAAGATATTAAGTTATAATTTTGAGAAATTAAGTCATTATTATGAGAAACACATCATTATGAAGTACTGTTATCTTATGATAATTAGCTGGCTTTGGAGTGTTTCTTTAAAAATGTGTTCCGAAACAGTTCCTGTTTACCTGTTGAACAATGTAATCAGTAACGTAATCCAAGTACCAGAATATTGAAGTAATGTAACTTGATTACTTTCAGTTACTTTAGGATTACTGCAATACCAAATATGGTAATAAAGACAAAAGAAAATAAATATCAATGACCAACTATTGTGTATTCTGTACACAACAGAATAATGCAACATTATAAAAAACTGAGGAAAACAAATTTAGGCTGTAGCTTATAGTCTTACAATGAAAGTCTTGACCACATAGTACAGTTAATTAAGCACAAAAAATCTGCTTCTTTTACACGGCAGACACAATACGCTCTGTTTTAGTTCCCAGTATGGATTAAGAGCCCCCATAATATTGTTTAAAACAAATCAAATATTCACCTACTAAATTTTCAACAAAAAGGCCAAAGAAAGGAAAGGGTTAGGTTTATCATGAAAACCATAAAGTAAATTCAGGCAGGGGCCTACTGTAAAGTATACAAGTCTCTGGATTGGTTGGAACAACAATCTGCAGCCACACGGCCCTTTGTGTCACAGTTTGGACATACCTGCACCAGAGGGAAGGAGTGCTGACGGCTCACTCTGCTGCTTATTGCTGCACAGTCACGGAGCAAATACTTCCAGTTTATGGCAGCATCTGACATCCAACAAGGTTTTGAAAAACACTTGATGTTTTACCAAACACACATTTTATATTAGTTGAACGTGAGCGTGATACACGAAAATGAACTAAATGGGGTTGATTTCTATATTTTCTGAATATAAATAAGCAAGTTACAGAATAGCCAACTGGCAAGTCATGTAATGGATAGATGTGTCAAAACTAGACTATTAATCTCAAGCCCAACAGCCACTGACTTTAATTACCAGCAAACCAGAGCTATTGGTAGCTAAACAAAACTCGCTCCCAACCCTGCACACCACCACCCGTACCCAGAATCACCACACACTGCCCCTAAATATCTTTCAGAGGAAGCCGGTAACAGGTTAACTAACGTTAACTTTAGCTGATATTACCATTCTTTCTTGTAAATGTTTCTTTAAATCTCCACATCTCTCCAGTTTTAAATGAAAAAAAATGAAATAACATAAAATGCATTAAAATTGTGAGGCTGCTAAATAATCCCCATTTTTACTAAAAGTACCTGTAATGCAATTACGTCTTCTTTTTCTGTAACAGTAGTGGTATACAGTCACTTTTTCTTGTATCCTAATTACGTAACACCTTCATGTATTCCGTTACTCTCCAAGCCTGGTAATTTGTTACTTATTTTGAGAAGTAACTAATTATTAATTATTAATCAGCCCAATTTGTGATAGTATTTTAAATTAATTTTGAAACACTAAGTCATTATGAGAAAGTAGCATCAACAAAGTATCTTTTTTTTTTTCAAATTCTCACTATTATTTTGATTATTTTAGTTTATTATTATCTATCAAGATATTGAGTTATCCAAATAACTCCCTATTTGGAGATAGTCATTATAAGAAAATAACTTAATATTTATTCAAAATTTTCTGTTTATTGACAAAATGATATTCCTGCAGAATATAATTTTTGCTGCGACTGAACTGGCCATTCCAGTCAGTTCCATTCAGTTAAATTTGAGCATTGTAGGCAAAATACACCATAAATAGCAAGCTACAGATATGAAAAATAGATGATATGCGTGTGCATATCTGTACCTGCATGTCTGACCTACAGGAGCCGTTTTAAAGTAGATGGCTTCAGTGACATTGCAAAACTGAAAATATTTTCCTTCTTTTCCTTTCCCTCAGCAGTCTGTGTCTGCATGTGTGTGAGATACTGACTGAGGTGGGGGGGCAGGCTGACTGAATGGCCTAGTTTGTTGAGGCTGGTAGGCAGGAAGATGAATGCAATTTTATAGCCATCTGGTGATTTCTGCCAGCCAAAGTTCATAGGTTGATTGCTTTTTTCTTATTTATATAATGGTTTATTTCCATAAGCCTTTTTTACCGTGTATAACTTCCTTCTAATGTTCCAATTGCCTGAAACGTACACAAGTTGTGTATTGTTAACCTAAACAAGACAACTTCATATATTTCATTTTAAACTATATCAGTGGGAACAGTTTAGGCCTTTATTCATTCATTCATTCATCTTGTACCACTTATCCGTTTCCAGGTCACGGGGGGTGCTGGAGCCAATACCAGCTCACATTTGGCAAGGGCAGGGTACAACCTGGACAGGTCGCCAGTCCATCACAGGGCCAACACACAGAGACAGACAGAGACTAACAACCACTCAAACTCAGACACAGACCTACAGACAATTTAAAGTCACCAATTAACCTAAACATGATGTCTTTGGACGGTGGGAGGAAATTGGAGTACCAGGAGGAAACCCACACAGGCATGATGACAACATGCAAACTTCACACAGAAAGGCCCCAGGCTGGGAACCTTCTAATTGTGAGGCAATGGCACTAACCACTTTGCCGCCCTGCTGCCTTTAAGCCTTTATCCCATGAGGCATTTTGACAATGACACCACGGGTAATATCTGAATTCTTCATTCATGATTCAGTGATTAATTGGTGTTATTATGGGTATGGGTCAGGTCAGATTTGAGTCACATTGATAATTTTGGGTAGTAAATCAGTTTCTGAGCTACTAAGTTTTTTTGAGTGCAAGGAAATAAGATTTGGAGGTCCAGCCAATCCCTTTCCGATGCATTTCAGCATAGATCTCAGCAGCAAGAACAGGCAGATGGTAAGAAATGAGGGAAGGATGCATGTAGCCAAATACAAGAGATTATGGTGCTGGACACAATTTGGCTTTGGGACAAGTCCTGCCTGTTCTTGAGCTGCTAAGCCAATGTCCAGACCTGAGACTACTTACCCAGACCATCTGTGGAGGCACCTGAAGATGCAACGGGGGACCCTATCCAAACTGATGGAGCTAAAGCTTCTGGTTAAAGGTTAATACTGTTTATATTGCCTTTCACAAACCTGAGAAGAATTCAGTTTCCATCAAAGGTTAATAGTGAGCACCATTTGGTGTGAATGGTTGTAAGTCTGGATGTGTTGGACTTGTCATGGACTAACAACAAGTTGTATACATAAAGAATGGATGTGCAATGAAGTTGAAGTTGGACTGTAAACTACAATGGGGTATTATAACAAACTGTTCTGGATTATATTGTAATTTTATCATTTGTCTTAATCAAATCAAATCAAATCAATTTATATAGCGTCAAGTCATAACAAAGTTACATCACAGCACTTTACATATAGAGCAGGTCTAGACCAAACTCTTTAGGGAGTTGTTAAAGAGACTCAACATACCCCTCCAAGAGCAAGCACTTGGCAACAGTGGCAAGGAAAAACTTCCTTTGAGAGGCAGAAACCTTGGGTAGAACCAGGCTCGAGGAGGGCAGATATTTCTCTGGGTTGAGAGAGGGGAAATGGGGTGGTGGTGCGGGGCCAAGCAGAGGCAATGAGACACAGTGAGAGCGAACCTGAAGGAGAGGAAGGAGGAACTCGGCAGAGATGATGGAGAGAGAACAAGAAAAGGAGAAGAGAAGGTGCCATGGAAAATACAAACAAAACATACAGAAAACATACAGTGATTGCAACTTGATAACACTAAATGTGCACCAGTAAATATAAGCAGTAGGGGAGAAGAAGTGGTTATAATGGGAAGTGAGTGTGTAATGATAACTAAAGGTAACTCTAGCAGCAGCAGGTACTGAGCAGGAACATGGAGCAGAGATGATTCAGCACCTCTAGGACGGGGACAGGAACAGAGAGGACAGGAGTGACAAAACACAGACTACAGGAAGAAACAAAGTTAGTGACATGTAAGGTTTTAATGTACATGCATGGGAGAGAGAGCCACAGAGAGACAGAGAGAGGGAGAGAGGGAAGGGGGGGTGCTCAGTGGTACTAACAGTGGAGCTGGAGGCCAAACTAATGCCATCCAGAGTGGATACATGATCAGATAATGCTTCTCTGAGGTGCTTAGGGCCAAGTACAATGACTTCAGTTTTGTCTGAGTTCAGAAGTAAAATGTTGCAGGTCATCAAGGTCTTTATGTCTGTAAAACATGCCTAAAGTCTGATTAGCTGATTAGTTTTATTCAGCTTCATTGACAAGTATAACTGAGTATCATCTGCATAACAGTGAAAATTGATGGTGTGTTTCCGGGTAATATTGCCTAAGGGAAGCATATACAGGGTGAGAAGGATTGGTCCAAGGACAGAACCCTGTGGAACTCCATGATTAACTGAAGTGCGCGAGAAAGAGTACTTATTAACACGAACAAAGTGATATCTATCCGATAAGTATGATTTGAATTAGTTTCCTCCCAAATAAGCCCCTTGTCCTTTGTTTATCTGACATCATTTTAGCAATGCGGTTCCATTTCCATCACTAAACAATTGCTTTAGAAGTTAAAAGACATCATTATTGAAAAAAAAAATGTGTCTAAAACCCTTAGAAAAAATAAATTAGCTTGCAATGGGACGATCTTCCCTCACTTTTCAATTAAGATATCAATCATAGCAACCCCTCCCTATTGATTGATATTCCTGACTGAGCTCACGACAGAGACTGAAGCTTGTGCCAACTCAGTGACTATCACATTTGCATCCTTTAATTGACCACTATTGAAGCATTGTGTTTCTCTTTCCCTTCTGTCTAACCTTCCCTTTACAGCCATTTCTCTCCTTCGCACTGCCGACACTGCCACCGTCTGATATTGTCTGTCACTATTTGACCTTGGCTGAGGCAGAGAAAAATAAGTGTCAGATGTCCTCCTCTACAGGAGCAGAACCAGTGGCAAACTACATGCTCACCCCCCTTTTAACTGCTCTGTCCATCACCACAGCACCACACTGTTGTTTGCAATGATAGTCTCTCTGCTTTCACACACCTGGAGATGAATATCGCAAAGGTGGAGATGGCTACAAACAAGAAGTGAGTTCTGAGGGAAAGGAAGAAACTCATTTGTTCTCAGTGGTGTTGTGGCCTAGAAGAAGTCATAGGCTTGCAGAGAGAGTTGATGATGTGAATGTGTTCAAAGACCCCTATGTGCACACCGTTACGTTATCAAAGCATACAGATCCCAAGGTTACCAGGTCACAAGGGCCTGTACTAGTGCTGTCGGGTCTTCCCTGTTCTGAAGAAGTTAAAGGATTTCTGATTTGACACTAAACAAAACAAATATATAATATAGATGGAAATTTCCTCAAAACACAGTGATAAAGTGGAATCCTGTATTTTTTTCTGCCACCATCTGACAGCATGTCAATGGACAAAACACAAAACCTCCTATCTGCAGCATTTTTCTGATTAGTATATTTCACTATGGATGATGAGAACAAGGAAGGCTACTCATATTCCGTCTATCTGCGGAAAAAGAGTGCATTTTTCAGACAGGAGGTTTTGTGTTTTGGCCTTCAATGTGCAAAAAGCCCATTTATTTCCTTATGCCCTCTCTTTTACTGCCAACAGTGGGTGCCATCATTGTCTTTATGATACAAAGGGGCACCAAGTTTTCAAAAATGCTATGTCCTAAGGGAAGGTTGAAGGCTATAATGGCCCTGTTCAGGCCTGTTAGTTACACACATCTGAGTGGGGTCTTAGTAAGGTCTTAGCAATTTGTTGCACAAAGCTAGTTGGTTAATGCAAGGAAAGCTGTGATAGAAACTAAAATTAACATTGGTGCTGCTTTCTGCTGCACAGACAGCGCTTGGTGAGTAAAAGAAGAAGACTAGTAATGTAGCAATAGCAAAACTGTCAAATAGCTCTTCAAACCATTATTTAGTATAGAATACTAATAGAATGAGTAATACGAGTCAATATCCGTGCTCGGGCTGAAGGAAAATCCTCCTCAGGGTGGCCTGTGATAGGACAGAGTGCAACGCATCATACCCTGAAAGCCACGACCACCGGAGAGGAAAACAATCGGCGGCACAATTTAAAATACACTGTTCAGTAGTTCGCTTAAAACATAATTTCTTTTTTTTTTTTACCTGTCCTGTTCATCAGCTGGGGCAGGCAGTATGGTGCCTGGTGCCTTGTTGTGCTGAAACAATTTTACTCTGCGAAGGAGGAGTCTGACATACCCCTCGTGACCATTTAACTTTAACTTTACTGGTAATGGTATTGGTTTGCTGGTAAAGCTGGTAAAGTATATTTGTGTGTGTATGTGTGTATATGTGTATGCTACGGTTTGTCATTGGATGCTGTGGGTAGCTGACTGTAGCTGATGTGGGGGGCCGGAACAACATGCCCCCAGCCTGACATAGCAGGCAGGTCAGGACCGAGCAACCAGGGCAAAAACATTATTAAAACATTATTTCAACATGTCAGATGAGTATTTTAACACACTAGCTGTACCGGAGAAAAAACGGTACAATGAAAAATTCACATATGCGGGTCTTTCTCATTGTCCCTTCTGTTTGTCTTAATTTTTATAGAGAAATTATCCCACTGAATGGCCGGAGGTGGCATACATTGATATTTACAACTACCTGATGGAGTCCCCCTGTAAGATCATCACTGAACCTAATAGCGATAAAAAGTTAGGCTACATCCACACTGCTACATCATAATTTTAAAATAGTTTTTTATAACCCAAATGTTTCAAATCTGCCCCACTTTATGGGGTTATGGGGTAAAAACTTGATTTGTAACAGAAGCGGTGCTTGTGTGACAGACAGCACTGCATGCAGCCCGCATCGTGTTTCTCATTCTCAGTTTCTTCACCGGATCAGGTTTTTTTTCAGTCTTTCACTCTTCTTACCTTGGTGTAATACAAATTAAGCTGTAAATAAAAATATATTGAAGCTCATACAGGGGCGCAGCTACCAGTGTCAGGAGTGTAGCAGTAACAGTTTTGCCCCCCCCCCAAAAAAAGAATAGTAATAATAAATAAATAAGTCTGCCGGACATCATCATGTATGGGCTTTAAATAATGAGGGTTTCTCTCCTTTTACCTCTTTCTTTTTCTATTTTTAGCCCCCGACAGCTCTTTTGCTTTATCCATCTTTTCCCATGGACGTCAACTCACTACTAGTGCCTGCTCCCTCTTCTACTCAAAATTCTATGATGGAATCTTATGAGATAGAGTGCCCTTCTCTAGTATGTTAGTCCTCTAAAATGTTATATAACAGCAGAAACTATTTAGAAATGCACAACAGCAGAAACATAAAGAAAATACCACTTTTTGTGCCACTGAGCTTATAATAAATATAGCAACTTCTGATCAACCCATACCAATTTCAGGCATAAAAATACAACTTTTGTGTAAACCATACCCACTTATGGTTTAAACCCCGCCCCTTCCGAGTACGAATACGGATACAGATAATGTAGATGGTTGAACAGATACAGATAGTGGTGTACTCGCTCATCCCTAGTTGATACAAGAAGAGCCAATCCCCTTCCTCGTTGTTACCCCTTCACCCTGCCCTAAACCAGTCCCTAGATACAAAGTAGAACAGGGTTTGGGTGAAAATAGAAAGAGAAATGGGACACGATTTCTTTTCTGTTATACGTCATCATACATCATCTCCAACTACTGCATAGATTCAACGAGTGCTTACCACAACAAACTTCCAAGATGCTGCCAGTAGCCATACTGTGTCAGTTTTCTGGGCTATAGGCTTCTTTATGTGTCCAAAAAAAAAAAAAAAAAAAAAACAGGCACAAGAACTGCAACATTTAATAAGCCACTCAATTCCAAATTTCATAGTATTTTGATTTCTACTCAAAACAGTATGAGCTTTCAGTTAACTCTGCCATCCCTGACGTACAGGAACAGGGGAATCATGCTTCAATTAGCACAAAACAGAAGAGCTTTGATCGTTTACAACATCAATCACACGAATCAATGGATGCCACCAAAAGAAAACAACAGAACTAGTGGTGCAGCGCACTGATGTCAGCCAAGCAGTAAGAAGTTTTGCAAATATGCTGAATTTTAGTGAAATTTCAGATATGGAAACCTGTCAAGTCATTAAGTTTTCTATGAAGAACAGGGCTCTAAATACATGGGCACAAGAGAGTTACGAGTCTCATAATTTAGTTATCCATCCTCCTCTCTGCTGCCTTTTGTACAATGCTGTGATCATGGCACATTTCAACCAACAACCTTTAACACAATAAATCTAATTGAATTGCAAAAAAATAATAATAATCAGAAATTCTTACATACACAGCACGAAGGAAAAACTTCCAGTCTCAAGTTGTGATGTGGTTAAATCCAAGAACAATCCAGATAGAGGCCTGTTATAGAGGTTATATTATACAGATTGGGTTGGGCGTGTTCATGTAATTTCAGTGTTGTGCATTGAAGGGCACAGGAGGTAATTTGTCCAATAGGATTTCTGACTCGACTCTTAATTCATTCTCAGTGAACAGCAGCTCTTATGAATTAGGAAATGAAAAGCAGATACATGTAAATTTCCTACTGGTGGTAAAGCAGTCAAACACACAAAGTACCAAAACACTGTAAAGACTTATTCCTGAATACCTTTTCATAAATCCTTTCTTTTATTATTTCAGCACCAAGCTTAGAGTAAAAGGGACTATCAAAGACCCATAGCCACATTTTTATAACAGTGCTGTGCTTTGCAATGGTAATTTGGACTCAGTGCTTACAGGAAATACTGCAACTGTGGTTGAATGGAAAACACTGGCTAATAGACAACAGGCACAATGTGACTGAGTGTTTTAGATGGGAAGACTGACAGTCGACAGCCCTGCCTCTCAGCTTATTCTACCTCAAGTCTGAGGTTCAAATCTCTTCTTTACCCTGACTCAGAAGAAACCGCTGCTCTACCCTTCGATTTTATCAGACTCTACAGGATGCAGAGAAGACCATGACCAACAGTTTTCCAGGTTACTGCTGCATATATTTTTATTTATTGTCACAAAGGCCTTAGCAATTAGAGACACTCAGTTGAACACTATATATTATTGTAATTATTTAATAATAACATTTTAATTATTGCTCACCCACACTTAAACTGAGCTACTGCCACAAATAGAATCTAAATCTGTGGGGAACATTGTCATGGCAGTAACACACTACTATCCACTATCCATGCGAGCATGTAAGCAAATATCATGTAAACAAACAACATTTGATCTCAACATTTTAACAGAGGTGCAGAGTGGCGACACTTAAATTTACCATCACATACAGCTGACACAAGATATGATGACCTAATGACCTTTGAAACTGACAGTAAGGTTCGTGTTATTCTGAGTCACTGACAGTGGATCCAGTGACAAAATTGCACAACTAAGATAAATTAGCAGGGGGGCTGACTATCATGTTGTCCAGTCTGGCTGATGTCCAGTCAAATAAGCTCCTCAAGTTAGCTGTTTAGCAAGTAAAAACATGTCAATGGTATTGAAGTCTATGGGAAAATGCCCCATGTATGGCTTGATTTATTAGCTTAGTAGATATTTTCTCAATGAGTTTTTGGTCTCGGTCTCTGGTTTCAAGTTTTCGTTAATACAAAATGATGTTTATTTTTAAAAGTTGGTCCCATTTAGAGGAAAACAGACCACAAAGCATGGGATGAATTAAGGTTTGGCTATTGTAGCATTAGTTGCTAAAAGACATAAATTCGTGCCTCTAATGCAGCACATGCTACGATAAGCCTTCCATTCAATGTTCAGGACAGCGTTTGTCATATTTTACTGCCGGTCAACAGTCAATTTAAATGTCACACAAGGTCACGGTGAAAAAAGAAAATTCTGCAGTTGTACTACACCCTGTGAGCACATACACCAACTGTTCAAGCCAAATTCTGTAAGAATTCGACTGGGTAATGGGTTACTTTTAGGAAGCATGCAAGACGGCAGATCTCTATATTGAACATGGACCAGGCTTTGACATTGTCTTAACACATCTGCTCCCACTCTTTTCACTTTGTCCATTATAATTGGACAGGATTTCTAAGCGTTGAAATTTCCATAGCTCATAGGGCAATTTCATATTATGTCTCAGCTCTGTTCCCAGGTCAGAGAGAAAGCAGTTGTAGCCGACAATCACTTCTGAATTCCTGTCACACCAACCATGCACCCATTAGGACATCAGAGCCGTCAGACTGGTGACACTGACACCACACTACACCTGTTGTGAAGGCATCAATGTGAAGCAAGCTGTAAACAAATTCACCTTTACAAAGACAACATGCTGCAGTGGCTGAATGTCAGAGCACTCCATGTTTCCTTCTATCTTGCAGAAACATATATCAAATCTCCTGCGTATGAGTCATCTGCCTCACATCATAACCTGCAGTTTCACAGATTGCATTTCTATTCTAATGAGCACAAGGCTGGGATTCTAAGATGAGCCACGTGAAAGCATGGAGTGGGAAACATCCTGCAAATACTATTGTGGTAGAATAAAATGTAATTTCAGTACGTGGCAAAAAAAAACTGCTTCAGGGTCAAAAGCATTTGGAGTAACAGGCAGGAGAACTTCATGATTTTCCAGCAGTGATTTGAACCATGCAAGTGACACATTGAGGGAACCGCCTTCCCTGTCAGACCCTGAGGTCTCTTTATGGGACAGGCTGTATTCTCCGTGCACTCCGTTATCACTGTCGCTATACGTAGCACCAAACCCCCTTTAAATGACATCCAGTTAACTGCTCCTTTGGCATTACCAAATAAAAGTGACGGGGCATGACTCGGGCGTCTGTAAAAATCGATGTGTACTGGATGATGCAAGTTGCACATATTTCACAGTAAGGAACTTTTAGAATGGCTCTAATGCTACCACTGACATGATGAAAGCACTGGATAAATAGTTCAATCGAATTAAAGATCGAGAGGTGGTTAAAGTATTTAGTGTTAGCCGAAATAAAGAGCAATTTCTGCTGAGTCAGGGAATATAAATAATACGCCCCGGGTCGCACGCACCTCTGTTTATGTACGTATTTAATCTTTAATTCATATATTTTCAAGAAAAGTTTGGCGTAAGTGAAGTGCACGACTCGGAAGGAAAGAACAAGCGTGTACCTGTCGGGTTGTACAGAGCTCCTCGTTCCCTGTGGGTGAAGGTGTCCCTCCTTCGAGCGATGCTGGTGTGACCGGAGAAGAAGCCATGTTCCCCCGTCAATCACGCACTAACAGCCGCTCCCAGTGTCACTTCGCGCGGTGTCTTCCAGCATTCAGGCCCGCTGCCGCTGCTGAGAGGACCGGTACCTCTACTTGTTTCCTGTCCGAGCACAGTGACCCTCTGTCCGGCCACACAGTGGAGGCACTGTCCCTCCTCCGGACGGTGCCTGTATGTTTAAAATCCCGTTGTCCAGTCCAAGCAGATGACGTTTCTATTGAGTCTCTCACTCACTCTTTCATACACACTACACTAACACGCTCTCTCTCTCTTTTATTCTTCGTCACACTCTGCCTCTCTCTGTCTTCACCTTCATCCCAGTCCACTGTGCAAAGCAACACATTAATTGACAAGAAGACTCTCTGTGTGTGTGTGTGTGTGTGCATTTGTGTTGTTGCACTTCCCCCAGCACAAACTATACTTCCCAGTCTCTTTTAGTTTAGCTCAGTAGAACATTTCATTGCCGTGACATGTTGTCAACACATTATACTGACTGGTGAATAATTGCACCAGTTAACTTGATTAAAACTGTTTGTTGAATCCATTCGATATACATGAGAAAAGGTGCCAGAGTGTGTCAGATGACAACAGCAAAATCCTGTGTCCTCACAATCTCACCCATCTATACTAAAATTTGTCTTGACCTTCCTTATTGTCTGGGAAATTCATCTACTTATAATCACAGTGCCTTGCACCTGATGTATATGACCACTTGTGACATTACAACAACATGCTGGCCTCGACTTTGCCTACACCCAGCATATCACACACACCTGCCTGTTATGTTATCACCATGCAGCGGGTTATGGGGGATGGTAGTGGACCTTTAGCCATCCAATTTGTCACAGGGGATGCTGGTGCCGTTAAGAAAAGGAAATGGGGGTTGTGGTTTTGCCACTGCAGCCTGGTTAGACCTAGTCAGACTGGAAGGATAGTAAATGTGCAAAGTTAAACTGAACTGACCAATAAATAAGGACTAAATTAAATTACATTACAAATACATTACGAATTAGGTAATTGATTTCTGGCCGATCTGCAGGGCAGGATTTAGGAGGTGTAAGTCTTTGACCAACATGGAGGGGGAGACATAGGCCCAATCCAAATGTTCAACCGACTCACTACCACTAGCCCTTACTCACTACCCCTAGCCCTCACCCACTAACCCTTAACCCTCGAAAGGAAGCCACAAGGGGTAGGGCTTTGTAATCTTCCCTAGGAATTGGGACACCACTTGCTAAGTCACCGTGTAGTTTACGTTCGGGCACGCAAGCAACTGCGTAGTCCCAGCAACAACATGGAGACTACGGTTCATGTAAATTTCAATCGGCATGATTTTATTTTCGTATGTAACACCGTCACCCTGTTCGTATTCTGCCTGTCAATGTAATTTTTGTCAATATATTAAAAAAATAATAAAAAAAACATGGAGTCTACGGTCGCGATTGGTTGCGATCGTTTTTTTTTAACATTCATCATGCTTCGGTTGATAAATAAACCAAGAAGTACACGGAGAAGAATACATCATCAACGTCTGTTGTCTCTTCTGAATTTTTTGTGTTTTTTTTTCTCCGACTTCTCCACATCCTCTCGCTCTCTGGGGATCGCGAAACTGGCCCTTCCTCGGGAAGTCAGCATTGGAAAACCCTCGCTCTGAAGGGCTAGATTCATAGCACCTACCCCTACGTGAAAAAAGGAATTGGGACACCACTACCCTCACGGGAACGCGAAAAATTTAGGGGTAGGGCTAAAAAGTAGGGGTAGGGGGTGTATTGGGACTGGGCCTTAGTCTGCATATAAAAGTGAACATAGTTTAAGGCTGTTAAGTGGCACCAATACTGAAAAGCCTTAAACCTACATTTTATCTCATAACCATAGAAAGAGAAGTAGGATTGTATTGATATTATTTAAAAAATGACCATTCTCACTTGATTTATTAGTGAAGTAAGCATTTTGCTGAAGAGTTTCTGCTTTGTAGTTTCAATAGTTCTTCAGTAAAACATGATGATCCTTTTTTAAGTGATGGCCCCATTGAGAGGAGAATAGAATATAAAGTAGGGGATTAATTTGGGGGTGTGGCTACTGTGTGATTGGCAAACGTGATTTCCACTGGTTTCAAAAACCAAGATGGCGACAGCCAAATTTCAAACAGAGGCTTCACAACAGCAGCTCATAAACTACTACGTTGTCACTTGGGAGGAGAGAGGGTTCTCAGCATGGCTGTTACCATGCGGATGACCTCTAAAAATTGTTCATAATTGTGTTTTCGTCTTTGTGTTCTCTAACTATTTTTCATAAATTTAACTTCAATTAACATGTGTGACTACTGCAATGTTTTAATTAACCGATCCAAAGCAAAAGAATTTATGAATAAATAAAGAAACTATAGAATGAAAAGTAATAAAGGTGAACTAAAGAAAAGGAAGAAAAATATGAAAAAGTAAGTTCTATTGAAATATATCTCCATCTCCATAAAGAGTTTGGTCTAGACCTGCTGTATATGTAAAGTGCCTTCATGTAACTCTGTTATGATTTGGTGCTATTTAAAAAAGATTCGATACATTTTTCTGACTGTGATCCTTCTTCTCCCAGAGGGATTTGAATGTCTGTGTTTCCTGGATTCAAATGTGAAGGAGAAATTTCTAATTTCTTTTTTTTACAGTTTGTCGAAAAGTTCATTTCTTTCTCATCTTCTTCTGTTTAGTTTCCCCTTGTTCTCTTCAGTCATTCTTTACCATTGCCCCAATTCATCAGCAGTATTATGACAAGTCTGTCTCAAATTAGTGTTTGGTTTTTTTTATAGCATGTTCTATTTGAGTTAAATGCTGAGCTAATTGAAATTGTCTGTTCAGTGAAAAGTTTAAAGCATTCTATTTAAATCTTGATTGTGTTTCTGTTTCCCATTGCTTGAAATACTTTGGATATCATTTCCTCATTTGTTCCACTGCAGATATTTTTAACTGGATCAGATAACTTTGTGAGATTCAAAGTCAGGTTGTTTTTTTTTTTGAAGACTTAACTTAATGATTGAATTTGTAATGAGATTTTAAATAATAATGAAACAGAAAACGAATGCACGTAAGTGTTTTGGCCGTCCACAGGTGAGATGAGGCAGTGTTCAGGTGAAAATGACTTTATGGACTTTCCTCCACATAATAACAATTTTTTGTCTAAAATGGCCCCTGACAAAAAAACCTTTGCAGCTCCTTCAGTATATTATTTGGTCCAAGTTTCAGATGGACAGACCAACGAGCTGCTAAGGCTCTCCAGTTTGTCTTCCCCCCCCCTCCATGTATATGTAACTTAATGGCTACACAAAGTTATAAGTTTATTAATTGACAACTACATTACCACAATAATGTTAGCTAACTTGCTGTTCCCACCATTATCTGCTTGGGGAATGTTGCTATCGCTTGTGTGACCTAGGGGTTCTAGCTGGATAATTTGGATAATAATGGTCCAGAGTAGAATGTCTTTAGAGACAGAGTGGCGACAACTCCGTTCACTGCAATGGTTCAGTTTTTTCACAGCAATGGCGGCGTACGGAGACCCTCGAAAGTTCCCAGAAGTTAGCATAAGCTAACCGCCGCTCAATGTATTTCAATGGAGCAGATTGTCGGAGCTACACTTTTTCAAGGTAAAATGTTTAAATAACCGTATTTCCATATCAGTTGTACATCGAAATCAAATTGACACGAGTAATTAAGTATGTTGACGGATTGTCACCGTCTTGATTAGTAGATGTAGAGAATATAAACCGATAAAAGTTTAGGCTAGCACGCTAGATAATGATAGCAACAGATGCCACAGGCTGATAAATGAAAATTCTGCTCTTAAATATAACTTCATCCAACGCTGTTGATAGCGAGGTTAATATGTAGGGAGAGCTATTGTAGTTAAACTTTTATTTAGTTTAAATTTATTATTGAGGCTGCGGAATAATGGGCAAAGCACATGATATTGATATTGATTTTCCTGTCCTTTTTTTATACATTCTACATAAAAAATATTAAACTTCCCTATGGTGTGGTCTTTGAAAATGTGCAGTGCATTGTTTGAATATGATTACCTCACATATTTTTTTGTTTTCACAATCTATGAAGGTGGTCATCATTTTTCCTGCTGACTTTAGCATCCCCATGCAGTACAGCATACCATGGTGAAGACTGTATTCAGGGACAGCAGAGAAAACACATGGCTAGACATGCTGATCTATTAGAATTCTATGCTGTTGTAAAGGAATTCATTTTGTTATTAAGTGCATTTGGAAAAACAAAGTGTGTGTGTGTGTGTATGTGTGTGATTTATTATGTATAATATTTAGAGAGTAGTTTGGGATAGTTAACAGTGATGGAAATCCATACATTTGCCATGAATTGAAATCAAAATTGTATTTATTTGCCATGGATTTCCTGTAAGAACTCATTATATTGTGAGTCCAGACTTGTGTAGTTACTTGGAAAATCATTAGTCTGCCTCAGTCAAAATAAAAAAAAAAACAACATAAAACTGAAAATATATATATTTTATTACTGTCAACGACTGTACAGGTTCAGTGAAGGTGACAGACTTAAAAGCAATTCACACAAGTAGATATTGATAAGTAAGAGTAGTTAACAAAATGATAGATGTCCATTTATTTGCTATGAATAGAAATCTAAATTTTAGTTATTGGGATTTCCTGTAAGAACAGTTATCATTATGTTGTGAGTCCAGACTTATTGTGTAGTTAGTGGCAAATCATTGTTCATCACCTGTTAGTCTGCCTCAGTCAAATCTGAAAGATAAAAGTAAAAAAAAGAGAAAATGTTACGATTTACATTGCTGTAGATTTAGTAAACTTAACATAGTTCAAATCAATTAACACAAGTATAAGAAATATTGCACAGCAAAGCATTTATTGATCATTATTTACTGATTATCGTAGTTTTCCTGTTGTTTTCTGTTGCCTGCCAAGCACTTCCTGGAACTTTTGGGGGCTACATAGACCACGTGATCGGCGAGCGTTTTGAGCTTCCGGTGGCCCCACTCTGTCTCTAAAGGCACTCTAGTCCAGAGTGGGTGTTTTTTTTTTCGTTTCCATGTCTGATTTAAAGTGACGTTTAAGACATAGCGCCCCCATGCTTAAAATGGTGGGGACAAGAATTGCATGCAGGCCGACATCTTTATTAAAGTGAAATAGTGATGAATCACCCTCATGCACAAATCATACATTAAAAATAGCCTAATTTTACACAGGATCCATGCTTATAACAATACCAAAAAAAAAAAAGAAATGCATGGGAAAAAACTGCATTTTGCCAATATTTTAGAGACCATGTCTCATTAAGGGGAGCTGAGACCCCCCTGGCTCCCCCGTAGTTCACACCCCGGTAACTATCATATAAAAGTTTCACATATTGTTATAATCTCTATGACTTTTATCCATCAGTGAACTCATAGCCTTTACAAAATTTAATAAAGCAATGATAGTGTATATACTATGCTAATGGTTAGTTTTTGTGCTTTTTTCTAGAAATCAAGTGTTTTGTGGCCAGATTTATTTTGTTTAAGTTATTTAGTATGTGATGTTTGTGTTGTTAAATGCATTGATGCATAAGTGAGACCTTGTCAACCAAATCTGTCCATTTATAATGTTTTGGTAGAAGTAACTGTTTACTATCAGGGTTATATGTCTGGGGATAGTGTGATCTGATTGTGGTCTAAAATTGGACTTTGTTGATAGACTGTAAATGCATTTATGTTTTATAGATGGAGGCAATTGATTGCATAATCAATCTTAACAGAGAAAGAAGCAAATCCACCCAGGGAGTTTGTTTGTGTTCTTCAGCAACTTATAACATTCATTCATTCACTCATCGTCTACTGCATAATCATTTCCGGGTCTTGGGAAGTGCTGGAGTCATTCACATAAAAACTGCATGGTAATGCGTGGTAATAATTCAGGCACCATCTGATGTTACATTACTACCTCATTTTGCTCCACACACAGATACTTAAGCGTTGTCACAAAAACATATGTGCTTTTGGGAAGTGGCTAAAATAATCTGTAATTTCTCTTATCTGAAAAATCTTTCTAATTCAGCACATTTAAGATTTCTAACAGATAAAAATTGCAACATAAGTATTGATCTTTTGAAGTGTAAGACAGAGTGTGTCCTATCTATTTAAAATCAAACACTGAATTACAACTCTGAAAATCAAGGTCATCTGATCCAGAGGGAGGTTACAGCAAATTTTACCCATACACACCCATGGGTGATATGTCTCCTGATTCAAGTACTGACCTAATGGGTTACACCTGACAAATTACAGCGGCCTGTTAAAGCTGGATGGATGGATGGATGATGAATTATTTCTGAGTGAAGGAAGAGCTGAGACCAGCCCTGCTAATTAGAAGAAGATGGATCGGACAGAGATGTGATGCTTTCTCCCGGAAAGAGTGAGGTTGGCAGGTGAATCTCATGACAGGATTTCTGTATCCTCTCATAGTGTGCAGAGTTATTAGTGTGTATCCATGAATCTACAAGCAGGCATAGGGGTTACTTTAGCATTGGGCAGGAATGACTCAGTTCACCTGTTAAGGAACATCACAGCTGGGTGAAAATCCACTGCATTAGTACACATGGACTACAGTGACCCCAAACAAGTTCTCTGATTCATTTTTTGTGTATTAGACCACTGAATTTGTTTGGATGAAACACTGTGAGAAATCACAATGAAATGATAATAAAAATGGTTCATTATCATTTCAAGTTCAATTAATTTAACATTTATAGTTTTCATTTCAAATTCAGAATTTATATTTCCACGTGATTGGCTTGAAGTGTTTTGATTTGCAATGATGAAGATTTCTGAACACCCTGCTACGTTAATCTGTCCTTTGAAATGCACCTACAAGTATATAATCAGCATGAATTTGAATCTCTTTTTACTGACTGACAATTTGTTTATGAAATAGACAACAATTATGTATGTGAAAGCAGATCAAATCAATGTACAAGCAGCTTTTCACAGATAAATATGTCTTATATCTGTCATGTCACAGTTACGTCAGCACACTGTCAGAGATTCATTCATATTCCTTAAAACCAACCTTCAGTCTTCAGATAGCCAATGACAACCAGCTGCAAGAGCCCAGCCTCTTATGACGTCATAGCCTCTGTGTGTGTATGTGTGTGTGTGTGTGTGTGTGTGTGTGTGTGTACACATAGCGCCTCGCTAGTGGAGGCTGTCCAGCTAAATGGAAAAATGTGTCCCAGTCATGAGACCTGACTGAGCTGTCACTCACTCTGTGGCCTTTACACAAAGGACACCTGGTTTGGTTCCTGTGCTTAAGAAAAGCACACAGACATACTTGCCTACTCATATACACACAAGCACAATGATTATTGTGGTAGACATATTTTCATTGATTTTTCGATGATTGCATGTCTCACTTTATGTTCATTCAGATGGACAAAGTCACAAACATGATTTTGGGTTTTTTTTTACAGACAAAAACACGTACAGTACGTGTTTAACAGTATAACTTTAGGGTTGTATATCGGCTGTAGATCATATACACACTACACTGACAGTATTCCAGAGACTGAAATAAAGGTACATAAGACAACCACAGGACATGACCATAAATCACTGAAATTTGCTGTGTGACATCATATTCTAGACACAGTAAAACATGTATGCAAAATCCAAAACATGTTATGTTAAAGGTGTGAAATTAATCTTAAGTGTAGAAAAGCCGTATTTACACGTAAAGTTGACTAACAGCCTCTATAACTCTGCTACAGCAGCTCCACCTAGTGGAAGGTTTAATGTAGAGCTCCATGACTTGCCACTGTAAGATACAGTACATGATAATTTTTTGTAAACAAATTCAAGTAAAAAACTGAGATGATTTATCTGTAGCTTGAGAATCTGGTTAAGAGGCCCAGAGGTCAAGATTGTGTGTTCCTCAAGGAATGTAAAGGACCATAATCATAACATGGCAGGATTTTGAACCAAATTTTAGGAAGGACAGAGAAAAAATTGGAAGTAAAGGAAATATAATAGTTAAGGAATATTCATGTTGTTTCTAATGTTGAATATTAAAAGTACCGGGTTGGTGTCGATAAGTCAAAGGACAAGCTTTAAAAAATTCATTTTACTCTATATACCTTGGAATCATGGAAGCAGTGGAAGAAATATTAAATATGGAACTTTTAGCAAATAAATTGGTGTGTTTTCCTATTCTACAGTGCCATTTAGTGTCAAATGTATTGATAGAAAAAATATGGACATGTGGGTTGGCAACATTTGTTAAGTAAGGAAAGAGTTATAATTCAATCACCAACGAAAGAACAATAATGAATAATACTCAAAGTGCAAACAAGGAAGAACAGTTTAGTGTCAGTTACTGTAACCCTAATCGACTGATTTCTGACATATTGAAGGCTATTGGCAGCATGCTACAGCAACATGATACAGGAGTAAAATAGTGCAATGGTAATCGTAATGTCGATGGAAATCTTAATCTATATGTGCAATACATTAAGTGCAATTGATCTGGCCACCAGTAGATGGCGACTACTGTCCATTTGCATAGAGGTATAGTGAAACAGCAGGCTAAACAGCAATAACAGACTGACTGGGATACATTCCAGTGAAGTAATACAGATCTGGAGAAAAATAAAATGTTATGTATTTGTGATTGACTCAGGGTCAGAGGTCACTGTGAGGCCTAGACTTGATGCCATGGCCAATGTGCTAAATTATGAGGCTTTGAGACAATCAGGCTGCTCCTTCAGTAGTAGCAGTAAGAGCCTGAGGAAGAAATTACACAGGAGTACACAGGAGGCACATACATAAACTTTGCCATGGTGGAATGATAAATGTAGAAAAAGGGAAGAAATGGCATTTAAATTTAGCAGTAATACCATTTTAAAAAATCAATACCAAAACCTCTGAGGAACTTAGCATTAGCATTATATTATATTAGCTTTATATACATAACTTAGCATTTTCCAAGAATATTGTTATGATCCACAGCTCATAAAATGTAAAAGCTAAGCAATGTTGAGACAAGACCCTTAAACAAAGCCCATCAGCCGAAGAAAGGGCTACGCAGGACCGAAGGGGATCCATTTTTATACAATTCTTACCGAGGAAATATTATATATCATGTCAAGATTATTGAACATGTTATGGAACACGGGCACAATCCTGTCGATATGGAAGCAGTCTATAACAACATAAAAGAACAGTCTAAAGATTCATCAAGCTGTAGACCTACTGCATCAAAGTCATAGGGAGGGTTGTGGAATAGTTAGGAAGAGAGATTAAAACACTGTACAGAAATTAAGACCTATTGATACCTTTCATTTAAATAGACAATCTTATAAGAGGGTAAGACGATTAGATTTCTTGGTATTTTTGTTTAATGGTTGCAGGTTCACATTTAATTGAGTGTGTCCAATATTTGTCAGGATTTGTTGTAGAAAATAATGTAATTTCACCCAAGATTAGTAGAATGACAAACTAAAGTCAACTTCATTTGGGTTCTGCCTCACATGGGTGTCAGAGGAAATGAAAAAGAAAAAGAACCACTGTGGAAATGAAGTATCCGTACAGAACCCAGTGAGTGGGGAAGAGCAAAATGATGGGAACAGAACTGGGATCAGGAGACAAGGGGAAGTCATCCATTCATTCACTATTTATACCTGTAGCAAAGGGAAGGGGGCCACCCTGGACAGATCACCTATCATTAACGCTATCACAGGACTGATAAACAAGTCACCAATTAACCTAACCTGTATGGTTTGGCACAGTGGGAGGAAGTTGAGGTGTCTGGTGGGAAGAGGGAAATGCAAACTCCACACAAAAAGCCCTGTGGTTCAAACCATTATGTCCGTGGGGGAACATTTGCAATGAATTCAGCTTAAATGAGATTGTGTGAGACACAGGATGAAAAGCAAAATAATGAAAAAAGCCATGGCAACTCAGGCAGCAACGTCAGCCACCAGAAGCTAACATGTTATCAGGAACTACAGGTGGAGACTACTTCATGAAGGACATGCTGAGGTGGGGTGATAATACAAAATAATACAAGCTGCCTCTTTCACTTCTTAATGTGACAGAATTAAAGAAAACAGCGTTTGGTTGAGGGGACAATGTAGGAGTGGGCCAAATCCGGAAGATGGCATCATTGCAGCTACCGGGACGCTAAGTACAGTTAAACGCCACCAAAGAAGAAGATGTTTGCCATTTGCCACTGAAGAAGAAGACGAAGAAGAAGTCGGAAATACGCTATCGCACTGGGTAACATCTCCGCCGCGACACACAAGTAAGTTGTACAAGCGGAGGAGATTTTTTATTTATATTTTTTATTTTTTCAAGATTTCAAGGTGTTTTATTGAGCTCTCCCAGCGTCAGGTCAGTAACGAAGACTGTCTTCCTGTTGTCATGCTGAACAGTGGCGCCATTACCTAACTTCAAAATCTACGCCTTTCCATCAAGTCCTGCCAACAGTGTATGGGTGGGAAAGGGCACTGGTCATATTTCTAACCTTTATTTTTCTGTTTTTATACCAAACATCCACGTTGTTTTTTTTTTTAATACATACATACATATATATATTTGTCAGTCTTGTATCTGTGATAGTTGTTTTGGTATGATGTTAATTAGAGGAAAGCGAACATGTTTTATTACATAATTAGTCAAAAGAAATAAAACAGATAAAAGCACATGAAGTCATGCTCGTCTAAACATAGCCGCACAACAAAAGACCTTTGCCTGATTTAATGTCAGGAAACATCAGGCTAGTGTTAATGTGAATCACTGCTTATTATCAATACCTTTATTAATGCATCCATTCTGTAAGATAGTCATGTGACACGTGTATTTAAAGTTAAGCAATACTGCCATTTGCTCTGGTCACGTTACATCAGACAGTAATGTCTGTGACATAATTTTGACTTTGCACTTTGCAGCAGTCCAACATCTGCCTTTATTTCAGATTATGGGAAAAGTATGTGGACATCCAGGATACACAGCTCCAGTTCACCTTTCACACAGACAACATCTCTCGTGAGGAAATTACTTGTAGTCAAATGTGTTACCCTATTTTGTGTATTTGTAGCAAGGGTCAGTTTGTTGGGTGCTGTCCTGTTGAATGTTTCATCAGGTTCCCAAAGGGTTTTAGTTATATAAGGTTTGTAAAACAGGGACCAAAAGTTCACTGACCCTCAGCTATACTATGCAGCATGAACTCACACCACTGTTGCAGACTAATCCCTTTCCACGCTGAGTTTGAAGGATTGCAGACTGGACCTTTTAATGAATACATACTCATTCTGTATGCAGACTTCTTATTTTTTCATTATTATTCATTACCCAGCTATCAGTCAATCACGCAGAAGCATTGTTATGCTGTAATCAATGCAATCAATGCAGGAACCACAGTTAATGTGTTTGGGGGGAAAAAAAAGAAAGAAAAGATGGCAATGGCCTAATTACAAAAATAGGAGGCTTCTAAATGGCAGCTCATAAACCATTGGTTACTGTCAGTGGGTTGCTACCTGGTTAATATTAAAAACCAGTAGGAGGGAAGACCAGTGTCACTGACTGTGGCCTAATTGTTGGTGAATTGAGTAATTCCAGATACCCTGGATTTTCACACTCAACCATCTGTAGAGTTTTTATTCTCGAGCACTGGTATAGCGGTAAGCTAAAGTCACAGTTCGGTATGTACTTTGGGTTCCAAATCACAGCTCGGTACATTTTTGGTGCAGAAACAATCCAAAAAAAACCAACAACCCCAAAACAAAACAAAAAATGTGATCTTGTTTTTCATTTATTGCAAAATTGAAAACATTAAACATAATACAATTCCCAGAACAAAGGGTGGTTGTTTTTAAATAAAAACATGCCTGGGTCAAGGTAGGAAAATAAAAATAAGTAATAAAATAAAGATTGATTAAAATGCAGTATGTAGAAAATACAGATAGGGTCGTTAGTTAGATTAATTAATTCAAATTTGCTTTGGTAGCTCAAGCTCAGTGAGGCTGGTCTGTGCTACATGCTAAACGAGGTTGCTAGGATGGCTCGACAACAACATACGGGGCTTTGCCGTAGTGTTCCGTCACCGGGAGAAAACAAGGAGTGGCCAGCAGTTCCGCTTTGCTTTAGCGTGGTAATATTTTCAGTATGTTTGGTACACACATGCTTTCATACCGAACAGTTCGGGGCGAATTCACGTACCGTTGCACACCTACTCCTGAGGGACTGAACAAAAAAATAACAGGAGATTGGTAAACACCCCAGCTCATTCATTCATTCATTTTCTACCGCTTATCCATTTCCGGATTGCGGGGGGTGCTGGAACCAATCCCAGCGCTGTTGCCTTTTTGTGAGGCAACAGCGCTAACTGCTATGCCTCCGTGCTGTTCAGCATCCCAACTCCTTATTTATATTCATTTGGTCCACATTTGCAGTTAACTTTGTTTGAATGGTAGAAAAAAAAGCTAAAGGTCATATTTATTCCACCTCTGGTTTACTTTTTGTGCCATGTAAAAACACTTTGCTTATATTTCCTCTTTCAAATTTATACAGAGACATAGAGGATGTCCAAGACTGTGATTAATCCTTTTCAACATATTGTTGAGCCTCTGGACCCATCAGACCCAGAGCAGAGGTTTTACAATCTCTCCAAACTTGGAGACAACAGATATGGTAACAACAAACCTCTACTGAATTAATATTAATTCTCTTTCAATGTAATTGTATAGTTTTGGTAGCATTTATCCCAGAGGTTCACTATCCATCTGTTTGTCAGACCATCTGCCATTCTCCATCCGGGTCCTCTTGGAGTCTGCTGTCAGGAACTGTGATGAGTTTCTGGTGAAGTGCTCAGATGTGGAGAGTATCCTCAATTGGAAGCAGACCCAGACTCAGACTGTGGAGGTACCATTCAGACCAGCCAGAGTCATCCTCCAGGATTTCACGTATGCCAGCACTACCCTTATCAAATCAAATAAAATGTATTTATATAGCCCCATATCATAACAGAATTACATCAAAGCAGCTTACACATAGAGCAGGTTTAGACCAAACTCTTTATTTGATCTAGACCTGATGTGTTGCTGCCGTCAAATTCAAAATGAGGTAATATTTTCCATGAAATTGAAAAATGTCTCAGTTTTAAAATCTGATATGTTGTTTATGTTCTGTTGGGAATAAATATGGGTTTATGAGATTTGTAAATCAATGTATGCCATTTTTATTTACATATTTCACAGCGTCCCAACTTTTTTAGAATTGGGGTTGTATTTAAAATGACAGTTAGTTGCTTTATCTTCAAGTCCCGACTACCTGCATACATTACCCTCAGTTAACAGCTGGTGTCTAAGTGATGAAAGTATAGACTGGGCTTTGTTTGACTTGCTCTGTCTCTACACTCTTCTTTCAGGGGTGTTCCTGCTGTGGTGGACTTTGCTGCTATGCGTGATGCAGTGGTGAAACTAGGTGGTGACCCTGAGAAGATAAATCCAGTCTGCCCTGCCGACCTCGTCATCGATCATTCGATCCAAGTGGACTTTAATAGAAAGTAAGACCAGGTTCTTCAACCTCTTCACTGTGGCACAATTCTTTCAACTCCTTTTGTCAAGGCTTTAACTCTTGCAATCTGTCCTGAAGGTCTGACAGCCTTCAGAAAAACCAGGATTTGGAGTTTGACCGCAACAGAGAAAGATTTCAGTTTTTAAAGGTATAAACAATGAACAAAGCCACTTTAACATCTTTCTTTTCATTTTGTTGGCTTTTCCCCCAGCCTTAAATATTTTTTTCTGCTATTCCCAGTGGGGCTCTAAAGCCTTCAGGAACATGAGAATCATTCCTCCTGGTTCAGGAATTGTTCACCAAGTCAACCTGGAGTACCTGGCCCGGGTGGTCTTTAACTATGATGGCTACTTCTATCCCGACAGTCTTGTGGGCACAGACTCCCACACCACCATGATTGATGGTCTTGGTGTCCTTGGGTGGGGTAAGTTTGTCCAGTGGGATGTCTGGTGTAACATTTTCACTTATCTTAAATTTATTTCCTACATCCCCACTAAGTTTTTGTTTTAAAGCAAGCAAGCAAATTTCTTTTGCTGTTTTTCACTTCCCATCTTCGTTTCAGTTTTCAGAACAGAGCATTATGGGAAAGCTACTTCAGTTTGAAAACTCCTGGGGCACGTTGTAGTCTGGGCTAGACCTTAAAACCAATATGTGTCATGTATGATCGAAATTTTCCAGCCAAGGCTTCACAGACATCAGTGAAAGAAAACCTACCAAGCTTATCATATAATCAAATGAGTGCTGCAGCCACCAACAGAAATGAACTACAGGGTTAGGGATGCTCGATGCTGGATTTTTTTTTTTTTTTGCAGCTGTCTGACATGCCGATATTATATAACTAATTTGGCCAATAACCGAAACCGACCCCCCGCCCTCCTTTCGACCAACTGGCAAATGCAGACATAAAACACAAGGCTTGAAATAATGTAATATGCATTGCTTATGCAAACTAAAACAAGTACTTTAATTTACCTGGATGATGCTCTCCCTAAGTTTACCATAGCAATACTCCCAACCAGGAAAAATTTGGCAATTTTCACAGGCTACAAAAGAAGCATAACCTCTGTCTAGTCCATCTATGTCATGTGGCCAGAGTAGTGGCAACTTTGGTTAGCTTTATCTGTTTGTAGCTTGCTAGCAACTACTCTGCATTTCGGATAGAGAAAGTGGAGCAATGGCTGAGAGAAGGACAAGTGTGGTATGGACGTACTTTTCACCTGTGGGGGGAAAAAAACTACTGCAAGTGCAATTTTTCTGATAATTGTCATTTTGTTTGACTTTAAGTGTAATATTTTGCTTAAAAAAAAAATCACAGAAGGCATCGGTATCGATTAAATATGCCAAAAAAGTAATCAGTATTGTATCGAATCATAAAAGTGTGGTATCACTCATCACTACAGCAGGGAAATTGTTTAAAAAAAACTATTTTCTGAATTATTTGAATATCACATTCCTGACATTATATTTTAATGTGAATATGATTCCAAGATATTAAGTAACCCTCTTAAAATATTGACAGTTGATATTCACATAGCAGTCGTCTGTGTTTAGTGGTTGAGGATATTATTTGTACACAGGTTAATTTTAAGAAGAGTTGTAGCTCCTCAGTTGCAATGCAGCACCAAATGTTGTCATCGGCATCAGGCGAGTTTGGCTTTTGCAATTAGATCCTTAAATCTCAAGTAAGATTTGCTGTCCAATCTTCAGGTGTGGGTGGGATTGAAGCAGAGGCTGTGATGCTGGGTCAGCCAATCAGCATGGTCCTGCCGGAGGTGGTTGGATACAAGCTGTTTGGTAACCCAGAAAAGTTCATCACCTCTACTGACATTGTCCTCACTGTTACCAAAGTAACTATAATCAGCTGTTTTCATGCTACTTTTATAGCAAATCATCCTCTTTGGTTGTACTTAGTGTTATTGACATCGTGTTCTTCCTCTCCTCTTGTCCTCTCAGCACCTCCGTCAAGTGGGGGTTGTGGGGAAGTTTGTGGAGTTCTTTGGCCCAGGTGTCGCCCAGCTGTCCATCGCTGACAGAGCTACCATCGCCAACATGTGTCCAGAGTATGGAGCCACAGCCGCTTTCTTTCCTGTTGATGATGTCAGCATTCAGTACCTGGAGCAGACAGGTAAGTGTGCTAGAACTGTTGCACTGTGGCTGAGTTGCCTGCATTTCCCAAGCCACAAATTAGGTTACACCATTAATTTGTTGAACCAGTCCTCATCTGCACAATTCTTTCAGGACTATCAATGTTCACCAAAAGTGATCACTTAATTAATTTTGTCTCCTTTGTTTTGATTCAGGGCGAGAAGAAAAAAGGCTGGCCTATATTACAAAGTACCTGAAGGCAGTTGGCATGTTCAGAGATTACAATGATGTGTCTCAGGATCCAGATTTTACTCAGGTCAGTCTCATCCTTAATGTTAAGTCTTATTTATAATCAACAAGATCATTAATTGTTTTGCGTTAGCAAAATCGTAAACTTTGTCTTAACCCGAGACTACTTAAAGTTTCAAAAGCCCCTCGGTGGAGTCCTGGAATGGATTCCTTCGGGGGGGCATGGGCAGCAGTGGAGAAACCTGAATGTGTGTGATGGGGATGAACAGTCAGTCTGATTCAAATGCAAGCAATGAAGTTTTATGATAGCCATTAGTCATGGGTCAGCAATGCTGGGAAACCTGGTTTGCAACATCTGGTGCATAGTGATCTTTCCCTCTCTCTCAGGTTGTGGAGTTGGATCTGAGTACAGTGGTTCCATGCTGCAGTGGCCCCAAGAGACCTCAGGACAGAATTCCTATTTCTGACATGAAGAAAGACTTCGAAACCTGCCTGGGAGCAAAGGTAGGTCCCACTACAGTCTCTATCACACTGAATTGGCTGCATCGCTCTCCATTTTTTCCCTCCTTCCAAACTAAGATGAAGCTTTTCAACAGCAGACCTGCCTATAATTCAGTATTTGACCCATCACCCATTTTAAATGACAGAGGGCAAGAGTTGATATCAAATCACATCAGCCTGAAAAGGCTTATGTGAAATAACACCACAGAAACAGTTTTAAATTTAGCACATTGAGAAGCATCTCCTGAAGCATAACTCATATCATCAGTGATAAAAGTCATCAGAATGATATAGTTGTTGGGTTTGGTCCAGAGAATTTGTGTTTATCATGTTCCCAGAGATCAGAGTCTGTGCTGCAACATAGACTGCCTATAAAAGGGGACATAGACTCTGGGTTTTTTGATTGAAGCCAATGCAGAAGAGCCTTAAACCGGCATTCTGTCTATTGACCATAGGAAAAATACCCTATACGGGCTCAGTAACATTTTCCTAATAATCTAATGGAAACCAAAACGGCAGAGGACAAATTACATAATGGAGGCTTCAAAACAGCAGAAAATTAAATACATCAAAAAGTAGATCTCGTACCATAGAGTTTTAACTTATGGAATATCATATTACTAAATGTTATTCTTGTTATTTTCATTACTCCACAAAGTAACTCATTTACTTATGTGTGGTGTTATATCTAGCAAGGTTTCAAGGGCTTCCAAGTGCCCCCTGAGCACCACAGTACTGTCGTGCCCTTCCAATTCAATGGGAAAGAATACACTTTGAGCCACGGCTCTGTGGTCATTGCTGCCATCACCAGCTGCACTAACACCAGCAACCCTTCTGTTATGCTTGGAGCAGGTGTGTATACGTATCTGATGGCATTGTTTGAGTGTCACATCATGGGATTTTTCAAACCTCAATGCTGTAATTTCAGGACTCCTTGCTAAAAAGGCGATAGAGCATGGCTTGAATGTGAAGCCATATATAAAGACCAGCCTATCACCTGGCAGTGGAGTGGTCACCTACTACCTGAAGGAGAGCGGCGTAATGGAATACCTCTCTAAAATGGGGTAAAGTTGATGGATTCCACTCTCTCTTACTTTCACTGGTGGGGAGTCGTTCTCTGGGTTTCCTGATAAGGGTTCTGGTATTGCTCTTCGTTTGAGGCAGCTTCCATATAAGATTACACCACATCTGCCCTTCCTGACATGAAAACACTGAGTGAAGCTGAATAAACAACACAAACATTGTCACTATCAGTCATCTCCTTATCTGCTGCTAGCCAGAGAGAGGCGGGTTGCGGCTGTAAGTTAGCAAAAGTTTACACAAATCTAGCAGCACACACAGCAATTCACTATTAGCTTATTGTTAGCACACTGCTGTGCTTGTGTAAATCAAAATGCATTCAACAGAAAATGCCTTTTTATTTTCGTATTTAACACTGGTTTAACAGGTGGATTGATGAAGGATACTAGTAGCCTTTTCACTCGCAAAAGTTTTGATGATACAGAGCTACGATCATAGCTGCATCATAGCACCACCCGGAAACCGGGACCAATAGCCATGTAAACATTGCCTCATAATCAAGTGTTCAGTTAGAGGAGCCAATATCTGAAATATCAGCACCACTAGGTGAACGGTGAAGTCTGAGCTCTAAATCTGTCTGACTCTCTCAATCAGCCACTTATCACAATAAAATATGCACAATGATGACAACAATACTTCTCTTTAAAGCTACAAATAGTATTTATTAACCTCCACAAGAATTAACAAAGCCAACAATTGTTTCAATCAATAAATACTACACTACCAACTAATGCTAAGCAAAACACATAAAGACAGCAGCGGTGTAAAGGCAAAACAGGTAAACTACAGCGTGTGGGTATTTGTGTGTGTGTGTGTGTGTGTGTGTGTGTGTGTATGTGTCAAGATGGTGCAGCTTCCGGGGGAAGTCACGTCACACGAAAACAATCGGCGGAAGCTGCCGCAAGGTTCCGGTTAATAATGGCAGACAGCGCCAAGGAGGTGTTTCTGCACACGCACAAATCTGATGTTGGATAACGAAGGGATAGGGTGGCGCTATACCCGCGTTATCTGACCATCAGATGTGCGGAACAAAACGCGCGCGATTGAATGGATGTGTAGGTGTGCGTGTGTAGTGTGTGTAGTAAGAGAGAGAGGAAAGCAAGAAGAAGGGAGACCGACTCTTGGTCCTGCGACCGTGAGAGGAGAGCAGCGGTTGCTTTGTCTAGAGAGAGCGGGCGTACGGACGGTAGTCTGTAGCCCGTTGTCTGGTTGTAGACTGACAAAAGCAACTTACTTTTAACTCACGGTGGCGCAAACACAAAATTAATAATAATCCCGAATGGGATAACAAACAGTTTAACGTGGTGAACACAAAACTGAACAGGCAACAACTTAAAAATACTCCTCAGAGTACAGCAGAGAGCGGATTCGGTGGTCTGTTGAAGCACACAACAATAACGAGCACTAAGATGGTGAAACACACAAATCTAACGTCTCTGCCCAGACAACCTCTTACTTGTGTCGCTCTCCTCAGCAAACCGGTATCTGTTTAAGTCCATCAGTTAGATCCAGCAGCTGGTCCTGTGGTGCGTGGTACTGGCGGCGCCATCCCTGTTCCTCGAGACTGACGGCGTGGGTTTCTTGGTGGGGCAACGATGAAACACTGGATGGTCAACTCAATCGGTAGACAATGGGGCGTAGAAGTTATTCGCGTCTCCGTGAAGAAACTCTTTCTTCCTTCTGCTGGCAATAGCTGAAAGGTCGCTGGGTTGCAAACAGCTGACTCTCACAGATCCAGAAAGAGTGTTCAGGTGAACACGGGTTGGGTCTCATCTCGTCCACCGAGGGTGAAACTCCAAAGAAGGGGGAATAAGCACACGTGTACTGGTCACTTTCGCCTGTGATCTAGCTGATCGAAAAGGCAAACCTTCTCCCGAGCGAGAATACCTGAAAGAGGACAAGATTAGTTCGCGGGCCGTGTTTAAAGGGGGAATGACGTCACGGCCCCGTTATCTCGACTCCCTGTGTTGTAAATACGTCTCTGCCAATAAGAGACGAGAGCCTGCCACCTCCTGGTGAGTTCGCACTCATGTGTGAACTGCAAGGGATGAGTGGAAATGGAGTCTGTGGATGGATTCCTTTGTTTCCAGGGAACAAAGGAACAGATATGACCTTGTGGTCAGCTTCAGGGTTTGCATGTAGGCCTTTCTTTGTCTGACCTCGTGGTGGAGGCCCAACATCACTTTGCCACAGAAAGGGAATGCTCATTCAGTCCCTCTGGTATTTTAGCATATGTTCACATCACATTGGTAATGAAAATAAGATTTATTGGTCAGCACTAAATACACTTGTGCCCATGTGCGCCCCCTTATAAGTGATGGTCTTAAAATGAGATGTGCCGAGGACTTCTGTTGGCATATTGGTGGTTTGAGGCAGTAGAATTGGACTGAAAGCAATGTGATCTTCAGTCAGTTGCTCAGTATTTAATGAGAGTAAAATGAATCTATGATGTCAGGTGCATGTGCTTGTCACACACAACTAGAGTAATCTGATGATTAGTTTTGGGTGTTTGAAAGAAAGGACAGCACACAGAAGGTTCAAGCATTTTTAGTATCATAACCTCATTCATATCCAGAAGATCACATGACACTGTTAAGGCTCTGCAGAGAAGCTCCTGTGTTAGTTCCTATTAAATCATCCAGTTTTCCATTTATCACCTAAATTTGTCCTCCTTTTCATGGCAAACAATTTTTTTCACACTTATCAGACAATATAAAAACTGTCTAACATGATTCATGCAGTTACTTAGTAGAGCTCTGTGCAATAAACTGAATCATGTCAGCACAGAGCTGCTGTTTGTGTGTGTGCGTCTGATTGATTTGCGTCTGATTGATTGGAATTGGTATTCACATGAAAAATTTAGAGACTCACTACAACCTTTATTTTAACAGACTCATTCATTTGAACTTGATATCCTCATTTTCATTTGAACATGTTATTTAGCAATGTGTGTTCAACATGAAGTATGATTGTATATGTCAGTGACAAGAAACTATAGCAGAGCAGCAATTCTATGGCTTTATTTCATGTCATTCTCTAATCTAT
Source organism: Remorina albescens (assembly GCA_034769265.1). Classification (NCBI taxonomy): domain Eukaryota; kingdom Metazoa; phylum Chordata; class Actinopteri; order Carangiformes; family Echeneidae; genus Remorina; species Remorina albescens. The sequence continues at coordinate 3,221,995 of CM068495.1, read as the reverse complement.
CCATCCCTTATCTATATCCCTTAGCTGTGAAGGGGGCTGGAGCTAATCCTAGCTGACATTTGGGCAAGGAAGGTCTTCACCTTGGAATGATCCCCAGTCACAGAACCGATGTATAGTCTCCTTTCACACTACAAGCCTTAGGCCCAACTCAGATTTCTTTCTGGATCAGATTTTTTTTATGCAGCTGTTTACACTATCATTTAAAACTTGGACTCCAATTTGAACTCATCCTGGTCCTGATGTAATCTGTATGTGCAGAAGAACAAGACGTCACATGCAAGAAGAGGTCAGGAATAATAGACATGGACGCGGCAGGTGTTAGTGTTTATGATTTCAATTTTATGTCATTAAGCATTGGGAGCAGGCAGATGTGTCACCGCAAATACACTGTCACTCCACTGCCTACCTCTGACGACACTGTCTGCCAAGTTTGTTTTTGTTTTGTGAGAATGGTTGCATGGATGTTCAGACTGAAGTCACATTTCAGAAATCAGATCTGTATCTGATTTAGACCTGCATATGAAAGTGGTTCAATTCTGATTTGAAAACATCTGTTTCCATGTGAATTGCACCATTCAAACTGTCATTAAATGATCAAATCTGAGTCAAATAGGTGTGGAAAAATCTGATTTGGGGCTCTTGGGTCTGCTGTGTGAAGTTAGCCATAGAGATATACAACAATTTACATTCACATTCCCACCTATGCTCAATTTGCATGTATTTGACTGAAGTCAGAGAACCTGGAAGGAACTTGAATAGGGAGGACATGCTAACTCCATACAGAACCGCCTCAGGCCTGGGGTTCAAGCACAGAATTTTAATTCTGTGAGGCAGTAGTGCTGACCACTTTGAAACTGGGTCAGAACTGGTGACCTGATCTGGGAAGGCTGCGTTGGAGACTGTTTGGAGAAGCAATGGAAAAGGGACAGATCAACTGGCCGGTGGTTGGATGAACCATCTGTCTATAGTGTAGCAGGAGAGTTTAGGAGTATAGTCACTTCTCTGTAGCTGCCAGTTTTGCCCTCCTTACAAAGCACTTACTGGAGCAGTGTCAGGTGGATTCTTACTTGGCAGATATAAAACAATTTTCTAAAGTTACGCAGACAGTGTAGTGGCTGAAACCAGAGAGTGCTGACCATATATGTTTTTAAAATATGCTCAGTACATGCAGCACAGCAGCAAACACATGTATACATGGACATATATGTACAGATAACCTTTCTGCAGTCAGGTGAAGTTACTATGAAGCTTCGCCCTGTAAACAATCTTCTTGTCTTACCTGACAGGTTTGAAGTTGTTGGCTATGGCTGCATGACGTGTATCGGCAACAGTGGGCCGCTGCCGGAGCCGGTGGTGGAGGCCATAACAAAGGTAGAGGGGGTTCATATTAGCCATTTCCACGACCATATCAAATGATTTCACCCCTTCCCCTTCTGCATACAACACTGAAGCCACTTAAAATAAGCTCTGGTCTCTTTGTTTTTCATTTAATTTTCATTTTTACAAAGTGCTTTAAAAGCTAATTTATTTCTCCTCGCACACATGCTGTTGTATGCATTTTAGGGGGATGTGATTGCTGCAGGTGTCTTGTCAGGAAACAGAAACTTTGAAGGGCGAGTCCACCCTAACACCAGAGCAAACTACCTTGCCTCTCCACCACTGGTCATTGCCTATGCCATAGCAGGCACCATGAGGATAGACTTTGGGAAGGAGCCCATTGGTAAGTTTTGAGATGAAGTGAACACAAAACAATGTAGAATAAAACAGAATACACATTGATCTTGGAAACTGAAACTAGCTCAGCTCAGCCAAGTGATTAAACAAGGACAATTAAATAATTTGTGAACTAAAACAAGAAAAAAAGGTACACACTCAAAGTAAAAGCTAAATATTTTTAACATGACCAGCAGCAGGTGCATGGCCCAATCTTATCTGTGCCACCCTGAGCAGAGCAGATCCTACAGAGTTGATCTAACACATTTATCTGTTTCCAGATCTTAGCTTGGTATGCTGAAGAACACACACATTAATACAGCAACATTACATCAGCTGAAAGTCCATAACACGCTGTCAAAGTCGGATGTAAATGGGTTAGGATTATGGAGGCTACTGTAACTATCACATCTTTCAAATTAGTCTCTGACAGGAGCAAAAAGACTTGAGACAAGAGGAGAGCTTCATCAGTTGTGTCATCATCCTCAGCTGACTGCATGTCCTGCTGGTTTTGCCCACTTGAGAATAGCTCTGCCAGCTGGTTGTAAATATCTGTAGTGTAGTGCTGTTGTGCTGGAAGAATCCTGCACATCATGTATAGGAAATCATGTTTGTTATTTTCCGTAGTTAAGGTCAGCAGACAGCAGATTGCCAACAATATAAGGCTTCACACTAAGACATTCTTACTGTCTAAAAAAAAGAATCCCCAAACTGTCCCACAAGTGTCCTACAGCTGCCCCAAAATCATTGGAAAGGGTTTCACTGTCACAATCATCCCAGAACTGTCCCAGAAGGATCTCAAAATTGCCCAACAATGGTCCCACAACTTTCCCACGATCATTGCAAATAACAAAACTGATCAATATGGGGCCTAAACTAGTTCAGCATGCTGAAGGGCTGATGCCAATACAATTCCCAACTGACGTTATTCCCCGTTTTCTTGCAGAGTGGGATGATCATTAAGGGAGGGCAAATCTGTACACTGCTCAAAAAAAATAAATAAAGGGAACACTAAAATAATACATCCTAGATCTCAATGAATGAAATATTTCAGTTGAAAATCTTTATTCATTACATAGTGGAATGCTTTGAGAGCAAAATAACACAAAAATGATCAATGTAAATCAAAATTATGATCCCATGGAGGTCTGGATTTGGAATCGTACTCAAAATAAAAGTGGAAAAAAAAAAATCACATTACAAGCTGATCCAACTTCAGTGGAAATTACTCACGACAAGTCAAAATGAGGCTCAGTAGTGTGTGTGGCCTCCATGTGCCTGTATGACCTCCCTACAACGCCTGGGCATGCTCCTGATGAGGCGGCAGATGTTCTCTTGAGGGATCTCCTCCCAGACCTGGATTAAAGCATCAGTCAACTCCTGGACAGTCTGTGGTGCAACGTGGCGTTGGTGGATGGAACGAGACATGGATTCAGGTCTGGGGAACGGGCAGGCCAGTCCATAGCATCAATGCCTTCATCATGCAGGAACTGCTGACACACTTCAGCCACATGAAGCCTAGCATTGTCATGCATCAGAAGGAACCCAGGGCCCACTGCACCAGAATATGGTCTCACAATAGGTCTGAGGATCTCATCTCGGTACCTAATGGCAGTCAGGCTACCTCTGGCGAGCACATGGAGGGCTCTACGGCTCTCCAAAGAATTGCCTCCCCACACCATTACTGACCCACCACCAAACCGGTCATGCTGGAGGATGTTGCAGGCAGCAGAATGTTCTCCATGGCGTCTCCAGACTCTGTCACGTCTGTCACGTCTGCTCAGTGTGAATCTGCTCTCATCCGTGAAGGGCACAGGGCGCCAATGGCGAATATGCCAGTCTTGGTGTTCTCTGGCAAATGCAAATCGCCCTGCATAGTGTTGGGCTGTAAGCACAACCCCCACCTGTGGATGTCGGGCCCTCATACCACCCTCATGGAATCTGTTTTTGACAGTTTGAACAGAAATATGCATATTAGTGGCCTGCCTGCTATTTGCAGGGCTCTGGCAGTGCTCCTCCTGTTCCTCCTTGCACATAGGAGGACGTAGCAGTCCTGCTGCTGGGTTGTTGCCCTCCTACGGCCCCCTCCACGTCTCCTGGTGTGTACTGGCCTGTCTCCTGGTATCTCTTCCATGCTCTGGACACTGTGCTGACAGACACAGCAAACCTTCTTGTCACATCTTGCATTGATGTGCCATCCTGGCCTCTCATTTCCACCTGTTGTCTGTTCCATTTGCACAACAGCAGGCGAAATTGATTCACAAATAGTGTTGCTTCCTAACTGGACAGGTTGATTTCACAGAAGTGTGATTGACTTGGAGTTACATTGTGTTGTTTAGGTGTTCCCTTTAATTTTTTTTGAGCAGTGTAGAAGAATAGTGCGTCTATGTTCTGTTAAAACGATGGCATGTTTCTGATAATTTTCAGTAAAGGATTCACAAATCACTCCATTAAAACTCCAAGATGATGAAAGTTAACATAAATCAGTGCCAATGTGTTTTTCCTTTGTAAAGCTTGTGTTGAACGTCACTGAACTGAAACCACTCAGCTCCTGCAAAGTAGAAAACGGGCTGCCAGTGGAAATATTCACGTTTCAGCTCAGCTACAATAAGACGCCTTATTTTACTCTTTTCAAATAAACTGATTTTGTTCTGCAGCAAGTCTGACTAGAGGTTTTTTGTGTGCAGTCTCCCTCCTATAATCCCCATGAGTCACATTGGCCACACACCATCCCACTCGCCACCACAAGTAAATTTTCATCCTGTGGGTTACAGTGAGGATTTACTCGACTGAGTGTTTAGAGCTTATGAGGTCGGGTTGAGTCTTTTTCTCATTATTTGTGTGACGTCATCAGATTAACCATGGTCATAGAAATTTCTGTGTATTTACACCTCTCTATGTGATCTTTTGTTTTCCCACTTTTCCACTTCACAGTAACTAGGCTTGTAGCAGATGACAAAGCTTGTGTTGTCAAACACTTGTTAAGTTTTGGCCTCTGTCGTTTGCAGCTATAAACTCTGACGGCAAAGAGATCTTTCTGAGGGACATCTGGCCCACACGAGAGGAAATCCAAGCTGTGGAGAGAAAATTTGTCATTCCATCAATGTTCAGGGAAGTCTATGAGAAGATTGAGGTGTGTTAGCTTTGATCTGTATTTACCCAGTTTGATGTAGCGGTAATGGACATTGCTGATGTTGCAAACAGACTGTTCTGTGTTGTTTCAGAAAGTGAATGAACGCTGGAACTCTCTGGTTGCTCCCTCTGACAATCTGTATACTTGGGATCCCAAATCAACTTACATCAAGTCACCACCGTTCTTCAGTGGTTTGGTAAAACAGCAAATCACTGCATTTAACTAACTGTGGCTTTCTGTCACTGCCAAACAGGAAAATGGATGTCCAGGACTCTTCTGAGAATGAAAAGTTCAGAGAGAAAAAATTACATAATATAACATGACACAGCATGAGGTTGAATGTTAACTAAATAAAGACTTCTAGTTTAGTTGCGTGCTTAGAGTTGTTATTTGAAGCATTTCTTATAGAGCTGCACAATTACTCCAAATAGAGTTAAACAGAGATACAAACACATACACAAAATTTACAGCCCTGGACTTCCATATTGTTAGCATCAGACAGTGATATCATCATATTGTCTTGTATTATACATAGTAAACTGTGTGTTTTCTCTTCATATCAGACCATGGATCTGCAGCCCCCAAAGTCTATTACTGACGCCTACGTGCTGCTGAACTTGGGAGACTCGGTCACCACAGACCACATTTCTCCTGCAGGAAACATTGCCAGGAACAGTCCTGCTGCTCGCTACTTGACTAACAGAGGGTGAGTAACCTCACCGCTTCAGCTGCAGTAGAGCTCTGTATGTAGGTTGGCAAATACGATAGACACAAATCTGCAGTAGCATCACACTGCTGTCAGAGTTAACCTCTGTTCTCACATCAATGCATCCCACTTGATTCAAAAACAGGCTTCACCCAGTTGTAATTATGACTATTTAAAATTGCCGTTAAAAGTATGCTGTTCTACAAAAGCTGCAAGAGAAAGCAGCTTCAAAGAGATTCCGTTAACCAATAAACTCTCATCGTCATGTGTAAAACCTGAGAGGAGAAGCTTTAGAAGTCAGTGAATGTGTTTGGTGATCAGAGCCCATCATGTCATCATGTGTGAACAGGGGGTTTGATGGGCAGGTTCAGCTCATGGTCTGATGAGTTGGAATGGAAGAAACATAAAGTCAAAGAAAGTCTTCCTAAATCATTCTTCCTCCTGATTGTCCTCTGACAGTTTGACACCTCGAGACTACAACTCGTACGGCTCCCGTCGAGGTAACGATGCCGTGATGGCCAGAGGGACGTTTGCAAACATTCGTCTCTTCAACAAGTTCCTCAACAAGCAGGCGCCACAGACCATCCACCTGCCGAGCACAGAAACGGTCAGCATGTAACGCCTCTCTACCATCCGATCCCACCCTGCCTCAACACAAAGCCTCTCTGTCTAGATGAGCAGGGGAACTCTCACGTAGTTTTCTGTTAAGGCTCCAAATGAAACCTTGATATTTGTGAGAGAAACATAGTAAAAGCTTCATCTCTGATATCATCAACCTGACATGAATCTGTCCAGACATGCTAGAGTTTAGAGAAAATCTGCCCACAGCAGAAAATAAATTCTGCATATCAAATATTTTCCGCCTCAAGAACTAAAATCCACATACATTTATTTTAATAGTTAGGTTGATTTATGTTTAAATTAACTGTTGAGACTCGAAAATGTGTAAAACGGTGAAACTGTTGGGCACATTTTTCCATTTTTCCCCCTGTGTGTCTAGATGGATGTGTTCGATGCTGCAGAGAGGTACCAGCAGTCTGGAGTCCCTCTGCTGATCCTTGCAGGGAAGGAGTATGGTTCAGGGAGCTCTAGAGACTGGGCAGCAAAAGGACCCTTCCTGCTGGTGAGAATCACAGATCTTCTTTTTGCTGCCAATGAATAAACAAAAATTAGTTTGAAAGAGACTGGACTGATAATATCCTGATATCTCCAGCATTATCAAATTTTTTTCATAATATCAAGTCTGTCCTGCTGCTGAGGCCGATCCTCTCTACACTGTCTGCTGTTTAGTGGCAGCATCACCCAGAAAAACATAAAAAAAAAAAAAAACTACAGTAATATATCAATAGAATGATTCAAGTATGTAACTGTGTATAATTTTAACAAATAATCGCCAACCCCTGAAAAATATCAGAAACAAACATCTAATTCTAAGGTATCAGACTTAATAAATTTGCAGCAGTATTCACAATTATGTTGAGCAAGGTTATCTAGGTAATGTTACCATGGCATAAGAGGATGCAGCAACTCATGAGTGTTTTTTCTGATGGTTAAATGAGATTTTAGAAAAATTAAACCACCATGTCAGCCCATCTGCATACGAGGGGACGCCATTGAGGTTGTGTAGTCTGTCTGGAACTGGTGTTATGTATTTTGTGTGTGTGCTGCTGGACACCTGAATTTCCCTACGGGCATAAATAAAGTATCTTCATCATCATCATCATTATAGGGGGGAATTTGCATTTTGCCACTTTGCCTCTATTGGTTCACTCCCGCTTCCTCCCACAGTCCAAAGACATGCAGGTTAGACTGTAAATTGTCAGTAGGTGTGAAAGTTAGTGTGACCATGGGTGATTTTGTCTCCATGTCAGTTCTGTGATAGACTGGCAACATATCACCATGCAGCCCCCCACCCCACTCAATGTCAGCTTCAATCTGGCTTATGATCTTTTTTTCAATATCAGGCACAAAGATATTGGATAGAGTGCAACCTAAATGACTGTAAATTTAGTTGTCATGTGGGTAGCTGAGACACTTTGACTGGACTAATGTGAGGGAGTTTTCTCTTGTCCGCTTAATGAGATTTTGTCTCAGGGTCAGAGGTCTCCCTCACTAAATCGTCCAGGCCTTCAGATAACCAGGCAGCTCCTGCAGGTGCAGCTGTGGGTTTGTGCTGATACTGCTGGTGTCAGGTCTGATAACCTCAGAACCTTGGATGGCCAGTAACAAGTGGTCTGGTGTTCTCAGAATCAGCTTTTGGACAGATATAGTCATGTTTCCTTGTTTGTGGTTAAAGGGCATATTGCAGGTTAGAGACCCCATTGAATCAATGTTTAGAAAAATAATATAGGAACAAATTTTTCTTCAAAATATATTGTTAAATACATTAATTAGGCGTCGTTAGGAGTCGTTTTTGTGAGAAAATGTTACTTCTGCATCCGAAAAAGCTAAAGCAAAAGTGACATATGCAGAGGGAGAGCAGTGAACTTGAACAATAGGAAAACAATGGATCCCAATCTCAGTTCAGACACAGAAGAAACTTTAAATGTGAACCATTACACATATGACGGACTGCAGTCCTATAACTACGAGCCTGTTATGCGCCCCAGAGAGCAGGGAGAGACCAGGGGGAGAGTAAATGGTCAGAGGAGAGAGATAAAGCTGTGGTGTCAGGAAAATCTGTGGAGAGCAGGGCAGGTGTCTTGGTGAGAGACCGGTGTTAGCTTATGTAATATTGTGTTCACGTCATAATATTGCACAGATTAATCAAATCAAATCAGATTTATTTGTATAGCGCCAAATCATAACAAAGTTACATCAAGGCACTTTACATATAGAGCAGGTCTAGACCACACTCTTTGTAAAATGATTTAAAGAGACCCAACAGATCCCCCAATGAGCAAGCACTTGGCGACAGTGGCAAGGAAAAACTTCCTTTAAGAGGCAGAAATCTTGAGCAGAACCAGGCTCGGGGGGGGCGGCCATCTGCCTCGACCTGTTGGGTTGAGAGAGGGAGAGAGAGAGAGAGAGAGAGAGGCACGGGGAGGGTTGGGTAGAGAAAGAAGAGAAAGAGAGCAGGAGGAGGGGATATTCAAACAGGTGTAGGCAGGAACATGATGCTGCATGAAGTTCATAAAAATTATGCTGTATGGAATTCATGAAAATGTGGGAGCCGCAGTCATTGCAGGAACATGGGATGGTGATGATTCATCACCTGCAGGATGAGGACAGGGAGAGAGAAGAGAGGAACTGGGAGAGACAGAGACTTCGGGAAAACATGGTTACTAAATGCAGTGCACATGCTTAGAACTGAGAGAAACTGGGATTTCGGAGAAGCAGGTTGTTGGTATGTTGGCGCATGCAAGAGGGAGAGGGAAAGGGAGAGAGAGAGGGGAGAGGGAGAGGGAGAGAGAGAGGAGAGAGGGAGGGGAGAGAGAAGAGAGGGAGGGGAGAGAGAAAGGGGAGAGGGATAGAGAGAAAGAGATAGGAGAGAGAGAGAGAGAGAGAGAGAGAGAGGTGATCAGTGCTTCCCCCAGCAGTCGAGGCCTGTAGCAGCATAGCTAAAGAGTAAATGAACTTTTTAACTATAAACTCTGTCATGCAGAAAAGTTTTAAGCCTGGTCTTGAAAATTGCTACCATCATACAATCATATGTCAGGCAATAGCAAAATTATTAATGGTCATCTATTACAGGCAGGAGTATTGATACTTACAAATAATCAAAATTAATGATCTTGATGAAGTGTCTCATACTCGTAATATCCGTCAACACTATGAGGTATAGCGCTGTACTATTGCTGCGGGAGAGAAACACTTTGGTGATCCACGTTTGGTTTGATAGGTGCTTGTGTGGGAAATGTGAGGCCATGACCACAGCCGAGGAGAGCATGTGCTGCAGGGAGGTAGATGCCTACTGGGCCTTAGTGGAGAATGTCACCCCCAGGCTCCAAGTGCAGTGCTTCACACAGCACTTGGGATTTGATGCTTGCTGTCTGAATCCCCACATGCTTCAGATAGCCTACATGCACAACAGGCAGGAGCATGGACCTCTCCAGGCCAGCAAACAGGAGTATGTTATGTTTAGGGCAGAAATAATTAATTCCTCTATTTAGTTATTACTTACATGTTCTATTTCCATATATGAACTAGGATGATAAAGTACATAATAATGCTGAATGTTCATCAGATTTGTAAAACTCAAAATTTTTAGGTTTCCCAAATTGAAATAGAATGGAAGTAAATGGTATAGGTAATTACACACACGTGTGTATGTATGTATATATATATATATATATATATATATATATATGTGTGTGTGTGTGTGTGTGTATATATATATATATACACACACATGCCCCTCAGCTGTGGTATAATGAGCGTATACAACGGCCTGTCGTGATGTATTGCTTGATTTGATTGTGTATTCCTCTTCAGTATTGTCATTATTGTCAGAGAAGCAACAATGTTTCCATGACAACAACTGTTACAGTAGGTAGCAAAACTTAGCGGCAGTGTTTTGACAAAATTAACAAATAGACTAAATTAGTTTAAATCACATGTTTAAGGTTAACTTTCACCTCCAGGGAGGGTTGACAACGGTAGAGTGGATTGAACAGTGACTTTCTCCTGAAAAAAAGCCGAGGAAAAGACGACATGCAGAGCTAACGTCAGGAGAGGTGGGACTATTTTTTTCACAGTGGGGCTATTTTTATTGGATAACATGTATTTCTGATTAAATAAAAACGACATGAAATAGATTCCGTATTCCTCTTTCATATTTCCATTATTGGTAACCGTTTTATAAAAGCTTCATCACTTCAGGCCGTGGTATACGCTCATTATACCACGCTGAGCGGGTTTTCGTCCCTCCGCTTCACGTCAGGCCGAAGAATGCCCCTCAGCTGTGGTATAATGAGTGTATACCATGGCCTGTCGTGATGTATTGCTTAATTAACACTCTAAGTATATAACACTTCCCTGAGAGGTTCCTGCTTCAGATTGGAGGTGACATCATGCACAGAATACTGTGATGATAATTCCTCCTTTCTCCTTGAGTATCAAGCTTCAATAAGCAACCTCAGCGTAAGGCATCCTTGACTCCAGTCCTCTGTCTTCACCGATGATAGAATTTTGATACAGCTTATGTATGTGACTTTATGACCTTGGTCTTGTGATCGGTCTTCTCTGATTTTTCTGAACTTCTTTGCGTCTGCAGGGCATTAAGGCAGTTCTAGCAGAGAGCTACGAGCGGATTCACCGCAGTAACCTGGTGGGTATGGGAGTGATTCCTCTTGAGTATCTTCCTGGAGACACTGCAGACAGCTTGGGGCTTACAGGCAGAGAGCGCTACACCATCACTATCCCCCAGCAGCTCACACCTAGGATGACTGTCGACGTCAAGGTGGGTGAAAGACGTTTTCTCTGACAGTAGGGACATGAGTCTGCTCTTGGTGTGATGTGACCCTCCATGATGTCCCCCTCTGTGCCCCCGCAGCTCAACACAGGTAAAACATTCCAAGTGCGGATGAGATTCGATACTGACGTGGAGCTGGCGTATTTCCACCACGGAGGAATCCTCAACTACATGATCCGCAAGATGTCTGAGAACTAAAAGCAACAGCACACACAGACAGACGTGATTAATTTTTGTAATTGCTGATATAGTCTGACAGTGTATAAATAATACAGTATTTGACATAACACCGTCCAGGATCAGTCCAGACCTCTATGCTTGGTACAGACAGCTGAACACCACACAACATTTTCCCATCAATGTGAATGGGACAAGGAATATTCTCAGTTTTGAGATTGCTGCTACTCATCATGTTTGAAAGACACAGCAGACCTGAGGGAACTTATGTATTTGAGATGTGAATATTCAGTCAGGATGCTTGACTTAAACACACCATGAGTAATCTGTGGACTGTTTCCTTCTCATAAGAACCAACTCGCTGTGTGTGTGTGTCTGTTGGTCCTGGTCTTTCAGTACAGATCCAGATGCACGGCACACCTGGAACTGTCACAACTGATTATTCTGGTTTCTTACAGCTGGGTCCTTATTTTCTTTTTTATTCTTGGTACCACATGAGCACAGTTTTCAGTTCTGTGCTCCTCAACCTCTAATAACACAAGTGCTGTCTTTTATAAGCACACAGGTGAAGTGATAACGCATTTCAAGTAAAGGTTTTGCACTAACAAAATAATAAAACTGTATTGAAATTATTTGCCTTTTAATACACTGGAGACTGTGAGCCTTAAATATTTCCCAGAGAACTTTAAATCCAAAAATAGTCTAACAAGATTGGAGTGAGAAGTATCGACTATACTGTTCTGAACCTGACATGTCAGGCAGCAAATTATGCAGGTTTCAAACTTTTAATAACAGGACACACACAAACACATCACAAGCATCTGGAAACATATTGTCATCACAATGATGAAAATAAGACCCATGTTGTAATGTCAGAATTATTATTTTTTTTTTTTTTTTTAGGAATGAGATTTAAAAACCTGCCTGTCCTATCCTCACATTCCAAACCTGCTTTTTTTCTACATGTGACCTTTATGTCATCAGTTTCCCTGACTTTGTATTTGATCATCTCAATTGTTTGTCCTAAAACACTAAACTTCTGTAGTCTGAATCAATGAATCCACAGAATACTGATTAATAAAAAGGCATGATCTTTTTATTTCACATGCTTCTACTATTCCTGTAAAGATGCACCAACACAACATTTCTGCCATTGAAACAGTCACAAAGCTTTTCAGAAATAAACTGGTTAAAAAGACTCTTGTTCAGTCCCTGAAAGTCTGAATGCTGCAAATAGTCTGTGGGCTGACAGGATGCTGCTCTGCTCTCTGAAGTTTGGAGAACAAAGTGATTTTTTTCAGCTGCTTGCTTTCAACTGTTTTATTTCTAATTTGAGGTGACAAGAGGAAGTGTTTCTCATGTAGCCTCATGATGTTTGGCAATCATTGAAGCCAACAGAGGGAGCTGTGAGCAGGTTAATCAGTTCACAGAAAGTTAGCTGAATTCTGGCAATTATTGATATTATATTATTTTTTATTATATCATTTTAGTTACACTAACTAGACAAAACAACTTAAACCTCAAACTATTTTGAATGCCCTCAGTTGGAACCTGAGAGTCCTGGAGCTCCCCTGAACCTTTTATTTACACATATGATTAATATATATTTTTTCTTCTTCTTCTAAAACACTGACACGTATAACTGGCACATTTATTGCACTTTTTTACCTGATCTGCAGTGAAGCCGTACTCATGTCCCTCAAATGTAACACATTTTGGGTAAAAGCATCTGACCGACCAGTAGGTTAAATACTCAGTGTCCTGAATTGCAACTTTTTTTTTGTAAGTAGGGAGAAACAATGGACCCTTTTCACACTTCCGCATTCCACTAGCCGGAAGTCGTCATATTAGGGATAAACAATTCGAAAACATGACGGCGGGCATGAATTCACTGGTAACAAACACAACTTCTCAGAGTCACAGCAGTTGTAATGTGACTTTTTTTTAGCAGTTCAAAGAAAAAACAACTACAAATAGTTTATCACCAGTTTCTTAATGATTGGGATCTCAGGAAATGGTGGGTGTTGGCTATAAAATGAAACAAAGGGCCGACGTTTAGCATAAAACGAGGCGTTCGTCTGTGAACAGCATTTTCAGCCCGAGGATTATCAACAGTCTCTGACGGGGGGAATCGTGAAACTCCTGAAAAGTGATGTCCTACCATCTCGCTTTAAATGGAATGATTTAATTAAAAAACATTTTGCCTATAAAATCACCAAATATCGTATAATTAATCAATATTCTGATTATTTTTTTTCACTGATAATTAGCCGTGTCATGTGTGAGATAATGTATAGTGAGCCAGTGATAACTTGAAATATAACTCCACTGCGTTCAGAGTTAGTGAATGACACTACTGGCAGTCGGCCAGACCCAGCTAATGTTTTTCTTCTATCTTCCTTTTGGTTTTTTCGTTCATTCTTAATCATCCTGAATGCAGTTATTGGACTTGCTCTTTGCTTATGTATCAAAATTATAATTCTTATTAAATGAAGCAGAATCCCGCAGTTGAAATGACTGTGCTCTGTGAGAACTCAGTGACTGTATGAGACTCCACTGGAGGAGGGTTTTCTCCTAGCGGTTCATGTTTCACCAGCCGTTGTCTGTGATCCAGTGTAAAAAGAGACAGAGGGTTGGAAAAAGCCGGTTTGGCGGAGGGGAAGGGGGAGGGGTTGACATAAAAGGCCACCTGCACACATTGCCCATGCAGGCATGGCCCTGCCAAAGTCCAGAACACCTACAGCACACACACTCACATATATATAGATGCAGTAAAAGCTGAAGGCCTCCTGGACAAAATCAAACCTCTGAAAACCAAAGACTTCCATTCACTTAACCCCTGAAGTCCAGACCAAAGATTCTGTCGGTCTGGAAGATGCTCTGATTACTAATGTTAGCGGGTTAGCATGACCATTATTTGAATTTATGCTGATAGTATGCATGTTGCATGCATGTTGCACGCATGCTTTCCTGGTAACTCACTTCATGTTTAGTCAGCATGTTAGCACACAAATACTATGCTTGAGTATAACTTTAAGGTGCTTGTACTTGAGTATTTTCCATTCCACTACCTGAGACTAATCTTCTCTGCTATTTGACATCTTTACTGTTACACAGATAAAAAAAAAAATCTGGCCCACATTTGGAGTGGCAAATATGCTAACATTTAGCTATAAAATAATATTTTGTCATTGGTGGTCAGTTTCAATGTCTTCAATTATTTCACAATGTGTTAGTTAATTTGTATAATTTATACAAGTATTCCTGCGATTTATTCAGTATTGACGATGTGGAAGCTCCATATTGATCTCAATATTTTTGTGTGACGCTGCTGTTTACCATTACGTTAACGTTACCAAAATACAGATGAAACTAAAATGAAGCTTATTCATACATTTTATTTCCTTTTTGGTTTGTTTTAACATCCCTTAAAAATCCCCTCTGTGTTGGCAGTTTGGCTAAAAATGTTGTCTTTGTCAGCTTAGAGTAAGAATGACAAACTAAGAGCTATAGCTTGAAAAAACCCAGCTTATAAAATGAATAAAGAGCCACAATGATTTAGGTTTCTCAGCATAATTTATTCAATAAAATTTATGTTAATGTTATCAGTGCTATTCCATACATCAATAAACATAATGTGGGAGGGTTTTCACTTTTTCAGCTTAAACAGACACAGTGTACTATAATCAAGCTATAGTAATTCATCATTTAAGTGCATGTGTAATGTAATAGTGTTGTTCATCAGTCACCCCTGAGTATGTCACAAGGTAAGATACAGTAATCTCTTAGTGTAACATTCACACTCTTCACCAAAGGTAGGTTCAAGTCTGAAGAGGAGGAGGGGTTTAAGTCTAAACGATGGTTCTTCTCAGCGACACACACAAATGTGTTGAGGTAGAAACATCGCTTTAAGACCAGATGCAATATGATCCCTTTGACTATTCATCAGAAAAACCTGAAATGTGCTGAAATGATGCAGCTCTGCAGGGCTGACCATTAAAGGAACAATTTGAGGAGCTCAAAGAAGCTTTAAAGTGCACCATAACAGATTAAAACAACCACTCAGTTATTTACTCATTACAGTGTTGTACATCATCAACAACTCACGTAGAATCTAATCATTTTGTGCAAGTGAACGCATCGAATGTGCAGCTAAGAGACAATCTAACAGACTGATAGTCCTAAAATGTTTCAAAATGATACACTGACAAACACAAGTTATTGATGTAAATGTGATGTACAAATGACAGCTTGCATTTGAAAATGTAACTCTGAGAAATACTGCCAGAAGACAAAATCACCAGGGAATAACATGAAAACACACACACACAAAAACCACATTCTCCCCTAATTAATCTTCATCTGAACACTGAACACTAGTCATGGTCCATTTTCGTGGCGCACATTAACTCAGAGAAGAAATTATTCTTCCTCTTCCCTCATCAGGGAGGTCACAGCAGCAAAACGTGACACAGGAGGATAAAAACCACAACAATTTGTGGTAGGAACAACAGTTTTCTCAATTTTAACAAATGTCTGAATGCTGTGGACCACATTATGCCAATAACAAACAATATACAGATGTTATCTTACCAAGCTAAAATGATGTATTTGTACGTAGGCAGAGGGAGCTATATGCTTCTTTTCTGTAGACTCTGCCAGTACATTTGAAACACATGAAAAACATGGAGGATGACATTTGGAAAATTCATGGATTAAAATAAGATTTCGTCACAAACTGAATTTATAGCAACCAAACCCAAACCTGAGCCCCAAGTGCAAATCAGCACACTGGAGTGGGACCTGCAAAATTTGAGTCAGGTAGCTGGATGCTAGAGAAAAATAAGGACAGGAAAACAGATGTGTGCAGAAGTTATGATTCTACAGCAAAAGCTGTAAAAAAAATAAGGCTAACCTTGCATCATGCAATTAAAAATTTAATTGGTAGCTTCTGTGATGAGGTTAGAGTTTCAATTATATGGCAAACTATAACTCAGTTTGTCCTTCCTTGTGTATTGCCATTCTGTTTGATTCACACACCAAAGAATCGGTATCCATTACACTGAAACACCAGGAGGTCAATAAACACCACCAACACTGTTTGCTTTTCTATCAACTTAGAAGAAAAAAATGTTTCTCTGCTTTGTATCTGAGACGTGAATAGGCTCGATACCTTTTTGTATGGATATAAAACCTAATAAGTAACATAAATTTAGACAAAGAGTTTATAAATTCGGTTTTGCTTGTACAAAATTACAATGGCCATTTCAAACTTGGGAAATTATGGTTCATCTTCTTATAAAAACAGCTGTTTTTCCAGAGATAGTAAAAAAATGCCAAATTTAATCTTGTGTCATAAGATTTCAAATCAAATCAGATTTATTTGTATAGTGCCAAATCATAACAAATTTACATCAAGGCACTTTACATATAGAGCAGGTCTAGACCAAACTCTTTATAAAATGATTTAAAGAGACCCAACAGATCCCCCCATGAGCAAGCGCATGGCGACAGTGGCAAGGAAAAACTTCCTTTAAGAGGCAGAAACCTCAGGCAGAACCAGGCTCAGGGGGGGCGGCCATCTGCCTCTACCGGCTGGGTGGAGAGAGAGAGAGAGAGAGGGACGCGAGGGGGGATTGAGACCATCTTAGTTAGTGACACCTTCATTGAACAATCACAGCAGATGATGGAAACACCTTCAGAGAAGCAGTGAGTGCTGTTACATGACCGCTGAGTTTCTCAGACTCAAGATTAATGATAATACACAAACAAACTTGAACTATTAACCTTATCTATTGAGTGCAAAACTGTACAGGAAGTTCCTTATGACATATAATAACTACAACATTGCCATGATTGCAACTATTATTGTTCTAAAGTATGGCTTTTGCTCAGAAACGCTGCGGTACAGCACATGGTATGAAAAGCCGTCATTGACATCCTCCCCATTCATCAACAATGTCTGCTGTCAAACCTCAACGGCTGCTCAGATCTTTTTTTAAGGGAAGATTCTACTAACAGGAGATGACAGGAAAAAGATATGCCTCTACAGAGATGGTACCACTGGCATGAGCTCCAGAAAAATCCAATATGCATTTCATTCAGATAAGAAATCCTCTTGATTTATATCACATTTATAAGAACTAGAGAATTAAACAATATCAATGTTTCAGATCAATGTAATAAAAACCATACAAACAGTAGATGTAGTAGCTGCACCATGGAAACATCTCACATCAAAATAACTCAACAGCACATTTTAGCAGAGAACATCATGCTTTTCACTATTACCTGTCCTTTAAGGTTAGAGCATGGCTTCTTAACGGCAGGCCAGATGCTACTGGCCCCTGAAAGTGCTTGACTGTAAGACTGATATAAACTCTCTATTTCTGTTACATCAACAAGGCCACCACACTTCCTGCTGCAAGGGCCACTTGGTACAACGGAGGAAACAAGTGTGTAAGTTAGAGGAAGAGAAGCTAAGGCTAGTAAAAGTCAGACAAAGCATTAATTGGGTGCAAGTTCAACTCAAACCATTGTGGATGTTTTTATCTTCTTCGGTTAGACGAAAGGGAAGTGCTACAGCAGGAAATAGCACAGAATAGCACAGAACTCATTGACAACTTCCGCAAATGATCTAGCTGAATTTTAAGCCACATTACCCCAATGTCACATGGGACTTGTGTTCTCCTTGGTAACAACACTTTTCCTCTGTCCTTACGTATGCAGCCCCTTGAGGTAGATCCCCACTGCTCAGATATCCTGTTGGAACATACTTTAAAGGACAGGGCAAACTGCTGGAAAGGTCTTTCAGTATCCACTCAAGCAGACAACCACCCTTTGGTGAGCTCAAAATATAATCCTTTCATCTCCGGCTATCCCCAATTTCCTCTCACGAAAGCTTGAAAATTGTTCCCAAAAAGAGTTAGAACATATGAGGAACTTGAAATCCAACAGGGAGTATAGTTTTACTTGTGCATTTGTGGCATGGCTCTGTGTGCATGTGCAAATCTTCCTTTACAGTTAACATGATTAAACAAACAAACAAAAAAAAGTATGTGTGATCAGTGACATTTCAGGTGTTTCTTGGGGGGTTCTTTTGCTAGTTGGCCTCTCTGAGGTCCGTAGATGCAGTTGGCACGCCAGGAAAACCACACGATGATGGAGATGATGGTGGTCTGGAGGAGGAGCATTACCCCATAAGTGGAGGCTATGGTAGGTCCAGGTAGATGGGAGAGGGTGGCAGGGGGCAGCAGCAGAGTAGGGCTGAGCAGGATTGCCCTCACCTCAGCCTTGATCATCTGAAGCTCATCAAGGATAGACAAAAAGGTGCAGCAGTGGAACCACTGGTGGCTGTGCCCCCAGATGTCAAAGCGGCCTGGGGCTAGCCGCTCAGGGAACTTGCTGATGTTGAAGATGCCTGAAACCAGCAGCCAGAGGCAGTGGCGGTAGAAGTAGGTGGGCATGGAAGTGGAAGCAGCAAAGGATGACGAGGGGCTGGAATAAGGCGATCTGGTGAGGAGGCGATAAAAGACAGGCGTGGAAGACACGAGGAATGGGAGGAGGAAAACAAGTGTTCGGATGACATATCGATGCCGTCTCCATCTCTGGCGGGTATTGCAACAAGACAAGACACAAATGATTGCTACAACACATGCACACGGTATGTAGAAGGTCTCAAAGAACACACGAAACTCTGGGATTGCATATGACGATGTACTAGCCCCTACAGACTCATGTTTCAAGTCTACATGGGGTCCATTATTGCCTCCTGTCTGCACTACCCCTGCTTGAGGGTGAATGTAGTAGTAGTATGCCAATGATGATCCAACTGTGTAGGCACTGATAGTGCCATAATCCACAAAGAAGCAGACTTCTCTTACCACCAGAGACATTGAGTTGAGCAGGTGGGCCATACTGCTAGCCATGAGCAGACAGAACACCCCAATATAGTAGTTCCACAAAGGATAGAAGAATGGGGCATCACCATGTGGTGCACCCTCCCAACCAAACACCTCCACAAAGTAGTATGAAAAGACAAAAACTGGGAGGAAGTGTGTCCAGAAGTTGCCAGTTTCATTGGTAGGCCTGAATGCTGAGAGTAAGCAGTCCCTCAGACTGTAGTTTGGGAAACGGTAACCAGTAAGGATAAAGTTCTCAATAACTCGTGGCGGCACATCTGTATGCCTCAGAAGAGGTAATGGCTGACCACAGTTCAGGAGCATAATGGTAACACTTTATATTGCTGACAGCCAAAAGTCTGTGAGGATCGGACCGTTCCTGTAAAGCACTTCAGTTTTTATTGCTGTGCTGTTGAATTTATTGCTGAGCACAGCATAATATGCGATTACTTCCATACAATGTGTTGTTCACAGGTGGATAAGGCATCTCTAGCTCAAAAACATAAACAATGCTCTTCTGTGGACCTTTATCCTTGCTTCACTGCCAGACTGGTGAGCTGGAGGCTAGTCTAAAGACCAAAGCTGGTGTATAGAATGAATGCGGCACATAAAAGACTCAGGCTCGGAATGAATTTCCCTCTGGCTTCTTCTTTGGCCCTGGTACAGAAGATCCCCCCCGCCCAAAAAAAAAAAAAAAAAAAAAATCCATCCAGTACGCAAATGATTGGGCTGTTGTTCTTCCTTCCTTATTTTGCATAGGACATGGTGTGCACGGACGCCTGTCTCTGTTCAGTCATATACACATTCACGCGTCTTGATGCATAATTCTGCCCAAGAAGAATGAAGGTCACTTGTTACTGTGGTACGAGGTTGACAGTTCCTCAGTTACTGTGTCCAGTGTCCGTACAGTCGAGATGTCCAGGAGATGCGTCCATTAAGCGGTGGTATTTAGGTCATGCCCGCCAAGGCTGCTATGTCAGGCTGCTGCAGGTTCCTGTCCCTCCTGTTGTTCCTACTCTTTCAGCCTTTATCAGCGTCCGACTTTCTATTCATCCAGCTCCCATTCCGTTGCAATGCAGGTTGCTGCAGGGGAGAAGAAATCCACCGTGCCGGCGAGAGAAACGCTGTGTGCCGGTGTGCGGTCCCTTAACTCAAGGTCATGTTTAAAAACGGCTTCCCGTCACCGGGGATTTCAGCGAACCTTCAGCGGCTGAAAGCTATACTGCGCTGCGCTGCCGCAATTGCTGAGCCCTAAGCCGGCCGGCCGGCATTTCAGCGAAACAGCGGGGAGGACTGGAGGCTGTTTGACAGGTACCAGCGTCAAGTTACACGAGCAATACAACTGCTGGTCCGGTTGCGGATTTCAAAATAAAACCCAGAGGTTGTGACATAACATGCTTTAGAGGTCATGTTGCTAGTTTGCACAGCGCAGGAAGACTGAATAGACCCCTTTACTTGGGCCTGTGTCAAATTCAAAATGACATTAATGGCATGTCCAAGCTCAAGGCATTGTTAAAACATAAAGATAGAAGGCCAATGTAAAAGAATGATTGAATAACATATGAATGTATATTTACATATTAAACACACATATACGTGATAGTGATACACTCATATATAATGGCAATAGTGAGAACCCCTAGTTGTTTTAGCATTACATTTGGGAGACCAAATGCAGTCAAATGGCATCCATGGTATCCTGAAATGACCTCTGGAAGGTTATCTATAATATCCAAATTACATTTGTTCGTTCTTTTAATCTCCTTGTATTTTGAATTATCACATTAAAACTACAAGCAGATCTTGGAATTTTCCGCAAATTAAGTGGGGGGGTGGGTTCAAAAAGCCCAGAAACCTTTTATTTTGAAGATAGACTGCCTTCATATCCGGTCTTGTTCTCGCTCACCGGGCATCTTGATTCAGATAACTAAGTGCACAACTGATTCAAACCTTGAAACATTTTATCGTCCATCATATTTGTGTGTTTGGTTGTTGTCCTTGGCAGGAGGCGGGAGACGCAGAGACGGGCCCGATGAAAACGGAGGAACGAAGCGGGCCGTTCCGTGCCGTGCTAACGGAGTTTCCGTTATCTGCTTTAAATGCACAGTTTGTCACCTCTGAGTAATCCTGTGAAGGAAGCACTCTGCCACCCTCCACGATGAGCCGGTGCATTTCTCAAGCTTTTACGAAGTGCCTTCCCTTTCCTGCTGTTTCTGAACCGGATGACTGTGTTTCAAGTTAATGGCTCTTTATCTTAGAAGTTATCTCTGTATTATATATATATATTATTATGCAGTATGTGTTCAACAAATACATCAAAATATACATTTCGCTTAGCTCCTAATCTTATATCAATCTACCTATCAAACTAGACACTTCATTTTATTGATAATGTCTATAACGAAATGTGTTGCCACCCCAACAATCTAAAAGGGCTGGAACAGAAATTGAGGTTAAGGTAACTTATTTTCTTAAGGCTGTGTTTTACAACATTAGATAATAACGAAACTGCTGCCCACCGACTAAAAGCTCTTCTCCTCCGTGTCCCCCTTCTCCCTCTAGCACTGACCGCAGTGGCCAGATGTCAGGAAGTCTTTGAAGCAGCAATCTTTGCAGGATGGGGTGGAGCTGGGTGGGATGGCCATTTTCCAAATCCCCCTGAGGAATAAGAAGCAGGCCACACTTTACAGAAGAGTGGGACAGAGTTACAACATGCCCTTTTAATCAGTGTTGACGGACAGTAATGATTTAATGGATGAAGAGACAGTTCCTATGACACAATGGAAGTTAATGGTTGGATAGATTTACATTACTGACCCACAGAAAGACTTAGATTTGACACACTTGAAGTGAAACATTTTACTATGTATAGGACTGTTAGGATGCTTCATAGAGGATAAAACTGTACGGTGTTGGTCAGTGGGAACATTTCTCCAAACAGCAAATTATTTTATTTGTGACTTTTATTAAATGTGCTCTTTAAGAACCTGTGGGTCCCTGTTTGGACCCTCTTCTGTTTCCGAGGACTGTTCTGAACCAGGTTTATCTTGACTTTCTAAAATGAACATGAAAATTTATTGCAGCTTGCTTCATGTGTTAATGAGACAAAAAGACTTGTCAGATTCTTCACAAATATGCTGCAAGTCAGTCACTTGACTGGTCATGTTTTGCAGTAAAGTACTTTCATTAAATATTCATGTCCTCCAGCAATGAAAAGAGTGAAACCTCCTGCTTTCACTTTTTATATACTGACAGTGGAACGTTTTCTGCCTCAGAAGCTTCCTAACATACTGACAGCAGGGTTGTCAAGGGTTTACTGTTACTTTTGCAATTCTATTGTAAACTACAGTATTTTGCAGTTTAGTAGACTACTGGCAGCAGAGTGGCCAGAGCTTATAGTTTAAAAGTCAAAGTTCACTTACTCCTTAGCTATGCTGCTATAGGCCTAGACTGGGGGAAGCACTGAGCACTTGTCTCTCTCTCCCTTGCATGCACCGACATACTACTAACCATGTTTTCCCGAAGTCCCTGTTTCTCCGAGTTCTAACCATGTGTAACCATGTACTAACCATGTTTTCCTCAAGTCTCTGTCTCTCCCAGTTCCTCTCCTCTCTCTCCCTGTCCTCATCCTACAGGTGGTGAATCATCTCCACTCCATGTTCCTGCAATGCCTGCTGCTCCCATATTTCTGTGAACCTAATACAGTATCACGTTCCTGCTTGCACCCGTGTTGAATATCCCCTCCTCCTGCTCTCATTCTCTCCCTGCTCTACCCAACTTTGCCCCCCTTGAGCCTGGTTCTTCCTCTTAAAGGAAGTTTTTCCTTGCCACTGTCACCAAGTGCTTGCTCTTGTGGGGATCTGTTGGGTCTCTTTAAATAATTTTATAAAGAGTGCATCTAGAACTGCTCTATACGTAAAGTGTCTTGATGTAACGTTGTTATGATTAGGTGCTATATAAATAAATCTGATTAAATTGATTTGATTTATATTACAGTTTTCAATGTTTATTCTCTTTTGTACCAGTATGCACTAAAACAGCAGCAAAGCAGCAGCCAGTGCAAAATGTATCCTATGTTTTCAGCTACTTGATAAAGTGGTCAAGAAGTCAGGGTTTAAGATGCATGTGATGAAACTTGAAACAAACATTGTAGTGTTTTCCAAAAAAAAACAAAAAAAAACCTAATACATCCTTTCCAGTGAGGTAGATAGGGGTAGAGCTTGTTCGTACACGTGTTCTGTGCGAGACAATAAACCAATGTCCAATACTCTGTGTATCGGTGAGTGCAGTGACCCGTTTATTTTCACCTTTACACAGGTAAAACACCAGTCAGTTCCAATGTCATCACAGCTAGTTTAACAGGTAAGTTTCATTCATCATTTCCATACAAACGCTGCAACACTGACCTATTCCCTCGTTGTCGCTGTCAAAAAACTGTTCGCTCCCCTCCTCTCACGCACCCGCTGCTCTCCTGTGACTTACCTTTATGCCCTTCTAATTACAATACCCTACCTGGTAGTCAAACGTAAAACCCACATTTTGGCTCCAACAAACATGAAATCTGAAAATAAACTTTGTGATGTATGTTCATCTGTAATAGCAAGACCTTCTATGCTATACTAGAATACAAAGAACTTGGAAGGTTCATCTGATATGCTATTAGCAGTCCATACAGAGAATACATATATACCTGAGCAGTCCTAGACAAGGAGACAAGTGTAGGGTGGGATTCGTCTCAACATCAGACATTATGTGGCCTCCATGGAACCATGAAGCTCTGCTTTGCTAACCCTCCTACAAATGTTTCAAAAGACTGATGGTCTGTTCAGAAGTGGCCCTTACTTAAAAAACCGTAATAAAACGAAATATAGTTACTGCTTGAGATACTTCTCAATCACAAATGGACAAGTAAGTGATCACTCACTTTGTTTACAGTTGACTACTGTAAGATAATGATACACATATTTAGGGTGGTTGATATGTAAATTCCCATAAACTTGTTTAACAAGAACACGATGTGCATATACTTCATTTATCTATACTGCAAAGAGATGTTCACAAATTTGACCTGGGCAGGTTTTCAAGCCACTGTACCTGTGACAACTTCAGAAATTTTTGTAGAAGTGAAGCTTAATTACTGATCAAGGCTGAAAAGTGTAATGTTTGTTTGTATGATAGATACATTTCAATGTACCAGGTGATACACATCAATATACATCTTATTTTGGGACTTAATCATGTTTTGTGACATTTAACATTATCTTATTTTAGAAGGTTTTAACAGGAAACTATAAAGTATAAATCTAGTATAGATTAAAGTAAGATATTGGGCAGCTATGACGGCAATCAGTCTGTTTTCTAGATTGTTATGGTAGTTCAAGAATAAAAGGGGAAACTTCTTTGTTTATCTCAGAGAAGAAGCTCTGCCGTTACATTAGCGATTCACATGCTAGATATCCATCCATCCATCTTCTACCGTTTTTCCGTCTCCGGGTCGCGGGGGTGCCGGAGCCAATCCCAGCCAACGTTCCGGGCGAGAGGCGGTGTACACCCTGGACAGGTCGCCAGTCCATCACAGGGCCAACACACAAAGACAAACAGAATGTCAAACATGCATGTCTTTGGACGGGGGCAGGAAACCGAACCCGCGACCTTCTTATTGTGGTGCGACAGCGCTAACCACTACGCCGCCGTCCTGCCCCATGCTAGATATGTTAAATATAAAATTAAACGTAAACATAGTACAATATAACGATTAGGTAATTTAAAGCATGTCAGTAATTTAGCTAAGACTTACCGTCGTTTGAAAAATGTAAACGTTTTGTTTTTTGTCGAGAAAAACTAGGGTTATTTTGTTTACTCTCGCTTAGCTAAAGGGCCAGTTTTTCGGTCCAATATAGCGGCGACGTTGACGTAATTCAGAGCGCGGGGGCGTGCGTGCCCTGCGCGCGCCCGAGCGCGGGGGAGGCTTCAAGGGCACTTTTGAATCCTAGTTGTGACGTCTTTCTGACGTCATATCGACATCACTTTATTCTTTGTATATAGAGAGAGTTGACAGATCGAAACAGACCTTCACGGAGAACAGCGCAGAGAAAATAACAGAAGATACCAGCCATGATCGCCAGAAAATCAACTTCGACTGACAATTCTGTAAGTATACTCAACTTTCTGATGAAGAACACAAATTAGATTTTTTTATACACAATTTAGATTTTTATAAATGATGGTAGATCAGCTGTCAGCTGATTTGCAAACAGCTGATCTATTTATTTATTTGTCCAACCACAAGCTTTTAAGATACATGAAGTTGTATCTACTTGGTAGAAAGTATAACATTTAGTAAATTGTTTTATCATGTATACTTTTAAGATGTCGCCAGAAGACGGAGAATGGATATGCAGCGATTTAGAGCTTCCTCTGTTCGCATCAGATGTATTTGTGCCAATTTTCACCATACATCTGTGTAATATGACAGCAGAGTAAGTAACGCATTGAAATTCAACATCAGAACTCACCGTAATATGCAGTATACATTTATAATATACCTTAGTTTAAGATTTAGTTTTGCTCAACCATTCCTAATCTATTTTTCTCAGGAACTGGATCATTTTGGCAGAAGGGAACATTGATTCACACGCCATCGACCTGCTAACCAACATGGTTCATGCGGTTATAGATATGATGAACTTTTCAATCCTGGAAGCTGTAACACCTCAGGTTCTTGCCTGGGAGCAGAACAATGACATCAGTAGCACAGAAAAAAAAAGGTAAATCAACAGACTTTCTTCTTAAATAACTAATCTATGTAGTATTGTTGGAATCGGAATGATCAGTTACCTGCCTGAATTATCAAATCAAATCAGACTTATTTATGTAGTGCCAAATCATATCTGAGTATTTTTCATTAGATACTTGTGTCAGTCATTAGCTGCCAGGGTTGATTTATGTGTTAGAATGGAAAACCACTGCCAAAAGATCAGTTGACTCAGGTTTCTCTTTTTAATCAACAGGAATTATCATCATGTGACCGAGGAAGACATCAAAGCCACCCTTGGAGATTCAATTCAGAGCAGCTTTGCTGAAGTACTACAAACTGAACATGCGCTATTCCACACAGACAAACTGTCTGAGTTGCTTGCAGCAGAGGTGACTAGGATGGTTAACCACCAACTGCATGTAAGGAGAGGGAAAAAGCAGCTTTCAGCACAGATAGAAACATCCGAGTCTTTCAGTCTAGATCTTGTTTACCATATCGCACATATCCTGAAAGACGCAGTAAAATGTAACAAGTTATCTGAGGACGATAATCTGGACAGTGGCTGCTCCGAAGAGAATGACATCATTTGTACATCAGTCAGCTGTACAACAGAAAAGACCTTGCAACTGCCTATGTCATCTGACAACCCAGGAAGTAATTTCTTAGGTTGCAGCAACAAAATGGTGGTTAAAGCCGATGACAATGACATCAGTGAATGCCCCTCATCAGACATGGAATCCATAGACCATTCAGTGGCAGAGGACAACTTTTTACTCATTCTGGTTCTTGGGAAACTACTAGAGCACATTGCTGAATCTACCAGGACATCAGCATATGAGGTTGACTTTAGTCAGATGGTGACACGTCTCACAAAGAGGATTAGAGGAAATTTAAGTTTGTCACTCCCCAAAAAATGTCAGAAAATTCACATCCCCATTTATAAGAAGCTTTGCCAGGAGTTTGGATCTGCAAAGCTGGTGCAGGCTGCCATGGTGTCCTCTGATGGGACTTTTGAAGACGCACTGGTGAAAATTTTAAATTCCCCGCCACAGAAATCAACAGGAAGAGCGACCAGCTGGGTGACTAAAGTCAAGAGGTTTGGCATGAGGACCACAAAGGTTTCTGCATCCTTAGAGATGAGTGGTGAGAGCTGTGACGCTGCAGTGTCACCCCCAGTTTTGAGGAAACAGAAGTCACCCAGCGTTGGCATATTTTCCGCCATTGGCAGGTTTTTCAGGAAGACTTTCAGCTGCATTAACGATGGATCAGACAACCCCTAGGAACAAAAGAGTATCGTATCCAATTATTTTGCCAAATTTTCCTTCGTATTTATCTTGAAAAGTAAAATACATCACATAGTTTATCAAGATAAATGCAAACTCTTAAAAGGGATGTGTTTCTATACTTTGTCACTACAAAAGTTTGTTGTCCATTAGTCCTGAATCGAACTTATTTGACAAACTCTAACTCGACTTTGTCAAATAAGTTTCCTAAAATTACTTTTGCAGTGATATAGCCAAAGGAACACATTCTTTTTAAAAAAATAAGGGCAGCATGAAGGCTCTTTGGGGCCTCACAGGAGTAGGGCTGAGCATTTTCTGTGTTCTCCCTTTTCTGTGGAGAGTTAGCATGTTCTCCCCATGCTGACGTTGGGTTTTCTCCGGGTGCTCCGGTTTCCTCCCACTTTCCAAAAACATGCAGATCAATTGTAAACCACTAAATTGCCCCCAAGTATATAAATTTGACCCCTATCTAATCATTTAATCAGTCTGGATGGCATTACTTTGGCTTCCAACTCCACTGTAAGAAACCTTGGAGTAACCTTTGACCAGGACGTGTCCTTTGTCCCTCACATAAAGCAAGTCAGTAGGGCAGCTTTCTTCCACCTGAGAAACATTAGGAAAATCAGAAACATCCTCTCTCAAGAGGATGCAGAAAAACTAGTCCACGCACTCGTAACTTCTAGGCTGGACTACTGTAACTCATTATTATCTGGATGTCCAAACAAATCTCTAAAGGCCTTCAGTTGATTCAGAATGCTGCTGCACGAATATTAACAGGAAGTAGAAAAAGGGATCACATCTCTCCTGTGTTAGCTGCTCTTCATTGGCTGCTGGTAAAATTCAGAATAGAATTTAAAATCCTTCTTTTAACATATAAAGCTCTTACTGGCCAAGCTCCATCATATCTCAGAGAGCTCATAGTTCCTTACTGTCCTAGTAGGCCACTCCGCTCTCTAGATGGAGGTTTACTTGTGGTTCCTAGAGTCTCCAAGAGTAAATCGGGAGGCAGATCTTTCAGTTATACAGCATCATTCTTATGAACTTCATGCAGCATCATGTTCCTGCCTACACCTGTTTGAATATCCCCTCCTCCTGCTCTCTTTCTCTCCCTACTCTACCCAACTTTGCCCCCCCCTCCCCCCGTGCCTCTCTCTCTCTCTCTCCCTCTCTCAACCCAACCGGTCGAGGCAGATGGCCGCCCCCCCCGAGCCTGGTTCTGCCCGAGGTTTCTGCCTCTTAAAGGAAGTTTTTCCTTGCCACTGTCGCCGAGTGCTTGCTCATGGGGGGATCTGTTGGGTCTCGTTAAATCATTTTACAAAGAGTGTGGTCTAGACCTGCTCTATATGTAAAGTGCCTTGATGTAACTTTGTTATGATTTGGCGCTATACAAATAAATCTGATTTGATTTGAATATCAAAGGCCCTACTTTTAACAATTCAGTCCACACTGACTTTGAGATGTTCAAGGAGTATTTGAGTGGGTGCAGCTTTTATTCTCAGAGAATTTCTACCATATACCTATTTAATTTAATAATTGATTATTATGTATTAATCTTATTTTCATATCATTACTTTATAGTAGCAACGAGACCCGAGTTCTACATGTCTTTCCCTTAGTTCTTTATGGTGTGAATGACAAATAAAGCTATTTATCCATAATAAGCATCCATCCATTTCATTCTGTTTATCATGGGTAGGGTCATGAGTGTTTTTGTCATACATTCTGGGTCCAAATGCAAAGCATATGTAAACCCAGCTAATATGCCTGAGGAAAATCTAGAATATTTGTCCATGACCATCCCTCCCTCAAAGAGGAAGGTAATTGTAATGGACTGGAAGTCAACTTAGTTTAGACCCCGCTCAGGACTGTCCTCGCTCACCAACTCTGACAGACATTAGGGCCTCATCTCTCTCTGTATCCTGCAAAAAAAAAATAAAATAAAATAAACATGTATGTACTATGTGATAAAACTGGGAGTATCTGGACAGTTACATAGAACTTTAGCACATGCATAGCAATAAAATAAAATAACAGATACTACAATTAAGTGACAATTCTCCCTTGTCTTTGATTAGGTTTTTATCAATATTAGAACAATTGTATGGGAAGTATAGAACTTTAAAACACATAACCCTAAATTTATAAAAAGTACTTGTCTAACAAATATTTTTTTTTTATGTGTCCCTGTCATTTCTAACGAAATTAACATACAGCCATGATAACTTAATGTATAGCTCTCCAATTTTTTTGAACTACTCAATGTATGATAAAACATCAGGTTTTAAATGTTTGTTGTGTTTTATACCATATTTGCAAAAGTCACAGTTTTTAATGTACTAAAGCTGTAATAATAATATGATGCAATTCAATGACAAACATAGTGGAGGAGTAAGTTGCATGACAAGAAGAAGCTCAAGTAAAGTACAAGTACTAAGAAATTAAAATAAAAAGTATGGAAAATATACATTTTAAATAAAACTAAATTAGATGTACTTTTAAGTTATTAAGCCCAAAGCCTAAAGTTAGACTGGGTCGTTAGTGAGATTAATAACTCAAATTTGCTTTGATAGCTCAAGCTCAGTAAGGCTGGTCTGTGCTACATGCTAAACAAGGTTGTTAGGATGGCTCGACAACAACATATGGAGCTTTGCCATAATGTTCCGTCATACCGAACACCCTGTATTGAACCACTCGTTACACTCCTACTTATTACATTCCACTTCTGAACACGTCTCCACTATTTAAATTGTGTGTCTATTCCTGCTGTGGCCATTTTTCTGTTAAGAAGAGTGGGATGGAGGGAATTCAGTTATAACTACAACCATAGTTCTGGTCGAGTGGTTAGTATTCCTTCTGAAATTAGACTTAAAAGAAGCCAATATAATGCTGAACTATCAGGAGGTTATACCCATATCAGCCGTGATATATTTAGAGGAATAGATATAGGTATAGTTCTCTTTCTGAGAACAGTTCAATCAAACACTCCTGCTTAAGTATCCCACAGATGTGGGATAAGGATGTGATTAAGAAACAACCGACCGTTCTAAAAGTATTCACATAGTACAAAGGAAAAAACAACTTGAAATATGTCAATCAGCACACACACTTGTGGGAAATCATCAAACACTAGTTCACAGACAGACTGTTGAAGCAAGACAAACTCTGGCTTCCTTTTTACACCATCTAATAGCAGACAATATAAGACATACTTTTACCTCGCTCAAAAACACGCACACACACACACACACATGAAATATTCTTATTAAATACTTTGTTCTTTACATAGTTGAATGTGTTGACAACAAATCACACAAAAATTATCAATGGAAATCAAATTTATTAACCCATGGAGGTCTGGATTTGGAGTCACACTCAAAATTAAATTGGAAAAACACACTACAGGCTGATCCAACTTTGATGTAATGTCCTTAGAACAAGTCAAAATGAGGCTCAGTAGTGTGTGTGGCCTCCACGTGCCCGTATGACCTCCCTACAACGCCTGGGCATGCTCCTGATGAGGTGGCGGATCGTCTCCTGAGGGATCTCCTCCCAGACCTGGACTAGAACATCCGCCAACTCCTGGACAGTCTGTGGTGCAACGTGGCGTTGGTGGATGGAGCGAGACATGATATCCCAGATGTGCTCAATTGGATTCAGGTCTGGGGAACGGGCGGGCCAGTCCATAGCATCAATGCCTTCGTCTTGCAGGATCTGCTGACACACTCCAGCCACATGAGGTCTAGCATTGTCTTGCATTAGGAGGAACCCAGGGCCAACCGCACCAGCATATGGTCTCACAATGGGTCTGAGGATCTCATCTCGGTACCTAATGGCAGTCAGGCTACCTCTGGCGAGCACATGGAGGGCTGTGCGGCCCCCCAAAGAAATGCCACCCCACACCATTACTGACCCACTGCCAAACCGGTCATGCTGGAGGATGTTGCAGGCAGCAGAACGTTCTCCACGGCGTCTCCAGACTCTGTCACGTCTGTCACATGTGCTCAGTGTGAACCTGCTTTCATCTGTGAAGAGCACAGGGCCCCAGTGGCGAATTTGCCAATCTTGGTGTTCTTTGGCAAATGCCAAACGTCCTGCATGGTGTTGGGCTGTAAGCACAACCCCCACCTGTGGACGTCGGGCCCTCATACCACCCTCATGGAGTCTGTTTCTGACCGTTTGAGCAGACACATGCACATTTGTGGCCTGCTGGAGGTCATTTTGCAGGGCTCTGGCAGTGCTCCTCCTGTTCCTCCTTGCACAAAGGCGGAGGTAGCGGTCCAGCTGCTGGGTTGTTGCCCTCCTACGGCCTCCTCCACGTCTCCTGATGTACTGGCCTGTCTCTGGTAGCACCTCCATGCTCTGGACACTACACTGACAGACACAGCAAACCTTCTTGCCACAGCTCACATTGATGTGCCATCCTGGATGAGCTGCACTACCTGAGCCACTTGTGTGGGTTGTAGACTCCGTCTCATGCTACCACTAGAGTGAAAGCACCGCCAGCATTCAAAAGTGACCAAAACATCAGCCAGAAAGCATAGGAACTGAGAAGTGGTCTGTGGTCACCACCTGCAGAACCACTCCTTTATCGGGGGTGTCCTGCTAATTGCCTATAATTTCCACCTGTTGTCTATTCTATTTGCACAACAGCATGTGAAACTGATTGTCAGTCAGTGTTGCTTCCTAAGTGGACAGTTTGATTTCACAGAAGTGTGACTGACTTGGAGTTACATTGTGTTGTTTAAGTGTTCCCTTTATTTTTTTGAGCAGTGTATTAAAACTTGTGTTAGCATGGGACCATTTCCCATTTTTCTGAATACACCACGTTCTGCAAAAGCTAAAACTGAAAGCAAAGGTTAAAACAGGAAGGACTGACAAAAAAAACTTTATTTATTTTTCTATGATTTGGGTATAAATTTAGTGATGAAATATATTTTTTTAATATATTTTTAGAACTAAATTTGAGCTCACATTCGGCAAGGGGAGTGATCCGAAAACAGGTTTAACATGTCTTTTTGTCTGTTCGTATCTCTGAATGTTTGTGAGTAGTGACTGTAGACTTCAACACAATCTGACTTCTTTTTAAAACTTAGATTATATAAAGAAAGAATGCAAGTTTAGGGGCTTCTGGATTGGCTTCACTTTATGGACCCAGAATCTACAATCACTGTTAAGATAGTACCACAGTTCTGTCTTAGTTCTCCTGCTTCCTCCCACTGTCCAATGTGACTAAATTGTCTTGTAGGCCTGACAGTGAGCATGAATGATTGTGTCTTCCCTTGTGACAGACTGGTGACCTGTCCAGGGTGTACCACCCACTCATAACGGGTTAGGGTAGGATTAGGGTTAAGGTTAGAAGTATTTCCTTTTTTGTTTGTCATTTCCTGTATGTGCAATTGTGCCATGGATTGTGATTTTCTAAATGTGACAGTTTACTCCTGTCACTCTGTATCGATTCCTTTCTGTGTGTCGACTTCATTTACAGTAATATTGGTGTAAGCAATCATTTGTAATTCAATACACTAAATGAGAATTTAAATAGCAATAGTAAAGAGGGAAGTTGGTTCTGTGCTGGTATGTGCTTCTACCTGCCACATAGTTAAGCAGGAGGTTTGCCAACCGGGCCTCCTGGTTCATGTAACAGAGCTGTTTGGCATATGTTGTGCCTAGGATTGTGTATATTATTGCCTCTTATCATGTCTCAATCTGGAAGGGATGTTCTCTACTGTGGATTGATTTAAAAGAAATTACTGAAGGAAGGAGTGTAACAATGGCTGAATTGTAAGGCTTTTATTAGCTGATAAAGGAGCAATCAAAACATGTGCTCATTATATGAAGGGGCAGGTCAAAGCATAAATTAAATGAAACAGGTGAGCTCGGATATGTAAATGGCATAACATGATATGACAATGATGATTAAGCAGCCGATGGCTAACTTGAGACCTTAGGCGAATTAACGGAAGGTTGGTTTTCAAATACAGGGCGGATTTATCTGAGGAAGGAGAGCTTTTAAAGCTAAAATTTGGGTCAATATTGTCTGATAGCAATGCCTCGCCCCACTTGGAACGGCCAGCTGGGAGAGCAGATAGACACAACCTTACCTTGGGTTGGCGATTCGACCGGCCACGAAAAAGGCAGGAGATGTCCTACGAGAGACGGCCACGTCGAGATCCTCGTCGTGGCCTTCCAAGTAAGACTGGTTCTGGCTGAAGTGGCTGTCGGCCTGTCTCGTCCCTATTCACCAGCACTGTTGTCCTTCGGGCAATTGGCTTGGTTATTAAGTTAATGTCCGAATAATTATGATTAGGTGCTATATAAATAAATCTGATTAAATTGATTTGATTTATATTACAGTTTTCAATGTTCATTCTCTTTTGTACCAGTATGCACTAAAACAGCAGCAAAGCAGCAGCCAGTGCAAAATGTATCCTATGTTTTCAGCTACTTGATAAAGTGGTCAAGAAGTCAGGGTTTAAGATGCATTGATGAAACTTGAAACAAACATTGTACAGTGTTTTCCAAAAAAACAAAACGAAAAAAAACCTAATACATCCTTTCCAGTGAGGTAGATAGGGGGAGAGCTTGTTTGTACACGTGTTCTGCGCGAGACAATAAACCAATGTCCAATACTCTGTGTATCGTTGAGTGCAGTGACCCGTTTATTTTCACCTTTACACAGGTAAAACACCAGTCAGTTCCAATGTCATCACAGCTAGTTTAACAGGTAAGTTTCATTCATCATTTCCATACAAACGCTGCAACACTGACCTATTCCCTCATTGTCGCTGTCAAAAAACTGTTCACTCCCCTCCTCTCACACACCTGCTGCTCTCCTGTGACTTACCTTTATGCCCTTCTAATTACAATACCCTACCTGGTAGTCAAACGTAAAACCCACATTTTGGCTCCAACAAACATGAAATCTGAAAATAAACTTTGTGATGTGTGTTCATCTGTAATAGCAAGACCTTCTATGCTATACTAGAATACAAAGAACTTGGAAGGTTCATCTGATATGCTATTAGCAGTCCATACAGAGAATACATATATACCTGAGCAGTCTTAGACAAGGAGACAAGTGTAGGGTGGGATTCGTCTCAACATCAGACATTATGTGGCCTCCATGGAACCATGAAGCTCTGCTTTGCTAACCCTCCTACAAATGTTTCAAAAGACTGATAGTCTGTTCAGAAGTGGCCCTTACTTAAAAAACCGTAATAAAACGAAATATAGTTACTTCTTGAGATACTTCTCAATCACAAATGGACAAGTAAGTGATCACTCACTTTGTTTACAGTTGACTACTGTAAGATAATGATACACATATTTAGGGTGGTTGATATGTAAATTCCCATAAACTTGTTTAACAAGAACACGATGTGCATATACTTCATTTATCTATACTGCAAAGAGATGTTCACAAATTTGACCTGGGCAGGTTTTCAAGCCACTGTACTTGTGACAACTTCAGAAATTTTTGTAGAAGTGAAGCTTTTAATTACTGATCAAGGCTGAAAAGTGTAATGTTTGTTTGTATGATAGATACATTTCAATGTACCAGGTGATACACATCAATATACATCTTATTTTGGGACTTAATCATGTTTTGTGACATTTAACATTATTTTAGAAGGTTTTAACAGGAAACTATAAAGTATAAATCTAGTATAGATTAAAGTAAGATATTGGGCAGCTATGACGGCAATCAGTCTGTTTTCTAGATTGTTATGGTAGTTCAAGAATAAAAGAGGGGAAACTTCTTTGTTTATCTCAGAGAAGAAGCTCTGCCGTTACATTGGCGATTCACATGCTAGATATCCATCCATCCATCTTCTACCGTTTTTCCGTCTCCGGGTCGCGGGGGTGCCGGAGCCAATCCCAGCCAACGTTCCGGGCGAGAGGCGGTGTACACCCTGGACAGGTCGCCAGTCCATCACAGGGCCAACACACAAAGACAAACAGAATGTCAAACATGCATGTCTTCGGACGGGGGCAGGAAACCGAACCCGCGACCTTCTTATTGTGGTGCGACAGCGCTAACCACTACGCCGCCGTCCTGCCCCATGCTAGATATGTTAAATATAAAATTAAACGTAAACATAGTACAATATAACGATTAGGTAATTTAAAGCATGTCAGTAATTTGGCTAAGACTTACCGTCGTTTGAAAAATGTAAACGTTTTGTTTTTTGTCGAGAAAAACTAGGGTTATTTTGTTTACTCTCGCTTAGCTAAAGGGCCAGTTTTTCGGTCCAATATAGCGGCAACGTTGACGTAGTTCAGAGCGCGGGGGCGTGCGTGCGTGCGTGCCCTGCGCGCGCCCGCGCGCGGGGGAGTCTTCAAGGGCACTTTTGAATCCTAGTTGTGACGTCTTTCTGACGTCATATCGACATCACTTTATTCTTTGTATATAGAGAGAGTTGACAGATCGAAACAGACCTTCACGGAGAACAGCGCAGAGAAAATAACAGAAGATACCAGCCATGATCGCCAGAAAATCAACTTCGACTGACAATTCTGTAAGTATACTCAACTTTCTGATGAAGAACACAAATTAGATTTTTTTTATACACAATTTAGATTTTTATAAATGATGGTAGATCAGCCGTCAGCTGATTTGCAAACAGCTGATCTATTTATTTATTTGTCCAACCACAAGCTTTTAAGATACATGAATTTGTATCTACTTGGTAGAAAGTATAACATTTAGTAAATTGTTTTATCATGTATACTTTTAAGATGTCGCCAGAAGACGGAGAATGGATATGCAGCGATTTAGAGCTTCCTCTGTTCGAATCAGATGTATTTGTGCCAATTTTCACCACACATCTGTGTAATATGACAGCAGAGTAAGTAACGCATTGAAATTCAACATCAGAACTCACCGTAATATGCAGTATACATTTATAATATACCTTAGTTTAAGATTTAGTTTTGCTCAACCATTCCTAATCTATTTTTCTCAGGAACTGGATCATTTTGGCAGAAGGGAACATTGATTCACACGCCATCGACCTGCTAACCAACATGGTTCATGCGGTTATAGATATGATGAACTTTTCAATCCTGGAAGCTGTAACACCTCAGGTTCTTGCCTGGGAGCAGAACAATGACATCAGTAGCACAGAAAAAAAAAGGTAAATCAACAGACTTTCTTCTTAAATAACTAATCTATGTAGTATTGTTGGAATCGGAATGATCAGTTACTTGGCTGAATTATCAAATCAAATCAAATCAAATCAGACTTATTTATGTAGTGCCAAATCATATCTGAGTATTTTCCATTTGATACTTGTGTCAGTCATTAGCTGCCAGGGTTGATTTATGTGTTAGAATGGAAAACCACTGCCAAAAGATCAGTTGACTCAGGTTTCTCTTTTCAATCAACAGGAATTATCATCATGTGACCGAGGAAGACATCAAAGCCACCCTTGGAGATTCAATTCAGAGCAGCTTTGCTGAAGTACTACAAACTGAACATGCGCTATTCCACACAGACAAACTGTCTGAGTTGCTTGCAGCAGAGGTGACTAGGATGGTTAACCACCAACTGCATGTAAGGAGAGGGAAAAAGCAGCTTTCAGCACAGATAGAAACATCCGAGTCTTTCAGTCTAGATCTTGTTTACCATATCGCACATATCCTGAAAGACGCAGTAAAATGTAACAAGTTATCTGAGGACGATAATCTGGACAGTGGCTGCTCCAAAGAGAATGACATCATTTGTACATCAGTCAGCTGTACAACAGAAAAGACCTTGCAACTGCCTATGTCATCTGACAACCCAGGAAGTAATTTCTTAGGTTGCAGCAACAAAATGGTGGTTAAAGCCGATGACAATGACATCAGTGAATGCCCCTCATCAGACATGGAATCCATAGACCATTCAGTGGCAGAGGACAACTTTTTACTCATTCTGGTTCTTGGGAAACTACTAGAGCACATTGCTGAATCTACCAGGACATCAGCATATGAGGTTGACTTTAGTCAGATGGTGACACGTCTCACAAAGAGGATTAGAGGAAATTTAAGTTTGTCACTCCCCAAAAAATGTCAGAAAATTCACATCCCCATTTATAAGAAGCTTTGCCAGGAGTTTGGATCTGCAAAGCTGGTGCAGGCTGCCATGGTGTCCTCTGATGGGACTTTTGAAGACGCACTGGTGAAAATTTTAAATTCCCCGCCACAGAAATCAACAGGAAGAGCGACCAGCTGGGTGACTAAAGTCAAGAGGTTTGGCATGAGGACCACAAAGGTTTCTGCATCCTTAGAGATGAGTGGTGAGAGCTGTGACGCTGCAGTGTCACCCCCAGTTTTGAGGAAACAGAAGTCACCCAGCGTTGGCATATTTTCCGCCATTGGCAGGTTTTTCAGGAAGACTTTCTCCAGCTGCATTAACGATGGATCAGACAACCCCTAGGAACAAATGAGTATCGTATCCAATTATTTTGCCAAATTTTCCTTTGTATTTATCTTGAAAAGTAAAATACATCACATAGTTTATCAAGATAAATGCAAACTCTTAAAAGGGATGTGTTTCTATACTTTGTCACTACAAAAGTTTGTTGTCCATTAGTCCTGAATCGAACTTATTTGACAAACTCTAACTCGACTTTGTCAAATAAGTTTCCTAAAATTACTTTTGCAGTGATATAGCCAAAGGAACACATTCTTTTTTAAAAAATAAGGGCAGCATGAAGGCTCTTTGGGGCCTCACAGGAGTAGGGCTGAGCATTTTCTGTGTTCTCCCTTTTCTGTGGAGAGTTAGCATGTTCTCCCCATGCTGACGTTGGGTTTTCTCCGGGTGCTCCGGTTTCCTCCCACTTTCCAAAAACATGCAGATCAATTGTAAACCACTAAATTGCCCCCAAGTATATAAATTTGACCCCTATCTAATCATTTAATCATTTGACCAGGACGTGTCCTTTGTCCCTCACATAAAGCAAGTCAGTAGGGCAGCTTTCTTCCACCTGAGAAACATTAGGAAAATCAGAAACATCCTCTCTCAAGAGGATGCAGAAAAACTAGTCCACGCATTCATAACTTCTAGGCTGGACTACTGTAACTCATTATTATCTGGATGTCCAAACAAATCTCTAAAGGCCTTCAGTTGATTCAGAATGCTGCTGCACGAATATTAACAGGAAGTAGAAAAAGGGATCACATCTCTCCTGTGTTAGCTGCTCTTCATTGGCTGCCGGTAAAATTCAGAATAGAATTTAAAATCCTTCTGTTAACATATAAAGCTCTTACTGGCCAAGCTCCATCATACCTCAGAGAGCTCATAGTTCCTTACTGTCCTAGTAGGCCACTCCGCTCTCTAGATGGAGGTTTACTTGTGGTTCCTAGAGTCTCCAAGAGTAAATCGGGAGGCAGATCTTTCAGTTATACAGCATCATTCTTATGAACTTCATGCAGCATCATGTTCCTGCCTACACCTGTTTGAATATCCCCTCCTCCTGCTCTCTTTCTCTCCCTACTCTACCCAACTTTGCCCCCCCCTCCCCCCGTGCCTCTCTCTCTCTCTCTCTCTCCCTCTCTCAACCCAACCGGTCGAGGCAGATGGCCGCCCCCCCTGAGCCTGGTTCTGCCCGAGGTTTCTGCCTCTTAAAGGAAGTTTTTCCTTGCCACTGTCGCCGAGTGCTTGCTCATGGGGGGATCTGTTGGGTCTCTTTAAATCATTTTACAAAGAGTGTGGTCTAGACCTGCTCTATATGTAAAGTGCCTTGATGTAACTTTGTTATGATTTGGCGCTATACAAATAAATCTGATTTGATTTGAATATCACAGGCCCTACTTTTAACAATTCAGTCCACACTGACTTTGAGATGTTCAAGGAGTATTTGAGTGGGTGCAGCTTTTATTCTCAGAGAATTTCTACCATATACCTATTTAATTTAATAATTGATTATTATGTATTAATCTTATTTTCATATCATTACTTTATAGTAGCAACGAGACCCGAGTTCTACATGTCTTTCCCTTAGTTCTTTATGGTGTGAATGACAAATAAAGCTATTTATCCATAATAAGCATCCATCCATTTCATTCTGTTTATCATGGGTAGGGTCATGAGTGTTTTTGTCATACATTCTGGGTCCAAATGCAAAGCATATGTAAACCCAGCTAATATGCCTGAGGAAAATCTAGAATATTTGTCCATGACCATCCCTCCCTCAAAGAGGAAGGTAATTGTAATGGACTGGAAGTCAACTTAGTGTAGACCCCGCTCAGGACTGTCCTCGCTCACCAACTCTGACAGACATTAGGGCCTCATCTCTCTCTGTATCCTGCAAAAAAAAAAAAAAAAAAAAAAAAAAACTAAACATGAATTCAGAGTAAACACAAATTTGTGCTACAAAAAGGACCAGACTCGGTGACTAACTCCCTAGCCTTAACAGCAACCTTGCGACCTGCCCTACGTGCCCTAAAGATAACTATATCTAACTAGCCTAGTGAGCAGTTATAACATGTCTTTGGGGTCATCAGATGGGAACCTCCTTTCACCGGTGTTTCGTCTAGTTGGTCCCACGACACCTCCAGTATGTACTATGTGATAAAACTGGGAGTATCTGGACAGTTACATAGAACTTTAGCACATGCATAGCAATAAAATAAAATAACAGATACTACAATTAAGTGACAATTCTCCCTCATCTTTGATTAGGTTTTTATCAATATTAGAACAATTGTATGGGAAGTTTAGAACTTTAAAACACATAACCCTAAATTTATAAAAAGTACTTGTCTACCAAATATTTTTTTTTTATGTGTCCCTGTCATTTCTAACGAAATTAACATACAGCCATGATAACTTAATGTATAGCTCTCCAATTTCTTTTGAACTACTCAATGTATGATAAAACATCAGGTTTTAAATGTTTGTTGTGTTTTATACCATATTTGCAAAAATCACAGTTTTTAATGTACTAAAGCTGTAATAATAATATGATGCAATTCAATGACAAACATAGTGGAGGAGTACGTTGCATGACAAGAAGAAGCTCAAGTAAAGTACAAGTACTCCAAGAAATTAAAATAAAAAGTATGGAAAATATACATTTTAAATAAAACTAAATTAGATGTACTTTTAAGTTATTAAGCCCAAAGCCTAAAGTTAGACTGGGTCGTTAGTGAGATTAATAACTCAAATTTGCTTTGATAGCTCAAGCTCAGTAAGGCTGGTCTGTGCTACATGCTAAACAAGGTTGGTAGGATGGCTCGACAACAACATATGGAGCTTTGCCATAATGTTCCGTCATACCGAACACCCTGTATTGAACCACTCGTTACACTCCTACTTAATACATTCCACTTCTGAACACGTCTCCACTATTTAAATTGTGTGCCTATTCCTGCTGTGGCCATTTTTCTGTTAAGAAGAGTGGGATGGAGGGAATTCAGTTATAACTACAACCATAGTTCTGGTCGAGTGGTTAGTATTCCTTCTGAAATTAGACTTAAAAGAAGCCAATATAATGCTGAACTATCAGGAGGTTATACCCATATCAGCCGTGATATATTTAGAGGAATAGATATAGGTATAGTTCTCTTTCTGAGAACAGTTCAATCAAACACTCCTGCTTAAGTATCCCACAGATGTGGGATAAGGATGTGATTAAGAAACAACCGACCGTTCTAAAAGTATTCACATAGTACAAAGGAAAAAACAACTTGAAATATGTCAATCAGCACACACACTTGGGGGAAATCATCAAACACTAGTTCACAGACAGACTGTTGAAGCAAGACAAACTCTGGCTTCCTTTTTACACCATCTAATAGCAGACAATATAAGACATACTTTTACCTCGCTCAAAAACACGCACACACACACACACACACACACACAGACAGTTACAATGAGACTGGACCAAAACACTAAAGATTTGGGCTGTGAAACCAAAATATGATAGAAACTTTGAGGTGCAGTGAGTTATTTCGAATTGACTCTGCACTTCAGTTCACATGCGTTGTACTTACTGAGAGCTCACCAGTCAGCTCCAGTACACCCAATCTCTGCTCAAATCTTACTTACTTGCTTCAGTACAATTTAAAATCAGCTGACATTTGATCTAAAAAGACTAAAGCAGTATAGGTACATCCATAATGCATATGTTAACATGCTCACAATGAACATTTAACAAGCATCATGTATTAAATTCAATGGCCTCATTTAAATGTAACACTATGTGGTAAATGTTGGCATGCTAAACTAAGTGCTTGATAATATACACTGCTCAAAAAAATAAAGGGAACACTAAAATAACACATCCTAGATCTGAATGAATGAATGTAGCCGCAAGGGGGTACAAGCCAGTGCCTTATTGTGCCGGTCCCAAGCCCGGATAAATACAGAGGGTTGTGTCAGGAAGGGCATCCGACGTAAAACTTTTGCCAAACCAAACATGTGAATCGAATCAATGACTTCCATACCGGATCGGTCGAGGCCCGGGTTAACAACGACCGCCATCGGTGCTGTTCACGTACAGGGTACCGGTGGAAATTGGACTACTGTTCGTCGAAGAAGTCGAAGAAGGAGAGGAGGAAGGTGTGTTCGTAGGAAGAGAGAGAAAAGGAACGCCAAGAGTCTAGGACTGAGAGTAGGGACTTTGAATGTTGGAACTATGACAGGGAAAGGTAGAGAGTTGGCTGACATGATGCAGAGGAGGAAGGTAGACATACTGTGTGTCCAGGAGACCAGGTGGAAAGGTAGCAAGGCTAGAAGTTTAGGAGCAGGGTTCAAGTTGTTCTATCATGGTGTAGATAGGAAGAGAAATGGAGTAGGAATTATCTTGAAGGAGGAGTTTGTTAGAAATGTTCTGGAGGTTAAAAGAGTATCAGATAGAGTAATGAGTCTGAAGCTAGAAATCGAAGGTGTAATGTTCAATGTTGTTAGTGGGTATGCTCCACAGGTAGGATGTGAGCTGGAGGAGAAGGAGAAATTCTGGTTGGACCTTGATGAAGTGATGCAGAGCATCCCTAGAAGTGAGAGAGTTGTCATTGGTGCAGACTTCAATGGACACGTTGGTGCAGGAAACAGAGATGATGAGGAGGTGATGGGCAGGTTTGGTATCCAGGAGAGGAACGCAGAAGGACAGATGGTGGTTGACTTTGCAAAAAGGATGGAAATGGCTGTAGTGAATACTTTCTTCCAGAAGAGGCAGGAACATAGGGTGACTTATAAGAGTGGAGGTAGGAGTACACAGGTAGACTACATCTTGTGTAGACGGTGTAATCTGAAGGAGATCAGTGACTGCAAAGTAGTGGTAGGTGAGAGTGTAGCCAGACAGCATAGGATGGTGGTGTGTAGGATGACTCTGGTGGTGAGGAAGATGAAGAGGGCAAAGACAGAGCAGAGGACTAAATGGTGGAAGCTGAAAAAGGAAGAGTGTTGTATGATTTTTAGGAAGGAGTTGAGACAGGCTCTGGATGGCCAGGAGGTGCTTCCAGTTGACTGGACAACTACAGCTAATGTGATCAGGGAGACAGGTAGGAGAGTATTTGGTGTGTCATCTGGAAGGAAAGTGGATAAGGAGACTTGGTGGTGGAATGATGAAGGTGCAGGAGTGTATTCAGAGAAAGAGGTTAGCTAAGAAGAAGTGGGACACTGAGAGGACTGAAGAGAGTAGACTGGAGTACAGGGAGATGCAGCGTAAGGTGAAAGTAGAGGTGGCAAAGGCCAAACAAAGGGCTTACGATGACTTGTATGCTAGGCTGGACTGTAAGGAGGGAGAGACTGATCTATACAGGTTGGCAAGGCAGAGAGACAGAGATGGGAAGGACGTGCAGGCGGTTAGGGTGATTAAGGATAGAGATGAAAGTGTATTGACAGATGCCAATAGCGTGATGGGAAGATGGAAAGAGTACTTTGAAGAACTAATGAATGAGGAAAATGAGAGAGAACGAAGAGTAGAAGAGGTGACTGTTGTGGACCAGGAAGTAGCAAAGATTAGTAAGGATGAAGTGAGGAGGGCACTGAAGAGGATGAAGAGTGGAAAAGCACTCGGTCCTGATGATATACCTGTGGAGGTCTGGAAGTGTCTAGGAGAGGTAGCAGTAGAGTTTCTGACTGGGTTGTTCAACAGGATCTTAGATAGTGAGAAGATGCCTGAGGAATGGAGGAGAAGTGTGCTGGTGCCCATTTTTAAGAACAAGGGAGATGTACAGAGTTGCAGCAACTACAGAGGAATAAAGCTGATGAGCCATACAATGAAGTTATGGGAAAGAGTAGTTGAAGCTAGACTAAGGGCAGAAGTGAGCATTTGTGAGCAGCAGTATGGTTTCATGCCAAAAAAGAGTACTACAGATGCAGTATTTGCTTTGAG
Organism: Remorina albescens; assembly: GCA_034769265.1. NCBI lineage: Eukaryota > Metazoa > Chordata > Actinopteri > Carangiformes > Echeneidae > Remorina > Remorina albescens. The sequence goes on along the minus strand of CM068495.1, from coordinate 3,178,584 downwards.
GATGTTGATAGAGAAGTACAGAGAAGGTCAGACGGAGCTGCATTGTATCTTTGTAGATCTGGAGAAAGCTTATGACAGGGTGCCCAGAGAAGAATTGTGGTATTGTATGAGGAAGTCTGGAGTGGCAGAGAAGTATGTTAGAGCGGTGCAGGACATGTATGAGGACTGTAAGACAGGGGTGAGGTGTGCTGTAGGTGTGACAGAGGAGTTCAAGGTGGAGGTGGGACTGCATCAGGGATCAGCTCTGAGCCCCTTCTTGTTTGCTATGGTGATGGACAGGCTGACAGACGAGGTTAGACAGGAATCTCCATGGACTATGATGTTTGCAGATGACATTGTGGTCTGTAGTGAGAGCAGGGAACAGGTGGAGGAGAAGCTAGAGTGGTGGAGGTTTGCCCTGCAAAGGAGAGGAATGAAGGTTAGCCGCAGTAAGACAGAGTATATGTGTGTGAATGAGAGGGACCCAAGTGGAAGAGTGAGGTTACAGGGAGAAGAGATAAAGAAGGTGGAAGATTTTAAGTACTTAGGGTCAACAGTCCAGAGCAATGGAGAGTGTGGAAAAGAGGTGAAGAAGCGTGTGCAGGCAGGCTGGAACGGGTGGAGAAAAGTGTCAGGTGTGATGTGTGATAGGAGAGTTTCAGCTAAGATGAAAGGAAAGGTGTACAAAACTGTGGTGAGACCAGCGATGTTGTTTGGTCTAGAGACAGTGTCACTGAGGAAAAGACAGGAGGCAGAGCTGGAGGTAGCAGAGATGAAGATGCTGAGGTTCTCTTTGGGAGTGACCAGGTTGGATAGGGTCAGGAATGAGTACATCAGAGGGACAGCACATGTTAGAGGTTTTGGAGATAAAGTCAGAGAGGCCAGACTGAGATGGTTCGGACATGTCCAGAGGAGAGATAGTGAATATATTGGTAGAAGGATGCTGAGTTTTGAACTGCCAGGCAGGAGGCCTAGAGGAAGACCAAAGAGGAGGTTTATACATGTAGGGAAAGAGGACATGAAGGTGGTTGGCGTGAGAGAAGAGGATGCAGAAGACAGGCTTAGATGGAGGCAACTGATTCGCTGTGGCGACCCCTGAAGGGAAAAGCCGAAAGGAGAAGAAGAAGAAGATCTGAATGAATGAAATATTCTTATTAAATACTTTGTTCTTTACATAGTTGAATGTGCTGACAACAAATCACACAAAAATTATCAATGGAAATCAAATTTATTAACCCATGGAGGTCTGGATTTGGAGTCACACTCAAAATTAAATTGGAAAAACACACTACAGGCTGATCCAACTTTGATGTAATGTCCTTAGAACAAGTCAAAATGAGGCTCAGTAGTGTGTGTGGCCTCCACGTGCCCGTATGACCTCCCTACAACACCTGGGCATGCTCCTGATGAGGTGGCGGATCGTCTCCTGAGGGATCTCCTCCCAGACCTGGACTAGAACATCCGCCAACTCCTTGATAGTCTGTGGTGCAACGTGGCGTTGGTGGATGGAGCGAGAAATGATATCCCAGATGTGCTCAATTGGATTCAGGTCTGGGGAACGGGCGGGCCAGTCCATAGCATCAATGCCTTCGTCTTGCAGGATCTGCTGACACACTCCAGCCACATGAGGTCTAGCAATGCCTCGCCCCACTCGGAACGGCCAGCTGGGAGAGCAGATAGACACAACCTTACCTTGGGTTGGCGATTCGACCGGCCACGAAAAAGGCAGGAGATGTCCTACGAGAGACGGCCACGTCGAGATCCTCGTCGTGGCCTTCCAAGTAAGACTGGTTCTGGCTGAAGTGGCTGTCGGCCTGTCTCGTCCCTATTCACCAGCACTGTTGTCCTTCGGGCAATTGGCTTGGTTATTAAGTTAATGTCCGAATTATTATGATTAGGTGCTATATAAATAAATCTGATTAAATTGATTTGATTTATATTACAGTTTTCAATGTTTATTCTCTTTTGTACCAGTATGCACTAAAACAGCAGCAAAGCAGCAGCCAGTGCAAAATGTATCCTATGTTTTCAGCTACTTGATAAAGTGGTCAAGAAGTCAGGGTTTAAGATGCATGTGATGAAACTTGAAACAAACATTGTACAGTGTTTTCCAAAAAAACAAAACAAAAAAAAACCTAATACATCCTTTCCAGTGAGGTAGATAGGGGTAGAGCTTGTTCGTACACGTGTTCTGCGCGAGACAATAAACCAATGTCCAATACTCTGTGTATCGTTGAGTGCAGTGACCCGTTTATTTTCACCTTTACACAGGTAAAACAGCAGTCAGTTCCAATGTCATCACAGCTAGTTTAACAGGTAAGTTTCATTCATCATTTCCATACAAACGCTGCAACACTGACCTATTCCCTCGTTGTCGCTGTCAAAAAACTGTTCGCTCCCCTCCTCTCACACACCTGCTGCTCTCCTGTGACTTACCTTTATGCCCTTCTAATTACAATACCCTACCTGGTGGTCAAACGTAAAACCCACATTTTGGCTCCAACAAACATGAAATCTGAAAATAAACTTTGTGATGTGTGTTCATCTGTAATAGCAAGACCTTCTATGCTATACTAGAATACAAAGAACTTGGAAGGTTCATCTGATATGCTATTAGCAGTCCATACAGAGAATACATATATACCTGAGCAGTCTTAGACAAGGAGACAAGTGTAGGGTGGGATTCGTCTCAACATCAGGCATTATGTGGCCTACATGCAACCATGAAGCTCTGCTTTGCTAACCCTCCTACAAATGTTTCAAAAGACTGATAGTCTGTTCAGAAGTGGCCCTTACTTAAAAAACCGTAATAAAACGAAATATAGTTACTGCTTGAGATACTTCTCAATCACAAATGGACAAGTAAGTGATCACTCACTTTGTTTACAGTTGACTACTGTAAGATAATGATACACATATTTAGGGTGGTTGATATGTAAATTCCCATAAACTTGTTTAACAAGAACACGATGTGCATATACTTCATTTATCTATACTGCAAAGAGATGTTCACAAATTTGACCTGGGCAGGTTTTCAAGCCACTGTACTTGTGACAACTTCAGAAATTTTTGTAGAAGTGAAGCTTAATTACTGATCAAGGCTGAAAAGTGTAATGTTTGTTTGTATGATAGATACATTTCAATGTACCAGGTGATACACATCAATATACATCTTATTTTGGGACTTAATCATGTTTTGTGACATTTAACATTATCTTATTTTAGAAGGTTTTAACAGGAAACTATAAAGTATAAATCTAGTATAGATTAAAGTAAGATATTGGGCAGCTATGACGGCAATCAGTCTGTTTTCTAGATTGTTATGGTAGTTCAAGAATAAAAGGGGAAACTTCTTTGTTTATCTCAGAGAAGAAGCTCTGCCGTTACATTGGCGATTCACATGCTAGATATCCATCCATCCATCTTCTACCGTTTTTCCGTCTCCGGGTCGCGGGGGTGCCGGAGCCAATCCCAGCCAACGTTCCGGGCGAGAGGCGGTGTACACCCTGGACAGGTCGCCAGTCCATCACAGGGCCAACACACAAAGACAAACAGAATGTCAAACATGCATGTCTTTGGACGGGGGCAGGAAACCGAACCCGCGACCTTCTTATTGTGGTGCGACAGCGCTAACCACTACGCCGCCGTCCTGCCCCATGCTAGATATGTTAAATATAAAATTAAACGTAAACATAGTACAATATAACGATTAGGTAATTTAAAGCATGTCAGTAATTTAGCTAAGACTTACCGTCGTTTGAAAAATGTAAACGTTTTGTTTTTTGTCGAGAAAAACTAGGGTTATTTTGTTTACTCTCGCTTAGCTAAAGGGCCAGTTTTTCGGTCCAATATAGTTCAGAGCGCGGGGGCGTGCGTGCCCTGCGCGCGCCCGCGCGCGGGGGAGGCTTCAAGGGCACTTTTGAATCCTAGTTGTGACGTCTTTCTGACGTCATATCGACATCACTTTATTCTTTGTATATAGAGAGAGTTGACAGATCGAAACAGACCTTCACGGAGAACAGCGCAGAGAAAATAACAGAAGATACCAGCCATGATCGCCAGAAAATCAACTTCGACTGACAATTCTGTAAGTATACTCAACTTTCTGATGAAGAACACAAATTAGATTTTTTTATACACAATTTAGATTTTTATAAATGATGGTAGATCAGCTGTCAGCTGATTTGCAAACAGCTGATCTATTTATTTATTTGTCCAACCACAAGCTTTTAAGATACATGAAGTTGTATCTACTTGGTAGAAAGTATAACATTTAGTAAATTGTTTTATCATGTATACTTTTAAGATGTCGCCAGAAGACGGAGAATGGATATGCAGCGATTTAGAGCTTCCTCTGTTCGCATCAGATGTATTTGTGCCAATTTTCACCATACATCTGTGTAATATGACAGCAGAGTAAGTAACGCATTGAAATTCAACATCAGAACTCACCGTAATATGCAGTATACATTTATAATATACCTTAGTTTAAGATTTAGTTTTGCTCAACCATTCCTAATCTATTTTTCTCAGGAACTGGATCATTTTGGCAGAAGGGAACATTGATTCACACGCCATCGACCTGCTAACCAACATGGTTCATGCGGTTATAGATATGATGAACTTTTCAATCCTGGAAGCTGTAACACCTCAGGTTCTTGCCTGGGAGCAGAACAATGACATCAGTAGCACAGAAAAAAAAAGGTAAATCAACAGACTTTCTTCTTAAATAACTAATCTATGTAGTATTGTTGGAATCGGAATGATCAGTTACTTGGCTGAATTATCAAATCAAATCAAATCAAATCAGACTTATTTATGTAGTGCCAAATCATATCTGAGTATTTTCCATTTGATACTTGTGTCAGTCATTAGCTGCCAGGGTTGATTTATGTGTTAGAATGGAAAACCACTGCCAAAAGATCAGTTGACTCAGGTTTCTCTTTTCAATCAACAGGAATTATCATCATGTGACCGAGGAAGACATCAAAGCCACCCTTGGAGATTCAATTCAGAGCAGCTTTGCTGAAGTACTACAAACTGAACATGCGCTATTCCACACAGACAAACTGTCTGAGTTGCTTGCAGAAGAGGTGACTAGGATGGTTAACCACCAACTGCATGTAAGGAGAGGGAAAAAGCAGCTTTCAGCACAGATAGAAACATCCGAGTCTTTCAGTCTAGATCTTGTTTACCATATCGCACATATCCTGAAAGACGCAGTAAAATGTAACAAGTTATCTGAGGACGATAATCTGGACAGTGGCTGCTCCAAAGAGAATGACATCATTTGTACATCAGTCAGCTGTACAACAGAAAAGACCTTGCAACTGCCTATGTCATCTGACAACCCAGGAAGTAATTTCTTAGGTTGCAGCAACAAAATGGTGGTTAAAGCCGATGACAATGACATCAGTGAATGCCCCTCATCAGACATGGAATCCATAGACCATTCAGTGGCAGAGGACAACTTTTTACTCATTCTGGTTCTTGGGAAACTACTAGAGCACATTGCTGAATCTACCAGGACATCAGCATATGAGGTTGACTTTAGTCAGATGGTGACACGTCTCACAAAGAGGATTAGAGGAAATTTAAGTTTGTCACTCCCCAAAAAATGTCAGAAAATTCACATCCCCATTTATAAGAAGCTTTGCCAGGAGTTTGGATCTGCAAAGCTGGTGCAGGCTGCCATGGTGTCCTCTGATGGGACTTTTGAAGACGCACTGGTGAAAATTTTAAATTCCCCGCCACAGAAATCAACAGGAAGAGCGACCAGCTGGGTGACTAAAGTCAAGAGGTTTGGCATGAGGACCACAAAGGTTTCTGCATCCTTAGAGATGAGTGGTGAGAGCTGTGACGCTGCAGTGTCACCCCCAGTTTTGAGGAAACAGAAGTCACCCAGCGTTGGCATATTTTCCGCCATTGGCAGGTTTTTCAGGAAGACTTTCAGCTGCATTAACGATGGATCAGACAACCCCTAGGAACAAAAGAGTATCGTATCCAATTATTTTGCCAAATTTTCCTTCGTATTTATCTTGAAAAGTAAAATACATCACATAGTTTATCAAGATAAATGCAAACTCTTAAAAGGGATGTGTTTCTATACTTTGTCACTACAAAAGTTTGTTGTCCATTAGTCCTGAATCGAACTTATTTGACAAACTCTAACTCGACTTTGTCAAATAAGTTTCCTAAAATTACTTTTGCAGTGATATAGCCAAAGGAACACATTCTTTTTTAAAAAATAAGGGCAGCATGAAGGGTCTTTGGGGCCTCACAGGAGTAGGGCTGAGCATTTTCTGTGTTCTCCCTTTTCTGTGGAGAGTTAGCATGTTCTCCCCATGCTGACGTTGGGTTTTCTCCGGGTGCTCCGGTTTCCTCCCACTTTCCAAAAACATGCAGATCAATTGTAAACCACTAAATTGCCCCCAAGTATATAAATTTGACCCCTATCTAATCATTTAATCAGTCTGGATGGCATTACTTTGGCTTCCAACTCCACTGTAAGAAACCTTGGAGTAACCTTTGACCAGGACATGTCCTTTGTCCCTCACATAAAGCAAGTCAGTAGGGCAGCTTTCTTCCACCTGAGAAACATTTGGAAAATCAGAAACATCCTCTCTCAAGAGGATGCAGAAAAACTAGTCCACGCACTCGTAACTTCTAGGCTGGACTACTGTAACTCATTATTATCTGGATGTCCAAACAAATCTCTAAAGGCCTTCAGTTGATTCAGAATGCTGCTGCACGAATATTAACAGGAAGTAGAAAAAGGGATCACATCTCTCCTGTGTTAGCTGCTCTTCATTGGCTGCTGGTAAAATTCAGAATAGAATTTAAAATCCTTCTGTTAACATATAAAGCTCTTACTGGCCAAGCTCCATCATACCTCAGAGAGCTCATAGTTCCTTACTGTCCTAGTAGGCCACTCCGCTCTCTAGATGGAGGTTTACTTGTGGTTCCTAGAGTCTCCAAGAGTAAATCGGGAGGCAGATCTTTCAGTTATACAGCATCATTCTTATGAACTTCATGCAGCATCATGTTCCTGCCTACACCTGTTTGAATATCCCCTCCTCCTGCTCTCTTTCTCTCCCTACTCTACCCAACTTTGCCCCCCCCTCCCCCCGTGCCTCTCTCTCTCTCTCTCCCTCTCTCAACCCAACCGGTCGAGGCAGATGGCCGCCCCCCCCGAGCCTGGTTCTGCCCGAGGTTTCTGCCTCTTAAAGGAAGTTTTTCCTTGCCACTGTCGCCGAGTGCTTGCTCATGGGGGGATCTGTTGGGTCTCTTTAAATCATTTTACAAAGAGTGTGGTCTAGACCTGCTCTATATGTAAAGTGCCTTGATGTAACTTTGTTATGATTTGGCGCTATATAAATAAATCTGATTTGATTTGAATATTACAGGCCCTACTTTTAACAATTCAGTCCACACTGACTTTGAGATGTTCAAGGAGTATTTGAGTGGGTGCAGCTTTTATTCTCAGAGAATTTCTACCATATACCTATTTAATTTAATAATTGATTATTATGTATTAATCTTATTTTCATATCATTACTTTATAGTAGCAACGAGACCCGAGTTCTACATGTCTTTCCCTTAGTTCTTTATGGTGTGAATGACAAATAAAGCTATTTATCCATAATAAGCATCCATCCATTTCATTCTGTTTATCATGGGTAGGGTCATGAGTGTTTTTGTCATACATTCTGGGTCCAAATGCAAAGCATATGTAAACCCAGCTAATATGCCTGAGGAAAATCTAGAATATTTGTCCATGACCATCCCTCCCTCAAAGAGGAAGGTAATTGTAATGGACTGGAAGTCAACTTAGTTTAGACCCCGCTGAGGACTGTCCTCGCTCACCAACTCTGACAGATATTAGGGCCTCATCTCTCTCTGTATCCTGCAAAAATAAATAAATAAATAAATAAACATGTATGTACTATGTGATAAAACTGGGAGTATCTGGACAGTTACATAGAACTTTAGCACATGCAAAGCAATAAAATAAAATAACGGATACTACAATTAAGTGACAATTCTCCCTCGTCTCTGATTAGGTTTTTATCAATATCAGAAAAATTGTATGAGAGATACAGAACTTTAAAACACATAACCCCAAATTTATAAAAAGTACTTGTCTACCAAATTTTTTTTTTTTGAGTGTCCCTGTCATTTCTAACGAAATTTACATACAGCCATGATGACTTAATGTATCGCTCTCCAATTTCTTTTGAACTACTCAATGTATGATAAAACATCAGGTTTTAAATGTTTGTTGTGCATATAAAAGACTCAGCCTCGGAATGAATTTCCCTCTGGCTTCTTCTTTGGCCCTGGTACAGAAGATCCCCCCCCAAAATAAAAATTCCATCCAGTACGCAAATGATTGGGCTGTTGTTCTTCCTCCCTTATTTTGCATAGGACATGGTGTGCACGGACGCCTGTCTCTGTTCAGTCATATACACATTCACGCGTCTTGATGCATAATTCTGCCCAAGAAGAATGAAGGTCACTTGTTACTGTGGTACGAGGTTGACAGTTCCTCAGTTACTGTGTCCAGTGTCCGTACAGTCGAGATGTCCAGGAGATGCGTCCATTAAGCGGTGGTATTTAGGTCATGCCCGCCAAGGCTGCTATGTCAGGCTGCTGCAGGTTCCTGTCCCTCCTGTTGTTCCTACTCTTTCAGCCTTTATCAGCGTCCGACTTTCTATTCATCCAGCTCCCATTCCGTTGCAATGCAGGTTGCTGCAGGGGAGAAGAAATCCACCGTGCCGGCGAGAGAAACGCTGTGTGCCGGTGTGCGGTCCCTTAACTCAAGGTCATGTTTAAAAACGGCTTCCCGTCACCGGGGATTTCAGCGAACCTTCAGCGGCTGAAAGCTATACTGCGCTGCGCTGCCGCAATTGCTGAGCCCTAAGCCGGCCGGCCGGCATTTCAGCGAAACAGCGGGGAGGACTGGAGGCTGTTTGACAGGTACCAGCGTCAAGTTACACGAGCAATACAACTGCTGGTCCGGTTGCGGATTTCAAAATAAAACCCAGAGATTGTGACATAACATGCTTTAGAGGTCATGTTGCAAGTTTGCACAGCGCAGGAAGACTGAATAGACCCCTTTCCCTGGGCCTGTGTCAAATTCAAAATGACATTACTGGCATGTCCAAGCTCAAGGCATTGTTAAAACATAAAGTAAGTATAAAGATTTAGAAGGCCAATGTAAAAGAATGATTCAGAGTAACATATGAATGTATATTTACATATTAAACACACATATACGTGATAGTGATACACTCATATATAATGGCAATAGTGAGAACCCCTAGTTGTTTTAGCATTACATTTGGGAGACCAAATGCAATCAAATGGCATCCATGGTATCCTGAAATGACCTCTGGAAGGTTATCTATAATATCCAAATTACATTTGTTCGTTCTTTTAATCTCCTTGTATTTTGAATTATCACATTAAAACTACAAGCAGATCTTGGAATTTTCCGCAAACTAAGTGGGGGGGTTCAAAAAGCCCAGAAACCTTTTATTTTGAAGATAGACTGCCTTCATATCCGGTCTTGTTCTCGCTCACCGGGCATCTCGATTCAGATAACTAAGTGCACAACTGATTCAAACCTTGAAACATTTTATCGTCCATCATATTTGTGTGTTTGGTTGTTGTCCTTGGCAGGAGGCGGGAGACGCAGAGACAGGCCCGATGAAAACGGAGGAACGAAGCGGGCCGTTCCGTGCCGTGCTAACGGAGTTTCCGTTATCTGCTTTAAATGCACAGTTTGTCACCTCTGAGTAATCCTGTGAAGGAAGCACTCTGCCACCCTCCACGATGAGCCGGTGCATTTCTCAAGCTTTTACGAAGTGCCTTCCCTTTCCTGCTGTTTCTGAACCGGATGACTGTGTTTCAAGTTAATGGCTCTTTATCTTAGAAGTTATCTCTGTATTATATATATATATTATTATGCAGTATGTGTTCAACAAATACATCAAAATATACATTTCGCTTAGCTCCTAATCTTATATCAATCTACCTATCAAACTAGACACTTCGTTTTATTGATAATGTCTGTAACGAAATGTGTTGCCGCCCCAACAATCTAAAAGGGCTGGAACAGAAATTGAGGTTAAGGTAACTTATTTTCTTAAGGCTGTGTTTTACAACATTAGATAATAACGAAACTGCTGCCCACCGACTAAAAGCTCTTCTCCTCCGTGTCCCCCTTCTCCCTCTAGCACTGACCGCAGTGGCCAGATGTCAGGAAGTCTTTGAAGCAGCAATCTTTGCAGGATGGGGTGGAGCTGGGTGGGATGGCCATTTTCCAAATCTCCCTGAGGAATAAGAAGCAGGCCACACTTTACAGAAGAGTGGGACAGAGTAACAACATGCCCTTTTAATCAGTGTTGACGGACAGTAATGATTTAATGGATGAAGAGACAGTTCCTATGACACAATGGAAGTTAATGGTTGGATAGATTTACATTACTGACCCACAGAAAGACTTAGATTTGACATTTGACACACTTGAAGTGAAACATTATATTATGTATAGGACTGTTAGGATGCTTCATAGAGGATAAAACTGTACGGTGTTGGTCAGTGGGAACATTTCTCCAAACAGCAAATTCCTTTTATCTGTGACTTTTATTAAATGCGCTCTTTAAGAACCTGTGGGTCCCTGTTTGGACCCTCTTCTGTTTCCGAGGACTGTTCTGAACCAGGTTTGTCTTGACTTTCTAAAATGAGCGTGAAAATTTATTGCAGCTTGCTACATGTGTTAATGAGACAAAAAGACTTGTCAGATTCCTCACAAATATGCTGCAAGTCAGTCACTTGACTGGTCATGTTTTACAGTAAAGTACTTTCTTTAAATATTCATGTCCTCCAGCAATGAAAAGAGTGAAACCTCCTGCTTTCACTTTTTATATACTGACAGTGGAACGTTTTCTGCCTCAGAAGCTTCCTAACATACTGACAGCAGGGTTGTCAAGGGTTTACTGTTACTTTTGCAATTCTATTGTAAACTACAGTATTTTGCAGTTGAGTAGACTACTGGCAGCAGAGTGGCCAGAGCTTATAGTTTAAAAGTCAAAGTTCACTTACTCCTTAGCTATGCTGCTATAGGCCTAGACTGGGGGAAGCACTCAGCACTTGTCTCTCTCTCCCTTGCATGCACCGACATACTACTAACCATGTTTTCCCGAAGTTCCTGTTTCTCCGAGTTCTAACCATGTGTAACCATGTACTAACCATGTTTTCCTCAAGTCTCTGTCTCTCCCAGTTCCTCTCCTCTCTCTCCCTGTCCTCATCCTACAGGTGGTGAATCATCTCCACTCCATGTTCCTGCAATGCCTGCTGCTCCCATATTTCTGTGAACCTAATACAGTATCACGTTCCTACTTGCACCCATGTTGAATATCCCCTCCTCCTGCTCTACCCAACTTTGCCCCCCTTGAGCCTGGTTCTTCCTCTTAAAGGAAGTTTTTCCTTGCCACTGTCGCCAAGTGCTTGCTCTTGTGGGGATCTGTTGGGTCTCTTTAAATAATTTTATAAAGAGTGCATCTAGACCTGCTCTATATGTAAAGTGTCTTGATGTGACGTTGTTATGATTAGGTGCTATATAAATAAATCTGATTAAATTGATTTGATTTATATTACAGTTTTCAATGTTTATTCTCTTTTGTACCAGTATGCACTAAAACAGCAGCAAAGCAGCAGCCAGTGCAAAATGTATCCTATGTTTTCAGCTACTTGATAAAGTGGTCAAGAAGTCAGGGTTTAAGATGCATGTGATGAAACTTGAAACAAACATTGTAGTGTTTCCCAAAAAAACAAAACAAAAAAAAACCTAATACATCCTTTCCAGTGAGGTAGATAGGGGGAGAGCTTGTTCGTACACGTGTTCTGCGCGAGACAATAAACCAATGTCCAATACCCTGTGTATCGGTGAGTGCAGTGACCCGTTTATTTTCACCTTTACACAGGTAAAACAGCAGTCAGTTCCAATGTCATCACAGCTAGTTTAACAGGTAAGTTTCATTCATCATTTCCATACAAACGCTGCAACACTGACCTATTCCCTCGTTGTCGCTGTCAAAAAACTGTTCGCTCCCCTCCTCTCACACACCCGCTGCTCTCCTGTGACTTACCTTTATGCCCTTCTAATTACAATACCCTACCTGGTGGTCAAACGTAAAACCCACATTTTGGCTCCAACAAACATGAAATCTGAATAAAAACTTTGTGACGTGTCTTCGTCTGTAATAGCAAGACCTTCTATGCTATACTAGAATACAAAGAACTTGGAAGGTTCATCTGATATGCTATTAGCAGTCCATACAGAGAATACATATATACCTGAGCAGTCTTAGACAAGGAGACAAGTGTAGGGTGGGATTCGTCTCAACATCAGGCATTATGTGGCCTCCATGGAACCATTAAGCTCTGCTTTGCTAACCCTCCTACAAATGTTTCAAAAGACTGATGGTCTGTTCAGAAGTGGCCCTTACTTAAAAAACCGTAATAAAACGAAATATAGTTACTGCTTGAGATACTTCTCAATCACAAATGGACAAATAAGTGATCACTCACTTTGTTTACAGTTGGCTACTGTAAGATAATGATACACATATTTAGGGTGGTTGATATGTAAATTCCCATGAACTTGTTTAACAAGAACATGATGTGCATATACTTCATTTATCTATACTGCAAAGAGATGTTCGCAAATTTGACCTGGGCAGGTTTTCAAGCCACTGTACTTGTGACAACTTCAGAAATTTTTGTAGAAGTGAAGCTTAATTACTGATCAAGGCTGAAAAGTGTAATGTTTGTTTGTATGATAGATAAATTTCAATGTACCAGGTGATACACATCAATATACATCTTATTTTGTGACATTTAACATTATCTTATTTTAGAAGGTTTTAACAGGAAACTATAAAGTATAAATCTAGTACAGATTAAAGTAAGATATTGGGCAGCTATGGCGGCAATCAGTCTGTTTTCTAGATTGTTATGGTACTTCAAGAATAAAAGAGGGGAAACTTATTTGTTTATCTCAGAGAAGAAGCTCTGCCGTTACATTGGCGATTCACATGCTAGATATCCATCCATCCATCTTCTACCGTTTTTCCGTCTCCGGGTCGCGGGGGTGCCGGAGCCAATCCCAGCCAACGTTCCGGGCGAGAGGCGGTGTACACCCTGGACAGGTCGCCAGTCCATCACAGGGCCAACACACAAAGACAAACAGAATGTCAAACATGCATGTCTTTGGACGGGGGCAGGAAACCGAACCCGCGACCTTCTTATTGTGGTGCGACAGCGCTAACCACTACGCCGCCGTCCTGCCCCATGCTAGATATGTTAAATATAAAATTAAACGTAAACATAGTACAATATAACGATTAGGTAATTTAAAGCATGTCAGTAATTTAGCTAAGACTTACCGTCGTTTGAAAAATGTAAACGTTTTGTTTTTTGTCGAGAAAAACTAGGGTTATTTTGTTTACTCTCGCTTAGCTAAAGGGCCAGTTTTTCGGTCCAATATAGTTCAGAGCGCGGGGGCGTGCGTGCCCTGCGCGCGCCCGCGCGCGGGGGAGGCTTCAAGGGCACTTTTGAATCCTAGTTGTGACGTCTTTCTGACGTCATATCGACATCACTTTATTCTTTGTATATAGAGAGAGTTGACAGATCGAAACAGACCTTCACGGAGAACAGCGCAGAGAAAATAACAGAAGATACCAGCCATGATCGCCAGAAAATCAACTTCGACTGACAATTCTGTAAGTATACTCAACTTTCTGATGAAGAACACAAATTAGATTTTTTTATACACAATTTAGATTTTTATAAATGATGGTAGATCAGCTGTCAGCTGATTTGCAAACAGCTGATCTATTTATTTATTTGTCCAACCACAAGCTTTTAAGATACATGAAGTTGTATCTACTTGGTAGAAAGTATAACATTTAGTAAATTGTTTTATCATGTATACTTTTAAGATGTCGCCAGAAGACGGAGAATGGATATGCAGCGATTTAGAGCTTCCTCTGTTCGCATCAGATGTATTTGTGCCAATTTTCACCATACATCTGTGTAATATGACAGCAGAGTAAGTAACGCATTGAAATTCAACATCAGAACTCACCGTAATATGCAGTATACATTTATAATATACCTTAGTTTAAGATTTAGTTTTGCTCAACCATTCCTAATCTATTTTTCTCAGGAACTGGATCATTTTGGCAGAAGGGAACATTGATTCACACGCCATCGACCTGCTAACCAACATGGTTCATGCGGTTATAGATATGATGAACTTTTCAATCCTGGAAGCTGTAACACCTCAGGTTCTTGCCTGGGAGCAGAACAATGACATCAGTAGCACAGAAAAAAAAAGGTAAATCAACAGACTTTCTTCTTAAATAACTAATCTATGTAGTATTGTTGGAATCGGAATGATCAGTTACTTGGCTGAATTATCAAATCAAATCAAATCAAATCAGACTTATTTATGTAGTGCCAAATCATATCTGAGTATTTTCCATTTGATACTTGTGTCAGTCATTAGCTGCCAGGGTTGATTTATGTGTTAGAATGGAAAACCACTGCCAAAAGATCAGTTGACTCAGGTTTCTCTTTTCAATCAACAGGAATTATCATCATGTGACCGAGGAAGACATCAAAGCCACCCTTGGAGATTCAATTCAGAGCAGCTTTGCTGAAGTACTACAAACTGAACATGCGCTATTCCACACAGACAAACTGTCTGAGTTGCTTGCAGAAGAGGTGACTAGGATGGTTAACCACCAACTGCATGTAAGGAGAGGGAAAAAGCAGCTTTCAGCACAGATAGAAACATCCGAGTCTTTCAGTCTAGATCTTGTTTACCATATCGCACATATCCTGAAAGACGCAGTAAAATGTAACAAGTTATCTGAGGACGATAATCTGGACAGTGGCTGCTCCAAAGAGAATGACATCATTTGTACATCAGTCAGCTGTACAACAGAAAAGACCTTGCAACTGCCTATGTCATCTGACAACCCAGGAAGTAATTTCTTAGGTTGCAGCAACAAAATGGTGGTTAAAGCCGATGACAATGACATCAGTGAATGCCCCTCATCAGACATGGAATCCATAGACCATTCAGTGGCAGAGGACAACTTTTTACTCATTCTGGTTCTTGGGAAACTACTAGAGCACATTGCTGAATCTACCAGGACATCAGCATATGAGGTTGACTTTAGTCAGATGGTGACACGTCTCACAAAGAGGATTAGAGGAAATTTAAGTTTGTCACTCCCCAAAAAATGTCAGAAAATTCACATCCCCATTTATAAGAAGCTTTGCCAGGAGTTTGGATCTGCAAAGCTGGTGCAGGCTGCCATGGTGTCCTCTGATGGGACTTTTGAAGACGCACTGGTGAAAATTTTAAATTCCCCGCCACAGAAATCAACAGGAAGAGCGACCAGCTGGGTGACTAAAGTCAAGAGGTTTGGCATGAGGACCACAAAGGTTTCTGCATCCTTAGAGATGAGTGGTGAGAGCTGTGACGCTGCAGTGTCACCCCCAGTTTTGAGGAAACAGAAGTCACCCAGCGTTGGCATATTTTCCGCCATTGGCAGGTTTTTCAGGAAGACTTTCAGCTGCATTAACGATGGATCAGACAACCCCTAGGAACAAAAGAGTATCGTATCCAATTATTTTGCCAAATTTTCCTTCGTATTTATCTTGAAAAGTAAAATACATCACATAGTTTATCAAGATAAATGCAAACTCTTAAAAGGGATGTGTTTCTATACTTTGTCACTACAAAAGTTTGTTGTCCATTAGTCCTGAATCGAACTTATTTGACAAACTCTAACTCGACTTTGTCAAATAAGTTTCCTAAAATTACTTTTGCAGTGATATAGCCAAAGGAACACATTCTTTTTTAAAAAATAAGGGCAGCATGAAGGGTCTTTGGGGCCTCACAGGAGTAGGGCTGAGCATTTTCTGTGTTCTCCCTTTTCTGTGGAGAGTTAGCATGTTCTCCCCATGCTGACGTTGGGTTTTCTCCGGGTGCTCCGGTTTCCTCCCACTTTCCAAAAACATGCAGATCAATTGTAAACCACTAAATTGCCCCCAAGTATATAAATTTGACCCCTATCTAATCATTTAATCAGTCTGGATGGCATTACTTTGGCTTCCAACTCCACTGTAAGAAACCTTGGAGTAACCTTTGACCAGGACATGTCCTTTGTCCCTCACATAAAGCAAGTCAGTAGGGCAGCTTTCTTCCACCTGAGAAACATTTGGAAAATCAGAAACATCCTCTCTCAAGAGGATGCAGAAAAACTAGTCCACGCACTCGTAACTTCTAGGCTGGACTACTGTAACTCATTATTATCTGGATGTCCAAACAAATCTCTAAAGGCCTTCAGTTGATTCAGAATGCTGCTGCACGAATATTAACAGGAAGTAGAAAAAGGGATCACATCTCTCCTGTGTTAGCTGCTCTTCATTGGCTGCTGGTAAAATTCAGAATAGAATTTAAAATCCTTCTGTTAACATATAAAGCTCTTACTGGCCAAGCTCCATCATACCTCAGAGAGCTCATAGTTCCTTACTGTCCTAGTAGGCCACTCCGCTCTCTAGATGGAGGTTTACTTGTGGTTCCTAGAGTCTCCAAGAGTAAATCGGGAGGCAGATCTTTCAGTTATACAGCATCATTCTTATGAACTTCATGCAGCATCATGTTCCTGCCTACACCTGTTTGAATATCCCCTCCTCCTGCTCTCTTTCTCTCCCTACTCTACCCAACTTTGCCCCCCCCTCCCCCCGTGCCTCTCTCTCTCTCTCTCCCTCTCTCAACCCAACCGGTCGAGGCAGATGGCCGCCCCCCCCGAGCCTGGTTCTGCCCGAGGTTTCTGCCTCTTAAAGGAAGTTTTTCCTTGCCACTGTCGCCGAGTGCTTGCTCATGGGGGGATCTGTTGGGTCTCTTTAAATCATTTTACAAAGAGTGTGGTCTAGACCTGCTCTATATGTAAAGTGCCTTGATGTAACTTTGTTATGATTTGGCGCTATATAAATAAATCTGATTTGATTTGAATATTACAGGCCCTACTTTTAACAATTCAGTCCACACTGACTTTGAGATGTTCAAGGAGTATTTGAGTGGGTGCAGCTTTTATTCTCAGAGAATTTCTACCATATACCTATTTAATTTAATAATTGATTATTATGTATTAATCTTATTTTCATATCATTACTTTATAGTAGCAACGAGACCCGAGTTCTACATGTCTTTCCCTTAGTTCTTTATGGTGTGAATGACAAATAAAGCTATTTATCCATAATAAGCATCCATCCATTTCATTCTGTTTATCATGGGTAGGGTCATGAGTGTTTTTGTCATACATTCTGGGTCCAAATGCAAAGCATATGTAAACCCAGCTAATATGCCTGAGGAAAATCTAGAATATTTGTCCATGACCATCCCTCCCTCAAAGAGGAAGGTAATTGTAATGGACTGGAAGTCAACTTAGTTTAGACCCCGCTGAGGACTGTCCTCGCTCACCAACTCTGACAGATATTAGGGCCTCATCTCTCTCTGTATCCTGCAAAAATAAATAAATAAATAAATAAACATGTATGTACTATGTGATAAAACTGGGAGTATCTGGACAGTTACATAGAACTTTAGCACATGCAAAGCAATAAAATAAAATAACGGATACTACAATTAAGTGACAATTCTCCCTCGTCTCTGATTAGGTTTTTATCAATATCAGAAAAATTGTATGAGAGATACAGAACTTTAAAACACATAACCCCAAATTTATAAAAAGTACTTGTCTACCAAATTTTTTTTTTTTGAGTGTCCCTGTCATTTCTAACGAAATTTACATACAGCCATGATGACTTAATGTATCGCTCTCCAATTTCTTTTGAACTACTCAATGTATGATAAAACATCAGGTTTTAAATGTTTGTTGTGCATATAAAAGACTCAGCCTCGGAATGAATTTCCCTCTGGCTTCTTCTTTGGCCCTGGTACAGAAGATCCCCCCCCAAAATAAAAATTCCATCCAGTACGCAAATGATTGGGCTGTTGTTCTTCCTCCCTTATTTTGCATAGGACATGGTGTGCACGGACGCCTGTCTCTGTTCAGTCATATACACATTCACGCGTCTTGATGCATAATTCTGCCCAAGAAGAATGAAGGTCACTTGTTACTGTGGTACGAGGTTGACAGTTCCTCAGTTACTGTGTCCAGTGTCCGTACAGTCGAGATGTCCAGGAGATGCGTCCATTAAGCGGTGGTATTTAGGTCATGCCCGCCAAGGCTGCTATGTCAGGCTGCTGCAGGTTCCTGTCCCTCCTGTTGTTCCTACTCTTTCAGCCTTTATCAGCGTCCGACTTTCTATTCATCCAGCTCCCATTCCGTTGCAATGCAGGTTGCTGCAGGGGAGAAGAAATCCACCGTGCCGGCGAGAGAAACGCTGTGTGCCGGTGTGCGGTCCCTTAACTCAAGGTCATGTTTAAAAACGGCTTCCCGTCACCGGGGATTTCAGCGAACCTTCAGCGGCTGAAAGCTATACTGCGCTGCGCTGCCGCAATTGCTGAGCCCTAAGCCGGCCGGCCGGCATTTCAGCGAAACAGCGGGGAGGACTGGAGGCTGTTTGACAGGTACCAGCGTCAAGTTACACGAGCAATACAACTGCTGGTCCGGTTGCGGATTTCAAAATAAAACCCAGAGATTGTGACATAACATGCTTTAGAGGTCATGTTGCAAGTTTGCACAGCGCAGGAAGACTGAATAGACCCCTTTCCCTGGGCCTGTGTCAAATTCAAAATGACATTACTGGCATGTCCAAGCTCAAGGCATTGTTAAAACATAAAGTAAGTATAAAGATTTAGAAGGCCAATGTAAAAGAATGATTCAGAGTAACATATGAATGTATATTTACATATTAAACACACATATACGTGATAGTGATACACTCATATATAATGGCAATAGTGAGAACCCCTAGTTGTTTTAGCATTACATTTGGGAGACCAAATGCAATCAAATGGCATCCATGGTATCCTGAAATGACCTCTGGAAGGTTATCTATAATATCCAAATTACATTTGTTCGTTCTTTTAATCTCCTTGTATTTTGAATTATCACATTAAAACTACAAGCAGATCTTGGAATTTTCCGCAAACTAAGTGGGGGGGTTCAAAAAGCCCAGAAACCTTTTATTTTGAAGATAGACTGCCTTCATATCCGGTCTTGTTCTCGCTCACCGGGCATCTCGATTCAGATAACTAAGTGCACAACTGATTCAAACCTTGAAACATTTTATCGTCCATCATATTTGTGTGTTTGGTTGTTGTCCTTGGCAGGAGGCGGGAGACGCAGAGACAGGCCCGATGAAAACGGAGGAACGAAGCGGGCCGTTCCGTGCCGTGCTAACGGAGTTTCCGTTATCTGCTTTAAATGCACAGTTTGTCACCTCTGAGTAATCCTGTGAAGGAAGCACTCTGCCACCCTCCACGATGAGCCGGTGCATTTCTCAAGCTTTTACGAAGTGCCTTCCCTTTCCTGCTGTTTCTGAACCGGATGACTGTGTTTCAAGTTAATGGCTCTTTATCTTAGAAGTTATCTCTGTATTATATATATATATTATTATGCAGTATGTGTTCAACAAATACATCAAAATATACATTTCGCTTAGCTCCTAATCTTATATCAATCTACCTATCAAACTAGACACTTCGTTTTATTGATAATGTCTGTAACGAAATGTGTTGCCGCCCCAACAATCTAAAAGGGCTGGAACAGAAATTGAGGTTAAGGTAACTTATTTTCTTAAGGCTGTGTTTTACAACATTAGATAATAACGAAACTGCTGCCCACCGACTAAAAGCTCTTCTCCTCCGTGTCCCCCTTCTCCCTCTAGCACTGACCGCAGTGGCCAGATGTCAGGAAGTCTTTGAAGCAGCAATCTTTGCAGGATGGGGTGGAGCTGGGTGGGATGGCCATTTTCCAAATCTCCCTGAGGAATAAGAAGCAGGCCACACTTTACAGAAGAGTGGGACAGAGTAACAACATGCCCTTTTAATCAGTGTTGACGGACAGTAATGATTTAATGGATGAAGAGACAGTTCCTATGACACAATGGAAGTTAATGGTTGGATAGATTTACATTACTGACCCACAGAAAGACTTAGATTTGACATTTGACACACTTGAAGTGAAACATTATATTATGTATAGGACTGTTAGGATGCTTCATAGAGGATAAAACTGTACGGTGTTGGTCAGTGGGAACATTTCTCCAAACAGCAAATTCCTTTTATCTGTGACTTTTATTAAATGCGCTCTTTAAGAACCTGTGGGTCCCTGTTTGGACCCTCTTCTGTTTCCGAGGACTGTTCTGAACCAGGTTTGTCTTGACTTTCTAAAATGAGCGTGAAAATTTATTGCAGCTTGCTACATGTGTTAATGAGACAAAAAGACTTGTCAGATTCCTCACAAATATGCTGCAAGTCAGTCACTTGACTGGTCATGTTTTACAGTAAAGTACTTTCTTTAAATATTCATGTCCTCCAGCAATGAAAAGAGTGAAACCTCCTGCTTTCACTTTTTATATACTGACAGTGGAACGTTTTCTGCCTCAGAAGCTTCCTAACATACTGACAGCAGGGTTGTCAAGGGTTTACTGTTACTTTTGCAATTCTATTGTAAACTACAGTATTTTGCAGTTGAGTAGACTACTGGCAGCAGAGTGGCCAGAGCTTATAGTTTAAAAGTCAAAGTTCACTTACTCCTTAGCTATGCTGCTATAGGCCTAGACTGGGGGAAGCACTCAGCACTTGTCTCTCTCTCCCTTGCATGCACCGACATACTACTAACCATGTTTTCCCGAAGTTCCTGTTTCTCCGAGTTCTAACCATGTGTAACCATGTACTAACCATGTTTTCCTCAAGTCTCTGTCTCTCCCAGTTCCTCTCCTCTCTCTCCCTGTCCTCATCCTACAGGTGGTGAATCATCTCCACTCCATGTTCCTGCAATGCCTGCTGCTCCCATATTTCTGTGAACCTAATACAGTATCACGTTCCTACTTGCACCCATGTTGAATATCCCCTCCTCCTGCTCTACCCAACTTTGCCCCCCTTGAGCCTGGTTCTTCCTCTTAAAGGAAGTTTTTCCTTGCCACTGTCGCCAAGTGCTTGCTCTTGTGGGGATCTGTTGGGTCTCTTTAAATAATTTTATAAAGAGTGCATCTAGACCTGCTCTATATGTAAAGTGTCTTGATGTGACGTTGTTATGATTAGGTGCTATATAAATAAATCTGATTAAATTGATTTGATTTATATTACAGTTTTCAATGTTTATTCTCTTTTGTACCAGTATGCACTAAAACAGCAGCAAAGCAGCAGCCAGTGCAAAATGTATCCTATGTTTTCAGCTACTTGATAAAGTGGTCAAGAAGTCAGGGTTTAAGATGCATGTGATGAAACTTGAAACAAACATTGTAGTGTTTCCCAAAAAAACAAAACAAAAAAAAACCTAATACATCCTTTCCAGTGAGGTAGATAGGGGGAGAGCTTGTTCGTACACGTGTTCTGCGCGAGACAATAAACCAATGTCCAATACCCTGTGTATCGGTGAGTGCACTGACCCGTTTATTTTCACCTTTACACAGGTAAAACAGCAGTCAGTTCCAATGTCATCACAGCTAGTTTAACAGGTAAGTTTCATTCATCATTTCCATACAAACGCTGCAACACTGACCTATTCCCTCGTTGTCGCTGTCAAAAAACTGTTCGCTCCCCTCCTCTCACACACCCGCTGCTCTCCTGTGACTTACCTTTATGCCCTTCTAATTACAATACCCTACCTGGTGGTCAAACGTAAAACCCACATTTTGGCTCCAACAAACATGAAATCTGAATAAAAACTTTGTGACGTGTCTTCGTCTGTAATAGCAAGACCTTCTATGCTATACTAGAATACAAAGAACTTGGAAGGTTCATCTGATATGCTATTAGCAGTCCATACAGAGAATACATATATACCTGAGCAGTCTTAGACAAGGAGACAAGTGTAGGGTGGGATTCGTCTCAACATCAGGCATTATGTGGCCTCCATGGAACCATTAAGCTCTGCTTTGCTAACCCTCCTACAAATGTTTCAAAAGACTGATGGTCTGTTCAGAAGTGGCCCTTACTTAAAAAACCGTAATAAAACGAAATATAGTTACTGCTTGAGATACTTCTCAATCACAAATGGACAAATAAGTGATCACTCACTTTGTTTACAGTTGGCTACTGTAAGATAATGATACACATATTTAGGGTGGTTGATATGTAAATTCCCATGAACTTGTTTAACAAGAACATGATGTGCATATACTTCATTTATCTATACTGCAAAGAGATGTTCGCAAATTTGACCTGGGCAGGTTTTCAAGCCACTGTACCTGTGACAACTTCAGAAATTTTTGTAGAAGTGAAGCTTAATTACTGATCAAGGCTGAAAAGTGTAATGTTTGTTTGTATGATAGATAAATTTCAATGTACCAGGTGATACACATCAATATACATCTTATTTTGTGACATTTAACATTATCTTATTTTAGAAGGTTTTAACAGGAAACTATAAAGTATAAATCTAGTACAGATTAAAGTAAGATATTGGGCAGCTATGGCGGCAATCAGTCTGTTTTCTAGATTGTTATGGTACTTCAAGAATAAAAGAGGGGAAACTTATTTGTTTATCTCAGAGAAGAAGCTCTGCCGTTACATTGGCGATTCACATGCTAGATATCCATCCATCCATCTTCTACCGTTTTTCCGTCTCCGGGTCGCGGGGGTGCCGGAGCCAATCCCAGCCAACGTTCCGGGCGAGAGGCGGTGTACACCCTGGACAGGTCGCCAGTCCATCACAGGGCCAACACACAAAGACAAACAGAATGTCAAACATGCATGTCTTTGGACGGGGGCAGGAAACCGAACCCGCGACCTTCTTATTGTGGTGCGACAGCGCTAACCACTACGCCGCCGTCCTGCCCCATGCTAGATATGTTAAATATAAAATTAAACGTAAACATAGTACAATATAACGATTAGGTAATTTAAAGCATGTCAGTAATTTAGCTAAGACTTACCGTCGTTTGAAAAATGTAAACGTTTTGTTTTTTGTCGAGAAAAACTAGGGTTATTTTGTTTACTCTCGCTTAGCTAAAGGGCCAGTTTTTCGGTCCAATATAGTTCAGAGCGCGGGGGCGTGCGTGCGTGCCCTGCGCGCGCCCGCGCGCGGGGGAGGCTTCAAGGGCACTTTTGTATCCTAGTTGTGACGTCTTTCTGACGTCATATCGACATCACTTTATTCTTTGTATATAGAGAGAGTTGACAGATCGAAACAGACCTTCACGGAGAACAGCGCAGAGAAAATAACAGAAGATACCAGCCATGATCGCCAGAAAATCAACTTCGACTGACAATTCTGTAAGTATACTCAACTTTCTGATGAAGAACACAAATTATATTTTTTTATATACAATTTAGATTTTTATAAATGATGGTAGATCAGCTGTCAGCTCATTTGCAAACAGCTGATCTATTTATTTATTTGTCCAACCACAAGCTTTTAAGATACATGAAGTTGTATCTACTTGGTAGAAAGTATAACATTTAGTTAATTGTTTTATCATGTATACTTTTAAGATGTCGCCAGAAGACGGAGAATGGATATGCAGCGATTTAGAGCTTCCTCTGTTCGCATCAGATGTATTTGTGCCAATTTTCACCATACATCTGTGTAATATGACAGCAGAGTAAGTAACGCATTGAAATTCAACATCAGAACTCACCGTAATATGCAGTATACATTTATAATATACCTTAGTTTAAGATTTAGTTTTGCTCAACCATTCCTAATCTATTTTTCTCAGGAACTGGATCATTTTGGCAGAAGGGAACATTACTTCACACGCCATCGACCTGCTAACCAACATGGTTCATGCGGTTATAGATATGATGAACTTTTCAATCCTGGAAGCTGTAACACCTCAGGTTCTTGCCTGGGAGCAGAACAATGACATCAGTAGCACAGAAAAAAAAAGGTAAATCAACAGACTTTCTTCTTAAATAACTAATCTATGTAGTATTGTTGGAATCGGAATGATCAGTTACCTGCCTGAATTATCAAATCAAACCAGACTTATTGATGTAGTGCCAAATCATATCTGAGTATTTTCCATTTGATACTTGTGTCAGTCATTAGCTGCCAGGGTTGATTTATGTGTTAGAATGGAAAACCACTGCCAAAAGATCAGTTGACTCAGGTTTCTCTTTTTAATCAACAGGAATTATCATCATGTGACCGAGGAAGACATCAAAGCCACCCTTGGAGATTCAATTCAGAGCAGCTTTGCTGAAGTACTACAAACTGAACATGCGCTATTCCACACAGACAAACTGTCTGAGTTGCTTGCAGAAGAGGTGACTAGGATGGTTAACCACCAACTGCATGTAAGGAGAGGGAAAAAGCAGCTTTCAGCACAGATAGAAACATCCGAGTCTTTCAGTCTAGATCTTGTTTACCATATCGCACATATCCTGAAAGACGCAGTAAAATGTAACAAGTTATCTGAGGACGATAATCTGGACAGTGGCTGCTCCGAAGAGAATGACATCATTTGTACATCAGTCAGCTGTACAACAGAAAAGACCTTGCAACTGCCTATGTCATCTGACAACCCAGGAAGTAATTTCTTAGGTTGCAGCAACAAAATGGTGGTTAAAGCCGATGACAATGACATCAGTGAATGCCCCTCATCAGACATGGAATCCATAGACCATTCAGTGGCAGAGGACAACTTTTTACTCATTCTGGTTCTTGGGAAACTACTAGAGCACATTGCTGAATCTACCAGGACATCAGCATATGAGGTTGACTTTAGTCAGATGGTGACACGTCTCACAAAGAGGATTAGAAATTTAAGAAATTTAAGTTTGTCACTCCCAGAAAAATGTCAGAAAATTCACATCCCCATTTATAAGAAGCTTTGCCAGGAGTTTGGATCTGCAAAGCTGGTGCAGGCTGCCATGGTGTCCTCTGATGGGACTTTTGAAGACGCACTGGTGAAAATTTTAAATTCCCCGCCACAGAAATCAACAGGAAGAGCGACCAGCTGGGTGACTAAAGTCAAGAGGTTTGGCATGAGGACCACAAAGGTTTCTGCATCCTTAGAGATGAGTGGTGAGAGCTGTGACGCTGCAGTGTCACCCCCAGTTTTGAGGAAACAGAAGTCACCCAGCGTTGGCATATTTTCCGCCATTGGCAGGTTTTTCAGGAAGACTTTCTCCAGCTGCATTAACGATGGATCAGACAACCCCTAGGAACAAAAGAGTATCGTATCCAATTATTTTGCCAAATTTTCCTTCGTATTTATCTTGAAAAGTAAAATACATCACATAGTTTATCAAGATAAATGCAAACTCTTAAAAGGGATGTGTTTCTATACTACAAAAGTTTGTTGTCCATTAGTCCTGAATCAAACTTATTTGACAAACTCTACCTCGACTTTGTCAAATAAGTTTCCTAAAATTACTTTTGCAGTGATATAGCCAAAGGAACACATTCTTTTTTTAAAAAATAAGGGCAGCATGAAGGCTCTTTGGGGCCTCACAGGAGTAGGGCTGAGCATTTTCTGTGTTCTCCCTTTTCTGTGGAGAGTTAGCATGTTCTCCCCATGCTGACGTTGGGTTTTCTCCGGGTGCTCCGGTTTCCTCCCACTTTCCAAAAACATGCAGATCAATTGTAAACCACTAAATTGCCCCCAAGTATATAAATTTGACCCCTATCTAATCATTTAATCAGTCTGGATGGCATTACTTTGGCTTCCAACTCCACTGTAAGAAACCTTGGAGTAACCTTTGACCAGGACATGTCCTTTGTCCCTCACATAAAGCAAGTCAGTAGGGCAGCTTTCTTCCACCTGAGAAACATTAGGAAAATCAGAAACATCCTCTCTCAAGAGGATGCAGAAAAACTAGTCCACGCACTCGTAACTTCTAGGCTGGACTACTGTAACTCATTATTATCTGGATGTCCAAACAAATCTCTAAAGGCCTTCAGTTGATTCAGAATGCTGCTGCACGAATATTAACAGGAAGTAGAAAAAGGGATCACATCTCTCCTGTGTTAGCTGCTCTTCATTGGCTGCCGGTAAAATTCAGAATAGAATTTAAAATCCTTCTGTTAACATATAAAGCTCTTACTGGCCAAGCTCCATCATACCTCAGAGAGCTCATAGTTCCTTACTGTCCTAGTAGGCCACTCCGCTCTCTAGATGGAGGTTTACTTGTGGTTCCTAGAGTCTCCAAGAGTAAATCGGGAGGCAGATCTTTCAGTTATACAGCATCATTCTTATGAACTTCATGCAGCATCATGTTCCTGCCTACACCTGTTTGAATATCCCCTCCTCCTGCTCTCTTTCTCTCCCTACTCTACCCAACTTTGCCCCCCCCTCCCCCCGTGCCTCTCTCTCTCTCTCTCCCTCTCTCAACCCAACCGGTCGAGGCAGATGGCCGCCCCCCCCGAGCCTGGTTCTGCCCGAGGTTTCTGCCTCTTAAAGGAAGTTTTTCCTTGCCACTGTCGCCGAGTGCTTGCTCATGGGGGGATCTGTTGGGTCTCTTTAAATCATTTTACAAAGAGTGTGGTCTAGACCTGCTCTATATGTAAAGTGCCTTGATGTAACTTTGTTATGATTTGGCGCTATACAATTAAATCTGATTTGATTTGAATATCACAGGCCCTACTTTTAACAATTCAATCCACACTGACTTTGAGATGTTCAAGGAGTATTTGAGTGGGTGCAGCTTTTATTCTCAGAGAATTTCTACCATATACCTATTTAATTTAATAATTGATTATTATGTATTAATCTTATTTTCATATCATTACTTTATAGTAGCAACGAGACCCGAGTTCTACATGTCTTTCCCTTAGTTCTTTATGGTGTGAATGACAAATAAAGCTATTTATCCATAATAAGCATCCATCCATTTCATTCTGTTTATCATGGGTAGGGTCATGAGTGTTTTTGTCATACATTCTGGGTCCAAATGCAAAGCATATGTAAACCCAGCTAATATGCCTGAGGAAAATCTAGAATATTTGTCCATGACCATCCCTCCCTCAAAGAGGAAGGTAATTGTAATGGACTGGAAGTCAACTTAGTTTAGACCCCGCTGAGGACTGTCCTCGCTCACCAACTCTGACAGACATTAGGGCCTCATCTCTCTCTGTATCCTGCAAAATAAATAAATAAATAAACAAACATGTATGTACTATGTGATAAAACTGGGAGTATCTGGACAGTTACATAGAACTTTAGCACATGCAAAGCAATAAAATAAAATAAAATAACGGATACTACAATTAAGTGACAACTCTCCCTCGTCTCTGATTAGGTTTTTATCAATATTAGAACAATTGTATGAGAGATATAGAACTTTAAAACACATAACCCCAAATTTATAAAAAGTCCTTGTCTACCAAATATTTTTTTTTTGAGTGTCCCCATCATTTCTAACGAAATTTACATACAGCCATGATGACTTAATGTATCGCTCTCCAATTTCTTTTGAACTACTCAATGTATGATAAAACATCAGGTTTTAAATGTTTGTTGTGTTTTATACCATATTTGCAAAAATCACTGCAAATTAATGTACTAAAGCTGTAATAGTAATATGATGCAATTCAATGACAAACATAGTGGAGGAGTAAGTTGTATGACAAGAAGAAGCTCAAGTAAAGTACTCTAAGAAATTAAAATAAAAAGTATGGAAAATATACATTTTAAATAAAACTAAATTAGATGTACTTTTAAGTTATTAAGCCCAAGCCTAAAGTTAGACTGGGTCGTTAGTGAGATTAATAACTCAAATTTGCTTTGATAGCTCAAGCTCAGTAAGGCTGGTCTGTGCTACATGCTAAACAAGGTTGTTAGGATGGCTCGACAACAACATATGGAGCTTTGCCATAATGTTCCGTCATACCGAACACCCTGTATTGAACACGTCTCCACTATTTAAATTGTGTGTCTAT
Organism: Remorina albescens; assembly: GCA_034769265.1. Classification (NCBI taxonomy): domain Eukaryota; kingdom Metazoa; phylum Chordata; class Actinopteri; order Carangiformes; family Echeneidae; genus Remorina; species Remorina albescens. The sequence goes on along the minus strand of CM068495.1, from coordinate 3,150,496 downwards.
TCCTGCTGTGGCCATTTTTCTGTTAAGAAGAGTGGGATGGAGGGAATTCAGTTATAACTACAACCATAGTTCTGGTCGAGTGGTTAGTATTCCTTCTGAAATTAGACTTAAAAGAAGCCAATATAATGCTGAACTATCAGGAGGTTATACCCATATCAGCCGTGATATATTTAGAGGAATAGATATAGGTATAGTTCTCTTTCTGAGAACAGTTCAATCAAACACTCCTGCTTAAGTATCCCACAGATGTGGGATAAGGATGTGATTAAGAAACAACCGACCGTTCTAAAAGTATTCACATAGTACAAAGGAAAAAACAACTTGAAATATGTCAGTCAGCACACACACTTGGGGGAAATCATCAAACACTAGTTCACAGACAGACTGTTGAAGCAAGACAAACTCTGGCTTCCTTTTTACACCATCTAATAGCAGACAATATAAGACATACTTTTACCTCGCTCAAAAACACGCACACACACACACACACACACACACACACACGCAGACAGTTACAATGAGACTGGACCAAAACACTAAAGATTTGGGCTGTGAAACCAAAATATGATAGAAACTTTGAGGTGCAGTGAGTTATTTCGAATTGACTCTGCACTTCAGTTCACATGCGTTGTACTTACTGAGAGCTCACCAGTCAGCTCCAGTACACCCAATCTCTGCTCAAATCTTACTTACTTGCTTCAGTACAATTTAAAATCAGCTGACATTTGATCTAAAAAGACTAAAGCAGTATAGGTACATCCATAATGCATATGTTAACATGCTCACAATGAACATTTAACAAGCATCATGTATTAAATTCAATGGCCTCATTTAAATGTAACACTATGTGGTAAATGTTGGCATGCTAAACTAAGTGCTTGATAATATACACTGCTCAAAAAAATAAAGGAACACCAAAATAACACATCCTAGATCTGAATGAATGAAATATTCTTATTAAATACTTTGTTCTTTACATAGTTGAATGTGTTGACAACAAATCACACAAAAATTATCAATGGAAATCAAATTTATTAACCCATGGAGGTCTGGATTTGGAGTCACACTCAAAATTAAATTGGAAAAACACACTACAGGCTGATCCAACTTTGATGTAATGTCCTTAGAACAAGTCAAAATGAGGCTCAGTAGTGTGTGTGGCCTCCGCGTGCCCGTATGACCTCCCTACAACACCTGGGCATGCCCCTGATGAGGTGGCGGATGGTCTCCTGAGGGATCTCCTCCCAGACCTGGACTAGAACATCCGCCAACTCCTGGACAGTCTGTGGTGCAACGTGGCGTTGGTGGATGGAGCGAGACATGATGTCCCAGATGTGCTCAATTGGATTCAGGTCTGGGGAACGGGCGGGCCAGTCCATAGCATCAATGCCTTCGTCTTGCATGAACTGCTGACACACTCCAGCCACATGAGGTCTAGCATTGTCTTGCATTAGGAGGAACCCAGGGCCAACCGCACCAGCATATGGTCTCACAATGGGTCTGAGGATCTCATCTCGGTACCTAATGGCAGTCAGGCTACTTCTGGCGAGCACATGGAGGGCTGTGCGGCCCCCCAAAGAAATGCCACCCCACACCATTACTGACCCACTGCCAAACCGGTCATGCTGGAGGATGTTGCAGGCAGCAGAACGTTCTCCACGGCGTCTCCAGACTCTGTCACGTCTGTCACATGTGCTCAGTGTGAACCTGCTTTCATCTGTGAAGAGCACAGGGCGCCAGTGGCGAATTTGCCAATCTTGGTGTTCTTTGGCAAATGCCAAACGTCCTGCATGGTGTTGGGCTGTAAGCACAACCCCCACCTGTGGACGTCGGGCCCTCATACCACCCTCATGGAGTCTGTTTCTGACCGTTTGAGCAGACACATGCACATTTGTGGCCTGCTGGAGGTCATTTTGCAGGGCTCTGGCAGTGCTGCTCCTGTTCCTCCTTGCACAAAGGCGGAGGTAGCGGTCCTGCTGCTGGGTTGTTGCCCTCCTACGGCCTCCTCCACGTCTCCTGATGTACTGGCCTGTCTCCTGGTAGCACCTCCATGCTCTGGACACTACGCTGACAGACACAGCAAACCTTCTTGCCACAGCTCACATTGATGTGCCATCCTGGATGAGCTGCACTACCTGAGCCACTTGTGTGGGTTGTAGACTCCGTCTCATGCTACCACTAGAGTGAAAGCACCGCCAGCATTCAAAAGTGACTAAAACATCAGCCAGAAAGCTTAGGAACTGAGAAGTGGTCTGTGGTCACCACCTGCAGAACCACTCCTTTATCGGGGGTGTCCTGCTAATTGCCTATAATTTCCACCTGTTGTCTATTCTATTTGCACAACAGCATGTGAGACTGATTGTCAGTCAGTGTTGCTTCCTAAGTGGACAGTTTGATTTCACAGAAGTGTGACTGACTTGGAGTTACATTGTGTTGTTTAAGTGTTCCCTTTATTTTTTTGAGCAGTGTATTAAAACTTGTTTTGGCATGGGACCATTTCCCATTTTTCTGAATACACCACGTTCTGCAAAAGCTAAAACTGAAAGCAAAGGTTAAAACAGGAAGGACTGACAAAAAAAACTTTATTTATTTTTCTATGATTTGGGTATAAATTTAGTGATGAAATATATTTTATTTGTTAGGTTAGTTTCATCACTAACGTTATGTAAAATTTAGCAAAAATCATGACTGATATTGATATTATCAAATAAAATCTAAAAATTTGAGATTTTACTTAAAAGTCAAGTGAGAAGTTGAGCTATTTTCATGTCCAGACACTCCCTAACTTATGAACGACTTACGTTCCGGACGGCTGTTTGTATCCTGAATTGTTCCTAAGTAGTTTGTTCATAACAGAGCACGTCTTAGCGCTAACGCAAGTACAAAGAACTGTGATGCTAGGGTGGCGTAGGCTACTGTGCTGCACGCCGAGGGTAGCAGTGAAATATGTATTAGGCAGAAGAGGTGCGCAGAACTAAATTTGAGCTCACATTCGGCAAGGGGAGTGATCCGAAAACAGATTTAACATGTCTTTTTGTCTGTTCGTATCTCTGAATGTTTGTGAGTAGTGACTGTAGACTTCAACACAATCTGACTTCTTTTTAAAACTTAGATTATATAAAGAAAGAATGCAAGCTTAGGGGCTTCTGGATTGGCTTCACTTTATGGACCCAGAATCTACAATCACTGTTAAGATAGTACCACAGTTCTGTCTTAGTTCTCCTGCTTCCTCCCACTGTCCAATGTGACTAAATTGTCTTGTAGGCCTGACAGTGAGCATGAATGATTGTGTCTTCCCTTGTGACAGACTGGTGACCTGTCCAGGGTGTACCACGCACTCATAACGGGTTAGGGTAGGATTAGGGTTAAGGTTAGAAGTATTTCCTTTTTTGTTTGTCATTTCCTGTGTGTGCACTTGTGCTATGGACTGTGATTTTCTAAATGTGACAGTTTACTCCTGTCACTCTGTATCGATTCCTTTCTGTGTGTCGACTTCATTTACAGTAATATTGGTGTAAGCAATCATTTGTAATTCAATACACTAAATGAGAATTTAAATAGCAATAGTAAAGAGGGAAGTTGGTTCTGTGCTGGTATGTGCTTCTACCTGCCGCATAGTTAAGCAGGAGGTTTGCCAACCGGGCCTCCTGGTTCATGTAACAGAGCTGTTTGGCATATGTTGTGCCTAGGATTGTGTATATTATTGCCTCTTACCATGTCTCAATCTGGAAGGGATGTTCTCTACTGTGGATTGATTTAAAAGAAATTACTGAAGGAAGGAGTGTAACAATGGCTGAATTGTAAGGCTTTTATTAGCTAATAAAGGAGAAATCAAAACATGTGCTCATTATATAAAGGGGCAGGTCAAAGCATAAATTAAATGAAACAGGTGAGCTCGGATATGTAAATGGCATAACATGATATGACAATGATGATTAAGCAGTCGATGGCTAACTTGAGAACTTGGGCGAATGAACGGAAGGTTGTTTGTCAAATACAGGGCGGATTTATCTGAGGAAGGAGAGCTTTTAAAGCTAAAATTTTGGTCAGTATTATCTAATTCTCCTCGTCGTGGCCTTCCAAGTAAGACTGGTTCTGGCTGAAGTGGCTGTCGGCCTGTCTCGTCCCTGTTCACCAGCACTGTTGTCCTTCGGGCAATTGGCTTGGTTATTAAGTTAATGTCCGAATTATTCTTCTCTTTCCTGATGAAAACAGACTGGAGCACGAGCAGCCCTGGTTACCATGACAACTCGAGACGCTGGAGACTGAATGCGGTGCAGCCAAACTTGTCCCGGCCGTAAGCAGCCTTGGCTTCAAGTCTGAGCTTAGCCCTTGTAGTTTAGCAGCTAAGTTCTGACTACTGAGTTTCTTTTTTTGTTGTTGTTGCTCCATCAAGTCTCCTGGGGAAGCTCTGGAGAGGAGACCAGAACTCCTCCAATTCACGGCTCTCATAAAATTTCATATTGACGATTTTTATTTGGGGGCCGACCCACGGGCGTGGTCTGGTTGTCGGCGCGAATTTGGTCCAATCAAATTTCTCCCTCTAGTTTCACGGCATAACGAGGGCGGTTTTTGGATTTAAAGCTACGGCAATTTACAACCGCCTTCTGATAGTGTTCTCAGGTCAACCCGGGGGTAAATGTCACAGAATTGTACCTCTCTGAAGGGAGGCTTGGCAAGTTTTGCTGATTTGTGGCGTGAACTGTAATTTATTATCTGGGAAAGCATGGTCTTTCGATGCCAGAGTCAGATAAGAGTCCAGGATGGCACTTAGCAGAGACCTGTGAAATCTCTGGTTAGAGCAATAGTCTCTTTGAAAGTTTGAGGGGTGTGGGAGATTGAACTCCCCCCCGGACCTCACATACAAGTGCTCATGCTCACAATCTGCTGGGGAACACGTGTTTTTCTAGTAAAAGACTGCTTTGCACTGGGAACTGTGGGGACACACAGAGGCAAGCATTTAAAGGCAGGGGTTGGAGGTTGCGAGGGGCAGAGGCACAGAATGAACATCCAATAGCAAAGTAGGGAGTTAGGAGGGAACAAGGCGGATAAAGGAATTGAAATAACAGATATTGGAGAGGAGATGGATATGAAAACACTCCGTGGAGATGTAAAACTCACGTAGTGAAGTTGGCATGCATCAACAGGAGGGAAACAATGTGTGGAAATAGCTGATTTCACAATAAACTGTAGTACACAGAGTTCCCCCAAAGCCAAAGTTTAAGTTCATGAATCTAATGATAATATGAACCAGTCTATCTCCTACATGCAACTGTTTGCAAAGAGAGCTGAACATGTGGCTACACTTCAACAGACTAATGACAGCTGACAACAGACAGATTTTTGAAGAACTTGAGCATACCACAGTTAACGTGTGTTAGACAGTGCTAACCCATGACACAAGGACCAAAATGCTGACAGTATCAAACTGGCTGAAAGTTTGTACTTTGCATGTTGTAGAACTGAAGGTGCTGATTTGTGCATTATCCAGAACACACAGCTCATATTTTAACCTAGTCCAGCTAGTTTAACCATCAAGGGACATTCTCCTTAGGCACTAAAAAAGATGTATAAAATCTTATTTTGTTGTGAGGAGTAATTTTTTGTCCGCTGCATTTGAAGGAGCTTTTAAAATGGGACAATCTAGTTGCCCCAACTGTGAAGCATTCGCTCTTCAAATGCAGCCGCTAAAGGCTGCGGCCTCTCAATTAAGACACAGCTAGTATGTCTGCTGTAATCTTTTAAGATGATTAGCAGCTGTGGTGAACACACTGTGCATCCAGCAGCTCAGTCCAATGTGATGGTCTGCATCCTTTGGAAGAAATGGCACCTCCTAAGGCCGGATGAATCGTTAAATGGGACACCTTCCAAGGATTTCCTGTTTGTGAAATATTACCCTTACGTCATGATTTCTGTGGTCCAGACAGGCACTCATTGCTACTGCTGCTTACCAAGAGAAGTTATCGACCAGAGCTGTTGTTTGTTTGTTTTTCTTTCTTTTCTTTTTTTTTTTATTACTTTATGGTCAATTTGTCTCCTTCTCAGACAAGACAGTGAAGAGGTAAAGCAGTTATTTTAACCCACTGTAATGTTATGTTGCCAGATCATAAAAGGGAAGCCTGGACACCAAGAAATATAAGTGGGTTCTTTATTAACTGACTGTCCTCAGATGAGCACTATCCTCACTGTTTATCCAGTTAATAATACATACTCACACACGTGAGAAACACACACCTCCGCCATCATTCGCGCCAGGGGGGCTAGAGTTCAAGGGTGTATCATGTCTCCTGTGACCTACTTGCTCTCGCAAGATTTGCTACCTTGCTAGTGTTAACGTGACATTAAATTCTCCACTAAAGCACAGCAGGTACTGAAAACATAGGCACCTCTATTCACCTGAAAACAGTTATCATTAACTAGCTAACAGTTCGGGGATTTCAGCATAGCCTACCTGTAGAAGCCGATCTACAATACCTGATATGCAATGACTAGTCAGTCCATGTCAGTGTGCTCTGTCACCCTCTACAGACCCTACACCTACAGAGGAGAGGATAAGCGCCTGGCCTAGAGAAGACCAGGTCTAGTTGATTGGGGGCAAAATTGTAGGTTTTTGTCACTCAGCTACCTTAAATTCATTAAATGCCTTTATTTTATGTTTGTTAGCCTGGAAGCCGGAATAAAACCTCTTTGAGTTGAACTTGGAACCTTTTTTAGACATTCCTCATTCCCCTTTTTTTTATAATTTTTGCTGCTCAAAGCCAGTCAGTGTAAAAAGGTACTCTCAAGTCACCCAAAAGGAAAAAACATCATTATACTACCATTAACTGACATTAAATTTAGGCATATTAACAATAGATTTGCATGTATGGTTAATGGCCACTTAACTTTATCAATGGATCTATAAGAAAGTAACTCTGACCCTAATTTAATATGAAAATATTTGGATAGACTTGTAAGTGGATGGACACATTTGGCATTATTCATCTAAGCTCTAAAAATGTATTTATTAAATTATGTGGATATTGGTTAACCAAATGGCAGCATGGCGGCGTAGTGGTTAGTGCTGTCGCCCCACAATAAGAAGGTCGTAGGTTTGGTTCCCAGCCTGGGTCCTTTTTGGCGTGGGTTTCCTCCGGGTACTCCGGTTTCCTCCCACCAAAGTGGGTGGGAGGACATGCATGTCAAGGTTAACTGGTGACTCCAAATTTACCATAGGTCTGAATGCGAGTGTGAGTGGTTGTTCATCTCGGTGTGTCTTTGTGTGTTGGCCCTGTGATGGACTGGCGACCTGTCCAGGATGTACCCCGCCCCTTGCCCAGAACGTTGGCTGGGATTGGCTCCAGCACCCCCCGCGACCCGGAAACGGAAAAGCGGATGGAGGGATGGATGTTTAACCAAACATTTTTCCTCTCCTCCTCCTTTCCCTCTCCTTTCCCCCTCCTTTCTCAGTTCAGACCAGAGCACACTCCTGTGCTGCAGGATCAACCTGGCTATTCCTGTGCTGGAAAGGTTTTTTGGCCAGTGTGACATCAGGCTGTATTTCAGGCCGAGGAGAGTCCCTGGCATGGCGCTTGACCTTCTCCACCAGGAGCAGAAACATGATTGGGGTGCCACAATAGAGACCTCGGTGTTCCTCATTTGGCTGGCCAGTGGGGCATCATACATTAGCTGAATAGGGTGATCTCCATGGATCCACTGTTCACTGCATTGTCCACCGAGTCACTGAGGAGGTGGTGGTCAATCATCACAAGGTCATGTACCTCCCAAAATCCACAGAAGTCCTGGTGGCAGTAACTTATGGATTTGCAGGGCTGGCAGAAGATACCAGAACCGCTGTGCGCTGTTTATATCGCATTTACTAATTAGTATCGATACTATATGAGAGTAATTGATACTCAAATGAGCACCGTGGGAGTACTGATATATCTATAGCACGGAATCAATACGCCCATCACTAATACAGTGGTTCAAACGAGAATTTTATAACATCCAGGCTAAAGGGCCTTTCTGGCCAAGTATAAGGAAATTTCCTCACAGGAAAAGCACCATCAAATAAAATCCTTCACAGTCTCCACTTCCCCAAACACACAAAGTTCTCAGGAATTGCATTAACTCTTCTCCAGCATTGCAGCCTTCATCTCTATATTCTGAAAACTACTATGTCTTTTTAATTTGGTAGCCACACACACACACACAAAAGATTCATGGCATAGGTTATTATTATTTGCTTAAAATACTCAGATTTTTTAAAATGTGTTTATTCAAATGCCATAGAATTAGCCTAAATCTATTGAGTTTGAAAATAACTAGATTTAATCAGGTAAAAAGTATGCATGTGGTTTAAATATGGCCAGCTGTGGAAAAAGGAAGATTCAATTAGTCAAAATGTATGATTGGTTTACATACATTTCAGTAAATGAGGGCGTTTAGAAGAGGAAATGACATCAGCGCAAGAGTTGTCTCCACCTGTCTAGAGTGCCTTTAGAGACAGAGTGACACCACCGGAAGCTCAAAACGCTAGCCAATCACGTGGTCTATGTAGCCCCCAAAAGTTCCAGGAAGTGCTTGGTGGGCAATAGAAAACAACAGGAAAACTATGATAATCGGGAAATAATGATCAATAAATGTTTTGCTGTGCAATATTTTTTATAGTTGTGTTAATTGATTTGAACTATGTTAAGTTTACTAAACCTGTATGGTCATGTACAGCAATTTAAATCATAATATTTTCTCTTTCTTTTTTTACTTTTAACTTTCAGATTTGACTGAGGCAGACTAAGAGGTGACGAACAATGATTTGCCACTAACTACACAATAAGTCTGGACTCACAACATAATGATAACTGTTCTTACAGGAAATCCATGTCCAATAAATAAAATTTAGATTTCTATTTATAGCAAACAAATGGACATCTATCATTTTGTTAACTACTCTTACTTATCAATATCTACTTGTGTGAATTGTTATAAGTTTGTTACATTCACTAAACCTGTACAGTCGTTGACAGTAAAAAAATATAAATATTTTCAGTTTTATGTTGTTTTTTTTTTATTTTGACTGAGGCAGACTAATGATTTTCCAAGTAACTACACAAGTCTGGACTCACAATATAATGAGTTCTTACAGGAAATCCATGGCAAATAAATAAAATTTTGATTTCAATCCATGGCAAATATATGGATTTCCATCACTGTTAACTATCCCAAACTACTCTCTAAATATTATACATAATAAATCACACACATACACACACACACACTTTGTTTTTCCAAATGCACTTAACAAAATGAATTCCTTTACAACAGCATAGAACTCCATTAGATCAGCATGTCTAGCCATTTGTTTTCTCTGCTGTCCTTGAATACAATCTTCACCGTGGCATGCTGTGCTGCATGGGGATGCTCCAATCAATATGAGAAAGGCGCGCGCATGTATGGCTTCCCCAAAGACAGGGACAGGAGGAAAATATGGATAGCTAAAGTCAGCAGGAAAAATATGACCACCTTCATAGATTGTGAAAACAAAACAAAGCAAAAAAAAAAAAAACGTGAGGTAATCATATTCAAACAATGCATTGCACATTTTAAAAGACCAGACCATAGGGAAGTTTAATATTTTTTAATTAAAAACAGAGAAAATAACACAAAATTGTTTGTATCAAAAGGAGATGTATAAGGCTGAAGTTGCAGAATGTATAAAAAAAGGACAGGAAAATCAATATCAATATCTTCATATCATGTGCTTTGCCCATCATTCCGCAGCATCAATAATAAATTTAAATTAAATAAAAGTTTAACTACAATAGCTCTCCCTACATATTAACCTCGCTATCAACAGCGTTGGATGAAGTTTTATATTTAGAACAGAATTTTCATTTATCAGCCTGTGGTATCTGTTGCTATCATTATCCAGTGTGCTAGCCTTAACTTTTATCAGTTTATATTCTCTACATCTACTAATCAAAACAGTGACAATCTGTCAACAAACTTAATTACTCATGTCAATTTGATTTTGATACACAACTGATATGGAAATACGATTATTTAAACATTTTACCTTGAAAAAGTGTAGCTCCGACAATCTGCTCCATTGAAATACATTGAGCGGCGGTTAGCTTATGCTAACTTCTGGGAACTTTCGAGGGTCTCCGTACACCGCCATTGCTGTGAAAAAACTGAACCATTGCAGTGAACGGAGTTGTCGCCACCATAGACATATACGTAGACGCCGCATGGAGCTGGTTTGGCCGCTGCTGCGATACGTCAGCTGGATTTAGATACTTGGGTTCCATTACGTGGCTGATCAGGTCCCCCAGCTCTTGTCTCTTCTCCATAGCCAGAGCCAAAAACTCCCTTTCTCCGCTTCTTCAGAGAGGTCTTTCAGGGCTTTCCGAGCTTTTGATTCAGAGAAGCCGATGTCCTTCAGGAAGCACTTAGTTGAAAGCCCCACAAAGCCACGGCAGCCGACTTCCACTGGATAGGTTGTTGCTCTCCAGCCCCTCTGCTGACACTTGGCCACAAGCTCTGCATACCATAGCTTCTTTCTTTCACACGCTTCCTGAATTTCTCCTTCCCATGGGACTGTAAACTCAATGATCAGGAACTTTCTCTCAGTTACCGACCGCAGAACAATGTCTGGTCTAAGAGTGGTGGTTGTGATGTCTGTGGGAAACTTCAGCTGTGAGTCAAGGTCAGCTCTCATTGACCAATTGCTTCCTGGGGTCAAGACTGATGGTTTGCTCTGTGTAGGGTGATTCTGTGAGGAATGTCCTGCTGGTATGAATCTGACAAGAGGCTTCTGCTGATGTTGGGCTTGCCAATTTGCCATGACTCTCCTGCTCTCCATGAGTTCCGCCAGCTTCCTCAGCACCTGGTCGTGCCGCCACCTGAAACGACCCTGTGCCAAGGCAATCTTGCAGCCACTCAAGATGTGGTTGAGTGTGGCCTGGGCCATTCCACACAGGCCGCAGTTCTCTTCTGAGCCAAACCATCGGGCTAGATGGCTGGGCTCGGAAGGGTGTCATATGTGGCTCGGATTAGAAAGCTCAGCCTTGCCTGAGGTATCTTCCACAGGTCACTCCACCCCAATGTTCTTGGGAGAATGCCCTCCCACTTTGTCCACTGACCTTGCTGCGATTGGCTGATTGACTTGACCAAGAGCCTTTCTTCCTCCATTCTCACCACTTCAGTCACCACCATCCTCTTTCTTTCCTGTACAAAAGCTTTGGACCATAGCTTCTGAGGCTCTCCCCAGCCCAGCTCACATCTTCCTTGCTGGGTTTTCCCGACCAGCTCTCAGTGCTTCAGTCTTGCAATGGCGTTGTCCACACACTCTCCTGCCTTCCATGCTTTCCCTGTTCAGATCTTCACGCTAGCATTCCTGACCAGCTGATCACTTGACTGCCTCAGTTCAAGCGCCACTCTGGTCTTCTCCAGCCTGTAACCGAGCGAGATGTTCTTCAGAGGTAATTGCAGCGCGTTCTTCCCAAACAGAGCAGTGTCTGAAAGGGATCTCGGAAGTCCCAGCCACTTCCTGATGTAGTTGTTGGCTGTGGCGTCAAGCTTTGTAACTGTTGATGTTATCTCGCTCATCTTGAGTGGCCACATTGCGCGTTGGTAAAGTGTGAACTGAAAGCACCAGATCTTGTATTTGCCGGGAAGGTAGCTCTGGTCAATCCTCCTCAAGCCCTCTTTTAGTTGGTCCTTGACTGCTGTTGCCATGTGCCTGTCTTTGAGCTCTGCTCTATATTCTCTGCCCAGACTTCTGATTGACTGTTCGGCCAACACCGGGATTCTTCCTTCTGCCACTTGAAAAGAGACCGAGTCCACTCGGCTACCCTTGCGGATTGAGAGGCTGCGTGACTTCGCAGACTTTATTTTCATCCTGGCCCAGGACAGCAGTTCTTCTATTCTTCTGAGGAGTCGCGATGTGCATGCAGCTGTCTGCAATAGGCTGGTGACATCATCCATAAAACAACACAGAGGTGGTAAGCGTTGCCCTGCAGTATTGCGCACTCCTCTGCCCATTGTCCTGATGCCAATCAGGATGACCTCAAACGCAGCCGTGAATAGAATGGGTGAGATGGAGAATCCTGTCGCTATTCCTCTGTCCAGTTGTTGTCACATGGTTATATAGGCTTGCAGCACGTGACAGATCTTCAACTCGCCATAATAGCTCTCAATGATGTTCTTTACACCTGCTGGCACATGGAAGAAGTCTAGGGCAAAACTTATTAGCTGGTGTGGGACAGACCCATACGCATTCTCCAAATCCAGCCATACGACATGGACCCTCTTGTCTCTCTTGGCGGATTGGATCTGATCCCAGATCAGCAATGCATGCTCTGAGCAACCTGAGAACCCGGGGACTCCTGCCTTCTGACAGCTTGTATCGATGTATTTCTTTTGCAGCAGGAACTTGGTCAGCCCCTTGGCAATCACTGCGAAGAAAAACTTTCCTTCTACATTGAGCAGAATAGTAGATGCTTCTTGCTGCTTTGGAATGAGGGTGGCCACCGCTCTTCGCCACTCAACGGGCACACATTGCTGTTTCCACACCACCCTCATCAGTTTCCAAAGTTCCTTCAGGACTTGTGGGCATCTTTTGTAGAACTTGTAAGGAATCCCGTTTGGCCCGGGGGCAGAGCTTGATCTTGCTTTTTGGACAATGGCGCTCACTTCGCTCAGCTTTGGTGGAACCATCTCAAACTCACAAGAGGGTGCAGCTGGTTGGGGCACATGGCCTGGGGGCCCAAGAAGGAGACGTTTCTCAGGATCTGACATTTGTTTCCTTACATGGTCCTCAAGTTCTTCCTTTGACATGACCAATGTGCCACTCTTTTCCTCCTCTAGCAAACTTCTGGCCATCTTGAAAGGGTCTTTTAGGAATTTTGAACACTGACTCTCCTTCCTCTTCCTCCTTTTTCTAATGCGTTCTGCCCTCTTAAGTGATGTTAGGTGGCTCTTGATTTGCTCCCATAAGGCTTTCATACCCGCCTTCTCATGCTCCTCTGCCCTTTTCCATGCCTTGCGTAAAGCTCTTCAATCTTTTATGAGCTGAAAGATTTCCTTTTCCCTTCTACTCTTGGCTTTGGGCTTGCGTTCCTTCTTCTCAATTTGGCCTAACCTGCTGAGGCACTCCTTGTATATGATATCACTGAAGATGTTCACTCTGCTTTCTGCACTGCCCCGAGTGAGTTCAGGATGACTGCCAGGTCGTTGTCCAGAGTTCTCCACACTTTTGTCTCCTTTGCCTTTGGCCACTTGATCTTGTTCTTTCTGCCGGGTTCTTTTTCCTTCTCTCTTTTGGTGCTGGGGCCCTTTCTTCAGTTTGGTGGTTCGGCGGGGAGTTGGTGTCAAGGGGTTCTGATGGAATATGACCTCCTACAACAGGAGGTGCGGTAGCGCTGTGGTGCTAAACCTAGCTCCGTGCCCTTCTTGTCTCACCTGCTTCAACAGTGCAAGGCTGCGTCTGGTCATCCTGCGAACACTTCTTCCCATGGTGAATTCTCAAACCTCTGAGTATTGTTAACTTCATCCAACCACACTTGCAGGACCTGAGAATCTTCTCATTTGCCATTGCATTAGTTACCGTGGAATCTGTCCAGATTGGTCCTTCTTTCATCCCACCTCTCAGAGGACCACTAGGCTGTCTTTTCTTATTTCTTAAACTAATACAAGTAAATGGACTTCATTTCATAAAGCGCCTACAAAGAAATTTACATTAATGCCTCTCATTTATTCATTCACACATGCACTACTATACTTAACAGTTCACTCTCTCACTCTCTCAAAGAATCACATCTTCTCACTTTGATTTATGGTCTATTTTTCAGCCAACAAAACATATTTTAGCCATTTTTTCTGGCAACAAGAACACATTTATATTATTTTTATTTATTTATTTATTTATTTATTTATTTATTTATTTTTTTACACAGGTAACAGAATCACATACTTTACTCATTTTTCCAGGCAAGAGAATTACATATTTTTGAAAATTTTTCAGACAAGTTACAAAATGTAAAAATTTTTCAGGTAACCCCCCCCCCCAAAAAAAGCAACACATATGCCTATTGTAGCGACCATCAAACAAACAAAAATTGGTTGCGAGGGCTTGAGCAGGGAGATCTGTCCGACACGCTTGATCCAAAGAATGATGCAGGAGTCCATAATCCAATTACAGTATTTATTAGGCTATAGAATAAAAACATTAAGATACTCGTGCATTGACTACTGGATTCAGATGTTATCAAAATAAAAGCGGTCAACAGAAGTATAGGCACCCTGCCTTACCCTTTCTCCATAGCAAGTGAACACAGCTCAATCATACTAATAGAGGCACAGGTGATAGTTAGCCACCCACTCACTGGCAGTGACACACCCACACCAAGTGAACACCCTCACTACCGACAAGGGAACAACATAAGCCTACATCAATGCCTCTACACCTATTTTAGCCATTTTTCAGTTAAATGATAGTCATTTTTCACACAATACACAGGCTATGTACACTATATACGCGCACGCGCACACACACGCTATGTACACTCTACACACACGATACCTAATTAATTAATTCACACTTTAAAAAAAATAAATAAATAAAAAATAGTATGGCATTCATTTATTTAATCCTTACTGCCTATAGTGATATACACATCCTTTGGAGGTGAGCTGGGAAACTGAAGACAGAAGGGATCACTCCATCTCTCATCCTGACTGTCTGCCCTGCTCTGTCAGAGTCCTCCGGCTTGAAATGCTCACTGCAGAGCATGGAGGACGAGCTTGCATTGAACCAATCTCTCCGGAGAGCTACTTCCCACTGTTTCCTCCTGTTGCTATATTTGGGAAACCTATGTAGTATGACAAGAGTTACTTTCCTTACTGAGGAGTTGGCACCAGCATCGCTCAACAGTCCAACACCAGGTCACCGCAGAGCAACCTGCCCGGCACGCCAACGCGCTGGCCTGTCACCGGCAGGTGACATCTTCAGTCACGATCTGCCAGTGATCAGTGTGTCCATTTGTTTTATTAGTGCAGTTGATATTGTTCCACGTTAATATCAATATTGCAATAAACCTCAACATAGGTATAAATAACTGTATAGGCTATACAATTATTGCTGCCACCACCTTTTTTCCCCCAGTATGGTCCGGTGTCAGAGCCGAGAACACACTTACAACGACGTAAAAAAAAAAAAAACCCGAAAACGTTTTATTACTTAATTAGTTAATGGGACAACAGCACATTCATTACAGGCCGAATAGAAACTGGTCAAACACTCCAAACCCCCTCAGACACACCAGCCCCCCAGTGAACCGGCCACCGTGGATAACCCAGCACATCAAACCACCCCACACCAGTCTATCACAGCACACTATACGTGCAATTAACGGGCGAGTGCAAAAGGCAATAAAGCAAAAACACCGAGCCTTATGCAAAGAAAGGGCAACCAAGATTTCACCTCAAATCAGCAAACATGATCACACTATTATGGGGTACTCGCCGATTAAACTGGGATAACAGGCATCTATACCCCATACCTATCAGCTAACTTCCTTCCCGCTCCCCCCAATTCTCACACTTAAATTGCACTGTTGAGTTTTAGAACGTGCTAAAATAACCTATAACACCTGAAAACCAAAGCAGACAAAATAACTGACAGGACTACAAATACCACACTAAACATTTAAATATACAATATTTAAAACCACTTAACTGGCCGGTTACTCAAGACCCTGCCCCGGGGTCTAGGCTTATGGCGCTTGTCCGCCTCGGCCCGTCTGCAGCGGGAGGCAGTGGGAGAGATGTCAGTCCAGCGTTGGAACACCGAGCGGCTGACAGCGTGTCAGACACCCGCACAAAAAAACTGGGAAGCGGGAAAGCACTCCTAATCCCGGTCCCTAACTCACCTCCACCCTACCACCGGAACTGCTCCGCCTACGTTGGCTGTCTTCGCCGCCGGCAGCCCTAAGCGGCTACGATCGGCAACCACCCCCCCTCCCGGCCGTGAGTGCATCAAAGTTAGGCTCGTTCCTCCAGGCACTTTGCTCCCCAGCCGAATGTGCTCCCTGCTCGGCTCTGCTATATCAGTTCATCATGCTTGCAATCAAGTCCAGCTGTGCATTATCAACTCGGAGTCTCTGCCCGCGTCAACAGGTGAAACGCATTGTCTTTGATTACTTGTCGCCATACCAAACAGCCCATTCGACAAGAGTCCACTGCAACATATTGCCCATCAAGTCCAGTCCATCGTTGCAAACATTTTTATTCAGCCCACTAGCTAAACTGCACGTGTTGCTGATAAATATCAGCTAGCTATCGGGGATAGCCTCATTTGACTATAATTAACCCCGTTAGCATCTAGTAACAGCTGCTAGACACATCAGGTGGTGTCACAGTCAGCTCATAAATCTAAAATTGCTCTGGCCTTATTTTTTTTTAAAATTCAGACTATAAGCTTCCTGTTTCATAATTGGCCAAAGTAATTAACAGTCTCTAATGTCATTTTGCAAAATAGTGTGCCTTAAAAGAATCTGAACATCATAATGTGACCTGGCATTGGGGGAGAAGCTCTTAGTTCTCTTTGTTTATCCTCCAAGACAGTGAATGTAGAGAGACTGAGCCGAGGATGGAAGAAACTACGATGGGCATTTACGTCATTCAGGGGGAGAAGACCAGTCCTGGAGACGAGCCTTTTGGAGATGATGGTTTTATACTTGAAAGTGTGACAGTACTGCAAAACCTACAAAGTGTCACCTTTGGATGTGTGATGCTTTTGGGGCTGATTTATGCACTTAGCTACCCCAAGGACCTCAGGTGCACTATTGAAGTGTTTCAGAAAGTCTTGGTGAAACTTGACTTGATGCAAAACTTATGACTGAATTTGTGAAATGTTCGGGTGGTGTTATTCAGAGTTCTTGATGCAGAATATTACTTTTAAACTCCTGCACTTGTAATTAAACATGCTTGAAAAGTGTGGTGGTGCAAATCCACTCAACCACTGAGACTAAGGCAATGTTTTGGATTGTTAAGGATTCCCTTGAAATGTTAGTTTATTGTAAACATTAGTTGTTATAGGTTTATTTACCTGTCTACCTCAAGTTTAACACAATTAAGTGCAATTCTTGATGTCTGTTTACAATATATATTCTTTGTTATGTAACAAGCAGCAAAGTGTTAAGGCCATTTAGGCACAGCTTGCATTTCTTGGACCACAGAGGTAGATCGTGGCAAAAAGAGTAAATGTTTTAAAAATAGAGCACTTTCTTAACCTTAACAGGTTATTTCTTATTCTTTTTTTTTCTTTTAACAATATTTTTATTAGGAGATTGCCAGAGGGCATTATTTTTTGATTTGTTTGTTGTACACAACATGTGTATTAGCACAAGAATGCTTGCTAACTCCTGCCTTCTTGTAATTGTATTCAATAAAATTGTTAAAATGGTAAATGCTGAATGTCTTTTATTTTTGTATTTATTGGAAATATCTGGTTATAGATGGTATAGATAATAGATAATAATATAGAATAATATTATAGATTTGTCTGAGGCAGTGTTCCTGTCATTAAGGCTTACGTATGCTTTGCATTTGAATTACCCAGAATGCATGGCAAATACACTCAAATCCATTCAAACACTAACAACTGGGTTGGTAAATAAAACCCTCAGGAGTCATCAGATATGAATGAGCACCACCCTGTGCCTGGGAGAGCATTTCCTGGGCGAGTACCATCTTTAAAACTAAGTACTGCATCCTCTCTCTTGCAGGTCTCCCAGAGACTTGGTGGTCAGACCTTATATTGAAAGGTCAGAAAAACAGGAAATACAGCATCTATTGAACTCAAAATAATGTCTAATTGATCTCATTTCATCTTTATTTCTTCAAGACAATTTATTTTCCACAAACTTTTATTTCAGTGCAGATTTAAAATTGGTTTCATTCTTTTGTAAATTTGCAAATAATTGAATGAATGTTGACAGTGCTACTCTAAAATGGTGGAATAAAAACAAGCGTGTAGTGTATTATTTTATGACAATATTTGATTTCTTGTTGAGTGTTTCCTGGACGAATCTTCCTTCCTCTTCCTGCTGCTCTGATGCAGCCTGTAGGTCTTTCTAGCCTGGACTCTTTCCTTCTCCAGGACATCTGTGTCATCAAGAGTCTCCAGGCCTGGGATCTGACTGATGACATATTGTCTAAGAATCAAGTAGAAAATACTGAAAGTGAGATGTGAAGTAGACTGTAGACACAACAGACTGAAACTTATAGATCTATAGATCCAATCCAATTGACCTAATGGTTAAGATGCTGGTTTTCTAGGCCAGGGATTGTGAGATCAGGTCCTGTTTGTGGTGCTGTACAGCGGAGTGGCCCAGTAAAAGCATGTTGGGCCCATAACCCAGAGGGTGATTAAAACTATCCTCTGCTAACAGCATTTTATACCAAAGTTCCCTTGGGGATTGATAAAGTATTTCTGATTGTGTTCCTTTGCGTCACTGTGCTTTTTTTGCTATTGTAATTACACTAGTGGGCCACATGATAGTGCGTGTTGGAGCTATTTGTTACTTTTGTAATATTTAATTTAAATAAGTCCATTGTCCAGGCAAAAATGACGTTTCTTCGGTTTGTTGACTTGCCAATGAAGAAATAAACTGAAGAAACGTCATTTTTGCATGGACAATGGACTTATTGTTTTTTCCTGCGTAAATTAATTCCCTAGGTGCCTCAGTGGCCGTTTGATTTGATTTTGTTTTAATTTATTTTTGATATTTTGATTTTTGATCATTCAACTGAAGACAAATAGCCACTACACAAAGTAAAAACCGCCCGTAAAGTGAAGATCTTGTGGATGGACTTTGTGAAAGCTTGGATTGCTGCTTTGTGAAAGAGGATTGCTGGATTGAAAAATACGTCGGACCTGGGAGTCTCTGGCCTGCGGACATCACACAAAACTACCCAACAGCATCGGTATGTGAAATATTGTTTGAATCAGAATCAGAAGAATCAGAATCGCCTTTATTGTCATTGTATAATACATTACAATGAGATTCGAGGGCAACTCGAAAAGGTGCATTACGAGGTAGAGAGAAACAATGTGCAAGATAAGTAATTTAATATACTAAGTAGAAAGACAAGTGTAAAATGTAGAAAAATATAAAAAATATTTAAAAAAAATGTAAAATCAAATTATGTACAGATAAGAACTGTGGAATGTTCCATCGGCTGATATTGCACAGGAAAGTATTGCACCAGAAATATTGCACTGGATATTGTATAAGGAACGGCCGTGTCAATAGTGCAGAGTGTTATCGTTTGTTATTGTTCAGTGCAGTGATGGTTCTGGGGGAAAAGCTGTCCCTGAGCCTGTTTGTCCGAGTTCTGTGGGACCTATACCGTCGGCCCAAGGGTAGTAGGTCAAACAGGTGGTTGCTGGGGTGGGATGTGTCCTTGATGATGCTGGTCACTCTGCTGAGGTAGCGAGAGCTGGCAATGTCCTCCAGGTTAGGCAGAGAGCTGCTAGTGATCTTTTGGGCCGTGTTGATCACCCTCTGCAGTGCTCTCCTGTCTGCCGCTGAGCACCCCGCGTACCATGCTGTGACACAGTACGCCAGGGTGCTCTCTGGCGTACTGCATCACAGCATGGTATGTGATGAAGGCTGTATTGGAAAATGGCTTCACTATTGGAGTATTTTGAGTCATTGTTTCACTGGATGAATATTGGGAGTTTTGAAAGTTTTACGGAGTTTAGATGACGCGCGTGTGTAGCGCAATCCCTCAATGGACAGCCACACCTACTTTCATTCATAAAAATGTCCGGTGCGGAGCCGTGCTGTGTGTGTCACAAATGATATCCCCTATATTTCCTGAGTATTGCAAACAAAGAGTGTGGAAATTAAAGTTGAGTAAAAGGATTTGATATGGAGGAAATGTCCGAGCTTGCATCAAAAGCCAAGAGTGACTCTGTGTCCGTGCTCTCAAAACGGAGCATCAAGTTTACAACCAAGGGCCTAGCTTTTTATTTAAAAACGTGCCAAGTAAAGAGGTCTTTGAAATGTAAACAAGTAAAGAGGAACATGGATCAAATACGTGACTTGATGGAATCCACTGATAATGTCAACTTAGTGCAATCTCACCTGAGTAAATGTATTAAGTGCTTCGAGGAAGCCGATGACATGCACCAAGCCATTTTGAATCTGAATCTGCCAGAGGATGAAGTTGAACGGCAAAATACATATTTTCACGCAAAAAAAGTCCATGTTTAATGATTTCATTGAAAATGTAAAGTGTTGGCTATCTGGTGCTGGTCACCTATATGTGCAATCAAATGACAATGACATTGAACATCCTGATAACTTAAGTTTGGCTTCTGATGAGATTAATCCTGAAGACAGTGCTTCAAACATTTCATGTCAACAGGAGAATCATTCCAGAGCACATTCTCAGTTATCTAAAGCATAATCCACGTCATCTGCAAGAATAAAGGCAGAAGCGGATAAGGCAGCACTCATGGAGCGCATGCCTGCATTAAAAAGGAAACATGTCTTGGAAGCAAAAGAGGAGGAACTCAGAAAGGAAAAGGAACAGTTGGCTTTGGAAACTGAACTTGCTGCCACCAATGCAAAACTGCACATATTGGAAATCAATTCAAAGTGCAGCTCTGAAGGATCTGATGGAATTAACTCATATTTTGAAAGGAATGGTGCTTGAGGAACAAGCCAACTGAATCCCCATGCTGATGATTTTGTTCCAGAAAAGGATGCTGCAAATAATATTCAGAGTAAATGTCACACTGAGGCTCAGGCTGTCACTGTCAGGCCTAAACATGTGGCAATAACACAAACTGATGTCAGACCACCACTAACAACTAACACCCAAGTGGATGTCAGGCTTAAACGAGCAGCAGTAACACAAACTGACAGTGGCCCAGTAATAAGTCTCCTCATGCCTTGAGGAGAACTGCAGAGGATAATGCATCTGATTTTCCTCCTGAAGTAATCAGCCCAGTCAACCATAACTTTTATGTAGATGACTGCCTTAAGCCCACAGCCTCAGAGGGAGATGCAATTCAAATTGTGAAGGATTTGACTGCACTCTGTCACAAAGGTGGATTCAGTCTCCAAAAATGGGTGACAAACAGCCGTTCTGTGTTGATGTCAATCCCAGGTGACATCAGAGCCACAGAGATGAAAGAACTGGCTTTCGACACAGACCAGCTTCCTATGGAAACAGCGCTTGGACTGAAATGGCGTGTTGAATCTGATAAGTTTATGTTCAGGACTTCAGTGCAGGAACGGCCACAGACCAGGAGAGGAATTTTGTCAGTAGTTAGCTCGCTGTATGATCCACTAGGATTTTTGGCTCCTTTTACCATGTCAGCCAAGTTAATGTTGCAGGAGCTATGCAGAAGAAACCTTATGTGGGATGAACAAATTTCCCCCTCCTTCTCCAAGCAATGGTCTGATTGGCTGAGTGACCTCCGAACGATGAGTGGATTCAAAGTGAATCGCTGGATTAAACCTCAGGACTTTGGAGTGTCCGTGACAGAACAAATTCATAATTTTTCTGATGCCAGTCAAGCTGGTTATGGTACAGTGTCTTACCTGAGACTAGAAGATGGTGATAATGTGCATGTTTCATTTCTTGTGGGAAAAGCCAGAGTTGCTCCCCTGAAGCAAATCACCATTCCTCGTCTGGAGCTCACAGCAGCAGTTCTTGCTGTCCAAGTGGATGCAATGCTTCAAAAGGAGCTACAGTGGCAGCTGGAGAGGTCGGTGTTTTGGACTGATAGCATGACAGTCCTCAAGTACATCTGTAATGAACTAGATGTTTCCATACCTTTGTTGCCAACAGAGTCTCTGTTATTACAGAAGCTACAGATGTTGACCAGTGGAAGTACGTGAGCACCAAGGTCAATCCTGCAGTTGAAGCATCGCGTGGATTGAGATCTGAGGAATTTCTCACAAATGGAAAATGGATTAAAGGCCCCGAATTCCTCTATTTGTCAGAGAGGGAGCGGCCTGTATCTGACTGTGAGCCAGCTGTGATTCCTGCTGATGACCCGGAGGTCAAAAGAGAATCAGCAGTGTATGCCATCAGCATTACCATCAGAAACCAAGCATCCTGTTATTCTGTCCAAAGATCTGCATGTTTCCCAGCTTATTTTACGTCATATCCATCAACAACTAGGACACGCTGGAAGGAACCACATGTTGCACAGGCTTCGTCACAGATATTGGATAATTAATGCCAACTGTGTTGCCAGAAGGACAATCACAGAATGCCCAGTGGGTAGACATTACAGAGGAAAACTTGGAGAGCAGAAGATGGCAGACTTACCTTAGGAGAGGGTCATGCCAGACAAAGCTCCTTTTACAGATATGGGAGTTGATTATTTTGGCCCCCTGGAGGTCAAGAGAGGAAGAAGCCTTCTAAAAAGGTATGGAGTGCTTTTCACATGTCTGACCAGTCGTGCAGTGCACCTGGAGGTGGCACACACCCTTGATACAGACTCTTGGATTAATGCTGTGTGGCTCAGTGGCTGTTTGATTTGATTTTGTCTTACTTTATTTTTGATATTTTGATTTTTCATCATTTAATTGAGGACAAATAGCCACTACAGTGTGGTTGTTCAAGTTAAAAAATATACTAACTTCTGCACCAGCGGCTGAATTTTGCTGGAACTTGGGATTTGGCCATGTAAAGCACATTTATGATTCTTATAAGGCAAAAAGGGTTTTTTTTTTGACACAACATTTGTTAATACATTTCTTAGTATAAAATATATTAGAAACATGTACAAACAAGCAGACCTATAGGTATCCCTTATTAGTGCCTTGGGGCCCTGCACCAAGTCACTGGACCTCTTTTTCTCTTATTCCTATCCTCACCCTCTAAATGGTGGCATCCTTTCACATCACAGTTGCCATTTATCTAGTGTATTGTCAAAGGAAATGGAACGTGCCAGTAGTTTTTTTATTGAAATGATTGCCAAACGTGTCAAACGTTCAGTGTGTGTTGTTAGTCTTCGGTATCAGGTTTAAGCATGCTAACAGACCTGTCAGCAGAGGCTACTGTGACTGGCACTATCAATGCAATTGTCAAATGTGGAACCAATAACTGAAGGATTTCCCCCATGACGTTACTGAGCTTACTAATAGCCTTTTGGTGCCCCTTTAATAATCGGCTGGCTAGCATTTTGCTTGAGGTGAATGCAGAAAAAGTTAATACTGTGTAATTATATTCAGCATTCACTGTGAACACCGTATCATGTAGGTTGGGGCAAGAGCCATGTCTTTCAATCTTTGCCATGTTAGTTAACTTAAGCTAGACTAGCCAGAAAATACAACATTTTAAGCTCCCCTCTCAAATTCTTCAAAGGTGATAGCCTTCTCTATATCTTACTTCATCCACTTATTAATTTTTATCCACATCCCGAGTCCCATCTAACTTTGTCCTCCTTTCTGCTTTGTATGTATGATAACTTTTTTCGGTTTTCAATCTCGACTGCTTAATGTTTGCTGACTCCTGATGAGATAACACCAGTGTTGGGAAGGATACTTTCAAAACGTATTCCGTTACCGAATACAGAATACATGGCCAAAAATTTAATTTGTAACATATTCCATTACATTACTCAATCTGAGTAATGTATTCTGAATAGTTGGATTACTTCCACATTGAATTGCATTTTTTAAGTGTAGGAATGTGGCCATCATCCTACTAACTAAACAGGCCTCCTCTGGTGTGTTCTTCTGTTCCAACTGGATCAATGTGTTAGGCCCAAGTCTCCCTGAAAGTGCAATATATTTTGCTGTAGAGGAACAAGGACCATAAGGGTATCTTTATGCAAAAGATGTTTTGCTTGGTTAAAAAAAGAATTTAATAATGTTCCCTTTTCAGTTTCTTTATTTACTCAGCTATCAAAAATGGGAAAATAGACAAACATAAAATATTCTGTTTCTGTTCAGAATTTGCTGTTACAGCTAATATTTTTTTTCACTGAGCAACTAAGTGCATAGATGTTGCAACTTATCACCTTAAAATAAAAAAGCACCAGAAGGAAACCGGCATTTCCCTTACCTTTTTCCTGATTTTACAGGATAAAACCATTAGGAATGACACACTAATAACGGTCCATCAAAACAAAACATGAACTCAAACTGAATGTGATGATGGCCAAATAATATTCTTTATTTTAAACTATCATTTTACACACATGAAACAATGTTATATTGAAAAACAGACATTACTTCTTGGTAATGGAACAATAAAGGCTAGCAGCAAAAACCTATCCAAAATGTCAAAGTTGTACATAACATAGGGTAACATAGCTAAAGAGCTGCTCGACAGGAGCACTTGATGAGTAGTATTGTACTTTAAGAAGAGGGCTCTGATCATTGGATACATTTTCAATGAAGCCAATGACTTGGCTGGATCCTGGAGATACCGCTGCACCTCATTCTTCCGCTGATGAACCTGTCATGTGTGCTGTCTCAAAAGTGAAGACATTGTGGTCATCTTCAGGATCACCTACAACTGCTGCATTTCCAGTGGTGCTGGCATCCTCAGAAGGCTCTGTATGAAGAAGACGAGTTTCTTGGACCATTGCTCTTTTCATGGCTTCCCTCTCTTCATCAGCAAGCCACCACAGTCGAAACTTTGGGATGGTGGAAGCCACCATCCTTGCCGCATGGGAGGCCAACACCTGCCCAAATTAAGTGTCAATGGCTTTTATAACAGCTGAGGGGATGTGGGTTGAGAACTGCACTTGGGTCAACTTTTCAGCTAACTTGGCTTTTAAGCTGAGAATGGTGGGAACTATGTATCCAAAGTAACAGTTCTTTTCTCCCTGAAGCAGGTTGATTGAGTTGGCAAAAGGTTTCAGAATGGCTGTGTACTCTTTTAGAAACATTGTCACTTGAGGATGCAGTTTAGCCACTTTCAGCTGGTCACAGATTCCATTTAGCTTACTCTCAGTGAGCCTTAACTTCTCAATTGCATGATACTCTGAGCTCCACCTAGTCACTGAAGGTACCAAGCATCTCATTTGGGCAATTTCCTCAATTGCATCAGTACCACCTGATGAGCGATGAGCCTTATTCCAGATTGCAGCACATTTTGACATTTCACTTCTTTATAATTTTCGAGAAACACCCTGTGAGGCACCTTTGTCAAGATCAGTCGTGGCAACAAAGTATGTGCGGCACATCGATGGTGAGGTGGCAAAAAAAATTTCAGCTCCTCTTCCTCTTGCTCCTCCTGAAGAACTGCAGAGACATGAGCAAACTGCACATCATCTGTGCTATCCATCTCATCATCCATTTCACACCCTCCATATTCATTGAATGCCTTAACGAAATTGCTGCCATTGTCAGTGACTGTGGCACTGACTTTGCCTTGGATCTGGAATTCTGCATGAATCTGACTAATTTTGGCAGCAATTACATCATAGGTGTGGCAGCCTCTTATCCTTTCAAATGCCAAAGCAGCAAACTTTCAATCTACTGTCTCTGGTTCAATCCAGTGACACGTGATTCCCATGAAACTCCTATGATGAGCTGTCCATATATCTGCTGTTGTGCACACGGTTGGAACATCCTGAAGAGTTTCAGTAAGTGCCTCCTTCATATTTTGCGATCCTCTTTCAATATGCTGCATCAAGGTTTTTCTGCACATGGGTGTCCTACCCCCACTAATTCCTTCAATCATCTTACGGAATGGGGCATTCTCCACTAATGAAAATGGTAAACTTGTTGGTTTTTGAGTTCATAATTGCAGATGTGCAATCTGCAATTATGAACTCAAAAACCAACAAGTTTACTTTCTTTTGGGTGATTGCTGAGGTGCTGAGTGTTGCTTGTTTGAGAGGAGGTATAGTGGGCCTGGAACTTCGTTCACCACCATCATCTGATGCCGTCTCTGCTCTTTGCAAGACACTGGAATGCCTCCTCTAAAATAAAGAAAGACAGACAGAGCACAAGTTAATAACAATGAAATTGTTTTACGCTGGGAAGAATAAAGAGTACTGTTATAAATACGTCCTAGAGGTGCTGATGGTGACGTTACACTTCACAGTAAGGTCATCTGTTTGAAATGTAATGTGTGAAATCTAATACCACCGAGGCTTTTCAGCATACCATGTTACCACATCGTGGCCTACATATTTCATACACAGGAGAACTTGGCACATAAGGAAACATAAGACAGTAGCCTAGCACTAACTGAAGACAGTAACTGTAACTAACTGCACATCAATACTAGATAGAGATAATAGCAAAAGCATAATATTTCAGAATTGGAGATGGTTTCATTTCAAGTGCAGATTAAAAAAAAAATTAAATCAGAGAAGCCACTATCACCTGCGAAGACACTGACACACATACACACATACGCATACACACGAGCACACAGACACATCATAATGTAGACATCCCGGGCAGGAGCCCCCCGTGGCTATATCAAAATTTCTGCAAGGAAATTTTCTAGTTGTATTTGTAGTCCCTGCATCGTACGAACATCTAACCACAGTCTAAGCTAACACAAGCTAATTTTAGCTAACGTTAGCTAGCATGTCAAACAGGGCTAGTCAGATTCTTTCAATGGCTCTGGGGCTAGTAAATCAGCACATGGGAAAATGTAAAGTCGCATATCAACTAATCTGATACAACTATAAAAATGCAAGGTGACCAGTAAAACTACAGCAGACGACTACCCCTGGCTAATGAAAAAAAATAACTTACTTTAAGATGCTTCTTCAGGTTGGAGGTTGAGTCTTTGGATGCTGAAAGGAGGTTGGTTGCTGGCAAGCAGAGGTTGCACTGCACAGTTATATTCCGTTCCCCCGTATCTTTCTTTAATGTGAAATGGTGTTTGAATTTCCAAGATAGAAATTGGCTCTGTTGTGCCGACCCCGGCTCCCGCTCTACCTTTAGCTGCTGCAGCTCCTCTTCCGACTCCATTGTGACTGATCACGCAAACAGGGTTTTTTTTCCTTTTCATATTGGGGCTTGTGGGAAATGCATGAAGTTGCCTTAATTTATTTAGAGAGTGAATAAACTCGTGAAGCAGAGAAGTGTCGTCATGTAATCCATTGATTTCAACAATGTAACTGTATTCTGAATACCAACTATTTAAATTGTAATGGGAACAAAATACAGTTACTCATAATTTGTGTTCTGAATACGTAACGCCGGTACATGTATTCCGTTACTCCCCAACACTGGATAACACTGAACTTCACAGGCAAAGAATCGGGGGTTCCCAGAGTCTGGGCTGTAGGCCACACTCAGTTTGTTCTATGACAACATAGTCTAACTAGTCATTTTTGGACAACAACCATAACATATAGGTTCAGTGGTTGAAGAGTTTACACTCACAAAGACTAATTTTCATGTCTTGCATGTACATTTTCACCACTGTTTGGCACCACCCTTTGCACTGCGCCCATATGTGCTGCATATGTTGCATAGCCCCATTTTTCACCACTGCCAACAGGCAATAAGAGTCACCAGTTGACCTAATGTGCAGGTGTTTGTACTGTGGGAGGAGCTGGAGAACATACAAACTTTACACAGAAAGACCCTGGGCCTAGGCTCAAACCTGTAGCCCTTGTATCGCCTGTAATCCCACATTTGTTGTTTTTATTTGGGCAGATGTGATTTTAAAGACTTAAACTTTGCATAAACTCTGGTGCTCAAGTGGTTAACCTGCATATCAGGTAAATGCAGCAACCCAGGTTTGAATTTGGCTTGGGACTTTTGTTGCATGTCATTTCCCTCGCTCTCTCCTTGTTTCTTGTCAGCCTCTTGGCCAATACTAGGTGAAATAAAAAGCCCCAAAATTTTGACAAAAATAAATAAATAAAATTACAAACTTTGCAGGCAGCATGCTGGTTAGCGCTGTTGCCTCACAGCAAGAAAGTGGTGGGTTCGGTTCCCAGGCCTGGGGCCTTTCTGTGCAGACTTTGATTGCTCTCCCCATGTTTGTGTGGGTTTCCTCCCACCATCCAAAGACATTCATGTTTGGGTTAATTGGTGACTCTAAATTGTCCGTAAGTCTGAGTATGAGTGTGAGTGGTTGTTCATCTCTGTCTGTCTATGTATGTTGGATCTGTGAGGGACTGGTGACCTGTCCAGGGTGTACCCCGCCCTCCCCACCGCAACCTGAAAACAGAAGCGGTAGAAGATGAATGAATAAATAAAAACTTTGCATAAACTGAAAAATACTTGAATCAAGCTATGAAATATTGAGATTTTAATTGTAAAATGTTGTTAATCACCAAATTCCACAGATAAATGCAAGAACCCTGCTAATGAGCACAGTTACACTATAAAGTCAAATGACAACCTGTAAAATTATTTCTTGTGAACAAATAAATGCAGTACAGTGAAGTTTTCATGAGATGTGACCAGAAAAAAGTAGGATGTTTACGCTCACCTGTAGTCTTTGTACTGGGTCAGACTTCCTCCATTGAAATAGCTAGGCGCTGCATCGTTGTTCATCATACTGAGGATCCTGGTGATGTTAAAGGGAATAGAGAAGCAGAAATGTGAGCACACTAGCTCCAGATCAACTTCAGAGCATGGAGTTAATGACACACAATTTCACACTCACTTGATATTTGGGAACTTTCGCTGGATTTCTTCCACAAACACAGGCAGATTGTTGATTTTGTTTTTGTTGATGCACACTGTGGTCACACTGGGCATGTAGGGGAACTTCACATGAGATGTGTAGTTGTTACAGTCTAGAATCAAAGTGCTGAGCTTCTCCAGCTGACCCAGGAGAGCCGGGTTCCAATAGAGGCTGAATGAAGGAAAACACAGGGGACAACAGCTGCTTAAAGCTACACCAACCAATGTTTTTACATTAACTATGGCTAAAGTGACTGTCCAGTGTTAATGATCTGGTTCATAGTGACAAATTCGCAGAGGATTTTCATTCAATTCTTTTGTTCCTCTTAGCTCTAAAGGAGTGTTGTAGTGTTCATCGTTTTTTTTTTGTTTTTTTTTTTGACCAGCAACTTTAGTTTGCGCTGGTTAGCTTGTGGTTATTAAGAAAAGGATACTCATCCAGCAGATTGTAACTCAGGTCCAACACCTCCAGAGTTTCTGTCCGTGTTAAGATAGTTTCATATGGGATTTCTGTCAGACTCTGGTAAGCAAAAGAAAGCCACTGAAAACTTGCAGCATGGTCAGTTTGATTGGGTTGGCCAGAAGTATGCTGATCCATGACAAAAATCCCAGCGCCACGTGGAGTGATGATGGTTAGAGGAGAAGCCAGATAATCACGCCATGATCAAACCTTGAATAGACAAAAAAAAAAAAAAAAAAAGTGTTAAAGCTGTGCCACAGGGAGGAGTCTGATAGTCTGGAGGCATCTCTGATCTTAATTCTTCAGAAAAGAAAAATATCAGCAGAATAAAAGTGAAGACACAATTTATTCTCCATTTCTTATCTGCCAGCGTAACAAATTTAACACCACTTCAAAGTAATACAGTCCCATACAGTGTACAATAATATGGCTTCAATACACACCCCAAGCTCTTAGTGGACTATTGAATATATAAATTATTGATATCATAAATAATACAACTAACAAATAAGACAAATAAAAATTCCGAAAAATATTATTCAGAAATAAATTAAGCAAAACCAAATTATCTGGACATGTTTTTTTATTTACCAAATTGTTATAAAAAATGTGCTGTCTTAAGTTCTAGTTTAGTCCTTCAACGCTTCAAATATTTGTTACAATAACAGCACACTGTTTAAATATTTAATGATAACGTTTAATATGCTTTTGCTGTGAACCGAGCGGACAATGAAATCTTAAAATTATATATTGGTAGACTGAGAATGAAGCTGAAAATTAAAGGTTAGTTTAGCATGATGACTGAAAGTCAACGGAAAAACATTATGTGCCCTAAAGGTAAAAGCTTAGCACATTATCTAAAATGCATTTCTGTTTGTCTCCACATGACGTGTATTATTGGCGACCAGACTAGCTGTTTTACAGACACAGCCAAGTGAAGGTGACCTGACACAATAAGATTTCTAAAATGCAGGATTGGTGTATCATCCATCCATCTCCAACCACTTATCCGAAGTCAGGTCAGGGGGTAACCAGTTTAGCAGGAGCCCCAGACTTCCTTTCCCCCAGAAACCTCAGCTAACGCTAACTGGTGGATCCTGAGGCGCTCCCAGGCCAGTGAGGAGATATTATCTCTCCACCTGGTCTTGGGTCTGCCCCGAGGTCTCCTCCCAGTTGGACGTGCCAGGAGAACCTCCCTAGGGAGTAGGGATGCAGCGATTAACCGATTTTTCTATTAACCGCGCTTCAAAACGTCAAATTTAATCCCAGAGCCTCTGCTACACTGAGTTTTTCTGTTCTCATTCCCAAAAAACGGACACTATGCTGGTACAATATTTTCGGCTCAACCTGCACGGAACGAAAACAAAGCTACACCAGAGGTGCAGCTGCTTACAGTGCCGTGCGTATCAAGGGGAATGGAGGCTACGCTATATTAGTTAAACAATGGCAGAAGGACCAAGCAGCAAAGCTTTGTTTCCGCCTCAGAAAAAAGTGAATTCGGCAGTGTGGGAGTGTTTTGGATTAAGCAACAGTGACCAGGGAGTCATTCAACACGTGGGATCACCCGTCTGCAATACCTGCCGAAAAAAAGTTGCGGCTAAAGGTTCAAACACATCAAACTTGATGCAGCATTTGCGGGATCATCACCCAGCTTATTTTCAATGTTAGAGTGTTATTTATGTAAAAAAAAAAAAGCAGCTATACTGTTTAAGTCAAAAGCCAACTAGATATTTTTTCCACTATGTTTGCAAGTTCTCTACTCAGGTCTAAAAGAATTATAGAAAGAATACACAAACTGAAAATACAAAAATAATTTTGTGATATATCTAATGGAAAGAGCCATGCAGACAGAGGTCCTGCAGCCTTTGATTCCATTTGTATTTTTCAAAAGGGAAATACTGACATAGATGTTTACAGAGCACAGGTCACTTTTCTTTAATTCCAAAGGGAGAGATAGACTTTGTTTATTATTTTGTACCGTATTATTTTATTACTGTGTTATTTCTGAAAGCAAGAAATAAAATAATAATACATTTATACAATACAATTACAATAAAATCTCTAAAGAATGCTCATGTGATTTTATGCATTAGTTCATTAGTAGTGTTGTGAAATTAATTATTACATAATAATTGTGATAATCGTGAAACCGTGATTATTCCTCAGACTATAATCGTACAATCAAAATCTATAATCGTTGCATGCCTACTAAGGAGACACCCTGCTGGCATCCTTATCAGATGCTCAAATCACCTCAACTGGCTCCTTTCATATTCAAAGGAAATGTTCCTTAAACACATCTCAGAAATGAGTAGGCCTGCCACCAAACTACGGTGGCTGTTTGATTAAAAGCACAAAAACTTTTCCACAACATGTCTGCAGATGATAAAGACTTGACTCACTTGTGTTTTGAATGCAGCCCAGCTTCAGCATGTCGATCATTTACAATAGTGATTATCCTAACTGCATGTTGGCACTTCAAATTCAAGGCTATTTAGTCAAACACTCAAACACAGATGCATCATATATCAGTTCAAATAAAGTTTGACTCACCAAGCTGAAGAGGCGATGGTTTGTCTTCTCAGTGTATGAAGACTGTTGAGAACTACAGCTCATGTATAAGGCTTTCCTTTCATACCCCAGCTGTAGATCACATGATGGGGATAATCACATTGCTGCTGAACCTTGTGGCTTTACAGGGCCCAGATCTGAATAACTTCCGTAACTGAATTTTCAAAAAGAACAGCAGCACACAAGTGTGATTTAAAGTAATGTTGAAATAGATAATGGTTTAACAGATTTGGAAATAATACAATCATACAGATCTTACTTCATGGTCATAGACATTCACTTAAAGTGCAACTGGAGTGATCACAGATCTGTCCTAAATAAAACTGTAGCAACTCTCATAAACATTGCTGTAATTCTTGTTGCAATAATCATAATTAAGAAGTAATAGAATCACAGAAAATGTATATTTGCAATTTGGATACATATACATATGTATACATATATATTTATATTTTGAATTTCGATTGATTTTTTTAGTCCTTGTGGACTATAGAATATGAAGTGAACAGCAGAAATAAAATTCACTAAAGTGAAGTGTGTCGATCAGTAATGTCAGTGAGAGAAGTGTGGATTTATGATGAATGCATGAAGAATGAGGTGTTGGGTGTTGTCAAGCTGAAAGATAGAAGTCAGCCTTATCCAGAGACCACTAGGCCTGCTCTCAGTCTGGATGGCCTCAGCCATATCAACCAATAGAATGGACTGCTTTACCACACCAGCAAAAATACAAGACAGGCAGGACCGTCACAGTATATATTAAATAAGCCTCCACTATTCAATTCTGTTAATGAAAGTCTGACTTGGAGAATGATATGAATTACACAGCACTTTGTTCTCACTACATGTTGAATGGTGACAACAGCTTAGAGGAGGTGTGGAAAACTGTAGATGGACCTAAATTAAATAAAGCTGTGGGCGTTAGGATTTTACATAGTTTGTTTCAAGAATGTTTTCAGGATACTATTATTGCATCAGGGTAGAACAAATCTATAATCAAACCAACCCAAAAATCTGCAAGAGCTGACTTTTGAGGTCCTTTAAATTACGGAGGAATCAGCCTGATCAGTTGATCAGGCTATAAATTATACTCAGGCATCCTGAACAATAGACTTAAGTCTTTAGAGCATGTCTTTAGGGTATGACCAAAATTCTGTATCACGGTATTGTTCAGAATTACTCAGGTTTCATGGTATTTAGGTTTTTTTTTTTTTTTCATGCATGATTCGGTGTTGACCACATTTTCCACTGACTGAGAGAAGATTTACTAAATATTGGCTAAGAATAGCCTATTCCAATCCATGGTCATGACCATTGTGCATTGTGCACAGGTATTAATAGCCTACAGGTTTGCATGGCCCCACAAAGTGCTACAGTTTTCAAGGGGCAATGTGAAGGGAGGGAATCACATGCACTGCATGAAGCAGCCAAAATACAACAACATTTGTCTGACTCATCTGCCCTTTTAGCTTTGTGGGTTTTACCCAGGGGTGGAGCAGTGATTTTAAATGTGGCGGTGTTCTAGTGGTGGCAGATGAGCACTGCATCCTGCCTGCCTTTGCATATTATGCAAATAATATTGTGTTCAAAATATACATTATAACACCATGCCCTTTATTCCACAATATGTAGCTACTAATGTTTAACATAAATAATAAAATGCTCCCAGACTGTATTTAGAGGCTCTTCCAACATAGTCAGTCATTATGAACTGAGAGGAGCAGGCATTTTTATGTAAACAAAAACAAGGTGAAATTGGCAATAACACAACAGCTTTCATATTACAAAAAGCATAGTGTCACAATTAACAAAGGTCATCATCAATCATTGCCCCTTAAAAAAAACAATTATGGGGTGAAATCTCTGACTATGAACACAGAACTTTTTTAGTTACCAAAAAGCAAAAACTGCCTAAATTGCCTACCCAAGACATCCAAAAGTGCTCTTCCAACTCTCTTTACGTGACACAAATTCTTTTTTTCCCCCTTTTGTTAATTAGGGACTCGGGCTCTGCACAGAGTCACTATTGTTATCCTGCGTGTTTATTAATAATATCAGAAACACACATGAAGAGACACAAACAGAAACACAGCAGACAGACACACACATAACAGACACGCATGCAAACACACACAGAGACAAATATACAGACCCACACTTACGCATTTACAGACACAGACGCGCACACACACAGACATACAAACAAACACGCACAGAAACAAACAGACAAATATACAGATGCGCACAAACATAGTGTTTGTCAGCTGTGTGTTTGTGTCTCTGGTTTTATTTATGGTGGCAGGAAACCCATGCAGACACATCCTCTGTGTGGGCAGCACCAATGAGCACCTCAGGTAAAATCAGTTTTGTAGTGAGATGATGATTAGGCAGCACGGTGGTGTAGTGGTTAGCGCTGTCGCCCCACAATAAGAAGGTTGGAGGTTTGGTTCCCAGCCTGGGTCCTTTCTGTCTGGAGTTTGCATGTTCTCCCCGTGTCTGCATGGGTTTCCTCCCACCGTCCAAAGACATGCATGTCTAGGTTAACTGGTGACTCTAAATTGTCTGTAGGTTCGAATGCGAGTGTGAGTGGTTGTTTGTCTTTGTGTGTTGGCCCTATGATGGACTGGCAGCCTGTCCAGAGTGTACCCCACCTGTTGGCTGGGATTGGCTCCAGCACCCCTGCGACCCAGAAATGGAAAAGCGGTAGAAGATGGATGGATAATGATGATTAAGTATAGAAAAAAACTTAGAGATACTATGAATCAGACTAATGACTATTTCACACCTAATTGTTGAGGAATGATGAACTGATGAATTTATTCAAATAAGTTAAATTTATTCAAATTAGTTGTTCTTGATATATTCTGCACTCAGAATATACAGTAGTAGCAAATGTTTGTAAACCTTCATGTAAATTGTCACAGTGACAAAACAAATGTAAAGGTCAGATCAATAGTTAGAAAAATAACAGTAGTAAATAGACCATAACTGAAGCTTGTTTATTTTCTCTATCACAGATGACTACCAGTCCAATAAAGAGGAGGAGCCTGTTCTGACTTTAGCAGCAGGGCCAAGTAAGTGTACTCTTCACAACCTCTCAGATTTGTCCAATTGTTTCCCTTGGCACTAACACTAGACAGTATAATCAATTCAATTGCTGTTCAATCTATCCAGGCACATCAGAAGAAGACACAGATAGGGCATATCTGGAGAAGTAGCTGGATGACATCGTTGGTTTCCTTAAAACTCATCTAGGGTTTCCAGCTCAATGTTCAAACTTAGTTTTCTCAATAGAGTTCTTTTACACTCACTTGTTTCTTTGTAGAGCTGGTCAATCTTTTTGTGCCAGCTCAACTCCTCCTTCTCCCACAGCATCATTGATGAATAACTATATTCTTCAAGATCATCCAGTATTTTCTTATTTGCTTCTTTCTGCTCCTCCACGAGCTTGATCTTTTGGTGCACAGTTTCACAAAGTCTTTCAATATTTTCAATGTCCTCTGGAGTGCTTTCATTCAAACAGATGTTCTCCTGGGAATACTCCTCCACGCTGATGTCCTCCTGGGAATCCCTCTCCACGCTGATGTTCTCCTAGGAATCCTCCTCCACGCTGATGTCCTCCTGGGAATCCTCCACGCTGATGTCCTCCTAGGAATCCTCCTCCACGCTGATGTCCTCCTGGGAATCCTCCTCCACGCTGATGTCCTCCTAGGAATCCTCCTCCACGCTGATGTCCTCCTAGGAATCCTCCTCCACGTTTTCTTTTCTCCTGGGAATCCTTCTCCACACTGATGTCCTCCTGGGAATCCTCCTCCACGCTGATGTCCTCCTAGGAATCCTCCTCCACGCTGTTTTTCTCCTGGGAATCCTTCTCCACGCTGTTGCTTTTCTCAGTGTTGTTTTCCAGGCTGCTGTTTTTCACACTAAAGTTCATGGCGATGTCCTCCATCCTGATGCTCCTCTTTGATCCTCCATGGAAAAGTGTTTGCCAACAAATTGTTAATAAAAGTAATGCCAGGAAAATTCCTTTTGAAGAGCTAAAAGAGTTTCTGCAACAAACAGTGGGAAAAGAGTATTAGACAAATATTAAAGAGCAAATTCTTTGACCTTTGATTTGGAATTGCTTTGACAAGAATTCTAAATTTGCAGTCAACATCTTGGTCGGAAAGTGTGGAAATAACGCCAACAGCTTCAATAAATTCCTCTGCTTTACACGCTAATTGCTCTGGGTCAGCAGGTCCCGCTTCCACATTATCTGCAAGGTGTAAAATGTCTATCACCAACTCCCGAGAAAGTTGAAGCACATCCTGCGTAGCCGCAATGTTTTGAAAGACTTCCAGGCTTCACCAAAGCAATTGATTAAACTCGATTCGTGTTAGCCCCGCCCACTGACTTTGATGGGTGAGTTTGACAGATAAAATAAATTCATGAAGCACTGCAACAGGACCATGAAATAATTAATGAAACTGTGAAATAATTATATATATTTTTACATTAAATGATCTAGTATTTTAATGAATTAATGACACATTTAAGTAATTATTTAAAGATTTATTTATATATTTCATTCTGTCCCCTTTGAGCCTCCATACTTTCCAACATATTGAAAACACTTTGACACAAATGAATTGAGCGAAGCTTCAACCATGCGCTTGTACACCAGTGAACCTCAGCTGGCTGGGCATACTTTAAGCTTTAGACCTCATTTTTGGGTTGGGGTTTCTGTTTTATTTCTGCCTTAAACAGGTCCCAACACTTTTCTCTATTCTCCTTGCATTAAGTTTTTTGCTGTTTTATAATGTCTGATTTATCACAGTTATGCATCTGTTACAGGGTTTATAATGGGCGTCTATGGGAGGAGCTTAGGGTGATGACTTCACAGCCAAGGTGGGAGAGGCTGTTTAGGTCATTTTTGGCTCCATGGAGTAATATTTAATATGTTTAGTGGAATATCTTTTCTCAGAAAATATATGTCACTATGTGATAAACCCTTTATAAAGAGTTTGGTCTAGACCTGCTCTATATGTAAAGTGCCTTGATGCAACTTTGTTATGATTTGGCGCTATATAAAAAAAACCTGATTTGATTAGATTTTAAAGATAATTTACCGATAAGCCTTACTTTGACAGGTACCTTTCTTTTTCTTTTTTCTTTTTTTAAGTTAGGAAAAAAATGTGTACTTATTATTATAATTTTTTTTAACTTTATTTTTAAGTACCAAGTTTTAATGTTTTATAGAGAACATAACATATAAACCAAACAATAAAGAACATTCAGGTCACCAAGGGAGATAAAGTATGGTGTATCAAGAAAGAAAAACCAAATATTGCTCTATGTAGCATAAGGTTACAATAATCCATGAGTGAGAGGAAAAAAAAGGGGGGGGCTGGTATAAGCCAGCCAGCCCTGGGTGGGGGTCTCTCCAGTGTTAGTCCATCCAGTCTACATGGGGAATAGGGAAGGTGTCTTGTCAGACAGATCCATAAGGTACAAACAAGTCAGATGAAGGGAATTATTAAAACATTTGTGAGTAATGATATCAACAAGGAAGTTTCTAGTGCCATTGTGACTTACTGTCAGTCCTAAAATATTAGATGCAAATAAACATCAATCATAGTATAGAGAATAAATACAAGAAAAAAACAAACAAACAAACAAAAAAAAAAAAAAGGGTGCATTGTTCTATACCATTCTCTCATTTACGTACAATAGCCATTTCGATCAATATTTCTGGGCCTTATTAACATAGAGTCTTAGGGAGAAGGTCAGCATCTCCATTTCACATATTTCTTTCACAGTGGCTGTCCACTCTCTCATTGTTGGTGGTTCCCTTTTAAGCCACTTCCTTGTTATTGATTTCTTGCTGGCTATAAGCAATATTTTCAGAAGGTGTTTATCCTGGGGATTGAGTTCTGTTGGTAGATTACACAAATATACACATTAAGTTATACTCTATTTCAAAACCAAGAATTTATTTTATTTCTTTAACTACTTCTAGCCAGTAAGGTTGGATCACTGGGCAACACCAGAAGATATGACAGCGGTCAGCCATCACATTGTTACATTGTCTCAGTATCCAGCTTCAGTTCTGCCGCTTTGTTGATATATTCATTTCAGGGTTATGAAATACCTAATAATGTTTTTCAATGCAAAGTCCCTCCACTGCCCTGAACTGGTAGTGGAGGAGTTAATTTGACATATGTTCAGCCATTCACCTTCTGTCAATGTTATATTTGCTTCCTTCTCCCACATACATTTAACATAGAATGTTGACTTTTTTTTTGTAGGATTGCAGGCATATATTCTAGAAACCCCTTTCTTATTGACTTTACCTTTATAGGCTTCAATAAGAATGCTAATGAGGTCCTTGTCACAGTCCTCTGAAGTTTTAACATTTCTATCAAAATGATGCCTAAGCTGTAAATATCTATACAAATCCTGTTTGTCTAAATCATGTTTTTCCTGCATTTGTCAGAAACTTTCCAAGCCAGTACCGGATGAAATTACACAGTATGAGGTAATACCTTTTTGGAATGTAGCCGCAAGGGGATACAAGCCAGTGCTTTATTGTGCCGGTCCAAAGCCCGGATAAATACAGAGGTTTGTGTCAGGAAGGGCATCCGACGTAAAAATTTTGCCAAATCAAACATGCGAATTGAATCTATGACTTCCATACCGGATCGGTCGAGGCCCGGGTTAAAAACGACCGCCATCGGTGCTGTTCACGTACAGGGTACCGGTGGAAATTGGACTACTGTTCGTCGAAGAAGTCGAAGAAGGAGAGGAGGAAGGTGTGTTCGTAGGAAGAGAGAGAAAAGGAACGCCAAGAGTCTAGGACTGAGAGTAGGGACTTTGAATGTTGGAACTATGACAGGGAAAGGTAGAGAGTTGGTTGACATGATGCAGAGGAGAAAGGTAGACATACTGTGTGTCCAGGAGACCAGGTGGAAAGGTAGCAAGGCTAGAAGTTTAGGAGCAGGGTTCAAGTTGTTCTATCATGGTGTAGATAGGAAGAGAAATGGAGTAGGAATTATCTTGAAGGAGGAGTTTGTTAGGAATGTTCTGGAGGTTAAAAGAGTATCAGATAGAGTAATGAGTCTGAAGCTAGAAATCGAAGGTGTGATGTTCAATGTTGTTAGTGGGTATGTTCCACAGGTAGGATGTGAGCTAGAGGAGAAGGAGAAATTCTGGTTGGACCTTGATGAAGTGATGCAGAGCATCCCTAGAAGTGAGAGAGTTGTCATTGGTGCAGACTTCAATGGACACGTTGGTGCAGGAAACAGAGATGATGAGGAGGTGATGGGCAGGTTTGGTATCCAGGAGAGGAACGCAGAAGGACAGATGGTGGTTGACTTTGCAAAAAGGATGGAAATGGCTGTAGTGAATACTTTCTTCCAGAAGAGGCAGGAACATAGGGTGACCTATAAGAGTGGAGGTAGGAGTACACAGGTAGACTACATCTTGTGTAGACGGTGTAATCTGAAGGAGATCAGTGACTGCAAACTAGTGGTAGGTGAGAGTGTAGCCAGACAGCATAGGATGATGGTGTGTAGGATGATTCTGGTGGTGAGGAAGATGAAGAGGGCAAAGACAGAGCAGAGGACTAAATGGTGGAAGCTGAAAAAGGAAGAGTGTTGTATGATTTTTAGGAAGGAGTTGAGACAGGCTCTGGATGGCCAGGATGTGCTTCCAGTTGACTGGACAACTACAGCTAATGTGATCAGGGAAACAGGTAGGAGAGTATTTGGTGTGTCATCTGGAAGGAAAGTGGATAAGGAGACTTGGTGGTGGAATGAGGAGGTGCAGGAGTGTATACAGAGAAAGAGGTTAGCTAAGAAGAAGTGGGACACTGAGAGGACTGAAGAGAGTAGACAGGAGTACAGGGAGATGCAGCGTAAGGTGAAAGTAGAGGTGGCAAAGGCCAAACAAAGGGCTTCGATGACTTGTATGCTAGGTTGGACAGTAAGGAGGGAGAGACTGATCTATACAGGTTGGCAAGGCAGAGAGACAGAGATGGGAAGGACGTGCAGGCGGTTAGGGTGATTAAGGATAGAGATGAAAGTGTACTGATAGATGCCAGTAGTGTGATGGGAAGATGGAAAGAGTACTTTGAAGAGTTGATGAATGAGGAAAATGAGAGCGAACGAAGGGTAGAAGAGGTGACTGTTGTGGACCAGGAAGTAGCAAAGATTAGTAAGGATGAAGTGAGGAGGGCACTGAAGAGGATGAAGAGTGGAAAAGCACTCGGTCCTGATGATATACCTGTGGAGGTCTGGAAGTGTCTAGGAGAGGTAGCAGTAGAGTTTCTGACTGGGTTGTTCAACAGGATCTTAGATAGTGAGAAGATGCCTGAGGAATGGAGGAGAAGTGTGCTGGTGCCCATTTTTAAGAACAAGGGAAATGTACAAAGTTGTAGCAACTACAGAGGAATAAAGCTGATGAGCCATACAAAGAAGTTATGGGAAAGAGTAGTTGAAGCTAGACTAAGGGCAGAAGTGAGCATTTGTGTGCAGCAGTATGGTTTCATGCCAAAAAAAGTACTACAGATGCAGTATTTACTTTGAGGATGTTGATAGAGAAGTACAGAGAAGGTCAGAGGGAGCTGCATTGTATCTTTGTAGATCTGGAGAAAGCTTA
Source organism: Remorina albescens (assembly GCA_034769265.1). Classification (NCBI taxonomy): domain Eukaryota; kingdom Metazoa; phylum Chordata; class Actinopteri; order Carangiformes; family Echeneidae; genus Remorina; species Remorina albescens. The sequence continues at coordinate 3,110,194 of CM068495.1, read as the reverse complement.
TGACAGGGTGCCCAGAGAGGAACTGTGGTATTGTAGGAGGAAGTCTGGAGTGGCAGACGACCCAGACCACCTGTTTTGAGACCACCCAGTAAATGTGATGCTTCCAAACGTTTTTCTTCCCATCAAAATTTCTTTGTCAGGGCTTCATTAAATTAAGGCCAGTGATAATTCATTATGTGTCATGTCGCTGCATCACTGAAGTTGTTTACTTTCTCAACCAGATCTGCTCCTTCATCATAATGAATGTCTGTGCGGTTGTTATTGCCACAAAGTTCTCAGAGTCCATGACCAGCATGACAGTGGTGAGTGAAAACTCTGTCATACACGTCTGTTACCAGTTAATCGGCGGGCTGTTGAGGATCTTACTGTTCTACTGCAGGTTAGATAATGTAACGTTTGCAGTTGTATTTTGTAGTTTAAGTACCAAAATGTATTCTCAGCAAAAAATAAGTTTTCTTTTAAAAGGAACCCACACATGCACATATTCCCTGGAGAATTTAACTTGAAAAGCCTCTTTCACTTACTCACTGTGCATCTCTTCTTGTCCTTGTGCCAGCAGTCAAGATAATAGGGTGACAACAGTGGCAGCTATCAGAGCCGAAGGACTCAATTGCAGAACCACAGTTTAAAGCCTCTTTACTAAAGCCTCTGGCAGAGGCACAGAGACGTCAGGCAAGAGCAAAAATTGAAAAACAGGCTTAGGTCACAGATAATCCAAAAGAGCACAATTACTATAGACTTGAACTCAAGATACCATCTGACAAAGGAGGATGATCAACTGGCTGGTATAAATGCTGACAGGTAAATGAACTAACAAGCAACAGGTGAGGCAGAATGAGCAGATTGACAGGAACTGCAGGAGGAGTGTCCGTGGGTGTGGTTTGTGTAGAGGTGGGCAAAGGCTGGCAGAGGCTGACTGCAGAAAAAGCAGATGAGTGAGAGCAGGAGGACGGGGATTACAGGGAACAGGAAGCTGCAACAGTTTCCATGACAGAATGTAGCTTCATTTTCCTGATGAGAAGTAGTGAAATAAGCAAATCCCAGCAGAAAATCAACAGGAACCATGTAGTTCCTTCATATTCAAGTAGTTGTGAGTAGTTTGTGAAGAGATTTGTGCAGTTTGATTGCATTTCAAGGTTAAGTGTCAAAAACGCACTCAATGCTGAATTGAGCCTGTTTTTGAACTTTGTATGAAAAGTAGTGAAACAGGCAAATCCCAGCAGAAAATCAACAGGAACCATGTAGTTCCTTCCTATTCTAGTAGTTCTGAGCAGTTCAGCAGACAAAATGTCATTGCCAAGAGCTTGAAAAACTGCAAGAGCATTAGTAAATCCAAAAAGCATAACCAGATATTCATAATGGCCTATGGGGGTGTTAAATGCCATCTTCCACTCATCTCCCTCTTGTATATGAGCTAGATGGTAAGTGTTTTGTAAATCAAGTTTGGTGTAAATGGATGAACCCTTTAGTAGGTCAAAGGCAGTGGAAATGAGAGGAAGGGGATAACGATTCTTTATAGTGATGTTGTTCAACCGGGTGTAGTCTATGCATGGTCTGAGACTCTTGTCTTCTCTACAAAGAAAAATCCTACCTTAAATGAGGTTTGGATGTACTCCTCCATAACTTTGTGTTCAGGGGCCGAAAGGGAATAAAGGCACCCTTTAGAAATAGGGGCACTACGTAGTAAATCTATGGCACAGTCACATTCACGATGAGCAGGAAGGGAAGTCGCTCTAGCCTTGCTAAAAATTTCTTTTAAATCATGGTAATCCTGGAAGCCCACTGAGATCAGGATTGTCATTACTAACGGCTTTCACATTCCCAGGGAACGACCCTGTTTCTTCAACAAGACAATTCTTTTGGCAGTTTTCTCCCCACCAAATTACCTGACCAGTTACCCAGTTGATGTGGGGGTTGTGCTGAATGAGCCACAGGTACCCTAAGATCAGAGGATGGTTAGTTGAATGATACAAATGAAATGTGATACGTTCAGAGTGACCCTCAGGAAAGCTGAGCCTTGTTGGTGAGGTCTGATGAGTAACAGAACAAAAAAGCCTGCCATCCAAAGCCGTAGCTGACAGAGGCTCCGGGAGGAGTTCGATCTTAATGCCTAGCTCCTCTGCTAGGCTGCAGTCCATGAGATTGGTATCGGCACCAGAATCATTAAGGCTGAGCAATTGAAAGGGGAGGATGAAGAGGTCAATTTCATTTCATTCAATTGTCTTTTGGTTTTATTTTTGCAGTTTGTTACACTCAGAGATCTTGGAGAAGGCAGAGAACTCTTAAGGGTGGCATGAAGCAATGAAATGCCCTAGCTGGGCACAATATATGCACAGATCCTCCACTAGCCGTCGTTGGCACTCTGCTGGGGTCAGACGGATGTGTCCTATCTGCATAGGCTCAGGGGTGTCTTTCAGGGGAGCCTTCACACAAGGGGAGACGAGACTATCAAAATAAAATAGGAAATGAACGAGACAAACCACAACATAACTCAATCCCTGACAGTCTACATATTAGGAGAAAAATGAAACTTTTCCATCTTGTCAGCTAGGTCTGTTGCAGTAGATACACGCCCACAACAACACCCACACACATTGTTTAATACATTCTAAGAACAAGGCATGGACAGTCGTTGGCCTGTCCATGTCACTGGTAACTGGCCAATTATATTTGGTTGTGTGAAAATCCAACCTTTGTACAGGGCAGGCCCAGCCCAAGAAGACAAATGTGAAACTTTTACAGATGTCAGGGCTCTTGCTGGTTGAGATCCTGTGGCACCTCTGTCGCTGCCTTACTTTAACCGGGGCCATAAGAAATGTTTCAACTGTGAAGTGAAGATTTCTCCGGCTCGTTCTTGGGCTTCCAACCAAACAATCAGGCTGACAAAGTTGGTGCCATGACCTGGATTGGTTGACTCTGAGACCGTGTCTGATTGAGGACCGCAGGAGTCGATTAGAGGAGAACTTTCTTCAGACAATTCCAGGCGCCTAGATCAAAGGTAAGCAGAAAACCTCTTTTCTATCTGAAATTTCTGCACATTGGGCACGCTAAACCAAATTGTCTGATTGCTGCTATCCTCTGATTGCAAAATTTTTAGTAGTTTCATATTCAAAAGTAAGCTGATTGTTTAATAAACTGAATGGTATAAACACATTGTCTCACATGAGGGAAAGTAAATGAGTGTACTAGTTTAGGTTACTTGTCAAATAAAAGACATAAAATTCATCATATGAATGAATAACCACTGAGGGTTGTCTTCTAAATTTTGAAGGACTTTTCAGCTCCAGAAGTAGCTGTAGAGCCAAAAAGAAACTCCCTAAGTGGTGTAGAGTAATTGTCTACAAAAGGTGCTGACTAGTAAAAAAAAAGACAGAAACAACAAAAGGCGCAAAAAATTATGGATAAATGGAAAGAATGTAAATCCGGCTCCTTGGGGTCAGTACTATCTGTAACAGTAGTAAGATGGCAAAAGAAGGTTCCAAAGGAGGAAGAAAGAAGGGAATAGATAGATTCGTAGATTGGACGAGGAAGATGCGCGAGCAGGGAATGTTTGGAGGATGCTCGTTCTTGGGCTTCAAATCAAAGAATTGGGGCAACGCAACACTGAACTTAAGCCCACCTTTCAGTGTTCCCCTCGCTCATAACTGGACCATTCTTTTCCCCAGCTCACTTTCTCCAGAGCCAAAATATCCTCTACCTCACCTTGATTAACTGCAATATTTGCATGCACATGTGCCTGCATGTGTGTTCTTACCATGTAGAAATTAGCATCTTTGAATGTTCTTAACCAAAAAATAAATCAAATTTTAGTTTTTATGTATTTTTTGGGTTTTTTACTCTCCCTTTCAGTCAGTGATTGGTTGAGAGACTAACAGGAAATGAGAGAGAGAATGACCTATAGCATAAGTCCCTGAGCCAGATTCAAACCAGGGACACTTCAAGCACTGCCATAGCTCTAATTTGCACAATATTAAAAATGTGCCATTGGTTTTAAGAACTTTTTCTGGCTTTTCATGACTGTCTGGTTAATAAGTGCCAATGCCAGGAAGTAATCTAGTTTCATAGAAATAAAGGAAACATACCTGGAATTTCAGTGCATTTCAATACCAAAACACTAACTTACGACAGTGTTATATAACTCACATCATTTGTTCATTTTTATTTGCCATAGCTCTGGAGTGTCTACACACAAGACAGGTGCTTTGGCAATGCTGCTGACAGAAATTAGCTGACAATGAAAGTGTGAAGAAGAAATGAAAGAAATGAAAGTGTCTGTATGGCTCATTGAATTCCTTGGCACATATTCACATGACCCAGACGTGAAAAAGAAACAAGTTTCCAGTAAAACACTTCAAAGCAAGAAACTACTAACAGTCTGTTTTTGGGCAAGATAAAAGGGTTAACCTGGAAAGACTAATGTCAGTTGAGAGAATAACGGCTCACCAATCGTACAGAACAATTACAGAAAAAGGAAACAGAGCTCAGCAGGTGTCAAAGAATGACTCAAACAATTTATTACTAGATAAGATTTAATAGATTGCATTTAAAGCAATAAACAAAACAAAACATCAAAGTTTTGTCAAAGTTGATGTACATGTTAATGTGTCAAGTACTTTAGTTGTCCAGGCTCATGAGAAGAGCAGTGCCTCTCTTGATCCAGTGGTCTGAGGTCCCAGCTCCAGATTTGAGCTCCACACCGATCACAAAAGATCCTTGGCCTGCCCCACCAGAACGCACTGGGTAGTAGTAGCATGGACACAGGTACATATCTACACATGCATAACGTAAATAAGAGAGGAACAAAACTGAGACAGTAAAACCAGGGGGAATGGGATCACAAACTATCTACAAACAGATGAGAGAAGAAGAAGAATCATTTAGAATAAAATAAAACAGGGACTTTGGCCCATCTTCCTCTTTGTATTTTTTATTATTCTCTTATTTCCTAACAACTCACTTTTGCCCATCTTTTTGCGGTTTTCCACAGGTTTGAAGTGGATGGTGGGGATGGAGCAGACCATCTGCATAGGCTCAGCCTCCACCAGACAGGAGTTGTTCTTGTTCCAACCTGCCCCCTCCAAGAACAAACCTTTGACAAATACTCCATTCTAGAGGGAGGGGAGGGGGAAAGCAGATAAAAAGTAGGAGAGAGAGACCTGTTTGGGGATGACATTTTTCATTTAGCTTTGGAAAAACATTTATTGCAAGTGCCTTACCAATTAACTAATGCAACTGAGGACGAAGAGGAGGAAGGGGTGAGAGCAGAGTGGGTGTAAGGGAAAGGGGAGAGAGAGGGTAGAAAAAAGGAAGAAAGAGGAGGGAGGAAGAAACAGGATTTGAAGAGAAAAGAGAGGAGAATGGGAAGCAGTAGGTCATGACACGTAGTAAAGGGAGGAGAGGAACAGCAGGAAAGGAAATAAGTTTGGAGCGAGCCAGCACTTATGGTCTAGTTGTGGAGAAGAACGAGGTACATGGAAGACCAGGTGGTAGAAAAAAATGGAAACACAGAGGAGTGGATACATAGACGAATAAAGTAAAATGAAGGCAGTGGGAAATAATATCAATAATGACAGAAATGATAGAATGAGAGCATCAAGACAAATAAAAACATTTGACACCATTGTCAAAGTTCTAAAAAAAAAAAAAAGTTAACTCACTTTAAAAATGTTTGAGAGCAGATTTATGGAGTGGAAGTAAGTGGCACAATTAAGTGTGCTGCTTCAAATGAAACACTGGTAATGTTTGAGTTGAAATGAAAAATTTGATGGAAAGTAGTGATGACTGCTGAAAAGCCCTTTTGGCAGCTTTATGTAAATCTTCATGGAAAAAGAAATGCGTCAGAGTCACCTTGGGCGGGATAAGGAGATCGCTGTCTTCCACTGTGGATACGATAAACTCCCAGGACAGTGTGTCAACTGATATCTACAAGAACAGTGTCATGCAATGTTAATTGTTGAACGGAAAAGATATTCTTACTGTCACTGGTCAAAAAGTCAAACAAGGACATTTCCATTCATTCCAGCAGAGCATTGCAACTGAAAGGTGTCCTAACCCTAACTACTGGATAAATTCTGAAATATATGTGGCCATCAGTGACAAGCAAAACAATACAATGAGTGTATCCTAGTGTCGTTTTTTGCTTTTAACCATGTCGTTTGTGAATGTGGTTATGTGAAATCTCACATTATACTCTCGAGCATAAGTCTGCAGTACAGCAGTAAGGAAACCATTGGGAAAGGTGAACCCTGAGAGCCAGAACAAGTTGGGTGGCTGGGCTGTCTCAGCCCAGCGGGCAAACTGATCGACTCGTTGACAAAGATCCCTGGTCCACGTTGGCAGGGGTTTCAGGGATGGATATGCCTAGAACACAGATAGAATGAGAGAGATGACAAATCTACAGTCATTTTATGATTGGAGCTGGTGGCAGGTACACATAATGGGAAAAAAGCCAGGTGTACTGCAGCAGCACTGTGCAAGTCTTACAAACACACACAAAAGAATGCAAATTTGGTGGAGGGACTATGTAAGGTTTCACATGCAAAGTGTATAACATCCTATGTCATGTTAAAATCTGAAAAGCAACTTGCTTTCATTGATTTGGTATCACAAAGCAAATATGATTTGTGTAAGTCACAGAAGATTTAAAGGAACCTACCAAAAATTCACTATATCACAATCATGATTCTGAGAGAGGGTGTGAAACTGTTGCACAGATGTAATTTCATTTCATTATTTAACTTAACAGCTGCTCATTATATGTAAAGTGCCTTGGAATAACTTTGTTATGATTTGGCCATTTATAGATACATTTGATTTAATTCGCTTATTTTTTAAGTAAACAATTGTTTAGTTGAAAATACATGAAAAATTACGAGATGCGAGGTTCTATTTCATAAATGCCAGACGCACATGCATCTTTTGCACATTATCAGTCAATCATCTAATCAAGTAATAAATGTCCTTGTCAAAAATAGTAATTACACTGAGTGTCCTGAGAAGTCTTATAGTTCCCTGCAGTTCATAAATCTCACCTGTGTATAATACAAAATATTAATTTTGTCTGCAAAAATGAAGAACTGTCTCATAGAGACTTACACTATAGTATTGCTTAAATCATTCTTAATCAGTCTTCATGCTGCCATAAATGTATCAGTAGTTCTGTTTGTCCTCAGTCACCAAGGGCTGGTTGCTGTCAATTTTGTGTTTACATTTAACTTGCTAACTCGCTTTTTAGTTGCTGGCTATCACTATCCTCCTTCAAATGGCACGGCATTTTGTACAAATTGTAGGTGGGAAAGCAAGGACAGACTGACACCCAGATACAGTCTGTTACAGTAATAAAAGCATGGACAACTTTCTCAAAGTCTAAAAAACATGAGAATGATTTAGACAAGTTGATGGTTTAGATGATGAGACAGCAGAAACCATCTTGGAGAAAATATAAAAGTGAAAAAGATTCCAGATACAAAGCAGGTTTTAAAGTTGCTACATTTGATAGTGGACTACTGCCAGTTGTAAGTAAGAGCTGGTGAATTTTTGTTCAGATTGTTACGATTTTATTCGTAAAAAAGCCCCTAAAATCATCACTGCTAAGAGCTAAAGGAATCAATGTTTCAACTGAGCTATGAAATCTCTGTCAGCCTGGCAATAGTACTGAAGAGAAACCTGGGGTTGTTCTTGTTTTTTCTATCAGCGCTGAATACCAGGAGCTTCTGGCAATGCGAAGAGTTTTTTTTAATATGTTTTTAAACTTTTTTTTCCAGACTTATTAGAATTCATCTACATTACTAGACCGTCACTTCGTTTCCAATTTCAGTGATTTCTGCTTCAAGGCAAAAATTTAAGAGCTATACCAAGGTGCCCGTCTCCTCTGTTTCATTTTTTTTCCCCCAGAGGAGCCATAGAATTAAGTTTTGAACAAAGTGAGGCCATAGTGCTATTTAGAAGGTCATCAATCTGTGTAGGGGAAGAAGTCTTCTATTGCCTTTAGACACGGCAGTTTAGCAAATGATGTCTGAATATTCTCCTTAAATTTGACCACAGCAATTTCTGATAAACATCTACTATAGCTGAATTTATTCCCAGATGCTCTGCAGCCATTTATTGTAAACTCAAATGTTATTACATAGTGGTCGGAGAGAAGAGGGTTGTGAGAAAATATTATTAATTGGTCAATTTGGATGATAATGATCTAATATTCAATACTCCACATTAAATTTTTGTAATATTTAGATCTGTATTGGTGGTAGTTTTAATTTCAATTAAGTTCTTGTTTTTAGCTCCTCTTCTGTTTACTTTTGGTTTAATAGATTTACTAAATTTAGGTGTTCGGGGGAAAAATGTCACAGTTTAAGTTTATTGTAAATTCAGTCAGATTCTCATATATGAGGGCGGCACCCTCCATGGTGGGATAGATGCTATCTCTCCTAATCAAACCGGGTCTCCCCCATAAAGTCTTCCAGTTATCAGTGTAGCCCACATTGCTTCCTGGACACCACCTCAACAACCAGCAGTGGAGTGACAATATGCGGCTATACATATTGTCACTGGTCAGATTGGGCAGGGGGCCAGAGAAAACTACAGTGTCCGACATAGTTTTTGCAAAGTTACACACTGACTGTACTTTAATCTTTGTGACTTCTGACTTATGCAGTCGGGTGTCGTTACGGCTGACGTGCATTGCAACTTTACCATATTTAAGCTTATCATTAGCCAGCAGTTTAAAAAAAAAACTGAATGTCGCCCCCTCTGGCCCCAGGGATACACTTAACTATGGCCCCTGGTGTAGCTACCTTCACGTTACTCAGAATAGAGACTGACTCCAATGAGTGGAGTCAGTTTCTCAGTGGGTGTGTCACTGAATGGGGAGAAGCTGTTAGAAACATGAAATGGTTGTGGTGAACTGGGGGCTGCTGTCTATGGCTATGCCTCTTGTCTCGGATAGTCACCCAGCTGCCCTGATTAGATCCCGGCTTCTTGGGAACTGCTGGGGGGAAAAGTAACTGAGCTGCTCTAGGTCAGCCTGCACTGACTGCAGGGGACTAGCTGCACTAGCATAAGTTGGACTAATTAAGGCACGGAGCCATGCTTCCAGCTCATTAAGTTTCACCTCCAAATCTTAAAAAACTTGCATTTATGAAATGTACCATTATCACTAAAGGAGGTAGATGAGTAACTAAACATGAAGCACACAGAGCAGAAGAGGGAAAGGAGAGAGAGAAAAGGAGATAGAGACCATTGCTAATCACTTAGCTACGTTAGCAGAGCTAAGGATTTGACTGTGTGATTTTGAAATGAGTGAAAATGAAATGCCTAACGAACTGTATTGAATGAAAATTAATTGGCAAAGAATTTAAGTGAGGGGCTGATTTGAACCACAGAAAACCAGAGATAGGCGACACAAAGTCAAACAGTACCACCAGTGAATGAAAATGTTGTAACTGACTGCAGCACACAGTTGCAGAGCCCAGGGATCACAGGGAAATATCAGGTTAATATTTGATTATATGGTAAAGTACAGTACAAGGAAGGTACCAGGTGTAGGTTTGGGACTCGTTAGGATTTTAACGATTCAGATTCCTTACCGATTCCTTCTTAACGGTCCGATTCCTTACCGATTCCTCTTACCGATTCCTACATTTATATATATATACATATCAGAGATGTTCACAAGTCTTTTTTTGCAAGTCCAAGTCAAGTCTCAAGTCTCTAAAAAATAAAAGTCTCATGTCTCTTCTGGTTGTAATGATTGTTCTATCATCTATCATCCAGTGTAATGGTAACCTGATAAACCCTGTAACATTACATGGTCAACAATAAACCTGTAACCTGCCTATAAGCTGACAGTATAACTATGTATTTGTCTCTGTTTAAAGTTAGCCAGTAGATGGTGGCAGCCTAACGTAAGTTACCGATCCAGGTGAGTTTTCAGGTGCCCTGATAAAATTTGAAGTAGTTGATGCAGCGTCCTTAATTTTGGTACCACAGACTTTGCAGTCTGCACTTCTTTTGTTGATGCCATCTTTTTTGAAGTTTTTAGAACCAAACGTAATTACAAAGGGTAACGTTACAGAAGCAGCTGCAGGTGTGCCGGTCGCCATAGTTACCGTCATCTGAGGTACGAATACGTGAGGCGCGCACCCGATGCCTAATATGGTTATTACCGTGACAAAAAGAAATCAACCTCATCAGACGTTTCAAAGTTTCCTCAATGTTGATACGCCAGAAAAAGAAAACATAATGATTGTTCACGAGTCCCAAAACACAAGTCCGAGTCAAGTCTGAAGTCTCTGAAGTGTGCGACTTAAGTGTGACTTGAGTCCCCATCTCTGCTGCCAACAATCTAATACCCGTTTGTGGGAACCATCAATCCAAAAGTGATGGACCTGGTTCCAAAAAAGAACCGGATCTGGGTCCCAACCCTAAGCAGGTGCAGGTCTTATTTCTCACATCTGGTTTTCCCATCTCTCATACTGCATTTGCATCACTGTACATACAGTATGTGCATGTAAATCATTTACACTTGATGAGAAATAAGTTGAGAGTGCTTCACTAAGCATCTTCACCAAAAGATGCCAGTAAGCATGTTTACATGCACAGTTAAGTCTAGCTATGGTTATAGCTCGATAAAGCCATCTCACCGGACTTCTGTCCTTGCCACAGTATACATGCACGGGAGTGAAATCGATTTATTTGTTGAAGTCATGTCGTCTCCGCAACGATAGGTATAGATATAGATAGATATAGATATGCACTCTTTCGGCTTGTGGGTAATGGGCCACTACCGATTAACCTATGAGGTCACAGACCACAACAGAGGTGGAAAGAAAAAAAGACCGGTGCGCTAACAAGTTAGCGACTCAGAGGTAAATTGGCATGACGAGGGACAACCACCTTGTAAATTTGTACATAACTTGGCCATGTTAGCCGGCTGCTTTTGTGTGACCTCCTACGTTTGCGTTTACGTTTTAAATGCCGTTTGACTTCCGGGTCATAGCTTGGCGTGAAACTTAAGCACATGTGCAGATCACCTCCTCCGGTTCCATTCCGATTGTCCGTATACATGAAGCAGTAGATTGACCTTCAATTGCATTATCTGGGTGTGTTACTCCGACAATTTTCAGTTCAATTTCAGCTGAGCTAACGTGTTTACATGTACTTTAAAAGTCCAGTTTTGGTCGGACTGATGCTATAATTCGGTTTTTTTAGGTGTCATGTAAATGTGCTTAGTGAGTTAATGAGGACTATGAGGGCCATTTATGTTCAGGAATTGTATGGGTTATTATGGGTGAGCTTTTTGTGTATGGTACCTTCTCCCACAGTGATGGTACACGGACATCATAGATGCAGTGAAAAGTCTCCTCCAAGCTGGACGACATCACCACTAAACCTTTGATCCCTTTCTCCAGCTCAACCAAGGAAGAACTAAAATACAAGCACACATTTGCATCAGCACATCTGTAATTTTTACACCCTTTTCTGCTTCCTAGTCTGGATCTACTGGTATTACACTGCACTCAGACATCTCTCGCTCTTATTTTTGACTGCTTATCCTTGGGGGTCACGGGGGGTGCTGGAGCCTATCCCAGCCAATGTTCCAGCCAAGGTCGGGGTAAACACTGGACGGGGGGCCAGTCTATCGCAATGCCAACACATAGAGACTGACAACCATTCACACTCCGGCCTATGGGCAATTTAGAGTCACCAATCAACCTAGACAGACATTTGGACTATGAGAGGGTAACCAAGGTGCCTGGAGGAGGCCCATGGCAGGCACATGGAGAACATGAAAACTCCGCATGGGGAGGCCCCAGGCCAGGGTATCGAGCCCATCTTCTTGCAGTGATAGTGCTAACCACTATGCCACTGTGCTGCCCCGTACTCAGACAAGGAAATACAAACAAGGAGGTTGGTTATTTGGACAATTGTTTCTTTGTAGCATATTAATTTTATATAAGATGCGAGCTCAATCATTTTGCGCGCGTTTCTTTCTAAGCTTTGATGAAATGCGTAACTATTTTCTGATAATGACAGCCCCTCTTCCTTGATAGATTATTTCTACATAATTGTCTATGACAGGCACAGGTACCCCTTTCTCATGTCAAACTGAAGTTATACACAGAAATACAGAAGAGAGTTCATACGTGATGGTGTCCAGCAAAGAGTTGTATCTCTGGATCTCTTGCAGCAGGACCACATTAAGAGGTGAAGAGTTGTCCTGGAGGACGGACCTGGTGCTCTCATAGTCAATCAAAGCTGGAATCTTCCCATGAATGTCTCCCAACAGCTCTAATACCTAAAGGCACCAATGAAATGTTGCACCAAAAGTAAGATCAGTCAGATGATTGTGCTTCATAAAAAATGATCTGTTGTAGCTCCTACCGACCTGGACCAATATAATACAATTTCTTGTAAATCACATTTAAACCAAATAGAGAAACTACTGCCAAACAGCGGGAAGTTTGTTGCAGCAGAGAACATAGAATTGGCAGGTGTTTTCAGAAGGATTAAAATTGGTAATGGATGCTTTGCTTTCAAAACAAGGACTCTAAACCTGAACACAACAATTACTAATAACAGGTGATTACATATGTTTTAAAATGGTTCATGAGTATCTCATTCATGTGGTGGCTCCATGTTTGATCGTTGTATGCACATTAGTTATCTTTGTCTTGGATGAATGGAACATAATTTTTTTTTTCCCAAAACACAAACTACTAGATCTGTATTTGATTACACCAGTACCGTGTAGCTATGTGTATGTGTTAATAAGGAAAATCCAAATACATTTTCTCCATGAAGAGGGCATTTCAAAGCCCCAACTATTAAGTGAGTTGCTATTTCTTTAACATGTGTGTTTCAAAGTAAATTTGTTGTTTAATCCAAAAACAGATTAGACTTATCCTCTAGAAAAATTACTATATTACAACATTTACATTGTAAAATTACGCTGTAATTTATAATAGGATTTTATTCATACGTCTAGCTCTAATCTGTAATGACCAGGGAACAGACACACGCAAGATGTGAGGGTCAAAAACCAGGTAGACAGTCCAAACAGGGCAACAGTGCAAATGGCAGCATGCAGCAATCAGAGGTGGAGGAACAAAACTGGTCTTACATGGGGAGTACACGAGGGAACATGAAACAACGGCTGGATACAACTGCAACATGCAACAAGACAATCTGGCACAGAGGGAAGGGGAAGCGGGGTTTAAATACACTAGGGGAAGGTAGACAACAAACAATTAGGCTGGGAAACTTGAAAGGAACACAAAGGTAAGACACAGACTTCAAAATAAAATTGGAAGTGAAGAGACAGAAACAGTGCTTTCAAAATAAAACATACAACAGACAATTTGACATTAGCAGACGATGAAATAATTTGTAAATTTGACCAGATGGAACATTAATCTAAATGCCAGGCCAATGCAGCAGCTACACAGTCCAACACACTATATACTACTTATAAGGGGAACACGATGAAAGCAACAACAAATGCCAAAGAAACAAACCTGTCAGATGAAAACAAAAACAGAGCGAGACACACTGTAGTGGTAGAGGAATTAATGTATTGAACCAGCTGGCTGGTTTTTTGTCTCAACTCATATCTTGATAGTATGGTCTGACAAGCTGTTGTAAGCTTTAAATCCAGAAGATGACGATTAGGTATGAAAAGCTGGTTGCATAATTAAGAAACACTTTAAGTATGCTGCTTGACACCTAAGGTTCTTCCTCAGGTTCTTTCTAGGTATTGGTGTTGAGGGTGACCATGATCTCAGTGTTGCTGCTCCTGTGTTGTGTTGTGATAACTAAATGCCTATGGCCATGTCTAAGGTCTTAACAGGTTAGATTTTATGAGATAAGAGCCTTGAAATCAAATCAACCATGAAAAACTTTGTTACAGGATTACCTTACTCTATACTATCTATGTACTGGTATGCTTTCAAGACCATGTAGGCATATGGGTCTGAGCCCCAGGCTATAATATTCATTCATTCACTCATTCATCTTCAACCGCAATATTACTTCATATATATTATTGTTCAAGCTGTGCCCAAAATAGTCTTAAATGTTTGTAAAATAGGTAAGATTTTGATAATTCATTCATTCATCTTCAACCGCTTATTCGTTTACGGGCCGCGGGGGTGCTGGAGCCAATCCCAGCTCACACTGGGCGAGGGCGGGGCACACCCTGGACAGGTCGCCAGTCCATTGCAGGGCCAACACACACAGAGAGACAGAGACAGACAACCACTCATACTCAGACCTACGGACAATTTAAAGTCACCAATTAACCCAAACGTGCATGTCTTTGGACAGTGGGAGGAAACTGGAGTACCTGGAGAAAACCCACGCAGGCACGGGGTGAACATGCAAACGCCGCGCAGAAAGGCCCCAGGCCCGGGTACTGAACCGAATATGTTATTGCTCCAGTTGTGTCCAAAATAGTCTTAAATGTTTGTAAAATAGGGAAAATTTTGATAATCTCTTAAGCAATGTATGCAAATGACTCGTCATGAATTTCTGATTTCTGATGTGACTTCAAATTTCATGCCAACAAGACTCAGGCCAATTACTATTAAAGAGGACATGACATGAAAATTGTACTTACAAAGAGATTATGGGTGTAACGGTACGTCCATTCTTACGGAACCGGTGCGAATACACGCGTGTACCGAACATACTGAAAATATGACAGCGCTAAAGCAAAGCGGAACTACTTGCCACTGGTTGTTTCCTCCGGGCGATGGAATACTATCGCAGAGCCCCGTATGTTGTTGTCAAGCCATCCTAGCAACTTAATTTAGCTTGTAGCACAGACCAGCCTCACTGAGCTTGAACTACCCAAGCAAATTTAATTTAATAATCTAATGATACAGTCTAACGTTATTATAAACGACCTACGCGGAACCATCAGGCAACTCATTAGTTCTTCAATGTTGAAAATTTCTACATTGAAGAACTAAGCATGAAAGATTTCAAGTTTATTTCAACTCCCATAGTAAAGCCAAAGAAGTTTTTTATTTAACTGAGCAGTTTGAATGTGAAGTTGAAAATTATTACAGTATCTTCTACTTGCCGCGCTTTACTTGATTTTTATTTTATTACTTTTTGTTTTCTTTCCTAGACCCAGGTATGTTTTTGAAAAGAACAATCGTTTGTTCAAGGAATTGTGTTATGTTTAATATTGTCACTGTTTTATGTTTTCAATTTGACAAAAAAAATGAAAATTAAGATCACGTTTTTTTGTTTGCATATTTCTACCGAAAATGTACCAAACCGTGATTTCTAAACCAAGGTACATACTGAACCATGATTTTAGCATACCATTACACCCCTAATAGAGATGCTTAAACTAATTACTGTCTATTTTCTAACACAATGATAATAATGCTACCGTGCTGTATGGCCAGGATTCTGCTATGGCGTAGATATAAAATTATTGATCCCATTTTATAAAAACGTATCTTTCATTGTGAGCATTGTCATTTTTGTCCTCTTTTCTCTCAAATTATCTACCCCTCACCTTATCTTCTCGACTTGGCCCAATACTAGTCAGGCTGGAGACTTGGGGCTGAAGAGAAAGCAGGATATCAAACAGCATCTTTGTCTCAGCAATCTGGCTGGCAATGTCAGCGTTGGGGTGCTGCCCAAACACCTCAGGATGCTCACTGGATGGCAACATGCTGATATATTCCTTGTATGTGGCCTGGGGACCATCACGGGGGATATAGTAGGAGCTTAAGCAGGACAATCTGATAGAGAAATGGGGATAGAGGTGTACAAATTCAGTGATATAACATGTTTATAAACAGCGGTACAAAAAAGAAAAAACTGGTAACCTGTATGTTCTTTACTTTCATAGGCTACTGTATTTGCACAACAATCAGGAATAACATTATGGCTATTGACAGCTGAAGTGAATAACACCAATTATCTCTTCATCATGACACCTGTTAGTGGTTGGGATATATTAGGCAGCAAATGAACATTTTGTGGCGACTGGGTCAGAGTATCTCTAAAACTGTTTTCCTGGTCTGCAGTGGTCAGTATCTATCAAAGGTGGTCCATGGAAGAAACAGTGGTCAACCGGTGACAGGATCATGGGCAGCCAAGGCTCACTGATGCAATAGCTCATCTGTGATCTGTGATGAGCTACTGCAATGAGCTCAACTGCAATGAGCTACTGTTGCTCAAATTGCTGAAGAAGCTAAGGCTGGTTCTGATAGGTCAGTATTCTATAGGTCGATAGATTGGTATTCCCTAATGACTGTGGCCACTTTCAGCTAGAAATGTACTGTGCCACAAAGCAAAAATGGTTCAGAAATGGTTCGAGGAGCACAACAATGAGTTGGAGGTGTGGACTAGGCGTCCAAATTCCCCAGATGTCAATCCAATCCAGCATCTGTGGGATGTGCTGGACAAACAAGTCCAACACATGGAGGCCCCATTTCACAATTTACAGGGCTTAAAGGATATACATCTTGGTAGCAGATATCACAGCATACCTTCAGGGGTTAAGCTGAGTCCATGCCAACATGGTTCAGGGCTGTTTTTGGCAAAAAAAAAAAAGAAAAAGGGGGGGGGCCAGCACTATATTAGGCAGGTGGTCAATAATGTTATGCCTGATCGGTGTATATGTAAATTGAACAACATGAATAGTTAACATTAGGCTACATATATTTTTAAGTCAATTCTGAGAGATTATTTTCATCCCTTATAATGTAATTGAATTACAATTCAAGTATAGCAGCAACACAAAAAAAAAGATGGTCATTCAGTATATTAAGGTAGTCAGCTGACCTCATTCTTTGGGCACATAACGTTGCTCGACCTAGATCTGACCAACTGCAGCAACCCCAGATCATACCACTGCCCCCACAGGCTTGTACAGTAGGCACTAGGCATGATTGGTGGATCGCTTCATCCGCCTCTATTCTTACCCTGATGCGCCAATCACTCTGGAGGAGGGTAAATATGGACTCATCAGCCCACGTGTCCTTCTTCCATTGTTCCAGAGTCCAATCTTTATGCTCCCTAGCCAACTGAAGCCTTTTTTCCAATTAGCCTCACTGATAAATGGTTTTCTGTTTAGTCCCAATACCTTGAGTTCCCTTTGCATTGTGCGTGTTGAAATGCTCTTACTTTCACTATTAAGCATAGCCGGGAGTTCTACTGTTGTTTTTTTGCGATTTGATTTTAGCTGTTTCAGCACTCTCCTTAGATTTTTTTCTCTGCTTGATGCATGCCAATAATTTGACACTTCTGAAACTGATTAACATCTTTTCCATGACAACAGGGTGTCTCTTCCAACGTGGTAGTTTAAGAAATGAGAAGTTACTCACTGTATCAGTTAGGGTTAAATAACTTGTTGCCAGCTGAAACATAACTATTCATGCAGTAATTATCCAATGGGAGTCTCTTACCTATTTTCTTAGTTAGATCCAGGTAGTGAATTGTTTTTTTTTTGTTTTTTTTTGACGGGCAGTGCAGTTCTGGCGACAGGAGGTTCAAGTAGCCTCTGCTGCTGTAACGCAGCCACAATTTGTTACTCCGAGGGAAAAGGATTTTATAGTCATCTAAAGTTTAAAATATCATGCATATGAGAATCTGCAGTACTAAATGTATGTTTTTATTGAAACTTAGTAATAATAATAATAATTATTATTATTATTTATTATTATTATTATTATTTGCCAGATGTATTTGAATTTAGAGTGCATATACTGTTACAAGGTCTCACTTGAAGAAAGTCTGGTTGACAGCAGCATCACAGAAGTAGTCTTGCATGTATGTGGTTAGAAGACGTCTGTCCCAGTCATCTGTTACATGACCACCATAGTTGACCCCAGCAATGAGGTACTTCAGTGCATCCCAGGGAATCTCCTTATACTCATCTAGGTACAGCCTTAGCAGACTCTCACTCACCTGAAGATGAGTGAACAGAGTGAGATTGAAATGCAATATAAAATACTGAAGTGAAATAATTATTTTACACAGAAGAGGCAGATATAGAGAAGATAGAGTGGAGAGACAGAAATTTTAACAAAGCTCAAAAGCACTGTTTAGTCTTACATATAAGAACTAGATCGCCATTAGGCTCTGACAGGCTATGAAATGGCCTGTCTGCTTGACTTAAGCCTACATTTGGGGTTTAAAGGAGATAACAATATGAAAAGTGTGCCCATACATATATTCCACTTTAACACTAGCACTATAATCAAAACCACAAATTCATCATCTTTACTGTATTATTCATTACTTTTCACCACCAACATCTTCTATAGATTGTTCTGTTTTCTGTCACTGTTTGCTTCAATATGAGATGAGACTCTGACCTCAAAGTCAGAATCGTTGAAGCCATAAACAATGTTCCAGCCCAGCTGCAAAAATTTCTTCCTTTCAAGCAGGATGCTGTGAAAGAAGCAAAGGGAGAAGAGCAGCTTCCGGTAGAAGATGGGTTTTGAGCAGCGGGTGAACTGATTCTCTGTCACTAGTTGGTACAGGCGCTTCATGTTCGCTTTCACACCCTGAGATCAGTGAGGAGAGTTTTATTTATAGGATTTATGATGATAAAAAAAACATTTTTTTAAGGTTCTGATACAAATAACTTATGTGTAGAATTTTTTCCATGCATATTATGTAAGAGATTGTAGTAAAAAATCCTAAGTCTGCTCTGGAAATCCATATATGTGAGCAGCACATGCACCTTTGGTGGTTCAGTAGTCATCTTGATGCCAGCCTGCAGGATGTTAACAGGAAATTCAGGGAGTGGCGAAGAACTGAGCCACAGTCTGAAGTTTGGGTGGGCTTCCTGCACCTGCAGTTGTTCCACCAGCTTGTCCAGGTCAGGCATCCACGAGCGAGAGAGGTGGCAGTTGGCAAGGAAGACCCAATGACCTAGGCACAGAAAAAGAGGCATGAGATACATTAGATTGAGAGGAGGCTGATAAAAACTGTTGTGAGTAAAATGCTAAACAACAGGATAAATCAGAGCCATAACAGTGGGAAAGGGGATAGAAAAAATGGTTGTACCATTTTTGATGCCCTCTTCAATCATGCTCTTGGCAATGGGGGCCTGCCCCTGACCCAAGGAGAGCGCATGGAAATGGCTTCTCATACCAGAGGCCTCAGCTAGTTGTAGCAGGGCCCCTGTGGGGTCCACCCCAGGAGACAGGACAAAAATCAGGGGAGTCCTGCTGGTGGATTCCTCCAAAACCTAAAAGAATACAGAGATTCAGCAAAGATAGAGAAAGCAAGTAAAAACCAATCAGCCAAAAGAGTGCAGCTCACTTGAAACCTAAAGCTGAGTTTTGGAGTGAAAAACTATTCTAAAAAAATAGCATAATTTATTAATGAACAAGAGCTGACACTCACTGCTTTCATGTCAAGAACAGGTGGTTCCACAAAGCGAGGACCAAGGTTTTTAACAATGTAGGAGGTGACAAAGAAAGAGACACGGTCCTGCCGCAGGGAGCGCACAATCAACATCTTTTGCAGCCAATTACATTTATCCTCCCATTCACCTGGGGAAAAAAAAAACAAAAAGGAAAAGGGAATGTCAAGGGCTAATAAAAGCATAATCCACATTTTCAATTTAGTGTGATAAAATCTTCATACTAACCAAACATTGTCAAATGTAATTCCAACTAAAGAAATAAAAAAGCAAACACCAACAGAAGCAACAATATATATACAAACCCGGTAATGTGGTATTCTCTGGCTCTGCTCTGGTGAACCAATGCTTCCAGTCTTGGTGGTACTGCTCAAAGGAATTCTTGAGGCCAGTGAAGTTTTGGAACTCACTTAGTTCTGTGATGTTGTCCCAGCTTGAGTCTGCCAGCCAACTGGGACAGGGGTTTTTCATTTGATCCCTCTTATTAAGTACCTACAAACAGTCATAAATTTATCAGTGGTTGTACATACATCAGTATATCAATTCATTTTACAGCCACACATTAGCCACATGGTAATGGGGTAATAGGCCAGTGAGGGGGAATACACTGGTAAAGAAAGGTAGTTGGGAAAAACCTGTGGCAAGTTTGGAAAAACACATTGTTAATGAAGGTGTTGTCTATGAAGAGAAGCACAACTTATTCATGGTTCTAAATTTTATATCTGTAAGTGTGTTGAAAATGAAAGAAAATTTGTCTTGTTGGATTATGCTAAATCAAGCAATAGGCAAGATGTTTATGTGTGTTGCGTGTTTTCTTACTAGTCCTCCTCGGAGAAAGAAATTGTATTCATCCATGTTTAGTTTGCCTGCAACCTCAAGGATTTTTGCACACATGTGGAAGCTGAAGAGTAGCTTATGAGCCTCAAACAGACCTTGACATGTGTACCTGAAAAGAATAACAGAGTTAGTTACAGTAAATGACAGTCATATTTGTACATATCAAGAAACACGTTTCTTTCCATACAAAACCTTTACAGCAATTTACCCACAAATGTCTTCATGCAAAAACATATGCTTATTCTTAGTGCATCCATGCTCACCTGTATACTGCATATGTGTGATAGTCATTGAGGTTGGCAATTCTTTCCTCCAGCTTGTGGCTTCGCTTGCTTTTTTCTATGCTGAGGTTGAAGAGGTTAATGTAAGCATCCAGTGAAAACTGGTACATTGGATCAATGCGGCCCAGGTCATTGAGGATGAAGAAGAGAATTGAGGCTCGCTGGGCACATGGACGGTAGGCCTGTTGTCAGCACATAATCATGACATACATTATCTATGTACAAATAAAAATGGGAATGCAGCAACCCCCCAATGCCCCTATCTCTCCATCCATACACCTGACCTCTCTAGCAGAGTCAATCTTAATTTCAGTCTTTTCACTGTTCTCCAGCTGCTTCGAAACCTCAGTAGCCGTCACTTTAGAAGTCTGCAGGGTGTTTACTAGCTGCACGTTGTCTAGTAGTGAGCCAGTTGCCTCATTCAGTAGCCTGATAGAGTAGATAAAGACAAAGAAAAATGTAACAGACATTAAAAATGAAAGTAGAAATAAGATCTGTATACATATTAAATAATAATTAATCATATAAAAAATGCTTTTGGGAAATAGAAAACATCAATAAGTGGATAAATGTTAAGCACTCTTTCCTGAGGAATAAAAAGAAAACAATGACACTTTAAGAGGACAAACCATTCACCATTGTATTATGAAAATACACTGTGCACAATTATTAGACAAGTGAGGTTTCTGTTTTGTTTTTTTTGTTTTTTTACTATATCTTTATTTTTATGCCCATTTTCCAACTCCAAGCTGTATTAACTTGAATGCTTATTGGATTTAAGCAGATCAGGTGTTGCGTATTTTTGCAAGGAGGGGGGATGTGGCCTAAAAAGATCAACCCCCTATATCAAGGTGTGCATAATTATTAGGCTGATTTTTATCCCTAGGGAAATGGGCCATTTTCATGACTCTGAAAAGTCAAAAACTGTAAAATGTCTTTCATGCACCAGGGATGCAGCACTTTTGAAACTGCCAAGATAATGGGGCGTGATCACAGAACCATCAAATATTTTGGTGCAAATAGTCAACATGGTCACAAGAAACATATTGAGAAAAAAAAAGATGCCACTTCACTGCCAAAGATTTGATAAGAACAAAACATGAAGATACCAGGAACCCATTATCCTCCAGTGCTGTCATATTCCAGAACTGCAACTTACCTGGAGGTGCCCAAAATTACAAGGTGTTCAGTGCTCAGACATATGGCCAAGGTAAGTAGGCCTGAAACTCAACCACCACTGAACCACTGACATACCAGTTGAAACGTCAAGACTGGGCCAAGAAATATATGAAAAGCGATTTTTCAAAGGTTTGATAGACTCATGAGAGCACCCATAGGGACACTTGACGGACCAGATGGATGGACCTGTGGGTGGACCAGTAATGGGCACAGAGCTCAATTTCAACTCAGACGGCAGCAAGTTGGAGGTGGTGTACTGGTATAGTCTGGTATTATTAAGGATGAGTTAGCTGGAACTGGGCAGCACGGTGGCATAGTAGTCAGCGCTGGTGCCCCAACAACAAGAAGGTTGTGGGTTTGGTTCCCAGGCCTGGGGCCTTTCTGTGCGGAGTTGCATATTCTCCTCGTACTTGAGTTGGTTTCTCCCAGGTACTCTGGTCCAAAGATATGCATGTCTAGGTTGATTGGTGACTCTAAATTGCCTGTAGGTGTGAGTGGTTGTTCATCTCTGTCTGTGTCTATGTGTTGGCCCTGCATTAGACCTGTCCAGGGTGTACCCCGCCCTCACCCAATGTGAGCTGGGTTTAGCTCCAGCACCCCCTGCGACCTGGAAACTGATTTAGAATTTTGAGTTGTTTTTAATTTTCACTTAAACAGATGAAAATAAACAAGTGAAATGGGGAAAGTTTCTTTTTCATTTAGTTTTATAATAAATCTGCACACTAATAGTTGCCCAATAATTGTATACACACAGATATTCTCCTAAGAAAGCCGAAACCTCACTTTTACTTTCTTAAATATTCTAGTTTGAGGTTTATTAACATTTTGGATTGGCCAAGAGCACTTCAGTTGTTCAATAAAAAAATCTATCCTCAAAAATACAACATGTCTAATTATTGTACATGCCGTGTAAGCAAAATGTTAGTACATTGTTGGTGGGCCATTCCTATTGCTTTTGTATACTTTTTGAAGACAATATGTACAAAAAGTAAAACAACCTGAGGATCTCGTCCTCCAGTTCCTGTAAGTTTTTCTTGCCAGAGGCAATGCTGATCACCAAACAGTCTTTCTGTTCTTCTAGATCTGGACGCTCCTTACGCACTACAATTCCTAATAGTTGGGCCTCTAGTCCCTGTGTACACACAGACACACACACACACAGGCACAGAGATAGAGAAGTGCACAACAGTTAACTAGTGTTAAAATATACACAAAACATTTATTTACATTTAAACACAAGAACAGATACACAGACGCACAAACCTGCTCCTTGACAGCGAAGTTGACTATGGTGGTCTTTGTAGAAATTTCTGGTGTGAAGTGCGGGTTTGACAGTTTGGTGGTGATGTACAAGCGAAATTCCGGACTATACTCCACATCCTTATCAGCCAGCTTCAACAAGAGCCTGCCACCTATTAGAAACACATTTTCTTCAGAAAACTGAAACAGCTTGAATTTTAATTTATGTATTTGCCTGTGCCTGACCTATCAGTGTAAAGGACTTGTTGAGAACAGGCTTCAGGGTTGGGTCCAACTCCTCCTGGACGTTCTGCACTAAAACAGGATTCCCAAACTGAATGGCATTTTCGAGCACCCGTAGATAGTCTGGCATTTGAAAGTCTATAACTTTTAAATGCTGCACATGTGGATACATAGATGTAAGAGAGAAGAAAGAAAAAGAAATTAATACTGCATATACAACATTTCATCAACAACAGCTCTTTTGCAAGACAGACCTGAATATAGCTGTAGAAATAGAACAAAGATGAGGCACAACTAAACACAGCCTATAACAGGCACACACAAGCAGCAACAAAAACAAAAAAAAGAAAAACACAAACATCTTCATAATGTCCAAAATGCAGTGGGGCATTCTGCATTCCCACTTTGAGTTTCTTATGCAGAAGCTTAAATATCTATCATCACCAGAAATTGATCCATCCAACAAAGAAAGGCGTAACAAGATTGAAAAGGAATCAGAATACGCTTGGCTTAGTTTAGACTTACTCTGTTCATCTCCATGTTCTTGATCCACTTCAGAGCTTGGCCTTGAGGATCCACCATCAATGGCCATCTTAAGAGAAAAAAACAAACAAAAAAAACCACCAAAGATGAGATAAGTCAACTTGCCCAGCATGAAACACATATTTCATGGCATGAACACAACTGATTCCAAACAAAGAATTTTCCTTGGCAGTCTTATTGCACAACAGTTTCTGAAATTTATTTAAAAATGTATTATTTTGTCAAAATATTCTGACCTGTTTCCACGGGTGACAATGACTCCATTCTCAGTGGAGAATGCATCAGAAGGTAGGCCCTGAATGTTCCACTCCCTCACTGTTGTAGGTTTGGAAAGAAAAACTGCAAAGTTGAACCCTGGTGTGCACGGGATTTCTAGGTCCCTTACCTGAGTAAGGGAAAAAGAGCAAAGGGGATGGAAAGAATGTGGTAAAATATGGGATCTGATAAAACATAAGCACAAATAGTTTCACTTTAACATTTTAAGAAGATAAAAAACTAGGAATAAATGTATGCATAAAATTTATGACCAGACTGATAAGCATGTTAGCAATGTTATGACAACAATGAGGCCAAACAACACAATTTAAGAACATATGCTCCGAATTTGCCAGTGGGCGTGGTCAGAAGGTCCAAGGGACGGAAATATGTTTCTCTGCTTTCATAACTATTTCCCGAACAGGGGGGGTTTGTTCGAGGCAACAGCTTTGTCTGCTTCCGTCTGGATTCTGTTAGGTATACTGAGTCCAGTTGTGGGAGTACTGCTCCCACGATATGCTCTCCAGCTTTTACCGCTTGGTTCAGGTGTTTTTTCTCTGCAGCAGTGCAGCTGGCAGACCATACAGTGGGTACTGGTTAAATTTGGTCGGATTCACGCATGATTCTCGCGTCAGTCACGTGTGAGTCATGGATCTTTTTAGTGGAGGAGTAATTGTGTTTTCATCAGAAGCTGCAATCTGCTCAAAAAACCACCAGGGGCATCTGTGAGTAGAAGGACGCCACCACAGGGAGCAGTGAACATGGATGGAGGGGCAGAGATGTTCCGGAAGTAAACAGCAAAGGAGTTGTCACAAAGCGGGTGTATCAGTTTCATCGGTGACCGTGTTAAAAAGTGACTTTAGTCAGCGCTTTTTTAGTAGGCTGGTTTTATCCTTTTTAGATACATACTCATCTGTGTTTACTATCTAAGTTATTCTAAAGTTAAATTGTGTTCAGGAGACTCATTCACCTCTTGTAACGTATATTGTAATGTGAGATGGTGACCACTTAGCACGGTCACCAGTTAAATTGAAACACCGGGTCGACTGACGCTGTGGTGTGTGCTAGAGAGAGAACGTGGAGAGGAAGCAGTGAATCAGATCAATAAAATGTTATTTTCTGATTGTTTCACAGCGGTTATGTTCAACAGCACAAATAAACTTCCCCACACACTTCCATTCAACCCTGGCGTGCTTTTACAGGGTTAACAGCACACTGCAGCAACATTATGCTGGTTTGGTCGGTTCAGTTTTAAAAACAAAGGCTTCATGAGCGATGTTCCTTATTTCCATCTGTTCAGTAAATCAATTCTGATCCTGATCCGCTCATCACGAAGTCAAGTCTTTTACTGAAAAGCCAGTTTAGTGATTTGAAGAAACACAATGTAGAAAAAGATGTGTATACTGTAATTCATTATATAGTAGGCTATTGTACCGTATTTCCACTTTATCTTGGAGCTTGGAGTCAGTTCTTTGTCTGTGTGAACAGGAAAACCGGTTCCAAACGAAGCACTCTCACTCACACACACACGTGCACGCGAACAGCTTTATGATTCCTTTTCAGTTCACAGAATTGTTTTGTAAAGTTGTGAAAACCGATCTTTATACATTTTTTAGTTGATTAAAAATCCTCTCTGAATTATAGAACTGATTAGAATCATTTCTTGTCAACAAATATGCTTGTATGGACTTTGAAACTTCTGTAGACTGTGCGTAATTGTTTCCTCGCTGCTTAGCCGTGGCTGCTGCGAACATGGAAAATCACAACCTCAGGAATCTTTATATATTACTTTATAGGCTATTGGCTAATTATTCATATTGGATATTATTATATTCTTATATTTAAGCAACATCCAGTCAGGTCATGATATAGGCTCACAGGGGTGGACTGGGACAATAATTCAGGCCAGAAATTTTTATTTTACCAGTTAACAAATATTCCAAACAAAACAAAACAAAACAAAAAAAACCCTAATATCCATATTTTAGCTCAGAAACAAAGAAAGCACAGGTGATAATGGAGGAACATATAAAACCCTGTCAGATTTTGAAATTTTTTGGTAGATACCTTTTGTGTTTCTTTATATAACTAAAGTAAATGTCTGCTAAAATAATAAAAGACTTACAGATGACTAAGAAGTGGATCAGGATCAGATTAGATTTTTTGTACAGATGCTTGAGCATTTTTAAACTGAACCGACTAAAGCTGCATATGTAAGACGTCGAGAGGACGTCCACACCGACCGTTTTTCAACCATATTTCGACCTTGTATAGATGTTCTGCAGACGTCAGAACCGGACGTCCAGAAGACGTCAAAAAAAGACGGAAAAACTTTCATTCTGCACCCGCGGGACACATCTTTGCGACGTCGGACCAAAACGTCTGAAAGACGTCATTTCAACGTCGGCTTGCTCAGTGGGTACATTGTGGTCAAACGTGGAATTGTCCCAAAACCTTTTGAACTGCATTTCAGTACTATGCTTCCACCTAGTGGCTACAATTGTTACCAATGTACAATTAATCCATTAGTCACACTACAGAAACGAGCAGTGCGAATCATTCACAAGGTTGGATTTCTAGAACACACTAATACTTTGTTTATTCAGTCAAAACTACTAAAAATCCATGATCTTGTAAAATATTATAAATCAATATTCTTATTTAAAGCATTCTGTCATGATCCGTTCTTGTCTTATTTTTGTTAGTTCACTTCCTGTTTTATTTTGGTAGTCTGCTTTCTGTTATCTCTGCCTACTTTGCTTCCTGCCCTTGTTCTCTTTCCTGCCTGTGTGATTGCCTTTCTTGCCCTAATGTGTTTCACCTGTGTCGTTAGTTCAGTTGTATTTAAGTCTTGTCTTCTGGCCAGTCCTTGTTGGATCCTTTGTCCTCTGTTCTCCCCTGATCTCCGTTGTTCCTCTGATCTCTCGTGTTCTCCAGTTCCCTGTTGTTCTCTGGTTCTCGGTTGTTCTCCCTTGTACTCCTTGTCCTCTGTTGTTGGTTGTTCTCCATGGTTCTCTCCTGTTCCCCTGTTCTCTCGTTGTTCTCCGGTTCCCATTTGTTCTCTTGTTCTCCATAGTTTCCCTTGTTACCTTTGTTATCCATTGTTATCCTTGGTCTCCTTTGTTCTATGTTTTGTATATCATTAAATATTCACCTGCACCTTCACCCTACTGCCTCTGGCTCCTGCTTTTGGGTCCTTCCCCCAACCCAGATGTGACAGAAGGATCCGACCAGTATGGACCCAGCGGAGCAATGCCTCTTCGAGAGGAAGGTAGCACAATTTGAAAGGACTGTAAATCACCTCATTGCATCTCACCCCCACCAGCGACCGCAAATTATGGACCAAATCACCACCCAGCAGCCATACTTCGAGGAGAAGCCGTGGGTGAGTCATTTTGTCCCCCACCTGGACATTGTTTGCCAGAGACTCAATACATTTCTCCACCACACTAGCTTCCAACCCGTTTTCAACTCTGGCCCGGTAAAAGACCGGTCTCCTCACCAGCTCCTGAGACTCGGGTTCGTGGGTCTCCAACCCACTTGACCTGAACCCACTCCTGCCCCCAACCCTTTTCTGGGAACCCGTCTGGCCCGGGGAGGACCTCTGTCCCTGAACTGAGCCTGCAAGGCCGTGGCTCCAGCCAGAGCCCCAGCCAGAGCCCCAGCCAGAGCCCCAGCCAGAGCCCCAGCCAGAGCCCCAGCCAGAGCCCCAGGCTCCCAGCTCTGGGCCTGCTGGCCACTGGTCATCCATCCAGCCACCTCCAGTCCCGGCTGGGCCGCCACCAGAGATCATGGAGTCCCTGGTCCTGGGATTCCTGGTTGCCTGTTTCCTCCAGTTGCCAGGATTCCCTCAAGACTGTTCTCCCAGGCCTGCAGCCTCCTCCGAGGGCCTGCCTCCGGACACTGCGACGCTCTTTCCAGCGCCGCCTCCAGAGTTTACCGCGCCCATTCCAGATTCAGCAGCGCTCCTCCTGCCACCGCCAGAGCCTTGGCCGCCGCCTCTTCCGGTGTCTTCGGTCCCCGCACCCGCGCTGCCGTCTCTTCGGCCCCCGCGCCGCCGCCAGAGCCTTGGCCGCCGCCTCATCCGGTGTCTTTGGTCCCCGCACCGGCGCCGCCTCCAGAGCCTTGGCCGCTGCTTCTTCCGGTGTCTTCAGTCCCCGCACCGGCGCCGCTTCCGGATCCCTTGCTGCTTCCTGCCCTTGTTCTCTTTCCCGCCTGTGTGATTGCCTTTCTTGCCCTAATGTGTTTCACCTGTTTCGTTAGTTCAGTTGTAATTAAGTCTTGTCTTCTGGCCAGTCCTTGTCGGATCCTTTGTCCTTTGTCCTCTGTTCTCCCCTGATCTCCGTTGTTCCTCTGATCTCTCGTGTTCTCCGGTTCCCTGTTCCCTGGTTCTCGGTTGTTCTCCCTTGTACTCCTTGTCCTTTGTTGTTGGTTGTTCTCCATGGTTCTCTCTTGTTCCCCTGTTCTCTCATTCTCCGGTTCCCAGTTGTTCTCTTGTTCTCCGTAGTTTCCCTTGTTTTCCCTTGTTACCTTTGTTATCCTTGGTCTCCTTTGTTCTATGTTTTGTATATCATTAAATATTCACCTGCACCTTCACCCTACTGCCTCCGGCTCCTGATTTTGGGTCCTCCCCCAACCCAGACATGACACATTCAACAAATTACTACCAAGTAATTTGCAACTTTTTTTCACAATTCGGAAGAGAACTCATAATTTGAGAGGATATGGAATTTCACAATACCTAAATTTCAAACCACTCAAGTTTCTGTGTATCTGTATGTGGTGTGAGACTTTGGAACACTCTGGATATCCAACATAAGCAATGCCAAAATATCCACAGATTTAAACTGCTATACAAACACATGCTCTGGTCAAAGTATAAAGAAAGCGGGTCGTAATACCATGTTAAATCAACTTTCTGTTTTGAAATGTTGATGTGTACTTGTTGTTCCTCATTAAGTTGGTATGTATTGTATGTATGTCCATTACCTTCTGGTATTGTTCTTACCATTGCTGGTATGTATTATTAATGTAAGTTAACTGTCACCTGTGGTGACAATATACACTGCTCAAAAAAATAAAGGGAACACTAAAATAACACATCCTAGATCTGAATGAATGAAATATTCTTATTAAATACTTTGTTCTTTATATAGTTGAATGTGCTGACAACAAAATCACACAAAAATTATCAATGGAAATCAAATTTATTAACCCATAGAGGTCTGGATTTGGAGTCACACTCAAAATTAAAGTGAAAAAACACACTAGAGGCTGATCCAACTTTGATGTAATGTCCTTAAAACAAGTCAAAATGAGGCTCAGTAGTGTGTGTGGCCTCCACGTGCCCGTATGACCTCCCTACAACACCTGGGCATGCTCCTGATGAGGTGGCGGATGGTCTCCTGAGGGATCTCCTCCCAGACCTGGACTAAAGCATCCGCCAACTCCTGGACAGTCTGTGGTGCAACGTGGCGTTGGTGGATGGAGCGAGACATGATGTCCCAGATGTGCTCAATTGGATTCAGGTCTGGGAACGGGCGGGCCAGTCCATAGCATCAATGCCTTCGTCTTGCAGGAACTGCTGACACACTCCAGCCACATGAGGTCTAGCATTGTCTTGCAATAGGAGGAACCCAGGGCCAACCGCACCAGCATATGGTCTCACAATGGGTCTGAGGATCTCATCTCGGTACCTAATGGCAGTCAGGCTACTTCTGGCGAGCACATCGAGGGCTGTGTGGCCCCCCAAAGAAATGCCACCCCACATCATTACTGACCCACTGCCAAACCGGTCATGCTGGAGGATGTTGCAGGCAGCAGAACGTTCTCCACGGCATCTCCAGACTGTCACGTCTGTCACATGTGCTCAGTGTGAACCTGCTTTCATCTGTGAAGAGCACAGGGTGCCAGTGGCAAATTTGCCAATCTTGGTGTTCTCTGACAAATGCCAAACGTCCTGCATGGTGTTGGGCTGTAAGCAAACCCCCACCTGTGGACGTCAGGTCCTCATACCACCCTCATGGAGTCTGTTTCTGACCGTTTGAGCAGACGCATGCACATTTGTGGCCTGCTGGAGGTCATTTTGCAGGGCCCTGGCAGTGCTGCTCCTGTTCCTCCTTGCACAAAGGCGGAGGTAGTGGTCCTGCTGCTGGGTTGTTGCCCTCCTACGGCCCCCTCCACGTCTCCTGATGTACTGGCCTGTCTCCTGGTAGCACCTCCATGCTCTGGACACTACGCTGACAGACACAGCAAACCTTCTTGCCACAGCTCACATTGATGTGCCATCCTGGATGAACTGCACTACCTGAGCCACTTGTGTGGGTTGTAGACTCCGTCTCGTGCTACCACTAGAGTGAAAGCACTGCCAGCATTCAAAGTGACCAAAACATCAGCCAGAAAGCTTAGGAACTGAGAAGTGGTCTGTGGTCACCACCTGCAGAACCACTCCTTTATTGGGGGTGTCTTGCTAATTGCCTCTAATTTCCACCTGTTGTCTATTCCATTTGCACAACAGCATGTGAAATTGATTGTCAATCAGTGTTGCTTCCTAAGTGGACAGTTTGATTTCACAGAAGTGTGACTGACTTGGAGTTACATTGTGTTGTTTAAGTGTTCCCTTTATTTTTTGGAGCAGTGTATATTGTTCCTATTTTTACACACATTTTGGTTAAAAAAATGCAAATACTATAGAATAATTTTGTTATAATTTTGTATGGGCCTTTTGGTCATTGTTCTGGTTTATTGTTTAAAGACAGGAGGAAGTCTGAATCTGTTAAGTTATTGATTAGGAACAGGGGTGGGATTAAATAAGTTTTTTTCTTCCCACTCCCTTTCGAGTTTTAATGAATTAATTTGAATATGGAACCTGCATGTCCCTTAAAAGTATTTGCTTAAATCCTGTCATATGCAGGTCACTTATGCTGTAGAAATAATGTATCGCTCGAAATAAAATGAACTGAACTGAACTGAATTGTGACGTACATTTCACTTAATGCGTGACTGTCACTCCCCGCAAGTGAAGTGTCCATTCTTAACCAGCACCAACTGAACAGTTATGCATTTGGTTAGTATACATTTTTTCTCCTGTAGAAGGTAACCCGTAACAAATAATTTTATTTATCCTGGAAGGGCAATTCAGTTTGTAACTTCTGGGGAAGTTTGACCTACTTCAGCTTAGCCTTTGTTGGGCTATGTTCACCAGCTGGGAGGGTTTGTCAGTCCATGTCAGATGTTTAGAGATGGTGACTGTAGGAGCCATGAATGAATTCAGAGGTGTTTTTTAGATGTATGATGGTTTGAATTTAAATATCGGTGTTTGTTATTGTTTATAATATTATTTAGGTTTTTTTTGTGATCACGTTGACAAGGGAAGTAGGCCATATGGATATGGGCGGGGATGTTGCGTTAATATATAGGCACCTGCTCATCTGTGTGGTCAGAGAGAGAGAGAGAGAGGGTGACCGTGGTCGCCGTATTTTTTGTTGAGCGCTATTTTCTTTGATCACTGTGTTCATTTTGATTATGAGTTTATGCACGGTATCATGACTTGATTTTTTTTTTTTTTTTAATAAAATAAGTTTAACTTTTTTTCCACTTCCCAGTGTTTTCTTTGTTAAGTGCGTCAGACAAAGGAAAGGCCCGGCCTCAGCCTCTCAGTGACCCTTTGTTTTTGTGAAATCACTACAGTGACCCCAATAAACTTAAGGGTTTCCACCATTTCTACAGTCACACCCTGTATGTTGAGTGAAAGATGTTCACTGCCCTTTGAGCTCCTGAAGTCAATGACCATTTCCTTAGTTTTGAATCTGTTGAAAACCAGGTCGTTTTGTCTGCACTGCATAATCAGTTGGTGCACCTTTAACCTGTAGGCAACCTTATCCTCATTAGAGATAAAGCCATCGATTTTGGTATTGTCCACATTTTTTTTTTTTTTTTGAAAGAGAGACGAAGTTAGCCAGGTGCTCCAGGGTAGCAGCGAAATGGAGGACACAGAATCAGACCATGGCCAGGAGCAGATGGAAGAAGCAGGTCTGGGCCTTATATGGAAAGAACTAAGGGAGTTTAGGAAGGACAACAGCTGAAAGAGATTCGTAAAGAAATAAACAAAACTAACACTAGAATAGAGGAGGCGGAAAAGAAGGATCGACACGACCGAAATTCAGATACAAGGAGCGGAAGAAGCGGTTACGGAGCTGCTGAAACTGCAGATACACCTAGATGCAAGGCTGACAGATTTACAGGGTTGCTCCAGAAGAGAGAACGTCAGAATCCACGGAGTTAAAGAGGGAGTGAAGGAGGACTCTCCATCGATGGTGGGTTATGTTGAACATTTGCTGCAGGAGGGTCTGGATCTCCAGGACTCCTTTGAGCTGCGAATGGAGAGAGCTCACCACACCCTGACACCGAAGCTGCCACTGGGAGCTCCACCAAGGTCCACTGTGGCTAAATTGTCAAACTACAGGATGAAAGAGGAGTTAATGAAGCTGGCTTGGCAAAAGCGGGGATTTCAACTTCACAGAAAAAGTGTTAATTTGGATCATGCCTATGTGCTTGATGTATTGAAAAAGCAAAAGGAATATGCTGAAGTGAAATCAGTACTGAAGGAGAAGAAAATCTGATTTCAAACTCCATTCCCAGCCCAGTTAAGAGTGTTCTACCCGGAGGGGACAATACTGTACGGATCAGCGGAGGAGGCGACCGGGGACATGACGAAGAGGGGGTCCTTGGTTTCATTATTATTAAACACCCGGAATCTCTCCTGGAGCACAGTCAGAAGTTCACATGACACACCAGCAGGAGATCAGGGAACCGGGGGGACCAGTTATCAGTAGAGGAAGGACAGACTGCAAAGAAGTACTGTATATTACAGGAACATTTTACAGGCTATAACTAAGAACATACTCTAACGGTCGGGAGTTTTGTTTTCCTCTTTCATGTAGCCGGATGAACACTAGTATATACAAAGGGACTGCAAATGACCGAGAGCCCTCACACACCGGTTGGTGAGGGAGGATTTCCCTTAACGCCCTTTTATCATCAGGGTTTAATAAGGGTTGAGAAGACCTCACTATTGGAAGCCTGTTAACCCACAGTGTTACTGTGCTTATTGTGTTGTTCCCCATTAAAGAGCATATTGCAGGTTAAACCTTTTTCAAGATGTACATATAATCTTGTCTAAAAAATACCCTTTGAAAAGTTTATGGAGGTTTCAAATTTTTTTTTCAAGACACGAGAGCGCAAATTTAGCCCAAAAAGTGACAGTTTTGAGCTAAGCCTCTAAAAACGATCTTTTTTTCAACACCGCGTCATATTACGTAGGCAGAGGGAGCTTTATGCTAGGCTCTGCCATCACTCAGTGTGGGAGTAGGTAGTTATCAGTCAGAGCGGTCGTGTTATAAAGAGTCGGTGTGTTTTCAGTAGTGTTGTATTGCATTCATTTATCATTATCATGGTAAATTATTGCGTTTGTGGAGGTTGCACAAACTCCAGCCTGTCAGCACATCGAGTCCACGGGTTTCCTAACAGGAAAAAAAAAAAAAAAACTGTGCTATTTTTCGTGCCTGGGTGCCTGCGTTTTGTGCAGCTGAAGAGACGGGACTTCACGGCTGCATCAGCTACGACAAACGCGGTCGTGTGTGGCTCTCACTTTAGACCAGAGGATTATCAATCAAGCGATCTGATGGAGCTCAACATGGGATGCCGAAGCAAGACCCACGTGCGACTGACATTGGGTGCAGTGCCTTCGGTGCACACAGCCTTTTCAGCTCAGTTGTCCGAAGCAGGCTCCGGTTGTCCCGGAGAAATTTAGAGTTTTACAAATCTGCTGAACATTCAGCATTATTATGTACTTTATCATCCTAGTTCATATATGGAAATATAACATGTAAGTAATAACTAAATAGAGGAATTAATTATTTCTGCCCTAAACATAACATACTCCTGTTTGCTGGCCTGGAGAGGTCCATGCTCCTGCCTGTTGTGCATGTAGGCTATCTGAAGCATGTGGGGATTCAGACAGCAAGCATCAAATCCCAGGTGCTGTGTGAAGCACTGCACTTGGAGCCTGGGGGTGACATTCTCCACTAAGGCCCAGTAGGCATCTACCTCCCTGCAGCACATGCTCTCCTCGGCTGTGGTCATGGCCTCACATTTCCCACACAAGCACCTATCAAACCAAACGTGGATCACCAAAGTGTTTCTCTCCCGTGGCAATAGTACAGCGCTATACCTCATAGTGTTGACGGATATTACGAGTATGAGACACTTCATCAAGATCATTAATTTTGATTATTTGTAACGATCAATACTCCTGCCTGTAATAGATGACCATTAATAATTTTGCCATTGCCTGACATATGATGTTAATCTGTGCAATATTATGATGTGAACACAATATTACATAAGCTAACACCGGTCTCTCACCAAGACACCTGCCCTGCTCTCCACAGATTTTCCTGACACCACAGCTTTATCTCTCTCCTCTGACCATTTACTCTCCCCCTGGTCTCTCCCTGCTCTCTGGGGCGCATAACAGGCTCGTAGTTATAGGACTGCGGTCCGTCATATGTGTAATGGTTCACATTTAAAGTTTATTCTGTGTCTGAACAGAAGAATGTTTTCCTATTGTTCAAGTTCACTGCTCTCCCTCTGCCTATGTCACCTCCGCTTTAGCTTTTTCGGATGCAGAAGTAAAATTTTCTCACAAAAACGACTCCGGAAACCTAATTAATGTATTTACCATGGGCGACGTTAACCCTATTTTAGGGCTGCTCCAGCACCCCCAAAAGTTGTGTTAAAAAAAAAGTTGTTTTACAATTTCAATTCATCTTTGATAAGCTCAAATAATGTCCAGTTTGTGGTTTAAGTCTGTGGGTTAAACATAATATTTTAGGAATTAAATTGAATATGCCACCCCCCCACCCCTAGCAAATGGTACGATCCTCTTCTCACACGCTCTCCCTGTACGGTACCTGCACCGCGCACTCTGAAGCCTGTCAGCCAGCGCGACGCACGCACACAGCTGTTAAAACAGTAAGTGATGGATCATCCGGTAAGTAGCTCAAAGAAAATGTCTCACACTTTTACACTTTATCTCTCTCATTACCAACACGTTATAATTATTAGCAGTTCTCATTTTGCCAGTTGTTTGAATCGGAGAGAAAGAGGCTGTTGTTGTTTACATCACAGTTAACTAACTAGAAGCCAGAGATGAAATGTATGATTGATGATAACTCTTGGTGCTAAATATGATTCTCTTTTC
Source organism: Remorina albescens (assembly GCA_034769265.1). Lineage (NCBI taxonomy): Eukaryota > Metazoa > Chordata > Actinopteri > Carangiformes > Echeneidae > Remorina > Remorina albescens. The sequence goes on along the minus strand of CM068495.1, from coordinate 3,074,955 downwards.
TCGTAAATGTCAGAATGTTTATTCCTAATAATATAACAATATACTGTTTTTTTTTTTGTATGAAAAAGGGTGTGTGGACTGGTAGGTGGTGGTGATTGGGCTCATTGGGTGCTCAGCACCCCTAAAGCTCTGATCCTAGAATCACCCCTGGTATTCACCAATATATTTTGAAGAAAAAATAGTTCCTATATTATTTTTTTAAACATTGATTCAATAGGGCCCTAACCTGCAATATGGTTTTTAAGGGGCATGTTTTGCTGCTGTTCTTTGCAGCTTTCGGGGTGTTGCCTGTGATAAATTTAGTTAATGGTGAGTATTTTAGTTGGTGCGAGAGGGTTTTCCTTTCCTTTACGGTTCAATGCTGGACACTAAATGCAAGCAATTACAATAGCAACTTATTATGTGAATGGTCTAGTCAATCCTATCAAAAGAAGTAAGATTTTGACCAAACTGAAAAGAGACGAAGTTGAGGTAGCGTTTTTGCAAGAAACCCATCTTTCAGATACAGAGAATGCTAAAATTAAAAAGAATGGGTTTTAAGTATCAGTTCTCATCATCGTATGCAACTGGCTATAGGAGAGGGGTGGCAATATTAATTTCCAGTAAAATTTGTTTTGAGTCCCTATTTGAAAAGAAGGACACAGAAGGAAGACACATGTTTTAATTTAAATGGTTAATTGATTTACTGAATATATATGCTCCCCCTAATTCTGAATGGAGTTTTTTTTTAGACAAATATTGGATTTGATAATAGCAGAATCTCACGGTGTTTTAATTTGTGGGGGGTTTCAATATTAGATTAAGCTCCTCTCCACATTTACTCTTCAAAAATACATGTAGCTCAGCCCAATCACCTGAAAAAAAAGATCAATTTGGCAATAAAAGATATTGGTTTAGTAGATATGTGGAGAGAATTAAATCCTTTAAAGAGGGACTATACATATTTTTCTAATCCACACTTGTTATATTCAAGGATTGACTATTTTTTAATCTTTGGTAAAGATTTACACAGGGTTGGTGATTGCAGCATAGGGATTATGGACCTTTTGGACTATAGCCCTCTGTATTTAAAACTAAATCTTGAACAATGGCAGAGAAACACTTTATGGAGATAAAAAATTCATATATTGAATCATATGAATGACCAAATTAAGAAGGATATTACTGAGCTTTTGGAACAGAATGACAATGGTGAGGTCACTTCTCCGATATTGTGGGATGCATGTAATGCAGTGCTGAGAGGTAAGATAATTGGATACAGTTCTCACTTAAAAAGAGCTAGGCTACCAGAGCTAGATCAGCTGCAAGCAGAATTGAAACAGAACAAAAACATAAAAACACAAATGACAAGAAAATTAAAGAAGTACTTAAGAAGAAAAAGAATGAAATAGATGAGATCTATATAGGAGATATACAAAAATGGCTATTTTTAAATGGCTATATTTACAAAACAGAAATATTATGAAGGAGGATGGAAAGCCAGTAAATTGTTATTTTATAGGCTGAAAAAGCAACAGGCAGAGAATTCAATCTATAAAATTAAAAACCAGATGACTTATTGAATACACTATAAATTGGAAGAGATACAAAATAGCTTTGAAACATATTTTCAAAGACTATATTCTCAACCCTGTTGGGCCTCCATCATGAGGTCAGATAAAGAAAGGCCTACATGTAAACCCTGAGGCCTGACCATAGTCACACCGCGGTGAGGTTGTCTTGTGCTGGTTTTGTTTTGTCCCATCATTTCCTGTTTTATTTTGAAAGTCTAACTCTCCTCTCGTTTCAGAGCACTTGCCCTTCCTCATGTGTCACCTTTGCGTCTACCCTGATTACCCATTGTCTCCACCTGTTCCCCATTTCCCTCCATGTGGTCAAATAGTCTGTGTTCCCCTTGTCTTGTGCCAGAGTGTCTTCGTCCTACGACCAGCACCCGAGCCCTTATCCATGCCCACAGCCACAGAGAAATTTCACGTAAGCTGTTTGTACCTTGAGAAGAGTGATTTTCTGTTTGTAATTTTTGTACTTCAGTTTAGACCCTTGCCTCAGCTAAATTTCATAGCCAATAGTTTTCCTCTTTATGAGTGATTTTGATTTGAGCAATACGTTTCATAGATTACCTTAGATCCTCTGCCTTGTGGCGTGAGTTGTTTATTTTTGTTTATTTTTTCACTAGGTCAGGTTTTACTCCTCATGGAGCGTTTTGTGTTAGCCTTTTGCTTTTTGAGTAGAGCCCTTTTTACTCCTCCTGGAGTGATTTTTTTTTTTTTTTTTTTTTTTTTGTTTCCTCTTTTTACGTAAGGAAATAGTGCCTTCCCTGTGAGTCAGGTTAGGACTAGGGATTTCATAGCCATCGTTTTGTCACTCAGTTCTGAGGTCACTGGTGTTACCAATAAAGCCTGTGGTTCACGAGATCTCTGCGCCTGAGTCCTGCCTTGAGTCCCTGCCTGACAACCATGAGGTCACCTCTGTCCCTTTGTTCTCTGGAGACAAAAGAATCCATCCACAGACTCCATTTCCCTTCATCCCTTGCAGTCCACACCGGGATGTGAACTCACGAGGAGGTGGCAGGCTTTTGTCTCTGATTGGCAGGGACTTTTCTATAACACAGGGAGTCATGGCAACGCAGCCATGACGTCACTTCCCCTTTAAACACGGGCCGTGAACTTATCTTGTCCTCTTTCTGGTATTCTTGCTCAGGAGAAAGTTTGCCTTTTCGATCAGCTAGATCACCGACGAAAGTGACCAGTACACGTGTGCTTATTCCTTCTTCTTTGGAGTTTCACCCTCGCTGGACAAGATGAGACCCGACCCGTGTTCGCCTGAACACTTTTCCGGATCAGTGAGAGTCAGCTGTTTGCAACCCACTGACCTATAAGCTATTACCTGCAAAAGGAAGAAGGAGTTTCTTCACAGAGACGCGGATAACTTCTACGCCCTATTGTCTACCAATTGAGTCAACCACCCGGTGTTTCATCGCTGCCCCGCCGAGAAACCCGCGCTGTCAGTCTCGCGTAACAAGGATGGCGCCGCATGTACCACGCACCGGAGTAACCGCTGCTGGATCAAACTCACGGACTTATACACGCACTGGTTCGCTCAGGAGAGCAGCACAAGTAAGAGGTTGTCTGGGCAGAGACGTTAGATTTGTGTGTTTTACGAGCTTAGTACTCAGTTATTGTTGTGTGTTTTAACGGACCACCGAGTCCGCTCTCTGCTGTACTCTGAGGAGTATTTTTAAGTTGCTGCCTGTTTGGTTTTGTGTTCACCACGCTAAACTGTTTGTGTTAGTAGTATAGTATTTATTAATCGACACGATTGTTGGCTTTGTTAATTGTTGTGGAAGTTAATAAATACTATTTGTAGCTTCAAAGAGAAGTCTTCTCATTATTGTGCATTCTATTGTGACAGGTGGCTGATTGAGAGAGTCAGAGCTCAGACTTCTCACCTTCACCGTTCACCTAGTGGTGCTGATATTTCAGATATTGGCTCCTATAATTGAACTGTTTATGAGGCAATGTTTACAGGTTGGTTATTGGTCCCTGTTTCCGGGTGGTGCCTCACATTATGAATTGAATTTAATATTTTTTGCTTTTATAATTCCAAATTATCACTGATAATTAGGAATTATAGCCAATAACTAAACGCACCCTTTTCAAACCCAACAACCCCATGTTGATAGAGTCAAAATGGAAGAATTCTTTGAGAAAATTAATCTTCCTAAATTGACGAGTGAGCAGAGTAACCAACTTGCAGTAGAAGTAACAGAAAGAAATTAGAGCAGCTATAGCCCAACTCAAATCAGGTAAGGCCCCTGCCCCAGATGGGTTTCCTTCAGAGTGGTATGGGGTGATAGGGGATTCATTGATTCCCTGTGTTGCAGTCCACCTTTAATTGGGTCCTTAAAAGGAATATAATACCCCCTCCTCCTGGAGGGAAGCAGTAATATCACTTATTCCAAAAGAAGGGAAAGATAAATCTGAATGCAGTAGTTATAGACCGGTTAGCATGTTAAATCAGGACTATGAGATCTTCACACATATCCTTGCCAAGCAAATAGGACTGTTACCACAAATCATTAGCCTTGACCAGACGGGTTTTATTCGTCAGAGACAAACCCAAGAAAATATCAGACGTACCTTACATGTAATAAGCCATATAACAGAACAGGATTTAGAGGCAGTATTAGTAGGATTAGACGCAGAAAAGGCGTTTGTGTAAATTGGTCTGTTTTGTTTAGAGTCCTGGATGAGTTTGGTTTTCACAATTCCTTTGGTAAGCTCTTTATAACCCGAAGGCTAGAATTAAAATTAATGGAGTAGTTTCGAACCGCTTTTCACTGTAATGTGGAACAAGGCAGGGCTGTCTAATTAGCCCCCTTTTATTTGCAATTTTCACTGAACCCCTGAGTCAGTGCATTAGACAGAATAAAGACATTAAAGGAATATGTGTTACAGGAGGAGAACCAAAGATTTCCTTGTTTGCGGATGATATACTCATACAGTTATCCAGTCCAGAACAATCTCTAGTACAGTTGTTTTCACTTTTTGATCAATATGGATCTTTCTCTGGATATAACTTTAATTTTTCAATAACACAAATTCTCAGTTTTTATTACAGTCAGAAAATGTGAAGAAAAGGTTAATTTGAGCTGGGGAAGCTGAATCCATGTGGTATCTGGGGGTGAATATACCAGGAGACTTGTCAAAACTGTTCTTACTTAATGTTCTCCCCAGAACAACAAAATTAGAGAAGACATAAGGAGATGGGATTTAATACCATTTCTTAATTTTGGATCTTGTATTGAATCTGTTAAAATGGTTATTCTGCTGAGATTACTGTATCTCTTTCAATCCCTTCCACTAGATATATCTGATCAACAGTTCCAGGAGTGGGATAAACTCATCTCGCAGTACATTTGGCAGGGGTGTCGACCAAGAATCAAATACAGAACCCCTTCCCCCCTTTATTCTACAGCAAAGAATAAGGGGGGAGGGGGTTGCGCTCCCGTGTTTAAAAGATTAGTACATTTCTGCTCAATTAACACTGTTAGTGTGTTGGTGCAATCCAAAATACAGTGCTAGATGGAGGGAGTTAGAAAGGGCTATAACAGCAGAGTTCCCAATTCAAACGGTAATAGGAAATAAGGGGTTAATGAATAAGTTCTGGGGAAATCTGGGAAACCCCTGGATTTGTTTACCACTTAAGCTCTGGAACAGGGTAATAGCTAAAAATCATTTGAAAGAGGTAATAAAAGTTTGGAAATGGTGTGCATTTGATCCAGATTTCATGCCTAAATATTTGTTGAAGATGCAAGATTTAAGGGTTGGAAAACTCATGGATTAACAGCATATTGTACTTTTTTGTGTAAAGGGTCAGTGAACAATTTTCAAAACCTAAAGAGACAATTTGGTCGAAATAATGATGACTTCTATAGATTCCTGCAGGTTTGTCACCACATTGAACAAATAAGGAAAGAGATCAAACAAGAGCAATGGGATAACATTTTACTAAAAGTATTTATGGATGCATATGTTTCAGGCCCAGGCCAAAAAACATCTCAAGACTCTAAAGGGGTTTTACAGCAAAGAGTATTCCAGACAGACATTCCTTTTGAGTTTAGGAGTTCGACCATCAGATAATGTGTCCTCTAATTTCTTTCTAATTTCTTCTTTCAGATTTTAAGTGCTGCTTCTAGAAAAGCCATAACAAAGAAGTGGCTAAAACTAGAAAAACCTACAGTGGATGAGTGGTTTGATATAATTTATACAATTTTTAAGATGGAGAGAATTACTTTTGCAATAAGACTACAGTGGGGCCTGTTTTTAAAAAGATGGGAAAGATGGATTAGATATGTCACATCGGTTCATCCATCGTTTGTCTAATGCCAGGTCTTATATCCATTTCCCTTGTTCATTCCACTTTTTCCTTTTTTAACCCTTTTGCATCAGCTTTTTTTAAGAGTTAAGTTCTCAATTTTTTATTTTATTAATTACATCTTTTGTATTGTTGAGGGAGGACCAATCATCCTTGTTTGTATTGTTTATGGGGTCGTGGGTGTATTACTGTGTAACTCAGTTGTAATTTACAGATGAATGGATGAGAATGGTGAATTGATATGTGAATGAATATGTGAACTATGAAAAATCATAATAATAATAATAATTATTATTAATCAATATTAAAAAGAATACAAAAAAAAATAAGATGGAGGAGGTATATTTGCCGACTCTGACCTGCTGTGGTTGAACCGACAGAAAGTGCATTAATCATGCATACAAGAAGGAACTCAGAGTGTTCAGTTTGTTGACCAGGGAGGTAAGTTAGGGAGAACTGTGTTAAAAGCGAAACCGAAGTCCAGGTATAAAATCTTCCAATAACTGTTGGGCTCCTCTAAGTGGGTCAGTGCCAGGTATAGTTCTGTGGAGATGGCGTCCTCTGTTGAGCAATTTGATCGATAGGCAAACTGATGCTTCCCCAGGTCAGGAGGGATGGTGTTGGTGATGTGTGACAGATCAACCTTTCTTAACGCACTTCATGACTATTGGTGTCATTGCTACAGGCCAACTATCTAGTCAACTACAGTATCTTGACTAGCTAGTAACAGTAGAGTGTGCAATCACATGAAAAGCTTTTTTGTCTCACCTCCTTCATCCAAATAGCAAGCAGCTCCTCTCTATAGCTGGAGAGGAAGGGTCCCATGTAGGACAGGAAAGATGCTCCTAGTAAACAGTCTCCGACAAGGAATCCCATGTTCTCCTCAAGACCCTGAGGCATAGACATATACAGATTTTACAGGCACTATATGGTCTGTTTTTTTTCTAGACTGCCCCAAACAAATTACTAGAAGGACATTGCCTTCAAAGGAATGATTTTCAGTCCACAGCATGCTGTATATGTAAAACCTACAGCAACTCTCTCCTCCCAGCGGACCCTCTCTCCAGCCAGTCCAGTCACCAGTTTGTCAGCTCGATCCAATTTCACTGCCATGTCATGTGATTTCCTCTTCAAGTTTTGCTTCATAGCCAGTTTCTCACTGTGCTGCTTTTTCAGGTCCTCGAGTTTCTCGGCCACCTGTTCTCAAACACACGAACAATTATATTGGTCTTGTCAGGTGTTAAGAGGAGAAAATAATTATACACTGTGGAATTCATATTTAAACTTAAATTGGCATGAGCTCATGTTTTACCAGTTGCATGATGCTCTGAGCTATATACCTCTCGTAGTTTGCTCTGGGCCTTTGCCAGGGCAGCCTGTTTTTCTGTAAGTTTGGCCATGGCTGCGTTCAGTTGAGCTTGCTTTGGCTCCACCACTCTGTAGATGCTCCCATAAACCTGCGTGTATACAGCCTTAGGTTTAGTTTTGCTCAGTATTTTTCTGATCATCTAATTATTTAACAGAGGAGTGTCATTGTTTTGGTGCAGTACTGCATCTACTTCATACTCAGCAATGTTCATTGTGAAGTTGTGCTGTGCCAAATTAGTTTTTCATGCATTAAATCAGAATCAGAATCAGAATACTTTATTTATCCCCGGGGCGAAATTGTTTCGTTACAGGTGCATAGAGGAGATTTAAAAAATATATTTAAAAAAACCCCCCAAAATATATATAAAAGGAGTATGTACAGTAATAAAATAAAAGGAGTATATACAGTAAGGTGTGAACAGTGTAAAATAAATGTGTGACAGAGTAACAGAGTATTTAAATAACTTATAAATAAGTTTATGATGTTTATTTATATTGGAAAGGATGTGTGAGACAGTGTTTGTGATGGTGACACCCTCTTACCTCCATGGCTCTAACCCACATGCAGAGGGACTTGGCAGCCAGTGACACTTTGCCGATAATCTCTGGCTGGAAGTCAGCCTGTCTGCAGTACTGACTGATCTTCTTTAACACACGGTCTGATATATTGTCTTTGTCAAAGTGAACTAATGTTTTGATGAAGTTGGCCTCACCTGCGAGAAAAATGTCATGGTCACATAGGTGAGAAAACAAAAATATTTTCAACCCCAAATTTTCTTACACATGATTCTTGGTTTGATAAATCTCCTCTAAGGAAGGAATTCTGTGATGATTCTGTTTGTGGTTTTGTGTTCTTTCTCCTTCCCTTTTTGTTTTCCCGGCAGAGCATGTGTGTGGCAGGGGATATGGCTGGTTCTCCTGTGGCAGGAGACAAGGCACCCCTGTTTCCATTCACTTCATCACCTGACTATATAAGTCTGGTCTTCACGCCACTGCTTTGTCAGATAATTCTCATGTGTCAGCCCATGTGCTCCACTGCTCCATCAGCATTTGTGTCTTTAGTATTCTCTCCATGTGCTAAGCCTTTCTTCCGTCTCCAGTGAAACCCTGTCTAACCAGCCCGCTACCTGCCTCCACAGCCTGCTTTTTGTGTACATTGAAACTCCTTTTATACTTTCAGCCAGTGTCAGTCTCTGCCCTTGGGTCCAAACAAAACCACCACTTATCAAATTTATTATTATTTGAAGTATTAAATTAACGACATTTAATTTGCCCTGGCATACTCTAACATGCATAACTTCATATAACTGATGCTTGCAAAAACATGTATACACTTTCAAACTAACATTCTGACTGTCTGAAGTTTGGTTTGGTGTATGAAAGTGCAACACTGTGATTAAACAGAGATGATAGACAAGCATGGCTTGATTTTCTCTCTGAAATGCTAATTTTCAAAGTTGTAATTCCAACTTTACCACTGTCACAGAGAGAAACAACGGTGCTCAATAAGGGTATCTATTGAAGAGAAAGGTTGTGCTTCTTTCTCTCTCACAAACAGGCTGCATGGAATCTGTGAATGCTAGTAGCATATCATGACTGGTTGATGTTAAGGATAAATCATCATCATAGAGTAGAGTAGAAATTCAAAAGGCCGATTTGTTGACTAGTATATAGCAAGATTAATGAGAGTTAAAGAGTGAATGGGATTTTGTTGTTTGTTACTTTGTTTCTTTGACAAACTAATTTCAGGCATCCCTCAATTCTACACTTTTGCTGTGTCTTACCAAGTTGTCTCTTGGCTTCTGTCCAGGTGGGCTCCTTGCCCTGAAGGGTCATGACAGCCTGCATCACTGTCTCCACCAGTGCTGGTGGACGGCCATATGACTTGATTTCTGTCATGTCCTTCTTATTCAAAGATTCCAGGGCCTACGTACCGAATGAGAAAGAAACAATAAATGGACGTGGATGAAAGAAACCCGCTCCCTGCTTCCACAGAATTATTACACATCAATATTACACATCAAATATCAAAAAAATAAATTGCTCTGACATAATGAATAAAACAAGCTCATGCTGTAAAAACAAACAGTGAACAGGTCAGAGGTCTACCTTCATAGCTTCCTCTAGTGCAGGTAGGGCCTTGTCCAGGTCTCTCTGTGCATTCGCAGCCAAAGCTTTACACTGCAACTCTTCAGCCGCGATTTTCTCACTGTTAGCACTCACCGCCTCAACACAAACACACAAACAACCAGTGTTACTGACCATAATTTGTCTTTTTCTTATTACCCAACTACTACACACCCTTCCAAACAGATTTAAGCTTTTTCTTGTTCAACAGGATCCTGGGCAAGTCAGGCCGATAAGAACTGCATATAAATATGTCAATCAAATGATCTGTTTAATAATTTGTTTGTTCGATTATGTTCATACTGTCTACTCAAGTAACAATAGTGTGAGGTTTTTTCTTTTTTTTTGACAGTGAGCTTAAGGAGACTTTTCTTTACCTGACATGTTTCGACTGTCCTTCAGTCTTCTTCAGAGGCGTCATCTGACGTGTGTTGTGATGTGTCTTTATCAGCTGGTGTTTCCCTGAGGGCGTGATCGGCCTGGCAAGCTGACAGATCTGCCAGGCTGGCCATGCCCCCCGCCGTCCGATGGTCTCTAGAGGAGAGAATCCCAGGTGTGTGACAGCATGAATGCTCCCTCATCCCGGTTGATGGTGTCCCAGGCCCGCCTCCTGATCTCTATGGCCTCCTTGATCCAATGTTTGAATTTGTTACTTTCTGCTCCGATGACCTTTGCGTTATCCCAGTCCATGATTTGGTTATTTATCCTGCAGTGATCTGATATGGCTGATTTTAGATTTTCCTGTTCAGATTTTTCTTTTTTCGATCTTGTGAGTCGTCCTGCTGTTTCCTTTTCACATTCTTTTTTGTGTTCCATTTTTCTTGTGTTGAAGCTTCTCCCTGTTTCGCCTATGTTTTTTGGCATGTCTTGCATGGTATTTCGTATATTACATTGCATTTTTTGTCCGTGTCTATTCTGTCTTTCGGGTTCACTAGAAGTTGTTGGAGTTTTTTGTGTGGCTTGATGGCTGCGTTTACTGTGTTTTTTCATTACCCTTTGTATGCCTTCAGTTATTCCTTGTATGTATGGTATGGTTACTGTGTTCTTGATGTCCTCTTTGGTTTTTTGTATGGGTTTTGTTTTCTTTTGTTTTTGTTTGTTCTCTTTGTTTTTGACTTGCTGTTTTCCTTTGTTTATGGCCCATCTTGGATACAGGCAGTGTGAGTGCGTGCTGGATGTGTCCTGTCTGTCCTCTTCCTCGGTGATGATGTTGGCCCATTTGTAGAGTTTTCTGACTACAGATAGTTTGTGTGCTGTGGGGTGTTCTGATGTCCAGAGTGGGTATTGATCCATGTGTGTGAGTTTCCTGTATACTGTGACTTTTATGCTGCAGTCGTCTTTGTGGTGTATTTTCATGTCCAGAAAATTTATGGTTCTGTTGGTTTCCTCTTTGTGTGTGAATTTGATGTTTCCAGTGGTGTCTATGGTGTTCAGGTGGTCTGTGAGTTCTTGTGTGTGTCCCGATTTGATTTTCTCCAGAATGTCGTCAGTGTATCTTTTCCAGATGGTGGGTTTACAATGTGCGGGTGCTGTGTGTATGGCTTTAGTTTCCAGGTCTTCCATAAAGAAACTGCTCATTATGGCAGATAGTGGGTCTCCCATGGCGAAGCCTTATTTCTGTCTGTAGATTGTTTTTCTGAATTGGAAGTAAGTGGATTTGGCAACGAAATGTAGGAGTCTGGATATGTCTTGGGCTGTGAGGTTTGTGCGTTTTCTGAGTGTCTTGTCGTTCCTGAGACGTTCCTGTACAATATGTAATGTGACATCAACAGGGGTTTTTGTGAATAACGATATGATGTCATGTGAGATGAAAATTTCGACTGTTTCTAATTTTATATTGTTGAGTTCTTGTGCCAGTTGTTTTGAGTTCTTGCAGTGTTGTTCCATGAGTCCGAGAATGGGTTTGATGATGTCAACCAGTGATTTTGATTTTGATTGTAGAGGTTGTAAGTGACTGAGCCTATGCCGTCTACTATGGGGCGTAGTGGGGTGTCCTTTTTGTGTGTCTTGGGTGTGCCATAGATCCGGGGGATGATGCTTGCTGTTGGTACCAGGTGGTTGTACGCATCCTGTGTTATTTTTTTGCACTCTACCGGAGGTTTTAATAGGGCGTTTAGGTGTTTTTTCTTTTCTTCTGTGGGGTCTTTTTTCAGTGTTTCATATGTGTCCTAACGTTGTTTCCATCTGCCTTATGTAAGTTTCTGTGTCCATGACCACTGTTGTTCTGCCTTTATCTGCTGGTAGGATTGTGATTGTCTTATCCGTTTTTAGTCCGTCTATTGCTTTCTCTTCGTCTTTTGTGATGTTACTTAAAGGTAGTTTTGCTGTTTTTAATATTCCTGTGACCGCGTTGCATAGTTCTGCTTTTTGTCCCTGGTCTTGGATCTTTTGGCAGGCCAGTTCTGTGGCTAGAATCTATTCTTCATGCGGGATTCCTTTCGGTGTGATGGCAAAGTTTAGACCACAAGCTAGTGCTTTGTTTTCTGTTTCTGTGAGTGTGCATTTTGATAAGTTGCGCACCCATGAAATTCTCATGAAATTTCCTCTGTGTCTACTTTTTGTTTTTCCTTTCAATGAGTTTTTCCAGTTTTCTGATTTGTCGGTTTTTGGTTATGGCAAACTCTTGCTCATGTGTGTTTAAAGTGTGTATTTATTTCCTTTTCCGTCTTCTGTTTTAGCGGGAAATGCTTCTTAAAATTTTCTACTTCCTCTTCTATTCTTCTGTTGATTTTGTCGATCATGTTCATTGTCCCTCTTATCCCCTCCCTCATAAGGTCCTTTTTTGCTTTGTTGATAATTTTTTCTGTGTTCTTGGTTGGGATCGGGTTTGGCAGGACGACTCACAACATCGAAAAAAGAAAAAGCAGAACAGGAAAATCTAAAATCAGCCATATCAGATCACTGCAGGATAAATAACCACATCATGGAGTGGGATAACGCAAAGGTCATCGGAACAGAAAGTAACAAATTCAAATGTTGGATCAAGGAGGCCATAGAGATCAGGAGGCGGGCCTGGGACACCATCAACCGGGATGGAAGCATTCATGCTGTCACACACCTGGGATTCTCTCCTCTAGAGACCATCGGGCGGCGGGGGGCGTGGCCGGCCTGGCAGATCTGTCAGTTTGCCAGGCCGGTCATGCTCTCAGGGAAATACCAGCTGATAAAGACACATCACAACACACGTCAGATGACGCATTCTGAAGAATACTGAAGGACAGTCGAAACATGTCAGGTAAAGAATAGTCTCCTTGAGCTCACTGTCAGAAAAAAAGAAAAAACCTCACACTATAATAATTTGTTTGTATGGGAATGCTTGTACTTACCTTTTGCTGCTTGTCAGCTTCTAGCTTCTGCTGCACAATGACAGAGAGGTACTGTTCACACTGAATCTGGAACTCAGCCACCTGCTTCTTTGCCTCCTCGAGTTCCACTGACATGGCTTCCACTTTCTCCCGGGTGTCACTGATCTTAAAAAGACCATTGCGCAGCTTGCTCACTTGCTCCCCCAATTCATTGCGTTTTTCTGTCAACAACCTGGATAGACAATTAGACACCCACACACACACAAAACATACATACACAGACACACATAAGGTAGCAACTATTAATTCAATACCTCTAACTACAATTAACTATATACTACTTATATTTGGTTTCTGGTCTAACAATGATGCAGACAAAAACAATTTTAAGGGTTATGTGGGGGAGATCTGAACTCTGAGACCCCAAAATGCTCTGTTTTCTTTAGACATATGGCTCCTGACTGACCTCTTCAACTGATTAGCCTGGTCATTGAAGGCCTCATTTCTGAAGGTCCTGATGTCATAAACATGACCACAGGACGGGAAATCGCATCATGACTCCCTCTCAGGGAAACAGTTGAAAAAGGACTATCTACACCATTTGCTCTCCCCAGAGGTTAGATGTATAAAACTGAACTCAAGTCACAGGGTAATTGTCAGACTTCGCTAACCCACTTGGGGGTAAGAACTCTGTCCCTACTCAGCTGACTAGTTAGATACGACTCTGACTTGTTGCTTGCTTGTGATTGTTTTATGTTGTAATCTGTGTTGTATTTTGTTTAATGTTTGTTTGTATTAAATCTTTCAAGCTTGGTCGTGTTGAGCACGTTCATTCTCTCACCTTGGAAATAGAAAATTGCCACCACAGGTTACAATATTTACACGTTATATGTGTACACTTAGACTTGAAGCCTTCGGCAGGCAAAACATATTGAGACAAAAAGAGCAAGAGCAATGAAAAAGCAGGAAGGAGCCTACTTCTTATATCCAGATACCAGCTCCAGGTAGTTTGTGGGTGTCACATAATTGTGTCTTCTCAACTCCAACTTCATTCTCTGGGAGATCTTTGCTGCCGACTGGTGTGTAGTCACAAAGATGTTGGCAACCTTTCTCTGGATCTGTAACATCAGGCAGTGTAAGTATTTAATTCATATTCAATTATGCAGGCTATATATCCCGTGTAAGAGCAGAGTTATATGCAGTTCACAGCTAAAGTGATTCATGTTTTAAGTTTCTGGGACATTTGAGAACATTTGAGAGCTGTGCACCAAGTGTTTCCTAACATGTTTAGGAAAGACATGCTGCACAATAACATGCAACCTGCCGTTTTAACTTGAACATTTCAAGGGTGACTAAAATGAAAATGTATACAAATCCTGTAGAAAATCATTAGAAAACCCACTGTGAATGAGGTTGAGTTTTAAAGCCAGGAGTGAAAATGCAATTTGTGGAAAAGAATGTTTAACACTCAATGCTAAATTCATAGCTGATAATATGAAAAACTGAAAAAATTAAAGCACTCTGTCCATGTTCAGTCATGTTCAGGTGCCATCCTCACTCATTTCTCTTTCTGACTTAAAGACTGACATTACAGTCACTTGAAGTTAAATAAGGGTTTGGTGCAATGTAAGATGGGCACTGGTTTAAATACATAAAATCAAGTGCCCACGTGTGTGTGAATGCCTCACCCCCTCCAAGGACCCCAGGTCCAGTCCATCCAAATACCTCTCAGCTACCTCCAGCAGACCATCTTTGGGCCATTCACAGAACCAGTCAATGGTAGTGCAGCTGGCAAGTGCTGGGTACTGCAGAATATGGTTCCTGTTTGCAAACAGCAAATTTTTTCAGTTTTGTCTGCCAGTCTAATTAGCACCATAGTGTGTGACTCTTTGCTCTTTGCCACTAATTAAGGCCAGGACATCAGTGTTTACAGGGGACACGTTTTTTTCTGAAAAAGAACTGTATGTGTTTGTGCCAAATCAAACAAAATTTTAATTTCTCGGTTATTGCAATTGCTGCTCAACGACAGTATGTGTACAACTTGCTAGAGCATTGAGGTTCCTCAGTCTATTTGGACTACAATGTGATTTATAGTGTACTAGTAGACATAAACTTGGAAGAAGGCATATCGTGAAAGAAGGATAATATTGCAGAAAACAGTGTCAGTATCTACCTGAAGGCCTCTCCCACTGGGCTCATACAGAGCACTATGTGCAGGTTGTTTCTGACACGCTCTACCAGGTAGCTGAACAAGGAGTCAGGAGTCTCTACCACTTTGTCTTTCCTGGCAGACTCTGACAGAGCATTGCATATCTGCAAGTAGAGTTCCATGTTAAGAAATTTGGAAAATTAGTTATAAACTACTTATATATCTAGCTCAACAGGCAACTTATCTTACAGTAAAAGTGAAACACATATTGGAAGCGTTATGTTATTTTGGAAGATTTGGAAACCTTCACTCATTCTTGGAGGATAATTACTAAAATGCAAAAACAAGATTCTTGTATGAAGAATTTAGTCACATAAGCTGTGTTTTGATGATCAAATCAATCATACTTTTAATTTTGTATAGTTGGCAGGTAAAACCTCCATCTAGGTTACCTTCTTCAATACCTTAGGTGTAAAATAATCACCCATGTGTTGCCTGTTGACTTTCTGAAATATATATATCATAAGAATACAAGTTACATGAAAACAGTCCAGAAAGGTATGATACAGACCTCAACAAATTCATCCCGCTTATAGAGGTTAGGCACCTCTCCAGAGCTCAGGATGTTATTGATGTCCTCTAGAAATGACTTATCTGTAATCTGGGTGTCATTGAACAGGAAAACTGTGGACTTATTGTCCACACCAGTCAAGCGGTACAGGTTCTTGATGTCTGAAAGCAAACAGAGAAAAACCTGTTCAATTGACTGTATAGTGACTATTCAAAGACTGTATTCAGGTGAATCAGCCAGAAGCACAGTATACTTCTCACTAAATATTAAGAAAATAGTCAGTGTTGTTTTAATTACTCCATATTTGTCTTAAACTGTGATTAATTTCCAAACAATAAAATGCAAAGTAAAAGCAGGTGGCTTCTGTCATGCTTTCCTTTTGAAAAACAACAGAACAGTGCTTGAGCTCACCTTCTCGAAACTCCTGTTTACGGTACTGCTTGGTGACTTCCACTTCAAAAACCTGGTATTTGCAAATAAAGGCAGCCATCTTGGACAGGCTCTGTCTACCAGAGCCGCCAACACCAACCAGCATCATGTTGCCCCTGAGCTGACTGATCACACGTACTATACGAGTTACTGTGGAGGGATAACAGACTATCATGATTTAGTGTTCACATCTTGCTTTTTTATCCACTTTTTAAATTGCTAACATTGCTGAAACATTATTATTAACACTACTACATACAAATTAGAGCCAGGGCCAGTGGCGGCTGGTGCTAAAAATTTTTTGGGGGGGCGCAATTTTCCCATTTAGTTTAGTTTCCTCCGTATTGTTTATGTCCGCCATTTCGCTGAGCTAAAAAAGACCGGGAATGAACTGTCGAATCACATTAGACAAAGAAAACCCCAAAACAAAAAAAACCCACACACGACACGATACTGATCGCTGATTCACTGCTGATGTTTCTTGGGCGTATACAGGACGCACACAGCTGTGTCCCGTGAAGAATCTAATTCAAACCAATTAAAAGAGAGCTTCAGGTAAGATGCTTATCAAATGTTCGAGGGCTTACACTGGATTCTGTTTTACCGGCGTCCTTCACTTCAGGAAGTGAATAAAACAAAATAAAAACCATTTTAGAACCAAATAAATATTTAAATAACATTTAATTACTATTGACAGTCACCCACAGAATGAAATAAAACCATATTTTAATAATTATTTGCATCTTACAGCATCATTCTTTTGATTTTCATCTCTTGATTTGATGGGGGCGGTGCCCTAGCGCCCTCCACTGACCAGCCGCCACTGGTCAGGGCATCTTGCTTCTATACTAATGCACTGCTATTGATTTGTAATGATGTGTAGCACCGATAGTACTGTGTAGAGAGGAATTTCCAAATGGGTCTGAATCAATTCAGTGGTTTGACTGGACAGAATATCACAATGCACTGTCCATTTAATTATTTGCAATGCATTTTTTATTGAGCATCAATGGCACAGGATAGGTACGCCGGACAATACTCATACATTTTAACATTATTTTTAACTTCCCCTATTTCTTGATGTGTACACACAAGTAAAAACTCAACCAACCACCTGTCCCTCCGACCTGGAACATGTAGGACACCCACCCAGAGGAGGAAAGAAAACACAAAATAGGTTTATTGTTATTGAAGCTGTGCACTGTGTGCTATGAATTACATGAATATATCATAAAAAGGCTGTTAATTGGTATTAAGTGGGCATAATCTTAAGTCTGTTTAAGTATGTCAACACCGGATCCCAAATATAAAATTTGTCTCTGGACCCCCTGAGTGTGTACTTTATTTTCTCTAATTGTATAAACTGCATCAGGTTTCACAAAGACGCATTTGGTGGGTTTTCAGATTTCCAATGTAGTAATATTCTTCTGCGTGCAAGCAGCGTTGTAAAAGCAATTATGTTTTTATGCCCTTTCCTCATTGTAAAAAGTCTTATATCTGTGATGCCAAATATGGCTGATGTTGCATTGGGTTGGAAATCAATATTAAGTACTTCAGATAGTGTTTTAAAAATCACAGACCAGTATGTAGTCAGGGCTGGGCATGACCAAAACATATCAGTTAAATTGGCAGGAGTGTTCCTACACCTGTCACAGTTTGCATTTGTGTTAGGGTATATTTTTGCCAGTCTTGGTTTGGAATAGTGAGTGCGGTGTAAAATCTTGAATTGTATTATTCTTAATTTTGTGCAAGAAGTACTGTTGTTCACTCATTGTAGAGCGCTGTTCCAAATGTCCTCTTCCAAGTCCTCCCCCAACTGATTCACCCAGTCTGCCCTGATCTTTGCAAGAGTTGTGTTTTTAAAAGAGGTTATACAATCATTGATTCTTGAGAGTAGTCTTTTTAAGTTGAAAGGGATTTCTATGCTTTGTCCATTTAAATATGTCTTTGTGTGCATGTGTTGTGTACTTAGACATACTGTGTTGTATGGCATCTTGGAAGAGCACCAGGCTCAATGGAACTGCTCCAGGTGTCAGGTTGTAGTCTTCCAACTGGGTTTCCATGTACTTCTTGAGACCTTTCATGTCCAGTAGGTCCTCATATACATGAGATTCACTCAGAAAGTCACCTGATCACGCGCACGCACACACCCACAAAAAATGTAAACGAACAAATAAAAACACTCAAATCATTATCAGTTTCATAATGCTTAAACCATAGTCCATTACCAATCAAATTTCATTATCTGCAAGAGCATATTTACACTTCAAAGTGTGACAATGACATTGCTGTGTGCCTGTCCTGTATGTGTGTGTAAAGTAGTAAATGTACCAAATATTGGCGGCTGTTTGTTAGGGCAAATGCTGTTGAACGTGAGGTCAAAGAAGGAGCCCAGTTTTTCTCCCAACAAAGCAACAAAGGCCTCAATGTCCTTGGGATCTATAAGCCGGTCTGAGAAAACCCTGAAATCAACATCAGAACATAAAAAACTAATATTGTTGCCAATGCTGCATGCTTTATAAATAAAGTAGAATTTTTTATTTTACAATTGTATGTATAATATTCTAGGCTCCAGATGAGATATAATGATGTGACACTGACACTTTATGGCATGAATTGAATAAGCTATTTGACTGCGAGAAAGTTAAAAATTTGGTGAAAACCATGTCCTAACTTACCTGAAGCACTCATGGATCCACAATCGGATGATGCTTTTGGTATCATGGAAGTCTGGGTGAGATCTAAGCAGACCCTGAAATATCTATCAATGGTAGAACAGGAAAAACATACTCATAACATTTTGAGTAGCCAATGTTTTGAATATGTAAGGAGCTTTACGAAGTTAAAGTTCCTTTGAACTTCCATGCTCTTGTTTGTCAGGGTCAGTCAGTCATTCAGTCTTAGTGTCTTTTGTTAAGGTCACTTTAGTCTTGTTGTCACTTCCTGTTTTATTTTGAAGCCCTCGTCTCACCCCTGTCTTCCTGTCAAGTTTCCCACCTGGTGATTGCCTTCCCTGCCCTAATGTGTTTCACCTGTGTCTTGTTGTCTCCCTCCTCCTTGTGTATTTAAACTGTGCTTCCCTACCCTTCTGGGCCAGATTGTCTTCATTACCGCCGTGTGCCTAGCTCTCTTGTGTTGTGTTCCTTGTTATCTTTAGTATATGACCCTTTTTGTCTCACCGGTTTTTGGAGTTCTGCCTTGCCCTTTTTTTGGAATTGTTTGCCTGGTTTTGGACTGCCTTCCCGTGTATGACCCTGCCTGCTCATCATTAAAGATTCTTGGAACCCTGAATACCTGGTGTGGTGTGTTCTCTGCGACTGGGTCCCCTGGAAGCGCTAGGTCATGACATTGTTGTATTTTCTTAAAAACATGTTTTAGGTGGTATATACGAATATATGTATCAATCAAGCCTATTTACAGTGTATGTGTTCTTGTCTACCTTAGATATATCCCTAAGGTTGAAGAGGTAGTGTATTTTGGAAGGAGTGGGAAGAAATCGAGCTGTAACATCATTATACAGTTCCAATGTGGACTGAGCCAGAATCTCTCCAATGGGCTTCATCTCCTCCTTAAACTCATGTAGTTTCTGGTTGATCATGGTGCCATAGATCCGCCTGATCTGGGACTCCTGTATGTAGAGAGGGTGAACTTGTTCAAGTTTGCAACATATCTTGTAAATGATACAGTCATGTCAACAAAGAACAAAAGCAAAAGTATCCAACCAATTTAATTTTGCAAACTTCATAAATCCAAAGACAAAGCAACTGTTTAAAGTGTCCAGAGTTCACTTCCTAATTAAAGTACAAAAGTAAAGTATTTTATTCCTTTTGCATGTTGAAAACAAACAGTCAAAAGGAGGTCTGGTCAAGAGGCAGATGGAGGATGTGGAAAGGTTAAAAGGAACACAGCACCAAAGATAGAAAACCTGCCATGGAATTAAGACTTTAGACTTAAGGGCTGTCCACACCAAGAACTATAACTATAACTATAAATATATAGTTCTAAAAATCGTTCTTAACTCAAGTGGATGGCAGCGTCCACACTACAACTATAACGACAACGATAGTGGTGGACAATATCGTTCGGATCACTTTCAGAGCGATTTGATAAACGATTAAAAACTGACAGCCAATCAAAATCCAACAGGAATGACAGGTCGAGACGTTCTTCACGTCACTCACACACTCATTCAACATGGCGGACGACGTAGGAGAGAGGCTTATCATTGAGTTACAAAAAAATCCTGCTCTGTATGACAAGAATGACAGACTGTATAACGATGCCACCAAGAAGAGGGACATCTGGGACGGAATCGGGCGCACCCTTGGAATAAATAAATCTCTGCTCCACTGCTGACCGTTGCGCCGAGCACTCAGTGTGCTTGGCGTAACCTAGCAACACAATGATATCGTTCATTGGTGTGGATGCTGGCATTTTATCATTATAGTTATAGTTATAGTTCTTGGTGTGGACGGCCCTTTAGACTTTGTCCCCTTGGGAGAATTCTTTTTCACAGCACTGTCTCCATTTAATGTACAACATCAACAAGAAAACACAGAAACACTAGCACAAAAGCATACATTTGGGATGCAATAAAAGACGACCAAGCAAGTTCACATTCTGGCTTGTTCAGCGAAGCCTTTTGTTCAGGGCTGCTATAGTAGCAGGGATCAGGCTTTTCCCGAAGCGGGCCCTTCTGCAAATTCAGTACTCTGTATGTGCATCCTGAGGGGAGTGGGATGAGGTGGATGTTTAATGGATGTGTGATGTCCCATCTATGGAAGTTGCAATGCGTGTAATGGCCCAGTTGTTTAGGTCGGTTAGGTTGGGTGTGGGGAGACCAATTATTTTTTAAACTGTGGGGTGGTTATGTGTGTGAGTTTCTAACAGTGAACATGTTGAAAAAGCAGGTGGAACAGTACAGGAGAATGGATTGAATCATGCTACATTAACAGGAGGAGGTGGGGGGGGGCAACAGAGAGTCTTTTCAGTTTGGGGATGGTTGACAGTATTTTATGGCTCCTTTTCAAAATGTCACTGGTCTGCTGGTCAAAAATTAGTTGATTGTCCAATGTTACCCCAAGGTATTTAAAACTATCAACTATTTCCACTGCTTGGTTGTTGATGAGGATAAGGTGCTGAATGGGGACTGATTATTAATTCCTTGCTTTTGGTTCTGCCTTGCCCTTTTTTTGGATTTGTTTGCCTGGTTTTGGACTGCCTTCACCTGTATGACCCTGTCTGCTCATCATTAAAGATTCTTGGAACCCTGAATACCTGGTGTGGTGTGTTCTCTGCGACTGGGTCCCCTGGAAGCGCTAGGTCGTGACAGAACAATCTGGCCAGAAATGGACCAAGCAGAGCAACGCCTCTTCGAGAGGAAAGTCTCTGAGTTTGAGCGAACTGTGGCTAGGCTCATTGCCTCTCACCCTCACCAGCAACCAAAATACCTAGAGCGAATCACAGCCCAGCAGCAGTATTTTAAGGAGAAGCCGTGGGTGAGCCATTTTGTTCCCCACCTGGATGTCGTCCGCAAGAGACTCAGGGAATTTTTCTCCATCAAGCCAGCTGCCAACCTGTTTTTGAGTCTGCCAGCTCTGGGCCTTTGAATAACCAGTCTGCTCTTCAGTGTCCGAGACTCGGTTATGTGGGTTTCCAACCCACCTGTTCCGAACCAGCTCCTACCCCCCAACCCGTCTGGCCCTGGGGGGGGCCTCGATCCATGAGACGAACCTTCAAGACCGTGGCTCCATCCAGGTCAGAATGAGCCCCAGCTAGTGCCCCAGCCTGAGCCCCAGCCCCAGCCCGAGCCAGGCCAGCGCCTACCCAGCATGCTGCTCCAGCCCAGCGGGGATCCCATCGGCCAGCCTGCCAGCTTTGGGTCTGCTAGCCACCGTCTTGTCCAGCCATCCCCTGTCCCGGTCAGGTCGCAGCCACCCCCTGTCCCGGTTGGGCTGCAGCCGCCGCTCCTTGGATTCCTGGTTGCCCGTTTCCTCCAGTCGCCAGGTTCACCTGAGGGCCGTTCTCCTGAGGCTGCACCTCCTCCCTTGGCTCTGCCTCCCGAGCCTGCAGCCTCCCCCAAGGGACTGTCTCCAGAGTCTGCAGCCCTAACCCTAACCCTTGGTTGTTGAAGGGGGACTGGTTATTAATTCCTTTGTTTTGGTGACATTGAAATGGAGATGATTATCCTCACACCACTGGGTGAAATGTGCACTAGTGTTGTGGTAGTCCAGGACAGAGTCGTTCTCCGTAAGCAGGGCAAAGATGGCTGTGTTGACTGAGTATTTGAGGTATGTGGTAGTTGGTGATGGGCTGGTGCAGTCACTGGTATAGAGAGTGTAGTGAAATGGACTTGAAGCTGTACTTGTGACCTCCGTTGTTGATTGTGATTAGTGATAATGTGGTTGTGCTCACTCACACTGCTTGCAGCTTGTCACTTAGGAAGTTATGGATGAGATGGAACAGATGGAGGGGCCGGTGTAACGTCTGGATCATCAGGTGCTTTTGGATTGAATTGAAAGCAGAGCTGAAGTCCACAACGAGGATCCTGACAAGGTGACCTGGAGAGTCCAGGTGCTGGAGAAGGAGGTGCAGCAGGAAGGCCACAGCATCATCTGTGCCCCTTGTGGCCTTATAACCAGATTGGAGGGGATCAAGCTGTGGGGTGATGACCAGCAGAATGGTACAAAGTAGTAGCTTCTCCAGGCACTTAATTATTATGGATGTGAGGGCAACAGGGCGATTTTGGTTGGTTTGGTTTTGGTTTTTTGGGTATGGGGATTATGGTGGAGGTTTTCCAGAGTGTGGGTATGGTGGCAGTCTGGTAGGTATCACAGAAGAGTGAGTGAAGCACTGCCAAGGGCTCATGGGCACAGGCCTTCAGTACCCATGCTGGAATGCTGTCAGGCCCTCACCTGCTTCTGCTGGAGAGAGGGCTTCCAACAAAGGCTTCACTCTCAGCTGTGACATCCAGTGTATCAAAACGGGCAAAAAATGTGTTCTGTTCTTTTGCAAAAGATTCTGGGTCATTTATTGTGCAGGTGTTGGATTTGGACTCACATCCTGTAGGGATTTTCATCTTGACTAGTTAGTGTTAATGTTGGCAAATTCAGACTTCAGTTTCAGTTTTGCCTTGAGAATTTTTTTATTTTTTAAATTTTTCTGTTTGCCAGTTTAAGGCTTTCCCAGTCCCTGAGCCTAAAGGCTTTATGTTTTTCCTTCCGGCTCTGTCTCATTTGTTGAGTGATCCAAGGTTTGGAGTTGGGATATTTTTTATTGTTTAAACAGGAATACTGGTGTTTGTGCAGAAGTTGGTGTAGTCCATAATGACAGAAACTATGTCATTCAGATTTCCATCAAAAATCCTCCAGTCAGTGCATGGCAGGGAGCCTTGGAGAAGGGCAGTGGCGTCCTCCGACCACTGTGGGCAGCTGTAGCATTGTGGCTTGTGGGGTTTCAGTTCTTGTCTGTACAGCAGACGTAAACAGATGATGTGATCTGCAAGTCCAAGTGGTGGATACGAATGGGCACGAAATGCGTCGGTAATGTTACCGTAACACATGTCCAAAATTTTTCCCTTCCTTGTAGGAATCAGCAGCGGCAGGAGAGAGGGGCTAGCAGGGTACTCCTGCAAAAGGCTGAAACCCCCCCTCGAAATATGAATATATATACAAAAAAACAAAGACATCTCTCTGACTAAGACTGTATGTAACAAATCATAGGTAACAATCCTGACAAGAAATAATTGTTTAACATAACATATTTAAATGATGATGACCCTTGAACTTTGCTGCTCTTTTGTCGCGCGATTTGATTGGCTGGTTTACACGCAACGGCGTATTAGACTGCTTTGCATAGTCATTCCTAAAAAACGAGTGAGAGTGGACGGTGATGGTGGCGGTGAGTCACCTAACATGGAGGATAGAGGGATGGTGTCAAATGTGGAGAACAATAATGAAGAAGAGGATGAGGACAAGGAAGAAGAGGTGCTAACCGGGGCAGCGTTGGCGGCATCAAAAGCGGATGCGACATCAGCGGATGCGACAGCAACGGACTTGGAGACCGGCGGCAATGCTAACGAAAATTAGAACAGCTCAGAGAGTGAAGGGAGAGCTTCAGCTTCAACGAGCAAGATATTTTTGCTTGTAGTAAGACAAAATATCTTGCTACATGGACAGATATTTTCACTTATTTCAAGTGAAAATTAGCTAGAAACAAGGGAAAATTGTCTAAAAACAATTTACTTTTTTACTTTTTAGATGATGAGTCTTATTTTAAGTGTAATGAGATTCGTTTTGACTAGAAATTAGACATTTTGACTAGAAATAAGACAAGTATTCTTGGTAAGATTTTGAGTTTTTGCAGTGCAGTTTTTTCTGCTCACAGTTGCACTATTTTGTAAATCCACAGATGTTGTGGTGGCTATTTTTATTGTTTGTGCTTGTTGTCTGGCATTTGTTCAGTCAATGAGTTAAATATACTACATGAAATACATATGGTTGTGTTTTTTTATGATAAACATTTAGTAAGATGTTACGATCTGAAATCCAGGATATCTGAATCCCTTTCTGTTTAGTTTTGTTTGATTTTGGCTTGTTGTTGTTTTGTTTTGTGGCGTTATGTTATTTGGATAGGGGACATAAATGTGTTCACTGTATAATGGTTTTGTATTTGTAAAGTACACAGAACACTTATGTAGAGTATTAGCCTGGGATGAATAAATCTTTTTGTTTGTTGTGTTAGAATTCACTAGCACCCCCTAAAAATGATCAGGATCCCCCATAGCCCCCCCAGTAATAATTCTCTGGTGCCGCCACTGGTAGGAATATCCACATACTGCTGAAATGATGGTAGTACAGTGTCCAGTCTACATGAGTTGAAATCCCCCCAAAACATTGGAGCACCGGGATATTTGGCCAGGGTTAGCATCATGGCATTAGCATCCTCGGCTGTCAGCTCCACTGCTATCTTGATGTTAATGGTGGGGGAAATGTTAACACAACAGACCACAAGTGCTGGAAAGTCCCGGGGGAAATAAAAGGGACATAGTAAGAGGGTCAGCATCTCCAGGCTTGGTAATCATACCTGTCGATGCACCTTGATGTTATTACACCATCTGTAATTGATGTAAAGGCAGACCCAGAGCAGGATCTGTTGTGGATTTTCATTTGTAACTTATTTGAGTTACAAATGAAGTGAAGAATGAGGTGAGAGAGCAAGGAAAGTACAAAAAGACGAAATGAAACAAAACAAGGCCTGCAAAAAAAGGAAACAAATAGAAATGGTAGGGGGAATTTGGCAGGTAGGTTACATTTGCCTGGAGAGTGCATTTTTGTGGTGGTTAACATTCATACCATCATCACAGCTATGATCGTAATCATAGTCAGTTTGGCTAGACAACAAAGGCACTGTCAAATAGTAATAAATGATGAAAAACATCCGCCAAGGGGAAGGTCAACCAAATTAACTGAAATGCAGAGAGATGACGCTAAACTGAATCAAATTGACACTAATTATATAGCCTGGATATTTTAAGGACTTACATGAGGAAAAGTCATATTGATGAGGTTGAACCGACTCTGTAAGCGGGCAGAGATGTGAGTCCTCCCACCACCAGGGGGCCCCATGGATGCCAACAAGAACATGTCCTAACAAAGCAGGCAGACACACACACACACACACACACACGCACACACAACCAAAAACAGAAAAAGGGCCTTCTTAGTAGACACAGCTATGAAATTAAACATATTCCACATTTAAATCTCTAATATGTTGAGCTACTTATCAGGTAACCACGATTAGGGCAGAATAATTATATCTTTATCTCACACCAACTACCACATCCACATCACTACCCTCTGACATGAACACCTTATCTCACCTTGACAAACTTCAAGGTCTGCTTCTGCCGATCATACCAGAAGCTGTAGTCAATCCAAAGGCGCAGCAGCTCCAGCGGTGGCTGAGAACCAAAAAGGTCATGGGCTGGCATATTGAGGTCCTCCAGGAAGCATAGCAGATGCTTCCCGCCTGCTGGTACAAAGATGCCTTTGGTTCTCTTTTCTATTCGGCTCTCCATGATGGCCTGGACGTTATTAGAGGTGGTCTGGACGGTGATGGAGAAAGAGAAAAACATAGATGAAATGCTCATTGTAGGTGAAACAATCCCCACTGTAGGCAATTCAACTATATGTTCCTAGTGTTATCATTAGAATTTTGCATTTAAAACAACAGACAGAAGTTCAATGGATGTCTATAGCCTATGTTCAGTGCTTTACGTCAGTGTGCTGTGCATTCAGATACACCAAATTGTCAGTTATAGATGCTCTTCTCTTACATAGGCAAATATGCACAAGTGCATGCTCACCCAAGACATGAACTCCTGTATGTCACTGCAACTCATGCTCTTGTGCTGCTCATAAAGTAAAAGTTTGGAAAAAAACCCCCCAAAAAAACAAAAAACTAAACACCCAGAAAAAAAGATAAGAAAAAGACAAACTGGTTGCTATAGGGAGAAAAGGAACAAGAACATAGATCATGAAAATGTACCAACCTGTGAGGACATGTTGACAGTGAGGACAGTCCACTTGTGGTCCAAGTTCTGCAGGAAACTCTGGGCCACTGAGGTTTTACCAATGCCCACTGGCCCAGTGAGGAGCACGGGATGCTGACCCAACACCAGAGCCTCAACCAGGAAATTGTAGCGAATTGTGTCCACTGTGGGAACCATAATCTTATAGAATGGAGCACTGCAAATGAGATTGATGTTATATGGCAATATATTGTGTATATATGTATATATTGTAGATATTTTGTAGATTACATTACTTAAAACCTATTCAGTTTCAAAAGTAGCTGAGCTGGCAGAGAGTGAAATGGAGGAAACATCCATATACTCACATATATACTGTATGTGTACAAAGGTAACAACAGTATATGTAGTGGTAGCCTGGTTTCATACCTGGCATTGTAGTGCCAGCCCTTTGGTAGCTTTTTTTCAAAGGAGGCCCAGGTTTTGTTTTTGATATCCACAAAGTATTCATAAACAGTGTCCTGAAAGAATTTATATGAAGTTCAGTGAATATTGGCCCCTGCCTATCATCTTATCAGTATTATGGTACATTTAAAATGCTTCAATCAACCCAAACAGTGCCTATCTTTATAAAACAATGTATATATTTATTCTGATATATTGCAATGTCAGTGATTGTACAAAAACTGATTCTTTTATTCGTGTTATATTTTTCCCAAAACAGGACATTTGAAATATTCACAGTGTTAAGCTATTTCTCATTTGAACTTTTAAAGCTAAATTTATGTCACTGTGCAAAATACATAAATTACTTTCACATGTGTTCTTTGTAAGAGTAGCCAGTTAGCTTGTCCAAAACCACTTTTACTTTAATATCTCTGGATGCCCTTCTTGCTGTCGTTTGCTAAACATTAGAATATTTAACTAAAGTCACTCCAATCTGAAAACTCCCTGAAAACTAAAAATAAAAAAAAAGGCAACCTCATGACAAGAGAGAGTGCTGTTTGACTGACTGTGAATGTGATAAATGAGTAAACAAAAACTAAATTCTGCAGAGAACCTTGCTGGGGAAGGTGCTTTCCATTTCTCGTAAGAAGTTGTCCATCTTCTTGCGCCCATCTTCATCAACAGAGGCACAGACAGACCAGATAAGACTGAAGATGAACCAAAGCTCCACCATCTTACCAAGGTTTTCTGTGTCTGAAGTGTTCACCTGGCAAAAGGAATAAAACTGCATTGTTTTTCACACTCAAGTCTTCAGTCTTTGTCTCTTCAGAATGGGTGCATTGGATCATTTATGGCTTAATTGCAGTCTCAAATCTTCATTGAGTCAGATACACTAACTGGAAAATGAGTCTCCACTGTAGGGAATAAAACAGAGTGGAGGGTACAGAATGCACTTTATTTGCCATACCCCATTGCTGGATGTGGCCAGGGATTCATACAGGTGGCATAGAGACGTTACTCCATTAAGCTCAGAGATGGGGATCAGCTCCTTACATCTACTCTTCTTAAAGGTCAGTGTGCTGTCCATATACTTCTCAAACAAACGCTTTAAATGTTCCACTTCAGCCTATGAAGAAATGGATCAATGGAGAGAGTACTAAAGGAAGAGAACTGGTTGAAAATAAGAAAATAGGTGTCACTGACAAAGGTCTTCTCATAATCCTTGAAAAATATGCTCTTTAACAGAAAGACTACTGGCTCCCTCCCTCTCCCTTTTTTTTAACAATTCATTATGTTCCAAAGAAATGCACAACAGTCCAATGATGAATATGAATTAACTGAACCTCATGAGACCCAAGCTCTTATTTGATATGCATCTTGGTGGGACTTTTTGGCTATTTTGATTGTACACTGATTATTGTAATGTGCTTTTGTAACCACAAAACGACAGACACAATTGTACACAAAAGAGGCTCGCAGGTCTAGATTAAGCCAAATTAAGTATAGTGGCACAGAGAACCCAAAATGTTTTGTCCTCATGTGACGATGCATTAAAATATGCATTCAATGATAGCATTAACATGCAACTGCTGTATGTTTGTGCAGTAGTTGCTGGACTATTAGTGGGGCTGGTTACAGTTGTGCTAACAATCAGATTATCAGTAATCATCAATTTAAATTCCTGCAGTTCTTCTTCTCTATCTCTGAAAATAATCATCGAAGTACAAGTGTAATTGCAAAATTTAATTTAATAAAGAATAAGGTTTGGAGATTTTTTGATTAGTAGTTAGATAATTGTTGCTCAACATTAAAATGCCTTTGTTTGTCAAAAGATTTAAATAATAAGGGTATTCACATTTTGCCAGCAGTGTGTAAGGTATGCAGGATTTTAGGGCGGTATGAGTATGGAAGGATATATAAATGAATACACTATTTCAGCCTCCACATGCCCCACTGTGTGACGGTATCCTGCACCCTGAACTTTTGCTATCACAGTCCAGCTGCAGCTTGATGAGAGAAAACATTTACATTTGTACTGACATTTTTTAGCCATTTAGCCTGACAGAAAACAGACCTGGAAGATAATAAATCAATAGGACTAAGTTTATTGTACCTTATGTCGCTTGTCAAGCCAGGACTGAACAAATGGCTTCCATCCCAGATCAGTGTAATCATTGTAGACCATCCCACAGCGAGACACTGTTGCAGGAGAAGCCATTGCCAGATTCTCCACTTCAAACAGAAGAGACACCTATGACAAAGGGATTTACATATAGTTTTTCTATCATTATCATTTTAAAGTGTATGGTTGACCAAATTTAAGTAATGAATGTTATCTAACATTACAGAATATATCT
Source organism: Remorina albescens (assembly GCA_034769265.1). Taxonomy (NCBI): domain Eukaryota; kingdom Metazoa; phylum Chordata; class Actinopteri; order Carangiformes; family Echeneidae; genus Remorina; species Remorina albescens. Next base: position 3,045,791 of record CM068495.1, on the reverse strand, counting down.
GCCACCATAAGCAATACTGTATTACTCTAGATTACTGCCATTAGAAAAGCTACTTTCTTTTGAGGATCCTGGTTTTGTGTCATACTGTCATGACTTGATGGGATACTAGAATCAAATCAAATCTGATTTATTTATATAGTGCCAAATCATAACAAAGTTACATCAAGGCACTTTACATATAGAGTAGGTCTTGACCAAACTCTATAAATTTATTTAAAGAGACCCAATAGATCCCCCCCATGGGAGGAAGAGGGAGACAGGTGCTCAGTGTTTCACCCCAGCAGTCTAGGCCTATAGTAGCATAGCTAAGGAGTAAGTGTACTTTGACCTTTTAAACTATAAGTTCTGTCAAATAGAAAAGTTTTAAGCCTGGTCTTGAAAATTGTTAAAGAGTCCGCCCCCCGTACCGATACTGGATATTGGTTCCATAGAAAAGGAGCCTGATAACTGAAAGATCTGCCATTTCTAGGAAACACAAGTAAACCTCCATATACAGAGCAGAGTGGCTTACAAGGACAGTAAGGAATTATGAGCTCTCTGAGATATGATGGAGCTTGGCCATTGAGAGCTTTATATGTTAAAATAAGGATTTTAAATTCTATTCTGAATTTTACCGGCAGCCAATGAAGAGAAGCTAAAACAGGAGAGATGTGATCCCTTTTCTTAGTTCCTGTTAATATTCGTGCAGCAGCATTCTGAATCAACTGAAGGCGTTTCAGAGATTTGTTTGGACATCCAGATAATAATGAGTTACAGTTGTCCAGCCTAGAAGTAACGAATGCACTGACTAGTTTTTCTGCATCCTCTTGCAGGTTCGATAATTGCAGTCTTGAGAGTCTGGGGTACATAACCCAACGATAAAGTCAGATTGATCAGCTCTAGAATGAATGGCTCAATTAAGTAGAAAATCTTTTTGAAGAGGCTAGTCGGTACTGGGTCTAATAGACAGGTTGATGGTTTAGATTAGGGTTTCTCAATGGGGGCGTTCTGAACATTTGGGGAGGCGCTGGGAGCGTGAGGGCTGAGAGGGGGGCGCTCAGGCACAAATGGGGGGCGCCACAATTTGGCTTTTACAAAGTTAATTTGAACTCTACATTTTAAACTTTCATGTTTTCCCAGGTTTTTTTTTTTAAGTGCAAATCTACTTTATGTGTGTTTCAATACATTTTACTGAGCTAGTAGGCATGTTTTGAGATTGGTGTGTCCTTTTAAGAGCGAGTGCAGTGTGTGTCTGTGTGTGGTCGAGAGAGGTGAGCAAGCGAGGGTAGAAGCGGTCGAGAGGGAAAAAAATAGTAGGCCTATACGCTACAGCGGCGTCAGGATTTTGATTCTGGTTGGGCCACCAGAAAACTGGATGGGCTAGTTAAAATAAGACAAAACAAAAAAAAGGAAAGAAAAAAAACAAAAACAAATTGCTTCCCACATCTCAGTTTCAGCACTTTGTTTCGCTGTCCTCAACTCAGCGCTGAAACAGAGAAAGACAGGTTTTAAATAAATTTTGATAAAATGTTATGCTCAGCTTTCCTTTCAAAATAAATGCATAATAAGCTTGAGGAAAAAAGAAAAAAACAAAAACAAAAAAAAAACAGCGACTGACAATAACATTAACACTATCAGTCTGGGTCAAAATTTATGGGCCAAATCGTCGTATCTCGTGGAACAGTAATTCAGCCAAGCTCTTCACATGCAGACAAAATATCGCAATCATCTGAACCTGGTGAGCTCTGGTGCGCTCAGGCTAAAACTCACGTCGAAGTGTTCGGACGTGAAGAGCGTCATGGTAGCTCAGGGGGGCGTTTGTTCAAAAAAAGTTGAGAACCACTGGTTTAGACGATGAAACTATAGAAGATAGCTCTGAGAGGTTCTTAGATGAGAATAACTCCAAACGTAAAATATGCATTGCAGTTGAATCAGGAGTTGCTGTATTCAGTGGAAGATTACTGTCTAATGTAGGTAAGAGCTGATGAATTCTTTCTCTGATTGTTTTTCATGTAAAAAAGCCCACAAAATCATCGCTGCTGAGAGCTAAGGGGATCACTGGTTCAATTGAGCTATGACTCTCTGTCAGCCTGGCTACAGTGCTGAAGAGAAACCTGGGGTTGTTCTTGTTTTTTTCTATTAGTGCTGAGTAATAGGAGCTTCTAGCATAACAGAGAGCTTTTTTATAAGTTTTTAAGCTTTCTTTCCAGACTACGTGAAACTCTTCTGAGTTGCTGGAACGCCATTTTCTTTCTAATTTCTGTTACATCTGCTTTAAGGCACAAATTTGAGAATTATACCACGGCGCCAGCCTCCTCTGTTTTATTATTCTTTTTGAGAGGGGCAACATCATCAAGATTTGAACACAGTGTGGCCATAGTGCTAAACACAAGGTCATCAAACAAGCATATGGCAGAAATCCTCAATTGAACTTAGACATGGCATTGCTGCAAATTATGACCGAATAGTCTTTTTAAATCTAGCCACAGCATCTTCTATAGCCAAATTTATTCCTTGATCCTGTGCAGTCAATTAATGTAAATTCAAATTTAATGAGGCAATGGTTAGTCAGAAGAGAGTTTTGAGGAAAATTTTTTTAACTTGTCAGTTTCAATGCCATATGTCAGGACAACATCAAGGATATGATTGAAGCAGTGAGTGTCAGGTTTTCAGTTCTAACCTGTTCAGGCATGGAGATTCTCTCTCCATTGATGAGTGTGAGCACTTTGTTGTCATCCATGACAGAGTTCATACTCTCTATCCACAGTGTGTCAACAGGCCCATCAAATATGATCCACTTCTCATCTGGTTTCTCATCTAAAGAATCGAAAGGAAATAAAATGACAAAAATTAAGTGACAGTTGCTGCTAATTTGCTGATTATTAAGTAACAAAGATGCTATTTTCACACTACGCTTTTACTGTTTATTTTTAGTACTTCAAAATCAATTTCATTCTTTTAAAATTAAGAATTTTGTTGACTGAGCCCTTGGTGAGATTATATAAAAGAGAAGCATCATCAGTCTGCAATGTGTCATTTATTTTAGTCTTCTACTTATATTGTATTATATATACACTTCGATTATAGTGGTAACAGCAGTGATGTTTTAGTGTCAACACCTGCACACGCTGATCTCATGAGAGATGATAGCACTCCATCAGTCCACTCATTGGTGGACAGGTTATTTTCTCCATATAGTTCCTCCAGACTCATTGCCTTGGGGTTTAGAGGATACACCTGTTGTTATGCAAAGACCAAGGCATGTAAGAGAAAACATAAAAGGATTACATAAAGTACATTATAATGACAGATTATAATGATTGAAAATTAAAGATGGCACACAAGAACAACAGCAGCATGTTAACGTTTAGGCTGAGCGCTTTTGGCTGCATACTACAGAGTCTTGAGAAATCAGGGTGTGGACTTCACAAACACATAAATCACTTTTTCCGTACTAGTTTTAGTGTTTAAAAAAGTGTAAAAGTGATGTTACTTATCAAAGAATGTGTCATTAGCTTGTCATCATGGTAAAAATTTTATTTCCTCCTCTCACCTAACATTTGACTAATTTTTTTTGCCATGTTTCACCGAAATCTTAAAAGCTAAAGGTAGGAGAGGAAGGAAGTCATTCTTTGACAAGACTTACCTTGATGCTACCTATTTTTCCTGTCAAGTACTTTCAGCAGGTTTATCATGTCATGAAATTAGACCTCAGCAGTATTAGTCAGTAATTTATTGTGTATTAGTTTCCATCCACACCTACCTGCACCAACTGGAAGCCAGGCACTCCTTTGTTGTGCATGGTAATGAGGGTACTTTGCAGGATCTTCCAAGTAACACTCTTAGCGCTGCCTGTCTTGCCTACCAGCATAGAGGAGTGCCGGGAGTTTTTGGTCTCATAAAGTTGGATGACTTTGGTCATGGTAAAAGGAGTCACCTGCAGATTGCTCTGACGAAGCGCTACCTCTATGGCCTCCTTCAACTGCAACAAAATGACAGAAAATGCACTTTAATAGTAATGCTCCATTGTGATAGTTATACCACAAAGGTTTGGCAGCACAGGTAGTTGGGTCAAAGGTTGTCCAGTGAATGGCTAACTCTCCTGTCATTGCAGGTCCTGACACACCCATCTGCCTTGCAATCACCTTCATTCCACTCACCTGATTCTCCCTGCCCATTTCCTCACCTGGATCCCATCATGCTCCTCAGTCACTCCCTATATATACTGGCCCAGAGTCTCCTGCCCTTTGCCAGATTGTCTAGTGTTTTTGCCTTGCTTTCCAGGGGTCCCCAACTATCTGTCAGCCAGCTTGCCTGCTACCTGAACCCTGCCTGTTTCCCAAATCTGAAGATTCTACTTAGCCCCTTGGAGTTGTCCGCTTGATCTGTCTGATTGCCTGGTTTCTGACCCCTGCTTGTTTTCCCAGACCTATTAAAGTTTATTGGACTCTGCTCCTGTTCGTGTTTTTGGGTTCCTCAGATCTGAGTCCTTATAAGTTGAGTGGTTGGCATGACGTAGCAAGGAAAACTAACAAAACTCAAAAACAAACCCTCTCTGCAAGAGTGCTCACTTCATTTGGTTCACTTAATTTACTAGATGATCATACCTTGTCATATTTTATAATGGGTGTCTCCACAGCAGGAAACAAGTCTTTGGTAATCCCATTGAACAGTGGCACATCAGTTGAGGTCAGTTTAGCAATGTTCATGTCCCTGATGGCCATTAACAGGATCTAAGGACAGAGATACAATGGAAAAGTCAGTCATGATACCACATACTGTTGAGTTCTTGGAGCTTACCTCATAGAGCCAAGTCTACAGTAGCTGACATTGAGAGTGGAGGGTGTCAGTTTTTAACAACACAAGTACAAAGACAAACAAGCTTCAATACATACAATCACACCTACAGGAAGTTTACAATTGCAAATTACCCTAACACGAGTGTCTTTGGACTGTAGAAGTACACCAGAGAACATGGAGCGAACCCATGCAGGAACTAGGGGAACATCCAAACTCCACACCACCAGAGAGAGTGAGGAGGAGACTGAGAAAAAGACCTACTTCTTCATCAGGAATCTTGGAGCAAGAGCGGTGTTTTTTTCCAGCATAACGAAGCAGGGAAGTGAGAGCACGCAGGCCGAAATCATAGTGGTCCTGTTTAGACAACTGCTGCACTGCCAGGGAGTACAGGGTGAAAACTTTCTTAGCCAGGACCTTTGAGATCAAAGATGGATGGAGATAGTAAAAAGCTGAGACAAAGACAGAGAATATAAAAAGAACAACAACTAAGCAGATATGCGTGTGTGTCTGTTTGTGTGTGTGTGTGTGTGTGTGTGTGTGTGTGTGTGTGTGTGTGTGTGTGTGTTGGCGGTGGGAGCTAGCAGCTTTTAAGTCTGTTCAGCCACAGAGCCCGGTTGTAGTATTGAGTGTCATTAATAAAAGAATGTTCACAACAAATGGCATTGGACTGTGTTTTGGATAGCAGTTGTTTCCATAATTGTATACTATTTTTGCAATTTTACCAATCCAAACTTTATGTACATATCAGTGGTAAAAAAATATGTTAAAAAACATTTGTAAAAAGTCTCTACCTATGAAATTGTCCACTTCAGTGAGGATGAATAATGTATTATAATTTTAGTGCCAAAATCTGTGTTCACAAGGGAAAGATGAAAAGCAACTTATTGTATTTTACATTGTTATCTTGTTATCTCTGTGGCATTGATTTGGTGCTTGGGAAAAAAAAAGTTTATCAGCTTGGAAACAGATGATTCATATTTTTTATTTTACAGTGTGTGTTTAGAAGTGATTCAGCCAATATACAGACAGCCTTGGGATTTCTCATAGTAACATAGAATAATGCAATCCTATCATGTTCCTGAATACATTTAAACTCTTTGTCACTACAACCAACCTGCAACCAACAAATCAATCCTGTTTTCAGAACACTGTTGTTGTTCATTTGGTTACAGAGCTCTAAAAATTATTCATAGCTAAAACAGTGATAAAAAGTGTTCATCCTTCTTTAAGTGGCAATACCTTGCAGTTGTTGAAGCCCTCTGCAAACAGCAGGATTTCAGCAATTAGAGTAGAATCTGGCATCACCATGGAGATTGGTCTGAACATGGACTTGAGGTTGTCAGGAAGGTCAGTACGTCCAGCATAACCTGCAAAATATCATAATTACAAAAACTAAGTGACAATTTTTCTGGCAGGAAAAGCGCTAATATATGTCTTTAAAATGTACTAAAAATTATTCCATGACAGGTGTATTACCTGTCCTCTGTCTGTTAAACCCTTTATGATTCAATTTAATTAAAAAAATTGTATATGCATTTGCACTTTTGTGTTGACATACCTGGATTCATGGTGATAAAAATGCCACATGACCACAAGAGACGAACGTGTTGTCCATCAAAATGGAACTTGGACTGTTTAGCTGAGAGGGCAGATAGGATGGACAGTATCTGCTGGGCAACCACTGACAGCACCTCGCTGTTGATGCGGTTGAACTCGTCAAAGCAACCCCATGCTCCTGTCTGTTTGAGGTGGACAAAGATACATACAAATTTGAACTTTAAAAAGCATAGTGAGGAAAATCCAAAGTGTAGGTTGACATTATTGTCATCAGACTCCTCCTTACCTGTGCCAGGCCAGAGTACATGCGTCCCATGGATTTGTAATCTAGACCTTCAGAGCAGTTGACGACAATGACATGCATGCCTAAGACTTTGCCCAAATCCTTTACTGTCTCTGTTTTCCCCGTGCCAGCTGGGCCTTTTAGAGAGCCACCACGGTGGAGATGGAGCGCTGTGGTCAGGGTAATGTAGCACCTGGAGAAGGTCAAACAGTGGGAGCATTTGGATGTCATTTATTCTGATACTCCATTTGGTTACAAATATATAAGCTTAGCACAAAAAGGAAAGAAATTTGTTTTTGATAGATTATTTCTATAGAAATAATATTTCTATAAAAATATTATAGACCTGATTGAAGGCACCTGATTTCTTGCCAATCAGGTGCCTAATTACCACCTGAATGCCAGCGCCTGGATCGGCATACCACATTTGATCTGGAAAGGGCCCGTATGATAGGCCAACTTTAAGCTGGTGTTTCGCAAAACCAAGTTGCAGCATTATTTAGAGTGAGCCGTAGTACCATCTCCAAAGGGAAGGGCAAGTTCCATATAACGGGGGATGTCAGAGACAGGCCGCTGTGTGGGCATCCCAAGAAGTCGACACCCTAAGAAGACTGTTCCCTCACCCTGTCAGTGGGTAACGTACTTAGGTACCCTAGGCTATCTTATACAGATTTTCAGTCAAGGTTTGCAGGACGATATGGCCAACAGTTCTCTGCCCAGACAATCCAGAACAGACTGCACGCAGCCAACCTCTGGTCTCATAGGGTTGCCAGGAGACCTGCCAAGACTACCCTTCACCGCCAGGTCTGTTTGCGCTGCTGTCGGCAACACGTGCACTGGAACTTGAATATGTGGAGGAATGTTATGTTCCTACGGCACTTGGATCGTGGGGTCAAAGTGTGGAGAACACACGGAAACGGCATACTGATTGCAGCACCGATAGAGTAACATCTTTTGGTGGAGGCAGTGTGATGGTGGTACTGGAAAAACAAGGCTTGTCATCATTGGAGGCAATCTCAATGCAGAGAGATATCGAGATGAGATTCTGCAACCAGTGGCAATCCCATATCTCCACAGTCTGGGACCTAACCACAGAGCAGGGTTTATCAGAGACTACCTCCAGAATTTGGGAGTGGAGAGGATGGAATGGCCTGCCAGCAGTCCTGACCACAACCCCATTGAACACTTGTGGGATCAGCTTGGGCATGCATGTTTGTGCCAGAATGACCAACACAACCAAGTTGGCTGACTTGCAACAGATGCTTCAATCACCTAATCCATGAAACAAGAGTAAATGGCAGAATAAGCTGTTTGGCACTGGCAGAGAAGATTTAGCAAATCTTTCATGGGCACAACCCACATACTCAGCCCTGCTGCTCATCCCACAAATGCATGTTCCTTACAAATGTGGCACCATTTAAAAGGGAAATAAACAAGCTTTCCAATGGTACAGTATAAGATTAATTGTCAAGAAGCATTGTTAGAAATAATCTACCAAACACAAATTTCCTTACTTTTTGTGCTACGGTTATATAGTAATTATAATGAATGAACATCTAAAATACTTTGCTTCAAGTTGTTGCATTTGTTAACTGGTGCACATATTGACTATACAATTAATTGACTTAACTGTCAGTAAGTGGAGTAATGACGAGTCGTCCAGAGTTGCCCAGGTATTCATAGCCATACTTGAAATATGTGCTCGTCTGTCGAATTATGCAATCATTCACATCCTATTGGGACAACATACAAAAATAGTAAATGGACAAGTTAAGTGGGTATTTTCATTAAAACCAAACTGAACTTGTTGTGGTTTAGTGCCCTAACCATTGAGCAGTAAAAACTGTGTTTTTACATTTAATCTTTTACAGTTCTGTTCAATATCAGTGGAGGGGATATAATATTTTTAAGTATATTTCCTCTGCAGGTATTTTAGCTTCTCAACATGCAAGCCACATGCCACATCCCAGATACGAAGAGAGCAGCTAAAAACCTATAAAATTATAGCTTGTGCATACCATCTATTGGCACAATGGACAGCTTACCATCACGTCCCGTGTTTCAAGATTCTTTTGAAAGAATAATCTTTTCTTGTTTACTTTTATCTCAGAGCATACCTTTTCCCAGTAAAGTCGCAGCTGGCAGAGCCACTCAAAGGCATTGATGTCATTGCAGCCTGCTTTGGCCAGCTTGTCAATGACATCCCGAGCATGGACCTCCACTGTGACCAGTGCTACAATCTTCAGACGCAGAACATTTGACAGGGCGCTATGTATAGTCGTTGAATAGTGCTGTAGCACTGATAGCTGAGAAAACAAATGTTTTTGAAGTCTCTTCATTCTTAACATCATTATGTTGCTTATACATAGAATTGAATGGGCTGATACATTGTTTGGAATATAACATGACTAATTTAATTATAAAATACTGAATATACATGGAATTATAACAGATGCAGATGCTACTAGAGAACCATTTTACATGCATAGGATAATCTGTATGGAAACAAAATGGTATGTTACCAAATCTTCACAGTGAGTTCACTCAAAAATATGTCCTTTATTCACACAGGCATTTAAGATGAGCTTAAAAAAAAAAAAAAGTAAATCAGACCTGTTTTTTCTTTAGGTACTTGAGGAAGGACTTGTCAGCTTTCTCCTTACTGATAATCAGAGATTTTGTGACATCACTGGTCCATTTGATCTGGCTGGCTGTGATGACCATCTAAAAGCAGAAGATTACAAATTTAAGAATAACAAATCCCTAAATTTGAAGAACACAGTAAGCTTCTGTGAAGTAAGTTAAAGCTCATGAAAATGGGGGAAGTTAACCTCTTCAGGAAGAATAGGGATTGTAAATTGAACAAATGAATAAAGTACATTAGACTATAAAGGGATTAAATAGCAAAGAGCATTAAAAGAAATTATTTATATTGACAAACTTAAAACAAAAAAAATAAAAAGTAATTAGCGTTACTTAAAATTGCTGTGTATTTTTATAAAAGAGAGATATTAAGTTAAGAACATGAACTCTCACTGCATAAGCATCAGCCTGTCAATCATAATCATGGATGGATGAATTTACAAAATGAGGATGAAGAGGGAAAAGGAAAGACAAATGTACCTGTCCAGGCCAGTCCCTGACCCATTTGTTTCTCTGTGCTGGTATCAAAGCTGCAAGGCAGTCCCTCAGACAGTCCTTTAGTGTGATATGCATAGCCTCCTCAAGGTCACACAGCCAAACCTATATGAAAACAAAATGGTCCTTATTTCTCCAGAATTACGCTTTATATTGTATTAATTATCATGCATGATATGATTCTCTCAGCTTTATTAACATGAATTTATGACGATGATCATAGCTTTATTACATTGATCATTATCATTATTACTGCTGTACCTCCACAGATTTTTCCAGTAGAACTGAAGTGATAAGACCAACATACTCTCCATCAGCAGAGAACATGCCAGTGGCATGTAATCCATCGTCCACCTGTAGAAGACAGACATTCACAGTGGTATTGTTCTGTACCAACATTTTTGAACTGGGTTTCCTAAATTGGAAAATTAATGAAGAAATGTTACATTATAATTGCAAAAAAATAAAATAAAATAAAATAATAGCATTTGCATAAGAAGAAAAATGGCAATCACTTAGTGCAGGAGTCATCAGAAGACTGAGTGTAAGAATGGAATTGTTGGAACTTACAGCTAAAGAAACTCATCTAAAAATGTCAGTTGCATCTCACTAACTAATGTTATTATTAAGTTACAGAGAAAGTATGCTTGTGATTATTCAGTTTCCCTGCCTTTTCAAAGAGCAACCTCTTGATATTGTGAAAACATTTCTTCAGGTGCGGTTGCATGGCATGCGGGTTGTGTGACTGCCCCAGTATTTCCAGTAAATCATCATTGGACAGGAAGTAGAATCTTGGGAATATCTGTCTTTTGTTCTCCAGGTACATATCCAAGGCTTTCTGGATCTCCTCCAACTTAACACTCATCTCTGACAGCTTCTCTGGCAAGCCTGGAAGACAGAAAGAACCTGACTGCATGTATCACAAAATTGTGTCTATAGTTCTTATTAATTTAAGTAGAATTATAATAGAGTTATTTTGGCTGACTTCAACAGCTAAATTTTGTTTCTTAATATTTTGTCTTACTGTGTTTAAATGGTAAAAGTACTTGCCGAATGTGAGTGATTTGTTTTCACAGTAAATTTTGTTCAGTAATACTAATTCATAAAGAAAGATTAAGACTGCATCGTGTTTGCATCAGTCTTTGTGAGTTTATTGTTACTGGCTGAAGTTAAGCTGTTTATGACATTCTGTAATAATCACAGTGCAGACTGATGTCATCACAACGCATTTCCTTATTCCTGGGAGTAGCCTTGCTCATTTTGAAAGGTATTGCTATTTCTCTGGAGAGAGGCTATAAAATTCCATTTATTCCTCACTTGTTTTAGTCTTGTTAGTATTGTATTGTATTGTTAGTATCCAACCAACATCCTCTTGATGACTGTCAAGAGCGCGTTGGTCAGACATTCTAAGCAAAGCCTGTCCGAAACTATTTTACATTTGTATTACATTTGTGATTGTCGAGGCTGGCAGATCTGGGTCTATGTGTAATTCTGATAATGTTCTTTATAGAAATATTAAGCATGTCATCATACCAGAGTGCTGTGTTCCCTCTAAGACATTGTTAACATCATGAAGTTGGCTCATGATAGTTTTCCAAATAAAACTAACATCTTGAAATTCTCTGCACTCCTGAGGCAGCTGCGCCCTGATGTCTTTTCCCTGGAAAATGTTCTAGAGTGATGAAAAAAGAGAAACAAATGGAGAGTGACAATGACATGTATAAGACATTGGCTTACTGCAGTCAAAATATATCCATTGCTGTATAGAATTTACAGTAATGCTAAATAATGTCTACTAAAAGAAATTTAAGCACTTAAATAACAAGTATCCACAAAAGCTAATCAATGTGTACTCCAGTCAACCATGAATATTTAGAGACAAATAAGAAATAAACCATAGACCAATGAATGCCCATTTTTAATAACATTCTTTGGCATACAATGTGGGTATTTCCTGTACCTCCAGATACATCCACTGACGTTGCACAGTAAGGATCATTTCAATGACTTCCAGCATCTGGGACATCTGGCGTTCCCAGGAGTCCACCTCCTGCTCAAAGGCTTGGACAAATCCAGAACTCTTCATTGTGGACAGAGTAACCTGGCTGTCCTCCAGGGCCTGGAAAACCTCCTCTGTACCCCTGTGAGACACAGGTAGGAGAAGTCAAACATGATGTTGATGCTTGCTTATAATGGATTGTGGTTTTGTGAACATAATGGGGTTAATCCCATGTGCACATTAAAAGCAAGTTTAATCTTTATTGATTGAACTTCTTTTAAATTGGTTTGATTTGACGTCAAGTGAGAAATATAAGAAGTTGTATGGAGGAGTTAAGCTTGTCATAGTCTAACATGGACAAAAGGTTGGACAAGACGCTTATTTTAATTGAATGTTTATTTTCAGCTTTGATCTGCTTGCCGTAATTTTGGTGAAAAATTGGTGGAGAAATTTGTTATGGTAGAAATTTTATTGCGTGTGGTGACCAGGTCCAACTAGCAAAAAAAAAAAAAAGTCTGATGCCCTTATCCATAAACTGATTACTTTCCACTTACTGTACATTTCCCATTTGACTTCAGGCATTTACAGCATACATATTTCATTTTCTGTATATTATTTGTCTCTTTCCCATTTGTGGTTAAATTCTAAAAATTATTTGTTCATACATGTTTAATATCCCCTTGCTTTGAAACATCCTGTCATTTTGAGTTAGTTAGCTCCCTCTGCCAAATCAGTGGCAATGACTAGCTTCTGTATTGATTGATTAATTGTTACTTGCTTAGCTCAACTCCGCTTAGTCATCAATGATGAGAAACTAACTAATACACACTTTGTAAATCTGACTGGACAAGGCTGTTTTAATTAATGTATGCTTTCTCTTATACAGCCATGCTGCAAAGGTATTACCTTTGTAAAGACAAAAGCAAATTGTATATATGACAAGATGGCAATTGTACTGGGCTATAGGATCTCGGATTGCAGGTAAATAAGAAATAGCAAAGACATAAATTGGACATTTTTGATTTGGAGAGGTTCAGGCTAGATTAATGTTCCCAACTCTTTATTCCTGGGTTGCTTCCTCACCTCAAGCAGTAATGGCCTTCATCTTTGTAAGGTGTTATGTCCAAAGAAGTTTCCTCCCATGTCTTAGTAATGTTCTTCAGACCCTTAAGCACCAAATGTAAAGGCCTATGTTAGTAATCAGAACACACCAGTGAGATGGCAAAATTTATGGGAATCATTTATATTCTGATACTTTCCAACACAACAAATTTCACGACTTGATGATCAATGACCGGAAAATTTGACAGGTTAATTTTTTCTAATCACACAAATCTCAAATAAATCCCATCACATGACTGCACTGTTCATGCTCTCCCTCACAGAGCCCAGTTCCAGTTTCTAACTGCACAATTACCTGCTTGTTAGTAAATCTGCTGCAAAAAAAAAAAAATGCAGATTGTGAGTGAAAGTTGAATGAAAGATTTAGCATAAATATAGTTTTATGTGCATGATTATGGCCATTAAATTGACACTGTTTTGCAAGATGGTTGCCCTAAAAGAGCAGGGGAAAAGGCAGAGTGCAGGAGAACCAGTTCGCTACACTTCCATTTTGTGTACCAATTTCCTTGGTAAAATTCTGCTACGAATGAATGGTGAGAGAAATTACAAAAATGCCCCTAAAGCATACGATTGGATTTGAGGAAGAAGAATAGACCTGTTCTATGGAGAGTTCCTTGCAGGCGGCTCCAGTGATCTTGAGGATCTTGTCAGCATACTTGTTAAGTCCCAGAGATATGATCTTCTCCAAGCTGAATTCAGTGCTGTTTTGGTCAAAGGAGCACTGTAGCTCTCCACTGATTTGTATCCAATGTCTGAGTGAAAATTAGCATTGAAATTTGGTAAGTCTTACACTTTCACCTTCTCCAGTATTTATATAACTCACAATCTAACATCACTCCAAAAATTTTTACTTTAAACAAACCATGCATAAAGATCACTCATCCCATCTTGTGTTAGTCATTTATGTAAGAACTTCAAAACATGAACTACCAACTTGTATTTTTTTTTCACTTTGCTGTCAAGTCTGCAGCGGGATATGTAATGGAAAGACAGGTGTTATATGACAAATAAATAAATACTTACCTGTCTCTCATGGCTGGGTTTTTCATTTCGGCAATAAGAGGCATGATCCTCTTGAACTGCTCAATCTTGTTCTTAGAGACATCTACTATGTCCCATTCCTTCTCCTGCCATCAGACAAAGAACATGTTCAGACTACTGTGCAATGTACATTTGAAAGTAACTGAATGATTTGTTTTACATGGAATTTATGTTGGTCTGTGTTCATCCTCCACAGACCATGCCTAATGTCCATTTTCTAGAAGAAACAGTATTGATGATGCACTGTTATATCACTGTCACCAGAGGCCAACCTGACAGCAGCAGAACTAACCTTTAGCTCTCTCTCAAGTTGATGGAGTTTATTTAACATTTTCTGTGCTGTGCTTTCCATGTTTTCTGTCTGCAGCGTAGCAAACTGACAAGTCTTCCAAATGTTCCAATTGGCATTCCATTTCTGTGTGATCTCCCAGACCTGCTGCAGGTGGTCTATGTCCTGTACAATATGAACAAACACAAGAAAAAATGCTCAAACATAGGCAAAATCATTAAATGTGCGTTGCATTGTTGTTACAAGGCTAACATTTGTAACAAAAATCATTATTTTAAAATCCATCCCCTACATCCTAGGTTTCAAGTCAGCCCGAGACAGGGGTTGGCAACCTGCTGCTCCCCTCTGCTGTGGCTCCCTGCGGCTTTGAGAAAATGTGAATAAATAATGGCTATTTAACTTAAATACATTTTATTCTATTAAGTTATTTTTCAATGTAATAGTTATAATTCTGGAGATACAAGGTGATCTTGTAACATTGAAATGGATCGTTTATTTTAAATTTCATCAATGAAAATATGCATCCCACCTTGTTTGTATGACCTGTTGCAGACAGGCTGGTGATTTATTTTGAGTTCTCAACCCCCAGTGAGCTAACCATGGATACATCCAAAAAAAAAGGTTAAGAGGAAAATACAACATAGTTCTTTTATTTCATAAATGCAATAATCTACACTTCTTATATACATAGCATAACTGTAGGGAATGGGAATCACGCCCAAATGGCTCTTTTAATGCTGAAGGTTGCCCACCCCTGAGTTAAGAGTATTATTGCATATCTATTCTTTATACACCATCAAATATTTTAAACCCAAACCCAAACCCCATCCCACACACTGAGCAACACTTCACAACATCTGAATTAACAGCTCATGTCATAACCTTATATAGACTACATAATGTCTCTATAAGGCTATGGCAAAACAACAGTACATTAAGACTTTGAGTCAGACCTTCTCGAGCATCCGGATGCTTTTTGAAGGTGGTTGTTCTATATTGAAAAATCCCAGCCCATGAAGGATGGTGCTCTCTTCCTGTTTTAGAGCCTCCAGTTTGCTACGATGCCCTGCTATTTGGTTTAAGGCCAACTGAGTGTCAAGTGGACTGCCAAATGGACCTGGATACCACATACAAAAAGATATAGGGATATAGGGATATACACAAACAAACAAATAAACACATATACAAAAACATTGTCCAATGAGATGAACACAAAAACAAAGGGAGGTCATATGATACAATGCCTACTATAGCTTATTGGTTAGCAATATACACATATACATATGTTATGAAACCCTAATCAAATTGGATTTTTTTGCATTTGTCCTCATAGTTTAACACCACAGAGTGTGTCAACTTTTTATGAGATATATGCAGTTATAGTCTTGCAGCTAAATATATTACTATTTCAGTGTATGTGTGTGACCATCACCAGCCCTCCTTGGAAGCTAGTTTGTTGATCTTTATTGAGTGAAGTGACATTTGTGTGGCAGGGAGGGCAGTGATACACCCTCCCTGAATATAGGGGGCAGCAAAGGACAGACAAGATGCAGGAGGATGGACAGGGGAAGGGAAGCAGGTGGTGCTGGGAGGAACTAGTGGAGTGAAGGATCCTGTGCTTTTCCTGTCACCTCACTCAAGATTATGAGAGTCCAGAGGGTTTCTGCGTAGATACCTGGAGAGATGGGAGTTCAGATAGGTGAAGGTGTCCCAATAGGGGAGCTGAGTCAAATATGGGGTACATAGTGATGGAATGAAAGAACAGCTCAGCCCAATTTTGGCAGGGTTCATCAATTCTTCATGATGTGACCCAACACAAGCTGGCAAATGAAACCACACATGCATGTTGGCATTTCCTAAATATGAGTGAAACCATCACCTGGGCCCAGAGTCGGGTCAGGGGCCTAGGCTCCCCAGGCCCGCCACCCTGTGTGCGGGAGCACATGAGGCAACAAACCTAGCCAGCCACTGCAGCCACGCAGCATGGCGCAGCCACCAGTGTTCCAGGCGGAACTTCGTACAAAAAGTAAGGAAATTTGTGTTTGGTAGATTATTTATTTGTTGTAACAATGCTTCTTGGCAATCAATCTTATACCGTTGGGAAGCCTGCTTATTTCCATGTTAAATGGTGCCACATTTGTGGGATGGGTAGTAGAACTGAGCAAGTGGGTTGTGCCCATGAAAAATTGGCCAAATCTGCTCTGATAATGCCAAACAGCTTATTCTGCCATTGGTTCTTGTTTGGTGGATTGGGTGATTGAAGTTTGAATAAACAAGACATATTGGCAATTTAAAAATGTATTAATTTAACAAACAGGAGCCTCAGTAACATGTGGAAGAGCCATACACAGCCACAACAGCCAGGCACCTCCTCCTCGTGCCGGTCACCAGCCTGGTCACACGCTGCTGTGGAATGGCATCCCATTCTTCAACCAGCATTTGTCGCAACATGGTTGTGTTGGTCACTCTGGCACAAACAGCATAGCCAAGCTGATCCCACAAGTGTTCAATGGAGTTGTGGTCAGGACTGCTGGCAGGCCATTCCATCCCCTCCACTCCCAAATTCTGGAGGTAGTCTCTGATAAACCCCGCTATGTGGGAGTGAGTGTTGTAATCTTTGAGAGTTTGGTCCCAGACTGTGGAGATATGGGATTGCCACTGGTTGCAGGCAACACGTGCACTGGAACTTGAACATGTGAAGGAACGTTGTGTTCAGTGATGAGTCCAGATTCTGCCTACGGCAGTTGGATCACAGGGTCAAAGTGTGGGAAAGACGCGGAAAACGCTATGCTGATTGCTGTACAGATACTGTAGAGTAACATCTTTTGGTGGAGGCAGTGTGATGGTGTGGGGCGGCATCTCCCTCACTGGAAAAACGATGCTTGTCATCATTGGAGGCAATCTCAATGCAGAGATATCGAGATGAGATTCTGCAACCAGTGGCAATCCCATATCTCCACAGTCTGTGACCGAACTCTATCCTTCAAGATGACAAACTCCTCTTTATCCGCTCTGCGGGGCCAGGGTTTATCAGAGACTACCTCCAGAATTTGGGAGTGGAGAGGATGGAATGGCCAGCCAGCAGTGCTGACCTCAATCTCATTGAACACTTGTGGGATCAGCTTGGGCATGCTGTTCGTGCCAGAGCGACCAACACAACCAAGTTGGCTGACTTACGACAAATGCTGGTTGAAGAATGGGATGCCACAGCAGTGTTTGACCAGGCTGGTGACCAGCATGAGGATGTGCCAGACTGTTGTGGCCGTGTATGGTTCTTCCACACGCTACTGAGGCTCATATTTTTTAAATGAATAAATTGTTAAATTGCCAATATGTCTTGCTTATTCAAACTTCAATCATCCAATCCACCAAACGCCAAACAAGAGTCAATGGCAAAATAAGCTGTGTGGTATTGGCAGAGATTTGGCCAATTTTTCATGGGTGCAACCCACATACTCAGCTCTGCTGCTCATCCCACAAATGCATGTTCCTTACAAATTTGGCACCATTTAAAAGGAAAATAAACGGGCTTTCTAACGGTATAATATTTATTGCAAAGAAGCATTGTTACATCCAAGAAATAATCTACCAAACCAAATTTTCTGACTTTTTGTGCTAAGTTTAGATATGAGCAGCCATTTAGAGGCTAAACGTTCTATAGTGAGTTTGTATAGCTAAGTAATGGCTCTGTACGAACACATATAAACAGAGAAAGAATAATTTGCACGGACCATGCAAATGACACACTTGGTGATAATGCATATATGTGTGTGTGGTAGGAATAGTAAAAGAAGATTAAGAGTGAGAATATCTGACCTGTAATGTTGAACTCCTGTACAGTGGTCTGGATCTTCTTCTTGAACTCCTCAGAGGACTGGATGAGGCTGTTCTTAAATTTTTCCTTGTGGTTCTCGAGCATGATGCCACTGTCAATTAGCACCTTCTGGAACCACACCCATTCCCCATTCAGCACCTCACGCATATTCTGCACCTGTGAGTTAACCCAGTGGCAGAATGAGTCAAAATGTTTCTCTTCTGTTGGTTTTTTTTTTATTTTTCATATGAAGACACACAGCACCCAAAACTAAGGGCAAAGAGAGTTGACAAAGCCTGTATTCTGCTTTGAGAGTACAGATTTGTTATTTTATTTTAGTTTGGTGTGATGTTATAAATTCAGAAAAACTTATTCATATCGATAGTTTATGCATGTAAAATTGTGTACAATGTTCAGTTTTTGTGTGTATATTTTTTATTGATAGGGGATACTTACAGCCTGTTCCACTGGGACCTCATATTTATCTAATATAGCAAACTGTTCATGTATGAGAGGAATCTGAGCTTCTATCTTGGCCGTATTTCCCTGCAGAGTCTCCAAGAGCTTCAGGCTCTCACCAAGTTCAGCCAGTGTCTGGGGGGGTCGTTTCACCCTAACCATAAAAAAAAAAAGAAAAAAAGAAGGAAATAAAAAAAAAGTTAAGCACAATATTTCATATTGTCATATCATCCCCCCGGTCACTTAATAGATGAGGTTGGGTTAAATCAATAATTTTTCACCTGAATTCACCATAAATTCACTCTTTTACACATAGAGCAGGTGTTAAGCTATACAGCATGCTCTGTGTGAATACATCATGCTCAAAACAGAACTGATCATAGATAATGGCTAAAGAAACAATTGAAGAAGTGAGTAAGTAAGAATAAGTACATTTCCTAGTCAGGACTCATAATTCTTTCACATAATTTGCTACTTTAACATATTTAAAAACACTTCAAAATAAAGTTCTTTAGGGGTAGTCGCAATGCTAAAGATAATGGACATCCTCTGTTCAAGAATAGCTATGGACAATTGGTCTTTCTCTTCCTAACTGAATGTCATTTTTCAGTTCCTTCACTTGACTCACCTATTGGCATTGTTGTGTAGGGAGGCATGTAGTTCTTTGAGGTGAGTGCTGGCCATGTGGCTGAGCAGCTCAGTTAACTTAGTTTGCCACTCACTGCAGTGCTGCACCAAGGTAGATTTGAGTGGTGAACAATCCAGTATGACAAACCCAATGTTCAATACGGTCTCTTCCTGTTGAACATTGTTGGCCTTTTCTGTGTATCTGGGGGGGAACCAGAACATGTATGACATAGTAGTAATAAGGCATACTTCATTGTCTTAAAAAACAACAAACTGTGTGTCTTAAGACAAAATTGAATAGAAGTTCACTTGGGAAATAGGGATAAATAAAAACACATTTAGAATATTGACCTGAGGGGTATACTACGAAGGAAACTCAGCAGAGCCGGGCTTTCTTTGGGTGAGCTGGCTCGAGAAAACTGAAAGCTCCAACCACAGATAACAAGTATCACGACGGTGGTTATCAGCTTGATTTGTTGACCCAGGCTTGCCTCATTGGGCTCTGTGCGCGTTCACATAAAAAGGGGCGGTTAGGCGTCATTTGACGCTATTTCCGCAGAAAAATGGACCGATTAAGTGCCACATATTTCAGCCATAGGAGCAGATTATGATAATGGAGAGCTATGAAGAGTTCAGACCAATAATAACAGCTAAAAGCAACACTGTTGCTGCAAACAGGGCAAGAGAGGAAGCCTGGAAAAAAATTGCAGATTGGGAAAATACCTAAGCTAATATAGCCTATGTAATATAATATAATATATATTATATATCATTATATAACTTTAATTCCCTCCCTGACATTGTCTCATAATGAAGGATACATGGAAATCACTTAGATTAGGGTCAAATCAAAGTGAAATTCATTTGATTTGTCTTATTTTTGATAAAGTTTAAGCAATTTTCTAAATGGTGTTCTATTAGTTGTAGTGTCAGCAGTGCAAATCGGTCTTGGCAATAAATCTGGACCAAGCACAAAAATATAATCCAAAGTGGTATATATTTGCTGTGCATTCATCAGTCTTTTAGTGTAATGTGGATGATACACGTGCGTAACATATTCCGTGTTAATATTATCTTAAGCAAACAAGAAGAAAAATGAGAGGAGAAAGACTGGAGGGGGCCCTGCTCCAGCAGATTACGCGGCCTCAGAGGAGCTGGCCCTTGCAAACAATGAAGGGTGGCCGATCATGGAGGGGATACAAGGGGTATACAATCAGGCCCTGGTGCTGGCAGCTTCCAGCAGCAATTCTTTGTCCAGGGTATGTATAAGTGCTTTGGTGGTAAAATACTAAATGCATTTTATTGTTTCTCAGATGAGAAAAGTCACCAGCACACACCCTTGCTGACCCCCACACAGAGGTAACTGTCAAAGCAAGTTGTCATGTACTCTTATCTTTATTTGCTGTGTTGAATCCACTTTATTAATTTCTCAAACTATTCCACAGGTGGAGATCAGTGATGAGGAGATACTTTCAGTGTATTCAGAGGTACCTTTGGGGGTAGATATCTTAATAATCTAAATTAGAATTTAATTTAAAATTTAAGTTCATCTTTTTAAATTAGAAATAATGAAGTTTCTTGCTCATTAATGTCTCAGGGGGAGGACATTGTGGAACCCTCCCCTCAGCCTGTGGCCTCCACCTCTAGGCCCACAAAAAAACAAGGGGTAAGGGTTTTATAATTTTTAGCAGTCCTATGTCTACTTTTTTAAAGTAATCCTTACCAAGAATGCATAAGTGAATGATGAACACAGTACACCAACATAACTGAAAAGTCTATCTCCTTCATCTATCAAGCATTAGAGATGTCCTGTTAATACAGGTTGGAGCAGACAATGTGCGGGCCCTTCATAATAGAAATCTAGAGGCAGATAATAAGAAAAAAAAACTGGAAATCAAGAAACTAAAACTTGAGATCGAGCAACTGGAGTATGAGAAAAAGGTACTGCAGTAAATGGTACTTTAAAATGTTTTGTTAAGCATGATTGACATTGTATACTTATGACTTTTTCTTTTCCCAGAAAAGGCAGAACTTTAATAAATAATAAAACACATCCTGTGATTGGTGGGTTTTTTTTTTGGCTTTTTTTTTGGGTGAAAAACTGCTCCGTGATGGCTGCGTCACTGTAAGTGCATGGCTTCGTTTGGTCGCCTTACTTACATATGGTTCAACAAGATTGCATATGTAACGTATTCCCTCAGCTGAGAATCTATATCACTCATATATCACTCAGAAAACGCCAAGGGATCACTCCGGTCTCGAAAAACTCTCTCCCTCCAAAGAGCACCTAACAATTCCGGCACCTAAATCCACTGGATTTTCCAAAAACGGTGAGGCCATGTTCAAGGAGGATGCTCAGTGAAAGGGCGGTGCTTTTTATAGCTGACTGACCATAAGTTACCATGGTGATAATGGCCATCTTAAAAGAGAGCCACCTTCGTGACACGGAAAAGTCTGGCTTTATGCTCAACATACCTCGCTAACACACCGATCTCGCTTCGTAGTACACCCCTCTGTGTGAATGAGCATTTTTTTTACAGAATCAGCTTCAGAAAACTTCTTAAGCAGTCAAACTAAAGAATATTTAAACATTTTTGATTATTGCATGGTACCTGTGTATATCTGCATCAAAAGAGGTAACTGGCGGGTTTAGTCTCTGATAGCGTTGAATAAAGGAGTCCTTGTTGATCTCCCAGATGTCCCTGTATTTGTCCCAGGTCTTGAGATAGGCCTGCAGGTGGTTGGCATTGGCTGCCATCCCTGTGGCAACAGCAGCCTGAATCTTCTTAATCTCCTCATCTTTTTCTGAAGTAAGGATTAAAGAAGATAACGGTGAGAATCGTGACAAAATTACAAGGTAATACACATAAGCATTGTCGCATATACAGTACAAGTTTGGACACACTTTCCAATTCATTTGAAGGGGAATGTGCATCCAAACCTTTGACTGGTACTGTACATAAATATACAACTGCCTCCATAATTTTTTACTACATCAAGTCTACGTTTGCTTGATACCCCATAAAACAGGTTGGAAATACAGCAGTACTCAGTCTTGGAAAATGTAGTAAAAATAACATGAATGAACAACTTAAAATAAAATTGCTCGAACCTATATTGATGTGTATGTGCTCCTGCTGTGATTGCTTGCAGGAAAGAAGTTCAGGTAGTCGTTTAAATTCTGCAATGATGCTAATGAGCTGGGGCATAATGTTCACAATCTGAGCAAGTTTTCCAAGTGTAGGGGAGAATTCAACCTGTCAACATAGGGACAGATGCACAGCAACAAAAATTGCTGTCTCAACAATTCATATCATTTACATAGAAAATAAAAGTTTTATATCCCACCTTTTAAAGATCAATGAACAAAATACAAAAAAAATAAAAAATCACAGATAAAAATCAAGTGCAAGATGTTCAAAAAAAATAAAAAGACAACTAAAAAGGACAATAAGAAACAATACAATAAATAAGAGGTGATGAATAAAAATGTGATGGTATTGAGGCAGAAGCAATAATGCTGCATCTCTACTGTGATAAACATATTCCCAAAATTTAAGAGGGTGGGTCTTATTATTAGCTTTGGCATGAGGGAAATAAATAAGAAGCTGAAGGTACATACAAACACAAGAAAACTGTGTTACAACCATGATGGATAATAGAATCTAAGCCTATGAAATTTGGATATACTTCTGTCTACGTCAAATTAACTGCAGCCAAAACTAAGTTGTGAGCCTTAATTCTGTGGTTCAGCAAAAGACCTGCATCTTGTCTCTAGCTTCAGCAACCAAAGCCCCTCAGTACATCCTGTGGCCTATCAGTAATTTTACAGCAGTGAGGCTTTAATGAAGACCAAACATTTACAGTAACAGTTCATCTCTGCATATTTGCATACTAACTGGCACCACAATGCCAAACTGGATGGAATGTGTGTGTGTGTGTGTGTGTGCGCGTGAGAGAGAGACAGAATAACACTGGTGAGAATAACACTATACTGAGCCTATAAATACTATTTTACTTTGTGTATCACACACATGCACACGTAGTGTAAGTAAGTCATTATCACATAACTTAATTGCATTATGAGTGGTTGTTGTTACCCTTGGTGGGGTTTGGCGTAGCGTTACCAGGACTTTGAACAAGGGATTAGGTGATGACTTGCTGTCTCCACTGATGGCCTTCAATAGCCTCTTCATGGAGTGTTTGATATTTCTTCGAAGTGCTTCTTCTACCATGTGATCCACCTTCTCTGTGTAGGCCTCCCAATTTTCCTGTATCTTTAACAGCATGGTAAAAATGTAGACACTGGGCTGGCTTTTAATAAAAAAGAAAGACATCCTAGAGAAATTACATACAGCTGCAAATTAAATAGTTCTATAAAGCAGATTGTCCTTGATTCAGTTTTTTTAGGAGGTCTTTGATGTAACTTTGTTTGGCACTATACAAATAAATCTGATTTGATTTGATTTGATTTATTCTGTGTAATTTAGTTGAGCCCATATTGCTTTTACTCACATAATGAATGCAATATAAATATAAACAACTTGTGTAGGTCAAAACTGCATTACTCTAAAGTTGGTAAAGTAAGCCTTAAAAAGTTATCTCACGAATTTTAGATGTGAAATCATTAGCGAAGGTACGATTACAAATAAATAACAGAAAAACCTCTGGTCCACCATGAGAGAAGATGTTGTAGATAGAGCTCATGGTATCAACAATATCCTGGTGTGCTGACTGTAGTATTTGGAGACAGGTCTGCTGGTGGCCCTTGTGGTAATTCTCAAACTGCAGGTTCCTTAGAATAAAAACAGGAATTGTTATTCCTGCTGTTATCCCAACCAACAAAAGGAATCAAAGTGCATGATTTAGGATCGACCCATACATATCTTGCTTTTGGTAAAAGCAAGTGATGCTTTCAGTTTACTTCCTCAATGCACTTATTAACCATAACACAGTAAAATAGAAATCCCACAACAGTTTTTACCTGTACACAGTCTTGCTGTCCAGGCTAACCAGCAATGTTTCACTGATCTTGCGACAAAGGTTGGAGATGCATAGATTGGATGCTTTGTATCCATCAACAATCAGCTGAAACTGTGGAATAATGACAGGGGAGTAGAGGAGAGCAGTTGAGCTACTCTGTGACTACTCATTGTGGTTTTCCTAATGCTTCCAAATCAGGTAAGACTGCCTTTAGTAAGTTTGGTCCTATTCTCTGTATATACAACCTGAACCAGTATTTGTCAAATCTATGTGTTATAAACTGAAAATTGATTTTACCAAACGTTCTTCCTGACAGTCAAGAGATGTGACACATGCAAACCTCTATTCATCTACATTCATCATTTGACTTGATTTCATTTTTCCCTAATAGTTACCACTGGTGCCAGTTTGAACTTCTAAAGACAGCAAATCATTTTTACAGTGTTAAAGTAACAATGAAACCATACAAATACCCATATCCCCCAAAATACTGTGTTACAACCTTGTCCATATGCAGGAGACAGTCATGGATTAAGATATTGGAAGTTTCCCAAGATGACCAGAAGAGCTTGGTCAGCCCTGGTTGAATCTTCTTATCAATTAAATTAATTTGCTCCCAAAACAGACCCAACTCATCAAGAGACAGCATTCCAAGGACCCTAATGCAGAGAAACACACATATTCACACACAATCCCAAACAATTTTCATCATGAAGAAACACACTTTTCATTTGGGTTCAATGCCGAAAGGCATTGATCACTCAGTCAAAGGACTCAGTACTTATACTATCACTAAAATCTATTAACACGCTGCAATCTGACAACTTCACAGTAGGTCACCAACTACCTGTAGCCTACTTGCTATAATCATAATATCATTCTTATTTGATTGAAAGAGGGCCAAGTCCAAGACATAAATGTTGATGATTACAATATAAATAAGGCCCCCTGTATCACATATTTTGCATGCATGTTTGATCGCATCTTCTGTACGTGTGTGTGTGTGTGTGTCTTTGTCTGTATGTCTGTGTCAGACCTATTATAATTCCTGACCAGTAGCAGAACTCTCTCCCGCAGGGCTCCAAGGTTATCCCTGTTCTGGTAAATGTCAGACAGACTCTGGGGGATCTCAAACTTTAGTTGACTCCAGTAATGGATCTCAGAGAACAAGTTCAACAGGTTACTGGATAACAACAGACACACAGTTTAGTTTCTCATTTAATACATTGTCAAGTTCAAAACTTAATTATATCTGTGCATTCAGCTGATGGTGAGAGTGCATTCATCCCACCTGTGTGTCACATAATGAAAGTATGAGTATAGATTTGTGTATGTGAGCACACAGTCAAAACAGACACAGTATAAAATACCAGATTAATGTGTAATATTGTTTATGTCACTCACTTGTCAAAGCTGATGTCCAGCTTGGCAGAACTGTTCTTGCAGCGCAACATGAGTGGCTGCTCCAGTTTTTTGATATACTGTCCATCCAGGCTTTTGTTCCACTCATTGAAATTTGTCCTTACAAGCTCATCCATAACCTGGATCATCTGGGCATAGGTGCAAAACACCTGCTTATGGCCGTGCGACTGAGGCATGAAGTAAGCCTTCTCAAAAACCTGGAGAAGTAAAAAAAGAGAACAGAAAAGGTAGAAATCAAGAAGGAAGTCATGAAGGATTTGGGGCTTATGTTACACTCCATCATAGCTAAAAGAAATAGATTGTGAATTATAATGGATTTACCTCCATGGATCTTTCTAAGCGATGTCTGAGGGCCCTCACCCAGTAGGCCTGGCCTGCGAATTCAGGCATATGGTCTACAGGAGGCCTTGTCCTCTGGTTCAGCTCCTTGTTGACCATTTTGAGCTCTTTGTCAAAGATCATGTATACCTCCTCTGCCTTTTCTTCTAGAGTGCGCTTAATGCTCTGGGAAGGAGAAGAATGGATGCAAGTGAATAGATTGTAATATAAATTGTATGTGTGGTGGGGGTGATGGTGGTGGTGTGTGTGTTTGTGAGTGACACCTCTCGAATAAACAATGGTCTAAAAATGTCCATAAGCCGCACTCCTTCGTCCACTGTCTTCACCGTCTTAAACACTGAATTGATCAAGTTCTGCATCATCATTTCCAGATCCTTTACCAATGCACGAAATCTGGGCGTACACACAAGAACATGAACCCATATGTGAACACACAACATGTACTAAAACTTAAGATCGTCTAAAAATGTTGCTTAGCATGGATAAGATAATGAGCATGTACTGTACAGATAACATTGGAGCAACTGATTATCAGGTGCTGGTGGATGCTTTCATCAGTGTTCATTGTTTGTATATGCTTGTTTGTATTTGTGTAATTACAGTTGCAAACAATAAACCTACTTGCTCACTTCAGTGCACCATGCACTGTTCTCGACATCAAGCATGCCTTTTCCAACAAAGCGCAGGTCCTGTAGGCCACGATGGAAGTTACCCTCTATCTCAAGGAGGGCACGACAGAACTCGGGTCCTTTGCAACCACTGAAGATTGGCAGCGCCCTCTGCTGACCATCCTCCCAGCGCGCAAACTGATGCTGGCAGTCACATATCTGAGGGAAGAGAAAACGGTTAACAATACACACACCATCAACAAATAAGGAAAGAATTATGAAAACAACAGTTGACTAAATGATGAGACTGGATGATATGTCCATTATGGTATGGTAAGAAGTAATTGTGAAGAAAGACAAAGCAGATACAAAGAAAAGACAACAAAAGCTGACTTTTATACTGTTTGACACATCTATTTAAATCTCAATGGGAATTACATTGCCCTACTGATCTGGTTATGGAAGAAGCAAAAGAGAGTGACCTGTGCACAATCATGACACAATCTGACATGTAATCTCTTATTATTCACTTATTATTGTTCTTTTGAATATGAGTGTTGATGTAACACTGATGCTATTCACTAGTGACACCAAAAAACAATATTTACAGGCAGCATCCACGGTTGCTTCATCGTTCATCCTTACGCTTTGATTCTGCATTTGCTTATGAGGGTAGACGCTTGGTCTGCCATTGATTTCAACAGCATGAATTCATAGCTGTAGTGTGAACGTGTAAATGTCTGTCAATTTGTTCAGAAATAAATTCACCTCTTGCAGGTCCCTGAACCGCTGAATGTAAGCATCAACCACCATAAAAAAATTTGTATGGTCCAAAATCCAGCTTTTTGAGGAATACCTGAAAACAGGACAAGGATAGGAGAGAAAGAAGAGAGAAAAAAAGGAGGAGAGGGTGTAAACAGTCGGAAAAGGGAGTGAAGGCAGTTACAATGACAGCAAACTGATCACAAAGATTTCTGATCTGTCTTTAGTTACAAAAACTTCCAGAAGAGTGAGGTCTGAGGTCATCTGACACACACTTAAAATCTAGGCTATTCTCCTTGCCATTGTTCTTTATGGGTGCTTTAAGTTTTGAATGAAGTTTTGCTTAAGTTAAGAACTTTTCCTCAACTAGATCATCCTTGATTAGTCTCCCATTGGAGAAATTTGCATATTAAAGCAGCATCAGACATGTACACAAAACTTGGCATTTGTATTTTTTATTGGGCAGAGGGAGGTGTGTGGTTTGTGTACTACTGGGTGTAATGTTTGTTATGTAGTTTGATGACTGAAGGCAGGAAGGACTGCTATAGCATTCCTTCACACACCTTGATTGGAGTAGCCTCTCACTGAAGGAGCTCCCCAGTGCTGTCAGAGTGCCCTGCAGGGGATGAGCGTCATGCAGCAGCATGGATGAAAGCTTGGCTCAAATTTTCCTCTTACCCACCAGTTCCTGTGAGTCAAGATAGCCCAGGGCAGAGCTGGCCATCTTGATCAGTTTGGCAAGTCTCTTCCTGTATGCTACTGAGATGCTGCTGCCCCAGTAATGCAATGTTACACTAAACCCATATAAACTAGTAAATTACAATGATTGAAATCAAATATGTGCAACTTTGGTAACTTAAGATGTTTAAAGCCCCTTTACTACCTATTGCTTTGGGGCCCTAATCAAATGAGATTTCCCTTACTTGTGGTGTATCTGTGATTCTTCCAGGTATGTTTCCTTCCAGGTCAGGCAACACTGGATACAATCATTTAGATTTTCCGTGCTTGATATGACATAGCCATCAAAGATCCTGTCCACAGAGATGTTTTGGCAGCATAGGCAGATGATCATATTACTCATCTGCAACAACAGTATTTAACAAACACTTGTCACACAAGAAAGTTATATTTAGGACAACTGGACTTCATTGTAGATTCTTGAAGATGTTTCACTTCTCATCCAAGAAGTGTCCTCAGTTCTGTACTGAACTAAGGAAGCTTTTTACTATTACTATTTGCTATAAATATGACATAGATGAGTGAGAACCTTTACAGACTTCAGCATTTGTAATATGTATTTGGAGTACACATAAAGACACAACAAAGCCTGTTCATTGTGTAAATCACTTTAACACAAAATCACATCACAACAAATATATACAAATTTTTAGAGTTTTGTGAGTTTTTGCTTTGAGTTACTTGTAGGGCAACAGCTAATGCAAAGAAAACATTTTTGCTGTTGTTGCAATTTAAGTGGAATGACACATTTTACCTTTATCAAAAAAAATTGCTGAAATTTGAATATTACACTTGGCCATCTACTGATTTCAATTATATTTCAATTAATTGCACACTCTAGTCTGTATGCCAAGTCCTTTTAAGAACTTGCAAAAACATCTTCCAATCACATAAATAAGATTAAACCCACAGACTGAAGGAATCATTTGACAGATTCAATGACATCTCAGCATTCTTAATATCCTTGGTAAAACAAGACAGGGGTTAAATTATCCTAGGCCCATGTGAAGGAGGTTAATAACAAGCTTCAGCTGCAGGTTGTGATATCACAGAGGCAACCGACCAAGTAAATATTAGTTATCCCCTACATTGCACTTTTAATAATAAAAATATTATTTAGAAACAGTGATTGTATGCTATGTAAAACAAAAAGAGAGAGTGAAGGAGAAAAAATGAGAGCACTTATAAATAAGAGATAAGAGAATGGTGGATCAGATGATGACTCCAAAAAGATTTGAGGTAAAACATTTTTCTGTTGTGAGTCTGTGAGGGTGTCAACTGAGGTGAAGCTAGTTAGTAGTGAAAAAACTGAGTGGGGAATAGGTTTCAGGAAATGCCTTATCAGAACAAGTCAAAAATCTAATCCAAGTGGAGAGCTCAACTACCCCTGAAGGCATGTTCTCACAGAAAGAGAATCTGTTGTGTATATTGCTCCGGTTTTTTGTTCTTGAAGCAGTATATCTATTAATTTGATATAAGTACAAAAAACTAAAATTGAAAATTGGGTCAATAAAATAAACCTGGTGTGAGTGTACGACACGCTTGGATGTTGTGAAATGCAGTTACCTTGCAGAAGAGACCATTGATCCTCTCACTAGAGTAGTAATGTTTGGAATGCACCCAGATAATGCGTATTAGCCTGATAATATTTCTTATTTTAGAAGTAGCTTGGCTTGGCTTGAGCTGGGAAAACTCTTCACAAGGTTCCTTCAATATATTCAGGAAGGACAGGTTTGACTGTGCCTGCAGAGAGCATTCCTGTGGAAGAGAAATGAGATGACTGGTTAGCATTATTATTACTGCATTTATTTTAACTAAAACTGGTAGAACAGGAAAAATTCTTAATTAGATTTAATTAGATTAGACTTGATTTTAATTTTAATACTTGTTAGTATATTAGATAGTATCTCTGCCTGTCATGCATGGGGAGGGTTGCATCAGGAATGGCATAAAACTGTAGTAAAATCAAATCTTGCAAGTCAAGCTGACTTTCTATGGCAACCCCAAATAGTGAAAAGGACACACACACACACACACACACACATTTGATTTTAATTTCAGACTTAACAATCGCAGACTTTCTGTACCTGTATTTCCAGGGCCAGTTTGCAGAAGCGCTTCAGATACAGAGACTTGGAAAGTTCCAGCATAGTTTGAATATGCCTGACCACTGGCTTTTGCAACTGCTGACTGATGTTCACCAATTTGGCAGAGCGACTCTTCCAAAAAGTTATCTCGTGCAGTGGGTCACAGTTGTCACCCGTTTTTGTTACTTCTTGAGCATTCAGGAGCACCTTGATCTTATCTGTCCAGTGGATGATGACAGCTATAACAGGAAGAACACGCAAGTGGTTGATTGCTGTACAAATTTCAGATTTACAGATTTCTGCTTGGTTGATAGCGGACTAGTCCCAAAAGGAAACTACAAAACGGAAAGACAGAGGCAATCTTGTAACAAATAAGATCAGAGCTAGGAATGGTGTGAAAACCTACAAGCTTGACGTGGAGATGTTAAAATAAAAGCAGAGATTTTGTAGGGAAAAAATTAAAAAGGACAACAATGATGAATGAGAACAAAGTGTAGAACACGAAAAACAGGTAATTTGAATTTGGATTTAGGGGTTACATTCTCCACTGTGTCTTCCTATAGACTCTTATATCTTAGACAGAGAGCTATGGTTCCACAGTTTTTTTTCCCAGATATTAATACAGGGACTTTGTACAGACAAAACCCATAGTGGCAGGTGACAAAGGATAGGCATTCCAACACACACATACACACACATACACTATAAATGTATACATATAAAGATTCTCAGACTTACCCTCCATTCTCTGGAGCAGCTTCTTGTCCTTGATGGCCTCCTCAGGCATGCACTGTAGGCCTTCCATTGGGATGTAAAGGACTGTCTTGTCCATCTTCTTATACACATCATCTGTTCAAATTCAAAAGTAAGCAAAATATTATACTGAAATGTACACATGGGTCTGTGAAATTTTCTCATAACTTGAGCAACTGCACATTGCACTCACTCAAGCCAAATGTGACATTTGTCTTGCCTTTTTGATCGTTTCTACCTAATCATCTTGGCATGAACTTCCTCACCAAAGGGTTAGGTTTCTGCATTTTTAGAGTCCTCAGAAGCAGCTGATTTTTCATCAGCACTAACATAAATTATCAAATCTGTTGGTCTATTGTCTGTGAATTTCCCCATCTGAGGGACTAATTAAGGATTACCTAATCTTTTCATATCTTATTCAATTGCAGTAGTGTAGTTCAATAAAAATTTTCCTGTAAGTAAAAATAAAGCTATTGATTTCAGTTATAGTTTCGTGTTTTTCTGGTTTCCTCTGAGATAGCCACCTGTGAGGTTAAGGAGGTGGCAGTGCATGGTGTTGATATAGTTGTCCTTGACTATCTTCTCTCGAAAAGTGCTCAGGGCAACCGCAGGAGCATGCAAACAGTTCATGTAATGAAGCAGACTCAGAGTGGGGTCCCCCCACACTGTAGCAAATTGTACGACAGCCTCAAACGTATCTGGTGTGATTGTAGATCCTGACATTCGAGTAAAATAGTTCAGCTGCTCCACCATGTGTCCCTATGAAAGAAATTTTTGGAGGTGTGGTGATGAAAACAAACAGAACATTAGTTTATTAGAACATATTAGAATAATTAAACAGAGAATGAGAAAAGAACACTTCTGCTTCTCAAACAATTTTGACAAAGCTGCTCAAAGGAATTTAAATACTTTTCCCTAGTGGAGGATATTCCCATTTTCAGCCATTGAAAAAAAAAAAAAAAAAAAAATCACATAACATTCCAGTTTTCTATATTTTGGAAACTTAAATCCACAATGATTAGTAATTACAGTCACATGCAAGAACATTGATATTAATTTCATTCATTAAAGTTCATAAAGTTGAAAAGAAAATGTGTCATACCAGTAAGGGCATGGAGTACTCCACCTGCAACAAACCATGAGTGTCCTTGTAAACCACCACAGCTGGGATAGAGGTGTCCAAAATAAATCGATCCAGAGCCCTCTTATTCTGCTCTGTCCACGACTCTTCTGTTACACCAGAAATAGTCACACAGCGAATGACTCTCTTCCAGTTAAAGAAAATATGAAAAGGGGGATCAGAGAAGAAAAGGAGGGCGTTATTTAGTTATTAATTTAGTGGGATAATGTCCATACATAGCCAGCGCACACTGAGGAAAGACAAAGCTAACATTAAAAATTATAACTGATCAAGCAGCTTTACCTGACGAACCGATTTCAAATATGTCTCTTCCATTTCTCTCAACGTCTTCACCTCATAGATTTCTTCTCATGTTCTACTGTAAAAGAGACGAACTAAACCGTTAATGGAAAATTATTTACTCTCAGATGATAACGTATAATACATAACCTAGATTATCACTTTATTCTTTTTATTTAACGGTTCTGAAGCATGTAAAGCATCTACCACTTGATAGTAAATTCAGTTCAATATCAATAATCTAATTTATGTACCAACTATGTGTAATTGGTTTAGCTGAGGTTGTTCAGAAAATGATTTCATAGATGTAATCACTCACCGACTAATGGCAACGGTTAACGGCAGGGACGGAGCAAACTGATGTAACACGGAGCGCGGCCTAACGGCTTAGACGATGAAATTGTCCGATCTGAAACCGAGCTGTTTCAGACCACCTTCTGAAACAGCCTTAATCAAGGATTAAGTAAAAGGTGTACTTAATCTTTAATTTCTAGCCTTACCTTAATCCATTAGACGATCAGGCGACAAGGGCAGCAACCCTTCTGTTTATTAGAAGAGTTATCCGTGAAGACAAACGTTTGTTGCTTCTAGGCTGTCTCCATAGAAACTTTTGGTTGCCTGTGGTAACCAAGGACCGAGGTAAACACAAATCAAATCGGGTGTCGGCAGTAGTGATGCGAATTCCGGCTTTTTTTAGAGAGCCAGCTCTTTGGTCTCGGCTCACAAGTGGCTTCTTAGTGATTTTTTGATTTGACGAAAATTATGTAAAATTATGTCCAAAATGAATTACGAGTGTAAGTAACATCTATTATATTAAATGTTTATTATTTATATGGCTTTATTTATATATTTAACAAACTGAACTCAGAGCATAATGCTGCAAATATTAAATTATAAAGTACAAACAATGGCGGCGCCAGGGGGGCGCTAGGTGGTGCTGTAGCTCCCCCTATAATAGTCATAGCACCCACCTAGCATCCCCAAAAAATGTCTGTATATTAGGGGTGCAACGGTACAGGTAGCCCACGGTATGGTCCGTACCTCGGTTTTTGGGTCACGGTTTTGGTACGTGTTTTGTGCATAAAGAGACTTTTTTTTTTCTCCCAAAATGATTTATTTATTTTGCTTGTCAGAACAAGTTCCAAACAATTCTGGTACTGAATATCACTTTATGTTAACAGTTGGTTAACAAATACACTTAGTAGTAGACTTAATAGTAGACTTGCCTCTTTTTCCTTGCCTACTACTTACACCATAGCATAAAATATGTATAAAAAATTAAAACAAAAATGTAAACAAAAAACACTTTCAAATGTTGAAGTGCCTCTTAGCATTGACTACTAGTATACATAAATAGTAGCAGTGATGGATATAACGGCGTTAAAATAAATGGCATTACTAACGGCATTATTTTTTTCAGTAACGGGTAATCTAACTAATTACTATTTCCATAGTTACAACGCCGTTACCGTAAAGCCTGGTTTATGGTCCTGCATTAAATCAACGCCGTTACCGTTAAGCCTGGTTTATGTTCCTGCATTAAATCAACGCCGTACTTACGTCGTAGGGTAGGGAGGCTCGCCGTAGCCCCCAGCGTAGCCAACTCCAACTCCAGCAACTCAAGGGGAGCCAAGACGGCACCAGTGTAAGACGTTCTATTACGCAGCAAACCAACTCTTTGTGCAACACTTGAATTTTTAACCACCCCTCGGTACAATAAGAACTGGGATTTGCAACACGGTGATGTGGATAAGCTGAGAACTTTGAATTACGCTTCTGACCGAACCTTTTCTCCTTTTATTCACTTTAAGAAATTGATGCTAACAGTCTTAGCTGACGCTTGCTAGCTCAACGTCTGCACACAGCAGTGCAGTACAGTTAAGTTATCCACCTGGAAGGGAGTTTTACAATTGAAAACGTTGCAACTGACGTAGAAAATGTGGAGATTGCAGTAGAGAGGGTGAAACGGCTACATGGCTATTCAAAACAACCACAGACGAACGCCAGTTTCTCTTGGACTCACCCTCCAACAGTCCGCTCAAGAAAGTGACACGCCGGGAGGATCAGGACGGCATAACGAACGCCACTCTGCTCGCCGCCATTAATAAGATTGTACATATTCAGGACTCTTTTTCTCGAGAAACTACAGTGCATTGAGAAATATGTTAATGATAACACAGATGCCATCCGCACTCTGTCCATCTCTTTTAAAGACGTGCAGGAGCAGGTGGGTGGTCTCACTTCCAACATAGTGGTGCTGGAACAGAAAGTCCTCTCACTTACAAAAGAAAATGTCACACTGCGGGAACAAATTAATGAAATTGATACGTACAAGAGAAGATAGAACCTGAAAATATCTGGCATCCCTGAACAGGAAAATGAGAACGTCAAGATGACTGATTGATTTACTGTCCAGAGTTTCACCGGGGATTGCCGACTCCCTCCAAAACTCACTGGATGTGGCACACCGCCTTGGACCTAAAAACAGAAAGGCTGGCAATAAGGATACAAGCAAGCAACAACGCCTCATTATTGTGCAGTTGCTGTCTCGCACGCACTGCTACCGCATTTGGGCAGATGCCAAACGCTCAGAGGTTCTGAAGCAAAAACATATCAAGATCACAGAGGACCTGACGCAACACGTGAAGGATGCACGGGCGAAGCTGTGGCCACTAGTGGAACAAGCCAGAAAAGAGGGGAAGTTGGCAGGCTACAGTGGTCCTTTTGCTGTCATCGCTGGAAGAAGGATCTGTGCGCAGGATGTCACCGCATCACCGGGTGGATCAGCAGCTGCATCATCCCACCGCTAGATCTCTACTTAATACATTATTCACACACTAACATTCCCAGACACACTCCTTCTACTGAACTATTGACCGACAAAATAAGTATTTCTTAAAGGAGATTATCCCTAAAAAGGAGATCCAATATGCTCACTTCATCTACTATGGTGAAGTCAACCTGAGATAACAAAGAGGGCGCCAGATACCTTTTATACACCATTTGCCTCCCTTTTCAGCTGAAGCTGAATGGACTTGAATTCATATCTTATTTTATGAGAATATGGCGTGGACTGCTTCAGAAAAGTGAGGTACCTTTATTACCACTTTTATTTTCTTTCTATTGCACTATTTTTGATATCAGCAGGTACGCCACTTGCCTCCTCATCGTTATCTTTAATGATGATTTTGATTTATGTCCTCTATATTATACTTATAGGATGTTACTATGCTTCTTGTTTTAATTGCTCTTGTTTAACATTAGTCCTAAAAGTTGACTGATTAGGGGACTTTTTGAAGCACTTTTACTCATGCAAGGAATTTCCTCGTTCAGTTCCTCTTGTTAGAAAATCCCTAAATACCATTTGCAACACAATTTAACAGGGGTGTTTCTTAATTTATAGTTTTGCATGTTCAAACACATTTCTAAAGGTTAAAAAACTTTCAAGTTTCTACCTTCTACCTGCCTAATTTTTTTTGTCACTTTTTTCTCTGTCTTGTTTTTCTCTTAATGTACGAGGGATTAGGGATATAAAAGAAAAGCCTTCTTTTTATTTTGTAAAGCACAAAAAAAGGATGTATACTTCTTACAAGAAACACACTTAGGTCAAAGAGACAAAACATTTTGGAGAAACCAATGGGGTGGTAAAGCTCTTTTCTGTCACAGTTCTAATCATTCTGGGGGAATTATGACCTTATTTGATTGTGGCTTCAATGGCTCGATTATTGAATCACATTTTGTTCATTGTTATAAAAAAGGATGGTATGTTATTTATCTTAGCCAACATTTATGGTTACAATAGAACTACTCAAAATAATATACTACAACTGGAGCTGTCCACTAAGATAATTGCTGTAAAAAGTAAATTTACTTCAGCCTCACTCATTATCGGTGGTGACTTCAACGAGGCTCCAGATTTATATGCTGACAGATATCCGCCCAGAGGTAGAGCAAGTCGCCCAAATTTACTGATCAGTGATTTTTGTAGCTGGTTATCTTTATTAGATGCATATAGACTTACACACCCAAACTCTTCTGATTCTTTCACATGGTTTAAGTCTGACTTATCTCAGAAGTCCCACATTGATCTTTGGCTTATCTCTGACTCTCTAGCATCCTCCTTAGGCTCAAGCAGTATCACTGCTGCTCCTCTAACTGACAATGCTGGAATTGATCTTATCATACCCAATTCAAATTCTGGTAAACAAAGAACTCCTACATACTGGAAACTTAATGCCTCTTTTCTTCAACTCCCTGCCTATTGTTCAGGCATTAAGGAAATCATAAATGATTTTACATCCAAAAATGATATTTCCTCTATTTCTAAATGGGAACTATTTAAATTTGAATGTAGAAAGTTCTCCATCAAATTTAGCAAACAATATGCAAAAACAAAATGTTTAAGAGCCACTAACATCTTAAAAGATATAAATTATATCTTAAACATGCCACTTCCTAATGATGAAAATAAAACAAAACTTCATTCTTTACAAAAGGAACTAAATGTACTTTATATTGAAAAAGCAAAAGGGGCTTTTGTCAGATCAAGATCAAAATGGTTGGAATTTGGTGAAAAAAATTCTTCGTATTTTTTCAGTTTGGAAAAAAAGGCGGGGGGAAACAAAAAAGATTTTTTCATTATATGTCAATAATTTACTTACGACTGATGAGAAATCCATTTCTGTTTTTATCTCCAATTTCTATCAAAAAGTATATACTTCTGCCTTTGACCATCAGGTTTGTAGCTCTTTCTTTGATAAGGTGTGTACATTTATTCTTAAGATATCTCAGGAAAGCCTTGAATTATGTGAAACTCCTTTAACCATCAAGGAACTTGATGCAGTTATCAAAAAAGCCCCCTCTAACAAAAGCCCTGGCCCTGATGGGCTGCCTTTTGAATTTTATAGAACCTTTTGGGAGGATATTAAAGAAATCAATGAAACAAGACCTCATTAAGCTTATCCCTAAGACTAATAAAGACACTTTATATTTAGATAATTGGCGCCCAATCTCTTTGTTAAATTCGGATTATAAACTGTTTGCTTCACTCTATGCCAAAAGACTAAAACCCTGTTTGGACGAAATTATTTCTCCTTCTCAGTCTGGGTTTATGAAGGACAGACACATCAGCAATAATATCCGTTTGATCCTAGATATATTAGATTATTCAGATTTAATTAGCAATGATGCAATTATACTTTTCTTAGATTTTTACAAAGCTTTCTATACCGTGGAACACCCATTTATAAATGATGCTTCACTACATTTTGGCTTTGGGAGAAATTTTAGAAAAGTAGTTCACACACTCATATAACAACATTAATAGTAGTGTCTCTTTACCTCATGGAACTTCACCACATTTTGATATTAAACGAGGCATTAGACAGGGGTGCCCAATATCCCCATTTCTTTTTTTAATTGCTTCTGAACTTCTCAATTTATACACTGTACACTGCACTGATACCGAAGTTATAAAAATAGGTGAGAATAATTTAACCATTAGTCAGTTAGCTGATGACACTTGTCTTGTTTTAAAAAATGATATTCAAGTCCCAGTCATATTAGAAGCTTTAAATGAGTTCTCTAAAGCCTCAGGTCTTACAATTAATCAGAGTAAAGGTGAAATTTTAGCAGTACACAATACTGATAAGACATCAATAAGTGGTATACAGGTTAAAAAATCTGTTAAATATCTTGGTATCTCAATATGTAAATCATCCCCTGATAGAATTTCCACCAACTTTTTACCAAAAATAGACAAAGCAAAAAAAATCTTTAACTCCTGGTTGCAAAGAAACCTCACTATTCAAGGCCGTGTGCTATTGTCAAAGGCGGAAGGCATATCAAGATTAGTATACCCTGCTATCTCTCTTTATGTTGACCCGAAGACGTGCAGCAATCGACTCTCTCCTCTTTAAGTTTATATAGAAAAACAAAACAGAGTATATAAAGAGAAAAACTTGCATCAGGAGCTACTCTGATGGCGGTTTGAATGCATTAGATTTCCAAACTATTAATAGAATTTTCAAGATTAATTGGATTAAGCAGTGTTTGGCTAAGAACAACTGTCAGTGGCTCTATATTCCTAATTTATTGTTTAATATGTGTGGCGGTCTGAGTTTTCTACTGTCTTGTAATTATAACTGTGGTAAACTGCCCCTCAAGCTCATTAACTTTCACAAACAAGCTCTTGAAGCTTGGATGATGGCCTTCAAACATAATTTCTCTCCTCACTCATGCATTATTTGGAAGAATCAGCATATACTTTCCAGAAACAAATCCATATTCAAGAAAGACTGGTTTGATAGGAACATAATATTTGTTTTAGATGTACTTACCGATAGAGGTAACCCCTATACATATGATAAATTTGTTCAGAACAAACGTATTAATATCTCTTGAAAAGACTATAACAATGTTATTAAAAGTCTTCTTCTCCTTTCGGCTTTTCCCTTCAGGGGTCGCCACAGCGAATCAGTTGCCTCCATCTAAGCCTGTCTTCTGCATCCTCTTCTCTCACGCCAACCACCTTCATGTCCTCTTTCACTACATCTATAAACCTCCTCTTAGGTCTTCCTCTAGGCCTCCTGCCTGGCAGTTCAAAACTCAGCATCCTTCTACCAATATATTCACTATCTCTCCTCTGGACATGTCCGAACCATCTCAGTCTGGCCTCTCTGACTTTATCTCCAAAACCTCTAACATGGGCTGTCCCTCTGATGTACTCATTCCTGACCCTATCCAACCTGGTCACTCCCAAAGAGAACCTCAGCATCTTCATCTCTGCTACCTCCAGCTCTGCCTCCTGTCTTTTCCTCAGTGACACTGTCTCTAGACCAAACAACATCGCTGGTCTCACCACAGTTTTGTACACCTTTCCTTTCATCTTAGCTGAAACTCTCCTATCACACATCACACCTGACACTTTTCTCCACCCGTTCCAGCCTGCCTGCACACGCTTCTTCACCTCTTTTCCACACTCTCCATTGCTCTGGACTGTTGACCCTAAGTACTTAAAATCTTGCACCTTCTTTATCTCTTCTCCCTGTAACCTCACTCTTCCACTTGGGTCCCTCTCATTCACACACATATACTCCGTCTTGCTGCGGCTAACCTTCATTCCTCTCCTTTCCAGGGCAAACCTCCACCACTCTAGCTTCTCCTCCACCTGTTCCCTGCTCTCACTACAGATCACAATGTCATCTGCAAACATCATAGTCCATGGAGATTCCTGTCTAACCTCGTCTGTCAGCCTGTCCATCACCATAGCGAACAAGAAGGGGCTCAGAGCTGATCCCTGATGCAGTCCCACCTCCACCTTGAACTCCTCTGTCACACCTACAGCACACCTCACCACTGTCTTACAGTCCTCATACATGTCCTGCACCGCTCTAACATACTTCTCTGCCACTCCAGACTTCCTCATACAATACCACAGTTCCTCTCTGGGCACCCTGTCATAAGCTTTCTCCAGATCTACAAAGATACAATGCAGCTCCCTCTGACCTTCTCTGTACTTCTCTATCAACATCCTCAAAGCAAATACTGCATCTGTAGTACTCTTTTTTGGCATGAAACCATACTGCTGTTCACAAAACAATGTTATTAAAAGTATATCTCCTAAATTACTGTTCCTTATCAAAAATGCAGTAATATATGGTTCTTTGAACACAGAAATCCCCAAGCTCTTAATTAGTGGAAAAGATATCTCGGGTGGCAGGTGTAACAATCTGCATATCAGAAAAATACTTACTTCATCTCAGAGTTGCTTTCCCAATTCTATTCTCTTTTGGAAATTACTTTTCCTGATATCTCAGCAGAAAAAGTTTGGACAGACAGTCATAAGTTCCTTTTACCAAACAAAATAAAAGAAGTCCATTTGAAAATATTACATAAGTATTATCCTTGTAATGAACTATTGCATAAATTTAAAGAAGATGTTTCTCCACTTTGCTCTTTCTGTAAAGCTGAAAGCGAATCTATTTCTCTTCTATTCTACACTTGTCCCTTTTATCGAGAATTTTGGATTGAAGCTGCTCTAATGATTTTCTCTGCTTTTAATACACTGACACCAATATCAGAAGAAATGGTTTTGTTTCTGAACTGTACTACAGAGTTACAACCTATTAACTGTGGTGTCAAAGCCATCTGTCTTACTGGCAAGTTTCATATCCATAAAGCTAGAATAACTCAGACTAAACCTAACATCAGTTTATAATATCTCTTTGCATCTGTCTCCAAAATAACTAAAAACAAGAAAGCTTTTAAGTCCTCTCCAATAATTGGCAAAATCCTTTGTATTGAATGATCTAAAAGTATATATAATAAAACTGATTTGGCTTATTAGTTTATGGTATAGTTTCTCCCCTCGTACACTTTTCTGTTGATACATACTGTTTTCTTTTCATTCTTATTTTATTTTTGATCCAATTTATATTCTTTTCAGTTATGTTTTATTTGTATTTGATTTTTGTGTTATTGAGATTACAGAGTAGCAACATGTTATATATCGCTGGAATGTTATGAATACAACCATTACTCCGTAATAAGCTGTATTAGTTTGCAATTCAAATAACATGTAATATGAAATACCTTAATAAAGCTTATTGAAAAAAAAAAAAAAAAACTCCAACAACCCTCTCTCTCTCTCGGTCGCCGTTGTTCACTGTGACCGGAAAAGTTGGAAGCTAAAGAAATAATCAATCAGAGACGACGATAACCATTCAGGAAAGGAAGACAGCCTCCTACCGCTCTGGTGGTGAATTACACAGCGACGAAATGGACTGACAGAGAATTTCGAAGAGTTCATGACAGCGTCACGGCAACGGCGTAGGTACGGCATTGATTTAACACAGGACCATAAACCAGGCTTTACTGACGATTAAATGTGGTGCGTTATGAAGTGTGAAGTGAAGCAACTCATTGAAGCTGCCATCCGACTTGGCCCTCAGACAGCCAGCCTCAAGAGCTGCAAGGGGGGACCGCAACCGCACAAGTGATGATGATTGGCTAAGGTAGAGTAAGATTTCATGGTAAGCCAACCAGAAGTGGGTCTTGTCTGCACACAAACACACACATGCACAGCAGCCTCACACAAACTAGCAGAGATAGCCTGCAGTAATGGCGAGTCCAGAGCATTCAGAGGTAAAAGTGGTAGAAGTTCGTTTTCGTTTTCAAGGTAGAAGTTTTCCTGCTTCTGTGTGTGTGTGTGTGTGTGTGTCCAGTTGCAACAATGTGATAGGTTAATACCCATGAGTGGGCGGAGGCACAACAGTGATTGGACATTAACTCGCGGGGGAGGCACACACACACACACACACACACACACAGTAGCCTGTAAAGCAGTAAGCGCTAATGCAACCTGACTTGTACCGAAAACCCGCGGACATAAGGGCGTATTGCTCCGTGCAGGGCGTACCGAACGGTTCGGTATTTTACCGAGTACCATTGCATCCGTACTCTCTCTCTCTCTTTTTTTTTATATGGTCTGTTATATGGTTTATATGCGGGCCTCGAAGAACAAGCTCAGGATCTGCAGTCAGAGGTTGAAAGACTACGTGAGTGTCTGCATGACTCCCTGGAACTACAGCGCAGCATACTCAAACGGTGGGAACACTCTGATAGCCCTGGTACCCAACAACCGAACCCAACCCCCATGGCCACTTCAACCCCATTCACACCTGCGGTGGCCAAATCAGACCCCACATCATATGCTGGTGCTCATGTTGGACACTCTGACTCTTTTCTGCAGCCCCATTCACTCAAGCACAGCAACACATCTAGAGTGATTGCTGCTGCATTGCCTCATGCCAAACTCAAGCCCCCTGTGTTTGCTGGTGATAGTAAGGTGCCCCCTGAAGACTGGTTGCAGGCTGTCAACACCTACAGATCCTCACTGAAACTGTCCAACATACGGATACTGCATGAACTGCCATTTTTCCTTCTAAAGGAGCTGGTAAATGGTTTGAGGCACTCAGCTCACATGTTATCACATGGCCCCAATTCTGACAGCTTTTCAAAACTGTTTTTCTGCCATCTGACTTCCAAGAGCGTGTCCTGAGAGGCATTCTCGACTGTGTCCAAGCACTGCATGAGCCCCTCCCAACATTCGTGGCTTATATGCTGGGGGAGTTTAATAAACTAAAGAGCCCACCTCCTGCGCAGGAGCAGATTGAACTGATATGTAAGCATTCTCTAAAAAATACAGAGTTGCGCTGTATGGCGCCCCTATCTCCTTGGTGATGGACTTGTTGCAACGCGCACATGAACTGCATGCGGTCTTGGGACCGAGTGGACACCAGTCTCCTCCCTCACATTTGAGGAGGAACCAGAACACTGAGCCCCACTGTTATAAATGCTCTCGCCCTGGGTTCACGTCTCGCACTTCTCGCACGTCCCCCAACCTGCAACAGTGCATCTCAAGCACCACAACCCCCTAAGTCACAGCCCATGACAACTCCCTCATCCCCAGCAACTGTGTCTCCAGATGTAGGTGTGCCACGTGTCGAGACAGTCAGTATGTCTTTTAACAACCCACTTCACACCAGGTAGTCAGGAAACTTCAGGGAGGGAGGACATTTCGCCGAGGCAATCCTCCCTCCAGACGCTAACTGAGCCTCTCCCCCACAAGAACAACACGTCCTATGTGAATTTTAATGCCGTGCCTGTCGAAGCAACCGTGGATACAGGTGCTTTGCTTGCTGCTGTGGATTTCATGATTTGAGCCTCCCTGACTATCCATGTCCCGACCAGAACTGTCTTAATGGATGACATCCCTTGTCCTGTGGTGGACGAGGATGAAGACTGTACAGATGAATCGTTCATTACAGGGGGAGCCATCATGTCACTAGATGCCTTGCAAACCAGTCTAATGTCCAAAGTCACTGAGGCAAGCCTTGAGGATGGACAGAAAGCAGCCATGCTCAGTCTTCTCCCCCAGTTCAACGACATGCTCATTTGGGGCGCACTTCAATGGCTGAACATTTCATTGATACAGGGGACGCAAAGCCTATAAACCTCTCTCCTTATCGCACCTCTCCAACAAAAAAAAGAATCATAGAAGAGGAGGTTGAGCAGATGTTGAAGGACGGCATCATTGAACCATCCACTGGCCCGTGGGCTGCCCCTGTCATTACTGTTAACAGGCCTGGCTCTGTCCCAAGGTTCTGTGTGAACTACAGAGGTGTCCACCAAGTCACACAAAAAGACTCATACCCCTTACCACGTATTGACGACTCACTTGACTTTTTGGCAAGGGAGAAGTTCATCACAATACTGGACTTAGCTCAAGGATACTGGCAGGTGGCAGTTGCAGAGAAGTCACGACCAAAGCCTTCATTTCACACTGTGGTCTCTTTCAATTTCGTGTACTCCCCTTCGGTCTCTGCAACGCCCCTACAACGTTTCAGAGACTAATGAATACTGTACTGGCTGGTCTCGTCTACAAAATGCGTGCTGTGTATCTGGATGACATTGTCTTTGCTTCCCCCACCCTTGAACAGCATCTGAACGACTTGGAGGAGGTGCTCAAAAGACTCAAAGCTGCTGGTCTCTCATTGAAGCTTAAGAAATGTCAGTTCTGTCTGAACGAGCACACATTCCTTGGCTACCGCATCACACCCTCTGGCATAAAACGTGATGGGGACAAAATAAACGCTGTGATAGAGTTCCGGGCCCCGTCCACTGTGAAACATGTCAGACAGTTCCTTGGACTGACCGCATATTACCGGCGTTTTTATCCCGAACTTTGCTCGCCATGCGAAGCCCCTCCATGCACCCACGAGTAAGGATGCAGTCTTCTGTTGGGACGACAAATGTCAGGAATCCATGGACATTTTGA
The DNA here is from genome assembly GCA_034769265.1 of Remorina albescens. NCBI lineage: Eukaryota > Metazoa > Chordata > Actinopteri > Carangiformes > Echeneidae > Remorina > Remorina albescens. The sequence goes on along the minus strand of CM068495.1, from coordinate 3,001,732 downwards.
ATGGGTGTGTCACATCTGCACCCGTCCTAACATTCCCTGACTTCACAAGCCCTTTTTTCATTCACACTCACACCTGTGGCCTTGGGCTGGGAGCTGCATTGATGCAGAAAGACTCAGAGGGGTGAGAGATTGTTGTGGCTTACGCTAGGCACTCTCTTCACAAAGCTGAAAAGCCATACTCCACCCCAGAAAAGGAGTGTTTGGCTGTGATTCGGGCTCTTGAGCATTTCAGACCTCACGGGGAGATCCTAAGAAGACAGCTAATAACTATAAAATTGGGATTTTTCGCTGTACTTATTCACCTGATGTGTTTAAATGGTATTTCTCTGTTTCATTGTGTACTCTGTCCATTGATATGTATATCAGTAGGATAGTCATTATGTTTTTTTTACTGAGTTCATGTATAACAACATATTAAGTGTTGTTTAGTTGCTTCTTCAGCTGTGTACGGCTGAGGACAGCCTTGTTATTACCAGGGGGGAATATGTAACAGCCAGAGTATTACATAGAGCATTACCAGTTTACGCCTCAGGGTGACGCCTCCCTTTGTTTTACCATCTAGTGGCCTACTGCAGGTATCACTCTTGCATCTCTCTTTTTTTTTGACTTCCTCGACTTCAGTAGTGTGGACTGTGGAAAGGACAACAAGCCACCAGCATTTTGTTGTCCGGGAGTGTTGTAGGATATGCCATGAGACCTGGCTTTATTTGGTCTGTTATATGGTTTATATTAGCTGTGAATAAATGTACCATGTAGAAATCCCACCACTTCATCTCCTGCCTTGCAACTTTATTTATTTTGAAGCTATGTTACTAGCATCTGTGGCTAAGCTTCCCTGCAGCTCCACATTACATGGTGCAAGATTCTTTAATAATTTCTTTGGACTGGAATAACTTTCGGTTAGCAAATGCCACACAGACTATTTAACTCATACAAAAGGCCAGGCCGTTAGCTCTGCTGATTTGACATACATTTTAAAATTCTCTCTCACTTCTCACACCGCTTCAGTTATGTCAAGTTACAGCTAGTGTTGATTGTTACCATCTTACTTTCCCTTTCTGCTGCCCTTACTGTTACGTTAGCTGAACTAATGACAAGTTCAGTTGATATCTCTCTTTATATGAAGAAAAACAACATTACCTTACCTTTAGTGAAAGTTGAATGTGAATCATCATCCTCAACTCAACAGTTGCGTTACTTTATCCAGAGAAATTGTCTCTATGTAGTCTCTCTGCTTCAGACAGAGATCAGCAAGGAGTGCGTAGATTCAAACATCTGAATGTTGCGCCGTCATTGGATGAATCACGCCAGGCGGACCCGCCCCCAGGACTCAACAATATCATTGGTCGAGGTCATCTCCCCACAGCGTGATTCATCCAATGAATGTACAACATTTCATTGTCTGAATCTGTGCACGCTTGATTATTCTATCTTTACATTTGTGGGTTGTTTTTTTTTTTTTTCAACTATTTTGCATTCAGGCTTCCAGTACTGTACAGTACTTTGTAATGTGCACACATTCTACTAAAAATATCCCTCTGAAAAAAGAGTCTATATAGGGTAAATTTCATACATTAATGGGAAAAGAATGTAGATACATTGGATAGTTGTAGTGTAATTGCTGTCAATTAACGTTTATATAAAGTCATATGTTTTTGTAAGCTGTTATCACACAATGTTATTTTTGGTACAGTATAAAAAAAACAATGTTTACCAGGAACTTATTGTAAATAGACTGGATAATCCTATAAAATAAAAGACTAAAATTCTCAAGCTACATTAATTGGTGTTAAAGGAGGGTAATTTGAATGTAATGTAAAATTTGTATTTTATATCCAGAAATGTACTTTGTTGCAGTGTTCTAATGAATGAATGGATAATCCTATGAATTTACAAAATAATATTGAATAAAAACAAGCCTTTTTAAATAAGGTAATTTTAATGTATTTTTGCTATATTTTTCATTTTTTGTGCAAGGTAATACATTTATTTAACGTTCTACAGATGTTGTATAATGACAGTTTTGGTTTATTCTACAACAGTTGAACTATAAAACTACAGATAATGTCTACAGTAAATATCTATATTTAAAAAAAACTATTCCCTGTAGAAGGTTTTTTAAAGTCATTTAACAGTAACTGTTTGACAACTTTTGCTGCCAGACTTTTTACTGTTTTTTTTTTACGATTAAAAAAAAATTACATTAAATTTAAAGTTTTGCTATAAAATAACAAATTTGCCTTAATTTTACATTCAGCAGTAGGATGTGTATCTTTTGTATTTTTACATTTAATTCAACGTAATTTAACATTCAAAACCAATAAGAAATTACATAATGCTGTTAAAAATCTATACTATTCCATTATATTAATATACAGATTACAGCCTTTATTTTATGGTTAATATTTTTAATAAAAATAATGTAATCTATATTTATAGCATTTATACTTAATATAGGAAAAAACTAAATAAACTGTAAAATAATACAGTAAATTTCTGTGAAATAACTTTTTTTTTTTTAAAGTGCAGGGATCAGGCAAAGGAGACAGGTCAGAAACATGCAGGGTGGCCAACAGGCAAGCAGTCAGGGAAACGGGGCTGGATGATGCAGAGAAACAATCCGTCAACAAGTGACTGGAATGAGGGGGTTATATACAGAACTATTGCATATAAGAGACAGGTAAGTGAATCAGGTGATTAGTGAGAGGAGTAGCTGCAGTCCAAGGACGGGGAAATCAGTTGACTGGAAAAGTACTGAGAGAGACTGCAGGCAGGGCAGGTTGGGTGTGAAACAAACAAATCCCTCCATGAGCAAGCACACATCGTCATAGCAGCAGGAAAAACTTCCCTCAAGAGGCAGAAATCTCAGACAGAACCAGACTGAAGGCTCAGGTAGGGCAGCCATGGACTGCTTGGATTGAGAGAAGGGGGTGGGGGGTGAGAGCAGGAGAAGACGGAATACCAATGGAAGACTGGTGTGCAGGATGTACAGTTGATGTTGCTCCTCTGATCAGGTATACACACAGACAGGAAGAGGTGGTGGCATTGGGAAGAGAAAAACAAGGAAGAAAGAAACCAACAGATGGCTCCAAAGGACCAGGCAGATCCATAAAAGTACACTCCAACCAATGGGCATCTCCTGGCGCCATTGTCAGGATGGTCCCAATAAAAGTTTCAGTGGAGACCCTAGGCAAGGATAAGCTTAGCGAGAGATCCAAGAAAGTTCCTCTTGGCCACACCCCCCCATTCTAACAGCTACTGAGAACACCTACCACGGTGCTGCACTACTAGGATGCACCATATGGGGAAGGCAAGGTGACGTTAATGAGAGGGGCAGAAGGAGGGGGCTTGAGCAAGGAATTCAGAATCAATTAAGTTGTTATCGGCTCCTGAAGGCTGCCAGGGGGAGTGATTTTCTTTTCCAATGTAAACTTGCATCCGCTTGAGTGTGGGTTGGCTGGAATTCTGGTGGGCATATGGGGAAGAAGGCAGACTCATCAGAGCTCCTCCAGTATCTAATGAGCCCAGTCTTGCGGCCACAGGGGCAGGTGACCAAGTGATGCCCAGCCTTGCTACAGTAGGGGCACAGCCCTGCAATAAAACACCATTGACGTTCCTGCAGGGTTAACTTGGCTTGTCCCAACTGCATGGCCTCCTCCATGGAGACAAAAGGAGAAGAGCCAGCAGACTGACCAGGGGGAGAGAGGTGGTTGGATCTTCCTCTAAATCCAAAACGGTGATCAGAGGATGAGATTGAGGCTTGCAAGTGACTAAACTTCTTTCCGTGATGCTCTCTAAGGCAGTTATCAAGGTGAGTAAAGAGCAAAACTGGTGTGCAGCAAAACTGGTGTGAATCTAAACTATTCTCCTATGGGGAGAAAGTTCATCCTTAATAGCTCCTGACAACCCATGGATAAAAGCCCCTCACAAGGAAGCAACATTCTAATCACTCTCTGCTGCTAAAATTCTGAATCAGATGGAATAATCTGTTACCCTGGAGAATAGAAATAAGGTGACTGGAAACAAACTGACACTCAGCAGGCTGATCAATAGCTTTCCCCATCTCATCAATAAAGCTTGGATACAAGTTACAAACAGCTGAGTTGCACACCCAAAGGGCAGTGGCCCACTAACCTGCCTGACCTGAATGTAACCCAACAATATACACAATGTGCGCTTGGTCGGACTCATAGGATACAAGTTGCTGTAAGAACTCTTGACAGCACTGAAAAAGAAATTGCCCGCGAGCTCCCATCTCACCAGAGTACCTCTCAAGTGCGGGGATGAAGGTATCTGTAGTGGGGAGAGCAGAGGGCAGCTGAAGACTGGGGCCAGCAACTTGGGGAGGAGAAACCTTAGAGGTAGCAGTGGTTGTGGGGTGGGCCGTTATTTGATCTAGATGGCCCTGAATCTTAGCAAGAATGACTGCGTGTCTGAAAAGACTCACCAATTCCCTGAATAGCCCTGGAGTGTTGACCCAGGAGATTCCCCTGAGCCATTAGGGCTTAAAGGCAGCTAGATCTCCTGTATCCACATTGCCAGATTGTTCTGTCATGTTACAGTATACTTAGGACCCAAAGGCAGACAAAGAGATCGGGAAGGGTTGAGGTGGTGTTTATTTGTGACCAGTAGAAGGTTGGTAAGGGACTCTAAGGAGCAGAGCAGGGCCTGGCAGGGCAGGTGGGTAGTGGTGGAGACAGGGATGGATGGCAGGGGAGTGCTGGTCTGGAAGACAGGCACTCCAGTGTAGAACTGGGGAGCACAAGGGCAGGCAGTCAGCTGGGGCTAAGGGAGATGGTGGATGATCCTGGGCACAAGTAAACAAGTATTGGGTCGTACTGTGCCGGAGCTTCAGAGCATGTTTCACGAAATCCAAGAAGTTGTTCAAGGGGTGCATATTGAAGCTTGCTTCTCTAAGGGCGAGTGACGCTGATGACGTCAGAAGCCTCGCTGGTTCAGGAAGTGGTTCGAGTGTTGGCGTGATTTATGATTAACTCTCTCCCATTCAAACTGGAAAATTGAAAAACCAGTTCTGCTAGTTACAGCATATCGTCTACTTGGTCCTTACTCAGAGTTTCTATCGGAGTTCTCTGAGTTCCTATCAGAATTAATAATTCTTAGTACAGATGAAATTATTTATAATGGGTGAGTTCAATATTTTTGTAGGTGTTGTCAGTGACAGCCTTAGTTCTGCATTTAAGTCATTACTAGACTCAATTGGCTATTCCCATTGTGTGAATGAACCTATTCACTGTTTCAATCATACTCGTTAAATTTGGCCACAGCATTTTCAGATAAACATCTGCTATTGCTGAATTTATTCCCAGATGCTTTGCAGCCATTTATTGTAAGCTCAAATGTTACCAAGTAGTGGTTGGGGAGAAGAGGGATGTGGAAAAATATTATTAATTAGTCAATTTCATTGTTAACACCAGATCAAGAGAATATTCAGACATCATTTGCTAAACTGCCATGTCTAAAGTGAATAGAGGACCTCTCCCCTACTCAGATTGATGAATTTGTGAATAGCACTATGGCCTCACTGTGTTCAAATCTTGATTCCGTGACTCCTCTCATGAAGAAAGTAATGAAAAAGAGGAGGCTGGCTATTTGGTATAGCCCTCAAATTCGTGCCTTAAAGCAAATGTCATGAAAATTGGAAAGGAAGTAGCATTTGTTTTGAGGTCCGGGGCGGGGTTAAATCTCCCACATCCCTCAAACTTTCAAAGAGACTATTGCTCTAACCAGAGATTTCACAGGTCTCTGCTAAGTGCCATCCTGGACTCTTATCTGACTCTGGCATCGAAAGACCATGCTTTCCCAGATAATAAATTACAGTTCATGCCACAAATCAGCAAAACTTGCCAAACCTCCCTTCAGAGAGGTACAGTTCAGTGACATTTACCCCCAGGTTGACCTGAGAACACTATCAGAAAGCGGTTGTAAATTGCCGCTATGGAATGCATCCAGGCCAACAAGAACACAAGGATGGATATAATAATAAATTGACGATGCTGATCAAATAAGAGACTGCAAACATGCCGAACTGGTTCCCCTGCAAGAAGAGGACTTCACAGTTGTTCGAACCATTCTTCTACGAGCTAATTTGGCAGGGATAAAATTAACACCAGACAATGAACAATTCCAATAATGTAACCACAGCGCCACCCCAATGGCGAACCACCGGAACCGATGGCGCAGTGCCTGAGCACCGTAACCTATGTGCTTAGTTTGTTTTGCTTATAAATGTTCTGTAAAAAGAAAAAGAAACTTCATACATAGTCCGTAGTCATGCAATTCTGATTTCCCACAGCCAGTCAAGATATGCCTGAAATGTTCTTTTCCTGTTTCATCTGTTTGTGTGTTCTGTGATGGTGGGAGTAAGGAATAACCATTTAATTGTGTTTTGCAGTGGGTAGGAGGAGAAGAGAAACCCATGTCCACCGAATTAACCACAACAAGCAGAGTAAACCGGACTTATCAAAACGACAAATTTCTCTTTGTTTTATATATAATTTTAAACTTGGGTGAATGAAAGGCGTAGCTTTAAATCCAAAAACCGCCCTCGTTATGCCGTGAAACTAGAGGGAGAAATTTGATTGGACCTAATTCGCGCCGACAACCAGACCACGCCCGTGGGTCGGCCCCCAAATAAAACTCGTCAATATGAAATTTTAAGAGAGTCGTGAATTGGAGGAGTTCTGGGGAAGCTCTGGAGAGGAGAGCTTCCCCAGGAGACCTGATGGAGCAACAAAAAAAAGAAACTCAGAAGTCAGAACTTAGCTGCTAAACTACAAGGGCTAAGTTCCGACTTGAACCCAAGGCTGCTTGCGGCCAGGACAAGTTTGGCTGCACCGCATTCAGTCTCCAGCGTATCGAGTTGTCATGGTAACCAGGGCTGCTCATGCTGTGCGTGGCTCCAGTCTGCTTTCATCAGGAAAGAGAAGAATAATTCGGACATTAACTTAATAACCAAGCCAATTGCCCGAAGGACAACAGTGCCGGTGAACAGGGACGAGACAGGCCGACAGCCACTTCAGCCAGAACCAGTCTTACTTGGAAGGCCACGACGAGGATCTCGACGTGGCCGTCTCTCGTAGGACATCTCCTGCCTTTTTCGTGGCCAGTCGAATCGCCAACCCAAGGTAAGGTTGTGTCTATCTGCTCTCCCAGCTGGCCGTTCTGAGTGGTGCGAGGCATGGCTATTAGATAATATTGACCCAAATTTTAGCTTTAAAAGCTCTCCTTCCTCAGATAAATCCGCCCTGTATTTGAAAACCAACCTTCCGTTCATTCGCCTAAGGTCTCAAGTTAGCCATCGGCTGCTTAATCATCATTGTCATATCATGTTATGCCATTTACATATCCGAGCTCACCTGTTTCATTTAGTTTGTGCTTTGAACTGCCCCTTTATATAATGAGCACATGTTTTGATTTCTCACTTATTAGCTAAAAAAAAAAAACCCTTAAAATTCTGCCATTGTTACACTCCTTCCTTCAGTAATTTTTTTTTAAGTCAATCCACAGTAGAGAACATCCCTTCCAGATTCAGACTTGATAAGAGGCAATAATATATACAATCCTATGCACAACACAGTCCAGTAATGCAGGTGAATTCTACTTAGCCTGGTAAGAAAGCTTAAAAACATAAAAAAGTTCTTCGTGTTGCCATAAGCTCTTACTATTCAGTGTTGATAGAAGAAAACAAGAACAATTCCAGGTTTCTCTTCAGTATTATTGCCAGGCTCACAGAGAGTCATAGCTCAGTGGAACCATTGATTCCTTTAGCTCTTAGCAGCGATGATTTTAGGGGCTTTTTTACTAATAAAATCATAGCAATCAGAGCCAAAATTCAACCGATTTTACCTACAATAGTCCACTATCAGTAGTCCACTATCAAATGCAGCAGCTTCTCATCAACTGTAACACCTGCTTTGTATTTGGAATCTTTTTCACCTTTAAATCTCTCTGAGCTAGTTTATATAAACACGTCATGTAAACAGTCAACTTGCCTTTTAGACCCAATACCTACCAGGTTATGTTAAGATGTTTTTCCACTAATTAACATGTATATTCTTGATCTGATCAATGTGAGTTCATCTCTTGGTTATGTACCACAAATCCATTGATCCAAATGTTTTGGCTCAATGTAGACCCATATCTAACCTCCCTTTCATTTCCAAAATTCTTGAAAAAGCATATGCAAGCCAATTATGTAAGCATCTGCATAGGAATAGCTTGTTTGAAGAGTTTCAGTCAGGTTTACATCATAGCAGAGATACAGCACTGGTAAAAGTTACCAACGACATTCTAAAGACAACAGATTGGCCTCCATACTTGTCCTATTAGATCTTAGAGCTGCTTTTGACACCATTGACCATAATATTGTATTATAAAGGCTGAAATATGAAATTGGGATCAAAGGACCCACACTAAGCTGGTTTAAATCATCTTTATCAGACAAATATCACTTTGTTCATCTTAACAATGACTCTTCCTCACGCACTTTAGTTAATCATGGAGTTCCACAGGGCTCTATCCTATGACCAGTCTTTCACCCATATATGCTTTCCTCAAGCAATATTATCCAGAAGCACAGCATCAATTTTCACTGTTATTAAAAAGATACTCGGTTAGGATGGGGACAGGAAGAGAGAGGACAGTAGGGGCAAAACACAGACAGTCAGAAACAAAGTTAGTGACATGTAACATTGTGATGTACTGTACATGCATGGGTCAGGGAGAGAGAGAAAGAGAGAGGTGCTCAGTGCATACTCCAGCAGTCTAGGCCTATAGCAGCATAATTAAATACTAATTAAACTTTTAATTTTTAATTATAGTCTTTGTCATAGAAGAAAGGCTTAGGCCTGATCTTGAAACCTGTGAAAGAGTCCACCCCCTAGACTGATACTGGGAGTTTCCATTGAAGAGGAATCTGATAACTGAAAGATCTGCCTTCTTTTTACTCTCAGAGACTCTTGGAACCAAAAGTTCCAAAAGTAGGTCTACTAACCCAGGGGAAGCTATTGTGCAGAGGATGCTTTTCGGCTGGTGATTATAGGTTGTTCATTGTTAGACACGATAATGTTATTGAGCTAAATTTAATAACAAACTCATTCATCTTCTACTGCTTATTAATTTCCAGGTCACGGAGGGTGCTGGAGCCAATCCCAGCTCACATTGGGCGAGGGCGGGGTACACCCTGGACAAGCCGCCAGTCTATCGCAGGACCAACACACAGAGACGAACAACCATTCACACTCACACTCACACCTACGGGCAATTTGGAGTCACCAATTAATCTAAAAATGCATGTATTTGGATGGTGGGAGGAAACTTGGAGGAAAACTGCGTAGATATGGTGGAAGATATGGAAGAACATGAAAACTCCACACAGAAAGGCACCAGGCCCACGAACCGCAACCTTCTTGTTTTTGGGCAACAGCACTAACCACTATGCCGCCTTGCTGACCTAAAATAACAAACTCATCTTTGTATATCTCGTGAAAATTAAACGTTTGCAATTTTTAACATGCTGAACCATTGTTATCTTGAAAGATCTCAATAGTAGTAGTGAAATACTGAAAGTAGTACTTTCCTGTCAGCAATTACTTAATTAGACAAGTCCAGTGTTATCAACCTAAGGGGCTTCTTTTGTACTTATGGGCAGTTTTCTGATTAATGTACCTGATGGTACATATATGATGTCCCTATTTTTGTGTGCAGTTTGTGCTGCACAAGCCACAGATGCTGATTGGATTTTTCCTGCTTCAACAAATCAACATGAGATGAAATGTTTACTTGCTGCCTAGTATATGCTGCCTACTGACAAGTGCCATGGTAAACAGATAATCAATATGGTCACCATAATATGGGTGATGTTGTATATCCCTTCCAGTGGTGGACACTAACAAAGTAAGCTCACAGGTAACATTCAAGCAGGTGGTGATGGGAATTCTGGCTCTTTTGTCTCGGCTCACTAAAGCAAGACAACTCTTTCAGCTTTTTTATTGCTTAAATGTATTTATTACAAAAATCATGTAAAACTATGTGTAAAATGAATCACTAATGTAAATAAAATTAAATCAAATGTTAATTATTTACATGGCTTTATTTCTATATTTTACACACTGGCCTTGGAGCATAGTTAGACAAAAGATAAATGATAAAGTACAAAAACCCAAAGTTCCAACTCAATTAGAAAAAAGGTCCAATTTCTGGTTTAATGTATATTATTTATAAACTACTAACAAAATAAACAAGTATAAAGCATCATATAACAGAATATAAAAGCATAAACATAACATAACGTGTACATAAAATGTGTACAACAAAAAGAAAAATGCAGCATCCCTGTAACAGTTTGAGCTAGAGCTTTGAAAATGTGTGTAAGCAGTTGAAAAAAATTGTAATGCAAACTTCACTAAAGACTGTCTGTTTTTCTCAAATCTCTACACACACATTCAACTATTGTTCACACGAAATGCAAAAAGCGTCCTATCTCTTTTTAAATTAAACAGTATTCAAATATTCTAAACACATCTCAAAAGCAAGCATTTGTCTCACATCCTAAACACATTTCCCATAATATTACATACTTGTGTATATCATTTACACACTGTTGCTCTAAGTCTAAAGCTATTTTGTTTTTATGGATTTTTTAATATATTGCCATACAAGAGTTAAAATACAGTAATATGCAAATAGTAGTCAACACAAGCAATATTGGAACCAAAGATATTTAATTTTCTGAATAAATCGGTTGCTGTTGTGAATGCGGTATTGTACAACACTTAAGAAAAAACAAAGCAAAGTACACCAGTCATCACATATGGTGGTACAGCAAATTAAAAAACATACATTTATGAAAAAGTGTGTGTGGGTGTGTGTGTGTGTGTGTGTGTGTGTTGATGGGGGAGAGCTAGTTGGGTGTGTATTTAGGGTCCATCTCTCCTCCAGGCTGGGTCTGACCACAATACCTCATCCACATCGCATGCTATGTTTTCTCTTGCCAAACAACGAGGAAAGAATCTTCTTGTGTGGCGTATCCAACCTTGGATAGAGGCAGCATCAATGTCACCACATGCTTCCTTAATTGCTAGGAGAAGTGTAAGGCGGGCATAGGGACGACAATTGTATACTTTCCAGTGCCAAGCTGAGAAGAATTCTTTGATCAGTTTAAGAAATGGTGAATATGGAGGCAGGTTAACAACAGAAAAATTGGGATGGTTTATGAACCAATTTTGGACCAGCTGGGAGCGATGAAAACTGACACTATACCATTAAACTACAAATCTTGCCTGGTTTGGATTCTCTTCATTTGGAGCAAGAATCCCATGAATAGTGTCCAGAAATGTAATAATATGTCCAGTGTTATAGGGGTCAAGTGTTGCATGGTGGTGCAGGACACCATTTTGCGTTATGGCAGCACACATGATGACATTTCCTCCATGTTGGCCCGGGACATTGGCTATTGCCGTCTGTCCAATGATATTTCTCCCTCTCCGTCTTGACTTGGTGAGGTTGAAGCCCACCTCATCCACATAAATGTATTCATGGAGAATGGGGTGGGCATCCATCTCCAATATTCTCTGTATTAGACAAAAGAATAGATCAGGATATGCACGATACAATAGTCTGTCTCAGCAGGTGAAAGTCTGATGTACTGGCATTGCTATGTACACACCTCCACATAGACACACCGCAGGTTCTTGACTCTGTCACAGTTCCTTTCAAATGGGACCCTGTACAGCTGCTTCATTCGTAACTGATTCCTCTGGAGGACACGATGTATTGTTGATAGACTGACAGCATCAATATTGTTGAATATGGTTACATCTTGCAATATATGACTTTGAATCTCAGGGGTTCTAATGGCATTATTTGCCAAAACCATATTCACAATTGCAGTCTCCTGCTCTTGTGAGAATATACAACCTCGTCCTCCATGATGCTGTTGTCTTTCCACTCCAGAAAATTCAGAAATAGTAAGAGTATGTGCTGCATACTGTAAAGTCAAGGCTGTTCTGCCCTGTGCCCATTCATACAGTGTAATGCAGTAAAATGGATGCTTGGAGCTACAATAATATATATGTATTTTACAGCCATGCAGAAATGGTTATTATATATACATTATTGTTGATTATTGCACACCTGTTCTCATTTCGAAAGGTTCAAATTATGGCCACCACTGTAAATAAACTCAAGTTGGGCTGGACTCTGAGACCAGCCTCTCTCATGGTCAATTACAGTAGCACTAATCTCATCAGAGACTACTCTTCTTGGTTCTCTTTCCTCTTCTTCCCTTTCTCCTCCAACTCGTCCTCTTCCTCTTCCTGCTCCCCTTCCAAAGTGTCCTCTTCCTCTTCCTGCTCCCCTTACAAAACATCTTCCACAAACCTGAACTCTTTGTTGTCCTCTGTGTCTTCCTCAGTCCCTTGACTCTCTCTTCATTGTTGTTATCCATTGTTCAAAACAGATAACTTGACCTTTGGCTTATTTATAGGCCTATGTCAGGCAGTGATTGGTTGGTGTTCAGTAAAGCGATTATTGTTTGCACATGCGAGGACAGAGTCTGAGGCACTGATGAATAAGTGTGGCATTCTGATTGGTTGTGTGTGAAATAGGAAATCAAGTTACTTCCTGTTACATTTTTGTGTGTTAGGTAGAGAATTGTGTGTATTGATTTGCAAAAAGTGAATAGCTAAATTGAAAACTGTGTCAAGGCTGAGAATTAGTTTATGGTTTTGCTTATATGATGTGGAGTTGTGAAGTTTGAGTGACAGGTTATAGAAATCGCGTAATATATAAAGGTTTTGTGTGTAAGCAATTGAAAGAAACTGTAAGAAAAACCAAGTGCCTTGGTTATTATTATCTGCCCTATGTTGGAGAAGATTCTCTCTGAGGGGACGGATGTTGCTACAATACAGTGCACAAAGTTTCTTCCCTTCCCCTTGTGCTCAGCATCGCTCTCGTCGTTCACTTCAAACAACCGGCTCTGATAGTAGGCTCGTTCACGAACAACACATCACTACAAGTGGGAGAGAAAAGGTGATCCGCTGCAGCTGCGCACCGCAAGTAATGGCTTTGGCAGGCAAAAGCCAAAAGAGGGGCAAAAAAATCTTTGAATGTACTGCTTCAGGAGACATTGCATTGCGATGAAAAGTACTTTGAATACTTAAGTATTTCCAAAAGTTCCTGTTGTCCTGTACTCCTTTACTCCTGTACTTTTACTTAAGTCATAGTTTAACTTAGCTACTTTCACTTTTATTGGAGTAAGATTTGAACAGGAGGATCTGTACTTTGACTTGGAGCTTACTGGAGCTGTGTACTTTGTCCACCACTGGTCCCTTCATTCATTCATTCATTCATTCAGTCATTTCCCTGACTAAGCAAAACAAAGGCTTTTTGAGAACTTTGAATGTGTGGGCCAGAAGACATAAAGCTGTCTGTCTGTTTAACACCAGTTTAACCATATTTTTAACTATAATGATTTCTTGTGATTATTAAAAATGTCTATATGCCATGACAGGCAATATGTAAAATTTTACTGAATTCCATTCACACCATAATCACCAGCAACAGGTATTTCAGTTTAGGAATCTAAATTCACATTTTTCCTTGGTATGGCCATACAGAGGTTGAGCTAAATGTATCTTACATACTCACATACTGTATCTCATATACATTTGTACACAAAGGGGAAAGATCTAAATGAAGCTGGTGTAAATAGCAACCTGAATGATGATGTTTACCACAATTGTCTCAGAGGAAATGTTACAGTTTTACACCTCTTTCTTATCCATCACATGTTACTATAAAATCTGGAATCTCCCTCCTCCACCCTTGATAGTCAAGTATGTGACTAATACGTTTTAATGGTTGAGATAAAGCTGTTAGCAGGATCAGGGTGTCTCGAAGTGACTATTGTAGGTGTAAAATGGTTATATAACTATCCAGTCTGTTCCCTCCCTTCTGTCACATCAATGATGTTACAGGGAATAAGGAAAAGATTACCACTTAAACCTGAAACCTGGCTTCAATCTATCCATCCATGCTGACAAGAATTTAAAGTACAAATGGAAAAGAAAGTGTGAAAACAATTGCTGTAAATCTAACTAACGCATGAGATTAATTATGAAACAAAGCTCTCGCTTGCTCTCACTCTCATTTTCTACTGCTTATCCGTAAGGGTCACGGGTGATGGAGCAAATCCCAGCCAACTTTCCTGGTGAAGGCAGGATACACGCTGGACAGGTTGCTAGTCTATCGGAGGGCCAACACAGAGACATACAAAGACAAACAACCACTCACACTCACGCCTATGGGCAATTTACAGCTATGGGCAACAGCCCCTGACTATGGGAGGAAACCAGAGTAACTGGAAGTGAACATGCAAACTCCACACAAAAAGGCCCCAGACTTGGGAATCAAACCTTGCTGTGAGGCAACAAAGGGTTAGGGTTAAGATGGGTTAACAAAGGGTTGAGCTGATGAATGAAATCCATGAGCAAAACACCAGGGCTTTTAGGTTTAAGCATTTTAAAGTGTCAAAGTGAGTTGCTTGGTTTCAATTAAAATTAACATAGAAATTGTTTGATTAATTAGAGATCAAAAGAAAAAGTATTCAAAAAATTATTGAATCATGTCAAGTCAAAGCTAATTTTATTTTTTATAATGACAAACCATAACAGAGTTACATGAAGACACTTTACAGATAGAGCAGGTCTGGACAAAAGTCTTTATAGAGTTAAAGAGACCCAACAAATCCCTCCATGAGTAAACACTCAGAGTGGGTGGAGCCATTTGCCTCAACAAGTTGTTTTGAGAGAGAGGGAGAGAAAACAGGGTGGGAGGGCTAGAGAGAGGACAAAAGCAGGAGCAAAGACAACACAATAAAGACAAAATCAAAAATATACAGATGTAACCAGGATTCATGACTGATACCACTAAAATTACACTAGTTAATATTAGCAGTAAGTAATAATAACTTAAGAAGTGATAATGGGAAATAATTAATAGTCTCTAATGATAACTAATAGTAGCTATTGCAGCCGCAGGTGTCGAGCAAAGAGCATGGAACAGAGGTGATTCACCACCTGCAGGATGAGGACCAATAATGTAATGAAACTTAATTTATTTGTATAGGAATTTTTAAAATGACTGTGACTTGTTCATTGAACCCTAACCCATATCATAAAAGTGCAGAAACGATTTTTACTGTACAAAGGTGGAACTTTGGTTTGTAACTGGTGTCAACACAACACCCAATACTTTCTACTATTTACCGTAAATGCTATTATTGTCCGTAGGTCTAAATGTGAGAGTGAGTGGTTGTTCGTCTCTGTCTGTCTCTGTATGTTGGCCCTGCGATGGACTGGTGACCTGTCCAAGGTGTACCTCGCCCTAGCCCAATGTGAGCTGGGATTGGTTCCAGCACCCACCGTGACCCGGAAACGGAAAAGCGGTAGAGGATGGATGAGTGGATGGCAGTGAGGCATGAAGAGTCCATCAGTATAGGCCATTAAAAAAACCCCCCAAAAAAACCCAACAGCTGATGGGATACGTGAATCTCATTTCTGATCTTTTGTAAATGTGCCCTCCTGGATATAGTACACCTCCTACAGGAGTCAAAATTCTGCATGGATAGGGTGAGGAGGGACTGAAAAAATTTCCCTCACCCAATGTGAGCTGGGATTGGCTCCAGAAACCCCCACAACCTGTTTAATTTTCTAAATCAGAATCAGTTTTAGAGCAGAGAAATTAGTATATCAAAGAAATCGTTGCTGTCATCAGCAAAAAGTAAAACTGTAAACAACAAGGAAAGAATGGCAGCCAAGTCATTTATATAAATAAGAAATAGGAGTGGTCCATAAAATTACCACCATATGGTTTTCTGAATTAAGTTGTTTGTTTTTTTTGTTTTTTTTTTTTGGTATGATTACACTTACTGTTTTTCTCAATTGTTTACACACAAATACTGGTACATGAGACACAATGACCACAACATGTAACTCATGCACCAACCACCTGAACCAATTCCACGAAACTACAAGCACAATTCCTGCTTTACACTCAAATTGCAGTTCTAAGACACACTTTTTTCAAAACACTACACACAATTCTCTGCATTTGGCACAATTTTCATGAAGAAAATCTCTTGTTTTCACAAAGAACACACTGTCATTCAAAATTCTAAAGTTATTGCCCTACAATGCGCACTGACTTATCACATGTCACACAGTTTTACAATTAGCAATACAGTAAGAGCTTTAGCATAAAAGGGCAACAGGTGAGCTCTTCTGTTTTAGAGCAACTTTCTGAACTTTCCGAAATGAGAATAGGAAAGAAATCTTCTCTCAGTAGGAAATTGCAGTACTGCATACCAATACAGTAGGAATGAGTACAGTAGTACAATATTGCCTGTGGACTGTTCTGTAGGACTGTAAAAATAAAGTATGTTTCAAGTATTTGGGAAATGTATTCATACACAGTATTTACAGTATTTTAGTATTTTACTATACATCGGCCAGTGTGCCATTGTTGAAGTCCCTGGCCGGGGAACATCACAATGTGTGCAGCGATTACGCACCACGGCGTCATCGATCACCGTGCCCTACAACACTGTCCATCTGATCACATTCCTGGACACCCTACACAACACACTCATTCCACCAGATCAGATAGATGGCTGCTCTGGTTCATAACTGGTTCACTGCCCACCCACGCTTTGTAGTTGTTTATCTCCCTCCATATTCTCCATTCCTCAATCCTATCGAGGAATTTCTTTCTGCCTGGAGATGGAAAGTGTATGACTGACATCCACAAATCGTACACCCCTTCTCCAAGCTATGGAAGATGCATGTGGAAATATAGCAGTTGATGCTTTTCATGGCTGGATTTGCTATGCTAGGTGAGTTTTTGATTTTCAAATAAGATTGGCATGGAATGTAAATTGCTATTTTCAGGAGTGATCCAATATCAAAGTTTTTTCTGTAGATACAATTACATGAATTGACCAATATATCGAAATCAGCAATAACAGAACAAGGTGCAGCTAAACCAATGGGAGAGGGGACAGCTAAGGTTGTGTCAGACCTACTGTAGTAGATGTTTAATGGTCCACATCATCTGAAGTTGCCTTGCTCTTCCTCTCTTCAGAGCCAGTGATGATCCTCATCCCCTCTACACCTCTTTGGTGTTGTTGTGCTGCAGCTTCCTCTCTACTATCCTTGTTTTACAGTTTTTTATGATTGCATAAACACTAAAAACAAAAGAATTACATAATTATCAACACCTTACACTCAAGGAGCAAAACATTGGACCAGATTTTCAACACTATAAGCACAAAGTCAGCCTCACACTTTTTGCAGAACAATACACACAGTGATTTGCGAAACACTAAACACACTTGTATACATTAGACACAGAAGTATATCATGATGTCACTTCCTCGCAATTCCAAAGCAGTGACTGACAAAACACCACACCCTTGAGCCAGTCGATTAAACACACACATCAGGTTTGCAAACACGATTGCTTTATTGTAGACACACCAATCAGGTTTGAGCACTACAAAAATGCAGCAGGTGAGTTCACCTGCTTTCAACCAAGGAGGAAGGGGGACCATATTCACACCAAAACAAGAGAAAACGATCATAAACATGGTTTTGGCCAATAATGCCATCAGGCTTAGAGAACTTCAAGCCAACATTACTGGTGACGATGCCATTTTCAATAATGTCTATCAGGTCTCTCTGATCCTCTCTGAATTCCGCTCAAAAGGCACTCGATAAAGTTTCATTTGAACTTGATGTCTTTTCAGGATGCGTGCTAGTGTTGTCAAACAGCTGCGGCGTGAGTATGTGGAGGTATGTATTGTTCACTTTAGCATTGTGATGTTAAATACTGCACATGTGACCATTTTTACATGTAAATTTACTGTATCCTAGACCTATGCTGAACTACACAATCTTGTCTTTCACTGTATTTCAGAGAGTTTTACAGATGGATGCTGAGGAAATCCCACATTAATTCATTTACATAGATGAGGCAGGGTTCAACCTCAGTAAAGCAAGAAGGAGAGGCAGAAATATCATTGGCCACAGGGCTATAATTAATGTCCCAGGGCAATGTGGGGGTAACATCACCCTTTGTGCTGCCATTTCACAGAATGGGGTCCTCCACCATCATGCCAATATGGGCCCTTACAACACAGATCACATTCTCACATTTTTGGACCAATTGCACAACCTCGTCACAGTAATTAACCAAATGCATCAGATGCAACACATTATCATCTGGGAGAATGTGTCATTCCACCGCTCTGCTCTGGTGCAGAACTGGTTTCAACACCATCCACAGTTTACAGTACTGTACCTTCCACCATATTCTCCATTTCTAAACCCCATCCAAGAGTTTTTCTCGGCATGGCAGTGGAAGGTTTATGATCTCCGGCCCAAGGCTCAGGTGCCCCTCATTCAGGCCATGGAAGGCGCTTGTGACCAAATCGACGCCGCAGCTGTGCAAGGATGGATCCGTCATTCAAGAAGGTTCTTCCCATGTTGTCTTGCCAATGAGGATATTGCGTGTGATGTTGATGAAATTCTCTGGCCAGATCCAGCTAGGCGAAGAGATGTGTAGTATTTCATTTATTTTATTCAGATTTCTTTTTGTTTTCTTCTTTTACTTTACAGTACTTTTAACCTGTACTGGTGGTACAGTATTTTTATTTGTCTGTTTTCTGGGCTTACAGTGTTGGGACATGTTTTGTTGTGATTGTCTATTTTGACTGATTTTGGTTATATGAAGAGAAATAAATCATATTTTCAATAGTCTGCAGCATTGATCTTGTGTTGTGTTTGGTGAATTTACCATGTTGTATATTTGCACTTTCTCTGTGTACTTCACTTACAGTAATCTAATCACTGAGAGGTAGAATTGCTAAAAGTGTTTTAAGTTAAACACAGTAGTGTGTAACTGGTTCAAACAGAATTAAGCCTTATGAAATGTATGTGTTTCATATGGTAACATAATATGGTTTTTATAAATGTGTGTATAGTTTTTACAAGAGTGTTTCATTTTGCACAGGATCTGAGGTGTTCTGCATATTGTGTGTGTGGTTGTGCTAATTGTGTGTAGTGTTTTGAAATTCCGAGCCCTGTTTTCAAAATCGTGCTTAAGCAATAATAAAAAACTGTAATCTCATCTTCTGACAATGTTTTCAAGCTTCTCCCTGACCCCAAACCTCACTCTTTATCTGCTTCCTTTAGGCAACATCATCAGGAAACACAGCATCAATTTTCACTGCTACGCAGATGACACTCAGCTGTATTTATCAATGAAGCCAAATGAAGTTAGTCAGATAGTCAGACTGGAAACATTTCTTGAAGACATAAAAGCCTGGATGACCCATAATTTTTTACTTCTAAATTCTGACAAAACTGAAGTTATTGTACTCAGCCCTAAGCACCTTAGAGAAACTCTATCTAATCATTTAATCAGTCTGGATGGCATTACTTTGGCTTCCAGCTCCACTGTAAGAAATCTTGGAGTAACTTTTGACCAGGACATGTCCTTTGTCCTTCACATAAAACAAGTCTGTAGGGCAGCTTTCTTCCACCTGAGAAACATTAGGAAAATCAGAAACATCTTCTCTCAAGAGGATGCAGAAAAACTAGTCCATGCATTTGTAACTTCTAGGCTGGACTACTGTAACTCATTATTATCTGGATGTCCAAACAAATCTCTAAAGGCCTTCAGTTGATTCAGAATGCTGCTGCACGAATATTAACAGGAACTAGAAAAAGGGATCACATCTCTCCTGTGTTAGCTTCTCTTCATTGGCTGCCAGTAAAATTCAGAATAGAATTTAATATCCTTCTCCTAACATATAAAGCTCTTAATGGCCAAGCTCCATCATATCTCAGAGAGCTCATAGTTCCTTACTGTCCTAGTAGGCCACTCTGCTCTCTAGATGGAGGTTTACTTGTGGTTCCTCGAGTCTCCAAGAGTAAATCGGGAGGCAGAATCTTTCAGTTATCAGGCTCCTCTTCTATGGAACCAACTTCCAGTATCGGTCGGGGGGGCGGACTCTTTAGCAATTTTCAAGACCAAACTTTTCTGTATGACAGAGCTTATAGTTAAAAAGTTAAAGTTCATCTACTCTTTAGCTATGCTGCTATAGGCCTAGACTGCTGGGGGAAGCACTGAGCACCTCTCTCTCTCTCTCTCTCTCCCCTCTCCCTCTCTCTCCCACTCTCCCCCTTGCATGTGCCGACATACCAACAGCCATGCTTCTCCAAAATCCCTGTTTCTCCCAGTTCTAAGCATGTGTACTGCATTTACTAACCATGTTTTCCCGAAGTCTCTGTCTCTCCCAGTTCCTCTCCTCTCTCTCCCTGTCCTCATCCTGCAGGTAATGAATCATCACCATCCCATGTTCCTGCAATGCCTGCTTGCTCATCGGGGGATCTGTTGGGTCTCTTTAAATAATTTTATAAAGAGTTTTTTCTAGACTCTATATGTAAAGTGCCTTGATGTAACTTTATCATTTGGCGCTATACAAATAAATCTGATTTGATTTGAGGTAGGCTCCTTATACATGCATTATCAGTAGCATACAGCACTCAGCACTCCTCCAGTTTGCCTGAACCATCTATTTAATGGGAATAGGATGTTGACTATAGTAGAAGCATACCTTTTACTATTTTTAATACTCATGATTATATTTTCTCTCATCTCTGTGAGCAAGAATTGGGCATTACAACTTGTAAAAGATAAAAAGTGATGTGTGTAAAAAACCTTTTACCTATGAACATAATTATTTAAATCTCAATGTTGTGTTTCATGAACATGACATCAATTTACGGATGAAAACATTTTGTGCTGGAGGACTTCAAAGGAAGTCCTCCAGTGACTTCGTGACAACATAAAGTGAACCTAGAAAAATCTGAAACCGTAAGAAAGCACGCAAAATGAGTGACATGATGTCAATGGGTGTTCCATGGACAAAGGTTGACAAGCAAGATAAGATAAAATAAGATAATTCCTTTAATAGTTCCTCAGTGGAGAAATGTGTACATTACACAGGAATAATTTGAATGGCTATATGAGGTAAAAAAAAAAAAAAAAAGAGTTGACACAGAATATGTAAATAAATATATACAACAAAAATTTAACCAACAGATATGTATAAGAAAATTGGCAGTTAAATTCCACAATTCAACATGCTATTGCACATTTTTATTGGGCAGAGGGGATATGTTGTTTGCAGACTACTGGGTGCATTACAATAATAATAATAATAATAATAATGCATTTTATTTACACAGCACCTCTCAAAACAAGTGCTGTAGTTGTACAGCAAAATGACAACCAATAAAAGATCTTCTTCTTCTTCTCATTTCGGCTTTTCCCTTCAGGGGTCGCCACAGCGAATCAGTTGCCTCCATCTAAGCCTGTCTTCTGCATCCTCTTCTCTCTCACCAACCACCTTCATGTCCTCTTTCACTACATCTATAAACCTCCTCTTAGGTCTTCCTCTAGGCCTCCTGCCTGGCAGTTCAAAACTCAGCATCCTTCTACCAATATATTCACTATCTCTCCTCTGGACATGTCCGAACCATCTCAGTCTGGCCTCTCTGACTTTATCTCCAAAACCTCTAACATGTGCTGTCCCTCTGATGTACTCATTCCTGACCCTATCCAACCTGGTTACTCCCAAAGAGAACCTCAGCATCTTCATCTCTGCTACCTCCAGCTCTGCCTCCTGTCTTTTCCTCAGTGACACTGTCTCTAGACCAAACAACATCGCTGGTCTCACCACAGTTTTGTACATCTTTCCTTTCATCTTAGCTGAAACTCTCCTATCACACATCACACCTGACACTTTTCTCCACCCGTTCCAGCCTGCCTGCACACGCTTCTTCACCTCTTTTCCACACTCCCCATTGCTCTGGACTGTTGACCCTAAGTACTTAAAATCCTCCACCTTCTTTATCTCTTCTCCCTGTAACCTCACTCTTCCACTTGGGTCCCTCTCATTCACACACATATACTCTGTCTTGCTGCGGCTAACCTTCATTCCTCTCCTTTCCGGGGCAAACCTCCACCACTCTAGCTTCTCCTCCACCTGTTCCCTGCTCTCACTACAGATCACAATGTCATCTGCAAACATCATAGTCCATGGAGATTCCTGTCTAACCTCGTCTGTCAGCCTGTCCATCACCATAGCGAACAAGAAGGGGCTCAGAGCTGATCCCTGATGCAGTCCCACCTCCATAGAATCAGGAAAAGCTCTCCAATAAAAATAAGTTTTAAGGATAGATTTACAGTTTTTTTGCTTAAGCACGATTTTGAAAACAGGTCGGAATTTCAAAACACTACATTAGCACAACCACACACACAATATGCAGAACACCTCAGATCCTGTGCAAAATGAAACACTCTTGTAAAAACTATACACACATTTATAAAAACCATATTATGTTACCATATGAAACACATACATTTCATAAGGCTTAATTCTGTTTGAACCAGTTACACACTACTGTGTTTAACTTAAAACACTTTTAGCAATTCTACCTCTCAGTGTTTAGATTACTGTAAGTGAAGTACAACATGGTAAATTCACCAAACACAACACAAAATCAATGCTGCAGACTATTGAAAATATGATTTATTTCTCTTCATATAACCAAAATCAGTCAAAATAGGCAATCACAACAAAACATGTCCCAACACTGTAAGCCCAGAAAATAGACAAATAAAAATACTGTACCACCAGTACAGGTTAAAAGTACTGTAAAGTAAAAGAAGAAAACAAAAAGAAATCTGAATAAAATAAATGAAATACTACACATCTCTTCGCCTAGCTGGATCTGGCCAGAGAATTTCATTATCGGTGGAAAGAACCTTCTTGAATGACGGATCCATCCTTGCACAGCTGCGGCGTCGATTTGGTCACAACCGCCTTCCATGGCCTGAATGAGGGGCACCTGAGCTTTGGGCCGGAGATCATAAACCTTCCACTGCCATGCTGAGAAAAACTCTTGGATGGGGTTTAGAAATGGAGAATATGGTGGAAGGTACAGTACTGTAAACTGTGGATGGTGTTGAAACCAGTTCTGCACCAGAGCAGAGCGGTGGAATGACACATTCTCCCAGATGATAATGTGTTGCATCTGGTGCATTTGGTTAATTACTGTGACGAGGTTGTGCAATTGGTCCAAAAATGTGAGAATGTGATCTGTGTTGTAAGGGCCCATATTGGCATGATGGTGGAGGACCCCATTCTGTGAAATGGCAGCACAAAGGGTGATGTTACCCCCACATTGCCCTGGGACATTAATTATAGCCCTGTGGCCAATGATATTTCTGCCTCTCCTTCTTGCTTTACTGAGGTTGAACCCTGCCTCATCTATGTAAATGAATTAATGTGGGATTTCCTCAGCATCCATCTGTAAAACTCTCTGAAATACAGTGAAAGACAAGATTGTGTAGTTCAGCATAGGTCTAGGATACAGTAAATTTACATGTAAAAATGGTCACATGTGCAGTATTTAACATCACAATGCTAAAGTGAACAATACATACCTCCACATACTCACGCCACAGCTGTTTGATCCTCTCTGAATTTCGCTCAAAAGGCACTCGATAAAGTTGTTTCATTTGAACTCTATGTCTTTTCAGGATGCATGCTAGTGTTGTCAGAGAGACCTGATGGACATTATTGAAAATGGCATTGTCACCAATAATGTTGGCTTGAAGTTCTCTGAGCCTGATGGCATTATTGGCCAAAACCATGTTTATGATCGCTCTCTCTCTTGTTTTGGTGTGAATATGGGCCCCCTTCCTCCTTGTCGTTCTCGGCCATCAATCCTATATAGAAAAAAAATACATGTAAGCTACTGTAAAATGACACAGGAAGGGGTATCAAAATATGATATGGTGCATACAATACAGTAAGCAGCTGATTACTGTAACTGCTGACAGATTTTTTTTACCCGTTTTCTTGTCGAAATGTCCTTATGATAGATGCCACTGTAAATCTGCAAAGATTTGGCCGAACTCTTAGTCCAGCCTCCCTCAGCGTCAATCCATGGTTGATGACATGATGAACTAGTGTTGCATGAATTTCATTTGACAAATTTAGTCCTCTTCTTATTTGAGGACGTTCTCCTCCTGTTTCAAGTCTACCTCTTCCTCGACCTCTACCTCTACTTCCTGGCCATCCTCTACGGATTCCCCATCTCACCCTCACTCTTTTTCCTCTGACTTCTTCCATTTAGGTTGAAAGCAGGTGAACTCACCTGCTGCATTTTTGTAGTGCTCAAACCTGATTGGTGTACAATAAAGCAATCATGTGTTTGCACACCTGATGTGTGTGTTTAATCAACTGGCTCATGGGTGTGGTGATTTGTCAGTCACTGCTTTGGAATTCCAAGGAAGTGACATCATGATATACTTCTGTGTCTAATGTATACAAGTGTGTTTAGTGTTTCGCAAATCACTGTGTGTATTGTTCTGCAAAAAATGTGAGGCTGACTTTGTGTTTATAGTGTTGAAAATCTGGTCCAATGTTTGGCTCCTTGAGTGTAAGGTGTTGATAATTATGTAATTCTTTTGTTTTTAGTGTTTATGCAATCATAAAAAACTGTAAAACAGGACACCGATGTAGCTGACCTGATATCCTCAGGCAAGTTGTTCCAGAGAGCTGGAGCCCAACCTGAGAATGCTTTTATCTTCACTTGTGTCCCATGGACAACTAAAAGACCTTTACCAGAAGATCGCAGTGTGTGAGTGGGAGAATAAGGAGTTAAAAGGTCAGCTTTATATACAGGACCAAGATCGTTGAGTGCTTTAAAAGTAATCAGTAAAATCTTAAAATCAATCCTAAAACGTATTGGTAGCCAGTTTAGGGAAGCTAAAACAGACGTAAGCTCACGCTTCTTAGTTCTGAGTTCTGAACTGACTGGAGTCTGTCCTGGGTCTTCTGATGAAGACAAATAAAAATACTGTTACAGCAATCCAGTCGCGATGAATACAGTTGTGATACAGCACAGAGTCAAGGACAGGAAACATGCTACAGTTCAACAACACCTTTAGACCAGGTCTGCATCAGGTCGGGTGCCATGTAGGCCCTGATGCCTACATGGTATATGGTGTGAACAGCCTAATACACACAACTATCACACAATCAGCAGTAAGTACAGACTTGGCGTCTTTTTTTTTTTTCACCTGTTCTGTTCAGCAGCTGGGGCAGGCAGTATGAATGTTCCTGGTGCCTTGTTGTGCTGAATCAGTTTTACTCAGCGAAGGAGGAATCTGACATACTCCTCCTGTCGCCTTCTGTGTTTAATTTTAACTGGCATGGGTTTATTGGTAAAGCTACCGGACTGAGGCTAAAGCCGGGATTCCGATGGATGCGGAACATCTCCGGAACAGTTCCGCACTCCGCCGTCTGTCAACACCCACTGGATCCGTCTGGGATGCGCACTCTTGGGGCTCTGCCGGACAGCGGGGTCGCGGGGACTCACAAGATCTTGCGAATTCACGCATAATCGAGTGATATAGCCAGTTGTAGTTTCTATAAAAAGAACCACAAAACCATTTAAACAGTTTATTGTGTCCATCCAGAGGACATTTATTGGACCAAATTAGTAACTTATCATCCACTCCAATTACTCCTGCAGTGGTATTCCATGCCGCATCCTTGTTATGGGTATCTTTATAATAAGGATGTGAAGGGTCATAGATTATTCTATGATTTGGACCTCCAGAATCAGCATATCCTTGTCCATCCCCTTGTCCAACAGGGTGAAATGACGCCTGAAAACCTCTGACCTGATGATTTCAGGTCTGTCCCCACCCATTAAGACGTCTTCAAGGTGTGAAATACGATCCGCCGTGAACACGGAATATTTTATTTTGAAAATAAACCGGATGTTTTATTTTGTGTCTGTGCACGATTTTCCGTCCCGCAGGATCTTCTCTGTGCTTAATTTATGCGCCATTCTCTGGCATCCAGCAAAATTAGAGCTCTGCGTATGTGTTGCGGAGGGCTGCCGGATGCCGGAGCGGTTCTGTAGCTGTGACGCAGCGGAGCTGCAGCCGGTGAAAACACACACATTGGCTGTGTCCGACACCGCTCCCTAATCCCTAATTAGTGCACTATATGGGGAGCTTGTCATTTTCTAGTGGTATCCGAAATGTGCATTGAAAGTATCCCACAATGCATTGTGAAAAGTAGTGAATAGCCGATGGTCACTGACCCAAGCAAGATATCCCAAGATGCACTGCACTTGCGGCGAAAATGGCGATTCCAGCAGAACAGAATAGTTTATTTTATAGCACATTTCAAAAACAAGGCAAATAAACGTACTGTTTACATCAATGTAAACAGCATTAACATCGTGCAAAACAGTATAATTGGACTTCAGATTATCAAAAGCCTTTAACAAAATGCTAAACAAAATTTTTTTTTTTTCTTCCTGTCTTTCACTTTAGTGGGGTACAGTTTAACTGGCGACAGCGATGACACAATTAACAGCGCCAAAAGTAGTGTCCGAAAGTGATTGTTCATTTTGTGAATGAGTTCACTATATAGTCCACTACATTGATCTCCCTATATAGGGAGTAGGGAGTAGGGAGTGAGGGGGTGGTTTCGGACACAGCCTCTGACTAGAATTGAAACGTATCTGCTCCGCTGCCGACCCGGAGCTGAGCCGTTCCGCATCTAGTGGAATTTGGGGGTCAGGAGTCGATAGAAAGGGAGAACAGAGACAGGATAGGGAAGACGGGGGTGGGGATGTACAAAAACAACAACAACAGCAAAAACAACAGCAACAACAATATCAACAGAAACAATGAGAGCATTGGTCACAGGATTTCCAGTGCAAATTTATAGTTTTTTTTTATATAATTTAAAATGAACGTATGCACGTGGGATTATGTATCAGTTGTGCACCTTGTGTATGTATGCGAGTGTATGTGTATGCTACACTGTGTCATTGGACTGACTGTGGCTGATGGCGGGGGGTGGAACAACACGTTCCCAGCCCAGGATAGCAGGCAGGTCAGGACCAAGCCACCAGGGCACCTAGCAACCCCCAGAGCACAGGGAGCCCCAGGCCATCCCCCTCCAGGAGAGAGCCTCAGGCCCAACCCATGCAAGGAAAACATGGGAGCAGCAACCCCCGACCGGAGGCAGCCCACAGAGAGACAGGGGAAATAAAGGAACCCAAGCCTGCCGGGCACACCCCCAAAGCACCAGCTAAGCCCAGGGGGACGGAACCTTCCCAGCCAGAGACCCAGCCAGACCCCCAACAGGGGGTTTGCCACACACCGGCGAGGCCGACGACGGCCCACCCTCCACACCCAAACAGGGCAAGCCACAGCCCACCACAAGGGCCTGGGTCACCATCTCCAGACAGAGCTGTCTCCCCAACCCCCCATCCATCCCCTGTTCTCCCTACTCCCCCTAACCCCAGAGCAGGCCGAGCTCAAGGCCGCAAGGCACCACCACCCAGTGACCTGCACACATCCCCCCCCAAAAAAGGAGCCCCCCACGCACCTGAGAGGCCCAGGCCCGCCCAGCCCCTGCCCACAAACAGGGCAAGCCGAAGCCGTCCATGTCCAGGCCGGCCACTCCCAGACAAGGGAAGAAAGAAAGAAAAAGAAACACCCCCATCCTCCTCCTAAACAGGGGCCAAGCTCTCCACAGGTGCGAACGTAGTCCAGGGCAACTCAGACCTAGTAAGATCATCAGCCAGGGGCCCACCGTACAACGGCAAGGCCCGCGAACAGCCCCAGCCCAACCACCATGTCAAGAGGCAGAACGCCAACTGGACCCCCAGGCCCGGACCGAAGCCCAGACCAAAGCCACCCCCTGCCAGGCCACAGACTAGGGGCCTAGCCTTGGGGCGACAGGGGCAGCAATGGGCCCAAGCCCAGAGATAGAGTCTCCCAGTACACCCCCATGCACTCCCCCAAGCCCTTGATGTCTAGTATGTGATTAAAATTTGGGGGGTCCAGCCCCTCCTTGTTTCTCCCAGTTCCTCTCCTCTCTCTCCCTATCCTCATTCCGCAGGTGGTGAATCAATGCTACCCCATGTTCCTGCATCGCCTGCTGCTCCCATATTTCTATGTACTTCATTCATTATCATATGTTCCTGCTTGCATCTGTGTTGAGTATCCCCTCCTCCTGCTCTCATTCTCTCCCTACTCTCCTAATTTTTTTTATTTGATTAGATTTGACTTTGTTCCCTCTTTTCGTTCTCTTTGCGTATTGCCACCTTTTTCTACATGGACTAGTTTTGTTGTTCTTTGGACTATTAAAAAGGACTTTTTTTTACCTAATCTGTCTCTGCATTGGGGTCCAGTTTTTTAAACCATGACAAAAATGTTCTTTTGTGAATAAAAAAGTCTAAAAGAGGCACTGGGTATAATCAAGGCTCTGATTAACTCCACTTTATTGTTAATATAAGAACAGATTACAATCAACATTGTTGTGTAGTCTCACCACTGAAGGAAGGAAGGACCTGCAATGGCTCCTCTCACTGAAGGAGCTCCCTGGTGCCACCAGAGTGTCCCGCAGGGGGTGAGAGTTGTTCGACAACATGGATGAAAGCAAAGCTCTCACCCTCCTCACACCAATCACCTCCAGTGAGTTAAGAGGACATCCCAGGCCAGAGCTGGCCTTCTTGATCATTTTGTCAAGTCTCTTCCCTTGTGCCACTGAGATGCCGCCACTGTGTTGTAGAAGGTCTTCAGGAATCCCCCTTTCAATCCAAAAGACCTCAATCTCCTGAACAGATAGTCTGCTCTGGCCTTACCTGTAAAGTGCAGATGTGTCATGTGACCAGTTTGTTATTAAGATGAATACCCGAGGTACTTATAAGATGTCACCATCTCAATGTCCATTCCATGGATACTCATCAGTGTTGGGGGGTATTGTGCCTCCCTGCGAAAATACACCACCATCTCTTTTGTTTTCCCCGTGTTGATCTGGAGTTGGTTCTGCTGACACCAGTCCACAAGGATCTGCATGAGTTTTTTGTACTCCCTGTCATCCCCATCTGTGATGAGGCAGACAATGAGTCA
This sequence comes from Remorina albescens, assembly GCA_034769265.1. Lineage (NCBI taxonomy): Eukaryota > Metazoa > Chordata > Actinopteri > Carangiformes > Echeneidae > Remorina > Remorina albescens. The sequence continues at coordinate 2,972,629 of CM068495.1, read as the reverse complement.
TTAGAGAACTACTGCAGGTTGCAGGTGGACGACTTGTGGGATAAATCTGCAGTTTAAAGGGTAAAAGATGATTTTTTTTATGTCATGGTTTGTCCTCCATACATACCTGCCTTCAGTAGTTTTCCACTCACCACTCCCCTGCTCACCCCATCTGCCAGCCACGCCCACCTCGTCAGTCACTCCATTCACCTGTTCACTCAGCTGCAGCTCTTCAGCAATCAAGCCAGGTTAAAAGCTCCACTCTCCTCCACACTCACTGCCAGATTGTTCTTTGCGCCCAACTTTCCAGCGTTCACCCTTCATCTGATCTCCCAGTTCCGACCCTGCCTGCTCCCGACCTACCCGCCTTGTCCCCGCCCTGGTAAACACTTCAGCCCTTCTGTTTTTGACCACAAATCTGCCTTGCCACTTCCTGGTCTTTGTCTGCCTGCTCACGGGGCTGCTCTGAGTCCTCCACCTCTACTGCTGCCTCATCAACAGCTTCATTCTGGACCCTCGGATTTCCACCAAGCCCCTTAAAGATTGCCATCACCCTTTGAACTGTACTGTGCTCTTACCTGCTTCTGCTGACAATAAAAGTCACTTCCCATCCATCTGGTCTAGCTGGTGCTGCTTTTGGGTCCAAACCTCACCCATTACATTTTAGGTAATCCAGGATCCACAATGTGAGGAGAAGGTCAACTCCTGAGTGTTCCAGCTTGTCCCTCTTCTGAGGAGGGTTAGATTGTGTTGAAAGCAATGAAGAAATCAAAGAACAAGATCCTTACAGTGCTTCCAGGCTTCTCCAGGTGAAAAAGAGCTGGATGCTGGAGGAAGATGACAACATCGTCCACCCTGACACCAGACTGGTAGGCGAAGGGAAGAGGGACAAGTTGTCACGAAAAGGGAGCTGACAGAAGACAAAGCTCTCGATCTACCGGTCAATCTTCATTCCTACCTATCACATGTGGTCATGTGTGATGTGTCATAACCGAAAGAATAAGATCGTGGATACTCGCAGCCGAAATGTGTTTTGTCCATCAGGGGGCCGGGGTTTCCCTTAGAGATAGGGTGAGAAACTCAGTCATCCGGGAGAGACTCGGAGTAGAGCAGCTGCTCCTTTGTGTGGAAAAGAGTCAGTTGAAGGGGTTTGGGCATCTGATAAGGATGCCAACAAAGGCACCTCCCCAGGGAAGTCCTCCTGGCACGTCCAACTGGGAGGAGACCTCGGGGCAGACACAGGACCAGGTGGAGAGATTATATCTACTCACTGGCCTGGGAGTGCCTCAGGATATCCCAGTCAGAGTTAGCCAAGGTCACTGGGGAAAAAGGAGCCTGGGGTTCCTTGCTAAAGCTGTTAGGCGGTTGAAGATGGATTGATGGATGGATGGATGGATTAACTCAACACAATGTTATGACAATAAATCCAAAAATACCTTTGACTGTTATGACCCCAATTTCCCTTTTTGTGTGTGTATGTGTGTGTGTTTTGCAATTTTTCATATTGGGTGGTTAAAGGATGATCTTATCTTGCAGTGGCTGGTGTATTCTGCTCTTTCTTTTAGAAAATCTGTGATTGCAGTTTTTCATTGGGCAAGGGTGGGGTACAACCTAGACAGGTTGCCAGTCTATCGCAGGGCCAACACATAGAGACAGACAAAGACAAACAACTACTCACACTCATACCTACGGACAATTTAGAGTTACTAATCAACCTAAACATGCATGACTTTGAACGGTGGGAAGAAAACGGAGTACCCACAGGAAACACACGCAAGCACTGGGAGAACATGCAAACTCTTGTTTGACTAGTATGACGATCAAAACAGGAGCAAGCAAATGCATCAGTGATTTCGCCCATCCTTTCAAAGGAAGCCAGGACCATAGGTCAAACACTGAGGTCGTCTCAGAATCACGGGTCTTCTCTAAATGTAAAATATCATTGAGATGAGTGTGTCCTGTTATCAGTAGTGTCAGGGATATATGTGCAATAATCAGTACCCACAATGTGAACTCCCACCTGGCCTGCTAAAACCAAATCCAGTGCCATTCTGTTCCGTAGAGCTATATTCCTGAGGCCTTGTATTGTTGGTGTGAGTGAGGCTACTCCTGCAGTTACTGTGTTTGTGAGGTCTTCTAAGTCCATCGTAATGCTATCAATTTTGGATGCATTAACAACCCCCCACTGTGGTAGGAAGGCCCAATGACTTTTTCTACAGGGGGCACTCTTACTTTAGCACGTTTAGCTCTGTGAGGTGGGTAGTAATGATCATAGTGTGTATGGAAGTGAGTTAAATCAGGCACGATTCTTACAGCAGGGAGCAATTTGGCCAAATAGTACTTACCACACCATCCGCATCGCAGAGTCTGATAAGCATGTCTGCCACACACCCAGACATGATGTCTGAGTGAGCCATAGCCATCACTGGACGGCATATGGACAGCAGGATTGTCAATACCTGAGTGATTCAAACTAACAGTGTCTGTAAGATTTAGAGTTGCAACATGTGGCATTGTACCTTTGCGGTTGGTCATGCGGTTGTCCCACACCACCCCACACGTTGCCTGAACACCTGTTTGCATGCAGCTAAACCTAGGAAATGATCAGCCTCTGTAGTACAATCTCTAGAAAAACAAACAACTCCTCTCTGACTTGTGGGGCTGGTGCCCATGACAGGTTGAAACACTTCCTGCTTAGACACCATAGTGATATTCAAAAATCTCACTCTTCGTAGTTCACCACACTGATATTTAGCTTTTGAAGTCCTTCAGTGAGGGCGGAAACAGTCCTGTTTTCGTCGTGAACTCCCTGAGTGAAAGCAATCATCACTCCAAGGGTCTCAGAAACATTCAAAGGAAATGGCTTTAATGGCATGGAATTACCCAGTACATGTGGAAGTTCAGCACAGACATAGCAGCTTGTGTTTGTCAGTCCTCTTGCAGCTGTCATCACCGCCTTGTAACAGACGTTATGCCCCGATCTCGAAGTTGAGTTGCCTGCAATAATAGATCTTTTTGTCTGATGATGAAGTTTGTGAGCGTGTACTGCAACTGTAAAGTTTGGGAGAGGTGGATCAGTCAAGTTGCTGTTGTTCGTCTTACGGTTGTAGATCTCCTGCAGCCACAGCACTGACAGCCCTATCCCGACAGAGATAACCAACAGGATGCTGGTTGACACCCTTAGGCTACACCCTAAGGGGATGCCATGGCCTTGGCGTTTCGATCAGCATCATGATGTGCGCCTGGATCTGGAACCTGTCTGCAGTGTATCCACTTAGCTCTCTTTGCTCTTCACTGTTGTCTCCATTACCAAGAGCACCTGGAATTCTTTTGTTTGAGGTGTCTCACCAAAATGCAGTCGCCTGGATTGAGGTTGTGCAGTTTCGTTTCTGCAGGTCTGGGCAGAGCAGCTTTCACCTGTTGCTTTCATGAACAATGGCAGCAACCGTCTCAGTTCATCAATAGTCGGTCTGTACAGCCCAATTAGCAGTGCCAGTTGTTCTCCAAATTTTTCTCCCCCCTCCATTAGACGTGGCAGGGTCTCCGCTGCTTCAGGCATTTCCCTCACCAGCCATGGTCTGTAGACGAGCTGTGCGGGGCCGGATCTGGGCATGGGCACGGGGGGGCAATGCCCCCCTAAATGCCCTGACTGCCCCACCAAACATGATGACATAAAAAAAAAAAAATAAATTCTAATATATATTTAAAAGTATTTGAAATGTTATGCTACAAGTGTCGCACCACCAAACCAACACCATTTCTGCATCAAAAAAAAAAATAAATCGCTCTCCCTCTCTACACCTCAGAGACCAGATTCATGTGTCCCAATTCAAAATAATGCTCCGCCTTCATTTGCCATTGGTGCGTAGCGAGGAGCGAGCAAGCGTCAGTCAGTCTCTCTTTCTTGTTGACACGGAGCACAGACACAGCCGGGTTGGCTGGTTGCCAACTCCTGTCTTTCTTTAGCGAATTTATTTTGAATTAAAACGTTATTCAGACAATCGAGGGAAGGAATGTTTCATTTCTGCTCTCTCTCTCAGATGGTCGGACCATCTCGGTCAATATGCGCCGATTTCTGGTTGCTAAACCTCACAGCACCAGTGGCAGTGCCACTATAGATAGATGTCTGCCTCCATGACCCTGGGGGTTATACCAGCAGGGGTCATACCCCTGCCAGGTTCAACCAAGCTGGGCAGGTTTTAGGGTAGAGGTCAGAGCAAAGGCAACAGATATGCCAAAGAGTGTGATGCAATAGCTTGATGCGGGTGTAAGACCTGTTGTTTGTATTGTGTTATAGCTGTGCCAAAATGCATTGTTTTCTATGCATTTTTGGGGGTTTTGGGGGATTTGACCACCCCAAAATTTTTCAGAAGCCGCCCCCCTGTCATTTTCTCCTACCCCACCTAGTAGTGAAGGCTAAATCTGCGGCTGGAGCTGTGTGTCTCCATTTCCTGTCGCCACATCCATCATGGGAGTGTTCACACAGCCTTCTGCTCCTGCTCCGACTCCTCCTCACTGTGCTCGGGCCTTGCGCTCTTTGTTTTGTCTATGAACTCTTGCCCAGAGCGTGTTGAGGAGCTGGTTCCAGGCCGGGGTTCAGGTGACACATCACGGCCTCTTCGTTTGCCTCGTTGTTTGGTTTGGGGTTTGATGGGGGGAGGAATGGTGTCCTCCTGCTATGGTGCAAAGGGGGCCGTTGCTCCTTCGGCCTTCGGGGCCTGATATGGTGGGGGCCTTTCACGGATCTCAGTTAATTGGGGTGGAGCTGAGTCGAGGTCTGGATCCAGTTTCAGACACTGCGCTGGGGTAACTGTTGGACCCTCTCTACGCTTTGCCTCCTTTATCCAATCGTTAAAAGCTGACTAATCTGCTACAAAATCAATCTTTCTACCAAACTTGTCACTCCCTTCTCCTCTAAATATGCCAATCTTGCCTCCAGAACTTCTAGGATTTTGATGCTCAGACTGCCTGCTGTCAGGAACCTACACTCCCCGACCTTTCAGCAGTCGCAAAATTTTTATTAATTTTTATATTATTTAATGATTAGTATTTTCTTAATAAAGCACACTTCTCTTTTCTTTTTCTCTTGAATTACCAGAAATGTGCACCTTAAAAAAAAAATTAAGACAAAATTGAAGTAGGTAGCTGTCTGAATTGAAGTTCCACTCTAAAAGCAAATTTCTCCTTTTGTCTCAGACAGTCTTTACCCACCTTTTCTCCCACCTTTAACGGTTGGAATAATCATGTTACACACCAGGTCCCTGACCCGACTCACTAGGCCCCTGACCTAGCCCAAGCTCGTCACTTCTCCTGCACACAATTTTCCCTGAAACGGTGCCCGGCACATCTGCCAACCTAATTTCAGTAGTAGGTGGAGAAGAAAACCCCCTGCGCAGTTATCACAACTCACCAGGAAAGACAGCGAGGTGTTAAAAGCCACCAAGTTCATTTGACCCCAACGGAGAAGGGAATCCCGGTCCTCCAGATGTCAGGCCCTCTTCTCAACCTTCCGTTGTGGGGGAGTTCGAGGCCACAAGAGTCTCAGCTCTTGTTGCGCACAGTTGAACACATTCCATCAAGAATCCCAAAAATCCACTCACAGATGGGGCCCCACGTTGGGCGCCAAAATTGTGGTGGCAAAAAGTTGACAAAGATCTTGGAAAAAGAGTCTGCACACGTCAGCTGTCTTTTCTTGCGTTTAATAGCATTTAGAATGGACTCACACACATATGACAATATAGACAGTCAGTCAGTGAGAGAGGCCCAAGCTCTCAAAAAATACAGGTTATATAGTGTTCTTGACAAAAGGGGTTAGTAGACAAAATATATGGTGTTACCATCATTCTAATAACAATCTGTCCTGCTGAGACATAACCACTTTGAACAGTGACTTTCCCATCACACTAGCAGAACAGTCAGTGTCAGAATTATCCCATCAGAGGTCCAACAGTACTAACCACTAATAGCATAACTAAAGAAACAGTAATTGAACTTTTTAACTGTAGGCTTAGGGTTAGGGGTTAGGGTAGGGGAAGGTTTTAAGCCTGATATTGAAGGCTGCAAGAGTCCACTGCCTGGACTGATACTTGGAGTTTGTTCCATAGAAGAGGAGCCTGATAGCTGAAAGATCTGCCTCTCAATTTACTGATAGAGATGCCAGGAACCAGAAGTAAATCTACATCCAGAGAGAGTGCCCTACTGGGACAATAAGTAAACAAGATCTTTCTGAGATATGATGGAGCTTGTTCATAAAGAGCTTTGTATTTTCCTTTTCGTTTTTTTTTTTTTTTTTTTTGTCTGCGTTTGTCCTGATAGTTTAACGCCACAGGGTGTGCCAACGTTTTATGAGATTAATGCACTAATAGTCTTGCATTTAAATATTTTATTTTTTCAGTGCATGTGTGTGACCATTGGACAGGGGAAGGGAAGCAGGTGTTGCTGGTAGGAACTAGTGAAGTGAAGGATCCTGTGCTTTTCCTGTCACCTAACTCAGGATTATGAGAGTCCAGAGGGTTTCTGTGTAGATCCTTGGAGAGATGGGAGTCCAAGATAGGTGAAGGTGTCCCAATAGAGGAGTCAAGTGAAAGATAGGGTACATAGTGATGGAATGAAAGAACAGCTCAGCCCATTTTTGGCAGGATTCATCAATTCACCGCAGCAGCCACCGTGAACAAATACAGGCCAGCCGTAGAAAGGCACCCATTGGTAACTTTTAACAATGCTTTTTCTTTGCTATGATAACCTGACTTAATTTCTTCAAACAAACCATTCCTCTGAAAGGAATTTTCAAAATGAAAGTTGGTTTGATATTAGATACTCTCAAAACTGACTGAAACTCTTCAAATGGGTCATTCCTGTCAGGGCCTAAATGTGATGTTCTGTTACTCTTTTATTTTCAAGGTCTGTTGTTTGTCTCCCCATGTCCTTTGAAGCTCCTGCTGTCCCGATTGTCTGATAGCTTTCACCTGTGTTTCATTATCTCCCCTGCATGACAATAGTCAGTGTCTTCCTGTTGTTCTTTCTCGTGTATATGATCATTTTCTGTTTTTTAAGCTTTGAATTTTTTCCTACCTTCTTGGATACCTTTATCTGAGCTGACTGCCTTTTGAGTACTGACCCTGCTGGAATTAAAGGCCCAGAACCTTGGAATTCTCTGTCTGGTTTGGGAGTCCACCATTGTGCCTCATAATTCCTATGCCAATGTTCACATTATTGGCTTGCAACTGCTTTTTCAAGAATTTTAGAAATTTAAGGGAAATTAGTTATGGGTCCAAAACACCTGGATCAATATTAGGTTCTTTGAGGAGAGGTTTAATAACTGAAATCTTGAAAGTCTGTGGTAGGTAATCTAAACTTACATTGATCAAATCCAGAATGTCCATGTTAATAAGAGGAAAAACATGTTTAAATATCCTGTTAGGTATTGCATCTAAAACTCAAGTTGATGGTTTAGATGATGAGACTATAGAAACTCCTCCCTGTTCCATCAGGTGAGCTGCTCCTCAGTGCATCAGCTGTGAATGTGAGTATAACTCTGCAGTGCATCAACCCCTGCAAAGCAGTAGGCCCAGAAGGGTGTTGAGACTGTGCTCATGAACTCACAGAAGTATGCAAAGACATTATTAACATCTAACTCTCCCAGGCTGTGGTGCAATGGTGACTTGAAACTTCTACCATTATCCCAGTGCCCAAAAGTGCAGCAGCAAAAACCATGAACGACAAGCATCCAGTGGCTCTAACCCCGATACTCATGAAATGCTTGCCGCTGCTCGTCATTGTCCACATGAGTAACCACTTTGACAGGAATACAGATCAACACCAGTACACTACAGGATGAATGGCTCTGCATCACACGCAATGTCATAAGTTATTCACATTGCTCTCTGGAGTGTAAGGACTCTTATGTCCTGCTGCTTTTGCTGTACTTTAGTTCTTTGTGGGGTTTTTTTTTTTTTTGCGATAAAGTGTTGCTGCTCAGATTAATACCTTCCCTTTGCAACTGGGTCCTGGACTTTCTGACACTCCAGCCGCAGACTGTCAAAACCTATGGCATCTTGTCCTGTCCACCATTCCAAATACCGACTCCCACCAAGGATGTTTCCTGAGTCCACTGCTGTAAATGCTATTCATAAAAACAACTGCTCAGCCAAACACACAGGCAGCCATATTGTGAATTTGCAGATTACACAGCATTAGTGGGAATGATATGTTATGATATGCTGTGATATGTTATGATTTGACATTATATAAATCAATCTGATTTGATATGATTTTGATTTGATATCCCGTAATGACTAGTAGTCATACCAGCAGGAGGTGAAAGTGGGCTCATATGGAGAGAATAACCCCCCTCCACGTTCATCAGTGGAGCAGCTTTTGAAATGGTCCATGGCTTCTTGGAGTCTACATGACCAGTACACTCACCTCATCCATCACCACCTGATATGGGAACTACTCTTTTGCTGACAGGAACTCACTGAAAAAGGAGGTGAAAACCACCTAGTAGGATCACTGGCAGTAGCCTTCCTTCTATTGAGGACATCTATATCACATGGCACAGAGCAGAACAACTAGGCTCAAACACAGCTTCTACCCTGAGGCTGTTAAACTGGTGAACTCCATGCCTAGTGAATGTGCTTTCACTTAGTATAGACTAATTATTATAGATTACTTTATAGATTATTTTCACTTATTATACTGTTCCTGACCTGAGTACAAAAATGCAAACATGCAAATGACAATAATTCAACCATGAACCCTTGAACCTTGAATATATATTTAGCTTGTGCTGACTCTGTTTTTTTCCTGGTCACCATGTCTCCACATATTCAAAGTCATAATCAAAAAACTGACAAGCCTTAATCAGGCTCTAAAAGGGTTAATCACACGATGATAAAGATGATAAATATTATAACCCTAACCCTAACCCTCCTGAACATTTTGTTTTTTCAGCTGTTACTTTTCTTAATAATGAAGGTGTAGTAAAATAAAATAATGTGTGTAACCAATGATGTTGAATTAGCTTTTGTAATATTGTTATAAAGAAAATGTAAATATAAAAGTGAAAATTAACTGATGGTCATGACATTTTGAATAGAGTTAAAATACCTCTGTCACACTGCACTTCATGTCTCAACCAGTTTTGCTGATCAGGTTTACTAGATCATACTTGAGTGTGGTGTGTTGCTCTGTGGTACATTGGTATGAGTCTACTGTTTTGACAGTTTAATTGCCATTAAAAGGCTTGGGACACAGCATGTTTAGGGCAACTTTTTGCTCCATAATAAATAAATGAAAATGGGAAAGATGATCTCTTTTCACACACATATATACAGTACATGCTAAAAAAAGGTGTGTCCTTGTGATTACGCTTATTACACAATAATGTCTTACAGTACAAATTCTTAATTGTAATATAGTGTTTGATGGCATCCCCACCCACCCTGTGAACTGCTGAAAGGTCAAAAGGCACCCATACACACATACTCTGATATGTCTTTAAACCACACCCAAAGGGAAAACACCCTGCCCCTATCATGAGCAGTTATTCATTTACACATTTTGCAACATCATATAATGTAGCAATCCAGCATTCACATCATCCACCCAACACATCCACGTTGGTTTTCACATAACACTCCCCTGACCCATCCCGACTTTCTATATAAAGACCTCTGCCCTGTCCCTGCTGGATTCTTCTCCTGCAAACAGCTAACAGTTGGCGATGGATACATTACAGTTTCTTATACTGCTCTTATGGATGTGTGGCTGTGGAGTAGGACAAGCACAGCAAAGGTGAGTCACACTGGTACACCCTGGAAAATCGCCAGTCCATCGCAGGGCCAACATACAAAGACAGACAAAAACGAACAACCGCTCACACTCAGACTCTGACCTAAAGGCAATTTAGAGTCACCAATTAACCTAAACATGCATGTTTTTGGCCAGTGGGAGGAATCCGGTGTACTGTTTTTGCATGTTCTCCCCGCAAGCACGGAAAGAACATGCAAACTTTGCACTCCAAGGCCCCAAACCCAGGAACCGAACCTCCTGACCTTCTTGTTGTGGGGCAACAGCGCTAACCACTATGCCGCCATGCTGCCACTAATTAAATTTCCATTATGTAAAAAAATTCATCTCACCATTTGCCTATATAAATTTTATCATTCCTACTTACTTTATTACATTCATAGTGTTCTGGTGTCATGAAGATGGGGGGTTTGTAAATTTGTATTTTCTTCAAATTAAAATGTATGGAGTTATGTAGTGTGTATCATACAATGAGTAATAGTGAGGGGACTTCCAATTTACTCACAACTATTATCAGGTTACTGTAGTTGTTACACTTTTATTGCTGTAATATCATTGAACCAACTCTACAATTACTGTTTTATTTGATTTGAATTGAACTAAGATTAATTTATGCAGATTACAGGGTCCTGGTGTTGAATAGTATGAAGCCTTGGGTGGTAAGGGGGGCCGTTTCACTGAAACATGACTTAAAATTAACTCATGTCAGGGTTTGCTAATTGCAGCTTGTATGTGTCAAATTTGATTAAACAAGCCTCTGCTTTTGTTACTGATCCTTTACATAGGGTTGTTACGCAACTGCTGTACAATGGTTTTACTTATTTACTTAATCTATAATTACATAATTACATTTAACTAAAGCATGTGTGGCAGTAGTTTAGATAAATCAACACATTTATGTTGTTATGTGGATTTACCTTAACCAACCATACAACTACACAATCATAGATTTCTTCCTTGAAGTATACAAAATAAATAATTTAGATATTAATGTATTTTGTCCTTGCCTCTCTAGTCATCTGTACTGTTAAATGCCTCAATACCCAACTTGACTAGTTTCTGTTTTTGTCTTCTTATCTCTTACAGCCTACAGACCACACAAAGAGAGAATGGTAGGCTGGTTTCAGTCATCTAAGTGATTGCTTGCATCTCTGTTGCATATTCCCTTATTAAAACACAAATTCTAAACCAATATAAACTTGAATATAATTGTATGGCCTGCTCTAACAAAGCTAAGACACAGTATATGACTCCCATCTTTATTTGATATGAATGGATGAACTTCTATTTCTTAATATTGTCAGAAACTTGACAATATTAAAGAACACTAAAGGACAGTGGACTGCAGTAAAAACTGGCCATAACATTATCTTCCAGTAACACAAACTGTGATCAATTGAATAATATTACATCACTTTTTTAATGATTCTACCTCTATATTGTGTTTTTTCAGCAGTGCTAACCTCTTGTGACTTCAACCAGGACAGTGAACCGTTCTGCAGGTTCATCCAGGACAGTACAGACAACAATGACTGGACCCGACATAAAGGTTCAACCCCGACTATTGGCACTGGCCCTAGTGGAGACTACCCTGATGGAAGTCAGTCCTAAGTGCATGGTTTATTTTAAATATTTCATTGCTGTACAATTATCACATCGGTAAGGTTTTTAAGGTAAATTTGGAGATCTTAGCTTAAGACAGATCCTCTATCTTTTTATTTTTGTCTGCAGAGGGATTCTATATCTACCATGAATGTGACAATGTGTCTAATGGTCAGAAAGCTCGTTTGATGAGCCCTGCCCTTTCATCAACGGCCTCTCAGATCTGTGTCCAATTTCGATACTACATGTATGGCTCAGATAACCAGAATGTGTTGAGGGTTCTTGCCAAGAGACCCAGTGGAGAGCAGGAAGTATGGAAGAAGATCGGAATTCAGAGTCCATCCTGGCTGCATAGTTCCATCACCGTTTCCAAACCCAGCAGTCAAAGTGTCACTGTGAGTGTTAAAGCTTCTTTAATAGTCAAAAACAGGGACTTATACTAACACAATACATTTTACATTGCCCAAATAATGTATAGAAAATTGTGCATATTGCATTATATGGTTTATATTTATATATATATATATTTATTTTTTTGCTCAACTCCAAAGTGAGGAACTCAGTCTAAGTCATAACAATAACAATCAATGCTATTTATTAAATATCCATGATCATGTTAGCTTGAAAATTAATCATCATCAAATTAAATTGTGCTTGCCAAGTGCCAGAAAATTTTTGAAAGCCGTGCAATATATATATATATGTAATATATTAAATTTGGATTGCATTTTTAATGTTGAAAGCTACATTAGCTCTAAACTCTCTGATTTCAATGGATACTTCAGGAAGCAGACAGTGATACACTGGACAACCCGAACCCTAACCCATGTTACTAACCATAAACAGCCATTGGTTTGTAATTAATACATACAAACATTCATTCATTCATTCATTCATCTTCAACCGCTTATCTCTTTCTGGTTCACGGGGGTGCTGGAGCCAATCCCAGCTCACACTGTGTGAGGACGAGGTACACCCTGGACAGGTCGCCAACACAGAGAGACAGATAGAGACACACAACCACTCGCACTCAGTATCAGACCTACGGACAATTTAGAGTCACCAATTAACCCAAACATGCATGTCTTTGGATGGTCAGAGGAAACTCCACGCAGGCATGGGGAGAACATGCAAATTCCACACAGAAAGGCCCCAGGCCTGGGAACCGAACCTGTGACCATCTTATTGTGGGGTTTTTTTGTTGTTTTTTTTTACAGTAACTCTTATCTAAATCCTTTTACCCTCACAGTAAACTTGTTTATCAGTGGTCTTACATCAGTTATAAAATTATCTAAGCAACAACAGAGTTTCGAAATGTTGAGTTTGTGGTAAACCTGAGGACAGGACCATGATAACACTGTATCTCACCCCAAACAATAAACCTGGGCTGTTACAGTTTGGATTTCAATGGTTTTCACCCTTTGTCACATAACATAAATCACACTGTCACGTGTTCAGGCATGTGAATTGTGCCTGAATTTGAATTAGTGCATGCAATAAATCCCCCCTATATGTTACATGGTAGGAAAAAACTCTGATCTATAATGTACAGTGCATGTGAAAATATGTGCTATATAGAGGGACAGGGCAGCATAGGGGTCCAGTGGTTAACACAATGTTCAAGTCCAAATGCTGTGTGGAATTTCCGTGTCATCATGTGCCTGCATGATCCAATCCAAACCAATTGTCAAAGTTCAAACCAACAAAAAACAAGGAGCATTACGTGTTGGAAAAGTGACATAATGTCTATTTCACATATTAATGTAACTTTACAGTCTCCCAATCAATTTACACAGGCCTACACAGTTTAAGATAGATAGACAGACAGATAGATAGATGTACTTTATTGATCCCAAACTGGGAAATTCCTCTGTAAACAGCAGCCAGATAACAGACAAACTGCACAACATAAAAATAGAATGCAAAAAAAATATTTACAAGAGCAAAATATACAAATGTGTAAGTCAACATAAAATATATCATACTATATATGTATTAAAAATATATATGTTATTGCTTTGAGCCAGTAATGTGCAATACTAGTAATAAAAAACAAATTAAGCTAAGTAAAGAAAAATAAGAATATAGTGGAATGTATCGCAACAAAAACAAGAAAAACAAGCGGTATTGGCAGAAGTTAACAACAAAATAAATAAAACAGATAGACTCTGAAGGTGCAAGTGACTGAAATAAACAGCAGAAAGTTCAGAGTTCTCTCTGTCTGATAGCGGTGAGTTATTGTACAGTGTTATGGCCTGAGGCAGGAAAGATTTCCTGTAACAGTCGGTATGATAACGAAGCTGTAGGAGTCTGTTTGGAGAAGGAGCTCCACTGTCTGTTCAGTATGTGGTGGAGAGGGTGGTCAGGATTATCCATGATGGATAAGAGTTTGTTAAGAGTCCTCCTCTCCACCACAGCCTCAAAAGTGTCCTGGGTGCATTCAATTACAGATCCAGCTCTCTTAATCAGTTTGTTGAGTCTGTTTTTGTCACCGGCTCTGATGGTGCTGCCCCAACAAATCGCAGCAAAGAACAGAGTACTCGCCACAACATACGATAGTAGATCTCTAACATCTTGTTGCACACGTTGAAGGATCTGAGCTTCCTAAGGAAGTAGTCTGCTCATTCCCTTCTTGTATAGAGCAACCACATTGGATCTCCACTCCAGTATGTTGCTGATGGTGGGTCCCAGGTACCTGTAGTCCTCCACCATCTCCACATCCTCTTCCAGAATGCTCAGTGGTTGTGAAGCCATCCTCTTCCTCCTGAAGTCAATCATCATCTCCCTGTTCTTGTTGACATTCAGCTGCAGGTGATTCTGCCCAGCCCACTCCGCAAAGTTGTCCACCAGTACTCCCCCCAACCCATACATCCAACAACAGCAGTTTTCAGAAAATTTCTGAAGATGGCATGACTCAGAGTTGTACTGGAAGTCAGTGGTGTATAAGATAAAGAGGATAGGAGACAGCACAGTGCCCTGTGGAGCTTCTGTACTACTGACCACCATGTCAGACAGCACTGCCCAGACGGACAAACTCTGGCCTGCTTGTCATCAATAATCCAGGAGACAAAGGACCCATTACCAGCAGCTTCTCCCCCAGTCGCAGTGGCTGAATGGTGTTAAAAGCACTGGAGAAATCACGGAATGCGATTGTCATAGTACTGCCACCACTATCCAGGTGTGAATGAGCTCATTGCAGCAGGTAGATGACAGCATTGTCAACTCCTAAGTGGGGCTGATAGGCAAACTGTAGAGGGTCTAGCAGTGCCTTCACCTGTGGCATTAGATGGGCCATTACTAGTCTCTCCAGCACCTTCATCACGTGAGATGTGAGTACAACTGGTCAATAGTCTTTAAGATCCGATGGGATCGACTTCTCGGGGAAAGGAGCCAAACAGGACATCTTCCAAAGCAGCTATGCAGCTATGTTGAAAGACCATCTTTCCACCTCAGCCAAGCGAGAACATTTTTGCAACATTTCTTGTTTCTTTTTTATGCACTATCATGGTGATTTTTGTTCATACAAAGCGTGGATGGAAATGCAATTGTTGAGGTTAAGGTTTTATTTAAAAGACCTAAATAAAACCTCAAACCTTGAAGAAAATCAGTCTGAGAAGTCATCTAATATAACGACTGCAGAGATGACCAGTGGGTTCAAAATGTTTGTTTTTTCTCTGTTTCTATAGATTGTATTTGAGGCGCAGAAAGGTTTCAGTTCTTCCTGTGACTCAGCTCTGGATAACATTGTCATCACTGAAGGGACATGTCCCTGTGAGTTTATACACACACACACACACACACACACACACACACACACACACAAATATTGTTGTATCATTGACTGAACATTTTGTCCGCAGCTTGTGTTTCTGGCTGTGATTTTGACACCTATGGTGACCTGTGTGGGTGGACGACACAAAATGAGAACCCTAATATACTCGGCTTTGATCAGTGGAATGGACAAACAGAAACTGAAGGCACAGGACCTGATGATGACTTCTCCAAACCTGGTTGTAAGTGGTTCTTGTCATTTCTTTAGGAACTTTTTTTTTTCAACATTTCACCTGACTTTGTTGATAGAAAATACCTATAAAATATCTATAATCTATCATTCATGGATGATTTTCTTCTTTCTTCTTAGACTATAGTCATTCTTTGACTGTTGCATGCTTTTATTTATTTTTTACACACACAATAAAACATAAAATTGTGTAAACTAAGGCACTAAGGCTTATCTCTGGAAGACCAGTAGAATTGGCAAAATTAAGAAAACTTATGACATTTCATGATTAATTTAAGTCTAATTTTCGATCTGACCTGAGTGGCACTTTTTAAATATTTACTATTCAATATGTAGTTGGTTCCTACATGTTGATGGATTCAAATGAAGCAGTCCCTGGAGCGAGTTCTCAGATCAGAAGCCCTCTAATAACTCCCACCTCTGGATGTTTGGAGCTCACCTTCCACTACTACCTTTATGGCACCAGCGCTAGCATGGAACTCAGTGTCCACACAGTCACTACAGGTAAAAGATTATTCATTGCAATGTTCCAGAGACATTGTTTTTATTGGATTTTGTTTTTGTTTTAATTTGTTCATTAATTTATCAGGTGGAAACCCTGGACCAGCTCTTTTCACTCTCAGAGGTAACCAGGGTGAAGGCTGGAAACGTGCAGAGGTCCGCTACCTTGGAACTGCTGCTACACGGGTGAATACTTGAAAATGCATGTGGTGTGTCTCTGTGTGTGTATGTCGTAATATAAGCCTCTTTCGGCTTTCCACTATTTGGGGATTTTTTCGCCGGATGCCCTTCCTGTTGCGACCCTCCCCATTTATTCGGGCTTGGGACTGGCACAAGAATACCACTGGTTTGTTTTGTGGCTGGGGTTAGAGCCTGGGGCCTCTTCATGCAAACCCAGCGCTCTACCACTGAGCTATGTTCCCAGGCTGTAATACTGTATATGTCTACACTAATTTACACAAATCCATTTATATAAATTTCAGTTTGTAATCATGGGTACCTATGGAGAAACTTCTCAGACAGATATTGCTGTTGATGCGGTGTGTATTGTGACGTGCAAAGGTGAGAAATCATTATGATCTACTTATTATCTTCAACCATCACAAACACGTCTTCTGACAATGACATATGTTTCCATTATGTTTTCACTTACAGCTCCACCGACAACTCCTGTACCGCCAGTAACAACTCCTGCACCCACTACACTAAAACCAACAACTCCTGCACCCACTACACTAAAACCAACAACTCCTGGACCAACTACACCAAAACCAACAACTCTTGGACCGACTACACTAAAACCAACAACTCCTGCACCCACTACACTAAAACCAACAACTCCTGGACCAACTACACCAAAACCAACAACTCCTGGACCGACTACACTAAAACCAACAACTCCTGCACCCACTACACTAAAACCAACAACTCCTGGACCAACTACACCAAAACCAACAACTCCTGGACCGACTACACTAAAACCAACAACTCCTGCACCCACTACACTAAAACCAACAACTCCTGCAGCCACTACACTAAAACCAACAACTCCTGCACCCACTACACTAAAACCAACAACTCCTGCAGCCACTACACTAAAACCAACAACTCCTGGACCAACTACACTAAAACCAACAACTCCTGGACCAACTACACCAAAACCAACAACTCCTGCACCCACTACACTAAAACCAACAACTCCAAAACCAATAACTTCTGGACCCACTACACCAACACCAACAACTCCTGGACCCACTACATCAAAACCAACAACCGCTGGACTGACTACCCCAAAACCAACATCTGCTAAACCCACTACACCAAAACCGACAACTCCAAAACCCACTACACTAAAACCGACAACTCCAAAACCAACCACTGCTGGACCAACAACCCCAAAACCAACAACTCCTGGACAAACTACACCAAAACCAACAACTCCTGGACCCACTACACCAAAACCAACAACTGCTGGACTGACTACCCCAAAACCAACAACTCCTGCACCCACTACACTAAAACCAACAACTCCTGGACCAACTACACTAAAACCAACAACTCCTGGACCCACTACACCAAAACCAACATCTCCTGGACAAACTACACCAAAACCAACAACTGCTGGACACACTACACCGAAACCAACTACATCAAAGCCACCAAGTATGACTTGTTCTTACAAAAGGTTTTGAATAACAGTATTCTTTATTTCTTTCTGGATTTCATTTTCCCTCATCTCCCACGCTCACACGCTCCTCTTCCCTATGCTTTACAGAACCATGCCCTCCTGATGCAGAGTATATAAACTGTGGCCCAGCTTGTATCCCCACTTGTATGGAGCCATCCACCAATTGTTCTGGTTCCTGTATCAGTGGCTGCTTCTGCAAACCAGGCTTTGTGTTCAAGGGGCGACGCTGTGTGCCGTTAGAGAGATGTGGCTGTCTGGATGACCAGAATAACTATTATGAGGTCAGATTTCGTAGTTACAGTCACATTGCCATTTGCTGACTGTTAAATTAAAAAATTTTATGGTAAAAGAGTGCATAACAAGAAGGTTGCACATTGTCATCCTGTCAACATAAGGTACACACTTCCTGTATTAAACCTTTTGTTAATTTTTTTTTCAGCCTGGTGAGATTGTTTTTGGAGATGGGTGCTTGAAGCTTTGTCACTGTGCAGGGAACTACACTTTAGAATGTGTTGATAATTCCTGTGACCCCACTGAAGAGTGTCGTGAGGTTAATGGTGTTGCAGGCTGCTATCCTAAAGGTAATTCTACCCTATAACGTGTCCAGTGGTGTAATACAATAATCACAACACCTTTAATTGTTCCTATCCATCTGTGCTGCAGTTGTATTAAATCTGAGGACTTACTATCCTGTAACTATCAATTGAACTTCTGCTCTTCAGCCAAGAGAGCATGTGATGCTTTGAAAAGAAAGCATGAGACTGGAATTTAATTGATTCATTAATTAATCAAACTTTAAATTACTTGTAAAATCAGACCACAATTTATATTGTCACATTTCTCCCTCCTTCAGGTACATCCACATGCATAGCATCAGGTGATCCCCACTACACCACCTTCGACAAACGCCGGTACAACTTCATGGGCAACTGCAGCTATTTGATGTCTAAACCATGCAACGAAACAGCTCTACCGTACTTTGAGGTCCACACTGACAATGAAAATCGCTATAACAATCCCACAATCTCCTATGTGAAAGCTGTACATATATATGTGCACATGTTGAAAATCTCCATTCTCAAAGGTGGAACTGTGCAGGTAAGAAATGAGAGCAGGAACTAACAGTAATACATGTTGGAAGAGACAACAATTAACCTATTTCCATATCGAGAACAACTCAAATCCTGTTGTTGAGAAATCAGTTGGATAATTTTAAAATGCACATTTCAATGCAGTGGAATTAGTAATTGGATTATTTTTATTTATTTTTTTTTTACCATAGATAAATGGAACCAAAGTAAACCTACCAGTGACTCCAGTCCCAAGTGTCTCCGTGTTCAAGTCAGGGAAACACTACACTGTCTCCATGAACTTTGGTGTGACAGTTCGCTATGATGGAAACCATTTTATGGATATCAAAGTGATCAAGGAGTAAGTGAACAAATACTGTTACTGGGGACTGTATTGTACATACATTTTCTCAAACATAAATAGAAAATAATTTTCATGTGAGATTCTGGAACAATGCTGAAAATAAATTGATCAGTGAAATGCTAATGTTTGGTGTAGTGAGTCACAAACTCTTGGATATTGTGAAACAGTGGGTAGGTAGCAGTAGTGTGTCTCTGACTGAATAGATGCTGTCACTTCAAAAAATAACTAGCATGCTGATGTTATTGTATTGCGCAGCTATCAAAAGAAACTGTGTGGACTGTGTGGAGATTATGATGGAGATGCCAAAGATGACTTCCGTACACCAGATGGATTATTGACCAACGATGTCAATGACTTCGGACACAGCTGGAACACTAATCCAGAGTAAATTTTGCACAATTACAATCATGCATTGATATTTCAGATAGTGTTAATTTAGTTTGATTATTTTAGAGTTGGTCTTGTCCTCAAAGTTTCACTAATATTTAGTAAATGTCACTTTTTATTTCAGTGTACTGTCTTAGCCATTCATTGATTCATTCATCTTCTACTGCTTATTCATTTCTGGGTCAAGCACAGGGAGAACTCTCCACACAGAGAGGCCCCAGGCCAGGAATTGAACCCACGACCTTCTTGCTGTGAGGCAACAGCGCTAACCACTGTGCCTCTGCCTCTGTCTTAGCCAACAAATTGAATTTAAATGAAAATAAACCACAAAATGCTAATGTTAATGCATCTTAAAAAAACAAAAAACTGAAAGCAATGCAAATGCATTCAGAAATGGAAGAGGATATGAAAATCTGCTTTCGAGAGATGCAACAACATAAGCAAATCAGATGCATAGCAAACAAAGAGGCAACCAAATTCCAGCCACCATCATAGTGGCCTCTGTTATCACAGAAGGTTTTTGTTAAACTGCACATCAATAGGGTTGTGCTCATTGGGGATAGAAGGCCAAGGATTCAGTGACTGCTCTGACCTTACCTTACTGTTTGATAAAATGAATGCTGGTGTTAACATTTCTCTATTAATGAAAGCTGTATCCACAGTACAATCACATGCAGCAAAGTTCAACCAGTTTATCACAACCACAAGTAGAAAATGAGTGGGAGCGAATTATGGTGAAAGTGCAGGTTGCACCAAGGAATCCAGGAATCTGTGGGTTTGAGTTTCTAACAGCAGGTTATCCAGAATATAGAAAATTCTAAAAGATAAAAAAGCCAAAGACAAATATGCTGCTTGTTCTGTAATTCTGTAAGCATTAGTGGCAGCCAGGAAGACTTTATATTGTAGATTACATTTGTAAAGAAAATATTCTGAACCTCTTCATATAACCTTTACGCCTTTATTCAGACACTTTGATTGTAATAATGACCATAATTTGTTGTGTGGCTGACATGTTGCTGTGATAGATTCGATCCAAACTTGGGGTGAATTAGATAAAGTCTGTGGTGACGTTACCAGACTACTACATGTAGGCCTAATGCCATAACTGTACCCTTTTGTTAGGATTCCTCCAGTGTAACCTCTCACTGACTGTCTATATGAACAGGTGCAATAGGAAGCCCAACACCACCATCCCTGGCTGTAATGAAGAAGAGCAGGAACAGTATGAAAGCTCTGGATATTGTGGTATCCTGTTAGACAAAAAGGGTCCTTTTGCTGTGTGCCACCCCAGAATAAACCCCAATGTAACTACACACAGACACACACACACACTATTCAATGCTCCAAATATGAAGCAATTCCCTCATTTAATTATATATTTGTTTCACTTAATTATAAATTAATTTAATATAGTAAGAATTTTAGTGTACACATCCAATAATATGAGATAAAACAAGATAAGATAAACCTGTATTTGTCCCTCTGTTGGGAAATTTGTCGTAAAAACAAGAGTAGGAAAATCTCATTAAATTAACTATGCATTGTAAGGATGAGATTGGGTTCACCTGTGAAGTATCTGTGTTTGTCCTTAGAATTACTTCAGAGACTGTGTCTTTGACATGTGTGAGCTTAATGGAGCCAAACCCATTCTATGTGAAGCCATTGAAGCCTACGTCAATGAATGCCAGGACCGTGGGGTCAACATCGGACCTTGGAGGAATGAAACCTTTTGCCGTAAGTGTTGGATAGATGTAGAACTGACAGGCACTTTAGTGTCAGACAGCCAAAAATCAGTGCTTACCCTTAATGATATACAGGGAGGCTATACATTTAAGGGATGTTTTCACGGTTCACAAGACCAACAAAGAACAGCCTTTCAGCCAGTTCTTCCAAAAGCCAGTCTGAGTATGACAGATGAGTCAGTCAATTTATGTGTGTGTGGGAGAGAGAGAGAGAGATCACAGAAGACATAATTCTGCAATGAATGAATGAATGAATGAATTCATTCATTCATCCATCCATTCACCTTCTAATTTTTTTTTTGTCAGTTGAGAAATAGTCAGTCATATCATTCATGGAAAATGACTTAATCTGTAAAAACCCCTCCCTTCCTCAGTTTAGCAGTTCTTTAGTAAGACTTTCACTGTCCTCCCTTTAGCCCTGAGCTGCCCCCCAAACAGCCACTACAAGCCCTGTGCAGACCCCTGTCAGGAGACATGCTCTGGAAAACCTTCCCATTGTGGTGGCCCCTGCTCTGAAGCCTGTGTGTGTAATCCTGGGTACATCCTTAGCTCCGGCAAGTGTGTCAAGACGAGTTCATGTGGCTGCAAACACATCAATGGCCAGTATTATGAGGTACACAGACAGACGTGTGTGTGTGTGTGTGTGTGTGTGAGTGAGTGAGTGAGTGTCTGTGAGCAGCTGTGGTGACCTACTCTTTTGAATTGATGGTTGTGTTGAACCCAGATTTTTTTCATTAACTTTACTTTTCCATTAATTTCACATCTATTATTCCAGAAAACCTTTGATTGACGCTTCTCCCTGCTAACACAGTTGACATGTTTGTATTTCTCAGCCTGGAGAGGAGTTTTATGTGGAGGACTGTAAACTGAAGTGTAGGTGTGATACTCCATTCATTACATGTGTAGCCTCTGAGTGCCCCCCAATGCATGAGTGTAAACACCAGAATGGAGAGTTGGGCTGCTATCCCACCAGTAAGTTCTGTGAAGTAATAAACTGAATCATGAACTAAAAGTTGAATTTGTTCACTCAGCTGTGTTGCTATCTCTCTCAGGTTCTCAGGACTGTGTGGTCTCTGGAGATCCACATTACAGCACATTTGACAAGAAGTTCTACAGTTTCATGGGAACATGTACTTACACTTTGGCCAGGTCCTGCAAGAACAAAACAGGTAGAAGCAGGTTTAGATTTTTATGGATATTAAGTATAAATTTTGTGAGAAACATGGTTATCTGATGTTTGTTCTTGCAACATTCGATGCATAGGCATATGTGGGTTTTTCAAATTTGACATTGTACAGCTGATAAAATTCCATATGCTTTTGATTTGATTTCATTTTTAACTAACGCTGCGAAAAGCAGAAACTGAACTGAGAATATAAATGGAGAGAAATCATAATTAATTAATTAGACCGTTCTGCATTAGAATTGTTGGGCATGTGGTTTAGTCCACACAACAGAACATGAATTTACTTTAAATTAATTGTTACTACAAAAATGTTTGTCATTGTGCGAAATGTGCAGGTCCTTGGTTTTCAGTGGAGGGGAAGAATGAGGAGAGAGGAGTGCCAGGTGTGTCCTACTTAAGGAAACTCTATGTCACTGTGAATGGAATCACTGTGACCCTGATGAAGGCCCGTAGGACGCTGGTCAGTATGGATACATTTACACCACCACACAATACACAACTCAACACACATGCCAGCTGTCTGTCAAATTCTAATCCTCTCGTTGGGTGAAATTACAGTTTAGGGACTGCCCTTATGTCTTATCATGTTTTATTTGATCTCATCCTCATTCTTTGCCTTGGATCTCTTTATTTCTTTACAATCCCAGAAATCTGCTTCTATTCTTTCTTCCTATCCTCATTTGTTTGATCTAACAGCTCAAAAAGCTTTTTTCAGTCTCAATGCAGCGTCTAAGTCCGGTCGTTTTTCATCCCTGTGGCTCATTACTTCAAAAATTGAAAGGAAACTGTATTTGTATTTTAATCACCTTCATGTCATCCTTCTGTCATCCTTCCTGAAGGTGAATGGAGTGCGGGTGGCCCTCCCTTACTCCCCCTCTCCTCTCATGACTCTCAGTCTTGCTGGTCAGTACATCATACTGCAGACAAACTTTGGCCTCGAGGTGCGTTGGGATGGAAACCATCATGCAAAGATCTCAGTTCCCAGGTTGGCTTAAAGGATATTATTTTTCATTGGCATAATTAAGTGGTCACACTATGTCAGAGGTTGACCTTCCCCTTGATGATTTTTAAATATGACTGTTCTCAGCATAACATCAACAGGTTAGGTCTGGCCCTCTAGTTGAAATAAATCCAATAAACAAATATAAATCAGAACCAATAGAATTGAGAGGACTTTGTGAAAGGTCGTAAAAGTAGGACCGAAAGAAGCAAGTATATAACTCATGTCATTTACCGAATCTATCCAACATGGAGTCAACTTTTTCCCAGAAAATTTCACAGTTTGAGGAAAGTTTTTAAACAACATCACACAGCAAAAACACAATCTATGGAAACACATGGAAGCTTCTGTCCATGTGATGAGATATGATCTTGGTTGTTCACTGCAGGATTTCATGATATGATTTAAACATGAAGCTGATCTGACCTTGTTTCCTTGAATTTGACCATCGTGCTTTAGCCTATGTGTCTCATTCTGAAGCTTTCAGAACATGGTTCACCTCTAATGGACCTTAAAATCTGGATCTGATTTGAAGTGATCAGCATCATGGTTTAATCTCAGTTTAGGTTGAGAGGTATATTTCAGCAACATATAAATCAGATTGGAATCTGTGCATTATGCGGTTTAAAGGTCATACACATGTGAATGAATCCTCCCTGGAACTTTGCCAATAGGCTCTTTCTTCTATTGTGATGCTCTGAATAATTGCGTCAGGTTGAAGAGATTTCATCCTCTTGTTGCTTTGTGTCTAGATTTCTATTGAAGGGTTTCTATGGTTTTTATTTAAATCTTCTTAAAATATCCCTCTTCATCTCTTAATCCCTAATTCTCTGTGTCTTCATCCATTCAGCTCCTACTTTGACCAGATGTGTGGTCTCTGTGGTGATTATGATGGCAACCCAAACAATGACTACACCAAACCAGATGGCACACTTGTAGCTAATGTTAATGACTTTGCTAACAGCTGGCAAACAGAGGAAGATGAGGATGATAGGCAAGTTGACGCACAATCATTGTTATTTGAGTTCCTTTGAACCTTCTTTTGATATTCAGACACGTGACTGAGCTACACATGATTAGGCTGATAAACTGACTGCACATGTATTCAGTCACTGTTGACAATGATCACATGGATGAAAAATTAAATGTGCTACAATTATCAACTCACTAACTTCTCCAATGGAACATTACCCTGGTGTGTCTCTATGGATCAGGTGTACGCCAGGCACCAAGCCTGACCCTGAGTGTGACCCCAAACTTCAGGCTGAAGTGGTGAAACCAGACAAATGTGGGAAAATAAAAGACCCCACTGGACCCTTTAGGTAAGTAATTACTGACAGGTTGTAAATCTATCTTTATTTTTATCCTTCGGTATCTGTTCTTAAGTTCAGGGACTTTTGGTCCCCAAAACTCTCCAGGCCAAACCCTCAGTGATATCACTGTGACATTAGTGTGTGCCTCAGTCAAGCGACCAAATAAATGCTTTCAAAAACAGACAGTTTAACTAAAACAGTGAATCAAAGAAGTTTTAGGGGCCTTTAAGTATGGATGTGTTTTTTCATAGAAGTGAGGAAGTGAGGAAGTGAAATCATAGTAAAATTATAGATTTAAACATGCATATAAATGTAAACATAGATACAAACGTATGTAGGAAGATAACATATTCTATAAAGATAAAAAATATTGATACAGACATAATAGTCTTTGACAAACATAGTGCATGTCGTGAACTATCAGTAGCAGAGTGATCCATGAATGTGTTTTATTCTCTTCATGGTCTCATCTCTAAATGTAAATGTAAAACTGAAAATCTGACTTCAGGCTCTTTTGTCACTTGTATTTTTCAGTTTTTACATTTTAAATTTGACAACTTTTTTTTTTAACTTGAGTTTTAGGGGTGAGATTTCATGTTTTTATATATATATATATAAATGTAGGGTAACTTTATGAGATAGAATTGGGGACATGGCAAACATTGGAATTCATCAGCAGCTCAATTTCCTGCCCATTTCTAAGTGTTCTCCATTTTTTCTGTTCCAGGGAATGTATCCGTGTAGTGGATCCCACTCCGTTTTTTAAGAGCTGTGTGTATGACATGTGTCAGTTCAATGGCCAGCAAAAAGTCCTTTGTGACCAGCTCCAGGCGTACACTGACACCTGCCTGAGCAATGGAGCCAAAGTTGACCAGTGGAGGACTCCATACTTCTGCCGTAAGATTGCAGCAACTCAACAACAGCCTTTTTTTGCCAGGCACAGGACAAGTGAAGACAACCACAGAAACCCCCATAAATCCGATAGATCTGCCCCAAACCTTTTCACGTTATTCTCTTTAAGAATGGACCTATTCTATAAGAAATATTCTGATAAAATGCTTAAAGAAGAGTTCTTATATTTCATTTTACTTTTTGGTCTGGCTGGAGGGATGTCAGTGGTCAGCTGCTCAGGAACTTATTCCAGATCAGGGTAGTTGCATGCAGGGCAAGTGATTTGCTAAAGCATGTGTGAACATAGATCAACATCAACTGCTGGTGTGGTTAACCAACAACCTACAGTAAACACATACAAGAAAGCGTAACAGAGGGAGTAACCAAATATAAATTTGCTTGTACAAAGGTCAATAGTAATGTTCTTAACTGTACTTGTTTTATACCAGGTTGGCCCAGCAAACATTACTCAGTTCTTGCACAAGCAGCTGTTCTTCCTTATGCTTTGTCCAAGTCCAGTGTGCAGTGTCCACAGCTGCAGGTCTGAGTGGTCAAATTCCTCCTTAGTAACTTGAGTTGGTTGCGTTACTAGTGTTGCAGTTAATTTAGTAGTTGATGCTAGCTTGAGGCTCATTTCTTGCAGGGAACTGCAGGGAGGCGCTCGGCTTGTCTACTCGTAGACATCTTAGGTATTGCCTTGAGTTGCTACCATGGTAAGAGACAAGAGTTGCAAAGCAAGTCAGGGCCAACCTCCGCGCCAGGAAAGTGAATCCAAGAGATACCTCAGACAATCCAAGCCAAGAAAGGAGCCAGGAACAAGAGAGAGGAGCCCAAGAAGGTGCAAGGGAAATGAGACAAAGCAATAGAGAAAAAAAAGAGCTAGAGGAGGAACAAACAAAGGTTTTTGGAGACCTGGGTCACATGTCATACATCGACCAATAGAACCTGGACTTCCACTTTGTGGCTGTCTCCTCACAAAGGTGGGAAAAGATGAGCATTGTGGGGGGCCGAGTTCAAAGGACCCTCTTTTGTCTGTGGAACAAAGAAGCATTTTGTCTTATCCCTTTCTTGAATGGGCTGTGGCCCAGTAATATCATAACTTTTCCTGTCAATTTAGAATCACATGGTGAGGTGAAAAACAATATTTTATTTTTAGTGTCAGCATGTTACTGTGTTTAGTACTATGACTGCCAAGCATCAAACCAACACCCCTTTTCAAACAGAATAAAAACCTACATTGTCCGGTTTTTGTTGATTGTTTGTTGATCCCTGTCTCTGTCTTTACCCCTCTCTCTGTCATTGTTGTCCATGCAGCCCTGGCCTGTCCTCCTAACAGCTCCTACTCTTTGTGTATGAGTTCATGTCCGGAGACATGTCTGGGTGTGGTTGGGCCCCCTGGATGTGAGGATGTGTGTGTGGAGGGTTGTGAGTGTAATCCTGGCTTCATCCTCAGCAGTGACAGATGTGTGGCCCTGAAAGACTGCGGCTGTGTGGACACCAGCGGGAGTTATCACCCTGTAAGTCACTCCAAACAGACTTCATGCTCCTATTATTAATTTCTAGAGGTGATTACATAATATGAATAATAATGGTCCAGTATGTTCAGTAAAATTCAGTTAATCGATTCTGAAATATATTATGTTTAGCTGATTTTACACCCACTTCAAGAACTAATCAGGCCAGTTGGCTGCGACTGAGTCTAACACGTGATGCTGATAGTGTTTTAGTTGGAGGACTATAAGTGGCACCTATTTTGTCTGACAGGTGGGTGATGACTGGTACCTTGAGCGCTGCGAGGAAGAGTGTGTATGTCACAGTGGAGGTTTCATCCAGTGTCACAACAGCAGCTGTAAACCAACCACTGAGAGCTGCCAGCTGCATGATGGAGAATACAAATGCCAACCACTAGGTATGTAGACCCACAAACACACACTCACACACTCACACACTATCACACACACACACAAACACACATACACACATACTGAAGGAGTTTTATGTGTGTTTATTAAAAATCGGTCTACTTCACCATATCAGCCAGATATTTCCCATTAGAACTCCAGGCTTAATCTCAGCCATATACCTTATCCTTGTCCCTACAAGGATCACAGTTGACGCTAGATCACCAGGATCCATTCTGAGAGGTCTCTAAGAAACAAAGTGACATTATTTGAATATGAAATGAAATGAAATGAAACATTGCTATTTCAGTCCCTTTCGACTCACTTTTGTGCTTGCTTCATCAGGAAGTGGAATTTGCTCAGTATCCGGTGATCCTCACTACACCACTTTTGACAAGCACACCCACCATTACATGGGAGCCTGCTCATACACTATGACCAAACCCTGCAACATCTCCTCCGACTTGCCGTACTTCACTGTAGACACACAGAATGAACACAGAGGAAGTAACAAGAAGGTTTCCTACGTCAGAGCTGTGGTGATCAATGTGAATGGAGTGACTGTGATCCTTGGCAAGGGCCGGAAAGTCCAGGTAGGCCACCTGACTGGTTGGGAAACCTGTTTCCTACGTAAGGCTAATAATAGTTTTTGCTCAAAAGACTGTCAATAAATCAATGTGAAATATACTGTAGTAGCTGTTGGGGACATTAAAGACATTTCTCCCAGCAGTCCATTTTTAATTGTCAAAATCTGTTGTAACTAATAACATTATTAATATCTGCTTTACATGCATTGTTTTTTTTGGTTTCCTGCTGTGGCAAAATACCTGTTGTGTAAAATTTTACTCATTTGGTTGAAATAAAAACACTGTCCATCCTCTCCGCTGTGTTTGCTAACCCAAGTAAAGTAAATATTTTTCTGCGGTTTAGATCAATGGGACAGTGGTTGTCCCACCTGTCATCTCCATCAGTGGAGTAATGATCTACCTGAGTGGAAAGTTTGTTGTCCTGGAGACCTCCTTTGGCCTGAGAGTGCGTTTTGATGGTAACCACCATGCTGATGTCACTCTACCCACTTCCTACAATGGCCTGCTTTGTGGCCTGTGTGGTAAGAAGCAGTTTAAGTTTTTAGTAAATTTCCATGTGTTTCTGACAGCCACATTCACTTGATTTTCCTCACTGAAGTTCTTCAGCCTGGAACTTCAGCACTACCATGCAGCCATGTTGCCTGGTAAGTCTGTAGTGAGCTACTATATCTGTTGCCCTGGCAGGAAATTTCAACGGAAACCCAAAAGATGACAACCTAAAGCCAGGCAATCAACCAGCAGCCAACACAAATGAGTTTGGAGACAGCTGGCAGGTTCCTGACCCCCGGCCTGAGTAAGTGATGACTGACTACTATCCAAAATCAAACACAGAGAACTTCCTCACCTTTTACAGGCTTAAATAAGACACAAATGCATTCATTAATTTAGGTTAATTAACTTTTGTAAAGCACTAATTTCATCCATATAATTGAAGTCATATCATACACACCACTCAATAAAACTTCTTATACAGTACCAGACAAAAGTTTGGATACCTTAGTGTGTCTGAACTTTTGACTGGTTCTTTATATGTTATTGGCGAGAAAGTGATCAAACAAATGAAAAAGTTAAAACCAATGAATAAGAACCTTTGGTCATTGAAAACTGTATTTCTATGCTCACTCACTCATGCACTCATCTTCTACCGCTTATCCGTTTCCGGGTCGCGGGGGTGCTGGAGCCAATCCCATCTCACATTGGGCGAGTGCAGGGTACACCATGGACAGGTCGCCAGTCCATCACAGGGCCAACTTAGAGAGACAGACAGAGATGAACAACCACTCACACTCAAACTCGGACCTACGGGCAATTTAGAGTCACCAATTAACCTAAACATGCATGTCTTTGGATGGTGGGAGGAAACTGTAGTACCTGGAGGAAACCCACACAAGCACAGAGAGAACACACAAACTCCACACAGAAAGGCCCCAGGCTCGGGAACCAAACCCGTGACCTTATCATTGTGGGGCACCAGTGCTAACCACTATACTGCTGTGCTGCAGTTTTTTCTGTGCTATGTTGGTTAAAATGCATGTATGTTAAATTTATAATGTGAGTCATTATATAACGTTATGAAGAAACCCTAACCCTAAAGAACAATAAGAACAGTTAAAACACAATAGTTCAATATCAAAGGTCATTACGCATTCAAGGATCATCGACCACAATCACTTTATTCTGTTGTAATGCATATTCAATCTTCTCAAGCTGCACCAACGGAGGAGAACACGAAGACTGTGATGATGAAGTGGAGGAGGAGGCCAAGAAGCCCACCAGCTGTGGCATGATCACTGACCCCAAAGGTATCATACACACAGACACACACTGCTTTGCCTACATATCATTTACGTTTCAGAGTATGAGCGAGAAAGAGAGCAGGGGGTTAAGTTAGTAGTCTGAATACCAGAGTAGGTGTGGTCCTGCTCCAGAAACTTCACTATAAGCTTGAGTTATGGGAACTCGGAGCAGACAGTGGACTCTCTGCAAAGAGATCATAGAACTAAGAGAGTAGAACATGATAACTGGGTAAAATGAGTTTAATATGATTTTAATCTCACTCACAGGGATCTTTAAACCCTGCCACTCTGTTGTGCCCCCTGAGCCATACTTCGGAAACTGTGTGTATGACATGTGTGCCACTGGAGGTCAGACCGTTGCTCTGTGCCAGGCCATAGAGAGCTATGCTGACATGTGTGCTGCTGCAGGAGTCCCCATCGCATGGAGGAACAACACTTTCTGTCGTGAGTGCATCAAAAATTTTTTAGCCATGTCTCGTGATCAGGTTTATTACTACAGTTTTCTCTGTAGCTCTGATGAAGTCACTCATCAGAAAGCTTTATCTCACTGCTTAAGATGCAAGTCTTACTACACTTCATGCATTTTTCACAACAAAACATCCCATTAAAACTATTAAAACCATCAAAAGTTTTAGCAGATGTGTAAAAGCAGTAATAAAAAACAGTATTGGTAAATTCACATGATATAACAGACCCGAAGACAGAGAAATGAAAATGGAACTAACCATGCTTTGAAATGATTCTGTTTTAACGGACCTTTAATGGAAAGCAGTCAGACCCAGCCCTGTTCAGGCTGGGTCCGGTCATCATTGCGTGTCCATTTTGCCCCAGAAATGTCTATCTCCCATGGTCATATAGGTGAAATCCCAGAATATCATTATCAGTCACTATTGGGACAAACTGTAACAGGTTTTATCCTTAAAAACGTTCCTTTTTTTCAAACATCCCTTTTCCAAATGTATCCCTCCAGCTCTGAAGTGCCCCCCAGGCAGTGAATACACCCCCTGTGGCCCTGCCTGTCCCCAGCCCAGCTGTCAGGATCCTGCTGGCCCCGGTGGCTCATGCAACCAACCATGTGTGGACGGATGCTTCTGTAATCCTGGTCTTGTCCTTAGTGGAGACAAATGTGTCCCACTTAGTGAGTGTGGATGTACTGATGAAGATGGAAAGTACCGGCCGGTATGTGTGACTTGGTGACTGCTCATAAGGAACCATTTTTGTTTTGTTGTATGAACTTGTGTTGGAGATATCTCTGTGTATTGCTGCTGTAGTTAGGAGACACCTGGTTCACTGAGACAGACTGCTCAGAGCGCTGCAAGTGTAATGGCAACCACAACATCACCTGTGAGCCCTGGCAGTGCAGCCCTGCACAGGAGTGTAAAGTGGTGGAAGGAGTCCTGGACTGCCACTCCACAGGTAGACTACCAAAGACTGACCACATCTGAAGCTAAATCTGGATTAAAAAACAATCACTGAGTAATTTGTTCCTCAGGTAAAGGAGTGTGTCACGTGGCTGGAGATCCTCACTACTACACTTTTGATGGTGTGATGCACACATTCATGGGCACCTGCACTTACACGCTGGCTGAGGTACAGGATCAAAATGCCCTATGCTTGTGTAGCATGTCTGTAATCTATAAAACAAATTAAAATAATATTTCAGTTTCAAAACCTTTTCAATATTTCAGGTGTGTAACACCACAAAGGTAACCCCCTTTAAGATAGTGGCTAAAAATGAGGAGCGGGGGCAGCCAGAGGCCTCCTATGTTCGCTCTGTTAAAATCTACCTTCCTGCTGATACCGTGGTTGAGCTGCAGAAGAGCCGTAGAGTTCTGGTATTTATATATTACTTAAAGTTGTTCTGGATATTGACTCATAACTTCATAAAACAGTTTGAGGGATGCAGTGGAAATGATCTACGCTCTCCCTGTCTTACTTCAGTTAAATGGACGACGAGTGCGAACCCCAGTTTCCATTGCCTTGGCTGGAGCAAAAGTGATAACCAGTGGATCCTACAGTCTGCTGGACACAAACTTTGGTCTGCAGGTGAAGTTTGATGGAGTCCACCACTTGGAGATAACTGTTCCTGGAGAATACTTCAACAAGGTATGAAGCCTTACTGTCTTGTGGTCTCTCCACCACTAGTGAAATAGATTGTTGATCATAGAGGATGCAAGCTTGTTGACTCCCTCCTCTCCAGCTTTGTGGCATGTGTGGGAACTACAACCATAACTCCTCTGATGACAACCTGATGCCCAACAAGAAACCAGCCAAAGATGTGATTGAACTGGGTAACAGCTGGAAATCAGAGGGAGACAGTAATCCTGGGTCAGTGGATTACAACCATTGTTTTTGATTATCTTATCACTGTTTAGTTCTTTATATAGTTAAGATTGATAGGAATATTTAATAACCAATATACATTGCTGAGCCATAACATTACGACCACTGACAGGTGAATTGAATAACACTCGTTACCTCTTTACCACCACCACCTGCCAGTGGATGGGGTTTATTAAGTTCACATGTTGAAGCAAACAAAAAAAAAAGCGAGGCTGTAAAAGACTTTGACAAGGAAAGAACTGTGGGGTCTAAAGAAGTTATCCATCACTTTTTAAGCCATCAGTGAGCTCTCTGATCTTTTTGTATGTGATTGCTTGCAGATTGGGTTAAATAGAGTGGTTTGAGTTCATGAGCCAAGCCAAGTCCCTGCGAGACATCACTGTGGCATTCCAGAGTCTGATTGACTTATCTTTTTCTTCCTCTTTAGCTGTCAGCCAGACACTCGTCCAGACATACACCCCAACTGCACAGCACAAGAAGAGAAGCAATTTGAAATTCAATGTGCTGAGGTCATTCTCTCTGACACTTTCAAACCTTGCCATGCTCTGGTTCCCCCTGATGCTTTTCTGGGTAACTGCGTGTACGACATGTGCGAGTATGACGGCATGGCAGCGACACTCTGTGACAATGTGGAGGGATATGCTCAGGCTTGTCAGAGTGCCGGAGTCACCATCAGCTGGAGGAACAATTCCTTCTGTCGTAGGTCACAATAATCACAGTTCAAGTACAAGATTGTTGTTTATTTTTTTAAGTAATTTAAGATTTTAAATTCTCTGCCCCCTGCAGCTCTGCCCTGCTCTCCTAACAGCCACTTCTCAGACTGCACAGCACCCTGCCCTCCAACCTGCTCTGATCTTTTCCCTATCATCTGCCACCTCCCGCCAACCACATGTGTGGAGGGTTGCGAGTGTGATGCAGGTTTTGTGCTGAGCGACAATAAATGTGTACCACTGGACAAATGTGGCTGTCTGGACTCAGATGGAAAGTACCATGATGTGAGTGAAGCTGTCCACACTGCTGAAGAACAGGAATATCTTAATAGAGCAGATCTAGACCAAACTCTTTATAGACTTATATAAAGAGATCTGACAAATCTGCATCAAACCTGTGTAAACAGATATTACATATAGTATAAACCAATCATCCATAACTTCATCACCCCTGTCAGGTGAAGTGAATAATAGTGATTATCTTGTTATGTATATTCAGTGTCATCTGGATCCTTCAGGTTTTCTTTTATCATGTATCATATCATGCACCTAGCATTTTTCAGACCAAGTCTTCTCCATCATGGAAACAGCATTCCCAGATGGTAGGCTCCTCTTTTAGCAAGATAATGCTCCCTGCCTCTCTGTAACAATAGCTCAGGAATGGTTGTAGATACATCAACCAGTCAAATTGAATATTAATGTCATACAGTTACAAAATTCCCCTCCCAGTGTTGTTTTCTATTACCACTCATGATTGGGTGTCAGATAGTGTCTACAGGGATGAATGGAAAAAACAGCACTTGGCTTAAATGTTTTGTGCTGTGTGTGTAGGTTGGAGACTTGTGGCTGACGGATAAATGTTCTGACTCCTGTGTGTGTAACCGTGGTGGTAAAATCACCTGTACGGACCACAAATGTAACTCAAACTCTGTGTGTGCTCTGGACAAAGATGGAGACCTCTACTGCAAACCCACCAGTGAGTAATGTTACAGCATGTTGGAGCTACTGTGTACAGTTTCAAAACTATCTCCAGAACCCTGTGTCGATATCTTGCAGCACTACACTTTTTTTTTTTTTTATATATATAATTTGAATCTACGCCATTTTAATTATACCAATGACCCTCTCTTCTGCAGAGTTTGACAGGTGCACCATTTCTGGGGATCCTCATTACCGGACATTCGATGGTTTCACCCATCACTTCCAGGGCCCCTACACCTACGTCCTGACTCAGAGCCACAATCTGCAGAGCTCCCTGCCATCCCTGGTAGTGAGGGGAAAGAACATCAGACGTGGGGGAAATAGGAGGGTGTCATTCCTGGATCAGATGTGCATTGATGTTTATGGAATAAACATTTGCTTCCTGCAGAAGAAGACTGTCCTGGTCAGTACCTCATCTGATGGAGTGTTTATCATATAAAAATCACACATGCAATAACCACATTTTACCTCTTCTAGGTGAATGGGGAGCGTGTTGCACCTCCTCTCAGTCCAAATGATGGTTTGTCCATCACAATGAGTTCCCAGCAGGTCCAGCTTATCACTGACTTTGGACTCACTGTTCGTTTTGATGGCAAAAGTCGGGGAGGTAAAAGAAAAAGAATCTCTGTTTTCAATAGCCCTGTTTGGTTTGTTTGTGAACCCTTCTTCTGTGTCTTTTTCGTGCATCAGAGATCATACTACCTAGCACATACAGGAACTCTGTGAGAGGTTTATGTGGAAATTACGATGGCATCTCCAGAAATGAGTACATGAAGCCAGATGGGACGGTGGTCAGGGATCTGAACACTTTTGGCGAAAGCTGGAGGGTCAGTGATCGCCAGGCTGATGGACTGAGGAGCTACAACCTTCATCACACAGTCCATCGGTACCTCCCCTAACTACTAAATCACAAACTCTGTACAGTATGATATTGGTTCAAAGTGCTGTTTGATAAGAAATATTAATGAGCTCCACTAATTCTTGACTTTATAAACACAATATTACAAATTTAATATTACATTATTCATTATTGTGATAATTAATTATCACATGATAATAAGTGGTCATTAATCTCCATCAGACTTTTACCTTTTATGCATAATGCATTATGATGTCACATCAACAAGTTAATTCCGTGAAGTCTCTGATCTTCTTCATATCCTACATGGCCATCATGCAGTGTGTGTGGCCATCATACAAACACAGCGAAGCAAAGAGCAGGTACAGATAGTGTAAAGAGGGTTATAGGTTCTTGCTACTTTTCTCACCTTTTTGTGAAACTCTAGACAAACACCATGAGTTGTAAGCAGCATGTCTTAAAAGAATAAACATCTTCATGTTTTCAGGCGAGAGATAGAGGCTGATCTAGATTCCGGATTTGAGACCTCAGATTGTTCTCAGTCTCAACTCAATGATTACAACAGCATGGCCCAGTGTGGAGCGTTGTCTGATTCCAAGGGACCATTTGCTACCTGCCATACCACCCTGGCTCCCAAACCTTACCAGGAGTGAGTAGTCTGCGTTGAAACGTATAGAACTGAGAGAGTTATACAGCTGTTTTCATTGGATTTTACAATATGATGCACTTGACATCCATCCTCTGGAGTTATCCCTATATTTATTGTGTGTTTGTGTCTGTGATTTCCTTAGTGACTGTGTGTTTGACCTGTGTGCTGAGGGTGGAAATGCAGCACTTCGTTGTGCCAGTTATGAAGCGTATGCTGCAGCCTGTCAAGAAGTTGGAATCAGACTGGGATCCTGGAGGCAGCAGCTGGACTGTGGTGGGTCCAACAAACACGTCACACTACACTGCACTAGGTGCAGTCTAAATAAATAAAATAAGTTAAAATAAGAGTAAGATAAAATAAATAAGAGAGCAAAGTTTTGTACTCACCTTCATCACTCCAGTTCTTTCTGTTGCATTGAAAACTACAAATATATAATTCTAAAATAACAGCCAGCCATTATCCATATCTGACAGTGTGTCTCTCTTCCAGTCCTGTCCTGTGATGCCAACAGCACCTACTCTCCCTGTATGTCGCCTTGCCCAGCCTCTTGCGCCAACTTGGCAGCTCCCTCTGAGTGTGACACCACTTCCTGTGTGGAGGGGTGCCAGTGTGCTGCGGGCTTTGTCATGAGTGAGGGAAACTGTGTGCCATACTCACAATGCGGCTGCACCTTCCTCAACAGATATTACCCTGTAAGAAGCCTCATCAAACAGTTACAGCAGTGGCTGCATGTGATGATGATATCTCATTTCACCCTTCCTCTCTCTCCTTCCATCCTCCATCCTGCAGCTGAAGGAGACATTTGTGACGGAGGACTGTTCTCAGACCTGTGAATGCACTAGCATTGGTGCTGTGTGCCGTCCCAAAATCTGCCCAAATGGTTACATCTGCACCATCTTTGACTTAAAACGTGATTGTTTCAAAGGTGTGTTTTTGTTTGTGTGGGACAAGTGTATCAAAATGAAAATTCCTTCAGCATCTCCTCAATTACTTTAAAATACCTCAATATGCAGTTTGTGGGAGAAATATACCGAGTACATATAAAATTATAATACTTGATAATCTAATTCGCAGTACATGATATGGTCTTCACTGATCAGTCATTACATAATACACAAATGTAAAGTGAGTTCAACACTAGGGAAAACATATTGAAGTTTTGTAATCCCCACAGTATGTTTCCTGAGTGTAATTTGTGTCGTAGTGATAAAAACATAATTGTAAGAGAAGATAATTGTCAAAGAAACTGGATTTTGTTTTGTGTTGCAGCAAGTCCCTGCCTCAGTTACCCCTGTCAAAACGGAGGAACATGTAATGAAGAAAGCAACAGCACGTACACCTGTCAGTGTGCAGAGGGCTTCAAGGGCACAAACTGTGAGGAGCTGATGACACCAGATGGAGGACTGGGTATGTCCTGCTTAAACATCTGTTCACTCCCCAATTCCAAAAGCTTCTAGAGACTTGCTAAGACAAATGACTGAGTCAGACTGCGGTGTTCACCTGGCAGATGAGCATTAGGGAAAATTAACCACTCAATATCTCTAAATCTACAAAATTTCTTGGAGCATTTTCTTTTTGCATTCATTCATCTTCAAACGCTTATCCGTTTCTGAGGGCGGACAGATCACCAGTCCATCGCAGGGCCAACACACAGAGACAGACAGAGACAAACAACCACTCACAATCACACCTACGGACAATTTAGAGTCACTAATTAACCCAAAAAGGCCCGGGAACTGAACCCGTGACCTTCTTATTGTGGGGCAACAGCACTAACCACTATGTCGTGCTGCCCTGGAGCATTTTCTTGCAGGAAAAAAATAGATAAATGAAATAAGCCTTGAAAATTCACTGCCTCAAACTATTTGTGACATTTAATTGATTTTATCTTTGGTTAGAGATTTACGGTTAGTTTTTGATGTGTTTGCTTTGTTACAGAAACTAAGTGGATTATTCTGATCGTGGTTGTCATCTTAGTCACTGTCATCATCATTGTGACCACTCTTGTTTGTGCGTGCAAACACAAGGACAAGTAAGTTTCAACTGCTGCTGTGGTGTACAAATGTTTGTGTGTGTGTCAACAGTATGCACACACACACACTCTGTGTTGTCATGTCTCAACTTTATTTTGAGTGGGTATACATCAATACAAGCGAATCAGAATCACTGTTGCTGAGTGATTCCAACTTGAAATAGTTCAGACATGGATCAAAGTTCAGAATTACTTGTAACATGAGCAGTAAACAGGAGACTTTGCAGGAAATATATGAAATATGTGGTAATATGACGCTAATCAGATGCCAGAGAAATCAGAGATAACAGAGTCATCAGAAGTATTTATGAGGTATTAGAAGTTTCATTTCAAATTTCAGCATCAGGAAGGGAGGATACAGAAAGGGTCATCAATGAATCTTTCACATATTTTTTGGACATGAATGTAGTTTAACTTGTCCAATTATTTTGTAATTATTTGTGAAAAGGTCTTTATCCTCCACATAAGTCTCTTTGTATTGATATAAACCAGCTCATATTCAAGCTGATATACTACACGTTTTTCATTCTATTAGTATTATACATTAAGGTGGGGTGAAGATGTAAATGTTGGGTTTCTTTCTTCTACCTTTTCTTGGCAGCAGAAACATGACGAGTTACAAAAAAAGTTACATTTTCATTCCAGGTCACAAGTTTATGTAATTCAGATGCAGATATCACCTCGCACTAGGTGAGAGTAAAATTATTCTTCATCACCTCTTGGGGAATATCTGGTATATTGTACTGTATACATCCTGGGAAGGGAGGTTGTGATTCACAAACCACCTTCATTCCACCTTGACACCCTGTACCTGTGTCCTCAGCTATCGCTGGCTGGAATAATTTTCACCTTCTAAACTCTCACCTTGGTTCTTTCTCTCCACAGGAAAAACAAGTTTGACGAGAAAAAACTCACCATGAAATCAACAAGTAAGAATAATGACTAATGTTAGTTGAAAAATGCATTGAACTTTGACAACAGGTCTCATATATAGTTAGCTTACAACCTTCAGATGGCTGATATTCCACAGAGATCAAGTCAGTGTTATTGGTGGTATTATCAGTGTTATGTTTTTAATAAACTGAGACCTTACAAAGATATTGATATTCCTGATATCAAGGTATCAACATATCAGAAATATAGACTCAAACTTCATCTCCGTATGTGCTGGATGTCAGTAGCAGATTTCTCTTGTGAATCGTTTCGTGTCCAGATGGTGATACTCTGCTATTTCCCCCTCCTCCAGGTCCATACACAAACATGAAGGAGCATGGTTCCAAAATGACCGCTATGTGATGGCAAACTGTTGCATTTTGAATGTAAAATTTTCTGAACCATCATGCTCAATCTGTCAGAAGTGTATTTAGTACATAGTCTTTGTATACTGATATTGTTCAAGTGCCAATTAGTGTTTTTCTTAACTTAAACTTTTGAAGATGGAATTTTAGTCAGGTATGTTCTCTTAATTCATTCATATAAGTGTGACTTATTTGTGTAATAAATATATTGGGAAAGAAATGTCAGTGTAAAAAAGAAAATGTGTTTGTTATACACCAACAATGCATTTTAAACAGTGGCTAAAACTCGTTTTATTTTGCCTCAGTTACTTTAAATAGATGTGTTCGTATGTCGCAAAGGGTTTTGTAAACCTACTTTGTACATTATCTTTCCAGTTGCTGGAGGGAAAAAAGCAGCATAAGAAGCCAGTGGGCCCCATGCCACAATGGTATGCAATGAAAACAGAGTTAGATGATACTCTCATCACATCAATCATTACAGCAGCAGTGAAACAGGTTGTTTTTAATGTGATGCAGTTGCTATCATTAGCTATGTTTTTGGGGATGCATCCATGATCCATTGTTGACTGTGTAGGTGAAGGAGTTACACTACTGGTCTCAAATGGTGTTAGACTTTTCTCATTGGCAGTAGGTCTTTCACATTATCTGGCACTTCATAAATTTTAAAACTCACTTTTCAGTTTGTGTTAATTGGAAACTGAATTTAACATGTAACTGCAACATATCTAAAAGTAAAGGGTCTGATAATTTCTGAATTATAAAGATTCTGGCAATACATCGTTTACCACCACAAGGTGTGTCAGTTTTTTATGAGATTGATCCTCTTATAGTCTTGCAGCTAAGAGTTTTTATTATTTCAGTGTGTGTCTGTGACCATCTCCAGCCCTCCCTGGAAAGTAGTTTGTTGATCTTTATTGAGTGAAATTACCTTTGTGAGGCACGAAGGGCAATGCTACACCACAGTGAATATAGGGGGAAACAAAGGACAGATGTGACGCAGCAGGATGAACAGGGGAAGGGTAGCAAGATCTTCTTGTAGTGGTGGAGTGAAAGAAGTGAAGACACTCAATGGGCATGTCTTTCATTAACTGGAGGCCTTCGAAGTTTTCTCCTTAATTGGCAGAGCACATGGAAACATTCTTATCCATGTTATCGGCTCATTTGGGTCCTGTACCCTCCGTGGCAGTGCTTCCCAGACAGAGTCCTCAGAGAAGAACAGCTTGAAATGGATCTTGCCTTCACTGCTAAACTGAAGAGCCCATAAGTCATGCAGAGTCGGATCTCCAGCTTTTCTGCCTGGTCTGATGCTAATGAAGTAAGATCCATTCAGTTTCAGGAACTCATCATGCCTGAGCACCTTCACATGGTAAGGTGATGACCTGATTCTTGCAGTCTAACTATTTTGCGTTCAATAGTACCATGCATGCTGTCACACTCCATTTGTGTGTGCCCAACAACAAGGAATTTCTTTGAGCTTGCAAGGAAGTATGGGGTACTAATAACAGAGAATGCATTCACCACACATGCATTGTGGTTCTGATTCGCAACTGCGGTTCAGTTCACAACTGTTAACACTGATAACACTATGATCTCCTGAGGGATGGTCTTTGTCAAACCTTCAAAATGGCGATATTGAAGGTGTGCAAATACCTCTCTACTCAGATCACCCTACGATTTGTCCCAAATGTAGTGGTACCCTTCCTTTGATCTCAAGTCGAAGAGGGTAAAGTTATGGACCTGCAGTTTTATAATACAGGCTGCTGGCAGAATCCTTGTCACGGGATTTCTCTTGCCTTGCTTCATCTTTCTGGGTGACGTGCATCATATTTGGCCTTACTGATATTACAAGTTACTAAATGCTGACTAAAAAGACTAAATAACTATGCAATATTTATAGCCTGGCCTAACCCAGTACGCTTTCACCATCTTGAAAGCCTTGTAAAATTGCCTAAGCCAAACTCCCAACATAGGCCATTATACTAAAGGATTAGAATCACATGAACTGTTCAACTGAGGATGTAGGCAATTTTACCAGAGGTGGCCAGCATCATGAGGAGATGATTTAGGGAAAAAAATCATTTTATCAAAACCCTGACTTAGGCCATTATTTTAGGAATTTTGACTATCGTCACCTTCCTAAAATAATAATAATAGATGCATCCCTTCTGACATACATTGAGTGGGCAATATATTACATTGGAGTTTAAGACACCTGAAGGTCAGGATGTAGAAGGTAACATTTAAAATTTCAATAAATCAACAGAGCTAGCCCAGCCTGAGGGATGTGCACCGAGACAAGAGTATCATATCCCAACCTTTACACAAAAATCAAACCACTGCTACAACACAATCCATTTTAAACATGGTTAATGTCACTGTTGATTTTCAAGGACAGGTTAATTCAACTGTTAATTCAAGTACATACACCAATTTGCCATAACATTATAACCACCTGCCTAATATCTTGTTTGTTTTGCTGCCAAAACAGCCTTGACCTATGGAGGTGAGCTGTGATATCTTGACCAAGACATTAGTGGCAGATCCCTTAAGAATAGATCAGGCTTGTTGGTACAGCTCTTCCTGTAGATGCTGGATTGGATTGAGATTTGGGGAAATTAAAACCACCTCAACAGGTTGAATTGGTTCTTTCAAATAGTTCCTGATCATTGTTGCAGTGGCAGGAAGCATTATCCTGCTGAAAGGGGCCACTGCCATTAAGGAACACTGTTTCCATGAAGGGCTGGGCTTGGTCTGAACCAGGTTTAGCTATGTTGTATATGTCTAAGTAACATCCACATAAAAGATAGGACCAAAAGCATCACACTGTCTCTACCAGCTAGTCTTCTTTCCATAATGCATCCTGGTACCATGTCTTCCCCGAGTAAGACACACATTTATTTTAGAGACAAATGTTTATTCAATACAAGAAAAAAATAACTCAGCGGATGCACACAAATTGCATCATCTACTACAAATCCCATTACTATCAAGTGAGACCCAAACCCACTCCAGTTCAAAGAAACCTGTCACAGGTTGAGAGAAGATGAAGGTTATTTCGCATGGGCTTGACCCAGTGATGTGGGGATAGCAGACAGAGATGAAGCATGATCACAGGTGAACCACACTGCGCACCAGTCTTTGAAAACTGAATCATTTTGAATCATTCTTACATACTATGTAACATACAGCACGTCCACGTAAGAAAACTTGAATACTCATAACAAGCTACAAAATAAGTCACAGTACCATTTCACTAAATGTTTAAACCAGACTTCTCCTGGAAGAATAAAAGCAAAGCTTAGGAAAACACTTTCATTTCATTTTCTGTCACAGATCAGAAAAGAACGTATTTGTGTTGGGGGTGTGAGACGGATGACAAATAAAAAAAACAAAACACTATCATTTTTGTGACTTCATAATTTCATTTAGAGAAAATATCTTATGAGTAAGAGAAATTAGACCTGCATCAACCTCTGATGAGATAGTAATTACAAAAAGGCTAGAACCTGTTTTCATTCTCAAGATAATAAAACCCAACCATTTTTACTGTATCACTGTGTTGAGATAACATCAATAATGTTAATCTTTCTTGTTCCAGCTTTATGTTCCTGTTCTACTGTCATGCATGATCAAACTTCTCTGATCACACAATGTTCTTCATTTTTTTATTTCTGGCCCAGCTCTAATAATTGACTGCGCATAATGTCTGCAGACTCATTGTTTTCTCAGCAACACTAACAGTAAACTCCCATCCAACTCAATACTAAGATGAACCCATTCTTTCCTCACCACCTCTAATGTCTACAGAGCCAACCCTATAAATACAGTATGTACAAAAAGAGTAATAAATACAGCAGGACATTGTGTTAAAGCCTTGATCCATTGTGTGGCAAATTATATGGGAAAAAACATTTAGTTATTACATCTGCTGGTTTTGTCCAGTTATTCATTGCAATACAAGAAGCGGTGGGTATGCGCACAAGAAGTCCAGACCATAGTCAATAGGGATGAGCGAGTACACCACTATCCGTATCCGTATCTGTTCAACCATCTACATTATCTGTATCCATATTTGTACTCGGAAGGGGCGGGACTTAAACCGGAAGTGGCCGTGGTTTATAAGAAAGTTGTATTTTTAAGCCTGAAATTGATATGGGTTGATCATAAGGTGCTATATTTATTGTAAGTCTCCATATATTTTTATTTACATTAATTTGCTTAATTTGTATTACACCAAGGTAAGAAGAGCGAGCTGACCGGAAAAAAAAACCTGATCCGGTGAAGAAACTGAGAATGAGAAACGCGATGCAGCTGCATGCAGTGCTGTCTGTCACACAAGCACTGCTTCTGTTATGAATCGAGTTTTTACCCCATAACCCCATAAAGTGGGGCAGATTTGAAACGTTTGGGTTGTAAAAAGCTATTTTAAAATGATGATGTAGCCTAACCTTTTATCGCTATTAGGTTAAATGATGATCTTACCAGGGGACTCGATCAGGTAGTTGTAAATATTGATGTATGTCACCTCCGGCCATTCAGTGGGATCATTTCTCCATGAAAATTAAGGCAAACAGAAGGGACAACGAGAAAGACCCACATATGTGAGTTTTTCATTGTACCGTTTTTTCTCTGGTACAGCTAGCATGTTAAAATACTCATCTGACATGTTGAAATAATGTTTTGAGCGAACTAATGGAAAGTGTTTTTTAAATTGTGCCGCCGATTGTTTTCCCCTCCGGTGGGCGTGGCTTTCGGAGTATGACGCGTTGCGCTCTGTCTCTATCACAGGACGCCCTGAGGAGGATTTTCCTTCAGCCCGAGCATGGATATTGACTCGTATGGTACACTTACTTGTCAAAATTGCTATATCTGTACTGGATACTCGTTTCATCCGAATATCCGGCTCAACCCTAATAGTCAAATTGGTAAGATCCTCTTTTTAGAGCAGTAACAGTGGAATTTAACACCCTGAGGGTGTTAAAGAAGAAAAGGTCATGGGGTTAATATTTCTATATTTTATATATCGTCTGCATTAGAACCTGATCACCACATACCAGCACATATATGACCTATTGGTGTTAAGATGTTAAACAACAGGAAACATCTGAAATAATAAACAATCTCTCCATTCAGGAAACCAATGCTAGCTTTTTAAAAATATCTGGTCACGCAGAATCAAATAATTAGTTTTCTCACCAGATGGCGATCAGCTGATCGCCATCTCCCTCAAGGCGCCTGCATATAATGCAAAACTGGATGTGCCCATCAGGACCATGACTAACTGCTAATCAAACACCTCTCTCATGTAGGATCATGTGACTGAAGATTCAGATTCAATGCTATGTGATTTAAGTTATTGTTTACCATTCTTGTCAGTCAGACTACAAACTATATGAGAACAGAAAACTTGGACAACACAGAAAACTCAGACAAAGAGGCACACAGTCAGATCTCCCAACACAATTCAAGTTTCTAGGCCTTTAATTATTAACCTGCACTGTACTGCATGAGTAGTCTGGACATCTGTTCACTTGCATGGGACATCCTGAACCAAATCTCTGTACAGCTCAGATGTGTTCTTTGGACAGAATCGCCTGGACTAATGAGGGGGAACATCAGCTACGACTGTTTACACAACATTGGCTAAACTG
The DNA here is from genome assembly GCA_034769265.1 of Remorina albescens. Classification (NCBI taxonomy): domain Eukaryota; kingdom Metazoa; phylum Chordata; class Actinopteri; order Carangiformes; family Echeneidae; genus Remorina; species Remorina albescens. The sequence continues at coordinate 2,928,269 of CM068495.1, read as the reverse complement.
TTCTTTTTAATGCCCACTGTGTCCAACACTAACCCATGGAGAATCCTCGGATCTGATTGATCACAGGGTGTGGTCGTAGCTAAGATGAATATTGTATAGTACACAAGACTGTCACATGGACAATAAACAATACAATACTGTAAGCAAGTAACAATATTGTAATGTAAACAATGCTGTATTACAATGATCGATCCTCAAATCACATGAAAGGCTGAGTTGTGTTGCAGGAAGTGAATCCTTAGCAAACAGACAGAAAACTTTCTATTCAGGCCTGCAGCAATTATACCACATGAACTTTCTCCAGGACAGTCAATACACCACATTTTGAACAGTTTTGTTTATATTTGTATTGTTTACAACAAATAACTTCAACAGAAACCTCATGTGTACAGAATTTTAGTAAAAGAAAGCTCATATCAGAAACTATTTGAATATTGGATTATTTTTGAGGAAGAGGTCTCTTTTTTAATATCTGCTCCTTAATGTAGTTGTTTTAATGAAAACTACACATCTTAAGTGTTTATCTATGCTCCCCATAGTGTATTTTCCCCAGCAATGTAGAGCAGAGCCCACCCCTCAGGGTCCTAACTGCAGGCATACTTATGACCATGTAGGAACATGTCCTCTAGTTACTGATGTGGAAAACCAGTTTGACAATATCAGCAAGAACACACATGCCCATTTCTGTCAGACTAGCCACAGCCAACAGTGAGGTAGAGATGTGTTTTTGTTCTGTTGTATTCCATGTAAATTTTAACACAGAAACTAATGGACAAGAGCCAGCCTGCATGACAGAATATGACTGATGCCTGTATAACCACTGAACTGGGATGAACAAACCTAACACTGCACTGAATGATAGCTTTTTTGTGCTCCTCATTGGTGAAGTATTTTAATACTAAAAATAATAATAATGTAATAGTAACCAACAGTTTGAGATGGTCATTTGTTACAGGTGATGGTGACGTCTGATTTCTGAGACATGGGTTGTATTTTTGACATCATTCAGTTTCATGAAGTTTTCCTATTTTATCTTGTTTTGGGTTGTGATGGGTGATGATAGATTTATTTTTGTTTTGCTGGTGGTGGCTAAGCTATGCTAGGGCCCAGAGTACCTTTAGTATCACAAATATTATTTTGTCTAACATCAGGTCAAGATTAAAAACACAGTTTACGATTTAGGCAGAATACTGACTTGATTAAAGAGAACTTCAGGGTGGGAGGGGGGGGTGTTTTTCAACAGATGACAAAGACATGTACCTTGGTACATGTAATGGATAAATAACCTGCTCTGTAGCAGATGGTGGAATAAAGCAAAGAGCAGACTTGTGATTTGACAGTTTCCCTTCTTATAATAAAAGAGCTGTTTAGAAGCAGTTTAGGTGAACAGTCTGAAGGTCTCCAGCAGAGACACTGAAGATGCCATCATATACAATATAAATGCACTGTTTTGTATGAAAATATAAAACGACAAATGAAAATCAATACAGACGAATGTTTACAATGTTAGCCACTGACAATCATAATCTTTGTATTTTGTTGAAACAGGTTAAACGTGTTTTTATTGTGCAAGCAAGACACGTTTTCATCCAGTCTCTGGATTTTGCAGTTAGGGGAAATGTTTTAATTGCCTGTATGTTAAAAAAAAAAATCTCAAATCTAAAGAATATGAACAGGAAATAAAACCATCAACATCAACTGTAGGACCTTCTCTCCGAATAGAAACAAAAGGTAACACTAATGAAGAGGAGAAACCGTTTTTAAGAAAAGAAGCAAAAGACCAAAAAGTTAAGGTGCGAAGGAGAATCTTACATTTCCTGCATGTAAACCCAAAGGTACCCTTTTCAAGAAGGAGGCTCACCTCAGACTATCACCGGTCCTTATACTTTTCCTCGTATCAAAGTCTGGTTGCTCCGTATTAAACGGATCCCATCCCAGTCTCTTTCCCCCTCCTTCAATATCCTGCCCCGAATCTCTCCCCCCACCAGCTTCTCTCCCGTCCTGGATGAGTTCTGTTTTACCACCCTTACCTGGCTCTGTTGCCCTGGCTGGGCTGGGAGCACCAGTCCTCGGGGGAACTGTTTAGCATCTAGCACATCTTTGTACTGGATCTCAGGCCTGATCATCCTCAGACAGGCTGTTCTGGTGGTGTTGTCCACCCCTGGCTGAAGCTCATAGCCAAGAATCTTCACTAATCCACTCTGGAATGGCCGAATATTTTTATCTCGGATCCGGTGTGCCTCCACAGGTTTCCCGCCATCCCTGAGACAAACATGGGCCAGCTCTTCCCGCCGCATCCTGAGAAGAGCTACTTCCTCCTCCATCTGAGAAAGACCAAACCTGTCAATTTCATCCCAGAAGGTCTGGTTGAAGGTTTTGTACAAATACCAGTCTAAAGCGTTCCACTGCCGCAGCTTTTCTCGCTGTTCTGCTGTTAGTGACAAATTTGGCAGTGTTTTGACTTGTGAATGTCCACCTCTAACATTGACACCAGCCACTGCTGCTGCTTTGCCCACCCAGCTTCCACTCATTGCCCCACTGCTGCTGGGTTTCTGTTGCCGAGCATTGAGGCTGAATGAGACAACAGCATCCAGCGGCCAACAAAGTGCATGCCTTAGCAGGATCATGGACTGGTCAAAGTACTCAGAAACTAGAATTAGCTTGAAGGTCTGGCGGATCATGGCCTCTCCACGTTGAGCCAGTACTACGGAGAAATTAGCATTGTTGTCCAAACCAAAGTCAAACCATAGCAGGTTACGAGCATAGTGGTTGTTGCGGAGACGAGGGTCATAGTATTTCTTAGGGTCATCGGCAAAGTCACCCAAACCTTTGGCTTTCCGAAAGGCAGGTGCTACCTCTTTGTAATAAGCGAAGGAGGACTCAGCCAGTGATACCGGGTCCCTGATGATAGAGAAGTAAAAAGTGTCTGCTGGCATCACTTTCTCCACCTGGAGACAGAGGGAGAGGAGACAAAGTCTGTCAGCCAGCCCATTATAAACCTTGTTCATGATCTGACTGCTCTTCACTCTAAATGCTGTCAGGCTCCTCTACCATGGAACCAACTCCCAGTATCGCTCCGAGGGGCAGACTCCGTCGCAGCTCTTAAGATCAAGCTTAAAACCTTCCTTTATGACAAAGCCTACAGTTAAAAAGTTAAGGTTTATTTACTGTTATTTTAGTCATGCTGCTATAGACCTAGACTGCTGGGGATGCACTGAGCACCTCTCTCCCTCTGTCTCTCTGTTGCTCTCTCCCTCTCTCCCCCTCTCTCTCCCCCATGCATGTACATCACAACAATACAAGTCACTAACTTTGTTTCTTCTCATAGTCTGTTTCGTCCCTCCTATCCTCTCTCTTTCTGTCCCTGTCCAACAGGTGCTGAATCATCTCCGCTTCATGTTCCTCCTCAATACCTGCTGCTACAATAGTTAGTTAGTTGCTATGAGTTATCATTACACACTTATACTCATTTTCCATTAAGTTCTTCTGCTAAAAACTGAGTTTCCCCTACTACTAATATTTATTAGTGCACATTTAGTGGTACCAGGCTTCAATCACTATTTACATCTGTATATTTTGCTTGCATTTTTTATGGCATCTTCTCTCCTCCTGCTTATGTCCCTCCCCCCTTTCGTCACCTTCCTCTCCTATATTTCTCGCTGTCTCTGCTTTGATTTGATATCTGCTTTAACACTACAGAAGAGCAGATCATAATTGTCCTACTATTAAGCTCCTCTTGATTCTCAGTATGACTTACCTCTAGCTTATTGAATCGCATGTGATTGCCCATGATGTGGAACTCCGCGGCCCTAGGACCTCGATAACCTTTCACCCTATGAGCATTGAAGGGCAACGGGTAGCCCAGCTGGTAGCCCAGTGGCAAGGCAAAGCTTAGGTCACGCTCCTCTCCAAAGCGGTACAGCATGTTGAGCACGGTGCTACTGGCCGTCTTGTGGGTTTTGAGGAACATGATGTGGAGATGGGGCTGACAGGAGCCCAGGGAGGGCCCCTGAGCATCAGGGGACGAGAAGATGGAACGAGTAGCTGGCTGGACGCTGCTGAAAGATAAGTGGAGGAAATGATTTCAACTTCAGACCACATCTCGATTTCTGTGTTTATATTCATACAGTTCAGTGTTTTAAAGACATACAACAGCAGATGAAATCTTGTCACATTAATAAGTCCAAGGAGCCTTAAAAGCTCTGTGTTTTCACTCAGCTCTGTTATGCAGACCTGGTGAACCCAATGTCGCAAGGCAAACACACAGATCAGATAAAGTGATCACAGTGAATCATTTACCAGTTTACCCTTGTAGCTGTGTAACAGGAAGTCATACAGCTAGATACAATGCTACATGAATTTTGTAAGTTTTCACATTTTATCTTTTATCTTTTCATATTCCTATTTAAAGTTGAACTGTTGAGTACAGTTTTATGTGGTCAAGCTCTGCAGAACCCTCATTGACTCGATGAATGTACCATTGTAATGTGTAGACAGTACATACTTTCTTACACAAACTTGCAGAATTTCTTACTTGTGTCTGAATCAACATAAAAACATCTAGTTCGTGTGAGTGGAAAAAAGTCAAAAACTTTTGAGGTCAGTTTATTTTCACACTGTCAATGATGCAGATTCTTCTTGAATAAACACAACTTCAGGGAATACAATGGTCATAGAAAACAAGAGCATCAGGTACAGTTTCATCTCTTAGAACTCTCAAACTCCTGGAATTCAATATGATTAATGACCAGGGGCCTCATTTATAAACGTGGCGTACGTCACTTTCCACGCAAAGGTTGTGATGTATAAAAAACAGACATGACGGGAGAATGTGTGCACCCCTAAGCAACCTGACGAGCACAATGATCCAAAATATAAATCCAAAGCAACCAAAAAAGCTTCCCAGGTAGAAAAGTCGGATTGACTACATAAATTCATCATGACTCTGACCCATAGCTTTTGGGCGTACGTACACTTAGTAACTTATTAACAATCCTATGAACAGTTTTATAAATGAGGACCCAGCTTAGTTAGCTGGCTCTTTTATCTAGCCATAACCAGCAGAGGTTGGAGACTCGAGTCCCTAATTAGAGGACTTGCTTGACTAACACTGACCAAAGACTCGACTTAACTTTGACTTGGTCTTCATGACTTGAGACTTGAGACAGATGACTCGAAAGGACTTGACTTTTTAAATTTTAAATATTTGCACTTTTTTGCAACATTTTAAAGTTGGATTATGCTAGGAATTGTGTTTTATTTTGAAACATGATCAGGTGATTTTACAGAGCAATGCACGCAGCATGCTGCATGGACTAACAGTGGTCAGCAGGTCAACACAGGAGCAGCAGTCAAGGAGGCAGCTAGACCAAAAAGAATTCAATTTGGGTTCAAGGATTATGTTGTTGATGACAGTATGAAGAAGAGAACAGCGGTATGCAATGTCTGCAGGACAAAAATAAGTGACACAACCACTACAACATCTACTGTAACTTCATCTGTCCCTATAAAACCCACAAAGAAAGGTAAGCTACGTGAATGTGTCTTTTAGCTAGCTGTTAAGGCGGTTAGAATGCAACAACCTACCTAATGTATATGTCTTCTCAATAAAATGAGCATTAAAAGTGTCTCTAGATAACTTATTGGCTTGTCAAATGGGTCAAACGTTAACTAGTAAGGTAACATTTCCTAAAATGAATGCTAATGTAGCTTATTAAGTGTACGTTTAGTTTAAGATATGTATGAGATTAACATGACGTTATATGAAGTAATATACAGTTTTTCATATGATAGACAGCAGGGCACCCTGGTGTTTGGTGATTACATCCCAGGTGTTGATTTTATCATGGCAGATGTTGCTTCATTAATAATTCCATAAGTTACATTATTTTCTGATGATCAAATTCATTGTTTTCATTGTATTTTCTGAAAGTTATGAAATGTTTACCTTGTTAAGGGTCACTTAATATTTTACACATGCACAATTATAATCATCGGTTTTGTAAATGTTTAATGTGAATATGTAATATAAACATATCAAGCTATTATTACATTATTACCTTACGTTGTAAAAAAACTCAAAAAAGAGGAGTGAAGAATATTGATTTTGTTAACATTATAAATCTATCCTGGAGTTAATATTTTCTATCCACACTTAACTCGCAATATTTTTTCTTTTAAACTTGTCATTGTGAGAATTTTAATTTGACTTGCCATAATAATGTAAAAGGACAAACTGTGATCATTTGTTTCACATGCTACGATCTCACATTGCATATTAACCGATTTTGTTTTCATCCATGAAAATTTCAGTGCATTTTAAAACAGCCAATTCACAGAAATTAAACTGACTTCCTGATTGAGTCCTAGTAGGGTTGCACAATTAATCGAATTTATATTACGATCACAATTTTGGCTTCCCACGATCAAATTTGCGTGATCGAGCGATATTTAAAATGCGTCATTCTGTTCATAGAACGCTCCGTATCATAGGTTTTTTCCCCAAAGCCAGGGCTCCTCAGAGTGATAGAAAAAAAGGCCCTCTCTTTAAGCCTCTGGAGCTCCGTAAACCACTGTCTGATCACGTGCCTCCAGAGTTTACTATGCAATGAAGATCAAAACTGTCGGACCGCATTATAAATTGCAACATACCACTGTCCATCGTGGAACATCAAAGCTTTCATCAGTTTTTGTCAATAGTCGAAGAATAATTACTTCAAATTTTGACAATTTGGTGGCAGATAAGCAAATCAAGCTGAAAAATGAACTAGTAAGGTCAGATCATGTGTCAGTGACTGTAGACAGATGGTCAGACTGCAGAATGAGGCTTTCTTGGAGTCACAGGACATTGGATCAGCATCGAAGATGACAATCTTAAATTGAAATCCCAGTTGCTTGCATGCAACTGCTTCAAAGGTGTCCATACAGGGGAAAGAATTTGTGAAGACTTTGAGCAACTATGTGAAGAATATCAGATCAAGAAAAAGGTCGACCACATCATTTGTGACAATGCCGCAAACATGAAAAAGGCATTCATTACATGTTTTGCTGGACAGGGAGATGAAAATGACGACCTTGATGATTTTGACATTTGGAACGACCTGACTGTGGAAGTGCAAGAGGGGCTGAAAATGTTTTGAGTGCAAAGTCTCGGAAAAGACTTCAATGTTTTACACACCCTCTTCAACTGGCTATAGGTGATGGCCTTAAAGATACTAAATTACTCAGTAGCGATGAGCAAGTACACCACTATCCATATCTGTTAAACAATCTACATCATTTGTATCCGTATTCATACTCGTAAGGGGGCAGGACTTAAACCAGAAGTGGGCGTGGTTTATACAAAAGTTGTATTTTTAAGCCTGAAATTGATATGGGTTGATCAGAGGTTGCTATATTTATTGTAATTCTCCATGTATTTTTATTTACAGCTTAATTTGTATTACACCAAGGTAAGAAGAGCGAGCTGAAAAGAGCGGGAAAAAAACTGACCCGCTGAAGAAACTGTGAAAATGAGAAACGCGATGTGAGCTGCATGCAGCCCTGTCTGTCACACAAACACCGCTTCTGTTACAAATCAAGTTTTTAGCCAAAACCCCATAAAGTGGGGCAGATTTGAAACATTTGGGTTATAAAAAGTTATTTTAAAATGATGATGTAGCCTAACCTTTTATTGCTATTAGGTTAAATGATGATCTTACCAGGGGACTCGATCAGGTATTTGTAAATAATGATGTATGTCACCTCCGGCCATTCAGTGGGATCATTTCTTCATAAAAATGAAGGCAAGCAGAAGGGGCAACGAGAAAGACCCGCAAATGTGAGTTTTTCATTGTACAGTTTTTTCTCCGGTACAGCTAGCGTGTTAAAATACTCAGCTGACATGTTGAAATTGTGTTTTAAGCGAACTACTAGACAGTGTTTTTTTAATGGTGCTGCCAATTGTTTTCCCCTACAGTGGGCGTGGCTTTCGGAGTATGAGGCGTTGCGCTCTGTCTCTATCACAGGATGCCCTGACAAGTATTACTCGCATGATATTTGTGCTCGTCAAAATTGCTATATCCGTACCGGATATTCATTTCAGCTGAGTATCCGGCTCAACCCTATTACTTGATGCAGCTCTCGCCAAAGCTTCCAGGTTGAGCTCTTTGCTCCATACAAGCACCTCTTTCAAAGACAAATTTGAGAAGGAGTTTGGACAGCGTAGAATCCCTGGCTCTATTACCACACGCTGGAATTCTGCATTGAGGCAACTGAAATCAGTGCTCAACTGTGACCACCTGAAAATGTCTACAGTTCTTGAAGATGGGGGACACAAAGATACGGTATTCACAGCTAGAGAGTGGAATCAGATAAAGAAACTAGTGGATGTTCTTCAGCCTTTTAGAAAAGCCACAGATCTCACACAAGGAGAAAAAAATGTCACAATAACTGCTGTGGTACCCTACATCCTTTCTCTTAATTATCACTTGGAAAATCAAAAAGAGAATCAAGGCACCCAAGTGCGCTACTTGGGTGGCTTCATCCGTAGCCTGCAAAGATCACTCCAAAGAAGATTCATTGGGATCTTTGTACATGTGAGGATAGCAGATGACCAGAGTGATGGAGCAACCTTGCCTTTCTCAGACCCTCTATACCTAAAAGCTGCTCTTCTGGATCCTTCATTTGGCTCCATGTGGTTGACCCATGATGTTGTGGCCCCTGAAAATGTCAAGGAGGATGTGTTTGTGATGATAAAAAGTATGTTGTATTTTCTGTATTAATCCAATTTTAATGTCAGACCTAAGAAGAAATAGGCTGTATTTAAAATTTTCAGTATTTTGATATACCCTCACTGAGCACTTCAGTTTTTGTTGACATTGTCAGAAAGGTGATAATTCTACTTTATAGTTATTATTGAGGTTTTAGAGGGTGATAGGGGTGCACTGGAGAGTGTTATATTGAAAAATGTTCCTAATATTTTGACTCCCACACTTATGTTAATGAAGTGGACAATGAGCAGGACCAAATGACACCATCAGAGCCAGAGCGTCAGTCTGGGCCGTTCTCAGCAAACCACAAAAAACAGAGGATGGATTCAAGTTCCAGCCCCCAAACTCAGCTGAATGACTATTTGGACATTTGTGATGGACAGAGCTGCCTTCAGTTTTGGGCAATGAACAGGCGCACCCTCCCCTTGTTGTTCAAGGTGGCGGTAAGAGTTATGGCAGGCCCTGCATCAAGTGCACCTGTTGAACGTGTGTTCAGCCATGGTGGGGTGATAATGCGACCCCATCGTTCACAACTCAGTGCCAAAGTACTATCAATTAAAATTTTTTGCAAATGCAAGACATTGTAAGTCAACTTATGTTTCAAGGCAGCAAGATCACTACCACCTTTGAGGCTTGTGTAATTCCACTTCCTACAGTATGTGCATGTGATATTACTTTTGGAATATTCATTTTTTTCATGTCCGATGCCATGTGTGCCATGTTCTACAACATGTAGGGGGATTGACTGATTGACTTGATCTAGGCAGATGGCCGCCCCCCCTGAGCCTGGTTCTGCCCGAGGTTTCTGCCTCTTAAAGGAAGTTTTTCCTTGCCACTGTCGCCGAGTGCTTGCTCATCGGGGGATCTGTTGGGTCTCTTTAAATAATTTTATAAAGAGTTTGGTCTAGACCTGCTCTATATGTAAAGTGCCTTGATGTAACTTTGTTATGATTTGGCGCTATACAAATAAATCTGATTTGATTTGATTTTTTGATTTGTTCTCATTTGTATACAGCCACCTAGAGGTTCTGATAGATTCTGTTCATAGGTTGCTGATAATAATCATAAAAAAACAACATATTCAAACCATTCACATAATGGTTTTAGTATGTCACATGCCAATTTTTGTCATTTTGTTCTGTTCATATCTACACTATCTAGCACCTTTGCCACACAGTTAAAGGGATATTTCACTTTAGTATAACTTGTCAGGTTTAAGCAGTTGATTGTCATGTCAGTAAGGCTTACATTTCAGGCAATATTTTATTTATTTTTATTTTATGTACTATTCAGTTGATGATGCAATAGCTTTTTGTGCACAGAGATGTTAATGAAGAAGCATCTTAGACAGATTAGTTAACAGGCCATGGAGAAAAGGCTGCTGTAGTTTCACTTATTGTTAATGTTTAAATAAAACTCAACTTGTGTACCTTAGTCTTTACTGATTTAAATGTGGAAACTGGGGTAGGTCATCAGATTTTTGTATGACTTAACTTGACCTGAGCAATGACTTGACTTGTTTGAGACTTGCAGATTATGACTTGAGACTTGCTTGTGACTTGCACATGAGTGACTTACTCCCACCTCTGATAACCAAATTGTTTTCAAACTTGAGCAAATTCATTTTACCTGATCACCATACTCATTATTGTAGTATCAGTCTAAAGGACTGATCAGCTGACTTACAGCTGACTGTACTCATGATCACAGCTGATGAACAGTCTATGATAGCTGTGAGGCTAACAGCAGTATGAGCTGTAAAACTAGAAGAATAGAGGGAAGCTGAAATACAAAGGTGAGGTTGAATCACGTACCTCTTGTTGAAGATGACCCCCAGCAGCTGTCCAGCAAAAGCTATGGCCAAAAAGAGCAGCAGAGCCTTCCACATCCATACTGGACCCAACCGACCACACACCAGCCATCGCAACATCCTGTTGGGTGGGTGGGTTGTGGGGCATAAAGCAGATATGGCATGAGCATCATCATCATCATAGGCAGAAAGCAGCCAGAAAACATCAAGAGACAACAGGACCTTCTGTCTACCAATCAATTTTCAATACATGCATGACCAATAAATCTTCTAGCAGCTGCTCTGAAGATGATGGAAAAAATGCTGGACAGAAACATAACTTTGTCTCATCTTTCATTCATTCATTCATCTTCAACTGCTTATCCGTTTCCAGGTCGTGGGGGTGCTGGAGCCAATTCCAGCTCACACTGGGCGAGTGCGGGGTACACCCTGGACAGGTCGCCAGTCCATCGCAGGGCCAACACACAGAGACAGACAGAGACACACAACCACTCGCACTCACACTCAGACCTACGGACAATTTAGAGTCACCAATTAACCCAAACATGATGTCTTTGGATGGTGGGAGGAAACCCATGCAGGCACGGGGAGAACATGCACACTCTGCACAGAAAGGCCCCAGGCCTGGGAACAGAACCCATGACCTTCTTATTTTGGGGCAACAGCACTAACCACTATGCCGCTGCGCTGCCAAACTTTGTCTCAATTCATCAAAATTAATACTTTATAATAATTTAATATGGACCTAGTTCCATAATTATGGTGGTTGGGAAGTCCTGAGCGATTGAAACAAATGATCAAGTGAGGATGATAATGTGTCTAATGAAGAGAGAGGAAGATGTTGAACAAGAACCTTAAGGGGTTAACAAACCAGTTTAAGATCAGGGCTAAATGATCTTCATAACTTTTCTCACTTATCCCCCTCTCAGCATTATCCTGCTGAGAGAGGTCACTGCCATCAGGGAATACTGTTGCCATGAAGGGATGGACTTGGTCTGACCAAAGTTTAGTTTGGTGGTATGTGTCTAAGTAACATCCACCTGAATGGTAGTATCCAAGGTTTCCCAGTAGAACATTGTCCACCTGGTCTTCATCCCATAAAGCATGCTAGCACCATGTCTTCCCCAGGCAAGAGAGACGCAGAGAGAGACGCTGTCCATCCTCATGATATAAAAGGAAACCTGATCCATTAGATCAGACCAACTTCTTCTGTTGCTTCGTGGTCCATTTCTAAACTCATGTGTCCATTGTAGGATCTTTTGGTGGTGGACAGGGGTCAGCATGGACACCCTGACCAGTCTGCAGTTACACAGCCCCATACTCAACACTAAAACTTGTTTGTTAATTTCAACTGGCTCTTAGTCATTACCTTACACCTCACTCTCAGTCCAGTTGAGATGTTTTTCTAATTTCAGAGGGAAGTGTGTGATGTCAGCACTGTGTACACATGCTCTTTTGCATGCAGTGGTGATAGAGAGGCATCATATTGATGTGGATCTTGTCTTCTGTCACAGTCTGGCAAGGGAAGATATTAGCTGAATATTAATGAGGTACTGTGACCAGTGGTGAGCTGCACCCTAGATATTCATTCATCTTCTGCTGCTTATCTGTTTCCGGCTCACGGGGGTTGCTGGAGCCAATCCCAGCTCATATTGGGCAAGAGCTGAGTACACCCTGGACACGTCACCAGTCCATCGCAGGGCCAACATACAGAGACAGACAGAGACAAACAACCACTTGCACTCACACTCAGACCTACGGACAAATTAAGAGTCACCATTTAACCTAAACATGCATTTCTTTGGACGTGGGAGGAAACCAGGGTACATGGAGGAAATCCACGCAAGTATGGGAGAACATGCAAATTCCACACAAAAAGGCCCCAGGCCTCAGAACCGAACCCACCACCTTCTAGTTGTGGGGCCACAGCACTAATCACTATGCCGCCCTGCAGCCCGACCTGACATATTTTCTTTCCTTTTTGAAAATCTTCTTTTATCAGTATAGTTTTCTCAAATTATTTTTGAACAATCTGCCATTTTTGTGCTTTGATTGAAGGGTTTTTGTTTTGACAGACTATGTGTTTCTATGGACCAGGACAAATTAGTTATGTGTTTATATGAATAATATTATATTTTTTTGAGAAATCTGCTGTAAAAATGTGTTGTATTGAAATTATCCAGAACACATTATATTACACACATTGTGATCCGAATGTGAACTGAATATAACTTGTAGGGTGAATTTTTCAATCAACACATGAATTCTTCATATGGCTGTTTCTGACTAATGATACTCCTACATCAGTCTCTGTAATAACTTTTGTGCTGTGAAGGCTCTTGAGATTGTATTTCAACAAAGGAGCCTGTGAGGTCAAGGTGGCCCTTTGACCTACATTAGATCCAAAATGTGGTCAACATCTGTACGGCAGAGGTGCATCTTTACACAACAGTAATCTGAACAATACGCACAGAGGAGGCCTCCACCTCCACACAAAGAGGCTTCAGTCCTGTCCCCCCACCCCCTTTGACACGTAGGATCGCTTCTGACAGATTCACTGATACAAAGTTAAATAACGTTAAATAAAGGCTCCTCTTTGTAACTAACTAACTAACACACACACACACACACACACACACACACACACACACACTCCTGCTTCTCTGTGGGATCACAGCCCAGCGCCAACCCTTAAGCCTCCACAATACCCGCATCCCAATCCGTGTGGACGCCGTGGTTCCCATCCTCAGCTTCTCTTCTGCTAGCTAGCTAACGTTACCTGGCTCTCCGTCTGAAAAGCATAGCTGTGTCCCCGGGCCGGTAACGGTGACGGTGTTGTTGTGCAGCTGCAGAGACCACGGAGCATCTCGAAGGCTTCGATTGCAGCCGATCGGATCCAGTTCAGATCATGCCATGGACCCGGAGCAGCCCCGCAGATCGAGCCATGCTCACACAGCTTGTTTCCTTCTGAACCGTCTGAAAACAGAATTCCGTTTCTGTGAACCGATTGTTCTGAAGCTTATTCTGCCGACGGCCGAGACTTGGAGCTGAGCGAGAATATCTCTACTTCCGGAACTTTGCAGAATAAAATGTCCCAACAGACACACGAAGACAGTCCGGGGGTTTCACAAACTCTGAGGTCACCAGAGTCAGACGGGACCTAGTGCTTCACCCTCCTCTTGTGACTGTGAGTGTTTTAATGTCAGGTGTGACTCCTGTCCTGTCAGTCAGGACAATTGTATGCCGTGGTGGACTGTTTCTAATTGAAGGCAGACTGGATGCATTTCCGATCTTTCTGTCTCAGTGCTGTGGAGCTGACAGAGCAGCTTTGCTGTGTACTACGTCATACGGTGATGCTGACAGAAAGGCATCCAGAGATAAAAGTATCTGGGCTCCCTCCTCCTCAATGCGTATATAAAGCATGGCCGTAGGGAAGCATTCTTAAAGTGGGTGAGACAATCTAATGGAGGAGTATGGGGATACTCCCCCAGAAAATATTGAACAGATTAGGTGTCCTGTATTTCTGTATTCTGGTGCCGCTTAACAGTTGTTTTGACGCTGTGATCTGAGCATACCGAGAAAATGATGGGTACATTTTGTAATAGAGGATTCCTTACCAAACCAAGAGACTTCTTTCATTCATTCACTCATCTTCAACCCCTTATCCGTTTCGGGGTCGCGGGGGTGCGGGAGCCAATCCCAGCCCACACTGGGTGAGGGTGGGGTACACCCTGGACAAGTCGCCAGTCCATCGCAGGACCAACACACAGAGACAGACAGAGACAAACAACCACTCACACTCAGACTTACGGACAATTTAGAGTCACCAATTAACCCAAACATGCATGTCTTTGGACGGTGGAAGGAAACCGGAGTACCCGGAGGAAACCCACGCAGGCACGGGGAAAAACTGCAAAATCCGCACAGAAAAATGGGTCTCCACTGGTTGTAAAAAGAAGTCCCTGGCTCTACTACTCACTTAGGTAGGTAAGGTAAAAAAAACAACTCTATTGTCATTTAACATTACATAAAAAATACACATTGAACAAAATTCGGTTCTAGTCTCCAGACTCTTAAAAAAAAAAAAAAAAAAATTTTTTTACTAAAATTCTAAAACCATCCAAAAATACTGACACACTCATATACAGCACAGAAAACAATAGTTTGAACTTTAAATATTGCATGGTTAAAATAGTAGTCATCAAGCAGTCACCAACCAAGTAGCACTGTAAAACATTAGAAGGTAATTTATAAGTCTGATGGCTTGGGGAATGAAGCAGGATCTAGTTATTATTGACTGGATCCTGCAAAACCTCCTGCCAAAGGAAGTAGGAAGAATAGGCCACAATGTAGGTGAGTGGCGTCTTTTATGGTATGACGTGACATGATGTGATGTGACCCTGCACTGGCACTCAGTGAGTGTTGGTACTCAGGGAGATGAAACTGATGTTTTGTAACCAACCTGCCTAGATTTAGGTCTGTTTGGTAAAAAGTCTAGTAGACAGTTACACAATGGGGAGCAAAGGCCTAAGAAGCCCAGTTTATACCCCAGATACTGGGGGATGATTGTTATAATATCTTTGTTGAAGAACATCAGTAAAGAAGCAAGACTCTTGCAGTGGCTTTTTTGAGACACGTTACTTATATTCAGCAGGCATCATACAGAGAGAGAGCAATCACATGACTAGCGTCTTCTTATAGACTTAAGATAAGAGTACTTTATTTATCCTACGTATAGGAAATTCCTTGTTGCAGCAACAACCATAGGTATAAAAAAAAAGACATAAGAATATAAAACAAATATAGACAATATATAAAAAAAATACAAAGATATAAAAAATATAAAGTGGTGGTGGTATAGATAAAGTGACAGTGAGAAAGAAAATACTTTCCAATAGTGCAAAAAGAAAAGTTATGTAGATGTAATAAGTCCGGAGTGCAGATTTTATTGCAGTGACAGAGAGGTGTTGTACAGTCTGATTGCTGTTGGGATGAATGACCTGCGGTAGCGCTTCTTCTTGCACCTTGGGTGCAGCAGTTTGTTGCTTAAGGAGCTGCTTAGTTCTCCCACAGTGTCATGGAGGGGGTGGGAGGGGTTGTCCAGGATGGATGTCAGTTTGGCCAACATCCTCCTCTCACCCACCTCTTCAATGGAGTCTAAAGACCAGTCCAGGACAGATCCTGCTCTTCTGATCAGCTTATTGAGCTTCTTCCTGTCCTTCTTCGAACATCCACTGCTCCAGCAGACCACTGTATAAAAAATGGCAGAGGCCACCACAGAGTCATAAAAAGTCCTTAGCAGAGGGCCTGCACACTCCAAAGGACCTCAGTCTTCTCAGAAGGTGGAGACAACTCTGGCCCTTTTTGTATAGTGCCTCAGTGTTTAGTGACCTGTCCAGTTTGTTGTTGAGGTGAACACCCAGGTATTTATACTCCTCCACGATCTCTATGTCCAGACCCCGGATGTTCACTGGCACACTGTGTTGTGGCTTCCTGCTGAAGTCGATCACCACTTCCTTTGTCTTACTGGCATTGATGTGCAGATGGTTCCCTCCGCACCAGTCAACAAAGTTGGTGATGACCTCCCTGTACTCCAGATCGTTCCCCTGAGATACCTGTCCAACAATGGCTGTATCGTCAGAGAACTTCTGGATGTGGTAGCTGTCCGTTTTATGTCTGAAGTCTGATGTGTACAGGGTGAAGTGGAAGGGTGATAGGACTGTCCCCTGTGGAGCCCCTGTGCTGCAGACTAGCATATCAGACACACAGTTGCGAAGCCTCACATACTGTGGTCTGTTGGTGAGGTAGTTGGTGGTCCATGCAGCCAGGTTACAGCCCACTCCAGCTCCTTCCAACTTCTCCCTGAGCAGTGATGGTGTTGAAAGCACTGGAGAAATCAAAAAACATGATCCTCACCGTGACCCCAGTGGTCTCCAAGTGTGACTGACATCTGTGCAGCAGGTAGATGACAGCGTCTTCCACATCTATGCCGGGTCGGTAAGCAAACTGTAGAGGGTCCATCTCACAGTGCACCAGGATACTGATACTCTCCATGATCTTAATCAAGTGAGAGGTTAGGACTACTGGCCTGAAGTCTTTTGGCTCTCTGGGATGCATGGTATTAGGAACTGGGACCACACAGGATGTCTTCCACAGGAGCGGAACTCTCTCCAGACTGAGGCTCAAGTTGAAGATGTGCAGAAAGACCACACAGAGCTGATCTGTACAGATCTTGAGAAGTCTGGAGCTGATGCCATCAGGGTCTGTAGCCTTCCTTCGCCTTGATCCTCCTCAGCTCTCTCCTTACCTGGTCCAATGTGATAGAGAAGGAGGAAGGGGGTGGGGTGAAGTTTCCTTGTTGTCTGGAAGTGGAGGTGGGGTGGAGTGGTGTGATGGGGGTGTCAGAGGTATTGCGGGGGAGGGGGGGTGGTGAGGATTACGTGGAGGTGCTGTCAGGTCTGGGGTCTGCAGGGTGGGGAAAGGTGCAGGGGGAGGGGTATAGTCAAACTTATTGAAGAACAGGTTCAGCTGGTTTGCCCACTCCCCATCCCCTGATTCTGGGCCACTTCCACTGTCCTTGTTGTGTCCAGAGATGCTTTTCAGGCCTCTTCAGACATTCCTGGTGTTGTTTCTCTGAAGGCATTTCTCCAGCTTCCTCCTGTAGTTGTCCTTGCCCCTCCTTATTTCTCTTCTCAGCTCCTTCTGCACCCTATTCATTTACTCCTCGTCCCCAGTCTTAAAGACTCTCTTCTTCTCGTTCAGCAGGGTTTTTAATTCAAGGGTCACACAGGTTTTGTTGTTGGAGAAACACCGCACACTCTTTGTAGGCACAGTGTTTTCCACACAGAAGTTGATGTAGTCCGTAATGCAGGTAGTCAGACTGTCAATTTCCTCCTCGTGTGGGCCACAGAGGACTACCCAGTCTGTGATGTCAAAACAGTCCCTCAGTCCGCTTCCTCACATACCTTTTGGTAGGAGCTTGTTTTTTTTACCAGGGGTATGTAGGTGGGGAGCAGCTGCCCCAGGTTGTGGTCAGAGCGGCCCAGCGGGGGGAGGGGTGAAGAGCTGTATGCATCCTTGATGTTTGCATACAGTAAATCCAGAGTCCTATTGTCTCTAGTGGTGCAATTTACATACTGGGTGAATGTAGGGAGAGTGGAGGACAGGGAAGCATGGTTGAAATCACGGGTTTTCAAAGGTTTATACCTTTGTTTCTTCTCCCAACGCTTCACTCCAGCTCTGCAGCCCCTTCTCTTTCTCCTTAGTTCAGCGGGGATCTCGGAATTCTCCAGGGAGCACCTTTACGTGGCTAAGCGCTAACAGCTGATCCCGTGTGTAAACAATGGAACTGTGGT
This sequence comes from Remorina albescens, assembly GCA_034769265.1. NCBI lineage: Eukaryota > Metazoa > Chordata > Actinopteri > Carangiformes > Echeneidae > Remorina > Remorina albescens. The sequence continues at coordinate 2,910,354 of CM068495.1, read as the reverse complement.
TGAAGGGGTCACTGGATGCCGTTTTAAGTAGTCCAAAAAGTAAAAAGACACATATTCCCGTCCTGGCCAGCTGTACATCCATAGGAGTAAACTTCCGACCGAGGTTGGTGACAAGAAAGACGTGACTGAGTACAAAAACACACAGAAAAAACGAGAAACACTCAGAGCTGCTGCAACAGTCAGACGACCTGTCTGGCGCCATCTTGCTAGGTGGGTAACACACACACCTGGGGCCTAGAGCTAACTCTAGATAAATAATGCCTTCTTCAATCTCAGGATATGACGTCCCTCCCTTCTTATGCTCACAGCCCATGCTTAACGGAAAAGGAAATAAACATTTCAACCAACATACTAAAAACAAATGCATGGTTTCTTTAACATGAAAAATTATTGACTAACTAAAATCACAACAAAATAAAAACTAAAAAATGTGGGCCTTATAACAATATAGTTGGTTTTTTTTTAGAGCTATACATTACTCTTAAGGCCTATAATAATCATCAGGAGGATACCTCTCGCTATATGAGCGCCTCAAGGGCAGTGGTGACAGTTCCTTGAACACAGGCAGAGGCTCTAATGCAAGTGGAGAGTCCCTCTCCAACTCCAGGGGCCTGCTCTCAGGGTCATGTCCAAGCTGTCTTTGTGAGTCAGAACTCTTGACCTGTGGGGTCAATGCAGATTCTTTAAACTGCCTGAACAACAACCCCTGATATCTATCATACACCTCAAAGCAATACAAAGTTCAAAATATGTATAAAACTACAGCCTAGAGGTTTTTAAATACAAAGTTGTCACTTTGCCACAAACACAGACCCCTGGCCATCTAGCCAAACCTGTGTGCAAGTCCAGGCGCTGTTTACAACCAGATGGAGTGACAGCGGGGATGGCCAATCACACGTTTGCAAGAAATGGCAGAGCCAATTGATGTGCTTGTGGGCAGTCTAAAGGGAAACGGGCTTCATGCCCCCCCCCCCCCCCCCCCCCCCCCAAATTACGTCCCTGCTCCTCAGAATCTGTCCATCTCCACTGAGAACAGTATATCACAGGGGACCAGTCCAGCTCTCAATAATTCCAGGGATCCATTTGGGTCCATATCCATAGTTTTTAATAAAAACTGGATCACCAGGTACAAAACTTCTGAGCTTGGCTTTGCTGTCATGATTAACTTTTTGCATCCACTCTTTCTGTTCTATTTTGGATTTTAAATGTCAAGTAACAGGTCAAAAGCATACCTTGGCCTCTGGAAAATCAGCATCTCTGCTGGAGACAACCCCCTGGTTGAGTTTGGTGTTCAATTTTCTAACTGAACAAGAATCTGGAGACTTCTGGTTTCCAAGCTCTCCTTTCCTCCTTGCATCCTCTTCATCCCCTCTTTAAAGGTCTGAACTGCATGTTCAGCCAATCCATTGGATGACAGATGAAAAGGGGCTGACGTCACATGTTTTATACCATTTGTAGACAGAAAATTAGCATGTGGCATTGCCACTCACCAGTATCTGGGGTTGTTCATGGACACTGAGACTTTGTTGGAGCTTTTCAATGGTTCCATGTGTAGTGGCTGTGGTCATGGGATATACGTTCATCCACTTAGAATGGGAATCAACGGCACCAGAAACAGTTTCCTAAGAAAGGCCTGCATAATTAACATGAAGACAGGTGCATAGTTTTTCTAGCCATTCCCAAGGATGTAATGGTTCTGTGGAGAGGGGTTTGCTGTTCTCTTGACATGCCACACACCAGTAACTTCCCTCTCCACATCTGATCCATTTGTGGCTACCAGACATAAGATAAGATAAGATAAGATAAGATAAACCATTACTGTCCCAGTGGGATATTTGTTGTAGACTTTACAGTGTCTTCACAAAGAGGCACCAACTACAGCAGACATAATAAAATACAGCAGTAGAACTACCTCCATACAATTGCACATACTTAACCTAATCAATTATGCATAACACATGCTGAGAAAAGTTCTGTATCTGTTCATCAATAATTGTTATTGAATTGGGCTTTTAGATCTTCTCTATCACCTGTATAATATAGTATATCACTCACTAATATGAACTGTTAACTGGGTGACCAGCATGAACTGGTACCTCAGTAACCAGTATGAAGTAGGTTGAATTTGTTCAGTTCACATTCTTGTTTGGTCGGTGTCACTGAATAAGTGACACCAACACCTTCCCCTAAGCCTGAATGGATCTTAGCCCAAACTCCATTCAAACAGGGGTTTAACTGTTGTCTCTTGACAGTATGTGTCTCCCTGCAGAGCTGAATTGAGGTCCAGCTGTTCAGGAGTATCACTGTGCTGCAGCTGCTCAAACCTCTCACACCAGGAGTCTCTTTATTTAACAGCGTGCTGTGCTTGAGAGGCCAACAGCTTCGTTTACTGAGCGATTAAAGATGATGAAATCTTCATCATTGGACCCCAAGGTAATCACTGTTAACACTGCCTTGGCTTGATGCTCCATCATTAAAGTGACCAATATTGGGCATATAATCATGTATTTTTACTTATTTTTTTATTTTGTATTTATACATTAGCTTTACATTTATCATGCTATTCTTACGCTGACCTTAAAACGGACACCATCCACATTCTTCCTTTGACTCTCCATTAACTGAATATTTTAACAACATAAAGGGAAAGGGTCAGTGCTAAGACAACAAGGCAGACAAACTACATGCGACACTGTTGGGGAAAAGGAACATCGACTTGAATTGAAAAGAGCCTTGTATTATTAAAATATTATTTGGACCGATGAGACAAAGTAATCATCAGATTTAAAAAAAATCTGTCACTCTTGACCTTCTAATGCGATCCTTCAGAGATGATCATGGACTATGATCATTCGCTTCACCTGGCAGTGGTCATAATCTTATGACTGATCAGTGTTTGTGAACTAAAATATGAGGATGAGGATAAGAAATGAAATCAGAACAACAAAGCAGGCCTCTGACACAGTGTGACATATCTCAACAAAGGTGCTGTGAACAAACCAACAACATCACGACCATCATCATTTTAGTTTAATTCTGTCAAGTCTAAGGAAAATCAACACAGACTAAGTAAGCGTTTGAAAGTAAAAAATTCCAGACACTGTTATACGTGTACACACGCTGCAAAAGGCTAATCTTGTATCTGTAAACCTAAGACACAGAAGCCTATTCAGGAGTGATCAGACAGTGTGTTCTGCAGGAGGTAGCTCAGGATCTAAATTTAGAAATAAAGCCTCTGATCAGTTGACCTTTGTAAAGACGCAGCACCAGCTGCCCCTGACCAGCCTTACCCTTCTCCCTTACTCCCCTCCTCACATTCATGCAAATGGCTCAGGCCAGACAATAGCAGTGTGTCTGGCACTATGAAGCCAGTGCCCTCTGTACAGCTGTATTTCACAACTGATTTCTGTGCTGTTTTCTCTCTGTTGACTTCACCAAAAGAGAAAATAGAGCTGCACAAGTCTGGATGAATATTGTTAATATTGTAATTCTTAGGGTACCCTCATCCTACTACTTTTACCAATATTGCTCATTGAGACTCATTCTTTAATAGTTCTCATGTTGATCAAGTATGTCAACAGTCTGCTACTTTAAAGGCACTCTTAATTAGGTTTTATTATGTTCTCAATCCAGAAGTGGTTCTTTCATCAGTCTGGAAATTTTGTGGTTTTCTTATGGCTCAAGATCTTGAACAGTTATTATTAACAAAATTTACTTCTCTTATCAATGTGTTACTTTAACAAGACTCTTATTGATCCTGTGTTTAGATAGTTCATTTATTGATTAGATCAATTAAACACTTTGTTAGTTCACTAATGAACTGGGTATTTTAGTATTGAAATATTAGAATATTTCAATCGAAAAAGGATTTACAACACAGAAATGTTCTGAAAAGTCTGTTCATTTATTTTTCAGTATTTTGTTGAGCTCCTTTAGCAGGGATGATTTCATAATTACAAAGTGGCATTAAAGAGATCAGCATGTGATTCTGCTGAGGCCTTACTATTAGTCATATTTCATATTTCTTAAATGGACTCTGGTTTGTTCATATTAATTATGGCCTGTCCAAGCTCACTAAAGTTATTCATAGAGTTCCACAAGGTTCTGTACTTGGATCAATCCTTTCCACCATATATATGCTTCCTTTAGAAAATATTATCAGGAAGCACTTCATCAATTTCCATTGCCATGCAGATGACATTTATTGATGAAGCCAAATGAAACTAATCTGCTAGTTTCACTTCAATCATGTCTTAAAGACATAAAGGCCTGGATGACCAAGGAACCTTTTACTTGTAAATTTAGATAGACTTAAGTTATTGTACTTGAACCTAAGCCTCTTAGAGAAGCATTATCTAATCATCTAACCAGTCTGGGTGGCATTACCTTGGCTTTCAGTGTTGACCAGGACATGTCCTTTGTTCCTCACATAAAAGAAGTCTCTAGAACAACCCCTAGAACAATTGGGTCTCAGAGGATGCAGCAAAACTAGTGCATGCACTTGTTACCTGTGCACTGGACTACTGTGACATATCTTTGAAGAGCTTTCAGTTGATTCAGAATTTTGCTGCACCAATATGAACAGGAACTAGAAAAAGAGACCATATTATTCGCTTCTCTTCATTGGTTCCTGGTAAAATTCAGAATAGAATTCAAAATCCTTCTAGCATACAAAGCTCTCAATGACCAAGCTCCATCATATCTCAGAAGGCTCAGAGTTCCTTATTGTACCAGTAAGTCACTTCCCTCTCTGGATGTAAGTTTACTTGTAGTTCCTAGGGTTTCCAAGAGTAAATCCGGGAGGCAGATGTTTCCGCTATCAGGCTCCTCTTCTATGGAACCAACTCCCAGTATTGGTCCAGGGGGTTGACTCTGTTGTAGCTTTCAAGATCAGGCTTAAAACTTCCTCTGTTACAAATCCTATAGTTAAAAGTCAATATTTAATTACTCTTTAGTTATACTGCTTTAGGCCTGGACTGTCTTAACTGGATTAAGAGCAGGTCAGGTGTCTAGACAATCAAGACGAGTAACATAACACAGTCAAAGCAGTTCGTAGTAGTTATAACTCTGTGCCAAGCCCTGCTGGAAAAGGAAACATGAAGTCTAAAATTTCCAGGTAGATGCTCCATTAATTTTGACTTTTGGAATAACACCACCAGAAAACATGGCCCCAAACCATCACTACTGAGGAAACTGGATTAACATGAAAAGAAAATGTACCTGCATCTGATAAGATGACTTTGGATCACAAAGAAACAGTCCAGTTCTTGTTCTCTTTGGCCCAGGTAAGACTTGTCTTTGTTGTGTGGAAGAGTGAAAATATCAGAATACCTGCAACCTTGTCTGCACAAAACACAATGCTGTGTCTCCGGGATAAAGGTACCCTTAAAGATGGCTCACATTCCTTTGGGATAGGAGAAGGGAAAATCTGGACTGAAGGCCACACAGTCAAATCAAATCAAATCAAATCAGATTTATTTGTATAGCGCCAGATCATAACAAAGTTACATCAAGGCACGTTACATATAGAGCAGGTCTAGACCAAACTCTTTATAAAATTATTTAAAGAGACCCAACAGATCCCCTGATGAGCAAACACTCGGCGACAGTGGCAAGGAAAACCTTCCTTTAAGAGGCAGAACCTTGGGCAGAACCAGGCTTGGGGGGGGCGGCCATCTGCCTTGACCAGTTGGGTTGAGAGAGGGAGAGAGAGAGGGAGAGAGAGAGGGTGAGAGGGAGGGAGAGAGAGTGAGGAAGGCATGGGGGGGAGGCAAGGTTGGGTAGAGTAGGGAGAGAAAAGAGCAGGAGGAGGGGATATTAAAAACAGGTGAGAGGAACATGATGCTGCATGAAGTTCATAGGAATGATGCTGTATAGAATTCATGAAGATGTGGAAGCAGCAGGCATTGCAGGAACATGGGATGGTGATGATTCATCACCCTGCAGGATGAGGACAGGAAGAGAGAGGAGAGAAACTGGGAGAGACAGAGATTTCGGGAAAACATGGTTAGTAAATGCAGTACACATGCTTAGAACTGGGAGAAACGGATTTTGGAGAAGCGTGATTGTCGGTATGTCGGCTCATGCACGGGGGAGAGAGAGAGAGACAGGGAGAGGGGAGAGGGAGAGAGAGAGGGAGAAGGAAAGAGAGGTGCTCAGTGCTTCCCCCAGCAGTCTAGGCCTATAGCAGCATAGCTAAAGAGTAAATGAACTTTAACTTTTTAACTATAAGCTCTGTCATACAGAAAAGTTTTAAGCCTGGTCTTGAAAATTGCTAAAGAGTCCACCCCCTGGACTGATACTGGAAGTTGGTTCCATAGAAGAGGAGCCTGATAACTGAAAGATCTGCCTCCTGATTTACTCTTGGAGACTCCAGGAACCACAAGTAAACCTCCATCTAGAAAGCGGAGTGGCCTACTAGGACAGTAAGGAACTATGAGCTCTCTGAGATATGATGGAGCTTGGCCAGTAAGAGCTTTATATGTTAGGAGAAGGATTTTAAATTCTATTCTGAATTTTACCAGCAGCCAATGAAGAGCAGCTAACACAGGAGAGATGTGATCCCTTTTTCTACTTCCTGTTAATATTCGTGCAGCAGCATTCTGAATCAACTGAAGGCCTTTCAGAGATTTGTTTGGACATCCAGATAATAATGAGTTACAGTAGTCCAGCCTAGAAGTTACGAATGCGTGGACTAGTTTTTCTGCATCCTCTTGAGAGAGGATGTTTCTGATTTTCCTAATGTTTCTCAGGTGGAAGAAAGCTGCCCTACTGACTTGTTTTATGTGAGGGACAAAGGACATGTCCTGGTCGAAAGTTACTCCAAGATTTCTTACAGTGGAGCTGGAAGCCAAAGTAATGCCATCCAGACTGATTATATGATTAGAAAGGGTTTCTCTAATGTGCTTAGGGGCGAGTACAATAACTTCAGTTTTGTCAGAATTTAGAAGTAAAAAATTATGGGTCATCCAGACTTTTATGTCTTCAAGACATGTCTGCAGTCTGACTATCTGACTAAATTCATTTGGCTTCATTGATAAATATATCTGAGTGTCGTCTGTGTAACAGTGAAAATTGATGCTGTGTTTCCTGATAATGTTGCCTAAAGGAAGCAGATAAAGAGTGAAGAGGATTGGTCCAAGTACTGAACCCCGTAGGACTCCATAATTGCCTATAGTGCGTGAGGAGGAGCTACTGTTAACATGAACAAACTGATATCTATCTGATAAATAGGATTTGAACCACCTTAGTGCAGTTCCTTTAATGCCAATTTCATGTTCCAGTCTCTGTAATAAAATATTATGGTCAATGGTGTCAAATGCAGCACTGAGATCTAAGAGGAGAAGTATGGAGGCTGATCCATTGTGTGAAGCCATTAGAATATCATTGGAGACTTTAACCAGCGCTGTTTCTGTGCTGTGGTGAACTCTATATCCTGACTGAAACTCTTCAAGTAAACCGTTCCTATACAGATGGTTGTGTAATTGGTTTGCTACTGCTTTCTCAGTGATTTTAGAAATGAACGGAAGGTTTGATATGGGTCTATAATTGGCCAAAACATCTGGATAAAGATTCGGCTTTTTAAGTTGTTTGATGACTGCGGTCTTAATAGTCTGGGGTACATAACCCAAAGATAACGTCAAATTAATCAGATATAAAATGAACGACTCAATTAAGTAAAAAATGTTTTTAAAGAGGCTCGCCGGCACTGGGTCTAATAGACAGGTTGATGGTTTAGATGATGAGACTATAGAAGCTAGCTCTGAGAGATTCAGAGATGAGAATGATTCCAGATGTAAAATAGGCGTTGCAGTTGATTCAGGAGTTGCTGTATTCAGTAGAAGATTATTGTCTAATGTAGGTAAGAGCTGATGAATTCTTTCTCTGATTGTTATAATTTTATCTGGAAAAAAAGCCCATAAAATCATCGCTGCTGAGAGCTAAGGGGATCCATGGTGACAAGCAAATGGACTTACACATAGACACACCATCAGCTGTTTATAAGAGACATCTCCGGGTTCCGTGATACTTTGAGATATTTCTGACTGTGTTGTTAGTAGGGCTGCTTGGAATAAAGAAGACTCCCCATTTGTCACCTGTGTCTCAGCATCTGTTCCGACATATGATCTTGAGTGATCCCTCACTTTCTGCCACAACAGCTGTCTCTGGTTCAGGAATCTATTGGTCCCAGGAATGTGAGAGTTGTCCATTTCCTGAATAGATCACGTGTTGTGCATGGTGGCACTACATGCTCTTCTCCTGTTGCTTTTCTTTGCTTTTCCCTTTCAGTCAACTCTGCTACATACAGCACATATTTCAGTCATGACCTTCTGCGGCTTACTCTATTTTGTATAGTGTCCAGGACTGTCTTCTGCACAACTTTCTGGTCAGCAGTCATGATTTTGCTATGACACAAAGTAAGCATGACAAACTTGCAGAGAGGTTTTATGAAAGGTCAACACTCTACAAATAACATTAAATAATTTTAACAGCATGTCACAGCGCAGCAACAGAGAAGCAATTGGTGTGTCACTCAGTGTAGAAAAGCCTTTGACAAAGTTAACTGGTCCTTCCTCTTTTTTACCCTTCAAAAATTTGGCTTTGGAGAGTCATTTATCCACTGGGTATTTGCACTGTGTAATTCACCCAAGGCTACAGTCACTACTAATGGGATCACATCACAAAACTTCACTCTATTCAGGGCAACCGGACAAGGGTGCTCTCTCTATCCCTCACTGTTCGCTATATTCATCAAACCCCTGGCATCAGCCATATGTCAGAATGGCAATATCAAAGGTCAACTGTATCAACTGTACTGTTTCTGAACACAAAATTAACCTGTATGCGGATGATATCTTACTTTACTTACAACAACAATTTTTCAGCACTCTGACTACTCAATTAACTTGTCCAAATCAACAATATTACCATAGTGAAAATCTGTGGTGACCTGGTGCGCAGGAACAACCTTGCCATCTCCCTTCTGGGGCATATAGCTAAGTTTAAAATGAAAATCTTACCACAAATCAACCATCTGTTCTCCATGATTCCATTCAAACCCACAGCAAAGTGGTTCAAAAAGTTAGACTCTGCTATTATAAAATTCTACTCAAAGAACCAAAAAGCAAAAATCAGCCAATCTACCCTCCAAAATAAAAATAAATAAATAAATCGGAAGTAGGATTGGATGCACCAAATTTCATGAAGTATTACTTGACAAATCAATTATAATATATCACTAATTGGATAAATCCAAATGAAGATCACAACTCTTGGGTTAAGCTTGAACAGTTGGATTGTTATAACATCAGAATCTCTGAATAGGACTGGGCGATAGGACCTAAAATTCATATCACGGTATAAATTGAATCCCTTCATGGTAACGGTATATATTGCGATATAAAATTATATAAGGAGCTGTCAACTACTCGTAGACGTGTCAGTCATAGTGCAGGGGTACGAATATTATTCTGTGATGAAATATGGACTAAATTTCAATGACAATTTTACAGGTGGGCACAGCGCATGTTTACCGGGACACGTGCTCCATTTTTCTGCTCACAATCTGACTTTTTTTTAAAACCAAACCAAGTCCAAATCACTGACGAGCACTGTTTTATTTATTTATTTATTTTTTAACAGCTCCTCCTGCTCTGTGCTCTCTGCTCTTAAAGCCATTGTCACACTGAGGCAGATGCGATGATGTCATCAACAAGCGTTATCGCGATTGGTCGATAGAGTCCAAACCTCTACTGTAGGCCAAATTTATATCATTTATACCGTCTACCTCATATACCATGCACCCCTATCTCTGACCTCCCCTTTATCACCAACACTCCCAAGCATCATAAATGTTTCAAAAATCCAATGATTGCTTCCACCCTCTCTGCTTGGTGGAAAACTCTGGAGACTACAGATTCCCAACTGGAACTATGTATGTTTTCCCATATCTGGCACAACCCAGACTTTATGAATAGCAAAGCCCTACTTTATCTTAGCACATGGAAACAGAAAGGAATCACCCATCTCCATCACCTCTTCTAAGACACTGACAGAAATAGATGTATTTGAAACTTTTGAAGTAAGAAATGGAAACTTTCTCCACAAGTGACAAAAACAATTATGAAGAAAATTTCAACACACCAAAACACAATACAACCACCAGAATTTGTTGTTAACATCACAACGCTCTACCCAAAAAAGAAGAACATTGCCATGATATATAAGTTTCTGGCAAGTATCAATTCTATGCATCTATCAATATCAAAATGGGAAACGCATCTGTCTTTGTCCACTGACTTCGATTTCTGGACCCAGATCTGCCAAGACATTTAAAATGACAAAAAAAAAAAAAAAGAAATTTACAACTGATCCAGTTCAAAGTCACTCACAGAACACACATAACTCAATACAAGATGCATAGAATGGGCCTCTCTCACTTTGATGTATGCGCTTTATGCACTCAGAACACAGCAGACACCTATTTCCACACTCTCTGGCTCTGTTGAGTTGTGCAGCACTTCTAGTCAATGGTAACACAGAAACTCTCCAACATCTTGGACTGCAGAATCCCACTAACTCCTAACCTTCGCACGACTGGCGATCTGACGACAATCAATTTACCAAACCATCTATCCCGATCCATACTCGTCGCTCTACCCATCGCCAAGAAAGCAATCTTAGTTAACTGGAAAAATAAGTAGTCTCTCAACCAGAGGTGGGATAAGTCACTTCTGTGCAAGTCACAAGCAAGTTTCAAGTCATAACCTGCAAGTCTCAGGTCACTATGGTGAGAATCAAGCAAGTCAAGTCGAGTCCCTGCTATAAGTCAAGCAAGTCAATTCATTGCTCAGGTCAAGCAAGTCACAAATCAAGTCATACAAAAATCTAATGATTTACCCCAGTTTCCACATTTAAATCGGTAAAGACTAAGGTACACAAGTTGAGTTTTATTTCAACATTAACAATAACTGAAAGTATTGCAGCCTTTTCTCCATGGCCTGTTAACTAATCTGTCTAAGATACTTCTTCATTAACATCTCTGTGCACATAAAGCTATTGCATCATCAACTGAGTAGTACATAAAATAAAAATAAGTATATAAAAATAAATAAAAACATATTGCCTGAAATCTAAATATTACTGGCATGACAAAATAACTGCTTAAACCTTACAAGTTATACTAAAGTGAAATAAAAGGTGATTGTTTCGATATGAACAGGACAAAATAACAAAAAATAGCATGTGGCATACTTAAAAGCATTATGTGAATAGTTTGAATACGTTTTTTTATGATTATTATCTGCAACCTATGAACAGAATCAATCAGAACCTCTAGGTGGCTGTATACAAATGAGAACAGATTAAGTCAACCAGTCAATCGCCCTACATGTTGTAGAACATGGCACACATGGCATCGGACATGAAAAAAATGAATATGCCAAAAGTAATATCACATGCACATACTGTAGGAAGTGGAATTACACAAGCCTCAAAGGTGGTAGTGATCTTGCTGCCTTGAAACATAAGTCGACTTACAATGTCTTGCATTTGCAAAAAATTTTAATTGATAGTACTTTGGCACTGAGTTGTGAACGATGGGGTCGCATTATCACCCCACCATGGCTGAACACACGTTCAACAGGTGCACTTGATGCAGGGCCTGCCATAACTCTTACCGCCACCTTGAACAACAAGGGGAGGGTGCGCCTGTTCATTGCCCAAAACTGAAGGCAGCTCTGTCCATCACAAATGTCCAAATAGTCATTCAGCTGAGTTTGGGGGCTGGAACTTGAATCCATCCTCTGTTTTTTGTGGTTTGCTGAGAACGGCCCAGACTGACGCTCTGGCTCTGATGGTGTCATTTGGTCCTGCTCATTGTCCACTTCATTAACATAAGTGTGGGAGTCAAAATATTAGGAACATTTTTCAATATAACACTCTCCAGTGCACCCCTATCACCCTCTAAAACCTCAATAATAACTATAAAGTAGAATTATCACCTTTCTGACAATGTCAACAAAAACTGAAGTGCTCAGTGAGGGTATATCAAAATACTGAAAATTTTAAATACAGCCTATTTCTTCTTAGGTCTGACATTAAAATTGGATTAATACAGAAAACACAACATACTTTTTATCATCACAAACACATCCTCCTTGACATTTTCAGGGGCCACAACATCATGGGTCAACCACATGGAGCCAAATGAAGGATCCAGAAGAGCAGCTTTTAGGTATAGAGGGTCAGAGAAGGGCAAAGTTGCTCCATCATTCTGGTCATCTGCTATCCTCACATGTACAAAGATCCCAATGAATCTTCTTTGGAGTGATCTTTGCAGGCTACGGATGAAGCCACCCAAGTAGCGCACTTGGGTGGCTTGATTCTCTTTTTGATTTTCCAAGTGATAATTAAGAGAAAGGATGCAGGGTACCACAGCAGTTATTGTGACAATTTTTTCTCCTTGTGTGAGATCTGTGGCTTTTCTAAAAGGTTGAAGAACATCCACTAGTTTCTTTATCTGATTCCACTCTCTAGCTGTGAATACCGTGTCTTTGTGTCCCCCATCTTCAAGAACTGTAGAAATTTTCAGGTGGTCACAGTTGAGCACTGATTTCAGTTGCCTCAATGCAGAATTCCAGCGTGTGGTAATAGAGCCAAGGATTCTACGCTGTCCAAACTCCTTCTCAAATTTGTCTTCTCTGTAATGCTCATCCCAGCCTATAAGACCCTGCTGAGCAGAGAGAAGCCCACTGTGAAGCAGGTTAGAGTCTGGCCTGAGGGAGCTACAGCACTTTAGGACTGCTTTGATTGCACAGACTGGGACATGTTCAGAACAGCAGCAACTTATAACTAAAACGTCAATGTCACTGTGTCTTTTTTAAGTATTTGCACGTCTACTTTTAATGCTATCGCAGAGTCAATGCAACGTAATTTCATTCACTTTGCACTGTGCCTGTGTACCTGAATGACAATAAAGTTTATCTATCAACCTATCTTGTGTGGAGAAAAGAGTTCAACCTGGTTGACCTTTTCTTGATCTGATATTCTTCGCATATTTGCTCAAACTCTTCACAAATTCTTTCCCCTGTATGGACACCTTTGAAGCAGTTGCATGCAAGCAACTGGGATTTCAATTTAAGATTGTCATCTTCGATGTTGATCCAATGTCCTGTGACTCCAAGAAAGCCTCATTCTGCAGTCTGACCATCTGTCTACAGTCACTGACACATAATCTGACATTGCTAGTTCATTTTTCAGCTTGATTTGCCTATTTGCCATCAGATTGTCAGGATCTGAAGTTCTTCAACTCACTGGAGAGTAATTGTTGTCCACTATTGACAAAAACTGATGAAAGCTTTGATGTTCAACAATGGACAATGGTATGTTGCAATTTATAATGAGGTCCAACAGTATTGAGTTTGTAATGGGTTTCTGCTGTGGATGGTTGGAGTTGTATTGTTGCACACTCCTCGATTCGAAGATTTGGGAGATTGGAGGCTGATTAAGACCCAAGGTTGCTTTAGTATGAATGTACATGTCATATCTGTAGAGAGTATAAAGAAGAGAGAGAGAAATATATTTAGCCAGCATTATGATCTTCATTGCATAGTAAATCATTAGAAATATAGTTTAGATCTATGAATACGAGAATAATATAAGATTAATATTAATCCTGGAACTGCAAACAATATAGCTAGGACTCAGTCAGGAAGTCTGTTCACTTTCTGTGAATTGGCTTTTTTAAAATGCATTTTTTTTTCATACATGAAAACAAAATCTGGTAGCATGTGAAACAAATGGTCACAATTTGTCACAATGTTCCCCTGTGTTATCTCCACTGAATACGTCCTTTTACATTATTATCCAAAGATGATTTTAGGAATGCTTTTTTACCGCTTATGGCAAGTGAAGTTAAAATTCTCACAATGACAAGTTTGAAAGAAAAAATATTGCGAGTTAAGTGTGGATAGAAAATATTAACTCTAGGATAGATTTATAATGTTAACAAAATCAATATTGTTAATTCCACTTTTTTGAGGCTGCTTTACAATGTAAAGTAATAATGTAATAATAGCTTGATATGTTTATATTACATATTCACATTAAACATTTACAAAGCTGATGACTATTATTGTGCATGTGTTAAGTGACCCATAACAAGGTCAACATTTCATGACTTTCAGAAACTTTCAGAAAATATTTATCAATGAATTTGATCATAAGAAAATAATGTAACTTATGTAATTATTAATGAAGCAACATCTTCCATGATAAAATCAACACCTGGGATGTAATCACCAAACACCAGGGTGCCCTGCTGTTTGTGGTTATCATATCAAAAACCGTATATTACTTCATATAACGTCACGTTACTCTTATGCATGTCTTAAACTAAACGTACACTTAATAAGTTACATTAGCATTTATTTTAGGAAATATTACCTTTTTAGTTAACGTTTGACCCATTTGACAAGCCAATAAGTTATCTAGAGACACTTTTAATGCTCATTTTATTGAGAAGACATATACATTAGGTAGCTTGTTGCATTCTAACCACCTTAACAGCTCGCTAAAAGACACATTCACGTAGCTTACCTTTCTTTGTGGGTTTTATAGGGACAGATGAAGTTAGATGTTATAGTGGTTGTGTCACGGATTTTTGTCCTGCAGACCTTGCATACTGCTGTTCTCTTCTTCATACTGTCATCAACAACATAATCCTTGAACCCAAATTGAATTCTTTTTGGTCTAGCTGCCTCCTTGACTGCTGCTCCTGTGTTGACCTGCTGACCACTGTTGGTCCATGGAGAGTGCTACGTGCATTGCTCTGTAAAATCACCTGATCATGTTTCAAAATAAAACACAATTTCAAACATTATCTAACTTTAAAAAGTTGCAAAAAAAGCAAATATTTAAATTTTAGAAAGTCAAGTCCTTTCGAGTCATCAGTCTCAAGTCATGAAGACCGAGTCAAAGTCAAGTCAAGTCTTTTGTCAGTGTTAGTCAAGTAAGTCCAAGTCCTCAAGTTAGGGACTCGAGTCTGACTCGAGTCTCCCACCTCTGCTCTCAACATTTCCTACTGGTTGAACCTCCTTGCAGAATATATATTATTGGAGAAAATATCTGCTGGCAGAAAAAAAAAGGGCAGCTTTCATTGTCTCCTTAAACTTCAGTTTGCATTTTGACTTTGCCTGCTAGCATATGCCATCTCTGCACATATGTGTACCTTCCCTGTCCTTTAACATTACCCTCTCTACTAATGTTATAATTCCTGTTTATGTCAATGTTGTTATCACCCTCCACATCCAGGAACACTACAGCGGATCCCCTGACCTAAGGACCTTTAGAATGTTCTCTGGCATGTTTCCATTGATGAGGGAATTCTTCTCTGGCATGGATGCCTGGCTTTCAAGATGTACAATCCCCCAAAACCTATAAAATATGGCATTTAATCCTACATTTTGTGCGATTCAGAGACAGCTTTTTAAATCTCAAACTGTACTGTGCGGAAAGTGCTCCACTCAGAGACAGTCGTTTCTCTTCTTAGCTGCTTAGCAGGTCATGGCTACAGATTTTACATGGACAGTTATTACAACTCTTTTGCCCTATGCAAGTGCATTCTTGTCTTGAAAACCCATGTCTCTGGGACACAGAAAGAACAGAGGTGAACAATCAATCATTCAAGGTGTTGGAAATACCGACCTTAGGAGGGAGTGAACACCTGTTATGCATCGCAAAAAAAAAATTGTCATGGTCTTAGTTTGGCAAGACAAATAAATTGTGAAAATGGTGACAACATTCCATCAAAGAAGCCACCCGGAGAAAGTGTCAAAGCAGAAGCCAGCTTGTATCACTGAATACAGCAATGCAATGAATGGAGTCGAATGGTCTAATTTATAGACCAGGAAGTCTTAAAAGTGAACAAAGAAACTTGTGACATATTGGCTTGAAATCAATTTGTTCAATTCTTTTGTCATTTACAAAGCTAAAAACCCACATGGTAAATGCAGCATTCTTCTGTCATTCAAAGTGTTGTAAAGTCATGGAGCAGCCAAGAACCTGTTAGATAGGCTGATGGTCAGGAAACTGATGTTGAAGAAGGAAGAGATTATCCTCCAGCTCAGAAGATCCCAAGAGCATCATTCAAGACTTGGAAGAGACTGGATGTCATTTTTGCAGCCCATCCACTTGTTCCCATCCTGCCAATAGCCAAAAAAAAAAAAAAGGACGCAAACAGAAGACGCAGGGTTTGCACATGAACAAGGTTGCAGAAGGAGACATCCTACTATTGCAAAAGCTGTGGTCTCCCCTTACATTTTGGGGAATGTTACACGTTGTACCATTCAAAGACACATTATACTGCCTGAAAAAATCAGTTAATCCTAATCAAAACCAATCATAACCAATCAGTCAATTCTAATTGCAACCCATCATTATCAATCAATCCTAACCAAACACAAAATATTTATTAAACTCCACGGAACCCCTGAGGAAGCCAAAGTGATCTGCATTAAAAACATCGCGGATCTGGACAAATTCCAATGATCATCAGAACGGGAATGTAGTGGTACAGCAAGGAACGAATGTCGTCATTAATTGGGCTGGGACTGCATCAAGGTATTTAACTAAACACAACCATGACATCTACGAACACTTTTCACTCTACAGGAAGAGTCATTAATAAGGGCGTAGCACAGTGGATTAGTGAACACAAACACCTTGAACTGAACCCGTTTGAATACACTGATCATAATGTATTGGATATGGAACAGAATATAGACTCGGACAACAACTTTTTCTCTTCCATAAATAACAACTGCTGCTACTATACGGATTATCAATATAATGAAAACATCAAATCTGAGGGGAAATTATTTATCATTCATTTCAACAGCAAAAGCTTATATGCCAACTTCAATAACATTAAGAACTATCTTTCAACCTTCTCACAGCCACTCAATATAGTAGCAATAACTGAAACATGGACTGACTCTGTAAGAGGTGCAGACTTTGAATTGGATGGATATGAATTCATTTATCTCAACAGCCAAAACAAGGGTGGAGGAGGAGTTGCTATTTATGTAGAAAAATCTTTAAACTTCAGGACTGTGGATGAGATGACAATTGTGGTTGATAACCTGCTGGAATGTGTAACAATTGAAATCTGCAAGGAAAAAAACAAAAATGTAATCATTAGCTGTATATACAGGGCACCAGACTCAAGCATTGAAATGTTTACTGAGTGGATGGAGAGTATGTTCTCAAAAATATGTAACAAGACTATGTTCCTGTGTGGAGATTGGAATGTGGACATCCTTAATCCTTATAATCACAACAACATCAATGAATTTATTAATTTAATGTATAGCATGAGCCTATTTCCAAAGATCACAAGACCTAGCAGAATGACATCCCATAGTGCAACTCTCATTGATAATATATTTACTAATGACATAGAAAATATTTCAATTAGTGGATTATAGATCAATGACATAAGTGGCCATCTACCGGTATTCATCGTTTATAATAAAAACTACAGGAAAAAGTTAGATAGACAATTTGGTTATAGAAGAATAAGATCAGAAGAATCCATTAACTTGTTAAAAAAATCAATTATTGGGGCAGAACTGGGACGCAATATATTGTGAAAGAAATATTGATAATGCTTATGAGTTGTTTCTTAACATGTTCAGTTCATTATATGACAAAATCTGTCCGATTAAAAAATATTGTAGGAAATCAAATTATATTAACTGCCCATGGTTGTCGAAAGGACTTCAAAATGCCTGTAAAAAGAAAAACACACTATACAGAGAATTCATAAGACAGAAAACTAAAGAGGCTGAAATGAAATACAAAAAATATAAAAATAAATTAACAAATATTATAAGGGCAAGTAAAAAAGATTATTACAAAAGGAGATTAGATGAAAATAAACATAATATTAAAGAAATATGGAGTACCTTAAACAATGTAATTACAAATAACTCTAGGCATAATAGTATTCCTACGTATTTTATTGATAAGGATGTTGAAAATTATAATATGGAGGAAGTAGCCAATGGTTGAATAATTTTTTTGTTAATGTAGGACCTGACCTAGCAAGTCAGATACCTGATCCAGGGACACGTGGTGAAGAATTACCAGAAAGAAACCCCTTCTCAGTGTTTCTTACTGCAGTAAAGGAAAAGGAAATCTTGAACATCGTTAACAAAAGTAAAAATAAAAAATCTACTGACTTCAACAACATTGACATGACAGTGGTAAAACATGTAATTGAGGGAATCTCCAAACCATTAACATACATTTGTAATCTTTCTTTTCAAACAGGCTCATTTCCAAATAAAATGAAAATAGCAAAGGTCATTCCTCTGTATAAAACTGGAAACAAGCATCACTTCACCAACTATAGACCGGTTTCCTTACTACCACAATTCTCCAAGATACTTGAAAAACTTTTCAATAACAGATTGGACATTTTTTTAGAAAAGAACAAAATACTTTCTGAAAACCAATATGGGTTCAGACCTAACAGATCTGCATCTATGGCACTTACTGAGGCAATTGAAGGAATAACAAATGCTATTGACGAGAGGAAATACGCAGTTGGAATATTTATAGACCTGAAAAAGGCGTTTGATACAATCCACCATGATATCTTAATTAAAAAACTTGAAAGATATGGTATTAGGGGTATCGTGCTTGATTGGGTCAAAAGCTACCTAAGTGGGAGACAACAGATTGTGAAATTGGGTGACTGTTCCTCGTCTTGTCTGGACATTACTTGTAGTGTCCCCCAGGGGTCAGTATTGGGGCCCAAATTCTTTATCCTGTATATCAATGATATGTGTGATGTTTTCAAATTATTTCAGTTTGTGCTATTTGCAGATGACACAAATATTTTTTGCTTGGGGGATAACCTAAATCAACTGCAAGAGGACATCAATACAGAAATGAATAAATTGAAAATATGGTTTGACAGAAACAGGCTATCACTGAATGTAAAAAAGACAAAAATTGTGTTATTTTGCAATAGAAGGACTAACACACAGCTAAAGGTAAAGATTGATTGGGTAGAAATTGAAAGAGTAAAGGAAATAAAATTTCTGGGGGTAACAATGGATGGAAAAATTAACTGGAAATCACATATAAAACATGTACAGACTAAAGTTTCAAGGAGCATTGCAATTATCAACAAAGCTAAGAAGATTTTGGATCAGAAATCACTACGGATTTTGTACTGTACCTTAGTCCTGCCCTACTTGCAGTATTGTGTAGAGGTTTGGGGGAGTACTTACAAAACATCATTAACAGCAATAACAACGTTACAAAAAAGAGCAATACGAACAATAAACAAAGTGGGTTACCAGGAACATACTAATTCCTTATTTTTACAGTCAAACTTGCTAAAATTTTCAGACACAGTCGATTACCATATTGCACAAATAATGTTTAAAGCAAAAAATTTGTTATTACCAGGTAACGTGCAGAAATTATTCGGGGTACCTGATGGTGATTATTATTTAAGGGGAAAATTGGAATGTAACTTTAAAGTGAACTACAGACGCACAACCAGAAAAAGTTTTTGTATTTCAATTGCAGGGGTAGGACTTTGGAACGGTTTTCCAGTGGAATTAAAGACTTGTGGAAACATGAAACAGTTCAAAATGAAATTTAAAGAAATTACATTATGAGGTACAAGAAAAAAGAGGTTGAAAAACAGTAAGCACATTTGCTAGGATCCATCCTTTTACTGTTGAATTACTGTTGTATATGTAAAGCTGCAACTGTATGTCTTGTTTTACTATATATGTGTGTGTGTGTGTGTGTGTGTGTGAGTGTGTAGGAGAGAGTGTGTATGTATGTGCTGCATTTTTTTTGTCTTGTTAATATATTTGATTTCATGTATTAGTAAAATATGAATTTATTATGGATGGAATAGGGGTGGGTGTAATAAGCAAAAGCTTCTTCTCACTCCCTTTCAAATATATGTTCGCTGCATTTATATGTATGCTGTTTTTAAATTGGTTTTATATTCAAAATATTTGAAATAAACTTTCAATTCAATTCAATTCAATTCAAAACACAATCAATCAATCAGTCATTCATAATTGTTGAAAATGAAATTGTTGAATATGGAACTTTAAAAAAAAAAAAAGACTAAATTGATGTGGATGAATAATAATTGATGTTTGTAAATATGTAAAGTTTATAAGAAATTGGGTACTTTTGTTTTTGGTGCCCCCTAAAATTTTGGGGAATCTTGGGATATGTTCAAACTGATCATTATTATTAATATAGTTGTTATGATTATTTTTTATTATTTTGTATACAGTGTTAAACTGTAAATGAGAAACAGTCAAAAATATAAATAGCAAATCTGTTTTATCTTGAAAATAAATGTCTGATAAAAAAAAAAGCTATTTTCTATTGTTCAAAATGTAGTTTTTTCATGAAAATTACCAATATTCAAAGTTGATAACTCAAGAACGGATGAAGATCCAATATAGTCTTTTGTGTTTAAAAGCTTAAGTTCTGTTCTTTCTCTTGATGTATTGAGTGTTCACATACTCCTAACACAGCATTTTCAGTGAGCCTTCAAAGATTAGTGGATATGATCAAAAAGGCTGGCACTGGCTGGCAACTTTTTAATATAATTCTGGCTGGGAAAGTGTTAAAAAGCTGAGACAGTCCCACACAGTGGAGACACGTGTTTGAATTTTCATTCTGTCACCCTGTTTTAACCACTGTGAGATCTGTAACACATACAACACGTCCTCAGGAATAATATCAATTTAAATATGAAAAAAAAAACCCATTTAAAGTGGAGATTTGATTCAGTATTTCTCTTGATACAAAATACAGATGATCCCACTGATGGTTGGTTAAAAGAGAATGATACTGTGTTAGACCCAATGAGGAATCTACCAGTAACAAATCCTCGTGTACCCTCTTTCTGGTGCCTCATCCAGTACGTGGCATACTAGGTCAAACCTGGTCCATTCATGCCAGGCTCACGAACAAGATTACTCCAAACTGATAGACAATAAACTGACAGGTGCTCTGAGAATATCACCAGGTGTAGAGACAGAGGAAGGTACACACAAACGGGTTAGATTCTTAACTGAGAGGAATGAGGATCCAAGTAAAGGTCTAGCCCACTTCCTCTGTTCCCGAACTCAGAATCAATTTGCCCAATAGAGTGATGACTTGTTAATTTTGACGAACGAGACCAAAAACGAAGGGTTACTAAAGAACATTCATACTATTATCTCATTATTATTATTGTTGTTGTTGTTATGTTTTTGGTGCAGCAGGTTCTGTTAAGATTTGATTGGTGATATCACCTTATGCAGTAATCCGCGCATTGGATTCAGTATTTCGTGAGTGGGCTGTTACAATACTTCTATTCGAGTTACATTAAGTTATTTCACTTTAGTTTAATTAACACGTTTAGATTTTGACTGATGTTTTTCCCTTTCTGGTTCTTCTTCAATACCATAATTTGACTGTTATTGTGAATCGTGGAATTGGTTTAAATATTCACTCACCTCCTCTTGCTGAATGTGGAGTGACTCCAGTGGAGGCTGATGATATCCCTTAAACTCCTGGTTTGGGACACAAACATCACACCGCGAGCCGGTATTTACAAGGACTGGTCCCCTCTGTTGTACTGTAGCGGCGGCAAGGCGTGTACAGCGGTCATCTCAAACTATGACCACGTTTCATCATCCTGTCGTCCCCAGTCCCTCATGTAATCCTCCTGAGCTCTACACTACATCTCCTGTGGAACTTTCCACAGAGAGAGCCTATGGAGAGCCTTTTGTGTTCCGACCGTTGGTACCAGAGTAACTCTGCAGGTCCTGGGTGATTGACTTGCCCCTTTACAGCCACTGGTCGGGGAGTGATACTTTTCAACTTCCCAGGAACTTGGGGGTGCGGCCTGCAGTGCTGAACATCTTTGACTGTTCGAATACCGACAGTCCTTTAGTTCACCCGCTAAAGTTATTTTGAGAGCTATTCGATACGTCATCTGCAGTGTTGCCAGGTCCGCTTGTTATAAGCGACTTTGAGCTTTTTGTTCAGTAAAGTCGCTTGCAAATATCGTCAGTCGCGGGTTGCGGGTTTTTGGGCTTGTTATTTAAAGTGTGGTTGCTTATTTTGGGCTTGCTTTGCTCCGTGAATGAACCCCTCCTGATTCTCTCCCGGCTCTCCACAACTACAATAAAGCTAAAGTTTGTCCTTTTTCCTTAAAGGATCTGTCCACGCTGACTGCGCTGGCACCGAAAAGCGCAAAACAACAACAACAAAAAACAGCAACCAAAAAAAAAACCAAAACTCCACAGCTTTTTCATCTGTGAGGTTTGACTGTCTTAAACTAAATGAGCCAAGGCAAACAAGTGAGCTGAAGATAGCCACTTACAGCCTGTTACATATCAGTAAGAGCTGTCGATCATCTCGGTGAACTAACTGGATCTACCTCGACTGATAAAGAAGTCAAAATGCTAAAACCAGTAACCAGATAATGGTGCAACGGACCCATGCATGTTAAAAAGACCTGATGAGATATTGTGGGGGTGCCCAGTATTCCCTTGTAATAGATGAAAGATATTTACTGTTTTCTAGCAAAGTATATATATGTATATATACGTATATATTTACAATGACGTAGGTTTAGGTCACTGGTTGGGCTTTTTTTTTTTTCTTTTTTTTTTTTTGAGAAGTCGAGTCGCTTTTTTTTTTTGGCTTGTTTCATTAGAGCTGGTTGCTTGTTTTTCTCTCAAGATCTGGCAACACTGGTCATCGGTTTGATTTGCTTAATCCCCCAGAACGCAACCTGAAGTGTATTCCGACCCAAATTAAATTAGTAATTTCCTTCAAAGAACTAAAAATGTTGGCCCATTGTTTGTTGCGTTCCTCCTTTATTCTTCCCTAGTCCTTCCTGTAGTCTACTTTTTATTTCTTACTGTCCCTCTTGCAGTTCTCCTCAGCCCCACATCCTCCGGGCTCAAGGTTCATTGTCTGCCTCAGTCACATTAAAGCGAATGTCAGCATTTCCATTGTCTGTTATTCTTCAGCAGGTGGCAGTTTATTTGACAGGGTATGATGCTATGCTTTTATGGTTTAGGTAATAACGTTACCACTAAGACTAATATGAGATTGATTTGTTCTGTAATGCCAGTGGATGGCAGTCTAGCATTTGATAACATGGAAACAAGTGGACGGAGACAAGAGAAAACATGGACGATAACGACGAGAAAAAAATGCTAAAACGTTATTAGATTAGATTAGATAATAATTTATTGATCGAATGTTGTTACTTTTGTCTGTCTATTAAACATAAATACTAAACTCATTTTCTTTTTCTCCTTTTTTATTCACACACACAGTTGGTCTCAACGCTACCAAAACAGACCGGCAGTGATGAAAGTATGAAAAACCCACGGACTTGTGTAAGCTGTTACCAGCTGCGATGGCCGAGTGGTTAAGGCGTTGGACTTGAAATCCAATGGGATCTTCCCGCGCAGGTTCGAACCCTGCTCGCAGCGTCTGTTTTTTCCTACCTTAACATTCAAATATCAATTTGCGCGTTTTACGTGGTTCACTATTTCATAAACCAAGTTAATATCTAATATTCATGCATTTTATTGATATTTATTTTTTATTTATTCAACTTTCCGGCGTTGTCCGGGGATGCTGGAGCCAATCTCAGCTCACAGGGGGGTACAGCATGGACAGGTCGCCAATCCATCGCAGGGCCAACATACAGATAGACCGAGACGAACAACCACTCACACTCAGTTTATAGTCACCAATTCACCTAAACATGCATGTCTTCAGAAGGTGGGAGAAAACCCACGCAAGCACGAGGAGAACATGAACTCCGTACAGAAAGGACCCTCGACCTGGTTGTTGTGGGGATACAGCATAAACCCCTCTGCTGCTGTGTTGCCCAACATCCGACACGAATTTGTCTTTAGGGAAAATAAAAGGCACCGCTGGGATTCGAACCCAGGATCTCCTGTTTACTAGACAGGCGCTTTAACCAACTAAGCCACGGCGCCAGCTGTTGACTTGGTGTTATAGACATTATTTAATATGTTAACTCAGGATCAGTTCTAGACAATATTGAGCGTTTTTATTTGGTGACAAAGAGAGGTGCTCGACGTAAAAAGCTCTGCTCACTCCCCATTCCTTGACTCTCGCTTTTTTTCGTCTTGAAAGTCTTGCCAGTCGTGTTAAAGAAGTGTGCAGCACAAGCGGTCGTAATGCAAATCCTTAGTAATTGTCTAAATTAAATTGTCTAAACAATGATGATGAAAAATAAAAGAATATTTGATTTTCCCCCCCAAAAAAATTCATGTTAAATAAAACTTTTAAATATAATTGGCAAAAAATAAACAAAATTTTTTACTTTTTTAGTAGTGCAACATTTTCATTACAAACCCTAGCTGAGAAGAAATGCAAAGTGAAGAATATAAATTAATAATAACTAAATAATAATAAAGTATTTAATATAACATATAGCAAAATCTGTTACACATGACATATGTCAAATAATAGACAAAATAAATAAATGAAGTAGTAATTCACTTCAAATCAACAACTTGAAATTCTACTTCCTATCATAGAAGGTTAGCCCCTTACTGGTTTCAATTTACATTGCAATCACAGCATCATATGTTCCTGCTGCACCTGTATTGAATATCCCCTCCTCCTGCTCTCATTCTCTCCCTACTCTACCCAACTTTGGGTCGTTTCTTTGACTTACATGAAATTTTTTTAATATCAATGTATTGTTACAGGTATAGACGGATGACAAATGCTAAAAATAAATTCAACGTATTCATTCATCTTCTACTACTTATCCGTTTCCGGGTTGCAGGGGATGCTGTAGCCCAGGCCTATTCAACTAGCGGCCCGCGGGCCAGATACGGCCCTTTTGATTTTTTCTATGGCCCGCAAGAGGCTGCCTGCAAATCAGGCTGGCATGGTGAAAATATTTTTATTTTCTTGTGTTTGTCTGTTCAAGGGGGACAGATAACTGTGGTTCCCACTCCAACATTGTAGGTGGCGGTAATGAGCCTTAACGCTGGTTGCCACCCGCCATAAAAACGAAAGAAGAAGAAGTATCACACCCGCGCTGTCAATTGTTCACTCGGAGAAGTTGTGCCCTGGGCTGGCAGGCTACGGAGAAAATCAGGTCAGCAGCAAGCTTCAAAATGTCTCTGTCGAAGGTAAAGAGACGTAAAGTTGATTTTGCTGTCTGGAATTGATTGTACTATTATTAAAGTGACAGGAAAGGGATGCATGTGACTAGTTTATTCCATGTATTAATATATCTATTAACATTATACTGCAAGTTATTTGTAGCCATTAATTGACAAAATATTCTGTGTGGCCCACGGACCCCCAGTGATTTTCCTATTTGGCCCACTTGCTATTGAAGTGGAATAGCCCTGCTGTAGCCAGTCCCAATACGGAAGCGTATTGCATTCACTTGAAAAAATAAAAAAAAAAAGCTTTGTTTTTCATTCAATTTTTTTCTTCTGTTTTTCGTTCAATTTTTTTTTTTTTGTTTTTGTTCTTTTTTTCTGTTTTTCGTTCAAATGTTTTCCCCCCCTTAATTAACGAGATACTCAAAATCCCGCTCCTTCTGATCAAGAAGGGTAAGGCATGTAATTAGTTACACACAGGGTATGATAATCAAGCTACAGACTGTATCCTTTTATTATAGGCCTATCGCTCAAAGTAGCAGGTAAAAAATAGCTGACAAACGTGTATTGGCATGATTTCAGTTGTCAGGTAAGCTAACAGTTTTTTTCCATCATGCAGGACATTGTTGCCCATCAAAAATTAACCACCTTTCTTTCAATATATTGGCTTGGCACAAGTAGAACGAGTTAGCTATTCGTTATAACGACAAGTTATATGCTAATACGATAGCACTGTAAAGACGTAACGTGAGGATATTAACGTAGAGGTAGTTTAACATGAGCACGTTAACATATCCAGAACATCAGTCGACTAGTCACTATATTGACACCATGACGAGTGCTTTGAGTTACTGAGGTTGTTGTGGTTTGCTTAGGGTGCCCTCTCCTTTGCTTTTGTCATTTAATACATGCATGCACCTGATACACAGTGGGGAAAGATCCTGCATGAAACGTCCATGCACATATTTGTATATGATGTGGAATAAAATTATTTAAATTTTGAAACGTTTTTGCACCTGCTTACTGGTAAAGTACAATGAGCTACTCATATCATATGTTGTTTCAAAGCCCCGAGCTGGATTTTATTTACTTTTTGAATTGTAATAATAATAATAATAATAATAAAAGCCCACTCTGTGTGCTGCTGAGTTTAGTCTTCTGTACTATTTGAGTAACGTTATTGTTTATGAATAACCAATGAAAACTTTCATTGCAGATGGACACTACACAAATCTGTTTTGATGGTGATTTGAGTGAGCACATTCAAATGTTTAATGACAGCTCGACTTTCAAATGTTTATACATACTTTATAGATAGCGTATTTATAGGTCAACAGTCAAGACATGAAACTGCTTATGCTTTCATATAATTTGACAATATCATGACACTATTAGCCTTTAAAGTTTTAAACATGATAATTGTTGGTGCAGCAAATATTTATCTGCCTTTTCCCTACATTTTTGCAGGGCCAGCAATGGCCACATCCTCAACCCCCCCTTTCCCACAAGATGATGGTCTGTGGATATTTCTTCAGAACAGAGGTGTTCCTGTGGAGAATATTCAGAAAATGCAGTGGGATCATGTAAGTCGCAGTAAATTTGTTCCTGCAGTACTATATAATTTTTTAGAATTATTTTCTCAGCTATTGGATTTCACATGTACCTTTACATTTTAGACTATCAAGTGTAGTGCCAGAGGTTCAAATATTTTCATTTGTCAAGCATCCCTTACAACAATGCAGCTTGGAATATGGAGAGACATCACTGTTATACAAATATACAAATAAATACACAAACTATTCACTGCTTTATGTGAAGTACTCTATACCATCAACGTAAGACTTTATTCTTCAGATTGGTATGAGAATAAACTCTGTTTGCAAGTATGGTAATGTGCAACAAATGAATAAAATTTGATAAATGTAATGTTTACATCATGATCAGGATATGTACATGTATACCATGTATGTACTGTACGATGTACTTGGTATAAGAACAGAACGCGGCTCTCTTGAATACTCGATTGTGATTAGTCAATTAACAAAATTCTGCGGTATAGCATAGACATAGCGACGGCCGATGAGCGCAATGCACTCTGCTCTGCATTAATACAATCAATTTTAATCATTATTTTGTCACGTTATTGAATGATTTAGTTTTAGCCCATGTTCAAACGGGATAATGTATAGTGAGCTTGTGATGACTGGAACAATAATTCCCTCCGGGGGAATCATCACAAGCTCGCTATACATTATCCCTTACTTAGAGCAACAATTTCAATATATATCATGCTAAACTAATACATTGTAAAAAAAAAAAATAGTGTTCAGTTATTTGTGTCATAATATGATATTGAGTATGTGGAGCAGAAGTTAATCCAATCTGACTCCATTTGAAAACAACTGCATGATTTTAAACTAAAACAATAGGTAAACAGGATTAAGTTCCTTTTCAAGTTACTGTCGATATATTTGGTTGTTCTGAAATTCAACATAAAAGTAAATAGTCTTGGAGATAATATATATTTTAAGCTTTGTCATGTCTAATGTATACTTTTTGTTTTTGTTGCAGATTGACAGCTCGGTAATTGGAGAAATAGATCCGCTATGGCTGCTTACATTCCAGCCTATGGTGACAGGATTGCCACAAGGCATTTCTGTATGGAAAAACAGAGAAGAGGTGGAGATGATATTAAAAAAATGTCCTTATTTGAAAAACTTAAAAAAAAAATGGGCACAATGACCAACAAAGACTATGTTCAATGTTTTGAGGCGGAGAATTCAGTGCAGCCAGCAAAGATGCATCTTAAAACTAATAAGAGAGTCTGCAAGATGACCAGAAAAATAGAATTAGGGTGGATACATGACAACAGACAAGTCAGAAAACGCAGTGGTGGAGGAACCAGATTTCTTGATATTTCCAAGAGAGCCACTAAAAGCGAGATTCTGTCACATGCTAAAAAACTGTTTTTCCCTAATGAAAAGTCGACAAAGGGAAAGTGGGAAGAGTTCAGTCACGATTTAGTTGACTTTCAGGAAACATGTGTTGATGAGGATGTTAGTGTGGGAGCTTATACGAGACACACAAATTGGGGTTGTTAAGATTCTGTTTGTTCACAAAGACCCTCACCAGTGGAGATGAAACAGAGGGAAGAACTGATAAACAGACAGATTAGCAACCTGAAAACACAACAGAGCCTGGACAAGAGAAACACACAATGGAAGAGCAGCTGACACAGAGAAGACAAAACAGTGAGCATCACATACACACAGTGGAAGATGATGAGCAAAGCACTGCCACAATGCCAGCTATAGTCTCTATTGATCTTACGTCTTTGTGTGATACATCAGAGGTAATTTTTGGTCCTTTGACAGGTGGGCCGTTTTTAGGTGATCTTGATGATACACTCATACATGAGCATTTCCTTGCAATAGAAGAACAAATAAACACCTCCACCTACACCTCAACTCCTATTGATGCGGAGACAGCTTCTGCTAGACCACCAAGTCCTGCCAGTGAACTTTTGTATGTGCCGGAAATTCACAGAGTGACTCTCTTAAATGAATTGATTGCCCAATTCAAGGATGAAGCAATGATGAGCTACTCTGTGAAATACAGCTTCATCGATGAAAAGGGGGCAGATGCTGATGGTGTGTCCAGGACACCTTCTGGACAGAATTTTTCAACTGTGCCGCAGAGGGTGCAGATGTGAGGGTGCCATCACTAGAGGAGGAATGGAAGTCTGTTAGCAGGATATTGGCCAAGGCACAAGCCTTTACAGCAGCAGTCATATTTGGTGAACGCTCCGTCTCACCTGATTTACTGGTTGATTCCCTGATGTTGTATCTTAGTCAGTCTGAACGGGATCTCCTGTCCACTGCTTTGCAAGAGGCTGTTGTCGGTGATGATGAGGAAGAGCTTCTTGATCTTATGGATCGCATGGGAGTAAGAAGAATACCAACACAGGATGACTTGAGAGCCGTGCTTGTCCAGGTGGCCCACAAGCAAATAATCCAGCACCCAAAATATGCACTGGATAATATTGCAGAAGTTGCAGGACCAACACTCAGGAAGTTTTTTCCCAGTGTACAGGATATGAAGATGATGTATGAAGATCTTAAACCAACAACACGAAAGGTGTTAAAGATGATAACAGCTTCTCCAGCTACTTCAGCAGACAACCAAAGTTTACGATTTTTCCATCAGTACATAAGAGGACTGGGTGAAATAGGCCTCCGGAAGCTGATGAGATTTTTTACTGGGTCTGATGTCGTCTGTGTAAAAGAAATTGAAGTCACATTCACCTCTTTGGAGGGGCTAGCATGGCGGCCAATTGCACATACTTGTGGCCCAACTTTGGAGCTGCCATCAACTTACAACAGCTATCCAGAGCTTCGAGCTGAAATGGAGACGATACTGTCCTGCAACTCTTATGCAATGGACATTGCATAAGACTGGTTAAGTGACTTATGAACACATACACACATTTCTCTTCCCCATAAGTGCCAGCTATGTAGGTTTAAACTATGTGTAAATGTGGTATAAAGCATGCAAGGAGAATATGTGATTAGCTCATGTGCTGTGTGATGAGTGCAGAATGTTTTTTTTTTAAAATTAAATTTAAGGATTTTGGTTCTATGATATCAAGAAACAATTTGTAATTTACTTTGATTTAATCTCCTGTTGTCCTCGCGTTAGGAAGGATGGAAGAACGGAGAGACGGCAGGAAAGAAAGAGGTGGAGGGGAAGAAGGAAGGAAGGAGGGAGGATAGGAGAGAGGCAGGAAAGAAAGGAGGGACGGAGGGGAAGAAGGGAGGAAGGAAGGAGGGAGAAAAGAAGGAACTGTCAAAGCAGAATGGGTCAAGGGAGGGAGAATAATACAAAGGTTAAAACACTTTTGGTTATCAGAGCATGTAAGGAGAATATGTGATTAGCTCAGGGGCTGTGTGATGATTTCAATATCTTCATTTTATCATATCAAGAAACAATTTGCTTTAAGACACTTTTGTTATCAGTCTAGAATGAGAATGTTTGGACATAAAAATAAATACTTTCATAAAGTTATATTTTCACTGTCAAATTCTAATAGAATTGGAACTTCTACCTCGTGTCAGATGTTAATACTGACAGTGTTTGTGAATCTTAACATTAGAAGGTACTTTGAGGTGTTTTTTGTACAAATAAAATCACAGGTTGCTCGCTTGTTTTGTACTGCTGTCTTCAAACAAATTGTGTCTTTATTGTTGATTCATGTAGTTCAGTAGTCCTGCTCTGTGATACATGATCTGTTTCCAACCAGAATCTTAAAACTGGATACAGTATGTTCCTTTTTGTTATGGGATGCTTGTACTGTGAAAGGTTAAAGTTATCAAATGTGTGTAAACTAACTAAAATAAACAATAATTAAATATCAAAAGAGAAAAAACTTTCACTGCTCGGTATTAACAGGAATTCTGTCTGTAAGAGCTATATTCGAAAGTCAGCATACACACCACTGAGGACAAGATATTATAACCTGTTTGATTTTTAATTTATAATGGCTGTCCAGTTCTTTTTGTAGGCTGTCCTTTTTACAATGAACCCAAGATTTTCAATTTTTTCACAACATGTAACATGTGATGCAATATTTCATATACAGCAAGAAAGAGGACGTACAAAGCCCAAATGGGAAATGTCCATTAGTAAAGAGTTCAGTTATTCACTGTTTAAACACAATACCAAGAAATTCATGGTCCATAAGATTTTCCACCCTGATGTGGATGCTTACATCCAGTCATTTGATCCAGTAGAGCACATTGTGATCATTCAATTTGAGCTCGTATATAAGCACGTAAGAACATGTAAAGCTCAATGGCTTCTTCTGGAAAGGTGGGTGGATGAAGATTTTTTTCTGCCATGGCAAGGCAGCAAATGTCAAACACTGTGCTATCGCAGGGATATGGTCCTCTCTGCAGGCTTGAACCTTTTGTTGGGATACCTCTTTGTGGTACTCTCTGGCACCAAATAGTTGGGGTAAGTTGTACATCATCACTGAGCACCCACCTGGAGACACAGCATTTCTGCATGGGCGAATTCTGTGAGTGTTCCAAAGGTGAACAACGTCCTGCAGTTCTCTCTAAATATAAATAAAAATAAAAAGTGAGAAAATCAGTTCATACATTTGCAATACCAACTGCAGTATATATTGTGATGCATTAAACTAGCCAATAATGTAGTTGAAATCAGCTCAAATTTAAACATCTGCAATAGTAAACTGTATCATGCAATTAAAACATTAGAAAAATAGTAAAACACTGACAGGTAACATTTTACTGCATTTTATACTTTTCATACTTAAAGTAGGTTACTTTGGATATTATACTGCTGACAATACTGTCCTTTTACTTCATAAGGTTTTGAATATAGCTTACTTGGAGTGTGATTCACAGTATAGTGTTAGTTCCGAAATCAATTGGATATTTGTGGTACTTTGGTGAAGTAAAAACATCTTAATACTTCAACCACTGAACATGCGTCATAGTATTATTCTGACACATGGCAACTGCGGTCAAGCCAACTGTCTCTCGTTTTTGCGTAGTCAAGCGAGGCGCTCGAGCATTTCAAGTGCGCCCGTATTGCAGTAAATACACGGAGCGGCTGAGAAAGTCACCGCTAGTATACTACAGTGTGTAAAAATTTCCGGTTTTCCAAATAAAAATGTGAAAGGGGATAAAAAGAAACGTCAAAATGATCCGTTAGGTGGGTTTGACTCATTAGGTCACATGACCTGGAAGCTATTGAGCTAAAATGCTATTTTTTTCATTAAGAAATTAACGTTTTGACACATCTCTTTTTATTGCCTTTCACATTTTATTTGAAAACCAGAAGTACATGCTGTAGTATGATAGCTGGCGCTGACTTTCTCAGTCGTATCGTGTATTTACTGTAAAGGCTGCAATAGGGGCGAACTTGAAATGTTGGGACGGCGGGCTTGACCGCAAAATGGCACTGTGGAAAAAACAACAGAAAGGTATTGCAACTTTGAGGTATACATAGCCGACTATATAAAGCAATGACGATACATGTCTTACCTCTATTATTTCAAGACATGTGAATTGTATGAGACTTTGGTCCAGGAAGTCACCAGAAAAGTAGTCAGAGTCTTTTAAATCTTGAAACACGTTTATCCAGAACTGTGCATGTTGCTTCCTTAAAAACCCCCACCAGTTCTCTATCCTCTGGTTATGATTGCTTGAGCCATACAGGTAACATCTGTTCGAAAAATCGTCCATATGATCATGCCTCATGAACATCTGCATCTGCTCCATGTAACAGTTCTCTGTCCCTAAGTCTGATCGAATCCGGGTAGCAGTCCCATTCCTTGATGATACCTCATCAATGAAGTATCCAGCAATTATCTTGGGATCACTGTTTGTAGAATATGCATGTAGCCATATCATCATTCATGAAAACCCGTCTATTGCACCATTTATGCAGATCCTGTAAGGTTTGAGTTTATCATAAGTGTCTACGTGCCACAAAAAGCTTGGGCCTGTATTCTGATACACACGTCGCCGAAGGTGATTCTGGCGCCTCAGCTGCGCTCCTCGTGGATCCAATATTTTCATCAGTCTCTTGATCGTCTCTTGAGTCACCACGTAGCCAGCCTGAATGCATTCAGATGCATTATCTTGTATCCTTGGAGCATGCCATATGTATCCAATTGATTCTGGAGAAACATTGCAATGTCCAGGAGATCTGAATAGGCTTTTCGTGTGAACAACCGCAAAGTCCTAAGGTGCCTGCGTAAAGTCGACAAACTAATGATAACACCATCTATATGACTTAAAGACAGGAGAATCTCTCAGTGTCTCAAACCCAAAACAAAGTAAAACTGGATTAAACTAAACAAGTGGGTCATGTTTGCTTCCATTAAACCGAGCTCTCAAGAAAGGAATGAAAGTGTCAGTTGTTTTAAATGCTCTCTAAAAAAATTTGAATGAAAAACAGAAGAAAAAAAATTTGAATGAAAAACAGAAAAAAAATTTAACGAAAAACAGAGCTTTTTTTTTTTTTTTTCAAGTGAATGCAATACGCTTCCGTAGGGGTTTTGTGCATAAAATAAATATCCCTAAACAATTCACTTATATGGGCTTGGACCCCGTAATTGCTGCTTGCAGCTATATTTATTAGGGGTCCAAGTGAAGCTGGAACCCTATTGTTTCAGCTTGGATTATTATTATAAATATTATTATTATTATTAGGGGTCCAAGTGAAGCTGGAACCCTATTGTTTCTGCTCGGATTATTATTATTATTAGGGGTCCAAGCGAAGCTGGAGCCCTATTGTTTCTGCTCAGATTATTATTATTATTATTATTATTATTATTTTTCCGCCGCTTTTCTTCTTTTGCCCATAAAACTCAGACCGTACATCGAAAAGTCATCAAATTTTGTAGGATTGTAGAGGGTCATGTCCTGAACAAATGTGTACAAGCTGGTGTCCATAGGTCACATGACCTGGCAGCCATTTTGGCTTAAAGTCGCCATTTTCAAAAGGTCAGGCCCCTTGGCTCCTTGACGAAAAGTCACAAAATTTGGTATACAGGTTCCCCTCATTACAAGGAACAAATTTGCCTCTTGGACCATTCAAGTCCGCCATATTGGATTTTGAGCTAATTTGCATAATGATGATTTCAGCAAAAACATCTTCTCCAGAACGGTTGGACCAATCGGCATGAAATTCTAAACACATCATTTTGAGCCAAACCCCGACCTAAATTGCGAAGCAGAAGATGGTACATCAAAAAACATGGCCACCACAAGCCAATCAATTTGCTTCCTTTACTCATTAATATGCAAATGAGCCAATATCATGCCCCGTTGCATCAATCGTTGGCAATGGCAAGGCCCCACTGACAAGATATTCCAAATTTGAAAGTAATCAATCAAAAAATACAGTCTCCAGAAGCACTTGAATATGCCCATTTTAAGCAAATTCTTATGCTACTAAGCATTGTTTCCTTTCCCCCACTTTACTATTGTAGCCACGATGAGAAGTGATTTTTTGTGAGCATTACACTTAAACAGGTTTAAGTAGTTATTCACATTGTATGATACTGTAGTTGTTCATGTAGCAGTTCACTTAGAGCTACACAAGTAGTAACATTGCATCATAATATTAATGAACTTAGTGGGATTGTAGTACTTATATTACTATTATGAAAATGTCAGCAAAATTTCTAATGTAATATATATGTATGGCAGTTACCATGAGGTTTTACTGTTTAAAGTTAGTGTTTGTTTTTTGGAAAACATGACCTCTGGCATTACAAATGACTCATTTGGCCGCTGAGCAACGTAGCAGTAGTCCACTTCTTCATACTGGTAGACTTCAATTGTGCATTTAATATTCTTTTATGAGTGCAGGGGGTTCATCTCTCCTGATGTGCTATGTAGGCTGTTTGTTAAGTGTCTTTGAAACAGTTGATTCATACACTTATAAAGATGCTCAAACACGTTTCTAAGAGTTTCTGTGAGCTTTGTGGTTGAAATTTGCTGGGACAATCTGTCCTAGTCAGGTTTGGAACGGTCTGGAAATTTGTCCATTTATGATTATTGATTGGACAGTGGAATGATTGATTTCAAATTATTTGTAAATTTTGCCCCCCCCCCCCCCCCCCCCGTGCCTCTCTCTCTCTCTCTCTCTCCCTCTCTCAACCCAATCGGTCGAGGCA
The DNA here is from genome assembly GCA_034769265.1 of Remorina albescens. Lineage (NCBI taxonomy): Eukaryota > Metazoa > Chordata > Actinopteri > Carangiformes > Echeneidae > Remorina > Remorina albescens. The sequence continues at coordinate 2,875,419 of CM068495.1, read as the reverse complement.
GATGGCCGCCCCCCCTGAGCCTGGTTCTGCCCGAGGTTTCTGCCTCTTAAAGGAAGTTTTTCCTTGCCACTGTCGCCAAGTGCTTGCTCATAGGGGGATCTGTTGGGTCTCTTTAAATCATTTTACAAAGAGTGTGGTCTAGACCTGCTCTATATGTAAAGTGCCTTGATGTAACTTTGTTATGATTTGGCGCTATACAAATAAATCTGATTTGATTTGATTTTGATTTGATGGCTTTATAACTCCTCTCAGATTCACAGGTTTGGACCCCGTAATTGCTGCTTGCAGCTATATTTGTAATTGTAATGTCAACACAAAGAAAATTCAAATGAGTTTAATATTGGACAATATATTTTCCAATTCTTTTTGGGTTGGGTTTTTTTTTTTTCAGGAAAATTTTACGTTTGATTCCGGTGAATAAACTAGAGTCTTTGGGGTTTCACTTATGAATGGTAAACATACATTTTTTTAAAATAAAATTGTAACTGTGGTAAAATGTGCTTCACAAGGGGCTGTTACAGACTGAATAATACTATGTTCATTTATCAAGAAGACCCTGTCATTCCATTACATTCTTCCAGTGTGAGTGTGTCATCACAGTCACAACAACAGATTTCCCTAAATGCCTGTGTGGTCATCAACAAGACCCACACTTTTACTTCCCCTCTTCTTTTATTTGGCAGCACTTTTCATGATGGCTACTTTCCTCTGCTATGAAAATTTTCAGCTTGTCGATATCAGTCCCTATCTTCATGAAGCACATGCTATATAAAGCCAAACAGTTTCTTAATATGAGAAACCTATTCATCCACCTCATTTTACATCTGGTATGTTCAGTATTTGTAGCTGTGGAGACCACTGTTTCTCAAACCTAATCATATCAAGGACCTAAACTGACAAAAATCAGACCACAGTGCCTAATCTGATGAGATGTTTTGTCATATTAAATAGTTGTAAATTTTTGTATCTGGGGTAGCTTAACAAATACTTCTAGATTTATTAAGGTGAGCTCCCATTAATAAAAATAGCTTAATGCTAAATGACAGGTTGGTCTTTTAACCATCCACATAGTCATCCACTAACCCTTAAATCCTTTTTTGTTGCCTACCAATAGATGGTTCTGTCTGTTCTTTGTATGTCATTCTATGATGTTTGGATTTCAAGTTCTGTCTATCATGCTTTTGGACTCCAAACAAATCATAGTGTAAATCCTATGGGAAGATCAGTGCATTCCAAAGACAGTGATTTTGGGTGCTTGACCAAAACCACCTGAGCTTTTACAGAAAAGAAAACCTAAGTGCAATCCCAATGAGTAAGTTTTGTTTTTTACAACATGCCATAGTCTTAAAAATGATAAATGAAATGACTTCTCCTCTTAGTGTCTGCCAGGGAGTCAGGAAATGTGACTATCTCTGTCCATTGATTCACTTCCTGTTTTTATTTCCATGAGGCATCCGTTGTTATCTGATCAGGCATGACAAAACATGTAAAAAAACCTTAGCTGTTCCTGTTGTTTCAAATTCATACATACAGGGGTCCTTCCTTTATGGCTTGGCCCTTGCACCCTAAAATTTCATGCAGACAACACACAATACTTTGTACATTTTTTGCCACAGAGAAAAAAAGAAACACATGTTGTCCTTACTTTTAAAAAGAACAATGTTTTCTACTCAGATGCTCCTGTCAGGACAAGTATTGTCATCCTAAACTGTAACCAACACACCAAGCCCAAATCTCCATTCTTGAATTTGTTTGTATTGTCAATTTCTGTATTATTTTGAAATGCTTACACCTTGTGCCTGTGTTCCAGGGCCTGCTCCCAGTGTTTCCTTGCTTTGTCTGCCCCTGCTTGATTGTGTCTACCTGTGCCTCTTTAGCCACAAATGTCTCATCAGCCCTAATGTGTTCCCCTATATATTCACGTGTGTTGTTTTGCCCATTTGTTGCACGCCCTCATTTTTACATCTATCTAGATAAGGACATCAGCGTCAGTGATGTCCTTATCTGGACATGGTTCTTTTGTAGGACTTCTCATGTTTGTTTCACTTTAAAAAAAATCACAGAATATGGAAAAAAAAAGTTTTTCCATGTTCTGTGAAGTTGTGTGCTATATGTGATCAGATTACTTCATGAATTTCCATGTCATTTGCCAAACACTTAATAATTAGTAAGAAAAGACAATGTTATATTGCTAACATAAAACAAAACCCTGTTCATACTGGTCTGATGAGTCATTTGCCTTTTTATGCTTCAGAATATTTTCCATTCAAACACTAACACTGAAATCTCCACTCTTTTCTCGTTCTGACAACCTAACCTAAAGGTCAAAAGGCCATCTGTGGAGTCTCTCCATGTCCTTACAACATCAGAAGTCGTAAAAGGACTTATGCAAGGAAAAAATGTGTTGTTTTCCCGGTAAAAGTAATTTACTGGCAGCGGTTACATGTGGTTGACAGAATTACTTTAAAAACTGATTCCATCAACAGTGTTGGCCAGAACCATAACCACAACTAATATTATAAAACACAAATTGTATTTCATAAGTGTCAGCAGCTGGACCAGAAAGAACACATGGAGGATTCAGGGGAACCTGTTTGGGGATTGTATCAGAAAAGTTCATCAACCCCATTCTTCAGATATCAACACTGGTTTCAGTGTTAAGGAGAAGGTAAAACAGAGCTCAAAATTAATCCAGTGCCACCGTATCTCTCTCAGTGAGACATAACAATCACACACATGTGCATTACCACGGTCATTCTCCCCATCAATTGAACGCTGCTAGTTCTCTCTTTGCCACAGCACAAACTCTACCTCTGACTCGAGTTCATATTTTCTGTGTCTACAAAGCAGCAATGACCCGGGCTCTTTCTCATTAAACTATGCAGCAGCTCCAGATAATTTTGGTGGTCATATACCATTCAGGCATAACATTATGACCACTGAAAGGTGAAGTGAATAACACACATCCTCACTTCCACCCTCATCATCACAATTCCCTGCTATCTAATCCCTGCTGTTTCAGAAAGTGACGTGAAAAAAAGAACCTCATTTGGTTTATCCTTCTTTCATAGAATTTTACCTCCCTGTGTTCTTATTGTTGACTTATCTAAAGAGCCCTCCACAGTTTTAGAAAGCAATAACAAGAGGGACAATGGGGACAGTGTTTACAGAGCTGCAGTGGAGAGGCTAAGCCTTCCAGTCTATTTCAGATTACCTGCCTTCATAAGCACCTGGAAACCAGGCAACTAGGCAGTTTTCACGAAGCACGTTGTGGCTACTATCACAGTACCACACAGTGGCATTTATGTACCATCATGGACTTCTGTTTATATTCTCAACTTTTAAATTTGCTTTGAGATTTTCTTTATGGTTCCAGACACTGAGAATCAGAGAAGCTCACATCACTTAGTTCTTACATGTAGTCACAGAATGACTATTGTACGTGTGCGTGTGTGTGTGTTATTGTGGAAACACTTGAATCCTATGTTCCTGAAGCCCACACAGAGAACCGAGTGGGTAGAAGAGTTTCCATTCACAGCCATATATGGAATGTACCAAATCCTTTGCCAAGTAACAGTAAGGAGATGCTGATGCATCCATGTATTTTAGGCAACACCATCTCAAAAAATGGTTGCATACCAGGCAGAAACAACACTGAAGAAACAAAAGGTCTCCTGAGGTCATTGTCCCATCACTCAGCTATGCTTCTGTTGTGTCATAATTCTGACACAACAGTTTCTGAAGCCTGACAATAGCTATGTCATTTCTTAAATAATTAACAATCCTGAAACAGCCACTGAGACAGAATAAAAACCATAAGCATGTCAGAAACAAGTGTTCACAGGCCTATAAATGTTCATTACACACACAGTTTGGCCAGAGGAATGATAAAAGGCAGAAAACAATGACAGCATTCTCGGTCCCAGAAGACTGGTAGAAAACGAATATGGGTGATTCTTGAAAAAAATAACCATTGGACAAGCCCAAAACAGTGAAATTCTTGCACATTTGAATTTTGAACACACTGAAAAAGTATTAAAATGTCATCATTGAGACACAAATACAAGAAATACATGAATTGTTTTTTCTAAAAATATTTTTTTCTTGAAAATCTACCCTGGGGACAGATAAACTCCCTTAACTGAAGAATCACCCGTGCGCGTGGGAAATGGCGGATAGCAAAATACATAGATAGATGTAGAAACAACCTGGGGATAAATATATGAGGGTGTAAAGACATCAGGACAAAAAGGTAGAAAGGTAAAAAGAGGAACCTCACACCCCCAATATTATTCATTCATTCATTCATCTTCAAACGCTTATCCGTTTCCAGGTCGCGGGGGTGCTGGAGCCAATCCCAGCCCACACTGGGCGAGGGTGGGGTACACCCTGGACAAGTCTCCAGTCCATCGCAGGGCCAACACACAGAGACAGACAGAGACAAACAACCACTCACGCTCACACACACAATTTAGAGTCACCAATTAACCCAAACATGCACGTCTTTGGACGGTGGGCGGAAACCCGTGCAGGCACGGGGAGAACATGCAAATTCCGCACAGAAAGGTACAGAAATATTAGTATAATAGTATTTGTGTCATCATCACAGGCAGCTGTCAATTCTACATAAATGGTCCTCAAACCATTATGTCATCAAACATCAAACCACTGTCTAAGCAGATCCATCAAAGTGATCCAGTCCTGTCGGATCTAGGTCTATGCCTCTGGACAAATCAGTTCCAGAGGCATGTAACTTATAGAAGATAATGTGGCTTCAATGAGGATTTTTGTTGGCCTGCCTCTGGTAGACCAATAAAATCCAGATAGAGCTGGATCAAGATAGAGCTGGATCAAGACAGAGCTGGAAAGAGTGTGTTAGCTCCAGTCTCTGGCCTGTCTACCAGATGTTTGGTGAGTAGTGGTATGAGGAATGTTGGAAGCTACGACCAAATTTGGTATTTAGATGTGTCACCAGCTTCAGTAAATGTATCAGTGATGTTCAGGTTGAATACCATGAGCTCCTAAACTGCTGGTGAAATGATCAGGAAGACTTCAGGAAACTGAAACAAGGTCATCTCCTTTATTAACTATGAACCAACATAACAGGCAGTTCTCAGAACAAAAGGGAGTTTAAACATATACAAAGTGAACTCTGTCTTTACTGATCAAGACAACAGGGATTTTGCTTTGAGGGACTGAAATGGACCTACTAACACAGTAGTCTCAGCTCATGAGTACTTGATTCATGATAAAATGAAACAGGCAAAGGGCTCTGGAGTCAGCCGTCAGCATTTATCACATCAAACCCACAGTGTGTGAGTGTGTGCATGTGTGTAAAGTCTAAGACTTTCCATATGTTCTATCATGTTATGGATGAGACACAAAGACTGAGAGAGTGTGTGTTCATGAAAAGGAAGCTTGTCCAGACAGTGTCAGATGACATCATCGTCTCCAAAAATGTGTGTGTGTGGGTGGGTCGGGGCGGGGCAGGGCTTCCAACCCAACAGCTCTACACTATAAAAAGACATGAACTCAGAAGTTTTGTCAGACTGAAGAGGAGGAGAGCACCAAAACTGGTGACAGCAGAAAGTGCATATCCACACCTGACACACTGCAACTGCAAGGTAAGAATTACTTCTGAACCAAACATCTGGACCCTCAACAACAAATACTTGACTCAAGCTGGACAATTCAAGTAATGGCAAGACCACAGTCAGGGGACTCACTGTCTTTCAGACTTATTTCTTCAGTGTGTCTATTCTCAACGAGTAGTTACACATCCACAGACTGAGGATTCAGGTAGTCTCTCTGACCTGAACCAGCTTCATGAAACTGCTGGTCTCAGGTGGTCTCTGTGGCTTGAGCCAGTTTTATGAAGCTGCTGGTCTCAGGTGGTTTCTGTGACCTGAACCAACTCCACGAAGCTGCTTGACTCGGGTGGTTTCGGGGACCGAAATACATACTCTGTGAAGCCTTGCTGGACCTTTAGGGAGAAGGCCTGAGAGCTGACCATTACTCAGGAGGATTCACTATTTACACATGATTGATGCTTTTTACATCTTTGTGCAAAGAAAAGTCAGAATGTGTAACTGCTTGGTGACTGAGTGAGGTGAAGGTGTGAAATTCAACCTGTCACAATCAACCACTCTTTTGTGTCTTTCCCAGGATGCTTTGCATTTACATTTTCCTATTACTGACCCTGAGCAGAGCCGGCCTGAGCTCTCTGCAGGAGAAGCAGACTGACTTTGGCCTGAAGGTCTTCCTCCAGCTGAGCCAGGACTCCATGGACAAGAATGTGGTTTTCTCACCATACGGTGTGGCCTCAGTACTATCCATGGCTCAGCTTGGTGCGGCAGGAAACACCCACAAGGCCTTAACTGCTGCCCTGGGCTTCTCTCTGCGAGGTGAGTGACTCATGCTGACAAAGACATAACATCTGGAGACCAACTAACAATGGTTTAATGTGGTTCCATACTGGTTATCACTACATAACAGATGCAAAACAAACACTGCCGCAAATCCAAAGCGGTCTTGCCACCAGCTGCAATAGTGCGCTCTGCTGGTCTACAGGTACATCAGCAGCTTGGGTCATAATAAAACAGCTGAAATTAATGTTGCTGCAATGCTAATTACTGCTAATATTTACTAGTGCACATTTAGTGGTACCAGGCTTTAATCACTATTTACATCTGTATGCTTTGCTTGCATTTTTTTTACAGCATGTCCTCTCCTCCTGCTCTTGTTCTCTCTCCATCCCTTTACACCCCCTCACCTTTCCTCTTCACACTCTCACTCACCTTCTCTCTCTCACTGCCTCTGCCTCTCTCCATCTCTCTCTCACTGCCTCTGCCTCTCTCCATCTCTCTCTCTAAACCCAACCTGTCGAGGCAGATGGCTGCCCTCCCTGAGCCTGGTTTTGCCTGTGGTTTATTCCTCTTAAATGAAGTTTTTCCTTGCCACTGTCACTAAGTGCTTGCTCTTGGAAGGATATGCTGGGTCTCATTAACAACTCTATAAAGAGTTTGGTCTTGACATGCTCTCTATGTAAAGTGTTTTGATGTAATTCTGTTATGATTTGGCGCTATATAAAGAAATTTTTATTTGAACTAAAAACATGTTAACACAATATAATCCTGGGCTTAAAGTACTTTATACATTTGACTTTATTAATAACAGGAATAATAACAATGATTATCCCCTTAGAGCGAGGTTTATCACGGCAGCAGCGTTTGTTGCATCAGGATCTGTCCAGTGAGGAGTGGGTGGAGACAGCCAGTGGGGTGATGGTGGAGAGAAAGATGAACCTGGAGAAAGGATACCGTAGGGCCCTGGCCAAGGCCTTCCAGACCCACCCTCACCAGGTGGACTTCACTAAGCCAGACCATGCAGTCAGCATTATCAATTCATGGGTTTCAGACCATACTGCAGGTACTCTTGGTATCCACTCATCCATGTCATCTGCTTCGATCTCCATAGCCTCTTCTGACTGGTATTTATCTGTCCTCTGTAGGAGCAATCCCTGTGTTCCTGGAAGCTGGATCTCTGAGTGATGAGACCCGCATGGTCCTTCTCAATGCTCTTCACTTCCAAGCCCTGTGGAAAGTTCCCTTTGACCCCACTCTGACACAGGAGCGGATTTTCCATTGTCTTAATGGCAGCACTGTACCTGTGCAGATGATGAGACTTACAAACCACTTCCACTATGGTAGGTTGACACAGCACACAGCTTTCACTTCAGTATATACCAGGGTCCACAGGAAATACATCTGTCCCTGATTTAATCTACAGGTGAATTTGTCACCAATGACGGGGTGGACTATGATGTCATTGAGGTCCCATATGAGGGTGACTCACTCAGCATGCTCCTGGTGTCACCCTTTGAGCCTGAGGTACCACTGACTGTACTCAGTGCAGCTCTGACCAGCAAGAGGATTCAACAGTGGAGAACAGAACTGAGGAGAGTAAAGAGGCAGTTATCCATGCCGAGGTGAGGTGACAGGGTCTGTCAGTGTGTGTGGAACTCACATCAGATTATAGACTGATGGAAGTTTGTGTCACATTTATCCTTATGTGGTTCAAATGCAAACTAAGGACCGTTATTTTTCAGATTCATTCTAGACTCTGAAGTGAACCTGAAGCAGGCTCTGTTGAACCTGGGTCTGAGGGACATGTTCAGCCTGGCTACTGCTGACTTCACACGCATTACCAGTAAGTTAGTTGTTAGTCCCTTCCCACAGACTAATGTACCTCATGACATCGAGACCAGTCACTTGACCTGTTGACCTGTCTTTGTGCCTCCAGCTGATGAACGGCTGTGTGTGTCAAAGGTCCTGCAGAGAGTCAAGATTGAAGTGAATGAGAGGGGAACCAAGGGAGCAGCAGCAACATGTACATGCGCACGCACGCACACACACACACACACAGTTTGCACATTTTAAGAAATGTCTTAATATTTATTGAAATGAGAGCAACCATCAGTGAGGCCAAGGAAAAGGGGTGGGAATCTGGTTTCAAATGTACTGCTTCACATGTACGGCAGGTAGAAACAATGAGGCCCTCAACACGTCCTGGCTCAGGCCCTCTGCTCACATTACAGACACTAACCTATATTCTCTTTCTCCCCACTCATAGCTGCTGTCATGTTTTCTCGTATGGCGGTTGAGGAGATCACTCTTGACCGACCCTTCCTCTTCTTCATCCAGCACAAACACACAGGTAACACATTGTTATGTGACATATTACCTATTAGTGCAAGTAGAGTGTTTGGTGTCAAAATTGTTTTTCCTCTGTGTTTAGGTGCTATTCTGTTCATGGGTCAGTTCAACCAGCCTCAGCAACAATAACACACCCTGAACACCTGCAGCCACCTACTATGTCTAAATACTGCTGGTCACACCTGTGGAACCCACACCTGAGGGACACACATGATGAACGCATAATGAACACACCACAAGTCACATGACTATGTCACAGACAGACCTGTTTTTACAGTGCAGACACAGATTATGTAGGTTTGAAAGAAACAGGAAGTTAGCTTTGAAGGAACATGAGCATTGTGATGTGTGATCCTTATGCCCTACACTGAGGCAGACTGATGACTGCATTAGGATAAAAAAAAATGCATATGATTTATTTTTAGATGTAAGATATTTTTACCTTGTTGTATTTATATTTATTAAAATTCTATGTTTTTACAAATTTGCAGTGTCTCTGCACCTTCATTAAGAGTCACTACTTTCCTCAGTGAGTTTGTTTTACACAATATTACTAAATGTGTTTGAATTTAACATTTAATTATAACTTGTCATCATTAGGTACTAATTATTACACACATATTATATAGCTTTTAATTATTATTATTTTAATTGAAGATTTGTATATGTAGGTCCCTTATTAATGAAGCCTTAGCTTGACGCTCTACTCATTCTCTCGTTGTAATTCCCCATCCAAACTGAGAACTCCACAGGATCCTTCTGATTCAGTTCAACGGTTTACTTCAAGAATAAAACAATATTTCGAAAAAACAGTTGTGCAAATTGACAAAATAAAGGAGAATGGGAGAGAATAGAGAGAGAGAGAGAGAGAGAGAGAGAGAGAGGGAGGTCAAAACCTGTGTGGCTCCACTCCATGCTGGCCTGACAGAATGTCTGATCAGGTAACCATGCCTACACAGACAAGTCTGCGCTTGCCTGCAATTAAAAATGCATCCCACTAGAAGGCTACAATGCACTCTCCAATACCACAAAAAGAATAAAGGGGAAACTCACAAATATTCAGAATTATCTACACTCAGCTTTCGTGTAATGAATTAAGTATTAACTTATTATTAGCTGCAAATATGAATTACAAACATGTAAATCTGTAAATAGTTGTTTTTTATCAGAATAAACGTAAATCACCCATTAACCTATGAACTTAAATTATTGGCCAAATATTAATTGAGAAAAATTGCATTTAGGCTGCCACATTACCGGCCCCTAATTGTTATCAATGTTCTTGAAACAATTACTCAAACCGTGCCAACTTAAAGGAGTTTAAATGACATTAGTATTACTTAGTTAAAGAAGTCATTTGTTCTTTGCCCCGTAATCTTTACCTCATTCAAACTGAGGACTTGGCTTCGAAACAGTTCATCAGTTATCCTCTGATTCCTGAAGAAGACATAGCTTTGCTATAGGGCAACAAAGCTCGTTGGTCTTGGTCTTCATGTTCACCTGACAAACAAGGCCATTTTTGTCAGGAAAAGTCTCCATAATTCTTCTAAGTGGCCATGAATTTCTGGGTGATGTGTCATCCACAATGAGCACCATGTCACTGACACATAAGTTTCTTCCAGGCGTAGACCATCGTTGACATTTTTGTTAGCTGTGTAAGGTATTCTTTACACCGGCATTTCCAGAAGACTTCCGCGACTTGTTTCCATCTGCGATTGGCATATTGGTCATCCTTATGGAATACTCCTGGTGGTGACTCGGGTTTGACCTTGAGTAATAACAGATGACTGGGTGTTAGTGCCTCTAATTCATTGAGGTCTGTTGATGCCTTTGTAATGGGTCTGCTGTTTATGACCGCCTCAGCTTCGCAAAGCCAAATATGGAGACCTTCATCCAAAAGTTGCTCCTTTATTGTGATGTTGAGGATTTTTCTCACTGAATGGATTAGCTGCTCCCAACTTCCTCCGTGGTGAGAACTTGCTGGCGGATTGAAATGCCACTGAACACATTTCTGTTGCAAGTATTTTTCGATCATGCTGGTATTCCATTCCTTGATCAATTTCTTCATCTCACTGTCAGCTGACCAGAAGTTGGTTCCATTATCTGAATACATCTCTCTGACCTGCCCTCTTCTGGCGAGAAATCTTCTGATTGTGTTGAGACTAGGGATGAACAAGTACACCACTATCCATATCTGTTCAACCATCTACATGATCTGTATCCATATTCATACTTGGAAGGGGCGGGGCTTAAACCAGAAGTGGCCGTGGTTATACAAGAGTTGTATTTTTAAGCCTGAAATTGATATGGGTTGATCAGAAGTGATAAATGACACGTCAGCAGCACGTTGGATGACACTTCTGAGGAAGACTGGAGTTACAGTTGAAACTGTCAAGCAGGTAAAAACATCTCTACTTATTTGTCTGAACACAAGAAAAAAAAAAAAAGAACACTCATTTGACATGTTGAAAAAATGTTTTAAGTGAACTACTGGACAGTGTATTTTAAATTGTGCCACGAATGGTTTCCCCTCCGATGGGTGTGGCTTTCGGAGTATGATGTGTTGCGCTCTGTCTCTATCACAGGATGCCCTTGGGAGGATTTTCCTTCAGCCAGAGCACGGATATTGACTCGTATTACTCATATGGTACTCGTACTGGTCAAAATTGCTATATCTGTACCGGATACCCATTTCAGCCGAGTATCCAGCTCACCCCTAGTTGAGACATGCATCGGTGTCAAGTGAAGATGCAACTTCTAGATGCACGGCACGTTTGGCAAGACAAGTGAAGATAACGCCATATTGCTTTACTTGCGCTCTTCCTCTTTTCACTTGGAATGGATCAAAGTAATCAATGCCAACTTGTGTGAATGGAGGATCATCAGGCAGGACCCTGCATATTGGCAGATTGGCCATGAGTTGCTTGCCAGCAGTTCCATGTAGTCTTTTACAGATGACACACTTGGACAGGAACCTTCTGATGGCTCCACTGGCTCGGGGGATCCAGAATATTTGACGTAGCTAAGCCAGCATGTAATTCCTTCCGGCGTGAGCTGTAATGTCATGAATGTGTCTTAGCACAAGATTTGTGATGTGTGACTCTTTAGGCAAGATGGCTTGCTGCTTGGAGTCATCAGGCATCACCGTGCCTCAACCTTCCACCAACTCTCATGACTCCATCTCGGAGTATTGGATGTAACTTATAGAGTGAGCTACTTTTCTTTACCATTTGATGCTCCTTTAGCATAGCCAAATCCTCTTTGAAACCTTGCTTCTGACAGTACTTCACAATTTCTGTTTCTGCTTTGGTCAAGTCATGACAAGTCAATCTTTCCTTTGAAAGCTTTCTTGTAGTCAGTCATCTTGCTTTCTCAACTTAATGATTTAAGTTCCTTTCTCTTTTCTTTCAGCTCTTTAAGCAGATCTTTAAGTTTCAGAAACCAGGCAACAGCACGGTACAATGTTGTCCAGGAAGAGTAGTGATTCATCAACAATTCACAGCGGTATGTAGTTTGTTGTTCCGTAGGCATCTTCACTTGCCTACCCACTTCTGGGTCACTGCTCGTGTGGTTGACCGGCCGGCTCGTAGAGCAGGTTTTCTGTTTCTCTGTTTTTATTCGTATCGCCGTCTGTAAATATAGTGTACTTAGTATATGTTATTGTACGTCTTCTAGCCTAGCCTTCTAATCTTCTTCTAGAACTTTTTTTTCTTATTTTTCCGACGCTTTTTCGGCGCTCCGCATCCAGCACACCCGCTAGCGTTAGCAGCAGCCACCGCTAACGCTACTACGGTCCTGCCGTCTTTGTTTGTTTGGAATACCCTCCGCTACATGGACACCCAAGCACTTCTATGGACACTACTGCTACTTCTTTTTCTGCTCCTACGGGATGTAGACCACAGCAATGGACTGATTCTCCCGGACGCCCAGCGGATCATCTACACCAGAGATGTCCTTTTACAGCTCAGACTTAACCCCCATTTCAACACCGCCACAGACTTGTTCCCCGAGGAAATACTCCGGAATGATTCATCTCACCCCAGCAACTCCACAAACCACAAACATAAGATAACCAGAAGGGGGAAGAAAAGGGGTGGAATAAGAGCCAGACTGAAGCAGGAGACATGTAAACAACGGCCGCTCCCCCCTGTGATTCTAGCCAACGTGCGCTCGCTCTGGAGCAAGCTAGATGAGCTGCAAGCTAACATTTACCATCTGCATGAATACAGGACTGCTTCCATTCTGGCTTTTACTGAAACCTGGTTGAACAACAACGACAGTGACAACATTGATGGCTTCGCTCCCCCTATAAGATTGGACAGGGACAGCGAGCTCACGGACAAACAACATGGCGGCGGCGTTTGTCTCTACATGAGCTCACGCTGGTGCTCGATGGTTGTGGTGAGGGAGAAGCTCTTCACCACAGACATTGAACTCTTGGCTGTCTCCCTTCGCCCCTTTTACTTACCCAGGGAATTCCCAGAGCTCTTTTTTATTCTGGTGTACATCCACCCCAAAGCAAACGCTGCTACTGCCACTGAGTACATCACAAGCTCATTAAATAAACTGGAACACATTTCACCAGACTCCCCAAAATTCATTCTGGGTGATTTTAAACACTGCTGTCCTGATAAATCACTCAAGGGCTTCCAGCAATCACAAAACTATCCAGGTTGCAGGCAGCAATCCCACATTGCTCCCCAATGACCTTAACTCCTTTTACACCCGGTTTGAGACTGACAACTCCACCCAAATAGCAGAGACATTATCCACATGGGAACTTGGTGACACCACACTCACTTTTAAAACAGATGAAGTGGTGAGAGCCCTCAGGAGGACCAGGGAGAACAGCTCTCCTGGCCCAGACAACATCAGCGGCTGCATCCTCAGGCTCTGTGCTGAGCAGCTGGGGGGAGTGTTCCAAATCTTGTTTCAGAGATCCATAGACACCGGCACTGTCCCCCAACTGTGGAAACACTCCACAGTCATCCCCATCCCAAAGAAAACCACCATTAACACTCTGAACGACCTCAGGCCTGTAGCTCTCACATCCCTGGTGATGAAGGCCATGGAGAGGATCGTTAAACAACACATCCTCACTGTAACCGACGCTCAGATGGATCCACTGCAGTATGCTTACCGCGCAGGCAGGGGCATGGACGACACTAAAGCATTCATCATCGACACCATACACGAACACCTGGCCAAACACATCAGCCAGACTCCTGTTTGCCGACTTCTCTTCTGCATTCAACACACTACAGCCCCACATTCTGGCCAATAACATTAAAAATGAAAATAAAATAAAACCTCCCACTTCCAGCTGGACAACCTACTCACCCGGTGGATACTCGACTTTCTAACCAACAGGTCACAGAGAGTCCGGGTCAACAACATGCTCTCCGACCTCCGACACACCTCGACAGGCTCCCCTCAGGGCTGTGTGCTCTCACCTCTGCTCTTCATCCTCTACACCGATGACTGCAGATCCACCCAGCCTCAGTGTCACCTGGTGAAGTACGCTGACGACACAGTTCTCCTGTCCCTGCTCTCAGATCCCTCACAGCATCACGGATCAGCTCTACAGGAGTTTGCGGAGTAGTGCGACAGCTCATGTCTTGAGCTGAATGTGAGCAAAACCAAAGAGATGGTGGTGACTTTTTCTAACAGGCAGAGAGAGCTGGCCGCTGCATCCATCACCTCAATCCACGGGAAGCCAGTGGAGTTAGTGGAGGAGTACAGATACCTGGGCACCATTTTTGACAGCCTGCTTAAATTCTCTTCTAACACCGAAGAGATCCTCAGAAAATGTCACCAGCGGCAGTATCTCCTAAGGAAACTCAATTCCTTTGGAGTCAGCAAAAACATCCTGCTCACTTTCTATTACTCCTTCATCGAGAGCATCTCCAGATTCTCCATAACTTGCTGGTTCCACTCCATGAGCTTCCAGAACAGAAACCACCTGGACAGTATGGCTAAAGTCTGCTCTAAGATCATTGGACTTCCAACAAGATCCCTTTCCTCCATCTATGAGCAACAAACACTCAGGTTGGCCAACAGGATCATGCAGGACCCCTTGCATGCTCTACATCCCACCTTTGAGTGGCTCCTCCCTGGACGCCGACTCCGCTGCCCCAGCTGCAGGACACAGAGGAGGAAAGCTACCTTTGTTCCCAAAGCTGTCAACCTCCTCAACTCTTCCTGAGTCTCTACCCCTATCACGCACTTTTACACTTTTCAGAGTCAGCTCTGGACAGTTTTATAGTTTCATATTTATTCTGCACATACCTGTATGTTTATTTTGTACATATCTGTGTTTATTTGTTTATTGTACATACCTGTGTTTATTGTGCATTTATCTGGCAAGTAACACTTGCTTTTTTGCAGTAATCTTGCCCTGTGTAACACTGCTGTTGTATGTGCCTTCAATTGCCCCCTGGGGACAAATAAAGTTTTTAGAATTTGAATTTGCATCAGCGACATGATGAAGCTGCGCATAGACTGGTGCACCAAAGTGCTTTGACTTGACATATCTATTGACTCCAAAATTTTTAAATAATTTTAAACTATTTTTTAAACTATTAACAACAGTTTCTGTTTGTCTTTATGTGTTGGCCCTGTGAGGGACTGGCGACCTGTCCAGGGTGTATCCCGCCCTTGCCCTTGGCTGGGATTGGCTCCAGCACCCCCCCCACGACCCGGAAACGAAAAGCAGTAGAAGATGGATGGATGGATGGATGGATCTTGGGTTCAACAAGGTCCTGCTCAAAGTTCCCGTCAGGCCACCAGAGAAACCTGAGGAGATCTGTTGTGTATGTGATGGTGTAATTTATTACCTCTTATCAAATCTCAATCTGGAAGGGATGTTCTTTACTGTGGATTGACTTTAAAGAATTAATTGAAAGAAGGAGTGTAACGATGGCTGAATTTTGGGGTTTTTATTAACTGATAAGCAAGAAGCCAAAACGTACTCATTATATAAAGGGGCAGCTCAAAGCATAAGCTAAGTGAAACAGGTGAGTTCAGGTATAAAAAGAGCATAACATAATATGATAAAGATGGTTAAGCCGCTGATAACTAACTTGGGAACTTGGGCGAATGAATGAGAAATTGCTTAACAAATGCAGGGCGAATCTATCTGAGGAAGGAGAGCTTCTTTTTCTTTGACAGCTAAAATTTGGGCCAATGTTGTCTAATAGCCATGCCTCGCACCACTCAGAACGGCCAGCTGGGAGAGCAGATAAACGCAACCTTACTTTGGGTTGGCGAATCAACTGATCACGAGAAGGGCGGAGGAGATATCCAACGAGAGCGGCCGCGTCGAGGTCCTTCGTCGTGGCCTTCCAAGCTAGACTGGTCCTCGGCTGAAGTGGCTGGTGGCCTGTCTCGTCCCTCTTCACTGGCAATGTTGTCCTTTGTGCAACTGGCTTGGTGATTAACTTGATGTCCGAATTATTTCTCTCTTTTTTGATGAGGGAACAGAAGGGAGCAGCGTGCAGCACCAGTGGTTCTGGTTACCAAGGCAACTCGAGACGCTGGGAACTGGGTGCAGTGCAGCCAAACTTGTTCCGGTCACAAGCAGTCTTTGCTTCAAGTCAAAACTTAGCCTTTGTTGCTAAGCGACTAAGTCCTGACTTCTGAGTTTCTAGCCGCATGGGGTTTTGTTTTTTGTTTTTTTTTTCATCAGGTCTTATGGTTAAGCTCTCCTCTCCAGAACTTTTCGCCGAACTTCTGCCACTGATAAATTTTGTATTGAATACTTATTGGGGCCGATCCACGGGCATGGTCTAGCTATCGGCACGAATTTGGTCCAATCAAATTTCTCCCTCTAGCTTCAGGGCATAACGAGGGTAGTGTTTGGATTTGAAGGTACGCCTTTCATTCACCCAAGTTTAAAATCACGTATGAAACAAAGAAATATATTGTTTTGATAAGTACGGTTTTTCTCTACTTGCTGTGTTTAATTCGTTGGACATGGGTTTATCTTCTTCTCATATTAACTGCAAAAACACAATTAAATGGTTACTCTTTACTCACGTCATCACAGAACACACAAACAAATGAACCAAGAAAAGAACATTTTCATGCACGTCTTGACTGGCTTTGGAAAATCAAAATTGCATGACTACGGACTGTGTATGAAGTTTCTTTTTCCTTTTTACAGAACATTTATAAGCAAAAACCAAGCACATAGATTACGGTGCTCAGGCAATACGCCATCAGTTCCGGTGGTTTGCCATCAGGTAGTGCTGGGGTTACATATTTGGAATAGTTCATTGTCCGATGTTATTTTTATCTCTGCCAAATTAACTCGTAGAAGAGTGGTTCGAACAGCTGTGAAGTCCTCTTCTTGCAGGGGAACCAGTTCGGCATGTTTGCAGTCTCTTATTTGATCAGAATAGTCACTTTTTTATTATATCAATCCTTGTGTTCTTGTTGGCCTGGATGCATTTCATAGCGGCAATTTACAACCGCCATCTGATAGCGTTATCAGGTCAACTCGGGGGAAATGTCACAGAATGGTACCTTTCTGAAGGGAGATTTGGCAGGTTTTGCTGATTTATGGTGTGAATTGCAATTTAGTGCCTGGGAAAGCAGGGTCTCCTGATGCCAAAGTCAGATAGGAGTGTAGAATGGCACTTAGCAGAGACCTGTGAAATCTCTGGTAAGAAGCAACAGTCTCTTTGAAAGTTTGAGGGGTGTGGGAGATGGAAATCCGCCCCCCCCCCCGGACCTCACAACAGATCTGTGTCTTCACTGCTAACTCTAACTCGGTGGAACATGGCCTCCACGTCAGCCATGACTGCCACAGTCTCTTGTCTGAACCTCATGAGGACCCCCACTAGTAAGCTTTTTAGGTCGTACTCCTGCAGTAGCTGTTGGTTCAATGACGTTCCTTGAAAGCTTGAGCTGCAGTCGAAGACAACATGTAGCTTTTGTTTGGTTGGATGTCTGACTCCATGGTGAGGCAGATACCATGGTCGCCCCTCAGTGGGTTCGCATTTGGTGCCATCAAGCTTTACTGCATAGCCTTTCTTGAGGAGGTCGTCCACGAATGCAACGTATTCTCCATAAAACTTGCCGTCTCTAGAGAATCTTTTCCTTAAGTTCCATGCACGTTGCTCTGCAACTGCTCTGTTGTTTGGCATGCACAAAAATTTCTTCCTCACTGGAAGACAAACACTGTAATGACTGTCTTCAAGCCTTGCAGATTGCAATATAATGCTAATGAACCGATGGTCATCCTTTGACATTTTGATGTCTCCATTTTGTACAGCAAAACCTAGCCTAGCTTAGCAACTGAGATGGGGTTTGCAGTGACTCCTGTCAGTCCGTTTATTTCCATTATGCCGCTTCCACCTCTGAGTGGTCTGTTCACTGCACAGCCTAATATTGATCTCACAGCATATGGTCCATTGTCCACGCTGTTGACCACCTGCAGTGGCTCTATCGCCTTGGGAACATTTGCTCCTATGAGTAGTGGACAGTGGGAATGTTCACATCCTTTAGGTGGGGCCAATTATTGACATCCTCTTGGCGGGTGATATTGTCCTTAGTTACAGGAATGTGCATCCATCCAGCCATCTTCATCCGCTTATCCGGGGTTGAGTCGCCGGGGCAACAACTTCAGCAAAGAGCCCCAGACTTCCCTTTCCCTGGCCACATCGACCAGCTCTGACTGGGGGATCCCGAGGTGCTCCCAGGCCAGAGTGGAGATATAATCTCTCCACGTGTTCCTCGGTCTTCCCCAGCGCCTACTCCCAGCTGGACATGCCTGGAAAACCTCCCAAGGGAGGCGCCCAGGAGGCATCGTGACCAGATGCCCGAACCACCTCAACTGGCTCCTCTCAATGCAAATGAGCAGCAGCTCTACTCTGAGCTCCTCTCGGATGACAGAGCTCCTCACCCTATCTCTAAGGGAGAAGCCAGCAACCCTTCTGATGAAACTTATTTTGGTCGCTTGTACCCGCAATCTCGTTCTTTTGGTCATGACCCAATTCTCATGACCATAGGTGAGGGTAGGAACGAAGATTGACCTGAAGATCGAGAGCTCCGCTTTGTGGCTCAGCTTTCTTTTCGTAACAGTGGTGCGATACAGCGACTGCAGTACCACTCCCGCTGCTCCGATTCTCCGGCCAATCTCACGCTCCCAAGTCCCCCCACTCGTGAACAAGACCCCGAGGTACTTGAACTCCTTCACTTGGGAGAAGGACTCATTCCCAACCCTGGAGTAGTCAATTCACCGGTTTCCTGCTGAGAAGCATGGCCTCTGATTTGGAGGTGCTGATCCTCATCCCAGCCGCTTCACACTCAGCTGTGAACCTCTCTAGTGAGAGCTGAAGGTCACAGACTGTTGGTGCCAACATCTCAACGTTGTCCACAAAAAGCAGTGATGCAATCCTGAGCCCCCCAACCTGAAACCCTCTCCTCCCTGACTATGCCTAGAATATCCTGTCCATGAAAATCACAAACAGGATCGGTGACATGGCACCTGCCCTGGCGGGGGCCAACCCTCACTTGGAACAAGTCCGACTTACTGCCAAATACCCACACACAGCTCTCGCTCCGGGCGTACAAAGATTGGATGGCCCTTAAAAGTGACCCCCTCACGCCATACTCCCGCAGCACCCCCCACAGGACATCCCTGGGGAACTGGTTGTATGCCTTTTCCAGGTCCACAAAACACATGTAGACCGGATGGGTATATTCCCGGGCTCCCTACAGGATCCTCGCGAGGGTAAAAAGTTGGTCCATTGTTCCACGAGCAGGACGGAACTCACATTGCTCCTCTTCAATCAGAGGTTTGACAATCGGCCTGACCCTCCTTTCCAGCACCTCGGAGTAAACTTTCTCAGGGAGGCTGAGTAGTGTGATGCCTCTATAGTTGGCACACACCCTCTGGTCCCCTTTTTAAAATGTGGGACCACCACCCCGGTCTGCCACTTCTTTGGCACTACCCCCGACCCCCACGCAACGTTGAAGAGGCGTGTCATCCATGACGGCCCTTCAACACCCAGAGCTTTCAACATTTCAGGACGGATCTCGTCAATCCCTGGGGCTTTGCCACTGTGGAGTTGTTTGACTACCTCAGTGACTTCCCTCAGGGAAATTGACGATGACCCCCCTTCATCCTCCAGCTCTGTCTCTGCCCCAGAGGGTGGGTAAGTCAGGTTCAGGAGTTCCTCAAAGTGTTCCTTCCACCGCCCGACAATCTCCTCATTTGAGGTCAGCAACGTCCCATCCTTGCTGGATACAGCTCGGATGGTTCCCCGTTTTCCCTGCCTGAGGTGCCAGACAGTCTTCGAAACGACCTCGGTGCCGACCGAAAGTCCTTCTCCATGTCCTCTCCAAGCCTCTCCCACGCCCGCTGCTTTGCCTTCGCAACCACTGAGGCCGCAGCTCTTTGGGCCCACCGGTACCCTGCAACTGCCTCTGGAGTTGCAGATAGCATGCCTCTGAGATATCATACCCCGGAAGGCCTCCTTATTCAGTCGGACAGCTTCCCTGACCACCGGTGTCCACCACAGTGTCCGAGGGTTGCGGCCCCTTGAGGCATCCAGGAACTTGAGACCACAGT
The DNA here is from genome assembly GCA_034769265.1 of Remorina albescens. Lineage (NCBI taxonomy): Eukaryota > Metazoa > Chordata > Actinopteri > Carangiformes > Echeneidae > Remorina > Remorina albescens. Next base: position 2,855,127 of record CM068495.1, on the reverse strand, counting down.
TCTGCGCTGCTGCTTTGGCAATGGAGGATTTGAACATCAACCACTCAAGCTTGATGCCCCCAGCCTCCACAAGGATGTCGGAAAAGCTCTGTCAGAAGTGGGAGTTGAAGGCCTCCCAGACAGGGGGCTCCTCCAAACGTTCCCAGTTCACCTGCACTACACGTTTGGGCTTACCAGGTCTGTCCAGAGGCTTCCCCCACCACTTGACCCAACTCACCACCAGATGGTGATCAGTTGACAGCTCAGCCCCTCTCTTCACCCGAGTATCCAAAACATGCGGCCTAAGATCAGATGATACGATAATAAAATCGATCATTGACCTTCAGCCTAGGGTGCTCTGGTACCAGGTACACTTATGAGCCTCCTTATGTTCGAACATGGTGTTTGTTATGGCCAATCCATGACTAGCACATAAATCCAACAACAAAACACCACTCCAGTTCAGATTGGCCGTTCCTCCCAATCACGCCTCTCCAAGTTTCTCCATCATTGCCCACGTGTGCACTGAAGTCTTCCAGTAGGACTATGGAGTCCCCTACCGAGGCCCCATGCAGGACCCCATTCAGGTTCTCCAAGAAAGCAGAGTACTCCAAACTGCTGTTCGGTACATACGTACAGACAACAGTCAGAGTTTTCCCCCCTGCCACCCTAGGGCGCAGGGAGGCGACCCTCTCTTCCACCGTGGTAAACTCCAACACAGCGGCACTCAGCCGGGGGCTTGTGAGTATCCCCACACTCGCCTGGTGCCTCACATCTTGGGCAACTCCGGAGAAGAAAAGAGTCCAACCCCTATCAAGGAGCACAGTTCCAGAGCCTCGGCTGTGCGTGGAGGCAAGACCCACCAGATCCAACGCTCCACTGCTCCACCTCCCGTACATACTCCGGCTCCCCCACGCCCCGAGGGCACAGTCTATGCCACCCTGGTCTGGTCCACCAGGACCCCCCGCTTCCACTGCCACCCATTTGGCAGCGCACCCGACCCCATCGGTCTTCCCCGTGAATGGTTGGTCCACGGGGGGGGGGGCATTCTTCACATTGCTTTTTTGGGCTTGACCCGGTTGGGCCCCATGACAGACCCGGTCACCAGGTCCTCGCGTACGGGCTCCCTCCGGGCAAGGTCCTCCTGCTCCCTCCTCTCTTGCTCATGGGGTCTTTGTGGACCATTCTTTGTCTGGCTCCTCGCCTGAGACCAAATTGCATGGCTGACCCTACCAGGAGCAAAAAGCTCCAGACAACATAGCTCCCAGGTTCATAGGGACACGCAAACCTCTCCACCATGATAAGGTGATGGTCCCCAGTGAGGAGTTACAGGAATGTCTTTCTGTGAATACAGCTACAAAAGTTCAATAAACTGGTCGCCGTCCAAACTGCTGATTTCCAGACCAGTCACAATGCGTGTGTTCACTATTGATTCATTTCCCATTGTTTGGAGTGAGATGCTTACATTGCGTCCATTCATACTCAGCTGGCTTATCAGTGACTCTGTAGCAAAATAGCTAAGCTACTTGGATCCAAAAACACGCATGTTGTCACTGTCTCGCTTCCCTTTTGTGCCTTGACACACACTGGAATGATCAAAAGCACACAATCTTCCTTACCAGCCACTGTGACACCAGCAGTTTCAGTTGTTTGTACAAGGGTGCTTGATAGAGACTGCTGTTCACAACTGTCCTTTTAATAATAATAATTTTATAAATAGTTTGGTCTACACCTGCTCTATATGTAAAGTGCCTTGATGTAACTTTGTTATGATTTGGAGCTATATAAATAAATTTGATTTGATTTGACTTTGCTGTTTCTTCTCTTGAGTCTTTATTGGTCATGTTAAACAGTGTGGGATGTAATCTAGACCATTCTTTACATTGAAGCTTCTGATTGCAGCTGCTAATCATATGACTGTGTTTCAAACATGCAAAACACAGACCTTTGCTCCTCAAGAAATCAATCTTGTCTTTATGTTGCTTGCTCTTGAGTTTTTTGCAGATTGTGAGGCTGTTGCTCTCTGTTGCAATAAGCACAAGGTTTGCTGCTATAGCATCCACTGGGACTGGTTGTGTTTTTGGTGTTGTGCGTTTGTCATTTTCCACCTTCGGAGGCACGACAGTTGTTGTGAACACTTTTCCTGGTTTGGGTGTTTCTGTGTATTGTGGTTTTGGTTTTTGTTGCATGGAATCTTTCATGCTTTGAATGGTTTTGTTTATGTTTCCATTAGAGTTGAGCCGGATACTCAGCTGAAATGAGTATCCGGTACGGATATAGCAATTTTGACAAGTACAAGTATCGTACGAGTAATACGAGTCAATATCCGTGCTTGGGCTGAAGGAAAATCCCCCTCAGGGAGGTGTGTGTGATAGGCTCATCACAGACCACCCTACCCACTGCAGCTGCATACAACACACAGAGGCAGCCTGTCTACACCAGCATTTTTCTAGATCTTGTAGGTTTTCTTCAGCACGCTCCTACCTTTAAACAAATTATCAGCAGAGTTACTCCCTGAAAAAAAACTTGATTTGTTAAAGAAGCGGTGCTTGTGTGATGAGACAGGGCTGCATGCAGCCCACGTTGCGTTTCTCATTCTCACTGTTTCTTCACCGGGTCAGGTTTTTTTTCCAATCAGCTCACTCTTCTTACCCTGGTGTAATACAAATTAAGCTGTAAATAAAAATATGGAGGCTTACAATAAATATATATCTTTATTACAACTTCTGACCAACCCATATCAATTTCAGCCCTAAAAATGAAACTTTCGGTATAAACCATGCCCACTTCTGGTTTAAGTCCCGCCACTTCCGAGTACGGATACAGATGCAGATAATGTATATGGTTGAACAGATACGTATACAGATACAGATAGTACTCGCTCATCCCTAGTTTCCATACAGTGGATGCAAAAGATACTTAACTTGCTGCTTGACAAAGTCAACAAAATCCTTGAACTTCACTCTTTTCTTTGTTCTTTCTTGCAGGTCACAGGAATACCTTCTCCAAGATTCTTTAAGTTTGCATGGAAGTTTGTTTGCCAGTGCCTTTATATTGACTGTGTTGTCCAAGTTTTCCATGTAGCTTATATCGGTCATGGTGTTGGAGCAGTCCAGCGACACCATTTTCTGCCTTGATTGTTTGCCAATCCAAAGCCTCCCTTATGTAGGCTTCCGCTATCTTGAAGTCATCACTGAAGAACTCTTTTAGCATTTGTTTTGCTTTTGTAGAACCTGCTGAAGGTTCCATTTGGATGCAGCTCTTAACCAGCTCATGTGGTTGTCCACTTGCATACTGAAGCAAGTGGGTTGTCTTTGAATATTGGAATGGTGAGATTGGGAAGTAAAGATTCTTTGGGATTTTTCACAAGGTACACTGTGATGTTGTTGGCTTGCTGTGAAATGGCTTGACAAAGCCCATCAAGCACTGGTCCTTGCTGGTCTTTAATATCCATCTTTGGTGCAGATGTGGCCATTTGAATTGTTGCTGTGTGTTCCTATGTATATTCGTATTTTTGCAAAACCTCGATTTTAGCATCAGACGCAGCAAGCACAGTCTTACAGTTCCTTTCTAGCCTATATCCTCCTTTGCTGGCCCTCAAACTCTGCTTCTCGTTGTTTTTCTTCAGCTTGCAGTTGAGCCTCTCTGCATCATTTTCTGCATGCCACTCTGGCTCTTCCTGTTCTATGGCCAACTTTTCTTTAAAGCTGCGGCCTTTGCCTTTTATGATGCCCGCTCCATTTCTGCCTTTAACCTGACTGAAGAAGAAGATGAGGTTGTGCTTCCACACTGAAATGAGGGCTTACTTTTATGTCTGGTGGTCACTTTTGATGATGTAGACCTACTATTTGCAGGTGCTACCTGTGTATCACACTCTTCAGCCTGCTCAGCACGTTTCAATATATCTTTCATCCATTCCTCGCATTTCCAAAAAAAGTAATTCATTGGTTGAATGACGGTTAGAGGAAGGCAGCTTGAGGAGCATGACTCGGTGAACGTCAGACCTGTGCGTGATCCAACATGGCAGCACACACCTGAACGTAATCAAGCAAGCTCACCCTTGAACGCCAATCTACACAGTCTGAATCCTCAAATCCTCAGAACTACAGGAAAAACATTTACTTCTCTCATCCACCAACAATCCTCATCAATAAAATTTGGAAGAAGAAACCATGGAAAGCCTGCAGGAGTACTTTGACGAGTGCTACCACTGACTCCTCATGGGGAAGACCGGTAACGCGGTGACCCCATCTTCCAAAAGAAGCCGACCGCCCAGCATACTCTCATTACCCGATAAGGACTCCGGGGACATCGAGGACTCAATTGACAGGAAACTCCTCCACAAAGAACTCCAGACTCTCCATGAGTCTCTGGAATTCAGCCAGCAACAGGTGGCTTCACTGGCTGCTAAAAACCAAGCCCTTAAAACCTCCATTAAATCACTTACCGAGGGGGTGACGAAGATCACGACAGAGAACAACCAGATGAAAGAGGCATACCAGAGCAGGCAGAGGAAGACCCCGAGATGTCCATCAAAGACTTCCTCCAGAAACAGCTGAAACTTCCAACTGAGAGCGTGAGGAACATCGCCTTCCACTGGGTGCATCGCCTTGGAGGGAAGAGACCGGACAACAGGCGCCCTAGAGCCATAATTGCGAAGTTTGAACACTTCAAGCAGAAGGAGCTGGTGAAGAGCCGGGGCAGGGAACTAAGAGAAACGGACTTCAGCGTGAATGCTCAATTCCCTAAGGAGATGCTGGAGCACCGGAAACGCCCGTTCCTTATCAGGAGAAAGTTCATCGACGGAGGATCCCGCATTGTCATCGCTATGGGTAAACTATATGTCAACGGCCAGCTGTTCCAGGATCCGGAGATCACCCCTTGGCTCTATTAAAGCGCGTCTCTTCTCTCCACACAAGATTCATCGGATTCACCCGAGTATGGTAATAATATGGTTAAGGTAATGGATGACGGTAACATCAATTTCTCTCATTCATTCTTTCTTTCAAGCCTGTGTTAATCATGTAAAAATATACAAATGCACATTGCATGCTGTATACCATACTGTTCACACTCACTAAAAATTAGGGATGCAACAATATTCGATATTTTATTGAACCGTTCAATACGTCCTGTTCAGTTCAAAACACAAAGGCAAACAACGGTATTTGGGTACGTTTCGGCCCGTCACAAAACTTTATCAAAACTTGGCACAGCACATGCTGTGTTATTAGATACACTCGGAGCAGACACAGTAGAGAAAGCAGCACTGCTCTGTTCATGCCTGCCTTCAGAGCCAATCAGAAGTCCCTGAATTTCCCAGGAGCCAATCAGCGTGAAGCATGCAAATACTGGAAAAGAGAGTGGAGAGTAAACTTTGAGCAAACATGACAAGTGAACAGGACTCAGAAAAAAGAAAATTTGGAGAGGCACTGTCCTCTTTCAACACCACGGTGTGGTATCATTTTGGATTTAGTGTCAACTACGATGACAACGGAAAAATGACGATCAACAAACAAAGCACGGTGTGCAACCATTGCTTTGCAGGTTGTAATAAGGTTTGTTGTTTAACTATTTTGAATTGATGTTGCACTTAATGTCATGTTCACATTTGTTGATTGTATTTCTAACAGTTAAGTAGTTTCTATGAGTGGGTTAAAATTTAGTTTTATTTTTATTAGATACTACACTTTCTATTTGATATTGCCATTTTTGATAAAGAGCAAGTAAGGTAAGTGTTCCTTTTTTATGATACATTTTGTGATTTGACTACATCTGTGCTATTCTCTGATATTGTATTTGTAACAGTTAAGTAGTTTCCAATTATGGTGGCTAAAATAATGTTTGCTGTTTATTTTTTATTGGATACTGCTCTGTTTTTTATGGAAGGGTGTTACATTTTTATAATAAATTGGTTTGACTATATCTGTGCTTGCTTTTAATTATTTTTGTGTGCAATAAATTGCCTTTTCTAGTGAGTAGTTTTATATTAAAATATCATTATCATACCATGGCCCAAAAACCGTGATGCATACCGAACCATGGGAAAACTGTACCATTGCATCCCTACTAAAAATGTGTATTTATGTCACCCCGTTGTTTTGTGTTACACTTTATTTATGAATGTGATGTTTATATGGTTCGCAGTGCAATTATATAATATGCAGTTACATTTGCCACACTCTCTTCCTCTCCGGCTCCATACACGCATGCACTCTCACAGACACACATACACATACACACGCACACACGTACACAATTTACACTCAGTAGATTAGTTTAGATATGAACAAATTACGGTTTGTCACTTGGAATCTGTGCAGAATCGATTCACGTGAAAAACAGCTAAAAATTTTAACACACCTACACAATTTACAAGCAGACATTGTCCTACTACAGGAAACCCATCTACCCCGAGCAGGGGTAGATGGGTTTCCTGTAGTATATTTCCATCATATATTAAGCTCATCACAGTTTCCGCACACATACACAGCAAGTTATAACACCAAACAAAGAGACGTAGCCATTTTAATTAACCAAAACATTAGGTTTACTTGTAAGAACATCATTGTAGACCCAGAAGGTAGGTTCATAATAGTTAGCATATCCACACACAACACTGAGGTGTGTATTGCCAATATATATGGTCCAAATGTTGATGACCCCTCCTTCTTCCACAGCTTCTTCACAGCACTTTCGGCCCACTCAGACATAGCACTTATAGTAGGAGGGGACTTCAACCTGGTATTCAACCCACAAGTGGACAGAACCAGTAGGACAGTTAGTCAACGCAACTACCAATCACAGCGCTCACCGCACCCCACACCTACTACTCGCCAGTCCACCACTCTTATTTCCATTTAGACCACTTTTTAATTTGTAATTCAATTGTGAATGATGTGTTTGACACCAAGATCCACCCCATTGCCATCAGCGACCATGCACCAGTCACTCTGACACTCACAAAAAAAACTAAAACACCACCTTCTTAACAATGGAGATTTCATACATCATTGCTTAAGGACCCCAACTTTACTAAATTCTTTAAGGAGGAATGGACAATATTCTGTGAAATAAATGACCAGCCTGATGTCTCAGCCTGCATGCTATGGCAGGCAGCAAAAGCATTCATGTGAGGCAAAATAATATCTTATCCTTAAAAAAAAAACAGGAGAAAGCTCTCGGAACAGAATTAAACAAAAAAATTAAAGCTTTGGAGAAAGCTCATGCCGCCTCCCAAAAGGAACATCTACTGAGAGAACTATGGGAATTAAAACTAAAACTAAATGAATTACTTGACATCAAAATACAATTTCAACTGCAGAGATTACGCTTCGAGAACTTTGAACACACCCACCTCGCCGGTGTGTGGCAGGGCCCTTGCTGGGGGTATGGCCGGGTCTCTGGCAGGGGGGGCTCCGTGCCCCTGGGCTTAGCCTGTGCTGTGTGGGTGACGGGCCAGGGGTCCTTTGGTTCCCTTGTCTCTCTGTGGGCTGCCTCCGGGTAGGGGTTGCTGCTCCCGTGTTTTCCTGCGTGTCCTTGCATGGGTTGGACTTCGGGCTGTCTCCTGAGGGGGTGGTGGCCTGGGGCTGCCTGTGCTCTGGGGGTTGCTGGGGGCCCTGGTGGCTTGGTCCTGACCTGCCTGCACATACACACACATATATACACTTGCATAGGTGCACAACTCACATTGCATGGAAAATCCTGCGACCAATACTCTCAAAGTTTATGCTGATATTATTGTTGCTGTTGTCGTTTCTGTGTGCCCCCCGTTTCCCCCATGTTAATATTGTTGCTGCTGTTGTTGTTGTTGTTTTTGTACCCCCCCCCCCCCCCCCCCCCCTTTCCTGTTTGTGTTCTCTCTTTCTATCCACTCCTGAGCCTCAGCCCGGTAGCTTTACCATCAAACCCATACCATTGGTTCCACAAATTCCTCCTCAGCAATTAGTTTCTGCAGACCAGAGTTAAGGTCCAAAAAGTCTTGCTGCAAGCCAGTGAAGTCAACACGAAGTTTATTTTTTACAGTGACAACATTTGCATCATCTTCCATTAATTGCTCAATTTGCTTGACGAAGCCTGTTAGCTGTGATAACTTGTACCTGCGTGCTTGGATTTGTCTAGCCTTGTGTTCTTCTACGCCCTTCTCAATCATTTTTAATTTCCGTTTTCCACTGTCCTGTTCATCCATGACTAATGAAATTTCCACCTTTTTATCAATAAAAAATGTCAAAGCGCCCTACCGTTCCACTTCGTCGTTCAGCTGAATGACGATTTTTTTTTCCAGTTGCTCACCACATGCACTTACTGCTTGTTGCTTTCCTTTCCAAAAAGTCCTCATGATGTCTCGTTTTTCCATTGTCCATTTCGAGTCAACGCGTTCCGCATTCCGTTCATCCGTGAAGAGCGAGTTTTTTCACTAATAGAGCTGGGCGGTATGACCAAAATTCTATATCACGGTATTTTTCAGAATTACTCTGGTGACACTCACAAATATCCTGAATTACCTACACACATCTTACGTGTCATGAATTAAGTATTCATTAATTATTATCTGCAAATATGAATTGCAAACATGTAAATCTGTAAATAGTTTTTTCAATCAGAATAAACGTAAATCACCTATTAACATATGAATTTTAATTATTGTCCAAATATTTATTGACAAAAATTGCATTTAGGTTCCTACAGTATATATATCCACAGATGTGAGCAGCAGTATTTAGACATAGTTGGTGCCTGATATATGTATATATATACACTGCTCAAAAAAATAAAGGGAACACTAAAATAACACATCCTAGATCTGAATGAATGAAATATTCTTATTCTCTTAAATACTTTGTTCTTTACATAGTTGAATGTGCTGACAACAAAATCACACAAAAATTATCAATGGAAATCAAATTTATTAACCCATAGAGGTCTGGATTTGGAGTCACACTCAAAATTAAAGTGGAAAAACACACTACAGGCTGATCCAACTTTGATGTAATGTCCTTAAAACAAGTCAAAATGAGGCTCAGTAGTGTGTGTGGCCTCCACGTGCCCGTATGACCTCACTACAACGCCTGGGCAGCCTCCTGATGAGGTGGCGGATGGTCTCCTGAGGGATCTCCTCCCAGACCTGGACTAAAGCATCCGCCAACTCCTGGACAGTCTGTGGTGGATGGAGCGAGACATGATGTCCCAGATATGCTCAATTGGATTCAGGTCTGGGGAACGGGCGGGCCAGTCCATAGCATCAATGCCTTCGTCTTGCAGGAACTGCTGACACACTCCAGCCACATGAGGTCTAGCATTGTCTTGCATTAGGAGGAACCCAGGGCCAACCGCACCAGCATATGGTCTCACAATGGGTCTGAGGATCTTATCTCGGTACCTAATGGCAGTCAGGCTACCTCTGGCGAGCACATGGAAGGCTGTGCGGCCCCCCCAAAGAAATGCCACCCCACACCATTACTGACCCACTGCCAAACCGGTCATGCTGGAGGATGTTGCAGGCAGCAGAACGTTCTCCACGGCATCTCCAGACTCTGTCACGTCTGTTACATGTGCTCAGTGTGAACCTGCTTTCATCTGTGAAGAGCACAGGGCGCCATTGGCGAATTTGCCAATCTTGGTGTTCTCTGGCAAATGCCAAACGTCCTGCACGGTGTTGGGCTGTAAGCACAACCCCCACCTGTGGACGTCAGGCCCTCATACCACCCTCATGGAGTCTGTTTCTGACCGTTTGAGCAGACACATGCACATTTGTGGCCTGCTGGAGGTCATTTTGCAGGGCTCTGGCAGTGCTCCTCCTGTTCCTCCTTGCACAAAGGCGGAGGTAGCGGTCCTGCTGCTGGGTTGTTGCCCTCCTACGGCCTCCTCCACGTCTCCTGATGTACTGGCCTGTCTCGTGGTAGCGCCTCCATGCTCTGGACACTACGCTAACAGACACAGCAAACGTTCTTGCCACAGCTCGCATTGATGTGCCATCCTGGATGAGCTGCACTACCTGAGCCACTTGTGTGGGTTGTAGACTCCGTCTCATGCTACCACTAGAGTGAAAGCACCGCCAGCATTCAAAGTGACCAAAACATCAGCCAGAAAGCATAGGAACTGAGAAGTGGTCTGTGGTCACCACCTGCAGAACCACTCCTTTATCGGGGGTGTCTTGCTAATTGCCTATAATTTCCACCTGTTGTCTATTCCATTTGCACAACAGCATGTGAAATTGATTGTCAATCAGTGTTGCTTCCTAAGTGGACAGTTTGATTTCACAGAAGTGTGACTGACTTGGAGTTACATTGTGTTGTTTAAGTGTTCCCTTTATTTTTTTGAGCAGTGTATATATATATATATATATATAGATGCACTGGAACTTACAATGACACGACGATTTAAAAAAAAAAAATTAACGTCATGTCGCGTAGCAGAGCAGTTCTCTTAATACATCCATAGCGCAGGTTATACAGTAATCACACAAACAGGAGGAGAAAAAGATGGAGCAAAAGAAGAACGAGGAGAATGGCTAAGCGACAGCTTTTTATATGTCAATAAAGGTGGAATTTCTGGACAGGGGTGATGACGACACAGTTAACAATGTTAATTTGGAGCTTACGTTTTTTCTTCTTGATAACTAACGCTAGCTAGCAAGCTAACGTCAGGTTAGACTTTACATTCACAAAGTTAATGTTACAATTGATTTAAAAACTGGTGACTGCTTTGGGAGTAATTCTAACCTAATAACAATCTGTATTTGGCCACTGCAGTTTTCTCCATAGATGATAGTCAGGACCAACCTTGTGCTGAGAGATTTGAAAGTTTGATAACTATGAATTTTAAGATAATTTGACTCTTTCCCCTCATGCATGTACCTTAAAAGTTGCCAGCCAGTGCAAGCAATTTTGACATTTCTATGAGTCTCTGAAAACTCTCACGGTATTTTGTTTAAACAGTGGTATTAAAAAGAAGGTGAGAAAACTATTTTCAGCCATGAATCTGTTTTATTTTATATTCAGTTGTTCTCTGAATGTTGGACATTTTCATTAAAACATGTAGTTTCCTCACTACTAGTTGTGCTTTTAATAATTTGTAAAAATTTTTTTTTTTTTTTTGTTAAAATAAGTGTTAAAAGGTTCTCTATCCTATTACAGTGTTTAGTCAGTAACATGTTACATTTCCTGTAAACATTTGTCTAATTGAATAAGAGACTAGGTCACTGCTCTTTTATCTTAACCAAATCCACCGTCCCCCCCTGATTTTTTTTACAACTCGGTTACACCGTGTAATTGAACAAAAACTTCAATGTACGGTTTTACCTGAGAACTTTGAGCGAGGACGACTTACTGTGCACTGCGCATGCTCATGAGAGGCGGAAGTGCTCAGTGCAGCAAGCAGTGAATCCAGTGGTTCTGTGTCTGACAGACATGGAGGGTCTGTTTTAGCCGCGGTTTGTCCGTCTGCGTTGGACCAGTTCTGAGCCTAAGTTCGTCTCTAACGTCGCAGCAATTTAACTAAAATCCGGCAACATGGTGAGTTACTGAGACTCATTCGGATGGGAAAGTCGGAAGCCTGGTGTTAGGGTAATGCTAGCAAGGTGTAAGCTTTGAGGAAGTGTCCACCTGCAGTACCTCCACCTGGCTTTTGTCAGCATAAGCTGTAAATTACCAGGCCGTGTCACAGCAGAGGACGTAAAATATTGCCGTCCCTCTGACACAGCGGAGTTATTCGAATCCATGTTTGGGCTGTGTTACACATAGTGCGACCTGCCGGTTATGCTGAACCACTCAGACCAGGATAATTAAATATATGAGATATGTCATACCTTCCGGGAGGCATGTGACGCGCTCATCCACAGGTTAAACAATGAAGGTGGCAGGTGACTGTGAAGGTTTGTATTGTCACCAAACCACAGCTGGAAGATACTAATGAATTTCTTATAATCAGATTATAATCCAGTATGATTACAGTTGCAGAGTCAGCAGTCTAAAGACAGACAGCAACTTCAAGTCCTCACTTCATCATGTAGTATACGTTGAATTTTATAGCCATATAATGTACCCCTTTCCCATACTAATCTGTTCGCAGTACACTATAATGAGAAGGTGTAAAAAGATGATAAATAACTTGTAGCTGCAATTACAGCATAAACCAGTAAGATCATCTTAGACTGGACAGGAAGTGCAGCAACCAACAAACCCACCAACCTTTGTCTTTGGGTCCCTTTGAACCTTGATTTGTGTGTGTAGTATTGATGATAATGTCACAATTGCTTTGTGTGTTGTCACTGCAAAAACAATTATTTATTTTCAGTGGCAACAGAAGTACCTGGCGCTAAAATCTTGTAGACTCTGCTCTGCTATTTGAAAGAGATCCAATTCCAGTTCTTGGTCTAGCTTTGCGGTAAAAGTCTGAGACACGAACTGCAGAGGTTGTTGCTTCAGCATGTTAATGAGCACGTTGAATGTACACACAAGTACTTTCAGGTGTCCACATAATTTTGTCCATGTAATGAATAATGGATTTTTTGTCTCAGTATGATATGCAGCTGAACAGTAAGACACATTGTTGAACAGGCTGCTGAACAGCAGGAAAGACTGTTGGACAGTGAGACAGATTATTGAACAGACGGAAAAGATGGACAGGTTGTGTAAAACAGAATTTACATCTACACAATATAAAACAAATGACATAATGTAAGAAGCATTAATCAGAACAGTAAAAAAAATTAAAGAAGCACAGCATTTAAAGATACCATTGTGTGATAGCTATTGTGTGCGTATACAGGTGCACCCCAATAAATAAAATATTGTTTAAAAGTAGATTTATTTTAGTAAATAAATTCAAAAAGTAAAACTTGTATATAAATTCATTACAAACAGACTGATCTATTTTAAGTGTTTATTTCTTTTAACTTTCATGGTTATATGCTTATAACTTACAGCTAATGAAATCCAAAAATTCTGTATCTCAGAAAATTAAAATAGAGTAAAAAAGTTCGATATTGGAGACTCATGGTATCACACTCTAATCAGCTAATTAACCCAAAACACCTACAAATGTTTTCTGAGCCTATAAATGGTCTATCAGTCTGATTCTGTGAGCAACACAGTCATGGGAAGGACTACTTACTTGACAGTTGTCCAGAAGACGATAATTGACACCATGCACAAGGAGGCTAAGACACAAAAGGTCATTTCTAAAGAAGCTGGCTGTTAACAGAGTGCTGTATCCAAGCACATTAAGTGGAAAGTTGAATGGAATGGGAAAAAAAGTTGAAAAGGTTGCACAAGCAACAGGGATAACCACAGCCTTCAGATGTTTGTGAAGCTAACCCCATTCAAGACTGGGGGAGATTCACAAGGAGTGGACTACAGCTGGAGTCAGTGCTTCAAGAGCCACCACACACAGATGCATCCAGGACATAAGCAACAACTGCTGCATTGCTTGTGTCAAACTACTCTTGAAATAGAGGCAACATCAGAGGCGTCTTACCTAGGCTAAGGACAGAAAGGACTGGACTGTTGCTCAGTGGTCAGAAGTCCTCTTTTCAGATGAAAGTAAATTTTGCATTTCATTTGGAAATCAAGTTGTCTCAGAGTCTGGAGAAAAAGAGGACAGGCACAGAATCCCAGTTGCTTGAGGTCCAGATTAAAGTTTCCAAAGTCAATGGTGGTTTGGGGAGCTATGTCATCTGCTGGTATTGCTCCACTGTGTTTTATCAGGTTAAAGGTCAGTGCAACTCACTTCCAGGAAGTTTAGGAACACGTCATGCTTCCCTCTGCTGACCAGCTTTATGAAGATGCTACTTTCAATTTTCAGTAGGACTTAGCATCTGCACACATTGCAAAAGTACCAATACCTGGTTTAAGGAATATGGTATCCCCGTGCTTGATTGGCCAGCAAACTCACATGACCTCACATGTGGAGAGAAAACGTGACACATCAGATTTAACAATGCAGAAGAGCTAAAAGCTTATATCAGAGCATCCTATGCTTCCATAGCACCTCAGTAGTGCTACAGACTGATTACCTCCATGCCACACCGCATTGCTGCAGTAATTCTTGCAAAAGGAGCCCTGACCTGATCAGTACATATTCATACTTTCCAGTAGTCCATTATTATTCAAATTTCCTGATTTACAGAATTATTTATTAGCTGTAAGATGTTATCATCAAAATGAGTAATGTATGAGTAATGAGTGTGTAATGAACCCATATGAGTTTCACTTTTTTAAATGAAATAAATCAACTTTTTGATGATATTCTAATTTGTTGAGGTGCACCTGTACATTACCTGAAGATATGAAATAATCCCAGTATTTACCAAATACAAGCGCAAGGCTCTCCCTCAGCTGCTGTCATGCGTCTAGTGGTAAGAAAATTAGGAAATTTAGAAGTAGGTCTAGGCCATATTGGCAAAAAAATGTTATCTCAAAATATTTTTTAAAAAATAATTCAAAAACGCCCTTTCTCACATTATGTATTTTTCGCTGAGTTTGAAGAGCATCCTGACTGAAGCCTGAGTAAACCAGATGTTTAATTAGTTTAACTTTAGCATATAATTTATGAACCCAAAAAAAAGTAACATACTTTTTAAATATTGAGCCCTAAATCTTTTTCTTAAGGTTTTCATGCAGACAAAGGATTCACATCACAAACTTAGAATTTCATATTCATTGTATGAAATTCCCTCCATTGGTCAAGAGAGCAGAAGGGCCCAGTATTGGCAAAGAAAATTTCAGAGCAACACTTGTTCCTCCATAAAGAGTGAAATTATGTTTTCTGTTTTTATTTCTGGAAAATAAATGTGCAAATAAATTGAATAGTCAGTTTTGGCTTCATTTGTTGATTTTGTAAACAACATAAAAACAGCTTAATAAATAATAATATTAAAACTCTTGCCAGGCAAACATCTCAAACGTTTGTAGAGGTTACATAAAACCAAACAAAGTTAATAAGTGGATCACAGCCTTTGACACATTCAAGTATTCAACTGTAAGACAAACAAACAAACAAAAAAAACACATGTATTAGTTTACATTCCTCTGGGTACTTCAGTTTCTTTAGAGGTTGTAAAAACCTTGAAATGTAAATACTGTAAACTGGTTATTGTGTTATATAGAAAGTGCACATAATTTATAATTGCGAACATGCTTTATCTGCTTTCACAAAAGAATATAAGTAAAATAATGCAACCTTAATCTTATTGAAAACACATAAATAAACAAACAGGTGTGACTACTATCACATCATATTCCTTTGGCAGGACGGCATCTAAATGGCCAGTACAAAATAAGTAAACATTTTTATCACTGCAACAAGTTCTACCTTTAAGATAAAATAGAAAAATTCCCTTATTTTTACATCTCTAAATTATTTTAGAGATAGAATGTAAGGAGTGCATAATGTGTAAACAACAGCCTCGCTAACTAGCACTACTAGTATCATATCATACATGCAAGCAAGAAAAGACAGAAACTGATTGGCTGTTATTGCTCCTATTTTAGCCTTGTGCTATTGAGTGAGTTATGTCCAAAGCTTATCATCGTTATTTACCTCAATTTTAGCATGATCCTCTTCCAAGTTTGGATTATCGCTCAGCCCTACTTGGAAGTAAACTTTAAGGTCAGGGGGGTTGATAAAAGCTGTGAAATAAATGGTTAATTGATTAATGAATTTAAATGTCAGCTCACTTCAACCTCAGTCCAGTATGGGACATTCTGATCATTCTGATAAACTGCTTTAACCTTGGAGGCTGTGGGGGATTCGCATAAAAAACAATGTCATTCTGAATTAATTCAGCTCAGCAAAACCAGAGATGTTATCATATTGATGTGTGATTTGTTTCTGTTGTTCAGTTGTGTTACAGTTTGAAATTCTTTTAATAAGCTCATAACGTTCTTAGTTCAGTTCAGATAAATCAATGAAGAGTCTGCATTAACCCCTCTCATGAATAATGTCTCCAATCTCTTCCTGTTATGTATGTGTGTAGATGCGTTTCATGTTGCTGTTCAGCAGACAGGGAAAGCTGCGGCTGCAAAAGTGGTACACAGCTACAGCTGAACGTGACAAGAAGAAAATGGTGAGGGAACTGATGCAAATTGTGCTTGCTCGCAAACCAAAGATGTGCAGCTTCCTTGAGTGGAGGGACCTGAAGATTGTCTATAAAAGGTAACAGTAACTGACACATTGATTTATCTTCAGTCAGTAGTGTGTTTCTTATTGGCTGAGTGTGAATAGACACAGCTCATTGACATGTTGATGTTTGGACAACTCATATTGTTAATGTGAGCAAAGGCTGATTATGTCCTATGCTTCTCAAAGTTTCTAACCAACATGCATCACATTCACAACAAAGTAGGTATGGGTGTGCGTGCATGCATGTTCATTGTAGCGATGTGACATGACATTGGTGATGAAGTCAGTTTAAGTCAGTCTGCCCACTTTTCTGTACTGTTTAAAATAATGAGGTTTGATTATGAGAAGCCCCCAGGTACAGTTTATAAGTGACTTTAGATTGTCGAGTGTTAGTTACTCTGGGCCTCAGCTTCTATCCCACCAACCATAAGAATATTTCTTCTGTTTGTATGTGGGCTGAGCTGCATCAGATTTTAGGTGGGTGGACAGGGTGAGACCTGCGCTCCTTTTTCAGTGTTTTAAACACACACACATACAAACACAAGTGTGTGCCTAGGCTCAGTAAGCAGAATGCAGAGGTGGACAAACAAAACTCTGTGTGGGTGATGTGTTGAAGGATTCCCTGCAGTAGAGATGAACTGAGGGAACTCTAATGTAATAGAAGCTCTGTTGTTTTCACAAGCCTTTTAAATTGATCTCAAAAATGTGTTTACAAGAAGTGCAAACCTCAGTTCACATATTCAATGATTATCTAATTATTGATCGATCATCCATTAAAAGGATATTAACCTTCCATCTCCTGGATGTGCGTGATTGTAGCAGTTCTCAGTTCTTCCATCAGTGTTGTTTGATGTTTCTCTGTTGGTTGGAGAAGATATGATGAGGTCAGCCTAGGCTCCAGAATGTTTAATGTTGAATAAACCAAACAGTTATTTTATATGAATATGTTTATTAGCGTACATGAAACAAACATTGCGCGTCGGAATCTCTGGACTGCGGCTAGAATAAATAGAGTTGAGGAGGGTCTGATCCCAGTCCAAGCAAAATTGACTAATCACATAGTTTTATGCCAGTAGGTGTTTCATAGGCTCAACTACTGAAAGTCACAGTTCAAAATTCACATATATAACCAATTCATCCAGGCTGGTTTGTACAAGTACCAGGGAGTTTGTCTTGGCAAGACTCTCTGTTGAAGGAGAGATTTTCCATGTGTACCCTTCAGCTAAAAATGTATTTTTTACATTGACACAGGGTTTTGGAACTGCAGGATGGACAAAGTCTATCACAAATTTCCCTAAGCGTATGTTGTCTCATCTCCTCGTGCCTTGTCTTCATATAAGTTGGACATCACAAAATTAGCCAATAAATGCCTGACCAATGAATGAAAGTTTCCTTTGCTGTAATATACAGTCAATCCAGAAGTCCATCATTCTTGATTTTTTTTAAATACACAAAATTAATAAACCTGATTATCTTTACAAATCTGCATTCACATGTTAATTCATTCACCGATTCATCTTCTACCGCTTATCCATTTCCAGGTTGCGGGGGGCGGGGTACACCCTGGACAGGTCACCAGTACATCGCAGGTCCAGCACATAGATACAGACACAGATGAAAAACCACTCACACTCAGACCTACGGGCAATTTATAGTCACTAATTAACCCAAACATACACGTCTTTGGACAGTGTCAGGAAACTGGAATACCCAAAGAAACCCGCGCACGCACGGGGAGAAGATGCAAACTCCGCACAGAAAGGCCCCAGGCCTGAGAATCAAACCTGCGACCTTATTGTTGTGGGGAAACAGCATTAACCACTATGCCGCCACGCTGCCCTGCATTCAAATCTTAACACACCAAAATTGGCAAAGGCAATCTCTAGGTGGTAGATATGAAATGATTTAATTGGTGTTTGGATCAGACCAACAGTGACTCTACAGTGATATTGATAATCATGCTGTAATTTGGGCTGTACACACAGGAAATCAAGTACACACACAGTAATTGATTCTTCCAAAACCAGAATGATGTATGATTTTTAACAGAATTTCTCACTAGCTTTATGAACATTTTAAGTGTTTTTTTAGTGAAACAGGCAAAATTGCCCCACTTTTGGTATTGAAGTGCTTGTGAGTTGCTTGGACTCATCTAATCAAAACTAGTAGCTATACTATTGATGTATTGTTTTTGTGCGGCTATATATTCCTGCAGGTATGCAAGTCTGTATTTCTGCTGTGCCATTGAAGAGCAAGACAATGAGCTGATAACTCTGGAGGTTATCCATCGCTTCGTAGAGCTTCTCGACAAATACTTTGGCAGCGTAAGTGAAACACCTTTGATTTGTTGCTGCTAATTAAAGATGACAGAAAGGTCACATAGAGGATACTTCTATACACTGAACATTGATAACTGGTGTCCATCTCTGTAGGTGTGTGAACTGGACATTATCTTTAACTTTGAGAAGGCATACTTTATTCTGGATGAGTTCCTGATGGGAGGAGAGATCCAGGACACGTCTAAGAAGAGCGTTCTCAAAGCCATTGAACAGGCCGACCTCCTGCAGGAGGTAACCTGGACACCAGGATTCACCTCTATGTAGCAACATTAGGGATTCTGTCAGTTGCTAGATCATCCCAGAAAGGAACATATCTACATCTGTTGTTGTTGGGCAATTGTAAACACACTGTACATGTGACTTTGCATTGACACTGCAGTAAAACTTGGGGCTGTTGGTAACCCTATTAAAGCCTCAGGCAGGTGCACTAATACTGATGTTTCTGTTGTGAAGCTCATGAGGAGGATGGAGATGGTTGAGAGTAACATTAATCTGACCCACTGCTCCACAGAGATTTATAACTTTATATAGACTTCCTCATTTTACCTGCATGTTCCTGTGGTTTGTGCCAGCTGTTATGTTGCACCTTCTTTTAACTCTTTTAATGAATTAAGTCATGAATCAGTTTCTTCAGGTAAAGCAACATGACAGACATAAAAAAAATGTTAATAGTTCTACAACAATAGTTGTAGTTCTTTAATAGTTCTACAATAGTTCTACAAGTTGGTCAGTCAGTAACATGGGAAAGAACTGAATACATTTTCATTTATCATTTATTAATTAGAAAAATGACTGTATAACAAATGTAGTAAAGATTTTAATGACAGATAGTTCACTTTCATAAGCTAGTATTGAATGTCTAGTTTATTGTTAATGATAGACTGGATCATTCTGGACCTAGAATCCAGACTTGTGATGAGATGTTCATTTTTTTATTTTTATTTATTTTTTTCTACTGCTCTATGGTATGACCTGGTCCGGTTCTCACAATTTTCTGCAGTTGTTATTGCTAACAGTTTAACATCCATTTGACTTCTTTTCCTGGTCGTATTTGTGTGACTGTAGATTCACCTGTAAGTGGAGTACAACCTTTTGGTGTCACTGCAAGTGTAGTCATATCTGTGGTTGTACCTGCAGGTGTATATGCAAGTGTAAGATTTAGTTTGGGGGTACCTATAGGTGTAAAAGAAGGAGTAGTCGAAGGTAGTGCATCACACATAGGTTTAATAGTGCCTCTAGGTGTGCTTCTAGTTTTAATTGTATGTCAGACTATCTGTAGGTGTAGGAGCACTTGTAGGAGTAGAGGAACACAATTTTTAGGGCTGTGTAATGTTATAAACTAATTATAGATTCAGATTTGTTCCTTCTTTTTTTTTTTTTACTTTGAACCATAACTGAGCCCTTCGAATGTAACATCTCTGTGTTTCCTTCATAGGAGGATGAATCGCCTCGGAGTGTGCTGGAGGAGATGGGCTTGGCGTAGAGTACGTCCTTGTTGAGAGAGACTGTAACAGGGTTTAACTGGGGAGGAGACTCAGATGGAGGATCCTTTCATTGACAAGCCCTTAAACCGTGTGTGTGTGTGTGTGTGTGTGTGTAATCTAAATGTGGTTTAGAATAAGTGTGAAACTCTCATTAAATTGAGAGAAGAACCAGTGTGCACACTGATGTTAGTGAAATAGAGGCAGGTTGAACTGTCTCACCTTGTATCTTGTGAGATCCTGAATGTGGACTTGTCTCAGTGATAAGATCTAATAATAACTGAACTTCACTCCAGTGGAAATCTGATATTCTAGATTTTTCACATTTTTAGCAAATCTCATGAAAAGACCAAAAGCAGATATGTCATCACTTTTCAACATCATCTGTTCCCAGCCCTGTACTCTGTGGATATTTCTTAAGTATCTTAAATACTTAATATTAATTACTCACATCTGTAAAAACATTTTTAAAAAGGTTAAATAATTTCCTACAAAAACCTAGATGCTGTCATTCTTTTACTTAAACAGAAGGGAACAGTGACTCTGGTGTCTATTTTCAGAGACAGATTAATCTGCATTCATGCTGCTAATAAGTTGTAACTGTTACAAATAATTAAAGAACCTGGCGTTCTGAGGTTCAGGGGAAGAATAAGCCCCAGATCTAGGATCACACACAGTCCTGAGTGGATCATAATTGTGGTGGTTTAGACCTATTTTACAAATCTCTTGTTGTAGAAATGAATCCTTTTGGTTTTGTGTGTGAATATATAACAACACACATACTACTCCACCGCTGATTTGCTCACAGGCTTCACACACACTTTTAACACACATATATATTGCACAGGCTGCTTCTCTGAACTGAACAAAAACTAAGAGTAACTGTCCTTCATTGACTTAGAACAAGGAAATTACTCAGACTTTTGCTCTGTCTCATTGAGGGTTGAGATCATATCAGATTCCATATCATATCGATCATATTGGATTACATCATAAAGCCATAAGGCGTCACACCTGACCCGTGAAGAGCCCCCTGATCCTCATAACAAACAGAATTGAGGCCAAAACTGATATATTCCTTTTTTGTTTTTCCAGTCTCCAGCTGTTCTCTTGCTATTTTATTCAACTGTTGTCAAAATCATCATATCATTATTTTATTAAATTTATTTTAAATATGTTTGATATTTTTGGGAATTTATGAATGAAGGTAAAACACAGGCCCGGTTGCTGCTGCTTTTCATGTTCACTCAGCTGACTTCAACGGGAAGACCATGAAAAGACAAGTGACAAGAGGAACACTTCTTACTGCCTTCAACATCTTTGGAAGAGGCTTCATCAGTTCTAAATGACTGGTGGGGAAACCCAGGTATTTATTTAGCCTTGGTGGGATTCTTAGCAAGGACATAATGCCACTTGGTTTGTTAGTCCTCCTGGTTGTGACACATAGAGTGGAGATTTTTGTCACTGCAGAGTTAGTTGGTAAGCTTATTAACATTCTGACTGTGGTCTATGTGTTGAGGTGGAGAGGCAGAAGTCATTATCTGCTAATAAATAAAGATGCTTTGTCAGCCAGCATTAAAGATAAATCAGTTCTGAGATTAGATGTGGTAAAGATGATATTCAGATAAATCAGAATGTGACCATAATCTTTCTTATGATCCTGTCAGCCTTAATCTCAGTTTCTTTTAAGTTACAAGTTACGCCATGCTTCATATTCTTGTTTGGGGACTTCACCCCCAACAGTAATGTTAAGGGACCACCCATATCCACACCTTCACTAAGTCCTGTATGAGGTCATAAAACACCCCCTCAGTGGGTTCAATGTTAGATTCTAAATCTTTGTGGTATTTTGAGGAAGATGATGAAGTCTCAGAGCTGCACAGGGCAATAGTGGAGGAAGCATCAGTGAGTCTGTTCTGTGGGATACAGGGATAAATGTGTGAATGCAATTTTCTAAAGAAATAAAAAAAATTAAGCTACATTACGCAGTTTTCTCTCGATTTGTTCCTGATGGTTTTTTCTTAATATTTAGTTTGATGTTTTGCCCTTAGTGTTTTGCTCCAGGTGTACTGTTCCTTATGAATAAAGGCTACATATTGTCCATCAGGTTACTACAGATATGAGGTAGTACTGATTCATGTAATTTTTGACACCAAAAGAACAAAACCAGATCTCTGACTCTCAAAAAACAAATGGGCTACATTGAAAACACCCACTGGTGTTCTATTATTACTGATGTCCTTTACCTTATAGCATGTCAATCGGTGATGTAATTGGAGACAGAGATCCACCACTCTCATCCTGTCCTCAGACTCAATCCATCATCATCCATCATCAGACACTTGAGGTGTCTCCTCTGACCATGACACGTGAGACTAACTGATGCCATCATCAGTCGTAGATAGTATGCAACTAATATTTTGCACATCCATTAAATCCAGTCACAGAAACGAGGTCATCATAAATTTCCCGATATACGGAGATCTGGATCTCATCCCGGCGCGTGCCTGGTCTTCCGGCATTTACGGCGGATAAACTGCGGATTCATTCAGCAGCTTCTGTTCGTTCAGTGGCATGAGAGCTGCAGCTAATTGGTTCATCAGAGAGGGGAGGGGGAGGCTGGGTGCGAATGGAGAAAAATCTTATGAATGAAGCCCAGTCTAGTGACGTCAATAGAGGCTGTTTGACGCATGAATCGTGGGCGGAGGTATAGGAACCGCAGCCGCTGTCCATGGTCCTGATAACAGCCATAGACGGAATCCCGGGAGCGGCAACTCGGCAAAAACAAGTGACGACACGCAGCGTTAGACAACAACTCACACAACAACAAGCTCACGTTGCAGAGCTCCATCAGGCCAGAGTCTGACGTGAAGAGGAGGACAAATCTTCAGCATCACCGCAGGTAAGTGTCAACTTCTGCTTCACCTCTAAATCACAGAAACTACATCTGAACCAGTGCGGAAAACAGAGTCTCACTGAGCCCGCTCGCATCATATAATGCCAGAGTGATGCTGTACTGTCGCTAGTCTGACAGATGAACAAGATTTACAGTTGTGTCATGTAATATATCAGTCACATACATGAATTACTGACTGTGAAAAAGACAGACAGATTGACTTTATGTTACGAGCTGTTGATCATGTTTCTTTGTTTATAACCCCCCCCCCTTCTTCGTCATCACCATATACTCCTTTGCTTCTGTGATGTTCACAGTGAGACATGATCATGTTTGTCGTGGTTATGAAGGTTAATGTTGAGGCTGATTTAGGTCTGGGGGTGGTTTTATGTTGACAGTTTTTTTTTTCAATTCCAGTTCATCATATATAGATTGTTAATGTGCCACAATCCACGTCCTACATGAATCACACATATGCGCTCAGTCATATCGGGTCCTGTGTCTTGATCATTCACTGATTTCACACATTACATTTTTCTTCAGTCCAGCAGCACCTCTGTTTCCACTGCAGACTGACTCCAGCAGTCCAGACTCCACCAGACCAGGTTTTTGACATAGGTGAACTCCACTAGGACTTTTGGAGTGTTGACAATTATATGTCTAAATACATGTGTAATCTCTATGAAATGATGAAGTGCTGAGCTGAAATCATCAGATGGCTTTGGTATGTAGCAGTGCTGCCTCCATGTCCTAGAAAAGTGTGTCTCCTGTGCTCTGCTCACACCTGATCAGCTGCAGCTGTTTTCCAGTCAATCAGGAGCTGCTGCCTCATCTTCTTTGAATGGATGCATATGTGAAATGTTGATGTGTAGTGTTTTCACATCTGAACATGTCTGCGCAATTGTTAATAGAAGTTAATGAGATGTTAAATCCCTGTATCTGGCGCAGATACGATGATGGCAACAGCACTGTTCTCTCTTCCTGTATTGTAACACTGATTACACCAGCGTACACCTACATGTGACCATGTGGAAGAATGTTATTGTCTTGATCAGTTTTTGTCATTGTGTGTATCAACTGTAAGCATGAGAGTGTGTGTAGCTGCGTTTGAGGACCCACAGTCACTGACACCAAATAACTGTTTGTTTTTTCTCTGCTATAGAAAATTTTGAGTCTCGACCCCCTCCCAGCACGTCCAGTGTGAGTGGCCATGACAGGGCACCATGAAGCCTCAAGTGTCCTTACCTTCCTGGTTTTCCTGACTGGTGTGTCTCTCCTCCATCTATCCTCCTCTAATCCAGTAAACACCCCTGGAGACATCAGGGACCCACAAAGAATCCCTCCTCCTGGGTTGACAGTGTCAGGAGACAGGGAAAGAGAGTCATTGCAGAAAGAAGAGACAGCAGCACAGGAAGAGCTCTTTAAAGATGTGGACCCCCAAACTCTGGCAGCAGTTTTACTAGAGGCCCTGAATCATTCACATTGTGGAGGAATGAGGGAGGAAGACAAACATGCACAGATAGACAAAAATATCATGCCCAAAAGATCAGAGGAAAAACAAGAGGAGGAATATAGGGAAGTGAGAACAATGGAGGGAGCAGATCAAGGCATAGATGGACAAGAGAGTTCAGAGCTGCTGATGGCCACACTGGGGAGAGAGCAGGAAACAGAGGAGGAGAGGCAGAGAGCTCTGGAGGAAGAGGACAAGATGACAGAAAAGGTTACCAGTCACACTACAAGCCAGACAGTCCAAGTTGCAGCAGATCAGCAGCCCCCTAGTCCAGATGGGAAAGAGGAAAGTGGGAAGAGTGCTCCCCAGCAGAAGCAACCAATCAGCTCTGAACAGGGCACCAATGAAGAGGAGGAGCAATTGAGTCCAGAGGAGCTGAAGAGCCTTGAGACCATGATGAAGGAGTTTCCTCGCTTGGGCACAGCTACTAAGAGGAAGGAAGAGTCTGAGCAGAACCAAAGAGAGAGCCGAGGTTATAGCAGCCACAATAATGTCATACCAATAAATAAAGGCAGCAACCTGGCCATGTCCAAGAAGAAGCTGAAATGGCAGGAAGAGACGCAGAAAGCCCTTAACCTCCCAGTATTCATGGAAGGAAATTTTATGGATGACTTTGAGGACAGTAACTATGGTGGTGATGTAGCACTGTTACAGGTCCCAGCAGAGCAAGAGGCAATGGAAGAACATGGGCCTGAGGATGAGGATGAGAGGGAGGAGATTGAGGAGGAGGTGCTGAGTCCAGAGGAGGAAGAGGCTCAGGCCAAAGCTGAGCAAGAAGAATTGAGGAGGCAGGCAGCAGAGGCTCAGAGAGCAAAGATAGAGGAGGAGAAATTGGCTGACATTGCTTCTGACATGCTGCTGCGCTACATGGTCAAACAGAACCATGGGAACAAGAAGTACAGTTCATCTTTGTCCAGTGCTGCAGAAGACAAGAGGTCTGATGAGGACCAGGGAGTCACAGAGGATGACGATATTGATCCTCAGACCATTGACAAGCTGATTGAGATTTCAAGCAAGCTCCACCTCCCTGCTGATGATGTGGTTGATATTATCAGCGATGTAGAGAAGAAGAAGAAGAAAGACATGCCACCTGAGCTGATGTCACATTGGCAACCTATGATGGCCCTGCCATCTTCCTTCTCATCTACCAAAGGTTTCTCCGCACCACAGGTATTGACCAATCAAAATAACTTCCCTGTCTCAAAGCAGACATCTCTACCTATCACTCTCCGCAAACCCTGGTTCCTGGAAAAAAGTCCAACAAAAAGTCACTGGAACAAACATGCAAACCCCCTGCTAGCCAAGCAGAATCTTATGCTCAAGCCTCAGAAGCCTCTGTCCATCAAACAGGATGCCTGGCTAAAATCACCCAAGACAGTTTGGACAGGCTATTCATCCTATCCTTACATTTACCAATCCTACTACCAGCAGAAACCCTACCCAGGCTACTACCCCATCTATTTTCCACCTCCCCCCAGACTTAGACCCCTTTACTACATTCCCAAACCTGCTCTCCCCCTCAACAACATGCTGGGAAATTCAGTGGATGACACCCAGAATTTCCCTTTCAAACCTGAATACCACAGCTGGGTAAAGCCACGGCTGAGAACCCCCACCTCAGGTCTCCAGCAGAGGCCATACTACATCAGCTACCCCCTCCCACTGTACCCACGGACATTTCAGCCAGTGTCTGTTCCTAAACCACGCTCCCCTTCCCAGATGCGTTCAGCCTCTCCTCCACAGAAACAGATGTATTTCTCAGGCCTGGTGAGAGACAAAGATCATTATGATTCTGGAAAACAGTCAGAAAGCAGAGACCTGAAGAAATACATACAGCAGATCCTCCTGAAAAGACCACGTATGCTGGACTGAATAGGGATAAGAGAAAGGTAGGGAAGGATAATGGAAAGAAGGGACAATGAAAAGATGTTTCTTTCTCTCTGGTTTCTTGTGTTTGTGTTTTTGTTTTTCATATGTACAAATTTCTTTTTAACATTTTTAATTGGTTGTTGTTTGGAGAACACAACAGAGGATCTGTTCTTTCAGAGCTAATGTGGATGAAATAACACAGCACCTTCCTCTGTGACGCCAGGGGCCAAGGATGTATCTTCACTGGACAAAGATTTGTATCATGCTTGTATCATGCATCTCATCATGACCACATTCTCCATTTGGGCAATTTATAATGCCAACAAACAAGGATGCTTCATTTACCTCTGAAGAATCAGTGAGTCATAAAAATCGTAGGGGGTGAATTTTACTGCGTAGAATCAAACTGAACTTTTGTGGGAGCATCTCAGACATGGAAACAGAAAATTATAAATTATATATTTCACATGACCAAAAGTGCGTGGACAGCAGCCATATGTGATTATATAACCAATGGTAATCAAGCAGATTCTCGTTTACATGAGGCTATACTTGCCTCTGCTGTTCTGTAAACTGCAGACACAAGAGCATCAGTTAGGTCCAGCACTTTTTGTGGGGCTGGAGCTGAGCATGGAGGCTGAGTCAGCAATAGCTAAAATACTGCTCAAACATTTCCCTTTACCACAGCCAATGCACATACTTCTGGCCATATAGTGCATGAATTGACACACAGATGGCTTTGTATCAGAGTCATCCCAACACTTAAGTGATGCATTTGTATTTAAATGAGTCTCATTTTGTTAATTGTATAAAGATGTGTCACCATCCTTTTTCTTTCACACACATACACACACACACACACACACACACACAGAAACACTACTATAATGGCCTTGATGAGTCATCCTTTTGCATAATTTCAATTACATTGTTGATATAGAGTCAAAACCTGGCCAGAGTCTATACAGCAGCCTCTACAGCTCACACCTACAGAGGAGACTGCAGGGTGGAGACACACTCTTCTTTTTTAAACACATTCACTTTGACCAAACCCACAACACATTAGTACATCTGTCAATGACTTCACCTCGGGTCTGGTCCCTGCTGAGACGTTCCACAGCTGTATAGAAAAATGGAGAATATCTTGACTGTACAATTTAGTATTAAATTCTACAAACACAGAAAAAACATGTCACACTGACAGTAAAGCCTGTTGTCTGAAGGTAATGTGGTACTGTTACATTTTTCACACTCTGCTGGTTTCTTTAGAAAATGATGATGAATGCTGCCTACCTCCTGGGACGAAGCAGATAAAATAATCCCTGACTGTTTCCACTTGAACAACTGACCCATATTCAGCAGAAGGATGATTTGCAAATTGAAAAATAACAAAGCAATTCTTCAATGCTGGGATTTGATGACGGTGTTTTTCATATACAAACATTTATAACCTGGCTACTAATAATCAGTGATCAACAATCAGCTTTTTTTAAAAGCATGTGTTGCTCTCTGGTTTTTAGGGGACCTCTGTTGACCTCTGTTTTTAAGGGACAAGTAAACCTCAGAATCTGTGTCTCTTATAAGACAAAACCATGGCATTGACAATCGGACACTGCGGTAAACAGAGGAAGCGAAGCTATGTGTAACGTTTTAATTTGGTGTTTCATAAGGTTGAAAACGGAAGAAGAGAAGTAAGGAGCTACAGCAACTGCACGTTTCTGTACACTTGCATATAAGATAGGTTCTTTTTGTAAAAGCATTGATTAAAAAGTATAAAAAAATTCCTAAAGTTAACAGAAACAATGACAATAGTGTGAGTCACATGTGCGGCCAATATTGTTCATTGACTTTCTACATGTACCTTGTTATAACCATCCAAATAAACATGTGTTTCCTGGATGTAAGTATGCCTATGTCAATGACTTTTGCTACATTAAAAGAAACAAATAAAGTAAATTATTTTATTACCAAAGTGCTTTATTGTGGAAGCAGACGCTTTGATAGTTTCTAAGAAGAGACAGGAAAGTTCAGAAACAACCATCAACAAGTTATTTATTATAGATGAAAACTCACCTAGTCTCGAACTGTCCTGTCTTGACCTGGCTCTGAGTTAGAATGTCCTCTCTTTATCTGATGTTAGACTGTATCGGATGATTTTCTCTCTGGTGGGAGACTGTCCTCTTAGACTGGCCTCCCTTCGCCTGGTATTAAACTGTACCAATTGGTATTGCATTTCCTCTTTGTTGGTAGGCTGTCCTCTTACATTGCTTCATCTAGACCTGGTGTTGGACTAGTCCCCTTCCGGTTTCAGGCTGTCCTCTCCACCTCTGGTGGTAGACTGCTCTCTCTGGGAGTTGACTGTCCTCTTAGACTGTTCTTTCTTCACCAGGTGGTAGAATAGACTGTTTTGACCTGTCATTAGATTGTTCCCTATGGTACCAGACTGTCCTCTCTTGATGTGGTGCTAGACTGTCCTCTTTAGACACTGGTTGTACACTGTTTTCTTGTCCAGGTTGTCCTCTCACCTGACCTTAGACTGTCCTCTTTGGTGTTATTATTGTATTATATTATAATAGTTAATTATTCTCTTTTCACCCGGTTGCCTGTTCTATTCAACTGTCCTTTTTTCTTGCTTTAACATACAGCATTGAAATGGACAATTTAATATTATTTTCTCAAAACCCTCTTCTTTCTGACCATTACTTAATGACATTTGAGTTTAAAATAATTGACTACATAGCATCTAGGAATAAAGTCAGCATTAGTAGATGTCTATCGGATAAGGCTGTGAAAAAATTTAAGCACATTCCATTATAATTTGAACAAATTGCGATTTCCGAGCCGTGGGGGTGCTGGAGCCAATCCCAGCTCACACTGGGCGAGGGTGTACACCCTGTCACCAGTCCATCGCAGGGCCAACACACAGAGACAGAGACAGAGACAGGCAACCACTCACACTCATACTCAGACCTACGGACCATTTAGAGTCACCAATTAACCCAAACATGCATGTCTTTGGATGGTGGGAGGAAACCCATGCAGGCACGGGGAGAACATGCAAACTCTGCACAGAAAGGCCCCAGGCCCAGGAACCGAACCCGCAACCTTCTTATTGTGGGGCGACAGCGCTAACCACTATGCCACCGCGCTGCCCCACTATGTTCAAATCTTGATAGTATTTTCGCTCTGAAAAATAATAAATAAAATAAAATAAAATAAAATAAAAATAATGAAACAGTGCTCTGTGGTATAATTCTCAACATCACAAAAAATAGAAAGTCAACCAAAATCAACCATTTGTCCCAAAAAAAAAAAGGATTTTAATCAAGCACTTTTTATCTTTTTCTCTCTTTTTTTTTAAAGAGACAAAAAAGAACAGCTCTTTGCAATATAAGAAACTGGTATTTCAACAGTTTTTTTGAAATTAATGTTTAATAAAAGGTTATTTAACATTAATAGAAAAAAACAAGAACCCCAGGGTTCTCTTCAGTACTGTAACCAGGCTAACAGAGTGATAGCTCAACTGAAGTATTGATACCTGTAGTTCTAAGCAGTGATGATTTTCTGAACCTATTTATAAACAAAATTGTAGTAATTAAAGAAAAAATACATCACATCCTGCCCATAAATGTCAATCAACTAATGTCAAATAAAGCAGCTTTAACTCAGTCTTGATCCAGATGCTTTGGCTATTTATAGACCCAAATCTAACCTCCCTTTCATTTTTCAAATTCTTGAAAAAGCTGTTGCAAACTATTATGCAAGCATCTGCATAGGAATAGTTTGTCTGAAGAGTTTCAGTCAGGATTTAGAGTACATCATAGCACAGAAACAGCACTGGTAAAAGTTACCAATTATATTCTACTGACTTCAGACAACAAATCAGCCTCCATACTTGTCCTGTTATATTTTAGTGCTGCATTTGATGCGATTGACAATAATAATTTATTACAAAGACTGAGGTTCCACTGGGTTCTGGACTAGGACCAGTCCTTCTCACCTTCTATACACTTCGTTTAGGCAATAATATCAGGAACCACTGCCTTCATTTTCATTGGTATGCTGATAACACACAGATGTATTCATATATGAAGCCGAATGAAATTAACCATATCATCAGACTTCAGTCATGTCTTAAAGCCATAAAGGCTTGGATGACTTAAAACTTTTTGCTTCTAAATTCAGACAAAGCTTAAGTTAATGTACTAAGCCCTAAGAACCTTAAGGTGGATGAAGGCTATGAAAGATGAGGTGACTGAATCATGGCTAGATGATGGATGAATTGGGTTCTCTCTCAGTTTTAGTCTCTCCTTATAGACAGCCATGTTTCCTTTGACTACGTTCCTTGTTTTTCAAAATGCGGCTGGCCAAATCTTCAGAAGAAATGTTTACAGAGTGACGGTTAAGGTGTAAGAGAGTGTCGCCTCCCGCCCTTGCTCAATGGCGGCTGGGACTGGCTCCAGCATCCCCTGTGACCCAGAAACAGATAAGCAGTAAAAAGTGAATGAATGAATGAATAAATGAACATTGTCACCTTCACTAAAATGGGCTGGCAGCACTAACTTCAGACAGACAGATATGTGAAAACCTTCTGTCACCCAAAAATGTCAAAACCACAGTTTACATAACTTAAAGCCTTAAAAGAATTTAGAAAAGTTTGTATAAAAGACAGCGGGGTGCTCAGTAATTGGTGTGTTCAGCAGGCTAAATAGTTCAACCTGAGATCAGACACGTGTGTGTGTGTGTGTGTGTGTGTATGTGTTTGTAAATGAGAGCAGAGGTGCAACTAAAACATTAGGGTAAAATGAATTCCACCAGATTAAAAAAAAGAGGAGAGAACAGAAGATACAGAGAAATGACAGTGAGAAGTAACACAAGGCAGGGCAGAGGTAATAGGAGGTCGGGGTGAGCTTGGGGAGCAGAGGAATGGCTGATGGTTGCACTGCCACAGATATGTGCAGTGATTCATCTTGTCACGTGGTAAAGACTGGGTGACTCATCCACCAACATCATCATGCAGCCACTGCATAGCACCCAAACACACATACACAAAAGTACAAATACATTCAACATACAAATTCATTCACGTTACCTGGAAATGATTAAACATATTCATTGACATACAGTTGGTAATGTGTTGACATGCAGTACCTCTTTACTCAACTAATCTTCAACAATGTTTTATCGTGTCTCTGGGAGACAAACAAACTGGACATGGTGCTGGCCAACCATGGCAAAGGCACCTTAAGGTCCCAAAACTACGGTGGCTGGGAGGTGGAAACCAACATTAAAAATTCTGAAACAAATCTGAGACTGTAGGGGAAGGACAGGGTCCAGACGCCTTGTCTGTGCTCAGGCGTCCATATGAGAGCCAGATCACCAAGACCTGTATTGGCGCCGAACAAGTCATTACAATTAGTAGAAAACATCTAGGTCGAAGGTCAAGATAAGGATGAAGGCTATCCACACAATACACACACACAGCCTGTCTTTAGTATAAAAAGGCATGTCACGTTCTGCAATGTTGGATTTATCTCTGAATACGTTGTTAGTAGGGCCGATGTGAATAAAGAGATTCCCCATCTGACTATCTGATTCCTCTTTTAAACTACCTCTTCTCGTCACAACAAGAAAAATTTACATTTTGGAAAACTTTTTTTTTAAAAACCTGTTCTGTTCTGCAGCTGGGGCATGCAGTATGAATGTTCCAGGTGCCTTGTTGTACTGAAATAGTTTTACTCTGCGAAGAAGGAGTCTGACATACTCCTCCTGTCGTCATCTGTGTTTGACTTTATTGGCAATGGTATTGGTTTGATGGTAAAGCTACTGGGCTGAGGCTCAGGAGTGGCTAGAAAGAGAGAATAGAAACAGGATAGGGAAGACAGGGGGGTACAAAAACAACAACTTAGGAAGGACAGGAAGGGGAAGGGCACAAAAACAACAACTACAGCAAATCAAATATATATTTATATAGTGCCAAATCATAACAAGGTTACATCAAATCCCTTTACATATAGAGCAGGTCTAAACCAAACTCTTTGTAAAATTATTTAAGAGACCCAACAGATCCCCCCATGAGCAAGCACTTGGCGACAGTGGTAAGGAAAAACTTTCTTTAAGAAGCAGAAACCATCTGCCTCGACCGATTGGGTTCAGAGAGAGAGAGAGAGAAACACGGTGGTGGGTGCTGCATGAAGGTCATAGAAATGATGGAGGAGGTTGTTGCTGTAGGAGGTTCATAGAGATGTGGGAGAATCTCTATGAACCTCTATGAAGAGCATCAGGCATCAGCAGCAACAATATCAACGTGAGGGAGACGGGGGGCACACAGATTGCGCATTGGTCACAGAAAATCCTGCGACCAATGCTCTTACTGTTTATGTTGATATTGTTGTTTCCAAGTTGTGCACCTTTGTATGTATGCGAGTGTATGTATGTGTGTGCGTGTATGCTACGGTTTGTCATTGGATGCTGTTGGTAGCTGACTGTAGCTGATGTGGGGGGCTGGAAGAACATGCCCCCGGCCCGGGATAGCAGGCAGGTCAGGACCAAGCCACCAGGGCACCCAGCAACCCCCAGAGCACAGGGAGCCCCAGGTTCAACCCATGCAAGGACCCACAGGAAAACACGGGAGCAGCAACCCCCATCCAGAGGCAGCCCACAGAGAGACAAGGGAGATGAATGACCCTAGGCCCGTCAGCACACCCCACACAGCACAGGCTAAGCCCAGGGGCATGGAGCCCCCCAGCCAGACACATGGCCAGGCCCCCAGCATGGGCCCCGCCACACACCGGGGAGGTTGACGCCAGCCCACCCCACGCCCAGACAGGGCGAGCCACAGGACAGAGCTGCCCTCCCACTACACCATCCACCCCCCCTGAAAAAAAAGAGACCCCCTCACGCACCTGAGAGGCCCAGGCCTGCCCAGCCACTGCCTGCAAATGGGGCAAGCCAAGGCTGTCCACGCCCAGGCCTGCCACTCCCAGACAAATATAAAGAAAAAAAAAAAAAAAAAAAGAACACCCCCATCCTTATCCACCCAAACAGGGGTCGAGCTCTCCTCAGGTGCAGACGTAGTCCGGGGCAATCCAGACCCAGTAAGACCACCAGCCAGGGGCCCACCACACAATGGCAAGGTTCGCGACCAACCCCAGCCCAACCACCATGTTGGGAGGCAGACAACCCCAGCCCCCAATAGAACGCCGAACGGACCCCCAGGCCCAGGTCGAAACGCCCCCATCCGCCAGGCCTCAGAGCCGGCAGAGTCTTCCATACACCCCCATACCCTCCCCCAAGCCCTTGATGTCTACGTTGTGATTAAAATGGGGGATCCAGCCCCTCAAGTCCTAGTGTTATATAAGGTGGGGTGTGATGGGACAGAGAGGCGAGAAGAGGGCGAAAACAATGTGCGCTACATAGACAACTGGAATACTTTCTGGGGGAGACCTGGTCTGATTAGGAGAGATGGTGTCCATCCCACCCTGGGTGGTTCCGCTCTCATAGCTAGGAATATGGCCGAGTTTATTAGAAAGCTAAAACCCTGACAACCCCGAGTCGAGACCAGGAGGCAGAGCCAGAGTTGAACACACTCCTCTGCGCCTCAGTCAAAGCGGTTACCTGCCGAGAACAGAATAGAATCTGTCTATGTCTAGGTCTATAGAAAATGTGTCTTTCCCCCGACCACCTAAATTTAGAAATGTTACTAAACCTAAATTAAACAGAAGAGGAGCTAAAATGAAAAACTTAACAGAAATCAAAACAGCCACAAATTCGGTCTCAAATAACACTGCAATTAAATGTGGACTGTTGAATATTTGATCACTATCATCAAAATCTCCACTAGTTAATGATCTCATAGCTGATCATCGCATTGATGTATTTTGTATAGTAGAAACCTGGCTGCAGCAGGAGTAGTATGTTAGTATTAATGAAGCTACACCCCCCACTCATGTTAATTTTCATGTCCCTCGTACCATAGGTCGAGGAGGGGGAGTGGCTGCGATATTTCAGTCAAGCTTATTAATCAACCCTAGACCAAAATCTGGCTGTAGGTCTTTTGAAAGCCTCACTCTTAGTCTTTCCCACTCTAACTGGAAAGTTGAAAAACCAGTTCTGTTAGTTACAGTATACCGTCCACCTGGTCTGTGCTCAGAATTCCTATCAGAGTTTTATATCAGAGTTAGTACTCAGTACAGATAAAATCATTATTCTGGGAGATTTCAATATTCACGTAGATGTAGAAAGTGACAGCCTTAGT
Organism: Remorina albescens; assembly: GCA_034769265.1. Lineage (NCBI taxonomy): Eukaryota > Metazoa > Chordata > Actinopteri > Carangiformes > Echeneidae > Remorina > Remorina albescens. Next base: position 2,820,674 of record CM068495.1, on the reverse strand, counting down.
TCTGGATGTCTTTCCTTACTAGACTCAATTGGCTTTTCCCAGCATGTGAGTGAACCCACTCACTGCTTCAATCATATCCTTGATCTTGTTCTAACATATGGCATTGAAATTGACAAGTTAACAATTTTTCCTCAAAACTCTCTTTTGACTGACCATTACGTCATTAAATTTGAGTTTACTTTAATTGACTGCACAGCATCGAGGAATAAATTCGGCTTTAGAAGATTTTATCTGAAGATGCTGTGGCTAAATTTAAAGAGAACATTCAGTCATCATTTGCAGCAATGGCATATCTAAATTCAAATGAGGATTTCTCCCATACACAGGTTGATGACTTTGTGATTAGCACTCTGGCCACACTGTGTTCAAATCTTGATGATGCTGCCCCTCTCAAAAAGAAAGTAATAAAAGAGAGGAGGCTGGCTCCTGGTGCCTTAAAGCAGACGTCAAGGAAGTTAGAAAGAAGTTGGTGTTCCAGTAACTCGGTAGAGTCTCACCGAGCCTGGAAAGAAAGCTTAAAAACATTAAAAAAACCTTGTAAACGTAAAAAAGCTGACAGAGTCATAGCTCAGTTGAACCAGTGATCCCCTTAGCTCTCAGCAGTGATGACTTTATGGGCTTTTTTACGGATAAAATTATAACAATCACAGAAAGAATTCATCAGCTCTTACCTACATTAGACAATAATCTTCTACTGAATACAGCAACTCCTGAATAAACTGCAACACCTATTTTACATCTGGAGTCATTCTCAGTATTGGTCTGGGGGGCAGACTCTTTAGCAATTTTCAAGACCAGGCTTTAACTTTTTAACTATAAGCTCTGTCATACAGAAAAGTTTTAAGTCTATCTACTCTTTAGCTATGCTGCTATAGGCCCAGATTGGTGGGGGAAGCACTGAGAACCTCTCTCTCTCTCTCTCCTTCTCCCCTTTCCCTCCCTCTCTCCCCCTTGCATGTGCCGACATACCAACAGCCAAGCTTCTCCGAAAACCCTGTTTCTCCCAGTTCCAAGCATGTGTACTGCATTTACTAGCCATGTTTTCCCAATGTCTCTGTCTCTCCCAGTTCCTCTCCTCTCTCTCCCTGTCCTCATCCTGCAGGTGATGAATCATCACCATCCCATGTTCCTGCAATGCCTGCTGCTCCCACATCTTCATGAATTCCATACAACATAATTTCTGTGAACTTCATGCAGCATCGTGTTCCTCCCTTGAATATCCCCTCCTCCTGCTCTCATTCTCTCCCTACTCTACCCAACTTTGCCCCCCCTCCGTGCCTCTCTCTCTCTCTCTCCCTTTCTCAACCCAACTGGTCGAGGCAGATGGCCGCCCCCCCGAGCCTGGTTGTGCCCGAGGTTTCTACCTCTTAAAGGAAATTTTTCCTTTGTCGCCAAGTTCTTGCTCATCGGGGGATCTGTTGGGTCTCTTTAAATAATTTTATAAAGAGTTTGGTCTACACCTGCTCTATATGTAAAGTGCCTTGATGTAACTTTGTTATGATTTGGCGCTATACAAATAAGTCTGATTTGATCTGATCTGATTTGTCAGGGTTCACTGAGATCTCTGTCTTTTTGACAGAAATGTGTGTTTTCACATTTGGTCGAAAGGAGTGCTCCAACTTCCCTATCCTCCAACCACCTGTGAGTGCGGCAAAGCTTGGGTCGTTGAGTGTTTTGGCTGATCATAAACAAACTTTGCAAAGAATGAAAAGGTTGAGTAAGATGTGTGGTATTTTTCCTTGTAATGTGATGCGAGGGAGACCCACTTGTCGTGCTGGGAGTATGGCAGCTTATGGCCAAAGGGAGTGATGCAACGAGATGTGTCCAGGTAATTTAGATCAGGTAAGAATCCATCTGCCCTGGCTGCTTCAAGCTCCAAAAGAATGTCTCCCAGCTCTCACCTTTGATTTTCTTGGTTTGCGATTTTTGGAAAATCATCCACCTTCCTAAGGAGTGCATTTTCTATAGCTTCCGGGGATCCATAACAATCTTCTAACCTTTGCCATACCATGCTCACACCTGCTGCTGCATTATGGATGTGGACTACTCGTATCCTCTTTGCATGCTCGGATGATTTTGGCCCAAGCCATTTACACAGCAGATCAAGTTCTTCTCTAGGCATCAAATTTAAGTCCACCGTAGAAATGTGGAAAGATTCTTTCCAGGCCCAATAAGTTTCAGAGCAGTCGTCGAACCTTAACAGCCCTGAGCTTATCATTTCATGACGTATTAAATACTTCGCCAGATCTGTTGTGGATGATGAACTGGGCTCATTGGTTCTGGGAGGAGCATGCGTCAGTGACTGAGGAGGTTGGTACAGTTGGTACTGGTTAAAAATGGTCACCTCACTCGCGGGGTGTGAGATTCACCCTTTGCGTGAAATGTATGTCATAACTGTAGCCACTAGGTGACAGCATAGTACTGACATACAGCTCAAGATTTTGAGACAATTCCATATTTGACCACAATTTAGCTGCAATGGAGCGTGGGGATGTGAACACTGTTATTAGCAGCTGTGGTCGAGAGAGCTAGAAAGTGAATGAAGAGCGGGACCACTAACAGTAATAAAAGCCGGTGAATCAGATCAGTAAAACTTTATTTTTCTGATTGTTTCACAGCGGTTATGTTCAACAGGACAAATAAATCACTCAACCCTGCAACTCCACCTCAAACTTCTGAATGCGAAATGTCTGCATCATGCTGTTTAAAACACAGCAGCAGCTTTATGCTGCTTTAGTTCAGTCTAATAATGCTCAAGCATCTGTACAATAAATAAACTTAGATCCTGATCCACTTCTTAGTCACCTGTAAGTCTTTTATTTTTTTAGCAGACATTTAGTTTAGTTATTTGGAGAAACACAAAAGATATCTACTGAAAAATGTCAAAATCAAACGGGCTTTTATATGTTCCTCAATTATTTAGATGACCTTGGATAATCACTTGTGCTTTCTTTGTTTCAGAGCTAAAATGTGGACATAAGGGTTGTTGGGTTGTTGGGTTGTTTTTTGTTGTTGTTGTTGTTGTTGTTGTTGTTGTTGTAGTTTTTTTACGGCTTGGAACATTTGTTAACAGGTAAAATAGAAATTGCCGGCTCGAATTATTGTACCAGTCCACCCCTGTGAGCCTATATCATGACCTGACTGGATGTTGCTTAAATATAGGAATATAATAATATCCAATATGAATAATTAGCCAATAGCATATAAAGTAATATATAAAGATTCCTGAGGTTGTGATTTTCCACACTCGCGGCAGCCACGGCTAAGCAGAGAGAGAATCAATTACGCATAGTCTACAGAAGTTTCAAAGTCCATACAAGCATATTTGTTGACAAGAAATGATTCTAATCAGTTCTATAATTCAGAGAGGATTTTTACTTAATGAAAACATTTATAAAGATCAGTTTTTACAACTTTATACAACAATTCTGCAAACTGAAAAGGAATCATATAGCTGCCTGCGTGCACACATGCATGTACGTGTGTGTGTGAGTGTGTGTGTGAACAGGAAAACCTGTTCCAAATGAAGCGCTCAAAGAATTGACACCAAGGTGAACTGCTGTTAAAGAAGTGGGTAGAGCTCGCTCTTTGTCTGACGATGAACAGAAGGCTACTGTACTTAAGGAGGTGCTAATGTAAGCTCATTGCTTTCAATAGAGCCGAGGAGAGTAAAGTACCATGAGCCTACAGGCAGGAAGAAAGCCAGTGAATCAGATCAATAAAACCTTATTTTTCTGATTGTTACGTACAGCAGTTATGTTCAACAGCACAAATAAACTCCACAGCTTAAATATGGACATTAGTTGTTTTTGTTTGTTTTTTTATTTTTATGGTTTGTTTGGAACATTTGTCAACTGTTAAAATAATCCCGACCTGAATGATTGCACCAAAAAATAATAATTAAAAAAATAATTGCGAGTATTTTGCTCAGTCTAGAGTGGTTGTTTAACACAAAAACTCCCTCTGTCTCGTCCAACAATTGGACAGTTTCAATAGGGAGCCTGAGGCAATGCGCGGGCCATAAAAAGAAGAAGAAAAACTCACACCTTCCTTTTGTTTAATGAGCCTTAGTTGTTGTGACTTTCATTAGCATACAGAAAAACTTTATCACTAGAAAGTTTTTAGTCTTTCTACTCCTCTTTATCTGATACTAATTATATTGTTGTGTTGTTTATTTTAAATGTAATAGTTTGTAAAAAAAAAATCTATTATATAGAAAAAATTATAAAGTAAGAATACAGTACAATAGACTACTATATAAGTAAATACAGTATACACATCTTTTTCTACATTGTGTTTCTTCAAATTACTAATCTGTCTTTGCTTATAAATAAAAGACATGAGTTCATGCTGACTTAAGAGTGGATCAGAGTTGATTTACTGAACAGATGGAAATAAGGAACGTCGCTCATGAAGCCTTTGTTTTTTAAACTGAACCGACCAAACCAGCATAATGTTGCTGCAGTGTGCTGTTAACCCTGTAAAAGCACGCCAGGGTTGAATGGAAGTGTGTGGGGAGGTTTATTTGTGCTGTTGAACATAACCGCTGTGAAACAATCAGAAAATAACGTTTTATTTATCTGATTCACTGCTTCCTCTCACCGTTCTCTCTCTAGCTCACACCACAGCGTCTGTCGACCCGGTGTTTCAGTTTAAATGGTGACTATCTCACATTACAATATACGTTATTGTACAGACACCAATGAAACTGCAACACCGGCGTTGTGAAAACTCCTTTGACGCTTACTTCCGGAGCAACTTTCCCCCCCCAGTTCATGTTCACTGCTCCCTGCTGCTGTCTTATGGTGGCATCCTCCTACTCACAGATTCCCTGGTGGTGGCTGTTTGGGCACATTGCAGCATCTAATGAAAACACAATTACTCCTCCTCTAAAAAGACGCATGAATCACACGTGACTCACATGATAATCATGCGTGAATATGACCAAATTCAACCAGGCACAACTGCAGCTACAGCCGATTTTTTTCTTGTATTGCACGACTACGTTTGATGGCTGTAATTGTTTTTGGATAGATTTGAGGCGTTCTTGTTTCAGGAGGCCAGTTCTGGTTAAGCTTTGAGTTGGGGGATAATAAGGAGGAGCATTATCCTCCAGTTTGAATGTTTGTTGAATGGGTAAGTCATAATAACAGAGTTCATAGTTGCTGACCTCGCTTGACTCATCTTTACCCTCCCCCATGTTGTTTTCTGCTGTGTAACCACTGTCCATTGTTAGCTGGCGCATTGGTGCTGGTGTGGGTTCAAGTAGCTTTGAGTCCCGGTGAGGCTCAGGTTTTGGATCCTCTATGTACTTATGTTCAGCGTATTAATTTTTTTAGCATAGCTTGATCTAGCTCTCCTTGCTCGTTCTCAGCAGCTGCTTCGAGAACATTAGCTTCAGCGATGGCAGCCTCGGCTGCAGCCTTTTGTTGTTGTTTTTCATTGTATGCTTGAGCTTTAATGACATCTGCTTCTTTTAGCAAATGATGCTTGTGTGCGTGCAGCCTTTGCTTTTGCACATGCCCTGGCTGCAATGGTACTGCCTGAGGAATGCTGGCTGGCCCGTGAGGCATTGGAACATACTGACCTCGTCTCCACTGTGTCTTCAATATTGTCCATTGTGAAGCTTTGTTGACAGAAGAAAACTTTGTGCTTCTATGAAGATCCACTTTTCTGTAGGTAACCCATATGGCGGGTGTCTTTTCACTATTCTGCCCTAGTAATTTGTTTGAACTTGGCAGATAGCTAACAGTTCTTCAACAAACAGAAGAGTCAGCAGGGGAATTTTCAGTCTGTTTACTGTTGATACACTGTGAAAAGACATGCATTTCAGGGTACAGCTGAGAAAAAATGAATGAGTAAAAAAAATACAGCTTCACTCCAAGCTGTGAGTGAAAAAGAACTATCGCGGGTCTAAAGAGACTCAGCAAGGCAGAGTAAACAATCTCCCTGCTCCCTTAAAGGGGCAGCACACTCCTCCTGCCCTCTACCTTCTCCTCCAAATGTGGTTTGTTCTGGTTTCAAAAACCAAGCTGATGGACAAATTATGAAGTTTTAAAAAAGCAGCTCACAAACCACTGGGTGATGTCACACTGTACTGACACTCTGGCACATGCCAGTCTCTGGTGGTGAGACACTCATTCTACTGGCACAAACAGCTTCAGATGATACTTGACTGATATAAGTCTGCCCAAAACTGAAGGAAATATCCTTTTGCTTCTCTTAATTAATATTAAGTTGAATTAAAACTTTGTTACCCCATTGTGGCCAGTTTGAAAAATCCATGACAGAAATGTACAGCCAACCAACCAAATAATATATGTATTATTATCATTGGTATATATACATGTTGGATTTATGTTGTGTTAAGGTGATCACACATTACATCTACATAATTCACACAACACCCACACTGTGAAACATTAACATCCATATGAATGAAATCTTACTATCACCATGATCACTAGGGATGAGCGAGTACACCACTATCCGTATCTGTTCATCTACATTATATGTATCCGTATTTGTACTCGGAAGGGACGGGACTTAAACTGGAAGTGGGCATGGTTTATACGAAAGTTGTATTTTTAAGCCTGAAATTGATATGGGTTGATCAGAAGTTGCTATATTTATTGTAATTCTCAATATATTTTTATTTACAGCTTAATTTGTATTACACCAAGGTAAGAAGAGCGAGCTGACCGGAAAAAAAACCTGACCCGGTGAAGAAATAGCGAGAATGAGAAACGCGATGCAGCTGCATGCAGCTTTGTCCTGTCACACAAGCACCGCTTCTGTTACAAATCAAGTTTTTACCCCATAACCCCATAAAGTGGGGCAGATTTGAAACGTTTGGGTTATAAATAGCTATTTTAAAATGATGATGTAGTAGTGTGGATGTAGCCTAACTTATCGCTATTAGGTTAAATGATGACGGGGGGACTCGATCAGGTAGTTGTAAATATCGATGTATGTCACCTCCGGCCATTCAGTGGGATCATTTCTCCATGAAAATGAAGGCAAGCAGAAGGGACAACGAGAAAGACCCGCAAATGTGAGTTTTTCATTGTACCGTTTTTTCTCTGGTACAGCTAGCATGTTAAAATACTCATTTGACATGTTGAAATAATGTTTTAAGCGAACTACTGGACAGTGTTTTTTAAATTGTGCTGTCGATTGTTTTCCCCTCCGATGGGCGTGGCTTTCGGAGTATGAGGTGTTGCGCTCTGTCTCTATCACAAAGAGGAGGATTTTCCTTCAGCCCGAACATGGATATTGACTCGTATTACTCGTATGGTACTCTTCAAAATTTTATATATCTGTACTGGATACTCGTTTCAGCCAAGTATCAGGCTCAACCTTAATGATCAATCCACTGATAGGATAAAATGACTAGACATTTATGTATTGATGAAGCCTTATATTATTTAGCTGACGCTAATCAATAATAAGATTATGACCGCTGACAGTTAAAGACCATATTATTGAATATCTGGTTAGCATGGCACCTGTCAGTCAGTGCAATATATTAGGGCAGCAAGTGAACATTTAGTCCTGAAATTGAAGTGCTGACACAGGAAAAGTAATCAAGTGTGTGGATGAAAGCAACTTTAACAAGGACCAAACTGTGATGTGTAGATGACTGAGTCAGAGCATCTCCAACACTGCAGGTCGATCGGATAGTCCTGGCCTGCACAAGTCAGGCCTTACCAAAATTGGTCCAAGGAAGGAAAACTAATGAACTAGAGAGAGTGTCAACGATGACCACTTGGTAACTAGTTCACAGTTACAGACCTATGTAACAAACTTATGTCTGCATATCTAATGTGGCTGACATTGTCAAGCAGCACTGTTAGTGATCTACATATTACATGGGATCACCTACAAGTATGTATAACATGCAATAATTCCATTATTCTAACTCGTACATAATAAATTCTACTTTAGTCATTATACAATTATATATATTGATTAAAAAATATATCAATTAACATTGTTTTGCATAAACTATACCTGTATTTGATGATAATTTAAACAAGTTAATATATGACAAATATTCAATTCTATATTAAAAAAGCCCAACATCTATATAAATATCTCTATAATACAATATCTGACTGACAACTTTATTTATTCATTCAAAATCTACCACTACCGTTTCCAGTCATGGGGGGTGCTGGAGCCAATTCCAGCTCACATTGGGCGATGGCGGGGTACACTTTGGACAGGTCCCAAGTCCATCGGAGGGCCAACACACAGAGACGAACAACCACTCACACTCACACCTACGGGCAATTTACAGTCACCAATTAACTTAAAAATGATGTCTTTGGACAGTGGGAGGAAACCGGAGTACCCGGAGGAAACCACATACATGGAAACCCACGCAAGCATGGGGGGAAAGGCACAGAAAAGGCCCCAAGCCCAGGAATCGAACATGCAACCTTCTTTGTGGGGCAACAGTGCCAACCACTATGCTGTGCTGCCCGACTTTCAACCTACATTGTAATAATTTTATTCTAAACTATACTTTTCTGCAGTTTTTCAAAATTTTTTATTTGCCCTCAGTTTGCTTTTTATTCATGTATTTTATTCCCTTTGATTTATATTCTTTGTATTCTTTAATACAAAGGCACAGGCCATATTCAAGATGAAGGAACAAGCTGTGGTAAAACTACAATCTATCTGCACTGCAGGTCGAAGCTCGGGCTGGAGCATGATGCATTTGTGTCATTTTGACTACCTGCAGCATTTTTCTGTTGCTGTTATGCTGTAGTGTTTATTTGGCATTTAGGTATGTTTTTGAAACTACATAATTTCTGAATCTACAACCCATTTCTCTCTTGCTCCCCTCTTAGTTTTTTTTTTTTGGTTTTGCCCTTGCAGCGCCTTTGCCATTGTCTGCCACAATAAGCCAATTCCAGCTCACATTGGGCGATGGTGGGGTACACTTTGGACAGGTCCCAAGTCCATCACAGGGCCAACACTCAGAGACGAACAACCACTCACACTCGCATTTAGACCTACAGACAATTTCGAGTCACCAGTTAACCTAAGAAACGTGAGGAAACCCACGCAGACATGGGAAGAACATGCGAACTCCGCACAGAAAGGACCCAGGCCGGGAACCGAATCCGCGACCTTCTTATTGTGGGGCGACAGCGCTAACCACTATGCCGTCGTGCTGCCTTGTCAGCCATTTATATAGTCAAAGTAAGGTGAATCAATTCTGCAATTTTCTGTTTTGAAACTGATGAGAAGTAAATCAGACTTTGTTGTACTGCCAGAATAAAGACAGAGAGACATGGACATTAGCATATTTAGAACATTAGAGGCTTTCCCTCCGAGAAAAGTCTCAATGTGGCTTTAGATGTCGTGTGTTCTAATTATTATTATTATTTTTTTTTTTGTTGCATTTCCAAAGTTTGGAATTTAGAAGTTTCAATTAAGAAATGGAGGAAGTTCCAAATTCATCAAAAATTACACTAGAGAAACAAAAATGTTTATAAATGTTACAGTACACAAAATAATCAAGCTTCCAGTTCCTTTATTCCTACAGTGACCACGAGGGGGTTTCAGAGACAACGAACCAACCATAGGAATCAATTCATAACAGAGTGTGTGTGTGTGTGTGTGTGAGAGAGAGAGAAAGAGAGAGAGAGGGAGTGAGGGAGCTTCTTTTTATTGGCGCGAGATCATATTAACCCGGTAACCCGGCAGTAAACCGCCAGGGATGGCCATGGGCCACTTGCTTTCAAATTAAAATGAGTGGGCGTAACTTTAGTGAGTTTGATCGTTTGCTTCCATCATGTCAGACGAAGGCTCAATACTAAGTGTAAAACTCTAGTACTAAAAAGACTTAAAATTCCATCTTTACATTGACCTCACTCTCTCAGCTCGTTATATCAGACCTCATACACAAGTTTTTTTGGCTCGCTGTCCAGGTCCATTTTTGGTATATTCAGTGAAAAGGGGGAATAGAGCAATTAATTCATTTATATGTACATGATGGATAACATACATATATAGTGTGTATATATATAAATTTTGAGTTTTTAGTTAAGAGTTCTGTAATTTCGCATCCTTATGTATTTGCGTAAAAAGGACAATAAGGTGGGGCTCTGATCATTTTAAGCATTTATCTGAAAATTCAGCTCGTTGATTAAAGACAATGAATTGCACTTTTAGGAACGTTTTTTATTCTGAAATTCTCCCGGAAGTAGTACGGCTGTTGTAGTTGATTACGTTTTTGTGAGAATGGCGAGGTTTTCCTTGCAGTGAGAAACTTAAACGCGTATAACTAATAAGATTAATTACGCAGGGCAGACCCGAACCAGAACTAGCCAGACCTTGATCCGTGCTTTGGAGGAACTCGAATCCAGATGAAGCCGCCACCTCGTACTCGGAATAAACCAGAACGCAGTCAGACATCTGAACCTGTCTCGGAGAGTTCAGTTAAACGGAGCTGTACTTGGCAGAGACCGGAGCAGAGGAAACTCCTGAGCGGCCTCAGGAGACTGAGCAGAGCCGGCGGAGGCTGCGGAGACATCGACTATGATTACCTGAGTAAACAGCTTCCTGCTCGGTCTGTTGCAGAGGTAAAAACCTGGTTTATGGAGGATCAATGTTGACACATTAAACAAACTGTTAAACTGCATTCACACGTTATACATGACATACATCATACAGGATTACTTGTATGGAGGGTTACAAAGGGATGGGAAATTTCGGGCAATTATATAACTAAATAATTGGAATAGTCATTAAAAATATTGTGGATGGTAAATACAGTAGATGATGGATAAATTAATAGATATAACTCCCCAAGCAGCATGCCAAATCAAACTACAACCGACATACTTTTTGATAATAGAAAAGTGGCTGACAGAAAAAATAGCATTGAACTTATGCTAACACTATTAAATTATCAATGAATGGTATTACCTAGCAAACATTTAGCATATCTAATTTAGCGGCTAGCTATTGTATGACCTCATTTTGATTTAATATTTAGACGGTATTTTGCCAACCATCCCCTGAAAAATGGAATAGTCCCGTATTGAGTTTAAAGGGTATGCACTTTGTCCCGTATTTCCGTGAGGATCAAAAATAGTAAGTAAAATTCAACAGATTCAATGGAGTGGCGAGAACCACGACAGGCTTGTCCCTTATTTTTGACCTCAGTAAGTTGGCAACCCTATTAGTATTCATTCATTCCTCTTGAACCGCTTTATCCGTTTCCGGGTCGCGGGGTGCTGGAGCGATTCCCAGCTCACACTGGGCGAGGGCGGTGTACACCCTGGACAGGTCGTCAGTCCATCGCAGGGCCAACACACAGAGACAAACAATCACTCACACTCGCACAAAGCACAAATTAAATTGCAAATCAAATAGCAATCGCAATATCTGTTAAAAATATTGCAATTAAATATTTTCCCCAAGCCGCCCAGCCCTATTGTCAGTGTCCCCCATTTGCCGCCAAAATAGCCCTGACCTGTGGTGGTCTTGAGAGACCTCTGTAGGTGAGCAGTGATATCTAGATCAAGACATTAGCAGCAGATCTTTAAGTCCTGGAAGTCGTATGGTGGCACCTCCATGGATACACAGTCCCATACACAAGAAATTTTGATGTCCTGTGTGTTCTGACGCCTTTTTGTCAGAACCAGCATTTTCAGCAGTTGAGGCTAGAGTAGCCCTTCTGTCCGATCAGACCAGACTTACAGCCTTCACTCCTCACCCTGGAGGCTCAAAATGTTAATTTGCTGTCTAATATATCCCTGCCACATAGAGGTGCCATGGTAACCAGACAATCAGTGTTATTCAGTTTACCTGTCAGTGGTCCTGATGCTATGGCTGTCTGCTTTATATTACAGTGGTGATCTGAGGTTTCCGTTGACTCTCATCTTTATTTATGATTCTATTTAAACTCAGACTCATCCTCAGTGTGTTCCAGTGACAAAAGCTGAATGCCTGTCTGTCATTGACTGTGTATCTGAGTTTGAGTTGTTGTGTCATCTGTCTGATAAATATGACATGATGATGTGCTGATGTCATGTTCACTGTTTCATCTCTGACCAACAATCCTTATTGATGTCCCGCAGGTAACTGTGAAAGTGGGTGAGGGTTCTTTGTATTGTGAGACAGTCCATGAAAACCTGCCCTGGGTCACCTAGGTCCCATTTATCATGATGTGGTCTGTCCTTTATCCATCAGATCCAGGCTGTTGTGGACTCTCTGAAAAATAAAGTGATCTCTCGTGCAAGTCTAAAGATGAAGCAAATCAAATGGGAGGAGAAGAGGAGCAGGAAGCCCATCGAAGTGTGGACTGACATGGCTTCAGCTGTGGCTGGAACCCTGGAAAAACCCATTACTTGTGCGTTCTCTCAGGTATGATCCCGATACTAATGAGGTTGATCCGTAGATGTTCTCCTTTTCTAAAAGTGGTTTGAAACCAGGTATCACATCCCTCAAAGTCACCCGCTGCTGTTCGACTCACCTGTACTTACTTGTCCTGTGGAATCACTGACAAGTGACTATCCCTGTATGAGGGACAGATAAAGGTTTATATTATTAACTGATCTCCACCTTCATCTCCCTCTGTGTTTCAGATGCTAATAGTGTCATCCACAGAACCCTGCACCCTGAGGTACTGTGACCCTCCTCAGGTCCTCAGACCCCCCACAGATGAAGACAGACCAGTGGGCCGCACCATCCGTTTGCCAGTTGGAGGTACCGCCCTCAAAACTCCTCACATGCTGTTAGTTCTTCACTGTTAGGAGTCCGTGGTCTCTGTCTCTGTGAGTCCTTTATTGTCCCCTAAGGGATATTTGACTTGAGAATAGTGCATTTCATAAAAAATGCACATCACAGGAAAACATCTTCACTAAAACGATTTGCATCATATAAAATACAAAAAAATAGCGTGGACTACGTTTCAGATTCACAACAAGGAGACACATGAAGAGGCTGGGGAATTTAAAGAGCAAGAAATGCACCTGTGTGTTAATCATTTACCATAAAATGATATCTCAGTCGTCAAGTGCATTATCATCATTAATGGAGATATTCAAATGATATATATTTCCCACAATCAAATGTCTGAAGAATATGTCGCTGCCTCAGGTTTTGTCCCCCATCTAACTGTTTCTACTGAATTTACTGTCATCACTTCCTCAGGCTTGTGTCCTGGTGCCAATAGCACCCTTCCTCTCCAGGTCCCAGCTACAACCCTAGGCCTAGCTATTTCCAAAGTTAGAGCGCCCAACAATAAGATCTCTCCACCCCAGCAACAGCCTTCTACCACAGCCGGAAGCCCACTTGCCAGGCCCTCCCACCTGCCAGGTACAGAAGCAAGTCCTGCTGTGCCACCTACAGACCAGCAGCCTGAGACCCTGGTCTCAGAGCAGATTACCCCAAGTTCTGGTTCTGTCACAGATGTAAAGACTCAAAGTGGTGCTTCTGTATTCCAAACAACCCAGCAGCATCCTACGACCACCTTCCCTCTGACCACTACCCCCACAGTCATCTCTGCAACCCTGTCTTTCTCCAATTCATCCAGTCCTAGCACATCTGGCCCCTCATCTGCCACTAGTCTCATGCCTACCTCCAGTACTGCTGCTGGACCAGGCCCCATATCCTGTTCCACCCACCCCTTGTCCCCTCTCTCCAGCCAGGCTGCAGGAGTTCATGTCAGGTTTGGTCGCACCTATAAATGCGTCACACAGCACAGTCCTAGATCCTTGGGTGTAAAGTGCATTGTGGACTTTGAGAGAATCTATCGCTACCTGAGTGCCATCCACCAGCCCACAGACGAGTGCCATCTCACCCCAATGGGTGAGTTACTGCCTCATTTTTATGTAATTATGACCTATGATGCCAGTAGCTCAGTCTTAATCTCCATCTCATCTGGTGGAGCTTTTCGTGAGCAAGAAGGGGAGAGTAAATTCCATTGTTTGGGGAGTTTGGAGTTAAAGAATCCAATGTGGAGTGTTGTCTATCAAGTCTAGGGCTGCAGCTATTGATTATATTTGTAAATGAGTATTCTATAAATTGTGATTAGGACTTTTTCCATCATTGAACAGCCCTAGGTTGCAGTCTCATCCACAGCCATTTGCTGCGTGTGATTCCTCCTCTCGCCTATCTTACTCTCATTGTATCTGTGTCCCTCTCTCATATATCTGTTTCAGTCTTCCATTTCACTCTTACATGTTTCAGTTAGTTTCAGTCTTAGAGCCGAGCCTAGTGCTGCGGAGCACTGGCTGTGTGCCTGCGGTGTATGTCATGACTAGAGCTGGGCAGTATGACCAAAATTCTATATCACAGTATTTTTCAGAATAACTCTGGTTTCACAATATTTGACGGTATTTTTCTTTTCTTTCATGCAAGATTCAGCGTTGACCACATTTTCCACTGATTGAGAAAAGATTTACTGCATATTTATGGCGACACATTAGTGCCAAGAAGCACTCGCGCAATAAAACATACATTTGGGTGTAGTATATTATTTCACACGCGTAGATATTATCTGCGAGCGCGCGCACTCACAGGAAACTGCTCCCCAAGGAGGAGGAATATGTGACCAGCGCACCAAACAGCCACTCGGAAATCACCCCGCTCTCTCAAAGTTGATTTCTGCTCGTGCAAAGTGGATTTCTACCCTCTCGCTCGAAACTTTTGGCACAATAGGGGAGGGAACCGGGGGGGGGGGGGTCGGTACTGGCTCTGTTGTGATTGGTCGTTTCTGAAGAGCGAGATTTGATTGACACCCCTCCTCTCAGACACAGAAGTCTGCTGAAACGAAGGGAGACAACAGCGTCTGAGCAGATGTTCCTTCAAGTAAGAAACCCTTGGCTGAATTCGAGCATTTGCGATGAACAAAAACAGTGGCTTGTGTGAAATTTCAGCAACTCCACTATTATTTCCGTTGTGTTCAATGCATGTTTAGCAGCAATGAAAAGGGTCCCCTGTGAAACAATTTACTAACGCACTGCGTTCCAGACATGTTTAGGCTATTTAAACCGGTGTTGCCGGTATATGAAAAATTCATATCATAACAAATATAAAAACCGGTTTTCGGTACAAACCGGTATACCACCCAGCACTAGTCATGATGCACAGACATAGCCTATTGTTTTGTAGTCTTTTTGCCCGGCTTGTTTTGGATGTTTGGAGCACCAAGTCTGACATTTCAAAAGTGTAACAGGAGTCATGAATAAGAGTCTGAATAAATTGCAAATAGAGAGCATAGAAGGGATAACACAAGATCCTAAACAAAAAAGTAATTTTTAACTAAAAAAAAAAAAGACATTTGTCAGCACTGTACTTGTTTCACAGGGTTTCTGTGGGTCATTATAAAGCATGACTTTAGTTTGACCTACCTGCTATACCACCTGTGTCCCAGAACAATCAGGATGGTATTGATAGAAAGACGGATGGATGGATGGATGGATTTATTTTATTGATCCCACACTGGGAAATTCTTTTGTAACAGCAGCCAGATAACAGAGAAACAAGAGGAACTGCACAATATAAAATAGAATGCAAAAACATATTTACAAGAGCAAAATATACAGCTCTCTTCTCATTTGGTCAGTTGTGAAGGACACTGTAGAGGTGGCAAAAGGGGAACGAGTGAGGTCATTGATTGAAGGTGGCATGATGTTGTTCAGTGAAGAGGGAGAAGGGATGAGCATGCTGGATGGACTATAATAGAGTGGCTGATGTCAGGGGATGATAACAGGAATCATTGCGTGGATGGGCAGTGGCCATAGATCTGTTGAAGAACAGATTCAGTTCAGTGGCCCTGTCCATGCTGCCTTCAACTTTCCTGTTCCTAGCCTGTTTCTCTTATTCTACCCCACACCTCTTGCAGGTTGTTCTATTGGACTTTCCACTCCAGCTCTTCCTGTTGTTTTTACTTCACGCCTGTTACCATCCCTGAAAGCCCTCTTCTTAGCATTCAGAATGACCTTGATGTCTTAATTGCACATGTCTTTTTCTTTGAATAAAAAAAGAAAATCTTTGTAGGGACAGGGCAGTCCACGCGGTTAATATAATCTGCAATCCACTCTGTGAGCCCATCAGCGTCCTCTCTGTCAGTACGTTTACGTGCACAGGGGATGGCCAATGTCGGACTTTGTCAGCCATTCACACAACTGTTCTTTGTCTGAGTATACATGGAGGGGAGAATATCAATTTATTGGCTGAAGTGTGTTTCACTCCACAACGGTAGGTGGTGCTGGCTGTATCCCTTTCAACTGGTGTGTATTAAGCCACTTCTGGGTGACCATCTTATGTGACAGACAAACTAGCTGGTGGCATAGCATGTACATGTTGTACATGTTAATCACACTTCATCACCACTTCCAGTTGAACCCACAAACTCCGACTTTGGTCCAATGGGGCATGTACCTGATGGAGTTATCGGACTATGAATTTCTTTATTTAGGTTCATTAGTACGATCAAGAGAAATCCATTTCATCCAATTTCAGTTGTATTAAGATGTTTGCATACATTTTCAAAGTCCAATTCTGGTCAAGTTAACCATTGTGGAGTTGTTGAAGTCACTGTGATTTAAAAATGACACTGTATGTCAACGTCAGATTGGCAGAGGGCAGAATGTAAACAATTACTGTGGCTCCTGACTGATTCCTTCAACTTACTATAGCATGTGAGATCTCTCTGCGTAAATAAGAGGACCGGAGTCAAAAAGCCAGCTGTGAAATTGGAAATAGACACTTGAAAATTATGAGAAAAACTATCCCCTCTTCTGTATCTGTCTCTCTTGCCTGCCTCCCTCACCTGAAGTTTAAAAAAAGAGTAACCAAAAAATTCTGACCATTTATAATGATACCTGAAGCCAATTATGGAAGAAAAGTGCTAACTTATCATTTATCAATTATTGTCCTGGACCAAAGGAAATCTGTTGTCTAACTCTGTTCTGCAGAGAGCGCCATCATGTTGGATCTGTTGATGTCTCTGCCAGAGGAGATTCCCCTGCTCGACTGTACCAGTCTGCACAAACACCTAGTCCAGGTACAACCTGCTCACTGACACTTTTTTTCAGAGGAGGTTGAACCACCCACACAGGACATCAGACATCAAGAGATCAAGGCTGTCGTGCTGCAGTGATTATTCACCACAGTGATGTTGACACTGAAAATCTGTAGATGGTGTGTTAAAGTGATGCATCCCATTTCAATTTTGATCTATTTGAAGCTATATTTTGCCTCAGTGTTAGCTGAGCAATCTGACTCTAGACCAGGAGACAACTGATCAGACAACTAAAAGATTTTTCAGTTTTCATGAGCACCTGAGGTAAAAAAACATGGGACTGTGGAGAAGCAGGAAGAAATAAATATACTGGCCTCAAAAATATATTGTAATCAAAAACATATATATGATCCATTAACCTTAAAGTTCTATGTTTCAGGTTTACCAAAGTCTTTCAGCCCGTACTGAGTCCCAGATGGCAAAAGAATTGTTTAAAAACCTGAAGGAGGGACCCTGTGCTCAGCCTGAGGGTTGGAGCATTGGAAATGGCACCAGACAAGGAGACGAGCAGAGCTCTGACAGGACAGACAGCAGGGATATTGTGGACGGTACAGGAAAGAAACTTCATACAGGTGAAGCTAAGGGCAAACCATCACAAAGCAACAACACACCTAACCAACCAGGCAAGGCAGATATGATGGGATTCTGCCGCCCCCTCAACCCGTTCATGGTTCCACTGAAGCTGTTGAAGCGCAGATCAAACATAAGTTAAACAACCGGATATTGATGTTGACTGTTTTTTTTCTGTGTACCATTTGAATCTGACCTCTAACTTGATGCTCTGGTCTTGTTCTTAGTCACTGGGGTTTAAAGGTAAAGGTCAAGGTTAACATATGCTCAGGTTCATCATCATGGTCACAAGGTCTTTGAGCTGAGGATTCTTTTTTGTTTTATTCAAGTTTTTATTAAATGTATTAAAAACAATAAAAACAACCAATTTGAATTCACCTCACTGTTTTCATAAAATTTAAAAATCTTACCCTTGTTTAATATTGGGCATCCTTATTACCTACAATGTAACTGGCAGTCAGTAGCAGGTAGACAAAGCTTCTCTGAACAATTACTCATATACACATGAAACCCTGGAATGACAGAATTTAAGACAAATTTACTGACCCAGCACTGAATTATTCGGATTCGGTTGATAATCATCATAAAAGACAATAATGAAAGTTCACAAAATAAACAGTTAAAATACTGTTAACACTGGTGTTCTGTAGTAACAAATATGCAGCCAGATATTATTACTCTTTCATAATACTTCATTAGATGTGAAGAAGTGATTTCGCCATGTCCCACACTGATATATAACTGTCAGTTTATTGCTTTAAAACAAATGGACCATATTTTGACAAATGGTGCTCTCAGATATGGCAAAAGCCCAAACTGCAGTATGTCAAATTATCTATTTGGTTTAACTCTGACAATTGGGCATATTACCAAAATTAATGACCAAAGTCATGTGTGGAGTTGCAATTATTAGTCCATTAATCAATTAACTGGTGGAAAAACATTAAGCAACAGTGTGATAGTCTATTAATCATTTCAGTTTGTGTTCAATAAAAGCTGCAGGTTATATATTTTGCAGCTTGCAGGATCTCAGGCATAAGGATCCAGTATTTTTTTTTTTGTATTTGACTGTAAACTGGAATATCTTTTGATTTTTGGAGCTGGTTGATTGAGAAAAGAAAAAAAAATCTGCCTGAGAGGAATCTGAAGACACAAATAGTGAGCAAATTCTATTAACACAACAGCAAATTCAACACAGAATACTGTCTTTGTTGCAAACACTCTGCAAATACAACAATTCTAATAGATCTGGACATGCTACTAGACAAACTATATAATACTATGAAATCTCACAGTTAACTTGTACAGCAACTTATTATCACCGATTATCTCTTGGTTGTGTAATCATCAGATAAATGTTGACCACAAGTCAGAAACAGATATCTTTACACGTCACCCTGTCACTCAGCTGATCTTAGGTCTAACAGTACCTTTTTCTATTATGGCGTGGGACCTCTTTGCTGCATAAAAGGTCAACATGACGTTATCTAAATTGTCAGTGTGTTACAACATATCATATAAAAAATGTGCTCAGGATAGAACCCCTTTCAAGTTGCTATGAGATAACAAGAAAAACAACTGTTCTGATAAAAATATGTTCATGAGTGGGCAGTGGAAAATGAGAACAAACTGATGGGGAAGATTGATCAGGATTATTTCTGATGACACAAAAGTGGGAGTGGTTTTTACAGAAAGCCACTCCTTTGCACCAGTCATCTCCATAAGGTTGTATAACTTTTATCACACATTCAAGATATGAGAATAACACAGCAATACAGATAAAAATACAAGAATCATCAACATTAAAAAGGCACAAGTATTTTAAAATGAGAATTCACACCACTAGGCAACTGTAACAGTGTCTTTACAAGCCAGACTAGTACTGAGAAGTGTTAATCTTTATGTCTCTCAAGCTCCTGATAAGTTCTTTTCCTTAGTTGTAGAGTCAACACATCAGGTTTCTCTAAGGATGTTTACTCCAGATGTTACAAACAGTTCACTTGTGCTAAGTTTTTGGGTACCAAACAGCAGGAGAAATTAACACAAGCAATTCTTCATTTCTTTCTCTGTAACACTGTTAAACCAGATGATAACCTCGTCCACCTCCTGTTTTTATGAGTTATTATCAGTTACTGTGTTTACATGGTCTTTAGTATCCCGGTTTTGATTGGGTTTTTGAAGTATCCCGTTTTTGTGTTTGTGCGTGTAAACCGTATCCCTAATTCAGAAACCGGGTTAAGCTCTTTTCCCGGCTTTGCCACCTGAGGGGTATTCCAGAAAGCGGGTTATGTGAAAACTCTGAGTATGTTAACCCTGAGATGAGGGAAACTGAGTTATCTGTTCCAGAAAGAGGGGTATCTGAAACTCTTAGTTAATCACCATGGTAACAGACTCTGTGAACATAACCTGCTCACTGGCAGGTTTTCTTTAAGAAACCCTGAGTTTCTACCTGTCTCCTCCCACACAAAGGAAGCTGTTAGACATGGATTGCCAATTCATTCCGAATCCGATTTATATCGAAGCCCAACTAATTCGAAATGCCCTACGTGGCGAGAGAATCTTCCGACCGAGATTAGATGTCCTGGCGTTTCGAGAGTAGTATCTGTTCGAACGCTACCGCTTTTCATCCAACGGTATCATTTATCTCAACATTCTCCGGCCATACATCACCAACCTCACACACCATGGACGTGCACTCACATCACAGCAAATTTTATGCATAGTGCTACTTTTTTTTGCAAAGTAGTTTTCTTTACAACACCACATGATTTGGTCTTTATTCCCTAAAAGTACCAAACCAGCAGTTAGGATTTGTAATACAGTTCCATCCATTAACACATTTCACCTGTGCAGTGCACCCACCTCAACTGACGTTCCAGTAATAGAATTTCGAGGTCTGTTTTTCTAATCTGGCGATCCAGAGAGACCATTTCTTTTTCTGTATAGTCTTCATTAGGTGGATTCTATTCCTTCACAGGTAACTGGGAAACATATGGAGGACATTTAAATTCTACAGTTCTACATACAGATTTAATGTGGTATTGACTGAAAACTTCACTGTGTCAAGCTGCGCTGTGGAAGTTGATGAACCCTCCTGGTGATGTCCAGCCATGTTCTGTTGAAGAATGTGCTAGTAGTTTGTCCATGATCCATGATAATCACTTCAGAGTACATGTCAAACTCCAAGTTTCACTCAAGAATGTAAAAGAATGTGAATGGGTAGAGCACTGCCAGGAGTTATACATAATATTAAGACACACTTCAGTAGGCCTCTCTGGATCTCTCCCTGTGGCAGCAGACAGCGTTTCTTCTTCATCACCATCATCATCCTCCTCCTCCTCCTGTGATGCAGGAAAAGATACTGTTTCAGAATACTTTGAACAGCCATCTGAGGCAAGATCTGAGTATGGAATACTTACGGCTGCCGGGTGTTCAGTTGTTTCAGTTGGAGGCTGAACGAGGCAGATGACACCATCCACAACTGTTGGGGGGATGGAGATTTTATATAGTTTTATATATACAGTAGGGCCAAAAAAGTAATTAGTCAGCCACCAATTGTGAAAGTTCTCCCACTTAAAAAGATGAGAGAGGCCTGTAATTTTCATCATACATATACCTCAACTATGAGAGACAAAATGAGAAAAAAAAAAAAAAACCCAGAAAATCACATTGTCTAATTTTTAAAGAATTTATTTGCAAATTATGGTGGAAAATAAATATTTGGTCAATAACAAAAGTTCATCATAATACTTCGTTATATACCCTTTGTTGGCAATGACAGAGGTCAAACGTTTTCTGTAAGTCTTCACAAGGTTTTCACACACTGTTGCTGGTATTTTGGCCCATTCCTCCATGCAGATCTCCTCTAGAGCAGTGATGTTTTGGGGCTGTCGCTGGGCAACACGGACTTTCAACTCCCTCCAAAGATTTTCTATGGGGTTGAGATCTGGAGACTGGCTAGGCCACTCCAGGACCTTGAAATGCTTCTTACGAAGCCACTCCTTCGTTGCCCGGGCGGTGTGTTTGGGACCTGACATGCTGAAAGACCCAGCCACGTTTCATCTTCAATGCCCTTGCTGATGGAAGGAGGTTTTCACTCAAAAGCGCACAATACATGGCCCCATTCATTCTTTCCTTTACACGGATCAGTCGTCCTGGTCCCTTTGCAGAAAAACAGCCCCAAAGCATGATGTTTCCAACCCCATGCTTCACAGTAGGTATGGTGTTCTTTGGATGCAACTCAGCATTCTTGCTCCTCCAAACACGACAGTTTGAGTTTTTACCAAAAAGTTCTATTTTGGTTTCATCTGACCATGTGACATTCTCCCAATCCTCTTCTGGATCATCCAAATGCTCTCTAGCAAACTTCAGACGGGCCTGGACACGTCTGGCACTGCAGAATTTGAGTCCCTGGCGCCGTAATGTGTTACTGATAGTAGCCTTTGTTACTTTGGTCCCAGCTCTCTGCAGGTCATTCACTAGGTCCCCCCGTGTGGTTCTGGGATTTTTGCTCACCGTTCTTGTGATCATTTTGACCCCACCGGGTGAGATCTTGCGTGGAGCCCCAGATCGAGGGAGATTATCAGTGGTCTTGTATGTCTTCCATTTTCTAATAATTGCTCCCACAGTTGATTTCTTCACACCAATCTGCTTACCTATTGCAGATTCAGTCTTCCCAGCCTGGTGCAGGTCTACAATTTTGTTTCTGGTGTCCTTTGACAGCTCTTTGGTCTTGGCCATAGTGGAGTTTAGAGTGTGACTGTTTGAGGTTGTGGACAAGTGTTTTTTATACTGATAACGAGTTCAAACAGGTGCCATTAATACAGGTAACGAGTGGAGGACAGAGGAGCCTCTTAAAGAAGAAGTTGAAGGTCTGTGAGAGCCAGAAATCTTGCTTGTTTGGTGACCAAATACTTATTTTACCGAGGAATTTACCAATTAATTCATTAAAAATCCTACAATGTGATTTCCTGGATTCTTTCCCCCCATTCTGTCTCTCATAGTTGAAGTGTACCTATGATGAAAATTACAGGCCTCTCTCTTCTTTTTAAGTGGGAGAACTTGCACAATTGGTGGCTGACTAAATACTTTTTTGCCCCACTGTAAGAAGTGTTATATATAATATAAGTTTTATTTTTTAAAAGACACAAGTGGTGTATACTTACATCTGATGTAGGCACTTGTGTCCTGGGTGGTGGCAGGCTCAGATGAGCTTCCCCCCGGGATGCCCTCAGCCGCCGGTTGTTCCCGGTTTTGGCTAAGGGCTAGCTCCTCAGCCTCTGTCAGAGGTGGTGGTGGCGGCCCTCCACCCGTTTTTCGGGCCTCTGCCTTCTTTCTGTTGGCTAAGCAGAATACAAATGCTAATCTCTTTTTTGAAATTAGTACATTTTATTTCATTCGTGTACACATCGTCACTTTTTAAATGACGTCAATAAAAATGTGTAAACATTGTATGATGTGTTAATAAGTGAGCATTAAATGAGATGACGTTAAAACAACATTTTGTTAGGAGTTTAAATTACTACTTGAAGTTGCCACTGAATTAATATTTACTTAGTTTAATAGTTTAAGTCAATAAAAAAAATTAATAAATTAAAATATGCCTTATCTTTTTGAAATGTAGCCGCAAGGGGATACAAGCCAGTGCCTTATTGTGCCGGTCCCAAGCCTGGATAAATACAGAGGGTTGTGTCAGGAAGGGCATCTGACGTAAAACTTTTGCCAAATCAAGCATGCGAATCGAATCTATGACTTCCATACCGGATTGGTCGAGGCCCGGGTTAAAAACAACCGCCATCGGTGCTGTTCACCTACAGGGTGCCGGTGGAAATTGGACTACTGTTCGTCGAAGAAGGAGAGGAGGAAGGTGTGTTCGTAGGAAGAGAGAGAAAAGGAATGCCAAGAGTCTAGGACTGAGAGTAGGGACTTTCAATGTTGGAACTATGACAGGAAAAGGTAAAAGTTGGCTGACATGATGCAGAAGAGTAAGGTAGAAATACTGTGTGTCCAGGAGACCAGGTGGAAAGGTAGCAAGGCTAGAAGTTTAGGAGCAGGGTTCAAGTTGTTCTATCATGGTGTGGATAGGAGGAGAAATGGAGTAGGAGTTATCTTGAAGGAGGAGTTTGTTAGGAATGTCCTGGGTGTTAAAAGAGTATCAGATAGAGTAATGAGTCTGAAGCTAGAAATCGAAGGTGTGATGTTCAATGTTGTTAGTGGGTATGCTCCACAGGTAGGATGTGAGCTGGAGGAGAAGGAGAAATTCTGGTTGGACCTTGATGAAGTGATGCAGAGCATCCCTAGAAGTGAGAGAGTTGTCATTGGTGCAGACTTCAATGGACACGTTGGTGCAGGAAACAGAGATGATGAGGAGGTGATGGGCAGGTTTGGTATCCAGGAGAGGAACGCAGAAGGACAGATGGTGGTTGACTTTGCAAAAAGGATGGAAATGGCTGTAGTGAATACTTTCTTCCAGAAGAGGCAGGAACATAGGGTGACTTATAAGAGTGGAGGTAGGAGTACACAGGTAGACTACATCTTGTGTAGACGGTGTAATCTGAAGGAGATCAGTGACTGCAAAGTAGTGGTAGGTGAGAGTGTAGCCAGACAGCATAGGATGATGGTGTGTAGGATGACTCTGGTGGTGAGGAAGATGAAGAGGGCAAAAACAGAGCAGAGGACTAAATGGTGGAAGCTGAAAAAGGAAGAATGTCATATGATTTTTAGGAAGGAGTTGAGACAGGCTCTGGATGGCCAGGATGTGCTTCCAGTTGACTGGACAACTACAGCTAATGTGATCAGGGAGACAGGTAGGAGAGTATTTGGTTTGTCATCTGGAAGGAAAGTGGATACGGAGACTTGGTGGTGGAATGAGGAGGTGCAGGAGTGTATACAGAGAAAGAGGTTAGCTAAGAAGAAGTGGGACACTGAGAGGACTGAAGAGAGTAGACAGGAATACAGGGAGATGCAGCGTAAGGTGAAAGTAGAGGTGGCAAAGGCCAAACAAAGGGCTTACGATGACTTGTATGCTAGGTTGGACAGTAAGGAGCGAGAGACTGATCTATACAGGTTGGTAAGGCAGCGAGACAGAGATGGGAAGGACGTGCAGGCGGTTAGGGTGATTAAGGATAGAGATGAAAGTGTACTGATAGATGCCAGTAGTGTGATGGGAAGATGGAAAGAGTACTTTGAAGAACTAATGAATGAGGAAAATGAGAGAGAACGAAGAGTAGAAGAGGTGACTGTTGTGGACCGGGAAGTAGCAAAGATTAGTAAGGATAAAGTGAGGAGGGCATTGAAGAGGATGAAGAGTGGAAAAGCACTCGGTCCTGATGATATACCTGTGGAGGTCTGGAAGTGTCTAGGAGAGGTAGCAGTAGAGTTTCTGACTGGGTTGTTCAACAGGATCTTAGATAGTGAGAAGATGCCTGAGGAATGGAGGAGAAGTGTGCTGGTGCCCATTTTTAAGAACAAGGGAGATGTACAGAGTTGTAGCAACTACAGAGGAATAAAGCTGATGAGCCATACAATGAAGTTATGGGAAAGAGTAGTTGAAGCTAGACTAAGGGCAGAAGTGAGCATTTGTGAGCAGCAGTATGGTTTCATGCCAAAAAAGAGTACTACAGATGCAGTATTTGCTTTGAGGATGTTGATAGAGAAGTACAGAGAAGGTCAGAGGGAGCTGCATTGTATCTTTGTAGATCTGGAGAAAGCTTATGACAGGGTGCCCAGAGAGGAACTGTGGTATTGTATGAGGAAGTCTGGAGTGGCAGAGAAGTATGTTAGAACGGTGCAGGACATGTATGAGGACTGTAAGACAGTGGTGAGGTGTGCTGTAGGTGTGACAGAGGACTTCAAGGTGGAGGTGGGACTGCATCAGGGATCAGCTTTGAGCCCCTTCTTGTTCGGTATGGTGATGGACAGGCTGACAGACAAGGTTAGACAGGAATCTCCATGGACTATGATGTTTGCAGATGACATTGTGATCTGTAGTGAGAGCAGGGAACAGCAGCGTGTGCAGGCAGGCTGGAACGGGTGGAGAAAAGTGTCAGGTGCGATGTTTGATAGAAGAGTTTCAGCTAAGATGAAAGGAAAGGTGTACAAAACTGTGGTGAGACCAGCGATGTTGTTTGGTCTAGAGACAGTGTCACTGAGGAAAAGACAGGAGGCAGAGCTAGAGGTAGCAGAGATGAAGATGCAGAGGGTCTCTTTGGGAGTGACCAGGTTGGATAGGGTCAGGAATGAGTACATCAGAGGGACAGCACATGTTAGAGGTTTTGGAGATAAAGTCAGAGAGGCCAGACTGAGATGGTTCGGACATGTCCAGAGGAGAGATAGTGAATATATTGGTAGAAGGATGCTGAGTTTTGAACTGCCAGGCAGGAGGCCTAGAGGAAGACCTAAGAGGAGGTTTATAGATGTAGTGAAAGAGGACATGAAGGTGGTTGGTGTGAGAGAAGAGGATGCAGAAGACAGGCTTAGATGGAGGCAACTGATTCGCTGTGGCGACCCCTGAAGGGAAAAGCCGAAAGGAGAAGAAGAAGATGCCTTATCTTTTTGAATGATGTTTTTATATTTCATTTTTAACTGCTTCCAAGTAAGCTTTTCCCCTGATGGATTGCACCTAAATGAAAATAAGATTTTATTTATTGTGGTGAAATAACTGGACCTTTTTTCTCGGTTGTCATGGTGACTCGTGGTATCGGGGCTCCATTGATGATGGCTTTTTATAGTGGTTGTGCATGCGTGCAACTCAAGGTGAACATACTCAGAGTTGATTGAACCAACTCAGATCAGCTGTTCTGGAACCGGATACTCAGAGTTTCCCATCTCAGAGTAAGTCAACTCAGAGTTCAGGAATAGACTCAGAGTTTGTTGAACCTCCTACCTGGAATACCCCTCTGGAGCACTCCGATAGAAGCCCGAATACTGGAGCATGTATACGCCCTGTCCCGGTTTCTGACGGCTGCGCACCGTCTGCGCAAGCGCCAGAGTGACGCGCCAGATATACAAACAACATGGCGGCAACTAGATAATCACATTACTGGAGCAACGAAGAGACGGAATTTTGCCTTAATATGATGAAAGCTGTAATGCTGCGTGAGTATTTAACAAAGCTAAGCACGTTAGAAGCCACAGAGGTCTCATTTTTATTCTATTTTACAGTTGCCGCTCAATCTGTTGAGCGGCACCTGTAAACAAAAGACGTATAAGACGTAACACACGCCTGCGCAGATAGGATGCAGTGATCAGAAAACGGGTTACTGGTATTCAACATGTATACAGGGATATGAATAACCAGGTTTCTCTGTGTTCCATGTAAACATCATATCCCGGTTAAGCCGGGATGAGTCTCAAAACCGGGATACTAAAGACCATGTAAACAGTAAATGATATGGGCTGCATCTGTTTTGCCATGTATATAATGTGGGATTGTGAGGATTGTACGGTGGCCGACAAGGGCCAAACGCAATGCAACTGCCGAATGCGTTCCAGTTAGAGCAAACAGCTTCAAGTACAGAAACGATGCAAATTCACAAACTCAAACACAAGTCTAAACGAGGTACAAAAAAAGGAACGTGGTGCAAATGAAAAAAACAAAGACAAATACATCATCATCAAACGTGCTCCAAACCTGCAGGGGGCGCTCTCAGCGTAACAGCTCAATGGAGAGACACACGGATGGAGAGAGAGACAGAACAGCTGACTGAACCACAGTGTGTGAATATACAGCGGGAATGGTAGTGTGACTTTTATTTGATTATATTTATGTATTATGTTTATATCACTGTACAACGCTGCACATTACGTGACGTTTATTTTATTGTATTTTATGCTGAGAGTACCCTCTGCAGGTTTGGAGCACTTCCGTTTGTAGTGACCGGTTATGCAGCGTTTTTCGTTTGCAGATGATTTCTTGGTTTGCATCATTTTGTGCTTTGCATCGTTTCTCTATTTTCAGCGCGTTTGATGATAATGCATTTATCTTTGTTTTTTGCCGCATGTTTTTTCATTTGCACCACGTTCCTCTTTTTGTACCTCGTTTAGACTTGTGTTTGAGTTTGTGAATTTGCATCGTTTCTGTACTTTAAGCTTTTTTCTCTAACTGTGACGCATTCGGCCGTTGCACTGGGTTTGGCCCTTGTTGGCCATCGTAGAGGGATTGTGATGCGACACAAGTTTCTGTGCCATCAGACAATAAAGTTCTATCTTATCTTGCTCCATCATGGTCCTTCCCATTAACAGCCTGTCAGTGTGTCATTATAGGCTACTTGGAACTTCTGGAATGTTCATTTGCTATAACTGGACCACAAATGTGCAGTGTACAGTGGTGAACAATATGCTTTGAACGGGGACAGTTTTATTTTGTCTGTGAAGGCACCAAACCTATTCAAGAGAATGTTGGTTTGCGCATATAGCATGTAAGACTGACTATACATATCATCGTCATCAGTAATTAGGTCTGTATTAATATGCCCATTAGATATTCAATCTTGTTACAAACACAAGGAGCATCATCTGAGAGTTTAAACTCAGGAAATTTTGCACTTTTGCCCTTCTTTGTTTGAGTGACTATAATAACACTCTTAGCTGAATGGCACTTAAGGTTCTGCTATGCACCATATAGAGAACACACATAAGAAGCTGCTGTTGGCTGTGGTGGCAATTTCCTATTTCCCAGGTGAGAGAATGAATGTGCTCAACATGGCCAAGCTTAAAAGATTTTAGTACGAACAAACATTAAGCAAAACACAACACAGATTACAAACAAAGCAGTTACAAACAAGCAACAAGTCAGAGTCTATAACTTATCTAACTAGTCAGCTGAGTGGGGACAGAGTTCTTTCTTCCAAGTGGGTTAGAGAAGCCTGACAATTACCCTGTGTCTTGAGTGTAGTTTTATACATGTCACATCTGGGAAGATCAAATGGTGTTGGTAGTCCTTTTTCCATTGTTTCCCTGGGGGGTTCAGATGAGCCTTCCTGTCCTGTGGTCATGTTTATGACCTCAGGTGATAAATGTCACTTCCTGACTATCTCCACAGGATCTTCACAAATGAGGCCTTTCAAGACCAGCTTAATCGGTTGAAGGAATCAGTCAGGAGCCACATATGTCTCAAGAAATCAGGGCATTTGGGGTGTCACAGTCAGAGGCTGCACTAGACTTTTTCGTTGTCTGTCATTTTGACTGACAGAGTCATAAAAATCCCATCATAATCTATTTTTACCTGTCACTTAAATTTTTTTAAATGATAATAATGACATATTCAATAGCATTTAATTTTCATTCATTTTTAATTAATATTCAGACCAAACAAGCTGACTTCTTTTACCAACATCATTGTTATTGGGCTTTTTAAAGAAACTTTGGACACTCAACTGCCGTGACATTTTTCTGAGTGAAGCCAACGAGGTCATGCATCAAGAGAGAAAAGAGCCAATTAATATGCTCACTTGCCACCAAGTGGTCAGGGGTCTTGCAATCTTTCAAAATGACAGATGGCCTTCAGATATTTCCGTCACTGTTTAAAAAAAACGGTCAATGACGGAAAATATTCGGTTAACACGACCCCTGGTCACAGTTCAGATTTCCTTCACACTGGCCAGCACTGCTAAGGGCTGAGAACCACAACGTCATCTACATACGTTGCCTTAGCCCATAATTGACCTCAAATAGGGCAGAGACGCTGTTTCCCCATCTTACCTGCATAGTTTGATTGGCATACTAAATAAACAACAATTCTCACCATGTATTTTGGGACTCCTCCTCGGCTTAATTTAAAAACAATTCCCCATAGTTCACATTATCAAATACTTTAGAAGCACTGATAAAGCACGCATAAAGGATAGATTTTTACTTCTCCTTTTATTCACCACCTCCTTAGGACATATGTTCATGTCTGTGCCACGTTTAGCTTTAAAACCAAATGGTTTGTCTTAGGAGCCAATAAACTTTATCAATAGAATTCTTTCAAGGAACACTGAGAGTGTGCTTGCTAAAGCTATGGGACCACCTCACCACTGCCTACTTTTGACTTGAAGGAGCAACAACTTTACTATGAGCATCTCATGCCAAATGTCTGAGTTTCTCAGGCTATCTCTGAGGCTAAGCTTAGAAACTGTGTAGAGTAGGGGTGTCAAACTCAATTACAAGGGGCCAAAACTCATAACACACATTAGGTCGCAGGGCAAACAGGAAAAAAAATTATTCAGTTCAATTTATTCAAATTTATTCAGTTGACCCAGCTTCTATCATTTTGTGATTAGTTATGATATTGCACACAGTAGGTGCATCCTACAAAAAGCAATTTTCACAATTTTATGATCTCTGCGCCAGACATGCAGTATATGAGATGTTTTAGACAGAAAAGGAGCAAACATATATGCTATATGCATAAAGAGAGAGTAGTGTTCTTTTGACTTGTGTAGAGAGTTAGTCAGTTCAAAGTTAGCAGTCTAACTGTGAAAGTACACACATACATACGTACTTTGGAATCTCAGTTAATAAATGCTATGCACCTTAAAACTTCCCCTGTCTCTCCCATTCCATGAAAGCGCTGCAGCCCTAGGTGCAACAACTAACCCCTAATCTAGTGGGAGCAATCCACCAGTTCCAGTTGTGAACCATGACCATAGACTTTGAGGTGGTGAGCCTCATTCCAGCCACTTCAAACTCAGCTGCAAATGCTCCAATAAGCATTGGACAGTGCCACAATCTGTTGGCGCCAACAAAACCACATAATCTGTTAAGTGCAGATATACAACTCTGAAGTTCCAAAACGAGACACACTCCTGATCTCAGCTGTGCCTTGAGATCCTCTGCATCAATATCTCAACATTGATTAGAGACAAGGGACAACCCCACAACACAAAAGTGGTTTAACTGTGTGCCAAGAACATGGACACAACTCTCACTTGGGCTTTACAATGACTGCATTACAGTAGTCCCAATAACCATACTCCTGCATTTCGCTTCCACACTGTTCTCATGTAGGCAGGTTGGTCAATCTTAAATAGCTTCCTACAAAGATAAAGGGCTGGTCCACTGTTCCATGCCCAGGTTTGGCCACAGTTTTTACGCTGGATGCCCTTCCTGTCATAACCCTCCCCATTAATCCAGTTGGGGTTTGAACCTTGGTCTCTGTGCTCTACCACTGAGCTGACAAGTACATGTAGTATGAGTTCATGATGTTATATGGCTGTACCAGTAGGTGGCAGTAGCATAAGGTTGTCGTGCCATCCTAGTTCATATGTGGAAAGAGCGACGAATAAAGAACACTCTGAATCAAAACTCCGGTGTGCAAGCCTCGTCAATTCAGTCCCCAGGCCCTGCAGGATGGACCACATTCCTCCCTCTTAATATGAGATCAGCACCTCCTTTGAAGGACCCTTGATTAAATTGTGGCTAAGCAATAGGATAGGATAATAGCATGACACTCCCTAGTTCCCCTTTTTTAAAGATGAGAATGTTTACCCAACCTCCATGTAACATTTAAAGTGAAGATGCATGTCAGCCATGGCAGCCTAACAATGTCAAAGCCCTAAGCATCTCACAGCAAATCTCATCCATACCTGGAGCCTGTTTTCTGTGAGAAATCTGGGCCTGTCAACCTAGAAAGGACTTGTTTGATACACAGGTCTGCTGATTTATAATCAGAAGAGATTTTCAGAGAAAAAACTTTAACTAACTACAATTAATGTTCTAGTTGAGTTCAGCACTTAGAGGTTGGTTTTAAGTGGCTACAGAAAGGGAGTGACAGCAGTTGGTCAGAAACAAAATAAGAGAGGACACTGAGCTCACATGCATTAGATGGACACAAACACCAATTCAAATGAATGATAATCACACCCCCTCAGCACTGGATAAACTCAATAGGTGATGTTTAGGTTGCCCCTAATGAATCATTCTAATCTCAGGTGGCCAAAAATACTTTGAAGTTAGTAAGTGTAAGTTACAGTAAAAATAAAAATCAGTATGCAATAACTGATCTTATATTTCTGTGCGGTTGAAGGAAAAGAGAAATCATTGCCCTTGCACTCTGTTTCATTCAACAGTGACATGGCCAACATCATCTGCAGTGACTTGGTTTTGGATTCACTGACTTTTGTTGGAAAAAAACTTCATGCATCATATATTCTTATCTCAGTCACTCTTCATCTGGTTCACTTTGACACTGAGGGAGTGGGGTTGCAAAGAGCCAATCCAGCCACTTGTCAGGGTGTACACAGACCTATAAACACAGCTGGACTCAACCAGTCGGTGGTATTGATCATCCATCATTGCCTTGGATAATCTAGCAATGGCACTTTCTTCACATTTCCTTGTTATCTCTGCTTTTCTTTTCTGGTTATGTTATGCTTATGGTAAGATTTATGAGAACCATCCACTGATGTCATCGTGATTGCATTTAAATCAAATTTTTATCTTTTTTATCTTTATTTTTCAGCACTTTCAGTTCTATTCTTGTATTTGCATTTCATGTGACTGCTGCTGCTTTTGTTTTGACTGGAATAGGCATCACCATTGATGGCTAGATTGGAGTCAGGTCAGAAAATGATTAGTTAGTTTTAACAAGCTCATTCAAATTTTGTCTGAAAGGAGGGAAGGGTCAACTCTGCCAGATCACAGATAAGTGTTAATGGAGGAAAGCAGGAAAACCTGAATTAACTGGGATTGTGGGGTCTGGGAAGTGACATATAGAGGAACTGGACGTATTCTCAGTTGTGGTTCCTAGAGTACATCAGGAGGCAGATCTTTCAGCTATCAGGCTCCTCTTCTATGGAACCAACTCCCAGTATCAGCCTGAGGGGTGGACTCTGTCACAAATTTCAAGATTAGGCTTAAATCCTTCCTCTACAACAAAGCCTGCAGTTAAAAATTTAAGGTTTAATTACTGTTTTTTAGTTATGATGCTATAGACCTAGACTGTTGTGGTATGCACTTCTTCTTCTTCTCCTCTGTCTTTGTCTCTCTGTGGCTATCTCTCTCTCTCTCCCCCATGCATGTATATCACAACATTACATGTCACTAACTTTCTTCCCGTGGTCTGTGTTTGTCTCTCCTGTCCCTGTCCTACAGGTGCTGAATTATCTCTGCTCCATGTTCCACTCAATACCTGCTGCTGCAATAATTACCATTAGTTATCATTATACACTATTAATCAATTCCCATTGTCACTTCCTCTGCTAAAAACCAAATTTTCCCGACTGCTAATATTTACTACTGCACATTTAGTGTTACCAGGTTGCAACTGCTATTTACAATATCAACTGAAGCAACATCAACAAGACCAACCATTCAATCAACTAATCCTCACAGTCCTTCAACCAATGAGCCAACAAAATTACAAAAAACACCACCTTCTACACTTACAAGTCAACCAACCACTGGACCATGCACAACACCTATGATTTGCAAAAATGGTGGAACTTCCAATGGAACTCACTGCATATGTGTTTTTGGATTCAGTGGAGCTTTTTGCCAGTTCATCGAAACTTTTGAACCAGGTACTGAAAGTAATTTTTTACTTTCACCAAGTGTTTTCAGTTATTGTCATTCATGGTGTCTAATACATTCATCTCTTTACAGCTATACTCGACAGATCTGTTTTGGTTGATATGGTTATGAATGAGGAATTCAATGAAAAATATAAAGACAAAAATTCACCTGAATACAAAAACGTTGTTGGAAATTTCATCCTAAAGGTAGATGAAACTGATGAGGTATACTCTAATAACAGCAAACTATACTGGACACAAAATGAAGTATTTTCTTCATTAAGTAATCTCTTTGGCATTGTTGAGTTTTACAGTTAAGACAACATTGTGTTTTGTTATTACGATTTCAGATGGGAGAATATTATCATGAAAAGGAAATACCACACGAAGTTCGAGTAACTCCATCCATCTTCTACCGCTTTTCCGTTTCTGGGTCGCGGGGGGTACTGGAGCCAATCCCAGCCAATGTTCTGGCCGAGGGGCGGATTTCACCCTGGACAGGTCGCCAGTCCATCACAGGGCCAACACACAAAGACAAACAGAGACAAACAACCACTCACACTCACATTCAGAGCTACGGGCAATTTAGAGTCACCAATTAACTTAGACATGCATGTCTTTGGACAGTGGGAGGAAACCGGAGTACCCGGAGAAAACCCACGCAGACGAGGGAGAACATGCAAACTCTGCACAGAAAGGACCCAGGCCGCAACCTTCTTATTGTGGGGCGACAGCACTAACCACTACGCCGCCGTGCTGCTCAGTTTGAGTAACTCTTGTCAGGTAATGTACTTCACATTATCTGTAGATACATACATCTGTATTTTTTTGTTTGCATTTTTATTGTGTTCTTTTTCATCCTGCTCTTGTTTTCTCTCTATCACTCACTCTTGGTCTTTCCTTCTCTCTCTGGTTTCTGCCGCTTTTCTGGCAGACACCTCTTAAAGGATGTTCTCCCTGCCACTGTTGCCAAGGGCTTGCTCATGGAGGGATTTGTTGGGTCTTCCATAAAGAATTTGGTCTAGACCTGCACTACTGTCATTAGGAAAAAGCACTACTGATTTGAGCTATATAAATAAATTTGATTTGATTTAATTATTATTATTAGTTTTCTGCCTTGCATTGGAAACACAGACAGGATCTAGATTAGCCATCTAATTTTATTTGTAGAAAATGTTTCATTTCAATACAATGTAATTTAAAATGTTCTGCTTTGCAATGCTTTCTTTCCATTGCTTGTTAATTTATTTATTTTTTTATTCATTTGTTGACAGACCATTAGATAACACTGTGGAAGAGGTAAGGAAAATCAACTTTCACCTTCAGGGTATTCAATAAGAGATTAGATTTTGACAGTAACTTTTAAGTGTACTTTTAATTTCTGATGAAATTATCAAGTGAAACCTTGGCCACTTTCAGTTTCACACCAAGAGCAAAAGGGTAATTACATTTGTACAGCTCAGACACCTTTCAGCATCTAACGAAAATAACATCCAAATCAAGTCACCTGACATGAGGAAACTTTGCATGTTTGCAGCCTCACATGGAAGCAGTAGGCTTTTTACCAAACTAGACTGACAGTATTCACAGACAACACAAACCTTTACTGCTTGATCTGGCAGTATGGTTGGACCAAGTCTTGTTCAGGCAGATAGCTGAGCAATCCTTTTACTGTTTTCTATTTTGGATTAAATGGAGGAATTTGTCCTAGTAGGCCACTCCGCTCTTTAGATGGAAGTTTACTTGTGGTTCCTAGAGTCTCCAAGAATAAGGGAGGCAGGTCTTTCAGTTATTAGGCTCCTTTTCTATGGAACCAACTTCCAGTATCAGTCCGGGGGGCGGACTCTTTAGCAATTTTCAAGACCAGGCTGTAAAACTTTTCCCTACTCTGCCCAACTTCGCCCCCCCCCGTGCCTCTTTCTCTCTCTCAGATGGCCGCCCCCCCTGAGCCTGGGTCTGCCTGAGGTTTCTGCCTCTTAAAGGAAGTTTGTCCTTGCCACTGTCGCCAAGTGCTTGCTCATCGGTGGATCTGTTGGGTCTCTTTAAATGATTTTAGAGTTTGGTCTAGACCTGCTCTATCTGTAAAGTGCCTTGATGTAACTTTGTTATGATTTGGCGCTATACAAATAAATCTCATTTGATTTGATTAAATGGAGGAATTTGTCATTTTCATTCCTAACATGGCTGACATTAGGCAGCAGCAATTAACAAATAAAAAATGTTGACAACAGAGCATGCCTATAGTACGTATTCTTGACTGTAGAACAATGATTGATGCTATATAGAATTTCTCTGCCTCAGTGTTAAAGTCACACACAATGTGGACTTGGTAATTCCCAATAATGCCAGCTCTGATATGCTGTATGAAACCAACTTCAAAGAAGTTCAGATGGCTGCCAAGGAGCTTATTGGTTGCACCAAAAGTAAGACGGAAAATCATTATATACATAACCACATATAGAATCATTGTTAATGAGCCATAAACTACCAAACTCATAAAATTAATCTTTAAACAGAAACAAACCTTCAGTTTGCCACCGTTTCTTAGATCTCTGCCTAAAACTGTCCCCTTTTCCCTCTCATCAGACATGAATTTTATGTTGCTAACATATTGTTCCGGGCAGCACAGCAGCATAGTGGTTGGCACTGTTGCCCTACAAAAAGAAGGTTGCAGGTTTGGTTCCCAGACCTGCGGCCTTTCTGTGAGGACTTTGCATGTTAGATTGA
Source organism: Remorina albescens (assembly GCA_034769265.1). Lineage (NCBI taxonomy): Eukaryota > Metazoa > Chordata > Actinopteri > Carangiformes > Echeneidae > Remorina > Remorina albescens. The sequence continues at coordinate 2,784,830 of CM068495.1, read as the reverse complement.
TTGGTGACTCTAAATTGTCCGTAGGTTTGAGTGTGAGTGGTTGTTCGTCTCTGTCTGTCTCTGTGTGTTGGCCCTGTGATAGACTGCCAACCTTCCCAGGGTGTACCCCACCCTAGCCCAATTTGAGCTGGGATTGGCTCAAGGACCACACGCGACCCGAAGACAGATAAGCGGTAGAAGATAAATGAATGAATGACATATTGTTGTCTAAGCAAATACTGCAAACCCCTTTTCCTTCAAAATTTTCTGAGTGTCCTTACAGTGTCACAGCTGAACCCACAGTAGTTCGAATGGTGGTGGATGTGGAATGTAAGCATTATTTCAATCTAGGTAATGGCTGACGTTGATACTTCAGTGTGATCAGTGTGATCTGTTAATCTTCAGCAGTGTCCTGAAATGAAATGTGAGATCTGTTTTATAATTTAAAAATCCTGGTCCTAAAGGCAGATACAGTATAAGTAGGTATTTTCCAAAGATTTATTTAACAACAGAATAACCTAAAAGAGTTACTTAAAAGATGAAATAAACTGCAGATCAGCTGCAAAAAAACACCATTTCAATTACCGAGACAGGAAATAAAGAGGGAATAAAAAAGATAAACTGCTGAAGACAAAGATGACGACAGACTTAATTATACAAGGAAGTAATGCTAAGGGAAAACAGGTTTAATACATTAAGAGAAGGTGAGACAGTTATAGACAGAGTAAAATAACCAAAAAATGTACAAGGAAAGTAATTGCAAAATAAAACTGGGAAAAAAAACTTTCAAATCAGGAATCTGGCAAACTCTAAAAGTTCCTAAGAATCAAACATAAAATGTCTGCTAGTTTAAATTACAATAGCTTGTTTGGTGACATCAGATCAAAGACATCTACTGATGTGCAGGCCCAAAATGATTTAACATTGGTTCTCTCTCCAGCTGTGTGTGAAGTGAAAGATCCAGTTCTTATCCTTTACTACAAACTTGGGGATGTTGGTGGAACACATTATTGGCGGGAAACAGAACAAAGGAATTTGACAGGAAGTGATGAACCACAACAGGAATGAACACAGATTACAAAATAAAACAGGAAGTCCAAGAACACAGAGACCTGACAGAAGGTATTACTACTGCAATAAAAAAAAGAAGCAGAGTTACAATATAAGGCATAAAAGGATAAACTAATTAGTATTAACAGAATATGTAAAAAGGATTATCATGCCGGGCAGCACGGTGGCGTGGGGGTTGGCGCTGTCGCCCCACAATAAGAAGGTCATGGGTTCGGTTCCCGGCCTTTCTATGCGGAGTTTGCATGTTCTCCCCGTGCCTGCGTGGGTTTCCACTCCGGTTTCCTCCCACTGTCCAAAGACATGTAGGTTAACTGGTGGCTCTAAATTGTCCGTAGGTCTGAGTGTGAGTGTGAGTGGTTGTGCGTCTCTATCTGTCTCTGTGTGTTGGCCCTGCGATGGACTGGCGACCTGTCCAGGGTGTACCCAGCCCCTTGCCCAGAGTGAGCAAGGGGCTGGGTGAGTGAGTGAGAGTGAGTGAGGGATTGGCTCCAGCACCCCCGTGACCCGGAAACGGAAAAGCTGTAGAAGATGGATGGATGGAGGGATTATTATGCCAGATTATTAGATAACAATAAAGATGATGTTAAAGGAATATGGAATATATTAAACAGCATTATAAGAAACAGACAAAGGGATCTACCCTACACAGAACATTTTACTGACAAGGACAGGAAAATGATTCTTTTGAATTCAACAGATTTTTGTTGATGTGGGTCCAAAATTAGCTAAAGAAGGTTATAATGGGGTAGATTCACATGTGAGTTGGACTGTGTGAGAGGCAAAGCCTTTCCAAATTCATGATTTTGGGTTCATAGTACAGCACCACCATTTGGCAAACTTGGGTCATATTTCTTGGAAGGTCTTTATCGTCACAAACTACTCATCCAATATATGCCTACTATTACCCAAAGAAAATATTTAATAATTGCCCATTCCTGATAAATGGAAATTAAACTGGAAATAGTATTGAGAGTATTTTCATGTATTGTCACTGTCTGATGTGTTTGTTGCTGAGTGAATTTAGTGAATTGATGTTAGCATTGTCTCAACTTTGTTGTGTTGCTACAAAGAAACAGTAAACAGAGCTGCTACATTGAAAGCGGAGAGTGGAAAATGTGATTGAACTCACTGAGATGATTTACAATGTTTCAGTTTCTGATAAGACAAAAGTGTAACCACTTTTATTACAGTGGTAGAGGGTAAGGTTTTTCCATAGAGTTATTCCTCTCCCTGAGGTTTCACCACATTGTATAACCTCTGTGCTCTTTGACCCCTCTAGCAGTGAGGACGTTACCTCCATTGGTCTGATGCAATGAGATGAATCATATGCATAATCATATACTGTACAACAAATTGTCCCTTGGGAATGGTAAAGGTTACTTAACCTTAAAACTATTGCAAAATCCAAGATGAACACAGTTGAAAATGGAGGACAAGCACCAACACCAACAGTGACATTATTTTGTAATTTACATACCATCAAACCCTTCCATCCAGTTACTTAATATATGGATCTCAAAGAAACAGCCCAACTACCTGATATACACAACCTCATAAATCTCCAATTAGAAAACAACTAAGAAAATGCAATCAATGCACCTAATTGATCTCGGGCTTTGTGACCTGATCCACATAGTGTGTGGCGCACAGGTACTCACGAGGCCCCTGAAACTAACGTGTGTGTGTGCATGTGTATGTCTGCAAGGCCGGTATGTAGGTGTATGTGTGTAAGTGCGGACGGGTAGGTGATTTGTTAAAGAGTTAAGAGGGAGAGCCATAGAGCTCCGGACGTCACGTGACTTCTTTTGTTTACGCCGCCATTTTGGCAGTAAATGGAACAGAAAATGGCTAGTGCGAGTGCCGGAGATTTTAAGTCTTCTGAATTCACTTCTCACGTTAACTTGGATTAAATTGGTCTTTACATAAAAAAAAAACTAAATAGATTAAATATTGCTGACCCGTATAATGCCCCCGGGGTGCTTTTTACTAGTATCTCCGCCGAAAAGGACGTCCCAGACCTGCATTAACCAGACATATATAACTATTTGATCAACTTCCCCTCGTCTTAGGGCAATCAAAGGTCTTGGGGGCTACAAATGGACACAGTCTGGCTTTGTAACGACCCTTCAGCTGTGGAAACTACCAGCTAAAGAATGCTGTATCCTCACTGGAAGGGTAAGTGGCGCTTTATGTAACGTTAAAACTAAACTAATGGGCAGTGTAACATTTAGCCAGTTAGGCTAACGTTAGGTAGCATAGGTACCGTTTTTCTGATGATAATAATATGATGATGATAATAATAATAAACATATGGCATTATAGAGTGCTTTTCCATCTAAAATATGCTCAAAGGGAGGGTTAGGAGAGAAGGGAGAAGAGGTACACACCTAATCACAACCAATGTGTAGCACCCACCTGGGTGATGCTAAGGCAGAAGGCCTAGTGTACAGCTCACTACATCAGCTAGACAAACAGTGTCAGGCTATCTGTTGCTAGTATCTTCGATTTACCTAACCAAATTGATTAGATTACATTTTTCTAACACAACAGTTTCATAGGGTTCTTGTACCCTTTGGTCCTCGGACCTTATATAAATGAGATATTCTCGATCACCACAACTGGCTCCTTTCAATGTAAAGATGCAGCAGTTCTACTCCAAGCTCTTTCTGGATGTCTGAGGTCATCGGCCTATTTCTGAAGCTGAGCCCATACATCTTACAGAGAAGCACCATTCTACAAAACATTAAATAAGCTCATTGTTTTCATCATCACTTAGAGGTCATGTCCACAAGTGAGGTTTGGAACAAAGCTCAACAGCTAAATCAAAAGCTTTGTCTTCCAACCCAACTCCTTTTTCATTACTATGGTCCAGTTTAAGTTCAGATTCATGAATATCACAAGTAGGATCAGAGATAACCTTGGCAACACTAAGTACCTCATATTCCACAATACCCTCAACAAAGCCCCATGGGGATATGGTCATAAGCCATCTCCAAGACCACAAAACATACAGTGTAGAACAACCGGTCACCAAGTGTGAACCTATTCAGGTCTCAGAGAAGGACTGCTCAGCTGAATGTCAAATTAGTTCCCCTGCTAGCTGTTGTTCTTTCAAAATAGTTTTATGCTGGTAGTTTCCATTAAGGCCCTATGATGGACTGGTGACCTGTGCAGATTGTACCATGCCCTTACCCTGAATGTTTATTGGGATTGGCTTCAGCCCTCCCGACGACCCTGACAGATAGAAAATGAGAGGAGGGAATTTTCATTAAAAGAAACTCACAGTCATCCACTCCTAGATTGAGAGACTTTTTTCAATCAGATTTTGTATAAACCTTGTCAGCGGTTCGATCTTGTACAGGTGCTGAACGGGGGCTTATGGCTACATGTGTTGTTGTTACAGGCAGCCGACTAAACTGGCTGCTCAGGAAATGTAGGTAAGTGGAGGATCACATCAATACACTGAGCTTCACCTCCATTACAGCAAGTGAACTACTTTTATTACTACATGTATCATTACTAATTAAGGAAAAAGACACACCAACAAACCTAAGGAGAAATTCTAAAGAAACAGATCTGAATAACATGTTAACAGAAACACCAGCAACAGGAAATGAGACAACACACTTCTGCTAGAACAGCAATAAAAGTTACTGTCCATTGACACGGGTTTTTACTTTAAAAGGTTACATGAAATGTTGAGTCTGTATTAACAAGTAATGCATTCACTTTAACATGACAGATGGGAGCTACTGAAAATGAGGCTTCCTACTAAAATGCAACTGTGACCAGTCCTCTATATCAAATGAAGGTAACTATGAATAAAAACCTGTTACCTGCTGCAGGTGAGTTACATAAGAACCCACCCTCTTTTTGAAGCCACACAAAGGCAAGTTTATTTAGGTATACGAATTCAGGCACAAAGCAACTTCAGGTGCAGCTCAGAGTCATGCAAATAAATAAAAACAGAACATAAAATGACATTGAAAAACATAAAAAAAAATTAAGAAATGGTATGAAAGTTTTTGAAAAACTAAGCAGAGGGTGTGTTCTGTGTTAATATAGATCCAATAAAATATCCATTGTGCATTTTGTTTTTAAATCAAATGACCTCCCGCAGGTATCATGTCTTCAGACTTGCACCCACCTCTGCATCAATGGAGTTGTTTAGTGGTGACCCACTGTGATGTAACCAACCACATTTTTAAGCCCGGATTTTGTAATTTGGTCGTGCCTATCTTTGTTTTTTAAACAGAAGAAACCAAAGGAGAAGATGATGGGATGGATCCGTCTCTTTGTTCTATCCCATGGGTTGGCAACCTTAAACCCTCAAAGAGCCATTTGGGCCCCTTTCCCACAGAAAAGAGATCACAGGGAGCCACAAAACTATAGATATCACTGCATGTATTGTTTTTTGCCTTTATTCTTACTTTTATTGCATTTATGAAATCAAATAAATGCAACAAAGAAAACAAAATTGTATTTTTGCATGCAACAAAAACATTTTGAATTCTGAAAAAAGACACTGGGTTGAAGGTTAGTTGCAAATAAAATACTTAATGTCTATTTGAGTCCTCAATGGACTCAATTCAAGCCAAATTTAAATTATCCACCTGCAGCAAACCAAAACTGCCGTCTGCTTTTGTTAGCCCTCATCCTTTTATCATTGTCATCGCATGTACTGGAGTGTGCAGTCAGCTGTCAACCTGAATAAAAAAAGGACTGTTTCACTGAACAATGTAAAATATATATTTGCAAAATAATAGCCCATTAAAATATGTTACTTGGCTAATGTGATTTTTGCTCCTGAACCTCAGTGCACAGCATCTGAACATCAGGGCTGTATGATGTCACCATCATCGCGACATTTGACTTTTTGTTGTTTGCCAATTTTTCCCCACATAAATTGCACGCTGGTGGGCGTCGCAGATGGGCAGTTGTGATGCATATTTTGAGCGACAAAAAAAAAAAAATAAACACGTTTTATTTTAATAATGCAAGATCACCATAATCTTCAAATTTAGAATTACATAAAAAAAAACTTGCATACTAAAATAAATTAAAATTATTATTAATTATTAATTATTTATTTTCCAAAGCCACAGGCAGCCGCAGCAGAGGGATGAAAGAGCCACATGCAGCTCCGGAGCCAACCATTGCCGACCCCTGTCCATCCTAAATCTGTCAGGATAGGCCACACAATACATAACCTGTATTCTGGTCTATTTTCCTTTATATGGGCGAATAATTTTGAAAATGACCATCATGTTGCATTGAAGAAAAATTTAAACTCTCTTCAGATCCTGCAATTTTTCATTAAGACATTCCTCCCCTACCCACCATTACGCCCACTACCAAAAGAGAGGCAAATCATAAGAGTTGTCTCACACATCAGAGAACAGCTGTGTTGAAGTAGCATCATTATACCTAAATCTAGCAGACCTGCTGAAAAAGTGAATGAAAGAAGAACAAAGAATGTTGTTAAAGCAACTCCACAGTCACTATGATTCAAAGACAACACTTTGGATTAAAATTCTAAGTTTCAATTCCCAAGAATGCATGATTGAACTTTGTACAGTGCTTTGACTTGAGACAGGCCTCGGGTCATTGTGTATGTTTTGGCATGCCAATGTTAGCTCAGAGCATAAAGCTTGGGTGTGTATAAACGGTGCAGTGAAGTAAAAAATCTTAAAGTGTGTAACTTTTTTTTTTGCCTTTTTTATTAACAAGACCTTGACAGTGTGTGTCCATTGTTTGTGCACTTTGTAATGAGAGCGTGAGGGAGGATAGGGTTGTGAATAGGAACTAGCATGTCATAAACTACTGACTCATACAAGAGAACAACGACATTAAATTATAACTCCTCAACGTCAACCAAGCAGTTTTATAATCTGGTTATTCATTAATTAAGCATGTATCTCACCAGGTCAGTGTTGTACCAAAGTTAGTTTGCTCCCTAAATTTGATATTGAGAATGAAAATGAAATGAAAATTATTATGGAGATAACAAATCAAGTGAGGAGTTGGACTATTTTCCCCAAAATTTCAAACCAAATTAACTTTTTATTTTACATGCTTTTTTATTTGTTTGTTTGTTTGGTTTTAGTGGAATCATTACCTAATGGTCATTAGATATAATGCACACTTCAGCATTCAACTTACAACTTACTAGGTGATGTCTGTTGCCCGACTCCCCCAGAGTGGCCAAAATTATTGGTTACCTCAGGTTTAAATACACATAAGAAAATTTATATTTTAATGAAAATTCTGAGAGGGAAGTGACAGAAGTTGTTGCCCTATTTCGGTCTCAGTAAGTGGTGACGTGACCATCAGGCGACTGAATGATTAACAGTACATCAGTTAAAAGAGTGGAGATACATGTACAAAGATGCAACGTGTAATGTGTCTTGTTCACCTTGTCACTGGTTGGGTGTAGTTACAAAGCGCTAACCACTGAAGCACTTCACAAGGGGTACATAGTTCACTCTGATAAGCAAATGTGATGATTTTATATTTTCAGCATTTGGATTTAACCATTTGTTGTCAATGATCACCCGTTGCCTGGGGTAATCTGATTATGGAACCTTATTCACGTTTCCTGATTATTTCAGCGCTACTCATGTCTATGTTCTGCTGATGGTAAGATTCAAAAGAAACAAAAAGAATAAAGTTTCTGGCTTGATTTCATTCACTGGCAACAGATAAGATAATAATCCTTTATCATTCCCTTAGTGTTGAAATTTGCCCATCGCAGCAGCATCAGACATATGACATATAGAATAGAAGCACACAAGAATAACTAGATAAGGAGGGAAAAAGAAGTTCACAGAAGGAATACATAAATACATAAATAATGCAAAATGTATTCAACAAAAAAGAATTGGCATATGAATCGCACAATTTAACTGTTATTTCACACTTTCATTCTTAAATGAATGAGGGGTTATGAGGTTTCTGTCACGGCTGGATTAATGGAACCCAAGACCTGACCACAGAGACAAGTGAACACAGGTGGAACTTCGAGACAGGGATTTTAATAATGAATAAAGTGAGGGAATGGTGGCTGGGTCCAGGGGGAGAGTTCCAAGGTAGGGGGGAAGCAGCTGGAGTCCAAACAGGAGGTAGTGCACAAGGAGCAGGATCAGGTGAGCAGGGGCAGGGGAGCAGGCAAAACTGGGGTGAACAAGAGAGAGTGGTTAGACAGAAAAAATCTTCACAAAGGCAAAAGTAAAAGGGAAAACTACTGGAGACACAGCCTGGCGTTACCACATGAGTAGGGGAACTATCTGGCAGAGAGTTGAAGGATGAACCGGGTCTTTATACTGCAGCTGATTGATTGATGGGTAACAGGTGTGCCAAGACTCCACCACTGGGGCCTGCCTCTGCTACCTGTGAACAATCACACAGGGGAGGAGACAAGACAAACAGGGAAACTCGGAGTCACAGCTGGGGCAGTGACAGTTTCAAGACTAATGGGTGCATTGTTCTGTAGTCTTACCACAGAAGTCAGGAAGGACCTGCGATAGCATTCTTTAACATACTTTGGGTGGAGCAGAATCCCCAGTGCTGTCAGAGTGTCCCGCTGGGGGTGAGAGTCATTCAACAACTTCGACCTCATCATCCTCTTCCTCCACCTCCTCCAGTGAGTGAAGGCAGCAATCCAGGACAGAGCAAGCCTTCTTGCTCAGTTTGTTCAGTCTCTCCCTGTTTGCCACTGAGATGCTGCTGCCCCAGTACACAACCCCATAGAAAATGGCTGATACAACCACGGTATCATAGAAGGTCTTAAGGAGTGCCCCCTTCAATCCAAAAGACTCAATCTCCTGAACAGATACTGTTTGCTCTGGCCTTTCCTGTTAAGTGCAGATGTGTGATGTGATCAATTCCATTTCTTATTAAGATGAATACCCAGGTACTTTTAAGATGCAACCATCTCAATGTCCATTCCATGGAAAGTCACCGCTACTGGGGGATATTGTGCCCACCTGCAAAAATCCACCACCATCTCAAGCCCCAGGAGGGGATTTGTTCATCACAGGGTTTGCAGGGACACAGTACTGATGTGGCAATATACTCATATTAGCTGCAGCAGAAGAAGCAAAAACAACGTCTCTACCTTGAAAAGCTCAAATTGACTTAATAATTATTTGAATCTCCCAACAGTCTCACTGGATCTATTTATGTCAATAAATGTATTATGTTCTTCTAAATATCCAAATGGCATTGACATTAATTGATATTTACTGCACTGTTTTTTTGTTTGTTTGTTTGTTTGTTTTCTTTTTTGCTCGGTCAGAGGGGCCCAGGTGCCGAATTGATATTTGTCAATTATTGACAGTTTATGGCAGGAGTGGGGCTGAAAAACTCTGACCTCCAGTAGCGTGGTGGGCTGTACCATTTCTTATTGTAGGAAGGGAAGCTAGGAGTTCGGAGTGGATCGTCAGAGGATCCTCAGAAGACCAAGAGTTTTAAGAGACTGACAAAACCTGTTTGGTTCCCCAGGGAAGTTTCAATATGAGAGATATAGACTGATCAAATGAACTGACATCCATCTGTCATCTTTTAGAGGAACATTAATGCTCAACAGACCGTTTGTCATTACACTACATGAGCTCAGGAGATAAGTTGTATCCTGACGCAGAGACCTAAACAAGAACACAGCAGTGACATCCACAAAATCCCACAGATGATGGAGGGGTTTGTTGTATTCCCAGGACAGAGAACTTTATGATACAGAAGGGAAGTGTACAGGTGTATAGAATTATAAAGGAAAATGTATGCATTTTCACAGTCACAGATTTTTACCCTGCATTTTTTCCCAATGGTACCTTATGTTCCTAACCAGATCAGAGCTCTGAAGCAGATGGATGATGCAGTGAGGAGACAGTGATGTGATTGGTTTGTTTGGACAGTGTCTATGATGAGGAGGAGGAGGAGGAGCATAAGCAAAGCCAGAGTAGATACACTGCTGCATGTGAGGTGGATTAGAAACAGGTGTGTCTGGACTAGATACTGTGCTGGCTTCTGCTGCTCACCCGATCTCTGAGCGGATGGGTTCAAATTGACCCCTAAAATAAAGTGAGAGTTGTTTTTTTTTTTTTTTGTTTTTTTTAACATTGTCTGAAGGAGAAGGAGGCACTAGAGTTGACTAAGGAGGTTATCAGGAAAAGCATGTATGATTTAACTGCAATTCTTGGGGTCTGGATCCATATGACAGTAGCTATGGACACATGGACAAAAGTAATTGAATTAAAAACCTGACTGGAATAAAAATGCTTCATGTAAACACTGCAATCGATCAAACTCGTTCAGATCAAAATTTCATTCTGAATAAGATGGGTTGGTTATGCCAATCGTTGATTGTTAAAAAAAATCTATTTCTAAATGAGACACGAAGTTGTGTTTTTTTTTTTCTACTACTGCTTCCAAAATATCAGAAAATTCTTTGCGTGTCAAAATCATTTGTTCCATTCAAACGTGAGATGTATGTCAACACACGTCATGATTGGATCAATCATAGAGTAAAGCTCTAAGCCAGATTGTACTGTAATCAGATTAAAGAAATTCTGCACATGTAAACATAGCTAGTGAAAGCCACCGGACATATTCAAGTTCATTTATGTAATGTTCTGTTGGAAGACTGAAGTCATGTAAGACAAAGGCTGGAATTACATGTATACTTGCTGATTGGGAGTCAGCCTGAATAATAACCATTTTGTGCAGTATAGTATTTCTAAGATACTAAGACAATAAGACACCTATGACTAAACTCCTGAACAAACGTTGTTTGTGGAAACTCTAGGTCCCTTAAAAAAGGTGTTCTCGCCTTCCATTTATTCATTCATTCTTCTACCGCTATCCTTTTCTGGGTAGCGAGGGGTGCTTGAGCAAATCCCAGCCTAATTGGGCGAGGGCAGGGTGCACCCTGGACAGGTCACCAGAGGATCGCAGGTTTTGCCTTCCATTTTATATTGAAAAAATAAAGTTCTGTTTCATGGAAACTGTCATTGTAAACACCAAAGGAGCAGAATATTTTAATTGAAAACTTAAAACCTTTTAATTATTTTTCCTTCCTTTTCCCAGAGTATCTCTCCATCCATGGTCAAAGGAGGGTAAAAACCATGTTAGTGGCACAAATTGCCTTAAAATAATACAATGAGAACTGAGTACAAAATAAAGACAGTCAGTGAACAAGTAATGTGTGAAACTGCCAAGACACCAAAACTCTCTGAAACTACTGCTCAGGCAGAGGAAACAACATCAAAGTTTACAGGGACCACAGAGACAGTTGTAACAACAGCAGTCACTGGCAAGTTAACGTCTCAGACTGCTAGCCCATCCATGATCCCAGAGTCAACAGCTCAGACTGAATCACCAACATCACCACATACAGAGACCACTTTGACACCTACTGGTTTTAAAGAGGCCACCAATACTATCTTCCCTTCTTATTAAACCATTGTCCCAGATTCAGTTGCCACATCGGGGCCTGAACTAACCACTCCTATGAAGACCACGGCATCAAGTGATGCAACATCTACTGCAGATCTGCCATCTACCCCACCAACTAGAATACTAGTGTCACCTTCACCAGAACCTACAACCTCCACATCCGTCATTACAGACCCACCTATTGGACCATTCACTACTTTTCCAACTCCAAGACCAACCATACCATCAACCAATCTTTCCAGTCCTTCAACCAACATTACAAACACCAACGTCTTCAACACTTACAAGTCAACCAGCCACTGGACCATCCACACCCTCTTTGATTTGCCAAAGTGGTGGAATTTCCAATGGAACTCACTGCATATGTGTTTCTGGGTTTACTGGAGCTTTTTGCCAGTTTGTTGAAACTTCTGAGCCAGGTAATGAAAGTCATTTTTAACATTCACCAATTGTTACTATACACAATTTTCAGTTATTATTCCAATTCACTCCTTAATGTTGTCTAATAAATGTTCATCTTTTTACAGTTGTACTCGACTGATCTGTAGTGGGTGATATGGTAATTGATGAAAAATTTAAAAGAGAATATGAAGACAAAAATTCCCCTGAATACAACAACTTTGTTGGAAATTTCACCCAAAAGGTAAATTGAATGAATGAGGTATACTGTACACCAAACTATACTGGACACAAGATTAAGTATTTCCTTTGTCCAGTCATCTCTTCTTGAGTTTTATAGCTAAGAATATATTCTGATATGTTACTACAATTTCAGATAGAGAAATTATACAAGGATAATGGAGTACTAGACCTTAAAGAAGTTGTAGTAACTCAAGTCAGGTAACATACTTCCAATTAATCTTACCATTATCAATACTATAGCCTGCATTAGAAATACAGACATGATGTTTCCATAGCAATATATATTTTGCTTTGTAAGAAATGTTTCATTTCAATCCAATGCTACTTAAAATGGGTTAATGATATTTTCTCATCCCTCGTAAATTTTTTTTTAGGCCCACAAGCACCTTGGTGAGACTGTTAGATAACACTGTGGAAGGGAATATCCTTCAGGATATTCAATAAGAGATTGCATTTTAACAATAACTTTTAATTTTACTTGCAATTTCAGATGGCAATTCCAGATGACGCAATGCCGACTTTCAGTGTCACCCCAAGAGAAGAAGGGTAATTACAATTATTTTTCTGACCTTGAAATTTACTTTGTCTGTGTGGCATGTTGGTGTCATCAAATCAAATCAAATCAAATCAGATTTATTTGTATAGCACCAATTCATAACAAAGTTACATCAAGGCACTTTACATATAGAGCAGGTCTAGACCAAACTCTTTATAAAATTATTTAAAGAGACCCAACAGATCCCCCCATGAGCAAGCACTTGGCGACAGTGGCAAGGAAAAACTTCCTTTAAGAGGCAGAAACCTCGGGCAGAACCAGGCTCAGGGGGAGCGGCAATCTTCCTCGACCGGTTGGGTTGAGAGAGGGAGAAAGAGGGAGAGAGAGGCGGGGGGGGGCAAAGTTGGGTAGAGTAGAGTAGAGTAGGGAGAGAAAGAGAGCAGGAGGAGGGGATATTAAAACAGGTGTAGGCAGGAACATGATGCTGCAAGAAGTTCATAGAAATTATGCTGTATGGAATTCATGAAGATGTGGGAGCAGCAGGCATTCCAGGAACATGGGATGGTGATGATTCATCACCTGCAGGATGAGGACAGGGAGAGAGGAGAGGAACTGGGAGGGACAGAGACTTCGGGAAAACATGGTTAGTAAATGCAGTACACATGCTTAGAACTGAGAGACTGTGTTTTGTTGTGCATCACATGTGTTTCTGTGCCTGTTATTTTATGAATTGTGTACATGTGTTATGTTGTGAGGTCTGAGGGGGGGAGAGTTCAATCTCCCACACCCCTCAAACTTTCAAAGAGACTATTGCTCTAACCAGAGATTTCACAGATCTCTGCAAAGTGCCATCCTAGACTCCTATCTGACTTTGGCATTCCCAGGTACTAAATTGCAATTCACACCACAAATCAGTAAAACCTGCCAAACCTCCCTTCAGAGAGTTACAACTCTGTGACATTTACCCCCGGGTTGACCTGAGAACACTATCAGAAGGTGGTTCTGAAGGTGGTCAGATAGATTCACCCTGCATTTGTTAAGCAACTTCCCGTTCATTCGCCCAAGCTCCCGAATTAGTTATCAGCTGCTTAATCATCTTAGTCATATTGTGTTATGTTTCTTTTCATACCTGAACTCACCGTTTCACCTAGTTCACCTTGCCCCTTTATGTAATGAGCACATGTTTTGATTTCTCACTTATTAGCTAAAAAAACCTTAAAATCCAGCCATTGTTACACTCCTTCCTTCAGTAATTTTTTTAAAGTCAATCCACAGTAGAGAACATCCCTTCCAGATTGAGACTTGATAAGAGGCAATAATATACACAATCCTATGCACAACATCGCATATGGACAGTTAGCAAACATGTTTAGCTTAGCATCAGCTAACGTTAACTTGGTGTGGAGTGATATTAATACAGTAAATGCTTTGAAGTTCTTAGATATAGCTGTGCGGTATTCTTAACAGACCGGCTAGCAGCAGATGATAGAACGCTCATTACAACCAGAAGAGACATGAGACTTTTATTTTTTAGAGACTTGAGACTTGACCAAGTCTCACCCCGCAAAGACTTAGCTTCTCAATTCTATAAATATTGAGCATTACCTCTACCCAATCCTCCATTTTAGGTGCATCTGTTTTTAGCCATTTCCTGGTGATGGCTTTTTTAGCCGCCACCAACATTTTTCGATATATGTATTTTTCTCCTTTGTAATCTCCTGGTTCTCTTTTCCCAAATATAAACCTTCAAATGTAAATGAAATTTGCACTTTCAGATTTTTTTCCATACTCTTCTTTAACTCCTGCCAATAAGGTATAATACAAGGGCATCCCCAAAAGATAAACTAATGATTGGCCTTTTTTTCCCCCACAAAGTCTTCAACATCTTGTATTTCAAGATTTCTGTTCTGTGATTTCTGCTGGTGTAATAAAGTATCTTTTATATTGTTGCCCTTTAAGCTTTCCACTTCTTTATATAATTTTGTGATTGATTTCTTTCCCTGGTCTGGATCATATGCTGAGATGAATAATTTGCAACTCTATCCAGCCATTCATTTTCTACTGCTTTTCCATTTCCGGGTCACGGGGGAACTGGAATCAATCCCAGCCAACTATCTGGGAGAGGGGCGGGGTACACTCTGGACAAGTCACCAGTCCATCACAGGGCCAACAGAGACGAACAACCACTCACACTCACATTCAGACCTATGGACAATTTAGAGTCACCAGTTAACCTAGACATGCATATTTGGACGGTGGGAGGAAACTGGAGTACCCAGAGGAAACCCACGCAGGCATGGTGAGAACATGCAAACTTCGCACAGAAAGGACTCTGAATTAAATTTTTTCATAGTTTGCTCCATATAATGCTATCTATAGCTATATATCTATATAGCTCTATATAGCTATAGCTATAGCTATCTGTATAAATCTTGACTGTTTAATCCATATTGATTTTTTAGATCCTGAAAACTTTTGATAACCTTCTTTTTAAAAAGCTCCCAAAATATTGTTGGTCCCACTTCCCATCTACTGAATCTACTATCTACTGTGTTTGGTGTGAAGTCTGAATCATGTGCAATCCATTGCAGTACCTTGCTCTGGTCAGTCAGATTATTCTTTGATATAATCTCAAACCATATGTTCAAGGGTATCCCCAGCCATGGATTTAACTCCTCTTAAAGATGCTCCCTCAATTTTTTATTGTTTATTATTACTTGTATTGGAACATGAGTGTTTGATGTGAGACACTCAATGTCCTTCCATCTTGCACTGGAGGCGCGATTGCATAGATTCCACAAGGTTTTTAACTGTGCAGCCTGATAGTAGCTCTTAAAACACGGTAGGCTAGTCCCCCTTTATCTCTAGGCAACTGAAGAGTTCTAAATCTTATTTGTGGTCTTATCCCCTGCCAAAAGTATCTTGAGATGAATTTATTCCATTCTGTAAAATCTTTGTCTGTTACTTCTATTGGTAGGGTTTGGAATATATATAGTAACCTTGGAAGTATGTTCATTTTAACCACTTCCACTCTTGAAACCAAACTTGTGAATGGGATTAAATTCCACCTTTCCATATCAGATTTTATTCTTGAAATTAATGTGACAATTTAGACAAGTCTTTGTTGCAGGTTCACTCCCAAGTACTTCATGAATTTTGAGTCCCAATTAAACTTAAAACTCCCTCTAATTTTTCTATCTGGGACATAGTTAAATATGAGAATCTGGGTTTTCCTCACGTTCAATTTATAGCCCGAAAATAGACCAAATTCCTCAAGTGTTGACATGAGTGCTGGAAGAGACCTAGTGGAATGTGTTAAGTATATTAACACATTGTAGCAGATTCACTGCCACTGTGGGTTTCCCCAGCAGAGACCACAGAAAGGCAGAGCTCAATGGGACCTTTTATTGAACACAAATACTGGCAGCCGCCCAGTGCTTGTTCGCACCAATAAAACTGGACAACAAAGCAAAACTGCTCGGTCCTTAGCCTCGGCGACTCTTCCCATGTGTCCTCCAGTCCTGCCATTACTGCCAACAGAAAGAGAGGTTCATTAGTCAACTCATCCCAGCTGAGCTAATCAACTCATCTGGTGCTGCTCGTGCAGAGCCAGCCCTGCCCTGCCTCCCTCTCCTACAGCTGACGCCCAAACCATGCCCACCTCCACACACATCATCTGCAAATAATGCTATTTTCTGTTCATCTCCCTTGATGTAACTTTGTTATGATTTGGCGCAATACAAATAGATCTGATTTGATTTGATTTGATTAATGTAGATACCTTTTATATTTTCATTTTATTTTATCCATTGACTCAGGGGTTCCAAAAAGAGAGCAAATAGGAGTGGGCTAATTGAACAGCCTTGGCGACACCACGCTATAATATGAAAGCGTTTGAAAGATTCCCAATAATTCTTATCCTGGCTGTGGGTTTGTTATAAAGAGATTGTATTGTCTTGACAAATGTTTCTTGAAAACCAAATCGCTCCCTCACCATATATAGGAAATCCCAGCTGACAGAGTCAAATGATTTTTCTGCGTCCAATCCTAATATATGACTCCTACTCGATTTTTAATAATGTTTTGCATAACATGTAACATGCGTCAAATATTGTCCTGTGTCTGTCTCTGCTTTATAAAACCAGTCTGGTCCTGATTAATTCTTCTTCTTCTTTTCCTTTCGGCTTTTCCCTTTAGGGGTCGCCACAGCGAATCAGTTGCCTCCATCTAAGCCTGTCTTCTGCATCCTCTTTTTCTCTCACCAACCACCTTCATGTCCTCTTTCACTACATCTATAAACCTCCTCTTTGGTCTTCCTCTAGGCCTCCTGCCTGGCAGTTCAAAACTCAGCATCCTTCTGCCAATATATTCATTATCTCTCCTCTGGACATGTCCAAACCATCTGAGTCTGGCCTCTCTGACTTTATCTCCAAAACCTCTAACATGTGCTGTCCCTCTGATGTACTCATTCCTGACCCTATCCAACCTGGTCACTCCCAAAGAGAACCTCAGCATCTTCATCTCTGCTACCTCCAGCTCTGCCTCCTGTCTTTTCCTCAGTGACACTGTCTCTAGACCAAACAACATCGCTGGTCTCTCCACAGTTTTGTACACCTTTCCTTTCATTTTAGCTGAAACTCTTCTATCACACATCACACCTGACACTTTTCTCCATCCGTTCCAGCCTGCCTGCACACGCTTCTTCACCTCTTTTCCACACTCTCCGTTGCTCTGGACTGTTGACCCTAAGTACTTAAAATCCTCCACCTTCTTTATCTCTTCTCCCTGTAACCTCACTCTTCCACTTGGGTCCCTCTCATTCACACACATATACTCCGTCTTGCTGCGGCTAACCTTCATTCCTCTCCTTTCCAGGGCAAACCTCCACCACTCTAGCTTCTCCTCCACCTGTTCCCTGCTCTCACTACAGATCACAATGTCATCTGCAAACATCATAGTCCATGGAGATTCCTGTCTAACCTCGTCTGTCAGCCTGTCCATCACCATAGCAAACAAGAAGGGGCTCAGAGCTGATCCCTGATGCAGTCCCACCTCCACCTTGAACTCCTCTGTCACACCTACAGCACACCTCACCACTGTCTTACAGTCCTCATACATGTCCTGCACTGCTCTAACATACTTCTCTGCCACTCCAGACGTCCTAATACAATACCACAGTTCCTCTCTGGGCACCCTGTCATAAGCTTTCTCCAGATCTACAAAGATACAATGCAGCTCCCTCTGACCTTCTCTGTACTTCTCTATCAACATCCTCAAAGCAAATACTGCATCTGTAGTACTCTTTTTTGGCATGAAACCATACTGCTGCTCACAAATGCTCACTTCTGCCCTTAGTCTAGCTTCAACTACTCTTTCCCATAACTTCATTGTATGGCTCATCAGTTTTATTCCTCTGTAGTTGCTACAACTCTGTACATCTCCCTTGTTCTTAAAAATGGGCACCAGCACACTTCTCCTCCATTCCTCAGGCATCTTCTCACTATCTAAGATCCTGTTGAACAACCCAGTCAGAAACTCTACTGCTACCTCTCCTAGACACTTCCAGACCTCCACAGATATATCATCAGGACCGCGTGCTTTTCCACTCTTCATCCTCTTCAATGCCCTCCTCACTTCATCCTTACTAATCTTTGCTACTTCCCGGTCCACAACAGTCACTTCTTCTACTCTTTGTTCTCTCTCATTTTCCTCATTCATCAGCTCTTCAAAGTACTCTTTCCATCTTCCCATCACACTACTGGCATCTGTCAGTACACTTTCATCTCTATCCTTAATCACCCTAACGGCCTGCATGCACCACTGTCACACTAGCACTGGATACAGACGACTTGTTGCTTGTTGCCATCTTGACCGCTTCTCATTGTAGTGTTCTCGTGCAGTGTGTCTAAATGCTGACTAAACACCAAGTTAAACTGTTGCCAATGAGGACTGAGTCGTAGTAAGGTCAACCATTTATTGTCACATGTCCTCATTGACATGCTGGGAAAAACTGTGAATGAACAATACAAAACATTCAGTGTCTGTGTTTTAATCAAAATATAACCTTGTACATTACTATAAAAATGAATTTACATCACTGTATGCACTTCAAGTAGAAGTCAAAATATCTATTAGCATGTTTTTTAGCTTGTAAATAAATGTACACAAACTCTTTTTAACCTTTTACTGTATCAAATGTATTTTTAACAAAGCATTACTATTTTTTTAACATCCTTGAACTTATGGCATGGCTCCAATGATGCTTTTAGCGGTTGGAGGTAGAGTATATTCTGATCATGCACATCTCTGCTTTGCTTTCTCACAACCCAGGTAGAGAACATAAACAGGAAGTACGCCCACAGGAAGCAACTTAACAGGAAGTAATGTCAGCAGTGACAAGTATCAAAATAAAACATTTTAACATTAGCAGATATTAATACATCACTTTAACTAAGATAAATCCCAAATAATTATTTAAAGGAGAAATAAAGGAATGCCTTAGGAGGCAGCACACATGTGATTCAGGGGAGATGTCTTTTTAGTTGAGTCTGTTTTGGATGATTGTACTGTTTATTTATGCCCCCAACAGTACAGAGCAGAAGGTATTTTTAGAGAAAATCAATAACAATCTAAAAGATTGTGGGTCATCTGATTATTTGTTTTTAGGTGGGGATTTTAATTGTACTCAAGATTTTACATCGCCACATCCAGCCTCTCAGCAGGCTCTGAAGTAGCTGGATCTACTCCCATGGGCTGGTGGAGTAGGAAGCACACAAGCTGCAGACAGTACACATGGTCCCATGAAAGAGACATCTTGTCTTTAGAGCGCTTGGCCGTTTTTGTTATAAACACCATTTTAGCGTTTTTAAAATGTGTAGAATTTTGCCAGTTGGTTTTAGGGATCATTCTTTGGTTTTATGTGAATTAAATCAAATTTGATTTGGTGGGACCATGGGAATGTTCAAAATAAACTGTTATTTCAGCAGCACACAATGTCACTTGTCACATCTCCAGGTTTATTAGAGATCTGGAGACTGAGATTGTAGTATTGGAACATCTCAGTGAGTCCACAGGAAATCGAAGATGTATTGAAATCCTCAAGACTAAAAAGAAGTATTTAGCCGACCTACTGGACACAAAGGTGCAGGGTGTGCTGGTCCAGTCCCGAATCCAGAACATCGTAGAGATGGATGCTCCCTCTGGCTTCTTCTTTGGTTTGGAGAGGAAAATGATCCACTCTCTGCTGTTGGACACAGGGTAGGAGCTGACTAAACCTGGCCAGATCAGGGAGAGAGCTGTGGAGTTTTACTCTTCACTGTTTCAGAGTGAGTATGTGGAAAATGAGAACCTGTTTGATAATTTCTGTAGTGATTTAACTCAAGTTTCTGAAGAGATCAAATCCCAGCTAGAACACCCCCTGACAATACAAGGCATCAACAGGCTCAGTGTAGAGTTTCATAGAGCCTACTGGGATGTTACAAAATATCCTGTAAGTTTTTAATGAGAACCTTGCCTTTGGTTCATTGCCTCTGTCCTGCAGGAGGCCTGTCATCACCCTCCTGCCTAAGAAAGGCAACCTGCAGGACATTAAGAACTGGTGCCCTGTGTCTCTCCTCTGCACCGACTATAAGGTCCTCTCCCAGGCCTTGGCTATCCAGCTGAGAGAAACTATGGAGCAAGTCATCCATCGGGACCAGACATACTGTGTGCCCGGCATGTCTACGGCAGGCAATGTCTACCTCATTCTATATGTTTTGGAGGTCTCCAGTTAATTGGGTGTAAGTACTCGTTATATCAAGAAAAGGCATTTGACCATGTGGAGCACAGCTTTCTCTGGAAAACTATGGAGAGGTTTGGGTTCGGCGCTGGTCTTATTGCAAAGATGCGGGTGCTGTACAGTGACATAGAGTGTGTTAAAGTTTAATGGTGGCTTGAGTGCATAGAGGCATCCGTCCGGGCTGTGTACTGTTAACTGAAGATGATCCATTTTTTTCAGGGATCGATTACACTGGGTGCCACAGTCAGTTCTGTTTTTATCTAAAGATGAGGGGGACCAGGGCCTTGTGCACCTGGACAGCAGAACAGCCACCTTTAGGATACAGTTTATTCAGAAGCATCTGAAAAGGCCTTCTGATTTAGTGTGGAGGGATGTGGCCAGCTGCACACTCAGACATGTTAATAATGTGCGACTGGATGCTGTTCTGTTCTTAAGTGATTGTAAATGTTTAAAGTTAAGTGGCTTACCTCCATTTTATCAGGGTGTTTTTAAATCTTGTGCACTTTTTAATTGGAAACATTTTCAGGAGTCTGATTCTCTCTGCAGTGGTCCTCTCTTCAAAGTCTGCAACAGAGAAGATGAGCCTACACAAAGCAGACGGGTCACTCTCTGTATTAACTGTGTGAAAGTGATCAACGAAAAGAGCCTGTACAATAAAGCAACCACTCTGTGGTCGGACAGACTGGGGGGACAGAATCCACAGCGCAGGACTCTATAAACCACCCTTAAAGAAACGAATGTGTGACCTACAGTGAAGGATTTTACATGGTGCCCTTCCTGTGGTCTGTCTGAGAGTGTTTTTCATGTTTTCTTTTGTGTTTTGTTCACTGCCCCTGTTTTTGTTGGGGGGGTTAAGTACACCAAAAAAGCAAAATCTAAGTGCCAAATTTTAAACTTCCTGGTAGGTGAGGCTAAAGTAGCGATATGTCTGACTCGCAGAGACAGACTGCAGGCTGAGTCCATGTGTGTGTTGTGACCCTGTGGAAGCGGTTAAAGCCAGACTGAGGCTGGAGTTCTGCTTCTACAGGGTCACAAAGAACATAGAAGCTTTTATTCAGCAGTGGGGATGTGGTGAGTGTCTGTGTGCTGTGTCTGATCAGGGAGATCTGAAGCTGGCAGATTGTCTAGGTTAGGAACCTGTCTGTCTGTTTAAGTCATGTGTTTGTGCCAATGTTGTGAATAATGTATTTTGTCAAAATACAAGTCAAAAAAAGTCTCTCTCCCTCTTTCAGTCTCTCTTTCTCTCTCCCCATGCATGTACATTACAACATTACATGTCTCTTTTGTCCTTCCCGTAGTATGTGCTTTGTCCCTCCTGTCCTCTCTTCCTGTCCCCATCCTACAGGTGCTGAACTGTGATGGCCAAGCCTCTGGTAGCTGTTAGGTTGTCTGTCTCTTTTTTAATTTTTTTTTTGTTTTATTTTATTTCTATATTTATATATATATATGTATTGTCTGTCTTTGTGTGTTGGCCCTGTGATGGACTGGTGACCTTTTCAGAGTGTACCCCACCTCTTGCCCGAACGTTGACTGGGATTGGTTCCAGCACCCCTGCAACCTGGAAACAGAAAAGCGGTAGAAGATGGATGGATGGATATATACACTCCTGATCAAAATCTTAAGACCAGTTAAAAAATTGCAAGAATTTACATTTTGCACCGTTGGATCTTAAGAAGGTTTGACATAGAGCTTCAAAATGCAAAAAGAAGAAATGGGAACAAGAGACCAAAAGTTTTGAGCAGGCAATTTATTGAAAACAACAATTTAACTGAAATAGGCTGTTCATCAGCTGATCAAAAGTTTAAGACCATAGCTCAAAAAAACCCGAAAACCCCCTAAAACAGAAATTAAAGTGTGAAAAACGGACTCCGTAATGAGTAGCTCCACCATTATTGTTGATCACTTCAAAAATTCGTTTTGGCATGCTTGATGCAAGTGTTTCCAAAGGCTAGTGGGAATGCTGCTCCAAGTGGTGAATATGGCTTCACGAAGGGCATCCACTGTCTGGAACTGATGTCCATTTTTGTAAACTTCCCTTGCCATCCATCCCCAAATGTTCTCAATTGGATTTAGATCAGGGGAACACGCAGGATGGTCCAAAAGAGTGATGTTATTCTCCTGGAAAAAATTCTTAGTCTTAGATGGGCATTGTGAATTGTAGCGTTGTCCTGCTGAAAGTCATTACCACACAGACGAGGGCCCTCAGTCATGAGGGATGCCCGCTGTAACATCTCCACATAGCCAGCTGCTGTTTGATGCCCCTGCACAAACTGGAGCTCCATTGTCCCATTGAGGGGAAAAAGCACCCCAGATCATGATGGAGCCCCCTCCACTGTGCCGTGTAGAAAACATCTCAGGTGGCATCTCCTTGTCATGCCAGTAACGTTGGAAGCCATCGGGGCCATCAAGGTTAAATTTTTTCTCATCAGAGAATAAAGTGTTCTTCCACCTTTGAATGTCCCACGTTTGGTGCTCCCTTGCAAAGTCCAAACGGGCAATTTTGTGGCGTTGAAGGAGACGTGGCCTTTGAAGACCTTTTTTGTTTTTGAAGCCTTTCCCTCGCAGATGCCGTCTGATGGTTATTGGGCTGCAGTCAGCACCAGTAATGGCCTTAATTTGGGACGAAGATCATCCCGTGTCTTGACGGACAGCCATTGGGATCCTCCGGCTCAGTGCCGGTGAGATTTATTTGGGTCTACCACTTGATTTTTTTTGTTCCATAACCCTCAGGATCTTTTAAGAAATGCAAAATGACTGTCTTACTGCGTCCAACCTCAGCAGCAATGGCACATTGTGAGAGGCCTTGTTTATGCAGCTCAACAATCCTACCACGTTCAAAGACAGTGAGCTTTTTTGCCTTTGCCATCAAGAGATCTTGACAGTGTGATTACTTGACAGAAAATGACATGGAATCCAGATTTTTGCACAGATTTTGGCTTTTAAAGGCTGTGGTCTTAAACTTTTGATCAGCTGATGAACAGCTTACTTCAGTTAAATTGTTGTTTTCAATAAATTGCAAGCTCAATTTTTTTTTCTCTTGTTCCCATTTCTTCTTTTTGCATTTTGAAGCTCTACTTAGAACCTTCTTAAGATCCAACAATGCAAAATGTGAATTCTTGCAATTTTTTAACTGGTCTTAAGATTTTGATCAGGAGTGTATATATATCTTTTTTTTTTTTTATAATTTTTTGTTTTGTTTTTTATATTGCAGATGTCCAGCAGGGGGAGTTGGGCCATGATTAGCTGGTGGGAACACCCAGGCCTGGTGTTCCCAGTGCTATAAGAGTAGATCTCACCAGCTCTGAGATGAGAGAGAGAAGAACAAGGGGAAACTCTGCTCTCTACCTTCCACACCCCTTACTTTTGTTTATTTGTTTCTGTTTCCACCTTACAACGCACCACTCACCAATTTTACATTCATGCATACCGCTAACATTATTGAATTACTGATTGCCACACCTCATACCTTTTTCTGAATGTGTTGGATTTTGGTTAGTTTAAATAAATTATGATTTCTTTGCTTTAAACTTCCTGTGTCACCTCCCATTATTTGTGTTGGTTTTGAGCCAACCGTGACAGAACCATCTCTGCACC
This sequence comes from Remorina albescens, assembly GCA_034769265.1. Taxonomy (NCBI): domain Eukaryota; kingdom Metazoa; phylum Chordata; class Actinopteri; order Carangiformes; family Echeneidae; genus Remorina; species Remorina albescens. The sequence goes on along the minus strand of CM068495.1, from coordinate 2,760,819 downwards.
ATGTTCCCACTCAGTACCTGCTGCTGCAAGAGTTACCTTTAGTTATTACATACTACAACCCAATTCCCGTTGTAACCTCATTTCTTCTCTAATGGTAATATTTACTAGTGCACATTTAGAACTACCAGGTTGCGATTAATGTATGTTTTCTGTGTTTTGTTTGTATTTTCCATGGCTTCTCCTCCTGTTCTTGTTCTCTCTCCATCCCTCTATCGACTCCCCCCCTCCTCTCCTTCACGCTTGCTCTTACTGTGTTACATCAAGTCTGGCAGCCAGGCCATGATGTTGCCTGTCCACATGGCTGAAGAACTACAATGAAGTGGTTTCACACTTTGAATGGACGGCGACAAAAATGCAGTGCATTCATCTCTGGTGAGTTCATTGGCTGCTAAAAATGTCTGTGTGACTCGGAGGCAGGCAAAGGAAGCTGGTATATTTATACCATTGGTTATTTCGCTATTTTAGTTTGGTTCCAAAGAATATTATTCATGTCAACACACCACCGAGATTTTAGCCTTGTGATACATATCAATATACAAATTAACAAAACAGGGCAACAATACAAAAGGAACATAATAAAAACACCAGTGAAGATGAGTTCAAAATCAGATGTTTGAAAGACATTAAACATAAGATCAGAACTGAAGAATAAAACAAAAGCAGTCAATATCAGCCTCAGAGTATAACAACTTTTATTTACCCTTACCTCCACAATGAACTGTAGAGCAGAATCTGAGTGGATAAGCACTGGAGCAGTGGAGACCAACTGTATAGATTTTTCATTATATTTTTAGGGACTTTTAGTAGAGGGTTAGGGTTATTAGTAGAGAGGCTGACAGGAACCAGGGAGGGGGGGTGATATACAGCAAAAGTTGCCAGTCAGATTTCAACTTAGGACGTTGCATTTGCATGTACTCCAACCACTTGACCAACAGAACAACCAGACCAACTGTTTAAGGGTGGAAAAACCACTGCAACCCCTTTGTGAAGTGGGTTTGCCACTTTGGCACTGAAACTTTTGTGTTTTTTGCCTGAACCTGCTCATTGCTGAAACCCAGAAAACAGGACAAGTGAAACTCATACTTTTCAGCTTTCACATGCAGTTTATTCTCTAGCAAGTGACAGTGCACTAACCTGATGTGTTGGATATGTTCTTCCAAGTTTGAGGAGAAAATTATTGATATCATCCAAGTAAACAAAGATGAGATGGTTTTGCATGTTGTTGCACACTTGAAGAAAACACGGCTCTCAACAGCGTGCTGGGAAGGGCTTAACATTTATTCCCTTAATGTTATTAAAGAAAAGACAAAATGGGGGGGGCTATGCCACACTCTCCCCTGCTTAACTAAATGTCGTTCCAACATTTTCAGTCTCAGTTCATTCTGTTTTTAACAGTTTGATTACCTACAGGTTAGAGTCCACTGTTCGACTATATCTGATGACAGATTTCACATTACACATATGTCTCTACTTAATGTCATGAGTTAAACCGTGGAAGTCATTGTGCACCACGACAACTATCTATTTATGCCGCTGTGTTCACAGGTAGCTTGCCTTGAGTGGAATACGTGTGACCTTTGACCTGTAATGCAATCACATAGAATCTCACACTTATACTAATAACTCAAAACTCCTAACTTTTCTTCATTTTGCTTCGTTGTAAGAATATTTTCACAGCCTTTATCTTTGCAACCTGTAAACACTTCATCTTATACCCACTATTTCGTCTTCAGTAATTCTTGTGTGTGATTCAAAATGTAAGAACTGAATTTTTTGTGGGCCTATTAACTACAAGTAACTTTTCTTAAACCTTTTCTGTCTTGAAAACACATTTTCACCCATTTTCAGTCCATTATTTTGGCTAACATGAACTGACAAATTAAATCAATCCTAAAACTGGATGGCAAGAACTTAAATATTTCTAAAATGCATCTTATAAACTCTATATATAAACTCATAAACTCAATTCAGTAAACTGTGGGCTCTCCCAACCTATCATATGTGAATGTTTTGGGAGCATGTCTATTTCTGAAAGGATGTCGTCTTGCAGGTGGTGAAGATGGTGTAGACACCTCTCCATCATTGCTTGCTATCTCCAGCTCAGCATCCACAATGTCCTCACCCAAGCCTGCTGTGACAGTCACTTCACCATCAAGCTCAGTCCCAGTCTGTTCTTCTTATTCTATGTCTGCATCAGATTTCCACTGGGTCTGTTCTCCTATCCCATCGTCTTCCTTAGGTGCCTGTGTTGCAGCCTGTGGCTGGAACTCTGTAGCCTCTGCTCTGAGGTTAATTGAGCTGTTCATTTTAGATCTGATCAATTTGACTTTATCTTTGGGTTATGTACCCCAGACTCTCAAGACTTCAGTCATCAAACCCCAACTTAAAAGAACGAATCTTGATCCAGATGTTTTGGCTAATTATAGACCCATATCGAACCTTCCGTTAATTCCTAAAATCATCGAAAAAGCAGTTGCAAACCAATTACACAACCATCTGCATAGGAATGGCTTGTTGGAAGAGTTTCAGTCAGGATTTAGAGTTCATCGCAGCACAGAAACAGCACTGATTAAAGTTTCAAATGATATTTTAATGGCTTCAGACAATGGATCAGCCTCCATACTTCTCCTCTTAGATCTCAGTGCTGCATTTGACACCACTGATCATAATATTTTATTACAGAGACTGGAACATGAAATTGGGATTAAAGGAATGCATGATGGTCCGTGCAACCAAAGATGGTTCAAATCCTATTTCTCAGATAGATATCAGTTTGTCCATGTTAACAATAGCTCCTCCTCACGCACTATAGCCAACTATGGAGTTCCACAGGGCTCGGTACTTGGACCATTCCTCTTCACCCTATATCTGCTTCCTTTAGGCAACATTATCAGGAAGCACAGCATCAATTTTCAATGTTATGCAGACGATACTCAGCTGTATTTATCAATACAGCTGAGGGGATTCTTTTGCATTTTGACTTATGTAAACGAGTCTGTGGAACATATCTGTAAGTAATTCATTACATTATAATGTTACTGTATTTGAAATGTAATGCATTACACTACTTTTGCATTACTTTTAAGTTACTCTCACCAAAATAACTGGAAATATGGATTTGGCATTCTAAATGTAGCTCATTATGCTCAATTAGCTCATTACACATCCAGTGGAAGGTGATGTGGTATCTGATTGAGCTAGATTTAAGGCTTAAAACTGTATAATATGATAAAAATATAATAGCCACAGTAATTTAAAATTACTGGTGCTATTTCAGGAAGTGGACAGATCTTTAGCTTTCGCACACAAAGTGCATTTAGCTACGATATTCCTCATTTCCTTATTTCTGACAAATTAAAAGTAATGAGCATATGCCCATCTCGCAACCATACTGTCCAACATGTGCAGTACTTTAAAAATAGAAATGTAGAGATGTATATATATATATAATATATACTGCTCAAAAAAATAAAGGGAACACTAAAATAACACATCCTAGATCTGAATGAATGAAATATTCTTATTATAAATACTTTGTTCTTTACATCATTGAATGTGCTGACAACAAAATCACACAAAAAATATCAATGGAAATCAAATGTATTAACCCATGGAGGTCTGGATTGGAGTCACACTCAAAATTAAAGTGGAAAAACACACTACAGGCTGATCCAACTTTGATGTAAGTCAAAATGAGGCTCAGTAGTGTGTGTGGCCTCCACGTGCCCGTATGACCTCCCTACAACACCTGGGCATGCTCCTGATGAGGTGGCAGATGGTCTCCTGAGGGATCTCCTCCCAGACCTGGACTAAAGCATCCGCCAACTCCTGGACAGTCTGTGGTGCAACGTGGCGTTGGTGGATGGAGTGAGACATGATGTCCCAGATGTGCTCAATTGGATTCAGGTCTGGGGAACGGGCGGGCCAGTCCATAGCATCAATGCATTCATCTTGCAGGAACTGCTGACACACTCCAGCCACATGAGGTCTAGCATTGTCTTGCATTAGGAGGAACCCAGGGCCAACCGCACCAGCATATGGTCTCACAATGGGTCTGAGGATCTCATCTCGGTACCTAATGGCAGTCAGGCTACCTCTGGCGAGCACATGGAGGGCTGTGCGGCCCCCCAAAGAAATGCCACCCCACACCATTACTGACCCACTGCCAAACCGGTCATGCTGTAGGATGTTGCAGGCAGCAGAACGTTCTCCACGGCGTCTCCAGACTCTGTCACGTCTGTCACATGTGCTCAGTGTGAACCTGCTTTCATCTGTGAAGAGCACAGGGTGCCAGTGGCGAATTTGCAAATCTTGGTGTTCTCTGGCAAATGCCAAACGTCCTGCACTGTGTTGGGCTGTAAGCACAACCCCCACCTGTGGACGTCGGGCCCTCATACCACCCTCATGGAGTCGGTTTCTGACCGTTTGAGCAGACACATGCACATTTGTGGCCTGCTGGAGGTCATTTTGCAGGGCCCTGGCAGTGCTGCTCCTGTTCCTTCTTGCACAAAGGCGGAGGTAGCGGTCCTGCTGCTGGGTTGTTGCCCTCCTATGGCCTCCTCCACGTCTCCTGATGTACTGGCCTGTCTCCTGGTAGCGCCTCCATGCTCTGGACACTACGCTAACAGACACAGCAAACCTTCTTGCCACAGCTCGCATTGATGTGTCATCCTGGATGAGCTGCACTACCTGAGCCACTTGTGTGGGTTGTAGACTCCGTCTCATGCTACCACTAGAGTGAAAGCACCGCCAGCATTCAAAAGTGACCAAAACATCAGCCAGAAAGCATAGGAACTGAGAAGTGGTCTGTGGTCACCACCTGCAGAACCACTCCTTTATTGGGGGTGTCTTGCTAATTGCCTATAATTTCCACCTGTTGTCTATTCCATTTGCACAACAGCATGTGAAATTGATTGTCAATCAGTGTTACTTCCTAAGTGGACAGTTTGATTTCACAGAAGTGTGACTGACTTAGAGTTACAGTGTGTTGTTTAAGTGTTCCCTTTATTTTTTTGAGCAGTGTATATACACTACCTAAATATAAAAATAAGTAAAATAATATGTATGTGTATAAACAAGTTATAGCACAGCATAAAAAGCATAAAAAAAAAAAAAAAAAAAGGCACATGGCAGCAGCTGGAGAAGTTGAAAGTGCAGGTGCAAGAGTTGTGGGGTGTTATCCTTCCCACTACAAAAAAGCCAGCCCTACCAGGAGAAGATAAGGGTCTCATTAAGTCTGCAGCTTGAGACTCATTGTCCACACAACACAACGGTGTCCACATCATTGTCCATAGCCTCTCTATCAGGAAGGGAAAAGTTAAAGATACGACTTGAGGGTAGTGGGACAACGGGAAACAGTTTAATGGCACATGGATTTTGGACCCAGAAGCATGCACAAACATAGCAGGTTGTGGCTGTAAAAAGTTTGCTTTTTGTGCAAAAAGATGGACTTGTGAGGTATGCCGGTGAGGCAGGCAGGCAGATGAGCAGGGTGGAACAGCTAACAAGTAAAGGGCTGAGGCACTCTCCAAACAGTCACTGGCAGAGGAATGCTGGAGGGACAGGAGTAATCAGCCCCTCGAGTAAAAATTCAGAGATTATTAGTTAATATGCTTGGTGGCAGAACATTACCACTGAGTTGGTGGAATAATCTGGTAATGAGTAGGAGAAACGTTGCAGTTCTTGTACCGCAGTTGATCATGGTGATTGCAGGCACGTGTGGAGGAGAACCCGGTGCCAGTTTGTTTTTTTTAGGCCAATCAGTTTGCCTGTTTTAGGCTAACTAATTAGATTTTACTGTGAACCCACGCCCACAACACTGACAGGAGAGGGAGGAGACACAGGGAAAAACTGGAGTCACTGCCACTGTATATTGTGATATCACCAGTGCTTTTCCAAGTGCTGGTCAACTTAAATGCTTTGTCTGTGTCGACAACATTCAAATTTTTCTCTCCACCGTGTGTGTCACTGAAAAGGCCACTGAAAAACAAGCCATTTCTCACAGCTGAAAATTTTTAATTCCATCTTGATGCTGTAAGTTTCCTCAGCTACATCATTGACAGCAGTCAAGGCAAAAGGAGAGCACGCCCCTAGTAGCTGCAAGGAGCTGCAGTACTTCCTACAGAAGGTTTATTCATGACTACAGTTGTCTCGCCCCCTCACTAAACTCACCTCTGTAAATATTCCCTTCCACTTGTTTCCCGAGACAGAAACAGATTTACAGCATTCCTGAATCCCTGTTTATCTCAGCTAATGCTTCTAAGAGTGGTGTTGGGCTGTCCTATGTCAGAATATGAGTTCTGAGAACATACTCCAGTCATGTGCCTTCTTTTGCTACCCCATTTTTTCTGCAGAGGAGAGTTATGACAGGGAACCAACTGTTTCTCCTGCCAGAGAGTTGACCACATTCTGTCTCAGCTCCAGTCAAGCTAAATCCAAGTAAATTGAAATCCAGTAGAACAAATAATCAATTCCTCTGCTCTTAAAAATTATCTAATACATCCCACATTCTATATCTAACAACTCAAACCTGTCAAGATCAATAACCTGATTGACTGAAATGCTGTAACTTCATGCCAACTCACCTGCTGATCATCTTACTGATTACAACAAGGAACCTATCCACTGACCCAACACAGCACCTTACTCAACTACTGTGTTCAGCCTCTCTCACCAGCCTGACAGCTCATGCTCCTCCATTACTCTGTTAATTCAGCTTGGTTTTCATTGTTCAAAATTCTATCATCCGGCAATAGCTGGTAACAGTTTTTTTTTTTTTCTTTTTTTGGGGGGGAGGGTGTCATTTTCTATAGAAGATGGGACAGAAATATAATTAGGTTTAGAAAAGAATAATACTAAAAGAAAGAGATCACCTTGTTCCTGTGAACTAACAATTTGACCTTTGTAGTTATAGATCAAATTAGTCCAGTTTTAACAGAAAACTTAAGCTGTCTTTGCAAGGCTGTGCCGAACTGTCACAGCAATTAAACATGACAACAGTTCAAGGGAAGGTGTGTCCTTCGAAGATAAAATTAAACATGAAATATTACGTATGTCCACCTGTCTATGATGAAAATATTGTATAAAATATAATATAAAAATCATGGTTTCAAGAAGAAAAGACATGACAACTTTGCAAAAATGTACCTAGAGAGACTATCTGAGTAGCAGTGAGTGATGGATGCAGGAAAAACAAATGACACTACAGATTTGGGAATCAAGGAAAGGGAGAGGGTGGGAGGGTTGGGGGTTAGATTGATGTGTTATACTCAGTCTGTTGTTGCTGCAGCAGCAATTAGATAATAGGTCTGGATCAGCAGCACACAGCTTGTTCAACACCATTAGAGATTAGTTTGAGAGAGCTGTTTCACTGCCTGCTGGATGTAGACCTGTTCTGTCTTTATAGATTAGTCAAGTACTGCAGTTCTTAAGTAAACCTCTAACGTTTCAAAAACTGGACAGAAACATGATCCATCTTTTCAAGTTTATTATATGAAGGGTGAATGTAATCTGATGGGTCTGAGAAGCACCCCTCGGTTCTTTTAGACACTTAATGAGTACCCTGTATCCAAGTACCCATTAGTTCCTGCCCCCACCCTTTTCCGCTTAGTCCTCCAGTTCCTTTTTGACTGCACTGACCTCACTACATTTAAATCACTGCTCAAGGCTCATCTTTTAAAATCAGCTTTTAATATTTGATTGTCTTGAAATTTTATTTATAATGTTATGGTCTTTTTTTCTCTTCTCTGCATGTTTTTAATGTAATTTAATTTATTCTGTATGATTTTACTGTTTTATTGACTTTGTTCCTGTAAAGCGTCTTTGAGCATTGTTAAAAGTGTTCTATAAATAAAATGTATTGTTATTTTTATTATTACCCTGGGATCATCTTGTGTTTCACTACCATCAGTGGAGTAATCATGCAAAGATGAATCTCTCTATCCAATCTAGAGCCATCTACTTCAGCTGCCTCTCATGTGAACCTGCCCCTGGATGAGGTTTCTGCACCCGCAACCCGGAAACAGAAAAGCAGTAGAGGACGGATGGATGGATGGAAATTTCTGCATCACTGCATTCCAACCAAAGCCCCTCCTTTCACATATGATGATGAGCCTTACTTGTCTTTCGTGGTTTAGATTTCTTGAAATCATATAAATAAAAAGGTGGTTTTGAAATACACCTGGTGGTACTCAAGGACACATCATCAGTGATGTCACTTTGGGTCATTCAAATCGTAACTCTTCTCTTAGTATGAGATTACTGTATAATACTCTTTGTAGAAATAATTGTGAAAATCCTCGTAAATATGGTCCAGCCCAGATGGATAACTATTCCTTAGTGTCATTGTTGCTCATAACTAGAGGGACAGAAAGGTGAACGGGCTAACAGAGGATTTCTTTTAAAGCAGTCCAGACAGGCCAGACCTGGTCCTAAATCCTTAGGGCTGTTGTTTTCAGGATCCAGTTCCCCTCTGTCCTTCTCTCTATGTCCATATTATCCTTCTTCCCTAGGGATGGGCGGGGCTTACTGGAAAAAGAAATATCATAATGAATCCATATAACGAGTGTCACTTTTTGAACTGAATTACTGAAGTAAATAAACGTTTTGATGATAGTCTTATTAAAGTTATTAAAATGCATCTGCATTTTCTGCAAATGTCTCTGACATATTGAGTATTTGATCTCTGGCAACTGGCAAAAGATATGTCAGGTGAACGTAATGGACTAGAAATCACAATCAAGTTTGGAAGCATATCTATGCACCTTGCCCAATCACTATCGTTCTTGAACATGGAGGAACTTCAACAGTGGAAGAGGAGGCCTAAGTTTGCTTGGTGGTAGGAAGGAAGATGAAGAAGGCTAAGATTAAGTCCCTGATGTAATCAGACCCACGCTTGTGGATCATGCTATAAACAATGGAACTTCAATTGAAGCAAGTTGAAGAGTACTGCGAAATATAAGATTAAAAATAAATTAATAACAATTCCCTGCAAATTTTGTTTAGTGTTTAAATATAATCTAAACCCCTCACTGAAATATATAGTAGAGAAATAGTGGTATACGTTTAGATATAGATATATAAGATATATAAGTGCCATTTCAGTAAAATAGTAAATTCTGACCTTGGGATCATTTTTATCTTGTTGCCAAATGTTTCATATAAAGTTGGTTTAAACAGGAGGAGATAGATAGATAGATAATTAAATGGATAGCTTGAGCGCAGCTGTCTGGATCACAGTGAACAATGTCTGCCCTTTTTTTTAGTTTTTTTCGACCATATTGATTATGTAATATACAACAGTGGTGCTGCAGTGACTCCTTAATTCTTTTGGAGCTGTTTACCATTATGCTGAGACAGACACTGTAATGGAATGAAGGGAGAGTGGAGAGGGGAGGGGAGTGGTGGTGGCAGTGTGGAGGGGCAGAGGGGAAGTTGGATAGAATGAGATTGATTAAAAAGGGGAGGGGTAACTGGTATGTTGTAAATTGACTGCTGGGCTCCAGGAGGACTGATGAAGGGAAAAAAGAATCTTTCAGTGAAATCACTGATGCATTTGTCCAAAGACATAAGATTAGGCATAACATTACGACGACCTGCCTAATATCGTGTTGGTCCTCCTTTTGCTGCCAAAACAGCCCTGATCTGTCGAGTCCACTAGACCAATGAAGGTGTGCTGTTGTATCTGGTACCAAGATGTTATCAGCAGGTCCTTTAAGTCTTGTAAGTTGTGAAGTGGGGCCCCCACGGATCAGACTTGTTTGCTGTGAACATCACAAAATCATTGCTCAAACCATTCCTGAAACATTTTTGCTTTGTGGCATGGTGCATTATCCTGCTGAAAGAGGCCGCAACCATCAGGGAATAGCTTCTGGTGCCACGTGTTCCCCAAGTAAGCAACACACATGCACCCAACCATGCACGTGATGTAAAGGACAACATAGTTCATCATTCACCTTCTTTCATTGCTCCATGGTCCAGTTCTGATGCTCACTTGCCCATTGTTGGTGCTTTTGGTGGTGCACAGGGGTCAGCATGGGCAATGTGACTTATCTGCAGCTAAGCAGCCCCATATGCAACAAACTGTGATGCACTGTATATTCTGACACCTTTCTATTGGAACCAGCATTAACTTCTCCATCAATTTGAGCAACAGTAGCTCATCTGTCGGATCGGGCCAATGGGCCTGTCTTCATCACAATTTGGCCCATGTCAAACACACTCAAATCCTTACTCTTGCCCAATTTCATGCTTCTTACACATCAACTTTGAGGACAAAATTTGCACTTGCTGCTTAATATATCCCACCCACTTAGGGGTGCATAGATGAAGAGATAATCAATTTTATTCACTTCACCTGTCAGTGGTCATAATGTTATGCCAGATTGGTGTACAAAGACATGTACTTTTCCAATTTAATGACGTTGTGGCCCTCTTGAGTTCAAGCTCTTTTATTCGAGGGGGGGTTAAATAATTATTACAGTCAACAGGGGCCAGTGGAACACAACAACAATTATTTACGAGGGTATTACAGGTAATTATTCTGCACAGTTAAACAGTGCCAGCTGGTTCAGCTTGCTCAGCCTCCAATCTAGGTATCTTCCTGATACCTAGATACGACCCTCCTGGTTTTATATCTCATATTTGTCTTGCTCTTCTCCTGTAACAGATCCCCTAAAACTGCATGACAGCATGAGAGATTGTGTATATGTGTGTGTGGGTGTGTGGTTGGTTTAAAGTATCCTGAGGAGGGAAGAAAGGTGGGACAGTTCAGATTCAAGGCACTTATGTTGATTAAAATCTCTCGACTGCAGTGCCTCCTCCCACTGTGCCTTCGTTCTCATCTCTTCTTTCCTATACCATTCCTCTTCCTCCTTTTCAGAAAATTCTACAATACAATACACTAACTGTATCAGGACAGCAGTTATTTTGAACACTCACAAGGAAGAAAAATATATAAAGCTCTGTTGTAAAGTGTACTCAAATGGTCTCAATTATTACCCAAACTGCCACAGCCCTTCCCCATCCCCTCTGAGTCTGCTTTCCTCATGTCTCCTTCCTTCTGTTTTAAGTGAGTGTGGTTCTTTCACCAGGAGGGTGGCATAGCCTGACACACCAACACTTAACAAGCTGCTGAATACTGTGTGCAATAATAATAACAACAATAAAAAAAAAATAATAGTACTAAAAGACATGCCAACTAAGTCTAAAAATAAGTAAGCACAAAATTTAAAAATCCACAAATAAGACAGACTTTGAAGAAGGACTCATGATTACATCTGGAGTCATTCTCATCTCCGAATCTCTCAGAGCTAGCTTCTATAGTCTCATCATCTAAACCATCAACCTGTCTATTAGACCCAGTACCGACTAGCCTCTTTAAAGATATTTTCTACTAAATTGAGCCGTTCACTTTAGATCTGATTAATTTGACCTTATCTTTGGGTTATGTACCTCAGCCTCTTAAGACCGCAGTCATCAAACCCCAACTTAAAAAGCAGAATTTTGATCCAGATGTTTTGGCCAATTATAGGCCCATATCGAACCTTCCATTCATTTCTAAAATCATCGAAAAAGCAGTAGCAAACCAATTACACGACCATCTGCATAGGAACGTCAGAATTTAGAGTTCATTACAGCACAGAAACAGCGCTGGTTAAAGTCTCCAATGATATTTTAATGGCTTCAGACAATGGATCAGCCTCCATACTTCTCCTCTTAGATCTCAGTGCTGCATTTGACACCATTGATCATAATATTTTATTACAGAGACTGGAACACGAAATTGGCATTAAAGGAACTGCTCTAAGGTGGTTCAAATCCTATTTATCAGATAGATATCAGTTTGTTCATGTTAACAGTAGCTCTTCCTCACGTACTATAGCCAATTATGGAGTCCCACAGGGTTCAGTACTTGGACCAATCCTCTTCATTCCTTATCTGCTTCCTTTAGGCAACATTATCAGGAAACACAGCATCAATTTTCACTGTTATGCAGACGACACTCAGCTGTATTTATCAATGAAGCCAAATGAAGTTAGTCAGATAGTCAGACTGCAGACATGTCTTGAAGACATAAAAGTCTGGATGATCCATCATTTTTTACTTCTAAATTCTGACAAAACTGAAGTCATTGTACTCGGCCCTAAGCACCTTAGAGAAACCCTATCTAATCATATAATCAGTCTCTATGGCATTACTTTGGCTTCCAGCTCCACTGTAAGAAACCTTGGAGTAACTTTTGACCAGGACATGTCCTATGTCCCTCACATAAAACAAGTCAGTAGGGCAACATTCTTTCACCTGAAAAATATTAGGAAAATCAGAAACATCCTCTCTCAAGAGGATGCAGAAAAACTAGTCCATGCATTTGTAACTTTTAGGCTGGACTTCCGTAACTCATTATTATCTGGATGTCCAAACAAATCTCTGAAAGGCCTTCAGTTGATTCAGAATGCTGCTGCACGAATATTAACAGGAACTAGAAAAAGGGATCACATCTCTCCTGTGTTAGCTTCTCTTCATCGGCTGCCGGTAAAATTCAGAATAGAATTTAAAATCCTTCTTTTAACATATAAAGCTCTTACTGGCCAAGCTCCATCATATCTCAGAGAGCTCATAGTTCCTTACTGTCCCATTAGGCCACTCCGCTCTCTAGATGGAGGTTTACTTGTGGTCCCTAGATTCTCCAAGAGTAATTCGGGAGGTAGATCTTTCAGTTATCAGGCTCCTCTTCTATGGAACCAACTTCCAGTATTGGGCCGGGGGGCGGACTCTTTAGCAATTTTCAAGACCAGACTTAAAACTTTTCTGTATGACAGAGCTTATAGTTAAAAAGTTAAAGATCATTTACTCTTTAGCTATGCTGCTATAGGCCTAGACTGCTGGAGGAAGCACTGAGCACTTCTCTCTCTATTTCTCTCTCTCCCCCTTGCATGCGCCGACTGCAAACAACCATGCTTCTTCAAAATCCCTGTTTCTCCCAGTTCCAAGCATGTGTGCTGCATTTACTAACCATGTTTCCCGAAGTCTCTGTCTCTCACAGTTCCTCTCTTCTCTCTCCCTGTCCTCATCCTGCAGGTGATGAATCATCGCCACTCCATGTTCCTGCAATGCCTGCTGCTCCCACATCTTCATGAACTCCATACAGAATCATTTCTATGAACTTCATGCAGCATCATGTTCCTGCCTACACCTGTTTGAATGTCCCCTCCTCCTGCTCTCTTTCTCTCCCTGCTCTACCCAACTTTGCTCCCCCCCGTGTATCTTTCTTTCTCTCTCCCTCTCTCAACCCAACCGGTCGAGGCAGATGGCCGCCCCCCCCTGAGCCTGGTTCTGCCCGAGGTTTCTGCCTCTTAAAGGAAGTTTTTCCTTGCCAGTGTCACCAAGTGCTTGCTCATCGGGGGATCTGTTGGGTCTCTTTAAATTATTTTATAAAGAGTTTGGTCTAGACCTGCTCTATATGTAAAGTGCCTTGATGTAACTTTGTTATGATTTGGCGCTATACAAATAAATCTCATTTGATTTGATTAATGGCCATGTTTCATGGTCACTGCAGAAACCAGTGCATGTTCTATATGGTGTCAATCCCTGAACAGAAAAACTCAGAGTTCAGTATTATTCAATAGTAGGCCTACCACATTCTACAGCTTCAAATTGACAATTTTGTCAGCAGTTGTACCAAATAAAACTCACAACTGGGTGAATCTGCGAGATAGTTCAACTTTACACAAAGAAGTTGAGCTAACCACCTAATACTTACCAGGTGACGTGAAAGGTGATACTCACCACAGTTTGTCAGAACAGCTAAAATAATCTGTCCAAATTCTGAAATTATTAGTCTATGGGTTGACTCAATGGTCAGTTTTGTATTTTTATTTTTATTTATTTCAGTAAACAAGCATACAAGTTCAGTAGTTGAATAATATATTTACACAAACACATTCAATCAGTCAGACACAGTGTGTCGGACACAGGTAGACACACATCAAAACAGTCACAAACACGGTCAGAACCTCAACCCCTTTTAATTTTATCAATTTTGAATTGTTTTGTGTTTTATTTTAATGGTAATGATGAAATTTTATGGAGCCCAGGAGGAGTGGTTCCTACCTTAGTAAAAAACTTAATAAAGAAGAAAACATGACTTTTGGAATAAAAAAAGGTAAATTAATGGGCTCAGGTAAATTTGGGGCTCAGCAGATTATCTCACTTGCAGATCTATGTTTAATATCTTTGCTCTTAGACTGAATTTGTTCTAATTTTGGTTTGTACCCCTGAGCACATTCAGACACATCAAGTATGCTTTTCAATTCCCAGTTGAGGCAGATGGCTGCCCTGCCTGAGCCTGGTTCTGCCCAAGGTTTCTGCCTCTTAAAGGAACTTTTTCCTTGCCACTGTCACCAAGTACTTGCTCTTGGAGGGATCTGTTGGGTCTCTGTAACAACTCTGTGAAGAGTTAGGTCTAGTTCTGCTCTATGTGTAAAGTGCCTTGATGTAACTTGTTATGATTTGGTGCTATATAAATGAATTTGATTGGATTAGAATTTTAGTCAAATTTTTGCAAATTGCATTATAAAAATAAATAATATTGAGTGATGGTATTATGTTGTCATAGTTATCATCAATGTGTATGGACTATGAAAGACAAACTGTATCTCATCAGAGGATGTGGTCTATGGAGGTCAAACTGAAATAAAGCTTTTCACTTTTAGTCACTACCTGTTCCAGCCGTACTGTTTTATCATAAAGCATGGATCCTGTTGCCTAGCAGCCTTGATAACAGGTAAGTTTTTTTTTCCTAAAAACTTGAGCTTCTAAAAGTCTTTGGGCTAACACGACCATCGTTGAGTAAACACTGCTGAACTTAATTTATCTGAAATTAAAAAGGGTAATAGTCAGGCTCATATTTTACCACTGGCACGTGAACCATGATCGATCCAAAAGTCTAATACTTTGTGGTAGAAGAAAAGGACACATTTGAAGCAGCCTTCCAAATGTGACAGTGTACTCATACTGCTGAGATGCACTTAGACCAAAGTGTGGGATGCGCCCTGTTGGTAGAGAATAGAGACCTGACAAGTGGGACGTGACAAGCTTGAAGAAATTTTCCTTTCCATGCCTATTTCCTATGCCTATGGGGGGATTAGTTTGGTCTCTTTGGCAACTCCATAAGGAGTTAGGTCTAGACCTCCTCTATATGTAAAGTGCCTTGATGTAACCCTGTTTTGATTTGGTGCAATAGAAATAAATTTGATTTGATCTATCTTTTTTAATGCCTTTCTTTATTGACAACAAAGATTCTACGTTCAAAACAGAATCAACAACCTATATGTAGCCTAAATGAAAAGAACATTAGATAGAAGAAAAATTTAACTTGTGAAAATAATGAGGAACTTTGGCATGTTAATTGCAGTAGAACAATAAACAAACTTTCACACAGAGTGGTGGCAGGGTAGTGTGTGCTTTGACCTCACAAAGTGGATATTTGTGTCAAAGTTTCAATATCACTTGGCTCATCCAATGATGTAGCTCGTGGTTTGTTATAAACTATAGACATAACCTCACATAATAAAGTCTGTAGACGTGTCTTTTATATTATGCTCATGCATCACAAACCTGAGGACCATTTTTACTGTTCTCACTTTTACCTCCCATACTCCTCCAAAATGAGGACCAGTAAGTGCATTGAAAATAAATTAAACTCCCCTCTTCACCAGACTGCCCTGTCCTTTGCTTGATCCCACTGCTGCATAGCTACCCAGTTATGAGTTAATACCAGTATCAGATCTGGAAAAAAACAAAACAAAAGCAACAATAAATTATAAAATAAATATTTGAAAACAATACTTTATTTAAAAAATAAAAAACATTACCGTGACCTCCCCTGACCTCTTAGGGCCCAAAATAATGAACACATACATTACCTACACGATGGTTTGTGTGTCCCAAGGCAAATCATTTTAGTCTATGAGATTTTGCCTACCATGTGCTAGGCTCATATTACAACACTTTGATTCTGGCAGTGTCACACAACAGCGTCACTGCTACCAGCAGGCATTCTCATTAAAACAAAAAAAGTACTAGTCTTTTTCCAAGCGCAGTATAGTATATTTTTGAATAGTTTGGTCAATCTCAGTGTCATCAGAGTAATGCTGTAGGTGTTTGATTGCATCCAAATCTTTGGAATTTAATATATCCCATTATCTTACCTTGTAAGTTGAAATGCTGGGGTAGTTTGCTCATCTCAGCTTTCTGATACCTTGAAAACTTGTCAGGAATTTCATTATATCATCTAAGTTGTTCTTTGGGTAAAGGAAGATCATCTTTGACCTTAACCTCCTTGGCTGTTTCTCTTTTTGTGGCCAAAACCCCCAATGAGAAACCCCAACTACTGCTTGTCAACTCAGTCAGATGAAAGCCTCTTAATAACTTATTTATCCAATACATTAATTCACACAGATTTTAAAATGCATCATCATGGCAGCTGTTTTCGGAGAGAAGTAAAAGTATAAAAGAAAAATGAAAGAATGAAACAAAAACAAAACATTATTTACAATATGTCAGAGTCTGAGTTGTGGTAATGATTGGGGTAGGTTATGTGACACATGGTGTATTCTGGTGGAAAAAAGGTTTTGCATTGTCAGTCCTGCACGTCTAGCTGGTATCTGTTGAATTCACAGAGTTATTCCTTGTGTTTTTCTCGCGTGTCCGTTCTCGTGTCGTTTGTCCTCACGTTGTCCGGGTTGGCAGCTGAGTTCCTCTGTTGGCTCCAGGACCTTCCTGCGGTGGTTGGCGTGAATCCACGTTGCTCTCTCAGCGATCTTCACAGCAGTATGTGTTGTCAGGAGTACCTGGAATGGACCTCGCCAGCATTTTGAGTGCTAGTGCTTCCTTATTAGGTCCTTTATCACCACCCAGTTGCCAGGCTAGAAGTCATGGAGTAGTGTGGAAGCTGGTGGCGGCAGGGCTGATTTTACCTGCTGAGAGATGAGAGCGAGTGGAAGATAAGTTTTTGCAATATTGCAGCATGTCATCCTCACATAGGTCAGTGGAGGGGAGTGGCCTGGTTACAGGTTCCACTCCTAGGGATGGAGGTCTGCCAAAAAAGAATTTCAAAGGGACTCATATTCACTCTGGATCTTTTTCTCCTTCTCATGTGCATTAGAACAATGGGCAGATCGTTTGTCCAAGGAAGTCCCGTTTCCTTACAACATTTTGCAAATTTTGATTTGAGAGTGCCATTTTCTCTTTCGACAGCACCTCCACTGGCAGGGTGGTATGCACAATTTTGTTTGAAGTCAATGGCAAGAAATTCACAGATTTGGGTTATTGCAGAACTGACAAATTGACAGCCATTGCTACTCAGCTTAGTTGGTATTCCCCATCTAGGAATAATTTTTGTTAAGACAGCTTTTGCTACTACTTGGCTGCTTTGGTGTTTTGCTGGAAATGCTTCAACCCATTTTGACCACATGTCAACCATCACTAAGCAGTGTTTCTTTCCTTCTGCTGGTGACAGTTCTACAAAATCCTTCAAATGTTCGAATGGTCTGTCTGGCGGTGGGTGTGCAGAGTGTGTGATTGTTTTGGTTTTACCAGTGTTATGTGTTGCACAAACCATACATGAACGACAAAACTTCTGCGCATAGATTTGAAAAACCTTTAGTGAACCAGTGTTGAGTTATGGCATCCAACATCCCCCCTTTTGACACATGGTCCAACCCGTGTGTCAATTTTGCAAAGTAAGGAAAGAAATGAAAGGTTTGTCATCAGGTCCCCGCCACACTGCGTCTTTATGGGTGGCACCACAGCGTCGCCACAGCATCTTTTCTTGTGGTGTGGCAAAGGACTGTACTGCTGTAAGGGAGCTGGGAATAGAGACTGGAATTGAGACAATCAAGCTTTTGTGTGTCCTAGGGAGATGGGATCTGAGTTGTTAGTATGAGCAAGGCATTTACAAACAGCAATTGACTTTGGAAGTAAAATGGCATCTGGAAGAGCAGTAGGGTGAGGTAGACCCAAAGTTGGAGCAGTCTGTCAGGCAAGTTTTAGTTCATTGAAAGATTGTTCAGCTTCAAGAGTCCATGTGATCTTGTCTTTTGATGTAGACTTTTGCTGTGAAAGATGGATGTGTGTAGCTTCAAGAATTGCATAGTTTGAAATGAAATGTCTACAGTAAGAGCTAATGCCAAGAAACAACATCATTTGTTTTTTGTGATGGGTCTTGGAAGGTTCTGAATTGCATCCACTCTTTTTGGTGAAAGAGTTTTCCCTTCAGAAGTAATGACATGACCTAAGAAAACAACTTTTTTCTGGACAAATTGAAGTTCAGACAAGCTGGCTTTGTGACCAATATCAGCCAGATGTTTCAATAGTTTTACTGTGTCGGCTTCACACTGCTCTTTGGTTGGACTGCAGATCATAAGGTCCTCAACATACTGTAACAAAGCAGTGCCTGGAGACAGAACAAGAGATTCAAGACTTTGTCTGAGAGCTTCATTGTAAATCATGGGACTTTCACCGTAACCTTGGCACAGGCAAGTGAATGTGTGGCCTCATCCATTGAAGTTGAAAGCAAACCAGAATTGACTTTCTGGATGAACTGGAACTCTGAAGAAAGCATTTGAAAGGTCCACCACTGAAAAGAATTTTGCATTAGGTGGGACCTGAGACAAGATGGTATAAGGATTCAGAACATTTGGGGCTCTGGGTTGGACTGCTGCATTTACTGCTTGAAGATCCTGAACAAAACACCTTTCTGTTGGTTAATCCTTATCTCTTATTTTCTTGACAGGGAACAAAGGTTTATGTACTGGAGAGTCATCACAGGAAACAATTACTCCTGCTGTTTTAAGAGACTCAAAAACTGGTGTTATGCCATCGGTGGCTTCTTGTTTGAGTGGATAAGGAGCCTTGCAAGGTCTAAAGTCTGATTTTGGAGTGATAACAACAGGTTCACAGTCGTTGATGAAGCCAACTTCATACTTCCTAAGCACATTTACATGACACCTAAAAAAACCGAATTATTGCTTTAGTCCGACCAAAACTGGACTTTTAAAGTGCATGTAAACACGTTAGCTCGACTGAAATCGAGTTTATAATTGTCGGACTAACACACCCAGATAATGCGATTGAAAGTCAATCTACTGCTGCATGTATACAGACAGTCGGACTGGAGCTGGAGGAGGTGATCTGCGCGTGTGCTAAAGTTTTGCGTTAAACTATGACCCGGAAGTCAAATGGCATTTAAAACATAAACGCAAACGTAGGAGATCAGACAAAAGAAGCCGGCTAACTGCTACGCGTCGAACATGGCAAAGTCTGCAGCAAAAGCTCAGTTTTGGACGGATACAGAGGCTAGCTTGCTAGCTCACTGGTCTTTGTTTCTTTACACCTCTGTTGTGGTCTATGACGTCATAGGTCTGTCGGTAGTGGTCCATTACCCACAAGCCGAAAGAGTGCATATCGCCACATATTGTTGCGGAGGCGACATGATTTTAACAAATAAATTGATTTCACTCCCGTGCATGTATACTGGGACAAGGACAGAAGTCCAATGAGATGGCTTTATCGAGCTACAACCATAGCTCGACTTAACTGTGCATGTAAACGTGCTTACTGACAGTCCACAGTGTCTAAGGGACCTCCTGTAGGGCTGTAATAGCTGTAGCTTGTTCTTCGGACAAAAAAGAAAAAGGTTTGGAAGTGCTTTACCAGCTGGTACCAGCTGGATTGTTCTTTGCATGTGCACAACAGATGTTAAACTCTTGAAATCATCAGCACCCTCTCATTATCGGCCCTGTGTTGTAGGGTTCTGATTACTCCCAGTTTGTGCTCCAATGGGTGGTGCGAGTCAAAGAGAAGGTATTGGTCTGTGTGTGTAGGTTTCCTGTATACCCCGATAATGTACCAACCACCCCTCAGGACCAAGAGAAAGAGAATAAGCATTTAAGGGGAGCTCTGAAACCTTGCGGCTATCCGAGTTAGGCCTTCAACAAAACAAGAACACACTCCAAAAAGAATACCAACACAGAGGGTGCTTAGGAAGGGAACAACAAACACAAAAACATAGCGATTCCGTATGTGTCTGGGGTGTCGGAGAAACTCAGGAGGATTTTCAACAAACATCAAATCCCTGTATGTTTCAAACCAGACAACACTCTCAGACAAAAACTGGTACACCCAAAAGACAGGGTACCACACACTCAGAAAAGCAACCTGGTATATCAGTCCAGTGCAGTGAGGAATGCAAGGACCTATAGATAGATGAAAATAAACAACGGTTAAACAAACGCATGGCCCAACACAGAAGGGCCACCTCCTCAGGTCCAGTTTCAGCTGTCTACTTACACCTAAAGGAAAAGGCACACTCCTTTGAGGACAGCAATGTTAAAATCCGGGACAGGGAGGACAGATGGTTTGAAAGAGGGGTAAAAGAAGCCATCTATGTAAAAGTGGAGAAACCTTCTCTAAACAGGGAGGGGGTCTGCGACACCACCTATCTCCCATCTACAATGCTGCCCTGTCAACCCTTACCCAGGAGAATTAACAACTCAGCCTCCAACGATGGCTGCCCAAAACTGACCTCATGTGACTCCAACGACCACAACAACTGTTGTTCTCCAGTGGTCCCATAAGACTCCTAACGATGGCCGTTCACAGAAAGCTCACATGACTATCAATGGTCAGTGAAACTCCACTAATGAGCTATTGTTCACCAGGAGCTGTGCAAACACTCCCACAGAGGTTAAATACCTGGGTCTAACTCCACTGTTTTGTCAGACTTGTGAGGACTAGTCAGACCGATGCGTTTCCAACTGATGAAGCCCCTGGGATAAGAAGGCGAAACATCAGCATCTGCTGGCTGCAGCTATTCTTCCTGGGGTCTGCCCACATTTTAAAATAGTACAGTTCTTAAGATAACATAATAAGAATAAAAAAAAAAATAAGAAAACATATACAAAAAAATACTCAGGAAATAACAATCTGCCCTAAACAAAGCCATACTAACAAATTAAAACAACAAAAATAAATCAGGACTTTGCGACAGTTTGGAGTCTGTCTGAGGTTGTCAAATCGCCCCCCCCCCCAAAAAAAAATCTGAAAAACAGTCCTCAGTCCATTACATTTGTTGTCACAAGCTTCAGGAGCAATCTACTTTAATACAGATAGAAATACATTCAACCGTCAGGACTAACTATGTTTCAGTTCCCAGCACATCACACAATCAATGTCAGCTAACTGCTTATTTAAATTATTTTATTTTATATTCTATAATTATCATTCATACTTATTCAAAAGATGTTGCTTAACTAATAGTTTGAATGTTCTTTTGCTGTTTGTTTGTGTGATGTGCTTTGGGAATGAGTTCCACTCGTACACGGCTCTGTACACAACAGTTCTTTTACCAGCATTAGACTTTACTGTTGGCAATGCAAAATATCCTCCAGCTGCATGTCGGGTGATGTATTTATGATAATCATAGCTGTAACATAGTTCTTGATATAATGGATGAGGAGTCTTCGTTATAGACACATTTCTAATGAATAACAATAATGCATAGAGTAATCTGTCACTAATCCAATCATATCTGCAGTTGCATTTGACCATACTGTAGGGCAATAGTCAAGATTTGATATAATTAAGGCCTGAATTACTAATTTATTTGCTTTTGGAGTTAAACATGTCCTGTGCCTTCTTATGACAGAAATACCATTTCCCATTTTATTAACTATCTTATTTATATGTGATTTCCATGACAATTTTTCATCAATGACTATTCCCAGCAGCTTGGTCTCCTGCACCTGTTTTATACTACCCTGTTTTATTTTAAGGTTTAACTGTGGGTAATTCCTGATGTTAAAGTATGAACCAAATATAATGCAATTAGATTTTGATGCATTCAAAACCAGTTTGTTACAAATTACCCAATCTTCCACTGCTCTTAATTCCTCCATTAAAATGGTATTTAACTCATAAACTGTAGATGCGGAAGCATATATGGTCGAGTCATCCGCATACATGGCTATACTGGATCTATTCAAAATTAGTGGCAAATCATTTGTAAAAATTGTGAACAATAATGACCCTAAACAACTCCCTTGCGGCACCCCACATGTTACGGATCCAACATCAGAGAAGCAACCATTAAAATAAACTACACTGCTCAAAAAAATAAAGGGAACACTAAAATAACACATCCTAGATCTGAATGAATGAAATATTCTTATTAAATACTTTGTTCTTTATATAGTTGAATGTGCTGACAACAAAATCACACAAAAATTATCAATGGAAATCAAATTTATTAACCCATGGAGGTCTGGATTTGGAGTCACACTCAAAATTAAAGTGGAAAAACACACTACAGGCTGATCGAACTTTGATGTAATGTCCTTAAAACAAGTCAAAATGAGGCTCAGTAGTGTGTGTGGCCTCCACGTGCCCGTGTGACCTCCCTACAACACCTGGGCAGCCTCCTGATGAGGTGGCGGATGGTCTCCTGAGGGATCTCCTCCCAGACCTGGACTAAAGCATCCGCCAACACCTGGACAGTATGTGGTGCAACGTGGCGTTGGTGGATGGAGCGAAACATGATCTCCCAGATGTGCTCAATTGGATTCAGGTCTGGGGAGCGGGCGGGCCAGTCCATAGCATCAATGCATTCATCTTGCAGGAACTGCTGACACACTCCAGCCACATGAGGTCTAGCATTGTCTTGCATTAGGAGGAACCCAGGGCCAACCGCACCAGCATATGGTCTCACAATGGGTCTGAGGATCTCATCTCGGTACCTAATGGCAGTCAGGCTACCTTTGGCGAGCACATGGAGGGCTGTGCGGCCCCCCCAAAGAAATGCCACCCCACACCATTACTGACCCACTGCCAAACCGGTCATGCTGGAGGATGTTGCAGGCAGCAGAACGTTCTCCACGGCGTCTCCAGACTCTGTCACGTCTGTCAATGTGCTCAGTGTGAACCTGCTTTCATCTGTGAAGAGCACAGGGTGCCAGCCAATTTGCCAATCTTGGTGTTCTCTGGCAAATGCCAAACGTCCTGCACGGTGTTGGGCTGTAAGCACAACCCCCACCTGTGGACGTCGGGCCCTCATACTACCCTCATGAAGTCTGTTTCTGACCGTTTGAGCAGACACGTGCACATTTGTGGCCTGCTGGAGGTCATTTTGCAGGGCTCTGGCAGTGCTGCTCCTGTTCCTCCTTGCACAAAGGCGGAGGTAGCGGTCCTGCTGCTGGGTTGTTGCCCTCCTACGGCCTCCTCCACGTCTCCTGATGTATTGGCCTGTCTCCTGGTAGCACCTCCATGCTCTGGACACTACGCTGACAGACACAGCAAACCTTCTTGCCACAGCTCGCATTGATGTGCCATCCTGGATGAGCTGCACTACCTGAGCCACTTGTGTGGGTTGTAGACTCCATCTCATGCTACCACTAGAGTGAAAGCACCGCCAGCATTCAAAAGTGACCAAAACATCAGCCAGAAAGCATAGGAACTGAGAAGTGGTCTGTGGTCACCACCTGCAGAACCACTCCTTTATTGGGGGTGTCTTGCTAATTGCCTATAATTTCCACCTGTTGTCTATTCCATTTGCACAACAGCATGTGAAATTGATTGTCAATCAGTGTTGCTTCCTAAGTGGACAGTTTGATTTCACAGAAGTGTGACTGATTGGAGTTACATTGTGTTGTTTAAGTGTTCCCTTTATTTTTTTGAGCAGTGTATTTGCATCCTGTCAGTAAGATAACTCTTAATCCAAGACGTGGACAAATCAAACCCATAACATTCAAATTTTTCCAGTAATATATTATAGTCAATTATATCAAAAGCTGCAGAGAAATCAAACATAACAGCACCAACCATTTTCTTCTTATCAATTTCCCTGAGCCAGTCATCAGTCATTTGAGTTAGAGCTGTAGTGGTGGAGTGCCCCTCTCTATATGCATGCTGAAAATCAGTTATTAGATCATTGCCTAACATATAACTCATAATTTGTTCATATATTATGCTTTCCATACATTTACACAATACCGATAATACTGTTATAATACTGCGACTGTTTGCTCTTGAAAATGGCTGTTTCCTATTTTTAGGCAATGGCAATATTTTGGCTTTTTTCCATCTTAGTGGACATAGACCATTGTCAAAGCTGGTGTTAATGACTTGGCAGATGAGAGGTGCAACTAACTTTGCAACTGGTTTCAAAACGTCAACATCAACATCAACACCGGGTGGTTTATCTTTGCTAGTACCTATAATGTCTTCACCTTTTTTATGCATACCCTATCAAATTTAAATATACAATTTTTATTCTTCATAATTCTATCTTTTATCATTAGACTAGATGTGTGACTGTCATTAGCAATAGAGGGCAAGCTATTCTTTAATTTTTCAACCTTGCTTAAAAAATATGTATTAAAATAATTTGCTATATCATTAGGCTTTGTTAGGAAATTACCATCTACTTCCAAGAATGATGGTGCATCCTGACTATTTCTGCCCAGTAGGTTGTTCGGTATTTTCCATACTTTTTTGCCATCATTATTAATATTATTAATTCTGTTTGCATAATATAATTTCTTTTTAAGTCTATTTAGCTTAGTAACATGGTTTCTGACTTAACGATATATGATCCAGTCGGCCCTGTAACCTGTTATCATTGCAGTTTTTTTAGCTTGATCCCTTTGTTTCATATATTCTTTAGTCTCATTATCTAACCATGGTGAGTGAATATTTTTAACTGTAAGCTTCTTGAGAGGTGCATGTTTGTCAATTACAGGCATAATGATTTCCTCAAACCTGGCCAGAGCTTCATCTGGATTATTTTCCCTTAGAACATTCTCCAAGTTCAATTTCTTTACTTCTTCAATAAAATTTTCCTCACTAAACATTTTATATGATGTCATCATTGTCACTTTGGGTCCAGGTTTGTTAATTTTTGCTTTCCTGACAACTGCAATTAGGTTGTGATCACTACACCCAGTCGGGACCGATATTGATTTTAGACAATGTTCTGGAGCATTCGTAAATATATGATCAATGCAAGTAGAGGTTGTTATCCCATCATACTTACAACATGTCCAAGTAGGCTTATTTATCAATTGATGAAAACCACAAGTATTAGTTGCTGTTACTAATTTGTTTTTTTGTAAACAACTGTTAGAAAACCAGTCTATGTTGAAGTTTCCTGTTAAATATCTTTCAAAACTCATAACACTGATATCTTCAATCATTCGACAAATTTCATCAAGGTATATGCTATCAGCACATGGAGATGTGTAACAACAACCTACAAGCATAATTTTGAGATGAGGCAAATGAATTTGTATCCATATTGTTTCTAACTCATAACACATCAGATCCTTTCTTATTTTCAGAGGAATGTGTTCTTCCTGTGAAAACTCCTCCTCCACGTGAATTTCTATCCCTATGCTTAAGGCACTGTCATCAAATGTAGAGTCCAAATGTGTCTCAGATATTGCCAATACATGTATATTATCATTATTGAGAATTTTTGTTATTTCATGTATCTTGTTCCTAATGCTATTAATATTTATGTGTGCAATTTTTAAACCTTGTCTTGGTAATCTATATTGCTTAACAGAAATTTCAGCCATGAGAAGTGAGAATGTCCAAGAGAGAGATTCCTAAAAAAAAATATCTGCCCTATTTATCAATTTTCTGCTTTGGTGTACTGCTTCGAGGGTGGATTATCAGTTCATTGTGTCTTAAAAAGGCAATGTCTCCTCTCTCACGGGCTTCTCTCATTTTAGGAATAAGCTCTTTCCTTTTCAGTCTCACTGCATCTGTGTAGTCCTCATTTACTAAGATTTTTTTTCCTTTGAGGTTCTTTGCTCTCTGGAGAACAGCAGTTCTGTCCTTATATCTCATAAACGTTACCACTATTGGTCTGAGTCTTTCACCCATTGTAGGTTTCCCTGTGTGATGGGCTCTTTCCACCTCTATCTCCCTCTGCAGCTGCAATTTCTCTACAAAAATCCTTTTCACCTTCTCCTCTGAGTCAGTCCAGGTTTCCCCAGGTGATTCTGGTATACCTTTTATGATCAGATTGTTTTTCATTGACTGCCCTTCTAAATATTCCAGTTTGTCTGTAATCACTAACAGACTGTCACATATTTTCATAATATCTGACTGCATGGCTGTACTATGATCAGAGTGTTTAGAATTGCTGATTTTGATTTCATCCACTTCTTTCTGGGTGAACTGAACACTGGTTTTAATTTCTTGGGCTTCTCTTGTTAGCGAGTCAAATCTAGAATTGGTTGAGTCTATTATAGCTTTAATCATGTTTGTTGCGTT
The DNA here is from genome assembly GCA_034769265.1 of Remorina albescens. Classification (NCBI taxonomy): domain Eukaryota; kingdom Metazoa; phylum Chordata; class Actinopteri; order Carangiformes; family Echeneidae; genus Remorina; species Remorina albescens. Next base: position 2,734,485 of record CM068495.1, on the reverse strand, counting down.
AAGAGTGACTCTGAGTTGGTGCTTCGCCAGAAATTAGCCACCATATGATTGATTCACACGAAGTTTAGCTGGCCTTTTACTAATTCTGAATAAATGAATTCATCCTTTCACAGATTATTCACCTTGTCCATATCATTTGGAGTACACGCTGTGATAAAGATAGTGATAGAGACTGAAGTATAGACAGATTTTTTGTTCTTTTGATTCAATTAATTTAATCAAGATAGAGAAATTTCTTGCAGGAAATGGATAAAGAACAACAATTTACACAGCAGGTCTTTCTTTACCTTGTAATCAACAAAGTTGTTAACTTTTAGGTAATATAGTACTAGTTTTGATACATTGTAAGTTAAGCCAGGCATTTAAGGGATAAAATAACATAACCAAAACACTTTAAATATTTTAAGTATGGTAAGCAGTTAGTCCTGCTTAAAATTAATATTACATAGCTTAATGAAAAGGTGCACAGGCTAACCCAACCCAGCAGCTTGATCGTCCGCAATATCGGAGGTAAACTAATTCACCAGCAGCAGAAACCAACACCAGTACAGCTAGATAAAAGAGAAAGACTACAGCAAACAATTTCAACACATCCACTAAACATGCCATAAATGGAGTACCCTTTAAATTAGGGAGGGCAATCCCACCCAACGTTCCAAGCGAGGGGCAGGGTACACCCTGGACAGGTCGCCAGTCCATCAAATCAAATCAAATCAAATCAAAACATGACTTTATTTGGTAGAACCACTTTCAATGATTTTATTACGTTAGTTCAAAGTTCAAATGTGTGTGTTAGTACAAAGATATCTATTTTTCGCTCTCCACATCCATCTATAAACATGCTGGCTTATCTTCTTCCTTTTTCCATGCTTGTTTGCATGCATTTTGACTGGGAATCCAAAGCAAAGACCAACCTTCTTTATGAAAACTAACTTGTTTTTGTGCTGCACCCAGATCCCACCAATGAACTTCTTCATTCTCTTTCTGGATTTCCTCAGCAGGATTTCAGCTTCTCAATCCCTCGTGCTTGTGTTTTGCACCCCACGATCTTCAGTAAAAGACTTTGTACCTATTGTTAGCCTCTTTTTTTGAATCTACTCCACAGTTTAGTTGTGAGTTGCCAGCTGTAAATTTTTTTTTGTTTCCTCACTTTCTGTTGTAGGATCTTGTAAATCTTCAAAAAGGCTCTGTGAAGATTTTTGCTGGCTTGTCCTGCTTAAACATCAATTCCATTCAGTGGATTGCTATAGTGCTTCAGATCTGTGTATAAACACACTCAAGGGGGCATATATTGACAACTTTCCACAAGGTCTCATAGCTCACCCCTTTTTTATTGTTCCAAATAGTAAAGCTTATTATCTGGTATTATCAATACTATTATCAGTCCTGGGAGGTATATTAAAAAGGGAGGTAAGTGAAGTAACTGCATGTTGAATCCTGGGTTTTCATTCTTAAAAAGGTGGATCAATTCCTACTGGGATACAGTAGTTTATGTTAAACAGCTAACCTGCCCCAGAGCATGTTATGTTGGAGATTGAGACTGGGTGTAAAAGCCAGTCTCAATCTCAAACCCTGCCCTCTGACCAATCAATTCTCTCAGAAAATGGCATCATCATTTGAGAATGACCCCATCAAGCTTGGGGTGTCGATGTCAGTTTACTTGGACTGGCAAAACCAGAGGAGTTTCTATATGAGAGATATAGATTCTGATCAGATGGACTGAGATTCATCTGTCAGATTTTACAGCTGTATGTGTCCAGATAGCTAAGAACCATGTGTTCACAGTCCCGCTGTTTTGCATTACACTACTGTAGTTCAGGACTTGTATTCTTTGGGTGATGCAGAGATTTAAAGCAAAACACTACAGTGCCATTTACATGGGCATGAGCTCTGACACATATAATGGAGTGGCTTGTTCTATTCTCACACTACTTACCATTGTAGGCCATAAAAGAGGGCTTTTATGATATACAGTGGTGTGAAAAAGTGTTTGCCCCCTTCCTGATTTTTTTTTTTTTTTTTTTTTTTGCGTGTTTGTCACACTTAAATGTTTCAGATCATCAAACAAATTCTAATATTAGACAAAGATAACAAAGGTAAACACAAAATGCATTTTTTTAATTAAGGTTTTTATTATTAAGGGGGGGCAGCAGGGCAGCGTAGTGGTTAGCGCTGTCGACCCACAATAAGAAGGTCTCAGGTTCGGTTCCCGGCCTGGGTCCTTTTTGTGCAGAGTTTGCATGTTCTCCCCGTGTCTGCCTGGGTATCCTCCGGGTACTCCAGTTTCCTCCCACCGTCCAAAGACATGCATGTCTAGGTTAACTGGTGACTCTAAATTGACCATAGGTGTGAATGCGAGCGTGAGTGGTTGTTCGTCTCTGTTTGTCTTTGTGTGTTGGCCCTGTGATGGACTGGCGACCTGTCCAGGGTGTACCCTGCCCCTCACCTGGAACGTTGGCTGGGATTGGCTCCAGCAGCCCCGCGACCCGGAAATGGAAAAGCGGTAGAAGATGGATGGATGGATGGATTATTAAGGGGGAAAAATCCAAACCTGCATGGCCCTGTGTGAAAAAGTGATTGCCCCCCTGTTAAATATAAATTGACTGTGGTTTATCACATCTTTGGAAAGCTGAGTTCAATTCGTCTAGCCACACCTGTTCTCAATCAAGAAATCACTTAAATAGGACATGCTTGACAAAATGAAGTCGACCAAAAGATCCTCAAAAGCTAGACAGTTTGCTGTAAGCCAAAGAAAATCAGTAACAAATGAGAAACAAAGTAATTGAGATCAATCAGTGTGGAAAAGGTTATAAAGCCAATCCTAAAGCTTAGGGACTCCAGCGAACCACAGTGAGAGCCATTATCCAGTGGTTAACAGTGGTGAACCTTATCAGGAGTGGCTGGCCGACCAAAATTACCTCAAGAGCGCAGCGATGACTCATCCAAGAGGTCACAAAAGACCCCACAACAACCTCCAAAGAACTGCAGGTCTCACTTGCCTCAGTTAAGGTCAGTGTTCATGACTCCACCATACAAAAGAGACTGGGCAAAAATGGCCTGCATGGCAGAGTTTCAAGACGAAAACCACTGCTGAGTAAAAAGAACATAAAGGCCTGTCTCAGTTTTGCTAGTTTTGCCTTGGTGAGCCCGAAGACTTTTGGGAAAATACTCTGTGGACTGATGAGACAAAATTTTAACTTTTGAGAAGGTATGTGTCCCATTACATCTGTTGTAAAAGTAACAGCCTTTCAGAAAAGGAACATCAAACCAACAGTAAAATATGGTGGTGGTAATGTGATGGTCTGGGTCTGCTTTGCTGCTTCAGGACCTGGAAGACTTGCTGTGGTAAATGGAACCATGAATTCTGCTGTCTACCTCTCTCTGAAAGAGAATGTCCGGCCATCTGTTTGTGACATCAAGCTGACACGCACTTGGGTTCTGCAGCAGGACAATGATCCAAAACACATCAGCATGTCCACCTCTGAATGGGTTAAGAAAAACAAAATTAAGACTTTGAAGTGGCCCAGTCAAAGTCCTGACCTGAATCCAAGTGAGATGCAATGGCATGACCTTAAAAAGGCCGTTCATGCTCAAAAACCCCCCAACAATTCTGCAAAGATTAGTGGGCCAAAATTCCTCCAACGCTGCAAAAGCCTCATTGCCAGTAATCGCAAATGCTTGATTGCAGTTGTTGCTGCTAAAGGTGGCCCAACCAGGTATTAGGTTTAGGGGCAATCATTTTTTCACACAGGGCCATGTAGGTTTGGATTTTTCCCCCTTAATAATAAAAACTGTAATTAAAAACTACATTTACTTATGTTATCTTTGTCTAATATTTAAGTTTGTTTGATCTGAAACATTTAAGTGTGACAAATATGCATTTGACTACTGCATCTATACATAATGTGAACTCCATGACGTATGCTTTTTTTTTTCTTTTTCTTTTTTCTAAAGGGAATACAAAAACAGGACGATGGTCCGATCTTCTACCACTTATCTGTTTCTGGGTCACAGGGGGTGCTGGAGCCAATACCAGCTCACATTGGGCAAAGGTGGGGTATACCCTAGACAGGTCACCAGTCCATTTCCGGGCCAGCATACAGAGACTAACAACCATTCACACTTCGGGGTCATCAAAAACTTAAATATGCACGTCTTTGGATGGTGGGAGGAAACTGGAGTACCTGGAGGAAACCCGTGCAAACTCTGCTCAGAAAGGCCCCAGGCCTGGGAACCAAACCTCTGGCCTTCATGTTGTGGGGCAAAAGCATTAACCACTATACCACCTTGCTGCCAATCTTGTTTTATTTTTCTGGTGGGGGCTGGGGGTCAACCATATGATAAGTGATGATTGGCTCAGGTAGAATAAAATTTCTTATTCCTGGGTAATAAATAAATATATACTTCCCCTGGCCTGGTAACTAGTTAATTTTACAATGCTGTATTCCAGTTACAATCTCGTTTATTTCTGGTCTTATGTGACATTTTGTGAGTTATTCATGTTTGCCTTTTATCTATAATTATATCTATGTCCAGGGTTCATTGATCTCAGTCTGTTGTCTGTCTGTAGTTGTGGCTGTACCTCCCACCTCTGTCTTGCTCGGTCCTTTTGTCCTGTAGTAGAAACATGCATGTATATGCACAGCATTATCATCAGAAAAATTGTGTCACTGTGCAGTGGTTTCTCTTTTCTCTGGTGAAATTTGGCACCATGAGTTAATTCTCATTCTGAAAAGAACGTTCCACCTGTTCTCGCGAGAGGAGTTGGTTGTGCCATGTTTACAGGCAGTACTTATTGCAGCAGTCTCCCCCTACTGTCACTTCTTGACTGTCCGCGGAGTGAATGTGCGGTGGACGCGCTGCCGGTAGGACGCAGTTCCGACGTTTAGTCTCGGAAAGCCGGCCGGGCGCCTCGTCTTTGGGAAAACGTTCACAGTTTCCTGCCAAGCCCCACCCCAGTGTCGTTGTTTGCCACAGCAAAGCGAGGTAAGGAGGGGATAAGTCCGGAGTGATCAGGTAGGACAGAAGCACTGGCCAATTTTACTGTGTGTTAAACAAAGGCTCAGTGAATCTCTGCTCATTTTGTTCGCACGGACGGCTGCAGATCTGTAAGCCTCGTGATGTAATCAACTCGTTTGCTGTTTATCTCGTGCGCGGCTGAAGTGATGCCTTTTAATCTTCCCTCGGTAGTCATGGTTACTGGTCATTTCTCTGGCCCTACAGAACCGGTGCCAGGTCAGCTTGTCCGCTTGCTGTACGTGCGGTTCTGAAACAGACCACATTCCGTTTCACAAACTGACAATATAAGGTTCCCATCTATATTTACCAGCCTGAATACCTCGCGGAGCATGTCAGGACATCACGTCACGTTCTGTAGGAACAGGCTGTGTTTTCGGCTAAATGTCGACGCTAAGGATGATTTTTTAATGTAATTGTATTAAAACCTGAAAGTACTCTGTTTAGTGTACGAAGCTTGTAAGAATAGTAATAGCCCGGGTAAGTGTGTTTTTATTAATACATAAAAGGGCATTAAAATGGGGAAATGGAGAAATTCACAGCAGAACAGAAGGAGGATGGATGAGAAGGAGGAGGCAGGAGAGAAAAATTATCGAACTGGAAGAAATATTGAGTCATGATGCTGCTGTGTTGTTGCATTCTTCATGTTGCACACCTTTACTTTCTCTCTCACTCTCATACACACACACTACCTAAAGTGGGACTTGTGATAAATCTGAGGCCTTTCCAACACATCTGTCTACTCTGTGCTCTAATTGACTGACTCAGCATCATCACCCCCTATCTTTATGAATAACATAGTGTTTGATCAAGAAAGTGTCATTATTTGATTAAACAGAGAAATGTGTGTGTGGGCATGTGTGTAGTCAGTTTTCAGAAGCTGACTGTAATTATTGTATGTTGCATAACCATGGCTGCTGTCAAGGATGCTGCTGCACGTTGGCTGAAGTCAGTGGATGAGCTAAAGTCAAGCTAGCTGATGATGTGTGTGTGTGTGTGTGTGTGTGTGTGTGTGTGTGTGTGTGTTAACCACAGAGACTCGTCTTCATCTGTCCCTGCAACTGTAGCTCTCTGGAGTCTGACTTTAATACCTCCTGAAGTAATAACAGTAAATGCACTTTGGCAGCAGATGTGCACATTCCTCATCCTCAGAAGAAGGACTTCCAGAGTGTAATCACATTACATTAATCAAATTTCCTGTGTGTGTGTGTGTGTGTGTGTGTGTGATATTCATGCATTCATTCATCTTCTACCACTTTTCTGTTTCTGGGTCACAGGGGGTTCTGGGGCCAATCCCATCGCACATTGGGCGAGGGTGGGTTACACCCTGGACAGGTCGCCAGTCCATTGCAGGGCCAACATACAGAGACAGACAGAGACGAACAACCACTCGCACTCACACTCAGACCTACGGACAATTTAGAGTCACCAATCAACCTAAACATGCATGTCTTTGGACGGTGGGAGGAAACTGGAGTACCCGGAGGAAACACACATAGGCACAGGGAGAACATGCAAACTCCACAGGAAGGCCCCAGGCCGGGAACCGAACCTGCAACCTTCTTATTGTGGGGAAACAACGCTTATCATTATGTTGCCGTGCTGCCATGTGTGATCATTTTTATTTATTTTTTTTAAACCTAACCCTCAGGGATAAAGCTTAACTTTTACCATTTTGTATTGTTCTTTGCCACCTCCATTTGTGTGTGTTGTGATTCAGTTCAAGCGGTATTGTATGTAAATCGTCAACATTAGCTATGTTTACATGGACACAAGTAATCAGATTAAAAGCCTGACCGGAGTAGAAATGTCTCATGTAAACATGCCAATCAGAAGATTCTAAGCTGATCACACTCGTTCGGATCAAAGTTTCCTTCCAATCGAGATGGGTGGCTTATGCCAATTGATGATCCAATGGCATGCATTTAAACACTTATTCCAAAGTTTGGGTAGAAATGATCTTAACTGTACATGTCTATTACGTCAGCCACACGTAGACGTAACGTATTTCTGCCTTTACTAAAGCTAGCAGAAGACATGGGAGAAGTTAAACAGAACTGGTCTTTATCTGATTATTATTATTATCATCATGGTCACCAGCAGAAGCAAAAGTACGCCCTAAACAACACAGTACAAGTTGTTTACCATACATACACACACACACTTTACAGGTGGTGAAAGGAACATGGAGAATGAATTATAAGTGTTATTGTTTTCTGTGTTATTGTGTTACTATTATTATAACAGTTGTTCAATTAATTTCTGCATTAATAACTGTTCTTTGAACTAATGAAGTAGTGGGTGGATTACTTCAGGATTCTATTCTCGGTGCGCTCATAATGTCAACTTTAATGTCCTCATTTCTGCAATTCACTATTTACAATTTACTAAACCAGAATATTCACATTTAAAATAGCTTTAATCCAAATAAGAATTTTTTTTTTTGAGTATTACTCCACCTTGCAGATTTATATTCTGTCTTAATTTGTTAAATTTTTATCTTTTCCTTATTCATTCATCTTCAAATCTGCTTATCCGTTTCTGGGTCGCAGGGTCGCTGGAGCCAATCCCAGCTCATGCTGGGTGAGGGCGGGCTACACCCTGGACAGGTCGCCAGTCAGACAGAGACAAACAACCACTCACACTCATACTCAGACCTACGGACAATTTAGAGTCACAAATTTACCCAAACATGCATGTCTTTGGACAGTGGGAGGAAAAGTGGTGTACCTAGAGGAAGCCCACGCAGGCACGGGGAGAACATGCAAACTCCGCACAGAAAGGCCCCAGGCCCAGGAACTGAACCCACAGCCTTCTTACTGTGGGGCAACAGCACTAACCACTATAACGCTGTGCTGCCCTTATTTGTATTGCAAAAATACATGTGTTTTGGATGTCTACTCGAAGAAGGGGAGGACTCTGGCCTTTCTCTCCTGCACAATATATAGACATGGATTTCTCTGTTTGATGTCATGCTAAAACAGTCATACTATACTGCAAATAAATAAACAAGGTATAGAGTAGACAATCTGCTAGCAGTCAACACTGGATTGCACTTTCTCAGTGGGATTGGTCATGTGATCTGTGCTGCTAATGTGGAGCAAAGGACAAGGTTTTCTTTTTTATTGTTTTAAATTTTCAGCTATTGCCAGTTGCACCTGTAGGTTCAACCCACATCTGTGCTTCCATATAAAAATTCTGTATTATCATAACTGATCTCAGAGCAGATCCTGACATTTTGCTAAAGACATTTATCTGTAGTTAACGAATGAATGACTTCTCCCCTCCTTGACAAGGTCAAGTCTTGTAAACAAGACACAGTTAAACACATGAAAATTACATAAACTAAAAATGTGGCATATGGAATTCTAACTTCTGGGTAGGGCTGTCTTCCTTTTAAGAAAGTTATACTAAGGAATGGAGTGAGTGCACCTCTGTGTTCACCAATAAGAAGTGGCTCCTGCTAGTTGCATATACACCCAGTTGGGAGGAGACAACAACTCATATGTATTCATGTCATCCAACATGAAGACAGGCTGATCTGGAGACAAGAAAGTACAGCATTGAAGCTGGAAGTTATAATTTCTGCAGCTTTCTAATAATGCCCTGTAACATAGGCAAGTATTTCTGTGATTTATCAAAACTCCAGCAGAAGATAAAACCGTGTGAAAGATACGGACAGCAGCTCCAAGTCCCATATAGTGTGCATACCATATAGTGTCTAATAGGATGCACAGTCCTCCACTGATGAATTTGTGAGATTTCGTTTTATCATGATCTGCCTTTTGGACTGTATATCCACAGAAGCATTGATCCATGATGTCTGCATGAAGAGAGTGAAGAGCAGTTCATCTGGAGCAAATGTTTTTAAGAAAAACAAATACTGCAACCAAAAACGTTTCAAACTTAGTGGCACTGATGAAATGTGTCTGTTGTCAAATCATGGGGAAGTGGCTTATCCAGTTCATTACAGTGTTTCATCAGAGTAGGTACCACTTAAGCTAAAGGTATGCTGGCTGCTCAAAGAATGAGTCTCAAATGACTGACGGCCCCCAGACAATGTAATGTGTTCATGAACATGACTGTTGAAGAGCCGAGAACCCTGACCAATTTCCTCCCGGAAAAAAAAGAGATGCGTTCACGTTGTGATGAAATAGAGTGAGAGCCAGCTGAGCTACAGCTAACTAGATAGGGATATACTCACTCATTACAATCACTTTGTCTGATCGTTGTTGCAGACCAGGGGTAAGATGCATAAACACTGTGAGAAATAGGGTGCATGCTGACAGGCCCCTTTTTGAACTCCCATAACAATCCATAAATGAAGACACTCTCAGAGTCCATTACTTTTAATCCAAAATCACTGTCTCTGACATCAGACATAGTTGAGGAGAGCACAAAGCAAAAAAATAAAATAAAAAGTAAACAATTTTACCAATTTTTGGTGGGATTATTGTGCGGTCATTGTCATTGTCCTAATACTTTACTGATGAACTTGCATTGTAAAATACAATTTTACTCTGAAATTCATCGGTCAGAACCAGAGACACTTTCATCCAGACCAGAGACATTTTCGTCAGTCTACACAGGCTCTGTGATAGTGAGATAAAAAAAAAACGGTTTACAGAATGGGGCTCAATAAATAAAGAAGATATCATATTTAACAGTGCTAAACAGAAAAATTCTGTATCTCCTCCTTATTTTTAGTTGTATTTACGTACCGTAACTGTACGGTATCTACAAAAATATGTATACATGGTCAAAAGAACGAAGAAGTTATTGGCACACATTTGGGTTTGGGATTATAAAAACATCCATGTGCAGGAAGTGGCATGCACATGGATTTTGGTGTGTGCAAATCATTCATACATCTGGCCCCTTTTTGAGCCCAGTCCTACAATGAGCAACAATGTACACCACTGCTACAAATGCTCAGTAGAGCACTCAATATAATATCAATATTTCCTGTTGCAGTCTGAATACTTATGAGTGATCATTAATTTATTTAAAATTCCTGAGCCACAGGAAATAAAAATGTGCAGAAATTTAATTAGCTTTCCACCTCATGAGAAGTCCACCGACACATCCATCCATTATTTACACTGCTTATCTTTGCAGTGTCAGAGAAAGGCGACAATAAAATAGAGAACAGAGTAGGTCAGATCCATCCCTCCTCCTTAGTTCCACCTTCTTTTCCAAAAATGTAAAAAAAAAAACCAAAACAAAACCAGATGTCAGCAGGACAATTCACTAACTAAACAAATCAAAACAGTAGTTCACAAACCAGTGGTGACATCCCAGGGAGTTAACACCTGTTAACACAAACTGCATGAAATAGCATAGGGCCCTTTCTAAATGATGTCCCTGGGGATCAGGAAGAAAGATCTGGGGTTCAGGGCCTTGCCCCATGATGTCACACATGGTTGTTGCTGTGGTAACAGAAGAGGTTTAGAGTTGTATGAACTATCTGGCTCTGTATGAATGAAGTTAAGTTTCTGGGATGCAGTAACCCTCCTCTACAGCAATTTGGGCAGGCTGGAGCAAGAGTCCCTCCTCTCTCCTCTCTGCTGTTAGGCCTGATTCACTCCAACTGACCCACCTGGGAGCTCAATAGTCTCATCCTGTAGCCATGCCTCTGTGAAACACACACCATTACACGGATAGGAGGCCCCTTAGATTCCTCAGGAGGGCCACGAGCATGCCAGTGTCATGGCTCTGTGATTCAACTTTACCCATGATTAGCGAGTGTAGATTGGCTGATCTCCATCAGTCTCTGTAATCTGGCACAATTTCTCTTTCTAGTCTCTTCCCTACCTCCTTGTTCCTCTTAATCTTCTGTCTGTCCTGTCCTGGATAAATTCCTGATGTATGTCTCAATGGTTGCTTTTAGACCCGGATGTTTGACTTCTCCACGTTAATGTACTACAGCACTCTGAAAAACCCAGAATCAAATCTGCCTTTATTGTCTGTTATCTATCCTGAGCTCCAGACACTAGGTCTCATGTCAGACACCATTTAAAGCCTTGTTTTGTTTGCTCTCATATTCCATTCTATTCTAGTCTGTCCCACTTTATGCCCCAGTCACTACCTTCTAATTCCTCACGGTGTTTTACTCTGTCAAAAAGGCTAGGTCTGTGCGTGTGTGTTGCGTGTGTGTGTTTATGTCATGTAAGTGTGTGTTTTGTGAAACATTAGATGACCAAAGTGCAAAACGGAAAATCCCAGTGGTCCCACTACTGTAAGTCTGTCAGAGCAGATATGTTACACTGATCCTGGGCACTGTATGTGATACACTTTATTGGACTGTGTGCATGCGTTGCATGTTAATAAAGTTACAGTTATCTGTGACTATGATAATGGACTATTAAAAGTTTCAGAGCAGAGGTTTGATTAGGGGGTTAGTCCAGCCAAAAGTGTGGAACTCAAAGATGTTAAAAGTCCATTGTTAACCTGCTCAACCCACAGAGAAATGCTCTCAGCATATTTTCAGAAACTGAGCCTTAAAACCAGCTATTACGATTTATGGAACTTTGCTACATCACAACAAATTAGACCCTTCCCACAGCCAAGCCCCAAACCAAACCCACCATCCAACCTCACAGGATTTGGTGTCTCTGACTGCTTACTTTCTCTCTATTTTTTAGGATCATTCAGAAACCATTGATTTTTAGTTTTTTGTTGAACAGAGCTGCAGAGAGAAGCCAGAGAGAGATTTAATCTACACTGAGATAATTTTTGCTTCTTAAACCCAGAAATATATCTTATGAATATCACACTTTAAATAAACCTTTGGAGGAAAAATTGAGTTTTCAAATGTATGTTCAGACCTTGAACAAATCCTGACATTTGAGAAAATGATCAAGAGCATGTTTAATATTTTTTGTTAGCCAACCCATTAAGTATTAGCTATTTTGAACCTTTTAAGTTTAATTATACCATGGTTAGCGTGAATACTCTTTTCTGATAGGTCGGCAGTTGTACGTTAAAACCGTTTAATGCACACGTAGTTCAGCTAAACTTTGTAGGCTAACTGCTCTAAATTAATCCACGCCTGTAACCATAGCAACATAACGAGCCCAGTTTTATTTTTATTTTATATATATAATTTTATAAACAATAACCACACTGTGGAATAATTTTGACCTAAATCAAGCTTAATTTTAACTTTTAGTAGCCTACTTTTGGCTTTGTTAAAGAGGTTGAGCCACAGTGCTCATCCCGTCCTACTATGGTTGTAAAAGGGACTAGTTTATTCATTGTCATGACAATGATAAGCTCTTGCTTCAAAAACTTTCGATTTTGAGTGCAAAACTTTCACCAAAAGTATGCGAATCTTTTTATTCCTATATTCTTGGAAAATGACCATGGTATAAGCGGGTTAATCCACGAGTAGGTGTGCTTCAAACGGTTTTAATGCACGACGTGGAGGCGAAGAACTACCCGACGCTCAGTACTTACGTAATCATCAGTTCGCTGCATCATGGCCATGGTCAGTCATGATGTTATCACTGGAGCCTTTAAAATCCAAAATCCTGTTCTGATTTGTGACCTTGACTGGCTTTAAACTTATTGATGTGATTAATCATTTCTATATTCTATCTATTATGTATTATACGACCCCATGCACTTCCTTAGCAGAACATTATCAGAGAGTCACCAGAGAGGCTTATGTCCACTAAAAAATAATTGATTTAATATTTACACAGTACTGTAAATTCCATGTATTCCATTCCAAATATTCCATACATTTCACTTCTATATTACTCTACATTACACCAGCTCTGTGTCCAGTGTTTTATCTGGAGAGACAGATGACATGACCCCACCCCCAATGAAACCAATCCTCCTGTGAACTTCATACACAAATTCCTCAGTCTAATTTGAGAAGTGACATACTTTCTCCCAACCAGTCACATCTCCTCCTCTTAATGTCTTACTCTACACTTCTCTTAAAATATATATTTCTATAATATAATTTTTGTATCACTTTTACAAAACAGTGTGTCATTTTTTCACAATCAAACATACAAACACAGCTAACTTTATTTTAGGGCAGTTATGAACATCAGTCAAGTACAGTGAGTTTGTGCAGCTTCTTGCTGTCATTACAGTGAGCTGAGGTTTGTACACAGACAAAAATAGAAACTTTAATGTTCACATCTGGAGACCCACACAATACACTGGTCCAATTATGGGCCCAGTATTGCTTGACTTTGTGCAAATTTAAAATTCAATTGTGAGATTGGTAACACATGAGCCAGCCAGCAGACACAGAGCCACATGTCTGTCTGCTGCAGGTACACAGAAAGTGTTCAGTGGGTGTGTTTCCACTGAAAACTTAGAGACCTAAAGATACTGGAGACAGAATGAAGTTATGATGAAGATTTGTAGCTTGTACAGTTGTGAAGATTTTTTACCATTAATCTTGTTTCTGCTCAACCTGCAGTGGTGTCCTATAGTCTAACCACAGAAAATAGACTCAGAAAAACTGAACTTAAAGTGAATGTCTGGTGCTCGTATGAAGAGGAGCCAGCCACACATTCATCTAGACTGATGTTCCAGCTGGAGGAACTGCTCACTATGACATTTATTCATTCATTCATTCATTCATCTTCTACCGCTTATCTGTTTCCTCATAGTGGGGGATGCTGGAGCCAATCCCAGTTTACATTGGGCGAGGGTGGGATACACCCTGGACAGGTTGCCAGTCCATCACAGGGCCAACACATAGAGACAGACACCACTCACACTCACACACAGACCTACAGGTAATTTAGAGTCACCAATCAATCAATCAACCAATCAACGTAAACAGACCCACTAAACCTGCACAGAAAACGGATATTGTGCATGTGTGTGTGTGCATGTGCACTGTATTTTCCTCTGTCTTCATTATGTTATTACTAACTCACAGAATGTATGAACTGATTCATGATTAGTGGATTTAAGTGAGACAAAAACCACATGAACACAACTTCCTGAAGATAAAATTGTGTTTATAAATATACACAGATTGTGTGGTGAGGCTGTGCACACTTCATACATTCCTTTGACCATTTGCCCACACAGTTTTAAGGAGCAAGCTCAGTTAGTTACATTTATTATCTATACCACCAATCTCTGAAGGTTGTGGAGGGGCTGGAGTCTGGAGTCCCAGCATGAGGAAGGACAGGTTACCAGTTAATCACGGGGTTGACATAAAGATACAAACAACCATTTATACTTTTACCTACTGGCAGTTTAATGTATGACTGTGGGAGGGAGCTGGAGTACCTGGAGGAAACCAGTAAAACAAAGGGAGAACATGACCAATTGTGGCGTTGACTCCACTTGGAATCTAAATCTGATCTGTGGTATCTGGGCCAAGACGTTAGCAACAGACTTTTTCAAGCACATCCCAGAGGCTGGACTGGATTGAGAACTGGTTGCTGAAAGCATTCCTGAACTATCGTGAAAAGGGGGATTATCCTACTGAAAGAAGCTACTCAATTAGGAAATCCAATTTCCATTGAATGGGTGGACTTGGTGGTCTGAACAGTGTTTGTGGCATTTTTCAAAGTAACATCTAAATAAATGGCAGAACCCAAGTTTACCCAGCTGAAAATTGCCCATAGTACAAGCTTTTGGTGGTGGACAGTGATCAGCACGGCCGCCCTGACCAGTCTATGGCAATTCTTTTTTCTTTTGTCTGCATTTTTCCTCATAGTTTAACACCACAGGGTGTCAACATTATATGAGATTGATGCAGTTATAGTCTTGCAGCTAAATATTTTATTATTTCAGTGATTGTGGGTGACTATTACCAGCCCTCCCTGGGAAGCTAGTTTGTTGATCTTAATTGGGTGGAATGACCTTTGTGTAGCAGGGAGGGGCAGTGCTACACCTCAGTGAATATAGGGGGGAAGAAAGGACAGAGAAGATGTTGAAGGATGGACAGGGGAAGGGAAGCAGGTGGTGCTGGTAGGAACTGGTGGAGTGAAGGATCCTGTGCTTTTCCTGCCACCTCACTTAAGATTAAGAGAGTCCAGAGGGTTTATGCGTAGATCTCTGGAGAAATGGGAGTCCAGATAGGTGAAGGTGTCGCAAAAGAGGAGCCAAGTCAAAGATAGGGTACATAGTGATGGAATGAAATGACAGCTTAGCCCATTTTAAGCAGGTTTCATCAATTCTTCATGATGTGACCCAACATGAGCTGGCAAGTGACACCACACATGCATGTGGGCATTCCCTAAATATGAGTGAGACCATCACCAGGGCCCAGAGTCGGGTCAGGGGCCCTAGCTTCCCAAGCCCACCACCCTGTGTGCAGGAGCGCATGAGGTACCAAGCCCAGAGAGCCACCGCAGCCACGTGGCACACTGCAGTGCTGGCGGACGAATAGCACTACCGGACCGCCCCAACATCCCCCATCCACCACCCAGCCGTCCACATCCGCCACCGGCATCTTACACCCCGAACCCCATCACCCAACCAACGGACGAGCTGGAGGCACCCCACCGACCGAAGACACCCACCCGGGAGCCCCAACAATGCCCCCGCAGGTGGACACCGGCAAAGCGCCCGAAGGGGGAAGGGCTGCAGGGGTGGGGGCCCATGGTCCCGGACTCGCGCCCCTGACGCACACGAGACCGCAGAAAGAGGAAACCCCTCAAGCAAAGGGAGGAGCCCTCCACCCCCCACAGTAGGGACAGAGGAAGTAGTGAGCCATCACACACCAGCCAGCGTCGGACAGACAGAGGCTACCAGGGAGCTGCCATGGACCCATCACCACACAGTGCCAGGAGACAATGCCCAGGCACGAGGACACAGAAGAGCCTGGGTACCCGACCAAACCGTCCACCGTAGGGCCCTGAGGCCGCCGGCCCCATGCGCCACTCAGCCGTGGAAGACCAGGGCCCCCCGAGCTATGCCATGACTAATGACAAGTGGAAATGTCCCTTTTTCTGTGCTTCTTCAATCAGTCTATGGAAATTCTGTTGAATCAGACCACACGGGGCAGCCTTCACTCTCCATGACCACCAATGAGCTTTGGCCACCCATGTTCCTGCCCCTGGTTCAGTAGACTTCCTTCCCCGGACTAGGAACATCCCACACGTCTGCAGGGTTAAGATGTTCTGACCTCTGATCAGAATCGCTCACTGCCTCACACTTGACCTTTTTTCCTGCTTCAAAACTTCAACTTCATGACTAATCACTTCACTTCAGTTCACTTGCTGCCTAATATATCCCTCCAAGTGACAGGTGCCATTGTAACCAAGTAAACGATGTTATACACTTCACCTGGTATTGATGATAATGTTATGGTTAATCAGTGCACTTACACAATGCCGTACATACAAGTTAAACAATATATATACTATATACACCATACAAAACATATACAGTATATGAAACATTTTTTTCAAAATGTCATCATGTGTGCAATTGGTTTTTGTAAACATGCAACAATGTGTGAAAACAGTTGTCTCCCACCTGTTAGGTCAGAGGTCACTGTTTATGTTTTGTAATGCAAAGTTGTCATAGTGACAGGATTATCTTAGTGTTAGTGTAAAGGATAGGTCGAAGCTGTGTGTGTGTGTGTGTATGTGAGAGAGAGTGAGTGTGTGTAGATACTATTTCTGAGTCCCTCAGTTGTACGTAGAGAATCTATTTTAGTGATGTCACCTCTTAGCCTGCAGGCAACACTCACATGAACAAAGAAAAAACTATGATATCAATATTGTCAATATTTTTAATGGGTTGTGTTCTCTTGTGTTCCCATACACTTTTCATTTCTGAGACTTATTTTGTATGAGTGACAAAGATCTCCAAAACATTTTGTGTCTATAGACATGACAGTAAACATGGCACAGTCTCCTAAGCCATTGTTTTCTGATATTTTGCAGCTGTTTATTTTGATAGCTCAAAGATGATCAACATTTAGGTTCTATTTAAGAGGATAAACTCTATCCAAACTCCTCAAGCCTGACAGTTTTTCTGCTTGTTTTCTAATTAGTTTTTTAAATTTAATTAACGATTTAAATAGAACAATTATAGTGTCGCAGCTGCAGCCAATCCTCATGAGGACATGTTGGCATATGGAAAAAACTGTTTCTGTAGTCAGAGGAAACAACTCAGATGATGTCATAGCAAAGTCACCACAAATATATCAAAGACGGGGGGATGTGGGGGATGGTCTGTTGTGGGAAATGTAGGTTCCAGTCCTTTTAGTATCCTGAATTGGAACTACAGTTATATTAATACCTTTTTTTTTATAGAGTGCTTTTAACAGTGCTCAAAGACGCTTTACAGGAACAAAGTTAATTTAATCATTATTTGTAAAATGTAGCATTGTCTTCAGGATGAGCCATGATAATTTAAGATGCTAAAGACTAATTTGCAAGATATAATGCTGAATTATGAGTGTGTGTGTTTACCCCCAGTGACCATCAGATGCGGGCAACACGGCGGAATAGTGGTTAGCTCTTTTGCCCGCAACAAGAAGGTTGCGGGTTCAATTCCGGTTCCCAGGCCTGGGGCTTTTCTGGGCGGAGTTTGCATGTTCTCCATGTGCTTGCATGGGTTTCCTCTGGGTACTCCGGTTTCTTCCCACCATCCAAAGACATGCATGTTTAGGTTAATTGGTGACTCTAAATTGTCTGTAGGTCTGAGTGTGAGTGTGAGTGGTTTTATGTATTTGTCTGTCTCTGTGTGTTGTCCTTGTGGTGGACTGGCAACCTGTACGGGGTGTACCCCGCCTTTGCCCAGTGTGAGCTGGGATTGGCTCCAGCATTCTTTGAACATTTGAGCTTTGCACATATGACTATAACATATTATTGTAGTAAATTCATAAATTACTAAATAACAAATTATTATAAATTACTTTATATATTTTTTTTAGACTTTTGGATGTATTTTATTGTATGGTTCCTGATTTCAAACTGTATATTTTTAAATATTACCTTCACTAATGAACCTCCCCATGTAATAATGTTTATAGCCTAAATACAATTAGCAGAACCAAAATGGTCATATTAGGTTAAAATCTACAAAAATAACACCTCTGTCACCTGACTTTCACGGAAGGAAGGGAGGCAGCACTACACTTGACTTTGCAGTTTCGTTTTGCTCTTGCTCCTACAGAAACCTTTCCTGTGACATAGTTTGTAAGAGTTTCTATAAACACATTGAGGTTGTAAAGGTGGAATGGTGGAGGGAATAAGTTTTCATTCCCATGAGGATTAACAAAATTTTGGAGTCAGACTCTAGTATAGTGATTAGAGGTTACTTGGGTGTGTGGCAGTTCAGCAGCAGAGTTGGTTTCATTTTTCAACCCTGAAGGTTGACAATTGGTCAAAATAATCTCTAGCTTTTTTGAAAGCAGATTTCCCACTCCCTTTACAGTCCATTGTTCATCACTCTGTATAACCACATCACTCTCTCTCTTTCTCTCTATAGATCTGAGGGAAGCAGAGCAGATTCAGGCCTGCCTGACCAGAGAGGGAATCTCGACCACTGCTCCAGCCATAACTTCCTCTTTGCCTCCATCATGCAGACCTCAGCTCTGCTCCTCCTCTCCCCATTTTTCATATTGTCACTCCTCTTCCCCACCTGCTCCACACAGAGTGATGTAGACCTCGTTGTCCAGACACGTACTGGTCGAGTCCGTGGTGTCCGCCTGCAGGTGCTAGACCGAAGTAATGTCACCGCTTTCCTGGGCATACCCTTCGCTGAGCCACCAGTGGGGAAGAGGCGTTTCCGCAATGCAGAGCCAAAGCGACCATGGACAGGGATTTACGATGCCAACTCCTACCCTAATGCCTGCTACCAATTTGTAGACACATCATTCCCCGGCTTCCAGGGCAGCGAGATGTGGAATCCCAACAGGAAGATGAGTGAGGATTGCCTGTATCTCAATGTGTGGGTGCCCTCCACATCTAGACCACACAATATCACCGTTATGGTGTGGATTTATGGCGGAGGTACTTGGCCACAATTTCCAGATTCTTCTCAGACTCCAGGCAGGGCATCAGGTTTGAGGTTGATAGAAAACAAACACAGCCTTTTTTAATTTATAAGTAACACCTACATTTGATTACATTCAGATGGTATGCTTTTTTATGAAAGGGCCAATCAGTTCACAGCTACAGTACATGACAGATTTGATCAAATTAATGTTGAACTCAACAATGAAAGTGTATGAGTCTGACACAGTTTAATCTGTTTCTTCTTTCAATGTTCATATAATTGAGTTTGAACAAGTAAGTTGAAAACTATCACTGACTCATAATTACAGTGATGATAGTTGTTACACCACAAAGTGTCTGTGTGTTGTAGACTTTGATGCACTTGTTTTTATTATGTTTTTAATCCATGCAGGGTTCTACAGTGGCTCTTCCTCTCTGGATGTCTATGACGGTCGTTACCTTGCTCACAGTGAGACAGTCATTGTGGTTTCCATGAACTACCGAATTGGAGCCTTTGGCTTCCTTGCTCTTCATGGTTCCTCCGAGGCCCCTGGGAATGTAGGTCTCTTGGACCAGAGGATGGCTTTGCAGTGGGTACAAGACAACATCCATTTCTTTGGTGGAAACGCAAAACAGGTAAGTGAAGCCAGAGATGGGGACTCGAGTTTGCGACTCATACTTGAGTCGCACTTAAGTCGCACACTTTAGAGACTTCAGACTTGACTTGGACTCGTACTGAAAATACTTTAGACTCGACTCGGATTCGTGTTTTGGGACTCATGAACAATCATTATGTTTTCTTTTTCTGGCGTATTAACATTGAGGAAACTTTGAAACGTCTGACAAGGTTGATTTCACTACATCCTTTTTGTCAGAGTAATAACCATATTAGGCATCGGGTGCGTGCCTCAAGCACTCGTACCTCAGATGACGGTAACTATGGCGACTGGTACACCTGCAGCTGCTTCTGTAATGTTACCCTTTGTAATTACATTTAGTTATAAAAACTTCAAAAAAGATGGCATCAGCAAAAGAAGCGCAGACTGCAAAGTCTGTGGTACCAAAATTAAGGATGCTGGATCAACTACTTCAAATTTTATCAGGCACCTGAAAACTCACACGGATCAGTAACATTAAGTCACATTAGCGCATATGGACAATTAGCATCAGCTATGTAACGTTAACTTAGTTTGGAGTGATAATAATACAGTAAATGCTTTGAATTTCTTAGATATAGCTGTGCAGTAATCTTAACAGACCGGATACCAGCAGATGATAGAATGCTCATTACAACCAGAAGAGACATGAGACTTTTATTTTTTAGAGACTCAAGACTTGATTTGGACTTGTGACCAAAGACTTGAGACCTGACCTGGACTTGCAAAAAAAGACTCGTGACCATCTCTGAGTGAAGCACTGCTTTATTGACAGTATCTAAACACGGTTTCAAATGTGAGCTAATTCTACCTGCTCTTTCTACATGTTTAACAGGTGACTATCTTTGGTGAAAGTGCTGGTGCTGCTTCAGTAGGATTCCACCTCTTGTCTCCAGACAGTCGGCCTACCTTTACCAGAGCTATCCTTCAGAGTGGGGTCCCCAACTGCCCCTGGGCTTCGGTCAGCCCTGCTGAGGCCCGCAGACGGGCTACCCTTCTAGGGAAGCTGGTTGGCTGTAATGGTGGCAATGACACTGAGCTGGTAGACTGTCTACGTGGCAAAACTCCAAAGGAGCTCATTGACCAGGAATGGCAGGTAATACTGATTCAGCCAAGAACTCAAATCAAATCAAATCAGATTTATTTGTATAGCGCCAAATCATAGCAAAGTTACATCAAGGCACTTTACATATAGAGCAGGTCTAGACCAAACTCTTTATAGAATTCTTTAAAGAGACCCAACAAATCCCTCCATGAGAAGGCACTTGGCCACAGTGGCAAGGAGAAATTTCCTTTAAGAGGCAGAAACCTCGAGCAGAACCAGGCTTGGGGGGGCGGCCATCTACCTCGAACGGTTGGGTAGAGAGAGAGCAAGAGAGACGCAGGGGGGGAATTGAGTAGAGCAGGGAGAGAATGAGAGCAGGAGGATGGGATACTCAACACAGATGCAAGCAGGAACATATGATCATGTATGAAGTACATAGAAATATGGAAATATTGCAGGAACATAGGATAGCGATGATTCACCACCTGCGGGATGAGGACAGGGAGAGAAAGGAGAGGAACTGGGAGAAACAAGAACTTCAGGGAAACATGGTTAGTAGTATGTCGGTGCATGCAAGGGGGAGGGAGAGGGGGAGAGAGAGAGAGAGGTAGAGTGTGCTCGGTGCTTCCCCCAGCAGTCTAGGCCTATAGCAGCATAGCTAAAGAGTAAATGAACTTTAACTTTTTAACCATAAGCTCTGTCATGCAG
This sequence comes from Remorina albescens, assembly GCA_034769265.1. Classification (NCBI taxonomy): domain Eukaryota; kingdom Metazoa; phylum Chordata; class Actinopteri; order Carangiformes; family Echeneidae; genus Remorina; species Remorina albescens. The sequence continues at coordinate 2,713,114 of CM068495.1, read as the reverse complement.
AAAAGTTTTAAGCCTGGTCTTGAAAATGGCTAAAGAGTCTCCCCCCCGAACCGGTACTGGAAGTTGGTTCTATAGAAGAGGAGCCTGATAACTGAAAGATCTGCCTCCTGATTTACTCTTGGAGACTCTAGGAGCCACAAGTAAACCTCCATCTAGAGAGCGGAGTGGCCTACTCGGACAGTAAGGAACTATGAGCTCTCTGAGATATGATGGAGCTTGGCCATTAAGAGCTTTATATGTTAACAGAAGGATTTTAATTTCTATTCGGAATTTTACCGGCAGCCAATGAAGAGAAGCTAACACAGGAGAAATGTGATCCCTTTTTCTATTTCCTGTTAATATTCGTGCAGCAGCATTCTGAATCATCTGAAGACCTGAAGGAATCCAGATAATAATGAGTTACAGTAGTCCACTCTAGAAGTAACAAATGCATAGACTCATTTTTCTGTATCCTCTTGAGACAGGATGTTTCTGATTTTCCTAATGTTGCACAGGTGAAAGAAAGCTGCCCTACAGACTTATTTTATGTGAGGGACAAAGAACATGTCCTGGTCTAAAGTTACTCCAAGATTTCTTAAAGTAATGGCATCCAGACTGATTATATGATCATATAAGCTTTTTCTGAGGTGCTTAGGGCTAAGTACAATAACTTCAGTTTTGTCTAAATGTAAAAGTAAAAAGTTTCCAGACTTTTATGTCTTCAAGACATATCTGCAGTCTGACTATCTGACTAACTTCATTTGGTTCATTGATAAATACAGCTGAGTATTGTCTGCATAACAGTGAAAATTGATGCTGTGTTTCCTGATAATGATGCCTAAAGGAAACCAGTGTTGGGAGTAACGTGTTACAAAAGCAATTAATTCTTGTAATGCATTGCTTTTTGCTGTAATGCTGTAATGTAAGGCATTACAAAAAAAGTTGATAATATTTTACTCAGTACAAATATCAGTAACGTGCGTTACAATGCATTTTAACTTGAAGTGGTGGGTTTTTTTCCATACAGAATCACCAAAATCACTGCAAGATTAGCAGAGGAGAAGTCCGCGCACAATCTTTCACTTCCCTTCTAATTGTCTATACAGAACAGTAGAGATGAGTGCAGCTGCAGCAGATGCAGCATTGGACAGTACGTTCGCAAGATGGACATATGTCCATTACTTTCAGTTCGTCAGAAATAAGGACATGAGTATTATTGTAGTTGATTGCACTTTGTGTGCGAAACCTAAAGATCTGTCCACTTCCTGAAATAGCACCAGAAATTTTAAATTACTCTGGCTGTTATATTTTTATCATATTATACAGTTTTTAGCCTTAAGTCTAGCTCAATCAGATACCACATCCCCTTCCACTGGATGTGTAATGAACTAACTGAGCATAATGACCTACATTTAGAATGCCAAATCCATATTTCCAGTTATGCAAAAGTAGCGTAATGCCTTACATTTCAAATACAGTAATAATATAATGTTAGAAATTACTTTGAAATGACAGTAACAAGTAATAAATAATGCATTACAGTTTTGAAGTAACTTGCCCAACACTGGAGGAAACAGTTATAGGGTGAAGAGGATTGGTCCAAGTACCAAGCCCTGTGGAACTCCGTAATTGGCTATAGTGCGTGAGGAGGAGCTATTGTTAACATGGACAAACTGATATCTATCTGATGAATAGAATTTGAACCACCTTAGTGCAGCTCCTGTAATCCCAATTTCATGTTCCAGTCTCTGTAATAAAATGTTATGGTCAATGGTGTCAAATGCAGCACTGAGATCTAACAGGAGAAGTATGGAGACTGATCCATTGTCTGTAGCCATTAAAATATCATTGGAAACTTTAACCAGCGCTGTTTCTGTGCTGTGATGAACTCTAAGTCCTGACTGAAACTCTTCGAACAAGACATTCATGCAGATGGTCATATTATTGGTTTACAACTGCTTTTTCGATGATTTTAGAAATGAATGGGAGGTTCGATATGGGTCTATAATTAGCCAAAACATCTGGATCAAGATTCACTTTTTTGCGTTGAGGTTTGATAACTGCAGTCTTTGGAGTCTGCATGTACATAACCCGAAGATAATGTCAAATTGATCAGATCTAGAATGAACAGCTCAATTAAATAGAAAATCTCTTTAAAGTGGCTAGTCGGTACTGGGTCTAATAGACAGGTTCATGGTTTAGATGATGAAACTATAGAAGCTAGCTCTGAGAGATTCAGAGATGAGAGAGATGAACTGTTGGATATCAAATCGGGAAAATTACAGATAGCAGTGTTACTCACTTCGCTGTAGCTCAGTGCTTGGCAATTAAAATAGAATTTTTAATCGATCTGAATGATACAGTCATTTGTTTAAAGGTCAGTACTTTTTCAGTCACTCAAATCAGACCTGCATTTGTCTTCCTACTCTGACCAGGTCCTGCCATGGTCAGCCCTCTTCCGGTTCCCATTTGTACCTGTTGTCGATGGTGAGGTTCTACCTGACACTCCCGAGGCCATGGTTAACTCAGGAAACTTCAAAGACACTCAGATCCTCCTTGGAGTCAACCAGGATGAGGGCTCCTACTTCCTGTTGTATGGAGCACCAGGCTTTAGCAAGGACAATGATAGCCTGATCTCCAGAGAAGACTTCCTGGAAGGTGAAGGGTTATCCTTTGTTCATAATCCTTCTATTAATGTGTCTAAGCAGATAGAAATGTTCTCCATTCAAAACTGTGGGACAGTTTAACCTTTACTATTCACCTGCCAGGTGTCAAGCTCAGCGTCCCACATGCTAATGACATTGGTCTGGAGGCAGTGGTGCTGCAGTACACTGACTGGATGGACGAGAACAATGGTGTGAAGAACCGGGATGCCATGGACGACATCGTGGGTGACCACAACGTTATCTGCCCCCTGGCGCACTTTGCCCGCACCTATGCTCAGCATGCCACCCTAAAGGCCAGCATAGGGGGAGCTGGGATAATGAACAGTGGAGGAAACTCACAAGGTGAATTTGTGTTAATTGTTTTTTTTTGGGCCAAAAGTTTGACTTCGGAATCAGAAATACTTTATTAATCCCCAGCGGGAAATTCTGCACTGTAACATCTTAAAGTTGTGGTCATTATTCACTGTAGATCAGGAAGGAGAGACTAGGAAACAACTAAGAGGAGTTGGCATTGAAGTTACTAAAATAAATAATAAAAGCTCATCAACAATTTTAGCATTAGTGAGCTGCAAGATTGCTTGATGAGGGGATGGTCATCATATCACCATCTAGAGAGGATGGTCACTTCAAATCATTTAGCAAAACTGCTGTAACCTCTGAAGCGCTCCTCCTCCAGGTGGGGTCTATCTGTACCTGTTCGACCACAGAGCCTCCAACCTGGCGTGGCCAGAGTGGATGGGTGTGATACACGGCTATGAGATCGAGTTTGTGTTTGGCATGCCACTGGAGAAAAGACTCAACTACACCCAGGATGAGGAGAAACTCAGTCGACGTATGATGAGATACTGGGCCAACTTTGCGCGAACTGGGTGAGACAGAAATTCCCAGATCTTTAATTTAAGCGTTACGTAACAGGCATGTTGGTGTCACTATGAATAAGTATCTTTGTCTGTTAGGCTGTTGATTCAGCTGCCTATTTTGATAATGTCTGGGATCAGATTTTATTCACTTTGATCTGTTTTTTAATCTTTATTTTAATTGTTTTCCAGACAAAGGGAATAAGAGAGAGAGAAGAAGGTTGTTTTAGGGTTGTACATCAGTACAGTATTTTTTTTACATATACATATATCTACATATATGATGGGTTACGCTCTTTGGTATATGAGTTCTATGTATCCCAGTAATTTGTACGCTGTTCAGTATGTAGTCTCGAGGTCAGTTTTTCCATCTTATATATTTCACTAATGATTGCTGTCATGTCTTCCTTCGATGGTGGATTTGCCTGTAGCCACCTCAATGTGATAGTTTTCTTGACTGAAGCCAAGATTATTTTGTAAAAAATTTTTCTCCTGATTCATCAGTCCATTTGGCATTTCCCCAGTTATAGTGCTACAAAACAACAATCAATGGCAATTTTAAAAATAGTCCTGATTTCTTTAGCCAGCTCCTGGCAAAATGTTTTATTTAGAGGACTGGCCCAAAAATCATGAAAATGAGCTACCATGCATGTACCACACTTCCTCCAACACTCATCCAGTTCCTGAGAAGGTCACCTTTTAAATAACAATTTAACAGCAATCACACTTTTATCTTTTTATTTAATTTTCCCCTTTTTTGTTTGCTGTCAGAAATCCCAATGTGAACCATGACGGTCAAGTGGAGAACAGGAGACGCTGGCCTCTGTTCACCATCAGCGAGCAGAAACATGTTGGGCTTAACACTGAAGCTCTGAAGATCCACAAAGGTCTCAGGAACCAGATGTGTGCCCTCTGGAACCGCTTCTTACCACGTCTGCTCAACATCACTGGTAAAGTTGTTATCGTAATATTCAAAGAGGCTACACTCTCAAATAAACTTTGAGAAACCTGCGATAGAGACCAAGCTGACCAAAACAGGCTGTCAAAATGTCTGCTGTAGACTGTTGTGGTCATCAAAAGACCAGGTTTCAGCAATTCATATCGATCAGCCTTTGAGCAAGATGTGCTGTAGTTGGTCAGACTGTTGTGGTCATCCAAAAACGTCCAGGTTTCAGCAGTTCATATCGATAAGCCTTTGAGTAAGATGTGCTAACGATGCTAACAGGAGTATTTGTTTGCAACACCAGCAATGGTAGAGCTGAGCTTCAATCCCATGCTTCAGAAATCTGTGGGTGACATCACAGAGGCTACATCCATTTGTAGTTCAACCAATCAATAACCTCTGTTGTGGTTTCACTTTATTAACAAATAGTTGAGAAAACTAAAGCTAAATCCTTAGGCATGCAATTCCTCATCATTCTCAGAACAGATGTTTCATAAAAATAGGCCTCTAGTGGTTTTTACCAGTGAAAACAGAGATATCACCAGCATTGGACAGAATTTGAGTAAGTTCCTCTTACAGCTCTGTGCTCTGTTGCTGTTTGTTCTCAGACAACATTGATGAGGCAGAGCGTCAGTGGAAGGTAGAGTTTCACCGCTGGTCTTCCTACATGATGCATTGGAAGAGCCAGTTCGACCACTACAGCAAGCAGGAGCGCTGCACTGACCTTTGAGCACCTTGCGAGGAGCTGAAAATGACAGGGAGAAGGAAGGAATCCCTCCACAGCCCCTGAATCACATCTGAGTTTATCCACCTAAATTTTTGACTTTGAATGTTTGTTTGTCCGCTAACAGACAGGCTGTGTGTGTTATTTATATAATTTATAGTATTTATTTATTTGTTTTTTGTGAGTTTGTGTCTCAGTGGAAACAAGGGCTGTGGAGGAACTGGTCTCAGTGTGGAGGAGTAGTAGAAACCATCTGTCATTACATGCGTGTCTGTCTGTCTGCATGTCTGCATATTTGTGTGCATGTGTGTGTGCGTGCTCAAGTGTGTGTGCACGCTCTTGTGTCTGTGTGTGAAAGCCCTTAACACTGCACCACTGTTTACATGAATCTCTGTTAGATATCTGGGTAGTGTTTTCTGGTCTCTTCCTCATGACCTCTAATCAAATTTAATGACCTCTAATATACTATGACCTCTGTCCGAACACCATGGTTTGTGGAATGACCTGCAGTTGCCGTAAAGAGGGGACACTCAGCTCACTAACTCGTGTCTCATTAAGCACCTCTGAAGCACCTCTGAATGTTATCTGACCTTATGTCACATTGATGAGGACATGAAGAAGGATATGACCATGTTAACTGATTATGTGTAAGAATAGTGTTTGAATATCAGGTATAAAGTTATGATCTTAGAGTTAGATACAGGACAGAAGGAAATGTGTATCAAACAGGAGAATCAATTCATTGATCAGTCAGTTGATAATTTTGTCTCAGAGTAAAGCACGATGACAGCAGCTCTCACTTCTTTCTCATATTAGAGTGAATACAACTGAAACAATTACTCCAAGGGCATGGCTTTTCATTTGAACAACCAGTCAATTGACAAACTAAATATTAATAGCCAATAGCTTGGTTACCATCAGCCACTTATCATAAGTAAATGTTGGTGAGTATAGCAGTGTTGGATGAGATTCATTATTCATATGTCAAATGAAGACAATGAAACCATGCATCTCAGTATGGAGACCTCTGGTGGCAGAAACTGTGCAGGCAGCAATACTGTGACCCCCAAACAATGCATGATAATTATGATATTTTATATGTTCTAACATTGTTTGGACCTAAATGACAGGGTTCATTTTATTAAAAAAAATAAAAAATCACAATTAGAGTTCTCGGATCTAAACTCATGACCTCAGTTTGTTTGTATTTGTGTGTGTGTGTGTGTGTGTGCGCGCACGTACGTCATTGCTTTTTTCTCTATTCCATCATTTATTTTTCTTCTACTATTATTTTCCTTTACCCTGCCCACACCTCTAGCCGCTATCCCCTTTCTCTCCACCTTTTCCTACCTAATCTGTTCTTCTGCTTTTCCTTCTCTTTTCTCCTCTTCCTCCTCCATCTGATCCTCTCCTTCCATCACCACTTTATCATCTGGCCTCTCATCCTGCTTTCTGCTTCTCCTTCCTCCATCTTTTTAATCTTCCTCTCTGCCTGTCATCTTCATCTTATCTCCACCCACCCTCCTGTCTCCCCGTTTCTTTCTTTCATCCTTCATTTCCTCCTCTCATTCTTTTCATGCTTGTTTCTCCCTTTTTCCATTCCTCCTCTACTTGTCTCCTCTTTCCACTTCATGCAATTCTTCTCTTCATCATCTCCCTCTTTCCTTATACATCTCTCAGTGGTGTTGCTCTTCCGTCTCCCTCCTGCTGTCTCATTGGTCTAATGGAGATAGAGTAATTCACTCAGCAGCAAGATAATGTGATAGAACACTGGCTCAGCCTCCAGGCTGAGAAGGGGGGGGGGGGTGAACGGACAGCCAGAGGAATACGTCATTATCATATATGCGTGCATCAACACCCATCATCAGCTCGTCATACAAGATAATAACAACACAACACATCCATCTGTGTGTGTGTGTGTCCCACCTGACTCTCAGCTCTGTTCATTTGAGTTGGCTCTTATTTCTGATTGGCTGATGGCTGCAGCATGTGATTCTCCTGTCTCTTGACCTGGTCTTGTAGTGTGGCTTTGAAAAAGATTAACTATGAATAAAGGATTGTACCTGACTTTTAAAGTACCAGTGAAGAATGCATGTATGACAGGCTGTGTGAGTGACACCTCCTCTGGCTCCCCTCATTCGATGGAGACCCTGCTATAGTTCTGCCTCCCTCCCTCGCCCACCTGTCAGATCTTTGTGCATGCCTTGCAGTGGACCCTTTCCCAGTATATCCTGCCAGCCGTGGACTGTTATTTCTGTAAGATTTGTACTTTTGAACTGACTATTATCTCTTTAATGTTGGATGTTAGCAATAACCTAAATACATCAGTAAAGAAATATATTTGATATTTAAATGCAACAGTGAACCTGATAGAGGTTGTGTTTTAAAGCAATATATTTATTCCTAGTATAAACTAATTGAGTGCCATAAACCTGTCTTCAGTTTGTTCCAGTCTCTGTCTGTGTTGAATGCTTCTGTAGCTCCACTGTTTCTGTGTATCATGAATGCTGTCTTTGTTGAACTATAGCAACAGAAATAAAGAGCCTGCTGCTTCTGACAACCTCCTGCTTTAATTGAGTTCGTATGTCATTCAGGCCAGGATCCACACTGGTTCCTTATGTAGGATGTGTGAAAGAGACCCAGATCGATCACAGCTGCACATGAGAGGTATTAGCTTTCAATTACTATCACTTTATGAAAATATAATAGGAGAAACTGATATTAAGGTATTCAAAGTTAACAGCTAATCTCTGTTCCTATGATCTTTGACCCTGTGGTCTGTAGATGTTACTTCAGAGTAATTCTTCGTCATCTCAGCTTTTGAGGTCAGCAAATTTCTGACAGTAAAAAGTTGAGAAATGAAAAAAAAGCCATGTTATTCATACTTATCATAGCATTGAATAATAAGCAATTTTTATTTCTGTTATGAATAACGGGCCAACTTGACCACATGACGACAATCTTTGCTGTCACCTAGCGTCTATAAAGAAATACCTGGTCATTGTCCTGTCATAACCAATTATCATACCACATCTTCAGCTATCTTTAACTTTACCTGCAGGTCACACATGATCACACATCATGTGTGATAAAATTTTCTCCTGTGCAACGGGAAACAAAAAATTGTCTTTCACACAGTCTGTTTGAAGGTAGAGATGTGCAAAAAGGTCAATATATCTCTAATTCCATTACAATTTGGAGTGGTCATATTACTGCCTTTAACACAAGGAGGGATTTTTTAAAAGGATAATTCCCAAGGTGAGAGTCGTCAGGTTCTCATGGAACTCTATAATTTAGTATCCCCTCCTACTCTGTTTTATGATGTGCTCTGAATTTTAGCGTGGGGCGTGGAAACAGTACAGATTGTGTTGACCGTCTTGTGCTGTTACTGTACTCCGGTGGCTCTCAAATTTTTCCCATCTGAAAATCTGAAATGTAAATTTTTTCCCTCACATATGACTTTTATGTTATGATGTTATGTTGTGTTTTATTGATATAATATGCACTTACATTGCCAGCTTGACCTTTTTTGTTTTTTCAATATGAGAAAGGGTGCTGGTTCTCTGACTACCAACTTGAGACCCCGAAGAATGGATGAAACCTTAGGCGATAGTTTGTTATTGTGACTGCAATCCCCCCAGGCTGTCCGGTAAGAACAGTAGTAATGAGTAGTAATATTAGTTTTAGTTTACAAAACCAGATCTCCTCAAGTAGCTTTGCAATTGATTTCTGAACACAGACCTCTGGCCCTCTGTGGGACTTGTACCGCTACTGAGTAAGCCTAGGCTGGTCCATATTTATTGTACGTGTAGTCCAGATCTACTCAGTCCCAGCTCAACAACATTGTGGGTGATTATAGATGTTCAGTGTATCACTGATTCTTTGAAACTTTGGAAAAAAATGTCCCACTAAGAAAAGTGCTCATTCTGTTGGAAATTAATAACATTTTCATGAATAAAAAGAATCAAGGTTATAATCAGGGGGTCCTTTGCACATATGTAAGGTTTTTTATAGGCTTATTTTTAATTTTTATTAATTTAATGATTACATGCTGGCCCATTGGCTACAAAATCAGTTGTCCTCAGATAGGAGATAGTAATTTCAACTTGATAAAAAAAACAAAAAGTAATAATTGAATTGAATAAGATCTTTACCACATCAAAGAATACATTGTAATATGTATTAAAAACTACAAACAGTGAGTTCTGAACAATATTTACTATTACTTTGTGGTTGCTCAAAAACATATTCGTCACCACTGTCAGATATTTATAAAAAGCAATAAAATCGGGCAACTACATTCATGAGGACCCCATTTCCAAACCTTCAGCTCTACAGCATGCATCAAGATCACTCAAGCTCCTGTGAGTTAGCTATTTCATTTTTGGACACTGCTCTAAATCTAAATCTGATTTGATTTGATTTGATTTGCTCCTGTCACAACCATAACATGTCAACATCGTCTCTCTCTTTTTTGTTTTTCGAAACATATTTTTTTATTAGTTTTTATGTCAGAAATAATCAAACATGACAACATCACAGTACATTCTAATGAAAAATAATAAATAACACAGCCAGGCAGCTGGTTCATTCTAGGGCAATCAGCATGTAAAATTTTTAGATAAGGGGTACTCTTCAGCACCACTCGGACCATACAGTATGTGTCTCCTGGAAAGCATCTGGCGGTTATACACCCCATCAAACAGAGCATTTGCAAGACGACAAAATAAAAGTAAGGGGGAGAAAGGGTCATGTAAGACCCTCCTCGCTCGTCAAGAAGACCGTCCATTTTTTCCATCTTGCGTAGTATAAGTCCCTTTTTAGTCTGAGCAGGAAGGTCAGTCTCTCCATCTGGTGAATTTCTTTAATGACCTCTAACCAGTTAGAGGGTGTGGGTGGGTCTGTTTGCAGCCACTTGCGAGTGATTGCTTTTTTTGCTGCTGCGGACATTATTCTTAAGAGGTATCTATCATTTCCTGCCATCTCATCTGGTAAATCATAAAGATAAAAAGTTGCAAATGACAGAGGAATCTGTTGTCCCAGTATGCGTTGTATAGTTTTCACAATATCGTCCCAAAATGGTTGCAGTCCTGGACAGTTCCAAAAGATGTGGTAATGGTTTGCCTCGTCATCCCCACACTTTCTCCAGCATGTGTGAATTGTTGCTATTAAATATGTTTTCATTTTAGGTGTTACAAAAAACCAAACAAGGTTCCTCCAGCAGAATTCACGCCAGTACATAGAACAAGAGGTAGAAAAAACAGTATCACACCTGTTATCCCATTGTTCACAGGTTATTTTGTCATTTAGTTCTTTCTCCCATCTCTCCTTGATGTATGTTGTGGTATTATCTCTGTTCTTTGCAATGCCCTGGCTAAGCTTTGAAATAATAGATTTATAAGTACCATTATATGCCCGTATTATTAGTTGTATTATTTCGTTGGATTCTGCAGTTTCGTTTTCCCGGATTTCTTTCATAAACTATTGTCGTACCTGTAAATGTCTAAGAAAATCATGATTTTCTAAGTTGTATTTTTCTCTTAGTGCTTGAAAACTTTGTAGCACATTTTTTTCCATAATATTACAATACGTAGTAATACCTTTATTTTTCCAGTACTTAAACCTAGAATCCATACTATTTGGTTTAAAATCTGTGTCATGTCCAACCCATCAAAATGTTTTCAATTGGTTCCACAAGTTGAGTGGCTTCAGAACCCCAAACAAGGTGTGCAGTGTGAAAGAGACAAATGGGCTCAGATTTTCTTGATAGGTTGTCATTAATTTGTAATCACCAATCATTGCTTGTATGGGGATGCCCCTGCATTTCCTTTCCGTATCCTTCCATTTTGCCTCATTTTTACTATCACACCAGAGGATCACATATTTTAAGTGGGCAGAATGGTAATAGTCTCTGAGATTAGGGAGAGACATACCACCTCTTTCTTTATTAATAGTCAATGTACTGTATCTAATCCTTGGTTTTTTCCATTTCCAAATAAAACGTGAGATTTGCTTGTCCCATTCTTGAAATTGACTGGTTGGGATTTTAATTGGCAATGACATAAATAGATATAATAGTTTAAGTAAAATAGACATTTTTATAGTGTCAATTCTTGCACTGAGGCTTGGTAGGGAAGCTGACAAGTTACTAAGATCTTCTTTAATTTTCTTGTTTACAGTTTCATTGTGTTTTTTGTACAAATCACTAGGATAGTGTGTCAGCCAAACTCAAATTGCTTTTTGAGACCAGTCCATTGGTATTCTTTGTTTGAGCTCCGGTGACAGGCTATAATTGAACATTAATATTTGTGTTTTCTGTATGTTGAGTTTATAACCTGAATATGTGCCAAATACATCAAGGAGATCTAAAAGGATAGGAAGGCATTTCTCTGGGTTGTTAATATAAAGCAAGACATCATCTGTGTACATCGCTATTTTATGTTCCATATTATCAATCAAAATTCCCTGTATGTTACGGTCTTCTTTTATTGCCTGTGCCAAAGGTTGCAAATACAGCGCAAACAGGGTTGGTGATAAAGGGCATCCCTGATGTGTGGATCTTTCCAGTTTTATGCGGTCGGTGAGGCTTTCGTTTATCCTAATTCTTGCTGTAGGGGCAGAATATAATGTTTTAAAATTGTTAATTGCTTTTTCATTGAATCCAAATCTTTCCAAAACTAAAAATAAATATTCCCAATTAACACAATCAAAAGCTTTCTCCGCATCTAGGCTTGCCAACACAGTGCTTGTTTTAGTTTTTTCAATGTTCTGTATTATATGAAGAGAGCGTCTGATATTATCATGCGTTTGACGCCCCCTGATAAAGCCAGTTTGGTCACTATCAATTAATTCTGGCACAAATAAATCTAATCTTCTGGACATGATTGACACATATATTTTATAGTCACGGTTTAGAACTGAGATCGGCCTGTATGAGCTACATAACATTTTATTCTTTCCCTCTTTCGGGATAATAGAAATGATTACCTCACTCCATGAGGGTGGAGATGACATGTTTTCCAATGTCCAATTAAAAGAGTTTAGGAGTATTGGATTCAGCTCTTCCTTAAAGATCTTGTACCATTCAGCTGGTAGTCCATCTCTTCCTGGTGTTTTATTATTTTTAAGTTTATTCAGTGCAGTCTCCAATTCTTTTTCTGTAATCTGTGATGTTAAAAATTTATTTTGATGATCTCCAATTGTAGGTAGATCTAGGGAGTCAAGAAAGGTTATTATATTTTCTTTAGTTTCTTGTATTGGCTGTGAGTATAGGTTCTTATAATATGATTGAAAAGCAGCATCAATTTCCTCTAAATTATGGTATATTTGCCCTGTTTTAGTGTCCAATATTTTATATATTGATTGGGAAATTTGTTTTTTACGTATTTTCCTTGCTAGTAGTTTTGTAGCCTTAGGGCCCACTTCGTAATATGGCTGTTTTAGAAACTTGTATTTTTTCTTGACTTCCTCTTTATAAATATCCAATATCTGATTTCTAATTTCTTTAATTTTTGTTAGCGTTTGGGAGTCTTGGTTCCTGCAGTGTTGTCTTTCTAGTTCTTTTACAGTGTCTTCAACCTGTTTTAGTTTATTTTCTTTCGCTTTCTTGATTGCCGTGCTGATGGATATCAATTTACCCCTGACCACTGCCTTTAAGGTATCCCATAGTATATTTGGATTCACTTCCCCATTGTCATTAATATCAAGAAAGGTCTTAATTTCAGATTTCACATTTTGTATGACTGTTTTGTCATAAAGCAGACTTGTATTCAGTCTCCAAATAGTTTTCTTCAGTCTACTGTCTAGATATAGTTTAACACTGTCTCTTTTGTAAAAAAAAATGTTAGATTAGATTATGACATAAATGTATACTTCTTAAGAAGGGGTCTGAAGTAGCTTGCAACAGAGGGGAAACAAAATGGCTAATGTGAACAACTCATGCATATCATGTGAAAGAGTAGGTTTTTGTCACCACCTGATGGTAGTGACAAAAACCTCGAAATGGTCCTCAATGGAGGCTGGAATATAATTTTTGATCACAATAAATACCAATACGACCTGTGATGTTTCATTAACCTCTTTAGTATTTTTATTTAATTCCCCCTATATTTCTTCCATATCGTCCAACCCTATAGGGGATGAGTTTTGCCTTCCCTCTCTTTCTCATTCACTATTATGCCATGTTCATTTGGCTTACGTCATTTGGGATGCACATAGTGCACCTACTACCTACCTACATAGCACATAGTATACAATATCCCTTGTAGGTTATGCATCTCCAATAACTAAAGCCAAATTAAATGGCATGACAACATTTAACCAAATCCAACATTCAAAACATTCCCACCAGTTTCATAGTCATTAAAATCAACTTTGGCATTATGTAATTTAGGAAGTTGTGGCTAGGCAGCAGCTATCAGTGGAGGAGAGGACAAAAAATAGGGAATATCAAAGGAAGTAGAAAGAGAAAATACACAGTGAGGCAGAGTTAAAGGAGGAATACCTCAGAATGGAAATGCAAAGATGGAAGAAGGTGAAGGGTGAAGGGAAGATAAAAAATATCAATGACTTGAATGAAAGAGAAAAGAGAAGTCAGAGAAAGACTTGGAAACATAGACAACAAGTGTCAAGAGAACGTAAGAGAAAGGGCTCAGGTCACCCAGAAACTCTCCCAGACAGTCCAGTGGATCAGGCCATACATGAGCCAGCTCGAAGTAGGCAGGCTATAGTTGGGGGAAAGGGAAAGAAAGAAAAGAAGAGCAAGTTACTCTAGAGAAATGAAAGCTATGAGAAAGAAACTTCAAGAGGTAACAAAGGATAGGAACAAAATGAAAAAGCATTTGTTAGGAGAACAAGATAGGAATAAAAAAAAACACAAGAATCACCAAGAAAAAAAACAGAGCAGCTACTGCGGGGAAGCCAACTCAAAAACCCCTCCATCAAGAAAACTCTGCTGTTCCACAACGCACTCATTCATGAATTGAAACAAAACAAGTTTGCCCACAAGAACAAGAACATGACTAGTGTCACCACCATCAGAGGGAGTTTTATTTGTTTAAAAAAAAATATATATGCTTACAATGTTTCTTCAGTGCTGTTGATTTAGTACTAGTACTAGTCTCTTTTAATACAAAAATATGTTTGTTAAATAAAAAAAACATTACTTTTTCTATTTAGGCTTAAAGTAAGATGTTGATGTTAGATCTTTTAAATGAGTACACATACAACAATATAAAGAAATGAACAAAAGTGAATATTCAACATTTAACAGCATATATGTGTACTAAGGGTGCCAGATAATGATTTTAAAATTCTAAATACATATTAGACCAAATAAATAAAAGATAATTAGCCTTTTATTGTGTCTGCCGATGTTGAAAAAAACAAGGTCATAACTAAAAAAAAAAAAAACGTCGATTTTATGAAAAAAAAAAAAAACAAAACCCAGTCAGGAGGTTGCACCGGTACATTGCTGAACAGCCAAGACCTGGGTCTATGATATACCTTCAGATTTTGTAATTTAAGTAACTTTTTATTTTCAGAATTAAAACCTGTTTTATCCGAATTCTCAAGAATCAGTGATATATAAAAAAGTATTATTTATCAGTTAAGCCTGTGTCTCTCTCTGGGACTGTGGCGTCAGCCTAATGTTGTGGGTCTCCTTGTATGTGTTTGTCTGTGTTTGTCTGTGTGTTTCGGTGGGAGGGGGGTCCTGTTCGATCATGATGGGTTTCCTGTAGGAAACCTTTAATTTGAAGGCAGCAACAGGAAGTGCCAAAGTCTTCAATCGAAAAGTCCCTGTGGTGGAATTTCTCAAGTACTTTTTGTTAGGGGTCCGGGTTTGGACTGAGCGGGTTTCTTGACTGATATAAGGCATAGTAAGAAAAATCGCACCGGTTCTTAGAACGGACTTAGCTGGACCAGGTCTTAGGATCTGAAGAGGCTTCTTCCTCCTCTTTTAGTGGAACAAGAAAGTCGAGGGGAAGAAGGAAGATGAGGAGGAGGAGGAGCTGAGCAATGTGGCAGAGCTCAAGAGAGAACTACGTCAGTAGTCGAGCCCGTGTCGGAGAATAAGGTGAGACCAGTTTTACTTTACTTAAAAACTTCGGTGGTTTTATTCCGAGCTCCTGGATCGGAGACAGGAACTTAGCCCAAGGACTAAATACGGTTCTTCCCTCTCTGTGTAGAACCAATTCTCAGATCTGGATCATCATGGCCTGTACACGCCGTCAGTATTTATCCAATTCGTAGATGATCATTATCAGGGCCTGATGACCAGTAGACCTCCTCAGAGGACCATTCCCAATTGAGTCCAGATTCAGGTCTCATAACGATGGGTGAAGATGCATTATTATTTGTCATCCAAAACAAATATGCTCAAAATGGGGTACGGGCACACTTGGTCAGATGAAGGTCTGTTTCACTTGTGGTACTGGTAGTGAGGAAGTTTGTTAAAATCAAATTTAACAACATGGAACAAGGTACTGAATAATCAACATCATAAACCTGGTGTTCCTACGAGATTCCCTTATATATTGCTCTGGAGCCTGTATTAATGTTGGTAAAAGTCACTGCACCCATCCACCACTGCCGTCCCTTTAGTCAGTGTGTTTATTTCTCAAACAGACTGAGCTGCATGGATGTGGTACATTCTGTTTGTTTCCTCTTTGTGTTGGCAGCATTAAAACTAGAATTGAATCCTTTGCTGTGTTTAAGGTCCATACACTTGAAGGTAGATGACAAAGGTAGAAGTCCAATGGTCTTTACAAAGCAGCTCTGTATAAGTACAGTAAAAGTATAAGTGGTCAGTTCACAAAGAAATACACTCATCCTGTATTCAGAACCAGAAAGCAGCCATCAGCACTTCTGAACTTTTGATTTCACAACAAGGTAGTCACCACCCTCAACCACACAAAATGTTTAATGTATTGGCTGCACTCAAGTACACACAGCTAATATTGTTGAGGGCAGCCTATTATAAAGGTCACACTGGTAGAAACTACTTGTAGCACCAGTCTAAAGTACATCTAACATACATACAACAAAAAAGTATCATGATTGGTTAAACTGGTTTAAAGTACTAGCTACAGTAGTTTCATGGGTGTAAAGTATTACACCCATGATACAACCCATACAATTACCAATGACATCGGTGTCCCATTGCTTCCACTTTCACAGATATGGAAGGAGTGAAGGAGCGACAGCGACAGCAGCGGGAGGAGAAGGAGAGTAATGAGGCAGAGGAAGACAGGAGGAGTGATGATGACACAGGCAACAAAGAGGAGGAAGAGGATGAAGACTCAGAAGGGGCTGCACTGATCTGGCAGGAAGGCTACAGCCATGACAATCTGGGACTTCCCATCATGCACTGGGAGGCACTGAGCCTGCGAATTGCTGAACTGGAGAAGCAGGAGGAGGAGAAGAAGGAAAAAAAGGTGAGAGGTCATAGTCTGGGAGGGAGGAGTCTGATGTAAAGACCTGAGTCTGCTAACCTCAGCTAATGTCAGTCAACAAAACACCACAGTCGTCCTAAAGGACACAAGCAGGGGCATTACTGAAGCTTCATGAAATGCCACTCAGGACTCCTGCTGCTCTGTTGTGGTAATTCCAGGTCATATTTGTAAATGGGAATTAGTTCTCAAACATTTTACCTGGTAAATAAAGGTCAATAAATAATTTCATGTTTTGTCTCACTGTGTTCTCAGGGTGGAGCTCCTCTGGAGAGAGGCCGAACTCCAGTGTGCTGGACAGAAGAGAGAGGGAGGAGAGCAGAGAGCTGGGAGGACGGAGACGAAGCCTGTAACAGCCATGTCCTGGCCCTCACCTCCCGGTACACTACCCCACAGCTTAAATTACTTCAAACTAACACATACCTCAAACCACCCCAAACTACCCTACAGCTCAAATTACCCCAAAATAACCCACAGTCAAACTAGCCCACACCTCAACCTACCCCACAAGTCCCAGTACTCCAAAACCCAAACTTCCACAAAAAATACCACAAACTACCCCACAGATCAAACTCCCCCTTGGCTCAAACGACCTCGAACTACCTCACACCTCAAACTACCTCACAACCGAAACTACTCCATACCTTGAACTACCCTAAACAACTTCACAGCAAAAACTAACCTAAAGCGCTTTGAAACACCCTTTACCTCAAACTGCCCCACATGTAAAACTACCCCTAACTGGTACACATCAATTTATATCATCAAACTAACTGTATTGACCACTTTTGCCTTTCAACTATGCCACTACAGTTGATTGATGAATATGTTTTGAGATGTGAAAGAGTAACTGGAATGTCCCCTCCACTCACTCAGTTCAATGATGACAATGATTATATTTATTCACTTAAGTTTTGTTCAGTTCCACAGTTTTTCAAGAAACCAAGGTGGCCAAACATCCAATTTCCATGAAATGAAATGAAATCAGATTTATTTATATAGTGCCAAATCATAACAAAGTTACATCAAGGCACTTTACATATAGAGCAGGTCTAGACCAAAGTCTTTATAAAATTATTTAAAGAGACCCAACAGATCCCCCGATGAGCACGCACTTGGTGACACTGGCAAGGAAAAACTTCCTTTAAGAGGCAGAAACCTCAGGCAGAACCAGGCTGAGGGGGCGGCCATCTGCCTTGACCAGTTGGGTTGAGAGAGAGAGGGAGGGAGAGAAAGGGAGATGGGGGAGAGAGAGAGAGAGAGAGAGAGAGAGAGAGAGAGAGAGAGAGAGAGAGAGAGAGAGAGAGAGAGAGAGAGAGAGAGAGAGAGAGAGAGAGAGAGAGAGAGAGAGAGAGAGACACACACACACACACACACACACACACGGGGGGGGGGATAAGGATAAGCGTAAATATGGTAAAATTGTTGTTCACGTCGGCAGTAACGACACTCAACTTTGCCAGTCGGAGGGCACAAAAATTAATGTGGAATCGGTGTGTACCTTTGCTAAAACGATGTCGGACACTGTAGTTTTCTCTGGCCCCCTCCCCAATCGGACCAGTGATGACATGTATAGCCGCATGTCTTCATTCAACCGCTGGCTGTCAAAGTGGTGTCCCGAAAACAATGTGGGCTACATAGATAACTGGAACACTTTCTGGGGGAGACCTGGTCTGATTAGGAGAAATGGTGTCCATCCCACCGTGGGTGGTGCCACTCTTATATATAGGAATATGGCCGAGTTTATGAGAAAGTTAAAACCCTGACAACCCCGAGTCGAGACCAGGAGGCAGAGCCGGAGTTTAACACACTCCTCTGCGCCTCAGTCAGAGCGGTTCCCTGCCGAGAATAGAATAGAGTCTCTGTCTATATCTATATGTATGTCTAGGTCTATAGAAACTGTGTCTGTCCCTCGACCACCTAAATTTAGAAAAGTTACTAAACTTAGATTAAAAAGAAGAGGAGCTAAAAATAAAAACTTAATAGAAATCAAAACAGCCACAAATTCGGTCTCAAATAACACTGCAATTAAATGTGGACTGTTGAATATTCGATCGCTGTCATCAAAATCTCTATTAGTCAGTGATCTCATAACTGATCATCGTTATTTTGTATAGCAGAAACCTGGCTGCAGCAAGATGAGTATGTTAGTATTAATGAAGCTACACCCCCCACTCATGTTAATTTTCATGTCCCTCATACCATAGGTCGAGGAGGGGGGGTGGCTGCGATATTTCAGTCAAGCTTATTAATCAACCCTAGACCAAAATCTGGCTGTAGGTCTTTTGAAAGCCTCACTCTTAGTCTTTCCCACTCTAACTGGAAAGTTGAAAAACCAGTTCGATTAGTTACAGTATACCGTCCACCTGGTCTGTGCTCAGAATTCCTATCAGAGTTAGTACTCAGTACAGATAAAATCATTATACTGGGAGATTTCAATATTCATGCAGATGTACAAAGTGACAGCTTTAGTTCTGGGTTTCTTTCCTTACTAGACTCAATTGGCTTTTCCCAGCATGTGAATGAAGCCACTCACTGCTTCAATCATATCCTTGATCTTGTTCTAACGTATGGCATTGAAATTGACAAGTTAACAATTTTTCCTCAAAACTGTCTTTTGACCGACCATTACCTCATTACATTTGAGTTTACTTTAATTGACTGCACAGCATCGAGGAATAAATTTGGCTATAGAAGATGTTTATCTGAAGACGCTGTGGCTAAATTTAAAGAGAATATTCGGTCATCATTTGCAGCAATGCCATATCTAAATTCAAATGAGGATTTCTCCCATACACAGGTTGATGACCTTGTGATTAGCACTATGGCCACACTGTGTTCAAATCTTGGTGATGCTGCCCCTCTCAGAAAGGAAGTAATAAAACAGAGGAGGCTGGCTCCGTGGTATAATTCTCAAATTCATGCCTTAAAGCAGATGTCACAGAAATTAGAAAGAAATTGGCGTTCCATCAACTCGGAAGAGTCTCACTGAACCTGGAAAGAAAGCTTAAAAATGTATAAAAAAGCTCTCCACAGTGCTAGAAGCTCATATTATTCAGCACTAATAGAAAAAAACAAGAACAACCCCAGGTTTCTCTTCAGCACTGTAACCAGGCTGACAGAGAGTCATAGTTCAATTGAACCAGTGATCCCCTTAGCTCTCAGCAGTGATGATTTTATGGGCTTTTTTACAGATAAAATTATAACAATCACAGAAAGAATTAATCAGCTCTTACCTACATTAGACAATAATCTTCTACTGAATACAGCAACTCCTGAATCAACTGCAACACCTATTTTACATCTGGAATCATTCTCATCTCTGAATCTCTCAGAGCTAGCTTCTATAGTCTCATCATCTAAACCATCAACCTGTCTATTAGACCCAGTACCAACTAGCCTCTTTAAAGACATTTTTTACTTAATTGAGCCCTTCATTCTAGATCTCATTAATTTGACCTTATTTTTGGGTTATGTACCTCATACTCTTAAGACCACAGTCATCAAACCCCAGCTTAAAAAGCCGAATCTTGATCCAGATGTTTTGGCCAATTATAGATCTATATCAAACCTTCCCTTCATTTCTAAAATCATTGAGAAAGCAGTAGCAAACCAATTACACGACCATCCGCATAGGAGCGGTTTGCTTGAAGAGTTTCAGTCAGGATATAGAGCTCATCAGAGCACAGAAACAGCGCTGGTTAAAGTCTCCAATGATATTCTAATGGCTTCAGACAATGGATCAGCCTCCATACTTCTCCTCTTAGATCTTAGTGCTGCATTCGACACCATTGATCACAATATTTTATTACAGAGACTGGAACATGAAATTGGCATTAAAGGAACTTCTCTAAGGTGGTTCAAATCCTATTTATCAGATAGACATCAGTTTGTACATGTTAACAGTAGCTCCTCCTCACGCACTATAGCCAGTTATGGAGTCCCACAGGGTTCGGTACTTGGACCAATCCTCTTCACTCTTTATCTGCTTCCTTTAGGCAACATTATCAGGAAACACAGCATCAATTTCCACTGTTACGCAGACGACACTCAGATGTATTTATCAATGAAGCCAAATTAAGTCAGTCAGACAGTCAGACTACAAACATGTCTTGAAGGCATAAAAGTCTGGATGACCCATAATTTTTTACATCTAAATGCTGACAAAACTGAAGTTATTGTACTCAGCCCTAAGCACCTTAGAGAAACTCTATCTAATCATTTAATCAATCTGGATGGCATTACTTTGGCTTCCAACTCCACTGTAAGAAACCTTGGAGTAACCTTTGACCAGGACATGTCCTTTGTCCCTCACATAAAGCAAGTCAGTAGGGCAGCTTTCTTCCACCTGAGAAACATTAGGAAAATCAGAAATATCCTGTCTCAAGAGGATGCAGAAAAACTAGTCCATGCATTTGTAACTTTTAGGCTGGACTACTGTAACTCATTATTATCTGGATGTCCAAACAGATCTCTGAAAGGCCTTCACTTGATTCAGAATGCTGCTGCACGAATATTAACAGGAAAAGGGATTAACTAGGAAAAGGGATCACATCTCTCCTGTGTTAGCTGCTCTTCATTGGCTGCCGGTAAAATTCAGAATAGAATTTAAAATCTTTCTTTTAACATATAAAGCTCTTAATGGCCAAGCTCCATCATATCTCAGAGAGCTCATACTTCCTTACTGTCCTAGTAGGCCACTCCGCTCTCTAGATGGAGGTTTACTTGTGGTTCCTAGAGTCTCCAAGAGTAAATCAGGAGGCAGATCTTTCAGTTATCAGGCTCCTCTTCTATGGAACCAACTTCCAGTATCGTCCGGGGGCCAAACTCTTTAGCAATTTTCAAGACCAGGCTTAAAACCTTTCTGTATGACAGAGCTTATAGTTAAAAAGTTCATTTACTCTTTAGCTATGCTGCTATAGGCTTAGACCACTGGGGGAAGCACTGAGCACCTCTCTCTCTCTGTCTCTCTCTCTCTCCCTGTCTCTGTCCCTCTCCCCTCTCTCTCTCTCTCTCTCCCTCTCCCTCTCCTTTCCCCTCTCTTCCCCTCTCTTCCCCTCTCTTCCCCTCTCTTCCCCCTCCCTCTCTCTCTCTCTCTCCCTCTTCCCTCTCCCTCTCTCTCTCTCCCTCTCTCTCTCTCTCTCTCCCCCTTGCATGCGCCGACATACCAATAACCTGCTTCTCTGAAATCCCAGTTTCTCTCAGTTCCAAGCATGTGCACTGCATTTACTAACCATTCCCGAAGTCTCTGTCTCCCCCAGTTCCTCTCCTCTCTCTCCCCCTCTCTCTCTCTCTCCCAGTTCCTCTCCTCTCTCTCCCTGTCTTTATCCTGCAGGTGATGAATCATCACCATCCCATGTTCCTGCAGCGCCTGCTGCTCCCACATCTTCAAGAATTCCATACAGCATCATTCCTGTGAACTTCATGCAGCATCATGTTCCTGCCTACACCTGTTTGAATATCCCCTTCTCCTGCTCTCTTTCTCTCCCTACTCTACCCAACTTTACCTCCCTCCGTGCCTCTCTCTCTTTCTCTCTCTCTCCCTCTCTCAACCCAACCAGTCGAGGCAGATGGCCGCCCCCCCTGAGCCTGGTTCTGCCCAAGGTTTCTGCCTCTTAAAGGAAGTTTTTCCTTGCCACTGTCGGCGAGTGTTTGCTCATCGGGGGATCTGTTGGGTCTCTTTAAATAATTTTATAAAGAGTTTGGTCTAGACCTGCTCTATATGTAAAGTGCCTTGATGTAACTTTGTTATGATTTGGCGCTATACAAATAAATCTGATTTGATTTGAGGAGGAGGGGATATTCAATACAGGTGCAAGCACGAACATATGATGCTGCATGAAGTTCATAGAAATGATGCTGGATGGAGTTCATGAAGATGTGGGAGCAGCAGGCATTGCAGGAACATGGGATGGTGATGATTCACCACCTGCAGGATGAGGACAGGGAGAGAGAGGAGAGGAACTGGGAGAGACAGACACTTCAGGAAACATGGTTAGTAAATACAGTACACATGCTTAGAACTGGGAGAAGCATGGTTATTGATATGTCGGCGCATGTAGGTGAGAGAGAGAGAGAGAGAGAGAGAGGTGCTCAGTCCTTCCCCCAGCGGTCTAAGCCTATAGCAGCATAGCTAAAGAGTAAATGAACTTTAACTTTTTAACTATAAGCTCTGTCATACAGAAAAGTTTGAAGCCTGGTCTTGAAAATTGCTAAAGAGTCCGCCCCCCGGACCGATACTGGAAGTTGATTCCATAGAAGAGGAGCCTGATAACTGAAAGATCTGCCTCCCAATTTACTTTTGGAGACTCTAGGAACCACAAGTAAACCTCCATCTAGAGAGCAGAGTGGCCTACTAGGACAGTAGTGAACTATGAGCTCTCTGAGATATGATGCCGCTTGGCCATTAAGAGCATTATATGTTAAAAGCAGGATTTAAAATTCTATTCTGAATAGCAGCCAATGAAGAGCAACTAAAACAGGAGAGATGTGATCCCTTTTTCTAGTTCCTGTTAGTATTCGTGCAGCAACATTCTGAATCATCTGAAGGCCTTTCAAAGATTTGTTTGGACATCCAGATAGTAATGAGTTACAGTAGTCCAGCCTAGAAGTAACAAATGCATGGACTAGTTTTTCTGCATCCTCTTGAGACAGGATATTTTTGATTTTCCTAATGTTTCTCAGGTGAAAGAAAGCTGCCCTACTGACTTGTTTTATGTGAGGGACAAAGGACATGTCCTGGTCAAACGTTATTCCAAGATTTCTTACAGTCGAGCTGGAAGCCAAAGTAATGCCATCCAAACTGATTAGATGATTACACAGGATTTCTCTGAGGTGCTTAAGGCCAAGTACAATAACTTCAGTTTTGTCAGAATTTAGAAGTAAAAAATTATGGGTCATCCAGACTTTTATGTCTTAAAGACATGTCTGCAGTCTGACTATCTGACTAACTTCATTTGGCTTCATTGATAAATACAGCTGAGTGTCATCTGCGTAGCAGTGAAACTTGATGCTGTGTTTGCTGATGAGGAAGCAGATATAAAGTGAAGAGGATTGGTCCAAGTAACGAGCCCTGTGGAACTCCATAACTGGTTATAGTGTTTGAGGAAGAGCTATTGTTAACATGAACAAATCGTATTTATCAGATAGACATCAGTTTGAACCACCTTAGTGCAGTTCCTTTAATGCCAATTTCATGTTCCAGTCTCTCTAATAAAATATTACGGTCAGTGGTGTCAAATGCAGCACTAAGATCTAAGAGGAGAAGTATGGAGGCTGATCCATTGTCTGAAGCAATTAGAAAATCAGATTATACATTGACAAATAAGGATTCAAAATAAAAAAATGCACAGTAAAAACTTCACCACGTCAAATGCCACGGTCTAAAACTGTTTGCTATTCTCAACGAGCTAAACTTGAGTGAGCTGGGCTGTCGGATTATATTCACCTCTGCTCCACTGACAGTACACAGCATAACTTCCCCAAGTGGTCAAAAGTTTGAAGCAAAATTAATAAATGGATAAATGAAAATAAAACATTTGACTAGAAATGGCTCTTCCCCTAACAAACCACCTCAATCTATTCCACATCTCAAACTGCCCTAAACCTTAAACTACCCCACAACTCAAACTACAAAAAAACTGCCAAACATCAATGGATCTACTACCCAAAATATCACTGCCCCTTAATATCAATCTGTCCTACACTGAATTTTACCTCAAACCGCCCCATAACTAGCCCACACTTCAAAATACCCCAAACCGCAAACTGCCCCAAACTCCAACTCATCAAACTTAACACAAACCTCAATCAGTCCCACAACCCAAACTACCCCAGACTGTCACACATCAATGTAGTTCGAACTATCCCTCAATCTGCCCAACACCTTAAACTACCCCAGACCACTTCACCTCAAAATGCCTCACACATCAAGCCATCCAAACATGTCAACTATCCTTTACTTCCCCCCACTTCATTATACCCCTCTATGCCGTGTGTCCTCTAGCCTGCAGACACAGATGAACCTTCAGCTGTGCTTCATCAACAACAGTGAGAGTGAAGAGGAGGAGGAAAAGGAGGGAGATGTCACCAAGAAGAGCTTAAGCTCCTGGGTAACTAAAACAATTTCAATATGATCCATTATTTCAGATCAGATGGTGTGACTGATAGATAAATAGATAGATACTGCAGAGCGGGTCCTATCAAAGAGTGTAACTCCTCATTATTGACCCTGCAGTTACAAAGTGGCATTGACCAAGCTCAGAAGAATCCTCCACCTGCATCCAAGTCAGAAAAACCAAAGTCTAGAGGCTTCAGGAGCACATTGCGGAGTCTCCGAGAACGGCTGAGGACCACAGACCACAAGACAATGGTGAAAGTCACTGCCGAAAGTCAAAGTTGGAGTCTGTCAGACACTGATGTAGTTATGTTTCAGCTGATAACACCTATCCATCTGTTGTCCTCTTCTTCCTCTCTCTCCTCCGCTTCCTCAGACTGCAGCTCAAACTTACCCTGTGATCCAGTGGAGACATGTGGAGCTGAGTGACTTACAGAAGTTTAGTGTAAAGGAGCTCAGTTCTCTCTGTTCATCACTCAGTCAGACCATCCAAGGTACAGCTGCTCACACCTACTTTCAGTCGTATTCAGCAACAGTTTGTCATCCACCTATTAAACACGATTCTTTCTGATCTGTCCTTGTCAGACCTGAGCTCAGAGCTTGTGGGTCGCCTCCAGGTTCGGGACCAGCTTAGGACGGAGCAGGATGCCATGCTGTTGGAGGTCCAGGATCTGACCTCATTGTGAACCAGCTGATGTTATGCCTCACAAACATTTGAACGATGTTGTGCTTGAGACAGTTCCATAGTTAGCTCACAGGCATTTGAATGTGACCAAAGTTTGAGCAGTCAATCACAGAGGACTGAGAGGACATAATCCAGCTGTCCAGTGTTACATGTTGTCGTCTGTGTTTATATGTTTAAAACATGGGCTTATCGTGTCAGAGACACAGCGATGATGGTGATGGAGCTTTATGCTATAGTAAACTGAAATGGTCCACCAGATCCACTTGATTATTCCTTTAGACTTAAATCAGACCAGAGGACCAGGACCACAACACACTGAGGTCTGGATCATGTTAAACCACATCAAGACTAGAAGAAAAATGTAAAAACACAGTCCAAGTTGAATAAAAATGAGGGATCTGGTCATGAGTGTTTTTTCTGTTGACAACATCAGAGTGAGGTTCAGCTCAGTCTGATGTTGTTAACAGGGACACTCGGTGGAGACTATTTATTCAGTCAGTCATGAGTACAACTCATCTCTGACAGTATCAACACAGATGCAATGCAGATCTAACTTCCTATGTTTCCTCATGCAGACACATCACAGTGAATCTCTTCTGCAACCACTAAGCTGATCTGGTCCTTAGTTTGGACCGAGGATAGAAATGACCAATCATATCACTGCTCTGTCCAGGACACTGACTGAAACTAACAGTGAGAGTAGTAATGAAATTGACTGATGAAGCATCTGAACATTAGTCTGTACAGATGACAGGTGAGGCCTCTGAAGCCTGGCTTTGTGCATTGACTCATGTTCCTGTTCAGCTTCAATCTGACAAAAAAAGGGAAGAAGGTCCCCATTCTCAGTCTTGGGTTTTTCATCCACAGAGAATGTTAGCTTTTCTATACAGGCATGTCTGTGTAAGTTAACTTGTCCTTAAAGACATAATTTGTCTGTACAATCAGTACATATCTAATGATCTTCACTTAGTTCTTAATGATTTTCAAGTGCTGCTTCGCAATACACACTACATGATACACAAGGGTTGATAGTCTTGGTCTTTTTCATATCATAACTGTCTTACTCAATCATAACTCTGAATGCTGTTTTTCCTTGAAATGTTTCACTCACAATGGTAAACTTTAAACAATATGTGATTAGAAAGATATAATTTAGCTGAATTTACCAATTAATATTTTCATACTTACATGAGACTTAAAAACTGCTTTTGTGACATGTAATACAGTGGGTCCAGTATTTAAGACTTTTTGTTATGTACGCATCAAAGTCTGAACTCATTTCAGTTGCTAAACCCTTCGTGTGACCAGTTCTCAGCCTGTGAGCACCATATGTAGATTGTTGTTTACACTATGTAGTTGTGTTGCCTTTAGATTCATGTATGTTTTGTTTTGTTTTTTTATATGCTGAACTGGAGCTTTACATTTCATTACACTAAATAAACCATTGTGCAATTTATGTGTGTGTATCTGATAGGAAATTTGAACAATTTCAGACATTACATTTCCATTATGTATCAAAACTGGGGGAATACAGTTACGGTGTATTACGATACACAGTTGTCAGTATATGTTATCTTTATGTTATTCTAGAGTGAATAGTTATATGGTATCTGATAACTATGCCATCTTAGTGGTAATGCCCACAAACCAGCTCTCAGAGCCAGGAGCAAAAAATAAATTATAAGAGGAAAGACAACAGACACAGAGTGCCTCCCAGAATACAGTGATGACAGAGCTCAGACCTTGACCAAGGATAAACAGTGTATACATTAAAGATGCTGAGAAACAAATCCTTGACTCTGCTGTTTTGTCCAGATCTGCAGTTCCTTCCTGAGTGGAGGTCATTAGCTGGAGGCGTCCCTCTCTCTTTGGTCACTTCTACTCATCCATGCTCTTACACAATACTTATTTTCTGCAGCAGCATATCTTGTTTGGTTATGTGAATAAGTTAAAGCATGCATGCCGCCCATGGACATGGCCTCATGTCATGTTGCTGTGACTCATAAGTGCTACTGTTAATTGTATCTCAGGTAGGGCACAGTTCATATCTTTATAAGGTTTTCCTTTATAAGCCTTCTAATGTGTCATTGTATAAGCCTAAAACATGACTAACTTAAATGAAAAGATAAGGCTGATCACACTTTAAAGTAGAACAGAACAGATATGATCCACATTTTACATTATACAAGTTGAGAATCTGAGTCACTACTCAACATGCAGTAATTGCAGTGATTATCACTGTGAGGCTGACTCTTATGCACTAGCATTGACCATTGAAAAACATCCAGCTCAGCTCAGCAGGTGAGGACACACACACACACACACAGACACACATACAGAAACGTGAACCAGGGAAGAAGACTTGATGACACACACTCAGGGACAGGGGGAGGGGCTAGATTACCATAGAAACTGGTCAGACTGTTCAGAGGAGCAGCAATAGAAGGTAAAAACAGAAGAGGTCCAACTGTCAAGGTAATTTATCCAGGACCTAGATCACTGACCACAACGGATGTCTGTTGATAGTTTAACAGGGTCAGGACCAGATTCTGTAGATGAAGTCCTTTGGAGGTTTATTCAGATAAGAACCAGAACACGAGCCATATGGAGTAGAAGTCATCGCTGGCACAGGTAAGCTCCCTGTGTGAAAGCAAATTGCAGTGATGCAGGTATTTATGAGTTCATGCAGTTCTCTGAACACAAACATTGAATCCTGATGCAACCCAACAGACCTCAACAGGTATTTTTGTCCAGAGCGCTTTCCATAACACTAAAACAGCAGCTCGCTTCAAACATCAACTGCAGAAACAGTTTATTACTTTTTTAAAAGACTGAATGAGACTGAATA
Source organism: Remorina albescens (assembly GCA_034769265.1). NCBI lineage: Eukaryota > Metazoa > Chordata > Actinopteri > Carangiformes > Echeneidae > Remorina > Remorina albescens. Next base: position 2,684,846 of record CM068495.1, on the reverse strand, counting down.
TGAATTCAGAGGCAGTTGATCTACCAGGCCAGATTCTGTGTGGGCTGTGATTTCCCAGAAGCTGCTAGCTGCTCCTGGAAATGGCTTCAGTCCAGAAACAAAAAGCTGGGATCTGTCACAAAAGTAACTACAGGATTCATCAGGCCCCCAGTAAACAACATGTTACTTTGTTACTTTGATGCACGCAGCTGTATAATGCTTCACATTTCTATTGTGTAAAATGTCTTATTGTAGTTAAACTGAAAAGCAGTCATGTGAGACCAGTTGCTACAGATGAATGTTAGGTGGACCAGAACTACTGACTGTTTATATTGTACTTGGCATTGGTGACAAGTTTTTATATTTTAGATGTAGTTTTCCTTTGGGTTTTACTCCTTTCTGTCTTGAGAGTGTGATTTACAGATATAAGTGTCTCTGTAGAACCTCAACACTTGGCTTATCGAGACACACTTAACCTTTGCCTCAAAACCTGTAGCTCCAGAGATTTGGATACTAGCCATGTTGTGAGTTTGAAAATATATTGATTAATTATTTATTCACTGTCAATTGCTATACAGATCCTAACTGTGTTACAGTAAAATATGAAGAATAAGCCAATGTGCTAGGAGTAGACAGCCCATTATTGTGTGACTGTGTGAAGGCTGAGAGTTTTTCACGTAGCAGTCAATTTCCAACCATTTCGATTTAAAATCTGTAAACACACTGTTAAAGTGTATGTTAATGTTAGTCAGTGCATGTATAATTCAGTTGGTGTTGTACAATATCATGTCCTCAGACAAATCTAAAATGTAAGTTTACATGTTCAACTGTAAACTGGTCTATTCTCAGCTCTTTGCTTTTGACAGTGACAGAGATTTTACTCTGCAGGCAAACTCAAAAACATCCTTCTGATGACATTGTGATTGACATTCAAGGAATCATTCCACTCGGTAGTAGGAAAGTAGAGTAGGAAATGACCATTGTTTTTGCATGTCAACTGGCTGTCAGAGTCCTTTTTAGGCTGCACATAGAGCTGCATGTTCTTCACACTGTTCTTCAGCTGATATTGTGTTTGTGTTTATGAACTGCAAACATGTTCACTCAGCAAAGGAATGAAATCTATTTTCTTTATTATTAAAAACAGCTGCACGACAGTTTTGTCTCTCTAGCTTTGAGTCAGAATTCTAACCGTTTCTTCATCTCATTTCAGTGCTGACTGACCATTGTCTTTGGGGTAGTTTTAACAAGCCATAAACATCCCAACCATGTGTTGCTGGCCTAAATACTTACTAAGTAATGTTTGTCATATGTCAGTAGTGGCTTAAATGTCAATATGATGATGGGTGTAACAGATGCTATGATCTCATGAAGCATGATCTATAGTTGGCCTCTTATGATCTTCTGTGTTACTGGAGCTTAGCTTGGCGTCCACTTGAACTGAGAGATGTATGTAATGTAAACAAAAACGAATCAGCTCCAGCTTGTCTGACTGTAGACTGATGAATATTTATAACCCATTCAGCTTCATGCTCATCATCGATTCTTCATCCTTAATCTTAAAATCTTTGTCATGAGGCCTGGATCATATCATCCTATGCTTCCCTTTCTGAGTTTCTAAACCACACGTCCAATCATATCTTGTGGGTTCCAGGTTTCACTAATTGTAAACAAACTTTTGTAATAGGCTTACCATTGACAAATTCAAGTCAATCACATTCTTTTTCCTGTCCAAATTTTGAATGTTTGAATGAATTAATATGTAGCTTCATTAACAATGAAGATGTAAACAAGTTTATAAGAAACTCCATTCACTGTTTCCTGCATTATTGTGCTTGCACTTTTTTGTTAATATGCTACATTAATGGTTCACACATTAACCCTTTTTACTTGAATATTGTCATTAAGTGCTAGTATAACCTGTGGATGGCTCACAAACATATAATGCTGCATCTTCTCTTGTGTTGACACAGATCCTCTCTGCAGAGAGCTGGAGTCTGACTTTATTGTGTTTAGTTGGGAAATGTTGACTCTGATGGTCCCATAACTCCTCTCCATGCAACATGAAACTAGAGATCATTTTTGTAGAGACAGTCTCCATCAGTACAGTGAAAGCAAGAGCTGATGTAAGAGGTAGGGGGACACCTGAGGCAAGTGTGGTTACTTATTGCTGAGCTAATGGGGTGAGACTGACTGAATCAGCAGCATACCCTTGTGCACAGGAAGGCAAACAAGCACTAAGACTCAGCAGCATACATCAGGAGGTCAAACAGATTGTGTCACCAGTCAACAGTCATAGAGTCAGGGGGAGTCTGTGGAAGGAAGCCCCACCTCTTTGAAGTCCACTCCTTCAATATGAGCCAAGTATACAACTGTAGATGGATTTTTTCACTTTAATTGGTGAAACTAGAATCTAACTTCAGCATCCTCATATACTCATAGTGTAAACATGATACTGTTTATCAGGCAATATTTTATCATGTTTGTTGGCTTAGCTTTTCGTTGAACTCTAATGGCCATGAAATAAAATGCTGCACAAAATAAAATTTAGACCCAATTATGATAAAAGTTCATTATCATTGACACTGGCAGTGATTCATTTTCACCTGACCACTCTACTGTTGTACTGATGGAAGTAATGTTGCAGAAATGGAATTATGCTAAATGTATCAACAGTTTAGGAATTGTAAAGTTTGGATCATTCTCTAATTAGTTGGGGAGTTAATTTCTACTTTGCCGAACCAGTCTCTCAACAAACAGGGAATGTGTAGGCGTTGCAGATAAAGAAAGAGCTGGACAACATAATTTACAAGACCACAACTAACCCTACAAGAATTATGGAATCCAGGCCAGAGTGTATAGTATTATTTTGTTCTGGAGTCACATTTGAATTTTAAATGTGGTTTTCAAGAAAGATGCCAGTGTGCTTTTTGTGATGTCCTACATCCTGCAGGTGGATAACTGACTTGTCTCTTTATCTTTAGGTAAATATGGACCTGAAATCATCTGAAAATCTACTGCTCGGGAACAACATTAACATTGAACACTACAGACGTAATGATGACAGAGATGAAGCTTGAAAGGATCCTGGATGTACAAACCACAACCGTGTTGAAAACCTTCTCCACATGAAAATGATTTCATTCCTCACAATGTCATCCAGAGGGGGGGCTCATCCCAATATCAGTATCTCAGTACTCCATGAAGTCCTCAGTCCTTCCTCACCCTCATCTTCTCCCCCTACTACACTTCCATCTTGCAGCATTGATGAGTCTTACAAGTATATTTTCCTTCCCATTTGTTACTCTTTCACCTTCATCTTCAGCATCTTCCTTAACTCTGTCGTTCTCTTCCGCTCCTTCCGCCAGACAAAACGGTGGAATGCCTCTCTGATCTACATGGTCAACCTGGCTTCAACTGATTTCATGTATGGCTTGTCATTGCCATTCCTTGTGGCCAGTTACATCATGCGTGACCGTTGGATCTTTGGGGACTTCATGTGCCGCCTGGTCCGTTTTCTCTTCTATTTTAACCTCTACTGCTCCATCTTCTTCCTCACTTGCATCTCTGTCCACAGGTACCTTGGTATCTGCCACCCAATGAAAATCATTACATTGGAGACCAAGAAGGCTGTGAAGTGCACTTGTGTCCTGGTTTGGATAGTGGTATTTGCTTTGACTTGTCCTATCTTTCGATTTGCGCAGACTGGTCATGTGAAAAGAGCTGAGGGGGCTGGCACCAATACAAGCAGTATTGGCAATCTAAGCCAAAAGTTATCAGTAAATGAGAATCCAAGTCATGGTAACTTAGGAGGGGTTATTGAGGAATACCAAAACTGTTGGGACGATGCCATTGATAAGGAGTTTCCTGATTATGTACCCTATGGCATCATACTTCACTTGCTGGGCTTTTTTGTGCCTTTTTCCATAATTGCTTGGTGTTACTCTCATGTTGTTCTGACAATATTTAGGACTCTGCATTCACAGCCCTCATCCCGCAGAGATCAGACAGAGGGAGAACATGAAGGAATGGGGAGAAAAGAGAGAAGAAGCCCTGCAATGATTGGGAGAGAAAGAAGAGGAAGCAATGGACTGTCAAAGGCAGCACGAGGAAATGAAGGGATTTCCATTTTTCTTGGCACCCGATCCCCATATGCTAGTCACAGACGTAAATCTATCAAGACCATTATCACAATTACTCTCCTCTTTGCTCTGTGTTTCTTCCCGTTTCATGTTACAAGAACCATCTTCCTCCTGTTGAAAGTGACCAAGAAAGTCCCCTGTCACACCATGACCATGGTCTCCATGTGCTATAAGATTACAAGACCGTTGGCATCATTCAATGCGTGGCTCAATGCCCTGCTTTATTTTCTGACAAAAGACAAGGGTGGAGCTCACTGCTGCCAGATGCTCAACAGCAATTCTCAACAACAGGGTGGACTTCTGTTGCCACTGAGGATGATGGGAAAAGAAGAGGATGTAGGGGGAGGGAGGGATGGAGGATGGTATTGACAATAGGGAGAATAAACCATTTCACAACAGTTTGTCATACATGAACAGAGCCAAAGTCAGATGTATAGTTGAATGAATGTTTTCATGGGAAATGGAAAAAGAGATTTTAGATGCACTATAGGTTATCTTTTGCTGAAAAAATATTGTAACATATACGAGCTCTATAGCAAAAGCTGTGACTAAAGATGACCCAAGAAAAATGCTGAATATTACTTACTTATTTCAGATGTTTTAAATTGTTAAAACATCTGAAATAATCTGGTGGGTAAATACAGCACAAATGCAAATGTAACACCTAATCCTGGTAATTTTGTTTTTGTGTTGCACATTGTTTATATTGGTAACATGTGTTACACTTCTCTGCTCTGTTTAAGTGCCATTCAACTAGACCTTTCTACTTGGATGCACTCAAAAATCCTCGGCAGGATGCAACAATTGTTCAGATGGAAATATGGATATACTCTCAATCTCTGTACTTTTGTGGTTAAACATATGTTGTGAATGAGTTTCAGACTATGTTAGACAATAAGACGATCAGTGTTAAGCAAGTTACAGCATTTTTCATTAATTACTCATTAGAAAAATAATTACAGTATCGCAATGTTCAATGTGTAATTTTTTGTGAGCATTTCTCTTTGAAATGTCCAAAGAAATGTACAAATCTGTTTGTAGCATGCTAACCAGCTTACTTTTGCTCATCTTGTAACACAACTTTGTGACACTTAGTTAGTTTAATGGCTAGTGTTCTGCCCAGTCCTACATGAAATGACAAGAGAAGAGCAACTTTCTCCAGATTCGTAAGATTATGCTACATTTCTAGATTTTCATCAAAGAAACACAGAGATGTACTCTAAGAACATAATCTCGCTCTCTCCTTCGCAAAGGGCCACTCCCAACAAGAAACAATATTCAGTGACAAAAAAAGAAACAATGTAAAAGCCCACCACTGGAAACAACTTTTGGAGAAAGAGATGCAGTTTGATGCTAAACTCTTTTGCTGTTGCCTATGCCTGTCCAACCATTGATTCATCATTGAGATTGTACATATCCAGTAGACCAAGTGAATACACATTGATTGTTTCATTATATTGTAATAATTTTACGTTACTACTACAAATTTAGGCAGCATTGCATTGCTAGAAACTTTGCTTTCACAGCTATGTCATTAAGATAACTTTAACCAACTCTGTCCAGAGAAAGAGACATTGTGGTCTAACAGGTACTCAGGCTTATTGATTAATCAACAGCCGGCTTCAGTAACAATGCATATCCTCCACCCTGAATAAAACTGCTGACTGTAGATACACTCCCAACTAACGTTGAAAATAACTTTTTGAATCTGATGCAGAATTTTAAGTTTTTTCACTCTTAGTGATTACTTTAGTCAATTTTGTCTTCAATACGTTGATCTGAAAGGTGTGCTTCATTATCCCTGTCCTTGCACTTCATTATGCCATGTAGCATTGAAGACAGCTTTTCACAACACCTTCAAATGTAATTGTGAACTACTTTGAACACTTAACTGTACCCTAACACTGCTCCCGACCTTTATAACACAAACAAAACTAACTGAAATTTCACCCATACCTGTCATTCCAGACTTCAGTCATGTCTGTCAACCTTTACTAATCATTCTGTCAAACGCCTGCCACTTGTTCTGCTGCTACACTTCAAGGCCTTTTTGATCACCTCTTACCAACGGTGATCCCTCCACCAGGCTGCCTCTGACATCTCATTAAGACCATATACATATATGTTCATTCATTCATCTTCTAACGCTTATCCGTTTCTTGGTTGCGGGTATGTTTGTGATCTACCTCTAATTCAACCAGATTTTTTTCTTTGTGAATGGTGAGCAGGATTATCACCACGTTGTCTGCACAACACATACAACAATTTTTCCAGTAATATAATAACAATCTAGTTTCTACATCAGATGTGGAGGAAGTTCAGTCATGTTTCTTCACCCTCCATTTTGTCTTCAACCTTTACATCACTTGGATACCTTAGTGCATGTGCATCACTTACCTGGGGAATACATGGCACCAGGATGTACTATGTGAAGAAGGCAAGCTGGTGGACATATTGTGATGCTTTGGTCAATGTTCTGCTGGGAAACCTTGGATCCTCCCATCCATGTGCATGTTAATTTGACACATACCACCTACCTAAGCATTGTTATAGATCATGTATACAATTTCATGGAAAATGGTTTTCCCTGATGGCTATGGTCTCTGTCAGCAGGATAATGCGTCGTGCCACAAAGCAAAAATGGTTCAGGAATGGTTTGAGGAGCGCAACAATGAGTTTGACGTGTTGACTTGGCCAGCCAATTCCCCAAATCTCAATCCAATCAAGCATCTGTGAGATATGCTGGACAAACAAGTCCAAGCCATGGAGGCCCCACCTCGCAAGTTGCAGGACATAAAGGATCTGCTGATAACATATTCATACCAGATATGACAGCACACCTACAGGGGTCTAGTGGAGTCCTTGCCTCAACAGATCAGCAAGAGGTGGACAGTAACAATATTAGGCAGGTGGTCATAATGTTATTCCTGATCGATGCAAGTTTTTCACTGGAAACGAATTGTAGAATCACCTGTTTGTGTCACCAGAGCAGAGGATATTGTAATCTAAGAATCCTAGAATCATAACTTTGTTATGATTTTGCCATATAAATAAATCTGATTTAATTTGATTTGATTTGATTAGAATTAAACCTTGGTCATGGCATCTGAAAAAAACTGCAAAACAATACACCAGAAAAGAATCTGGTTAGAAACCTTCTACTACTAATGCTGTAACATTAACAAGCCAGTGAACCCACAATATTACAAAACCTGCTTTAAATTAGATCTGAAACTGTTGACAAAGCAGAGCGCCAGTGTTGTTGGAGATTATTCTATTGTGTATGTAGTCAACAATGTGAAAACATTTTGTTCTTGAATTCATATTTGTATCGTAAAATGTGTACGATGTGTTTTGGAAATATTGTGCAATGTGGTATCTATTAGTTTTTATCTTTCTTTGAATGCTGTTAAATGGCAGTGTGCCAAGGTTCAATAACTCTTCAACTCTTATATTATAACATTGTAATGGATTTCAATAAAATTATCTCAATAGCTTAATGACAGATTGGTTGTACCAGATTTAGTTCAGAGTGAAGCAGGATAAGCCCAGAGACCAAATCACACAGCACATTACCAGGCATTGTCACACAGTAGATTTATTTTTGTTTAGTTATTCATGGCTTTGGTGTATTATCTTAACTACTTGTTTTTGAATGTATGATATATGAATATATGGTATGTTAATACAGACCTTTTCGTGTGTTGTGAAGTGTTATATCTGCTCAGCTATGTAAGTCTGGCTGTATATTGTGTAATCACTCTCTAAACACTCTAAAAGCAGGAATATCCCAATTTTTATGACCTGCGTGTGTACAAATATGCCATTTATTTATTTATTATCATTTTGCACTCTTTCATGATTCTTATGCATGGATGTGAAGAAGTTTCCTTCTTCAAGTCCCTTCAATAATTTACTAATAAAAAGAAACTTCAAAAAAATCTTTAAAATTCAGAAAAAATCCACAGTAAATGGGTAGAGCAAAAGAACTCGAATCATGGGTATTAGAATTTAAAACAACTATAACCACTTACATGAACCTGAAGTAAGAGTTGTAATCATGTACAATAACCTTGATTATATCACCTATGATCATGCATATAAATATTAAATAGAACAGCTATAATCTATTTAATCTGTTAAAAAAAATAGAGCAAACTTAAAAGTTTTACTAAAATAATGACATCCATAACCATTAATATATCCACATACGTACAGAGAAATTATAGTTCAAACAACTCATTTGACTACAACTCTGTATAGTCAAGAGTGTTACACCAAGAACATTTAACTCTTAACTTATCAAGTTATACTATAAGATGTTAGCCTATTGTAATTATGTTTAGGGATACAAGGCAATATTAAATCAACAAAACCAGAGTAACATATAATAATAATAATAATAATATCGGCTTGCATGTTGTATTCACATTAATAGTTTACTTTTATACATCATTGGTATGAAAAGTAAGACATTTAGTCAGTTTGTTGTTTTTTGGGGGGCAGGTGGTCAATAAAATAACAGGCAGCTGATTATTCAAAGACATCTATAAAAACATCACTAATCACAAACTATAGTTACCACACAGGCACCTTAGTTATAAAAAAGTTATGATATGAACTTTGAATTTCATGCTTCCGATTTTTTTTTTTTTTTTTTTTTATCAGTTCCAAGTACACACAGACACACACACACACACACACACACATATACTGTAGGGGGAGACACTGTCCTGTACTATCCGGCCGGTTAGACATTCAAAACACATCCGCCTCGCACGATATCCCGTCCTGCACCGCGGCCCCCAAAAAAGTCTCTGACGGTTATTTTAAATTAAGATTAAAAAATAAATTAAAACCGCAGAAGCAATGTTATTGAAAAACGACGGAAGGATTCGATCATGCTGATCGACAGGCACATTTTGGAACGGTTGAAATATTGCTGCGCGCAAGTTTGAATTTCTATTTATTTTTTGTGTGTGTGACGGTGTACGTGTGTGCGGAGTCAAAGAGTAGAGCAGTTGGCGCCACTTTCAAATCCTCCACTGACACAGAATGAGAGTCGTGCTTCAAATACATTTACCCACCAATTCATTTCTCTTCTTCATAATTATTGTGACACCTGGATTATCTCAGTACCGAATGTCTTCTCGGCGTTTAATCATCGGAGGGTAAGAAACTCGGAATTTATATACATATAAATATATACTTTATAGATTTGGCAGCTTTGAATTATTATTGTTATTGAATTATTTAATATTTGCTGTGCAGTAATTATGTTTTTTTTGGGGGGGGGGGGTCGCAGAAAAGGGAGTGAAGGGTTTGTGACACTCACTGTATAAAGTCATGAGGCGACAAAAGGGTTAGAGACAAAACTGACTGATCTGGTCTGGCTGTCATACTGCTGCTCCCGGTAGAAACACATTCGCTTCTCTAACGACAAACTAACGTTACCATTTCACCTTTTGTTTTATATTTCTGTACAAAAGTTGTGAGTAGATGCTGAGTTAGTTAGAGGTAGCGGACACTCCCCCCTAGACACATCCCCCTCCCCAAAGACCCCGGCCCACCCCGACCTCCCTTCCAACACGATCAGAAATTCACCGTTAGAAAGGACCAACGTATGCACCCAGTCTAAACTGGTTCATCCAGGGGTTACTGAGTACCCTAGGAAACCCTCTGACTCAGCAGTTCACTGTCTGCTGCAACGGCTCCACCGTCTGAAACACACGGCTCTATAATCATATAATAATAAGTAGTTATAACCATGTATACTAGCATTAGATACAATACATATAATTATATACATCAGGGAATACAACATAATGCATTGAATATAATAGCTAAAATTATGTGTGTAACAGGTAACAGTCAAGTATGTACATTACTTTACCTTAAATGTAAATCAGATATTAGCTTTAAGTATAATAGTTAAACACACATATGTAACAGCTATAACCATGTATATTACAATTAGATACAACTTATCTAATCATTTATATAATATATAATAAATAAAATAAAATAGTAATAAACCTGCATATTAGCATTACATATAACATCTATAATCATATTTCATAGCATTAAATACTGCTATAATTGTGTTTAGTTGTCTTGTCTTTATTAGGCCAATGAATTTATTTAATGAGCTAATGAGTTTATCTTGTAAAGAGAAATGTTTGTAACTTTCACCATGTTGGGTGTAGCCATGAAATTAGAATCTTCTCTCTGAATTGAAAAGGATGATAGGGGTTTGCAAACATAAGTGTGCTTGAGTTTGTTTGTATACCTCTCACAAATAATTCCCACCAATCAGAACCCCCCACCAGAAACTTCATGAAATTTTGCTTCAGCTCCAGTGTCGCAGCAGCCCTGCACAGATGAAACTGCTGTTAACTATTGTTAAACTAAGTCCCATCTTTTTGTGTATGTATGTGTGTGTTTGCTGTTGTCGTGTATGTGTTTGTACACATGCACACACACACACACACACACACACACACACACACATAGAGGGAGTGGGCAGGGCCTTGAGTCCTCCTGGTAAAGCAGTGCAGTTTTAGAGCAACACTTTCAGCACTCTTAGGGCCAGCTTCCTTCCTGCCAACTCCTGTCTCATGACAAAAAAAGAAAAGGAAAATCCAGGCAAGAGAGATGGAGTCCAGGTATCAAAGGGATTGTGTCCACATTTCTGAAGTAATTCCCTGTTTCCACCTGTGTGTGTGTCAGTCCTGTGGGTGGATGAAAGTTGGCCTGTTTTCGCTTTTTTCGTATTTTTTGCTGTGCTTTATGGTAACCCCCCCCCCGTGTGGGCGTGTACAGGGTTTCCTCTCAGAGCAACAGTTTCTCCACTCCCCTAGTTCCTCGGTCTCTTTCTTTCACAGACACTAAAGCAGATTGACAAAATTACAGCTTTGCGCAGCACAGCAGGAACCTCACCCCCCACTGATTAAATTTTTACTCTCTAATCTTAACAATAGCCAACTCCTCCTTTCACACTTATCCCACTCACACCCGTAGGGTTGACCAGAATTTTTTTCAGATTTTTCAGAGCTTTCTAAAATGTTGATTTGTATTGTAGAAAGTGATGATGGGGGAAAAAGGCTGCAGCCTTTAGGTTTTTATGCCGACTCCTCAGTGTGCCAGTGGGGGGGCTTCAGCGAGGCAGAGGCAGTAATGACGACGTCTGGGACACACACACACAAATAGCTAGGCAGTGAAGATATGAATGGCCAAGAAGAAAGGATGAGGGAGGATTCCCAACCCCAACTTTTGAGACCCCTGACAGCCCCCTCTTATTAGGACCACAAGCAGGAGCAACAGAAACCCCAAACAGGCCTTTTTCTGCTTGGTACCTATTACTACTTGTCTGGGTCTGTTTCCACTGAGGTGTGTGTTTGTGTTCAAGAGATGTTTTTAGACCTGCTATTTTTCCTCTCCATTTATATTTTAATATTTTTGTCATCCTAAACCTGTTTGTGTGTGTCTTAGAGTGCCTTCTTAATTTTCATAGAATATTTACAACTGAGGACAAGTTGGTGTCTGACTTTGAACACTTATTGGTAAGAACATCCACACGAACTGAAGAGGACTGATGCGACTACCAACGACCTGCCCATGAAAGTAGTTGGTGAATATTCAAGGATTAGTTAATGCATCCGTGTCTGTGGTATATGCAGCAGACGGTAAGTGAATCTTTTTTCTCTGCATGGCCTCAGTAGTGAATGGAGAGCAGTAGGCCACAGAGTAGGCACCCCTCTCTTGTCCTCTCTGCCTCCACCACTGTCTCAGCTGCAATATCTTTCTGCCACCCACCCACCCTCTCTGTTTTGTGTTGTTTTTCTGATCAGAGGTTTTGGTCTGAATCTATCACCCATCTGTCACTGCGCCCCCTCAGACATGACCTCACTGTCCCTCTACTTTCTCTCTTCCATATGATTCCTTCATATGTCCACCTGACTTTTTAAAATCTGATCAATCTGATCTGATCAGACTTATTTAAGGTGAATTTTTCTTTGCATCTGACGTATATGAATATTTCACTTAAATTAATCTGACTGATCACAAGTTGTGATGATGACATGACTTCCTCCATATTCACTTCAGCATAGTATATCTTAGTGTATCTTAACACACTTATGGCTTTATCTAACATAGTGTAGTTTAATCTTGCTCTTATTCTTTGTTTAATAATTATTTGATTGAAATACATCAGTACAAGTGTTTATAGTGAATTCTTTATTAATCGTTAATTTATCAAGTAAGAAATGCAAAATATCTTTGTTTTAATCAGCTTTTGAATTGAACCAAAAGCAATTTCACTGCAGTGGAAACAAGACATAAATGTGTCAAACATATTTTTGATTTATTTATATTTATGTTTATTTAATCTCCTTCATTGTGTCGAATGTGGTCACTGCTTAGAACCTCCTTCATCTTTTATGTGACATGGTTGCCTCAACTTGTTTCATGTTGTCTTTGACATGGTTCTATTAACTGTGTTGTGTCATCCATCAGCTGCCTCCTGCCCATCCCATTCTTCCAGTGTTTCAGTGCAACCCTCCACAGACCAACAGGTAAGGTTCTGTTTCAGCTCATCACACCTTTCCTCTTCAACCTTTTAACTCCTCCTGCTTTCACCCTCTATTTTTACTAAGGTAAATGTGTAACAAGGTTGAACAGCAGAACCTTAAATGTCAACTTGTAACTGCAAGTTGCGTTTGCAAAGGAAGAATAAAAACAATATCAATGTTTTAATCACTTAAATTGAGCTGCTGTGACATTATTCAATCATTCATCTTCTACCACTTATCTGTTTCTGGGTTGCGGGGGTTGCTGGGGCCAATCCCTGCTCACATTGGTCGAGTGCGGGGTACACCCCAGACAGGTCCCCAGTCTATTGCAGGGCTGTGACATTAATGATTATTTGTGATCTGCCTCTAATTCAGATTTTTTTCTTTGTGAATGATGAGCAGGATTATCACCACGTTGTCTGCACAACATATACAACAATTTTTCCAGTAATATAATAACAATCTAGTTTCTACAGCAGATGTGGAGGAAGTTGTCATGTTTCTTCACCTTCCATTTTGTCTTCAACCTTTTCTATAGAGATGACACAGAAATATGCAGTTAGAGGATTGTTACATTTATTCCAGACTAAACTGAAATTAACCCACAAGCGGCTGTTACACATCATACCTGCATATATTCGGATATTTTCAGAATAAATGATGCAGATTAATAAGATGCTAAATGAAGATTTTAAAAAAGCTATCGTGTATACCTCTTGTGTATGTTTTGTTACAATGATCTGGTTCCTCTAAGTTAGCGCACAACGAGTCAGTGAAGCTGATGGTCTGGTGGTTTTGGTGTACCCAGGGTACACTTTAGCAGCACATCATGTTTTGCAGATTTATGATATATTATTCCAAATCATAATGTGCTGCTGCTGTGCCCTCTGGAATTCCCAGCAACACAATGGAGCACTACGAAATGTTCTCAGTCAGACCAGACACATCGCACACTAATAAGTATAGCAGTTTAGTTCTGTGTGTACATTTGTGTCAGGCTGTAGCAGCACATCATTACTGGTATTTGTCTTCTCTGCCTTGCCAGTATCAAATGTGCTGCTGCTTTCAGGCACATACTCTTCTTCATCCCCCTCTTACTCAGAGATGTGAGATGTTTTCTTCGGGTGATGTCAGTTATTAATCCTTGTGTTATTGGTTTGTAAAGGTTTACGGTTCTGTTTCTATATTGTGAATAACCATTGTTTCTTGTGGCCATTCTAACCTTTTATCCATTGTCTATATTAAGACAAGGAAAATGGATTATGTGTGATGCACTTGTGATGCACAATAGTAACCACGGGTGGCAGAAGTTAAACAAAATTACAGCACGTCATAGCTTATACATGATTCAAAATTGTTCACACTCGTTGGTAATGATGTGATGAAACCAGCATAAGCCAGTGCAGAGTGCACAGGTAGCATGATTGAGTTGAAGGTTGATACCAACAATGGATGGAAACAATCTGACAGGCAAAAAAGGAAAAGTATGTGTAGAAGGTGGTGGACAGAGAGGAAGAACAAGAACAAGAAAAGTAATTTCAGATCAAATTCACGCAACTGTGACAGACCAAGTTCCTCGGAATGACAATGAGGGAAACAGGACAAACAGTATGACGCAGTCTCAGCAGATTGTCTGTGGCCACCACAATCAGGAATTTCAGAGAAGAGAGTGGGTGATTGTTTTGTTTTTTTATTTTTACATTTAAAGATTACTGTACCCAGATGAGTGTGCGGTTTCCTCCCACCGTCCAAAGACATGCATGTCTAGGTTAACTGGTGACTCTAAATTGTCCGTAGGTCTGAGTGTGAGTGTTGCTTGTCTTTGTCTGTTTATGTGTGTTGGCCCTGCAATGGACTGGTGATCTGTCCAGGGTGTACCCTGCCCTTGCCCAGAGTGAGCTGGGATTGGCTCCAGCACCCCCCGTGACCCGGAAACTGAAAAGCGGTAGAAGATGGATGGATGTGCACACTTCCAATATAAAGGAGATTAGGAGGAAAACTCAATCTCTATTGTTAGTGCATCTAACTGCATGTTCCTTTTTGATAGAATTGCAAAATCGCCATGTGAGGGTGGAGGACTCCTATGTTTTCCCAACAGCACGAGACTCTCATAATTGGCATAGTCCTTTAACTTAATGCCATTAGACTGTGAAATATAGCAGCGTGTATTTGAAGACAATGCATATTTAGAAGGAATCAAAGATGTCAGCCTTTCTGCCAATGACTGTGCACTTGCTTCATGCACAGGCTGTCGTCTTTGAGCACATACAGTACTCTTTGAGTGCAACTTTGAGAGGTTCAAAGATCAATAATATCATTATGTGCAAGTAAGTGGACATTCAAACAGACACATCCAGTGCTGGTAGTTGTATAGTACAATACTATAGTACATAATACTGTCAAGCTATCATAATAATGTATGCAAATCAGAAGTGCATACATTTTACAGCAAAGGTCTGTCTTTCTGTAGCACTTACAAAACTATAACTAGTTCTATTTATTGAGAGCGTTAGAATTGCATTCCATTGAAAAACACTGAATAAATTTTTGTAGATGAAGCTGGGTTCAATCTAACTATGAGGCCAGCAAATTGGCAATGTTACACTTTGTGCAGTCAAAAGTAATCATGGGGTTCTCTGCTGTCAAGCCACCTTTGGTCCATATAGGTCAACACCCCACATATTCTTACATTACAGGGTGGCTTCTGGGATGTATTAACATGATCAACAGGATTATGAGCAACCTGGCCATGTCATGGTTTGGGACGTTAGTTTTCACCGCGGTGTCCTGATACAGGACTGGTTGAACATAAACCAGCATTTCATGTTTGCCTTCCGCCATATTACCCTTTCCATAACCCAATAGTACAGCTTTTCTCTCCATGCCGCTGGAAGGTATATGACCAAAAACTCCATACCAGGGAAAATCTCCTACAGGGCATGGGATTCACCTGTGGTGACAGGGATGGAGTCTTCCCGAAGCTGGATCCAGCACACCACAAGGTTTTTCCCCCATTGCATGTGAAATCCTCTGGCCTAATGTCCTTTTCATTTGCATTTTCTCTTTGTCCATTTTGCAGTGTCTGATTTTTTCTGTACACAAGTGCTGAATCCATAGACATTCTATACTGTTTTGTTTGCAGTACTAAAAGTATGCAATAAACTGAGTTGTGAACATTGTTTGGGGAAAAAAATGCATTTACTGCATTTATAACAATAAACATAATTTCTACAACGTATGATATGAGCATTTTTCCATTTCTATGTAGCATATAATGACTGCTTAGTCGTGTTAATTTTGATTAACTTGAGGTTATTTGATAACATTGTTCTGTTTTGAGCAAAGATGGAACGGTTTAGAAGGCGGTTCTTTGATTTTGTGGGTCAAAAGTTTTGTGGATAGTGTTTGAAAACTAAGTTTTGTGTTTCAAGTTTAGACAAAACGGAAGATTTCAAGAAATGTGTCAAAGCAACTGTGACAAACTGAAATGTAACTGAAGATCAGAGGGGAACACTAACATGGAATGGAGATGAAGAGATTTTACTGGATGTTAAATAAGGCTCAAATGTGATGGTGTGGTTCTGGCCTCCGGTAAAATCATGTTTGATCATAGAACAAAGGACAAAGACATCAGCTGTAGGTTTATTAAAAATAAATAATTGACAAAAGACAGAGGTTAATTGCACAACATGATAAGAGACTGAACTACACACACCTAACCAGGTCAGATGTATCTGATCAATACCACATACATCTGACCTGTACCAACAGATTGTCACTATAAAAGTGAACCTGAACTCTGAAAGGTAAAGTAACAAGAAAAAGCTCATTACCTTTTATCTAACCTAAGGTCAGATAACTGGTTGTTTTTAAAGGAAGAGTCAGATTTGTGTGCGAGCCCGAGTGGCTGCTCGTCTCTGTCTGTCTCTATGTGTGGGCCCTACGACGGACTGGCGACCTGTCCAGGGTGTACCCCGCCCTCGCCCAATGTGAGCTGGGATTGGCTCCAGCATCCCCTGTGACCCAGAAACGGATAAACGGTAGAAGATGAATGAATAAATGAGTTTCGTGACCCAGTTCCCTTTGGACTTCAGAAATACACTTGACAACACCTGTACAACTATCATCTTTTGTAGGAGGTCATGGTTGTCATAGTATACCAACTAACTACCTGAGCTGATAAGCCAGGCTAGTTGTTTCCTCGTGCTTCCAATCTTTATGATTAGCTAGGCTTCCCTCATTTAATTAGAACATAAAACAAAATGATTACTATGTGAACCCTACATAGCTAATTACTCAATTAGGACATAAATCTAGAACTGGCTGTCACATGTGTTTACTTCACTTTAATAATAAAACAAGTTGACACCAGAACTAGGTGAAAGGACTTTGTGACCTTTTAACATCTAACACAGACGATGGACATGTCACACTGAAGAAACACTGACAACTGGTAACATTTGCTAATGAAATGTTTTGAGACTGAAAATGACGCTATAAAAAGTTTAACATCACCGTTTAAAAGCAGTTAAAAAGCAAAATCACTGTCATTTATTACTATCCTTTTCATTGTGTTGTCCATGATTTGTGTGATGTTCACAGGAGGTGAAAGGTAAAAGGTCAGCGGGAAAGCAGAGGAAGGTCACTGGGATTCATGATGAGGCTGGAGTCCAGACTCAAGTTATCTACAGAGAAACAAAATCAGCTTGATTAAAGAAGGGTTTGAAATATCTCAACTCCAACCAGCAGTATAGTACAACTCTGAACTTCAACTCTGGTTTTCAGCTAAGCAAGCTCATGGGTTTCTAATGGGAGCCAAGGACTTCACAGATAAGGAACTATTTTCTATTATGCAGATTTGATGCTGTAGTGAATGTTTGGGGCATCACTACAGTCCGAATGTCTTACTGATGTGAGACCTCAGAGAAAGACAAAAAACAAATATAAAGAAACACACAGTGCTCGTCAGACTGATGAAGTAGTGATGTGCCACAGAGACACTGAGCTACACAACAAACTCTCTATGTGTTCTGATGATCAAGTTTTCAGATTTTTAGGTGTTCTAATGTTGAAGTGTCCTTATGTTCCAATGTTCAGGTGTTCAAGTGCTTTAATGTTCAAGTACTGTGAAGTGTTCTGATGTTCAGACATTTAAGTGTCCAAGTGTTTATTATGTTATGTTTATGTTTTCAGATGTTCAGGTGTAGAAGTGTTCAGGTATTCTGATCTTCAGCTGTTCAAATGTTTTAATGTTTAGATTTTCTGTTGTTTAGGTGTACAAGTGTTCAGATGTTTGGATGTCCAGGAGTACAGGTGTTCAAAGCGCTGAGGTGTTCAGATAATGTTCAGTTGTTCAAGTGCTCAGATGGTCAGCTCTTCAGGTTTTTACATGTTCATGTATTCTGATATTTACATGTTCTGATGTTCACATATTAAATGTTCAAGTGTACAGTTGTTTAGGTTTTCACCTTGATCAAAGTTGTTGAGTTTCTTGGAGTTAGATCCTTCACCCAGTCCCTCAATGTCGACAAGATCACTGTTGACATCTGAGTCATTCAGAGCACTGAGGGTCACATCTGCACGCACATGTTTGCACATCAGGAAGATGAACATTTGTAGTATTTGAAAAAATGAACATGAAAATTATAAGGGGGGGGGGGGGGATTGGAGGTGATTGAGACAATAGAAAATGTAGGACAGGGTTTTGCAATTAAATTTGGCATTGCGCCAAATATTTTCAATGTCATTATATGGTGGGCCAGAACAAAAAAAAAAGCCTAATTTAAGTAAAACTGAATAAAATTAGGCTATTGTGAACAATAGGTGCATAAACTACCCATGTAGCGGAGTGTAATTCATTCTAATAAGGATTTCACATACTTTTATTATGATAATTACGCTGTTACCCACTCCTCCCAGACTTAAGCTACGTCACATATTACTGGACTGCTTATTTAACCTACGTTACGTACAGCAGTGAAAACATTAACCTACCATCTAGAGATGTCACAATCGGAACGGATAAAGGTTGACAGTGAAAATAGAACATTTAAGAATGAATGGATTGCAGATTATATGTTCAGCCTAGCTTGGTTCACAAATGCAAAGCCTCTGCAGTCTGACACAACTTGACTGCAAATCAGATACAAATATAATATTAAATACTTAATTCAAGGCACACACCGCTGCTTGATTGCGCCTGTCATTCACTCAGCATGGAAAAAAGTGTGATAAGGATTCTTCTGGCTAGGGTTTTGATGCTCTATTTTTGACATTATAATTATAATATAGTGTATATGTGGGTGTGATAATGTAAAAAAAAAAATTGTTACAAAAAAATTAATATTTTCAAAATAACCTGGTGGGCTAGACATTATTGGCTACAGGTCACCTAATTCCAAAAACCGGTTTAGGGGGTCTAGAGAATAGAGGGTGTAGGGAGTCTAAACGTTGTTTGTTTCTAGAGGGTTAGGAGGAGCTGGAGGGTGGTTTCATAAAGTGAAATTTCTGTTTTTGTGCTGCTGGACTCACCTGCAGTCTTTTGTTTCTTCAGAGGGGGCTGCTTAGGAAGGGTACCATGCAGTCCTGGTGGCACGACAACCTGAGCTGTGGGCACAGAGATGACAGTTGGCGTGCCGGCCATTGCCGTGGCAACGGTAACTGTGGTTCTCTTCACGATCTTTTTGACGTCAGAGGTGGGGGGTGGAGCCGTGTCCTCATACAGCTTTCTCTTCACCATGTTCTTTGTCTGTCCACTGTGGGAAATATGGAGACAGTACTAACATTAGATATTTGTTCTAGGTGAACAGGAGCTGATATCGGTAACAGGAGGTTGAGTTAGTCCATCAGTGCACACAGACAGGCCTGTATCATGAAGTTGGATTTCATCCGGATAATCTCAGGTGCAGCAGGGTCCAGCTGATTGCAACCACAGAAGAGCAGAGGAGCACTTAACCTGCCCCTTTTCTCTGCAGTCAACCTGAACCTGAACCTGAACCTGCAATCAACCCCTTAACATTAACAACTGGCCACTCCCTTAAGAATAACTTTAAAACCTGTTTACATCTAGAAAAATGCACGACTGTTGATATCTACAGGTTAAAGGAAATAACCAATAAACTTTAGAAATAACAAACAAAAGCTAAACCTAACATGAAACACCCCCAACCCCTTCCTCTCTTTTCCTTGACCTACCCTGACACAATGATTGACAGCTGCCAGAGTCCTGTGACTTCATTCATGTGTGCACTCAAGGAAAACACACGCCCTGTAGGTCAACCTCAGAGAGAGAAGTCAGCAGACGCCTGTATCATGAAGCTGGATTTCAGCTTAGCAAGGTAACTTCAGGGCTAACCCTGGGTTTTCAAGCTCACAAAAGGTGGTTTATTTTCTATTGGGGTACACTGCCATGGTAATTTACACAGAACGGCTAACCTGCCCCAGAGCAGGTTAAGTTCTTCAGGATTAAAAGCTCTGCAGGTATTCAAGACCACCCACTGACCAGTCAATTCTCTTAAAAAGTGGCCTGCCAATTCCTAGACGAGCTTATCAATGTACAGTAGGCAATAGAATTGTTAGAAGAGCTCTAAAAAGAGAGAAACTTTCTTGACCAAGTTAACCCATTTGATTTTCGGTACAAGGTAAGTGGACTTGCTCCCATGTCTGCCTTGCTCCACTGGTGTTAAAACTGAGGCAAAAATCGCAAAACAAGCAATAAAAAAAAAACTTAAACATAAATTTATGGGATACACATACAGTAAATCTTGCCAATGTGGTGGGGATTTAATATTTTAATCTTGATAATTTACATATTGACAGAGCCCGCGATTTTTTGCCAGCATTCTTTGCGGCTTCTTGAAACCCCAACTGTGTTCATTTTTGCTTGAATTATGGATTTATAGTTTTCATAGTTTTTTAATGTTAGAGTTAGCACCTTCATTGTGAAATATGCAGCCTTTAGTGTCTTCTCCATGGTGAAATTGGTCATATGCAGCAAACACTGCCCCCTTTGTGTGAACGTGCACTGATCCAGATTGGAAAAGCCTGGGTTCAATTAACAATTAATAACCCGCTTAGTGAGACAGCAGTGTACAGTCAAAAGTACAGTTGAGCTGCAACAGTAGGAAATGATGAGATGGAATCAAAGTCTGGACTACTGATTATTCCTGTAACTGGTCAGAAATTAGAAAACTGCAGATCCTACAAGTTTAGTTTTGTCCACTGTTCACAATTGGCTTTCTTAATTTTGGTTTTATAATATTATAGTAATATAGTAATACTATATATTATAGTATTGTAATATCCATATAACTGTAGGATTCCTGTTTGTCTCCAGTGATTTGCTGGTCCACCCTGTATAAATTAGGATAAAGCCCACCAATGAACTGTGAGAACTATTTTCATTCATTCATTATTTTTTTTTGCACTAATTTCTTTAGTCATTATTTATATTTGAACTATGTTCTTCTGTCACTATTTACTTCAGCACTATTTTTTTCTGTCTTTCTTCCTTGTGTTTTTATGCCTTATTGTTTCCTTGTTGTGTGAATGATGTATGTATGTGAGCAACACTGTTAAATTTCCCTTGGGATAAATAAAGTATCTATCAACTTCAAATTCAAATAACACTATATAGTGCCAAATCATCACAGAATTGCATCAAGGCACTTTACATAGAGCAGGTGTAGACATTTAATGCCAAATGTTTGTGTAGTTCCTCTGGATCCTAGTGAAGTTGCTATAGATGGAGTTAACTGCAATTGTGTGTGTGTGTGTGTATGTTTGTGCGTTACCCTGGAGGACTGGAGTCTGCCACTGGATGAAGCTGCATTGTGAGTTCTCCGAGTTTGGTGAAGGCAGCTCCCGCTGCAGAGAAGATCTCTCCAACCTATGTCACAGGCACAGAACAGGACATGAACACATGACAGCATGACCAGAAGCATGGAGGGACTTGAAACAGTGCTGTGAGAATGTAATGTTCATTACCATGATGATGAGCTAGACCACTGTCCACAGGATGCATGTTCAGAAAAGCGTATGATCTACAAGTCGTTATGTTCTCTAACTCTCCTGAATCCACCTCTTTGAATTAAGTGACCTTACATCCACTACTTTTGCGAGCAGCAGTGAGAAACTCTGAGGGGCTCGCAACACAGAAAACAATGCTGAACAACGCTGAATTCTTCGCATATAGACCGGGAAACTTACTTTGGTGGAGGCCGAGGTCATTCTGTCACAGATCGTTTTTAGTCTTTGAGCAGGACTTGCAATGTCTGGAAGCACCTGCTAAGATGCTAACAATAAAGCTAAGCAGCTTCCGGAGCCCCCTCCCCCCGCCGTAGAGCAGCTAGAACCCGGCTCTCCCCCTCTGCTTCTAGAGTCAATGTCTGCAGAAGAGCAGCCGTGAGAACATGCTAAAGCATAGTGAAGGAAAAGTTTCCTCCACTGCCGAATCACATCACCGGAGACAACAGGCCACCGCTGCCCTTGAACACTACAACAGCTTGCTGCTTTTGCCGCTCTTACTACTGCTACCACTGCTGCCTGCTGCTGCTCCTTCTGCGGCCTTCATGGTCTATCCGGAGTGTTCTAAACATCTATACTTTCCATTTAGCCCTTTATATTTGCGTCCACATTACTATAGAACTGGGTTTCTTTTTGAATATGTTTGAAAAAATCTTCAGACAGTTATATAAATATAACATATAAGAACATATGAATAGACAGAGACATTCAAATCAAAACACAAAGTAACACTGTGATAGGAGGAAGGGTTTAACACTCATAGAAAAAAAAATGTGTCTTAGTGGCGGTGGAAATGAGGTAAATATGAACAATCAAATAATTGAAATCAATTAGGAGAAAGGTTTTGTGTTGCGAAAAGCGTTAAAGCTCCGGGTCTTTGAACTCACCACGCAGCAGAGCGGCCTCTAGCGGTCTGAAGAAATTACTGCAGCTTCAACGTAAACATACGATACATGTGTTACCATAATCTGTTATATTATACTGTAATGCAGTGTCTTCATATAATTAAAACTGAATAAAAATCCCCAAAAGTTATGGTCCACTGTTGCTCATCACCACTATCACTGTTCCTGTGATGTTTAATAATCAAACTGCAATAGGTCACAACAAGCTAGAACTGAGGTGCTGAGGTGGATATTCTCTAATTCATTTAATGTTGTGGTTCCCAGATAAAAAACCTATGTGATACTTTGTACTTTTTGTTTTGTTTTGGTGGTGGGGTGGGGAATTTGGTATTGTCTGGTAAAACGGGGACATCTCAAGTCTTCCTTTCCATGTCTCCTTTATATTTCTACATTATATTCATTATATTCAAATCAAACCCAGAGTGACAACAAAAACGCACATTATGACTTCCCTTGGTGTTTCGTTGTCAATAAGACAAATTGATCTGATCAATTAGATGATCACTGATGACAGATTTTAAATCATATACTATTTTGAAAATAACCAAAGGAAATGGTATTGTCATTGCTGTTTAAAGCTTTAGTACTTCCCTTGAATAACAATCTTAGCGTGTATTTGAAGGGTAGTGTCATAGAAATAAAAAAAATTGATGTTTTTGTAAGAATGAATATAAAAACCAGAATGAATCCACGGTTTTGTTTCTCTGCCACCAGAAACAGATGCTTTACCTTTAAATGCCCCTTTTTATCCTCACAATGTAAAAATAACAGTGGGTATTAAATAGATCAATATATCTACATGCAGCAGAGCTACAACCATTTTGAGATGCACTCATTAACTAAAGAGTTTTGTATTTTTAACAGGAACAAACATAGTGCTTCGTCACGCTGTTGAGAGGAACGTGAGTTTTAAGGTTGCGTGGCTTTTCTCACTGACATGAGGAAAAATTCATATGAAATCTCATCATTCATCTTCTACCGCTTATCTGTTTGTGGGTCACGGGGGTCCTGGAGCTTTTCCCAGCTTACATTGGGCGAGGGCGGGGTACACCTTGGACAGGTCATCAGTGCATCGCAAGGCCAACACACAGAGACAGACAGAGACAAACATTCACAGTCATACCTACATGTAATTTAGAGTCACCAATTAACCTAAACATGCATGGCTTTGGACTGTGGGCAGAAACCGGAGTAGCCAGAGGAAACCCAGGCAAGCACAGGGAAAACATGAAAACTCAGAAAGGCCCCAGGCCTGGGAACTGAACACAAAACATTCTTGTTGTGGGGCAACAAGGCTAACCACTATGCTGCTGTGCTGCCCCAGAACGGCTATTGTTAGCCTTAACCAGGCAAACACTACTTATCATCATATCTTGATGACAGGCAGGCCAGAGATAAAGCAAAGCAAAGCAAATTTATTTATATAGCACCAATGGAGGAAAAGGGGAGGTGTGGGGATGGAGACATACAAAATGGACGTAGGCTGAGTGTGAAGAGTGGAGGAGGAAGGAAAGCAGGGGAGTTCAAAATGGCAGTTCCCAAATCATTGGGTGAATCTACAGCACCTTCTACAGGGTGATAACCTGATGTAAAATGTTTGGATTATTGGTGTATCGGCTGGTTCATTGTCATTGCATTTTGAACAGGTTATCTCAGTGCTATCCTCATTGATCAGGTTTTCTTGTTGCAGCTTGTCCACTGAGGTGAGTGGATCTGTCCTGTTTACTTCATGCTTCAGCAGCTAATACTACGAAGTAATGATGATGTAGGTGAAATTTCATCAGGAATCAGTAAGGATGACAATATGGACCACAATTTATAGAATAGAATGAAATTAATAGGTCTCTATTGCCCAGCCAGGGGGACATTTATCTTAGCTCAGAGTGGCCTTATCAGACCCCACACCTTCGGTGGTTCAGGTTAGGGTTTCGTGCTGGACGTGAGGCTGCAGCAAGGACTGCACCCCAACTTTCCACAGAGTCACATTCACCTTCTTCTGCCCTGCATGAGTCGTATCTCACTCTCAGTCCATGGGCCAGACCAAATATTGGTACCAATCAAGGTGACAAAACTTGCTTATAATTTTTGAAAATATCCATGTCTATAGATGATATTTTGGTATGATAACCCTTCCTGAGTGGCAGCTGTATCATAGTTATCAGCTCATGAAGACGCCAGTGCATATCCTGGTTTAGACTCATGTACAGGACATCTGTTTCACAATATTGTCTTTGGTATAATTTTAAAGGGGACCTTTTAAGCTTTCATTCAAGCTAAGATGTGAATCTTTCTGACCAACATAGAGGTCACTGTAGTTCTTCAAACTATATACAACACACATTTTTACACAATTTTTGCCTAAATGATATATATTTTAGCCCTGTGCCATCTACGAACAACAGGGATACAAAATATAAAAACTGGAATACTCACAGAACCATAAGGATTCAGGAAATGTATAATATACCCTGGAGGGACAAAGGGATTCAGCTTGAAGTCAGGAGCTGTGGCCAAATATTACCTAACCGCTGATTACAGAAGCATGTACCTCAGACAGCTGAGAGACCTGACAGGTCAAGCCATGTCCAAACTGTCCCATCCAGATCTACAGGGTCCAAGGATGAAGAGAGATGAAGCAGATGCCCATTCTCTCATTGACCTTATGGAGAACAAGTGGTTCAATCCTATGTCTCCTGATGAGAACGATCTGGTTAACTTGTCCACTGGCTCCATCTGATGTGACCAGGGATCTCTTGAGAGCTCATGAGATAGGAGAAGAGGCCGACAAGGCATTCAAGCAAACAAGGTTAGATGAGGACACACTGTCTTTGAAATTCCATGACAAGAGGACAGGCAAAGTCTGAAAGCATTCTCCACTGTCAGCAGGACAGGATGTGGAGCTGAAGGCAGACAGAAACCTGTTCAGCCACATGATCCTATTGGCTGAAAGCAGGAAGATAAATATGAAGGATGTCTTTGTCTACCCACTGGGCCCACTGCCATGGGCACTCGCAAATGCTGATGGGTCCTACGAAAAATGAACAAGGCTGCACTTGCCAGAGAGCTGGAAAGAATGTGTCTCCTGCAGAACAGATCCCAACCCCATCCATTTCCATCATTGATGGAATGAGCCTGGTCCAGAAAACCTTTGGACAGGTGGCAGAATAACTCTTCACCCAGGTCTTCCACGAGGGGGGGCACAGAGTCAGAGGATTGATGCTGTGTTTGATGTTTACTGCCAGACTTCAATTAAAGATGCTGAACGACTGAACCGAGGTGCAGACACCACTGTCCAGTACAAGAACCTGGCAGGGGGACACCACGTACAGCAGTGGAGAACTTTTCTGTGCAGTCCTTCCAACACCACCAGTCTCATGAAGTTTCTGGTGGAAGAGTGGAAACTCCCACAACACAGAGCTGCATTGCAAAGTGTTGTACATGACCTGTGAGGAAACCTGCTACAGATTGACAGATGATGGGTGTGAAGAAGTAGTAGAGCTGCACTCCACACATGAAGAAGCTGACACATGCCTGCTCCTGCATGCTTCAGATGCCGCAAACATGGTTCTTTGTCTTGCCTTTCAGAAGGACATCACCTGTCCCATCTACCTGAAGTGTGGAACACAGAACCGCACACAATTTGTGGACATCAGCAAACTGGCAGGCTCAGTTGGAGACAGCCTCTGTGATAGCCTAATAGCTTACATGCCTTCACTGGCTCCAACACCATCAGTGCATTCACTGGCCAGGGGAAGCCGAATGCCCTGAAGATAGTGAAGGACACTTCCTACCAAGAAACCTTCAGTGGACTTGGGCAGTCATGGGATGTGAGTGAGGAACTGTTCCAGAGAATTGAGGAGTTTACATGTCACATGTATGCTGCTAAAAGCAGCACTGGTGAGGAGAACTAACTGCGCTACCAGCTCTTCTGTGCCAAAAGGGGGGAGGTCGAGTCCAGTCAGCTGCCACCATGTAGAGACTGTCTCTTCTTGCATGTTGAACGAGCCAATTATCAGACAGCCATTTGGAAGTGCAGTCTGCAGGCTAACCCTATGGTGCCAAGTCCTACAGAGCATGGGTGGAAAGAAGATGAAGGCAAGCTGGCCATTTACTGGATGCGCTCTCCACTTCACCAGATGTAGTCTTGGAACTGCTAACATGCAAATGTGTGCGCTCAAGCAAAATGCCAAGCTGCACATGCTTATCAAGTGGACTGACATGCACAGACGTGCAAGTTACAGACTTGCAGCAACCAAAAACTGCAGGATGATCCAGAATGTGACGTCGAACTCTGGGAGTCAGATGACGAGAGAGACAAGCGGTTTGAGTGACATGTGATGATTCTGTTCTTGGTTACCCTTCTTAACACTGTCTTAATTACACACAGAACTTGATAGCCTAACTATAATCAGATCTTTATATATTGCCATGAATAACGATGTTAATTTTGTTTACAATATTGTTATGTTTATAATGTTTATAAAACTCAGCTGGTTCCTTATCTCATTGTGGTGTCCTTTATTTGCATGATAAAGACCAGTTTGTGACATTAGCCTAGTGGCGTTTAGTTATAGTTTCATAGGAGCCTAATGATGCTCTTGTAGTTTAAGGCTCACAATCACCCCTGACAATGAAAGTGTATAGGCATATTATACATTTCCTGAATCCCGGTGGCCCTGTGAGTATCCCAGTTTTTGTATTTTGTGTCTCTGTTGTTACTAGATGACACAGGGCTAAAAGACAGTATATCATTTAGGCGAGCATTGTGTAAAAATGTGTGTTTTTAGTTTAAAGTGCTACAGTGACCTCTATGTTGGACAGAAAGATTCACACATGAAACACATTGGGGCAGGGAAGGCAATCACACAGGTGGGAAACTTGACAGGAAGACAGGGGTGAGACGAGGACTTCAAAATAAAACAGGAAGTGACAACAAGACTAAATTGACCTTAACAAAAGACACTAAGACTGACTGACTGACTGACCCTGACACACTAGCATCTAAAATGTAATTTTCTGAAGGGGCTGGGTAATTTCATGAGCTGATAACTATGATACAGCTGCCACTCAGGAAGGGTTTTCATGCCAAAATATCATCTATAGACATGGATCTTTTCAAAAATCATAAGTAAGTTTTGTCAACTTGAATGGTAGTGACAATTGAAATTTTGGGCTCTGGCCCATGGACTATACGTAAGCTGCAATTCTTTGGTGACATAAATGGTCCAGAAAAAATCCATCCTCATCCCCTCAGACAATTTTGCAGTTGTACAACTCATAAATAAAGAAATTGATATGGTGTGCACCTCTTGGCCACCGTAAATTCAGAATCTTGGTTCCACAATCAGATCTCCATCACCTGTCCCACCATTCTTAGGCACAATGTACACTTAACCCCACAGCTGGCAAGCCTTTCTCACGCTGCTGAAACTGCTCCAAAGCTTACAGTACCACCTACTGATTGCTTCTCCTTCCCTGGACATCATGTCTATCTGGAACTCCATCACCCTTTCTCACTAAGTCATGCACTATTCTGATTCTCTCATATTTACACTTCATAGGAGCAAGCACATCATTCGGGAATTTCTTTCCCCGTTAAATCTTTCTGCTTGATTCCAATCAAACTGGTCTGCAACCAAAGCATCTCTTCAACACCCACTCTTCATGACATCAGTTCAGCATAACTCTTTGGGTGGCACGTGTCAAGCTCAGGTGGAGCACAGCTGAAACTTAACCCCCACACAGAGTCTCTCTCTGCCCAACCACCAGACCACCCTCCTCCACCCAATCCTTAAATGTTCCTAAAAAAAATCAATGATAAATAAACAATATCCAAATGACATATTTTCGTGGCATGGTTTTTGCCAGTGAAATGATCATTTACTCTGAATTTTGTCATCGAAATAAATAAATCAATATAAGATATCTATTGATGGCTAGGGAAGTTTTTAGTTTCAGAGAAAAAGACAATTTTTTATCAGATTATCCATTGCAACATCAATGTATGGATCATGTATGAGAATTATATATAAATACCTCAAACTTCACTCTAAGACATTTCAATCTATTTTAATCAATTCAAATTTTATTTGTTTGATTTAATAATCTAAACTGCATTTGTCAACGCGATAGAGATCTTTAAATAATTTTATAAAGAGTTTGGTCTAGACCTGCTTTATATGTAAAGTGCCTTGGTGTAACTTTGTTATGATTTGGCACTAAACAAACCTGATTTGATTTGATTTGATAGAGATAATACATTGCATCATTAAATGCAACATTACAAAAAAAGACTAGTAATAAATTACACCTATACTAGCTGAATCATATTTGTTCATAGGTTTAACACGATATTACCATGAAACACACAATATTAAGCAATTATGACTTCAGTTCAATGCAGTAATCATTTAGAAATTTTTCCCTGCAGGTTTTTCAAATTCAAAAGTTTCCCTGCCAAAACTAAATGAGTCACAGTATAAAGGCTGCCTGTTGTGAACGTAACAGAGTCTGGACCCACAAGCGGAAGCTGGACACCCAACAGTAGAGTCAAATAGCATTTATTGACAAAGTGGCAACAGAAATACAAAACAACACAGGAACCAGGTGCGGCAGCAGCAGCTGGGTCTCTATGGGGAACGGAAAAACTAAATAAAACAAGAACAGAAAGCGCTGGAAACTCCAGAGGGGTGTACTACGAAGGAAGCTCAACAGAGCCGGGCTTTCTTTGGGTGAGCTGGCTCGACAAAGCCGAAAGCTCCAACCACAGATAACGAGTATCACGACTGTGGTTATCAACTTGATTTGTCTACCCAGGCTTGACTCATCAGTCTCTGTGCGCGTTCACATAAAAAGGGGCGTTTAGGCATCATTTGACGCTATTTCCGCAGAAAATTGGACCGATTACGTGCCGCATATTTCAGCCATAGGAGCAGATTATGATAATGGAGGCCTATGAAGAGTTCAGACCAATAATAACAGCTAAAAGCAACACTGTTGCTGCAAACAAGACAAGAGAGGAAGTCTGGAAAAAAATTGCAGATCGTGTAAATGCGTAAGTTAATATAGCCTATGTAATATCATATAATATAATATTATATATCACTATATAACTTTAATTCCCTTCCTGACATTGTTTCACAATGAAGGATACATGGAAATCACTCAGATTAGGGCCAAATCAAAGTGAAATTCATTTGATTTGTCCAATTTTCTAATTGGTGTTCTATTAGTTGTAGTGCCAGCAGTGCAAAATGGTCTTGGCAGCAAATCCAGACCAAGCACAAAAATATAATCCAAAGTAGTATTTGCTGTGCATTCATCACTCTTTTAGTGTAATGTGGATGATACACTGCGTAACATATTAAGTGTTAAAATTATCAGAAGGAAACAAGAAGAAAAATTAGAGGAGAAAGATTTGAGGGGGCCCCGCTCCAGCAGATTACACAGCCTCAGAGGAGCTGGCCCTTGCAAAAGATGAAGGGCGGCCGATCATGGAGGGGGTACAAGGGGCTATTCAATCAGACCTGCTGCTGGCAGCTCCCAGCAGCAATTCTTTGTCCAGGGTATGTATAAGTGCTTCGGTGGTAAAATACTAAATGCATATTTGTTGTTTCTCAGATGAGAAAAGTTTTAATCTAATTTACAGTTGAAGGAGACACTGTAGTGTTGCTCAAGCTGCCAACACACACCCTTGCTGGTCCCCACACAGAGGTAACTGTCAAAGTTGTCATGTACTCTTATCTTTGTTTGCTGTGTTGAATCCACTTTATTCATTTCTCTTAAACTATTCCACAGGTGGAGATCAGTGATGAGGAGACACTTTCAGTGTATTCAGAGGTACCTTTGGGGGTAGATATCTTAATAATCTAAATAAGAATTTAATTTAAAATTTTAATTCATCCTTTTAAATTAGAAATAATTAAGTTTCTTGCTCATTAATGTCACAGGGAGAGGACATTGTGCTACCATCCCCTCAGCCTGTGGCCTCCACCTCTAGGCCCACAAAAAAACAAGGGGTAAGGGTTTCATAATTTCTAGCAGTCCTATGTTTTAGTTTCTTGAGCTGGAAATCAAGAAACTAAAACTGGAGTATGAGAAAAAGGTACTGCACTAAATGGTACTTTAAATTTTTTTGTTAAGCATGATTGACATTGTATACTGAATTTTTTTTCCCAGAAAAAGCAGAACTTTAATAAATAATAAAACACATCCTGTGATTGGTGTTTTGTTTTGTTTTTTTATTGGGTGAAAAGGTGCTGCTGATGGTTGCGTTACTGTAAGTGCATGGATTTGTTTGGTCGCATTACTTATATGGTTCAACAAGATTGCATATGTAACGTATTCCCTCAGCTGAGAATCTGTATCACTCAGAGAATATAGTCAGAAAACACCAACAGATCACTCCGGTCTGGAAAAACTCTCTCCCTCCGAAGAGCACCTCTAATAATTCAGGTACCTAAATCCACTGGATTTTCCAAAAACGGTGAGGCCACGTTCAAGGAGGATAATCAGTGAAAGGGCAACGCTTTTTATAGCCGACTTTAAGCTGAAAGTCAGAACAAAAACTGGTCCAGACCAGGTTATGTTCGCAGCATAAGTTACCACGGTGATATAGCTAGCTTTAACATACGTCGCTAACGCACTAATCTCGCTTCGTAGTAGAGCCCTCGGGTGTACTACGTAAGAAAAGTAACAAAACAAAACCACTAGGCAAGCTAGGGAACAAGGCAAAGTAAGCAACAGAAAATCACTACTAAGTAGGAAAACTAAACTGCAAAAGGCAGTGAACAGAAAATCACTAGCAAAGCTAGGAAAGAACAAAATCATAAACAGAAAATCACTAGCCAGGCTAGGAAAAACAAAAACCATAAACCAAAAATCATTACAAAAGTCCAGGACCGAAAACATAAACAAAAGGTGCTAGTAGGACTAGGCAAAAGGCAAGGGCACAAGGAAACACGCGGCAAGGAACAAGGAAGTCTAGGGATGAAACGTTCTGGCAATAGGGATGTGGAAGGCTGGATCTAATATATTGCTACTGATGAGATCAGAAACAGCTGGTGATGATGAGTGACCCAGCTCAGCTGCACCCCAACCAGTCTTAGAAAGAAAAGTAAAAACACAAACAAAACAGGAAGCAGACCTCAACCACAATAACAAAATAAAAGCTCAGACAGGAAACGTTACACCACCAATGGAAATGGCATTCAATCCACCACTGACTGTAGTGCACACACAATCCAAACAGAGGGAAAAAAACAAATTTCAGATTTAAAAAATAATTTTGTTTTGTTTTGTTTTGTTTTGTTTTTTTTTCCCACTAATGATCTGGTTAATGGGGCAGAGATCCCAGAAACAAATTTGATGCAACAGGCATTAACAATGATGAAAATATTAAGGCTATGCCTGATTATACCTGATAATTTTGTTAGTTGAATTGGATTTGGTTGAACAATATGAAGATCCGACTGTTCATTTTTTTGAATGATAATATCTGTTCAGAAAAATAATTAATTTCAGTGATGATTTTGACCACTGTATTATAGTCAAATGCAAGATCATTATGGGAACATATTTTTGAGCATTTCAAAATCAATAAGACACTTGCATAGTGGGGGTTTTCAGTTAATGAAGCCTTAGCTCTATCCCTTTTCATTAACCACATCAAAAAATCCACAGGACCATTCATTAAAGTTTAACTGTTTATTCCACAAAAAAATACTCCTTACATGACAATTATTTCAAGGTTTTCCAAAAATTCAAGGAAAAAAAAAATAGGAAGCATGAGAGAGAGGGCATGAAGTAGGTCCACTCTACACTTGCCTGACTGAATGACCAGGTAATCACACCCACTCAGATCTTTAAGTATCAGAAAGCAATTAAAGCTGCATAATTACTTGGAGGCCGAAATTCTTTAAGTATCAGAAAGCAATTAAAGCTGCATAATTACTTGGAGGCCGAAATTATCAGACTCCCAAATATTACAAACGCAATACAGAATAAAATTTTCTACACATTTCAAACCATCCAAAAACACGTTTAAGTGCAAGAAATAAAATTATGAAATTATTCCTTACTGTAAACTTAGTGCAAACTGTAAATATATTAATCTGCAATTACTGTAAATAGTCCTTTCCATCAAAATAAATTCGAATCCCTCCTTCACATATGAACTTAAAATATTTTATTTTAATCATCCAAACATTAAATGAATAAAAATAGCTTTAAGGCCTCTACACATATGATTTGTTGGAGTAATGATAGAAGGAGCTCATATTTATTTCTGCTTAAATCAAGCTCTTATAGCCACATTTTTATTTCTCGTCAAATTTTTAAATAAATGCATAAATGAATAAAAAAATGAAACTGTTGAAATGAATAAAATTTCACTGCAATACCAGTGCATGGTTTTTCTCATTCATTTTCTAGGGGGGGGGGTTCGGGAGCCAATCCCAGCTAGCATTCCGGGCGAGGGTGGGGTACACCCAGAAAAGGTTGCCGGTCTATTGCAACACATAGAGACAGACAAAGGGGAACTGTGATTCACACTCATACTTACACGCAATTTGGCGGGGGTGAATTTAACAGGGAGAACATGTGCACAGAAAGGCCCCAGGATCGAAAACTACAACTTTCTTGCTGTGAGACAACAGTGCTAACCAATATGCCACTGTGCTGCCAGAGCATGTTGTCACATGTTTTTTTTTTTTTTTCAAGAAACGCAACAGCTAGTTCTGCTAGAATTTACAAATATAATTCTGATTCCCCGTATTTATAAAATAATTCAAATGTGATCTCTTTGCATTATTTTAAGCTTTTACCTGTTTTATCCTGTTACTGTAATGCACGCCTGAAAAAAACAAAAAACAAAAACGCTCGTCTTGAAGAATCTCAGTTGACTAACTGGTCAGCCATACAATGTTTAAATTATTATTACATTTATTATGAATCCTGTTGGTCTGGTTTGTATATTTATATAGTGATGCTGTTCTCGATGCGGCTTGGCAGGAGGAACAGGTACTGCAGCTCCAGTCCTTCATTCTGACTCAGGATGTTGTCCTGGATCCCCTTCAGCTCTTTTCTGAACTCAGTGATTAGCTCTAGGGCCCGGCTCTCAGTGAAGTGCTCCTCCATGTTCTGGCCAATAGGAATCTAGGCATAGGAAAACAGGAGCTGAAGACAGGGAACCTGTGCATGTATGTTTGTGTGCGTGTGTGTGTGTATGTATGTGTGTGTGAGAGCTTGTATGCATGTGCACAAATGAATACAATAATACAATAGAATTAAATATCAGGCAATAGAATTTAATAAAAAAGAAAAGAGATATTTACATGATTTACATGGCAGCAAAGTGACCTGTATACTTAAAAAGTGACCGGTGTAAAATAACGTAGTGCACAACAGTAGTTTTGAGTAGCAGGATATAAATATTGCACAGTGACCAGTGTGAAATGAAGTATTGCACAAACAATGGATTCACATGACTGCTGCAATTATATCCTTGACGTTGTTCTGACGTAGGGCATTGAAATTGACAGGTTAACAATTTTTTTTGACTGACAATTACCTCATTATGTTTGAGTATACATTAATTGACTGCACAGCATTAAGGAATAAATTTGGCTATAGAAGATGTTTATCTGAAGACGCTGTGGCTAAATTTAAAGAGAACATTCGGTCATCATTTGCAGCAATGCCATGTCAAAATTCAATTGAGGATTTCTCCCATACACAGGTTGATGACCTTGTGATTAGCACTATGGCCACACTGTGTTCAAATCTTGATGATGCTGCCCCTCTAAAAAAGAAAGTAATAAAACAGAGGAGGCTGGCTCTGTGGTATAGTTCTCAAGTTCGTACCTTAAAGCAGACGTCACAGAAATTAGAAAGAAAATGGCGTTCCAGCAACTCAGAAGAGTTGCACCTAGCCTGGAAAGAAAGCTTAAAAACTTATAAAAAAGCTCTCCGCAGTGCTAGAAGCTCATATTACTCAGCACTAATAGAAAAAAAGCACTGGTTAAAGTCTCCAATGATATTATAATTGCTTCAGACAATGGTTCAGCCTTTATACTTCTCCTGTTAAATCTTAGTGCTGCATTTGACACCATTGACCATAATATTCTATTACAGAGACTGGAAAATGAAATTGGAATTCAAGGAACTGCACTAAAATGGTTCAAATCCTATTTATCAGCTAGACATCAGTTTGTTCATGTTAACAATAGCTTCTCCTCACACACTATAGCCAATTATGGAGTCCCACAGGGCTCAGTACTTGGACCAATCCTCTTCACCCTATATCTGCTTCTTTTAGGCAACATTATCAGGAAACAGATGCAGATGATACTCAGCTGTATTTATCAATGAAGCCAAATGAAGTTACTCAGATAGCTAGACTGCAGACATGTCTTGAAGATATAAAAGTCTGGATGACCTGTTACTTTTTACTTCTAAATTCAGACAAAACTGAAGTTATTGTACTTGGCCCTAAGCACCTTAGAGAAACCCTATCTAATCATCTAATCAGTCTGGATGGCATTACTTTAGCTTCCAGCTCCACTGTAAGAAATCTTGGAGTAATGTTTGACCAGGACATGTCCTCTGTCCCTCACATAAAACCAGTCTGTAGGGCAGCTTCCTTTCACCTGAGAAACATTAGGAAAATCAGAAACATCTGTCTCAAGAGGATACCGAAAAATTAGTCCATACATTCGTTACTTCTAAGCTGGATTACTATAACTCCTTACAATCTGGATGTCCAAACAAATCTTTGAAAGGCCTTCAGTTGATTCAGAATGCTGCTGCACGAATATTAACAGGAACTAGAAAAAGGGATCACATCTCTCCTGTGTTAGCTGCTCTTCATTGGCTGCTGGTAAAATTCAGAATAGAATTTAAAATCCTTCTCCTAACATATAAAGCTCTTAATGACCAAGCTCCATCATATCTCAGAGAGCTCATAGTTCCTTACTGTCCTAGTAGGCCACTTCGCTTTCTAGATGGAGGTTTACTTGTGGTTCCTAGAGTCTCCAAGAGTAAATCGGGAGGCAGATCTTTCAGTTATCAGGCTCCTCTTCTATGGAACCAACTTCCAGTATCGGTCCAGGGGACTGACTCCCTAGCC
Source organism: Remorina albescens (assembly GCA_034769265.1). NCBI lineage: Eukaryota > Metazoa > Chordata > Actinopteri > Carangiformes > Echeneidae > Remorina > Remorina albescens. The sequence goes on along the minus strand of CM068495.1, from coordinate 2,649,100 downwards.
ATTTTCAAGACCAGGCTTAAAACTTTTCTATATGACAGAGCTTATAGTTAAAAAGTCAAAGCTCACTTACTCCTTAGCTATGCTGCTATAGGCCTAGACTGCTGGGGGAAGCACTGAGCACCTCTCTCTCTCTCCCTCTCCCTCTCTCTCTCCCCCTTGCATGAGATGACATACCACTAACCATGTTTCTCCGAAGTCCCTGTCTCTCCCAGTTATAACCATGTGTAACTATTTAGTAACCATGTTTCCCAAAGTCTCTGTCTCTCCCAGCTCCTCTCCTCTCTCTCCCTGTCCTCATCTTGCAGGTGGTGAATCATCGCTACCCCATGTTCCTGCAACGCCTGCTGCTCTCATATTTCAATGAACTTTATACAGCATCGTTTCTATGAACTTCATACAGCATCATATGAATCTCCCTTCCTCCTGCTCTACCCGACTTTGCCCCCCCGCCCCATATGTCTCTCTCCCTCTCTCTCAACCCAACCCGGTCGAGGCAGATGGCTGCCCCCCCTGAGCCTGGTACTGCCCGAGTTCTCTGTCTCTTAAAGTTTTTCCTTGCCACTGTCGCCAAGTTCTTGCTCATGGGGGGATCTGTTGGGTCTCTTTACATATAGAGCAGGTCTAGACCAAACTCTTTATAAAATTATTTAAAGTGCCTTGATGTAACTTTGTTATGATTTGGCACTATATAAATAAACCTGATTTGATTTGATGACAACAATGGATTCAAGTAACACTGGATATAAATATTGCACAGAGTCTGAGATGCAGGTTTCACTGGCCATTTATTCGGGTGAGATCAGTGATGATGGTTCTGGGGTAAAAACAGTTTTTGAGTCTGTTTGTTTTTGCTTTAATTGTCCTGAAGCACTGCCTGGAGGGCAGCAGGCCGAAAAGGTGGTGTCCGGGGTGCGATGTGTCTTTCAGGATTCTTTTTGCCCTCCACAGGCAATGGAGTTTGTAATTGTGCTCCTGAGACAGGAAGGGATATCCTGTGATCTTTTGTGCTATGAAGATGACCCTCTGAAGTGGTTTTCTTTCTACTGCTGTGCAGCCTGCAAACCACAGTGAGATGCCATGGATCAGGACGGACTCGATCAAGCAGCGCTGGAAGGACACCATGAGTTTGTCCGCAAAGTTGTTTTTTCTGAGGACTCTTAGGAAGAGCAGTCTTTGCTGGGCCTTTTTCAGAAGCAGTGTGCTGTTTTAGTTCCAGGTCAGGTTCTCCTTAATATTTGTCCCTAGGAATCTGAAGTCTGTGACTCTGTCTACTTCGTCCCCATTAATGGTTAGAGGCTATGAGCTGGTTTTGAGCCTCCTAAAGTCGACAATCAGTTCTTTTGTTTTTGAGGCGTTGAGTATGAGGTGGTTCTGATAGCACCATCCTTGCCATCGTTGCCATCCTCTGCACTTCTGCCATGTATGCGCTCTCATTTCTTCCTGCAATGAGACTCACCACTGTGGTGTCGTCTGTGAACTTGATGTTGGCATTGTTCGGATGGGTGGGGGCGCAATCGTGGGTAAAGAGGGTGTAGAGTAGTGGACTCAACACATACCCCTGAGGGTTAGGGTTAGGGTAGAAACTGATGGTGAGTTCTGATGAGAAGTGGGGGCCTACTCTGACCCTCTGGGAACAATCTGTTGAAAAAAAATCCATAATCCAGCTGCAGATGGATGGATGGAATCCTAAGACCTGTAGTTTGGTCACCAGTTTGCTTGAAATTGATCATATTGAAAGCAGATCTGAAGTTCAGGAAAAGAAGCCTTGCGTAGTTCCCCTGGTGCTCCACTTGAATGTTACTGCAGTTCTATGACTCCAGGTTTTCACTATTGATTTAGTCCTATGAAGCTCATTTGTGGTATTTGTATTTACCACCCAATCAGCACAGACCAACCATGTATGAATTCTTTCATCTCAGGAAATACACAGGGGCCAGATGGAGTCAGAGGGCTATAGGCATGCTCCTAGAACTGGAATCATGTCCAGATAGCCACTATGTCTGGTGTATGTACAGTGGGGCAAAAAAGTATTTAGTCAGCCACCAATTGTGCAAGTTCTCCCACTTAAAAAGATGAGACAGGCCTGTAATTTTCATCATAGGTACACTTCAACTATGAGAGACAGAATGGGGGGAAAGAATCCAGGAAATCAAATTGTAGGATTTTTAATGAATTAATTGGTAAATTCCTCGGTAAAATAAGTATTTGGTCACCAAACAAGCAAGATTTCTGGCTCTCACAGACTTTCAACTTCTTCTTTAAGAGGCTCCTCTGTCCTCCACTCGTTACCTGTATTATTGGCACCTGTTTGAACTCGTTATCAGTATAAAAGACACTTGTCCACAACCTCAAACAGTCACACTCCAAACTCCACTATGGCCAAGACCAAAGAGCTGTCAAAGGACACCAGAAACAAAATTGTAGACCTGCACCAGGCTGGGAAGACTGAATCTGAAATAGGTAAGCAGCTTGGTGTGAAGAAATCCACTGTGGGAGCAATTATTAGAAAATGGAAGACATACAAGTCCACTGATAATCTCCCTCGATCTGTGGCTCCATGCAAGATCTCACCCGGTGGGGTCAAAATGATCGCAAGAACGGTGAGCAAAAATCCCAGAACCACACGGAGGGACCTAGTGAATGAGCTGCAGAGAGCTGGGACCAAAGTAACAAAGACTACCATCAGTAACACACTACGCCGCCAGGGACTCAAATCCTGCAGTGCCAGACGTGTCCCCCTGCTTAAGCCAGTACAAGTCCAGGCCCGTCTGAAGTTTGCTAGAGAGCATTTGGATGATCCAGAAGAGGATCGGGAGAATGTCATATGGTCAGATGAAACCAAAATAGAACTTTTTGGTAAAAACTCAACTTGTCGTGTTTGGAGGAGCAAGAATGCTGAGTTGCATCCAAAGAACACCATACCTACTGTGAAGGATGGGGTTGGAAACATGCTTTGGGGCTGTTTTTCTGGAAAGGGACCAGGACGACTGATCCGTGTAAAGGAAAGAATGAATGGGGCCATGTATCGTGAGATTTTGAGTGAAAACCTCCTTCCATCAGCAAGGGCACTGAAGATGAAACGTGGCTGGGTCTTTCAGCATGACAATGATCCCAAACACACTGCCCAGGCAACGAAGGAGTGGCTTCGTAAGAAGCATTTCAAGGTCCTGGAGTGGCCTAGCCAGTCTCCAGATCTCAACCCCATAGAAAATCTTTGGAGGGAGTTGAAAGTCCGTGTTACCCAGCAACAGCCCCAAAACATCACTGCTCTAGAGGAGATCTGCATGGAGGAATGGGCCAAAATACCAGCAACAGTGTGTGAAAACCTTGTGAAGACTTACAGAAAACGTTTGACCTCTGTCATTGCCAACAAAGGGTGTATAACAAAGTATTATGATGAACTTTTGTTATTGACCAAATACTTATTTTCCACCATAATTTGCAAATACATTCTTTAAAAATCAGACAATGTGATTTTCTGGATTTTTTTTTTTTTTTTCATCATCTTGTCTCTCATAGTTGAGGTATACCTATGATGAAAATTACAGGCCTCTCTCAATTTTTTAAGTGGGAGAACTTGCACAATTGATGGCTGACTAAATACTTTTTTGCCCCACTGTATATTATATGTTTGTTGTACATGGTGTGCACTTTAATAGGCTTTGCCATTGGTCACCACTGAAGGCGTAGGGTAAAATGAAATGTATTAGGCCTATAACTAAACACAACCAACCTAGGACTAGCTACTGACTGGGTGAGAATAAATTGAACAGTTGAGACCTGCAGAAACATTGAAGATTCAGTGGCTCTGTGAGGGAACTGGAAACCATTCCCCTAGCTAAGACTGGGAAAGGCTCATGTATATTGACTCAAAATTTTGGACAACATAGCTAATTTAAGAAATATGTTTGTTGTGTTGCTTTCATTCAGGGTAACCCAGGGGCCTGTATTACAAAGATGGATTTGCATGTCCGGGATCTCTTTTCATTATCTGGCTTCACTTACCCAGACATCCGCAATCCTAATAAGCAGTCTCACGAAGTTCTTAATTGCTAATTGAATCCAGGGTTTTCCCAATTAGATCATTATGCGTTGACATATATGGTGCAGTATTTGCTGCATACGAATCATGGAAAAGACACAAAAAGCTGTATATTTCACAATGGAGGAGCAAACTATAATATTAAAATCAATCAGATCAAAGCAATCATTCACAGAAAAAGCAACAGTTGCAGCTGCCAGAAGCCACAAAGAATGCTAGCAAAAAAAAAAAAAAAATCACAGTCAATGCGTATGTTGCTGGGATTATAAAATTAAATCCCCACTATATTAGCGTAATTTCCTATAGGTGTGTCCCATAAATTTATGCTTCATATTTTAATCACTTGTTTTAAAATTTTAACCTCATTTTAGTTCCAACCCCAGAGAAATTGCAAGCTCCTCTCGATTCTAGAAATGGGCTGGCCATTTTCCAAGTGAACTGATTGGTTAGTAGGTGGTTTTATATACCTGCTGAGCTCTTAATCCTGAATTTAACCTCCTTTGTGGCAGGTTAGCCTCTCCGTGTTCCAGGTAAATTACTGTGGCAACATACCCTGATAGAAAGTAAACTATCTTCATGAGACTGAAAACCATGGGTTAACCCCGATGTTACCATGCTAAGGTGGAATCCAGCTTCATGATACAGGCCTATGCTGACTTCTCTCTGAGGTTGACCTACAGGTTAACCACATGAATGCATCCAGAGGACACTTGTAGCTGTCACAAATCGGGCAAGATCAGACCCAGGAGCAGGAAGAAGTCCATAACACAGTTCAATGTTCAAAATCAGGTCTTACTTTGAGAATTGCAAAATCCAAACACTCAGAAGAATACAAGTCAAAAACACAGAAGGTCTCCAAACATGTAAACAAAAGATGCAAAAGCCAGGGTACAAGGATCAAAAGAGGTCAAAACCAGGATAAAGTTTTCAAAGCGAAAAGCAGCTACTATCTCACATGGCTTTCTGAGATACTGGCACAGACCAACTAAAATGCTCATCTTAAAAAGAATGCTGGAGCTAGCTTAACAAGCCACAGGTGAGCCCAATGAGCTCAATCAGGCAGGGCAGGCAGGCAGGGCAGCAAGGGAGAGGGGCGGATTATCTGAAAGGGAGAGGAAGGAGAATATTAGCACAGGTAAACAGCAAGGTAAGGCAGAGAGGGGCAGGGAAAGAGACATGCCCTAGGAACCAGGGCGGGGTGTGACAGGTAGCTGTCAATCACTGTGTCAGGCTAGGTCAAGGAAGGGAAAAGAGGTAAGGGGAGTGGGGAGTATGTTTCATGCTAGGTTTAGCAGGCTTGACCCTGGAGACATGGAAGGTGGAGTGCACTCTCATGGTGCTGGGAAGCCGTAGCCGGACGGCCTAAGGGTTGACCACCTTGGTGATGGGGAAGGGGCAGACAAACTTCGACGCCAGCTTGTGTGACTCCACGCAGAAGGGCAGGTCTTTGGTTGACAGCCAAACCCTCTGTCCCACCTGGTGGCAAGATGCAGGGGTGCGATGCATGTCGGCCACCCTCTTGTAGCTACTCGACGTCCGGAGCAGAGCAGCCCGGTCCCTTCTCCAGGTCAGTTGACACCGTCGTACCAGCGCCTGTGCAGACGGCACCGTGACCTCCTTCTCCAGGTCAGGGAACAATGGGGGCTGGTAGCCATAGATGCATTGGAACGGAGAGAGTCCTGTGGCAGAGACATGGAGAGAATTATGTGCGTACTCAATCCAGACCAGTTTACGGCTCGAGAGGGCTGGGTTGGCTGTTATCGGGCAGCGGAGCCCTGTCTCCAACTCCCAGTTGTAGCGCTCTGTCTGGCCGTTAGACTCAGGATGATAGCCAGAGGAGAGGCTGGCTGTGGCACTGATGAGCTTGCAAAATTCCTTCCAGAAACAGGAAGCAAACTGGGGCCCTCTGTCAGATACCCCATTCTGGGGAAGGCCATGTAAACGAAAAACATGAACAAGCATGGCCTCTGCAGTCTACTTAGCAGATGGGAGTTTAGACAGAGGTACAAAATGTGCCATCTTGGAAAAACGGCAGACAACTGTGAGAATGACGGTGTTACCTTCTGAAGGGGGAAAGCTGTAACTAAGTCCAGAGACACAAGAGACCAGGGCCGTCGTGGCGCAGGGAGGGGGTGCAGCAACCCGGGCCACCACTGGTAAAATGTCTTGTCCTGTGCATGGACAGGACAGGCCCCAGCAAACTCTCCTGCATCCTGGTTCATGGTTGGCCCACCAGAAGCACTGTCGGAGGAGATTCAGCGTCCGGCTCACCCCGGGGTGGCAGCTCAGGTTGGAGCTGTGGCCCCACTGCAGTACACAGGAGCGTAGGCCAGTTGGGACAAAGAGACAGTTTTGGGGGCAGTTGTCAGGGGCCTGTACTCTCTCCAGAGCCTGTTTGACCTCACTCTCAATACTCCAGGTGACTGCCCCAATCCCACAGGTAGGGGATAGCATGGTTGTGGGACAGGTGGGGGTGTCTTCAGGCTTGAATTGGTGGGAGAGGGCATCCAACTTGAGGTTCCTGGAGCCAGGGCGAAAGGACAGGGTGAAATTGAATCAAGTAAAAAAAGGGGGTTTAATCTCTTGGCGCCCTGGATGTACTCAAGGTTCTTGTGGTCTGTCCATACTAGGAAGGGCTGCGTAGCTCCCTCTAGCCATTGCCTCCAGCGCCAGCACCACAGCCAGAAGCGCCCGATTGCCTACATTGTAGTTTCGCTCCGTTGGGGACAACTTCTTGGAGAAAAAGACACATGGGTGTACTTTGTTATCCACAGGGGAGCACTGGGAGAAGACAGCCTCAACCCCCACACTGGAACCATCAACCTTCACAATGAACTGCAGCGCCGGGTCAGGCAAGGTGAGTATGGGCATGGAGGCAAACCTGCGTTTCAGGTCCTGGAAGTCCACCTCAGCCTGGGGGTTCCACTGGAACCTGGTGCTTGAGGAGGTGAAAACATGAAGAGGGGCAGCCACAGAACTGTAGTTTCTGATGAAACGTTTAAAAATGAGCAAAAATAAAAAAAAACCCTCAACTGGGTGCGGGCTGTCCTGGCCTGTCCCGGCCATTCCATGACCGCACTAACCTTGGCCAGGTCCATCTTGAGGTTTCCTGGCGACACGATGTACCCAAGGAAGGCGATGGCATGCTGGTTGAACTCACATTTTTCTGCTTTCATGTACAGCTGGTTCTCCAGCAGCCGCTGAAGAACTCTCCGGACATGCTGTACATGTTCCTCCTCAGTCCTGGAGAACACAAGAATATCATCCAGGTAAACAAAGGCAAACTGATTGATCATGTCCCTCAGGACATCATTCACAAGGGCCTGAAAAACTGCTGGGGAATTTGTAAGGCAAAAGGGCATCACGAGATACTCGTAATGTTCGCTTGTGGTGTTAAAAGCGGTCAGCCATTCGTCCCCCTCCCTAATCCGAACTAGATGGTAGGCATTTCTGAGGTCAAGTTTGGTGAGAACTGTGGAGCCTTGCAACATTTCGAAATCAGTGGAAGCAAGAGGGAGAGGGTACCTGTTCTTCACAGTGATGTCATTGAGGCCTCTGTAGTCAATGCATGGCCGTAGAGAGCCTCCTTTCTTACCTACAAAAAAGAACCCGGCGCCAGCAGGGGACGCAGAGGGTTGGATGATGCCTGCCACCAGGGAGTTCTGGATGTATTGGTCCATGGCCTCCCGCTCTGGGATAGAGAGGGAGTAGAGCTGTCCCTTGGGTGGGGAGGTGCCGGGCGGATGTCGATGGCACAGTCGAAAGGGCGATGAGGTGGCAGGAAGGAGGCACGTGCCTTGTTGAAAACCTCTTTGAGGTCTTGATACACCAGGGGGACTCCAGACAGATCAGGGAAATCTGTGGAGGGGTTAGGGGACTGAGGAGAGTCAGTAGGAGAGGTAGAACGGAGGCATGAGGAGTGACAATGGGGATTCCACCCCAGAATGAGCCCTGTGGACCAGTCAATTTGTGGATTGTGTTCCTTAAGCCAGGGGTAGCCTGGTATAAGAGGTAATTTGGATGAGTCAGTGACATGGACCACAATGCTCTCAGAATGGTTACCTGACATGTGGAGGCCCACGGGCGACGTGTGGTGAGTCATCTGGCATAGCAGGCGGCCATCCAGTGCTTTGGCCACCAGAGGACGCGGGAGAGGCTCTACACCAAGCTGGAGCTGCTTGACCAGGCCCTCGTCAATGAAACTCTCATCTGCCCCCGAGTCCATAAAGATGGCCATGTCCAGGGAAACCATAGGGGCAACCAGGTGAGATTGTGTGACAAGACGGAGGGGACTGGAAGAGTTGATGGTTTGGCTCATCAGTAATCCCCACAGTAGAAACACCTCCCCTCACCTCTGCGGCGCTGATGTTCCTCTGGGGTGAGGGGGGTGCGACCCAGGTGCATGGGCTACTCTGGAGGGGTTGGAACCCCCGCTGCGGTCCCTGCAGGGCGGGGCGGGTGAGGGTGGCGAGGTGAGTCAGGCTGTGCTTGGTGGGAAAGGTGGACTTGCGGTGCGGACTCTCTCGATCCGTCATGAAGCCTGTTGTCGATCTTGATGGCCAGGTCAACGAGGGACTCAAACTCCCTGGGGAGATCAAGTAGAGCCAACTGACCCTGGATGTCATCGGAGAGGGTGCGAAGGAAGGTATCAATCAGCGCATGCTTGTCCCAGCCACTGTCAGCTGCCAGGGTGCAGAAGCGAATGGAGTGGTCAACCACTCGACTGCCGCCCTGTCGCAGCATCAGTAGTCCACGAGCTGCCTCGCGGCCTGAGGAACGGTGGTTGAATACTCTTCTCAGTGCATCAGAAAAAACTTCAAGCTGATCGGCAAACAGCAGAACCATTCTCCCACTCAGCTGTAGCCCACTCACGTGCTTTCCCGGTAAGGTTGGTAATCATGAAGGCCACCCGAGACTGCTTTGTTGAGAATGACTGGGGCTGGAGGTCAAAGGTCAAGGAGCAGAGTCAGGAAGGAGCAACAGGTAGTGGCGTCTCCATGGTATTTCTCAATCTGGGGTTCCTGGGGTTGCAGGGCTGCGGGCCCCACAGGTGTTTGAGCTGGCAGGGGAGCAGCGGGTGGGGATCCTGGGCGGAGCTGGGCAGAGAGGTCCTCAAACTGGGCCTGCTGGTCATGGAGTTGTTGGATCCCATCGTGCCGGGCCTCCATAGCCTTCTCATGGTCGTGGAGCATCCTCCCTTGGTTCTGGAGGGCAGCATGAAGTGAGGCTTCTCCTGCTGGGTCAGTCATGGCTAGTATCTACTCTCACAAATCGGGCAAGATCAGACCCAGGAGCAGGAGGAAGTCCACAATACTGTTCAATGTTCAGAATCAAGTTTTACTTGGAGAACTGCAAAATCCAAACGCTCAGAAGAATAGAAGTCAAAATCACAGAAGGTCTCCAAACATGAAAACACAAAAGATGCAAAAGCCTGGGTACAAGGATCAAAAGGAGTCAAAACCAGGATAAAGTTTTCAAAGCGAAAAGCGGCTACTATCTCACATGGCTTTCTGATATACTGGCACAGACCAACTATAAAATGCTCATCTTAAAAAGACTGCTGGAGCTAGCTTAACGAGCCACAGGTGAGCCCAATGAGCTCAATCAGGCAAGGCAGGCAGGCAGGGCAGCAAGGGAGAGGGGCGGAGTATCTGAAAGGGAGAGGAGGGAAAATATTAGCACAGGTAAACAGCAAGGTAAGGCAGAGAGGGGCAGGGAAGGAGACATGGCCTAGGAAGCAGGGCAGGGTGTGACAGGCAGCACAATCACTGTGTCAGGCTAGGTCAAGGAAGATAAAAGACGGAAAGGGATGGGGAAGTATGTTTCATGCTAGGTTTAGCTTTTGTTTGGTATTTTTTTTAAGTCTATTGGTTATTTCCTTTAGCTTGTAGATGTCAACAGTTATTTTGCATTTTGCATTACTTTAAATGTAAATAGGCATTGAAGGTTGATGGCAGGTGGAGACTGTGGGGAGAAAGGGAGCAGGTTCAGTGCTCCTCTGCTCTGCTGTTGCTGCAATCAGCTGGACCTATCCCTGCACCATGTTCCTGCCCAGTACCTGCTGCTACAATAGTTACCATTAGTAATTGTTATACAGATCAATTCCCATTGTTCTTCTGTTAATAAACCTATTTTCTTGAACTACCTATATTTACTAGTGTACATTTAGTGGTAACAGGCTTCAGTCACTACTTACATCTGTATGTTTTGCTTGCATTTTGCTTGAAAGCCCTCCCCGAGCCTGGTTCTGTCTGAGGTTTCTGCCTCCTAAAGGACGTTTTTCCTTGCCACCATCACCAATTGCTTGCTCTTGGAAGGGTTTGTCATGTCTTTTGAACAACTCCATAAAGAGTTTGGTCTAGACCTGCGTACCTTGATGTGGATCTGTTATGATTTGGTGCTATATAAATAAATTTGATTTGATTTGATTAGATTTGACCCGCTGCACCTTTGTTCCTGCTGTCTGCTGCCAGTTCTTTTGTATGATTTTTCTGTACATTGTTCATGGACTTCAGTAAAAAAAATCTGAGCTCTGGAACTAAGAACCCTTGCTTCTCTGACACTCTTTAATTCCACTATAATGTTTTACACCTTTATGCTGCTGGGTTAATTCTGTTTGTAGAAATTCACCACCATCAAACCCATACAGACAAATAATCAATAGTTGATCAGCTGTGTAGTCCATAGACTCATCGATCAGGTCAATCAGATCAATTTTTCAACTGTCCAGTGTTGGGGAAATATATTTGCAAAGAAGCTATTCACACGAAATTGTCACTAGACTTTAGTATTACTCAAGAAATCCACACATGTAAATAAATAAATATAATCCTAACCCCATAATGTCCATAAATCCATAAATAAAGTTATTTGTAATAAAGTGGAATGGAAGTGGACAAAATAATGAACACACTAAGAAAAATTTATACACCAAGGTAAAGATTGGCGAGGAACCAACAAAAATTCATAAGTAGTTAGAGGAATTTTACTTCCGATCTGTGCAAATTAATATCAGTTGGGCTAACACACACTGATGACCTTTAAAATGCTTTTTTGCTACCATTGCGTCACACAAAAAAACATTTCATAATAGTTAGCAAAAAGCCCTCCCAGAACCTTTGCAACCTGATTTCATATCAAGGGAAATGATTACAAGCACTGATCAAAACTTTTGTGGAAACATTGCAGGCTATATTTGTCTGTTTATATTATGACAGCAAGATCAGGAGGGCATCGTCTGACCACCACCCCTGATGCCCCTCTTCCTTTCTTTCTGAAAGGCTTATCCCCTATGATCTTGCACTCCTTTGGAACCCTGTTTTTCATGAAGATTCCAGTCCTTGCCGGTCCTTTTGTCATCAGGGTCTCGAGTAGGTTGACAGTTGTAAAGAACCTGTCAAAGAACAGGTGAGTTCCTTGGGGAACAGACTCGGCCAAATCAAGAACAGCTTGTTCTCCTATACCCTGTCCTCCTAAAACTCTGAAGGTAGTCTTGCCTTGGTAGACCACAAAGTCTAAGACCAGACCAGTTGGTCTGGCAGCCAAGACAAACACCTTCAATCCAGTAGGGTATGGTTTGTCCAGTACATACTGGTGCACTGGGCAGCGACCAGTAAATGGAACCATTTGCTTGTCAATGCACAGTTTTCCTGTTCTAGGCAGACTCAGACATCCTTGCCTCACCTTAGTCAGGAGGGGCCTGATTCTCCACAAGAGATCTCTTCTTTTTTCATCGTCTGAAACATCAAAGTCATTGACGATCTTAATGAAATTTCTTCGCTTGTAAAACCAATTTCTGGTCGTGGATTCTGCCACAATTTGAACTCTGGTATTTGAGGGCCAATGCATTTGAATGTTTGGATATCCAAGACAACCCATGTAAATAGAACTCCCAAAAATGTCTTCAGCTCTTCAGGAGTGGTACTTAGTGTTGCTCCAGACACAAGAACTTCACACTGATTTGTGCAAATACCCATTTCTTCAAACATGGAGTCATCAATTTACTGCTTAAAATAACTTATCGGGGTCCAGTTTTGCCCTGTCATTGCCTCATTGCTCTGAATAAAGGGACAAGCATCCAGCGGAATTTGAATCTTAAGGAATGCAATAAAGGAAGGAAAAAATATATAAAATAAGTCCCTTATTGTTTGAGATAAGTTATTATTCTTTTTACAAATACAAACAAACTCAAGGTGTACTTGAGTTTTGAGTTTTTTACAAAATGACAATGACAATAAAGGCTTATCTTATTTTATCTTATCTTATCATATCTCACTTTTTTGTTCTATTCTTGCTCTACAGTGGCCACCGACTGGACTTAGATGTAGAATGTTTTGCTTGCTCTGACTCAACTGCGTCTGCTTGCCCTGCCTGAATTTCATACCCAGAGCTCTCTGAATCGTCTTCCTCTGCTTCTGCCTCAGACACTGCATTTTGAGCTTCTTCATCAGACAACTCAATATCTGAATTTCCATCAACAATTTGCAGTAAAATTCTCTCTGCTTCTGAGAGCGAATCCCTTTCTTGTTATTTGAAAAAAACACAGAACAGAAAGGAGGAAATAACTACAAATGTCCACTACGGAGAGGTGGATATTTGGGGAGGGGTGGATTTTTTAAAAACTTGAATATTATGATAAAATACAGTTAAAGTAATTCAGAAAATGTTTAAATGTGTTCTTAAGAGATTTATATAAAATATGCCAACAACATTTCAAGACAAAATTTGCTCAATAAAAAGTGTATGCATTTACTTTTCCTCTTTCCAGAAAATCTGTTTGCACTAATGGATGCCATCTTTGTTGTTGAGAACGAGAAAGGTACCAAAGCCCCACCCTTTCACAATTGGTATCATTGAAAAGCCCTTAATGTCCTCTATAGATGACAAGAGGAGATTACTCAGTGGTATGTAGTGGGCAGGAGATATTCAGGTTTACACATGTCCTCCACAGAGGAAAAATTTGAACTCCTGGTAGTTCTGGTATATATATACACTGCTCAAAAAAATAAAGGGAACACTTAAACAACACAATGTAACTCCAAGTCAGTCACATTTCTGTGAAATCAAACTGTCCAATTAGGAAGCAACGCTGATTGACAATCAATTTCACATGCTGTTGTGCAAACTGAATAGACAACAGGTGGAAATTATAGGCAATTAGCAAGACACCCCCAATAAAGGAGTGGTTCTGCAGGTGGTGACCACAGACCACTTCTCAGTTCCTATGCTTTCTGGCTGATGTTTTGGTCACTTTTGAATGCTGGCGGTGCTTTCACTCTAGTGGTAGCATGAGACGGAGTCTACAACCCACACAAGTGGTTCAGGTAGTGCAGCTCATCCAGGATGGCACATCAATGCAAGGTGTGGCAAGAAAGTTTGCTGTGTCCGTCAGCGTAGTGTCCAGAGCATGGGGGCGCTACCAGGAGACAGGCCAGTACATCAGGAGACGTGGAGGAGGCCGTAGGAGGGCAACAACCCAGCAGCAGGACCACTACCTCCGCCTTTGTGCAAGGAGGAACAGGAGGAGCACTGCCAGAGCCCTGCAAAATGACCTCCAGCAGGCCACAAATGTGCATGTGTCTGCTCAAACAGTCAGAAACAGACTCCATGAGGGTGGTATGAGGACCCGACGTCCACAGGTGGGGGTTGTGCTTACAGCCCAACACCGTGCAGGATGTTTGGCATTTGCCGGAGAACACCAAGATTGGCAAATTCACCACCGGCGCCCTGTGCTCTTCACAGATGAAAGCAGGTTCACACTGAGCAAATGTGACAGACGTGACAGAGTCTGGAGATGCCGTGGAGAACGTTCTGCTGCCTGCAACATCCTCCAGCATGACCGGTTTGGCATAGTAATGATGTGAGGTGGCATTACTTTGGGGGGCCGCACAGCCCTCCATGTGCTCGCCAGAGGTAGCCTGACTGCCATTAGGTACCGAGATGAGATCCTCAGACCCATTGTGAGACCATATGCTGGTGCGGTTGGCCCTGGGTTCCTTCTAATGCAAGACAATGCTAGACCTCATGTGGCTGGAGTGTGTCAGCAGTTCCTGCAAGACGAAGGCATTGATGCTATGGACTGGCCCGCCCGTTCCCCAGACCTGAATCCAATTGAGCACATCTGGGACATCATGTCTCGCTCCATCCACCAACGCCATGTTGCACCACAGACTGTCCAGGCATTGGTGAATGCTTTAGTCCAGGTCTGGGAGGAGATCCCTCAGGGGACCATCCGCCACTTCATCAGGAGCATGCCCAGGCATTGTAGGGAGTTCATACGGGAACGTGGAGGCCACACACACTACTGAGCCTCATTTTGACTTGTTTTAAGGACATTACATCAAAGTTGGATCAGCCTGTAGTGTGTTTCTCCACTTTAATTTTGAGTGTGACTCCAAATCCAGACGTCCATGGGTTAATAAATTTGATTTCCATTGATAATTTTTGTGAAAAAAGTTGTGAAACTCTCCTTGTGTTTGCTTGCCCTGTTTTCCATTTTTTATTTAACCATCTGCCTTTTGCTCCAAAAGACTTTTGAAGACTTTTGTGGGGTTTGGCTGAAGCGCTGCCCTTCTGACCTCTTACAGTGAAAGCTCAGTAAAGTGATGATTAGCTTGGGGCATGGATGGGCACGGATACCCCGGAGCACTGGGAGGGAGGGTGGGTGGGACGGAGGCCGGCCTCCTGGGTATGGATTGGACTGGGTGCCCTGGCCATGGGCCGCCGGCTGGGGGGCCCACCGTCCATGGTGAGCCCAGGTCACCCCTGCCCCCATGTGGCGGAGTGGTGGACACTGTGTTCGGGTCTCTGGGTGGTGCCCCTGGGTGCTCCGGGTTGGCCCCAAACTGAGTTGGCTGCACTCCCTGCCGGCTTGTTGTGAGCGTCAGCAGGGGTGGCCAGCGGGGCCAGTCTGGAAGCTGGCCCCCTGCGGGACTGGCCCATGCTTCGTCCTCTCCTCACCTCTGTCCCATCACACCCCACCTTATGTGACACTAGGCCTTGAGGGGCTGGAAAACCCAAATTTAATCACAACGTAGACATCAAGGGCTTGGGGGAGTGCATGGGAGTGTATTGGAAACTCTGCTGCCTGCAAATGGCAGGGTTCCCATGCCATGCCTGCCTCCCCCAATTTTAATTGCATCCTAGTCATCCACACCATCACATCTACACTCCCACACACAACATGCACCCTACATCTTTGTTGGGACGGGGGAGGTGGCTGGGGCGGGGTGTGGGCCTATTCGCCTTTCTCGGGGTGGGGGGGGAGTGGTCTGCCTCCCAACATGGTGGTTAGGCTGGGGTTGGTCGCAGGCCTTGCCGTTGTGTGATGGGCCCCTGGCTGGGGAGGGGGGTTGGGCAGGATGGATGGGGGAATGGGAGGGCAGCTCTATCTGGGGGCGAGGGGCCTGGTTGCTGTGGTGAGGCCCTTGCTGGGGTCTGGCCAGGGGGGCTCCATGCCCCTCGGCTTAGCCTGTGCTGTGTGTGGCGCGCCCGGCGGGCCTGGGGTCCTTTGGTCCCTTTGTTTCTCTGTGGGCTGCCTCTGGGTGGGGGTTGCTGCTCCCGTGTTTACCTGTGTGTCCTTGCATGGGTAGGACCTGGGGCTGTCTTCGGGAGGGGTTGGCCTAGGGCTGCCTGTGCTCTGGGGGTTGCTGGGTGCCCTGGCGGCTCGGTCCTGACCTGCCTGCTATCCCGGGCCGGGGGCGTGTTGTTCCAGTTCCCCACATCAGCTACAGTCAGCCACCCACAGCATCCAATGACAAACCGTAGCATACACATATACACACATACACACATATATGTACACTCGCATACATACAAGGTGCACAACTCACATTGCATGGAAAACCCTGCTCTCATGGCTTATTTTGATATTGTTGTTGCTGTTGTTTTTGTTTCTGTGTGCCCGTCTTCCCCATGTTAGTAGTGTTGCTGCTGTTGCTGTTTTTGTATCCCCCCCGTCTTCCCTATCCTGTCTCTGTTCTCTCTTTCTATCCACTCCTGAGCCTCAGCCCAGTAGCTTTCCCAGCAAACCAATACCATTACCAATAAAGTTAAACGCAAATGGTGAGAGTAAAACTGTTTCAGCACAACAAGGCACCAGGAGCTTTCATACTGGCTGCCCCAGCTGATGAACAGGACAGGTTAAAAAAAACAAAAAAAAAACCATAATGTCCAACATATAATATATAGAATCAGTACTTGAGACCATTTTTTTTTTAATTTGGTGAAAACATTCACTGGGAGTCCTTGTTTCGAAACAATTATAATGGTCAAAGTGACCTCACACTACACATTTTGGCCTTCGTTTCACAACAATCTCATATTCTTGTGAATTCTATGTATTAGAAACACCTGTAATTTCATTACATGTGGACTCAGAGAAGTACTGATTAGAATTTGGTGTTCAGCTATCAAACAATATCAAACATTAGTGTGACTGCATCAAAGATTTTGTCCATAACGCAAGCATTCATGCACTAATAATAACCGAATTTAACACAATTGTTATAACTGCATAAAATGATGATTGAATGGCATTTCATGTCCAAGAGGTCAACTTCACTGTGACATCAAAGTGTCATGAAAAAACAATGCTGTTTTTAATATTTTGATATTTTGCATTTTTTGCTTTCTACCATAATTTTGCTGACTCCAATCTTTACCCTTCGAGTTGTGTCAGCTTGTTGGACTTTAGAGTATAGTCTAGTACTAAACAGACCAGAGGTGGACTCACAGCATCTGGTTGGGGTCGCCCTAGGTGCCATGTGATCGCCATCTGCATACAGGACTGGCTGACATCAGGAAGCGTGGCCATGATCATGTCCATGGTAACTGCATCCTTGTCTGTTGGTGGGGGTTGTCTCATGGTACAGGGGGTGTTGGGGACCCAGGCGCACCAGTCAAACTGAAAAATATCATTGCAATTAGTGTTTGTCCTTTAGGATAACTTTACAGTCACAGTGTGTGAGTGTTCAGAACCTGTCCATTATTTGTGGCAGCATGCTGGACTGTACTTGTGAAGATGGCCACTGCCAGTAGGGTTGAGAGTTCCTCTCTGCTGCTGAATTTACTGGGCAGGCCTGAAATAAACCCATCATAAAGATACACATATTGTAGATGGAATAGTTAATCTCCTACTGCATTTTATGTGAATAGTGCTCAACTATCCCAAATAATAAGCTTTACTGCAGGCTTGCTTCGTCTATCAAGGATATCAAGCATTAAGGAAGAAAATGCAGGAAACTGATGATTCACCAAAGCTTGGGAGCTCTCCAAAGCCCTCCTGGGATATGTCTGTGATCCAAGCCTGGAGCTCAAGGTCTTCCTGCACATCATGGTCGGATTGGTAGAACAAGTCAACCACACCTGAGACAAAACTGAAAAAGGCTTAGGTTCAGTTAGTGCCCTAGGAATATGCACAACTGACTTTCATTGGTGCCCTCAAGTCAGAGAATGTAATCTTCAAAATATGCAGCATGAAGTATTCTAAATATAACACAAGAACAATATTGTATTTAAAAAAAAACCTATTTTAAACCAAGATACAGAAGCACCTACAGTATTAACTGAACACCAGCTGATGTGTTTTTATGACTATGATGTGTGTGATGTACCTGTGAATTGCTTCCCATAGCATCAAACTGTGTTCTTTATAGAAATACTCTGGGAGATGAGACACTCCTCTGTCAATAAAGTCTTTGTGGGGCTGGAGGGAGCGGTATGTAAGGACTTTGTACTCTCTTTGAGCCAAAATCAACAGGCCATCACCACCTGTGGACACAACCTACACACAAACATGATCATCATCACAGTGATGACAACCATAATTGTGACATTTATCCTGTTACTGTGATGAGGAAGGCTTGGTAACTGCTGCTTGATAATTGCTGCTGAGGTTTGTCAATCAGTTCAACATCCAAAATTCACAATTGATTCAGAATACTTACCTTTTTAAAAATACCATCAGGAGAGATGAGCTGAGTGCGTCCTCTACAGTTAATCTCTAGAGTGTAGCGCAGATGAGGTGCCATGAGCTACAGCAGCAGGACATAAATCTGTTCAGGGTACAGCTTGATTGTGTGCTGCAGCATGTCCCATTGACACATGATGTCAGAGTCTCAAAGGAGGGGAACAGCTGAAGTGTTGATATCAAAGGTGCAATAACTCCATAATAATCAATTGACTACAGCAGTGCACTATCACTGATCATCATCATCATCAATATCATCAATACAATAAAATGTATCATTTCAAATTAATCATTATTATTGATGAAATTCCTGCAACACACTATCAAATTAAAACCTTGGATCTGTCCAGTGGATTTTTTTAAATGAGACCAATCAAGTGTTGCATCTCACTGACAGTTTAGCAAGAATGCTATTTGTATTAAAAAGAGAATGTGTGTCCAGCAAAGTGCTGCGCTATGGAATGTGTAATCATAGGAAGGTGCTGAGTTTGTCTTTTCTCTACAACAGACATACAAAAAAATTAAGCTTCTTTTAATGTCAGGATCTGTCTCCACCTGAAGTAAATGAGGAATATGCCCAATATCTGAAGATTGTTATGCTAGTCAGACATTGACCATATAATGTAACCTTAAAATAACTGGAAACTACAAACCTAAATAACATAACTAGCAACGTTATTTACCTTATATATTGGGTGTACAGCAGGTAGCTGTCTAAGAGTTGCCACACAAAACACCTCTATGACCAAGTGAGTCCTGAGCAGGTGAGACAGCAGCTGAAACACCTGAAACTCAGCATGACGGACCCACATCTTCGCCAGCAGCCAGGCTAAAGGCGGGTCTCTGGGCAGGAAGATGGGTGAGGTCAGGTCTGGATTCTGTGCCAGCTGAAAAAGAGGAAGGACAACTATTACATGATACACTTCTGGTTCACTAAAAAGAGAGGCAAAGCTTTGCACATTTTAAAACCACCCACATCATGCACATTCAGAAGTGAGTCACCAGTTTGTTACCACTCTAGTGTTGCGTGGTGTAGCACAATGCAGCCTAGGGTGGTGTACTTAAGTGTACTGTAGTGTAGCGTAGCATATTGCAGTGTAATGTAGTGTTGTGTAACACAGTGCACAGTGGAGGCGTTTATTACAAAGAGGCTTTTGTTTGGGCGACCCAGTGTTTAATGGAGTGGAGGCTGCTATCAGACTTCATAATGAATGTAAATTATTCCAAAAACAGCTTGACATAATGTATATCAATTGATTGATGTGAAAGTGAACTTAAGTGAATATCAGCAGTAAGTTACAATTACAGAACAAACAATAATGATAGTGTTAATAAACACAGTAAAAATGAAGAAGACATCAACGTACTTAGGTTTACCCTTCACCACCTGCAGGATGAGGACAAGGAAAGAAAGGACAAGAGGGAAAAACACAGACTACAGGAAAAAACTAAATTAATGATTGTAGTAATGTGACATAAGTGCATGGGGAGGGAGAGAGAGAGAGAGAGAGAGAGAGAATGATGCTCAGTGCATCCCCTAACAGTCTAGGCCTATATAACAGCACAGAATAAAGAATAGTGAAATGATGGTTCAGGGTTCCTGAACCAGCTCTAACTATAAACTTTGTTGAAAAGGAAAGGCTAATCTTGAATGTAGAGAGAGTCTGCCCCCCCGAGATAGACACTGGGAGCTGTTTCCACAAAAGAAGAACCTGATAGCTTGATCCTCTCTCTTCCATTCTGCTCCTCGAGACAGAAAGGACAAATAAACCTACATCTAGATGCTAAAGTGACCTACTGGGACAATAAGGCACTCTGTGCTCTCTGAGATACAATGGAACTTGGTCATTGAGAGTTTTTTATATTAGGAGAAGGATTTTAAATTCTATTCTGAATTTTACTGAGCGCCAATGAAGAGAAGCTAACACAGGAGAAATGTGATTTCCTTTTCTAGTTGCTGTTAATATTCATGCAGCAGTGTTCTGAATCAAATCTAGGACATCCTAGAGACATGGATACGTCCAGCTCAAAAATGACTCCAAGTTTCCTTACAGTGGAACCAGAGGCCAATCTAACACCATCCAAGTGATTAAATGATCAGATAATGTTTGTCTAAGGTACTTAGGGCCAAGTACCAAAACTTCAGTTTTGTCTGAATTTAAAACTAACATAAATCCTAGTCATCCAAGCCTTTATTTCTTTGGACATATCATGTCATTTAGCTTCATATATAAATAAAACTGTTGCATCTACATAGCAATTAAAGTTCAGGTGGTGCCTCCTGATAATAATGTCAAAAGGAAGCATATAATAGGTGAACAGTATTGGTTCTAGTACAGAATCCTGTGGAACTCCATGATTGACTTTAGTTGTACATGGATTCTTTGTTGACATATACAAACTACCAATACATATGATTTAAACCAGTTTAGTGCTGTTCCTTTAATCCAATTACTTGCTCCAGCCTCTGTTATAAAATGCTATTATCAGTTGTGTCAAGTGCAGCACTAATAATCAACAGGATGATTATGGAAGCCTAGTCATTGTCTGAAACTATCAGAAAATCATTGGTAACTTTGACCAGTGCAGTTTCTGTTCCATGATGTCCGCTAAATCCTGGCTGAAGCTCTTTGCAGATGTTTACATGATTGGTTTGCAACAGCTTTTTCACTTTTTTTGGTTTTGTTTTGGATTGGTACCATTTTATTAGTGAGAGTTAAAGGAATAAATGATTTAAGTGAGCTGTCAGTCTCTGTCAGCCTGGCTACATTGCTGAAAAGAGATCTGGGGTTGTTTTTTTCTTTTATTAATGGAAGAATAGGGTTAGGGTTAACGTGGATAATGGCCCCACTTGGACCCACCATCTGCAGGGAAGACCGATGGGGTCGGGTGCGCTGCCAAATGGTTGGCGGTGGAAGTGGGGGGTCCCGGCGGACTGGCCCTAGTGACGTGGAACATCACCTCGCTGTGGGGGAAGGAGCCAGAGCTGGTGCAGAGGTGGGGTGCTACCGGTTGGATCCGGTGGGGCTTGCCTCCACCCACAGCCGAGGCTCTGGAACCATGCTCCTTGATAGGGGTTGGACTCTTTTCTTCTCCGGAGTTGCCCAAGACATGAGGCACCAGGCGGGTGTGGGGATACTCACAAGCCCCCGGTTGAGTGCTGCTGTGTTGGAGTTTACCCCGGTGGACAAGAGGGTCGCCTCCCTGCGCCTTAGGGTGGCAGGGGGGAAAACTCTGACTGTTGCCTGTGCGTATGCACCGAACAGCAGCTCAGAGTATTCGGCCTTCATGGAGAACCTGAACGGGGTCCTGCTTGGGGCCCTGGTGGGGGACTCCATAGTCCTATTGGGAGACTTCAATGCACACGTGGGCAATGATGGAGTAAATTGGAGAGGTGTGATTGGGAGGAACGGCCTCCCTGATCTGAACCAGAGTGGTGTTTTGTTGTTGGACTTCTGTAATAGTCATTGACTGGCCATAACAAACACCATGTTCGAGCATCAGGAGGCTCATATGTGTACCTGGTACCAGAGCACCGTAGGCAGAAGTTCGATGATCGTTTTTATTATCGTATCATCGGATCTTAGGCCACAATGTTTTGGACACTCAGGTGAAGAGAGGGGGTGAGCTGTCAACTGATCATCATCTGGTGGTGAGTTGGGTCAAGTGGTGGGGGAAACCTCCAGACAGACCTGGTAAGCCCAAACGCGTAGTAGGTGAACCAGGAACGTTTGGAGTAGCCCCCTGTCCGGGAGGCCTTCAACTCCAACCTCCGGCAGAGCTTTTCTGACATCCCGGTGGTCAGGGAAGCCGTCTGACTGAAGAAGGAGTCTTTCCGGGGTATGTTAACTCGGGGGACTCCGGAGGAAGCTGCAGGGTACCGGCGGCCTTGGCGGTCACGGAGGCAAAGCAGCAGGCGTGCGAGAGGCTCGGAGAGGACATGGAGAAGGACTTTCGGTCAGAAGCAAAGCTGTTCAGGAAGACTGTCCAGCACCTCAGGCGGGGAAAGCAGGGAACCATCCGAGCCGTGTACAGCAAGGATGGGACGTTGCTGACTTCAAATGAGGAGATAGTCGGGCAGTGGAAGGAACACAACAGCTGGAGGATGAAAGGGGGTCATTGGCAATTTCCCTGAGGGAAGTCACTGAGGTAGTCAAACAACTCCACAGTGGCAAAGCCCCAGGGATTGACAAGACGTCCTGAAATGTTGAAGGCTCTGGGTGTTAAGGGGCTGTCATAGATTACAGGCCTCCTCAACATTGTGTGGGGGTCGGGGGCAGTGCCGAAGGAGTGGCAGACCGGGGTGGTGGTCCCACTTTTTAAAAAAGGGGACCAGAGGGTGTGTACCAACTATGGAGGCATCACACTACTCAGCCTCCCTGGGAAAGTTTACTCCAAGGTGCTGGAAATTAGGGTCAGGCCGATTGTCGAACCTCTGATTGAAGAGGAACAATGTGGGTTCCATCCTGGTTGTGGAACAACGGACCAGTTCTTCACCCTTGTGAGGATCTTTGTTGACCTGGAGAAGGAATACGACCGGGTCCCCCGGGAGTTTTGGTGGGGGGTGCTTTGGGAGTATGGGGGGTCACTTTTAAGGGCCATCCAATCTCTGTACGCCCAAGCAAGAGTTGTGTGCGGGTATTCGGCAGTAAGTCAGACTTGTTCCAAGTGAGGGTTGGCCTCCGCCAGGGCTGTGCCATGTCACCGATTCCTGTTCGTGATTTTCGGGGTCTTGTTCACGTGTGGGGGGACCTTGGAGCGTGAGATTGGCCGAAGAATCAGAGCAGTGGGACCAGTACCACAGTTGCTGTATCACATCACTGTAACGAAAAGAGAGCTGAGCTGGAAAGCAAAGCTTTTGATCTTCAGGTCAATCTTCGTTCCTACCCTCACCTATGGTCATGAGAACTGGATCATGACCAAAAGAACGAGATCGCGGGTACAAGTGACCGAAATGAGCTTCCTCAGAAGGATAGCTGGCTTCTCCCTTAGAGATAGGGTGAGCAGCTCGGTCACCCGAGAGGAGCTCAGAGTAGAGCCACTGCTCCTTTGCATTGAGAGGAGCCAGTTGAGGTGGTTCGGGCATCTGGTTAGGATGCCTCCTGGGCGCCTCCCTTGCGAGGTGTTCCAGGCATTTCCAGCTGGGAAGAGGCCCCGGTGCAGACCGAGGACCAGGTGGAGAGACTATATCTCCACTCTGGCCTGGGAATGCTTCGGGATCCCCCAATCAGAGCTGGTCGATGTGGCCGGGGAAAGGAAAGTCTGGGGCTCCCTGCTGAAGTTGCTATCCCCGCGACCGGACCTCGGGTGAGCGGATGAAGATGGATGGATGGATAATGAAGAATAAGTTGTGCAGTGTAATGTACTTTGACCATGTCCTGACATGTCAGTGAGTCACAGCATAGGTTTAGGATACAAAAAAAAAATTTGCTCATGTTTGTTCACATCTTTTGCTCAAATAAATCTTCAAAACTATCTCCGTCAGAAGAAACATTTTTTGGATCAAGAACAAGCGTCAGCCATACTCTTCACTAGATTTAAAGGGGTCTAATGTAAAACCCTACAGATACAATGGATCAAGCTTCGTTGTAAAAAAAATTCTGAACTCCATAGGTCACTTATGTTAAAACAGTCACATATGCAGTCAGTGTGTGAATGCTGGTCTCATTGGGAATAATCCATACCTGTATAGCAACAGGTATGAGTCCTTTGTCTGGATGTTGGTACAAGAGGCAGAGTGGAGCTGCAATGTACTGAGGTTTGCCATTTATTATGTTGGTGGGGATCCCATCCATAATAGCATAGTCCAACAAGTATATTTTTCCTGCCTGGACAGGAGAGAAGTAAACAAAACCAAGGACATGGAGGGACGATTGTAAGCTCATTTGACATTTGATAGATCTGTTGTGTTTGCGTTGTGGTGTTATGTTTAAACTTGTAAAGACAGATGGGATTCATCTCTGCACCTTGAGTTCTTTGTCCAGGTTGGTCCTGGGAGCCATTGAGCTCTGAACCATGTCTGATGTAACAGGAAAGTTCTCTGGCAGCCTCCTGCACATCTGGATCATCCTGGGGTTGCAGCCATTCAAGCACTGGTAGCCAAAGAACCAGTCCTCCTTCCAGTGCTCCATGCAGTACTCTGAATCAAATATGCATATAAGGTGTGAGTATTCAAGTCACATTCACACCACAATAGTTTATACTCAGCCTGTAATATGAACAGGGACAACAGTTATTGGGACTCATAGTGAAGTAACAATTTTATAATTGGAAAGAAACATCGAGGTACATCTAATCATTTGCTGCCGTTATCACCAGAAAATTAAGTTGTGATGTCCAGCATTTGTGAGTAAAAGTCAATGTGCTCTGTTTTCCAAGAAGTGCAGCGCAGTGTAGGATTGTGTGATATGGTGTAGTGTAGTGCAGTAGAGTGTCTAATACAGCAGTGTAGTGTGGTGTACTATAGTGTAAGACATTATAATATAATGTAGTGTGTGTGTGTAATTTTATAAAGAGTTTGGTCTAGACCTGCTCTATATGTAAAGTGCCTTGATGTAACTTTGTTATGATTTGGCGCTATACAAATAAATCTGATTTGATTTGATTTGATTTATAGTAGACTCTACTGTAGTGAATTTAATTTGGTGTAGTGTTTAGTTTTGCAATGTATTATAATGTATTCTAGTGTCGAATATTGTAAAATAGTGTCATGTTGATTATCAGCTGTAACCAGTCTGTCTCTGCTTCCCTGTCAGGATCCAGCACATAGCAGCATTCTGTGTGAAGTCTAGAGACTGTTTTGAGTGAGAGGAGCAGTGTGTTGTGTGCACTTCCCACCAGAAATGGGGCTTCTCAGTGTCCAAAAGATCCGCTTGAAATCGTCCAGGTCATTCCAAGACTTTCCAAAGCTGATGGACAACTTCTTCAGAGACAACTCAAGTAAGCTGACAAGAGGGAACAAGTGTGATTGTAGAGTGACAGTGTGTATGTGTGTGTCTGTGAGTGCATCACTTACGCATAGTGTAAAGAATGTTCAAAATCACTCCTCTTCTCATTTTCAAAGCGAACGTCTTGAGGTAAATCTGCTTCCGTCTTAGCATCAATACATCTGGGAATACCTGGAGCCCACTTTGCCCATCTGACACAGACACGCATAGTACCATATATAACGCTACTGCATGAGGTGAATCTATGTGTCATTGTGGTGTGGTTATTGTTATTGCACCTGTAAGTCCTCTGTCTCTCCAGCAGCTCTGTCTTCCTGTGCACCAGAAGCTGAGATAAGGACTCATCCCTCAGTGTCTTTGCTGAGGAAAAAATTATGTTTACCAACAGCTCAGATATACAGGGGCTCCTCCTCCACACACCTACCACCCCAAAAATCTTACCCGTTCCTGCTCTTATCTCCACTTTCACATCCCCTACAAACCATCGGTAACAGGGGAAGGTCACTCTGTCTCCACCTGGAAGCTCCACTGTGACATAGCGGCAGAACCAGTTATCCTCCACCCAGTACCTTTGTTTCTCCAGTCTGACTAGCAGCAGAGAGCCCAGAGGGGAGCGACTGGTCACCTTGTACTGGTCCACCTGACATAGGTGGAGGAAAACAGACAAACAAAGGTTAGTGGTCAAACTAAATTATCAGGATTATAGTATAATGTGAAGGACCATCATGTAGCTCATGCTAAGTGGAGACCAAGAAGGACCTGGTTCCTGGTTTTAAATAATTAGATTAGGTGGATCCACCATCTTTATTCCTACTGACTGATGTAAAAGGTGGATTGAGAGGATGGAGTGTCTTACTGCTCCTCTACAGAGATCCAGTCCGGGGTTGTCCAGTAGGGTACGCTCACTCTCCCCTCTCTCCCCCACTAGGGTCACATACACATAGTTGTTGGTTCCTGAATACTCTGATGTACCAGTCGCTACTGTCACAGTGTGGACCTCCATCTGTGAGCACAGACACAGAGACATTGTTAAAACATTCCAAGACTTATTTTTTTCTGTCAGACAGTGGGTGAGAGCAGTTGACCAACAAACAACGTATTGCCTTAAAACTGTGTTTCAATACCAGAGACAGGTTTACACTGAGTAAGTAAATGAGTTACTTATTTAGTAAGTTAGACACTACAATAAAATTGACTGAAATAAAACCTTGGTCTGGATATGAATTATATTCTATTGTCAGGCAGTCTAACCCTGTTCCAGATAGAGTGTGAAGGAACTAATTTTGATTGTCCTGGTGGGATAAATAATTTTGGGGCAGCACGGCCCCTATAGTGTTTACACTATTGCCTCACAGCAAGAAGGTCGTGGGTTCAATTCCCAGGCCTGGGGCCTTTCTGTGTGGAGTTTGCATGTTTTCCCTGTGCCTGCATGGGTTTACTCCGAGTTACTGTGAGTGTGAATGGTTGTTCATCTTTGTAGCATTGGCTGGGATTGGCTCCAGCACCCCCCGCGACCCAGAAACAGATGAGCAGTAGAAAATGAGTGCGAGTGAGTAAGTGATAAATCATTTAAGTCCTGGACTGACCTGAGTCTGTTTCACCACATCAGGGATTTTAACATGCATTTGTCTGGATGAGTGGTCTTGCGAAGCTCTCATCTAACTCTTTCCCATGTTTTTAACCTACAGACCTGGATAAAGTTTCATATCCGTTTATCACAAAGAATGCCCAGGTTTTTCATATAAACCGCTGGGGCAGGTCCTCTCCAAAAGAAGTGATTCACTACTGTAAATGTAACTTCCTCCTAATGATTTGAATATCATCTATATTGAAATAAGTGAGCAACATATACAAGAACTGTGAACTTTGAGGACATGACTTAGACCTGAGATAGTATGAGTCTGGGTTTATACAATTAATTACTGTGATTAATTACTGTTAAAAAATGACAAGTCCAAGTCTCTAAAAAATAAAAGTCTCATGTCTCTTCTGGTTGTAATGAGCGCTCTATCATCTGCTGCTATCCGCTCTGTTAAGAATACTGCACAGCTATATCTAAGAAATTCAAAGCATTTACTGTATTATTATCACTCCTTTATCTATGAGCATACAGTATCAGTACTGATTAGTTGTTTGTTATATGATTACTTTAAACAGGCTATTGCAATGCAATAGGAAGAAAACACACATTGAAAGCTTTCCTTTAAAGGAAACTGTATTTTTCCAACGGAAACACTGACCTTGTTCTCAGATTGGGTTTAGGTTCTCCTCTTGTTTATTTGAAGCCTCCCTGGCTCTGGCTCTCTCACTTCCTCTTCTCCTGTTCCTGTTCTTAGTGTCCATTAACGTCACCACAACTCTGCTGCACTTTCATTCTCCACTCCTCCACTCTAAAGACTCTGTCTGTAGCTTCAGCTCACATCCCCAAACATACTGACACATACAAATGAGGAAGTTGCATCACTATCTGGGCTCCACAGGCTCGATTCAGAGCCACAACACAGCAGTAAAACCTGAATTTAAAAAAGAAAATTATGTGAAGCTGAGTAACAAACAAAACTAATGAAGACTCTGATAAGGAGCCTCTAAAAGGAAGAGAATTTCTTGTTGAAGTCTTCCCCAGTAAATCTTTCTGTCACACCTGTCTCTAGAGTGTAGTTTATGATCATGTTTGTCCTGTCACTTCCTCTTTTATATTAGTAGGTCTTTGTCTTGTTTCATGATTAGTCAATTTACTTCCTGTTACCCCATTTCTTTCCCCGCTCGTTTGTTCACCGTCTCCACCCTGATGTGTTACACCTGTGTCTCGTATCCTCCTGCCCTTGTGTCCTGAGTCTTCAGTTGTTTCTTGCCAGTACATCGTTGGACTTACCAGTATTTCCAGTCTGTGTTTTTGTAGTGCTCTTCACTTTTGACTCTGCCTGTTTTCTTTGATCCCTTGGAGTTTGCCTGTTCCCTGTCGGTACATCAGCCTTTGACTTTGACGATTCTGGTAGAGGATTCCGACTGTGTCTTTACCTAGACATTGCCTTCTCCCCATCTGTGCCTTTGCCCTGGTTTTGCACTTTGCCTTTCTGACCTTGTGAACTTCCTGACCCTTATCTTTGCCTCTGCCTGTAAAAATAAGGACCTTTTTGGGACTGTTACTGAGTCTCTGTCATGCATTTGGGTCCTATCTTTGTACCAGTCTGTCACATTCAATGAAAACGGAATCCATAGGCGGAAGAACTGTTTGAGGAGGAAAGAGAACACTCTCTAGCCAATGATGTTCAATAATAGTTAACCTTAACCTGACTTTTGAGTTTTAATAACAAATAAATATTAGTTTCGACTCCCTGTAAATGAAAACGGTATCTGTTTTGTGTTTCCTTGGAACAAACAGAAAGGCAACGGACACTAGTTAACTGGTGTATGTTTTCTAATATGTACTTTTCATTTACAAGTTATAGGGCAGCATGGCAGCGCAGTGGGTTCGGTTCCCGGCCCCCAACCTTTCTGTGTGGAATTTGCATGTTCTCTCCGTGTCTGCGTGGGTTTCCTCCGGGTACTCCGGTTTCCTCCCACCGTCCAAAGACATGCATGTTTAAGTTAATTGGGGACTCTAAATTGTCCATAGGTCTGAGTGTGAATGGTTGTTCGTTTCTGTCTGTCTCTGTATGGACTGGCGACCTCTCCAGAGTGTACCCCGCCTTCACCCAGTGTGAGCTGGGATTGTCTGCAGCACCCCCTGCAACCTGGAAATGTATAAGTGATAGAAGATGAATGAATAAATGTCAACTGAGCAAGCTGACATTGAAACGTCTTTTAGACGTCTCCCGCGGGTGCAGAATGAAAGTTTTTCCGACGTCTTCTGGACGTCCGGTTCTGACGTCTACAGAACGTCTATTCAAGGTCGAAATTTGGTTAAAAAACGGTCGGTGTGGACGTCCACCTGATGTCTTATATGCACCAAATTTGAACGTAATTTATTTGTACAAAATTATATTAAATATTGACCAAGTTAATGCCCTTAATATATGGTAAATTTAAAACCACAAAATTTAAAATACACTTTAATTGTTGTCTTGCACTGTGCGAGCATACAAATACAATACTTGGGGGTATTGAAATGTGTATATTTAATGTGTATGTCTCACCTTGTTCCTGTTTTTCCATGAAAAAGTCCAACTTGTCATTCAAAAAATACACTTTTATTGTTTTCACCCACAAATTCAACTCAGCCAGTTTAATGTTGTGCTGTTTATGTTTAGTGTTGTGCACGTTTAATGTTGTGTTGTGTATGTTACTGTGTGTTATTTTTAATTTTTTTCTCCCCCTCTTCTGGATGGAGCATGCTTGAGGTGTTCCCCTGTATAATTGTGGACAGTATCCTCAGTCCCCTCTTGATGGGTTTTCAGCACAGCATCTGAAAAAGTTGGAGGACAAAATGCGGGGAAACTTCAACATGTAGACTGAAAGAGCTGAGGGATTGAACCACCAACCTTACAATAAGTACACAACCCACTTTACCTCTTGAGCTACAGTTACCCCTGTTAAGTGTTCTGTTGTCTCACAGTGTCACACATATTTTCACTAACTTATGTCTTATGTAAATATGTCCTGTGATCATGTTCGTCTTACCTTCTAACTGAATCACTGTTGCAAACACTACAGGTACCTGTAAGATGCTAAACACATATGACATTCAGAGTAAACACAAGAAATTTGTGCTACAAAAAAGGACCAGACTCGGTGACTAATTCCCTAGCCTTAACAACAACCTTGCGACTTGCCCTACGTGCCCTAAAGATAACTATATCTAACTAGCCCAATGAGCAGTGATAGCTAACATGTCTTTGGGGTCATCAGGTGGGAACCTCCTTTCACCGGTGTTTTGTCTAGTTGGTCCCACGACACCTCCAGGAGGCTAGACAGTGATCACTGGCGTCCCAGAGTCACTCCCCTAATGCCAGCTATCACCGCTCCTCACACCAAGACAACTACCTGAAACAGCACTACCGTCAACTACACCGACCTGTCACCAACTGCACCAGTAAAAGCAAGTAAAATTAATACATACCTAAAATGAGCACAGGGTACAGGGTATAAATTTCATTATCACAATCAAGGTAAAACCTTGACATTCTCCAGTCCCCTTTTGAAATATGCGAAAACCCAAAATACTGAGACTGCAATGAAAAAGCATAAAAATAATATAATTTTCACTGTAATTACATTTGTCAAACAATTTCAATAGGGCTGCCACTAAATCGGCGATTACCAAAATAGTGGAAGATAAATTTTATAATTGGTGTCATCGTTTAATTCAGAGATAAAGTTTCTTTGGTTTTCCCCCCTAAAACAGCCGCTCTTTGCATAGCATGGGAGTACAACTATGATGTGCAAATATCTAAAAAAGGAGGCATGTTAGACAATTCAATGGTCACTGAAGCCGGGCTAACTCTGTACTGTCCGTTCAATGAAAAAAACTGTCCAAGCGGCTTATTTGACCTGTTTCAAGCTGAAAAAGAGCCTGGGCTCAGTTTTTACTGGACTTACACTTCAAGGCAGCCATAGTGCACAAGTTAAATACAGGTACTTACCCTCAACTCAATGATCCGTGTCTCTCCCTGCCTCTGTGTGACCGACTGTGACTGAAAAAAAAGAGCTGCCACACAAAACAAATGCCGAGCAGCCTATCATTTTCTGCACTTGTTTATACATTTTCCCTTCTCCAATCAACATTTTAATCAAAGTATGCTGTTCTTCTGCTATGCTGTCTGGAATGACCCATTTATCTCAGGTTTTCAGAGAGAAATGCATGTACAACATGTGCTAGCTTCATCCTTAAATAACCGCCACCTGATTGACACCTGTTTTTTCACAGAATGGATGACCTCACTAATTGAACTCCACACTGCTATTATTTTGAACATGCCCCTTTCAATTAATTATTCAATTACTCAGACTCAGGGGCATGCATATCATGAATGTGAGGTCTGTTGGTTTTCTATGACTCTACTACACCTAGTGGTAAATTATTTGCCATGTAGTAATATAATTTCTACCAAAAACAGTGTTTGATCTGGTTAGTCATGTTGGACTGCTATTAATTGGAACACAACTGTATGTGTAGTTTGTGTTATGAACTGGGGTGCAGTCCTGTGTGAAAAGTGAGTATAGGAGTGGACTGAGAACACAGCCTTAAGGCATGGTGTGGTGCCAATTTCGATGTGTTGCCATGAGAGAGCAAGTGTTCATAACTCCAACATATGTTGTCCCATTTCGCCCCAAATTTTGTACACGTGCTGCAGGTCCTGCCCTTTTCCATATTTCATCTGCAGGAAATGCTAAACAAGAAATGACTCAACTAACAAAACCTTTTTTTTGTCCATTATACTGGTGTGGTGGTAAAGAGAGTTTTTGAGGCGTTGTCATTAAAAAAAAGGGAATCTTCATAACTCCAGAATACAGTCCAGTCAGGTCTAAATTCACCACACATGATCAGAGTCCTGCCCACAACACATGTATGTGACAATAGCCACCCACAGGACACAGGAAGTCAGCCTCAATATGCAAACATCGTCCAATTTACATTATATGTACAGGATATCTGTTGGGTCTCTTTAAATAATTTTATAAAGAGTTTGGTCTAGACCTGCTCTATATGTAAAGTGCCTTGATGTAACTTTGTTATGATTTGGCGTTATACAAATAAATCTGATTTGATTTGATTTGACAAATTCTGATTCCTCTTCCCAGGAATAGTCATTCCATCCATTACAGAGCAGCCGGACAAAAGCTTGGGGAAGATCCTTGATGCAAGCTTGAAAGATACCGCCACCATCCAGAAGTCCACGGAAGAGCCTGACACTTGGCTCACCAAGGTTGACAGGTCTGGTCGACCTGGCAGATTTAAAGTTTGGATTTACCAGCACTCCATCCTGCCCAGAGTCTTGTGGCCACTTCTGGTCTACGCAGTCCCAATAACAAAAGTTGAGTCCCTTGAAAAGAAGGTAAGTAGCTTTCTCCAGAAGTGGCTGTGGGCTTTCCACGCAGCCTCACCAGTGTAGCATTGTATGAGACAAGCAACACCTTGCAGCTACCATTCAGTGGACTCAAGGAAGAGTTCATGGTGGCTCGCTCACGCTTTGGGCATGACCCAAAGCCCAAAAACAAGAGGGGGCAAGAAAATGACACTGCCTCTTATTATAGGGTACTCCCCCGCTATCATTGGGCCAGGGGAAACAACACAGCAGAACCAATTACTCAAGCAGGGGAGGCATCTATCCTGCTACAGTCGCTTTGGTTAAGGAGGGACTTTTTGATCATAGTCTAATTAATTGAGATACATTTGTACTGACTGCCTGAGGTTTTCCTGTCATGAAGTCAAGCAGCCAGTTGCACAGTGAGGTGTTGAGCCCTAGGTGGTCCTAGGGCTGGGGCCCTGGGCCCTATGAATCAGCTGCTGGGGGATGATTGTGTTGAATGCTGAACTAAAGTCTATGAACAGCATTCTGACATGTGAGTCCCTAGTGTCCAGATGTGTGAGGGCTGAGTGAAGGGCGGTGGAGATGGCATCATCGGTCGAACACTTAGGCCAATGAGCAAACTGGTATGGGTCCAGAAAGGGGGGGGAGAGCAGACTTGATATGTTGCATGACTAGCTGTTCGAAGCACTTCATGAGAATGGGAGTGAGTGCTATTGGACGGTAGTCATTGTAGCAGGAGGGAGACGACTTCCTTGGGACCGGAATGATAGAGGAGGCTTTGAGGCACATGGGGACAATAGCCTCGCTGAGTGAGGTGTTGAAGATGTCCATGAAGACTTCTGTGAGTTCCTCGGCACAGTCTGTTAGTACGCGACCAGGGATGGTGTCAGGGCTCGGAGTTTTGCATCCTCACGCTAACCGGGGACGGCACCTGGTTGCAAGGGGGGGGTGGGGTCTTTTGTGCTGGGGTGTTATTGTGCGCCTCAAAACGGCTGAAGAAGTTGTTCAGCTCGTTCAGCAGAGTGGTGGAGGTGTCTGTGGTGTGGGTTTATAGTTCGTAATGGTCTGTATCCCCTGCCACAGGATCCGCGTGTCTCTGCTGTCACTGAAGCAATGAGCAACCCTCCTGGAGTACTGCCTCTTTGCATCTCTGATGCCACCTGCCACGTGACAAGTTGGCCCTTGCTGTTCTCAGGCCCACCTTGTCTCCAGCTCTGAAGGCAGCGTTCCTCGCCCTCAGGAGCCCGTAGACCTCCCTGGTGAGCCATGGTTTTTGGTTGGACCAAACAGTGATGGTCCCGGTGTCCATGACATCATCGATACATTTGGCAATGTATGCAGTGACAGTCTCTGTGTACTCTTGGAGGTCAGTGGTGTTGGTGTAGGTGGCAGCCTGTCCGAGCATGTCCCAGTCTGTGGTGGAGAAGCAATCTTGAAGTGCCTATCGGGACCCCTCCGAACTGGTTTGCTGGCATTAGCATGACAGTGATGTGGTCAGAAGCGCTGAGGTGGGGGAGGGGCGGGGTCTTGTAGGCTCCTCTCTGGGTGGTGAAGATGTTATCCAAAGTATTGTTATTCTGTGTTGGAAAGCTGATGTGTTTGTCTAATTTAGGAAACACAGTCCTTGGGTCTGCATGGTTGAAAGCCCCAGCCAGGTTGAGAAAAGCATCTGGGTGGGCTTTCTGCTGTTCACTGATATGCTGATACAATTCGTTCAGTGCTTCACTCCTGTTGTTTTGGAGCTGGGAGGGATATATGCAGCAACAAGCAGTATGGCCACAAATTCCCTCCGTAGGTAGAACGGTATGCACCTTATGATCAAGAACTCCACCAGTGATTAGTAGTGTTTGCAGACCAAAACAGCATTGCAGCACCAGGCATCGATGTGGATAGTCTTCATTGTGGGTCTTACCTCAGTCGATGACGGCTCTGTCTGCCAGGTAGCATGATAGCCGGTTGAGCTGAATATCAGTCAACAGCAGTACAATGGATCTTGAGGGCTTTGGAATGACATGCAAAGGAATCTGCATTTTCAGCTCCAAATTTGAAATAAACAGTGTTTCTTAGGGGGACAGAGCTTTCTCTGTTGCTGACCCCACCCTCTGGAACTCCCTCCCACAAACGACTGCACTGACCTCACCTCCTTCAAGATTCAACTAAAAACATACCTGTTCCAACTATGCTTATTGCACCAAACATTTGTATTTGAGCACTGTTTTCTATCTGTACCTTTGCACTTTTTGTCTATTTTGCACTGTTATATGGCTGTAAAGCATCTTTGAGTCCTGTTGAAAAGCGTTATACAAATAAAATGTATTATTAATATTTCTTCCTTTTAAGTCTTTAATGGTTCTAATTATTATTCTTCATTGTCTTTACAGTCTAACATCTAGTGGATTGTACAGTTTCCTGTTAGCTTTTTTTTTTAGAACAGCAAAACAAATAAAAACCATAAATAACCTCTGCACCCTGCAATGGAATGGCAACCTATGCAGGGTGTACCCTCGCCCAATTCGAGTACGGGTTTGCTCCAGCAACCCCCGCGACCCAGAAATGGATAAGTAGTAGAAGATGAATGAATGAATGAATGAATAAACTGCACAGTTTATTTGCTGTGTGGGATTTAAATACCATCGAACCTGAGTCAAGAAATTACCATCCAGGAGTCACATTAATTTTATTATTACTCTTGGTATTATGAAGCCCAGGGATGTAGCTCAGTGGTACAGTGTATGCTTTGCATGCTGGGGCACTGGGTTCAAACTCCAGCTATAAGGCAAACCAATGGTAGGCTTGTACCGGTCCCAAGCCCAGATAAATGGGGGGAGTTGTGACAGGATTGGCATCTGTTGTAAAAAATGTAGCCAAATCAACCATGCAAGTCACAGAGCTGACTTACTACGGCTTGCTACCCGAAATATAAGGAAAAAGCTGAAAGAAGGGGGGGGAAGAAAACCTCTTGGTTGCTACCCTCGTGAGATGCCACTATTTCCCCTAATTATAGGTCAAATATACTTCCCTCTTCCTTTATTCTTCCCTATTGACCTCAGCTAGTTTTTGTCTTGTACTCTAATTTGGATAATATAAATTTTGTTCTGTTTAAACCACAGGCATAGGCAACCAAATGATTTTGGACTGCCACTCCCCCCATTGCAACAAACTGCCCTTCCCCCAGCTAACTCCACTGTAATTTAGATTTTTTTTTTCTATCCAACACTTTTAGTTCACCCACACTGAAAAACACTGACTTACCGTTGCCTAAACACGAAATCATTACAAATTCAGCATGGTTTCTCCTTTGTTTTTATACTGGATCATATAACACAAACTTGAACAGCACAGGAGGAACATATCAATCCAGGAGACCATGAGTACTAAGCACTAACTGTGGATAACATGTACCATAAACAGGAACAAAGGCTAGTGTTCAGAACTTCCAGCTTGTGGGGCTGTTCCTTCTGGTTTATGGTAAACTTGTCTATGCCAATTACAAGCTGATAGTGTGACAAAAAAAACGATGTCCTGCAGCTGAACAAAGCAAAGAAACCAGGACCCACAGTGAATGAACAGCTGACATTAAGAATGATATGAGGGCAGTTATTGAGATCACTCCACAATGGCACTAATGACCAAGTCTCTGCTGCATCCATAGGCAACTTCAGTCAGTCAAGTTTATGAGTAGCTCGATCCAGAGGCACCATCTTCATCATCAGGAGGACAGGCAACAAAATCAGCCAACATCGAAGCCATAGCTTCATCATCCATCTGAGACACATAATAGAGACAAAGCTATGTCAGAATCAGAAACACACCATTATAACCCATTACACTGATGTCAGTGTAATGATTTGTGTCACATTATTTTTGTAGGTTGAAGACTGTAGGCATTATTTTGTGTTTCTGTGTCTCAAAATTTGTGTCCTTGTGTGAGAGAACAATAAGAAAAGAAAGTGATGCTCCTATACTCTGTGAAGTACTCTACATGTTATGTATGAAAAATGTAAATCAAGACAAGTTGGTTCTTTAATACTGACATGAAAACAAAAATACTGTCATGGGTCTGATCAATCACCTTTTTCTTCTCGATGCCTTGTCCTGCTTCTTCCTCTCTGTGCACGTCATCTCTCTTCCTTTTCACTCCCTTCCCTTCCTCTCCTTCTCCCTCTCCACCACCTCCTTCTGTGTCTTGCAGCTTCACCTCTTCTTCGTCTCTTTTCAGAGAACTTGCAACCACTTGGTCTTTAGGGTTGGGACAGGCAAATGTTTCAGCATCTGCAGCTGCTTTGTCTTCTTTTTGAGTAGCTGAGGGCTGCAATTGCTCCTGATGAACGCACTGCTGGATCTCACTTACACTGACTTCCTGTTCTGGCTCAGCCTTGGAATCCTGTAGAGTGAGACAATCTGCATTACCTGCCAAGGTTATTGTATAGACAGGCGAAAAATGGATTGTACAGTAGTGATCAAAATGAGAGATTTCCTACATTTCAAAGTCAGTCCTTACCCAAAACAGGAATGAAAGAGAAGTTTTTGTGAGCACATTTCATGAGTTACATATATTATTAAGCACAGAAATAAAAAATGTAATTAAATACTTGAAAAAGAACACTGATGAAAATTAGAGAATACTTTCAGATATCTCCAAGTTATTCATGTTAATCTAGAACCTGGTGCTAATTTCCTTGATTATCTGACAAGCCCTATTTAATTGACTGCCTAACTTTCTAGTTTCCATTGACTTTGCACGATGGTGAGCCATTCTAAAGTGACTGAAACCCTATGGCAGCAGAATGTCCAGATTAAGGCCAAAGGGATGACCCTTTCAGTCATAGAAGGAGAGGTTGGTCATTCCAAATCTGTGATGTCTAGAATACATTGCAAACTCATTCAAGTCCCCCAACAAGGGTGGTCATCCACAAATGACAAATTCAAGAGTCAACAGGATAATACGGAGTATCTCAGTGAGTTGGGTCAACACTGCAGCTGGAATTGCTTGCCAGTTCAGCATCGAACAGTGTAGGGATCTGTCTTGTCATTTGCTCTATATGTAAAGTGCCTTGATGTAACTTTGTTATGATTTGGTGCTATATAAATAAAGTTGATTTGATTTGATTATTGATGTCCTGTGGCTGCAGATGTGCTGAAGTCATTCAAAGCAATGGCTTGTACACTTCCTACTAATTGTTGACAAATGTATTTAGGGCTGCAGCAATCAAATATTTTAGTAATCGAGTATTCTACTGAAAATTCCATCGATTACTCAAGTAATCGGATAAAACATATTTTTGTTTAGTTAAAGAGCAATTATAAATATACATGAGAAAATAACATATTTCACTTAATAATGAACAATTGGTTTCCTTTTTTAGACAGTCAACATTTATCTTTATCTTTGCTTTTGTCGTTGTCACGTCTTTCCTCCATCTTCACGCTGCTAAAACCAAACACGTCTGTCTCCCCCCTCCTTTGTGTGCTTGACAGCAGCAGGTTGTGCCACATAGAGACAGAGCGCAATGCTTCATACTCCAAAAGCCACGCCCACGGAGGGGAAAACAATCAAGAGCTCTCCATTGACTTTGTATTGTGAAGGTGTCTCTTGTCACTCTCCATGTGCCAGCAAACACAAACAAATGCCCAAAAGCTGTTGTGTTGTAGGGTGCACTACTAACAGGGTAAAGAACCCTTCTAAAAACTTAGATCAGGGTTCTTTACCCTGTTAGTAGTGCACCCTACCACACAGCAGCTTTTGGGCATTTGTTTGTGTTTGCTGGCACACAGAGAATGACAAGAGACTCCTTCACACAATACAAAGTCAATGGAGAGCTCTTGATTGTTTTCCCCTCCGGTGTGGGTGGGGCTTAAATGTGCTCTGTCTCTATTAAAAGGTCCGGGTGAAATACCATGCTCTGTAAAAATTAAATGATTCCTCGAGGCAGAGGAAGTTCCTCGATCATTTTTTGTAATCGAGGTACTCAAATTATTTGAGGAATCGTTTCAGCCCTAAATGTATCCTTCAAAGATTTTTGCTGTTGCTGTTGTCATAGCTGTTCTCTAATTTTGATTCCTGTTTTCTGCAAAATACAGTTTTTTAAGTGCTTTGGTTATTTGTAAAACACTGTTCTAGTAGCAATGTATAGTCACACAAAAAATTCTTTCAAATTTTGAGCAGCACTGTATATAATGGCACAATCTCAGTCTGAGTTGAAATAACATAATGTCAGTAGTAGGATTTGTTTTGTATATTTTTTTAATCATGGTGTAACTGAGTTTTATGTGGTTGTCATTCAGTGAGCTGCAGCTCATCTATCATCAAGACAATTTGATTATTATTAATATTATTGGAGATGAATGTGATCACACAGTATTTCATAAATATTTAAATATCATTATGAGTTCACAGTGCAAGTAGCAGAAACTGTCAACACTTAATCACCTTTCTCCTCTGCATCTCACCTGCTGTCTGTAACTGGTGTCATCAGGTTAGAAATTGCAGATCCTACCTGTTGACCTTGATTGGTTGGCTGTTCTTCTGAGGAGGATGTCAGCTCAGTCTCGCCAGCACCTTGGTTCCACAGGTGCACCTCCCCCTGCACCACTGCTCCTGCTCCTCCAGCTGCCCCTCTCTCCTCCTCTGTCTCCTCCCGCTCCTCCATCGTTCCTCCAGTGACACACAGTATCTGTGGCATGGTGGGGTCATTCATCCTTTCACTCTCATCCTCCTCTCCCTCAACTCCACGTGCCTCCTCCAGGACTCCAATGCTCTCTACCTCCTGCACCTTCATTCTGTCCTCTGGGAAAAGGACTCTGTTGGGTTGGAGTTCCTCTATTCCTCCTCCTTCTTCTCCCTCTAGCCTAAATGTAGCCATCCCTTCTTCTTCCTCTGCTGCCTGGACCACCCTCCTCTCTTCCAAACCCAACTCTACTGCCTTGTCTTCTGCTCCCTCCAGAGGAGGTATACCCCCATCCTCTTCCTCTTCTTCCTCCACTTCCTCCCCCTCTTCTTCATCATAATCTTCATACTCCTCACCATCATAAAACTCATCCTCAGCAAAATCGCTCACTTCCTCCTCCTCTTCTTCCTCATCCACCCCTTCCTCTTCGTCTTCTAGCTCTTCATCATCTTCCATGTCCTCCTCTTCCTCCTCCTCATCAGTACTGTTGATGTTGATGATGGCTGAATCTTCGTTGCTGGCAGGGGGTGGTTGGTGTTGGTGGAGATGCCTTCCCTGTTGACCCAGCTGATTCTGTAACTGGTGCATCTGGAGCGGTAGACCCATTGGTCCGGACTGACCTGCTGAGGAGGGCTGCATAAGCATCTGCTGAAGGTGGGGTCTGCCAGACATTGAATCCCCCAGGCCACTAGATGGCACTGTGAGCGTGCTTGAGTTCAAGGGTGGGACCAGGGAAACCACCGAGGTGCTTGAAGGAGGGAAAGAGTTGATGGGGGTGGTGGAAGTGGTGAGGAGGGTGGAGGATGTGGCAAGGCTGTTGGAGAGTGAGACTCCATCTATTGTGGTTGGTGCTGCTGTGGTGGAGGCCGTGGCAGCACGATCTCCCGGGAGTAGGGCTGTGGTTCCCCCCAATGTAGCAGATGCCAGGTTCTGAGGGTTTGCTGCTGTTGTGACATCTTCCTGGCGGTTTTCCATATTGAGCATTCCCGGAGGAACAATGACCACACTGTCATCAGAGTCACTGGCCAGAGAAATCTCAACATCCTCCGCTTCCTCCTTATCATAGCGGACAAACACAGGTCTCTGGCCCTCTGGGGGACCCAGTCCGGCCTGGTCTGACAAGTGGTGTGTGTGTGGGGACAGGATCATGTCTCCAGAGGTTGGGCCCTGGCCTGGGAGGCCTGGAACCAGGGAGAGGTGGTTCTCCAGTGACCCCAGCAGAGAGGTGGGGCCCAGGCCAAGGGAATGGCGAGTAGGGAAAGGAGGACCAGGGGTCGTTCCTGCCAACAGGGTCGGTAAAGTGAGTCCAGGGGCAGCTCCTTGGGAGGAAGGAAGAACTGGGGTGGTTGGGGTAGCTTTTAAAGTGAGGGGTGGTAAGGGAAGTGCAATAGAGGGAGTGCGTGGGTGGAGCAGGGAGTTACAGATGCTCAGAGCCTCAGCACAGAAGGTAGAGACCTGAGGAGGGTGGAAGGATAGGAGAAGGAGTCATGAAAGTTGTGAATGACTGACACTAATTAATAAGGAATATCTGAGGTGCTGCTGAAGTGTTATTTGACTTGTGTTACACAGTGAGTGTATTACAGTAACTCATTAAAACAGCTAAATGTGGCTCTATAGGTACACTGTCGGTAATAAATGGTTATACGATCTCATAGTTTGGTTTCATAGTTTGTATAAATTACTCAAACCCACTGCTCTTCATTTCACCTCATTAAAAAAGCAACATAGTAACATAGCAACATAATAAATACACAAAAATGTATTAACTATTTAAACAATGTGGGTGCTGGGTAGGAAATTAAACCTGTTTATTACTTCCAATATCGGTCCGTGGGTCAGACTCTGGCAATTTTCAAGACCAGGCTTAAAACTTTTCTATATGACAGAGCTTATAGTTAAAAAGGCAAAGCTCACTAACTCCTTAGCTATGCTGCTATAGGCTTAGGCTGCTGGGGGAAGCACTGAGCACCTGTCTCACTGTCTCTCTCTGACATACCACTAACCCTGTTTCTCCGAAGTCCCTGTTTCTCCCAGTTCTAACCATGTGTAACTATTTACTAACCATGTTTTCCCCCAAAGTCTCGTCAGTGTCCAAGTCTCCATGTTCCTGCAATGCCTGCTGCTCCCATATTTCTATGAACTTCATACAGCATCATATGTTCCTGCTGCACCTGTATTGAATATCCCCTCCTCCTGCTCTCATTCTCTCCCTACTCTACCCAGCCCCCCCCCGTGTCTCTCTCTCTCTCTCTCTCTCTCTCAACCCAATCGGTCCAGGTATACATCACTCTTTGTTCATCATTTAGTAAATGGACAATTCAGACTTTAGTGATGAAATCCTCCCACAGGTTTGTTTACACTGTTAACTGTCAACTAAAGGCGGAATAGAGAAAATCACTGCTCTGTGAATCAAGATGCTTTTCTGTTCTCTAGACACAGCTCTATTGAAACATGGTGTTAGTTACTACACCACAACAGGTGGTGTGGTATTATGGTGAGGACAGGAAGCCAAAACTTATGTTACAGTGTACACCTATCAGGGAATTGTGGGAGATATTGGCACTGTTATTAGAGGTCATGTGACTACTGGTATGTTCTGTGTTTCCAGTTCCCTTTAGTGAACTTGGTGGATTTGGCTTAAAACTCGGTTGTGTATTCATAAGTGTCCTCTTGCTCATGGAAACCACCTTGAGGCTCAGGTCACTGCGACCGCTGCTCAGGATAGATACAGCACAGGTGAGAGGAGGAGGCCAGCAGGGTGAAGGGACCAGGACCAGAGCCAGCAACAACCTTGGAATACATACAGATCACACACTGGAATTATGCAATCTACATAACACAATATAATGCTGCAAAACAGAACACATGACAACTATAAAAACAGTACAGGACACAAACCACCACTGCAGTACACATTATACCACAGTCTTCTTGCTATTAAAATGGATGCCACTTATCATCACAACTGGCGGACAAATATGTAATGAAAGTACTAAAAGGTTATTCAACAACTGGTCCATCAACATGTCAACCACCCATATATTCATGTTTTTCACCTAAAAGTAATAATAAAATTGTGTGTAAGTGTAATGCAATGTAGACTGAGGCTGCACCTGTACAGCTCTCGTCGGGTCAGGGCACTGCTGTACTGCCCGCTCAGAACCCGTGCAGAGTCACATGCTCCATTGCTGCTGGACTGTTGCTGCTGCAGATGCACACACAGGGGCAGCACGACATCATGGAGACGCTGTGAAACAGTGGACATAAAAACCACAGGCTGACTGATACAGAACCCAGAACATAACTATCTCTATATAACTTAATGCTACTGCTCAGTGAACCACAGAAAATCACCACTGTACCTTGTGGATATCGTCCTTCAGTAGCGTACCACTAGTCAAAATGATTTGTCTCAGAGCTATGAAGAAGAGAACATCTCTGTGACTACAACACATTAACTAGAGACACATTACAAGAGATGAGCAGCTAATCACCTCTGAGGGCTGAGAGACAGGTGTCCTGATTTGCCAGAAGGTCTCCTTTTCTTTGGAGTGACAGCCCCACTGTATCTGCTAAGGCCAGAGGCTTAGTCCTCCGAGGACCTGGTTTCCCTCCAGGAACCACATCAACTGATAGACCTGCCCAGAGCTAGAGAGGAGAAAAGTTAGAAACCACTGGGTCTGTGAAACTAAACATGGTGCTTGCATATATTCAAACTACCTTTATAGACTCCGACCCTGGCGTGATGTCACTAAGGAGGTGATTGAGCAGGAGTTCTGAGTTACTGGGACTTCCCTGAAGAATGCTAGCAGAGGCTCCAGCCACTTGGACCCAAAGCTCCAAGGTTCTGTAGACGGAGACGCGAACCGAGCTATAGGACACAACAAACACACACTTCAGATTCCCAACAACTCCGTCCCTAAATTGATCATCCTCTGTCCCACGCTCTGTCCCACACAACCTCCTTTGGGGTTGGATACTCTTTATCTCTTCACATAGATTTAATGGCTGATTGAAGACACATTCTACATCAAACAGCACCAAAGGAGTTTGATATATAGATAGCCTTAATTGTTATTGTATCAAACATTCAAGAAAATTAGGAGCTCTGCTCCGCTTTGTGCTACTCAATCATACACACACCCACACGCTCATAAAAAAAACAAAAACAAGAAAAAAACACTGTCAGAAAAAAACTGGTAAATAATTTTTTAAATCATTAGTAAAGAAAAAAGATAAACCCAGCCACAAGGCGCCCACAAACCAGTGGTATTCTTGTGCCTGTCCCAAGCCCAGATAAATGTGAAGGGTTGCGTCGGGAAGGGCATCCGGCCTAAGAACTGCAGCCAAATCAAAGTATTAACTAAATTAATTAGTATCAATTCAGTAGTGTAAACAAGATAAGTACTCTTCCACTTCTGTCTCTGTCTCCTTTTTAGTAAATATCTATTAGGGCTGAATGATTAATCAAATTTTAAATGAAACCCCAATGTCAGAAATTGTGATTAACAAATCACAAAAGGCTGCGACGTAAAAAATACTTAATACAGCGAGTTGGATCCAAATTAAAAGCAAAGCTTTCTTCCTTGTATGACAATCAAACTAAAGTTACTGAAAGCAGCTCATAGTCCCTCATGCACCACTTTGAATTGACTGGCCCTTGTATTGTATCCTTCATGCAAGCCACAGAGCTTACTTGCTTTGGCCACCGCAAATAGAGAAAAAGCCAAAAGAAAATGTATAAGTAAAGAAAAAAAAAAGTCTTAATAGATATTTACTAAAAAAAAAGATATTCTTTAATGGTGCCTCGGTGGAGAAATGTGCATGTTACAGCAGCATCAGACATAAGAGAAAGAATAGAAGCATAAGCTGAA
Organism: Remorina albescens; assembly: GCA_034769265.1. Lineage (NCBI taxonomy): Eukaryota > Metazoa > Chordata > Actinopteri > Carangiformes > Echeneidae > Remorina > Remorina albescens. The sequence continues at coordinate 2,605,629 of CM068495.1, read as the reverse complement.
ATGACCCTATTTTTAGATACTGGTTAAACTTAAACTGAGTGCTTAGAAGCAGGTGTAGATGTTACCTGTAGGCTCTCTGCTGTCCCAGACTAGCTTCATGTGGAGGTGTCCAGGCAGATAGGGTTTGAGAGAACAGCCTTTGCAGAACTACAGTGTACTGAACCATGTTGCTGCATACACTGTGGACACACAGACATACACATTCATCTTAGATGAAAATTAATCTTCTGGCATCTTAGTGATCCATCTGCTGCTTTAAATATAAGGCTGCAGTGATAACTCATAGGGGTTGATTTCCAGTGGCTTCATGGTTATCATCACATACTTCTGTCAAGTTTGATCAAATGTCTGCATCAAACCAAATATCACTGCTCACTCAACATTTGTCTGATTTTACTGCCTGATGTATAACACTGTACCATCCAGGGATTGCCTGTGTCAAAGTTGGTAGAATTTGTGGAGTGGAATATTAACAAATTTTGTGTATTTTCACCGCAGAGTGAATTGACATTAGTTGACAAGTGTATAAAACTTTGATTAATGAGCCAATTAGAAGATATAAATTTCACAGTTATGGCACCATCTACAAGTGTGATGAGCTTAGTGAAAACTTCTGATGAGTTTTACATTTTTGAAAATGACGAATAATGGTAGAAGCTGATCAGCTTGTAAAATGTATACATGCTGACATTAATGGGAAAAAGTACAGTAATCCCTTGACTATCGCGGGTGTTACGTTCCAGAACCCCCAGTGATAGGTGAAAATCCGCGAAGTAGAAACAACATTGGCTAAAGTGATTCATCAGGGTATTGTAATGTATATTTTTTTATATTTTTATATATTAAAGCTTTTATAACGCCTCCACACACTCTTATAAGCCTTTTCTACACTCTTAAATACAAATAAAGATGTTGAGCAATGTAGCGGACATGTGCGTAGGAAGCAAACCAAGAGGGGTGGGATGATGAAAGCTAGGATGCTGGGAACTGAGGCTGCGGTCACTAAGCCAATCAGCCAATCAACCCATGATACTGAACAGCATGCTCTCATTGGTTGTGTCTGCTCTATGGGCATGTACAAAACCATCTGGGAAGACTAAGCCAAATTTCAATCGGCCGCAGAAACCCGCAATGTACTAAAGGGAGGGAACCGCAATATTAATTTACATCAAATATTTTAAAAAATCTGCAATGCACTGAGACCACGAAAGGTGAACCGCAATATAGCGAAGGGTTACTGTAAATCTTGTCTGTAGATTAAATTTCATCCAGATTCCAGTTTTAAAATGCCAGGAAAATGTGTGATTTTCAGGGCAGGAGGTGAAAAGTGCACACATTCAGTCTCACTACTATTTTGCATTCTTACCCATGCGTCTATGTCTACTCATTGCTCCTTGAAACAGAGTGGCAAGGGGTAGAAGTGAAAATATATCCCAGAAGAAATGAGACACTGCATGAACTATTTCAGTAGAGGAAGAGTAATGACAACAAAAACAAAATGGCTCCTGCAGTGGGCAATGCTGCTTTGACCCTGACAATAACACACAAAATTTGTGTGTACACGTATGTTTCTATACTCACGCAGTGATAAGTGCTGACAGGACATCCAGTGTGTTGGTGTGTATGATAGGCAAGACCAGCAGCCTCAGACTTCCATCTCCTGTTAAACTCTGACAGAGCAAGAGAGGATTATCAGTGTCTAAAGGAACATCATCGCTGCTCATTCAGTCATAGCGTGTGTGTATTCACTCACTATGCTCTTGGAGCTGACAGCTAGGGCTCGGCACACCAGGTTGAGTATTGCTCTGATAGGCAGACGAACAGCTGAGGCTGGATCCACCCTTATAAACATAGACAAGGACCACTGAAAATCTGTGAGCCTGAAACACACACTTCACAGCTCTGTTTGACTTGTTGCTTGGGGATACAGACCTTGTAAATTTAACTCTACACAAAGATAGATTTTGATATTGTTATAAGCGCAGTTTTCAGGTTCAAGTATTTGAAGAAACCACGTCATTAAAACTGCAATGTGGAACAGTGATATGAAGGTTTCAGATTTGATAAGAACTGAACAAAGCCCTATCAGTTGGTTTAGCTCTGTTTAAAGGAGGGACGCCAGTCTATCATACAGTCATAATTGCATGCTCAATGGTCCATCATCTGTCCTCCCTCTATCAGATTTAAATGAACTTCAGTATATTTGTCCAGGAGACATCTCAGGACTTCTTTAGTGAGTTTTGTCAGGATTTGGTCAAGAATCTTGAGGTAAGTGACATGGTTACATATCTTGTTGCCAGCAAAAACTGTTTGACTGGTAAAATAATGTAACCATATAAATTTACAGACATTGGTACTGGCGGAACTTAACTGATTGCAGGCAGACATTTTTTTTTTATTTTATTATGAAAAGCAGAGAAATACACTACGACTAGTCCCGCCCAAATAACTGACATCACAGAGCTGTTTCTGTATGGTATTTACCGGTGCAGCTCAATAAATTTGAATATCATCAGAAAGTTGATTTATTTCAGTAATGCAATTCAAAATGGTAAACTCAAATGTTTATTTCTTTTCATTTTGATGATTAATTTACAGCTAACGAAAACCCAAAATTTGGTATATCAGAAATTTTTTATATTCTTAAAAAAAAAAAAAAAAAAGGATGTCCAAGACAGAAATTTTGGACTACTAATAATTATGAACATGTAGAGAACGCAATACTTGCTCCTTTTGCATGAATTACTGCAGCAATGGAGCATGGCATGGAGGCAATCAGTCTGTGGCACTGCTGAGGTGGTATGGAAGCTCAGATTGCTCTGATATAAGCATTTAACTCTTCTTTGTTGTTGGGTCTGGCGTTTCACATCTTTCTCTCCACAATGCCCCATAGATTCTCCATGGAGTTTAGGTCAGGTGAGTTTGCTGGCCAAACAAGCACAGGGATACCATGCTCCGTAACCCAGGTACTGGTACTTTTGGCAGTGTGGGCAGATGCTAAGTCCTGCTGGAAAATGAAATCAGCATCTCCGTAAAGCTGGTCAGCAGAGGGAAGCATTAAGTGCTCTAAAACATCCTGGTAGAGGGCTGCACTGACCTTTTACCTGATAAAACACAGTGGACCAAAACCAGAAGATGTCATGGCTCCCCAAACCACCACTGTGGAAACTTTAAACTGGACCTCAAGCAACTTTGATTCTATACCTCTCCTCTCTTCCTCCAGATTCTGGGATACCTTGATTTTGAATGAAATTCTAAATTTACTTTCATCTGAAAAGTGGACTTTGGACAACTGAGTAACAGTCCAGTCCTTTTTGTCCTTAGCCCAGTAAGACACCTCTGGCATCTCCTGTTCAAGAGTAGCTTGACACAAAGAATGCAGCAGTTGTAGCCCTTGTCCTGGATACGTCTGTGTGTGGTGGCTTTTCAAGCACTGACTCCATCTGCAGTCCACTCTTTAGGAATCTCCCCCAAATTCTTGAATGGGCTTCATTTTACAATCCTCTCAAGGCTGTGGTTCCCTGTTGCTTTTGCACCTTTTTCTACCACATTTTTCCTTCCATTCAACTTTCAATTACATGCTTGGATTCAGCACTCCACAAAAAGCCAGCTTCTTTAGGAATGAACTTCATTACCCTCCTTGTGGGTGTCAAGGATTGTCTTCTGGACAACTGTCAAGTCGGCAGTTTTCCCCATGTTAGTGTAGCCTACTGAACCAGACTGAGAAAGCATTTAAAGGCTTCGGAAACCTTCATAGGTTTTGAGTTAACTGGCTGATTAGAGTGTGACACCATGATTCTCCAATATTTAACTTTTTCCACAGTATTATAATTTTCTGAAACAGTCAATTTTGGGGTTTTCATTGTCTGTAAGGCATAATCATCAAAATGAAAAGAAAGAAAGACTTGAAATATATCAGTCTGCGTGTAATGAATCTATATAAATATACTAGTTTCCCTTTTTTGATTTGAATTAATGAAATAAATAAACTTTTTGATGACATTCTAATTTATTGAGATGCACCTGTATGCAATCACTGTTAACAGGTTGGGTAACGAGGTTTATTGTTGACAGTTGGTGTGGGTCTGGTTTGGATTTGGAGATAATCACAGGTAATGGATCAGATAACAGTTTAGATCCCTGCCCTTAGTATGCATATAGATTACATACAGACCATTACATAAACCAAACACTGGCAGTTCGTACTCTCTTACAAATACAGTTCTGATCAATAATCTGCAGAGTGAAAGTGGTTGGTTCTTCATCTCAATGGCTGAAGCCCATTTTACACAGTTAATGTATTAATGAAACCAATCATTGTGGGCCCAGTCTGGATGAAAACAGTTTGTACTGGGATCTTATTTTCAATAGACTACAAGTCCAGTGACTGTTTTCATAAACTGGAAATAGAAAAGATCTGTTTTTGGTGAATTTCTCATTCTTCAGCATTAAGAGCCTGAGTGTGAAAATGATATCATACTTTAATATAGAAGAAAAGACATTCAAGACATTGGAGAACATTTGAGCAAACAAAGCATTTCTAATATCTATAAACTGTGTTGTACCTGAGTGTGTGTTTGAGTGCCAGGCAGATAGCAGTGTATCTATGCTGGAGCTGCAGCAACAGCAGAGCATCTGATTGGTCAAGATGAGGAAAGGCCAGCTCCATCCCTGGACCTTCATATTGCACGGTTCCATCTGAGACAGAAAGCAGCAGTCACAATCACCACAGCACAAAACACAGGTAGAAACATCAACCGACCAAACCAGGTGGAGGCATCAAGACAAAGACAAGGACCTGACACAGCATCTGCATTGCATCCACTAACCTTTACATGTGTCAGGTGTGTAAATGAGCGGATCTATGCTTGGTATAACCACTGTCTTTGAGAGAACAGTGACTGTGTGAGTATTGTGAATGTAAGAACTTAAATACAGCTACAGCACATTTGGACAACTGCATTAAAGGACAAAATTAAAAAAGTAGAATTCAGACTAAGTGATTACATTTTTGCACAGTTCCTACATTATAGTGATGAACAGTTACTTTACTCCAATTGAGAGGTGTTGATGATTAGTCACTGTACTACTCTATATTTTATGGTCAGTGTACAAGTGATGTTCTACAGCTGTTTTTATACAGTAGAATCCAGTATGACCTCTCTGTGGATCTGGAGGAACTTCTATTACTTCACACATTCTGGGCTATTAAGGGAATCATTTTTTAAAAGACTTCTAAGAACAGCCTCCTGGGACTGAGGGATTTGTCCCTTTATGTCTGAGGGAACCCTGTGTGAATTGTTGGGGGTCAGTGTCACAGGTCTGTCTACCAGGCAAATTATTCCCAGAGGAGGCGTCAGCTGGGGAGAGGGACTTCTGCACTAACCCCCTTAACCATTGGGCCTCCTTCTCTAGATAAGCTTCACAACAGGGATGGATGAACAGCTGATTGTCAAAAGAAATCCTTCTGAATTTTTAAGGCTGGCTTCCGCTATACAGGAGACAGGTTGATCCCCTTACATCCAGTCTATATCATACATTATATTTGTGACTTATGACTATTTTAAATTTCAGTAGTGTAAACAAGATAAGTACTCTTCCACTTCTGTCTCTGTCTCCTTTTTAGTAAATATCTATTAGGGCTGAATGATTAATCAAATTTTAAATGAAACCCCAATGTCAGAAATTGTGATTAACAAATCACAAAAGGCTGTGAGGTAAAAATACTTAATACAGCGAGTTGGATCCAAATTAAAAGCAAAGCTTTCTTCCTTGTATGACAATCAAACTAAAGTTACTGAAAGCAGCTCATAGTCCCTCCTGCACCACTTTGAATTGACTGGCCCTTGTATTGTATCCATGTACAGAGTCCTCCAATGACGTATTTGTGAAATGCTGATTTATCGCATTCTGCCCTTATGACGGTATAGCCATCAAACTGGATATCCGTGCTTTGGTCATGGAGATGTGCCTCAGTAAAGCATATCATATTTGTTCTATAGTAGAATCAGGTTGACCATGTAAGAAATACTTTTGGTAAGAATTGTTAGCCCATTTTCACACAAAATATATCATATTATGCCATGGGGATTCAAGTGGCAGCAAATGCTAAGAATTTACAATAAATGTTAGTAGCAGAAAAGAACCCTAGCTCTCCATATACATACACATATAGATACATAAACATATATACACACTATCTGTACCTGTCTCTGAACCCTGGTAGATCTGAGCTAGCAGGCCATTGGCTGAGGCCAATAAGCAGTGAATCTGATTGGTCCATCCTTCAGCTCTGCCAGCACCCACCCCTCGGTCCAAAAGGCCCCCCAGACAGGGCAAGCAGCCATAACACTGACATGCCATCTGATAGGAATATAGACAAAGAACCAGGAAAATTAGACATGCTCAGTATCCTCCATATAGCTTCTTCATTCATTCAGTCTGTCATTGTGGTCTCAGTTCAGTATTGTCAACAACAAAACTTCCAAAATCCACCAGAAAGGTATTCAGATAATTTTGAACTAAGTAACTGCTTTGTAAGAAAATGAAAAGAGACACACATGTTTATGATGGAAGAGTCAGATTCACAAACCTCTTGTGTCTTCTTGTTTGTACTATCCATTTTGGAGAGGAAATACGCTCCCAATTTGTCCTGGGAGACCAAAGACAAAGATCAAGTGAAAACATGACCTTAAAGTATGAAACACAAAACAAGTTATCCAGGTGGAGATATTTATGTCTTGTGTCTTACCCGGAGGGATCCACAGGCTCTGGGGTAGTAGGTCATACAGGCTTTCATCCCTTCCATGGCTGACAGCTCACACTGAGAGCACAGAGAGAACGTAAATGTAACAGCTGTAACGACCGACCACTATTTTTAAGGGTCAATGAATTGTTCCATTACCTTGGTCTCTAACAGCTAATTGTTGTGGTGGATGCAGCCGAAAAGATCACATATTATTGGGTAGAATCACAAACCATGGTCTGAATCAAGATCTGAATCTACACAGATGTAGACCCATTCTGTTATAGTGGATAACTTATAAATTTATATAGCCCTACACCACTATTCAAAGCTGAAGACCAGATCAAGGACTGTCTCGAGCTGCAATTAGCAGCAGGGACTGAACGTAAAAGTTTATTCACTAATAGGGGTGTCACAATTCTCCTTAATCCCCAATTCCACCTCATTTTTGATTCTCAATGGTTTTTTTTAAAGTCCTTTTTTGACCATTAAGCACAAATGGTTATGCCATTTTAAACTACTCTAAACTAACCTAGTAGTAATCTAGTATTATTGGTTTAATGCCATGACAACACATTTAATTTTTTTAATTCTTATCTCATAAAATGGTCTGCATGGTGTCATGAGTGATATAATCTACATCAGCTGTTTGCAACTTACCACACCTACACCTAATTGTCAAACTTAATAATTTATTAACAATATACACTGCTCAAAAAAATTAAGGGAACACTTAAACAACATAATGTAACTCCAAGTCAGTCACACTTCTGTGAAATCAAACTGTCCACTTAGGAAGCAACACTGCTTACAATCAATTTCATATGCTGTTGTGCAAATGGAATAGACAACAGGTGGAAATTATAGGCAATTAGCAAGACACCCCCAATAAAGGAGTGGTTCTGCAGGTGGTGACCACAGACCACTTCTCAGTTCCTATGCTTTCTGGCTGATGTTTTGGTCACTTTTGAATGCTGGCGGTGCTTTCACTCTAGTGGTAGCATGAGACGGAGTCTAGAACCCACACAAGTGGCTCAGGTAGTGCAGCTAATCCAGGATGGCACATCAATGCGAGCTGTGGCAAGACGGTTTGATGTGTCTGTCAGCGTAGTGTCCAGAGCATGGAGGCGCTACCAGGAGACAGGCCAGTACGTGGAGGAGGCCGTAGGAGGGCAACAACCAAGCAGCAGGACCACTACCTCCGCCTTTGTGCAAGGAGGTACAGGAGGAGCACTGCCAGAGCCCTGCAAAATGACCTCCAGAAGGCCACAAATGTGCACGTGTCTGCTCAAACGGTCAGAAACAGACTCCATTAGGGTGGTATGAGGGCCCGACGTCCACCAGTGGGGGTTGTGCTTACAGCCCTACACCGTGCAGGATGTTTGGCATTTGCCAGAGAGCACCAAGATTGGCAAATTCGCCACTGGTGCCCTGTGCTCTTCACAGATGAAAGCAGGTTCACACTGAGCACATGTGACAGACGTGACAGTCAGGAGACGCCGTGGAGAACCTTCTGCTGCCTGCAACATCCTCCAGCATGACCGGTTTGGCAGTGGGTCAGTAATGATGTGGGGTGGCATTTCTTTGGGGGGCCGCACAGCCCTCCATGTGCTCGCCAGAGGTAGCCTGACTGCCATTAGGTACCGAGATGAGATCCTCAGACCCATTGTGAGACCATATGCTGGTGCGGTTGGCCGTGGGTTCCTCCTAATGCAAGACAATGCTAGACCTCATGTGGCTGGAGTGTGTCAGCAGTTCCTGCAAGACGAAGGCATTGATGCTATGGACTGGCCCGCTCGTTCCCCAGACCTGAATCCAATTGAGCACATCTGGGACATCATGTCTCGCTCCATCCACCAACGCCACGTTGGACCACAGACTGTCCAGGAGTTGGCGGATGCTTTAGTCCAGGTCTGGGAGGAGATCCCTCAGGAGACCATCCGCCACCCCATCAGGAGCATGCCCAGGCGTTGTAGGGAGGTCATACGGGCACGTGGAGGCCACACACACTACTGAGCCTCATTTTGACTTGTTTTAAAGGACATTACATCAAAGTTGGATCAGCCTGTAGTGTGTTTTTCCACTTTAATTTTGAGTGTGACTCCAAATCCAGACCTCCATGGGTTAATAAATTTGATTTCCATTGATAATTTTTGTGTGATTTTGTTGTCAGCACATTCAAATATGTAAAGAACAAAGTACTTAATAAGAATGTTTCATTCATTCAGATCTAGGATGTGTTATTTTAGTGTTCCCTTTATTTTTTTGAGCAGTGTAATTTAACAGTAACTAGTTTTAGGAAGAAACTGGAAATTTACTTAACAGAAACTTACCTCAAATAGAGGGCAGCTGAATTTAGTGGGGGTTTAGCTCTAAATGAAGACAGAAGAGCTCACTGTCTTAACAGAGTTGTTTTTATGGTTAAGTCTACTTCTTTATGATACCTGTAGAGATGTCCTGCTATATTTGTCATGTTGCCTGTGGAGTTGCTACACACACGTAACAAAGCTTACAAACGGTAGATTTCTTGTCAACTGCAAACGTTTTTGAGGTAACTCAGGGGGAAAGCTAAATATTTTCACACAGCGGATTTCAGTGAAGCATGAAGGGGGTCAGTTCAGTTAATGTGTCTTCTATATCAGCAGCTGTCATGGTTTCTTTTAACTGGCTGCAGATTCAAGTAAGAGGAGATAATGTTGAGTTCAACATGTGTGTTTTTCTCCCTCCAGAAACACCAGCAGGACATGACATGGGGGGCTTGGCTACATCTTCCATTCCACCATTGATTTTCAAGGTCAAAATCATGATGTCATTTTGATCAATATCTGATCAAGATCTAGACTGTGACACCCCTACTTACTAAATATAGAAACTTTGAATGAGTGAGATCATGCATAATATAAGACCACATCACCCTCCACTAATGATTCATTGAGTCATCAATATGTCAAACAAATCTTGCACACCTACCCCTAAAAGACGTCTGATGATATACAACTGACTAAAAATGTAAAGCAATATACAAGAAGAAAATCAGTACGTTCCCTCAGGGGTGTCACTAACAACTAACTATATTCTTATGTGCAATGTAATGTAAGCAACTAACTGACCAGGCTTTAAAATTATGTTTTGATGTTCTGACTTGTCATGTGGTCCTTCATTTGATTATTGGCTCCTGAAAATTTAGATTTTCTGCTTAGCAGTTTCCTCACCTCATTCTTGAGGCCCAGCAGAGATGTAAGTATGCCCAGGATGGAGTTAAGACCAACCTCCCTGGCCAACTCTGCTAGCTGGGATGAATACTGGAGCAAATCCTTCAGGATGTTTACTGCCAGCTGAATGGTCTGGACTGGAGCCTGAGACTGAAGGAGAAGGAACCAAAGGAGGTTTGCCCAAAATTACATTTGTCTAGAAGAGGTAGACTGCCAGCTTTGGCAGTACAAAAAAGAACGTGTTTCTGGGTGCATACATCATACCTGTATGACTTGCTGCAAGGAACGCAGCCAGGTGAGGCAATGCTGCTCAAACAGGTCACTGGAGCTATCTTTAACCAGCATGGCAAGCAGGCAAAGGCCCTCAAACCTGACACACATACACACACACACACACGATATTTATCATCAGATTCATCCAGACTCATCCCTTTCAGGGCAAATACGCGTGTACCAAGTACACCAAAAATATTACAACGTTGAAGCAAAGCGGAACTACTCGCCACTCCTTGTTTCCTCCGAGTAACGGAACACTATCGCAAAACCCTGAATGTTATTGTCGAGCCATAATACCAACCTCGTTTAACACGTAAAGTGGCTTTACATGTATTCACACTTCTTTAACTTTTCCACATTTTGTCATGTTACAACCACAAACATAAATATATTTTATTGGAATTCTATGTGAAAGACCACACAAAGTGGCACACAATTGTGAAGTAAAAGAAAATTATAAATTATTTTATTTCTTTTATTACAAATAAAAAGCTGAAAATGTGGAAAAAAGTTCAAGGGGTATGAATACTTTTGCAAGCCACTGTGTTTTACTCAAGCAAGTTTGAATTAATTAATCTGACTAACGACCCAGTCTAACATTACTAAAGATGAGCCCCACAGAGCCACCTGGCAACTTGTTTTAACACTTAGTGTTAGCACAAATGAGCATAAGGCTCATATTTTCTGTGTTTTCTACATTGGCCTTGTGATGAAAGCTGAAATAAACTCAAAATCTTACTCACATGCTTAATTCTTCAAAGAGGTTTTTTATTTAATTGAGCAGTTGAATGTGAAGTTGAAAATGCTTACAACATTTTCTACATGCCGCACTTTAATTGATCTTTATTTTATTACTTTTTTCCCCCTACCTAGACCCTGGTATGTTCTTATTTAAAAATAACCATCCTTTGTTCAGGGAATTGCATTATGTTTAATGTTTAATCACTTTTTCTTTTATTTTCTGTACCGTGCCCTGATTTAAAAACCGAGGTACATATTGAACCATGACTTTAGCGTATCCTTAACAACTGTATATAGTTCACCTAACCCATTGCTGTGGGTCAATCTACTGTCTCAGACCTGTTGTGTGTCCATAAGATCACCTGTAATTCCTATACTGTAATGCCAATAAACTACCGCCACTACAGCAAACTTTAAACAAGGACTTGTATGATTTTCTACAACACCACCTATCAGACTGATACTGAAGCTTAATTTTCATGAATAAGACTTAGTAAGATCCCTGCCTGCACTACAGGATGGTCCTGTGTCACAAATCTATCAAATACAGAGGGCTTCAAGCTTGACGCTGTGAAGTTAAATACTTACCACCTTTACTAGTCGCATGTTAGTGTTCATATTTTTATCATTCAACCACCGTGCCTTTTCGTGTTTTATTTGTTTCAGTCACTTTTCACGTTAGCACAGATAAAAACAGCTAAAACATCGCAGAACCATACAAATAAACAGGAATAGATATTATCACGGCACTGGTGCCAGGGCTATCATATAATGTCAGTGATGACTGATTTATTACGACAGTAGACGTGAAATATCGTGTTTGCTCACCTGGTTTTGCTCGAGCCCAATTTGGCATTACTAAATCCCACGAGACCACCGACGGCATTCGCGCCCTGTGGAGACAGAAACGCATTCAACACCAGTGAAGGTGATACCCAGTGAACCGCAGCGTTACAGTCACTTTGACTGTGGGTCCTGCCGTCGGCTCAGGAAACAACAAAGCCTGCAGTAGCCAATACACTATGCTAATGTGAAGGAAACCCCAAGCTAACGCGCCACTCTGGGCTATACTCTACCTGTACGGAAAAAACGCCATGTTCTCTGTAATTGGCCAACAAAGGGGGTAAAAACTCTGGACGATGTTCTTTTAGTACCGATACCAAACCCTCTGTTAGTCGCATAGCCGATGGCCCATGCAGCCAAGCCGAGGTAGCCATCTTTCCTCTCCGCAAAGCTAACGTCATCAGTGTGCGACAAGATACGTAGATTTAGTAAACTCTTTAGTTGTTGAGCGTACAATGAGGTTTCAGCTCTAGGCGAACTGAATCGAGCAGGTTTGCATTCCCCGATTGTACCCACCTGAGCCGCGAAAAAATTGGTTTTGTACGGTGCACTGCTGATTGGTTGCTGAGCTAATGATGGCTAACGAGCGGCTCAGACTACTCGAGGACGTGGAGAAGGAGATAGCGATGGTCTTGCAGTGTGCCGGTGAGGACAAGCATTTAAACAACGGTGCAATTCTACAACGGCGATTGTCAATTTATTTAATGAATATTTAACGTTACCACACAGGACCACAACAGTAAAAGGCCAACGAACCTGTCAAGCCAACTTTGACTCTACAGTAGTTACTTAAAATGTCTGGTTTTTCTTTTAGGTAAATATCAGTACTCTACGTGATAAGTATTCCTATTTTAACAATTATTAAATTAGAGCGGATGTATTTTAATCAGTTTTGTTAAAGTAATGGAAAGAAATTTGTTTTTTATTCAATAGTTTGTTCACCAGAGGGCTGAATTGCTGCGTAGAGTAATAAAATATTCGTGTTAAGAACATAATGAATTTTAAGGTCCATACAGGCAGATCTCGATGGACTCTTGAACTATACAGCAGTTCTATGTCATATATTCATTGTGTCAATAACTGTAAAATTGAGTATTAATACCAGCTGTCACGGCCTTTGTGATGTCGCAACAAAGCAGTCACAGTCCTCAGCTATTCTCCAAGCCCTGCCCACCTTGACCCATCACCCAAACTTTCAGGATTTGGTTTCTTAGTGTTTTCCTGAACTCTGCAATATCTTTATTAGATCCCTCAAACGTGTGACTCTGAGCATCTTTTCTGACTGACCTGTTGTTAGTGCAGTTCCAGAGAAGAGATGTAAAACTGCACTGAGATTGTTGTGTTTTTTAAAACCACAAACACATCTTTGTATGGTTATCAACAATTTAGTTAAAATACTGGAGATGTAATATTATATACAGATATTGGCTTTTAAAATCATGGTTTTTCTCAGTGTTTACGCCATGAAAGAACTATCATGTTGTTGTGTGCTCACCCTCACAGGTAATATAGTTTTGGAGCTTTCCAAAGACAAACACAATGCCAGCTTCCTTGACAGACAGCTGGTCCAGTTCCAGAGCTCTGTCAACCGGGTGGAGAGTGAACTGAGTGCTCAGATCCGCTACCTCACACAGGTCAGGTCACATACATGCAGTGGACCATTGCAACCACAGCTTTAGTTTCACTTTAAAAAGAGCACAATTATTGACATCATATTCTGTCATATGTGTCTGAATGTAAACAAAAATATATTAGTGTGAGGACTAAAAGCTGAGAAATTCCCTGATAAATAACTTGTTGGTAGTTAATCAAATCAATTTTAAGACATAGTTCTCAGAATTAAAACCAATAAAACCTGTAGATGAACTTTGTATTGCCATTCCATAACCAGTTCAGTATTCATACAAAGTCACAGTATATCAGATTTCGAGTAGCACTGTAAAGGTCATTTTCCTGGTTTCTTTCTACAGGTAGCTACCGGTCAACCTCATGAAGGCTCCACATACTCAGCCAGGAAGGACTGTCAGATGGCTCTGAACAGGGCAGAGTACGCCAAGGTCAAACTGGGAGAACTGGGAAGGACCTGTGAAGTTATGCTAGACCAGCAGCAGTAACATGTTCTAAAGTCTTTTGGACCAAATAGTGAATTGACCCCGATCCAGGACCTTAATACACAAGGCCTCCATCAGTGGCAGAGGTCTGACAATATTCAAAACATCAGTATGCTTCATGTCCAGGTTCAGTCCAGTAAAGAGGGAGTGAAACTAGATTACAGATTAGCAGATTGTCCTCATAAATTTGTTAAAACTCTTCATTATCAGTTTGACAGGTTAAAATGTTTTTTCACTCATTAAATAAAGTTTTGTTGGACTACTTTTTTTGTTGAACAACCAAATAAAGATGCATCAGTTGTTGCTACATTTTATATTTTAAAGAAGTTATCTATGGATATCAAGTTTGATTATAACTATCATGTGGTATTTTACATTTACAGGACACATTTGTTTCAAAATCTAATATTATGTATGTTCATGGTTAAAACGTGGTGGTTAGAATATGACTGACTCAGTGTTACTATAGGCTCTTTTATATTGTAATTGACTGCTGAGTTTACAATATATAGACCAGGAGACTCTTTAATGCATGACAGTAAGCGTAAATGGTACTGAGACTCAAAGTGTGCAAATATGTTATGTATGGCAATATTAGGACAAGAAAATTTCCTCACAAAAATTTTGAGAGTGCCTTGGGCTGTTACCAGGACCGGGTGTCGCGGTGTCTTTCCCAGTCATACCCTCTGCTGAATTATTTTCATCCTCGGTGGGGACAAAATTTACCCCCCCCACTCAAAGTATTTTCACCATTACATCGTAATTATTAACAGCCAAAATACAAAGAGTCAGAGCAATCGCGCGGCACTGAAAATTGTGCACAGACACAAAATACAACATCCGGTTTATTTTCAAAATAAAATACTCTGTGTTCACGGCGGATCGTATGTCACACCTTGACGACGTCTTAATGGGCGGGCACAGACCTACGAAGACAAAGTGTGTGTGTGATTTATTATGTATAATATGTAGAGAGTAAGTCTGGGATAGTTAACAGTGATAGAAATCCATATATTTGCCATCAATGGAAATCAAAATTTAATTTATTTGCCATGGATTTCCTGTAAAACCTCATTATATTGTGAGTCCAGACTTGTGTAGTTACTTGGAAAATCATAAATCTGCCTCAGTCAAAAAAACCCAACATAAAACTGTAAATATTATATATATATATATATATATAATGTTTATATTTTTTATTTTTATACTGTCAACGACTGTACAGGTTTAGTGAAGGTAACAGACTTAAAAGCAATTCACACAAGTAGATATTGATAAGTAAGAGTAGTTAAAATGATAGAAGTCCATGTATTTGCTATGAATAGAAATCAAATTTTTATTTATTGGACATGGATTCTCTGTAAGAACAGTTATCATTATGTTGTGAGTCCAGACTTATTGTGTAGTCAGTTGGCAAATCATTGTTCGTCACCTGTTAGTCTGCCTCAGTCAAATCTGAAAGATGAAAGTTAAAAAAAAGAGAAAATGTTACAATTTACATTGCTGTAGGTTTAGTAAACTTAACATAGTTCAAATCAATTAACACAAGTATAAAAAATATCGCACATTTATTGATCATAATTTACCAATTATCGTAGTTTTCCTATTGTTTTCTATTGCCCGCCAAGCACTTCCTGGAATTTTTGGGGGCTACATAGATCACGTGATTGGCGAGCGTTTTGAGCTTCTGTTGGCGCCACTCTGTCTCTAAAGGCACTCTAGACACAATAAACTATTTAAATGGTTTTGTGGTTCTCTTTATAGAACCTACAACCGGCTATATCGCGCAATTATGATGCGAATGGGAGAAATAGATGATGGACATGTACTTCAGAGGCTGGCAGACTCACTGTCAGACACATTGTCTGAAACAGGACAAGAATCTCTACTACTTCGGAAAATATGCTGAATCTAGCTCAAACTATGTGCCTGTGAGGATGATTTCTAAATATTTTTCCAGATAATTTTCACATCAGCTCTCTAGCAAAACCACACACCATTCTAGCTCTGAACCTTTGGTGCCATACACACCCATTATAAACTGAAGATTTGTCAAAATTAAGCATGATACTTGAACACTTGCTGCTCAAGAAACCCAGAGGCACCAATAAGAAATGTGTGGGATAACAATAGTGACTCTTGACTCTGTGCAGGCCCCCAAGGCACTAATAAGAAACGCGGTGGATAATAGTAGTGACTCTCTGCAGGATCCCAAGGCACTAACTAAAAAAATTGCATTTTACAGTAGGAAATGCATTGGGAATGCTGAAAGCTGAAGGAATTATGCAAAAATGCTGCTGAAAAAGTATAAATGTGATATGCCTGAAAATTTTTATTATTGGTAGTAGCAGTAGTAGCAGTGCTAGTAGTTGTAGTAGGAATAGTAGTAGCAATATAAGCAGGGACAGTTGAAATAGCAGCAATTGTAGGAACAGTAAGAATAGTTGTAAGAATAGATGTAGAAATAACAGAAATAGTAGGAACATGAGTCGTAATATTAATGGTAGTAATAGAACAGCTAAAGGTTATTTGAATGGTTTAAAATTCCAATGACATCTATAGGTGAAACTGTGCTTATAATTAACATTATTAAAAGTAGCAGTAGTACCAGTGGTAGTATTAGTATTAGTAGTAGTCGTACAAAAATAGTAGTCATAGTAGCAACAGTAGAACTAATAGTAATAGTAGTAGTAGCACAGCTGAAGGTTTGGTTTTGTGAATGGTTAAAGTTTAAATTACATATGTAGGTGAAAGTGTGCTGAAGCAGAGTTTTAGGCAAAAATGGCTTGAAATCAGTCCACCAATTAGAGCAGCCTTTCTCAAACGGTGGGGTGGGGAGGTATTACAGGTGGGTCGCGACAAACGGGGGGCACGGGTACATTTCGTCTCTCTCACTAGAGATAAAATCAAACTCCCACTCACACAAATCAAACAACTTAGCCTAATAATTCTATTCATTTTGTAGGTTATACCTGAATAGTTTCAGCATTAGAATGGGGGAGGTGAGATGTGACCTAGAACGACAGTGTGAAAAGTATGATTGACATTGGCATTTCAATTGTGGTGGAACAATAAAAAAACTTCCTTGGAGCAAAGGAAATGTGGGGACAGTAGGCATTGATTTGATGTTTAGGATGGATGGGTAAATAAATTGTCATGGACAGATTTGTAATTCTTGTTATGTTCACTTGGACTTTTATTTTCCCATTCAGTTGTATTCTTATGTTCCATCATTACTGTGATGACACAACTGACATTTTGATTGGCGTGCACTTTTATTTTCTCCGGTGCTATTACTGGTGTTACCTTACGTTCATGATTTAAATCAATTTTGAGTAAAAAAAAAGGCCTGGTGCACCATTCTGTTGGGGCGATAAAGGCCGGTGGGGCTTGACAATGCCCCCCCTGTCCAAAGTGGGGAATGACAAAAAAAGTTTGAGAACCACTGAATTAGATGGAAGGAACAAACTGCCTGCATGTTTAAATAGCCAGCCTGCATCACTGCAGCCCAGCAGCCAGACTCCACCTCTGCGGTCCTGCTGCCAGTATCCATCCCAGCGGTACAGCAGCCAGCCTCCAGTGAGTGTAAAGATGGTCAAAGAAAAAACATCGGCCCCTTAAAGTTTTTTAAACCCTAAATCAGGCAAAATTATTCTGGGATCCACAAAGTAAAAGAAAACGTCTCTTTGGTGGTCACTTGAATATCAGGAGCATGATTCCTAAAAGAGAACAACTGGAGCATCTACTAATAAACTATAATATGGACTTTTTGGTTGGATTGGAAACTTGGTTATCTCACTCATCACCTGAAGGTGCTGTCACAATGCCTGGTTATAATGCGTTTAGAAAAGACTGGGAACAAGGGAAAGGTGGCGCGGTTTTATTGTATGTCAAAAACACACTAAAATGTAAAAAGATTGATTGGTTTCAGGACATAAAATTGTCTAACGTGATCTTCTCAGTTATATGTTTTTGTCATAAACCTTCCTCCAAAACCGACTTTTATGACCAATTTAAAGCTTTCCATATCTCCAATCATAAGAATGAAATAATTTTATTAGGTAATTTAAACATCAATTTGGGATGACAAAAAAGACAGGAGAAACCTTAAAGCCATCTCCGCTTTTTTTATCTTAAAACAAAAACTCAAATCATTCAAATACAAAAATCTATCTAATCTTTGAAACAGACATGAAAAAAAACTTTCAGAACCTTAACCTCTTGACTGAACTATGCATATAATATAATATTCTTAACTGGAAAACTCCTACAAAAACAAGTCTCAAATCCATTCAATAAGTCATCTGATGTTACAGCTGGCTATTTAGTGCGAAATAACCAACAGCTAAACAGAGAAAGGGAATTAAATTCTATTAACTGGTGTGATTTTGTTAGAACTGCCCCTGGGTTTTCCTTTCCCTCTTCCCCTTCCCCCTCCTTTCTGTGTGACTGAGCAGGTGAGGCAGGCTGCAGCAATCATCTCCACACCTGCTGTCATTCAGCAATCACCTAGACTATATGAGACCGGGCCTTCTCTGCAGTCTTTGCCAGTTCATTGTGAACCTTTCGTTGTTTTGTCTACAGAACTTCTGCTACATACCTGCCTAGTCTGTTGTTGCCTTTGCCTGCTGCAAACCAGCCTCAAGCTGCTTCCACCTCAACCTACCCTGCCCACTCCTCTCCTCTGGCACCATCTGGACTTCCTCCACCCTGTCTCACGCTGCCTCACCCTTGGTACCTGTTAGTGAGTACTGGCTGACCTCGTAGTCCTACGACAGTGTTGTCAACTTCCATGTGGGAGACCCAGGTTCAAATGCCCTGCTCGACTTCTTACAAAGAGGAAAATAAAAGCTGTTGAACTGAGCTCTGTGGTTGTCTGCAGTCTTTGAGTCCACCTGTCATTCTTACATCTAACAGATTTAAGCTCTTCAGGTGATATCAATTACAGCAATGAACACTTTCAAATAAAAATCAAAGAAGTTATGGCAGCCTTCTTAAGAAAACGAAATAACAAAAGAAGAAAAACCAACTTACCATGGTTAAGCTCTGAGTGTTTACAGCTAATGAAGAATAGAGATCAACTTCTTAAAACGGCTCTAAAGACAGCTCTGACCACAGACAGACAAAATTTACGTCTGCTAGGAACAAGGTAACAGACTCTGCGAAAGGCTAAAGCAAGCTTTACCAAAATTATTATTGAAAATGCAATAGTAATGGTAAAAAATCTGGAATAATATTGATTAACTAATAAACAAAACAGCAAAGACAATAGAGGAATAGAACTTAATCACAATAAATTGGTGAACAGTCTGAGTAAAATGGTGACCATCATGGACAAAGATCGGCATCCAGGGCCATCCAACTTTTTAACACTACAAAGAAGAGGAGGTGTGAAATAGACTTAATAGAATGAGTCTACCTCTCTGTACCCCTATTCCTTCATCACCATGTGATGTCTGCTACGGACTGTTTGGCCTGTACTTACACGCTACATTAGCCCATTGCAACCCCCCTCGAACTGAATAATTTCTTTATAAACTCTACAAGAGATCACAAAATTATTCAACCCACTTGACCATGAACATCAACCCACTCCAAGACTAAGGCCCAATCCCAATGTTCACCCTACTCACTACCACTAGCCCTTACTCACTACCCCTAGCCCTCACCCACTACCCCTTAACCCTCGAAAGGAAGCCACAAGAGGTAAGGCTTTGTAATCTTCCCTAGGAATTGGGACACCACTTGCTACATCACCGCGTAGTTTACATTTGGCCACGCAAGCGACTGCGTAGTCCCAGCAACAACATGGAGGCTATGGTTCATGTAAATTTCAATCGGCATGGTTTTATTTTTGTATGTAATGCCCTCACCCTGTTTGTACTCTGTCTGTCAATGTAAATTTTGTCAATATATGTAAAAAAAACAAAACATGGATTCTATGGTCGCGATCTGTTGTGATCGTTTTTTGTTTTTTTTTAGCATTCATCATGCTTCGGTTGATAAATAAACCAAGAGGTACACGGAGAAAATTACACCGTCGACGTCTGTTGTCTCTTGTGAATTTTTTGTGGTTTTTTTCTCTGACTTCTCCACATCCTCTCACTATCTGGGGATCGCAGAACTGGCCCTTCCTCAGTAAGTCAGCATCGGAAAACCCTCACTCTGAAGGGCTAGATTCATAGCCCCTACCCCTCGTTACGCCCCCTACCCCTACGTGAAAAAAGGAATTGGGACACCACTACCCTCGCAGGAACGTGCAAAATTTAGGAGTAGGGCTAAAAAGTAGGGGTAGGGGGTGTACTGGGACTGGGCCTAAGATGACCTGGAGGACTGAGAACCTTCACAGAAATCAACCCATAAAACAGTCACAGTTGGATTTTAACATAGATGAAACATCTGAAATTGAAGTAGTAAACATGATCAGGTCTTTGAACACCTCTAAAGCAAAGGACAATTGTGATCTGGACACCAATTTCTTAAAAGAATATTAAAACTCTCTCATTTGTCCTATTACTCACATTATCAACTTATCTATTAAACATGCTGTTGTCCCATCTACTTGGAAGTTGGTTGTGGTTCATCTGGTTTTTAAAGCAGGGGGAAAACAGACATAAACAACTACAGACCGATTAGCATTCTATCTGTTGTGTCCAAAATAATGAAAAAATGGGTTGCCAAACTGTTAATTGAATATCTGAACAAAGGTAACACCCCCCTATTCATTCATTCATTCATCTTCCTGGGTCGCAAGGGATCCTCGAGCCAATCCCAGCTCACATTGGGCAAGGGCGGGGTACACCCTGGACAGGCCGCCAGTCTATTACAACATCAAGAGACAGACAGAGATGAACAACCACTCACACTCGGACGTATGGGCAATTTAGAGTCACCACTTAACCTGGAGATATACCTCCTGTTCTCCTACAGTGTGGTTGTTTTTGCTGCTTTCTCCTGCTATGCTTACATTAATTTAATTTTATCTTACTTTTAACCAAATTTTTTTCTCCTATGTGCAACGAGCTGCACAGAGTGCAAACAACTTACTGTGAAGATAACAGAGTTTGAAAAGAAGACTGAAAGGCTGCTACAGATTTACATAGAAGTAAAATCTATAGAAGTACATCTATCTATCTATTTGTGAGAACGAGCAGTTCATTGACTCTATTGCAGCTTCTGTACCAGCAGTGGAGGCTTCAAATGCTAATGAACAGACTCAAGTCTTTACACACAGGATTACATCTGATCAAATCAAATCAAATCAAATCAGATTTATTTGTATAGCGCCAAATCATAACAAAGTTACATCAAGGCACTTTACATATAGAGCAGGTCTAGACCAAACTCTTTATAAAATTATTTAAAGAGACCCAACAGATCCCCCCATGAGCAAGCACTTGGCGACAGTGGCAAGGAAAAACTTCCTTTAAGAGGCAGAAACCTCGGGCAGAACCAGGCTCAGGGGGGGCGGCCATCTGCCTCGACCGGTTGGGTTGAGAGAGAGAGAGAGAGAGAGGCACGGGGGAGGGGGGGGGCAAAGTTGGGTAGAGTAGGGAGAGAAAGAGAGCAGGAGGAGGGGATATTCAAACAGGTGTAGGCAGGAACATGATGCTGCATGAGGTTCGTAGGAATGATGCTGTATGGAATTCTTGAAGATGTGGGAGCAGCAGGCATTGCAGGAACATGGGATGGTGATGATTCATCACCTGCAGGATGAGGACAGGGAGAGAGAGGAGAGGAGCTGGGAGAGAGAGAGGAGAGGAGCTGGGGGAGACGGAGACTTCGGGAAAACATGGTTAGTAAATGCAATGCACATGCTTGGAACTGAGAGAAAGTGGGATTTCGGAGAAGCAGGTTGTTGGTATGACGGCGCATGCGAGGGGGGGAGAGAGAGAGGGAGAGGGAAGAGGGGGAGAGAGAGAGAGAGAGAGGGAGAGGGAAGAGGGAGAGGGGGAGAGAGAGAGAGAGAGAGAGAGAGGGGAGAGGGGAGAGGGGAGAGGGAGGGAGAGAGAGAGAGAGAGGTGCTCAGTCCTTCCCTCAGCAGTCTAGGCCTATAGCAGCATAGCTAAAGAGTAAAAGAACTTTAACTTTTTAACTATAAGCTCTGTCATACAGAAAAGTTTTAAGCCTGGTCTTGAAAATTGCTAAAGAGTCTGCCCCCCGGACCGATACTGGAAGTTGGTTCCATAGAAGAGGAGCCTGATAACTGAAAGATCTGCCTCCTGATTTACTCTTGGAGACTCTAGGAACCACAAGTAAACCTCCATCTAAAGAGCGGAGTGGCCTACTAGGACAGTAAGGAACTATGAGGTATGACGGAGCTTGGCCAGTAAGAGCTTTATATGTTAACAGAAGGATTTTAAATTCTATTCTGGATTTTACCGGCAGCCAATGAAGAGCAGCTAACACAGGAGAGATGTGATCCCTTTTTCTAGTTCCTGTTAATATTCGTGCAGCAGCATTCTGAATCAACTGAAGGCCTTTCAGAGATTTGTTTGGATGTGGGGCTTCCCGCCAGAGAGCTGGCCAACACAATCCTGTTGATGTGTCAGAATGACATTGGAACAGCTCAGCTTGAGATAGGCACTCTACCTGGTACATTTAATGATGCATTAATCTCTCTTATACTTAAAAAGGACAGAGATACATCAGACCCATCAAATTTCAGGCCAGTTAGTCTGCTCGAGGTAGATCTTAAGATCTTGACAAAGACAATGGCTTCACGTTTAGAGAAAATATTACCAGACATTATAAATGGCGATCAAGTAGGTTTCATTAAAAACAGGTCCTCGGTGGATAATATGCGACGATTTATGTATTTCACACATGTGAATCGCTCTAACCCAATACCGGTTGCGGCCTTCTCACTTGATGCCGAGAAGGCCTTTGACCGGATGGAGTGGGGGTTTCTTATGTTGACTCTTTAAAAATTTGGATTCGGACCTGGCTTTTGTAATTGGGTAAAAATACTCTATTCTAACCCGAGAGCAGCTGTTCTCAGAAATGGGCTGATATCAAACTTTTTCTGCCTTTCTAGAGGGACTAGTCAAGGCCGCGCTCTCTCTCCATTGCTTTTCACAATAGTATTAGAACCACTGGCCTCAGCAATAAGAGCTGATGTAAGAATCAAGGGTGTGCGTGCAGGGGGGAGAGGGCATAAGCCGTTTATGTATGCCGATGATATTCTAGCGGTGATAGCAGATCCTGTCTGCTCTTTGCCAGGGTTATTGGAGTGTATTGACTCATATTCTAAATTGTCAGGATATAAGATAAATTGGCACAAATCAGAGGGTATGCCTTTATCAAATACATGTCATTCTAATTATGTTACCACATTTAATTTCAAATGGATACCTTCAGGTATGAAATACCTAGGCATTCAATTATGTTTCCATGATGTTGCCGGTTAGTATATCGTCACAGCTGTTTAAGCAATTTGACAGAATGATCAAAGACTTTTTATGGGACACAAGGAGACCAAGGATCAATTTAAAGAAAATGTGGTCACAAAGGGACATAGGAAGGATGGCTCTACCCAATGTTAGGCTTTACAATTTATCATTTGAAACGTACAGTCTGTCTAAGCACTGGAAGGGAACTAAACCACAGCTGAGCTGGATCGAAATTGAGCAGGAGTTAGTATGACCTTCAAGCCTTTGGATGTCCTTTCACATTGCCAAACTCCTAATGGACATGATTACTCTTCAAACCCAGTGCTGGCTCATTCTAAGGCGGTTCGGAGGGAAGTACACAGGATGTGTGGTACATCACACCTGAGACAATCATATGCCTCTATATGGCACAACCCTGCTGTACAGATAGGGAAAAAGACTGTTTACTGGAATCAATGGCTTGTAAAAGGGATAAGCAAGATAAGTGACCTATATTCGGATGGAGTGTTTATTTCTTTTTCTGAAATGGTGCAAAACTATGATCTGGAAAGTAAAGGGAATTTCTGGAGGTAATTACAAATGAGAGACTGTATAACCAAGGGTCAATTCATGCAAGATATGAACCCAGTAATGGAGTTTTTGGACTTACCCCCTATAGCATACAGGGCAGCTGGGTTTTACAAAATCTTTAATAGGTTTGTTACTTCCCCCAGTTTGTCCCAGGGGATGGAGGGAGGGGTAACAAAAGATTAAAAACCGGGGTTGAAAAGAAATACCAAACACCAAAGGAAAAACGCTGGAGCCGCAGTTGCTCAGGTTCGAATGGAAATGCTTTTATTATGAACACAGAAAACCCAAATAAACCAAAAATCACTGGTCTCACCAGGATGCTCTGAGTAGTAAAACTGAAAACACTGGTCCACAGAAAACCTAAAATGACCAGGACAACCACAACAAACCGGTAAGTATTTGAACCGCTTTTCCACAGAAAAGGGACAAAAACAAAATATCTCAAAAACCACCTTTCCACCGAAAGGGACACGATTAGGGTGTCAGCACCGACACACACACCGGAGGACAACCACACAACTGTCACCCAGTAGCACACTGGCCTCGGCTGTTGCCTCTCTCCCCTTTTTATACTCTGGGGCTGCTCAGGGGAACGCGACGCACCTGGATGTGGGGCGGAGTCATTCACCTTGGAGCAGAGAGAGAGAGAGGGAGAGAGAGCACAACAGCCACACACAAACATACACCGGCACTAGGGCCGTAACAAGGTTACACAAAGATATTTGTAAAAACCCGAGGGTCGTTTGGCAGAAAGAACTGGGGTGTGATCTGAGCGATGAGGTTTGGCTAAAAATATTATGGAATACTGGGAAATATATAAACGAGGGTAGGGGGAAATTTACTCAGTACAGATTTATACATAGGTTTTATTTTACCCCTTCTAAGCTTCACAGAATGGGCTTGCTGACTAACAACTTATGTTGGAAATGTCAGACAGAGACAGGAACATTCTTTCATGCAATTTGGGAGTGTAAACTGGCTAAGCCATTCTGGGTGAAAGTGTTAGAACACATAGGGGAGTGGGTGGGTTCAACATTACCTGTATCACCAAGATTATGCCTACTGGGGGGCCGAACAGAAGTGCCCAACATATCAAAATATGGCCTGGTAGTAATAAAGGTAGGGGTTGTCACAGCTGCCCGAATGATCCTCAGGGTATGGAAAAGTACATCCTCTCCAGATATTAAAAAATGGATGCAATTTATGGTAGAGGTAGTCTCATATGAACGCATGTTAGCTAAGAACAATGATGATGTTGATAACTTTGACCGGTCTTGGGACAGCTTTTTGACCTATAGCACTGCTGTAACACTGTGATGATCTGATTGGCGGTAATGATGTCAGTATAGATGTTGAATGTTTGTTTTGGTCTTTTTAAAAATTTTCATTTACCAGGGGCCAGTGGAAATATTGTATCTGAAAGTAATACTGTCGGTTTATGTGCTGAAATAAATAAAAACTTTAATAACAACAAAAAAAAGAAAGACTTTTCTCTGCTACTGGAGAGACTGTACCACCTTGAAGCACATCATGTGTCCATCTCTGGCCCCATTCCTATGTTGGGTAAAGGAATTGAACTTTTCAGCAGACTTTGCCTAAACATTTGGTTGTCAGCTGTGTGCATCGCCCATGGGATAAAGTTAATCAACAACTTCAATATCTTTTGTTACTGTAGAGAACATTTCAGACCTGACGGGGTACATCTAAACTCAGCCCGAATGCAGATTACTCACCGCAAACTTACGTCATGCTATTGGGATGGCTAACCCAAACATTAAAGAGAAGCGTCGTGTGGAGTTTATTCACTGCAGCTGATAGGGACACTGCCACATGTGATGTGTGCAAAAAAAATTGCCATTGCCATTGTAGTAAAACCACCAATTTACATAAACACATTAAAGCAGCTCACCCCAGTGAGAACTCCGAGCTGCAAAGAAAGTTGAGGAAGGAGGAGGTGGGGGGAGACCCCGAAACCCAAACCAGACCCCCGACACAGAGACAGAGCAGAGGCTTTTCAGCCAAGAAATCAAGAGTATCAAAGTAATTTCCAGCATTAAGCAATGTGTTTCACAGTGTAATTAGTGATCAGAGAGGCAATTTTAGCAGACTGATTAAACTATTATGAATTCAACCAGCTAAAAAAAAATCTTAATTGTTTTACTGGAATTCAAAGATATGCACTATGCACAGATATGCAAAGATATATACTGTACCTAAAACCTGAAATATGAATATGGCTGAATATAATAACCCTTTGTGTTAACTGTTGGCAAATTAGTATTCCAGTTTAGGCTACATGCATATTGCAGTTACTTAGTATCTTAATCATTTTGTTATTTCACCTAGATCATTCACAAAAAGCCATGGCTATCACATGGAGCATTGCCGAGATGATTCTGAAAGTACTACAACCCCTCTCTGTGGTTGAACAGGAGGGTTTTAAACATTTGATGATGATTGTTAAGCCCCCCTAAATAATTAGTTTTAGTTTTTTTTTTTAAATTATTATATTTTTTTGTGCAAAAATTGCAGACAAATTCAATTTGAAGATGCAAGAATATGAGTTTAAATAAATAACAATATAAACCTGTCACTATTCACTTAAATATGATCATAAATCTGTTGGTCCCATTCACTTTACAGTGTTAAGGTACACTGTAACAAATTGCTGTAAATTTACAGCAGAATTTCAACAGTATTAACCTGTTTTTATAAAATACAGTGCTTTACTGTTAATACTAAAGAAAATCTGTTAAATTGCATTACATTGACTGTTTTTTAACAGAAATGTAATGCATTCCTAAAATACAGCACTTTTATTGTTGAAGTATCTTAACTAACAGTATCATGCAGTATTTTTTGCAGTCTGGGAAGATCACCTCAGCTGCACATGTGAAGCTAGATCCTCATCTTTCCATTCATCCATGCCCACCTTACTATTTATTTGGTAAGTAGCAGTTTTATTTGATTTATAAATTGGTGCAAAGTTTTCAGCTACTGTAAGTGATGTTTTGTTTTGTTTTGTTTGCATTGATGGTAACAGCATGTGCACATCATGCTAGAAGGATTTAGCAGCTAGCTAAAATTTCAAAGATGATTGCCAATTAATCAAACAACACAAGGAGCACATTTTAATTTCTACTAAATTGTGTTGTCAATCTGATTGAGTTCAACAACTTGATTCCTACACATTGAAGAAACACTATCATTTTCCAGCCGCTTCGTTGGAATAAACCCAGAGAGAGGCACCAAGACTGGACGAGGCAAAGTCGTATCCAAAAAAACGGGCAAAGTCATGAACAAAAGGACTACAACGGTCAACCAATGTGTCCACTCAGCTAAGGAGACTAATGGACTTTGAGTCGGACTTCATTTGAGATGGTGAGATTACTCAATCCCATTACTCACATATATTTGTCAAAACACCAGTTTGTCTCAATCTTCTAATTCTCTCTACCTCTCCCTCTAAATGTCACTCGCTTTTTTCCTTCATCTCTCACCCTTACAGTAGTCTGAATCCCTCTTTTCCTCTCTCTCTCTGATATTTTTTATTCTCTCAGTCATTCTTTTACTCATGGCATCTCTTTTTCTTACACCTTGTATTTGTTCTGTCATTCTCTCTGTGTTATTGTGTTCTTTTTCTGAAACTACACATAAACTGTTTGAATGTTTCAGGTTGGAATGTTATGGTTGGCTGAAGTGTTAGTTCATGGCCTGTGACATTTTTTCATTATGATAAGAGGGAATGAGGGGCACAAATGTTAATTTTGTATGTGAGAAGTTGCAATATAAGTTATTTTGAAGCTGATCTCTCTCTCGCTCTCTCTCTCTCTCTCTCTCTCTCTCTCTCTCACACACACACACACATTATATTTGATATATGATGTATGATGTATGTATGTTTGATCTATGATGTAGCTCAACTATCTATTACTGTGCAGTAGGTAGCCTACTCCACAAAACAAGGTTAGTATGTTTACCAGATGACTTTGAAAATGCTATAACTTATGAAATTCGATTTATCATGACTTGAATTGTGAATCATTATTGAATTCTATTCAAATAGCCAGTTGAAATGTTGATGTACATTCCCAAAACACTATCACAATAATGTAATATTTTAATACTTATTGTACCTGGCTAACTTTCTAATCCTGCTTTCTAGAACAGCACTCTAGTTAAAAGCCGCTTAACATGATGCAGTTACTTCAAGTGAACTGTTTGTTCTCTTCTGGTTACCTGGTTTAATTTTCTAAAGACTGTATCATATTTTTTTGATATATTGTTAGTTTAAAAAGTTGATAAAATTGATCATGTCAAAATTTCTGAGTGTAAGTGTCTTTTATTGCACTATTTTCAACTAAAAAGTAAAGGCATTTTGAGAGAGAAGGCTCTGCATGTGAAGTTTTCAACTTTACATTCAAATAAAAAGTAAAGTGCAATAAGAAGCTGTGATTTTTTTTCTTACATTATAATCACAGGATTGAAAAATCAGTTATTATGTTCTTCATTCACAAAGGACATTTTGTTGTGGTTTGCCTTCTGTGCTTGTAGCCAGGTTCAAACAGATTTTATGAAGCCTACAATCAGTGAGGTCTGTTAACATGTTTTTCTTAACATACTGTAGGTGCCTTTAATTGTTTGACTATTCCTATGTGTATAACCTGTCAGTACTATTTTAGGTTTTTAAAATGGTTTATTAAAATGTATGTAAATAACACAAACTAAATAGTAAAATTGTAAAATACTGTTTAAGTAATTTTAAAAACCAGTTCATACTGTATTTTTCATTTACAGGACAAAACCGTAAATTGAATAACAGTAAGAAGACGTTAATTTAACAGTAAAATCATGGCAAACCTGCTGCCAGTTGTTTACTATTTCTTACAGGAAAATTTCTTACAATGTAGCGTCAGTGCTTCATTATCCAATCCGTTCCAGTTGTTCATAGGGAACGCCCACATTACTGAAAATCCAGTCCACGTTTTCACTGCTAGTTTACACTCCGCTGCAGCTGCACCTGCGGTACCTACTAGCATAGATGCTGCATGCAGCCAGACGGAGAGCAGCATTAAGAGAACTACAAGCATGGATATACGCAAGTTTTTCAAGAAAGTAAGTCCTCATCACTGCTGGCAGTAATAATTAATTAGCGCCAGCCTCCAGCTAACAGCAGAGTCCCATGTAATTAATGAACCATCTGCTCCCCATTTTGATAAATAAAAACCTGGCTAGCACACTAAGTTAAATTGTTAGCATAATGTTGATCTCTGTCACTTGGCTCTGAAAAATCGAGCTGAGCTCATTCAGGTATAGTTATCATCAGTGGAAACAATAATAATACACTAATAATAATCACTCCTCCATCCCTATTAACCTGTAGGAGTCAGGGAAGAGGAGCAGAGAGAGTGAGAGGGGAATTTTGTGCTCATGCGCTACGTTCGCTCATATCCTGTGCATCTCTTGGGGGCTAAGCCCCCCTGTCCTTAAAACCTTGTGACACCCCTGCTCAGGAAAGCACAGTGCTGACAACATTTGCTCACAATTGAAAAGAAACACCAACAAATAGGGCTTAACTGCCAAAATTCAGGCTGTAGTCACGGATAATGGTGCCAATATGTTTACTGCTGTACGCAAAGCAGCTTGGGCTCATTATCCGTGTTTTGCACACACCATAAATCTAGTTGTGAAAGACTTCATTAAGAACCTTCCTGAGCTTCTTGACATCCAACAGAGATGCAGTGCTATTGTATTTTTTTTTTTTACCACAGCACAAACGCAACAGAGAAGCTCAAAGAAATCCAGAAACAACTGAAGTTTCCAGAGCACAAACTCACACAATCAGTTGAAACTTGCTGGAACTCTATGTTCTACATGTTTGAGAGACTATGTGAGCAAAAGGAAGCAGTTACCACTGTACTTTGCCTTCTTGGAAGCAGCTCACTGTGCTTGAGTGAGGAAGAGTGGGCCATGGTTGGTCTCTCCCTTGATGCCTTTAGACCATTTGAAGAAGTAACGAGAGAGATATCATCTGAAAAACACGTGTCTGTTTCAAAGGTGATCCCCCTGGTTACATTACTTCTGAGATCAACTGCATCCCATGAGGCCCAAGGCAGCAAGCTAGCTGCTGTGCTGTCAGCTCAGTGCCAGCACCGTTTCAGGGGTATTGAAACCTTTTATGGTCTCAATGCCATCATCTACCTGGACACAAGATTTAAAAACTTTGGGTTCTGGGACCTGGCAAATGTTGACACTGTAAAAAAATGTCTTGTTGCTGAAATGCAATCAGTCAGCCAGACTTCAGCCCATTCAGAATCAGCTCCTGAACAAAGCACAAGCTCCACCACCAGCGCTGCCTCAGCAATGGCTCCTACAAGTAAAAAGTATCGGTATCGACGATACTAGCCCTGTATTTACTTAGTATTGGATCAATACCAAACTTCCCAGTATTGCCCACCCCTACTTTGCAGATAAGAGTGAAGGGCACTGTGGAGAGACAAATGGCTTGCTGCTCTCCCCCCTCACCTGACCGTCTGCTCCACATCACCCAAGGTCTCCAAAGGATGTCTTTGTCCCAGTCAGGAGTAAATTTGTCCTGGCAGCGCAGGGCACAGGAGGATGTACAGGACGTTCAGGGAGCAGCAGCAGAGTTCAAAACAAAGATTGCATGCTGTGATGTGTTCAGGGTCCCTGCTATAGTAGTTACTACTTACAGCTGTTTTGAGAACAAGCTGGGACAGATTCCTATGTTAGTCAGTAAAAGAAGGAATCAAATACATTCAACTAATTGTGTGTATTAATCTAATCTGTTAACTTTACCATGTAAAGCTCAGAATGCCACAGAGGCTTCTGTTATCTCTACAAAGCTATCTTTACTTAATATTAGGGATGCACCGATACCAAAACAAGTAGTGTACAAGTACTTACATTTGAGTACTCACCGATACAGATACCAAGTACTTACGCTATTACACATAAAGTTTCTTTGAATTTTTTTTTCCCACAGATAGGGCTGGGCGATATGGACCAAAAGTCATATCCTGATATATTTAGACTGAATATCGATATACAATATATATCCCGATATTTTTTCGCAAAGTCAGAGCAAATGTTCAGTCCAAGTCAAAGCCAAATATGACACGCCACAAGTAGTTTTATTGAAACCAGCTACTTCAGTGAACAGTTGCAAAATCAAATGAACAAATAATAAAGGTTTCTTCACCTGGTTTATGAATAAATACTCAGCTGTTCAAATAACAATAGAATGTTAAACATAAATACTATATAACAAGGAGTAGCTTTTTTGACATCAAAGCTCCGTAAGGTGCACATTTAAATAAAAAAATATCTTAAATAAAAATAGCCTATAAAATAGAATAGGCCAATCTTTTTCCGCGATAAATATATTTATATGAGAGAAGTATAATATCAAAATTATTTTAGTTTGACAACTATGAATGGCTTATTAAAAACAAATTACAGATTTTCTTCTCCTTTTTTAACAAATCCACAGATGCAAATAACAACATTACAAAAGAACAAAACATGACAAACCCTAGTAAGGTGAGCTTTGATTCGGGGCTGGAGCTTTTTCGGGTTGTGGATTGCAGCTGGTGCTGCTGCAGCAGCATGCAGTTTCACACACTCTTCGTACTTAGGGGTGGGAGCACTACAAATTTTTTTCACCATGGTTTGTAACTTGTTTATGGCAGTCACTACATATAATGTGATTTTGTTGCTCATCGGATACTTTGAATCCGAGCTATCTCCAAATAATGTTTTTATTGTTTTATCCTCCACATCCAGGATCACAACGTCGTATCCACAGACCACAGCACCTTGAGCATGCCATAGGGGTGCTCCTCTCCTTCTCACCCCTGGGTTGATCTCTGGCTCAGGAGGGTCTACCCGGCCAACCTCACTCCACCCCACGTGGGGGTGTGTTCTGGCGCCCTGCCTGGGGTTCCCTGTGGTTCCAGGGCCTGCACGCTGTCCCGGGGTCTGGGTGTGTGGGCTGGTGGGCTCTCTGGTCCTTCCTTTCCTCTCCTCCGCTGCTCCCTCTACCCTTCGCCCCACTCCCTCCTCGGCCTCCTGCTCCCTCCCCTAACGGGCCGGGCCGTCCCTGGCTTGGGGGACGTTCCTGGGGTCTGGCTGGCCCCAGCATGCGGGCTCGGGCCTGGGGTTGACTTTTCAGCGGCATTCCCATTTTGCCACTGGTGGCTGTGAGGTGGAGGTGGCCACTCCTCCTTCCTGGTGTCGCAGTGGCCGTGTCCTGTGTCTCCGGCGTGCTGGAGGGGCTTGCGGTGGTTGGAGGGGCTTGCGGTGGTTGGAGGGGCTTGCGGTGGTGGGGGGGTCTTGCTCTCCCGGGGGATGAGGGGAGGTGGGTGGTGCCCACCTATGGCTGGCCGGTGTTGTCTCTTGGTGGCTGCCAGGGCAGCCGTCTTGCCCCTGTTGCTGTGTTGCACCTGGGGGCGGGATCCGGTTGGAGTACTTCCAGATTCCCTCAGGCCCCTGACCCCCTGTGGGTCCCCTGGGCCCCACGCTCTTGCGGCCCTTCGGGTAGGGACCAGGCCCTCACTTGTCTGCCTCCTAAACTGCACTTACATCATGCTCCACCCACCACACACACTTGCCACCACATTACTTCTTACAACCACAGACAGGTACACCACATACACCCTTCAACCTTGAGGTGTGTAAGGGCGGTGGCGGATGCGGACGTCGGGGTGGTGGTGGGGGGGGGCCCTCCTGCCCTGCTCCGGCATACGCTTGCTTGGGCGGTCTGGTGGTGCTCGCCGTCGCCCGCCTCGAACACTGGTAACTGCAGCATGCCACGTGGCTGTGCTGGCTCTCTGGGCTTGGTACCTCACACGCTCCTGCATCAGGGTGGTGGGCATGGGGAGCCGGGACCTCTGACCCGACTCTGGGCCCTGGTGATGGTCTCACTCATATTTAGGGAATGCCTACTTGCACGTGTGGTGTCACTTGCTAGCTCGTGTTGGGTAACATCATGAGGAATTGATGAATCCGGCCTAAAATGGGCTGAGCCGCTCTTTTATTTTCTCACTATGTATCCTATCTTTGACACGGCTCCTCTTTTGGGACACCTTCATCTACCTGGACTTCCATCTCTCCACAGTTCTCCACATAAACCCTCTGGACTCTCTTAATCCTGAGTGAGGTAACAGGAAAAGCACAGCATCATTCACTCCACTAGTACCTACCAGCACCACCTGCTTCCCTTCCCCTGTCCATCCACCCACATCTTTTCTGTCCTTTATTCCCCTCTGTATTCAAGGGGGTGTAGCACTGCCCTCCCTGCCACACAAAGGTCATTTCGCTCAATAAAGATCACAAGCTAGCTTCCAGGGAGGACTGGTGATGGTCACATACACGCACTGAAATAATAAAATATTTAGCTGCAAGACTATAACTGCATCAATCATATAATACAACTTTGACACGCTGTGGTGCTTAACTATGACAATGCAGACAAAAAAAAAAAAATTAAATCCTTCCTAGACAATTTCAGCTGTGTAGGTGCTGTGCTTTTGGATCTGAAAAAGGCATAAAATGGATGACAGTCTTGACAGTCAACAGTGTGTAGTGGTCATCAGTGTCAAATCGCCATACCTGACAAATCCAGTAGGAGTCCCTCAAGGCTCCACACTTGGACCTATTTTATCCTCTACGTACATAAACCACTTACCAAAAGCATGCAGTGACTTTCATTTTCAAATGTATGCAGACGATGCCATAATTTTTACACTTGCAAAAACACTCAGGAAGCCGCTCACACTGTCTTTTAATTCTGTCTCCAATACATGACTGGCTCAATAAATCTTGTCTACTACTAAATACTAAAAAACTAAAACTCTCACTCTCAAATATATTTTTAAAAGGAGAAGAGCTGGAATTGGTCACAAAATTTAAATACCTTAGTGTCATATCAGACTCTTACCTTACCTTCAAAAATAATTCAATAATAATTATCAATCAAATCAATAATCAAATCAAGTCAGATTTATTTATATAGCACCAAATCATAATAAAGTTACATCAAGGCACTTTACACATAGAGCAGGTCTACACCAAACTATTAAAATTATTTAAAGAGATCCCCTGATGAGCAAGC
Organism: Remorina albescens; assembly: GCA_034769265.1. Classification (NCBI taxonomy): domain Eukaryota; kingdom Metazoa; phylum Chordata; class Actinopteri; order Carangiformes; family Echeneidae; genus Remorina; species Remorina albescens. Next base: position 2,571,604 of record CM068495.1, on the reverse strand, counting down.
ATTTGGCGACAGTGGCAAGGAAAGACTTCCTTTGAGAGGCAGAAACCTCGGGCAAAACCAGGCTCAGGGGGGCGGCCATCTGCCTCAACTGGTTGGGTTGAGAGAGAGAGACACGGGGGGGCAAGATTGGGTAGTGTAGGGAGAGAATGAGAGCAGGAGGAGGGGATATTCATAACAGGTGCAGACAGTAACATATGATACTGCATGAAGTTCATAGAAATGATGTTGTATGAGGTTCATAGAGATATGGGAGCAGCAGGCATTGCAGGAACATGGGGTAGTGATGATTCACCACCTGCAGGATGAGGACAGGGAAAAAACAGGGAAAGACAGGGAGAGACAGAGACTTTGGGGAAACATGGTTAATAAATGGGAGAAACATGGTTATTGGTATGTTGGCGCATGCAAGGGGGAGAAAGAGAGAGGGAGTGAGAGAGAGAGAGTGGGGAGAGTGAGAGGTGCTCAGTGCTTCCCCCAGCAGTCTAAGCCTATAGCAGCGTACCTAAGGATTAAGTGAGTTTTAACTTTTTAATTATAAGCTCTGTCATATAAGAAAGTTTTAAGCCTGGACTTGAAAATTACTAAAGAGTCCGCCCCCCGGACCGATACTGGAAGTTGGTTCCATAGAAGAGGAGCCTGATAACTGAAAGATCTGCCTCCCAATTTACTCTTGGAGACTCTAGGAACCACAAGTAAACCTCCATCTAGAGAGCGGCGTGGCCTACTAGGATAGTAAGGGACTATGAGCTCTCTGAGATATGATGGAGCTTGGTCATTAAGAGCTTTATATGTTAAAAGAAGGATTTTAAATTCTATTCTGAATTTTACTGGCAGCCAATGAAGAGACACTAACACAGGAGAAATGTGATCCCTTTTTCTAGTTCCTGTTAATATTCGTGCAACAGCATTCTGAATCATCTGAAAACCGTTCAGGGATTTGTTTGGACATCCAGATAGTAGTGAGTTATAGTAGTCCAGCCTAGAAGTAACGAATGCATGGACTAGTTTTTCTGCATCCTCTTGAGAGAGGATGTTTCTTATTTTCCTAATGTTTCTCAGGTGGAAGAAAGCTGCCCTACCGACTTATTTTATGTGAAGGACAAAGGACATGTCCTGGTCAAAAGTTACTCCAAGATTTTTACAGTGGTGTCAAATGCAGCACTAAGATTTAACAGGAGAAGCATGGAGGCTGATCCATTGTCTGAAGCCATTAGAATATCATTGGAAACTAACCAGCGCTGTTTCTGTGCTGTTATGAACTGTAAATCCTGACTGAAACTCTTTGAGCAAGCTGTTCCTATGCAGGAGGTCATATTATTGGTTTGCTACTGTTTTTTCGATTATTTTAGAAATGAACGGAAGGTTCGACTGCAGTCTTAAAGGTCTGGGGTACATAACCCAAAGATAACGTCAAATTAATCAGGTCTAGAATGAATGGCTCAATTAAGTTGAAAATCTCTTTAAAGAGGCTAATCAGTACTGGGTCTAAAAGACAGGTTGATGGTTTAGATGATGAAACTATAGAAGCTAGCTCTGAGAGAGTCAGAAATGAGAATGACTACAGATGTAAAAGAGGCGTTGCAGTTGATTCAGGAGTTGCTGAATTTAGTAGAAGATTATTGTTTAATGTAGGTAAGAGCTGATGAATTCGGTCCCTAAATGTTAAAATTTTATCTGTAAAAAAGCTAATAAAATCATCACTGCTCAGAGCTAAGGGGATCACTGGTTCAACTGAGCTATGACTCTCTGTCAGCCTTTAAGCTTTCTTTCCAGGCTCGGTGAGATTCTTCTGAGTTGCTGGAACGCCATTTTCTTTCTAATTTCTGTCACGTCTGCTTTAAGGCACAAATTTGAGATTTGTACCACCTCCTCTGTTTTATTACTTTCTTTTTTAGAGGGGCAGCATCATCAAGATTAGAACACAGTGTGTCCATAGTGCTAATCACAAAGTCATCAACCTGTGTATGGGAGAAATCCTCAATTGAATTTAGATATGGCATTGCTGCAAATGATGACTGAATGCTCTCTTTAAATTTAGCCACAGCGTCTTCATATATAGAACCTGTATAGCCGAATTTATTCCTCGATGCTGCGCAGTCAGTTAAAGTAAACTCAAATGTAATGAGGTAATGGTCGGTCGAGAGTTTTGAGGAAAAATTGTTAAGTGATATATGTAATGATTTTATCTGTACTGAGTACTAACTGATATAAACTCAGAAAACTCTGATAGGAATTCTGAGTACGGACCAGGTGGATGGTAAACTTTAACCGGCAGAACTGGTTTTTCCAACTTGCCAGTTAGAGTGGGAAAGACTAAGAGTGAGGCTTTCAAAAGACCTACAGCACAGATTTTGGTCTAGGGTTGATTAATAAGCTTGACTGAAATATCGCAGCCACCCCCCTCCTCGACCTACGATACGAGGAATATGAAAATTAATGAGTTGGGGGTGTAGATTCATTAATACTAACATACTCATCCTGCTGCAGCCAGGCTTCAGTTACACAAAATAAATCAATAGGATGATCAGTTATGAGATCATTGACTAGTAGAGATTTTGATGATAGTGATTGAATATACAACAATGCAATATTATTTGAGACCGAATTTGTGGCTGTTTTGATTTCAGTTAAGTTTTTGTTTTTAGTTCCTCTTCTGTTTAATTTAGGTTTAGTAACTTTTCTAAATTTAGTTTGTCGGGGGACAGACACAGTTTCTATAAAACTAGACATAGATATGAATGATAGATACATCCTAGGATGCTCTGGGACACATCCTCAGTGATGTGACTGAAATCATTGGGCGTTTCGGGTCTTTCAACATCATACGCCCTCCCTCAGGTGACCCAGCCAGGGTTGATCAAGCCCTGGCTTGTGTCCCAGCAGCATTTATCCACTGATCACTCCTCCTGATCCAAAGCCATCTGGAAGCCCTCTCTGCAGCCTCCATGGTATTCTTTATGGCTTTTCTCTTTGCAGCCCCCGTGATGCCAAGCAGTGTGTAACTTTTGCAGAGTGAGCGGCCAGCAAGGCCTCGACCCCCCCACTTCTATGGGCTCGCAGCGTGCCTTCCATCCACTTACTTGGCATTGCTCCACCAGCTTCTGGTACTTAGACCACTTTCGCTCATTTGCCTCCTCAATGCAGTCCTCCCATGGAACTGTCAGTTCCATCATGAGCACCTGCCGTGTAGCGACAGAGGAAAGCACGATGTCTGGCGTCAAGGATGTTGTGATGTGGTCCGGGAACTTGAGTTGCTTGCCCAAGTCTACTCTTAGCTCCAAGTCCGATGCTGAGGTGAGGAGGCCGGTTGCTGGTTTAGATAGTGACTGAGGCTTCTCTCCAGCCCTGATGAAGATGATGTTCCCCCTGCCTTGCTGGTGCTTGTTGATGTTGTTGTGGGTTACAGCTTTGGAGATGGCTTCCGCTACTGCCTTCAGCATTTGGTCGTGCCACCAGCGATAGCGGCCTTCCCCCAACGCTTTCGGGCAGCTGCTGAGGATGTGCTTGAGTGAACCTCTCCCGGAGCAAAGAGCACATGCTGGAGAGTCAGCCTTGACCTAACGATGGAGGTTAGCTGGGCTAGGTAAGACATCATACGCTGCCGTGATGATGAACTTGATGCGCTGGGGTTCTTCCTGCCAAAGCTTGGCACAGGTCACTTTCCTGTCCAGCGCCCCCTCCCACCTCGTCCATGCTCCCTGCTGCTGCATGGCCATCATCCTGCTAGTCCGCTCCTCTTCGACTCCTGCCTGCACCTCTTTCAGGACTAGTTGGCATTTGTCCTTCCCGTGTGCCTTCTCATAGTGGGGCTGAGGGCAAGCCCCAAACCCTGCATGCCCCGTTGCCACTGTGCCCACCAAAGTCCTGTGCCTCAGCTGGGACTCGGCTACCTTCAGGCCTTCCTGGGTTCTCCACTTCCTGCCTGTACGCACCATGATCCCCGCTGATGCAACTCTTGAGTCCTTAGAATCCCGATAGAGCATAGCCTCTCTTGTCCGAGAGACTCTGAACTCCTCATCAAGGCTGCTTATTGGGAGCTAGAGTTTGTTGGTCTTACCATACAGTGCTGCACTACAGAGGCTGCGTGGCAAGCCCAGCCACCTGCAGAGGTAGCTGCTGATCTTCCTCTCCAGAGTTTCTATTGTTGACAGAGCCACCTCGTACACCAACAAAGGCCAGAGTACCCGTGGGAGGATGCCGTGCAGGTAAATCCACGTCTTAAATCTCCCGGGTAAGCCAGACTTGTCTACAGCCAACAGCCATGTTTCAAGCTCCTTGATTGTAGTTTGGATTGCTGCTGTATCCCTGAGACTGCAGTCAAAGACCTTTCCCAGGCTCTTGACCAGTTTCTCTGTGATGGATGGGATTGCCATGCCATCCAACAGGAAGCGAAAATTGTGCGTCACTTTACCCTTCTTCAGCACCATGGCCCTGGATTTAGCTGGTTTGAAGCTTCTTGCCAGGAAATGAGCTTCTCCAGGCCCCGGAGTATCCACCTCCCCCCAGGCACTGATGTAGTGGTGACAGTGAGGTCGTCCATGAAGGCTCTGATGGGGAGCTGCCGAATGCCAGACTTCGCTAGAGGTCCTCTGCATTCGGTTTCAGCTGTCTTGAATACCATGTTCATGGCAAGGGCAAAGAGGCTGACTGAGATGGTACACCCAGTTATAATCCCCTTTTCAAGGCGGTGCCAATCAGATGTTACGCTCCCAGAAGTGACCCTGAGCCTGAAGGTCCCGTAGTAATTCAGGATGAGGTCCTTTATCTTTGTGGGTACATGGTGTCGATCCAGGGTAGTTTCAACCAAGTGGGGTATAGAGCTAAAAGCGTTGGCGAGATCAAGCCAAAGCACAACGAGATCACCTCTCCCCTCTTGTGCTTCCCTGATGAGCTGGGTCACTACTCCGGTGTGTTCAAGGCATCCTGGTACCTGGAATGCCCCCTTTCTGCACTGAAGTGTCAATGTAGGCGTTCTTGAGGAGGAAGTCTGCTAACCTTCTGGATAGGATGCTGAAGAAGACCTTCCCCTCGACGCTAAGAAGCAAGATGGTTCTGAACTGCTCCAGCTTGATGGAATTCTTTTCCTTAGGTATCCAGACCCCCTCCCCCTGCCTCCACTGGTCAGCTACAGCTCCTTTGCGCCAAATCACACGTAGGATTTTCCAGAGGGATCTCAGTAGCTCTGGGCAGCGCTTGTACACCTTGTAGGGTACTCCGCTTGGTCCTGGGGCTGATTTGGCTCTGGCAGCAGCAACTACCTCCTGGACTTCCTTCCAGGTGGCCTCACGGGTGTTGAAGTCGGTGGTGGGAGATGGTATGTCCAGAAGGGCTCTGAGGGGTCGTCTCACCAGGATTGGGTCCTGGTATATAGGTATAGATATAGACAGATACTCTATTTTATTCTTGGCAGGGAACCGCTTTGACTGAGGCACAGAAGCACGTGTTAAACTCCGGCTCTGCCTCCTGGTCTCAACTCGGGGTTGTCAGGGTTTTGGCTTTCTAATAAACTCGGCCATATTCCTATATATAAGAGCAACACCACCCACGGTGGGATGGACACCATCTCTCCTAATCAGACCAGGTCTCCCCCAGAAAGTCTTCCAGTTGTCTACGAAGCCCACATTGTTTTTGGGACACCACCTCGACAGCCAGCGGTTCAATGACAACATGCGGCTATACATGTCATCACTGGTCCGATTGGGGAGGGGGCCGGAGAACTACAGTGTCCAACATCGTTTCAGCAAAATTACACATCGACTCCACATTAATCTTTCTGACCTCTGACTGGTAAAGTCGGGTGTTATTACGTGAATAACAATTTTATCATATTTACTCTTATCCTTAGCCAGCAGTTTCAGATAAGACTGGATGTCACCTGCTCTGGCCCCCGGGATACACTTAACTATGGCCGCCGGTGTCGCTAACTTCACGTTCCTCAGAATAGAATCGCCAATCACTAGAGTCGGCTTTTCAGCGGGTGTGTCACTGAGTGTGGAAAACTTGTTGGAAACATGAACCTGTTGGTGGTGAACCGGGGATTGCTGCCTATGACTATGCCTCTTGTCTCAGATGGTCACCGAGCCGCCCTGACTCGATCCTGGCTGCTCGGGAGCTGCTGGGGGGGGAATTCTCTTGGCTGCCCTAGGAGCTGCCCGCACCGGCTACGGGGGGGCAGCTAGCTACACTAGCATAAGCTGGGCTAGCTAAGATGTGGAGCTGCGACTCTAACTCATTAATTCTTGCCTCCATTTCTGCCATCATCCTGCATCTATGACAAGTACTATCATGTTGATGTGATTCAGATGTGTTCAGGGTCAAAACCAGAAGAACATATGAAAAGGCAAAGGTACCGAAGGGAGAAGGTAAAGGCGAGTCAAAACTGAGCAGGAATCAAAACCACAGGGATCAAAAATAGTATAAAGACACTGGAACACTTGACACGAGGAACAAGACGAACTGGCACTGAAAGGAGGGAGCGCACAGACTAAATACATGAGGGAAGACAATGAGACACAGGTGCAACACATTAGGGGGAGGCAGGTAATCAAACTGGAGGGAAACTTGACAGGAAGAAATCTGGAACAAGAGCAGAGTGGACAAAATAAAACAGGAAATGCAGGACATGTCAATTCTTCAGAAATCCAAATTCATAGTATTTTATAGCAATGAAATGGTGATTTGGCTATTGTTTCTCTTTTTTGGGTGGTGCACCAAGGTTAACTTTGATAATAATTAATATTTTTAATATTAATGGTCAATTTTTGACAGCCAATCACCAATCAACTACCTAGGCCCAACAGTGGCATGGGACATTATCCTCCTGAAAAAGGCCACAGCCATCAGGGAATAATGTTTCCGTGAAAGAGTCTACATGTACTGCAACACTGCTTAGGTAAGTGATAAATGTCAAGGTTTCCCAGCAGAACATTTCCTAAAGAATCACACTGCCTCTGGCAGTTTGCCTTCTTCCCATAGCACATCCTGGTGCCATGTGTTCACCAGGTAAGCAACACACACACGCACCTGGGAATCCACGTGATGTAAAGGAAATGTGATTCATCACACCAGGCAACCTTCATGCATTGCTCCCTGGTCCTGGTCCAAACAGATACACCATTAACGTTTTCAGCTATTTGAGGAGCTTGCCTATTTAATTGGACCACATGGGCCAGCTCTCATTCTTCACTTGCATCATTGAACCTTGGCTTCCCATGACCCTGTCATCGGTTGACCGCTGTTACTTCCTTGGACCACTTTTGATAGATACTGAGCACTGCAGACCGGGTACACCCCCATAAGAGCTGCAGTTTTGGTGATGCTCTAATGCAGTCATCAAGCCATCCCAATTTGGCCCTTGTCAAACTTGGTCAAATGCTTTCACTTGGCCATTTTTCCTGCCTCTAACATACGTATATGCAAAATATGATGGGGCATCGCCCCTGGCCCACCTTTATAGGTACCCTGCCCCGCACCATATGTGGGCCAGAAGCATCTTTCTCTCCTTTCCTCCTTCCCTCAAGGCACCGCCTGGAGTACTTGGTCCCGTGACTCCACTGGGCAAGAGAGTTGGGTGGATACAAGAGGTCTTCAGGTGGGCACCCCCCTTCACTTGTGTTTCGTCACTTTAAGCACACAACACCTTGGGGTCAGGGCTTGACAACAGCTCCAGTATCCTGGATCTTCCCCCACTGACCACCACACAACTCTGAGCTGGTCCTTCAGCCTCATCAGACCACTGATGTTACTGGCAGCTGCTGCTTGCTGTCTGTGTTGAGTAGCCCAATGGGGCAAAGGCTTCTTGTGACACCCAGCCATCTACAGCCATCTACTCAAGTAGGTGTTGATCTTCCTCTCCAGCATATATGCCCAGGTGCCGCCCACCACTAGGGCTGTCTGATCATAATGTCATTTATCTTTTGCATAAGTACCATCAGAAGCTAAAAAGGGAGAAACCCATTGTTCAGCACATTCAGATTTGGTCAAATGACTCAGTTGAAGAGCTGAGGGGCCGCTTTGAAGCCACTGAATGGGATGTATTCCTCAGTGACCAGGTTTCCTGTAATGACCTTGAACTGTTAAACTGTACTGTCACCAGTTATCTGAAATTCTGTGTTGATAACATCATTAAAACAAAAAATGTCAGAATCTTCCCCAATAACAAACCATGGGTCAACAAAGGACTAAAACACCATTTAAATCGGAAGAAAAGCATTTCTGGAGGGAGATATGCAAAAAGTGAATGATCTAAAGAAGGAAATAAGATGTATGGTTAAGAAAGCAAAAACTGACTACAAAGACAAAGTTGAGGAGAACCTAAGGAAGGGAAATGCAAGAGATGCTTGGAGAGGACTGAACACAATGATGGGAAGGAAAAACAAATCTGCCCCCCCCCCCACCCCCCAATGTGATGATCCTGCTAAACTCCTAAATGATCTGAACATGTTTTATTCTAGATTTGACAAACATGATTTCAGTGAGGAATGCAACTCTGTCCGTGCAGGGATGATACCTGCGCCTGTGATATTTCAGGAAAATTAAGTTTTCTCCATCCTTCAGCGAGTTAACCCTCATAAAGCCCCTGGGCCAGATGGGCTTAAGGGAAGGGTCCTGAAAGAATGTGCCACTCAACTGGGTCCCATCCTCACCCAGTTATTTCAGCTTCTCTTTAACTCCAGTTTTGTTCCCCAGGCATGGAAAAGAGCAACCATTGTTCCAGTGCCTAAAACTGCACACATGAGGTCACTCAATGACTTCAGGGCCATCGCCTTGACACCTTTACTAAGCAAATGCATGGAGCGCCTAGTGTGCAAGGAACTTACATCGCAAACCACAGAGTTCATGGACCCCTTGCAGTTTGCTTATCGTGCCAACCGTAGTGTGGAGGATGCTTCACTTGTTCTTTTGGATAAAGTACATTCTCACCTGGACAAAACCAACACATATGTCTGTGTACTTTTTATGGACTTCTCCTCTGCGTTCAATACGGTTCAGCCCCATCTTCTTCTGAGACACCTGGGTGAACTTAATGTCAGTCACAATGTAATCCTGTGGATCAGGGAGTTCCTAAGAGAGAGGCCTCAGCGAGTCTGTTTCAATAACACCTTCTCTGACTGCCTTATCCTCAACACCTGCGTTCCATAGGGGTGTGTTTTGTCTCCTCTCTTGTTCTCCATATACACAAATGAGTTACAATATAACAGCAAAGACCTCTCGCTGATAAAATACGCTGATGACATGGCTTTAGTTGCATGCTTGCAGAATGTCAACTGCTCTTCCTATTCCCAGCACATTGACCACCTTTCCACCTGGTTTGACAGTAGCTTCCTTGACCTCAATGTCAGCAAAACCAAGGAGCTGTGTCTGGGAGGTAAGATGGGAGCAGGCAGCACATAGCCTGTCTTCAAGCCAGCTCTCATGAAGGGAGATAAAGTGGAGCAGGTCACTCATTTTAAATATCTGGGAACAAAAATTGAGAATAAACTCACCTTTGAGTCAAAAGCAGATACCTTCTACAAAAAGGCAAGACAGCGACTCTCCCTCCTCAGGAAATTACGTAGTTTCAATGCCAGTAAACACAAACCCACTGTCCAGGGTTTACAGGTCACTTACGGAGAGTGTTCTCACATATAACATCATCTCCTGTTATGGGAACCTCTCTGTCAAACTCAGGAAGAAGCTACCAACCAGGCCAGCAAAATCACCAGAGACAAACAGCTGCAACTTCAGGACCTCTACAACCGGACCTTAACAAAAAAGGCATCCCAGGTCTACAGTGACCCCACCCACCTGCTGCACCCATCATTCCAGTTGCTCCCATCTGGCAGGAGACTCAAGGTCCCATTCGCCAGGAAGAATGGGTACAAAAACTCATTTGTGCCCTCTGCAGTGACTATTCTTAACAGAAACATAATTAAATAATCCCCCCCCCGGTTTCCCTGTGCGCTGTACATTATGGTTGGGTTGCAGGCACTTCATCTTTGTCTGATGTATTTTCTTCCCACATCTGCAAACCCAGGATGAATCGCTTGGCGGTTTTTTAGTCTGTCTGTCATGGGTGTTCATAACAATTATCTGTCCTGTGGGCCGATTATCCTCCCCCCTCTCACATTAGCTTTTTAGGACAAAATGTTAACTTGCTGCCTATTAGATCCCACCCCCTAACAGGTGCCATGATGAAGAGATAATCAGTGTTATTTTCTTCACCTGTCAGTTGTCATAATGTTTTGTGATAATATTAAGAAAATTTGGCCTATTGTTAGGTTTGACACCAGTTTGAGTATTGATGTGTGAATAAATGTGACCAGTGATAACAGCCAAGCAATAGGTTTGGACCCTGACTTAATTGGATGGCATAAGCCATGATCAATACAGCAGTTTTAGACATCATGGAGCCAAGACGTTTATTCAGAGTGAGGACTCAAAGTCTTGTTTTCTTCAACAAACTGTCAATTTATGCAGTGAGTTAAGAAGCTTATGACACAACTCTTTCCTATTTATATACTCAAGACAATATCCCTGTGACAAGGAAAAACATCCTCACCCAGGCGGATTTAAACAAGTGGCCTTATCTGCAGGAAATCAAGGTAAAGGAAATAGATGCTGACGTGGATCTTCTCATTGGAGTGAATGCACCAAAGGCTATGGAACCATGGAGAATCATTAATAGCCAAGAAAATGGACCATTTGCAGTTAGAACACAGTTAGGATGGGTGGTCAATGGTCCACTCAATGTCTCTGCTGCTATGGAAAGGGAACGCACTGTGGCATCTGTGAATGGAATCTCCATTGTGCACATTGAAAGGCTCCTGGAAAGACAATATGCACACAACTTCCCAGAGAAAGATTATGAGGAGAAAGTGGAGATGTCAGCTGACGATCGACAGTTTATGCAGATTGCCTCAAGTTCTGTTACTGTCAAGGACGGCCACTATTACTTACCTTTACCGCTTCATGACCGGAGCGTCAGCATGCCAAACAATTATCAGATGGCAGAACAACGAACATTACATCTCAAAAGAAAATTTCAAAAGGATGTTTTGTGGACATTAGGACCTAAACCTTGAGAAAAAGCATCATTGTCCTGTTTCACTGGATTTTATGGTGGTTTTCCTGCATCCTTTTGAGAGAGAATGTTTCTGATCTTTGCAATATTGTGAAGGTGAAAGAAGGCTGTCCTACAGATTTGTTTTATATGAGAGACAAAGGACATGTCCTGATCAAAAATGACTCAAAGATTCCTAACAGTGGAACTTGAGGCCAAAGTAATGCCATCCAGAGTGGTTAAATGATTAGATAACTCTTCTCTAAGGTGCTTAAGGGCTGAGTACATTAACTTAAATTTTGTCTGAGATCAGAAGCGAAAAGTTGCAGGTCATCTAGCCCTTTATGTCTGTAAGACATGGCTGAAGTCTGACTAGCTGATTAGTTACATTCGGCTTTATTGACAAGTAAAATTGAGTATCATCTGCATAACAGTGAAAATTTATTCCATTGTTCCCAGATAATATTGCTTAAGGAAAGCATATACAGGGTGAAAAGGACTGGTCCAACTACAGAACCCTGTGGAACTCCATAATTAACTAAAGTGTGGCGGAAGCGCCATCGTCAGCTTTAACGAAGTGTAAAGCAGCGTAGTGTAGTTACTTTGATCCCAATTTCACGTTTCAGTCTTTGTAATAGAATATTATGGTCAATGGCGTCATAAGTAGCACTAAGATCTAACAGGACAAGTATGGAGGTCAATCCATTGTTTGAAGAATTTCATTGGTAACTTTTACCAGTGCTGTTTCTGTGTAATGATGTACTCTAAAACCTGACTGAAACTCAAACAAGCCATTCATATGCAGATGTGAACATAATTGGCTTGCAAATGCTTTTTCAAGAATTTTAGAGATTAAAGGGAGGTTCTGTTATAATTGGATTTGTTTTAAGACATGTATCCTTACTCTGTACTTTTCCACTGAACCTAAGTTTCTGTTTTGCACTTGTCCACTGAGCTCATGTTACTCAGTGTATGTTCTTGAAGGTCCGGGATTATAAGATAACATGACTGAATAGATCTGGTCTGCATACTAGGAGCAAGATTAAAATTTTCTATCTTGTCAGCTTAGTCTGTTGCAGTAGATACATGGCCACAACAACACTCACACACATTGTTTAACACATGCTACAACAAAGCATGGACAGTGGCGGCTTCTCCATATAACTGGTAACTGGCCAATTATATTCGATTGTGTGAAAGTCCAACCTCTGTACGGGGCAGGCCCAGCCTTAGTTTACTTGTGACCATAATAAATGTGAACTGGAGATTTCTCTGGCTCGTTCTTGGGTTTCCAATAAAATAATTGGATCAACAGTTCGATATGGATCTATAATCCCCAAAATATCTTGATCAAGATTAGGTTGAATATATTGATTAGGTAAAAACAATATAGTAACAATGTGCAAGAACTCACCTACTGAAGACCTACAGAGACAGGTGAAGGCTTGTTGTGCAAAAGGTCCGAGAGGTAGCTGCCTATTGAAGGCAGTTGGCGTGCCTCGCAGGGGCAGTGGATGCAATGGGACCAGAGACCTGACCGATCTCTGAAGGAACTCTGGGTCACTGATCTTGGTAGGCTTACCTTCCTCTTCGTGTAGTGGCAAACCTCTTGCCAACCCCGAGCAACTTTATGACCTGGGGTAAAGAAGAGGACCCATCCTGTAAGCAGTGGAGTGTAACCCCATGCGCCCTGAACCACATTCTGACAGGCTTTCCCAAAGTTCTGGGCGAGGTGCACCAAAGGTGGAGGAATGAAAAAGTCCTTATGGCAATCACCGAATGGACAGAGATCCAAAGAGTCAAGGACAATCATCAGGCACCTCCATCTGGGAAGGAGAGAATACCCTTGAGAAAACCTCAATTAAAACCTTGCCTTCCATTTTGCATCGAGCGTCTGACTTGGAGATGTAGTTTTCCCAGAGGAGGTAGCAGTTTCTACACTCTGCCCTGACATGATCCTTCTATCCAAAAGTACTAAAACCATCGTGCTGGCTGAGCTTACATTGCCATGGGAGGAAAGGCTCGCTGTCGCCCACGAGCTGAAGAAGGAGAAGTACCAGGACCTGATTGGTGAAGCTCTGGTGAGGGGGTGGCACACATCCCTATTCCTGATTAAAATTGGCTGCAGAGGATTGCCTGCAAAATCAGTGCGCTACTTCCTCCAGAGGATTGGCATGGAACTCAAGCATCTGAGGAGAGCCATGGCGGAGGAAGATGAAACCTCAAGGTGGCTGTGGCTGACAAGAGACTGCAGTTGGAACCGTTCTGCTGGTGAAGCTTAATTTTTGCTGCCCCACTCAGGTGAAGTGTACAGGTTAAAAGGTCACTTGTGACCCTGGGATACCTGCTGAGGACTCAGAAGAGTTTCCCAACAAGGCTCTGACCACCCTGCCACCAATTAACTTGTGCACAGAGGATCTCACACCATATCAATGTTGCTCTCGCAATTTCTGCTTGTAGCATAGCATCTTCGATGTTTATTTAACCTGATCCACTTGGTCCATGTGACCAACAAAATCTCTCTTACCCACGTACACTGATCTGAAACACAAGGTGACACTGTGACCGTGGCGAGGATTGAGGATATACATACACCAGCAGAGGAGCCAACTGAGGTACCTGTGTCTGACCTTGTGTCACTGTTAGTCTGTGTCTGACCCAAGTACAACCCATCATGATATCGCTCATTGGTTTGTGAAAGGCAACGCTGAAGTCTGCAGTTTGTACTTTGTCCATTATCATATTTGGAGGAAAAAGTGGAGCTGCAGAGTACAGGAGTGGAAACCAGTTCTGCTAGTTACAGTATACCGCCCATCTGGTCCGTACTCAGATTCCTATCAGAGTTTTCTGAGTTTATATCAGAGTTAGTACTCAGTACAGATAAAAACATTATACTGGGAGATTTCAATATTCATGTAGATGTAGAAAGCGACAGCCTTAGTTCTGGATTTCTTTCCTTACTAGACTCAATTGGCTTTTCCCAGCATGTGAGTGAACCTACTCACTGCTTAAATCATATCCTTGATCTTGTTCTAACATATGGCATTGAAATTGACAAGTTAAGGATTCTTCCTCAAAACTCTCTTCTGACTGACCATTACCTCATTATGTTTGAGTTTACTTTAATTGACTGCACAGCATTGACGAATACATTCGGCTATAGATTTTTATCTGAAGATGCTGTGGCCAAATTTAAAGAGAACATTCGGTCATCATTTACAGCAATGCCATATCTAAATTCAAATACACAGGTTGATGACCTTGTAATTAGCACTTTGACCACACTGTGTTCAAATCTTGATGATGCTGCCCCTCTCAAAAAGAAAGTAATGAAAGAGAGGAGGCTGGCTCCGTGGTATAACTCTCACATTTGTACCTTAAAGCAGACATTACGGAAATTATAAAGAAATTGGTGCTCCAGTAACTCAGAAGAGTTAGCTTTTTCTAATAGAAGAAAACAATAACAACCTCAGGTTTCTCTTCAGCACTGTAGCCAGGCTGACAGAGATTCATAGCTCAATTGAACCAGTGATCCCCTTAGCTCTCAGCAGTGATGACTTTATGGGCTTTTTTTACAGATAAAATTATAATAGTCAGAGACAGAATTCATCAGCTCTTACCTACATTAGACAATAATCTTCTACTGAATTCAGTAGCTCCTTAATCAACTGCAACACCTATTTTACATCTGGAGTCATTCTCATCTCTGAATCTCTCAGAGCTAGCTTCTATAGTCTCATCATCTAAACCATCAACCTGTCTATTAGACCCACTACCGACTAGCCTCTTTAAAGAGAATTTCAACTTAATTGAGCCATTCATCCTAGACCTGATTAATTTGACGTTATCTTTGTGTTATGTACCTCAGACTCTCAAGACTGCAGTCATCAAACCCCAACTTAAAAAGCCAAATCTTGATCCAGATGTTTTGGCCAATTATAGACCCACGTCGAACTGTGGTGATTCCATTACTTATTTTATTTTGTTGGACTTATGTTTCCTGTGCCTCCTGTGCTGGCTGTGTGCTGTCAACTTTACGTTTACTCAGAGGCGGCTCCCTTCCGCCACGATGCTGAGGTTGATCACTCATACCTGGCTTAATTGAAAAGCAGCAGCAGGTGAAAGACTGCTGCAGTCACCAGCCTCAGCGCCAGAGTATTGTGCTCTACTCAGCGTGCCCACTCCTCGTCTCTCGCCAGCCTGTATAGCCAGCTATCTCCTTTCTGAAGTCTTGTCCCTTGGATTTATCCGTCCCTGCTCGGTGCTCTCTCCTGGATCTTCATTGTGCACTTGGACCTTGGATACCCCCCTCCTATTTGCTCTGTTCTTCAATAAATCTGTTTCATCTTCCTCAGTCTGGTTTGCATTCTTGGTTCCAAGTCATCACACGAACCTTCCCTTAATTTCTAAATTAATTTAAAAAAGAAGTAGCAAACCAATTACATGACCATCTGCATAGGAATGGCCTGCTCGAAGAGTTTCAGTCAGGATTTAGAGCTCACCATAGCACAGAAACAGCACTGGGTAAAGTCTCTAATGATATTCTAATGGCTTCAGACAATGGATCAGCCTCCATACTTCTCCTGTTAGATCTCAGCGCTGCATTTGACACCATTGACCATAATATTTTATTACAGAGACTGGAACATAAAAGTGGCATTAAAGGAACTGCACTAAGGTGGTTCAAATCCTATTTATCAGATAGACATCAGTTTGTTCATGTTAACAATAGCTCCTCCTCACGCACTATACCCAGTTATGGAGTTCCACAGGGCTCGTTACTTGGACCAATCCTCTTCACTCTATATGTGCTTCCTTTAGGCAACATCATCAGGAAACATAGCATCAATTTTCACTGCTACGCAGATGACACTCAACTGTATTTATCAATGAAGCCAAATGAAGTTAGTCAGACTGCAGACATGTCTTGAAGACATAAAAGTCTGGATGACCCAAAATTTTTTACTTCTAAATTCTGACAAAATTTAAGTTATTGTACTTGGCCCTAAGCACCTCAGACAAACCCTATCTAATGATCTAATCAGTCTGGATGGCATTACTTTGGCTTCCTGCTCCACTGTAAGAAATCTTGGAATAACTTTTGACCAGGACATGTCCTTTGTCCCTCACATAAAACAAGTCAGTATGGCAGCTTTCTTCCACCTGCGAAACATTAGGAAAATCAGAAACATCCTTTCTCAAGAGGATGCAGAAAAACTAGTCCATGCATTTTTTACTTCTAGGCTGGACTACTGTAACTCATTACACCTGAATGTCCAAACAAATCTCTGAAAGGCCTTCAGTTGATTCAGAATGTTGGTGCACGAATATTAACAGGAACTAGGAAAAGGGATTACATCTCTCCTGTTTTAGCTTGTCTTCATTGGCTGCCGGTAAAATTCAGAACAGAATTTAAAATCCTTCTTTTCACATATAAAGCTCTTAATGGCCAAGCTCCATCATATCTCAGATAGCTCATAGTTTCTTACTGTCCTATTAGGCCACTCCGCTCTCTAGATGGAGGTTTACTTGTGGTTCCTAGAGTCTCCAAGAGTAAAACAGGAGGCAGGCTCCTCTTCTATGGAAAGTTCATTTAAAGTTCTCTCTCTTTCTCTCTCTTTCTCTCTGAGTCTGAGCAGAGCATGCTGACAGTGGTCAGAGCGATATTTTGGCAAAAAATGACATTTATTGTTTGTATTTCTGTGTTTTTAGTGTAGTTAAGTGCAGTCGTTTGCTTAGTGTGGTTGTTTATTTGTTAGTTGTTGTTTGGTGTTTTTGTGTGGTTTTGGGGAGTTTGCCGGCCAGGCTTTGTCTGGCCGGGGGCGTTCCTGCAGCATGGCGGGGAGCAGCGCTGACTTCCCCTGGCTGTCGTGGAAGCACGGCATTAAGGTGCCCGACTGTCCGCACACCGTGGACGAGGTCAGCTATGGCAGTGTGAAGTCGGCCTCCAAGATGAATGGAGCGGCGGTCCTCTTTCTGGACGAGGTTAGGAAGGTGGAACAAGTGGTGGAGAAGGTAGTCGGGGTGAGGTGAGCGTTCACTCCGGTGCTGCCGCTGGAGACCCCCGCTAAGAACGTAATCATTAGCAACATCCCCCCCTTCATTAAAAACGAGGACCTGGCCAAAGCCCTGTACAGGTACTGACAGATGGTCGGGCCCATCAGAATGGTGCCTTTGGGCTGTAAGTCCCCAAAGCTGCGGCACGTGGTTTGTCACAGGAGACATGTCCACATGCTGCTGAGGGACACTGAGTTCCCCCTGAACCTGACCCTGACCTTCAAGGTGGAATGGTTTAATTATATGATTTACATCGGACACAATGAAATGTTTTGGTTGTGGAGCTGAGGGACCCCTGGTGTGAGTTTGTCCCGAGGCCAGGGGGGCGGCCGGGGGTCCGGGGTCAGGTCTGCCGGCTGTTGCTGGCGGTCTGGCGTCAAATCCGCCGGTGGCTGCTGCTGGTGGTCCGGGATCGGGTCCGCCGGCGGGGGTGGCCGGTGCTCTGGGGCTGGAGCTGCCGGTAGTTGCTGCGGGCAGCTCGGATGAGATCCACCGGCAGGAGAAGGGGACAGGGAAATGGAGCAGCGCACAGGTGAGTCAGCTTCACCGGGTGCAGCTATAGGGACGCAACCTGAGCTGAATGTGGATGGAAATGCAGGGAAAGGTCAGGAGTTGATGGAGACAAAAAAGGATAATTGTTTAGAGCCGGTGGGTGAGAGTGGGAGGAAGGAGGGGGACAGTCAGACAGTCTGCAGCATCACTGATTTTTTAATGGAGGACAGCGGTGAGGACTCAGGCTTCACTCTAAAAACCAGAAAGAGGAAGAAAGAGGGAAGCAAAAGTGATGAAAAGGACTATAAAGCTGGAAAAGTCCTGCTGACTCCCTCCAGAGAGGAGAAGGAGAACAGTGATCTGACTGCTTCCCAAAACGGGAGTAAAACAGTGTACTCGGTGGAGAAAATAAAGAGGTTTTTAGGGGAGACCAAAGATCAGAGTGGAGTGAAGGTGGAGGACGAGTTTCCTGACCTCTTTGATTTTATATAGTCTGTAAGGCAGCTGAAAAAAGAGCAGGTCTTCAGCAACCAAAAGGTCTACAGACTCAAAAAGCTGATGACCAAAGCTAGCTGTATACTCCTGAACCACGAGTATGACGAAGGCTTAGAAGAAGATGATGAATATGTCTAATTTCACCTTTTTTTAACTGTCTGTGCTTCTTTTAGTGTGTCTTTTTACCTCCATCATGGCCGGCACCCTCATCAGGTCTTTAAACACTGCTGGAGCAAGGCCAAGAGAGCTGCTGTTTTTAAACTGTTAGAGCTGGAAAGACTGGATGGTTTTGTGTAACCCACGAAACCCACAGTAGTGCAGAGAACGAGGGTGACTGGAAGAGGGAATGGCACGAGGGGGTTCCTGAGCCACAACTGCTCCAACAGTGCTTGGGAGGGAATGTTGCTCTCAAGAACTTTTAGGCCTCGCTCCATGGAGGTAGAACATTTCATATCTGGACAAGCAGGATGGTGACAGCCAGAGTCCTGAGTGTGCGGGATCTGATCCAGCTCAACCAGCTCTGAACTCGGCCGGTGCTCCGGGGCCGGGGCTGCCGCTGTCTGCGGCGGATGGCTTGAATGGGAGTCCGCTGGCAGGCGAAGCAGGGGACAGGGAGAAAGTAAGTCAGACTCACCTGGTGCGGTGACAAAGACAACACCTGAGATGTGTGGATGGACAGACAGGGAAAGGTCAGGAGGCGATGGAGGTAACTTGTTCTGAACTGTTGGAGGAGAGTGGAGGGAAGGAGGAGGTCAGTCATGCAGACTGCAGCTTTAAGGATATTTTAATGGAGGATGGTGGTGAGGACTCAGGCCTCACTTTAAAGACCGGAACAAGGAAGAAACAAGGAAGCAAAAATTATTACACGGATTTCAAGACCAGAAAAATCCTACTGGCTTCCTCCAATGAGGAGGACAGTGATCTGACTGCCTCCCTAAAGGAAGTGTATGATGTATTCGTTTGAAAGGATAAGGAGTTTTTTAGTGGAGACCAAAGGTCAGAGGGCAGTGAAGGTGGAGGAGGAGTTTCCTGACCTAAAGGGTTTTATAAAGTCTGTCAGCCGGCTGAGAAGGGAGCAGGTGTTCAGCAATCAAGAGGTGTATAGGCCTAAAAAGCTGGTAACCAAGGCAAGATATACCCTCTTGAACAACGATGATGATTGTGTTTAACTCCATCCTTTTTAACTGTCTGTGCTTCTTTTAGTGTGTCTTTTTTTTACCTCCATTATGGCTAACATCCACATAGGGTCTTTTAACATCAACGGAGCTCAGAGCAAGGTCAAGAGAGCCGCTGCTTTTAAACTGTTCAAGCTCAAAAAACTCGATGTGGTTTTTATCCAGGAGACTCACAGCAACGCAGATATTGACGGGGACTGGAACAGGGAATGGCCGGGGACGGACTTCCTGAGCCACAAAAGATCCAACAGTGCTGGGGTGGGGATCCTGTTCTCCAGAACTTTAGTCCTCGCTCCGTGGAGGTAGAACACATTATGTCAGGACACATTTTAAAAGTTATAGCTCTGTATGAAAACTTAAAAATGGCTTTTATCTGTATTTATGTTCCAGTTTTAAGCACAGAGAGGATGGAGTTTTTAAATGTTTTATGTACAACTTTGAGTGACTGTGCTGATGATTATTTATTCCTGGGAGGTGATTTTAACTGCATTGAAGATGACAGGTTAGACAGGAATCACCTGGATCCTCACCCTGCTTCCTCTGCTCGGTTCAGACGCCTGATGGAAGCCCATGAGCTGAAGGATGTGTGGAGAGGTTTTAACGTGAGGGACAGACAGTTCACCTGGACTCACTGTAAAGACAACTCTGTCTCTCTGGCCAGGTTGGACCGCTTTTACTGTTTTAAGCAGCATTTTTAAAAGCTGTCACATTGTCCCTGTCGGTCTGTCTGATCACTCTCTGGTTCTCTGTTGTTTTTATATCCAGAATGTAAAGACCCCCAGCGCTTACTGGCATTTTAACACAGCTCTTTTATCAGATAACTCTTTTAGAGAAGCTTTTAGGTTTTCATGGTTCTCACATTGAGAGAAGAAATCCAAGTTCTCCTCAGTGCAGCAGTGGTGGGAGTGGGGAAAGACCCTGACAAAGCAGTTTTGTCAACAGTATACTTGCAGCATCACCAAGCACATCACCAAATCCCTTCAGAACCTGGAGACTGAGGTACAGATGTTACTGGGCTGTACAGGAGACCAAGGGTGTGTTGAAGCCCTTAAAAGTAAAAAGGCTGCTTTAGCCAACCTGCTGGGTGTAACGGCACAGGGACCTCTGGTCTGGTCACGCTTCATGAACGCCTCCTCAATAGATGCCCCTTCACAGTTCTTATTTTGCCTGGAGCGCAGGAAAGGTCAGAGGATCATTCACTCCCTGCGCTCCGACGACAGTTCCTCAGTGGAGGAAGCTCAGGAGATCAGGAGGTTCGCAACACACTTCTATGAGGACCTGTACCAGAAGGAGCTGGTGGAGGACTCTGAGCTGGCTGCAGCTTTCCTCTCCAGCCTGCTGCAGGTGAAGGCAGCATCCAACACCATGCTGGATGCTCCACTGAATGCAGAGAAACTGAAAACAGCTCTCATGAGCCTCGCCAGCAGGAAGGCTCCAGGGATCGATGGTCTCCCAGTGGACTTCTACAAGGCCTTCTGGCCTGTGCTGGGACAAGACATGCTGGAGGTGTTCTGAGAGAGCCTCCAAGCTGGACTGCTACCCCAAAGCTGCAGAAGAGCCATCATTACACTGCTCCCCAAAAAGGTGACCTGCAGGACCTGAGGAACTGGAGGCCGGTCTCTCTACTGCATGTAGACTACAAGATCCTGGCCAAGGCTCTGGCCCTGAGGCTCAGAGAGGTGATGGCCGAGGTCATTCATGTGGGACAGAGTTACTGTGTGCCCGGCAGAACCATAAGTGACATTGTCACTTTAATTTGGCATGTTTTGGAGCACGTCATCTGAATTCTCCTACAGCATAACCAAGTACACAAGTTTTGGCCTCATGGTCAGGCAACTACAAGATGTAACCGCAGCCAGGAGGTCGCTCCTGGCAAGGCAGCACTAAAAGCATACTAAAAGAAAGAGGCAAAACAGCAGCTGAACACCTAGAATAATAAAACACACTCCATGTTAATGAGAAATAAACATCTTAATCATAACTTTACTGTGTGTAACAACAGCTCTAAACTAAAGTGGAGATGAGCAACACTCAACACTTGTGGCAGTCAGGAGCTTATGAACATCCCTGAAGAGAGACCCCAACACCAGGCAGGCAGGCAGACAGCAATACACCACTACAGCAAACAACACGTCTTAAGCTAACAGAACATTAAAATGATTGGCGCAACTGCTTTAGTTAAACAAGACATCACCAACTTCAGAGTCAGGGAGAAGGTAACCTGTAGCACACAGCAGACAGGCAATGCAGAGCTACAGCCCTCAGCACACAGGTGTTTTAAATACCTTCAGGATGATAAGAAGGGCTGGACCAGGGAGGAGCTGACCTACATATTTTGGGGTGCGGTCATGGTTCATGGGAAAAACGAATAAACCTGAACAGCACTACTACACATGCACATTACAACATTACATGTCACTAACTTTGTTTTTTTCCCATAGTCTGTGTTTCTCTCTTCCTGTCCCCAACCTACAGGTGCTGACTCATCTCTGCCCTATGTTCCTGGCTAATACCTGCTGCTGCAATAGTTACCATTAGTTACCATTAGTTATCATTACACAATACTACTCATTTCTCATTGTTACTTCTTCTGCTTGAGTTATGAATGTAATCTTTTGATGTGCAGGATACTTCTTTACTCATTATGCAGACTTCTTTAATAGCAAGAATAGCTTAACACAGTGACAGCTGGTGTCATTCTAGCAATCTGGAAATCAATGTGGCTGTTTTACTTAACAACCAGCCTGTGGCAGTAGTGGACCATTTTAAGTACTTGGGCATGATCATTGATCAAAGTCTAAGTTCTAATAATGAATATTCAGGAGATACTTTTAAAAGAGCCAGCCAGAGTCTGTTTTTCAACAGAAAACTGGGGCGCTTTGGTGTTAGTCAACATATACTTGAGATGAGACATAGGTTGCAAGCTTTCCATAATTGTTAATATTGGAGGGAAGGTAATTGGCAAGCCACAGAAACAACTCTGTTATATATGTGACAGTTTATGGGGAGTGAAGCATCCAAAGATATCTTTCTGGCCTTCCTGAGTACTGCACTGCACTGAGTTTGAGTGTCCCTGTCTGACTGTCAATTCAGAGCAATATTCCCTATGCCACACAGGCACTGGATGCAAATGACTGCAATAGAGAAAACATAGTATTTTCAATAAGTGTTTCTGTCAGCTGTAATTTTTTCCCACCTGCTGTGTCTGATTTTTTGCCCATTGCCTTACTGGATGTTCTTGTATGTTTTAATAGTGTTGTTTTGGTGTGGCGTAAGTTTAATTGTTTTTGATATGCTGTGTCATAGTTGTATTTTTAATATATTGGAGCAGCCAAAAACAAATTTCTACTAAGGTGGACAAAAAAGTCAGTATGAGGAAGATAATTCTATTTAAAATGTTGTTAAAATGATGCAAAACCTCTGTGGACCACCAGGGGGCCTCAACCTATAGGTTGGGAACCACTGTTGTAGAGTCAGTTGTATGTGGAAACCACTGTTGGAACACTCATACCAGCCCATCTCACACCTGTAATGATATCAGTGTCACAGTCTGATGTTTGACATGGAGTGAAGCTCTGACACTGGACAACTTTAACACTACACTGTGAGTGTTTTCCGCTTTGGGAGCAGCTAACTTTATTGTGAAAAGTGTAGCAGGAAGCTGCACTGTGTGGGCGTGTCTCTCCGTGCCATAGTGAACGCCTTCACTGCGGCTGGACTGCAGGCGTCAGGCAGGCTTACAGACCTGGGCTGTTATTCTTCCGTTCCCTGCTGAGCATCTGCCGTTTGAAGAGTGTGTGTGCAGACTGTGGTCATGGCTTCCCGCCCTCTGTGGACTCTGAGCCTGTTGCTGGCGCTACTAGGTAAGGCTTTGTCATGCACACACCAGCCGCCCCTCATGCTCTTTGTGCAGGACTTTGATTCAAGGCCCACCGGCCTGGAAACACACATAAGAGACAGGGGTGGAGACCCACTATACAGACTTACAGCACACCCGCACACAATAATATTCCGTCACACTGAATGGCGCGGCCACGTGTTCACACTTATCTAGTGGTACTCAATCTTTGGCTCCATCTACCCGATCCAGGTTTATCTGACTGAACTGTTGACAATGTTAGACAGCTATATGAGAGACAGTTATTAGAGACTAATTGATAAATAGATATATTTGTTGAATATTACTCGTCAGAGAGATAATTTAGGATGGTTGTAAGAGTTGCAAGGGATGTGGCACCACCCTCAGTGACTTGTCTGCAGCTGCACGTGCTGGCAATGATGTCACTTTCACTGAGGATGAATATGAAGTTCAAGCCGAAACACTTCCACCACATATTAATTCAGGTCCAGCACTTCACGAAATGTGGATAGAAATAGTCATAGTCATAACTACAGATCTATATAATCACTGACCAACAACTGTGAATGCAGTGGTGATGCAGATTATACAAATGCAGTCAGAGAATAATATGATGTGAATCAAATTTATCTTATTTCCACAGGGGGCTGGGTTTTAAACAGGTAGTTTTTATGTTATTGAAATATAATGTGAAAGGTTAATATTCTACTGTAGGTTAGTGGGAGTGTGTAAAAATTTGTCATAAGAGGGCAATATGACAATCAAATTTTCTTCCCTGATTCAGGTTACACCTGAAATTAATGACTGACTGACATCAGAGAAACACACAATGTTATGACAATAATCAGGAAGATATTTTTACTGTTGGATTAATATTAAATTAAAATCCATGATCTCAATGAAGCTAAAATGTAAACTAAGGAAGAGGATTTGGCTTCAGCAACATGTCACTCTGACAGGAAACCAAAACACCTCTATGAGTAACTACTTATCTGGGTATAACTTTATTTATTTTTTAATTTTTTTTACAAATGGGTAAGAGTGCCACATTTGACTGTGTAAAAGTGTGGATGTTTATTCAAAAAGAAAAGAAGAAAGTTCAATAATCCATCCATTCAATTCATCCCTACATTACCTAAAAATAGCAATGGCTCTTCATTTGGCTTTGACATTGATAAAAAACAAATGTTAAAAATATATATTCGCTTTCGTTTGAGCTTAGTTGTTCTGGTCTTAATACTCTGCAGCCTCTTGCCTGAGGGGAAGGAGTCAAAAAGTCAGTGAGCTTGGTGGGTTAGGTCCCCCATTATATGGGCTGCACTGTTCCTAATATAGCTGTCCCCAATGGACTGCTGCCGGTGATCTTCTGGGTGGTTTTCACTACTGGTTGCTCTGCCTTCCTGCAGAGGAGTTTCCATACCAGGTGGTGATGGAGGAGATGGGTACGGTGTAAATAAAGGTGTAGGTGGGCCTTATTTAAAATGATGGAGGTGTTTATGGTCCATTTAAACTCCCTGGAGGTGTGGACTCCAAAGTAATTGGAGCTGTGGACCATTTCCACAGGTGCTCCACTGATGGCGATGTGACTTCGCTATATATCTTGTAATGAAAAGAAAGTAATGTGCTGCAGCGTTTTCTCTCAGCTTTTGTTATCTGCATGTACAGTGTAAGCCTTTCATCCCATACACATGGTGAGTTTTTATGTATGTTGTAACAAGTTTCTGTAGCTTTCACGTTCACAGCAGAAATCCTTACTGTAAAACCCATATATAATGTTCAGTGTTTCCTCTAGGGTTTTTTTCAGCAGCGGGGGCAGGCTCTCCTGGGGGCCGTGGCGGCATAAACAGATGACACTTGACTGCAGATTTGCCTGAGGTTTCTGCCTCTTAAAGGAGGTTTTTCCTTGCCACTGTCGCCAAGTGCTTGCTCATGGGGGGATCTGTTGAGTCTCTTTAAATAATATCTAAAGAGTTTGGTCTAGATCTGCTCTATATGTAAAGTGTCTTGATGTAACTTTGCTATGATTTGGCGCTATATAAATAAATCCGATTTGATTGGATTTGATAATAGCTGAATGTAAAAAGTAAAAATAATAATAATTATAAAAAAATAAAATTAAATAAATAAAAAATATCTCTTTAACAGCTAGATGGGGCTGTAGAATCAGTGGCAAAGTTTGCACCCAGGCTCAGAACACAGAATTTTTCTTGGCTTTTTACAGAAGACCTCTAAGGTTCTGTTGTAGGAAAATTATCCCAGAGGTGGCCCGTTGATGCTTAACAGCATACACGCTGGAAGGTGATCCCCCTGCAGTCAGTCTTCACCTACAAATAGAAACAATACTGAGATTGTTTTTGTCTCATTTTCCCACACCCTAATCATTTTAAAATGATTTCTAGTTTGTGTCTGATATATTATTAAATGACCACTACTCCTCCCTGTCTAATGTTAATTGTCTAATACGATTAGATTAAAAATAACGTTAATCTAATAACATTATTTATGGAGTAATGTTAGATAATTTACACTCACATCACATCTGATTACAAGTGTGAACATTAAAATACAATTTTTTACCTAACCATTATTATGAGTCAGTAAAAGGCTAATGATACCTGACTAGCATCATGTGGAGTGGCGGCCTGCCCCTCCTAAATGTATGTAGAGGAAACATTGGTCTTGAGCCACAGCCCATTCAAGAAAGGGACAAGACAACATGCTCCTTTGTTCCGCAGAAAGAGGAGGGTCCTTTTAACTTGGTCCCCCACAATGCTTATCACACTTATGGGAAAAGACAACCACAAACTGTAAGTTCAGCTGCTATTGATTACTGTATGGCATGTGACCCAGGTCTACAAAAACCTCTGTTTGTTCCTCCTCATCCTTTCTTCTCTCACTTCCATCTTGCCCTCTTGGGCTCCTCTTGCTTGGTTCCTGGATCCTCTCTTGATTTAAATCCTCTGAGGCCTCCCTTGGATTAGCTCTCCTCACTCAGAGGTTGACCCTGACCTCCTTTGCTGGCGTTCACCTTGTCCACTCAGACATTTTAGGTAGGACCTCACATCGCTACCATGGGAAGAGTGAAGAGTTGCAGACTCGATAGAATGTCTCCCTGCTGTTTCCTGCAAACAACGAGTCTCAAGTTAGCATCAACTGCTCGCTTAATTGCAACACCAGCAACTCAACCAATTTAAGAAACCAATGGGGAATTCAACCACTCAGACCTGCAGCTCTAGACTCAGGACACTGGAATTGGACAAAGCACAAGGAAGGAGAGTTGATTGTCCAAAAACTGGGTAATGTTAACTGGGCCAACCTAGCATAACACAAGCAAAGCTAAGAACAGGACTGTTTATCTTTGTACAAACAAATGTAGATTTGGTTACTTTCACTTTGGATTTCTGGTATGTGTTTAGGTTGTTGGCTAGCCACACCAGGAGTTGATGTTAATTGTTGTATGTTCACACGCTTTAGCACATCACTCGGCCTGCATGCAACTAGCCCTCCCCCTTTTTACCCTGGAACCATTTCAGCTGGCCTTAACAAAGGACCACATAAACCATGTGGCCTCAGCTGCCAACTTGTTTGTAGTTTCATTGTCTGCCATTTGGTCACTGTGAAGTCAAACTGCAATTAGAAATATAATTTAGAGAAAGCTAAGAAAATAAGACAAGTAAACATTAAGAAGAGAGCTGAGTATCATCGATCACGTTGTTGCGGCACAGACCGAAAAGTGGTGCACAGTGTCCCAGGTGCAGTAGTCAAATCAAATCAGATTTATTTGTATAGCGCCAAATCATAACAAAGTTACATCAAGGCACTTTACATATAGAGCAGGTCTAGACCAAACTCTTTATAAAATTATTTAAAGAGACCCAACAGATCCCCCGATGAGCAAGCACTTGGCGACAGTGGCAAGGAAAAACTTCCTTTAAGAGGCAGAAACCTCGGGCAGAACCAGGCTCAGGGGGGGCGGCCATCTGCCTCGACCGGTTAGGTTGAGAGAGGGAGAGAGAGAGAGAGAGAGGCACGGGGGAGGGGGGGGGGCAAAGTTGGGTAGAGTAGGGAGAGAAAGAGAGCAGGAGGAGGGGATATTCAAACAGGTGTAGGCAGGAACATGCTGCATGAGGTTCGTAGGAATGATGCTGTATGGAATTCTTGAAGATGTGGGAGCAGCAGGCATTGCAAGCCTGTCAGCTGAAGTAGAGCCATTTGGCCTCTGAACTTGAAGCCGTCTGCTCACCAAGAATCCCACGTGGTGAGCCGTTGCAACACGACAGGTCTACAAATATCAGAGGGGCAGCCGGTAAGGCACAAGAGACTGTCTATGAGAGACGATTGATGCCAGTTAAGGTTTGTTTGTGCTCATGCTAACTCTGTTGCCCATTAACACGTGGCTTGGTGGTTGACGCCTTAAATGCCAGTGTCTGTAGGTTTGAGGACGTATATTTTGAGTCTGTGGCCTATGGGGGGTATGCTCAAGTTTACATCAATTGACCTTTTTGGACCCTACCAAGTAAAAGATGACATCAAGAAAAGAGTGACACTAGAGGTTTGGGGAGTTGTCTTTTCCTGTATGGCTAGCAGAGCTATCCACATTGAAGTAGTAAACACCTTCTCAACTAAAGGTTTCCTTATGGCCTATTAAAGATTTACAGCAATCAGAGGACATCCAAAAAAGATCTGGTCAGATCCAGGTACCAATTTCATTGGAGGAACACCAGTTCTGGAGGAGCTTTACAGGTTCTTGGACAGCATATACAAAGCAGACTTGGAGGAGACTGCAGCAAAAAATGGCACAGAGTGGATGTGGAAATTCTGTCCAGCTGATTCTCCACACAGGAGTGGTGCAGCAGTAGCTGTTGTGCATGTTGTAAAAAGCGCACTCCAGAACCTGGAAAGAAGTATTCCCTCAGTTACAGTGAATTCCAGGCAACCCTGAGCATCGCATCCAGCCTCTCAAATGAGTGCCCAATTGACGCAGGAGGGTGCAGGAGGTGGAGGACAAGATACACTAGCAGATTCAGCAAACAAACTCACCTAAACAGTCCTATAATCAGAGAAAGACATAACACAAGCCAAATCAAACCATACAGGCCGACTCACCTGAACTAACCGCATGGTCTCAAAGAGGCTCACACAGGCCACACACTCCACTTAAATACACTTCCTCTTCCTGCATTTCTTCCTTGCTTCTCCCAAGAGTCTATCTATCCTAAGTGCTCCCCCTGCTGGGCCCCCAGCTACTATTATTTCTTCTAATCCAAATCCACTGACTGGATCTTACTGCCTCATCAGACATTTCCTTCACTATTTTCCTCACACTCTGTCCCCTTCCTTTTAACTCCCTAAACAAAGAGACAACAGACCTTTCTACAAATACTCTACATACTACTTCCACTGGACAAATCCTAACTTTCCATCCTCGCTGCTCCGCTTCAGCCCCTAAGTCTGCATACGTAATCTTTTTCCTTTCATATGCTTCTACAACTGAATCCTCCCATGGAACAGTCAGCTCTATGAAATATACTCTCAAACATGCTATAATGGTATGACTTTTAATCAGCTGTTTTTGTAGAATTGTGTTCTCTGTTTGTTTCATCAAAGTATACTGCAACAGTCAAGTCCGAGAGAGCCAAACTGCCTTGAAGTTTGATGGACTTTTCTTTGAGTAACTTCATGAATCTCATTTCTGACTTAAGGAGCACAAAAATTTAATAATGTATCTTATTAGTTTTGTATGTACAAATTTTATGTCTAAATATATATATAGACGTAGCATAGTTTGCAGATATGTATTAACACTCAGAGCCTTAAATGTCAGTAATACAAATTGGAATATTCCTATTAGGCAGTTGGAAGTGAGCAACAGTCAGAGCCATCAATCCTGTCAATAAATTTGTACATCAAAAAATAATTCCTTTTATCTTGACCCACAGTGAAGATTCCAGCCTTAAAAGAACTGGCCAGTTCAGGGAACAGAATTAGGTTCAAGAAGCATTTCCAAGTTGCAGACCTGTACAGTCAGACATTTTACTATTGTCCACTTTACAGTTTTGTCTCGTTGATTTAGACTATTAACCGAATATCTTAATTGTTTCTACTGCTCACATCTTACTGTTCTACTTCAAAACATCTTGATTGAGTTTTTTTATAATTTCATGTTTTTGTATCTTTTTTGTTATATTCAATAAATTTTACTAAGTGTTATTTAAGTGTTATTCAAGTGTTATTTACAAATAAAAAACGTTTACCAAATGAAAATGCAATGCAGCTAGACCGGGGATGGAAATTAGCACCTGACACCCTCTCAATGCAGGCGATTTTGTGTATTGACAGGTGAATTTACTTAACCTGACAGCCACAGTGACAAGCTAATAAAAGCATGAATAATGCAATTATAATAAGATGATCTGTCACATTTCACATCACGTTTTGAATCACGAATCCGCTTGTTTCACCTGAGGTTAACAAACACACAGGAAGTTGCACAGAGGGAACAAACATTATGGTGGGAAACAATGTGGCGGTATAGTAAAGTTTACAAGGAGACAAGCCAGACAAAATGTTGTTTGGTATATCAACCACATGCTTTGGATCTAATTGAAATGTATTTATATAGTGCCAAATCATAACAGATTTACATCTAGGCACTTGGCATTTAAAAGATCTATACCAAACTCTTTATAGCATTATTTAAGCTGTTATGCCCAATCAGCCTGTGAACGGGCCGAAAAAATTCAACGAGACCATCAACCATATAAAATGCAGTCAAACTGGACAATACTTTTTCTCAAGGTTTAGGTCCTAATGTCCACAAAACAAGACCAAACGTATTTTAGTGCAAATGTTTATGTTTAGAAATGATACATTGAAAACACGGAGAGGAGGACAACGAAATGCTTTATATGATTTTAAATCCAGCTGCGGCATGGCCATGTTTGTAATTTTATGAAAGGGGAAAAGCTACTGAATAGAATGATACCAAACAAAACTACAACACCCAGCTGAGGTCAAATCCCTGTGTAAAGATCCTTACTTCCGGAGGGTGTTACAAATGGCGGAAGTAAGGTGCACATACCGTGTGCGTAGGGTGCTCAAGTTAGTAAGTGAGTTTGGTTTTTGGAGTTGTAAATTTAGCTATTGCTATAGTTAAAGTTGTTATGGAGTAATAGTGTTAAAATTGGTGTTGGCACACTTGGCATACATTTTGTTACATATTGTTGCAAACTGAGTGTCTGTCTGGTGCTATCCTTATTACAACCTTTGTAGAGGCTTTACACCTTGCTACAATTCTATCACATTTAGTAAATGTGTAGTCAATAAGTGGCTGAAGGGGATCAAAAATTAAAATGCATTGTTTTTTTAGCTGAAGAAATAACAACAGTAAATGATTAATAGTTCTTAATGTTGTCTAAAAGTAATTATTGCAGCATCTGTTGAGTGATGAAAAGAGGAAGAGAAAGGACAGGAGGGAGAAACGGACTAGGTGAAAAAACGAAATTAGTTACATGTTCGGGAGTGAGAGAGAAAAAGAAGTGCCTAGTGAAACCCCCAGCATTCTAGGCCTATAACAGTATGACTAAAGAGTAACTAAACTTTTAACTATAATCTTTGTC
Source organism: Remorina albescens (assembly GCA_034769265.1). Lineage (NCBI taxonomy): Eukaryota > Metazoa > Chordata > Actinopteri > Carangiformes > Echeneidae > Remorina > Remorina albescens. Next base: position 2,540,866 of record CM068495.1, on the reverse strand, counting down.
ATAAAGCAGCAATGCCCCCATAGGCAGACACTGGCAAAGTGCCCGAAGGGGGAAGGGCTGCAGGGGCGGGGGGCCACGGTGCTGAACCTGCACCCTGATGCACACGGACCATGGAGACCGCAGGAGGAGGAAATCTTCCAAACACCGGGAGGAACCCTTGACCCACCACATACCGGCCAGCGTCAGACTGAAGTAGGCCACCAGGGAGCCGCCGTGGACCCATCACCACACAGCGCCAGGAGACAAAGCCCAGCCACAAGAACACAGAAGAGACCGGGTACCCGACCAAACTATCCGCTGTAGGGCCCCCAGTCGGCCAGCCCCATGTGCCACCCAACCGTGGAGGACCAAGCCCCACGAGTTGTGCAGTGACTAATGGCAAGTGAAAGTGTCCCTTTTCCTGTGCTTCTTCAATCCTCGTCAAGGAAGCATTGCCCTGCACCGTGACCCTGTGACCCTGGATGTGGCGTGATGTATTAAGACTGGGGGAAAGGAGGAGGGTGGGGGGAGGTCAGAGGACTGCAGCACACCTCTGTCCTGCAGCCTGCTCTGACGAAGTGCCCCCTGAACATGCCGAACAAGGTGTGGTGTGCTAAAATCTTGTTTAGGGTGAATGTGTTGTATCTAACTGTGGCTCCGAGAAGTAACATAGTGGAAAGTGTGTGTGGTGGGTGAAGTGTGATGCAAGGAGGCAGGCAAGTGAGGGCCTGATCCCCAGCTGGAGGTGGGGCGGGGGCCCCAGGGAATCCGGAAGTCCCCCAACCAGACCCCGCCTCCCACCACAGCACATCAACAGGAGCACAACAGCCACCACGAACCAACACAGTACAGCCGTCGAAGGGCACCGCCAGCCTTCTCCCACCCCCCGGGAGGGCCGAGTCCCCCCCAGAATGTATGGAGACTCCATCCACTGCAAGCCCCCCCGTCCCAGCATGCCGGAGACACAGGACATGGCCATGACGACACCAGAAAGGAGGAGTGGCCCCCTCTGCCCTGAAGCCGTCGGCAGCAAACAGGGAATGCTGCCAAAGAGTTGACCCTGTGGCACCAGGCCCGAGCCAGCTGGGCCTGAAGAATGCCCCCCAGGGAAGGGAGGAGGAGGCCGAGGAGGGAGCGGGGCGAAGCAAAGAGGGAGCAGCGAAGGAGAGGAGAGTATGTATGTGAGCAGAGATGGCATATGCTAGCAGGCAAAGTCGAGATGCAAATTAAGGTTCAGGGAGTTGCTGAATGCAGCCCATTTTTTTGTAAAGAGAGTCGATTGTTTTTTCCGGGTAGCAGATATTTTCTCCAATGATATATATACTGCAAGAAGGTTCAACCACTGGGAGATGTTAAGAGACTGTTTATTTTTCCACTTAACTAGGATTGTTTTCTTGGTGATAGATAGAGCTACAAGAACAGATTGGGATAGATCAGTGGTTCTCAAACTTTTTTTGTCATGCCCCACTTTGGACATGGGGGGCATTGTCAAGCCCCACGGGCCTTTATCGCCCCAACAGAATGGTGCACCAGGCCTTTTTTTTTTTTTTTTTTTTTTTTATTTATTTTATTTATTTATTTTTTTTTTATTTATTTAAATGATGAACGTAAGGTAACACCAGTAATAGCACCAGAGAAAATGAAAATACACACCAATCAAAATGTCAGTTGTGTCATCACAGTAACAATGGAACATAAAAATTCAATTGAATGGGAACATAAAGGTCCAAGTGAACATAAAACGAATTACAGACCTGTCCATGACAATTTACCCATCCATCCTAAACGTCAAATCAATGCACACTGTCCCACATTTCCTTTGCTCCGAGGAAGTTTTTTATTGTTCCGCTGCAATAAATGCCGACGTCAATCATACTTTTCACATTATTGTTCCAGGTCACATCTCACTTCCCCCATTCTAATGTTGAAACTAACCAGGTATAACTTACGAAATGAATAGAATTATCAGGCTAAGTTGTTCGATTTGCGTGAGTGGGAGTTTGATTTTATCTCTTGTGAGAGGGACGAAGGCCCAATCCCAATGTTCACCCTACACACTACCACTAGCCCTTACTCACTACCCCTAGCCCTCACCCACTTTGTAATCTTCCCTAGGAATTGGGACACCACTTGCTACGTCACTGCGTAGTTTACGTTCGGGCACGCAAGCGACTGCGTAGTCCCAGCAGCAACATGGAGGCTACGGTTCATGTAAATTTCAATCGACATGATTTTATTTTCGTATGTAACGCCCTCACTCTGTTCGTACTCTGTCAATGTAAATTTTGTCAATATATATAAAAAAAAAACCAAAACATGGAGTCTAAGGTCGCGATCGGTTGCGATCATTTTTTTTTTAGCGTTTATCATGCTTCGGTTGATAAATAAACCAAGAGGTACACGGAAAAGAATACACCATCGACATCTGTTGTGTCTTGTGAATTTTTTGTGTTTTTTTTTTTTCTCCGACTTCTCCACATCCTCGCTCTCTGGGGATCGCGGAATTGGCCCTTCCTCGGGAAGTCAGCATTGGAAAACCCTCTCTCTGAAGGGCTAGATTCATAGCCCCTACCCCTCGTTACGCCCCCTACCCCTACGTGAAAAAAGGCATTGGGACACCACTACCCTTGCGGGAACGTGCAAAATTTAGGGGTAGGGGGTGTATTGAGACTGGGCCGAAATGTACCCATGGCTTTTCCCCCCCTCCCGTTTGTCGCGACCCACCTGTAATACCTAGTGGGGCATGCCCCACAGTTTGAGAAACATTGGGATAGATGTTTAGGTAAACTGGTTGTTGTCAAGTCACCAATAAGGCAAAAGTTAGGTGTTAAAGGGATCTGCACTCCAAAATGGAGGAGAGTTTCTGTGTTACAATTGACCAGAAGTACTGCACAGGAGAACAGAGCCAGAGAGCGCGGAAATAGGAGTCTGATGTGTTCTGAGTGCATTGTGTACATACATCGGAATGAGAGAAACCCATTCTCTGCATCTTGTATTGAGTTGTGTGTGATCTGTGAAGTACTTTGAACTGGATCAGCTGTAAATTTGAATTCTTTGTCATTTTTAATGTATTCTGGCAGATCTGGGTCCACAAGTCAAAGTCAGTGGACAGGGAAAGATCTGCTTCCCATTTTGATATTGGTTGATAAATAGAATGGGTGCTTGAGAGTAACATATATTTTAGAGAGGTTTTTCTTCTTATCTGTAGAGAGCTTTGTGATGTTCATGACAAATTCTGGAGGCTGTATGGTATTCTGGAGGGTTGTTATTTTCTTCTTAACTGTCTTGATCACCTGTAGGTATTGGAAAAAGTTTCCATTTCCTATTCCAAAATTCACAAATAAATCTCTGTGTTTTAAAAGCAGGTTTTCCTGGAAGAGGTGATGGAGGTGGGTGATTCCTTTAGGGATGCAACGGTACAGTTTTCCCACGGTTCGGTATGCATCAAGGTTTTTGGGCCACGGTAATGGTACGGTTTTGATATCTTAATATAAAACTACTCACTAAAAAAGGCAATATATTGCATGTAAAAATATTTAAAAGCAAGCACAGATTTAGTCAAACCACTTTATTATAAAAATTTAACACCCTTCCATAAAAAACACAGCAGTATCCAATAAAAAATAAACAGCAAATATTATTGTAGCCACCATAATTACAAACATTTTAACTGTTCCAAATAGAATATCAGAGAATAGCACAGATGTAGTCAAACCACAAAATGTATCATAAAAGGGAGCACTTATCTTACCGGCTCTTTATCAAAAATAGGCAATATCAAATAGAAAGTGTAGTATCTAATAAAATTAAACTAAATTTTAACCCACTCATAGAAACTACTTAACTGCTACAAATACAATCAACAAATGTGAACATGACATTAAGTGCAGCATCAATTCAAAATAGTTAAACAATTGCAAAGCAACTTTTGCACACCCTGCTTTGTTTGTTGATCATCAACAAAGGCCAGAGAAGGTGTGGAAGGATGGACAGGGGAAGGGAAGCAGGTGGTGCTGGTAGGGACTAGTGGAGTGAAAGATGCTGTGCTTTTCCTGTTACCTCACTCAGGATTAAGAGAGTCCAGAGGGTTACTGTAGAGAACTGTGGAGAGATAGGAGTCCAGGTAGGGGAAGGTGTCCCAAAACAGGAGCCGAATCAAAGATAGGGGACATAGTGATGGAATGAAAGAACAGCTCAGCCCATTTTAAATCAAATCAAATCAAATCAAATCAGTTTTATTTGTATAGCGCCAAATCATAACAAAGTTACATCAAGGCACTTTACATATAGAGCAGGTCTAGACCAAACTCTTTATAAAATTATTTAAAGAGACCCAACAGATCCCCCGATGAGCAAGCACTCGGCGACAGTGGCAAGGAAAAACTTCCTTTAAGAGGCAGAAACCCTGGGCAGAACAAGGCTCAGGGGGGGCGGCCATCTGCCTCGACCGGTTGGGTTGAGAGAGGGAGAGAGAGAGAGAGAGAGAGAGGCACGGGGGGAGAGGGGGGCAAAGTTAGGTAGAGTAGGGAGAGAAAGAGAGCAGGGGGAGGGGATATTCAAACAGGTGTAGGCAGGAACATGATGGTGCATGAGGTTCATAGGAATGATGCTGTATGGAATTCTTGAAGATGTGGGAGCAGCAGGCATTGCAGGAACATGGGATGGTGATGATTCATCACCTGCAGGATGAGGACAGGGAGAGAGAGGAGAGGAACTGGGGGAGACAGAGACTTCGGGAAAACATGGTTAGTAAATGCAATGCACATGCTTGGAACTGAGAGAAACTGGGATTTCGGAGAAGCAGCTTGTTGGTATGATGGCGCATGCGAGGGGGGGAGAGAGAGAGGGAGAGGGAAGAGGGGTAGAGAGAGAGAGGGAGAGGGAAGAGGGAGAGAGAGAGAGGGGAGAGGGAGAGGGAGAGAGAGGTGCTCAGTCCTTCCCCCAGCAGTCTAGGCCTATAGCAGCATAGCTAAAGAGTAAATGAACTTTAACTTTTTAACTATAAGCTCTGTCATACAGAAAAGTTTGAAGCCTGGTCTTGAAAATTGCTAAAGAGTCCGCCCCCCGGACCGATACTGGAAGTTGGTTCCATAGAAGAGGAGCCTGATAACTGAAAGATCTGCCTCCTGATTTACTCTTGGAAACTCTAGGAACCACAAATAAACCTCCATCTAGAGAGCGGAGTGGCCTACTAGGACAGTAAGAAACTATTAGCTCTCTGAGATATGATGGAGTTTGGTCATTAAGAGCTTTATACGTTAACAGGAGGATTTTAAATTCTGTTCTGAATTTTACTGGCAGCCAAAACAGGAGATGTGATCCTACTTTTCGTAGTTCTGTTAATATTCGTGCAGCAGCATTCCGAATCAACTGAAGGCCCTTCAGAGATTTGTTTGGACATCCAGATAATAATGAGTTACAGTAGTCCAGCCTAGAAGTAACAAATGCATGGACTAGTTTTTCTGCATCCTCTCGAGACAGAATGTTTCGCAGGTGAAAGAAAGCTGCCCTACAGTCTCGTTTTATGTGAGGGACAAAGGACATGTCCTGGTCAAAAGTTACTCCAACATTTCTTACAGTGGAGCTGGAAGCTAAAGTAATGCCATCCAGACTGATTAGATGATTAGATAGGGTTTCTCTAAGGTGCTTAGGGCCAAGTACAATAACTTCAGTTTTATCAGAATTTAGGAGTAAAAAGTTACAGGTCATCCAGACTTTTATGTCTTCAAGACATGTCTGCAGTCTGACTATCAGACTAACTTCATTTGGCTTTATTGATAGATACAGCTGAGTGTCATCTGCATAACAGTGAAAATTTATGCTGTGTTTCCTAATAATGTTGCCTAAAGGAAGCAAGTAAAGCAAAGTAAAGAGGATTGGTCCAAGTACCAAGCCCTGTGGGACTCCATAATTGGCTATAGTGTGTGAGGAGGAGTTATTGTTAACATGAACTGATGTCTATCTGATAAACAGGATTTGAACCACCTTAGTGCAGTTCCTTTAATGCCAATTTCATGTTCCAGTCTCTGTAATAAAATATGTGATCAATGGTGTCAAATATAGCACTAAGATCTAAGAGGAGAAGTATGGAGGCTGATCCATTGTCTGAAGTCATTAGAATATCATTAGAGACTTTAACCAGCGCTGTTTCTGTGCTGTGGTGAGCTCTAAATCCTGACTGAAACTCTTCAAGCAAGCATTCCTATGCAGATGGTCATGTAATTGGTTTGCTACTGCTTTTTCGATGATTTTAGAAATGAAGGGAAGGTTCGATATGGGTCTATAATTAGCCAAAACATCTGGATCAAGATTCGGGTTTTTAAGTTGGGGTTTGATGACTGCAGTCTTAAGAGTCTGAGGTACATAACCCAAAGATAAGGTCAAATTAATGAGATCTAGAATGAATGGCTCAATTAAATAGAAAATCTCGGTAGGCTGGTCGGTACTGGGTCTAATAGACAGGTTGATGGTTTAGATGATGAAACTATAGAAGCTAGCTCTGAGAGATTCAGAGATGAGAATGATTCCAGATGTAGAATAGGCGTTGCAGTTGATTCAGGAGCTGCTGAATTCAGCAGAAGATTATTGTCTAATGTAGGTAAGAGCTGATGGATTCTTTCTCTGATTGTTATAATTTTATTTGTAAAAAAGCCCATAAAATCATCACTACTGAGAGCTAAGGGGATCACTGGTTCAACTGAGCTATGACTCTGTCAGCCTGGCTACAGTGCTGAAGAGAAACCTGGGGTTGTTCCTGTTCTTGTTTTTTTCTATTAGTGCTGAATAATATGAGCTTCTGGCACTGCTGAGAGCTTTTTTTTATAAGTTTTTAAGCGTTCTTTCCAGGCTCTGTGAGAGTCTTCCGAGTTGCTGGAACGCCATTTTCTTTCTAATTTCCGTGACGTCTGCTTTAAGGCACTAGGAGCCAGCCTCCTCTGTTTTATTACTTTCTTTTTGAGAGGGGCAGCATCATCAAGATCTGAACACAGTGTAGTGCTAATCACAAGGTCATCAACCTGTGTATGGGAGAGATCCTCAATTGAATTTAGATATGGCATTGCTGCAAATGATGACCGAATGTTCTCTTTAAATTTAGCCACAGCATCTTCAGATAAACATCTTCTATAGCCGAATTTATTCCTCGATGCTGTGCAGTCAATTAATGTAAACTCAAATATAATGAGGTAGTGGTCGGTCAAAAGAGAGTTTTGAGGAAAAATTGTTAACTTGTCAATTTCACTGCCATATGTTAGAACAAGATCAAGGATATGATTGAAGCAGTGAGTTGGTTCATTCACATGCTGGGTAAAGCATGTGAATGACTCTAAATCAGTCAGGATTTAGAGCTCATCAGAGCACAGAAACAGCGCTGATTAAAGTCTCCAATGATATTCTAATGGCTTCAGACAATGGATCAGCCTCCATACTTCTCCTCTTAGATCTCAGTGCTGCATTTGACACCATTGATCACAATAATTTATTACAGAGACTGGAACATGAAATTGGCATTAAAGGAACTGCTCTAAGGTGGTTCAAATCCTATTTATCAGATAGATATCAGTTTGTACATGTTAACAATAGCTCCTCCTCAAGCACTATAGCCAGTTATGGAGTCCCACAGGGTTCGGTGCTTGGACCAATCCTCTTCACTCTTTATCTGCTTCCTTTAGGCAACATTATCAGGAAACACAGCATCAATTTCCACTGTTATGCAGACGACACTCAGCTGTATTTATCAATGAAGCCAAATGAAGTTAGTCAGATAGTCAGACTGCAGACATGTCTTGAAGACATAAAAGTCTGGATGATCCATCATTTTTTACTTCTAAATTCTGACAAAACTGAAGTTATTGTACTCGGCCCTAAGCACCTTAGAGAAACCCTATCTAATCAATTAATCAGTCTGGATGGCATTACTTTGGCTTCCAACTCCACTGTAAAAAACCTTGGAGTAACCTTTGACCAGGACATGTCCTTTGTCCCTCACATAAAACAAGTCAGTAGGGCAGCTTTCTTCCACCTGAGAAACATTAGGAAAATCAGAAATATCCTCTCTCAAGAGGATGCAGAAAAACTAGTCCACGCATTCGTAACTTCTAGGCTGGACTACTGTAACTCATTATTATCTGGATGTCCAAACAAATCTCTGAAAGGCCTTCAGTTGATTCAGAATGCTGCTGCACGAATATTAACAGGAACTAGAAAAAGGGATCACATCTCTCCTGTGTTAGCTGCTCTTCATTGGCTGCCGGTAAAATCCAGAATAGAATTTAAAATCCTTCTGTTAACATATAAAGCTCTTACTGGCCAAGCTCCATCATACCTCAGAGAGCTCATAGTTCCTTACTGTCCTAGTAGGCCACTCCGCTCTCTAGATGGAGGTTTACTTGTGGTTCCTAGAGTCTCCAAGAGTAAATCAGGAGGCAGATCTTTCAGTTATCAGGCTCCTCTTCTATGGAACCAACTTCCAGTATCGGTCCGGGGGGCAGACTCTTTAGCAATTTTCAAGACCAGGCTTAAAACTTTTCTGTATGACAGAGCTTATAGTTAAAAAGTTAAGGTTCACTTACTCTTTAGCTATGCTGCTATAGGCTTAGACTGCTGGGGGAAGGACTGAGCACCTCTCTCTCTCTCTCCCTCTCCCTTTCCCCTCTCTCTCTCTCTCTCTCTCTCTCTCTCTCTCTCCCCCTCTCCCTCTTCCCTCTCCCTCTCTCTCTCTCCCCTTCTTCCCTCTCCCTCTCTCTCTCCCCCCCTCGCATGCGCCGTCATACCAACAACCTGCTTCTCCGAAATCCCAGTTTCCCTCAGTTCCAAGCATGTGCATTGCATTTACTAACCATGTTTTCCCGAAGTCTCCGTCTCCCCCAGCTCCTCTCCTCTCTCTCCCTGTCCTCATCCTGCAGGTGATGAATCATCACCATCCCATGTTCCTGCAATGCCTGCTGCTCCCACATCTTCAAGAATTCCATACAGCATCATTCCTACGAACCTCATGCAGCATCATGTTCCTGCCTACACCTGTTTGAATATCCCCTCCTCCTGCTCTCTTTCTCTCCCTACTCTACCCAACTTTGCCCCCCCCGTGCCTCTCTCTCTCTCTCTCTCTCTCCCTCTCTCAACCCAACCGGTCGCGGCAGATGGCCGCCCCCCCTGAGCCTGGTTCTGCCCGAGGTTTCTGCCTCTTAAAGGAAGTTTTTCCTTGCCACTGTCGCCAAGTGCTTGCTCATCGGGGGATCTGTTGGGTCTCTTTAAATAATTTTATAAAGAGTTTGGTCTAGACCTGCTCTATATGTAAAGTGCCTTGATGTAACTTTGTTATGATTTGGCGCTATACAAATAAATCTGATTTGATTTGATTTGATTTAAAGCCAACTGAGTCTAGTAATGAAAGAAACCCAGAACTAAAGCTGTCACTTTCTACATCTACATGAATATTGGAATCTCCCAGTATAATGATTTTATCTGTATTGAGTACTAACTCTGATATAAACTCAGAAAACTCTGATAAGAATTCTGAGTACGGACCAGGTGGACGGTATACTGTAACTAACAGAACTGGTTTTTCAACTTTCCAGTTTGAGCGAGAAAGACTAAGAGTGAGGCTTTCAAAAGACCTACAGCCAGATTTTGGTCTAGGGTTGATTAATAAGCTTGACTGAAATATCGCAGCCACCCCCCCTCCTCCACCTATGGTACGAGGGACATGAAAATCAACATGAGGGGGGTGTAGCTTCATTAATACTAACATAGTACTCCTGCTGCAGCCAGGTTTCAGTTATACAAAATAAATCAATGCGATGATCAGTTATGAGATCATTGATTAGTAGAGGTTTTGATGATAGTGATTGAATATTCAACAGTCCACATTTAATTGCGTGTTATTTGAGACCAAATTTGTGGCTGTTTTGATTTCAGTTAAGTTTTTGTTTTTAGCTCGTCTTCTGTTTAATTTAGGTTTAGTAACTTTTTAAAATTTAAATAAATAGACAGAGACTCTATTCTATTCTCGGCAGGGATACGCTTTGACTGAGGTGCAGAGGAGTGTGTGAAACTGCAGCTCTGCCTCTTGGTCTCAACTCGGGGTTGTCAGGGTTTTAACTTTTCGGCCATATTCCTAGATATTCCTAGATATGCGGCACCACCCACGGTGGGGTGGACACCATCTCTCCTAATCAGACCAGGTCTCCCCCAAAAAGTCTTCCAGTTGTCTATGTAGTCCACATTGTTTTCAGGACACCACCTCGACAGCCAGCGGCTGAATGACGACTACACGTCATCACTGGTTCGATTGGGGAGGGGGCCGGAGAAAACTACAGTTTATACACCGACTCCACATTAATCTTTGTGAACTTTGACTGGCGAAGTCGGGTGTCATTACTGCCAACATGAATAAAAATTTTATCATATTTACGCTTATCCTTAGCCAGCAGTTTCAGATATGACTGGATGTTGCCTAGGGCTGCACAATTAATCAAATTTTAATCACAATCACAATTTTGGCTTCCCACAATCAAATTTGCGTGATTGAGCGATATTAGAGCACTCCTCAGAGTGATAGAGAAAATGCTCTCTCTTTAAGCCTCTGGCGCTCCGTAAACCACTGTCTGATCACGTGCCTCCATGAGCCAGTCAGAGTTGTTCCTTGTACCACCGTGCAGCTCAGTTTCTAGGTGTATTACTAGTCGACAGTCGCTGAGAGAGTAGCAGCGAACATGGGGAAAGCTCCACAGTAGATAGCAGCCGCCGGTCAGAAGGCGATAAACTATCTGAACAAAAAAAAAACAAAAAATGTCTAACGTAGCAGAGGGCGAGGCTGAGGGGCCTGTCCCGAGAATCTGATCATCATCCATTGTGTGGAAGCATTTTGGGTTCAAGGCAAGTGACACGAAACAAGAACAGGTCATATGCAGTTTTCTTAGTTTTATTTATTCTTTAAGGAGAAGCACTGAATTTTCAGTGAATAAGAAGACCTGTTTTATTTTGATGCAGATATGGGTACATTAGTAGTAATGTAAGCACCATATGGTTGTAAAAGCAGTTATAACGAGCCTACTGTATTTGACAATAAAATTAGTTTTGGTTAAAATTTAACAAATAATTGTGATAATTAATTGTGATCTCAATATTGATGAAAATGATCGTGATTATCATTTTGGCCATAATTGTGAGCGGGGAGAACCTGTTAGAAACGTGAACTGGTTGGTGGTAAACCGGGGGCGGCTGCCTACGACTATGCCTCTTGTCTCAGACAGTCACCCAGCTGCCCTGACTAGATCCCGGCTGCTCAGGAGCTGTTGGGGGGGGGGGAAACTCTCTCGGCAGCCCTAGGAGCTGCTCTCGGTTGGCCCGCACCGACTACAGGAGGGTGGCTAGCTATGGTGCGGAGCTGCGACTCTAACTCACTAATTCTCACCTCCATTTCTGTCATCATCCTGCATCTGTGACAAGAAGTACTATCATAAAAGGAGGCAGAGTAGTAACTAAACATGTAGCACACAGGACAGGAGGGAAAAGGGAGATTTGGAGAAGGAGAAAGAGAGAGTGGAGAGAAAGAGCTAGAGGCCATTGAGGCCGTTTAATTAGATTAGCGGAGCTACAGAATAGTCTGTACAGTTTAGGGAAAGGGAAAAGAGGTTGTTATTTATCTCTGCTATTGATTAATAGACCGTATACTGTTATCAAACTTATACTCAGCTAAGAATTCAGAGACAGCAACACGAGGTAACACACAACACCACCACCAGTGACTGGAAATGACGCAACATGCTTACCGCTGCAACCAGAAGTATGTCATGAGCAATGAGCTATTAGGGGTTACAAATTGTGGAGTAAAGAGGGGCTTGGGCAGTAAATCTTGATGACTTTGTGGATTTTTGCCAAAAAAAATAAGAACCAGCCATTAAAATTAAACAGAAACATGTAGGCTGATTGGGAAAAGATATAATATAGGCAAAGATATCATATAAATATCTTTGCTCAACCCACTTATGTGCTTATCATATCCCATAAGTGGGTTATCAGTCCTTTGCATTTAGTCGGGCTGAGTAGTGCCCCTTGTCTAAGCACACTACACAGTCTGTTGCAAGCGATTGCTTGATTGCCTAACATGCACATGACCTAATAAAACAGGATTGTTGTGGAACTCAAAATTTAACTATCATTATTAATCCATGCACATAAGATGATTAGTAACATTAAACGTAACACTGGAAACCAAAGTATATCAGTAGGTGATTACGTATGTCTTTCCCACACTTTTATACTAGCCTTGTTAAAATTTCTGGTGGCGCATCCCCCCAAAAAATGAGAGAGAGACTGCTCCTGGGGCCTTTTTTTAATTGAAAGTCTGTTGTGAGGAAGAAGTGTGCAAAACAATATACAAATTTCCTCTGCTAATCTCACTATTAAACATGTAGAAGTATTAATCTTTATGATAACATTACATAACTGAGAGAAAATCTTGTTGCACATTGTATTCTTTCATATTACACAATGATAATAATGAATAAACATAAAGCAAAACAGCCTAAAATTTTTTTATCTGACTGACAGCTGAAGATGCTCCAATATGAACCATAAACTGGTTTCATTCTTAGTCTTACCTCCTCAAACTCATTTCTCCTTTCTCCTGCTTGCCTGTTTCTGTTCCAGCCAAAACATTTCCTTATGTCCATCTACAGGAGCCAATAATGTTTTCGTCAATAGGTCATAATTTTCATTTAGAAGCTGACTTTAGTTTGTCATGTTATCATGCCATCTCTCAATTCTGCAAACACCTGAACTTCTGTGTGCAGTGTACTACAGGGAGTAGTTCAAACTCTATGGGGAAATCCGTTTTTAAAAAAAAGACCTGCTGTTTGTACTAACCATGGGTCATGGGTTTCAGAAGATTGAAATTGAAATTTTGCTGGGGCACAGTTGATTTAGACCCGTGAGGAAGAGGATCAAATGTTTGATTTGATTCTCCCTTCAGTGGCCGAGCTATAGGGAAAAGGCCTGGAACAGCACTTACTGTAAAGTGACGCACATGAAAAAGCACAGAGGCGGACCTGGGCTGCTGTTATCATCTAGGTGACATCACTGGGGATTTCTGGGGATTCCAGTGAATCTTTTACAGTCAGAGATTGGATTAAATCAAAACAATTTATCACTGGTGACCAATCGCACATGTGAGATCTTGTCCTTTTTTTTATAATTTTTTTTTTTTTATCATAGCTATAAAACTTGTATTCAGGCTTCTGGGACTGAATGCAGACCCCTCTATTTTTGTGATCTCAGCGCATTGTATGAGATCTCAACAATGGTGATGACAAAATTACATGAAAATGGCAGTTCACAAATCAGTGGGTGATGTCAAAGTGGGCCACACTTGGACTTAACACTCAGTACGTCTACATGCACAGTTAAGTCGAGCTATGGTTATAGCTCATGTCTCATTTGTTGAAATCATGTCGCCTCTGCTACGATAGGTAGTGATATGCACTCTTTCGGCTTGTGGGTAATGGGCCACTACCGATTGACCTATGACGTCACAGACCACAACAGAGGTGGAAAGAAAAAAAGACCAGTGAGCTAGCAAGTTAGCCTCTGTATCCGTCCAAAAATGAACCTTTGCTGCAGACTTCGCCATGTTCGACGCGTAGCAGTTAGCCGGCTTCTTTTGTCTGACCTCCTACATTTCCGTTTCCATTTTAAATGCCGTTCGACTTCCGGGTCATAGCTTAGCGCGAAACTTTAGCACATGCGCAGATCACCTCCTCCAGCTCCAGTCCGACTGTCCGTATACATGCAGCAGTAGATTGACTTTCAATCGCATTATCTGGGTGTGTTAGTCCGACAATTATAAACTCGATTTCAGTCGAGCTAACGTGTTTACATGTACTTTAAAAGTCCAGTTTTGGTCGGACTAACGCAATAATTTGGTTTTTTTAGGTGTCATGTAAATGTGCTTACTGTGTCCTCTGAGAACATCAAATCTGTCCCAAAAGTGATTGTATAACCATATACAGACATGGACAAAATTGTTGGTACCCTTCCTTTAAAGAAACAAAAACAGACAGTGGTCGCTGAAATAGCTTGAAACTGTAGAAAGTAATAATAAATAAAAAATATACTGAAAATGAACTAATGAAAATCAGACATTGCTTTTGAATTGTGGTTCAACAGAGTCATATTAAAAAACAAACCAATGAAACTGGCTTGGACAAAGATGATGGTACCCTTAACTTAATATTTTGTTGTGCAACCTTTTGAGGCAATCACTGCAATCAAACGATTTCTGTAACTCTCAATGAGACTTCTGCACCTGTCAAGAGGTATTTTGGCCCACCCCTCGTGAGCAAACTGCTCCAGCTGTCTCAGGTTTGAAGGGTGCCTTCTCCAGACTGCATGTTTCAGTTCTTTTCACAGATGTTCAATAGGATTTAGACCAGGGCTCATAGAAAGACACTTCAGAATTGTCCAATGTTTTGTTCTTAGCCATTCTTGGGTGTTTTTAGCTGTGTTTTTTGGGTCATTATCCTGTTGGCGCACCCATGACCTGCGACTGAGACCAAGCTTTCTGATACTGGGCAGCACATTTGGCTCCAGAATGCCTTGATAGTCTTGAGATTTCATTGTAGACTGCACAGATTCAAGACACCCGGTGCCAGATGCAGCAAAGCAGCCCCAGAACATAACCGAGCCTCCTCCATGTTTCACAGGAGGTAGTGTTCTTTTCTTTGTATGCTTAATTTTTGCGTCTGTGAACACATAGCTAATGTGACTTGCCAAAAAGCTCCAGTTTTGTCTCATCTGTCCAAAGGACATTCTCCCAGAAGCTTTGTGGCTTGTCAATATGCATTTGGCAAATTCCAGTCTCGCTTTTTTATGATTTGCTTCCAACACAGTCCTCCTCGGTCATCTTCCATTAAGTCCACTTGGCTCAAAGTTGGATGTTGCACCACACTGACTGAGAATGTGCCTGTGGTGTTGCCCTCTGTGCTCATTGCCCACTGCAGAGATAGAATGTTCATTGTGTTAGTGGATAGTTTGTTTAATCTTGATGGGCAGACAGTACTCACACTCATTACTGACAACTCATTACAGTCATCCTGCAACTCCTGCAACTTTGTTCTCTGCAATGAGCTCCAATAATAATAACTCTGCTGGTAAGTTTTCAGTCACTTTGATCCAGTCATTTCCCATTTGAGTCATGAGCAGCTGTTGCAGTTCATTGGTGATTGGTCTGAATTGTTAACAGAATTTTTTAGATTATGTCAAAAACTCAGTTCCCCCATTTTGGACTAAGGCAAAGTGAAGAGCTGTTTCTTTCATGTCTGTGCATGTGCATTATCTGAGGGTTTCCATCTCCTGTAGCTACTTTGTTCTTTGGTGCAAATAAAGTGGACTCATTTAGCTTGAAAAGTGTGTCATGTGTGTTCCATGGAGTAGGGGTGTTTGGTATGCATGGTGTATGGTGGAGGTCTTTGTCTTTCATCCCATGGTAGACGGTGCTGTATAATGGCTGTTGTTGGCTTTCAAATAAAACAAATTTTCAACTATTTTATCATGGCTGCCCCACATGAAACTGCTTTAATATGAAAATGTATCACAATACCGGTGCTCTTTGGTGGTTTGTCTCACTGCAGATAATCACTGCCAGGGCAGAAATTATCTGTCCTAGCAGATTATGCATACTTTATTGACACCAATTATCCATTATTGTTGTTTGGCTATTTTTTTCAGAATTTAGTTTTTCTCTTAATGATTTTCTGAAACATATTTTAAGTACTGAACTATCAGTCACACACAGTGAGAATGATGGTAGCTAGGTTTTGTATGTCTCTGCCTTTGTGTTATTTGCAAAATGACCTGTGGACTGTGGTCCAGACAACAAAAAAATTGGATTAGTTTTTTGTAGGGCCCAGTCTGGCTCCATGCCTCAAGCCAGTGCCAGTGTGACACAGCAACTGCAGCTGACCAATAAACTGCACAGAGTGCTATATACTAACCCTACAATAAGAGAAATAAACTTATACAGTCTGAAATGAATCTTTCAAATCAACAAACCAACCTTAATTATGTTGTGCCTACTCATAACAAAGGTACCTCAAGATAGTTTTCATATAGAGCAGATCTAAAACAAACTCTTTAATGTGACTTTTTTTTTTCTGTCCTCCCTCCTCTCCTCTGTCGTCTGTCTTCTCTGATCTGTAGTCCTGTCTCATGGTGTCTTTAACCTGGCTGATGCTCTGGACGACAGTAAATCAAGTAAGTACAAAGGAACAAGATGCACCTGTTTGCCACGTCCCATCTGTCCTTTATTTCCCCCTAGATTCAATGTGGTTTAGGAAAGGCTGGTGATGGTCACAGCCGCACACTCAAATAATAAAATGCTTTGCTGCATCGATCTCATAAAAATGTTGGCATTTCTTGTGGTGTTAAACTATGATGACATATGCAGACAAAAGAAAACAAAACAAAAGAAACCCCACCCTTCTGTTTTGATTGTGAATGATGACCTGGAGATCTGAGATCAGTGTAGCTGGATTCAAGACTGTGAATATTCTGAGCTCATGTCAAGACTGTGTTTGATTGACAGTTTTGGGACCTCACAGCTCTGCCCACCTAAAAACTGAACAGAGGTGTAAAAGACATGCCTTTGTGGGTGAGCACGGTCTTCAACATGTACAGAAAACAGAGGTTCCACCCTTAAATAAAGAACACACCCCTGACACTCAATTTCTTACACCACAGTCCTTACACTGGCTGACAGAACATTAAACCACAGTCGGCGTGCTTTATGTAAAGAGAGTCTATCCATGAATTCATTAATAAAACTAATGTCCAAACTCCATCATATATGTGCTCTCAGGCTAATTTGTAGGTCTCTAAGCAGTTACTGTCTTCCTGTCAGCTTTCTCTTCTCTTTCTGATGAGTTACTCAGATAGGTGCTCAGTATATGATGTAACGGCCCTCCTGTTATTATTCACCTGTTTCTTCCTGTGGTTAGTTCAGTATTAAATAATCCTCATATTTCTCTCCTTCGGTATGAAGTCTCTGCTTTTTCCTGCAGCTTCACTGATTGGTAAATGTTTGAACTGCTCCTTGTCATTGTTGGTTTAGACTAAACTTTTTATACTAACTTGACTTTAAATTGATGATAATTAGGACCCATACAAACACAGCTACTGTTCAGTAGTTTATTGAACTCGTTTTAAAGTCTGATGATGGAGCACATACATTTATTAAAGGAAATTCTCTGTCTCACCTTGTTCTGCTGCCACAGTCTGGATGTAGATCTGTTACCGTGTAGACGAAAATGTTTCAGGTCCAGGCTCTCACACAGATTTGATCTGGGTGACTTTTAATATCACACACTGAGACAGACCAAATGCAACAGGGTGTCGGGAGACACCACATTAAATAGACTGAATATGCTATCAGTAGGCAGCATGGCGGCATAGTGGTTATTACTGTTGCCACAAAACTAGAACGTTGTGGGTTCAGTTCCCAGGGCTGGGGCCTTTCTGTGTGGAGTTTGCATGTTCTCCCCATGCTTGCGTGGGTGTCCTCTGGGTAACATCCTGTTTCCTCCCACAGTCCAAAGGCATTCATGTCTAGTTTGATTGGTGACTCTACATTGCCCATAGGTCTGAGTGTGAGTGTGAGTGGTTGTTTGTCTCTGGCTGTCACTACAGTTAGGCCCAGAAATATTTGGACAGTGACACAAGTTTTGTTATTTTAGCTGTTTAGCTGTATTTAGCTTTACCAAAATATATTCAAGATACAGTTATATAATCAATATGGGCTTAAAGTGAAGATTCCCAGCTTTAATTTGAGTGTACAGTATTAACATTGTCAAATTGGAGGAAGGGTTTAGGAATTACAGCTCAGAATTCAGCTACAGAATTATATGTTGCCGCCTCTTTTTCAAGGGCCCAAAGGTAATTGGACAATTGACTCAAAAGCTGTTTCATAGACAGGTGTGAGTTATTACTTCATTGTGTCATCATCAATTAAGCAGGTAAACCCTGGAGTTGATTCCAGCTGTAGCATTTGCATTTGGAAGCTGTTGCTGTGAACCCACAACATGCGGTCAAAGGAGTTCTCAATGGAAATGAAACAGACCATCCTTAGGCTAAAAAAAAGAAGAAATCCATTAAAGAGATAGCGGAAATATTAGGAGTGGCCAAATCAACAATTTGGTACATTTTTAGAAAAAAAGAGCACACTGGTGAGCTCAGGAACTCAAAAAGGCCTGGACGTCCATGGAAGACAACACTGGTGGAGGATTGCAGGATCCTTTCCATGGTGAAGAAAAACCCTTTCACAACATCCACCCAAGTGGTTGAGACATCCACCCAAGACTTCATGAGATCAAATACAGAGGGTTCACCACAAAGTGCAAACCATTAATCAGCCTCAAAATTAGAAAGGCCAGATTAGACTTTGCCTGAAAACATCTGAAGAAGCCAGCCCAGTTCTGGAACAGCATTCTTTGGACAGATGAAACTAAGATCAACCTGTACCAGAATGATTGAAAAAGGAAAGTATGGAAAAAGGCTGGGAACGGCTCATGCTCCACAGCACACCATATCTTCTGTAAAACATGGTGGAGGCAGTGTGATGGCATGGGCATGCCTGACTTCCAATGGCACTGGGTCTCTAGTGTTTATTGATGATGTGATGGAAGACAAAAGCAGTCGATGAATTTTGAAGTGTATAGGGATATACTTTCTGCTCAGATTCAGCCAAGCAGATTGGACGGCGCTTCACACTACAGATGGACAATGACCCAAAACATACTGCAAAAGCGACCCAGGAGTTTTTTAAGACAAAGAAGTGGAGTATTCTACAATGGCCAAGTCCATCACCAGTTCTCAACCCAATCGAGCATGCATTTCATTTGCAAATCTTAAGGCAGAAAGACCCACAAACAAGCAACAACTGAAGACAGCTGCAGTAAAGGCCTGGCAAAGCATCACAAAGGAGGAAGAACAGCGTTTAGTGATGTCCATGGGTTACAGACTTCAGGCAGTCATTGCCTGCAAAGGATTCTCAACAAAGTATTAAAAATGAACATTTTATCTTTGGTAATGTTAATTTGTCCAATTACTTTTGAAACCCTGAAATGAGGAGACTTTGTATAAAAATTTGTTTCATAGGGTATTTTTGTTCAACCCCTTGAATTAAACCTGAAAGTCTGCACTTGAATTGCATCTCCGTTGTTTCAATTCAAATCCGATGTGGTGGCATGCAGAGCCCAAATCATTGCGTCTTTGTTAAAATATTTCTATGCCTAACTGTATGTGTTGGCCCTGTGATGACTGGCAACCTGTCCAGGGTGTACCCCGCCCTTGCCCAATGTGAGCTGGGATTGGCTCCCTCACTGCCTGTGACCTGGAAACAGATAATCGATAGAAGATCAATGAATGAATGCTATCAGTAGAACCATCACCATCAAGCCAGCAGCTTTTTCTCCCTTGGATTTTATTCATTTTGCCCAACATCTAACAGGAAACATCAGGCTTCTAGGTGCAGTGTGGTCAAACACTGATGTCTGCACAGTCATTGTGTCAGTGGTGCTTGAGGTATAGAAATGAAAGAAAACCAGCCAGAGCAGAGCAGTCCAGTCTAAAGATGTAAATCATCATCAGATGATGTCTAAAGCCTCTTTAAGAACGACATGAGAAGGTCATTGAAAGTAACACTCTGAATAAAGGAGACTGTGTCCTTTCACTAGGACTGTAGATGGTCCTGTACCGGAGACATTCCCTTTATCCATCCATTTTCTATATTGCTTATCTGGCATGGTCCCTGGACCAAGACATTTAATTGCCTTATTCATCTGCCTCCACAGCAACTCCTGCACCACATCCACCTCTACCAGCAGGGGGAACAGGTGAGCCTCCCTCGGAACTGTCATGGTCCTGTATCAGAAATTGTAATGAATACATTGTTCTTCACATTGTGCACATTACAGGTCAGCAGAACAGGCAGATTGTGCGACCTTTCACTTCATACAATCAAGCAGATAACAAGAGTCTGTAAAGGAATTATGCAAACGCTTAAACTCTGGACAGAGGACAGCATCTCCTCCCTCCAAGCTTGTTTTGAGTGTACTGACTGGCAATGTTTTGTAGATGGATGTGGTGACAACATTGATGTACTCAGTGACACGGTTTCATCCTATGTCACTTTTTTATGCACACAAAGATCCCAGCCAAACCTGTTTTTCTTTTTCTAAACAACAAACCATGGGTAAACAAAGATCTAAAATCTGTTATAAATAAGAGGAAAAAAAATCTACTTTACAGGTGACCCCCAGGAGAAAAAGGTTGTATCCAGAGCAGTTGGGGCTGAAAATGCCATGGCCAAAAGTAAGTACAGGGAAAAAATAGAGAAACATTACGTAAATGCGACCTCAGGTTAGCCTGGCAGGGAATCAAATCCATGGCTGCAAAAATCAGTGTGGTAACGAGTTCAAGCAGCTTATTAGCATAAATGGGATTGAAGACGACTGTTTACCTGATACTAACATTTTTCTTTTACAATTTTAAAGGCCTAATCTGATACAAGATCTCTCTAGTATAAGGAACTCCCTTAATCCTCAGAATGATATTCTGATATCTCAAGAACATGTCATGGTTTTATTTAAGAAAACAAAAAATAGGAAAGCCTCAGATCCTGATTTTATCTGTGGTTGAACACCGCAACACCGTTCTGAGCATCTCAGTGCTGTCTTCACCCCTCTTTTTCAAATGTGTGCTGACAGGTGCATCAAATCAAATCAAATCAAATCAGATCAGATTTATTTATATAGTGCCAAATCATAACAAAGTTAAATCAAGGCACTTTACATATAGAGCAGGTCTAGACCAAACTCTTTATAAAATTATTTAAAGAGAACCAACAAATCCCCCGATGAGCAAGCACTTGGCGACAGTGGCAAGGAAAAACTTCCTTTAAGAGGCAGAAACCTCGGACAGAACCAGGCTTGGGGGGGTGGCCATTTGCCTCGACCGGTTGGGTTGAGAGAGAGGATGAGTGAGAGGGTGAGAGGGAGAGAGAGAGAAAGACGGGGGGGCAAAGTTGGGGAGAGTAGGGAGAGAATGAGAGCAGGAGGAGGGGATATTCAAAACAGGTGTAGGCAGGAACATATGATGCTGCATGAAGTTCATAGAAATGATTCTGTATGGAGTTCATGAAGATATGGGAGCAGCAGGCATTGCAGGAACATGGAGTGGCGATGATTCATCACCTGCAGGATGAGGACAGGGAGAGAGGAGAGGAACTGGGAGAGACAGAGAAACAGGAAATCAATCAGAAACAGAATCAATCCAGGAAATCAGGAAATCAATCAAGAAATCCTCCACAATAATTTCATTCCCAAGGTCAATTAACCCAGGGAATTACAAGATTTTAGGGCCGTGGCACTCGCTTTTCCTGTGGGGAAAAACCTTGAGAAAATCCATAAGGATGAAGTTCTCACCCTGGTTTAGGGCAAACTTGATCAACTCCAATTTGCCTATCTAAGCAACAAAGGAGTGGACGATGCCAAACTTTTTATCCTTGATAAAATGTAATGGAGAAACCCAAGTTGCACATCAGACTTTTATTTGCTGATTTCTCTTCAGCTTTTAATAAGATGCTATCTCACATTTTAATTGAGAGGCTAGCTTCTTATTTTAACCTGCCCAATCAACTTAAAGCTGCTCTTAACTTTTAATAGACAGGTTTTAGTCAATGGTGTCAAGTCTAAAACCCTGGTTTCGAACACAGGTTCTCCACAAGGTTGTTGTCCACTAAGTGAATTTCCATGAATTGCATTAGGATGGCATTATACACAGCCTCCCTGGAAGACCAACTGCTACTCAAAGTCATTTGTTCCTTCTGCCATCAAGCAGTTGAACACAGAGTTGACTTGAACTTTTTTGTTTTTGCTCATTCCATGTGATCACTGCACTTGACTGAAGCTGAATGAAATGGTTGTTATGTGCAATAGACTTATTTACATTGGCTCTATTTATTACTTATTTATTTATTTATTTATGTGCATCTTTATAACATTTTTACCATCTTTTATTCTGGGCAGTTTTTAGTTTTTAGTCTCTCTACCCAACGTCTGCCTTACACTTGTTTTTAGCACAGCTTTTTTTCATATATATATCTCTGCCTTCTGCCTTTCCCTGCATATTTATGATGGCCATGTACCTTCTACCATATGTGATATAATGCTTCGTCTGATATTGTAATTGTGTGTTTGTGTCAATGGATGTATATATGTGGTCGGTGGACTCTAGAAACTGAATTGTCCTTCGGGGATTAATAAAGCTATCTGTATCTATATCTGTAGGTTGATCTGAAGATCAAGAAAGTGCAGCATCGAAGCTGTCAGTTATTATTTCTGTAGATTCCTTATTAATGTCATGTAATGTAGACAACTCTTTCTGTGATTTATCCAGTCTCCCAGAAGTTAAAACTGTGTGAAATATACCGACAGCAGCTCATAGTCTCTTGTGCACACCTTTTTGCACGCTTTGAATTGGGTGGCCCAATGTAGTGTATGATAGGATGCACAGTCCTCCACCGATGGATTTGTAAGATCTCGTTTTATCATGGTCTGCCTGTTGGACCGTATGTCCATCAAACCCAGTGTCCATGCTGTCCTCATGGAGACTTGTCTCAGTAAAGTATATCAGATCTTTAGAAAATCCTTGTCATGTCTGAGAAGTTTCACAGAGTAACCGGAAGCCACAACAAAGGAAATACAACAAACCCCCACCAGCACTTGAGAATTAAATATTCTTTTATTATTTTAATTTAATAAGTCCTGCACATGTCATTTTGTCCTGTAGTAGAAGTGGGTTAACAGAGTGGCTTGTGAAAGAAGTTGTGTGTTTTGTGTCTGTCTTGTTATGTATGTATGCATGCATTTTTAATTATCTGTTCACTTATCTGTCACTTATCCATCTCAGCTTCTGTGTCAGAACCCGACAAATCAGTCATTGTCCCTGCCAGTCTGTCAGCCTTGTTTGCTTCCTTATATGGACAGCCTTTGGAGTAGTGGTCCGTTTTTCTATAATGAAAACCGGCATCAGATCTTCTGCAGCCCTCTTCTCTTCATTTCCCACTGCGTACTCGTCCCCTTTCTCTTCCTCCAACTGTTAAACACCATCATCGATGGAAATTGTAATCCATTTGTCACCCGCACAATTTTCATTTTCTTTGGTTTCATTTTTAAGCCATATCTCTAAGCCCTATGGCAAAGTTTTTCTTTCTCTTTTCATTCAGTCTTTAGCATTTCTACATGTTTCAGCCTAAAACTACCACATTCCTTACCCCATACTGTAAATTGATCAAAACTTAGTTTACAATCTTTGGTGATTGACAAACTAATAAACTGGCCAACTGACGCAAGAGTAATTTTAGGTGCATTATCAGTATATATGGATTTTCTGCTTCTTCTGCTTTTGGAGCCAATTGTTGGGGGAAAAAAAGGGTTAAATACAGCTATATGAATCATACATTATCTAAGAAGGTTACATTTTGACCTGCCTACATAAACAAATATTATCTTGCAAACCAGCAAATCCTGTTTATCCTTATGTGCAATGTGGGAATCTGGGGATATTTAATCTCATTTGAGAAACTCAAGCAGCTTCAATTTGTTGTTGAGCAGCTCCAATTTTGTTACTCTGTTTGGACATTGTACTCCAGAATGTTGTCCTCACTTTGTACCTGTTCATCATGTTACAATGACAGTATCACAGCTTTTATCATAGCAACTGTTACTGATTGGCTTCACGTGTATATCAATGTTCTCTACAGTGCTTGATTCTCATGATTCATCTAAAGTATCCACCACCACCACCGGTGCCCCTACCAAGGTCTCCAAAGGTATAAGGGACATAGTCAACCCCAAACCCAAACCAGGTGAGAGAAAAAACAACTGTGTTTACAACCAGCTGTATCTGGGAGCTGGATCTGGAGGCAGGTTTACATCCTTAAACTGTTTTGCTTTTTTTTTAATTAACAGGAACAAACAATGACAGAATGTGACAGATTATAGAGAAGGTTTCTAGTTTTGGAAATTATTAATTTTTCTCAATACAAACAGATTGAGTAATGTCAACTGTAGACATGAAAGAAACCACTTACTGTAAGTCTTTAAACTGAAGGTAAGGTTAAGTTAGTCCTGATTGCTGACGTTGAAGAGCAATTATCTGACCACAGATTTTCTGATAGACTACTGATCATTAACCTTTCACCCTAGCAGATGCTGACTTTGACCTGGCTGATGCGCTGGACTCCAAAAATGACATTGGAGGCAAAGAGAAGAACAAGGGACAGGGAGGTGAATAGGAGTGTTTTACTTGTCACATCCATGTCAAGATAATTATCATTATTTATTGGTGATGCAGAAAAACAATGAGCTGTGATGCATGTGATACTCACTGCTTATGGTTTTATTCTGATGGAGGTCCAGGCACATGGTGATGGATCCAAGAACCTAGATCCAGTCTCACATGTCTGAGCCATCATACCTTCACACACACACCAAGTCAGAGCACAATGTACCTGAGGGTGACAGATCTTCATCGTCATCCTAACTGATGATGTTTCTCTCCTGCAGGTGGATTCTCTGACAGTGACCTGGTTGATATCAGTAAAGATGACACCTACAAACCTGACAAGGGTAAAGGTAAGTCTGTGTTCACAGAATATACCAACAACACCTTTTGCTTTTTTCACAAATGTGAACCTTTTATTGCCTACACAGGTGGCGCTCGAGGAGGAGCTAGTGATCAGATTAACCAGTATGACGACAACACTGGTATGTGTACACTGTATTTAGTGAGGATTCATTAAGGTATGTCTATCTGAGGTAACTCTGTGTGTGTGTGTGTGTGTGTGCGCATGTTTCCAGAGACCACAGCAGAGGTAGGCACAATTGCAGGGATTGCCAGTGCGGTTGCCATGGCGCTGGTGGGTGCAGTCACCAGCTACATCTCATACCAGAAGAAAAAGCTGTGCTTCAGTCTGCAGCGTAAGACTCAATCCTCTGCTATGTGTCACTCCCAGTGTTTAAAGTCTTCCGTCTGGTCTCAGACCAGGAATTTTGTGAACCACATTACGTAGTAAAGCCTAATGTATAATCAAAATTATTTCTCAGGTTTTCTATATAACAGTCATAGTGAGAGTGTGACCGGAGAGGGAGGATGATATGCACAATGGGCCAGGGGTCAGACTCAAACCCAGGCAGCTGCAGGCCTAAATGCATACAGCTGTGGGGGTTTCAGGCCTCCTGTTTTAACCAAGGTTGAGCCAGCCAACCAGCCAACTTGTGTTCTGCCCAAAGAAATTAATGGAAAACTTTATAGAGAACTAAAATTTTAATTTGAAAAGAATATTTATTGAAAGAAAGAGACTGAATCTGGAAATTTAAATTCTGATGTATGTGGCATCTCAGACGTTCCTGAGTGTCTTTATAGTATCAGTGTGGCATCAGTGTAGTCAAACACACTTTACTTGTGTCTGATGATGCAAATTTCTAAACAGAGAGTCTGAACACTGATATGGTGAAGGCTGAGAACCCCGAAGCTGTGGTGGCTACAGAACCACAAGGTAAACACACACACACACACACACACACACACACACACACACACACACATACAGTCTCTACCATATATACATAGACATTAGCAAAGTCCATGCATCGATATGTCAGGCCTATAAAAAAGTGTTTGGCTTGCTCCCACAGTTCAAAGGCTAATTGGTGACTCTAAATTGCCCATAGGTGTGAATGTTAGTGTATCAGGTTGTTTGTTACTGCAATGATCGATCGATTGTTTTTGTAGCTGAATGACATCTTGTTTTGTGTCTTCACAGTCCAACAGACTCTGCTGGAGCCGCCCAATACTGAGCCCCCGGCTGAGGAGAACGCTGTGTAACATACACACACACAGACAGACACTTACCAACAAAGATGTGCACGTACACACACACACACACACACACAGAGACCCACGCACACACATACATGATACACAGACACACACTGCCATGCTGCAGCCTATTGTGTGTAGCATGTCCTAATTGATCCTGGGATTGGTTTTACTTCTACAGTGAATGTGAACATGTGGTTTATACTCTTTGCTGTGAACCTTTCTACATGTGTATGATGATAGTAATTTATGTTTTAGTAATTTATATCTGTAATGTTGTAGGTTTACAGATCCTTACTGTGTCTGAAATCCAGACACAACAACTGGAAACTCACAACAAACTGTTCACATTGTTGTATGATTGTGAAGGGATTGCAGTGTCTGTGACGGTGTGTCACAGCTCCTCAGACTCATATGGGTCACAGGAGATCAGTTTCTGACAGTGACTTGGATAATAGTCCAGTTAGTTCTCTGATCACTGGTGAGTCGGTGACCTGTAATAAATCGAGGCTCTTAACAGAGCATTATGAGAAATTCTGAAGGAGATGGCCTTTGTGTGGACCAGAGATGCTGTGACACACTAACTTTTTTTATTTTCTAGGTTCTTATTGTTTATCTTTTGTTAGCGGAATGATTAGAAACAAGTCAATTCCATGACACAGCTGATTATCTGTGGAACACTTTCTATATCATATCTGAACTGGATCAGCATGTTACAGAACCCATCAGTCGGGTTTTCCCCTATTATGAAGAACATTTACATTAGCAATTACGTTCTGTGCCAACACATTTAGCTAATGACGAAGACGAATGCACATGATCGCAACAGCCAGTTATTTTAATGATGAGCCAGGCGTGTACTCATACACCTGGGGTGACATTATATAGCCACCATACTAACAATATTTAACATGTATTATTAATGAGATTTACATATTCTCTCTGTAATGACGCTAGTTGTCCGGTGAACAATTATGTTGATGAGTCACTGATCCTCCTGGGAGAGGTTTAGCTTTTTACTGGGTTTCGGATGAGATAAATATTGGGCAGTTTCATATTCATAGACCTGGAGTTGTGTGTTACATCTACACATTGGCTCTCAAAAACAATGAACATTGCCATATTCAGATTTTGAATTTTTGCAGTTTATACTGTACATATGATGTTTGATGTTCGAAACTGTTGTTTTCACCTGGCCTTTAAATACATGGCCTGAAGAAGAGGGAGGTCTGCAGTGATCCTGCAGCTTCTTTATAAAGAAGTAAAAAAGTTAGGAGCTCAAAACACAAAGGTCAAATTAGAATCAGCGAATTATGATTTCATGTAAGAATAGGAATGTAGAACAACTGAGCTGATCTTTATCCCATAGTAGTAGTTACATTACCATGTGAGTGGCAGACAAATGACAGGTGACTTGTGGAGTATCCCCATGTCATAATTTCATTACCAGTGCAAAGAAGCTTGGGATATGTGGGTATGTTGGAAAATATTAATGGTCCAGATAAAAAAAACAACACATTCAAAGAATACTTTGAACTGGGACAATCTAGTCTGACAAGTGTCAGATACCTCTTTAGATGGAGCCTCTGGAGGATGACGATCCTCTCAAAGCGGTCTGATCTGCAGACCTTTAAAGGACTGCATTAAGCTAAAATGTAGAGAAGTGCAGAGGTTGACATGGTGGCACTGCCAGAAATTGTGAGATCAGGCTCCTGGTATTGGTCATGAGGCATTGAATAGAGCTGCTATAGCAATGTAGCTGATGTTAGCAGCTATAGTCATAGTTTGCTGTAAGGTAGAGGCTGTTATTGTTCATTGTGTTTGCAGTGGTAGTAGTGTGTATTAGACTATATGTGTTAACACTCTTTGTCTGCTCTTTTTATACTTTGTACTCAACTTCACTTTTCCTATTAATGTAGCTGAACTTTTTGTACCTGCAAATTTGTTGCTAGCCACTGGCAGTTGTCTTTTTCTTAGACTCCTGGAGTGCTGTGTGTTTGTAAACCATAGTTTTTTTTATTTTGGAGACCCGGGCTGAGCCACTCACTATTCATCATGAGGCTGATGGAGTCAGGTAGCAACTTTCCACAGGGAGTAAAATTGTGACACTAAGCACAATGTCCATCATTCACCTGGAGTCATGAAATGTGTGCTGATGTGTAAGATCTGATTCAAGTCTCAGTCAAGACCTGGATCCTTTCCTGCACGCTGCCACCACACAAATACACATTAATGAATACATGTGAACTCAGCAGTAATCACTACCTTGTACCCTGGTCTGATCTGGATCAGTATGGATCACCACAAGTGGACGAATTTCTGAGCTGAGTCTCTACAGGAACTGTATACTGAATGTCAGATACTGAGAGTGTTGTGTGTGTTGTACAAGCTGCAGACCAGTGAGATAGAATTAGTTTCTTTATGGTCCCAGCCTTAATAATGTCAATAACATAAATAAGAGCTGAGCAGTGCTAGTTAATACCCTTTGATGAGGCTGCAGAACCACAGGTGTAGGTCCCTACACAGCCTTAGTCTTCACAGATCCTCATAGTTCCACAGGGCCCTACAGGTCCCTGCATGTGCTCTAATGTGGAACAAACACTGCTGTATTTGCATACCTGATAGTGCTGTTGTGAACCACCATCACTTGTACACCTGCCTCCTGTCTCCTAGTTCTATATACATTGACCCTTGACCCTGTAGCAGATGAGTTGTTTTAGTCACTACTTCCTTCATATACCCGCTTTAAAAATTGCTGTCATCAACTTCACAATATAATGAAGGCAGTGGTGATAATGTTATTAGTATCAATACTGTAAACAGTATTTGACTACCCTGATGTGAATACCAATTTGAAGGACTGATGAATTCAGGTTTGTGTAAAATCATCACCTATCAAAAACAATGGACTTAATCCTGACCTAAATTCCCTCCAAGACCAGATTTGGTTCCAAGCCTGCATTCTGAACAATGTCAGGTTACTTGAGGGTAAATCTGGATACTCCTGTCCAATGCAGTCACATAACTATTTGCTGCTCTCAGACATGCTGCCACTCTAACTGCTGCATAATCCTCTCCTCACAGCCATGCCTTTTCCAGGCGAGGCAAATTGCGATTGGTTTGGTATTGGATGTTTGACTGTGAGCTTTCTGTCTGCACAACACATGCACACTGCTCTCATACACACACTAGATTAGAATGTCTTTCTCTACAATGGCCTCACTCTGACAAGTGTGGTCTAGCTTGAGTGACAGTGAGCTCTGCTTTCTCTCCATCTCTACTGACAAGTCACAAATTTATGTTCATGATATAAAACAATAAAGAAACAGTTTGAAAAGACATGGAGACTGAGCCTGAGTCATTCTGGATTTACTCTGACCAACTATAATTGAGTGGTGAATATCGTCATTAATAAGTTTGTTTTTAATTTGACACAAAAGACACAAGATGCAATGTAAACAGCATGAAGAGGCTTTTAGGAAACACGCAGTAATCAAGTAGAGAGACAGAGACGGAGGGGCGGTGGATCTGTTCTGGTGATTGACCATTAAATGTAAAAAAAACAAAAAAAACAATGAACAATGAACCCATGAACAAATGAAAGATGCCGTGGTTGTTATCATCTATCTGCTCGTCTCTGATTCGGATTTGGTCTCATCAGACTTCTGCTGAGTCTGGGCCTGAACCGTTCAAACATGGCTGAGACTCTGATGATTCTACTGTGTTCTGCCTGTCAACCTGGAATGAGCAAGTGATGGGGAGTGCTAAGGCCTGATCCAACTTCCCGAAGCAGGAAGTTAAAGTAAATAAGATGACTCTGGTTCCTAGAGTCTCCAAGAGTGAATCAGGAGGCAGATCTTTCAGTTATCAGGCTCCTCTTCTATGGAACCAACTTCCAGTATCGGTCCGGGGGACGGACTCTTTTTCGCAATTTTCAAGACCAGGCTTAAAACTTTTCTGTATGACAGAGCTTATAGTTAAAAAGTTAAAGTTCATTTACTCTTTAGCTATGCTGCTACAGGCCTAGACTGCTGGGGGAAGGACTGAGCACCTCTCTCTCCCTCTCCCTCTCCCCTCTCTGTCTCTCTCTCTCTCCCTCTCTTCTTCCCCTCTCCCTCTCTCTCTCTCTCTCTCTCCCCCTTGCATGCGCCGACATACCAAAAACCATGCTCTCCGAAATCCCAGTTTCTCTCAGTTCCAAGCATGTGCACTGCATTTACTAACCGTGTTTTCCCGAAGTCTCTCTCTCTCCCAGTTCCTCTCCTCTCTCTCCCTGTCCTCATCCTGCAGGTGATGAATCATCACCATCCCATGTTCCTGCAATGCCTGCTGCTCCCACATCTTCAAGAATTCCATACAGCATCATTCCTATGAACTTCATGCAGCATCATGTTCCTGCCTACACCTGTTTGAATATCCCCTCCTCCTGCTCTCTTTCTCTCCCTACTCTATCCAACTTTGCCCCCCCCCCCGTGCCTCTCTCTCTCTCTCCCTCTCTCAACCCAATCGGTCAAGGCAGATGGCCGTCCCCCCTGAGCCTGGTTCTGCCCGAGGTTTCAGCCTCTTAAAGGAAGTTTTTCCTTGCCACTGTCGCCGAGTGATTGCTCATCGGGGGATCTGTTGGGTCTCTTTAAATAATTTTATAAAGAGTTTGGTCTAAACCTGCTCTATATGTAAAGTGCCTTGATGTAACTTTGTTATGATTTGGCGCTATACAAATAAATCTGATTTGATTTGATGTTTAATGTTTGGAAAACGTGTTAAATATTAGTGGCAGCAGGAGTTTAAAATATGTTTGGAGGAACCTTTCTCATCAGGTTAGTGTTTCCTCTGATTAAATTTACTCTGTTGGGTCAGTTCTGGTTCCAGTAAAGAAGACCAGTGAGCTCAGAGCATCCAGTGACTTTATTTTAACACCACAGAAAATAATCTATTAACAACAGACCCTGAGATGTGACAACATTTCTTCACTTAGCTGAGGTTAGACTCCCTTGTGTTCTTCCAGGGCAGATTTACCTGGCTGCTCTGAACATGGTAAAAGACTTAAATAAAATAAATAAGCAAAGGGAGAGTGAGTTCATGAAGCTGGTGTCAGGCTGGTTTTGACTTTAGTTTTTTAAAAACTTTATAAACGTGATAATGTTAATATAAATGTAATCGGTTAATCGGTCTTGAAACTTTAATTGAAGTATGTGAGTAGCCGAGAGTGTGTTTTTATGTGCGTGTGTGTGTCTCAGACGGCAGTGTGCAGTGGAGTTCCTGTGGTGTGTGCGGGGGAATGTTCAGAGGAAGAGGATAGGGAGTGGGAGGTGGTCTCTCTTTGCAGCTCTTCCACCCTCCTCTGCAGTTCTGCTCTCAGGATCAGCAGCTCCTTCAGGGTCTGATGCACTGGCACCTGAGACACATTAGAAAAAATAAAATTCACCTGTCAAAGTATGTTTAAGGCACTGATATAAATGAGAGGCCACAGGCATGACAATGGCACCACAGTGATCATTGTCTTCTGGTTCTGTGGGAACATTAGTCGACAGTCAGAAAAATGTGAACCAACAGTACTAGCAACAGTTAAACATGAACAAAATCATACATAAAAAGAATTACTTGCTGTAAGCAAAAAATAATTAAATGACTGTAAATTAAATGAATGAGAGAGAACATATCAGCCACAGTGAGGGAGGTAGGGAGTAATCAGTGAGCAATAACAGACAGGTGTAGTTTTACAGGGACTTGGGAGATCCACAGGTCCCTCTAAAGAACCCCCCCCCCCCAAAAAAAATACAGAGGATGTGTACCTGTGATCTCATGTGGGGGTTCCAGCGGGCATAGTAGCCAGTCCACAGCTCCAGGTGTCTGGATGATACCAGTGGGTACAGAACGTGGTGCTGATAGTCCACATAAAAGGGGTTGGTAAAATCATCAGGCTGGCTGTGGGGGGGGACAGGCATAAAATTTTCATTAACAGTCAGTGTCACGGTTATCACTCACTCCTGGGAATAGGGAGGCCATATTACCTATTAATGTAGGACCACAGGGACACAGTCTTGGTCTGCACATCCTGCAGAGATAGAGGAGGTTTACTTAGAAGTTGTTCCTCAGACCCACCCTATTAACAGAGGAATATTACATACCTTGGCTACCCTCTCCTCTTCACTGTTGAACAGGAACGTACCAAACAGACAGCTGTAGAGGTGGTCCAGCATGGTGACCAGAAAGAGCTCATTGAACTCAAAGGCTGCTGGGAACTGTAGGCATAAGAGTAGGAGTGATTTTCATTAGTGATTTTGGTTCAGCAGGAACAGAAAATGTTCATGGTGTTGAGTTATTTTTCTATTATTTCTGCAGGCTGATGATGACAATGATGACAATGAAGGCCTCTGACCTGGTGAGTCATCTGCCAAACACAGTCGATGAACTGGACGAACAGTGGAGAGCGCTCTGAGTTAGCATGGTTCTCATCACCGTGTCCGACACGCTACAACAAAGAGACAACAGTCAGATGATCAGATATACTCGTGATGGATGCATCATGTGACCTTTGGGTTAAAGCAGACGGTAATCAAACACCTAATTGTTGCTAATTGTATTTTTTACATAACGAATGATAAAATGGTTTAGTTTGTCTCTCAGACCTTAATATAGACTAGAGAAGTACAGACAAGAGAAGCAACAAGATACTTCTTCAGCTGAGTATGATCAAAACTCACTGCAGCAAACTTGTGTCCAAAGCTAATCCACTCCTTTTCCACCAGAACCTGCAGACAGACATTGTGCATGCATTTTAGAACTGTTGCTAGATGCAGTGTATAGTTGATGTGTGTGTATGTGTGTGAGACCTGTCGAACCTGGAAGCCTCTGAGTGTACGGTAGTAGCTGTCCAGCATCAGCATGGCCAGAGAGGTGAGCTGAGAAGTCCTGTCCCAGCCATCACTGCAGTGAACCACCACTGATGTCTTCCCTGACTCCAGCTTATCAGCTATTTTAGCTGCTGCTGCTAACAGCAGCTACACAACACAGGATCAGGACAGAACAAACATGAACACAAATCTTAAACACACATACACACACACAAACGCCACCCATTTTTGGTATGCGCATTACTGTGTGGGCGCGAGTGTTACTGTATGTTTTTTACCCGGATGTATTCCAGCCAGTGAGTCTGGTCAATGGCAGAGTGCCAGTGAGCGTCATCTATGGTGGGATACACAACATCCTTCAACTTCCTTAGTGACTCCCTCATTACATGGATGTTAGGGATCTCCAGGAAATTTAGCTCAACGTTGGGGTAAAAACTCTCACTTTCATACCCTCCATCTTTTGCCTGAATGTGGAGGAGACAGCAGAGAATAGTCTGTTGATGAAGGTGAGGAGGTAGACAAAGAACAATAACTAAGCATGTCTTTGTCCTACCCTGTTGGTGATAGCCACACTGCTCTGTCTGGCATCGAAGATTGTG
This sequence comes from Remorina albescens, assembly GCA_034769265.1. Taxonomy (NCBI): domain Eukaryota; kingdom Metazoa; phylum Chordata; class Actinopteri; order Carangiformes; family Echeneidae; genus Remorina; species Remorina albescens. The sequence continues at coordinate 2,507,499 of CM068495.1, read as the reverse complement.
AGCTTGTGGGACTGAGCATTGGCATCCATGATAATCTGGAGGAAGCGTTCATCTTCCTTACAGCGATGATCTGAAGGTCCAACTAATGGCTGGCTGCAGCGCACAATGGTGGCCTGAGTCTCAGGGTGGATCCAGGACAAGACCTACATAAAGAGCAGGGTAGGATCAGGACAATCCCAAGTCTACAGCTGCCTCTTATTGGATATTGCTCTCAGACTGACAGGGATGCGGTGCTTGGCTCTGAACACAGCAACTCGTCTGATGTCTTCGTCTGTGAGGTTTGTGGGGATGACCATGATGGAGGGATAGGTGTCACACAGTTCATAGCCACTGTTGATCTTACTGATGGTCCAGCTCTCATTAGGAAGACCCTGAACAAACAAGCACAAGGAGGAACCCATGAGACCATGGTGGAAACATCTGACAGGTACATGATAGAACTCATAATGAGAAAAGATAATCCTCATTAGTTCCACAGTCGGAAAGTTAAAGCAACATATAATATCAAATTAGTGAGTCATTCATAGGAGCTTTTCAATTCAATCCATCTGGTTGTAGGTGTGTTGGCAGCAATGCGTCAATCAGGTATCCAGTGTGTTGTCAGACAGGTGTGAGGTGTGTTGTCCTACAAAAGTGGATAACTTCTTATCGGGCTACATCATCGTTATGACTTATGCTGAACAGCTAACCTGCTGTGGACCAAGTTATGTTGGAGATTGAGATTGCTGGGTATAAAAGCACCCTCTGAACAATCAATTCTCTCAGAAAATGACATCACCGCCCATAGCGCAGATTGTCAGATAATCTCTCAGAAGAGCAAAAGCTTTAAGAGACTGACAAAACCCATTTGCTTGCTCAGAAAAGTATGTACATGAAAGATATACACTCACCGGCCACTTTATTAGGTACACCGGTTGAATTGCTTGTTAACACAAATAGCTAATCAACCAATCATATGGTCACAACCTAATGCATTTAGGCATGTATACATGGTCAAGACAACTTGCTGAAGTTCAAACCGAGCATCAGAATGGGGAAGAAAGGGGATTTAAGTGACTTTGAACATGACATGGTTATTGGTGCTAGACAGGCTGGTCTGAGTATTTCAGAAACTGCTGATCTACTGGGATTTTAGCACACAACCATCTGTAGGGTTTACAAAGAATGGTCCGAAAAAGAGAAAATATCCAGTGAGTGGCAGTTGTGTGGAAGAAAATGCCTTGTTGATGTGAGAGGTCAGAGGAGAATGGGTAGACTGGTTCGAGACAATAGAAAGGCAACAGTAACTCAAATAACTCCTCATTACAACCAAGGAATACAGAATATCATCTCTGAACGCACAACACGTTGAACATTGAAGTAGATGGGCTACAGCAGCAGGAGACCACACCAGGTGCCACACCTGTCAGGTAAGAACAGGAAAGTGAGGCTACAATTTGCAAGGGATCACCAAAATAGGACAATAAAAACTTGGAAAAACGTTACCTGGCCTGACGAGTCTCAATTTTAGCTGCAACATTTAGATGGCAGGGTCAGAATTTGGCATAAAACAACATGAAAGCATGGCTCCATCCTGCCTCGTATCAATGGTTCAAGCTGGTGGTGGTGGTGTAATGGTGTGGGGGATATTTTCTTGGCACACTTTGGGCCCCTTAGTACCAATTGAGCATCGTTTAAACGCCACAGCCTACCTGGGTATGGTTGCTGACCATGTCCATCCCTTTATGACCACAGTGTACCCATCTTCTGATGGATACTTCCAGCAGGATAATGCACCATGTTACAAAGCTCATATCATCTCAAACTGGCTTCTGGAACATGACAATGAGTTCACTGTACTCCAATGGCCTCCACAGTCACCGGATCTCAATCCAATAGAGCACCTTTGGGATGTGGTGGAACAGGATATTCACATCGTAGATGTTCTGCCGACAAATCTGCAGCGACTGTGTGATGCTATCATGTCAATATGGACCAAAATCTCTGAGGAATGTTTCCAACACCTTGTTGAAAGTATGCCACGAAGAAGTAAGGCAGTTCTGAAGCAAAACAGGGTCCAACCTTTTACTAGCAAGGTGTACCTAATAAAGTGGCTGGTGAGTATAGATTCACATTGCAAGGGTTTCAGCACTAGGTTAAAAATTGTCACACATTGAAAAAGTAAAGCATGTACATCCACTTGTATGTGAGAGTGCTAGACCACCAGATAAGTAGCATTATGAACTCAGACAAACCAATAACAAATACAAGTAACTGGAGCCTTACAAGGTGTGGAGTCGAATTTTCCATATTTACATACTGTATACACACACACACACACACACACACACACTCTACCGGTCAATAGTTTTAGAACCCTCCAATTTTTCCAATTATCTATTGCAATTCAAGTCGTTCAAGTCCAGTGAATAGCTTGAAATAGTACAAAGGTAAGATGTGAACTGCCAGAGGTGAAAAAAAAAAAAAAAAAAAAGGTAAATTTACCCAAAACTGAAAAACAATGTACATTTCAGAATTATACAAAAAGGCCTTTTTCAGGGAACACGAAATGGGCTAACAATTTAAAGCTATTCTGCAGCAATGGAGGTTGATAAAGCCTTGAAAGCTGGTGCTACCAATTCCCACAGGTGTTCCAACTTTTCTCAAATCAAAATCAAATCAGATTTATTTTTATAGCGCCAAATCATAACAAAGTTACATCAAGGCACTTCACATATAGAGCAGGTCTAGACCAAACTCTTTTTTGGATTACTTACAACCCCCTCTGTGTTTTTTTGCATAAAAGCAGTGTTGGAACACACTGTGGTACCATACCCTCATGAACATCAGTTGAACAGTACTGTACTACAGAAAGTAGTGTGTTGCTGCAAAAATGGTGAGAAAAGGCAATTAACAATGGAAGAGAGACAGACCATCACAACACTTAAAAATGTAGGTCTTTCCTACAGAAAATTGCAAAGAAAGTCAAGATGTCAGTTAGTACAGTTTCCTTCACCATCAAAAGGTTCTCAGAAACTGGGGCAAACTCTGACAGGAAGAGGTCTGGCAGACCCAAAGGCACAACTGAATCAGAGGACACGTTTCTGAGAGTTAATAGCTTGCGTGATAGGCGGCTCACAGGACAACAGCTTCAAGCACAGCTTAATAGCGGTCGTAGTAAGCAAGTCTCAGTTCCAGAGAAGACTATGAGCTGAAGGTTTGACAGGACGAGTTGCAACAAGAAAGCCATTGCTAAGACGTCAGAATAAGAGGTTTGCCATTGGACTACTGAAGACTTGAATTCAGAGTAAACACAAGAAATTTGTGCTAGGTAGGTAGGTATTATGGACTGATGAATCAAAATTTGAAATCTTCGGTTCATCACATAGGATCTTTGTACGCCATCAAGTAGGTGAAAGGATGGTTCCACAGTGTTTGGCATCAACTCTCAAACATGAAGGAGGAAGTGTGATGGTCTGGGGCTGTTTTGCTATATCCAGGGTCAGTGACTACAGAGTGGGAGGCACCCTGAACCAAATTGGCTACCACAGCATTCTGCAGCGCCATGGAATAATCTCTGGTATGCGTCTAGTTGGTCAGGGGTTCATTTTAAAGCAAGATAATGACCCAAAACACAAGTCCAAGTTATGCCAGAACTACCTCAAGAAAAAAGAACAAGATGGTAAGCTTGAAAACATAGAGCGGCCAGCACAGTCTCCAACCCCATCAAGCTGGTTTGGGACGAACTAGACAGAGGAGTGAAAGCAAAGCAACCTACAAGTGCCACACATTTATGGGAACTTCTGCAACGGATTTGGGAAGAACTTTCTGAAGAATATTTGATTTGTATTGTACAAAGAATGCCAAGAGTGTGTTCAGCTGTTATATCTGCCAAAGGTGGCTACTTTGATGAGTCAAAAGTTAAGAATACATTTTGGTCTATAAATTGATTCCATTATTTCTTTTTTAACTCCAATTGCTTATATGTACTATGCTTTCATTTCAGAGTGCAATAACACATTAAATTGAATAATTTTCAATAAAAAACTGTAAAAATGTGGGTGTTCTAAAACTTTTGACCGAATACACAGATTATGGTCTATACGATGGGCAAGTGATATATTATAAGCTTCTACATTATATATGATTAATTAGATATTATTTACACATTTAAACAGTATGTTTTCTTTGTCAGTAGTCCTTCCATTGTTTGGAAGCTGCAACAGTTTTGCTTTTAGCTTTCACAGTAGCATTTCAGCAACCATTTTACTATATCTTCTCAAGGACAATATCATAGAAATGAAACTTGGATACATTTTAGAGTAGTCAGTGTACAGCCTGTATAGCAGTATATAGTTACCATTCATTGGAAATTACTCAACACACAGCCACTATTGTCTAAATAGCTGGCTACACAGTAAGTACACCCCAAGTTATACAGGGGGTACAGAAAGTATTCAGACCCCCTTAAATTTTTCACTCTTTGTTACATTGCAGCCATTTGCTATAATCATTTATGATAATTTTTTCCTCATTAATGTACACACAGCACCCCATTTTGACAGAAAAACACAGAAATGTAGACATTTTTGCAAATTTATTAAAGAACAAAAACTGAAATATCACATGGCAAGTATTCAGACCCTTTGCTGTGACACTTGTATATTTAACTCAAGTGCTGTTCATTTCTTCTGATCATCCTTGAAATGGTTCTACACCTTCATTGGAGTCCAGCTGTGTTTAATTAAATTAATTGGACTTGATTAGGAAAGGCACACACCTGTCTATATAAGACCTTAAAGCTCACAGTGCCTGTCAAAGCAAATTAGAATCATAAGGTCAAAGGAACTGCCTGAAGAGCTCAGAGACAGGAACCTTAAGTGCAGCAGAAATTCTTTTGTAACCTCGGCCAGATCTGTGCCTTGCCACAATTCTAAGAGCACAGTGGCCTCCATAATCATTAAATGGAAGACGTTTGGGATGACCAGAACTCTTCCTAGAGCTGACCATTCGGCCAAACTGAGCAAGTGGGGGAGAAGAGCCTTGGTGAGAGAGGTAAAGAAGAACCCAAAGATCACTCTGGCTGAGCTCCAGAGATGCAGTGGGGAGATAGGAGAAAGTTCTAGAAAGTTAACCATCACTGTAGCCCTCCACCAATCGGGGCTTTATGGCAGAGTGGCCAGACAGAAGCCACTCTTCAGTGCATGACACATGAAAGCCCACATAGAGTTTGCCAAAAAACACATGAAGGACTCCCAGACTATAAGAAATAAGATTCTCTGGTCTGATGAGACCAAGATTGAACCTTTTGGCCTTAATTATAAGCGGTATATGTGGAAAAAACCAGGCACTGCTCATCAACCTGCCCAATACAATCCCAACAGTGAAGCATGGTGGTGGCAGCATCATGCTGTCGGGGTGTTTTTCAGCTGCAGGGAAAGGGCGACTTGTTGCAATTGAAGGAAAGATGAGTGCAGCCAAGTACAGAGATATCCTGGATGAAAACCTTTTCCAGAGTGCTCAGGACCTCAGACTGGGCCTAAGGTTCACCTTCCAACAAGACAATGACCCTAAGCAAACAGCTAAAATAACAAAGGAGTGGCTTCAGAACTCCGTGACTGTTCTTAAATGGCCCAGCCAGAGCCCTGACTTAAACCCAATTGAGCATCTCTGGAGAGACCTGAAAATGGCTGTCCACCAATGTTCACCATCCAACCTGACAGAACTGGAGAGGATCTGCAAGGAGGAATGGCAGGGGATCCCCAAATCCAGGTGTGAAAAACTTGTTGCATCATTCCCAAGAAGACTCATGGCTGTATTAGCTCAAAAGGGTGCTTCTACTCAATACTGAGCAAAGGGTCTGAAAACTTGTGACCAAGTGATATTTCAGTTTTTGTTCTTTAATAAATTAGCAAAAATTTCTAGCAATCTGTGTTTTGTTTTGTTTTATATTTGAGGTGCTGTGTGTACATTAATGAGGAAAAAAAAATAACTTTTTTTAAGCATATGACTGCAGTATAACAAAGAGTGAAACATTTAAGGGGGTCTAAATACTTTCCGTACTCACTGTAACTGTACATGTCATTCAAACATGCAAAGTCACCAATGCTATTCATCGTGTTCATGTTTTTACCTGCTTGACTGGGCTATACAAGTTTGTGTATCATGGATTAGAGCTGTTAAATTTCGTGGTTTGGGTACAATACTCTTATACTCGCCATCGGATGTTTAACATGGCACTCTTGATGGTAAAGAACTGTCTGAGGATGTTCATTCATTCATCCTGTGTGACCTACACCGGTTCTCCAAGACGGGTTCCACTTGGAACAGGCCTTGCCAAGGTCGACCAAAGAAGCTGAGTCCTCGACATATTGAGAAGTTGGCCTTAAAAAAAAAAAAAAACAGACACACGAGTTGTTCCAGCATTGCTGCAGAGGTTGAAGAAGAGGAAGGTTAATCTGTCAGTGCTCAGACCATACACTGCACACTGCATCAATTCGGTCTGCATGGCTGCCGTCCCAGAAGGAAGCCTCCTCTGAAGCTGGCTCACAAGAAAGCCTGCAAACAGTTTGCTGTAGACATGCAGTCCAAGAGAATGAATAATTGGAGTCACGTCGTCTTTTCTTACAGGACTAAGAAAAACCTGTTAGGTGTTGGTGGTGTGCAGCATGCATGGTGGCGCCCTGTTAAGGAGTACCAAGATAATTGTTTTTTGCATAAGGGCTGAAACTATTAATCGACTTGAATCGATTAAAAAATTATTCAATTCCAATTTTCCTGAAGCTCTGTTTCCTTAACTTCACTGCTGTGTTTCACAAAGACACTTATTGTGATGCACATGACGCTAGGATCACCACAAACAAGTTGGAGCGAAGCTCAGAAGAGAAGAGGACAAAAAGGCAGGAAATGTCTTCAGAGTGGAAACACTTGCAGGAGAAAAACAAAACTGTGCAATGCAACCACTGTGGTAAAGAGTTTTTTTATCACAATAACATGACCAATGATGCAGCATTTGCAGTGGAAATAACTGGTCTTCATTACTTCTATATGAAGACTTCAGCAAGTCGGCTTTGTGATTTGCATGATTGATTTGGCTGCAGTTTTTATGCTGAATGCAAATAAAACACTAACTTACAAAAAGAAAATGAACATAAGAAATTATGCAGATTTTTTAAATCAAAATGATGAAGTCTTTCACAGGATTAATGGCAAAACTCAAGCAGCTTATCAGTGTGATTGGGGTGTAAATGTCTATAAGTGTCTATAAGTTATTTGGCTTCATGCTGTCCGCTGCCAGAGTTTTTAGGCACAATACAGACATTGCTCTTTCTTCATCTCCCACCGTTTAATGCCATGCCACATGAAAGTGCCACTGCCAACTACTGTGCGGGTGTACAATTATGCTTTGTTTTGGTGCAGCAATGAAAAAGCTAAACCATTAGCTTAAGCCTATTCCCTGGGGTCACACACGTCCCCCCTGGCGTGTCACCACGCCCCCCCCCCAGGGGGGTGTGTCCCACTATTTGAGAAACACTGCTTTAGTGAGCAACTGTATGTCCTTAATTCTTAAAACTTCCTGGTGATAATATCTTGCTCTTCATTAGTAAAGTCACTCTGCTAGAAGCCCCGCTTGCCAGAGACTTGTCCATGTTCTCTATTGGTCGGAAGCTGATAATTCCACCCCTTTTACGTGCATGTGCTGATAATTAGACAAACCTGGGTTGACTTACCAAGTTGATGACCAGCACTGTAGGACAGACTAATGTGACTAAAGATTTTAAGTGAAGCCGGATCACTGGAACATTTCCTGAGTATGTTAAACCTGCTTCGTGGCAAAGACCTCTGGTGTCAAATGTGTTGTCAGTTTGGTGTTAGGTGTGTGTCAGTTACCTGGCGCCTGTACTCCACTATTGGGTCATACACCTTCCAGCCATCCACAGGAAAATGCTCTTTGTACAGGAAGGCAAACAGTGGCTGTCAGAATGGTAAAAGAAATGTGTTTTCTTCAAATGCTGCGTCATCAAACTGATCACTGATGATATAATTATGGCTCAGGAATTGGTTGTGGTTAACTATTCTAAATAACCCATTGATACAGTCTAAAGAGGAGCTGGAGTCTTGAAGATGCTCAAAGATGTTTTAGTTATTTAACGGATTTATTTAAAATAAATCATCACTGTTCACCATGTAAAATAAATCAATAAAACCAGTCTAGTTCCAGTCAAACCAGTGTAACTCCAACTGGACAGTGAGGACTTGATCCTCTGTACATCCTCCATCCTCCTGTACAACTAAATTTATAATTGCTAAACTGCTAAATTGTTAGTAATGTGAGACACCTTTCCTTTCATCTCATGCAGTACCTGGATAAACATCTCTTCCTGAATGCCCTCCCCCTTCTATCTTCAGCCAATCATATCAATCATGTTTTAGAAGGGAACAGAGTAAAACTGACCAGGCTGTGTGAGAGTGGGAAGGCATGTTTGGCCAATGCCTCCACCACATCTGGATGGCCCTCCTCAGTCTTGTAGGCAAATCTTGGACTCCTGAGGTCCTGACCAAATCAAATCAAATGTATTTATGAAGCACCAAATCATAACACAGTTATATCAAGTGACTTTGTAATGAGTTTGGTCTTGACCTGCTCTGTATTTAGAGTTCTTAAACAGAGATTGAGGGAGAGGAAAAAAAAAAGGGGGGGGGGGGTGTCAGATGGAGAGAGATCTAGAGCAGGAGGAGAAGATGCAATTAAATATGCAAGCAAAACACAATAAATAATACAAATAACTGCTAATAATATACTAGCAGTAAATTAAAAAAGGGTTTTTAGAAGAAGAAGTAACAATGGGAATTGATTAATAGTGTGTAATGATAACTAATGGTAACTATTGCAGCAGCAGGTATATGGAACAGAGATGATTCAGCACCTGTTGGATGGGGACAGGGAGAGAAGACAGAGGGGAAAATGATGCAGAGAAAGTTAGGGCTAGGGCTAAAGACTTTAAATAATACCACATTGGCAGATATTGTAACAGCACTCAGTCCCTGTATCACAACTGAGTATTACCTTACAGACCAGTTCCAGTCCCTTGGTGTTCTCTCCTTGTGTAGAAACACTGATCGTCTCCAGTCTGTTGATGACTCCTAGGTTCACTTCCAGAATGAACGGAGACTCCTGCACAAACACACACTGACTTCAGTACAAACACACACTACCAGCTATATAATCATCAATCAGTAGTCAATCAGTTATTGGCTGAGTAAAGAGGAAGTGAAGTGTACCCTCTCCAAGTTGCTGAAGTAGAGCTTGAAGTCTGTGATGGTAAGAGTCCCATTAACCAGGCCACTGAATGGACAAATGTACATCACATCCTTGACTACATACACACACACACACACACACACAAACAAACACACACACATATACACATTATTGACATGTGAGGGCTGTCATGTATTCATTTAGCCTTATGTGTGTCTGAGGTAAAACTACCTGTGGTTTGGATGGTCTCTCCTGGCAGCAGAGGGACCTGGTTCTGGGATATCCTAACCTGTGCCCCATATCGCAGAGCTGAAAGGTTCTGCACAGACTAGAGACCAATAAGAGGGACCACAACATACACTATCAGTACCTGCAACTTACTATTATACATATTCCTGACACAGGGGTCAGTACTGACCAACAAAACTAACAACACTAACATAATAAACATTAAGACTGGACCAACATCACAAACCAGTCCGAGGTATCTGGGCTAGGGATCTCAGCATCAAACCCACCCATCAAACAGGGACAGGGGAAAGAGCACGAGAAGGTCAAGTAATAGGAGGGACAGGAGCAGAGAGAGGAGTAGAAGGACAGGATTTTATTAACATCACTATTACCTCACAGAACAGATCATCATACATTATTGAGGTGGAGCAGGAGGAAGGGGGTGAGTAAGAAGAAGGGAATGAGGAGCAGGAGCAACAGGAGGAAATTTATATAGGGAGAGACTTGCCGCAGCATTGGAGTGATGCTCAGAATCACTTTCTCCATGGTAACAAAGGCCTTCATTATGTAAATCCTGCTGCATGGTTGAGCCAGCAAGGAGAAAGTGAAAGAAGAGAGAAGACACGAGAGAGGAAGAGACATTACTCAGCAGACATCACTGCTGAGTCAGGAGACAAACATCAGAGCTCTCTGACCTGAGACAACCTGACTATGAACCAGTATGTGACATAGAAGGACTCGGGCATCTTGTTCAGTGATGCTACACAGTAAGGTCCAGTCCCTCAGTCTCATGGAAGAGGAATTGGTTATACTGGACATTATGATGAGGCTGACTTTCTGTTTCCAGTAGGTGGTGCATAGACATGTTTAACGTGGGAGTCTGAACATGTATGCAAACTCTGGGGCAGACTGGACAATGTATGAGGGATTTATAAGGACTTCCTAAATGTCAACTATATGATGCTAGAGAATATATCTACCAGTTAAATGTCATGTCACGGTGAAAAATGTGGAGAACACACCCTGTAAATATCATGCAAGTCAGATGTTTGTGTTATGAGGCCGACTTTCTGTTGCCAGTAAGTGGCGCTCTTTGTCTGATCCAATATTGACATATAGCTGTTCTAGGAGTGGGAGTCTCATCATGCTTGGCAAATTTGAGGCAGATTGGAAAATGTATGGTGGAGTTATAAGGATTTCTTTTTTTATGGCTAACCTTGGCGAAAACCTAACAATTTGTGCCACGACCACACTCAGCAGGAACAGGTAACTTAAAAGATTTTGAGAATTTTTCATCTTTAAGTTCTTGAGTGTGAAAATGAAGCGATTTGGATTAAAACCTTTAAGAGTTTGTTTGGATATCGGGCCAAAATCGTACACAAAAATCAAAATGGCAGACTTCCTGTTGGCGTTCGGGTATGGGTCAAAGAGTTTTTGTGTCTGGCCATGTTACAAATGTGTACCGATTTACGTTTGTCTATTTCAATCTGGTGAAAGGGGCTCAATTTTCTCAATTTTAAAAGGTGTTGCTGTAAGTCATTTGGGTGCATTTCTGCGACCAAAAAAGTATCAAATTTTTCATAAGTCCTGACAGGCTGACTAAGTTTCATGAGTTTCGTGAGATATGTTTAAGTTCCCAAAAGGGCATTTTTGGGACTGGGAATAATAATAATGTATGTATGTAAAGGGGCTCTTGCACTGTCAAGTGCTCAGGCCCTGTTGAACCTATATCCACACAAAGTTGTGAGGATTTCAGGTCACTTGTTTATGTATGTGTGAGAATATTGATATATACTGATTCTCCAGTATACATTACATACACATCAGGTCTGTTCAGAAGCCTGTATCATGAAGCTGGATTTCAGTTTAACAAAGTAACTTCAGGGCTAAACCTGGGTTTTCAATCTCATGAAGGTGGTTTACTTTTATCTGGGTTTGTTGCCATGGTTATTTACGTGGAAAGACTAACCTGCCTCGGAGCTGGTTAAATTCAGGATTAAGAGCTCAGCAGATAGAACCCTGAGAGGAGCTCTGAAGACAGCGAGAGAAAGTTTGTGACTGAATTAACTCGTTTTCCAGACGAGGTAAATGGACTTGCTCCAAAGTGCGCTTTGCTCCAGGTTTAGAACTGAAACAATTAAGATAAAATTGGAAAACAAGAGATAAAAAAAAAATAAACTTAAAATTATGGGACACAGTACTTCCAGTTGTGGGACTTTGGGTGTTGCTATCTGTGGGAATGACATAGCGTGCATTTTTACAGTGAGATGGACCTGGCTCTCAAGGCTAAAACCCTGTCAAAGGACCATACCTCCTATTTTTATAATTTATTGTCTTCAGCCAGTGAATCCACTTTACATAAGATCAAGATGAACTGGGAGTCTCTGGGAGAACTCCAATTGAATTTCTCAGAGATCTTCTGGAAGGGGGCTATGTGGGCTGTTAACTTGTCATCTAGCTGCGCTAGACTCTCACTAATACAATTTAAAGTCTTCCACAGGCTACACTATAGTAAGGAAAAACTCTCAAAGCTATATCCAGACAAATTTGATGAGAAATGTAGCAGATGCTTGCAGACTCCATGCAATCTTACCCACATGTTTTGGGCATGCCCCAAGTTGTCTGAATTCTGGCAACTATTCTTTAAAACAATTTCAGATATACTGGGTATAACTCTAATTACAACTCCACATATCGCTATTTTCAGCAAGCCCCCAGACGACCTTCGTACCACAGCCATTCAAAATAACGTTATTGCCTTTTTAATTTTTACTGTGTAGGTATATGTGTTTATAAGTATATATATGTGTATATATTTTATCTTTCTTTCTCTCTTGTTTTCCTTTTTTTTTATTATTTCACATTTCACATGTATATAATTTTATTTACTTACTTTTTTATGATATACTTTAATCGTATAAGAGGACCATGGGTTGGGGAAGGGGGTTGTTCATTTAAGTTCATAAAATTTTATAAAAGAAAAGAAATTGTATTCCTGTATGCACTTTATTTCTGTGTCTACCATTTGATAATAGTTATAAAAAATATATATATATTATGGGACACAGATACAGTAAAACACACCAATGTGGTTGGGATTTAATATCATAATCCAGGTAATTTACGCATGGATAGCACGACAGCACAGTGGTTAGTGTTGTCGAAGGTCGAAGGTTTGATTCCCAGGCCTGGGGCTTTTCTGTGTGGAGTTTGCATGTTCTCCCTGCGCTTGCGTGAGCTTCCTCTGGGTAGTCCACTTTCATCCCACAGTTAAAAGACATGGATGTTTAGGTTAAATGGTAACCCTATATTGCTCACAGGTATGAGTGTGAGTCATTGTTCATCTTTGTGTGTCTCTATGTGTTGGCCCTGCGAGGGACTGGCGACCTGTCCAGGGTGTACCGCGGGAGATACCCCACCCTCACCCAGAACGTTGGCTGGGATTGGCTCCAGCATCCCCCACGACCCAGAAACGGAAAAGCAGTAGAAGACGGATGGATTGATGGATGTTAAAGCCTGTCACTTCAGAGTCATGTGGTCTTAATGGTTTGACCACCAGTCAATGTGCCTCTCAGTAAACTGTTAGGTCAATCAGAGCTCTAATGATATCTGACACAGGAGAGAAGAGGTCAGAGCCCCGGCAAAGAAGAGACAGAAGACTCCGGTGATTCTAATAAGGTGTTCAACTTATACAAATTTACAAGCATAAAACTCAGCTCAATACTCACAGAAATTGTCAGACTTCTCTAACCCACTTGTGAAAGAAAGCACTCTGTCCCTACTCAGCTGACTAGCATTGATTTTACTCTGACTTCTTGCCTGTTTGTTACTGTTTGATATAACTGTACTGTGGTTCCCTTTTAAGATTTTAAGGTTTTAGCTTAGAGTTAAACAAGTTTATTCTCACACCAGGGATTTATAAGAATTTCCCCCACACTGAGGACAAAACTGAAGGAAAAAAAAAATTGTAGAACAAGTAGGAGCTGAAGACAGCTGCAGTAGAGGCCTGGCAGAGCATCACCAAAGACGAAACCAAGCGTCTGGTGATGTCTATAAGCTCGAGACTTCAGGCTGTCATTGACTGCAAAGGATTTGCAACTACGTATTAAAAGTGACAATTTGGCCTCGTTAGTATAGTGGTGATACACATTTGGTATGCGGGAGACTGGGGTTCGACCTGACGATGAACCCCAGCCACAGGGCGCCCGCTAGTGGTACTCCTGTGCCAGTCCCAAGTCCAGATAAATCGTAGGGTTGCATCAAGAAGAGCATCCAGCATAAAATCTGTAGGCAAATCAGTCATGCAAGTCGCAGGAAGACTTCCTGTGGTGACCCCAAATAGGGAAAATGCTGAAAGAATAAGAAAAATAAATAAATAAATAAAATAAAAGTGACAATTTGATTTATGATTATATTTATTAATTCATTCATTCTGTGCCATTCCTAGCTTACATTGGGCGCGGGAGGGGTCAGTCAGCCCATCACAGGACCAACACATAGAGAAAGAGACGGGCAACCACTCACAATCACACTCAGACCTAAGGACAATTTAAGGTCACCAGTCATCCAAGACATGAATGTCTTTGGACTGTGGGAGGAACCCGGAGTACCCAGGGGAAACCCATTCAAGCATGAGAAAATGGAAACTCCACACAGAAAGGTCCAAGACCTTTGTCGGGAAGCAAACCCGTGACTTTCTTGCTGTGAGGCAACAGCGCTAAGAACTATGCTGCAGTGCTGCCTATGATTTTATTAGTTTGTCCATTCACTTTTGGTCCTTTAAACACATAAAATGTGTTGTAATTCCTACAGAGTTCACCTGATTTGGATGTAAATACCCTCAAATTAAAGCTGGAAGTCTGCACTTAAAGCACATTTTGATTGTTTCATTTCAAATCCATTGTGGTGGTTTACAGAGCTAAAATTCTGAAAATTGTGTGAATGACCAAATAGTTGTGGAACTGACTGTAAACCCCAAAACCCATGAGACTTTGTCAACAGGTCAAACGAATTTAATATTTAATGCACTGCAGATATGCACATCACAAAATGGCTCAATGGTGCCACCTTAAAATTATTAAAGTCTAATGGTTCTAAACTACACTTTATGGCTTTTCAATTAAGAGAAGCCATAAAATTCAATAGGTATAATCAGACTCCTGCCTTGAACATGTAATTATTGAGTCAGAATCAGGGTGCCACCTTCTGGATACAGGAAGCCAGCCTCAAGGTCCACGCCTTAAAAATGAATAAACTCATTCTATAGTTTTAATGCACATCACAAAACATTTAATCAGCACCACCATGAAAATTAAGAAAGTCCATTGCCCAAGATTTACATAGCCAAATAGAAATTGGTACACATACACCAATCATGGCATGCATAACATTATGACCACTGACAGGTGAAGCTAACAACACTGACTATCTCTTCATCATCGTACCTATTAGTGAGTGGGATATATTAGGCAGAAAGTTAACATTCTGTCCTCAAAGTTGACGTGTTAGAAGCAGGAAAAATGGGAAAGAGTAGGGATTTGAGCAGCTAGAGAAATTGTGATGGGTCAGAGCCTCTCCAAAACTGCAGCTCTTGCCAGGTGTTACCTGTCTGCAGTGGTCAGTACCTATCAAAAGTGGTCCAAGGAAGGAACATTGGTGAACCTGCGACAGGGCTGTGGCCAGCCAAGGCTTACTGATGCATGTGGGGAATGAAGACAGGCCCACGAAGCTGCCACACAAAGGTCATTTCACTCAATAAAGATCACAAACTAGCTTCCAGGGAGGGCTGGTGATGGTCACAGACACGCACTGAAATAATAAAATATTTAGCTGCAAGACTATAACTGCATTAATCTCATACAATGTTGACACCCTGTGGTGTTAAACTATGAGGACAAATGCAGAACAAAAAAAAAAAAAAAGAACTTGACCACAGAGCAATGTGGATAGCTAGGTGCATGTGTAACTGGGGAACACATGGCACCAGGATGCACTATGGAAAGAAGGGAAGTTGGTGGAGGCAGTGTGATGCTTTGGGCACTGTTCTGCTTGGAAACCTTGGGCTCTGCAATCCATGTGGATGTTACTTTGACACATACCACCTACTTAGGCATTGTTGCAGACCATGTATACCCTGTCATGGAAACAGTATTCCCTGATGGTTGTGGCCCATTTCATTAGGATAATCCTGCCACAAAGCAAAAATTATTCAGGAATAATTTGAGGAACACAACAGCAAGTTTGAGGTGTTGACTTGGCCTCCAAATTCCATCCATTCCATGGACATCTAAGGTTTGATTTCTTTGCATGTGTGAGTTGCATGGGTTGTTACCGACATCTGAGGAAAATTTCATGTCAGTAGCACCTTTAGAAATATATTTACTGAGAAAAATGGTGACATGTTCAATACTTATTTTACCCACTGTATGAGCAGTGATGGGAATAACGGCGTTACTTTTTTCAGTAACGAGTAATCTAATTGATTAATCTTCTCATCTTTATAATGCCGTTACCGTTATTGACAAAAAAATGCGACGCGTTACTATAATTAAAGCTGTTTTTTTCCCCCCCATCAGACCAACTAGATATCTGAGCCGAGAGGCACAGACTTTTTTTGCTGTTCTTCTTTGGTTAGTGGGCACGAGGCAATCGCATAAATGATGACGATTGGCTGAGGTAGAGTTGGTGAGCCAATCAGAGGGTGTTGCTTAGAGAAATTCGAAAGCATGCATAGTCGGACACACAACGAACAACAGAAGTGAGTCAGTCAGCGTGAAACAGGAATGGCGAGCCCAAATAATCCAAAAGTAGCCTTCTCTAAATAAAAGTATAGCCATTACTTTTCCTTCCAAGAAATTAAAGGAACGAATGTAATCTTGAAATGCACATTATGCCCTGGACAAAAGTGTCTCTCCACGTCGGTGTCAAGTAATTCAAACTTACTCGAACATGCACATGTATTTTAAGTTCTGTTAAAAAGGGGTTGAGTTGGGGTCCAAATTCTGACACATTTAAGCATTTAAAAAGTTACTCCGCAGTTACTAGTTACTTTTATAATTTGTAACGCAGTAACCAATTTAGTTACTTTTTGGGAGAAGTAACTAGTAACTGTAACTAATTACTTTTTTAAAGTAACTTGCCAACACTGTTTTTGAAATAAATCAACTTTTTGAAAATATATTAATTTATTGAGATGCACCGGTAATTGGTGGGTACTTTCTAGCGCCATATGGTGGACACCTACAATATGTTGCAATCACGCCACTCCAGGTGTAACACTTTACAGTGTTAATGCAATTTGGTGGGGGAGAGTCCAGGGGGCTCCAAGTTGCCAATGTTGTGAGGGCCTGTTCATCGCTGTTTGCAGCTTAAATCTTTAAATATATATTTGACTTGAGATCTAGCTTTCGGATGTTTCAGTTAACCGATTAGAATTCAGATAAGTGATAAGACCTTCTGTCTTCACACAATATCTGCCATGAACTGAAAACTGATCCCACACCAGATCCAGTTAAAATATATGATACAATTTTCTGTTCACTTATAATTCATCTTTGGCAAATGACTGTTTCTCCTCAGGGGACCACCAATATCTAGTACTGGATTAATCACAGGTTTGACCTGATAGTGGAGAAGTCATAAGAACAACACAGAAGAACCCACCCTATTGTTGTGAGGTCCAAGGGGGGGGGAGTTCAATCTCCCACACCCCTCAAACTTTCAAAGAGACTATTGCTCTAACCAGAGATTTCACAGGTCTCCGCTAAGTACCATCCTAGACTACTATCTTGACTTTGGCATCAGGAGACCCTGATTTCCCAGGCACTAAATTGCAGTCCACACCAAAAATCAGCAAGACCTGCCAAACCTCCCTTTGGAGAGGTACAACTCTGTGACATTTACCCCCAGTATGAATTGATAACACTAGCAGATGGCGGTCTTAAACTGCCGCTATGGAATGTATCCAAGCCAGTAAGAACAAGAAGATTGATATAAAAGAAAAAAGGACTATTCTCATCAAACAAGAGACTGTAAACACGCCAAACTGATATCCTTGCAGGAAGAGGACTTCACAGCTGTTTGAACCACCTTTCTATGAGCTAATTTGGTGGAGATAGAAAGAACGGACTATTCCACTTATAGAACCACAGGGCCACCTCATGGCGAAACCCCGAAACCGATGGCGCACTGACCGAGCGCCGCAACCTATGTGTTCGGGGTTTTCTTCTTTTCTTGCCTTTCTTTTGTTTCTTTTCCTTTTCTTCTTGGTTTCGTACAAATGTAAAGAAAGGAAAGGAATGTAAAGGAAACGAAACGGAAAGAAACTTCCTACACAGTCCGTAGCCATGTAATTCTGACTTCCCACCACCAGTCGAGATACGCATGAAATGTCCTTTTTTTGTCTCATCTGTTTGTATGTTCTGCAATGGTGATAGCAAAGAATAACTACCTAATTGTGTCTTCACAGTGGATAGGAAGAGAAGAAGGAAATATACTCATCAGAGATACATTTCTCTTTATCTCATATGTGGGTAAACTTGGGTGGATGAAAGGCGTAACTTCAAAAGAGAAAGATAAAACCTCCTTCGTACGCCCCAAAACTAGAGGGAGAAATCGGTTTGGACTAAATTCGCGCCGACAATCAGACCACGCCCGTGGGTCGGCCCCCAATAAATAGTCAAAGACAACATTACAATTCGGCAGAAATTCGGCGAAAAGTTCTGGAGAGGACCCAGTCCCAAACACCTCGAGTTGCCTTGGCAACCAGAGCCACTGGTGCTGCGTGCTGCTCCCGTCTGTTCCCTCATCAGAATAGAAAGGAATAATTCAGATATCACCAAGCCAGCCGCCCGAGGGACAACATTGCCGGTGAAGAGGGACGAGACAGACCAACAGCCACTTCAGCCGAGGACCAGTCTAACTTGGGAGGCCACGACGAAGGACCTCAATGTGGCCGCTCTCGTTGGATATCTCCTCTGACCTTTTCGTGGCCAGTTGATTCGCCAGCCCAAAGTAAGGTTGCGTTTATCTGCTCTCCCAGCCGGCTGTTCTGAGTGGTGCGAGGCATGGCTATTAGACAACATTGTCCCTAATTTTAGTTTAAAAGAAAAAGAAGCTCTCCTTCCTCAGATAGATTCGCCCCGCATTTGTTAAACAACTTCCCTTTCATTCGCTCAAACTCCCGACTTGGGTATCAGCTGTTTAATCTTCTTGGTTGTGTTGCGTTATGTTTCTTTTCTTGTCCGAGTTCCCCTGTTTCATTTAGTTCATACTTTAACCTGCCCCCTTTATATAATGAGCACATGTTTGATTCCTCACTTATGAGCTAATAAAAACCTTAAAACTCAGCCATTGTTACACTCTTTCCTTCAGTTATTTTTTTTTTGTCAATCCACAGTAGAGAACATCCCTTCCAGACTGAGACTGCGATAAGAGGCAATAATAATATACACAATCCTAGGCACAACACTATAAATATTTGAGTCTGTGTGTTTGTATAGATGATTACTGATATTCATGATATTCACACCACACATGATGATGATGATGGTGGTGTGTGAGAAACAGATACTGCGTCAGCGCGACACAGTTCTGTTTGATTGTATTATTGATAATAACCCCCTTACCCCAGGATTCAGCCTTTTGGACACCTAGAGGTTAAGCATACCCAGTACACAAGAGAGAGAGAGACACAAAGACACACACAGACACACACACACGAAAAGGGAGTCTCTACTTTGACTCTACATTCTATCATCACTAAGTACAGTAACCAGTGTGTCTATCACAAGTGCAGGAGCAAACACACAAACAGACAAGAGCAACAAACCCACAAAGTTACGTGAACTGATGCAACTGAGATCTGCTACAAGGAAAGAGCAGCAGTTAAGCCAAACATCAACACAAGTAACACAAAGCTTAAGAGAACAGAACTAAAGAGCAGCAAAGTGATTTTACATCATGTGACAATCATAGCTCTGTTCCTGGGCTGAGGGCACAAACAGTGGCAGACGGACCTGAATAAGTTTGTGTCTATAGTTATATTAAATGTGTTATTAATGTAAACATCCAGGTACAATTTTTCCATTTGATTTTACAGCTTGACTGAATACTGAAACGCTACTAGGTGTTCTAAAACTGACAACTACTATAGTGTGTATTTAAATGGTCACTAGCATGGGCGCCACTAGACCCCTTTTACTGGGGCAAGTGCTGCAGTAAATCTCCTCTGCCTCAGTTTATTAAATTTAACCATCTCTGACCTGCTGGTAGAAAAAAACTCAGCATGCCTTATTTTAGTCAACTGAATAATAACGGATGGAAGTTGACCTTTCCCATGGTCTTTGAACTACTCACTGCAGTGTACTACATAAAGAAGTTAAATTGTTGGCAGAATTGAGAAGACCATGATAACATGACAAAACTCAAGTAAGCTTCTAAATGATACTTAAGAGCTATTGACTATTACATCAGGAAATGTTTTGGCTGGAACAAGCAAGCATCAGAAAGGAGAGATGAGTTTGTGGGAGGTAAGACTAAGAAACAAACCAGTTTAAGGTTCATATCAAGGGAGCCTCAGCATTCAGAGTCAGGTCTCTTTTACATTTCAGGCTGTTTTTCCCTGATCTATATTTATTATTAGTTAACGAAATGAAAAATAATTATATTTGCAACAAAGTTTTCTCAAAAAGTTATTTTCACATACAGTGTATTATTTTCATCCTGTAATATTGTTAATGTATACTTGGTCAGGTTATGCAAATAAATATTTTAAGTAAGATTAACTTTTTTTGATAATTATCTTTCTCAGTACATGCACTGTAAGAATCGTGTGATTAGCAGAGAATTTTGTATAAGGCCTTGTGTTAAACAATTCTCACATGCAACAGACATTCAAGAAGGAAAAAAAAAAGATATGAAGAATGGTGGGACCTGTGTCCCAGTAGAGCTTTATGTCTAGCAACGCCCCTGGTCACTAGTAGCAATGCTAACCTGGCTCAGTCCACAGACACCAGTTGACGCAAAGACAGGCGTGACCAGTGTCTTCAGTACCACCCCAGATCATGCTGCACCTTTGCAGACTCTATGGAGAACTTGTGATATCACACCTGCAACTGCTGTACACAGATGCGTTTCCGCACAGGCTGAGTCTGATGTTTAGTCAACCTTGGTTTTAGAGTTGTTATTTTAAGAATTATTTCTGACACTGCTTTAAGTACTGACAATTATGTGAGCCTCATAACAACATCACACCTGAGCAGGGTCAGAATTTACAGCTATTAAACTGTAGGAAATTATAGAATCAGGGCATCTGTTGCTGACACACAGAGGCGCAGGTGACAAAGACGTAGCAAAACACAAAGCTGTCTCCACAATAACTTAGATACATCACAAACATGCACACTCTCTCACACTCTCACACACCCACATGCACACACACACAACTGTTTCTGGCCTACCATGAACTCTGGTCGCCTCCCAGCCTGATGGATACAAAACACATTGATGAGAAACACTGTGTGTGTGTGTGTGTGTGTGTGTGTGTGCGTGTGTGCGTGTGTGCGTGTGTGCATGTGTGTGTGTGTTATGTACCTTTTTATCTCTGGTGTCCGCTGGGACTGGTCCTAAGATCTGACTGGAGATGGTTGCTGCAATCAACTGTTTACACCACTCCACATGAGAACCTGATGGACTGAACAGATACACCAACAGCTGATACATAGACATACACAGAGACACTCATATTGCTTCTTTGCTGGTACACAAACACCAGTGATAATATTGCTGAATAAACACACTTTGTCATAATTTTGTATCAAGGAAATTGAAGACTCAATTCTGATTGAGGCTTGGTGGTTCTTGCTTCACCATCATCATCATCATAATGTCAGGATAAACAATAATTAACTAACATCATCATCATCTGTGTCATCTGTTACAACAGAGGTATTTGTGTTGTAATCACATATGTGAAGGATCCAGGTCCACTCATATAGAACAGCTGTAATGAAACTCTGATTCAAAGACCCTGCAGACCCCCATACAGCTGGCAGCAAAACTTTCAGATCTGGAAATTGTGACTCTGCCCTATCAGGTGCAGTTAGAGGGACAGGGAGGAGTCTGTCAACAACATCTTGTGGCCTAGAAAGGTCAACACACTGCAGCTTTGGAAAACAAAAATACAGTCAGAAAATATCAATGTAACAACACATGAGCTGCAAACAACAGCACAGTAGCGTTTCAAATGAGACACAAAGAAATTATAAAGCTGCTTGGACATTTAAAACTTTGTACACTGACTGCTTACAGAGATGCCATACCCTTGTTTTTAACAAAAACAAAAAAAATTCAGACAGCTCATAGATGAAATTGTTTGTTCCTGCCCTCAAAACAGGAACACAAAGGCCCAATCCCAAACTAACCCCTATCCACTACCACTTCACTACAAAGTGTCACTCGCAGATGAGGAGGGCATGTTTAATGAGGGGTGAAAAGTACAAATAGACTGGGACATGCTTTACACTTTACCACAGAGGTCACTTACAGGCAGACTGCGGTCCAGACCCAGAAGCTGTCCCATACAGACCCGGACCTCCAGCCAAAAGCTTTTGTAGTGTTTTTGTGGTTTAGTAGATGAGGAAACGCACAGACCAATTCCATGCGTGTTAAGCTACATGATAACACTCAGCCAATCCAGTCTGCGCATTTAGGACAGTAAACATTGCGACTCTACAGTGCAGACAGACGAGAGTTTGAGAGGAAACTTACACAAGAAAAGAAGGTACAAGGAAAAATAAAGTGAGAACGTGGAGAAAGACAAGTGAGAAGAAGTAAGGGAGAGAAAAATAAGGGGAAAAAAAATCGTGCCCCCCTAAAAGAAAGAGGAAAAAAAACTGGACAGTGAAAATAGAGCATTTAATCCGGAATGGACAGACTGATTTCTGTTCATACTTTCCACTGGGAGCACTAAACCAGTGTGTCTAATATGTTCAGAAACTGTGGAACTTATTAAAAGTGCCAATGTGAAACGCCATTATGAGACAAAACATAAAGAATCCCAAGTAAGGTCACATAAAATGAATAGTCTCAGACCCCAATTGTGTAAGTAAAGCAAATACCCATGTCAGCCACATCTGCCACAAAAAGGTGAAATATTGACTAAGGACATGCTAAACCATCTAGATGAGGCCATGCATAAGGCACCATGT
Source organism: Remorina albescens (assembly GCA_034769265.1). Taxonomy (NCBI): domain Eukaryota; kingdom Metazoa; phylum Chordata; class Actinopteri; order Carangiformes; family Echeneidae; genus Remorina; species Remorina albescens. The sequence goes on along the minus strand of CM068495.1, from coordinate 2,484,819 downwards.
GTAGGCTTAGCTGTAGATGAATCCACTGACATTTGTGGCAATCCTCAGCTTTTAGAGTATGTCAGGTATTTCAACACAGACCAGAGAGCATTCTGGAAAGACATGTTACTCCCCATCAGACCAGTACAAGAAGAGAAGACATCTACCTGGTCATTAAGGAGATGTTAGCAAAGAGACAAATAGAGCTCAAAAAAGGGGGTTGAATAACCACAGATGGAACCCCAGCTATGATTGAGAGAAAGAAACAAGCTGTAGCAAGACAGAAAGAGGAATATTCTAAGCTCGTAGCTTAGCATTGTATCATTGTCATTATCATTATCAGGTGATGAATACAATGATGAAAATGATACATTTTCTCAGGGAATCCTCTTCCTACCAGCATTGCATGCTCAGGGAATTCCTCAGAGAAGTTGATGCCAGTGCTTATGATCTTTTGCTGCACAACAAGGTGAGATGGCTCCGCAAAGGCAGGGTTTTAGCTTGCTTTTGGTCCATTGGGAGGGAAGTAGCATCTGAGATGTTCAATGAAGGCCTGCAGAGAGACTGTGCACACTTCCCAACATTGCAGGATCTTGTTCCTGCAATGACAGCTGATTGTAAACTTCACTAACCGTTTTGACAGCTTAAACTTTGGACAGCAGCTCACCATGTTCATTTCCAGCCCATTTCTCATCACAGATGTCAGGGGGTTTTCAAAGGAAGTCATATAGCACTTTAAATTGGTAAATGCTGGGCCTCTCCAGATGCAACTGGTTGATCTCCAAGCAGATGTGATCCTGAAAGAGCAATTTATAAGAACTGACCCTTCCACTTTCTGGCTCCAAATGGCCCCTGAGACAGCTTTCCCAGGTCTGAGGAAAGTAGCCCTATACATCTTGACCATGTTTGGTACTACACATGACCGTGAAGCAGCTTTCTCCGCAATGAACATAATCAAAACAAAATATAGTTCAAGGTTCACCAATGAACAACTCCACATGTGTATGAGAATAGCCCTGACTCCATTCAAGCCCAGGTTTAAAATCCTGGCAGGACAAGCTAGAGCTCAATTCTCTCACTGACGAGAAAAGTGGGGGAGTTGAATATAAGAGGGAAAGAAAGTGAACCTCTATAAACTGTTCAAATGCTTAGCTGTGTTGGGATTTAGTTTCTGTAAAATTGGTTGAGACTGAGTCAAGGTGTGAAATAGAAAGGGGAAATTCAACCTTTCCTCCTTTTTTTAATATATACATAAGGGCAGTCCTACATATTTGTTCAGTTTTATGTTACAGGATATATAATAACTATTGTCAAAAAGTTTCTGAATTGATTTGATTTGGGCAGCACGGTGGCATAGTGGTTAGCGGTGCTGTTGCCACACAGCAAGAGGGTCGTAGATTCTATTCCTGGGCCTGGGGCCTTTCTGTATGGAGCTTGCATGTTCTCCCCGTGCTTGCGTGGGTTTCCTCCCACATACCAAAGGCATGCATGTCTCGGTTGATTGGTGACACTAAATTTCCTGTAGTTATGAGTGTGAGTGTTTGTTCGTCTCTCTTTTTAGAAGTCTGTCTTATGTCTATTCGGCTATAGAAGATGTTTATCTGAAGATGCTGTGGCCAAATTTAAAGAGAACATTCAGTCATCATTTGCAGCAATGCCATATCTAAATTCAAATGAGGATTTCGCCCAGGTTGATGACCTTGCGATTAGCACTATGGCAACACTGTGTTCAAATCTTGATGATGCTGCCCCTCTCAAAAAGAAAGTAATAAAACAGAGGAGGCTGCCTCCGTGGTATAATTCTCACATTCGTACCTTAAAGCAGACGTCACGGAAATTAAGAAGAAATTGGCGTTCCAGTAACTCAGAAGAGCTTCACCGAGCCTGGAAAGAAAGCTTAAGGACGTATAAAAAAGCTCTCCGCAGTGCTAGAAGCTCATATTATTCAGCACTAATAGAAAAAAACAAGAACAACCACAGGTTTCTCTTCAGCACTGTAGCCAGGCTGACAGAGAGTCATAGCTCAATTGAACCAGTGATCCCCTTAGCTCTCAGCAGCGATGGCTTTATGGGCTTTTTTTTTTTTTTTTTAAACAGATAAAATTATAATAGTCAGAGACAGAATTCATCAGCTCTTACCTACATTAGACAATAATCTTCTACTGAATTCAGCAGCTCCTGAATCAACTGCAACACCTATTTTACATCTGGAATCATTCTCATCTCTGAATCTCTCAGAGCTAGCTTCTATAGTCTCATCATCTAAACCATCAACCTGTCTATTAGACCCAGTGCCGACCAGCCTCTTTAAAGAGAATTTCAACTTAATTGAGCCATTCATCCTAGACCTAATTAATTTGACATTATCTTTGGGTTATGTACCTCAGACTCTTAAGACCGCAGTCATCAAACCCCAACTTAAAAAGCTGAATTTTGATCCAGATGTTTTGTCCAATTATAGACCCATATCAAACCTTCCCTTCATTTCTAAAATCATTGAGAAAACAGTAGCAAACCGATTACATGATCATCTGCATAGGAATGGCTTGCTCGAAGAGTTTCAGTCAGGATTTAGAGCTCACCACAGCATAGAAACAGCGCTGGTTAAAGTCTCTAATGATATTCTAATGGCTTCACACAATGGATCAGTCTCCATACTCCTCCTCTTAGATCTCAGTGCTGCTTTCGACACCACTGACCATAATATTTTATTACAGAGACTAGAAGATGAAATTGGCATTAAAAGGAACTGCACTAAGGTGGTTCAAATCTTGTTTATCAGATAGACATCAGTTTGTTCATGTTAACAATAGCGCCTCCTCACACACTACAGCCAATTATGGAGTTCCACAGGGCTAGGTACTTGGACCAATCCTCTTCCCTCTATATCTGCTTCCTTTAGGCAACATCATCAGGAAACACAGCATCAATTTTCACTGCTATGCAGATGACACTCAGCTGTATTTATCAATAAAGCCAAATGAAGTTATTCAGTAAGTCAGACTGCAGACATGTCTTGAGGACATAAAAGTCTGGATGACCCATAATTTTTTACTTCTAAATTCTGACAAAACTGAAGTTATTGTACTCGGCCCTAAGCACCTTAGAGAAACCCTATCTAATCATCTAATCAGTCTGGATGGCATTACTTTGGCTTCCAGCTCCACTGTAAGAAATCTGGGAATAACTTTGACCAGGACATGTCCCTTGTGGCCCACATAAAACAAGTCAGTAGGGCAGCTTTCTTTCACCTGCGAAACAGGAAAATCAGAAACATTCTGTCTCAAGAGGATGCAGAAAAACTAATCCATGCATTCGTTACTTCTAGGCTGCACTACTGTAACTCATTACTATCTGGATGTCCAAACAAATCTCTGAAAGGCCTTCAGTTTATTCAGAATGCTGCTGCACGAATATTAACAGGAACTAGGAAAAGGGATCACATCTCTCCTGTGTTAGTTTCTCTTCATTGGCTGCCAGTAAAATTCAGAATAGAATTTAAAATCCTTCTTTTAACATATAAAGCTCTTAATGACCAAGCTCCATCATACCTCAGAGAGCTCATAGTTCCTTACTGTCCTAGTAGGCCACTCCACTCTCTGGATGGAGGTTTACTTGTGGTTCCTAGCTTCTCCAAGTGTAAATTGGGAGGCAGATCTTTCAGTTATCAGGCTCCTCTTCTACGGAACCAATTTCAAGTATCGGTCCGGGGGGGCGGACTCTTTAGCAATTTTCAAGACCAGGCTTAAAAAGTTAATTTAGTCTTTAGCTATGCTGCTATAGGCCTACACTGCTGGGGGAAGGACTGACCATCTCTCTCTCTCTCTCTCTCTCTCCCTCTCTCTCCCTTTCCCCCTCCCTCCTTCCCCCTCTCTCCTTCCCCCCTGAATGTGCCGAGATTTCAAAAACCATGCTTCTCCGAAATCCGTCTCTCCCAGTTTTAAGCACGTGTGCTGTATTTACTAACCATGTTTCCCAAAGTCTCTGTCTCTCCCAGTTCCTCTCCTCTCTCTCCCTGTCCTCATCCTGCAGGTGGTGAATCATCACTACCCCATGTTCCTGCAACGCCTGCTGCTCCCAGATCTTAATGAACTCCATCCAGCATAATTTCTGTGAACTTCATGCAGCATCGTATGTTCCTGCCTGCACCTGTGTTGGGTGTCCCCTCCTCCTGCTTTCATCTCTCCCTACTCTACCCAACTTTGCCGCCCCCCCCCCTTGTGTGTGTGTGTGTGTCTTTCTCTCTCTCTCCCTCTCTCAACCCAATCGCAGATGGCCGCCCCCATGAGCCTGATTCTGGCTGAGGTTTCTGCCTCTTAAAGGAAGTTTTTCCTTGCCACTGTTGCCAAGTGCTTGCTCATGGGGGGATCTGTTGGGTCTCTTTAAATAATTTTATAAAGAGTTTGGTCTAGACCTGCTCTATATGTAAAGTGCCTTGATTTAACTTTGTTATGATTTGGCACTATATAAATAAATCTGATTTGATTTGATTTGTCTGTCTCTGTTGGCCCTGCAATGGACTGGCGACCTGTCCAGAGTGTACCCCACCCTCGCCCAATGTGAGCTGCGATTGGCTCAGGCACCTCCCGTGACCCAGAAACGGATAAGCAGTAGTACATTAATAAATGAATGAATGATATGATTTGATTTGACAGTAAGGCACTGATTACATGCAGACGTTAATACTACTACTAGGCTACTTAAATATATATTACACTAATTAGTTAGTCACTATGATCTTCTGGACCTATGCTACAAGAAAATTTGTCTAACTGGACCCCTTTAAATTTTAGTTGAATACTCCTAGTCCACCAGAACCAGGAAGCCATCACCATTGTAACAGATGAATGCCCTGCTAAATTTGAGGAAATTTGGAGTTTCAAAGCGATCTTTCAGTCAGGGTGATATTTTCTTCTTTTGTTCTGTAATTTCCAAAAAGAAAGGTCAGTTCCTCAGCTCCTATTAGTAAATTAATGTTTTCTGAATGTGTTTGAGTTTGATCTGTCAAGCAGTAGCGGCTGGTGCTAAAAATTTTTTGGGGGGCGCAATTTACCTTCACTTACATAGGGGTGTAACGGTACACAGAAGTCACGGTTCGGTATGGGCTTGGTAGATTTAGTTTAGTTTCCTCCGTATTGTTTGTGTCCGCCATTTTTCTCAGCTAAAAAAGACCGGATATGAATTGTCAAATCACATTAGACAAAAAAAAAAAAAAAACACACAACACGATACTGATCGCTGATTCGCTGCTGATGTTTCTTGGGCATATACAGGACACACACAGGACCCTATACAGGACCCTGTATATACATATGCAGGACCCTCACTTCAGGAAGTGAATAAAATAAAATAAAAAACATTTTAGACCCAAATAAATATTTAAAAAACATTTAATTACTATTGACAGTCACCCACAGAATGAAATAACACCATCTTTTAATAATTATTTGCATCTTAAAGCATGTTTGTTTTTTCTTTTGATTTTCATCTCTTGATTTGATGGGGGCGGCGCCCTAGCGCCCTCCACTGACCAGCCGCTACTGCTCTCAAGCCCACTTTATGATATAATAAACATCACATATTATTCTTAAATAATGTTACATAACTCATAATTGTATTCAATTATAACGATACTACTGCAAGGTGAACCACAGCCTTGCCCCGATCCAGATGGTGCCAGTAGTAGCTTCAACATTCACACTGACCTTATTGGTGTTAATAAAATGGCAGTTGTTTTGAAAACATTTGTCAGTGACAGTTGTTGGGACACACACAACTGTGAATGACAGTGTCGCCCACACTTCATTACAATGGGCCATTTTAACATCAATTAATGATTCACCTCTGTTTTCGTGAGCTCCTGTCGCTAACTAACGCTAGCTGCTAGTACTAGCTATCGCCGTTCCTCTCATTCTTTCTCTGCGGTGTACGGATGTAGTTTGCAGTCTGTTCTCTTTCAGCTTCTGTTCCGCCACGCCAAACCTCATCAAAAAATCTGATGATTTAATCTTGGATTAGAGCAGAAGACTCCCTTTACGTAAATAAATCAACGTTACAGTCAGTTAACTATCGACAGTGGTATTGCCGTCTTCTTTCAGGAAACTAGTAATAATGAGACGGCAACATAATATAATCAATGGACAGTTCTGCTTACCTCTCCACAGTCTCACCGGACGCTGGTCCGCAGGGCGCCGGGCTACGGGCCTTTCTACTAGGCCCTGCTCCGTCTGCCGCTCCAGAAGCTTCCGCATGTCCAGCCTGTTTCTCCATCACAGTGTTGACCCTCCGGTTCAGTGGGCGCGTCCTCGTCTGGTATTGATGAGGATAAAGTTAAGTTTGGTCCTCCCACAGCGTGAGTTCGTTGTTGAAGTATGAGTCTGTGTACGTATGCGCCTGTGTATTTGTGTCCCTCTGGTTTCCTCTCTTCACGTCGTTGTTCTTCCTGGCTGTCTCTCTCTCTCACGTCTCTTCCTCTCACTTACAGCCGCTACACAATGATGAAGAACATGAGGCGGGTGAGCGGGGAGACTCGAATTCGCTCTTTGACAGGGCCAGTAGCACACAAATTGATCCAATGGATGGTTTCGTACCAGTGATGTGTGATTCCTGAACGAATTGTTCAAAACTCGAAAGTCATACTGACTCATGAAACGTGATTCCTAATCTCTTTTAACTCGTTCACTGACTCATCCCTGCCACCGTTAGCTAACTGCAAAGAGGATACCAGACCTGACTGTAAAGACAGAAGTTAATCACTGTATTAGCCCTGTGGGAAAAGCAACAGCTTTGGTTTGTTGTTTCACCCCCTTTCCCTCCCGGCTACGGGCTGTCACTCACCCGCTCAGGGAAGCCAGGTCCAACACACAGTAAATAATATAGACTCCTCTCGCGGTAACCCGGGGCCTGTATCACGAAACTGGATTAACATGCCCGGGATCTCTTTTCGTTACCTGGCTTCATATTACCATACATTCGCAATCCGAATAATCAGTGTCACGAAACCGATATTAACTCGCTAATTGAACCCAGATATTTCCTATCTAGATCAGCGCGTTCACATATAAAGGTTGGGGTTTGCTGTGTCCGACCAATCGCAGCATGGAGATGACGCCAAGAGCAGCGTATTTCACGATTGGAGGAGCAAAGTGTGATATACAGAAAATATCAGGAGTACCAATCCATTATTCAAGCAAAGAGTAACACAGTTGCAGTAGATAGATGCAGCAAAGAATGCTGGGAAACATCGGTGACATTAATGTATGTCCCCCATAAATTTATGTTTCAGATTTTTTTTTATTGTTTATTTGACAGTTCAAACGTCATTATTTCAGTTCCCAGCCCAGTGGAGCAAAAAGGACTTGGGAAAAAGTGAAAAACAAATATAAGAACATAGTTCAAAGTGGTGAGTAGTTTTTTTTATAATATCTTACAGGCTGTTTATATATCCATGTTGGATATATCCATGTTGGGGGCTATAAGCAGCATTTATAAACCTGTACTTTTTTTTTACACTGAATCTTTGTTTTGGGATCATCACAATGGTAATGATTTGATATTGTTTGCAGCCCACAGGAAAAAATGTGACATAAAAAAGACAAGGGGCTGCTACTCGGGATTACGAGGATTAATGACGTTCCCTCTTGATGGAGGCTGTAGAGGGGGTCAAATCACACCTTGGTGGAGATGGCAGCTAAAAAAGCACTGTACTTGTGCATGGTATGTTTCAGTGAGCCAGTGTTAAATCACTGGGCTGCAGAAACACAATTATCCATTTACTGTGAAAGTAAGATGTATTTTTTGAACAGCGGATAGTAATACCCTCGCAGTCAGCCTGCTACCTCATCTCACAAAAATTGTGTCCTCCATTAAAGTAACAGTAAATTCAACCTATCATATAGATTTACAGACAATCTGTTTCTGCTGATCGTACATGCAGTTCTCAACGCATCGGTCTGACTAGTCCTCACTAGTCTGACGAAAACAACAACAAAAAAAAAATTTGAGCTTGATATAGAGTATAAAAAATTGAAGATCGAAAAGATTAAACTTGAGGTGAAAAAACTAAAAAATAAGAAAAAGGTAATTTATTTAACTTTCTCAGGCGGGCAGCACGGCAGCATAGTAGTTAGTGCTGTCGCCCCACAATAAGAAGGTTGTGGGTTCGGTTCCTGGGCTGGGTCCTTTCTATGCAGAGTTTGCATGTTCTCCCCGTGTCTGTGTGGGTTTCCTCCCACGGTCCAAAGACATGCATGTCTAGGTTAACTGGTGATTCTAAATTGACCGTAGGTGTGACTGCAAGTGTGGAAAACCTGGAAACAGAAAAAGCGGTAGAAGATGGATAGATGGAACTTTCTCAGGCATTGCAAACAATGAAGCAATTTCTTTTTACAGGAACTGGAGGAAAAGAAATTGAAACAGTGAAATAAAAAATAAGAAAAAACTAACTTTATGTACTTAACTAAAAAAATGTTCAGTGATGGCCTCTCTTACTGCCCTCCCTGAGGGGTAATCAAGGGTGATGGGGTCAACCACATCAGGGGCTGGGGGGTTTACAGGAGGGGTCTTTTCCTTCTGGACGGTTGCTATGTGTAGTACAATGCATGCAGAAATTATATTGTTTGCCCGGTCTGAGGCCACCCTCAGCCCATGGAGACAGGTGAATCCTGACACTTGTTTTGGAGAGGGCCACATTGAACTGGGTTTGAGACCCTGTACCAGGGTCAGGACAGGGGGTCATCAAATACGGCTGGCTCTCATCCTCTCGCGAGAGGAGTCAAACTCGTGAGTTTCTCACTTCCAATTCAGCAGTATATCAGTCAATCAATCAATCAATCATCCAATCAAACTTTATGTATATAGCACTTTTCAAACAAAGAACAATGTTGCAAAAAGTGCTTTACACATTACCAAATAAAAACAAGACCATATCCCCTTCCCAGGCCACATCGCCATCAACACGCACACAAATCCACTTACACATAGAGACACTCAAATTAAAAGAGGACATTATGTTTGTCTTGCAAAGGTAATTATGCCAAATAAAAAATGTCCTTGAAATTGATTATTTTCCCGTTTTAAATATGTGGGTTTAACAGTATTAAATCAGTGGGGACTGGGACTGGGTGGAGCTTGTGTGCCCATTGATTCAGTGTTTAAAATGACCAATTGTCTTTGTTGGGGGATTCTTATAAACTCAATTCAGTGAAAGAAATCGAGTTTCCCATCATTATTTCATGCTCTGCTCAATTCCTCCTAAAGGGTGATGTCAAATCACATGTGAAACCATCACCTTATAGGTAACATGGGCAGATATAAGTTTGCCATGTATTGTACAAAAGTACTTCTGTAACAATAAATACTCGCTGTCCTCGGATACTCAGGTTGGAAAAGAAGCTAACTTTGTCAGAGATAAAACCTCAGGGTAGAAGTGCTCCTCTGCCAGGGGGTTAAGGGTGAATTAGACTTACTTTAAAACAAACAAGTTACCTGAGCTGCTGAATTTATATTTTCTGTGAAACAGGGTTAACACCTTTGACACAGCTTAAACTGCGGCTGATATGAAATATGAAATTCTAATCCATTTATAAAGTAAATATTACAAATACATTCACATGGTGGACTTAATAGAGTGATCCACCATGAAAATAATGAGATCACAAGACAGAGGTACTTAAATTAATTTAATCAGTGATATTTACATAGTAGGAACTTTCCAACAAACTATAACATGATTGAAACACATACATGTGAAGCATGCCCTGACTTTATCTTTCTACTAAGAAGAAAAACAGGCTGGAACACATTTCCTATGTATTCACTACAAAGCAGGTTATATGACCCAAAACCCCTTTAACTACAATCCACCAAATTAAACTGTCAAAATGAAATGTACTTGTCAGATTCATTACCAAAGACCAAATGTGAATCTTAAAAACTGAGATAAAGATGTCAAAGGTCTGTGAAAGGTGATTACATTAGAAGCTGGGTTAGAAAGTACAAAAAAAAAAAAAAAATCCCCCCAAAAGAAAACATTTACCCCATGGAAGCAGAAATCCAGAATTTATACCACAATTTCTGAACCAACATTACTTTCCTTCTTATAAAAATGTAAGATTTTACACTACACAAAATAATTGTAATTTACAACAATAGAACTCTAAACAGTAAAATAGGCTTTGACTGAGGTAATTACATCATGGTGCTTGTACAAAGTAATATATATATAGATATTTATATATATATATATATATATATATATATATAAAAATAGATTTGCATTTTTCCCCCCTAAAAACACAGCCACTCCACCTACAGACTATTGCAATCTCTGCTGTTTCACATCTGAACCTCCTCAGTAAGACCCAACCTCTCACCAGACTAAGAGCCTCCATTCATTCTAATGCATGAGTGAAGAGGAACCAGGTTGTTCTGCCTGCCCATTGCACTCCACTATGTAGCGGCCATGTTTGACTTATGACGTCACATTTATCTCCTCCACTCAGACTTCTCCCTGACTGACTGCTGTAGCTACATCTCTGCCTCTCTTCAAGTTCCTGCTTTTGATGGTGGATAGTTTTGGTGACACCTGCTGGCCAATATAAGGACTTATGTGTATATATTACCCTAGGAGGGTACAACAGAGGTCACACCCAGGCCTCTTTTTTACCTTCCAACAGCTGGCCAATCACAATGACAACTGAATTTTTGTTCCATGAACGTACATTTAGAGCTTGATACTCCCGCCCAATGTTGAACAAGCGGCTTTGACAAAGCAGCAAAGCTGTTTTTTGTTTGAAAATTTAAGCACTTTTGAAAACATTAAGTTCTCTCGTAACCAAACCTCTTCTGCATTGCAGTAAGACGCTACAACTTCCCGTTACAATACCTATGCTTTGAAGGGTCAATTCTGCATTGAGAATAACTTCACAAGTGCAGCCACCACTACAACTGTTCTCCCAGTCAACGAGGAGGTCTGAAAATAAAACAAAAGCTGTCAGTCCCCTCAGCACCACAGCCAGCAGGTACAAATATGACAGAAGGGTGTTTCTCCCAAGAATCAAGGCACACGGACAATCGGACACACATCACAAATAGACTTGCACCTTATTCACAAATGACACAGCCACAGTCAGTACTATATGTTGTCATCATTGCTTCCAACTTGCTGGAATCCTTATCAGCTGCAGTCCAATTTGACTTTTCTGCCTCAATGCTGCTTTTAGCAGGAAAATTGATTCATCTCAATTCAAGGACACTTGGAGAAGCACATACTGAGTAGATTTAAAATGTATCCATGGCTCCAGAAGCAGACTTCCAATCTGTGGTGTGAACAAATTCTCCTAAAGGGAAACTGTGGTCAACCCAGGTCAGTAGAAAGAATGGATGGGGAACCAACCACTAATGTACACACAGTATAGGAATTAAGCAAGCACTGGGTTTTTTTCCTACAATTTTCATCTCTGAAGGAGATTGTATCAGCAGATACTAATTTTAAGTGGGAAAATACTCCTGGATCCAGCTGTTCCGCACACTCTGCAATCTTTAAATGGTCTTCTTACAGTCCTGTCCTCTGTGCTGTGGTGAAAGGGGGATTTGATCTACAAGACTGTAGGACTTAAGCTGGAGCTGCAGCTTCAAAACTAAACTAACACCACAATTGAAGCCTTTTCTTTTACTGGTGATGGATCCCAGAGTTGGAGCTACTGTACCAGATCAGGACTTTTTTGATGGCCAATGTTATGCTGGCAACACAATGTCTACACTCAAAGTAATGACACTGCAGTTACTTATTGGTGGTTGGATCAAAGTGGTAGAGACTGAAGACTACCCCACATTTGGAACTAGACGAAAGAAATGTAGTCGTAAAGAGCAGCTGTCATCATCCTGACAGACATTTTTTACCACCATTCTGGCTACGATGATTACTCTCAGTTTGTCTCAGTTGGTTTCTAACTAACTATAACAGGACTTGAATCTTAACAGCAAAATCCACACAACAGGCTATTTCTAAAACTCTTTAAATATCACATCATAACGGAGAAGCTTGATTCTGTTTTACACACACACACACACACACACACACGTCCAAGTAAAGTCCTGAGTTTGTCTCTGCAAACTGTTGTGTAGACATCAGTTCTATGACAGCACAAAAACCCAAACAGGCTATTTACAGCAGGTGCCTGGAGAGGCTGGTGTTTCTGGAGGATTTTATGGAAGCCCATTGGAGTCTGAGGAGGTAATTATAGTAATAACAATAAGGTAATAGACAATAACGATGAAAAAACAAAACAAAACAAAAAAAACTACTGTGTCAAAATGAATTACATATTAAGAAGACCTAATTGAAATCTCTACTGTTGGATAATGGGGGTTCATAACTGAATTTGGGGTTGTGAATCAAACCAGTGACAAAATCTGAATAACTTGCAAGTTTGAGGTTGAAACAAATTAATTACTAATTTTAACAAGTACAAAATTGTAATTTTTTAATGTCAACATACAAATATTTGGAATCAATATGGAATTTCCCCTGGGGATTAATAAAGCATTTGTACTTCTGATTCTGATTGAACTTAAACTGATTTCTAACATATTATAATCTTTATTTTTCCGGCACAAATGATCTTCCATAGAATCCCCTTTATTTAATGATTCTTATTACTTTCCTCATATGTCAAGTGCCATTCCCTAATGACTCTCCCTAATGAAGCTCTCTCCATCTTTTCCACCAGTGATGAAAACACCAGATGACCACCAGTTCACATGTTGACTTCTGGGGGGACATTATTTTTTTAGACAATGAGTCCAATCGGAAAACATGAGATTGTAAGGCCCTTTTGTATAGGTGGTGGACAAACTATCCCAGATGAAGTCCAACTGAAATATCAATAAGACCAACACCTGCACAAAATGCATCTGTGCTGTTAGTTCATGTGACAATCAAACATGACTTTTCAGTGAAGCAGGACTCAATATCTAAAAATAGGCTGATTTACAAAAACAGCTTTCTAAAAACATTTTTGTTCACTGCCCCAAAAAAGACGATAAAGGTACCAGAGGTGGCAGGATATTAGGCAAGCACCACTTCATGCCTCTTGAATTCCAGAAAAACATTTCAGAGGGCACCAAAGCTGCATTCATAAAAGTAAATAATTTGTTCAAACTAAATCTAGTCTATTGGCTAGAACTGGATTTTCTTAGTTAGAATTAGGAAATGCGGCAGAAGATACAGGAAAAGACAACCCTAGCCTTCGCTCAGGTGATTGGAAAAAACCCATCCATCTCTGACCTGACACCTGGTTACATGCTTAGCTAGATGTGTGATGGAGCTCCAGGTCTAAGAGCCCCAAGCAACAGCTCTGGAGCTTCTACTCAGCTCCTTGTGAGACAGGAAATGGCAGCAGGAAAAATTGTGGACATAGTGCGATGTTAATCAGCATGTTTTACAACTCTCACTTGTCACAAAGGACACCAGTGGCTGTGTGAAAGGACAAAGGCCTGATAAGCTGCATTTTGACTTGACTCATCTCCTAAGTGGGGCTGTTATAGTAATCTATCTAGGTCATCCCCACCACAGCATATCATCTTTTGAGTGTGGAGCAGGGAAAGTCAGTAGATTTCTGTTTAGATGTCCGTTAACAAAACTGTTGAATGTAGTCCAGGTCTAATTTGTTCTGTGATCCTCATCCTGCCAGTCTAGCAACCTGTGTAAATTAGGTTTGATTAGTTAGGTGAGAGCTTCATACTTCTTATCATCAGGTTTCCTAATTTTCCTCCTTGCTATTCATTTTATTTTTTGGCACAGTTTCATAGCAGTACATTTCCCAATCAGCAAATCTTTTTGGATTTTTGTGTTGTTTCAAACTCTTTGAAGCACTTTAAGCCACATGTTGGTATGGAAGGTGCTATATAACTTATTTACATTATTAATTTGAAAGGCAGGAGTTTTTTTCTTTTAAACAGAACTTTTTCCTCTACATCACTTTCCTTGTAAATGCTGAGCAATGTCAAAGCTAGGAAGAGCTAAGCCACACCCCTGACATCTCTTTGAAGTGTAAGCACTGACTGAATTTCAAGTCCAACTGCTCCTTTAAGGGAAAACAGCTGTATCTCAAGGGTCACTTACTGACTTCATCTGAAGCTTACCTGTAAAATTTGAGTAAGTTGACACTACATTATGATTACATAACTAAGATGATTAAACACACACAAACACACAGAGGTGGATCTCAGTTCAGCGAACCTGACTATGATATGGATGCAAGACACATTGATACACAACCCCTGTGTGTCCTGTGTATTCAAGCCCTTTGTACTGAGGGCCACTAATTGTTTTTAAGGCTTCACTGTCTGTGTGTGAGTGTGTGTGTGTGTGTGTGTGTGTGTGTGAGAGAGTTGTGACAAGGCTGTACTGTGACATATTGCATAAATCACTACCACCACCTCTCTGGTGTTAGAGTTAACCGTCAAACTAAGTCTTGTTAGCATCCTTTGTTATCCACAATGAGGACTGAAGAGCACTACCTTCCTCTGTGTGTGTGTGTGTGTGTGTGTGTGTGTGTGTGTGTGTGTAAGATAGAGGTCAGAGTGAAAGTGCAAATAAAAAAGCATATCAGTGTGTGTCTGTGTTTGTCACCACCCTCAAAAGGGAGTCTGTAGGTGTGCGTATTGCTGTGATGGTGTGGAGGAGGTGTTTGGAGTGGGGCTGTTAGTCAGGCGGGAGGAAGGGGAGGAGTCAGACAGCTGCAGTTCCTCCAGCTTCTTCAAGTACTCATCTCTGAGGGCCAACAGCTCTTTGTAACGCTGCTCCACCGGGCTCTGCTGCTGGATTGCACAGATGTATATACACACACACACACACACACACACACACACATTAGACAGAGACAGGACATAACAGGAGAGGATGACCTGAATCAAAAGACCACACGTCAGGCTCAAACCTGAGCCAATAAATAAGATGCTGGTAGGTACATTTAAGAGGCAATGACTGACTGTTATCAGCACAGCCAGATTACAGTTTGCCTTTATTATCCATATGATTTCAGCTGACTCACCATTACATTTTACTTTTCTTCTGAAAATATTATTGTTATTGAAATCTAATCTTTAAACTACTTTAAACATAGGACTAGCCTTCTTCTTCTTGGCACAATTACTTGAATCCCCAAGGTTGCCAGGCTGAAAGTTGCCAAAGATATTAATAGGTAATAAAGTTTATCAGTAATGGTGGGAACTTCATCCAAGCCCTACTTCAGGTCTGTGCATATAGTTCATATTAAGAGGCTTCTGGGCCCCTGGGAGTCTTGGGCCAAGGGTAGTTAGTTGCTCAGGTCACAGTCTCTTATAACAAGCATCGCAGCGCTCCTACCTGCTGTCGGATGCGTGGGTTCCAGCGTATGTAGTATGTGACCCACAGCTCCAGGTGACGCATGCTGGCAACGGGATAGAGGACTCTGCCGGACTCAGGAGTGTAAAAGGGGTTCAGGTAAATGTCCATCTTCCCATTGACTAGAGACCACAGGGACACAGTCTTTGATCTCACCTCCTGAGCAGAGAAGCAACAACACGTTAAACAATGCAGTAAGCTGCATGTAGGCAAGTACAGAACCCTAGATTAGTCAGTGTTAGAAGTCCAGATGGTCTTACGTGCTGGTCTCGGGCACTCTCACAGTTGTAGAGAAAGGTCCCAAAGCGACAGCTGTAGAGATGATCCAAGATCATCAAAAGGAGGCGCTCGTTAAACTCAAAAGCTGTAGGGAACTGAGAGGAAAACAATTTTAAAGCTCAATAAATTCCAGCTCAAATGCACAATACTACGGCAGGGCAATAAATTGATTAATTCAAATTTGTGGTTTAAGATGATCTGTTTAAGAAATTAGTTTTTATGTCCCATAATTCATATGTGTTTGAGCTTGTCATTACCTTATCTCTGTCGCTAACGTATAGATGTATAGAGCGGGTAAAATAAGTATTGAACACATCACCATTTTTCTCAGTAAATATATTTCTAAAGGTGCTACTGACATGAAATTTTCACCAGATGTTGGTAACAACCCATGCCACCCACACATTGAAAGAAATCAAACCTTAGATGTCACATAAATTATGTGTAATAAAATGGAATGACACAGGGAAAAAAGTATTGAACACACTTACTTAAATTTATTTATTCTTCGTACAAAATCTTTTGTTGGTAATAACAGCTTCAAGATGCCTCCTGTATGGAGAAACTTGTTGCAAGCATTGCTCAGGTGTGATTTTGGCCCATTGTTCCACACAAAGAGTATTCAAATCTTAAAGGTTCTGTGGGCCTCTTCTATGAACTCTAATCTTTAGTTCTTTCCATAGATTTTCTATTGGATTCAAGTCAGGTGATTGGCTGGGCCATTCTAGCAACTTTGTTTTCTTTCTCTGAAACCAAGTGAGAGTTTCCTTGGCTGTGTATTTGGGATCATTGTCTTGCTGAAATGTCCACCATTGTTTCATCTTCATCATCCTGGTAGATGGCAGCAGATTTTTATCAAGAATATCTCGGTACATTTTTCCATTCATCCGTCCTTCAATTTCATAAAGTTTGCCAGTGCCATATGCTGAAAAACAGCCCCACACCATGATATTCCCACCTCCAAACTTCACTGTTGGTATGGTGTTTTTGGGATGATGTGCTGTGCCATCTGACCTCCTAACATGGTGTGTATTATGGCATCCAAAGAGTTCAATTTTGGTCTCATTTGACCAGACTATATTCTCCCAGTATTTCACAGGCTTGTGTAAATGTTGTGCAGCAAACTTTAAACAAGCTTCAACAAGTTTTTTCTTCAGCAATGGAGTCTTGCGTGGTGATCGTGCATACAGGCTATGGCTGTTGAGTGCGTTACTTATTGTTTTCTTTGAAACAATTGCACCTGCTAATTCTAGGTCTTTCTGAAGCTCTCCAAAAGTGGTCCTTGGCTCTTGGACAACTCTTCTGATAATTCTTTTGACTCCTCTGTCAGAAATCTTGCAAGGAGCACCTGGTCACGGCCGGTTTATGGAGAAATTATGTTGTTTCCACTTCCGGATTATGGCCCCAACAATGCTCACTGGAACATTTAGAAGTTTAGAAATCCTTCTGTAACCAATGCCATCAGTATATTTTGCAACAATAAGGTTGCGAAGGTCTTGAGCAAGTTCTTTGCTTTTACCCATCATGAGATGTATCTTGTGTGACACCTTGCCAATGGGACACCTTTTTTAAGGCCATCAGTTGGGACTGAACCAGCTGATATTAATTTGCACTGACAAGTGGCAGGATTGCTTTCTGATTACTGATAGATTTCAGCTGGTGTCTTGGCGTTTGGTGCCTTTTTGCACCTCCATTTCTTCATGTGTTCAATACTTTTTCCCTGTGTCATTCCATTTTATTACACATAACTTAATTTATGGACATCTAAGGTTGGATTTCTTTGCATGTGTGGGTTGCATGGGTTGTTACCAACATCTGGTGAAAATTTCATGTCAGCAGCACCTTTAGAAATATATTTACTGAGAAAAATGGTGACATGTTCAATACTTATTTTACCCGCTGTATATACGTCTGTATGCATCTACACACTACCTGATGTGAATCGCACATACAGAGTGATGTGTAGTCAGGTTTGCCATCTTGGATAGGCACGAAAGGCAACTTCAGTTGGACAAAAATGGCTCTCGACTCAATCATAATTTGCGAGTAAACACAAAAAGAACTTGTCATTTGGAATTTGTTTTTGACAAGGGGTAAAATAAATAAATAAATAAAGCTTAATCGTAACTTGAGTTTGGTATGAAAAACTTTTATTTTCAAGCCATATCGCCCAGCCCTCAATACACAATATTAATGCAGGTCTGTTCAGCAGTTTTTAAAAAATATATTTATTGTCACATTATGGCATTTAATGTTTCTTTGTTTTGATAATATATAACTATGCAGATCAGACTAGTTTGAGACACAAAGTGAGCTGTTACCAAAGCACATTGTCATTACATGTAACTGTGTTTAGATTCCTTAAATAAACTGCATGTGAAACCAAGGCAACTGCACACAGCTGAACCCAATCTATTACTGATCTGAGCTGTGGGAGTACTGGACCAACTGGGCTTACATATGTGAGACACATCAGTTCTAACAAAACAGGAGACCCACTGGTCACACATCCATAGTCTGTGTGTGAACCACAAAACTACACTATGTCTGTCTGTCAAGTGTGATGCCAATCATCAAGTGTTCTACTGTATCTTCCACATTCAGATGTAGCACATACGTGAACATCCACTATCTCTCTCTCTCTCTCTCTCTCTGAAATGAAATTTAAAAAACTAATCAAAGCATCTTTTTCAGGATGAGACAAGACATATCTGTTTTATCAGTTTGAATGGTGCCTCGTACCTTACTCTCTCACCCTTGTGGCTGTGTATTTGTTTTTAAGTGCATGTGATCATACTGCTCCTTAGTTGTGTCTCCTCAGTACAACCATAAAAGTAAAGTGGACTGACAGTGGAAAAGGGGTCAAACTGCCTTTATTAGCAGGATTACTTGCATATAAAAGAACCGCGTTTACCCACTAATTTTTGTGGAAAAGGGTATTATATCTGTCACTGACCTGTTTTGTCATCTGCCAAACACAATCGATGAACTGAACAAAGATTGGTGATCTGTCCTGGTCAGCATGATTCTTGTCCCCGTGACCTATCCTCTACAAATACACACACTGAAGTGAGTCACTTTTTGTTTAACGAGCAGCAGTGGATACAGAATCATATCAAATAATTAGATGTGAAACTGATCATGTTACTTACTGAGGCAAACTTGTGTCCAAAGCTGATCCACTCCTTTTCTATCAGCACCTGAAGATAATCTTCATCAGATTACTTCTTCATTTTCTCTCCTTTCACTACAGCTTCATTCAAAAAATAAAACCAGTGCAGAAGAGCTACTGCAGCTCTGTGGTATGTCACATGTGTGTTTTCATTCGGGTGCTGACCTGGAAGCCTCGGAGAGTGCGGTAATGACTGTCTAGCATCAGCATGGCCAGAGCGGTGAGTTGAGCAGTCCTGTCCCAGCCATCGCTGCAGTGGACAACAACAGAGTTCCCACTAGAAACCTTGTCTGCTACCTGGATGGCTCCTGATAGCACTAGCTGCACATAGACAGGATTCAGACTGTAAGAGTACAATTGAATTCCAAGAAGATAAAATATAATGTACGGCTGGACACAGATTCTGTCCCTTACCTTGACATGTTCCAGCCAGTGTGTGGACTCCAGACTGGACAGCCAATGTGACTCCTCCACATTGGGGTAGACAATGTCTTTGAGCTTCTTAAGGGACTCCCTCATGACATGGATATTCTGGATGTCCAGAAAAATCAGCTCTGCATTCTGGTACTCGTCCCCCTCATAGCCTCCTCCAGTGGCCTGGATCAACAATAAGGCATCATGTTATAAAATTTAGAAATCAAGCATATTATCCTTGATTTCTCATTCAGAGATTTTAAACATAAAAAACAGCTTGGAAGCTAGTAAATCAAATCAATTTAAATTTATTAATTTCTCTTAAGAGGCAAAAACTTTTGGCAGAACCAGGTCAAGGTCTATGCACAGGGAGGGCAGCCATCTACCTTGACCCGTTGGGTTGAGAGGGAGAGCGAGAGATCGCAAGAGAGAAAAAGAGAGAGACAGAAAGAGAGATTAAGTAAGAGAGAGAGGGACTGAGAGTGAGAGAGAGGAAAGGCAGGAGGGGAGGTGGAGAGAGTACGCGAGCAAGAGAAGATGCAATAAATATGCAAATAGTACTAACATATATAGTAATAGCATGTAACAGTACTCATTATCCAGAAAATGATTAACTTTCAAAACAAATTAATTATTATTATTATTATTATTATTTTGTTTCCTATTTCCTGTGACCTTTGAATCCTGATGGCACCTCCCTGGTGGTTTTTCCACCTACACATGACAATACTTCCTATCCCCTCTTTCCTCTGACTCCTGAAACAATTTCCTGTCCCTTGGGAAACCTGACAGTACTTCTTGTCCTCGCTAACCTCTGAGAAGATTTCCCATCCTCTTTGACCCATGATAAGACTTCCTGTCCTGACTGACCTATAACCCCTTACAGTATTTCCTTTCCTTTCCCATCTGACTCTTTTCAGGACTCTCTGTCAACTCTGACCTTGTTGGCAACTGCATTGACATTGGGCCTGGCATCATATATGGTAAGCTTGGTGGTGTTGTTGGCTTCCCTGATCAGCTCCAGGTAGCGCTCATCATCCTTGTTCCTCTTCCCAGACATGCCAACCAGAGGCTGACTGCAGCGGATAATGACAGCCTGGTTTTCCCTGTGGATCCATGATAGGACCTAAGGAACCAGGGAACATGTGAGTACTGTGGGGTGTGGAGACACTGCCAAGTGAACTTAGTGGAAAAAGGACAGCTTCTGAATGATCGCAGATATTTTTTTTTTTAAAATAGAAATCGTAGAAGCTCTGTTCCTGGGTCAGGTCAGAGACAACTATGAAAACATGAGGACGGTACACGACTGCAAAGCAACAGCAAGCCATAAAACAGAAGCTACTACATGCTCAATTATACTCCTTCTGTTTTACTTCTCTATTTGAAGCCAATGCAAGACCCATTTCACTCCAGTAAGCAAGAAGACCCAATGGAAAAGTCATAAAGTGGACCCCGAGTTAAGTTCTTTGGTCTCTTCCATGACATGGGATAGCTTTACACAGGCCAGTGTGAACCTCACCGGGATGCGTCCTCTGGATCTGAAGGCAGCCACTCTCCTGAGGTCCTCCTCTTTACTCTTAAAGGGCACAGCCAGCACAGTGGGGTAGGTGTCACACAGCTCGTAGTTCTTATTGATGAAAGTGATTCGCCACTTGTTATTGGGTAGACCCTATGAGAGACCATAATTATCATCGTCATCATTAGACACCGATTTAGGCAACTGTAAGACTATTTCGGTTTTATACAATATCACTTACTTATTCAATTATCACTTACTATTATTTCAAAATCATGTACAGCCAGGTAAGTATTAGAATCAAAAAGCAGGTGTGTAACACACTCGAACATTTATGCATGCACACATGCACCAGCTGACATTTGTATTGAGTGTTTGCATGTTAACTCAGTTCTATCCGACTCAAACTTCTTCTAGTTCCAAAGTTAAGGTCTGTTTAAGGCAACTGATATCAGTTTTTTGTATCAACCTTGTCTGCAGCAGCTTATTGCTCAGTGGCTGCTGACTACAGACACACTAACTAAAGAGAAGATCCTCACACAAACACACAAGTAACAAAAACAATAGTTGGAGGAAAGTTCAAGTGTTTATTTCTTTGCACAAATAAACACTTTATCTTAATTTTTTGAATGAACATTGAAATCTCTAGACTGAGTATTATCAGTAGTTTTAAAATATAGGTGTAAGACTACTTGTATATGACAAAACTACAATACATTTAAGGTTTTTAATTAGTCCTATTCCGTAAGGTGTGTGGTTGTATGAACCTTACTGACCAAAAGAACATGGCAACAGGTTAAGACAAATTATAAAACTTTTCAGGGTGGTAAGTAGCCAACTATATTTATTTTAAGCCAACCAACCAACCAACCAACCAACCAAACAAACAAACAAAACAAAACAAAACAAAAAAAGTAGTGGAGGCCCTCCTGCAGAAATAACACCAATAGAGGAACTAGCACTCAGCCCCAACAGGGAATGGCCTCAGGGACCAGTATGTCAGAGGTATAGTCCACCAAGTTACCTACCCAGGTGTTGCTACATCAGCTTGTATCAGTTGTAAAGGCTAATTATATGCCTATATCTTTTTGTAAGAGGAGACGCCTCATTGGTGGAGTAGTGAGTATAGCAGCTTGGTATGTGGGAGACCAGGGTTTGATTCCTCGACGAGGAACCCCAGCCACAATGCCCCAACTAGTGGTACTCTTGTGCCGGTCCCGGGTAAATGGGAAGGTTGCGTCAGGAACGGAATCTGATGTAAAAACCTTAGCCAAGTCAATCATGCAAGTCGCACAAAGCTGACTTGCTGAGGCAACCCCAAACAGGGAAAAAGCCGAAAGAGGAAAAAAAAAATCTTGAGACTGAGAGGAACTAACTGAGAGGAGACACCATACACCAATCAGGCATAACTTAATGACCACCTGCCTTATATTGTGTTGGTACCCCTTTTGCTGCTAAAATGGCCCTGACCCATCAAGGCATGGATTCCCCTAAAAGTGTGCTGTGGTATCTGGTACCACGATGTTAGTAGTAGATCATCACCAGTCCTGTAAGTTGCAATTTCTCCATGAATCAGACTTGTTTGTCTGGCACATCCCACAGATGCTCGATTGGATTGAGCTCTAGGGATTTTGGAGGCCAGATCAATGCATTAAACTCATTGTTGTGCTCCTCAAACCATTCCTGAACCATTTGTGCTTTGCTGCATGTTATATTATCCTGCTGAAAGAGGCCATAACTATCAGGGAATAACATTTCCATTAAAGGGTGTACATGGTCTGCAACAAGGCTTAGGTACGTAGTATGTGTCAAAGTAACATCCACATGAATGGCAGGACCCGAGGTTTCCCAACAGAACAATGCCCAACGCATCACACCACCTCCACCGGATTGCCTTCTTCCAGTAGTGCATCCTGGTGCCATGTGTTCCCCAGTGACACACACACACACACACACACACACACACACACAGAGGACGCTCCCCTGAAGACAAGAATTTGTGTACGCAAACATTGTGTTGACCAATAAAACAGGTCTTGCTGAAACTCCGTTGTGTTGTGATCTTTGCTGGGGAGGATCTAAGTGGCAGCTTACGGCCACAGTGATGTAAAAGAAAACGTGATTTATTATATCAGGCCATCGACTTTTGATAGATGCTGACCACTGCAGACGGAGAACAACCCAAAAGAGCCAAAGTTTTGGAGATGCTCTGAGCCATCACAATTTGGCCCTTGTCAAACTTGCTCAAACCCTTACACTTGCCCATTTTTCCTGCATCAACTTTGATGATAAAATGTTCACTTGTTGCCTAATATATCCCACCCATTAACAGGTGCCATGATGAAGAGATAATCACTGTTATTCACTTCCCTTGTCAGCTGTCATAATGTTATGCCTGATTAGTGTACAACTGGTGGATCCCCTGAACACAGATGCTCAAGTCACACCTGGCACATGGGTGAGTAGGTCTTGTTTTATGGTAAACACTGTGCATTATATGCATCTATATCCTCACTCAACAACTGAAGTTTTCTTCTATTCGTAGTTAGATGGCCCCAGCTACCCTAGGGCCTTTGACAAGAGCGATGTACACTCTTTATCTCCTTGCAAACTGTTGTCTTGGCAAGAACTTCAGTATGTCCCACACTGTAGAGAAATGCTACACAGGCTAAGAACCATAGTGCAATAACCACACTGCACAGTGGTCAGAGCTTGACTCCACCATGTTGTTTTACTTAGGTATGGTTCCAGCAGACTACATACGTTAACTATATTAGGCCTGCTGTACTGGTATTTGTCCTCTGTATCTCTCTCATTGCTTCTGCCCCCACCTCAACCCAATCAGAGGCAGGTGGCTGCCCACCCTGAGGCTGGTTCTGCTCAAGGTTTCTTTAAAGTTTGGTCTAGAACTACTCTATGTGTAAAGTGTCTTGATGTAACTTTGCTATGCTTTGGCGCTATATCAAGTGATTTGATTTAATATGCTGCCTCTTTTTCTTCTTTCTATGTTGATCTAATGCTGTTTTGGATGCACTGCCTGAATAGTGCAGGTTTGTGTGGCTTGACCTTGATTAAACGATTATTTTACCAGCCAATCGGAGAGAAACTTGGGGTATGACTAATTGAATTTGCACAATTTAACAATGTCAATGGTGTGACATGATTTTTTCAAAGCTTTTTTTTTTTTTTCACAACATGATGTGAGCGTGGAGGATCGCCTACCAGAGCCACCATTTTTTTCTGTACATCAGACATTCTTTAATGCACAGCAAAAATACGTTTGACATTCACCATGCCGCAGAACACGTTTATTTGCTGGCCTAAGTTACCATGGTAATTCATCAGGAATTCATATACAGTAATCCCTGTATAGCCAATAGTGTGGCATATATGAAATCATCTGGGAAGACTAAGCCAAATTTTGATCGGCGGCAGAAACCCGCGATGTTGTGAGGGAACCGCGATATTAATTTACATCGAATATTTTTAAAATCCGCGATGCACTGAGACCGCGATATAGCGAGGGATTACTGTATACCAGGAGTTGCTGTGAGATCCCGAGACTGCATGAGATTTTGGATCCTTAGATGGCGGCATTCTGCTGATAAACTAGATCTATTGCAACAAGCCCTTTCTTTGGATAATATCTTCGGATCCCAAAGATCACACAGAAATTAACTTAGGGAATCAAAATTTTAAAAGTAACGCCAGCATGGAGGACCTGGAAAGCTTAATTGAGGAAGAAGGCCGACTCCTCCACCAACACACAGGATCTCATTACCACCAAAGTCTCTGTGCTCGAATCTATTAATAAAAAACTGGACCTGCTCAGCTTACTGCACCAGGAATTCAAGGATCTCAAAGTAAGCCTTGAGTTCTCACATCAGCAGATCAATGACTTGCAAAGAGATAATGCCAAGCTCCAAGCTGAGGTCGCCTCCATTGCAGCAAAGGTAGACCAGCTCAAAAAAAAAAAACTTCTGAAAGAAACTGTCCTTTGCATACAGTCTAGGAGTATGCAGGACAATCTGATCTTTTCAGAAATCCCAGAGAGCTCCCCAGACAATCCAGAGGCCCTGATGTCGTCTGCTCTCAAACTTCTGACTTAGACTTCGACTTTACTGTGCCCTTGGGGAAATTCTTTTTCACAGCACCGTCTCCATTTAATGTCAATCATCAACAAGAAAACACAGAAACACAACAAGAACAAAAGCACACATTTGGCATGCAATAAAAGACAGTACAGTAGTAGGGATCAGGCTTTTCCCGAAGTGGGCCGTTCTGCACCTCAGTGCTCTGTATCTGCATCCTGAGGGGAGTGGGATGTGGTGGATGTTTAATGGATATGTGTAGTCCGGTCATATTGAAGTTGCAATGCATGTAATGGCCCAGTTGTTTAGGTCTGTTAAGATAGGTGTTGGGAGATCAATTATTTTTGAAGCTGTGGTGACATGTGACTTTGGCCAAGCAGACAACATGTTGAAAAAGCAGGTGGAACAGTACAGGAGAATGGATTGAATCATGCTTTCAATAGCAGGAGGAGATGGGGGGCAACAGAGTTTTTTCAGTTTGTGGCTGGCTGACAGTCTTTCATTTCTCTTTTTCCAAATTACACTGGTGTGCTGGTTGAAAGTGAATTGATTGTCCAATGTTACCCCAAGGTATTTAAAACTGTTAACTATTTCCACTCCTTGGTTGTTGATGAGGATAGGGTGCTGAGGTGAAGGGGGCCTGATCATTAATTCCTTGGTTTTGGTTACATTGAGATGGAGACAATTATCCTCACACCACTGGGCGAAATGTGCACTGGTGTTGTGGTAGTCCAAGACAGAGTTGTTCTCCGTAAGCAGGGCAAAGATGGCTGCGTCGACTGAGTATTTGAGGTATGTGGTAGTGAGTGAAGGGCTGGTGCATTCACTGGTATAGATAGTGTATTGAAATGGACCCTGTGGAGCTCCGGTGTTGATTGTGATTAGTGATAATGTGGTTGTGCCCACTTGCACCGCTTGCAGCTTGTCACTTAGGAAGTTATGAAAAGATGGATCAGATAGAGGAGCTGGTGTAACTTCTGAATCATCAGGTGCTTTAGGATTGTATTGAAAGCAGAGCTGAAGTCCACAAAGAGGATCCTGACAAAGTGACCTGGACAGTCCAGATGCTGGAGAAGCAGGTGCAGCAGACAGGTCACCCTGTCATCCATGCCCCTTGTGGCCTTATAACCTAATTGGAGGGGATCAAGCTGGGGGATGACGACCAGCAGAATGGTAAGTAAGCAGCTTAAATAGCAGCTTCTCCAGGCACTTCATTATTATGGATGTGAGGGCAACAGGGTGATAGTGGTTGGGTTCAGTTGGCTGTGGTTTTTTGGGTATTGGGATTATGGTGGAGATTTTCTAGAGTGTAGTTATGGTGGCAGTCCGGTATGATTGGCAGAATAGTGAGTAGTGAGCAAGAGTTTGTGGGCAGCCTGCCCAGCTTGCATTGGCTGAGCTGGCGCTGTACATCCTCCTCTGTGAAGGGGAGTGGCTCGCCTGCTTCTGTTAGAGGGATGGCATCCAGTAAGGCTTCACTCTCAGCTGTAAAATCCAGTATGTCAAAACAGGCAAAAAATGTCATCAGTTCTCGGTTGGTTGGCACAAATGGGCACGAAATGCAGTAATGTTATCGTAACACATGTCCAAGATGTTTCCCTTCCTTGTAGGAATATCCACATACTACTGAAATGATGGTAGTACAGTGTCCAGTCTGCATGAGTTGAAATCCCCCAAAATGAACACAGAAGCCACGGGATACTTGGCCATCATGGCATTAGCATCCTCGGCTATCAGCTCCACTGCTGTCTTGATGTTAGCGGTGGAGGAAATGTATACACAGGAGACCACAAATGCTGGAAACCCCTGGGGGAGATAAAAGGAATGTAGTGACAGGGTGAGCATCTCCAGGTTCAGTGAGCATACCTGTCGATGCACCTTCATTTTATTACACCATCTGTTATTGATGAAAATTCAGACCCCGCATCCCCACATCTACCCTGATTGTCCTGTTCGGACCTAATGATAGTGAAGTGATAGTGTCCCTGAAAGCTCTTTCCATCCAGCACCTGGCATATAGTTGATGCATTTTATTACAGAGTGAACAGCAATTTTCCAGGATAATGGAGGGGAGAGGGGCATGGAAGGGACGTTTCCTTATTTTGCAGTGAATACCTCCGCGCTGCCCTCTTTTCCTTGGCTGAAGTTCCGGTGGCAGAACCACAGCAGGCTTGATGTTGCACAGCAGCGAGGTCCGGAGTAGCAGGAGTTCATCATGGCTGTAGGTGAGTAACCAGTTTCAGTTCATCCTATCACAAGCCAACGATAGAATTGTGCGCGGAGTGATGATCACTTTGAGCAACTTGGTCATTTACGAGACACTTACTTAAGAATACCTAAACAGGATGTGGTGTGGAGTAAAACGGAGAATGAGCTGTGCTGTCGCAGCAGTGCATGCGCCATCTCTCACCCTTCCAACTTAACAACAGCATTTGACGGAAATGGTAAACAACAGTGTTTCACCGCGTCCACCAATTTGGAGCTCAAAGAGGAAAATGTCCACATCCCATCATTGCCAAGTTTGAGCATTACCAACAAAAAGTGTATGTCAAGAGCAAAGGACATGAACTTAAAGGCACATCATTCAGGATGACCAACAAGTTCCTGAGAGAGATCAATGAGATGTGGAAAGTGCTGTACCCGATCCTGAATGAAAACCGGCATAAAGGAAATAGGACTGCACTAACTGTAGACAAACTTTACACTGATGGTCAATTGTTCCGTGACGTCAACATCACCACCTGGCTCCTTTGAAGGGATAGGTACCATGAAAATACCAACATGGCTTATTTAACAAGGCATAATTAATTAAAATTTATATCAAGCGGGAATATACGTTTTTCTCCCCAGTGTATCATGACTCTTTTTCAAGAATTTACTTTTTCCTGTCAAACTATTCCATCAAACAAAAATTCAACACCAGCATAGACCTAATTATAATCAGTGATCATCCACCAGTGTCCCTCCAGCTTAAAATAGAATCCATCATGAAACCATCACCCACTTGGCACCTCAAAACTTCACTACTAAAAGTAGTACTCTTAAATAAGGAAGGAATGAGAAAACTTTTTGGAAACCAATGACTCTCCAAATTTATCTCCATTTCTGATTTGGGAAGCTGGGAAAGGCATAATCAGAGGCAAAATTATATCTTATTCCTCTTACAAAAAAAAAACAAACAAGAAAAACAGGCTTGGAAAAAAAAAAAAAAAAAAAAAGACCCCCCCCCCCAGCATTCCTCCCTCCCTATGGTCTCCACCCACGGGGTCATTGCTTAGGCACCCGGGTGGGTCTCTTTGGCCGCTGGGGTGCCTCCGGCTCCTCCGTTGGGTGGGGGGTGGGGTTTGGGGTACGTGGTGGCCAAACGTGCAGTGTGACTGAGGTGGCTCTCTGGGTGTGGAGCCTCTTGTGCTCCCACGCGCAGGGTGGCGTGCCTGGGCCCTGGTGATTTTCTCACTTATATTTAGGGAATGCCCAAATGCATGTGTGGTTTCACTTGCCAGCTCGGGTTGGGTCACATCGTGAAGAATTGATGAATCTTGCCAAAAATGGGCTGAGCTTTTCTTTCAATCTATCACTATGTACCCTATCTTTGACTGCTCCTCAAAGTCCAGACAGGTGAGACACATCCACCTATTTGGACTCACATCTCCCCAGAGATCTACACAGAAATCCTCTGGACTCTCATAATCTTGAGTGAGGTGGCAGGAAAAGCACAGCATCCTTCACTCCAGAAGCTCTTACCAGCACCACCTGCTGCCCTTTCCCTGTCCATCCTTTTGCATCTTGCCTTTGTTCCTCCCTATATTCACTGAAGAATAGGACTGCCATCCCTGCCTACCAAGGTCATTTCACTCAATAAAGATCGACAAAATAGTTTCCAGGGAGGGCTGGTGATGGTCACGTACACACTGAAATAACAATTACTTAGCTGCAAGACTAAAAGTGCATCAATCTCATAAAAAGTTGACACCGTGTGGTGTTAAACTATGAGGACAAATGAAAACAAACAACAACGACAACAAAAAAAAAAGGAATTCATATAAAACACATTTGTGGAATGGAGGATTCACATAATTACAAAAAAGCACAGCTTTTCCTAAATTCTGAGGGTATTCCCTTCTGCACTGTTAAACTGACATCTGTTGTTTCCAGACCATGGACAGAGCAGCAGCTAATGAGATCAAAGAAGACGGTTCAAAAAAGAAGATCAAAGAAGTGGTTCATTTTCTCAGGCTGCGGTTTAACATAACTACATGTTTTATGAACAAGATTATGTATAAATGTCCAAAGTTTACTTTGACAGTTTTGTTTAGTTTTAACACAATATGGCAGTGATATCAAACTATCACAGAATGAGGACCATGTGACCACTGAGAACATCACCCAGTCCTTTTTCTATCACTGATTCCTTCTCACCTGACGTCTGAACTCCTCTATGGGCTTGTAGATGTTCCAGCCATTGTCGCCATACTTCTCCTGAGTCACATATGCAAACAGAGGCTGGACAGAGCAAAGGACACATTTCACTAAGAGACAGTAATATAAAACAATGAGTTGATCATAAAAAAACTGTTTGCTTTCTTCTCAAGAAGATGCAGAAAAACTAGTCCATGCATACCTCTAACCTAGACTACTGTAATTCATTACTATCAGGATGTCCCAACAATTCTCTGAAAAACCTTCAGTTGATTGAGAACGCTGCAGCACAAACATTAACAGGAGCTAGAAAAAGAGATCACATTTTTCTGCTGTAGTAAGTGCTAGTTTCTCTTCATTGGCTCCCAGTAATGTCTCTCTTACTCTCTCGCTCTCCCTCTCCCTCTCGCCCATGCATCTACATTTCAACAGTCTCTAACTTTGTTTCTTCCAGTAGTATGTGTTTTGTCCCTCCTGTCGTCTCTCTTCCTGCCCCCATCCTACAGGTACTGTAGGATCATCTCTGCTCCATGTTCCCACTCAGTACCTGCTGTAGCAAGAGTTACATTTAGTTATCATTACACACTAGAACTCACTTCCCATTCAAATCAAATCAAATCAGATTTATTTGTATAGCGCCAAATCATAACAGAGTTACATCAAGGCACTTCACATATAGAGTAGGTCTAGACCAAACTCTTTATAAAATTGTAACCTGTTATTCTCTCCTGCTGCTAATATTTATAGGGATGCAACAATATTCAACATTTTATTGAACCGTATTGAACCGAACAGGTTCAATACGCAAAGGCAAACAACGGTATTTCGGTAAGTTTTGGCCCGTCACAAAACTTTATCGAAACTTGGTACAGCACATGCTGTGTGATTAGATACACTCGGAGCAGACACAGTAGAGAAAGCAGCGGTGCTCTGTTCATGCTGCCTTCAGAGCCAATCAGAAGTCCCTGAATTTCTCAGGAGCCAATCAGCGCTCGGCATGCAAATGCTGGAAAAGAGAGTGGAGAGTAAACCTTGAGCAAACATGGCGAGTGAACGGGACTCAGAAAAAATAAAATTTGAAGAGGCGCCGTCCTCTTACAAGTCCGCGGTGTGGGATAATTTGGGATTTAGCGTTGACTACGATGACAACGGAAAAATGATGGTCAACAAACAAAGCACGGTGTGCAAGCATTGCTTTGCAGTTGTTGTTAGTTGTTTGTTTGCCTCCGCGAAGTGCTGTGCATCAGGTAGTTCTTCGCCTCCATGTTGTGCATTAAAACCGTTTGAAGCACACCTACTCGTGAATTAACCCACTTATACCATGGTCATTTTCCAATAATATAGGAATAAAAGGATTCACCAACTTTTGGTGAAAGTTTTGCATTCAAAATCGAAAGTTTTTGAAGCAAGAGCTTACCATTGTCATGACAAGGAATAAACTAGTCCCTTTCACAACCACACCAGTTACAGTAGTCACAGTAGGACGGGATGAGCACTGTGGCTCAATCGCTTTAACAAAGCCAAAAGTAGGCAACTAAAAGTTCAAATTAAGCTTGATTTAGGTCAAAATTATTCCACAGTATAGTTATTGTTTATAAAATGATATATATAAATAAAAATAAAACTGGGCTCGTTATGTTGCTATGGTTACAGGCGCGGCTGAATTTAGAGCAGTTAGCCTACAAAGTTTAGCTGAACTACGTGTGCATTAAACGGTTTTAACGCACACCTGCCAACCAATCGGAAAAGAGTATTCACACTGACCATGGTGTAACTATTTTGAATTGATGCTGCACTTAATGTCATGTTCACATTTGTTGATTCTATTTGTAGCAGTTAAGTAGTTTCTATGAGTGGGTTAAAATTTTGTTTTAATTTTATTAGATACTACAGTTTCTATTTGATATTGCCTATTTTTGATAAAGAGTAAGTAAGTGCTCCCTTTTTATGATACATTTTGTGGTGCTGTTCTCTGATATTCTATTTGTAACAGTTAAGTAGTTTCTAATTATGGTGGCTACAATACTGTTTGCTGTTTATTTTTTATTGGATACTGCTCTGTTTTTTACGGAAGGGTGTTACATTTTTATAATAAAGTGGGTTGACTATATCTGTGCTTGCTTTTAATTATTTTTACATGCAATATATTGCCTTTTCTAGTGAGTAGTTTTATATTAAAGATATCGAAGCCGTACCATTACCGTGGCCCAAAACCGTGATGCATACCGAACCGTGGGAAAACTGTACCATTGCATCCCTAATATTTACTATTGCACATTTAGAACTACCAGGTTGCATTCACTGTATGTTTTCTGTATGTTTTGTTTGTATTTTCCATGGCATCTTCTTCTCCTGTTCTTGTTCTGTGTCCATCCCTCTACCAAATCCCCCCATCCTCTCCTTCACGCTCGCTCTCACTGTGTCTCTCTCACTGCCTCTGCCTCTCCCTATACCCCCCCCCCCCCCCCCCCCCCCCCCCCCCCCCTTGAAGTAAACATGATCATCATTCTGTTCCAATATTCAATATTGTACCTTGTGGGTTTTTGAGTGTGGACATATTGATCCCTACCTTACAGCAAGGGGATGAATGCAGAGTCAGACCCAGACTTACCAGACCATGTGAGACAGGGAAGGCATGTCTGAACAGCAGCTCAAAGATGTCTCGTCTGCTGTGGCCCTCCTGTTTCAAGGCAAACCTCAAATTCCTCATGTCCTAAAGAGAAAAAAATGGAAAACCTGTACCAGCAATACACACATAAGCTCACACACACAACACTGATGGCAGATAACAGAAGCAATTGTTCCAAGAAGTAATTGTGACTCCTGTGTGCTCTTATGCGGACACATGATTTCTGGGTTTCATAACTGAATCTCACTGAGCCTGGTAGGGTGATAGGTTCACATTGAACTCCTCAGAGACTTCCAAACCACATTCTAACACCAATAAACCTGGAGTCCCAGTGTAATTCTATTATTGTGTATTTTGTTTCAGGTGTTTTTATAATATAAATTTTAATATCTCACATGAAAGCAATGCCATATATTTGTCACTTGCTAAGATATAATGAGCAAAGTAATGAAATGAGGGTTACAGTCATCACCCTACTATAGAATGGTCTTTTATGGATAGTAAGGAAATCATTGCAGGAAATATCATGATTCCATAACATTGATAAACACCATGATTCAAGTATAACAATTTTCAGTCCACAAAGTCACCATTCAGTCAATTTTCTGGCATAAATGATAATAAATAATAAATTATGGGAGGGAGTTATATATACCCATACAGGAGCTTAGTTAAAGAACAAAGACTTGTTGCACTAATTACATGACGATTAGATATAAATAAAAAACACACACCTTGCAGGTGATATCCAAGCCATAGGAGTTTTCTCCTCTGCTTGATGCCCCGCCCATCTTCTCCACCCGACTAATAGCACCAAGTGGAACATCCAGTGTCACCATTATATCCTACAACAAAGAGTCAGTTCAAAAAAATATATATATATATATATCTTTTAGTCACTATTATTTCAGTTTTTTGTGAAGTTCCTTGCCATAATCAACAATCAATATGGAGCACCAAGGGATTGAGTGTGGTTCTTCTTCATTATAGTGGTTGATTTCAATATTCACTTAGATGTTGTCAGTGGCAGCCTTAGTTCTGCATTAAAGTTATTAAAGGCATTTCCCAGCATGTGAATTTACCTACTCACTTCTCAATCATACCCTTGATCTTGACAAAAGGCATTGAAATTGGCCAATTAATAATATTTCCTCACAACCCTCTTCTCTCCGAACATTACCTAATAACATTTGAGTTTACAATAATTGGCTGCCCAGCATCTGGGAATAAATTCAGCTATAGCAGATGTTTATCTGAAAATGCTGTGGCCAAATTTAAAGAGAACATTCATTCATCATTTGCTAAATTGCCATGACTAAATTCAATAGAGGATTTCTCCCCTACACAGATTGATGAACTTGTAAATAGCACTATGGCCTCACTGTGTTCAAATCTTGATACTGTTGCCCCTCCGTAGATGAATCCTACCTAGCCTGGAAAAAAAGATGAAAAACCTCTTCACAATGCCAGAAGTTCCTACAATTCAGCATTGCTCAAAGTAAACAAGAACCCCAGATTTTTCTTCAGCACTGTAGCCAGGCTGACAGAAAGACAGCACAGTTGAACTGTTGATTCCTTTAGCTCTCAGCAGCAATGATTTCATGGGCTTTTTATAAATAACATTGTAACAATCAGTAATGTAAGAAAGCTGATGTAATGCATCAGTTCTTAACTACAATTGGCCTACAAAAAAGAATCTACTGTCAAATATAGCAACTTATGAATTAATTGTAACACCTGCTTTGTATTTGGACTCTCTTTCACCTTTAGATCTCTCCAAGCTAGTTTCAACAGTTTCAACATCCAGACCATCAACTTGTAGATGACCTGATACCTACCAGGCTGTTAAAAGAGGTCTCTCTGCAAATTAAAACATACATTTTGGATCTCATTAACGTGACTTTATCATTGCATTGTGTACGACAGACTTTCAAGTTTGATCCAGATGTCTTGGCTAATGACTGAAACAAACAAGCCATTCCTTTGGAGATGTTCACATAATTGGTTTGTGACTGCTTTTTCAAGAATTTGTAAAAATGAAAGGGGGATTAGATATAAGTCAGTAAGGATTTAGAGTACATCATAGTACAGGAGTTTGCAATTTCTCCCTGTGCTTGCGTGGGTTTCATCCAGGTACTCTGGTTTCCTCCCAAAGTCCGAAGACATGAATGTCTAGGTTAATTAGTGGCTCTAAATTGCCCATATGTATGAGTGTGAATCTGAGTGGTTGTTCATCTCTGTCTGCCTCCAGGTGTTGGCTGTGCGATGGACTGGCAATCTGTCCAGGGTGTATTTTGCCCTCGCCCGGAGCACCTTGGAGAAGCATTATCCAATTCTCTTAACACTCTGGGGCTCCAGCTCCACTACTTGGAATCTTGGGGTCATTTGTGACCAGGATTTGTTCTTTGTACCGCACATAAAACAAGTATTTCAGACAGCCTGAACAATGTTGCAAAAAATACAAACATCCTTTCTAAAGAGGATGCAGAAAAACTAGTCCATTTATTTGTTACCTCTAGACTAATGTAATTCATTATTATCAGGATGTCCCAACAATTCAGTGAAAAGCCTTCAGTTGATTCAGAATGCCGCTGCATGAATATTAACAGGAGCTAGAAAAAGAGATCACATTTCTCCTGTGCTAGCTTCCCTTCACTGGCTCACAGTAAAATTGAGAATAGAATTTATCTTTCTCCTAACATGCAAAGATCTTAAAGACCAAGCTCCATTGTATCTCAGAGAGCTCCTAGTTCCTTGTTGTCCACAGTAGGTCGCTTCGCTGTGGATGTAGGTTTATTTGTGGTTCCTAGAGTAAATCGGGAGGCAGATCTTTAAGCTATCAGGCTCCTTATCTATGGAACCAACTCCCAGTATCAGTCCAGAGGGCAGACTTTGTTGTAGCTTTCAACTTCAGTCTTCAAACCTTCCTTTATGACAAAGCCTATAGTAAAAAAAAGCTAAAGTTCAACCCCTGTTTCTTTCGTTATGCTGCTATAGGCCTAAACTGCTGGGGGATGCACTGAGGACCTCCCTCACGCTCGCTCTTTATCTCTCAGTGGCTCTCTCTCTATTGCTCTCTATTGCTCTCTGTGGCTCTCTGTGGCTCGCTCTCTCTCTGTCCCCTCTCTCCCCTATACAATTCAATAAAATGTTTATTGTCATTGTATTCAATCCAACGAAATTGGAGATGCTGCTCCTAAGGTGCACAACAACATTTCACACAAATAAATATTAAAAATCACATCCACATACATCACACAATAATTAAAATTCTAAAATTTGACATAACATGGGTCCATAGTGCAAACCTGCATCAAACAGTAGTAAAGTGCAAATAACGTGGTGCAAAAATTTGCATGAATAATTGTTATTGAGAGTTCAGTGCAGTAAAGGCCTGGGAGAAAACTGTTTCTGAATCTGGATGTGTGAGTCTTGATGGACCAACAGCATCTGGCTGAGGGGAGCAGCTGAAACTGTTTATTGCCAGGGTGTGTGGAGTCTTTTGAAATAGTGGAGGCTCTTTTGAGGTAGCGAGTGGTGGCAATGTTGTGTAAAGGGGGTAGTGAGAAGCCGATGACTTTTTCAGCTGTGCAGATGGTCCACTGCATTGACTTTTTCTCTGCAGCTGTGCTGCCTGCGTACCACAATGTAATGTTGTATGTTATGATACTTTCAATAGCTGACAGGTAAAAAGTCACAAGCAGCTTCTCTTCCAGGTTGTTTGTCCTCTGCAGCCTGAGGAAGTGGAGACACTGCTGTGCCTTTTTGGTGATTTCTGTGGTGTTTATGGTCCAGATGATGTTATTGGATATGTGAAGGCCCAGGTACTTGAAAGAGTGAACCTGCTCCACACATACTCCATTAATCCACAGCAGTGTTGGATCTACTTTGGGTTTCTTCTTGAAGTCTTGAGTTCTTTTGTTTTGGTTTTGTTTAATTTGTTTAAATAATTGGTTTTGTTTAATTTGTTTAAATAATTGGTTTTTGTGTCACACCACCTTCACAGTCTCTGGATCTCATCTCTGTAATTGGACTGGTCTTCCCCCGTTATGTCATCTGCAAACTTGATGATAGTGTTGGTCAGGTGGGCTGGGGTGCAGTCATGGGTGTACAATGAATAAAGCAATGGATTTAGCATCTTCATGTAGGTGTCCCGTTGCAAGAGGCGACTTATCGCCGCATGTGTTGCCATGGAAACTGCATCGTCTGTGGAACTTGTTCCTTTGGGTCAAAGGAGGTTGCAAGACAAGACCTGAGGGCATTAGAGACCAGTCTCTCAAAGCATTTCATGTTGACTGATGTTAGTGCTAGTGCTCTTTAGTTTAAGTCATCTGCTGGGGCTGTCTTTTTAGGCACAGGAATAATGATGGTGGATTTGAGGCATGGTGGTATGATGTTCTGAGACAGTGAGGTGTTAAAAACTGTATTTGAGACCCCAGCAAGCTGACTACCGCAGGACTGAAGTACCCTGCTTGGTATCCTGTCAGGGCCAGCAGCTTTCCTCGGGTTGAGGATCTCAATACACACCTTACCTTGTGTTCCTGCACAAAAGGAGGTTCGATGTTGGAGGAAGAGGTGGAGGAGGCAGGGCCGTAGCAGTTCTCTTGACCTCAAACCATGCAAAGAAGTTGTTCAGCTTCTCTGCGAATGAGGCGTCTGTGTTGACAAAGTTGTTGTTGTTGGAGCTATCTTTGTAGCTGCTGATATGTTTTAACCCCTGCCACATGCGTGTGTTGTTAGCTGTGAAATGGCCCTCCACCCTCCTCTTGTAGGCTGCCTTTGCTTCCTTGATGCCTCTCTTCTGCTCTCACCAAGCTGTATATCTCCTTGGCCCCTACCAGAAAGCACAGTTGTGCTTCTTAAGCAGTTTTTTAACCTCTGCAGACATCCATGGTTTCTGTTAGGGAAAAGACCTGATGCGGGGGAAATGCAAACAGCAGTAATTATCCCTTACGATATCTTGCGAGGGAGATAAAATGGTCTGCAGAGGACTGACAAACCTTCTAGGTCAGGGGAGCAGTGGTTAGCAATAATCCTGCTATTAGTGCCCTGGTTGTTATTCAGGTAGATGCTCAGTCCCCCGCTTCTTCTCTTACCAGAGTTCTCATTCCTCTCCTGCCAGTAGCTAGCGCAGCCTGCTGGCTGCACTGCTTCGTTGAGGATGAGCTTGGAAGAGGGATAAGATGCTTGGAAGTGAAGTCCGGTGTGGTAGCTTCCTTAGCCTAGCTAGTAGGCCTGACCGACAGCCTCTCTTTTGCTTCCGCTCCTTCCGCCATCTCTGCTGCCTGGTGGAGCCGAAAAAAAACCAGGGAGAGCCCGGTGGTCGTGCATTGTCTTTCGGAACATTGTGGGTGACAGGAAATCCATCGAAACAGTCGAGCTGTACCGTAATCCAATGTCTATGAGGTTTTTCCGTTCATAGATTAAGTCCGCGGAGACATACATAAAAATTACACAGAACGTAACACCAAAAAAGACAGTATATAGCCGCAGCACCAGTGTGCACTGCCATCTTGCGCAAAAAAAAAAAAAAGCAAGAACAAGATCTTAAAAGCAACAGCATCACTGGCGTAACTGGTCAGAGCGCCAGACCCAAGTTTCATTGCAAAAAATATGGCAGCAAACAATCATAGATAGGTACATTTTATTAGTTGAGGGTGAATTATCATAAATTTAGGACTATATTTATTTATGTAATTTTTTTATTTTTTACTTTATACATTCAGCTTCAGCTTCTATTTATTCACGGGAAAAAGGTCTTAGTGATTTGGGTCTTGTTTTTTTTCCCCACAAACCTAAGATACTTATTTTGCTATCAAAAAGCCTAAAGAATCATGAAAATATTTGCTGGTGTGAATATTTTGCCAATAAATAGGTTCAATTTTAAAGTTCAGTTGGCAGTCAAGTGTCATTTCATATATATATATGATGTGGAGAGAGCTCCAAAACTTTTTCACTTATTCAAAGTTTTAGTCAGTTGACAGTTTGGTTCACATAATCAGGATAGAACCACCTACAATCAGCGACAGCCAAGAAAAATCAAGCTCTCACTTTCACTGTCTAATTAGCTCTCTCTCTCACTCACACACCGGGACTTACAGTGTCCGAGCTCTTGAAGTAGAGTCTGTAGTTGGTGATCAATACTTTTCCTTTCACAGCTCCACTGAAGGGACAGATGTAGATGATGTCTTTATCTGAAAACAAATAAAGCCAACCAATTCACTGCGTTAATTATGTCTGAGTTTCCCTGGCTCAGGCTGTGTCATAGCAGCACCAAAGAGTCCGGTCAAAGTCTTAGGGAGTACAGAGAGGAAGGCAGAAGAGGAAACAGGAAGAAAGAGATGCAACAGGGGTACTGTGTGGCTGTGAAGGAAGCAGCAGCAGTGTATTTAAAAAGTGTGGACAGCAGCAGAGCTTTCCTCATCTCATTAACCACTGAAAGCACTTTAAATTCATACGTCATTCACAAGACACTTTCCTCTACATCAGAGTCAGGCATCAAGTCCAATAACACTGTAGCATGCAAACAGGAGCAGCTGAGGAGCAAACCACCAACCCTCAGATTACCACCATGCTCAGGTTGTCTATAGCTCTATAGTAACAGTCATTATGGACAGGAGGATAGGCTCACCTGTAATTCTCTCCTCTCCTGGCAGCAGACTGACATCTGCTAGCAACTCCATCTTCAGAGACTCTCTGGAAGCCTTCACACACACACACACACACAGTTGTATTAATAAAGAAGGGCGGAAAAGCAAACAGATGAAGATGTCAAATTGTGAAACTAACATCTGTAAGACTCAAAGCAGTTTCATTTGTGAAGTATTAACATAATTAATTGTTAATGTACAGAAACAACTGAATTGTTCCTCAATATTTAACTTAAGATCATCATTTAAAGATGCAGTGATAATCATCATCTTTAAAGTAATGTTTTGTACATGGCACCTGTTGTCCATTAACACTGAGCAGTTCATAACTGGGAGCTGGTGCTGGTCTGGTGACTCTGCCCAGGCTAAGGCGCAGGTCCTGCAGCCTGATCGTGCAAAATGAGACTGAAGCCCCTTTTACTCGTGCTTCAGTCATGCAGTGGAGACAGCAGCTCTAACTCTTCTGTGGTTAGTAAGAGGAGACCCCCTTCAGCTGAAGTACCTCATTGAGGCTTCTTGGCTCTGAACACCTAGATTCTGCCTGTAAGATCCTCTCAGACTCCACTAAACTGCACAGAACGTCTCCAAAGTTTGAGATCAGTCATCCTGAGTTGAGGTTCTGAAGTTTTCTCATTTTCTCTGTTTTAACAAATTTTCAAAACATTTCTAAGTATCTTTTTTTTCACTTTGCTAGAATAGATTATTGATTATTGATTGAAGAGCAGAAATGTCTCAGTAGGCAACAAGATAAAAGTGTGTGCTGTAAATCCACTTACACTGGAGATGTGTGTATCCATGGCATTGGAATTGTAGACTGAAATTGGTGAGGCCATTCCTCGGGGGGGGGGGGGGGGGGGGCTTCCACGGGCTGAGAGAGACACAGATTGTTAGGCGGGAGCGGGGTCCGGGTCTACAGCTGGACCACATACACTATTACCTGCAGGACTGTAGGGAGAAGGTAGTGACCCCATAAAGCTTGGTCTACCGAGCTATATATATATATATATTTTTTTTTTTAAATATAAAATTTTTGTTTTTCCCTATTTGGGGTCACCATAGCAGGTAAGGTCTGGGATTTGCATGATTGACTTGGCCATAGTTATTACGCCGTTCCTGTCGTAACCTCCCCATTTGTCTGGACTAGGGACCAACACAAGCCTGACACTGGTTCGCCTTCTTGCTGGCGTTTGAACTCGGAGCCTCTGCACATGCTCTACCACTGAGCTATGTCCCCAGGACCAAATAGATACATCTTTGATGTTCTTCTGTTGAAGTGCTATAAATTAAGGAAAGCTAAAATGTGTCACAAAATTGCTGTACATTGCCAGGTCCATGAGTGCTGTTTTGCTCCAAATAATATTCTCTTGATGAGAGGATTAATGATTGTTTTGCACAGACATGTTAAACATTTTCATCAAAAATTGCATGACATGAAAAACCTGCATTCTGATTGAAACAGAGATCTCCTCAGTCCTGTGGAAGATTCAATGTGAGACTTGTTGAACTGAACCTGTGCTGAAGGACAATGCTGCAGCATCACAGGCTATGACAGCAATGACGCATCAAAACTCAGAAGACATGAAACTAGCAAGACTAACTGCTTCCTTATTCTCTGAAAGCCTCTGTCATTAGAGGGAGGACATCACCATGACAACTGTTTTTATTCTGATAAATGTTGTGCAGTACAGAGAGAAAATGAGCTTCATATCACAGCTTCCTGTTTCTCAGGTTGTTTCAATGCTGAGTGTCAGTTTGTACTGAAGCGAGATTGGTACAGGAGTGAACAGGTTAACTGTAGCTGTGCCTGAAAGGAACAGCTACATCTCTGTAAGCCAGGCTCTCATCAATGTTGATGAACAGCTCACCTCCCGTCATACAGTCTGAAAGCACCGGGGAGCGCTGGTCCATCCTACCTTCAGTGGTCAGACAAAACAACCAACATTGCACCCAATAGTCTGCACACTATATACTCCTTTTTTTCAATAAAAAATAAAATGTGCAATTCAATTGCCTTTTTTTTTTATATATATTTCTTAGTTAGATTTTGATTATACATTATTTTTGTCCATTTCATTTTTTCTATCTTATCTAGTTTATTCTAGTGCTTGTATTTTAACCACCATGCTTCAATTATGAAGACGCATTTTATGCCTCTTGGCAATTTGCTTATTTTTTTCAGTGTAAACAGCCTGTGCACTAATTCACCTATTCATAACCAATCTGTTACAGCAACATCTGACCGTTGACCTCAAACTCAATGATGATATATTGTTATAAAGTACCAATATATTAAACTCATTCATCTGACAACACGCTGTTTTATTTTGGATTGAGACCAATGAGGAGCTAGACCTGTTTTTAATTAGACCAGTTCACATACTGGTTCCACTGTGTTACTCTGACTTGTCTACCTGGTATTTCTTAGAGAGTAATAGGAGCAGTGCACCAGCTCTGAGGTCTGAACAGTGAGGCTATGGGTTTCTCTACATCGGCATCAGAGTCCGGTCTGACCCAGGTACTGTTAATACCAAGTTTCACACACCCAGAACATAAATCTGGATGAGATGAAAGGTTCTCTAACGCCCCTGAAGTTAACTTTAGCAACTTGGCTGCTGTGGTCGGTACGTCTGTGGAGTTGACCAGGAAATAGCAGAGGCCTAGACGGTAGGACGGCTCGCTCCAGCCGAAATTCAGGCGGTTTCTCCGCCACAAAACTCCAAAACACCCGATAACCGCATCCGGAGGACACTTAGCGAGGACTCAGCCGGACTCCCTGTGGGCAAATGTCTTTACTTACCCGCAAAGTGGGATTCTCCTGCGGCTGAATGTCGAGCTGCTTCCCTCGAGCAACAGCAGGAATTCACGATTGTCACGTGCCGGCTTGTCATGGCGCCGATTGGCTGGTTGTCAAACTTAAGCTCGCAATGAATACTGGGAGATGTCGTTTCCACAATGGTTGACATATTGCACACCTTTGTCGCACGCATTTGTCTGATAACTATTTTAATTTCTCAGTTTATTTGTTTGTTTGTTTGTTTGTTTGTTTGTTTTTTTGTTAGTTTGTTTCATGAACGCAGGTAAAATCATATATACAAAATGAAAAATATTGAAAGGTTTAAACTGATTATTAATGATCAATCGATAATATTATGTTTTTATGTATTCTACATCTGTAGCTCATACAAAACTCCATGTTGCCTAGGTTAGACATATGTTACATAGATCAAACCTGTTATACCTTGATATAGCAGGATTCAAAAAATCTGACACCACTTTCCTAGAATATGAAGATAAACATTTATTATGATTAAGTGAATCAAAACTAATTTTAAAAAGGCATATAAACATAACGCCTTGAGAGAAAAAATTTTAATATGTTAACACACACATTTTACTATTTAATACATGTTATAAACTTGTACCTGATATATATTAAATGACAAAATGTAAAGGTGACATGGCAACATCACTCTTGATATAGGAATATATTTTCATATATTGCATTCATTTTTGAATGGAAAAGTCTAAGCTCTCAAACATGTAATGGTTTTCCTTTGTAGACTTTGAGCTATCATTGGTGTGTCTGCTTCAATAAAACAAGTATATTCTACAAAAATAAAAATAAATCAAGCATGTTAATAAATCAATAAAAATAAAATCAAAATAAATTCATCCAATCATCCAGATGAACAGCATAGAACATGATCAGTGCAGAAATTATATGGTGGTGTAACTTGCTTAATCCATTTTAAATATGAACTGGAGCATATAAACAGAGAAGCTATGATTCATGCATTATAAAGCACTTATACAAAAAATGTGTTAAACTGCACAGCTGAAACCAGATTTTATTCTTTGACCACTGAGTAAACTCAACGTCAATGGTCTCACCACCGCCAAGATTGACATCTTTGAGCAAATATCCAGAAGGAACAATGTGATAGTGATCATCCTGCAGGCCACACGTGGATAACAAGAACATCCTGATGGTCCCTGGGTACACCTTGGCCGGTCTCTTTGGCAATAAACATCATGGCATTGCCA
Organism: Remorina albescens; assembly: GCA_034769265.1. Taxonomy (NCBI): domain Eukaryota; kingdom Metazoa; phylum Chordata; class Actinopteri; order Carangiformes; family Echeneidae; genus Remorina; species Remorina albescens. Next base: position 2,442,238 of record CM068495.1, on the reverse strand, counting down.
CATTTGTTCACAAAGACATGGTCTGGTCAGCTGCAGGACAACCTGCAGAGGGCGCAGAGGTAGAATGAATCTCAACCAAAGTGGAAGACACCATTATTGTCAGCATTTACAAGCCACCTCCAAGAAGACTGGTTCCGCAATCCCCTGCTGTGTATGCAGGCTACTAAAATAGCCATCACAAAGACTGGGGATACCGCAGCTCCAACGCTAATGGTGAATTACTGGTGAATTGGGCCTTGACCATCGATTTCATACTCCTGTACGCCCCAAAGGAGCACCTTCTACTCTGCACGCTGGAGCAGCACCACCAACCCAGACCTGGCATTTGCAAGATGGCATAACAACCAACCACTCCCAGTAAGGCACATCCTGTATCTGTTGCCCCGTCGCGCCATTGATGTGTCACTCTTCACCAATCCATCTCTTGTCCAGCCCGTGCAAAGGAGGGATGTGAAGAGGTGGAACTTCCGGAGTGGAACACGCTAGCTGTACTGGAGAGAAAACAGTACAATGAAAAACTAATATATGTGGGTCTTTCTCATTGTCCCTTCTGTTTGCCTTCATTTTTATGGAGAAATGATCCCATTGAATGGCCAGAGGTGACATCCATAGATATTTACAACTACCTGATTGAGTCCCCCGGTAAGATCATCATTTAACCTAATAGCCATAAAAAACCAAGTCTTGCATATGTTAGGCTACATCCACACTACTACATAATCATTTTAAAATAGCATTTTATAACCCAAACTTTTCAAATCTGCCCCAATCCATGGGGTTATGGGGTAAAAACTTGATTCGTTACATAAGCCATTAGGGTTCACCTGTATTGTTGTTTTTCTGCCTGTCTCTTTGCCTCCCTTCCTTGCTGGACTCAAGCTGGACGTGGCTGACCTTCTTCCATCTCCGGCTCCACCCTCACATACCTGCAGCTCATCTAGGATCATCATCTCACCTACCTACACAGCTTAAAAGGACCGGCTCTTCATCCACTCATCGCCAGTTCGTTGTAAACCCTTCACGGTAACAGTTGGCTCCTTGAATTCCTTCGTAGCACTCCTAGTATTGTTTCCTGTCTGTTCCTTCCTCTCTTCTCCTTTTTCAGCCATCAACCCACTCCTGTTCCGACCTGCCACGTCCAGCCTGCTGTCTCCTGTTCCTGTCACTCCCCTGCCCTGCTTTTCCTGCACCTGGCTCTACCCCTGCCTCAGTCTCCTCTATGCTCACCTGGTTCTGACCCTCACTTGTTTTTCAATGCCGGATTCTGCCTAGTGTTTTTGTACTGTCGCCTCTGCGGACATTCTCTCGCTGCCTGTTTTGTCTCTGGTCTGCATTGTGGGTCCAGTGTCCAGCTTCTGCCTAACAGAACGAACTGGCCATTTATGGACCCCGCAGACACTACTCAGCATGCTCTCTCTAACCAGGGCATACTCCTGGGTCAACACGACAAGATGATTCGAGCTCTGTTCGAAAACACAGTGAGCCTGATCCAACAAGTTACAGTCATGTCCAGTTAGCTGTCTGGATTGGCACAGGCAGTTGCGCCTAGCCTGAGTGCCGTGGATTCCTGTTCCAGTGTAAACTGGTCTTCAGACACATTCACCTCACATTCCCGGACGATATAGCCAAGGTTAATTACGTGATTGGTTTACTGAGAGGAAGGGTGCTAGCTTGGGCCGAGGCTATGGATTCCACTCTGAATTCTCTCATATTCAGTGAGTTCGTGGAGAAGTGGGGTGAACTTCAGTGTGGTTTCTGCTCCTCGCACTCCCCTCATTTTGGGGTTCCCCTGATTAAAACTGCATAACCCACATATAGTTGGACATCTGGGAAAATTCTTGGTTGGAGCGCCCACTGCCATGCTACATGTCTTTGGTCTGCTTTATCCCCAGCAGGTACTACTAAAGACTCCTCTGAGGATTCCCCCAATCTGTCCAGGATTCCAGTTGACCTAGGGGAGGTCTTCAGTAAGGCTAAAGCCTCCTGCCTCCTCACTGTCCCTACGATTGCTCCATTGACTTGTTGCCAGGGGCCCCCCTGCCATCAAGTCGGCTTTACAATCTGTCCAGACCTGACAGAGAGGCCATGGAGAAATACATCACAGAATCCTTGCCAGCAGGTATCGTCCGGCCATCCTCCTCTCCTCTTGGGGCTGGCTGTTTTTTTGTTGATAAGAAGGACAAGTCCCTCCGTCCCTGCATTGATTTCCGAGGCTTAAATAACATCATGGTAAAGCACAAGTACCCTTTACCTCTCATCAACTCTGCATACAACTTGTCACTTGGTGTGCATCAAACGGGTGATGAATTGAGAACTGCTTTCAATACTCCCCTAGGCCATTTTGAATATTTGGTGATGCCGTTCGGGCTCATCAATGCGCCCGCAGTATTCCAGGCATTAATCAATGATGTCCTCAGAGATTTTTTTTTCAACTCTTTTCGTTGAGACTTTCAAAAAAATGACACGGAACCATCAAGTAGTACAAAAACAAACATGACTGTACAGCAGCATGTCACCTACTCCTCTAAACCTAGTCCCCCCCAACCACAAACCCACCCACATCAGGTCCGAACCAGACTGGGACAAGTGACGTGTACACACACATACACACCCACCCACACACACACACACACATAAAGAGAAAGAAGAGAACAACAAAAATAGATTTAAAAAAAAAATTTAAAAATGAAAAGGAACTAAAAATAAATTAAAATATAATAATAATAAATAAATAAAAATAAAATAAACGGATAAATAAAATAAAAATAGAGATTTAAAAAAAAGTTGGGGGGGTGGCATTAAAGGGGCAGTAGTTTAGTCCTCCTCTGTGTCTAGAATAAGGTCAGGGGAGTTAACAAATTCCAGGAAGGGATCCCATATGTCTTGAAATCTCCTGTTAGAGCCACTAAGTGAGAACCTAAGTTTTTCAAGTTTCAGGTTGTAAAGACTTCTTTGACCCAACAGTTAGAGGGACAGGTAAGCTTCCAATCAAGCAGAATCAGCCGGAGAGCCAGTAAGGTTGAGAAAACCAGAGCCCTCTTTGCCGCAACAGAGAGGCCAATGTCAGGTGGGGAGCCAAAAATGGCTGATACTGGGTTAGGGGGAATAGGTTGACAATAAGCTCCGCCTAGAGTATTAAAAACACTTTGCCAGAAGGTCGTCAGCTTAGGACAGGACCAAAACATATGAAAATGATTGGCAGGGGGCTGATCGCATCTATTACAGGCATCACTAACCGTGGGGTAAATCCTGGCTAGTTTTGCATTCGTGTAGTGGATTCTGTACATAATTTTACATTGAATCAGGCCATGACAGTGGCAAATGGAGGAGGTGTGAACCAAACTTAAAGCAGCAGTCCAGTGTTGATCCGTCAGCTCCACAGACAGCTCATTCTCCCACGCAGTCCTGATCAAATTAAGAGGTTCTGGGGTGGTTGAACACAGGGAGTTGTACAACACTGAAATGCATTTCTTATGTTTGGGGTCCATGGCTAGCAGGGTTTCAATCACAGTTTCAGGGGGACGATTAGGGAAATGGGGAAAATTCTTTTTAACAAAGTCTCTAATTTGGAAAAAATGAAAAAGGTGTGAGCCAAGTAAATGAAATTTGGAGGAGAGTTCTGCATAAGACGAAAAAATACTGTCTGCGTATAGATCCTTGAAGGTGTGAGGTTGCCTTTTCTAATTGTATCCAGGCGGGAGGGTAATCCCTAATCAACATTCATCCAGTGTAGGATTTTCAGCGCATTAGCTGCCCAATATTATCGCCTAAGATTAGGGACTGCAAGACTTCCGTCCTTTTTGGGAGACTGCAAGATTATCTTTTGGACTCGGGCCGGCTCGATCCCCCATAGAAATTTGGATATACAGTCCTGCTCATCATTATTGGCACCCATGAAGTTTAAGTACATAATGTGGAATATCTCCTGAAGAAAATTAATCAAGTGAAACAACACTTTTCTATAGAGAGCTTGTGTTTGATACAAAAGAGCAAATGATAACCAATTTTTTTTTTATTTTAAACAATGGGAGAAAAAAATTAGAAAAACGTAAAGCTTGCTGTGTCACTGGTATTGGTACCCTTTGATGTAAATCAGTATGGAAACTCAATTTGGCTCACCTGTGGTAAATCACAAATGAGAATCACCTGTGATAAATTGCTTGTGCCCATGTGACATGAATTAGCCAATGAATGATGATTTTTGTGTTTTAAAAAGCCACCTGTTATTCCCTGTTCCTTTGTCACAATGGTGAAGAAAGAGGAGCTGTCTGAGGACACCAGAAATGCTATTATTAGCAAACACAAGACTTCCAAAGGGTATAAGGCCATCTCCAAAGACCTTGGTATCCCTGTTTCAACAGTGTGTAATGTTATTAAGAAGTTTGCCAAGCATGGAACTGTCAAGAACCTCCCTGGACGTGGGGGGAAGAGAGAAATTGATGACAGAAGTCTTCGAAGGTTGGTGCGAATGGTGGAAAAACACCACGTCAAACATCTAAAGACCTGAAGGCCAACCTGGAACAGTCTGGGGTAATTGTTTCAACAAGTACCATACGCCGCGCACTAAACAAAGCAGGGCTTTATGGGCGGAGGCCAAGGAAGTAACCATTGCTGAAGAAAAAAAATAAAAAGGAATGACTGATCTATGCAAAAGAGAACCTGGAAAAACCACAATCCATCTGGGAAAATGTTTTATGGACACATGAAACAAAAATAGAGCTTTTTGGCAATGCACACAAACAGTATGTTTACAGCGGCGCAATGAAGCATTTAAGGAAAAGAACACCCTACCAACAATGAATGAGTCCTGATCTCAATCCAGTTGAAAATCTTTGGGGGGGAGCTGAAATCTGCCATTGGGGAAACTCTGCAAATGTTAAAGAGCTTGAACAAATTGCAAAGGAAGAGTGGGAGAAAATACCACCTGAGAAGTGCAAGAAGCTTATAGATGGATACAAGAAACGTTTGGAGGTTGTCATCGCTGCCAAAGGGTGTGCAACCACATATTAAGGAGGGGTGCCAATATTGCTGCACATGCTGTTTTTCTGTTTTTTTCTTTGAAATTACAATATCTAAGTTGAAAAAACAATTTTCTTTGTTAAATTACTTTGCACCTCCAATTAAAAGATCCTGATGATATAAGTTTGGTACATTTCCATTTATTTCTGAAGATATTATACAGGTTATCAAAAAAATGAAGGGGAGCCAATAATGGTGAGCAGGACTGTAATCCTATCTACTAAAAACGACTAAAAAATGATTTGGTAATGTGTATGGGAATGTGCTGAAAGAGGTAAAGGAATTTAGGCATGACAACCATCTTAATCAGATTTATCCTACCCATGAGGGACAGAGGTAAAGCAGACGAGTGGTCAAAGTCTCTTTCGGTCTTCTCGACCAGAGGTAAAAAGTTAGCACACAACATGTCGGACATGGACTCTGTGATAATAATGCCCAAATAGCGAAAACCATTGTCAGCCCATCTGAATGGGGTTACAGAGTATGAGTTTTGTCTTAAGCACTCTGAACAACTAAACAAAATTTAGTAAACACACAAAGACCACTGATTGGCTGGAAGGAATATGTATATATAGCGCAATATAGGAGACAACTAATGCACAGGAAGGTACATGCAATGTCTCAAAATCACAGAGTCCAGTTATATGGGGCTTTTGACCGCATTCCTGTTCCAGATAATTTTAACTACATCCTTATATGGGGGTTCAGGAGATTACTTACAGTTACATGAATTATGGTTGTTTGTCACAGTAGCAGTTATTGTTTTGAATGGTGAATCTCCTGCTTTTCCTTATCACAGCGTCGAGAGATACCACTATTTCAGGGGTCTCATAGCTCTGTGAGTGAATGATGTTTTAAGCAGTCGTCTGGTGTTGTGGGAGGACTGTCGGTCAGGCATAAAACCTGTTTGGTCCATAGAGATGATTGCGGGCAGCACTCGTTGAAGACGGAGGGCGAGAACTTTAGAGAGGATTTTAAGGTCAACATTAAGAAGTGATATCGGTCTATAACTACTGCATAGCAAAGGGTCCTTTTCTTTTTGAGAATTAAGAAGATGGTGGCCCTTGACAGGGTGTCTGGTAACCGACCACATAGGAATGCCTCATTATAAATGTCTCTAAGTATTGGCGCTAAGATATCTGAAAAGGTTTTATAATATTCCGAAGTGAGGCCGTCCAGGCCAGGTGATTTATTAATTTGTAATGATTTAATGGCATCTTGAACCTCGACAACAGTTATGAGTCCTCCCAGGCCTCTGGCAATATCAGCGTTTATTTGGGGGAAGGTAATGCTATTGAATGGGGACTGCTGGGACTCAGTTTGGGCTCCATTTCTGCTCTGCACAAGTGTTGCGGTAAGCATGTTACACCATTTCCGGTCACTGGTGGTTGTGCTCTGTGATACCTCGTGCGCTGTCTCTGCTATTCTTTGCTATTCACCAGATTATTCGACAGCAAACTGTTATCAAACTTATACTAGCATAGAACTCAATCTCCTTCCCCTTTCCTAAGCTTATAGATGATACTGTAGCTCCGCTAATCAAACCAAACAATTAGCAATGGCCTCTAGCTCTTTCTCTCCACTCTCTCTTCCTCCTTCTCCTTCTCCCTCTCCTCTTCTCTCCTGTCCTCTGTGCTACATGTCTAGTTACTCCTCTGCCTCCTTTTATGATAGCACTTCTTGTCATAGATGCAGGATGATGGTAGAAATGGAGGCAAGAATAAGTGAGTTAGAGTCGCGGCTCCACACCTTAGCTAGCCCAACTTATGCTAGTGTAGCTAGCCACCCCACTGTAGCCAGTGCAGGCCAACCTAGACCAGCTCTTACAGCAGCCGAGAGAGTTTCCTCCCCCCCAGCAGCTTCCGAGCAGCCGGGATCTAGTCAGAGCGGCTGGGTGACTGTCTGAGACAAGAGGCATAGTCGTAGGCAGCAGCCCCCAGTTCACCACCAACCAGTTCACGTTTCCAACAGGTTCTCCCTGCTCAGCGACACACCCGCTGAAAAGCCGACTCTAGTGATTGGTGACTCTATTCTGAGGAACGTGAAGTTAGCGACACTGGCAGCCATAGTTAAGTGCATCCCGGGGGCCAGAGCAGGCAACATCCAGTCTCACCTGAAACTGCTGGCTAAGGATAAGCGTAAATATGGTAAAATTGTTATTCACGTCAGCAGTAACGACACCCGACTTTGCCAGTCTGAGGTCACAAAGATTAATGTGAAATCAGTGTGTACCTTTGCTAAAACGATGTCGGACACTGTAGTTTTCTCTGGCCCCCTCCCCAATCAGACCAGTGATGACATGTATAGCCGCATGTCTTCATTCAACCGCTGGCTGTCGAGGTGGTGTCCCGAAAACAATGTGGGCTACATAGACAACTGGAATACTTTCTGGGGGAGACCTGGTCTGATTAGGAGAGATGGTGTCCATTCCACCGTGGGGGGTGCTGCTCTCATATCTATGAATACGGCCAAGTTTATTAGAAAGTTAAAACCCTGACAACCCCGAGTCGAGACCAGGAGGCAGAGCCGGAGTTTAACATACTCCTCTGCGCCTCAGTCAAAGCGGTTACCTGCCGAGAACAGAATAGAGTCTCTGTCTATATCTATATGTATGTCTAGGTCTATAGAAACTGTGTCTATCCCCCGACCACCTAAATTTAGAAAAGTTACTAAACCTAAATTAAACAGAAGAGGAGCTAAAAACAAAAACGTAACTGAAATCAAAACAGCCACAAATTCGGTCTCAAATAACACTGCAGTTAATTGTGGACTGTTGAATATTCGATCACTATCATCAAGATCTCTACTAGTTAATGATCTCATAGCTGATCATCGCATTGATTTATTTTGTATAGTAGAAACCTGGCTGCAGCAGGATGAAAATGTTAGTATTAATGAAGCTACACCCCCCACTCATGTTAATTTTCATGTCCCTCGTACCATAGGTCGAGGAGGGGGAGTGGCTGTGATATTTCAGTCAAGCTTATTAATCAACCCTAGACCAAAATCTGGCTGTAGGTCTTTTGAAAGCCTCACTCTTAGTCTTTCCCACTCTAACTGGAAAGTTGAAAAACCAGTTTGATTAGTTACAGTATACCGCCCACCTGGTCCGTACTCAGAATTCCTGAATTCCTATCAGAGTTTTATGAGTTTATATCAGAGTTAGTACCCAGTACAGATAAAATCATTATTCTGGGAGATTTCAATATTCATGTAGATGTAGAAAGCGACAGCCTTAGTTCTGGATTTCTTTCATTACTAGACTCAATTGGCTTTTGCCAGCATGTGAATGAACCCACTCACTGCTTCAATCATATCCTTGATCTTGTTCTAACATATTGCATTGAAATTGACAAGTTAACAATTTTTCCTCAAAACTGTCTTTTGACCGACCATTACCTCATTACATTTGAGTTTACTTTAATTGACTGCACAGCATCAAGGAATAAATTCGACTATAGAAGATGTTTATCTGAAGATGATGTGGCTAAATTTAAAGAGAATATTCGCTCATCATTTGCAGCAATGCCATATCTAAATTCAATTCAGGATGTAGTGATAATAGACCTCAATAAATTTAGTGATGATATTTAAATCAACAGGGGCGCCACTTGCTTTTAATGAAAAACAAGAAACATCAATTTCATACAATTTAAAGGAGTTCTTTTGGATAACTGTGGTTAAAACCACTTTTTAACAAATTAGACTGAACAATGACATAACAATAATGTTCATTTATTTAACAAAATTTAGTAATAAACAGATCAAGTCAGCGTACACCGAAACACAAGCAATCTTAAATACATGACCAAGTCAGCTGAATGAAGCTAAGCTACGTAGGTTTTATCTGAGTGAACTTTATAACAATGAGGGAGGGATTTAATCTTGGTGAGAACTGAGATGATTAGTAATTAATTCTGACAATGAATGTTTGAGGTAGTGTATCCTATGATTAATGCCATGCCAACTGATATGCAGCAGTGAGAAAGAAACGTCTTTGGCTTACTTTTCGGCAGTCTCCCGGTTACACCGCTGGCTGATATAGATAAAAGCAACTTCAGTTCAGGCCACCCTGATGTGATGTCTCTCTGTCTGGACACAGCGCTCCCGCAGCGTGTCGACTTCTGGAAAGTTTCTGGCTGGTTAGGTGACCAAAAAGGGGGGGACTTTGGGACAGTCTCATCTCTGCTACTGCGCGACGTTTTCATCTGGTGTCGGCAGGCTCTAGCACTGGTCTTCACTTTGTAACTGATAATAATCTCACCAATTGATTCAGAGTTACTAGTAAAGAAGAGTAGTTTGCGTCCGAGTAGGAAACTGAGAAGTCTGCAGTCTTACAACATTATTAGTCGGCCGTCAATAACAGCGAAGAAACAAAGAAAACTGGCGGTAAAATTTACTGAAGAAAATGTTGTAAAAGAAAAAAAATATGATACAAAGAGCTGAAGAAAAATTGGGCAAAGAGCTAAAGAAAAATTGGGCAAAGAGCTAAAGAAAAATTAGCAAAAGCGCTCAAGAGAAATTTGGCAAAAAGTGCATCTTTTCAGAGCGCGCGTTAATTTTGCAGGAGAGCGTGTCTGGGTGGAACTATGCTCTGTTGGCCAATGGGAAAGCCGTTTTAAAAGAGGCAGACAAGTGGAGAATCAAATATCCTTCTCTCGGATCATAAATCACCCACTCATCTGTATTAACTAACTAATGTTGGAATAAAACATTCATGCATAAACACAATTTCTCTAGTCTACATTCGAATACAATTAAGCAACGAAGGTCATAAAGTAAGCAACAGAACAATGAGGAATATAAATTAAGAACCATTCACTATTAATCTAACACAGAAATTTTAACTATGTCAGGATCCTAGTGTTTCCATGTTTTCCCTCCACTTTCTTTTGGTTGTCTTGTTTGTGTCTGTCTGGAGCTGGGCAGAGCTGGAGTCACTAATTACCTGCACACCTGCAATCAATGGAGCCTCGTCAGCCATCTACTTACCTCGTCCATAAAGTCCTGGTTCAGTCCTCCACTCGTCGCCAGATCGTCTGCTTACCATAGTGGTATACTGCCGTGGCTCTAGTCTGTTTTTCAAAAATTTGCCTTGCATCTACTGACTTTGTTTCCCTGTCTTCAGCTCCTGGAGCCATTGACTCATCTGCACAGTCTAGGTCTCCCCCCAGAATCCTCACTCTACTCCAACAGCCCGCCAGCCTCCCTCCCAGCAAACCTGTCCCTCCTTACCTTGGATCCCACCGACCTGGCTCTCGTCCTTCTCAGTCATCCTGCACATTTGTTCCAACCTGCTTCCTTGGTCTTGGCAATACACCAGTTAAATCACCACTACCTCAGAGTTTCTGGTTTTTTGTCTGAACCTGTGTCCAATCCCACAGTCTGGTTTGACAAACTAGTCATGTAGTCTAATTTAACTGGTCATGTATTTGTAGTTAATATCAATTTTAGTGAATGAATACATTAATAAAACACAATTCCCTTCCTACACATTTGACAGGTTCTCTTCTTTTGTTAAGCAATTTTCTAATATTAATTATTCCTGGTATTGTGCTACCTGAGAGGAATACTCACATCCACCACACTTGAGGGCAATAGAGCACTGTACAGCTCCTCTTCACTGGAATGTGATTAAACTACAGGCTTGAATCTTTGTTCAATGAATCCTGTAGCTTGATATTTGCCATTCTCTGTAATCAGCAATTATCAATGCATATGGATTTGTAACTTGAAAATACTTATGACAATGATTAGCACAGTTTTCATAACATCAAGAAATAGCAGTTCAATGGATAATAGCCTTTAGTAGCCATTCAAGTCTTTAGCTCGAATGTTTGGTCTTTGTGTTCCCAGGGTTGTAAAAGCAGGGTGTCAAGGAAAGCATAGTCTGTTTCATGTCAGTGGCTTTTTGAATCTTTGACGCAATAGGTTCCTGGGGTGATACTCTGGTTATCACCATCTGAAATCACCTTAAATGTTCATTGTATCAGAAGGAGTGTTTTTGTGAAAGGGGGTGAAGCAGATGTCGGGGATTAAATCCAGTAAGGAATGCCATTAGCATATCAACTTGTTGAGGTTCACACACAGTTTTATAGGGCCATAAACATCCTGTTGTCACGTTGGTCCTGGTGTGGGACACTACAAGGATTTCTCCCATACACAGGTTGATGACCTTGTGATTAGCAGTATGGCCACGCTGTGTTCAAATCTTGATCATGTTGCCCCTCTAAAAAAGAAAGTAATAAAACAGAGGAGGCTGGCTCCATGGTACAACTTTCAAATTCGTGCCTTAAAGCAGCCGTCACGGAAATTAGAAAGAAAATGGCGTTCCAGCAACAAGAGTTTCACCGAGCCTGGAAAGAAAGCTTAAAAACTTATAAAAAAGCTCTCCGCAGTGCTAGAAAGCTCATATTACTCATATTACTAGGGATGAGCGAGTACACCACTATTTGTATCTGTTCAACCATCTACATTATCTGTATCCATATTTGTACTCGTTAGGGGCGGAACTTAAACCGGAAGTGGGCATGGTTTATACGAACGTATTTTTAAGCCTGAAATTGATATGGGTTGATCAGAAGTTGCTATATTTATTGTAAGCCTCAATATATTTTCATTTACAGCTTAATTTGTATTACACCAAGGTAAGAAGAGCGAGTCGACCGGAAAAAAATCTGTCCTGTTGAAGAAATAGCGAGAATGAGAAAAGTGACGTGTCCTGTCACACAAGCACCGCTTCTGTTATGAATCATGTTTTTACCCCATAATATCATAAAGTGGGGTAGATTTGAAACGTTTGGGTTATAAAAAGCTATTTTGGGAGAGAGAGAGAGCGAGAGCCAAGCCCAGCGTTACTCCTCCTGCTCCCTCGTCCATGAGGGAGGAACCCATGCAGCTTGGTAGAACCAGGCTGACGCCAGAGGAGCGACAACGCCGTTTTCAAGAAGGAAGATGCATCTACTGTGCTCAGCGGGGACATTACATCGCCTCATGCCCAGTAAAAAGACCGAGCTCACCAGTAATGAAGAAGGCGCTGGTGAGCCTCACTACCTGCTCGGTAAGTCCCTCTCGTCCTTCCATCCATGTAACTCTCTCATCCCCCTCTGTGTCCCTGAAGAGTCTGGTGCTGGTGGACTCCGGTTCTGATGCCTGTTTTATGGACCAGGAGCTAGCTGAAAGATTTGGCCTTGAACTTTGTCCCTTTCTCAAACCCTTAGAGGCTAGCGCCCTAGATGGCCGTCTTCTCTGCAGGGTAACTCACTGCACACAGCCTGTAGAATTGAGTTTTTCTGACAATCACTCTGAATTCCTCAGTTTCCACCTGTTCCAATCTCCCCAGCACCCACTCATTCTAGGTTACCCCTGGTTAGACCTGCATAACCCCCACATAGACTGGCCCTCAGGCAACATCACAGCCTGGGGAGAGAGTTGTTCAAAGACTTGTCTGTTATCAAATTCTCCGTCAGCTCCTACCCCTCCTGTTGCACCCCCCCTTCCTGCTCCGGCTGCATCAGGGGGCACGGACTCAGAATTCCCGGACCTTTCTAGAGTGCCTCCCTGTTACATGGACCTTAAAGAGGTGTTCAATAGGGCTAAAGCCACCTCTTTGCCTCCTCACCGTGAATATGACTGTGCTATTGATTTGGTGCCTGGCAATTCTCCCCCTAAAGGAAGACTTTATTCCCTGTCTGCACCTGAAATGCTGGCTATGAAAGAATACGTGGAGTCGTCACTGGCAGCTGGGCTCATTCATCCCTCCTCATCCCCTGCCGGTGCTGGATTTTTCTTCGTGGATAAAAAGGACAAGACTCTTTGCCCCTTCACTGACTACCGAGGGTTAAATGACATCACTGTCAAGAACAGGTACCCCCTCCCTCTCATTTCTTCCGCCTTTGAACTATTGCAAGGTGCTAAGATTTTTTCCAAGCTTGATCTGAGAAACGCCTATCACTTGGTTAGAATCAGGGAGGGGGATGAGTGGAAGACTGCTTTTAACACCCCTAGCGGGCATTATGAATATCTGGTCATGCCTTTTGGTCTCACAAATGCACCAGCTGTTTTCCAGGCCCTGGTAAATGACGTTCTCCGAGACATGCTCAACATCTTCATGTTTGTCTATCTGGATGATATCCTCATCTTCTCCCCCGACGAAGAGACTCACATCAAACATGTCCATCGGATCCTCCAACGCCTCCTCGACCACCAGCTCTACGTCAAGGCCGAAAAATGTGAGTTCCATGTTTGCACTGTGTCATTCCTGGGGTTCATAGTTTCTGAGGGGAGGATTTCGATGGATCCAGCTAAAATTACTGCTGTCTCTGAGTGGCCTACCCCCATGAACCGCAAACAGCTGCAACGTTTTTTGGGCTTTGCCAATTTCTACAGACGTTTCATAAGAAACTTCAGCAGTGTGGCCGCCCCTCTGCATGTTCTCACCTCTCCCAATGTCAAGTTTCAGTGGACCCCTCAAGCTGACCAGGCTTTCCTGAAGCTAAAGAACTGTTTCACCACCGCTCCCATTCTAATCTTACCTGACCCCCACCAGCAGTTCATTGTCGAGGTGGATGCTTCAGATGTTGGGATCGGGGCCGTTCTCTCCCAACGCTCCATGAAGGACAACAAAGTCCATCCGTGTGCCTTTCTGTCCCGGAAACTCTCCTCTGCAGAAAGAAATTATGATGTTGGAGACCGTGAGCTGCTGGCAGTTAAGGTGGCCTTGGAGGAGTGGCGCCACTGGTTGGAGGGAGCGGAGCACCCATTTCTGGTCTGGACGAATCACAAGAACTTGGAGTACCTGCAGATAGCCAAAAGACTCAACTCCCGTCAAGCCAGGTGGGCACTTTTTTCCAATCGTTTCAACTTCTCTCTGTCATATTGTCCAGGCTCTAAGAACATAAAACCGTATGCTCTCTCTCGCATCGTGGACCCTGACTCTGCCCCTAACTCCCCCACCTACTTTCTGCCACCTTCTTGCATGGTGGGGGCAGTCACATGGGGCATCGAGGAGAGGGTTAGACTGGCTGGTGCCAAGACTCCGGTGCCAGATGGTTGCCCCCCCCGAACCGGATGTATGTGCCTTCTGCTCTGCATTCCCAGGTGATTCATTGGGCTCACACGTCTCTCTTCTCCTGCCATCCTGGTGTCACTCGGACCATGTTCATCATCAAGCAGCACTTCTGGTGGCCCTCCATGGAAAAGGAGGTGGGGGAATATGTTGCTGCTTGTCCAGTATGTGTTCGCAATAAGGTCTCTCGTCGCCCTCCTCCAGGCCTTCTGCACCCACTTCCGGTTCCTCATAGACCCTGGTCAGACATCTCCCTGGATTTTGTCCCTGGTCTGCCTCCCTCCGAAGGCAATACTACCATACTCACGGTTGTGGACAGATTTTCCAAAATGGTGCATTTTGTTCCTTTACCCAAACTGCCCTCCGCCAAGGAGACGGCCGAGGTTGTTCTGTCTCATGTGTTTCGTTTACATGGCTTTCCCCAAGACGTGGTTTCTGACCGTGGACCCCAGTTTGTTTCTCAGTTCTGGAAGGCTTTCTGCTCCCTCATCAGTGCCTCTGTCAGCCTCTCCTCCGGTTATCATCCACAGTCTAATGGCCAAACTGAGCAACTCAAGCAGGAGCTGGAGACGGGTCTGCGTTGCCTCGTCTCCCAGAACCCATCCACCTGGAGCAAACATCTCATCTGGGTTGAGTATGCCCATAACACACTGCCCTGTTCTTCTACCGGCCTCTCACCTTTCCAGTGTGTCCACGGCTATCAACCACCCCTGTTTCCTGCCCTGGAGAATGAGGTTAGCGTCCCATCTGCTCTGGCCCTGGTTCGTCGTTGTCGCCGCATCTGCAGTCGTGTTCGGACTAAGCTTCTCCAAAGCTCGGCCCGTTACAAGAGGATGGCGGACTGCCGACGAACCTCTGCTCCCTCCTACCAGGCCAGCCAGAGAGTGTGGTTATCTACCCGAGATCTTCCCCTTCATGTGGAATCCTGTAAGTTGGCCCCCCGCTTCGTGGGACCCTTTCCTATCTCAAAAGTTATTAACCCTGTGGCTGTGAGACTCAAACTCCCCAGAACCATGAAGATACACCCCACCTTCCATGTGGCCCGTCTTAAGCCGTTCAAGGAGAGCAACCTGGTCCCTGTCTCCAAACCCCCACTACCCCCTGGTTCATTGACGGAGATCCAGTCTACACGGTCAAGCGACTCTTGGCTGTCCGACGCCGTGGACGCAGACGCCAGTATCTGGTGGACTGGGAGGGCTATGGACCTGAGGAGAGGTCCTGGGTCTCGACTAGCAACATCATGGACCCAGACCTCATTTGGGACTTCCACCGTCGCCACCCTGAAGAACCTGGGCCGTCAGGTGCCAGCGTTAGGGGGGGGGGGGTACTGTTACATCCATGAACGCTACTTAAGTTAGATTCATTGTTGTCCTTTTTCTGTTTCCTGTTTTATTTTGTAAACTCACCTTGTCTTTCCGTTTCAGTGTCTTTACTTCCTGCCACGGTGATCACCTGCCCTACCCTCATTGGTTTCACCTGTTCCCCATTACCCCTCCTCCCTAGTGTGTGTATATATATAGTCCCTGTGTTTCATTTTGTCCTTGCCAGATCGTCTTCTCTGTTTTACCAGAAAGTCATCCAGCGTTTCCTTTTTGTATCTCCCAGTGTTCTCGTGTATTGACCTGTTTTTGGATTTTCTGGAGGAGAACTCAAGAAACATTGACCAATTCCAGACAATCTCACTGCTGAGTGTTGAAGGAAAGGTGTTTTTCGGCATTGTCTGTCTGAGGCTGACAGAGTTTCTCCTCAAGAACAACTACATCGACCCCATTATAAACAGTTGAGTCCCTTGAAAGGAAGGTAATTAGCTTTCTCCGGAAGTGCCTGGGCTTTCCACGCAACCTCACCAGCGCAGCATTGTATGGGACAAGCAACACCTTGCAGCTACCGTTCTGTGGGCTCAAGGAAGAGTTCATGGTGGAATGCACAGGGGAAGTCCTCCAGTGCAGAGACTCCAGGGATGCTAAAGTTTCAGCAGCCAGCATCACGGTGAGGACAGGAAGGAAGTGGAGAGCAGAGAAGGCAGTGGAGGTGGCAGAGTCACGCCTGAGACAAAGGGAATTGGTGGGCCCTGGCCCAAATTGGCCAGGGCCAGGGCAAGAAGAGACACCACCTTCTCCAGGAAGAGGTCTGAGCAGGTGCGGAGGAAGAGCGAGTGAGCAGGGAGTGTGGACCAGACGGGAGAGTACACTGCAGTGCAGGATCACCTGGTCAAACATCATGCAGGCAGATTTCTGTCACCTCCAGTTCCTGGTACAGGCAGTCTACGACACTTAGCCAAGCCCAGCAAACCTCCACATCTGGGGAAAGAGTGAGACGCCCTCCTGCCCGCTTTGCTGTGGAAGAGGCTCATTAGAACATCTCCTCAGCGGCTGCCCAAAGGCCCAGGCAGATGGCTGCTATGGGTGGCAACATAACCAGGTGCTTAAGGCAGTTGCTCAGAGTTTTGTGTCATCCATTAGTGCTGGGAAACACCACCACACACCAAAGAAAGCAGTCATTTTCATCAAAGCTGGAGAAAAAACCCAGACTGTTCCAAAACCAATAACAGGCCTCCTCCACGCAGCCTCTGATTGGCAGCTGACCTGGGAAAGCAGTTGACATTCCCACAGCACATTGCAACAACTTCACTCCATCCAGACATGATCATCATCTCTGAGGCCCAATGGGAAGAGCGCATTGAGGAAGCCAATGAGAGGAAGCGGGCTAAGTACCAGGAACAAGTGGAGGAGTGCAGAGGCAGAGGCTGGAAAAACATTCTCTGAGCCCATAGAAGTTGGCTGTAGAGGCCATAATTTCTGCAAGGTCCTCACTTGGTTGGGTGTCACAGGAGCAGCCAAGAAGAGGGCCATTCAATCCACCAGTGAGGCCACAGAAAAAAACTACCAGGTGGCTTTGGTTAAAGAGGACTGATCCATGGGTAGCTGTTAGGACACAAGTTGGGGCTTGATCAACCTTGGCTGGGTCGCCTGGGTGAGAGTGTATGTTGTGAGACTCGAAACATCTTATGACCCCAGGTCACAACACAAATGGTGCGTGCCAGTGCACCCTGGAGATGTTTCTTGAAAACTCATATAAGGCTGCACAGAACCAGGCTCAGGGAGGTCAGCCATCTGCTTCAACTAGTCGGGCAGAGAGAGAGAGAGAGAGAGAGAAGGTGTTGGGGAGGGATGAGAGATGGAACGAGAATGAGAGCAGGAGGAGAGAATGCACATTAAAAAATGCAAGCAAAACAAACTGATGTAAGTCATGATTCAAGCCTGGCACCACTAAAATGTGCACTATTAAATATTAGCAGTAGGGGGAAAGGGTTTTTAGTAGGGATGGGTGATACTGGGAAGTTTGGTATCGATCCGATACTAAGTAAATACAGGGCTAGTATCGTCGATACCAATACAGATACCGATACTTTTTACTTGAAATGTCATGATCATTGAATAATTTGGTGGTTATGCCTTTAGTTAGTTGATTATGCCTATGATTATGATAAAACACAGGACAAAGATTATAGGAAAATAAAAATGTTTTTCATTTACTAACTAAAACAATATAAAACAATGTAACAGTATAAAAATAATGTGACCTAGTGCAAAATAACAAAACAAACAACAATGTAACAAAAATATAAATATAACAAAATATAAATATAACAATGTCACCAACACAACAAAAAAATGCCTTCCATTGCATGCAGATATTTGTGAAAAATAAAGTCAGTAGTGCAAATTGTAAACTACAATTGGCTCTAATTCGTGACCTTTGGCTCTTTAGGATGGAACAAATGAAAGGAAGTATCCTTTGAGATGCCCTTTTGGCTCTGTTCCCATGTTGGCAACAGATTTAATGGTTTTTGTTCAAGAACAGTAACATGTTTACATTCATCCCTTTTATTGCACTTCTCTGAGTTACTAACTGTCCTGCCTCAGAGAAAATCCGTTCTGCAGGTACAGATGTTGCAAATACTCCCAGCTGTTTCTTTGTAACCTTGCGCAGAGAGGGAAATGTTGGCTCATTCATTTTCCACCAAAGAAGTGGGTCTGCATCCCATGGAATTGTTTTCTCTTCCGAGTACTGGTGCATTTCAATAACGGCATCAGTGACAGCTGTGCAATGCTGCTGCAATGCTTGGATTTGAGCGTCAAACTCTGTCCATATCCCACCTTTGCTGCAGGTGGGGATGGAGAAGCTCATGCAGGGTAGTGTGAAGTAGTTGTAGGAGCCATTGCTGAGGCAGTGCTGGTGGCGGAGCTGATTCTGAATGGGCTGAGGTCTGGCTTACTGATTGCATTTCAGCAACAAGTCGTTTTTTTACAGTGTCAACATTTGCCAGGACCCGGAACCCAAAGTTTTTAAATCTTGTGTCCAGGTAGGTGCTGGCACTGAGACCATAAAAGGTTTCAATACCCCTGAAACGGTGCTGGCACTGAACTGACAGCACAGCAGCTAGCTTGCTGCCTTGGGCCTCATGGGATGCAGTTGATCTCAGAAGTAATGTAACCAGGGGGATCACCTTTGAAACAGACACATGTTTTTCAGATGATATCTCTCTCATTACTTCTTCAAATGGTCTAAAGGCATCAAGGGAGAGACCAACCATGGCCCACTCTTCCTCACTCAAGCACACTGAGCTCTTTCCAAGAAGGCAAAGTACAGTGGTAACTGCTTCCTTTTGCTCACATAGTCTCTCAAACATGTAGAACATAGAGTTCCAGCGAGTTTCAATTGATTGTATGAGTTTGTGCTCTGGAAACTTCAGTTGTTTCTGGATTTCTTTGAGCTTCTCTGTTGCGTTTGTGCTGTGGTGAAAAAAGCTACAATAGCACTGCATCTCTGTTGGATGTCAAGAAGCTCAGGAAGGTTCTTAATGGAGTCTTTCACAACTACATTTATGGTGTGTGCAAAACACGGATAATGAGCCCAACCTGCTTTGCGTATAGCAGCAAACATATTGGCAATATTATTTGTGACTATAGCCTGAATTTTGGCAGTCATGCCCTATTCGTTTGTGATTCTTTTAAATTCTGAGCAAATGTTGTCAGCACTGTGCTTTCCTGAGATACTACTGGTTTCTAGCACATATGCTTGCATTTGCCAGTTGTCATCAATAATATGGCAAGTGACAGTTAAATAAGCCTCTGTGGCTCTTGATGTCCACATATCAGTGATCAATGCAGCACTGCTGGCAGCACCTATACATTTTTTTTACTTTTGAGCGACACTCTTAATAATTTAAAACCCTCCTGTTCAACCACAGAGAGGGGTTGTAGGTCCTTCACGATCATCTCAGCAATGCTCCATGTGATAGCCATGGCTCTTTGTGAATGATCTAGGTGAAATAACAAAATGATTAAGATACTAAGTAACTGCAATATGCATGTAGCCTAAATAGGAATACTAATTTGCCAACAGTTAACACAAAGGGTTATTATATTCAGCCATATTCATATTTCAGGTTTGAGGTACAGTATATATCTTTATATAAGTGTATATCTTTGAAAAAAATCTTAATTGTTTTACTGGAATTCAGCTTGTTGAATGTATAATAGTTTAATCAACTTGCTAAAATTGCCTCTCTGACCACTAATTACAGATTACCTGGATACTCCTGATTTCTTGGCTGAAAAGCCTCTGCTAAAGACCTATGTCTCTGTGTCGGGGGTCTGGTTTGCGTTTCGGGGTCTCCCCCCTCCTCCTCCTTCCTCAACTTTCTTTGCAGCTCGGAGTTCTCACTGGGGTGAGCTGCTTTAATGTGTTTATGTAAATTGGTGGTGTTACCACAATGGCAAATTTTTTTGTTTTGTTTTTTGCACACATCACATGTGGCAGTGTCCCTATCAGCTGTGTGTGAATAACTCCACACGGCGCTTCTCTTTCTCTCTGCCATCACGGGCTGCTCTCAGTGCTCTGACTCTCCACTCTCAGGAAGAGCAGGGAGGGGGAGGGGGCAAAGTGTGCCTGAATGGGCAGCAGAGAAAGAGAGAGAGAGAGCGAGAGAGGTGCGCGTACAGACTCGGAGAGACGTTGCATTTGCAGGAACTCTGTGAGGAAATTCAAGTAATTTGCTGGACTTATAGAAGAGAAACTGCAACAAAACTATCAATTTCATCACGCTAGTATCGATACGATACCAATACTCACCTTGGTATCAATACTATCGATATTTAGATCGATACGCCCACCCCTAGTTTTTAGCAGAAGTATCAATGGGAAATGAATAGTGGTAGGAATTGCAGTAGCAAGTACTGAGCAGGAACATGGACCAGAGATGATTCACCACCTGTAGGATGGAGACAGGAAGAGAGAGGACAGGAGGGATTGACAGAAACAAAATTAGTGACGTGATGTTGTGATATACAAGCATGGGAGAGATTGAGAGAGAGGGACAGAGAGAACGAGACTGACAGAGAGAGAGGAATACAGTGCATCCCCCAGCAGTCTGGGCCTATAACAGCATAACTAAGGAAACAGAAATCGAACGATAACATTTTAACTGTAGGCTTAATTGTAGATTAAGTCTCTCAGAGATACTGGCAGACTGACACTTTATCTTTTTTACAAGAAAAGTTGGCACTTACTCTACCTGAGTCCAAGACAGTTAAAGTAAAGATGGATGGTTTAATATGACATTCCACTGCAAATAACTCCCAACATGCCCATCCTCCAAGCTCTAGAGGAAGCTCTCCTGCATTTTCTCAGTGCAAGAGAGACATTTGTCCAAAGATCCCAAACTGTCTGATAAATACCAAGGATTGAATAAACTTGTGGAGTCTGGCTATGTTCAAAGGATCCCCAGGGGGAAGGTAAATGACTCAAGGTTGATTTATTGTCATTTGCATGTTTGTACATGAATAGAAATTTGTTCCCAGGTCAGGAAGCATAAAATATAATAAATCAAAAATTAAGAAAATAATCTAGAAAATAATATCCCTGTGTCAAGCACCTGCATCCCTATGACACATACTGGCAGAATGTAATACAAGCTTCCCCACAAATTTTGACTGGTACCTGGCTATATATATATATATATATATATATTGAGTTATGTATGTACATTTTGTGATACATGTAATATTAATATTATATTTATATTACATAATATTATGTAATAATCCCTCTCACCCTCTGCACGATGAGCTGTGGCTGACGGGGAGCTCATTCAGACAGCAAATCGTCCCACCCCAGTGCAGAACTGAATGCTTCAGACGCTCCTTTATGCCCACCGCCATCAGACTGTACAACAGCAGTTTGAACAGCACACAGTTCTGACCTAGCTGACTGATCTCTATTTAGTTTCTGGTCACTTTATCTGCAACTTTTGTCACTTTGTTCTTGTAGTAGTTTTTATCTTATTGTTGTCTCTGTCTTATTTCATGTTTTTTGTCACCTGTCCTCTGTGTCCTATTTAATTTCTTTGTCACCTGTTCTCTTGCTTTGTGCTGCTGTGGCATTCAAATTTCCGCAATGGGGATCAATAAAGTATTATCTAATCTAATCTAATACTTTGATTTTCCTTTCTACTTGTACTGTAGCACTTGTAACTAATGGAATTATCCTTAGGGATTAATAGTGCATTTGTGATTTTGATGTCTAACATCCAGGCGGCATAGTGGTTAGCGCTGTTACCCCACAACAAGAAGGTCGCAGTTTCGGCTCCCAGGCCTGGGACCTTTCTGCGTGGAGTTTGCATGTTCTCCCCATACTTACATGGGTCTCCTACAGGTACACCGGTTTCCTCCCACACTCCAAACACAAGCATGGTAGGTTAATTGATGTTTGTAAATTGCCCGTAGGTCTGAGTGTGAGTGTGAGAGGTTGTTCGTCTCTGTCTGTCTCTACTTGATGGCTCTGCAGTGGACTGGTGACCTGTCAAGGGTGTACCTTGACCTGACTGGACCACCCTGGCCCAGTGTGAGCTGGGATTGGTTCCATCATCCCCCACAACCCAGAACTGGACAGGCAGCAGAAGATGAATGATGTCTAACTTCCATGCTGTGTCATAAAAGCTTTCTGTTATGGCCTGAGATGTCAAGTGTCCAAGGAATTCAACACACCCATGAATCTGTGAGACTTTGTCCCATGAACTGCAGTGTTCGTGTGTAGGTCTCTGCATCAACCACAGATTACAAGTTCTCTACGGAGCTAAAGTAATGACAACCTGTGCACCATCAACACTCCTCTGGGTATCTCTGGACTCAGACGGCTCTAAAAGCTGACAGATGGATATCAATCCATGTCATATGTCCATAGGTCTCATAAAGAAACTCCTCTGAGGGACCAAACAGGTTTTGTCAGTCTGAAGAAACTCTTGCCCTTTTGCAGATCCTCTGACAATATGATCCAAGCTTTTTTTGTTTTATTGCTTGTTTGTTCTTTTTTAACTCACTTACTCTGAACTTACCTCCATAACTCCAAATGTGCTGAATGGTACAGGCTCTTGATCTCAGCGGATTAACGAGCGTGGTAAAAGGGGTTAATGTCCTTACTTTTGCTCCACCGCAGGTTTGCATGCTACTCTGACAGCATTCACTTTCCTCCTGAAAGGTAACTGAACCGCAGATATTGGAGGATAGTTTGAATTTTGGCACGAACCACGAGTGAATCATTGAGTTTATTGAGTGTTTCCAGAGGTATACACACTGATGTAAGTATCATGATGTGTACAAAGTGAAATTCAGGTTGTCACAACATTCAGAAAAAGTACAAAATAATCTATAAACCCCTGACGGAGGACCTCTGCCAGAGATTACATCTTTCAATTTAATGACTTCAAATTCATTATCAAGTAGAGTTAGGGTAGTATGTTTAAGTGTTGAACTATTCTCACTTCTCTCCCCATGTATGTATATCACACCATTAAATGTCACTAACATTGTTTCTTGTTTGTGTTTCCTGTTTGTGTTTTTCCCTTCTGTCGTCTCTTTCCCTGTCCTTATCCTGCAAGTAATCATCAGCGCCCCCTGTTCGTACACACTGCAATTTTTGGTTCCACTGTTGCTGCAATAGTTATAATTAACTGCCATTAGAAATCATTCCTATTATCATTTCTTCAGTTATTTTTACTTACTGCTAATATTTATTAATGCATATTTGGTGGTACCAATCATTAATTTTCTATACATCTTGCATTTTTATTGTTTTTTCTTTCCTCCTTTTCTTGTTCTCTCTCTATGCCTCCCTCTTTCTCTTTCTCTTGTCCCCATTTAGTCTTAAATTTATGACCTTGTGTATATTCTTGTGACTTTCAATGAAAACAAAATGATATGCTTTTTAATATGCTTATTACATTTAGGGTGATTCCAAAGAGAAAACAGGGAAATATCTATACATTTAAAAAAAAAAATCTTCTGCTACAACCATCTCTGACTGCAATTTCTTGCTCTTTCTTATAGGCCCATGATATTGAGTATACAGCGTTATGAGCTAAGTAAATACACGTACATATCTTGTAACCCTAAGACACCTTTGTACCTGGATATAAACTGTTTACTTAAACCAATTATAGGTTTTTTAGCTTTCCATAGATACAAAGAAAATGATTTATTAATTTCATCCAACCATTTGAGAGGGATTTCTAAAGGAATAGCAGAGAAAAAGAAAATTAATCTCAAGGCCATGTTCATTTTGAGCGCTTCTGCTCTCTCCCAATGTGATAGTGGTAGATTTGTCCATCTTTTTAAATCATCTCTGACAGTTTTTAATAGCTTAGGGCAGTTCAATTATCAATTGAACTGCCCTAAGCTATTAAAAACTGTCAGAGATGACAATTATCAATTGAACTGCCCTAACAAATTTCAATTGGGAATCTGATATTAACACCAAGATATTTCATACCCATGGCCTTTCACACAATAGGTGATGAATTTGAATCACTAGAATGCGTGAAATAACTTAAAGGGATGGCCTGATTTTTACCAATAATATTAATTATTGATAAGTTTAGTAGATATAGAAAATAATGTCCAGTTCTGGACAATTTCAATAGAATACATTTTGCATAAAGGTGGGCTTTAAAGTGATGGTTAAAAAGTGTGATAGCTGTTATATTCTGATTATAATGATAGTACAGGCAAAGGGCTTGAGCACTGTAATGAGGATAACTGGAGAGGCTGGGCATATATATACACTCTGGTTGGGATGAATAATGGTACCATGTTCAACCTGTCAATTAGGTCATGTATTTACATTAGCAGGGCATGCTCATCAGTTCCTGAGGACTCTGAATGGGAATCCATGTCCCGGGATGATGACATCAGCAGTGTGTAGGGCCTTGCGGCGGCTGATCTCCTGTGCTGAGGTGTTCATACTCAGATGCCGCCAGCGGTCCTCATCTGAGCAACACTCAAATAAGTCCCCTGCAACAAGCACTGTGCCCACTGAGGTTCCCTTAACCTGAACGCTGACATCCTGTCCTGTGTGTCCTGGACTAGGAACCACTGCGACCTGTCAAAAACAATAGCATAGCATTATAGTTAGAAACAGAAAAAAAAAAAAGACAAACAGTAGTCACACTGACATGTTTATGGGGCTCCATCCATAGTTTTGATTTAGTCTTAGCCATGAGTTCAAAGTTTAGTCAGTCCCTCCGTAGCTAATCAACTAAAAACAATTAAGTTGTAAAAACAGAGGGAGTCTCCTCTCATGTTCTACGTCATTAGATTCATAGCACATGTTCTGAACCAACACAGCTCTGAGTCCGAGCTGCACAGCACTGGTGGGAACAGTGTATGTAGGTGCACACATGTACCTATGTAACCTCTCAGAGACTGTGAACATGTTTTTGACATGATCCTGAATGTTTCTGCTAGTATAAAAATGGATGGAAATGATGATGACAATGAAAGTAACTATAATGTAGTGTGTAGTGTGTGTGAGAGAGACCAGAGGGCTGTACTACGAAGGAAGCTCAACAGAGCCGGGCTTTCTTTGGGTGAGCTGGCTCGACAAAGCCGAAAGCTCCAACCACAGATAACGAGTATCACGACAGTGGTTATCAACTTGATTTGTTGACCCAGGCTTGATTCATCAGTCTCTGTGCGCGTTCACATAAAAAGGGGCGTTTAGGCGTCATTTGACGCTATTTCCGCAGAAAAATGGACCGATTACGTGCCGCATATTTCAGCCATAGGAGCAGATTATGATAATGAAGAGCTATGAAGAGTTCAGACCAATAATAACAGCTAAAAGCAACACTGTTGCTCCAAACAAGACAAGAGAGGAAGTCTGGAAAAAAATTGCAGATCGTGTAAATGCGTAAGTTAATGTAGCCTATGTAATATCATATAATATTATATATCACTATATAACTTTAATTCCCTTCCTGACATTGTTTCACAATGAAGGATACATGGAAATCACTCAGATTAGGGCCAAATCAAAGTGAAATTAATTTGATTTGTCCAATTTTCTAATTGGTGTTCTATTAGTTGTAGTGCCAGCAGTGCAAAACGGTCTTGGCAGCAAAACCAGACCAAGCACAAAAATATAACCCAAAGTAGTATTTGCTGTGCATTCATCACTCTTTTAGTGTAATGTGGATGATACACTGCGTAAGATATTAAGTGTTAAAATTATCAGAAGGAAACAAGAAGAAAAATTAGAGGAGAAAGATTTGAGGGGGCCCCGCTCCAGCAGATTACACAGCCTCAGAGGAGCTGGCCCTTGCAAAAGATGAAGGGCGGCCGATCATGGAGGGGGTACAAGGGGGTATTCAATCAGACCTGCTGCTGGCAGCTCCCAGCAGCAATTCTTTGTCCAGGGTATGTACAAGTGCTTCGGTGGTAAAATACTAAATGCATATTTGTTGTTTCTCAGATGAGAAAAGTTTTAATCTAATTTACAGTTGAAGGAGACACTGTAGTGTTGCTCAAGCTGCCAACACACACCCTTGCTGGTCCCCACACAGAGGTAACTGTCAAAGTTGTCATGTACTCTTATCTTCGTTTGCTGTGTTGAATCCACTTTATTAATTTCTCAAACTATTCCACAGGTGGAGATCAGTGATGAGGAGACTTTCAGTGTATTCAGAGGTACCTTTGGGGGTAGATATCTTAATAACCTAAATAAGAATTTAATTTAAAATTTAAATTCATCTTTTTAAATTAGAAATAATTAAGTTTCTTGCTCATTAATGTCACAGGGAGAGGACATTGTGTAACCATCCCATCAGCCTGTGGCCTCCACCTCTAGGCCCACAAAAAAACAAGGGGTGAGGGTTTCATAATTTCTAGCAGTCCTATGCTTTAGTTTCTTGAGCTGGAAATCAAGAAACTAAAACTGGAGTATGAGAAAAAGGTACTGCAGTAAATGGTACTTACAATTTTTTTGTTAAGCATGATTGACATTGTATACTTATGAATTTTTCTTTTCCCAGAAAAAGCAGAATAATAACACATCCTGTGATTGGCGTTTTGTTTTTTTATTGGGTTAAAAGGTGCTGCTGATGGTTGCGTTACTGTAAGTGCATGGATTTGTTTGGTCGCATTACTTATATGGTTCAACAAGATTGCATATGTAACGTATTCCCTCAGCTGAGAATCTGTATCACTCAGAGAATATCGTCAGAAAACGCCAACAGATCACTCCGGTCTGGAAAAACTCTCTCCCTCCGAAGAGCACCTCTAATAATTCGGGTACCTAAATCCACTGGATTTTCCAAAAACGGTGAGGCCACGTTCAAGGAGGATAATCAGTGAAAGGGCAACGCTTTTTATAGCCGACTTTAAGCTGAAAGTCAGAACAAAAACTGGTCCAGACCAGGTTATGTTCGCAGCATAAGTTACCACGGTGATATAGCCAGCTTTAAAGAGAGCGACCTTCGTGACACGGAAAAGTCTGGCTTTAGGCTCAACATACCTTGCTAACGCACTAATCTCGCTTCGTAGTACAGCCCTCAGGTGTCTTATTGAGCAGTTGGTCCCTCAGGACTAACAGTCCTCATTGATACCACCCTCATTTTCATCACAGGGGCGATGGCATTATGTTTTTGTTGACACATAAAACTCATGCAATATTACATCTGAACATTTCAGGTTAGTTTGTTGTTCAGCTCACTGTCAGACATGCAGTGGTAAACTGGTGAACTGGTATACGCATGAACTGATAAAAGTGGTTCGCTAATGTACTAGTGAATTAACAAACTGACGTACTGATGGGAACTGCTGAACTAATGTACTGATGAACAGAGTGAGCTGATGAAGTCATATACTCATGAACTGGTTAACTAATGTATGATGTGAACTGGTGTACTTGTAACCTTGCGAATGGAAGTACTGGTGAACTGGTGAGATGATGAACAGTTAAACTGATGAACTTATGAAATTAGTGAAATAATGAACTTGTGTACTGATGTGAACTGAGTGAAATCATGAAATGATGCACTGGTGAACTGATGTCCTGGTGAAGATTTGAACTGGTTAACTAGTGGATCAGTGCACTACTAATGAACAGGTGAACTGCTCTACAAATGTGTGCGTGAACTACATGAATTGGTGAAGTAGTGTACTGATAAACTGGTGAAATAATGTTTTGATGTACTGGTTACTAATATGCTGATGCACACTGAGGAAATCAAGCATTGGTAAACTGATGAACTGGATAAATTGATTAACTGATACACTATGAGCTGGTGAACTGATACACTGGAAAAAGTGTGAAATGATGAATTGGTGTACTGGTGAACTAAAGTACTGATGAGAGGTAAAATAATGAACTGGTGCACTGATGCAAAATGGTGAAATAAGTGAAATTGTCAATTGATGTCTTGGTGAACTAGTGTACTGGTTGATGCTGCAATGTTTAAAGTCGCTGCAGCAATGTAATTAAACAGTTTTCTACCCAGTCTTTGGCCAGACCCCAATCCCTTTTACCACTGACTGCAATTAAGATGACACCTACGTGCTCGTCGATGATGTAACTGTGACCATCTGGCAGCTTGTTGGGGTAATACCTGTCCCCCTCACTGATGTCGTATCCTACAACCAATAGTGCTGCTGGAAAAAGACTCAGATTTCCTATATGGTCTGAATGTCCGTGAGTGGCCACGACCACGTTAATGTCCCCCGGTTCCAGAGCCCTCGCCTTCAGTGAGACGAGGAGAAAATCCCGATCCCACGGTCCTCCGGTGTCCACCAAAATAGTCTTGGGTCCCGTTATGAGGGTGATGGTCCCATCGGCTCTGAAAGTCCCGTCGGCTTGTAGGATACTATATCCAGGCTTCAGGACAGATACAGAGTACGGTTGACCGGTGAAGTCCAGCTGAGACTCTGACAACGGGATTGTCAGAATCTTACCTGAGATCACTTTAGTATCTGTCCCCATCAATGTTATTTTCTTATTATTATTTTTCCTTCTTCTACTTCTTCTCCTGCTGCTGCTTCCGCTTCCGCTTTCTCTTCTTCGTTTATTGGCAGTTTGCAAACAACTTCCGTGTACATAACCGTCACAAAGCTCGTTCATGCCCAACAAAGAAATTATTATTTTTTCACTGTTTATATATATATATGATAACCAAAAACTCAAAATCAAAATCAAATGAAAATCAAAATCAAATGTATATATATAAATTTATATTTATATATAAATATTTTTCTTCTAGTCTTTCATACCATTGCAGCCATTCTTTTATATTGTATGAAACAATGAAACTTAGGAAACTTGTTTAACACTTCAGAAATGTCATTAAATTTTTTTCTTACCTTGCGAAATTCATCATTACAGTGTGGAACCAAAGACAGCCTTATTATACTAGCCTTCCTTACAGTTCTTTGATTGGCAGCCCAACCAATGGTCACGCCCTCTAACCTTTTCATAAAGTATTTCTTGTACCTCTTCTCTATCTATAGTTGGAAACAGTCTCAGAATTTTTTGACCTTTAAAAATTCCCATCTTA
Source organism: Remorina albescens (assembly GCA_034769265.1). Taxonomy (NCBI): domain Eukaryota; kingdom Metazoa; phylum Chordata; class Actinopteri; order Carangiformes; family Echeneidae; genus Remorina; species Remorina albescens. The sequence goes on along the minus strand of CM068495.1, from coordinate 2,413,265 downwards.
CTCTCCCTTTTGCATAAAATTTGCTATATTGTCCATTACTTCCCACAAAAACTGGCTGCTAATGAATGTGACACTAATTTAAGTAACAAACCTAGTCCCCCTATTAATCCCAGAGGAATCCATGAAACCCTTCCCTTCCTATCAATCTATTTTTATCTGACCTACCTCCAGCAGTCTAGGTCTATAGCAGCATAACTTCCAGCTTTCCAGCATAAAATAAGTCTGTAGGGCAGCTGTCTTTCACCTGCGCAACATTAGGAAAATCAGAAACATCCTGTCTCAAGAGGATGCAGAAAAACTAGTCCATGCATTCGTAACTTCTAGGCTGGACTACTGTAACTCATTACTATCTGGATGTCCAAACAAATCTCTGAAAGGCCTTCGGATGATTCAGAATGCTGCTGCACGAATATTAACAGGAACTATAAAAAGGGAACCCATTTCTCCTGTGTTAGCTTCTATTCATTGTGTCACGGTTTACAAGATGGATCCAAGGATGCAAAACAGGTCCGAAGCAGGGATAGTGCAGCAAAATCCAACACTTGGATGTTTTATTTCGGCATGACACAGAGTGCTCAGGAAAACAAAAAACTCAAGAGTGAGAGACAAACACAGGACTGCTTAAATACATGGTGGACTAATCACGCAATGGGAGACACCTGGGGAACCCAGACGACAGTGATGACATGAGTGGGGACAGCTGTGAAGTGAGGACACCACGTGAGAGGAGTAGAAGGACATCTAGAGGATCTGGAAAAAAGCACAGAGATAAGAGGCAAGTAAGGGAATACCAGAAAACACATGGGCATGACCAGACAAGAACATGATGCACAGTCATGGCCAGGCAGGACCATGACACATTGGCTGCCAATAGAATTCTGAATAGAATTTAAAATCCTTCTGTTAACATACAAAGCTCTTAATGACCAAGCTCCATCATCTCTCAGAGAGCTCATAGTTCCTTACTGTCCTAGTAGACCACTCCCCTCTCTAGATGGAGGTTTACTTGTGGTCCCTAGATTCTCCAATAGTAAATTGGGAGGCAGATCTTTCAGTTATCAGGCTCCTCTTCTATGGAACTAACTTCCAGTATCGGTCCGGGGGGCGGAATCTTTAGCAATTTTCAAGGCCAGGCTTAAAACTTTTCTATATGACAGAGCTTATAGTTAAAAAGTCAAAGCTCACTTACTCCTTAGCTATGCTGCTATAGCTCTCTCCATCCCCCTTGCATGTGCCAACATACCACTAACCATGTTTCTCCGAAGTAACTGTTTCTCCCAGTTCTAACCATGTGTAACTACTCTGCTCAAAAAAAAATAAAGGGAACACTAAAATAACACATCCTAGATCTTAATGAATTAAATATTCTTATTAAATACTTTGTTCTTTACATAGTTGAATGTGCTGACAACAAAAATCACACAAAAATTATCAATGGAAATCAAATTTATTAACCCATGGAGGTCTGGATTTGGAGTCACACTCAAAATTAAAGTGGAAAAAACACATTACAGGCTGATCCAACTTTGAAGTAATGTCCTTAAAACAAATCAAAAGGTTCAATAGTGTGTGTGGCCTCCACGTGCCCGTATGACCTCCCTACAACGCCTGGGCATGCTCCTGATGAGGTGGCAAATGGTCTCCTGAGGGATCTCCTCCCAGACCTGGACTAAAGCCTCCGCCAACTCCTGGACATTTTGTGGTGCAACGTGGCGTTGGTGGATGGAGCGAGACATGATGTCCCAGATGTGCTCAATTGGATTCAGGTCTGGGAACGGGCAGGCCAGTCCATAGCATCAATGCCTTCGTCTTGCAGGAACTGCTGACACACTCCAGCCACATGAGGTCTAGCATTGTCTTGCATTAGGAGGAATCCAGGGCCAACCGCACCAGCATAATGGTCTCACAATGGGTCTGAGGATCTCATCTCGGTACCTAATGGCAGTCAGGCTACCTCTGGCGAGCACATGGAGGGCTGTGCGGCCCCCCAAAGAAATGTCACCCCACACCATTACTGACCCACTGCCAAACCGATCATGCTGGAGGATGTTGCAGGCAGCAGAACGTTCTCTAGGCATCTCCAGACTCTGTCACGTCTGTCACATGCTCAGTGTGAACCTGCTTTCATCTGTGAAGAGCACAGGGCGCCAGTGGTGAATTTGCCAATCTTGGTGTTCTCTGGCAAATGCCAAATGTCCTGCACGGTGTTGGGCTGTAAGCACAACCCCCACCTGTGGACGTCGGGCCCTCATACCACCCTCATGGAGTCTGTTTCTGACCGTTTGAGCAGACACATGCACATTTGTGGCCTGCTGTTTGCAGGGCTCTGCCAGTGCTCCTCCTGTTCTTCCTTGCACAAAGGCAGAGGTAGTGGTCTTGCTGCTGGGTTGTTGCCCTCGTACGGCCTCCTCCACGTCTCCTGATGTACTGGCCTGTCTCCTGGTAGCGCCTCCATGCTCTGGACACTACGCTGACAGAGCAAACCTTCTTGCCACAGCTCGCATTAATGTGCCATCCTGGATGAGCTGCACTACCTGAACCACTTGTGTGGGTTGTGGACTCCATCTCATGCTACCACTAGAGTGAAAGCACCGCCAGCATTCAAAAGTGACCAAAACATCAGCCAGAAAACATAGGAACTGAGAAGTGGTCTGTGGTCACCACCTGCAGAACCACTCCTTTATTGGGGGTGTCTTGCTAATTGCCTATAATTTCCACCTGTTGTCTATTCCATTTGCACAACAGCATGTGAAATTGATTGTCAATCAGTGTTGCTTCCTAATTGGACAATTTGATTTCACAGAAGTGTGACTGACTTGGAGTTACATTGTGTTGTTTAAGTGTTCCCTTTATTTTTTCAAGCAGTGTATTTACTTACTATGGTTTCCCAGAAGTCTCTGTCTCTCCCTGTTCCTCTCCTCTCTCTCCCTGTCCTCATCCTGCAGGTGGTGAATCATCACTACCGCATATTCCTGCAACGCCTGCTGCTCCCATATTTCAATGAACTTCATACAGCATCATATGTTCCTGCCTGCACCTGTATTGAATATCCCCCACCTCCTGTTCACCTTCTCTCCCTACTCTACCCAACCCCCCTGTGGGTCTCTCTCTCTCTCTCTCTCTCTGTACCCAACCAGTCAAGGCAGATGGCTGCCCTCCCTGAGTCTGGTTCTGCCCAAGGTTTCTGCCTTTTAAAGATAGTTTTTCCTTGATACTTTAGCCAAGTGCTTGCTCATCGGAGGATCTGTTGGATCTAGACCTGTTCTATATGTAAAGTGCCTTGATGTACCTTTGTTATAATTTGGCACTATATAAATAAATCTGTTTTGAAAATCTGATTTGATAAAGAAAGAGTAATTAAACTTTAACTTTTTAGTTTTAGGCTTTGTCATAGAGGAAGGTTTTAAGCCTGATCTTGACTGCTCCAAGAGTCTGCCCCCCCGGATGGTTCCATAGAAGAGGAGCCTGATAGTTGAAAGATTTGCCTCCTAATTTACCCTTGGAGAGCCAATCCCATCTCACATTGGGTGAGGGCGGGGTACACCCTGGACAGGTCGCCAGTCCATCATAGACCCAACAAATAGAGACAGACAGAGATGAACAACCACACAAACTCACACTCAGACCTATGGGCAATTTAGAGAAATCGATTAAGCAACCATGCATATCTTTGGACTGTGGGAGGAAACTGGAGTATGGGGAGAACTCCACACAGAAAGGCCCCAAACCTGGGAGCCGAACTGGCGACCTTCTTGTTGTGAGGCAACAGTCCTAACCGCTATGCCGCCTTATCTTATCTTAACAATTACATACTCAATTTGCAAATTTCCCCACTAGAGGGACTAATAGAGGTTTATTTTATCTCATTTCCCCTTTTCCATGTCTCTGTATGAAATACCTTGCCTGATAAAGGTCACTGTTATTGCCTTCTTTGTACCTTTTGGTTTAAGTTACATCTCTTTGAACAGGAATACATTTTACCAGGCTCAACTGCAGGACTAACATGACAAAAATAAATCTGTGAGCATAACTTGTTTAAGTGTTCCTTTTTTTAAGCCCGTCCTGAACACCCAACTCCCAATTTCAATCTTCTCACTTGATTTGAATGTGCAGTTAATTACCTCAGCCACCAGCCATAAAATACAAATATTCCTTATACTACAATACAATACAGTTCCTCTTTACCAGAGGAACTTCTCATCTCCGAACACACCTGTTTGGCTTCTTGGGTTTTTGGTTTTTTTTTCATCCCGATCTGAAGCCAGTTCACACAAAGGCAGGTACAGGGCACACTACACTCCTGCTGTAGTTATTAAAAACATTCGGTCCCATTAAGATATATTTTTCTTATTTATCTATTTTTCTTAATTGTCTTATAATGTTTGTGCAAAGTTCATTAATGCATTATTTGTTATTTAAATGTTATTTTAATCATTAACTTCCATTACTGTTCAGGGGAGTTTGTTGCTCACTGTCAGTACAGTAGTGGTTAAAATGCCTCTAAGTGATGTTGTGTCACCTCAAAGTCTCAGAGAAACTGCTTCCTGGAGGGCATAGCTCGGGGAAAGGATATCAAAACTTCCTTGACTTTTTAAAAACATCAGTTTACCACTCACTTTGTCAAATGAGCCACAGAAACTTAAAACAGAAATTTTGAATTTAAAAAGTGTGCTTATATATTGGAAGGGACATATGTCCCTTTGCCCTTACTTTAAGTTGTGATGTGTAGTGCAGTAACATAGTTGTGACAGAGAGTGACACTAAAGAGCTGCACAGTCTGGAGAGCAGCATGCTGGTAGATCTGAACAAGAAATGTGAACTTGTTCAAAAGACTTCAACACACCCCATGTCTGTAACATACCGGTGAAAATGTTATTTATGTAGGAATTACGATCATGAAGATGCAAAAGATGCATAAAGAGTGGCCAAGTGGCCGGCTATTTTCATAAACCGACATTTCACCCTCTCCGTATTCAAAAATAACATCGTGCACACGTGCCAGTATTCAGAAAACTTTTCGTTTACACTAACCCTTGTATGTATGCCATCAGGACATTCCAAACTGTAGATGGCAGTGTAACGAGAAGCTAAAGTCCACGTTAGCCAATCAGAATCCTGAAAATAGCAACAACAGCAACAAAAATTCAGTTTTTATCCATTTTTCTCAGTTTACACTCAAACGCAAACGTGCAAACTAAGTTTTCCAAAATCTCCACTCTGGCTGGAGTTTTTATAATGAATCGTTTTCAGAGGCGAATTCTCAATTTGTGTGTAAACGAAGTGCACAAACGAAGGGAAATTTCTCCGTTTTTAAAAATAACCATGTACGTGTAAACGGGGGCCAAAGAACAATAAATTTTATATAAATATAAATTTGCTGATAATGCTTTGGTGAAATATTATATACATTTTTACAATTTTAGCAGTGTCAAACCTCTGTTTAGTATTTTTGAAATTTTTGAAAAGGTATTACATTAAAATATTTTAAATTCAGTAATTAGCTACTGCTTTTAGTACTGATAAGAATCGGAGACATACTACTTCTTAGTTTTGCTTCAATAATTCAAGAGCAGAGTGTTGTTCCTCAAGATTAGATGGATCCTGTGTTAATAGCACTTAAATGGTTATGTGAATAATAGCAATAATCAAAATCAGAAAAAAAAACCCAAAACAACGTTTTTTGACTCCTTACGGGAGCTCCAAAATAGAAATAGAAATATTTTTAAAAAGACGCATATATACTTAACAGTTATGATAAAGAGAATGGAATATATAAATAGATGTATAGAAACGCAAAGCACAAAGTAAAACAGTAGATTAACAATAAACTGAATAAAACTAATACTGCTACTACTACTACCGCTACTACTACTAATAATAATAAAGGGCTAGAAAAGGTGGAAAAATAAGAAACTAAAATAACAGTTACAACTGATGAAATAACTGCTACTTCCTGCGGAACCTTTGTATGTGAAGGGGTAGGACTCCTTAATTGTTACACAATCAAGCGCAACGTCATATTTAATGTTGACAATGGCGGACGAAACTGTGCTGGGTAAAGGTTCGCCTTTCATGGACCCTATTAAAGAGCTTCTTTTGACACATTTCATGCCAGAATCATGCTACGATGAGTTTTTCCTCAATTTCAACTTCCTGAACGGTAAGCGGACGTCAGCTCAGAAAGCGGAGGGACGCGAGTCAGGCTGTTAGAGATAAAGTCCTGCTGAAGGAAACTAGCTGCTTTTCTTTAATGGAGATAACATAGAGAAAATCAGGAAAAGTATTTGCTGTTACGTCTATAAGCCAATATCCTGAAACACCCTGTCATATTTGTAGTCCCTTAAATATATTTCTTAATTGTTAAGGTATGTGTTGTAAGTGGGATCAGGCCTCTACTGAGACAGTTTGTGAAATTTTCTTGGTTGGAATGACAATAGAAAACACATAATCTACTGCATGTCTCAGAAATTCAGTCCTTATTCTAAAAGGTATCTCGCCTTATACAATTAAAATTCCCGATCTGGAACAGAAGCCTGTGACTATTGGTAGCCTCTGCGTTTTTATGTTTTACATCAGTGCCATGTCTGAAGATTGTTCTGAGCAAAGTTCTGGGTATCGGCATCATCCTTGGCTCAGTGATGGGTAAGTCACTTCATTAATTCAGGGTCTCTAATTTATATTATTTTTACTCAGGTTCAGACAATGTAAACATTGACGTCAATTTCCCTATCTCTAAGTACACCAAATTCAGTCTCATTATGGCATTATGAATATAAATAAAGGTTGAACTTTTGCCTCTTTCAATTCAAAGTCATGTGAAGGGGCAGGTTTATACATGTTGTTTTTATTGAAAATAGAATGATGTGCTTCTAATCAATTTTCTTTTGAAAGTCTCATTTATTTTATTGTGAAAATGTCATGCTTTTCTATAGAGTAGAAAAATGTTACAAGATAGATTTCTTTTCACTTTAGTTACCTACAGAAACCTTTCTCTTTTCACAGTCAAACTGCCTCAGATCATGAAGTTGATGAGAGCAAAGAGTGCTGAGGGACTGAGCTTCAAGTCTGTGGCATTGGAGCTGCTAGCCATCACAGGAACCATGACCTACAGCATCGCCAATAAATTTCCCTTCAGGTTGGGCTATGACATCTGCATGTTGTACTGCTCCCAACGCTTAACTGTGCTTTAATCTGTATGTTGATTCAGACGGACGTAAGCATGTGTTTGCTGTTTCCTCAGCGCCTGGGGTGAGGCTCTGTTCCTCATGCTGCAGACAGTCACCATTGGCTTCCTCATCCAACACTACATGGGAAAAACTAGCAGAGGTGAGACATCAGTATTGACAGAGCCATGGCAGAGGGATGAGTTCTGATATTTGATTTTGTTTTGTAACTGGTCTTAAGTCAGACTCATTTGGCACGGACTCTGACTGAGTCTCTATGGCCTCTTCTGACAACATACACTCCTGTAGAGAGTGTCAGTAAAAATTCTATATTTAGATATTCAATTCAATGTTCAGTCTCTGCTAATAGACCAATTTAGCTGTTAATAGCTAACTGCAGCTGGAGAAAGACCAATTTCTGTTCTGCAGAGACATGTGATCCAGTTGTGAATAGAGTAAGACAATGTAACCAGCTTCTACAGACCTGTCAGTCTCCTCTATCCCAGGACTCCTGTTCCTGGTTGTGTATTTTGGCCTCCTGCTCCTTTTGCTGTCTCCAGTCACCCCCATGGCTGTAGTTACGTACATGCAGGCCTCCAACATGCCAGCCATCATCATTGGAAGGGTAGGCAGCATCAGCACAACACATGTATATTAATGCAAATCTTGCATTTGTAATGGTTGTCTTTTTAATCCCACTCTCTCTGATATGATGTACAATCACAGTCCTAATTATAGTCCAATTGTTTCATCTGATTTAACAGGAATCTAACCCCTGTTAACTGCGGTGCCATGGTTACAGCACAAACAGCAGTCAATGCACCTTGATTCACAACAATCAGAGAATAAACAAATAAAAATGAAGAAAAAGTTCAAGATTAATAAACTGACACAGATGATGATGGTGATGGTGGTGATGATGATGATGATGATGGTGGTTGTGATGATGATGTGTGCTTGTGTCAGTTGTTCCAGGCAGCAGCCAACTACAGTAATGGACACACAGGGCAACTCTCTGCTGTCTCTGTCTTCCTGCTGTTTGCTGGGTCACTTGCTCGTATTTTCACCTCGCTACAGGTGAGAGGTGTGTGTGTGTGTTTGTGTACACTCCTCTTTATGTATGTCTGGATATATATAGATACAGGTGTATCGCAATAAATTAGAATATAATCAAAAAGTTGGTTTATTTCAGTAATTTAATTCAAAAGTGAAACTCGTTATATAGATTTATTACACATAAACCGATAAATTTCAAGTGTTTATTAACCTACTTAAAAGAAACTTACCATACATGGAAGGCAATATCTTTGCAGCAATACAAAACCTGCATGGAATTTCATTGCGTGGTTCTACCATTCTAATTAAATGCTTAATCTGCGGTTTTCCACCACTAAGTACGGTTGCATGTCTGATGCTACAAATACCTCTACAGTGAGTTATTGCTTTAGCAAGGGTTGAATTTTTTGTGAGTTTGGCTTCAAACAAGGACAGAAGAGTTGACTGTGTTGAGGTTATTGTCATGTTCAAGTCTACTTCTTAACCTTTTATATGGCCAGTGTCAATAAATTGTAGCTTCAGCAGAAGGAACCATTTTAGTCACTTGCCCGATAAAGGGTTAATGATGACTGTGGAGATGTCCTCCAATAGTTGTCATGTTGCCTGGTAAGTATGCTACATGCACATAACAAATTTTACAAACTAGCTTCCTTGTACTAAGGGAAAATCAAAATATTTCCACACCAGTGATTTCAAGAGAGGGGTTCAGTTCAGTTAATGTGTCTTCAGTATCAGCAGTTGCCATGGTGTCTTTTAATTGGCTGCCACTTCAAATTGGAGGAGGTAATGTTAACTGGCGGAACATCAACCAATGTGTTTTGTTTCTTTTTTTTTTCCATTTTTGACACACCTGCGGGACTTCACGTTCGGGGTTTGGCTCCATCTGCGATTCCACATTTCATTTCAAAGGTCAAAATTACAATGTCATTTCGATCTGTAACCAATTTATAGTTGAGAATTGTAACACCCCTACTCACATGTGACTGTTTGCTGTATTATCAGGTACATTAAAGGTGTAGCTTAAAGCTCAGATCAATCAATCAGACATTTTATGGCACCTTTCTAGACATATAGCGTAACACAAAATGCTTTAAAGAATAAAAACAATCGAAACCACCTTCACTCAAGTTCATTTCAATAGCAGACTGAAAAGGCTCCTTCCAAAAACCCTTTTTAGAAGAGATGAGACTCTGGAAATGTGTTTTTGGAAGAAGCCTTAATAGAAAGCAATCTTCATGCTAACATAAATGTGACTGAGGTCCCCCTACATCCAAGTCCAGGTTCAGGAACAAAGCTGGAGTTCATTGGCTTGTGTAAGAGAGATACCATGTGGCTTCTATTGTTGCAGGAAACTGGAGACTCACTAATGGCCCTCACCTATGTGATATCCTCAGCCTGTAATGGCATCATCACCCTACAGGTGCTCTACTACTGGAACACATCCCCAGACTCCAAAAAGAAGAAGAGTGAGTAGGTCAGTACTGACCTTGACTCACACGTCAGCTCTTTATCCAATGTTCATCTCCAGCTATTTAAAGGTGTCTTCAAAGCCTGACATCAAACACAAACAAGGGCACTAGACCCACAGAACTAAGACTGTGGACCAGCCATCCCGAGGTATTACACCAAGGGAACCTGAGGCTCTGATTTCTTTTACATTCCTCTGATGCAGTTTTCTTCAGTGTGATCTAGCTCTGTTCACACTGATAATTTTTTTCCCCACATCAAATGGTTTGAATGGTTTTGACTGTAGTTGATGTTCAAAACGATTTGTTTTATCAGTTAACATTAACACAATCCATCATCTGCTTTGTTAAGAGTTGCAATTGTACTACATTATTAAATTTGATATATTTATACAATTTGACTGAGGTTGTCTGAAATCACTCTAAATGCTGTAGACATTCTGGTATACTATGAGAAATGAGATATTGTCAAATGTGTGTAAAATAAAATTGTTGTCATGGAATATGGAATTAAGTGTTTGTGTGTGGCAGCACGGCGGCATAGTGATTAAGCACTGTTGCCTCACCAAAAAAGGTTGTGGGTTCCATTCCCGGGCCTGGGTCCTTTCTGTGTGGAGTTTGCATGTTCTCCCCTTGCCCACATGGTTTTCTCCTGATAATCCTGCCTTGATATAATTTTGTTATGATTTGGCACTATATAAATAAATCTCACTGAATCCGGTTTACTCACACAGTCCGAAGACATGCAGGTCTAGGTTGACTGGTGAGTAAATTGCCTGTAGGTCTGAGTGTTGCTGGTTGTCTCTGAGTGTAGGCCCTGCAATGGACTGGGGACCTGTCCAGGGTGTGCCCTGGACCCCAGCACCAGATTGGCTCCAGCAACCCCCATGAACCTTGAGGATAAGTGGTAGAAAATGAATGAGACAGTGAGTGTGTCATTCATTCACTCCAGGAGACTGTATCCAGTCTAGGTCTGGATGGGCTAGCTTGATGAGGATGGGTCCACCTGTCCAGGTCATCCCCTGTTATGGGATTGACACAGAAAATCTGCTGCTCATACCTATAGGCATAGTGGTTAGCGCTGTAGCCCCACAATAAGAAGGTCGTGGGTTTGGTTCCCAGGCCTGGGGCCTTTCTGTGTGGAGTTTGCATGTTCTCCCCGTGCCTTTGTGGGTTTCCTCTGGGTACTCCAGTTTCCTTCCACTGTCCAAAGACATGCATGTTTAGGTTAATTGGTGACTAAATTGTCCGTAGGTCTGAGTATGAGCGTGAGTGGTTGTTTATCTGTCTCTGTGTGTTGCCCCTGCGGTGGACTGTTGACTTGTCCAGGGTGTACCCCGCCCTCGCCCAGTGTGAGCTGGGATTGCCTCCAGCACCCCTGCGACCTGGAAACCCCTGAAAATTAATTTTTTTGATCTTCAATTTTTTATACTCTATATCAAGCTCCAGTTTTTTTGTAAAGTGCTTTCACAGTGTCAGCACCCACCTGAAACAAAATAAATACATAATACAGTGACTTTAGCATAATAAGTACTTAGTCTTTTGTATGGTTCACTTTAAAATAACGCCAATGTCACACTGACTATTGCTATGAAATAAAGTTATCTACATCTTGTGACTGTCTCGTTTTTTTCCCACAATGTACGATCAAAAGCAACAGATTGTATGTAAATGTATATGATAGGTTAAATTTACTGTTGCTTTTCTGGAGGACACCATTTTTGTGAGATGGGGTAGCAGGCTCACAGTGAGGGTTTTCGCTCCACTGTGCGAAAAATACATCTTACTTTCACAGTAAATGGATAATTGTGTTTCTTCAGCTCAGTTTTTTAACACCGACTCACTGAAACATACCATGCACAAGTACAGTGTTTCGTGAGCTGCCACCTCCACCAGGGTCTGATGCTTCCATCAAGAGGGACCCTCATTATTTTAAAGGACAAGCTCCTCTGCAGGAGCGTAATCCTGAGTAAGACCCCCCCCCCCCGTCTTTTTCATGTCACATTTTTTCCTGTGGGCTGCAAACAATATCAAATCATTACCATTGTGATGATCCCAAAACAAAGATTCAGTGTATATCCATATCCATCCATGTTGGTTACAGCCCACAACATGGATATATAGACAGCCTATAAAATATTATAGGAGAACTACTGACCACTTTGAACTAAGTTCTTATATTTGTTTTTCATTTGCTCCCAAGTCCTTTTTACTTCACTGGGGTTGGAACTGAAATAATGAGGGTCAAACTGTCAAATAAGCGATAAAAAAAAATCTGAAACATAAATTTATGGGGAACATGCATTAATCTTGCAGATGTTTCCCAGCATTCTTTGCTGCATTTTTCTGCTGCAACTGTGTTACTCTTTGCTTGAATAATGGATTTGTACGCCTGATATTTTCTGTATATCACACTTTGCTCCTCTATCGTGAAATAGGCTGTGCTTTGCGTCTTCTCGTGCTGATTGGCCGGACACAGCAAACCCCACCCCTTTATGTGAACGCGCACTGATGTAAATGGGAAAACGTCTGGGTTCAATTAGCAAGTTGATTACCAGCTTCGTGACACCCATTATCCGGACCTCGGATGTCTGGGTAAGTGAAGTCAGGTAACGGAAAGAGATCCGGGGTATGTTAACCCAGCTTTGTGATACAGGCCCCAAGTCACCTACTGCATTTCTTCCTAGGAGGTCTTCTTCCCCCATAGCTCCTTATGAGGCTGAACTCCACCATTGCTGCTGCTCTGTCCTGACACGCTACAAACACACTTCACTTTTTCTATTCAGATACAGCCCACCTTTGTTTATCGCACAGGGAAAAAACTGAAACTCTTAAAAGCAGTTTCACACCTGTTTTCAAGTCTACTTATTTGGCACCTTATCCTGAACAGCTCAGAGAATTAAAGGAAATTTCCAAAGCTTGTCTCCAACTACAACTCTAAACTACACGTAAATGCTCTTTTTGCATGTAATGGATACCTGCTAAAGTTCAAAGTTGAACTATGTTACAACAACACAAACAAAGATCAAAAATAGATTAAATATTGAGTGGCAAAATGTGATCAGAGTGAGACACCAAACCTGAGTAACTTAAGTTTGTTCAAAACAGATTTACCAACAATAAAACACTATAAAACCAGAGATTAGTGCACAATTGTTGATTTCATCAAAGATGAAGATTAGTGATTGACCGATTATTGGCGTCGATATTCGGCATCTTGACTCATATCGGCATCGGCCTTTATTTTTAATCCGATGGCCAATAAGAGACCAATATAAAACTAGGTTATTTTGGCTCTGATGCGGCCGTGCCTCTGTCTGCTGTCACTACTCTGTTTCCAGCATTGTCCCACCCACAACACCATCTGATTGGTTACACGCAGACACGGCATGTGTAACAGCCAATCAGCAGTGAAAGCTGTGCATGCACAGTGCTCACACACACGGCGGAGAGGAGAAAAAGTTTTGCCGAATGGAGAAGGTCCGGAGAGCAGATATATGTTTCGAACATGGATGTATAAAGAGAACTGGATACAGCGTCGGAGGCGGGGCCCGTTCATTCCTACGGACGTTGCTCAGTGGCGCATGATTCCAAAAAAGTTTTTTTTCCGGGTGTCATGGCGGGAAAATTATTTAAATTTTCATTTAACTTTATAAGACATGCTGCTGAGCCTGGGAGCTCCCTGCACTTTTTGTTAGAATTTTAAAACAAAGATGTCTATTGTCTAACATAAAAAAAAAAACCTTTAACGGGTTGCAAATCTGATAAACTGTTTAATAAACATGTGCTTAAAGGCATTTAAACTAAGTTAAGTGTTTGAGTTTTTATTATTCAAAATTTTTATGCCAATATTTTCCCTTTTACTGCAAATGAATATCGGCTCCAAATATCGGTTATCGGCCTCCTTGACTACTAATAATTGGTATCGGTATTGGCCCTGAAAAAACCATATCGGTCTATCACTAATCCAGATCACTAGTTACTTGATAACTCTCTCGTTAGACAGATGGAATGAAAACATTTGATTTCTTGAGGTTTTGTTTGAGTCTTGCATGTGGGACAAGAGCCATTAGTTGTCCAGTTTAAGAAGAGCTGAGAGCCAGTGAATCAATACTGTGAAACAAGTTGAGCCCAGACCTACAGAGCCTGCACTTTATTCTGCAAGTGATTTAACAAGAACTGGGGTAGATATAGGGAATTGGGATAATTGACACGTGAAAATTCTGGCTTGACTCTGAAATTTATTTTGGATTGACAGAAATTATCTTTATGGACTGGTGACCTGTCTGCCCTCACCCAGAACGTTGGATGGGATTGACTCCAGCCAATCAAAGACCACACCCAGATTTGTTGGATGAGACTTCAGATATAGGTCAGGTGGTCTAGCTTGAGATGTTCTTGGACATAAAGGGACCGGTTTAAGTGACTATGAGTCTTGTAAAGAGTTCTCAAAAACTTAAAGGTAAGCCTTATTTACCTTATTTAGGTGCCTGATGCACCTAGATAAATAAAACAACCTATATATACATCATACTTGTATCTTCTGTATGACAGAGCTTATAGTTAAAAAGTTAAAGTTCATCTACTACAGAAAAGGGGTCAGTGATGGAGACAGTCACAGTGAAAGTTTCAGGCACTGTCAGAGACAGAAAGAGAAATAGACAGTGAGCAATTAGAGACAGAAAAAAACCCCCATAGAAACAGAGTTATGGACAGACAAAGAGTAAAATGATGAGTCGGAGGCAAAAAAAAAAAAAAACCCAAAAAACTCAATGCCAGAGAGAGAAAGTGTGTAAAACATAAAAAGAGTCAGAGACAGTCATTGAAAGACATAAAAACAGTCAGAGACAGGAACAAAGACAGAAAGCTACTGTATAGAGACAGGGTTAGAGACAGAGAGATCCAACGGCAGAAATTGAGTCAAGCAAGTGCGTGTACATACACACACACACACACACACACAAACAAACAGACAAAACCTCAGAGACAGAAAGCAAAAAGACAGTGATATAAAAAGACACAGTCAGAAAAACAGAGATGGAAACAGAAAGAACCAGAGATAATCAGAGAATGAGACATATTCAGAGACAGAAAGAGACATGGGAAGGAAGTGAAAAAGAGCTGGGGCAAAAAAGAAAAGACAAAAACAGTCAGCGAAAGAGAATGACAAAGTCAGTAATGGAAAAAAAATCTGAGACATAGAAAAAGAGATGGAAATATTGTCAGAAGAGACAAACAGAAAAGCAGACAATCAGAAAGAGACAGGAAAAAGTCAGAGAAAGAGACAGAAAAGGATTAGTGTCAAAGACAGAAAGAGATATAGACAGGAAGAGAGACAAAAGAGGAGTCAAACAAGAGTCAGAGACAGAAAAAAGAGTCAGAGCCAGGAATTTTACATCAGTGGGTTTTGGAACATGAAGTTCGCACCCGATTGTGTGTCAGCGCTGGAAAACCTGTTGGTAGCTACCCACTCATTCTCTCTCTCACACACATGCCCACACAGACAGCCTGACCACAGCTCTTTGTCGAGACTTTTAAGTCACTCTCAGTGGAACCATGGCAACCACTTGTTGAAGCCTCGCTGCTTGTTGCTAAGTGATAGGATGTATTAGACCAGAAAATCCCTCTATTGACACTCCCTCAGTCCCTTCTCCACCCTCTCACCCTATCTGCCTGTGGACCACAGCCAAAACAACCCTCATATACGCTCTCACTTCCGTTAGTTACAGCAACAAAAGTTTGTTTATATTCAGAGTGCATTTAAACACAGAAGTTACAGCTGTGCCTAAACATGGTTCTACAAGTTCCATATCACCATCTTGTTTCAGGATAGACACCAAATCTGTCACAGCGGCAGGACATGAACCTGTTTTTATGATAAGAAAATTTTTATTTTTGTACATAAACCAAGACCAAGGACCTCATCTCACTATGGTCCCAGGAATCATTCAAGGAGTTCCATAAGTCCTTATTGAGGTTTATGCTGAGGATGTTCCTGGAGCAGCGCCCTGTAGTTATAATTAATCTGATGCAGGTTTGATAGTTAAAGGCTTAACTGTGATAGTTCATACCATATTTTATCTGAACGGTTGAAAATATGGTGGACGCACTGAGCGCCCCCACGCATCTATTCCCCTCCTCCTCCTGTTGATCGAGGGCCCGCGTGTTTTCTCCCCTCCCCTCGCTGACCGATTAGCCAGTGCTTTCACATTTCCATGAGAAAGGCGGCGATCGGTGAAAGGGTTAAGCCTGAGGACGAAGCCCCTAAAGCAGCTCTAATTTTCTGCCCGGCGGGGAGTGGGCGAAGCGAGGAGAAAGAACAAAGACGCCTGGGGGAGGAGCGGAGACTCCGGCTTTACTATATGCACCTGCGGCCTGAAAAGCCGGGGACAATGCCCCTCCGAAACGGCCAATTACGCGTGGGCCATCCGCCGGTTTTCTGTGTGGAGAGGGGATGACAGAGAGGGACTGAAAAGCCGGGGAGTGGAGGAGGGGTAGAGGGGAAAGTGAAATTTAAAAGACAGTAAAGATAAGAGAGTAAATAATCAAGCTCTAAATCGTTTGGCTTCATAGCTATTCATCCTCACCCCTCACATCCTCTCTTGCTCACCGCTTTGGCTTCTTCTGTCCACGGCTTCAGTGAGAACGGCCCCGGCCGGAGGACCCTGACGGTGGGAAGGGTCTCCTTTGGTCTCTGCTGGTCTGCTTCTTCTCTCCTAAACTGAGATGCGTCTTAAAGGGGAAGGGAAGGTTTCATCAGTGTGTATGGCGAGGCATCTGTACATTTTTTGTACATTTGAACATTTGAATGTGCTGTTTTGTTGTTCCCCTGCTGAGGTATTTTGATGATGGAAACGTGTAATGGCGCTGTAAAAGTATTATTAACTGTGTTGCCGGTGAAATAAAAGAATGAAATTTTGGCTCTTATGACTATTGTTATAGACCAACACAAAGTCATAGATTTGTTTTTATTGTCAATAAAAGTTAATGTTTTAAGGTTTATAACTGACGCAAATGGTGTAAAAATCAGAAACGGATTCAAATGGAGGTGGTGATCTCAAGTATTTCCAACCTTCGGCTACCACAACCTGTGTCCACTCTATTATGTACACTAGTTCAACCATAGTTCTCCCTCAATGAAAGATGTATCTCAACGATCACAACTGCTATTCATATGATTAAGAAGCAGTAAGTTGACCTTGAATTGGAAAGAGTGGCTGTTTTGTAGTGTCCCCAATAAAGTGATTCATATACAGAGATTCATAAAAAGTCTTCTTTTTTTTTTAAAGTAAAGCACAGAGATTATGTGAATGAAAAAAGATTTGCTCTTTTTATTAATATTGTCATTAATCCCATAAAAGATTATTCAATTGAAAAGGAAATAGACTCTTAGTGCAAGAGCCTAAAAATTATGTGTACAGTATTTACATGAATGCGACAAATGAAGTCTACACAGCGGCATTTACACACAATAATACATCCTAACATCAGTAGAAAAGTTAACTTTTAAAAAAAAACTGAGGCACCAGTGTAAACGTTGATCCAGCAGTTACAGAAGAGAAGGTCCAGAGCAACAAGAGAGGCAGAATCAAAACACATTCCATTGCAGAAGTAAAGACCAGAGCTACAGGTCTAATGTGAGACCTCAAACCTCTCTGAGCCCAAATAAACAACTGATTCAAATGCAAAACATCCCTCTATCTGTTTGTGGACCTGCTGGGAGTCCTCTGAAATGTGCCATTTATTAAATTCAATTAACAAGAAGACCTAAGATGAAACAACTCCTGCCTAGAGCAAACTGACAAAGCAGACGCTGTTGCAACAACATTTAGACACAACATTTACATCAGATGATTAAACCTACAACTAATTAGAAAAAAAGAAAACAGACAACAACAACAGTCTCCGGGGACCTGGACCTGCAGGGTGAGGAACCGGGCAGGTTCAGGTGTTTATTTCCTGTGGATGCAGTGCCGATTGTCCAACAGGTGTCCACAGGGGGGCTCCATGGTGCCCAGCAGGTAAAATATAAAAATAAGAGTACTAAATCAAAGCCAAGGCACAAAGAGTCCATTTAAGAACACCTCTGTAATTCAAGTTGTGCATTTTGTTCCCTTTTCCCCGCCAGCACCTAGTTCTCAGCTCTTCCCATGCAGTGGGACAGACCCTCATCCCTCCTTTCTGTGTGGTGGAGCTGTTAGTGCAGTGTCACAAATAAGAGAAGAAAAACCTTTTGACTCAATAAGTTCTAAAAATATAAAAAGACAACATAGCATTTTATAATATGTACAGGGTGGGGGCATGTTTGATGAGGGGTGCTATTTGAACTGATCTGGCACCAAGGAGGTAGAAAAACAGCTGTTCAGCAATGCAAACATTTTCTGTTTGTCTGCAGGCACAAGTAGATATGTGACACCACAGAATCCTTCACACTGCCCATCTAATACCCCCCACCCTCACCCCCACTCACTCCAACTCCTGTTCAGCCAGCTGTGCATCATGAGCATTTCTGGTGTCCCAGTTCAACCCAAAGCCCAGTCCTAGATGTGTGTGAGCGGCACAGTCCCAGTGAGGTAGTGCTGCTGGACGCTGGTGTAGCCCCTCTGTGCTGTTGTGGGGTCAGCAGCATCACCTCCAGGTCCAGGAATGTACATGCTGATCATGTCTCTGAGGTCTCCTTGCAAAGGTCCCCTGTGGTGGCTGGGTGCCCCAGTGGGAGGCGAGTGGGACACTGGTTCTGCCTTCACCATAGACATGGTGACAGGGCTGGGCTGCTGGGGGCTGCTGCTGTAGGACATGGGGCTGTGGAGAAGGCAGGACAAGTTAGACCCATGAACTGATTTTTGGCAGTAAACTAATTCACATGTGCATCTGATCCTCTAAACACTTATTTAAAAAGAGTGTGTGCCATCGCTGGGTTTGTCTGTATTATATTTATGTCATGGTTATTTCCTAAGCTGCTTGTTCTTCTCATGTTCATGAAGCCTTTTAACACCTATCCACTGAAAAATACACAGGTCACTCACAGTAATGTAGATACAGTGATGAGGGTCTGACACTGATGACAAGTAAAAAATTTCTGACAACTTTTAAGTAAATATAAATGTTCAGACTGGGCCTTAAACTGAATATGATGGATTGAGACTTACTGATTCAGGTATTTCAGGATTACACTGACCTGCAGTAAGAGTATCAATGTTACACATAATTTTTCAGCATCATTAATATATTTATCCTCAGTTTCAGTTAAAGATTTACTACAGATATTACTTCAACATACTGAACCTTAGCTGGTTTCTTGATGTACTAACTGTAATTCTGTACCAATGTTAACTCATTGGCTCAAGACAAGCGGGTGACATGGTAATGACCTCACAAGCACCTGCTACAACGTTAAACCAACATTATTTTGTCAGAGGACAATGTCAAAGGATGAGCTTTCAGGCCATCACACCTCATAAGATTCAACCAGATTCAAAGACCTAATTTTTGATCTCGCTCCCCTTTAGACCAACTTATTCTTGTCCCTTTAATGCAGTGGAGCATTTGTATTTCTGATCATTTGTGATTCTGCCACTGCTTTTACTGTCAGTTCTTCCTCTCGTGGGACAAACCACCTCTTCAGCCAATCAGACACTGGTTCCTTTAAAACAGTGAGTCAGAACAGCAGGCTATTCATGATGAACACCTGCATGTTGAGACAGAGCCAGAAACAGGAGAGGGAGTGCTGCAGATCGGAGCTTACCTAGTTCACAGTGACACCTAAAAAACATCACTCCAGCATAATTCCTGTAACCATTCCTACAACAGGCTGTCACTGGAGGAGACTCCTCATTCATTAAACACATGAATCCATCATTTGATATCCTATCCTATGTTATAGTAAGTGTTCTGGCAAACAGCAGTTCTCCTGACCAGACTCTGAACCCTGGAGACAGGCCATCTGCACACAGGATCCACACAGATCCACCTGTCTGGACTCAATTGGAAACATGTAGATCTAAAATTCTTGCAAACATGAACTTTAGGTCAAGGGAGACAAATTAGGACATCACAATTTCCCAAAGGCTGAGTGGAAACTGTCAAGATGACCTCCCAGATACAGATGATCAGGTCAAATTTGACATCAATTTACCTTTAAGCCAACATTAATAAGTCCAATTGAATTTTGCCATTTTCAAAAACAGTTGTATTTTTGTTACAAACTCAGCGTCTATAATGATCCAAATATCAGTTCAGACCTGCTCTTAGTTTAAAGCAGCTGCTGTTGCCCAGTGGCACAGGGCCAGCTACAACAGGTTCAGTAACCAAAGGGACTCAAAGTTCAACAACTGAAAACACCTCACTTTAGATGAATTAATTCTTCAGTGAAACTGACTAGGGAAGTAAATCAGTACATTTATTGCAATATTCAAGTTGAGTGTTGGGGGGGTGGGACTGAGACCCTGAAGTGTGAGTGGGGACAATGGTTTGCAGGAGCAGAGGACTGTGGGTATACGACCACACACAGAGTTGGCCTGCCTGCCATCAAGTCATCCTGATCAACATTCCAGGCATGACCCAGCCCAGAGCACAGTGTCACATGCATGGCAAGTAGACAACAGACTTGAGTTCTGTTTCTCAGTTACTCAGTGGGAGTGAATGTGCTGCTTCTCTAGCAGGTCAAAGCGCCTCTGCCTCAGATCACTCTCCCAGCAGGCCCACCGGGAAAGTAAGCAGCTATTTTACTTTCATTCAACTTTACTCAAGGAGTTTTAGCTCACAGTTCAATTACTCCCCAATATCATCACAAGAGAAGTTGTGTAGGAAAAACTGCACCACACATACCTACATGCCATAATAATAATAATAATAATAAATTCACTGACCACTTAAAGTCACCTGAGGCATGCAAAAAACTCGCCCTCATAGTGACTGAGACTCACCTGTAAGAGTTCGCTCCGTTTATGTATGTCTGTGCTGCCGTCATCGTAGGTGGGTACTGAAGCGCAGACAGGTCATACCGGTGGAGCTGCTGCGTGTAGCCAAGCGCCTCGCCCTGCATGCCCGCGTAACCCCCGGTCGGGCCCCAGCCGTAGCTCTCCATCCTCGGACTACCACTCTGGCCCTGTGCAGCAGCCGCCAGCAGGTTCCCCGCGGACAGTGGGTACTTGGCCACCTGAGCGTCCTTCTTGAGCAAAGGCTTCGTCTTGCGGCGCGGCTTGTATTTGTAGTCGGGGTACTCCTTCATGTGTACGGCGCGAAGTCGTTTGGCCTCGTCGATGAAGGGCCGTTTTTCGGAGTCAGTTAGCAGCTTCCACTCGGCCCCCAACCGTTTACTGATCTCAGAGTTGTGCATCTTGGGGTTTTCTTGAGCCATTTTGCGCCTCTGACCCCGGGACCAGACCATGAACGCGTTCATGGGCCTCTTCACTTTATCCATGGGGTCGGCACCAGGTGGGCAAGTCGTCTTGGAGCTTGGGTGAGAATTTCCGTTAGTGCCCATGTTCCCGGTGACCGGAGACATTCCCTGAGAGGTTTGGTGGGACGGTGGCTGGCCCGTAGGCTTCAGCTCATGTTCCATCATACTGTACATGTCAAGCAGGTGCAGTGAAGTTGCGGACGTACGGAACAGTTGGAGCGTTTTGTCGCCGTTCACCTGGCGACTTGTGGCCAGGTTTCCCTACAGGTTTAACCGGAGCGCCGGGTGATCCAAATCAGCTAATTACCTCCAGAGACAGACGGAGCGCACGGGCTAGCTGCGTTGTCTGTCCTGGGTGAGGAGTGCGGCAGTCGGCTGGAATCAGACCTCCAGCTCTCTCTCTAAACTCTGTACAACTGCTCCTTCAAAAGTTCCCCTGTCCTTGAGCAGGCAGCCACTCTCGGACCAATGGGAGCGCAAAGAGCTTCCGCCTCTGCGCGTGCATTTGCAACTGAAAAGCCTCTGGCGGTGCGCGACACACTTGTTGACAACGGAGGCGGAGTGAAGGGAAGCATACCTGGCTCATCTCAAAGATAGTGATCAACTGTTCTGATCGAGTTGTATAAAGTTACCATAATGACGTGACCAAAGCCGACATGAAACACACACATTTTGTTACCCTCGTACTAAATGGTTTATCCTCAGAGCGATAAAAGTTAAACGGCACTCTCATCCATTGTCTCACCCTCAAGATGGGTCCTCATGTCCCCTGATTCAGACTGAAAATCTCATCTGATTAGATCTTTACTTGCACATAAAAGTTTGTATTGTGTTAGGTTGTGTTGCAATGGTCTTTGTTGTGTGGTGTTATGTTGAGTTACAGTACTCAGCAAGAATGAGTACACCCCATGTGAAAAGTAAGACTTTTATCAATTTCTTAGTGAATATGAGAACAATTTGCTGTATTCTGACAAAACTCGGTTTTATTAAATATTTATTTTATTAACATTAAGGAATGGACTTCTAACATCTTTACAATAAGAAAAATAATAATTTGACTGTTGACATTTTGTTTAAACGACATGTTGGAAAAAAGTTACACTTGACAAAAATTTCTACAAAATTTTATATTTTCTATGGGATGGGTGAAACATTGAATAATCTCCATATTTGGAGATTAAACGCTTTCAGATCCAGGTACTGGATCCTCAACTTGTCTTTTCGGAACTTCCCACAAGCAGGGTGAATCATTTTCAGCTTGCTTTCTCAGAAATCAACCAATGGTCTTAGATTATATATCATGTTGAAAGATTTCCCTATGACCCAACAAGTAATGGTAGTAATGGCAGTATTTCACAGTACAGCTTAAAATACTTTCATCAAAAATTGCTTATGTCAAGGTGTTAACTTTGTGAATGACTTGGGCACAACGAGCTTCCCACAAGTTCATAATTGCTTTGATAACATTTCCTACTGTATTCCAACTTATTGGCAATGCTTGACTCATTGTTTTGTAACCTTCATCTTTTTGGGGTAAATTACTTTCTTCTTCATGTCCTGTGACATTTCTCTTCAATGTGGTGCCATTTTTGTCCGCATTAAATGGGGGTGGACTTTCTTTCCTAAATACCACTCTAATTGCCACTTATCTTGTAGCCACCTGAGTAATGATCGATTGAACTCACCTGTCGTTGAATTCCTGTTAATTTGAAATGAGGGTGTACTAATTTTTGTACCATGATCTGAAATCATTTTGTTAGGAAAGCCAATCCCAGCTCACATTGGGCAAGGGCGGGGTACACCCTGGACAGGTCGCCAGTCCATCACAGGACCAACACATAGACACAGACAGAGACAGAGACAAACAACCACTCACACTCAGACCAATGGGAAATTTAGACTAACCAATAAACCTAGACATGCATGTCTTTGGACTGTGGGAGGAAACCAGAGTACCTGGAGAAAACCCAAGCAAACATCGGGAGAACATGCAAACTCCACCACCTTCTTGCTGTGCCGTGCTATGTGTTAGAATATGACATTGAAATTGACCAGTTAATAATATTTCTTCACAACTCTCTTCCATCTGACCATTACTGAACAAAATTTGAGTTTATATAACTGGCCTGACAGCATCTAGGAATAAATTCGACTATAGCAGATGTTTATCTGAAAATGTTGTGGCCAAATTTAAGAAGAATATACTGTCATCATTAGCTAAATTGCCATGTCTAAATTTGATAAAGGACTTTTCCCATAGCTCAGTTGAACCACTGATTCCTTTAGCTCTCACCAGCAATGATTTTATGGGTTTATTTACAAATAAAACTGCAACAATCAGAACGTTGATCATCAGCTCTTACCTACAATTGGCAGTAATCTACTATCAAGTGCAACAGGTTTTGAATCAACTGTGTGATTGTGTAAGTTTGCATTGTGTGGTTAAGTTGGTTTGTGGTATAGTGTTGGTTTGTATTGTTTGATGTTAGTTTGTGCTGTGTGGTGTGGTTATGTGTTAGTTTGTATTGTGTGAAGAACTATATCTGTTAAAACAGTTTATAATATTTTATTGTTGATAACTTTTGGCAACAGTTGATAGTTACTGTTGAAAATACTTAATAATTGTTGAAAATTGGTTTATAATAATGGTTTGAAAACATTGATAATATCTGTTATAAATTGTTGATTACAGTTCAACAACAGTTGAACGCCAATGATAACTGTTCAACTCAACTGTTGCCAACAACTGCTAAAACCTGTTGATAAAAACTTGTTTATTTTTGATTGTAAATCCATCTCTTTTAAATTCATTCTTTTATGTATTTCTTTCTCCATCAGTGGACATTCCCTACTAATAAGCTTATGCTACTCTTTGAATTTGAGCTTTGAAAGGTAGTGGGAAAAAAGGTGACCTGAAGAGGGGCAGCAGCCAGACTTCTCTTTAGCCCTGTATTTCACTTGCACTAAAAACCGGAAAAACAGAAGACATTGCTCTGTTATGGAAGAAGAGGAACCAATCACCCTTCACAGAGTAACCTCAAGGAAACATGTCAGCGGTGATTCAGATGAGCCAGGTGTAGGACACTGTTGACTCAAGGCATATTTATTGGCAAATGTTAGGGTTAAAATTGTCATTATGTGGCTACAGTAATAAACAGGTGGGTCAGGTTCAGTAAAATAACCAGTAAATGAAGAAGGACCAGCATGTCATTCAGGTGTGTGTGTTTCTAAGTTAGTTTGTGAGTGCATTATTCAGATGTGTGTGTGCATTGTGCAGGTGTGTGTTTGTGGCCATGTATTCGTGACTAATTGGGAATTGTGAGGCTCCATTCATCTGTCTTCATCCCCATGACAACCCCAAAAGGAATCCCTTCACAACCTTGCCCTTATCCCTTCTCCTTCTCTCTACTCCCTGGTTTTACTCTTTCACAAACAACTTACCCACACTGACAGTCAGTTGTTCTTCATCTGTATCCCAGATGGTGCTGCAGTAGAGTTTCTCAATTCCCTCTTTTTCCTTACATTACCTTCTGCATAGCTTCTTGTTTCTTCTTGTTTCTTCTCTGGACTGTTTGAGTTGCTTTGTTTTTGCTCACTTTGGAAAGTTTATGCTAATACCCGAGAGCACGACTCTGAGTCTGTGACTGGTAATTTAAAGAGTCAACTATCGTCTAGCAATGCATTGAGAATTGTTTATTCTCACCAGTGAACAAGAGCGAGAAGGAGCATCAATAAAAGCAGAACATTATCTACTGACAGCTTTCAGCTGGGGACATGATGACATCATTTATTATTGACCATTACCAAGGTAGAATAATAAACAAATAGCACTGCCTGATACAAGGGGTCTACATTGCCTCACCTGGAATCATCGTCATTAGCAGAGGAGATCATCCTTTCATACATGAGATGGAATCATCACCATCACTGCATTCTATTTAGTCTGAAAACACTGAGAGACTTCAAAATAACTCAACTGAGACATCATCCACATTCCTTGGTTACACTGGTGGCAACTATGGATTCAGGGTACTAATAAGATCACAAAAAATCAACATAAGCTCAGTCATCCTTTTTTCTGCTGTTTGGTATTGAGACCAATAAACCACAGGAAAGAAGACATCAGAGGACTTGAAAGACAGTCCAGGTTTCCCGAAATCATTTTTTTAAGATCTACAGTAGATTCAGGACACAGACACCAGATCAGATCAATGATGTTCAGACCAGGGAAGGAAACCAGGAACACCCAGCATTGAAACTGTTGAAACACAAAGATGAACTGGCTCAGAGCAAGAGTGCAGACACTACAGGTGAATCCCAGATCAGAGGTCTTATCCTTGAGAAGCTGACCTCGATGACTGAGTTGACCATACAATTCCAGTTTAAAGGCTCCTTCAGAGGAGTCCTTCTTTTGGGGATAACAAATGCCAACTGTTGGATCCTTCTTTCATTGCCCAACATATCCCATGATTCATAGCACACTGGCAATGAAAACAATATGACATTAGACCTGAGAGAGAGCCTAACAATTGGACTGTTAAATTCAGTATTGTGAATTCAGCAGCAACAATACAACTGTTAAAACCAGGACCTGTGGCAAGTTACTGTGAAAATTTCAATGTTATGAAGTGGAAATCCTGAGTCTACTCAGAATCAGAGAGACTATAAACACATAAGATTACCTTATATTGCTGAAGCTCAGTAGACATTGGTTTAGTTCATGACTACAACATCAATATTTTTATATCAAGATGACCTCAGTATAAGATGTTTGGGAAGATGCGTCATCACTATATCACATCAAACATCTACAGTGTCCTGACATGAATTTTGGTTCCCAGTGTAAAAGCCTACATTTAAGCTAAAATATCTATGTTGAATCTAAGAATGTTGTGGCCAGCTGTAGGGCCCTTGCAATGAGACAATAGGTAAGTCAAAGAAATTAAAACAGGACGTACTCCTACAAAGTCAGATGTAGTCATGGACCAAACTAGAGCTAAAAAAAGAGTGAATACTGAAATCAATCACTAGGTGGACATAAACACATTAATTTAATCAGCTGAGATCTTTATACAGAGTGATAGGCCTGTGGCTCAATATCTACCTCCTGCCTCCCAGTGGTTAAAAAGTGTTGAATACATCTTTAACCATCTTTATGCCATAATGTATCCTGCTGACTCAAATGTGGACTTAGTCAGCATGTCAGAAAATCAAGTCACATGACTTCTTTTAGCGTAAAGAGCTTTCACCATGACAGTCTATTATAAGTGCTCAATCACAATAGGCACAAGATAATGAGTGTATTCAAATATTATGGAACTCTGCAAGGTAAAAACAACTTGATGGAAAGGAGGGAAAATCTGAATGAACAGAAATTAAGTGGATGAAATGAGAAGGATTGAGGAGGGCATGGGAGTGGAGGTGGAATGTAGATTATAAAGTGAGAAAGAGCAGTGAAGACAGGCAAATGAAAACCACAAAATGAAGGAAGAAAGGGAGACTGAGATGGAGAGGGAGTACATGGGAGGAGGAAGGATGAAAGGATGAAGGGATGGATGATAAAGGGGTGGGGTGTGAGGGTTCAGTGCAGGAGGGTGGTTTTGGGTGACAGGCCTCATTGAATAGGCTTCTATTCTCCCCTCCACTGGCTTCTCTTCTCATGCAAAACAGGCCTGTTCAGCCTCCCAGCCATCCGTCACACAACAGAAGGACCATGGCAGGCCCTTTACGAGCCCCACATTCGCATAATCCCCACCCGCCATCCACCCCACCATCTCTCAACCCCACTATCCAGCACCCTATGGGGGGTGGAGTAGGGAACGGGATTGTGTGTGTTGGGTAACTGGGGGATGGGCACAGTGTCTTCACCATAGAAAGTGCCTTTGGAGGACAGGCCACCAAGGCTGAGAGAAGGACAAAAATGCAGAGACATAACATGTTTTGAAGCTAAGGGTCATCATATTGGGGCATTGGGGAGGTTAGGAGAGGTTAACCTGCCTTGAGTTGGATGGGTTATTGATGAATGCTCGTACAGGGACCACATTCACATTTACTGTGCATGGCTGAGCTGCTTGTGTGTGTCTTCTACACAGATGCTTTAACAGAGCATGAATCATCTCATTTAGACCTGTGGTCGCAGAATACAGACAAACAAAATCCCATATCATCACCACATAACTTTTATACTGGGAACAGATAGGCTCATACGCTAGTTTAGATAAGGTTCACATGCCTTTTTTGTCATTCTGGAATTTGTCTCTGGACCATCATCACTGCAGAATAACTCACACTGTCAAGTGGCAGTAATAAATAAATCCATACACGAGCACACCAAAGAGAAGTGAGCTGGATACATCTTTTCTCATCTCAGTAACTAGTAACGGAATAAACTGCTCCCCTACTGCTCCTTGATTTCATCATCACAGAGATGAGGCTGTTCTCAAATAAATGAATCTCTTTTAACCACTTCCATCTATCTGCAGCAGGAGGGAAAACGTCCTGTGAAGGAGAGTTCATAAGGACTGAGGAAAATAATCAGTGACTGCTCAACCTTTTCCTGTTTAAACCAACTATAAATTCCTCTATAACCACAAACAGGACATAAACCTTGTTGATGCATCAAGGTGTAACTCGCAGGTCACTGATCAATGACTTCTGATCATGATCCTCTGATGATTCATCAATTCATTCCCACATACATGCCTGAAGGTGAAGGGGCTTACAGGACTATTATGTGCACTGCAGGAGTAAATGAGCAGTGGTTTGATTTCAGCAGAGTTCAGTGACTAAGCACGTTTACATGACACCTAAAAAAACCGAATTATTGCTTTAGTCCGACCAAACTGGACTTTTAAAGTACATGTAAACACGTTAGCTCGACTGAAATCGAACTTAAAATTGTCAGACTAACACACCCAGATAATGCAATTGAAAGTCGATCTTCTGCTGTATGTATACGGACAGTCGGACTGGAGCTGGAGGAGGTGACCTGCGCATGTGCTTAAGTTTCGCGCCAAGCTATGACCCAGAAGTCGAACGGTGTAAATGAAACCGACTAACTGCTACGCGTCGAACATGGCAAAGTCTGCAGCAAAAGCTAATTTTTGGACGGATACAGAAGCTAACTTGCTAGCTCACTGGTCTTTTTTTCTTTCCACCTCTGTTGTGGTCTGTGACGTCATAGGTCAAACGGTAGTGGCCCATTACCCACAAGCCGAAAGAGTACATATTGCCACCTATCGTAGCGGAGGTGACATGATTTCAACAAATAAATCGATTTCACTTCCGTGCATGTATATTGGGACAAGGACAAAAGTCCGATGAGATGGCTTTATCGAGCTACAACCATAGCTCGACTTAACTGTGCATGTAAACGTGCTTATTGACTGAACAGATCAAAAGTCTGAAAAGGACAAATAAAGAGAACAGAAACAGAAAAAGGCTGCAGAACACAAATTCTGTATGGACTCCAAAAGAACTTAAAGAGTGAGACAGTTCTGTAAGAGGAGAGCAGGGAGATCGTATAGAGGAAACAGAGTCTGAGTCTGGATGTTCTGATGCTGTGACAAAGTTCTGATGTATCTTTTATGGTTGTGTAGGAGCTGAGAGCCCAGGATCTAGTGAGATTTTAATGTCCCACCAGTATGAAACACCTGCTGGTTGTTTCATGCAGTATGATACAACAGGACAGATATACTTCTATAGTCTGAGAGACCCAAATCTAGATCACATCACAAATCTGACAGTAAATGAATAACAACATTTCCCTCTAGTGGAGCTATACGAGTTCTTCTCACTGACTTGCACTGGTCTGACTCCTGGGATTTAGTGACCCCTTTTGCAAAGGTGGACCTTCTCAGACACACTCAACTGAAGGAACCAACCGTGTTCAGATGCCTAGAAGCTCACCAAATCCTGCTCCAATTATGTCACAAGTCGTACGTTTATATATCATTTGTTTTGTATGCAGTGTTTATTATCATGGGTATATTATGACTGCTTCCTGGGGGTTGTCAGGTTTCTAGTTTACTTCCTTCATTATCAAGTCATAAATGGAAAATGGGCCAAATACAGCAGTTAAAACGCCACTACTAAACAATACTATACACACTGAAAACGGGGAAATTCAGTCAGTATATAAGATGTTACCTGTGGCACAGAGAACTTCCCACGATTGGCTAAAGGTAAAAACATATCTTATATGGTCCGTATTTTAACTTTTCTACGTGGCTTTATTCAGTTAAACACTGCTAACCACTAAATGCACGTGTGGTTTTCAGAACCAAAAATCAACCGACCATAGTTTTAGATCCTGTATCTCAAGCAACAGGTCAGTGTCCCAAATCTCCCTTCTGATGGACTTTTTTTTTTTTTAAAGTGATCCTATAAAATCAATCAA
The DNA here is from genome assembly GCA_034769265.1 of Remorina albescens. Taxonomy (NCBI): domain Eukaryota; kingdom Metazoa; phylum Chordata; class Actinopteri; order Carangiformes; family Echeneidae; genus Remorina; species Remorina albescens. Next base: position 2,383,781 of record CM068495.1, on the reverse strand, counting down.
TCAATCAATCAGGTTAACAATCCAATTGCAAATTCTTGGAAAGGCCAGATGGTGGGTCCAGGGGGTCAGGGTTTGGGGCTGAGGGCATTGACTGCTTTGCGATCCCACTAATTTTCAGAAGTCCTGGTCCTGACAACCAATGTTTAGGATTGGCTCTGAATCCAGGCAGACTATTTCCCTGTGGATTAAATACTTTCATACTATAGAAGAATTTATATAAAAGCTAGAGCAACTTTTTACTCAAACACCACATGGATTTCTGCCTGAAAACTGTATGGCCCATTAACCAGCAGACATGTTGCAGTGGCTCAAGGGAATCCAAGCTGCTGTGTCGGCAAGATGGAGATCTATGTTGAAAAATCAGGAATGGGGACATCTACTGTCTGTCTGAGGTGTAGGAGTCTATGGGCATGTCTTAGGTCTCACCTTACAGTTAGTGGATGGCACACCAGTTTTCCACAGGACTTGACCTGAATTTTTCATGCTAGTCAACGATGCAGAGCCAGGTTTACACTGTTAAAGGAGAAACCTTTATTTTATTTTATTTATTTTTTTTTAAAGACCATTAAAATAAATACTATACAGAATCCAATGTAGAAAACTTGATACACGGCTTCTGTCTCAAAAAAGGTTAACAACTTGATAAATTCATTTTAAAAAATAGCAGTGACCATACACCCCAAAACATGGTTCTCTTTAACCACACTCCACAATGAAAGGCATTAAATGAGTGCTCAGAGAAGAGAGGAGGGGGTCATTGCTCCATGCACATTAATCGCCTGTAGTTTGGTCCCTTCATGTCAAACAGCCCGCCTCCTCCACGTTTTGGAAAGGTAGGTTACCTTTTAAACCCCCCACCCTCCCAACAACCACCACCTGAATCAAAAACCTAATACTTGTTTAAAAATAAAATAAAAATTAACAATAAAAGTCAGAGATGAAAGATGAAAACCCAACATGGAGTGCAGGGACAGAGGTCGATGCTCAACAACTCACCGTCACGTCAGCCTCCCCTTCCACAGCTGCCGGTTGGGCTCTCCAACTGTATGCTACTGGAGAGTGAGCGTACGAGTGGAGCAATATGTACAATAGTAATAAAAAATATGGGTATGAAACAGCAGGAAACAGATCAAAGGGTAAACAACTCATTCATGTTGGATTTTACTATACAGCTCTTTTTATTGAATATGCCCTGTGGACTCTAGACCCCACACCCCCATAACCTGGATTCTGAACATGATCATAAACGTGTTAAAGGCTGTTTTAAGTACACTGGATGTTGTTTAAATACTGATTTGGTCAAATGGAGCACATCCCAATTCATTACTGTGTTAAGTTCAGACTGAACTCTGCAGCACCTGCTGGAGGTGAACAGGTGCAGATGGCCATCACATTTGACAAAGCTTCAGTCTGTTTCCACTGCACCAGTTCTGATAATTCATTGCATGTTAATCCTTGACAGTCACAGCTAGAATAATTTAAACATTGTGTTAATGGACTTTTGGAAAAGTATTTGCGTTTGCACTCTTGGAACTTGATTTAAATCAATGTTCTTATGAGTGCCAACTGAGAATTGGGCTAATTGGAGTGATGGACTGGAAAGAGATCAAGCCAAGTCATCTTTCCATTATGTCCAAAAACTATGTCAAAAGTGAGGGAGTAGCAGCTGCAACCCATCCATCCACCCCTACCTGTGAAGGTTGGGGTAGGGATAGGGGTGGGCAGAAACAAGCTTCAGCTAAAATATACAGGGTGGGGGCAGACAAAGGGCACATGGAGTCATCTAAATAAGATCAGCCACATTCATCGGCATTTCCTCAATGGTGGTGTTGTAGAACGTCTCAATGTCCCTTAGGGTGCGCTTGTCATCCTCAGTCACCATGTTGATGGCCACACCCTTCCTGCCAAAACGACCACCCCGACCAATCCTGGTGGACAGAAGGATTATCAGCTGTCAAAAGATATGTTTAAGTTGAATATGTTTGAGTTTAATCCAATTGGTTGAGATACATAAAGTTGACAACTACAGGGAGAGGGGGGGAAAAAAAAAAAAAAAAATAAAAAAAAAAAAAAAAAAATCTTCCAACTGACAGAATTTGGCTAGAGGATCAATTATGCTGATGCATTGAACTGGTTTTACCTGTGGATGTAGTTTTCCCTGTTGGTCGGAAGGTCATAGTTGATGACAAGAGACACCTGCTGGACATCAATACCTCTGGCCTGAGAATGAATAGGATCAATGTTAGTAACAGGTCAAACATTGTTTTCAGATTGTTGCAAAGAAACAAGCTTCACACAGCATCCATTCACCACTGACAAACAAGACAGTAGTGTTGAACAATGTTGAGGAAGGTTTCCTTTTTATTTTAATGGTAGTGTAATCCACCAGTTAGTTGTGAGTCCAGGACTTAAACCCAGCCACAGTGGAGGGCAGACAGGCTTCTTTACCAAGGAACTTTCAGTCCTTCACCAGCACTGCAGATGGGAGGAGAGGGAACCTTGGAGCAGTATTTGGAAAACAATCCTCAGAGCAAACTGATGCAAGACCAGCAAACTCTTTGGTGTAGCTACGTTGTGAAGAGCCAGGGTGAACCTACCAGCAGGTCAGTGGTGATCAGAACACGACTAGAGCCAGAGCGGAACTCCCTCATGATCAAATCTCTCTCTTTCTGGTCCATATCACCATGCTAGAAGAGAAAATGGAGGAACGAGACAGAATGAGTGCTTTCATAATGGCTGCCAGGACAGGAGAGGTGGGGTTTGGGGGCTCTATCTATCTATCTATATAAAATGTATATATAAAAATAAAAAAAAAAAAAAAAAAAAACCTAGGGCCAGTTGCTCCACTCATTTCTGGGGCCACATTGGTCATCAAATCAGGGCAGCTCAGGTTGAGGACAAGGTTGACAGAGGCTCTTACCAGAGCTGAAACAGTGAAGTCTCGGGCATGCATCTTCTCAGTGAGCCAGTCCACTTTCCTCCTTGTGTTGATGAAAATTACAGCTTGTGTGATGGTCAGGGTTTCATACAGGTCACAAAGCGTATCCAGCTTCCACTCCTGAGGAACACAACCACATGAGATAGTCAGAAGGTGCCCAGAGGCCTCAGGTGGTTCACCGTCAGCCTGACAGACCATGATGGAGAACATAGATACACTTCCCTGTGTATAGGGAAGATGTGTGGAATCCACACAAGTTGCCATCCCTAATTCAAGTATTGACAGCACAACTGTTGCTAGACAGTATCACTGTACTTGATCACATCATGTTTCCGCACCTCTTTCTCTACATTGATGTAGAACTGACGGATACCCTCCAGAGTCAGCTCCTCCTTCTTTACCAGGATCCGGACTGGCTCACGCATGAACTTCTTGGTGACTTCCAATACATCAGCTGGCATCGTGGCTGACAGAAGGACAACCTATACAATACAGGATCAAACAGGCTGGCATCTTAATCCCAGGTCAGGTCAGACTATAACTGCCTTCAGCCAGAAGCCCTTACCTGTGTGCTGCTCGACAGTTTCTGAAAAATCTCATAGATCTGGTCCTTGAACCCTCGACTAAGCATCTCATCAGCCTCATCCAGCACAAACATCTTGATGTACTTGGAAGCTGCAAAAACAAATGCAACATATGAACTTCATTGACACAGCAAAGAGGGGGGAGGGGAAAAAAATAAAATAAAATAAATAATAATAATCAGGGATGTGACTAATGTCATTACATGTCATGAGTCCAGCTCCTGTCCACAGCTATACTGTTCTGCCCTGCTATCAGGTAGACCAGACAAATTGACACTGTGCTATTGGATTCAGGCTCAGTGCTAAATGGAACCAGAGTTAGGGCTGTGAAACACTGCTCTTCTGCATGTTACAGCTACTGGCCTTCCTCTCCACACATTTGGACCCTGATGTTGTAAGCCGAGGTGTGAGAAATGGCTGGTTAGTTCCATCCCTATTTAGCTGAGGGAGTGATAGTGAGGCCCTTGGCGTCTTCAGGGCTTGAGCCTGCACAATGCCAACCTACAGCATACCATAGGTTTACAGAGCCGCTAACACGCGGGGTTATCCTACAGCAAGTCTGCCTAATGCTATCAAAAGCCCTGCCTCAGTATTCAGACACACACAGTATGTGTTCAACAGCAGAGATACACTGAATGGCAGGTTCATCTGAAGGGATGAGTTTACAGGTTTATCTTTATCACTCACTTCAGGTTAAAAAAAAATTAAAAAAAAAAAAAAAAAAAAGCAATTAGAAGCTGTCTGCATGCACTTTTTGTTCTTGATAATGATGTCTAGTGTCACTTGACTCACAGCAAGACCATGGTTTGAGGTTCACTCAGGTCACTTATTCTCATGAAGACTTACACAGGTTTTTGCGAGTCAACATGTCAAAGACACGCCCAGGAGTTCCCACCACAATGTGAGGTGCCTCAGCCTGCAGCTTCTGGACTTCACTGCGGATGTTGGTCCCTCCAATACAAGCATAACAACTGGCCCCCATGTAGTCACCCAGGGCGAGCACCACCTTCTGGATCTAAACAAAAGGTCAGATAAGCAGCATTGTTTTTTTTTTTTTTTCTCCAAACCATATTAAAGTCAGCCATACAGCCTGAGATTGCACCACTTGAATGGGGACAACATTTCAATCTAGAAAATTTCCAGACATTTCGAAAGTGCCTTGGGGGACTGTGTGTCATCTCTATCCCAGAGTCATGTATGAAAAAAGTGAATAACACTGACTTTAACCCTGTGTGTGTGTGTGTGTGTGTGTGCCAGTTGATAAACTGCTCTCATATTAGAGGAATTGGCACCTGCAGCACACACCTGTATCTGAGACAGCTTTGACACATTGTAACAGGACAATAATCTCTAGTACTTTGGGGAGGGGAAAAAAAAAAAAAAAAGTGAATCTAGCTCAAATATGTGCCCATGAGGACAATTTACAAATAGTTTTTCAGATAATTTTCTGATCAGCTCTCCACTCTAATGATACTTAACACCAACTCTGGACATTCTGTACCATACACACCCATTATAAAATGAAAATTTGTCAAATTTGAGCATGAGCATCAGTTATGGCTCAAGAAGTATAAAAAGATATGAAACAGTGATTAATAGACAGGAATTTTGTCAACATTTTAGAGTTCTAACAGAGTCAGTAACAGTAGTAGCATTCATTTTATTGGCTGCTTTTAGATGGTTATGCTGGGGGGGGGGGGGCATACAGAGACCAAGCCACAGGTTTTAATATATAATTTGCCTGGTCTTACTCAAAACCCTAGGACAAGTAGTGAGTTGAAATTTTGACAGAAGAGGAAGAACACTTGAAAACTTCCTTTCAGAAATTTTGAGTGCTGTTGCCAGGGTATGGGTGTGTCTGTACCACGGTCATGTATGAACAAAATGAACAGTATGGACCATTTCTATGTTTGTCTACGTGCGTGCGCGTGTGTATTTCAGTTAGTGTTTGTGTCTGTATTAGGGGGTGTAATGGTACGATAGTCACAGTTCGACATGTACTGAACTGTGATTTCAAAACCAAGGTACATCTTCGGTACAGAAAAATGCTCCCCCCGAAAAAAAGAGAAGTGAAAATAAATAAATACACACGTAATAGACACCCATTCATCTTTTGTCACTTCTTTGCCGTTTACGCCCCCAAAAGAGTGTAATTAATAAAGCATAATAAGAAACACGAGCAATAACAATAGTGTCTTGGGGCGGAGTCACTGGCTATAGAGGTCCACTGACTCTGTGCAGGGGCCTGCAGCTCTAAAATTAAATGTGACCAAGAACAAGAGTGACTTGGGTTAATGCTGTATTCAGAAGTAGTGTTGCATGATCATGTCTCTGGGTCCTTGATGTCCTGAGGGCTCCAGCAAGCAGAACGCTTACCAGAGCTACAACACACAAGGGGTTTACAGAGTCAGCTGACACGCATGAGCTTCATCATGATACAGCAAGTCTGATTGCTGTTCTGTGATCTTGGCCACAATTCAGACTGTAGCCTATCCAGCAGCAGGGATAAACCCATCCTTACTGAGCATTTTGTAGAAATGCAACATTGTGTTTACGAGTCTTTAAAATTGTTTCAACTAGTTTCTCACCCTCCTTAGACACAAGACTATGCAAGTGTGGGTTTTCTTTGTATTCCCTTGGTATTTTGCCTATTGCATTAAAATGTTAAGCTATTCTTTGACAATCTGCTTGTGAGGCATTGAGAACATTGAATACCCTGGCTTGAGTCCATCTGTGGTGATAGCAGCTGATAGGACATGAGGTGAACAGACATATATGAGGTCTCACAGCATTTAACAGATCATGAGGAGGAATGATGTGTTGCTGAGGTCAGATGGGATCGTGTTGAGGCTCGACTGAAGAATCAGGTCGTCAATGGTGCCATCATTCTGGCATCTGAATTGCAACCAAGTATTTTGTTACAACGATTCAGTGCAACCAGTGACTAGCCCAACCAAAAAAATAAAATAAAAATAAATAAAAGCTGCCATCTACCTCCAGAAGAAAATTAATTACACCAACTCTAACAAAGCTTTAAGGTGGTCTTTGAAATGGCTGTATAAATTATTGATTGTTTTCAACAAAACATTCTGACCTCTAGCGAAGTGTAGAAGAAAACACTTGCACTAACAGACTGTAGCCTTAATGGCATCAACTGAGGCCTAAAACACAAAAACTCCTGAAATATTGAGTTCTGATTGGATGCAATATCTTGTTTCTGACAAGAGATCAAATCAAGACAACCTTTGAAAATAGCTACACTGCAGGTTTGTGTTTTAGTGAGCACATACCTGCTGAGCCAGCTCCCTGGTGGGAGCCAGGACCAGAGCCTGGGTGCTTTTCAACTCCACATCAATCTGCTGGAGGATGGATATGGCAAAAGTGGCAGTCTTCCCAGTGCCAGACTGGGCCTGAGCGATCACATCGTAACCTTAGGAAAGGGGGGGGGGGCAGGTAAAGTACACATTCAACTGCTGTAGTGCACTTAGAAGGCAAAAGCTAGTTACTGCTGTGCAATCATGTAATTAATGTTCACCCCCCCAATTTAAATATCCAGTACCTTTCAAGTATGAAAGAGCTCAGCATTTAAGTTAAAGAATCTGACCCTCTACACGAACTGAGTCCAAAAAAAAAAAAAAAAAAATCACTTCTTTGGTTTAACCACTGACTAGCCAGCTCTCGGTGGTCGTGTAAAATGTGTCATGTAGTTTATAAAAGTTAACTGTGGTGTCGATGCATTTAAGATATGCTGTTCACACACAGGACTGAATAATACAGTATCTCACAAGATGTACTGATTACAGAACCCTAACCCAAGTTTTTAAATAACATACCCTTGATGCAAGGGATAATGGCTCTCTGCTGGATAGCAGAAGGCTTCTCAAAACCATAGGCATAAATTCCCCTAAGCAAAGCCTCACGCAGGTTCATCTCATCAAAACTGTCCACGATCTGGTTCCAGTTGCTCTGCAAAGCCAAGACAAATAAGAGTCAGATACAGACAAAAGATTACTATGATCAGTTAATATACAGACCCTCCAGAAACATAAGGAGCCCTTTCCTGTTGGCTCTGTATCATCACTTGAGGACATGTAACTGAGTAGAAATGTCACTGTGTGAAGGTTTATCATCTTTATCAGGACAGACAAGACTCACCTCAATGATCCCATCTGGCTCCATGCCCTCCGGGCCATTGTCTCTGAATGACCAGACACACACACAAAAAAACAACAACAAAAAAACAAAACAAAAACAAAACAATTATTATCCGTATTGCACCACAATGCTTCATGAACTAAACTTTAAAAAGCTGAGCCCAACAACAGAAATGTATTTGCCAGGATTCTGTCATCGTACAGAATATCTTTATTTTTGAACTTGTAGGTTTGTCATAAATAATGGCCATTTCATATGAGGAAAAAAAAAAATCATTAGCTAAAGGGTAAAATACTGCCTCCTCTACAGCAGACACCACTTTCGTGGTTGTGAGCCCTTTTCTCCTGATACCTCAGAGTTGACTCCTTTCGGAGTCCGCCATTTCTGCTACATACATTCAAGATGGTCGTTTCTCCAGTTAAGGCACAAAGTCGGAAATGAGATGATGGTTAGCACAGCCATGACTGCCAAAACGAGTACACTTCAGCTACATCACTAAACTTGACTTAAAGACTGAACATTGACTGTGACTTAACAATGGATTTTAGAACTATACGCTAGCTTTAAGCCATCGGAAACAGCAGTAAAAAGACCAGCTTATCTACCTTTAGCACTGCGCTGCTAGCGCCACTGTTAACAGGCCCAATTCCCCTTTGTGTGGCTTTTTCTAATTCTTGTCCGGTCAGCAAAACCCATTCAAAGGCACCTCTCATCGACACAAGCCACACATTTGTGTTAAAGTCACAGCTCAACAGCGGGAGCCTTAGGAGTAGTTTCCAACGGTGCTCCGCGGCCTGCGCTGCTTTATCCCGTGCCGCCGGTTCTCAATACTGCGACCATGTGGCCCGTCGATCGAGAATTAAGATTCTGCACCTTTTCACAGTCGGCCCCCGAAGACGTCATCTACTGAGAGAGGATCCGATAGTTTTGCGTGTTCAACAAACGTTTCCCTTTACTATCAGACGAATAATCGTGTAGCAGTTCAAAATTAACAGCGACTGAGGCCTACCCGAGCCTCACTCACGTGCTACTTTCCCAGAAAAGCCAGCTGCATTTCATTCCATTAGACAGGACCCCCAGGAACTAGCAATATTTATGCCGCTTCAAATAAATATATTCTCGACATTTTTACCAAGCAGCGATTACATTTTAGATTAAGATGCTACAAACTAACCCCCGACTATTTGGTACCGTTTGGTGGAATCTAAGGCAGGCTTATCACATGCAGGCCTCATTGCTAGCCCGATACAGACACACTAGGATTCTTCACTCAAATTCCACATAACCAAGAGATCATCGATAACAAACAATGACAGACTACCGCTATCGGATACATTGCCGTCCAGGCTTTTGTGTGATCGTGAGACTGTTAAAAATTTCCTTACCTATTGTCATATTCTGCCGACATTATTCCAAAGAAAGATACTGCGGCAGAAATGACTTATATACGCTGACAACACACAAAGAGGTTTTCTCATTGCTACAGACCACCGTCATTTAGCTCTGCTCCCGCCTATCAGCATTTCTGGTTGGTCAATTTGTACGTCACATTTAAAGTAGGCGGGTCATAGTGTTTTCGTAATCTGCGATTATTTCACTGCTGCTACACTAGAGGGGCGGAGTTGAAATTTAGTAGCCATTCTGTCTGAGAGGTAGGCACAGTCATATCACTGGGCTGCCCAAGTGGAACCCAGGTATCCTTCACACAGCAATTTGTCCGCACAGAGAAAAGCGAAGAGTGTAGTTTGTCTTGTTTTCCGTTACTTGTAATCTTTAGCAGATTGTTAAATGGAAAATTACAGTAGTGACACATTCAGTGATGTAACGATGCGTCACACTGAGTTCCCGGCCCAGTTATAATGGGAAATTCTTTCAGCCCGTATCATAGCCTGATGAATTAAAACCACTGGTTTATAGCGCGCTCAGTCTCCAGACCCGAGTAGACCCCCCCTTCAGAAAATGGCAGAAAAGTGGGACCGGCAGGATGAATGTGATGCAGCTATTTGGATCCAGAACACGGAAGTACGAGGATCTTGAACATCGTTAGTGTGCTATATATAAGGTATCGTTAAAGAGCATCATAAAGCACAAGCCCCTTTACCAAAACATCCAATCCTTCATGAGACCAGTTGATTAAGTTATAATGAACTAGCAGACGTCGGCTTCATTAAACAGACCTGTCTTATTGACTTCTTCAGTGATGCAATGTCCTTCAAATACCTTACCTCAACTCACCATAGTAAAAACATCTGACGTTTTTGTCTGTAAAGAACTCTAAGAATAAACGTAATAAAAACTTTAAATTGGACTGAGGGTCAGATTAATTATTCGGTGAACATACTCTGTGGCAAATGACAAGCAATAATGGTTTAGCTGATAGATAAATTGACAAAGCCTCCACCGTGCGTTTCTACAAGAAGTTAAAGTCAGTATGAACTACGATACTTCTACCTGAATGTAAATAAGTAAATTCCCTTGTAATGTTGGAGGACAACGTGTAGTAGCATCAATAAAATGCAAGATATCATTTGCCACATGTTTTATTTTTAATCAACCATAATGCATTGTAGAAGATATATAAAACTGTTGAATCTGTTGCATCAAGTCGTTTGAAAAACAAAACGAAAACACAGCTATCAACAACTCCGTCTTTCATTATTAAAAAAAAAAATAAAAAAAATAAGGAAAAGGAGGGTACTGTAACTCCATTGTGGACATGCTCATTCTATGTGTAGCTCTTGTGGTCTTCACCAAATGGCTTCAAATTATCAGAAACACTAACCAGAGGGTCTCTCTGTACCTACTCCAAAAACACTATTTTGTCATCCTCCTTTTAACAACATATGTTTAAATCAAGAAGCATATCAACACAGTTACTGACAGAGATTGAACACAGAAAAAGATAAATGCAATGCAACTCCCCCCTGTCCCCCAGGCTAATGTCATCATTGCAGCTTTTTTGGGCAGCGGTTGACATATGCAGATCTGGTCTCCCTTGTGTCAGACTGGCAAGACAGATGAAAGCAGAGTACATTTCTGGTATGGGGGTCAGGATGTGCTGTGTCCCATGATGATGTAAATTCTGATTTCACTCAGAGCAATGAACTCGAACAGCTTCAGCGGTTCTTGCATCGAATACACATTTGAATTCCATTCTCAGCATTGGTTTAAATACATCTAAATGTCAGATAGGACGCTGTCAAACAGTTATTATACACTGGAAAGGTCATGTGGCACTTCAGTGGCAAGCATTATGTGGTGTCATGACGGACAGTATGTCAACATAACACTGGTAGCATGGCGAGTGTTCCATGTTGGAGGATGCTGTGAGTTCTTGTTTTTTTATTCAATGAGACTAACCACACTGACATTTGGAATGGAAGGCATGAGAATCCACGTTCACATCATCCTGCTGTCTACACACTCCCTCTGCACTCACTGCTCAGGCATCTGAGAGTAAAATCACATTGGACTAATCGTTCCAGTTCTTCATCTTTACCGGTTCTTTACGTAGCTCAGAGATCTTTTTCATGCTACCACCCAGACTGAAAAACACACATTGACTACAACAGGATGAAAGATTAGCACATGAACCTAGTCTTGGCCTCTGTCAACCACAAAGGAATAACCTGGACATTAAAGGTTTCAAAAGTTGGGGAGAGGGAAGCAAACAGAAAAAAACAAAGCAAAACCATGACATCACCCATAGTATACATTTCTCTGGATATTGGCAGAGAAATGCAAAGTTTCTCATTTTCCAGTCAATCACTCGCTCCCTCATTCTCTTCTTGTAATATCATTGTCCCTCCATCTTACCAGGGTTAGGAGCGAAGTGCAAACAGTGGGCTCAGGTTGGTTTGGGGGTTGGAGGGGCAGGTGGTGGTGGTGGTGCGGGGGGGGGGTGCTGGTTGGTCACAGAATGAGCTTGCAGTGACACAGTTCCTTGTACATTTGCCTCCTGAGCCGGGGCATGTCCTGTTGGCCAAAGCTGAACGGCTGTCCTAGTGCCAAACACTTGCAGTACTGCAGGAGGACGGAGGGACAGAGCAGCAAGTTATTGGCTGCAGCAACAAATAATTCAAAACCATACATTTGTATTTCAGCATCTTCCCTGTACTCCACATGAACCAGGTATCTGTATGAGTTCCATTCAGTTACTGACATGCTCATTTAGGTCAACTGGTGACTAAAATTGCCCATGAGCATGATTGGTAGTTTGTCTCCATATGTCAACCCTGCAATATATTGGCTACTTGTTCAGGGTGTACACTGCCCTCGCCGATTGTCAGCTGGTATTGACTCCAGCCCTCCCAAAACTGTGACGGATAATTGGTACAGATAATCGATGGATGGATCTAAGAAACAGTATCATTACTGAAAGGAAAGTCTGAAGAATAATGGCTAGTGAACAATGCTGAATAAATTGATGGTATGTTTAACTGACTTAGCTGAACTATTACAGTCTGAAAGTCAGGGGCTATATCATGCAGTAAAGGCTCCTGCAGCAGACTGACTGTCTCACTATTTGTGCCACAGGATATGATACCGTCATCGGCCTTGAGCAAGACAGATGCAGATACTAATGACAGATTCTGATGCTCTAACTCCTCCATTTTGGATGTACCTGCGAGGTGTAGGGTGTCCCATTTAATCTTTGCTACTTGGCTTGGTTGCATAACAAAGAGTAGCGGGTGTGAAATTAGCCTTTCATAGTGAGGGATTTTAGATGCTGACTTGCCAGCGAATGTTAAATGAAAATGACAGAATGCTTTGTGAATGGAAAATGTTACCCTAGTGACCAATAACAATGTTACATAATTAATACGTACATCTTTGCAAATAACCAAGACTGTAAGCGGTATAAATTATGTAATCAGTGTTGTCCTCCAAAGTTGTCATATTACTAGACAACTGTAACATGCCAACTAGTACGCTGCCTCGTAATGTTCTCTAATGTTAGCTAGCAAACTAGCGGAAGCCCTGCTGTCCTGTATAATTGTTCTAAGGTGTGCGCGAGTTTATTCATCAGTTGCCATTGTGGAAAATTGTGAAAAAGTGGTTTGCACTCGGTTTCTCGTTTAAGAGCCTTGCCGTCGCTCATATTGAAAAATTTCATCCCCTAGCCCTTATGGCTTGGTTCTGAGGGCCAAGGGGTAGTAGGCAAGGGCTAGTGGTGGTGGTGGTGGTGGTGAGGGGTGGGTATTGGGACTGGGGCTTAACCCACCTGCAGCACAAAAGCCCCGCAGTCACTGTCGTTGTTCTGACGACCCACATTCTGCAACATAACGTAACATTAACAGGAGGTCCTGAGGTCAAAGAGCAAATCCGTGAGTCATGGCAATAATAGACGATAATTGACATTCAAATGTCTCACCATTTTAAAAAAGCCTTTCCATCCCGTCAAAAAGTCTCGCTGCTCTTTTTTGATGGCTTCTGCTTGAAGGTACTTAAAAATGTGCTGAAACAAGACAGGTCACAAACGTGTGTGTGTATCAACAATGAATTGACAGGTCTCTAATTAAGTTTAAACTCACTCCAACCACTGTGTGGCACACCACCACAACAAATCGAGACACAGGGGAGTTGTTAAAATGATAGGGGATGCACAATATGTATAAAAATAAAATAATTACCAAAATAATTGATGATTTTTATTTATTTATTTATTTATTTGTCATCACATTTGTGTATTTCATTTTCACCAGACTTTCAACAAAGAGTGGATTTGGCTCTACAGAGCAGCAGAAGGGAGAAGAAAGGGGCAGTGGAGGTCCTCCAGAGAGCCTAATCAGTCAGTTTACAAGCTGGAGCTCTACTTTCCTCAACTGCTTTCCAGCTCTGCTGCAGTTAATGATTGTAATGATTGCTCAATCAGTTTATGATGTGGGATCTTTCAAGTCCATTACTGGTTAAGTATTTCATGTCCACCTATGCTGACTGTCAAGTGCCCGAAACTGCCTGATGAAAACAGTACATTGTGTAACAAGTCATACTGTTACAGTGAAGATAATGGTAGGCACCATCATGCTATATGGGAGGTGAGACTAAAGGTGTGCATCATTACATACACCTGCCTATAAGCCATAGCCATTATATGAAGCAGCTAATGAGTAAAACTTGGTTATGACTCACATAACAGTCTCTCTACTGCGTCTATCTAACAATAATGATGATGATCTAGTATGAAAGCAGGCATCCTGTCCTACCTTTGGGCAGCGCCTGTTAAGGGTCCGCTGAGAGTCAAAGTATGTGATGGCTCGACTCGGAATGTCAACACTAACCAATGACCAATGAACCTCGAGGTGGATGGGGATCAACAAGAGATCCTTCTGGAAGATGTCAACCTGCTCAGAATTAAGTTAAGTGAGGAGACAGAGAAAATATCAGCAGTACACCTCAGGACATGTGAGCACTCAATACTCTCTCCCTCTGGTGGTAAGATGTAGTCTCGTTACAGCACATTAGTTGCATTTCAATTACAGTTTTTCGCAGAATTAAAGTGATATTGCTAAAATTTAGACAGTACAATTGCGACTTGCAGGTGTTTCCATTGAAGGGTGTTTTGTGAATGAACTGTAATTCTTGTAAAGTCTAGTCTCGCGACATCCCATAATTCTTGTTAAATCTCTTCCCACAAGACTCCACTTTGAGGAAGATCAATGAAAGCATTTTGCAATTTCATGGTTTTGGAGCACTGATTTGCATTGAACTGTGACCCACAACGTCACGTCCAGTGAGGTGTAAATGCAGAAAAAGTGTTTCCATTATACTTTTGCACTATCAACCTAGATTGACACGTCTGAAAAACCACCTCACAAGAGCGCAAAAACTTTTTAGCGATATTTGAGACGTTTTTTTTTTTTCGAAATGCAGGCATTTCCATTGTAGGTGTTTTTTATTGCAATATTTGGGTTAATTGTATTGTTTGGGGTAATGGAAACACACCTACTGGTACAGGTGTCAGAACATGATGGGTCACAATAGTGTGTAACACCAGAGCTGGACTTCAGTTAGCAGGATAAATAATTAAGGTGTCCGCATTCAAATACTGCAACAGGTGACACTCTGTCAGTCTTGTTAACTATAGGACTGACTGTAACTGGAGGGTGACACTTCCTGGTTCTAAAGCTGAGACCATGACGTTCAAAGATCCAGACCCACAGAATGTCCCACCGGGAGATTCAAAGAGGCTGGGAGCAGGATGTCTGGCTTGCTTGGCTTATCCTGTTTTCACAGTAACCCAGACCCACATTAGTGAAAGATATTTATTTTCTTGGCTATTCAGAGAGACCAGCAGAAGGGAGAAGAAAGGGGCAGTAGAGGTTCAGCCCTGTGACCACCCTCCTGTCTGAGGAGCACCATGTGAACAGCTCCAGTGACAGTACAAATCAGACTGCTCTAAGGCACACTCCTGTTTTCAAGGTCCCTGCTGAAGAAATTCAGTGAGGAAACATTCACTTACATTTTTCGTCCACCGTTTGACTCCTTCATAGCCTTTAGTCCTGAGCTTATCATAAAAGAAACTGTTGAAAAAGTGAACCTGTGAAAGACAAAAGAGAAACTGCTCATGTAGTTCTCATAATGTTACAACATCACCACTGATACTGATCTTTTGAAGCAGCACACAGACCTGTCTTCATTTTGTAATAATTTAAACATTGAAATTAACTTTGCATACCCTCTCTGGCACAGAGTCCATGACCAGATCTCCATACATGTTCATCACCTGGAAAAAATAAAGACAATCCTCTGTGAGCTTTTCTGATCTGCTGCATTTGTAGGGACTGATCTAATCAGTATTCTGTCCAAGTTTAATGGGAGGTATGCATTTACTGTTTGCCAATTAATTATTTAATCATCCACACTATAGAATCAGAAATATAACAAGCAACATTATTTGATCTGGTATAAACTACTGATGCTTGTGAACTCATGCAAACCACTTCAGAGATCATCTCTCTCTTCATCAATGAAACATCCTCCAGAGAGGTGGACTGTAATGATTTCCAGGTCAAGAAACAGGGATTTGCACAAGGGAGTGTGGATATAGATATCATTCAAAAAGACGTATGGGGTTTAACGCTGTACCTGATCGTTGAGCCAGTTCTGTCCATAGAGAGTACCCAGGTCATCCATAGTCAGAACATGGCGTTTATAGTTGACTCTGAATGTTTTGGCCAGGGCTGATCCTGATGAACGCTGGAAGGACTGTATTAGGTGCTGGACCACTGCTTTCCTGATGAAGATCATATCAAATACAGCTGACTTGAACAAATCACCTCACAAACAGTTCAAGTTCTATTCTGTCACTAATTGATTAATTAATTAATTACAAAAATTAGATGAGGACTCATTAAGTTTTCATTCTTATTAGTTAACGTTGGTTTTATAAAATTATAGTTAATCAAGAGAATAACAGATCCCTGCACTGCTCACAAATAATGGTACCATGGACTGACAAAGCAGCCTGTCTGACCTGTGTGGCAGTGAGAAGCTTTCACTGAAAATGTCCTGCAGCTTCTCCACAATGTCGTCCACATGGATGGGGATCAAACTGCCATACTGCTGTAGAGACTCCTCCAGAATGCCTGAACACAGGTGCCACAGGACATTATCATCATATTTGTCACAATAGGCCAGAAAAGATTACTGTGGTGCCTGTGCAAGAAGATTGACATCTCCCTTTAAACCTTTCTGTTTGAAAATGAAAATAAGACTACCGTCTGTCTCTCGGTTCCAAATATCCGTACCCACAACAAAATCTCAAGACTTATTATTTGGTCTTGGTGTGATAATATCCATCCATTTTACTTTCAGCATGAAGGAGCATCTCTTTCACAGCTCCCTTTGGATATCCAAGCTCTTCACTCTAAAGGTAAAACTGAGCCCAGACACCCCATTAAGGAAATCCATTTTAGTTGTTTGTGTATTTTATCTAATTCTTACTGTCTAGTAAGAACTACCTAGTAACTACTACTACTACTACTACCTAGGGCTCATGACCAGAGGTGAGGGTTGAAATAAAGATGAACATGAAAAAGAGAACTTCCAATTCTAATCTCGCTTCATCACAACTGTCTGGCAAAATTACTGCTGCTACTGCCATATTGAACTAATCTGTTGGTCAAGATTATCCTCACTTCATCAGTGAAGATCCCATCTCACATTTGGCAAGGGCGGGGTACACCCTGGACAGTACACCAGTCCATCGCAGGGCCAACACATACAGACAGACAGAGATGAACAACGACTCACACTCACACTCAGACCTATGGGCAATTTAAAATCATCAATTAACCTAAACATGCATGTCTTTGGATGATGGGAGGAAACCCACACAAGCACGGGGAGAACATGCAAACACAGCACAGAAAGGCCCGGCTAACCACTATGCCACAGTGCTGCCCAGCTGTGGTTAAACAACTAAATAATAGTTTTAATAATAGTGAGTTTTTAAACAGAAATGCAGACACTGCTATATTTTGAATAGCCTAATATCCCTTTTTCTTCACTTTTTGTAAAGAAATAACAAATTTAATGCATTTTTCTCAATGTTTTGAATTGGAATAGAATCTGCAGTATTCCCAAATACATTAGCATGTATGGAAATAAAAGCTATTATACGGATCTTTAGCTTTACTCACCTTTTTTTTCTGCTATTATTTTGAACACAACTCCTGGGGACGTAGCTCAATGGTAGCACTCATGCTTTGCATGCAGAGGCCCTGGGTCCAGCAACACTGCCACACACTGACTTCTGTTTGGTTTTTTTAAAAATTGTTATTCAAAAACTCGCTATTCGTTCAGATGCATTTTCTTACCATCCTCTGTCTCATGTGCGTACCTCCCTACCTACCTACCAATGATACCCCCTGGGGTTTATTCAGGTATTATTTCTTTATGCACCCCAATATATTACACGTCCAGGTAAGAGCTTCCCCTTTCTAACTTAACATAGCATAAGCTGAATCCTACTTCTCCTTCCTGAATTGCTGAATTGTTTTGTAGAACTTCCTTGAGGCCTGATAAAATTCCTCCTCCATTGTCTCATCCAACTTCCTCCCAGGTCAAAGTTTTTGCTTTTGTAACCACTAGGGCCAGTAAATGTCTGCTGTTTCTGGAAATCCCTAGGCCAACCAAATCCCAAGCCCTTCTTAACCATGATGCATGACACCATATAAGGGAAACTGTCTCTCCAGCTCACATCCCACAGGATTGCTCTTTAATTCCCCACATGGGGATGGAAGACGTTTTCCATTATACCTGCCATAGACTTCAAGAAGGCCTGGTACACTGAACATGTCTTGGGCACATAAGAGCTTTCACCTCAGCAGGTGCATAGAGACAACCCTCTCCTTCCCCAACTAGAACTTGGTGCTTAACCAGTGGCTTATGAGCCTATTATGCTGGGCAACTTCAGGAAAAACAAGTCCTGTACCTCTCGTGGAATTTGGTTGCAGTGTCCCTGCTTTGCGTCAAGATGAGCCTAACTACATGTAGATGGAACCTTTCCATCTCCTGTACAGGCTTAGGCTTTTTACTCAGCAGAGGTGACACTCCATGTGTCTAGGACCAATATAACACTGGCAGTTGGCATTCCTTACCTTCATCTTCAACTCAAGCAACATCACACCAAACTGCAACATCCATCCCTGCTCACCTTTCATGTCTGCCTCCAGTAGAAATACCTGTTTTTCCATTTACAGGCTAGGAGCTACAGCCCTTACATTGCTTTTTTCTTTGAGATTATATTAACTTGAAAATCTAACCTTAATCATGTGTGTCCATAAACAGTTATGCCGTTTGTCAAGGTGCCATTTTGGTATTTTGGAGTCAGTGGTTAGACATGAAATCAGTGGTTTAAATTCATTTGGTTAAAAATATATGAAGTCACAGTCTTCGGTGTCTTCTTCTCACCAGTCACACAGGTCATATGTTCTTCAGTAAGAGCCAGTTCCACTGGTTTCACCTCCACTTCCCGTTTCCCTCGGTCATCTTGCTTCTCTGGACAGCAGCCATTTATCTGCTTATCTGCTAGAGAGGAAAAGACATTGTATATACTCGAGAGAGACAGACAAATTTAGATTTTTAAAAGACCAATGTTTCCACTCAGCTCCAACTCCTGTGGTGACAGCATTACAGCCAACATCTACAGCTACCCTAACAACAGATGTCAGACTGTTAAGGACAAACAAATTACCTATGTTTTTCATTTCTGAAGGGGGAAAATGTATGGTAATATAAGTATATTTATACATCTTTATGTGAACAAATTAAATATGTATCTTGTGTGACGGCTTCAGTAATGTGCTAAAATGATTAAAAACACATTCTGTGATTACACTTTTTGACTGTGTGACACACACACACACACACAATGTAGCTGTAATGTAATTCTGCTCAATCCCATTGACACTAGCTAAATAGCAACGTATCTAGCATTTAAAGCGGCCTCCAATGAACAGGCTATAAAATTCCTTGTTTGGAGAATTTGTAGTGTCCAGCTGTGATAGAAATAAATCTACATATTGATGTACTTCACTAATAAGCTTGTGGCTCAGAGCCGCATATAGAGAAGACACACTGCGATACTCTTGATTGCTGGTTAGATATGATCTATTGATAGTAAGTGTAAGTAAATACATGTCAGTACCTCTATCGGACTCTGTGAACCTCTCATCAGTGCTGTCGTCCTCTCCATCGGTGTATAGTGACTGCTGATACCTTTTTATCCTCCTCTGCCTGCCGTAAAGATTGTACCTTTGGCCTCTTCGGCTCCACCGGTGCCCCAGAAAGAACACCCATTGGGCCCGCTGACGCCAGCTTTTCCAGTGCTGAGTGAGCCGAAATCCAAGGCTTCCATGGGATCGCAAGCGCTGCCAGCGGCGGAGCCTCCTCAGAGCCCTGTATCTGTTCAGGTGGGAGCTAAACAGGTCCCCAGCCTCAGCCTGGGAAAGGGTCTGCACTGTAGTGACACCAGCACCGTCCTCTGGGTTCTGCTGTTGTTGATGTTGTTCTGAATGGGGCTGATCCGTGGGCTGGAACGGAAAGTCTGGGATCTCCCACTCTACTTCTGCTTGGTCTGCTTCCTCTTCTACCTCCTCTTCCTCATCGTAATCATCATCATCATCCTCATTGACATCCCATTCCCTGCCCTCAAACTCACCCTTGTCTTTCCTGTTGTCTTCTTCCTCATCAACTCTAGCCTCGATCCCTCCCAATCCATCTTCCTCCTGCTCGTCTACATACTCATGTGTCCACACTTTCTCTTTCTGTCCCAGTCTGAGGTGCATGGAGCTGGGCACACTGTGGCCTGACACTGGGACTATGAGATGGTCTCCAGGGATGCCACCTAAGCACAAACATGAGGAGAGATGAGCTGTACAGGCTTGGAGCAGGGGCAGCCAACCAGTCAGACAGGGCCACACCAAGCACCCCCTTTCTATCTCCCTTTCTCTGCCTTATACATACATTCACATACCCAATGAAATTTTAACAACTTAAAATGACAATCACACAGTCCTTTACTCAGTTAAATGTCACACACACCTCACTATGAAATACGGGATTGACAAAGATGGACTTGGGCTCATGCCTCAGCTAGGGGCCAGTCCTGTTATCACAAAGGATTTGAGCAAGGTGCAACAAGGTGGAATAGCGGCTAGCGCCATTTAAGGGTTTGATTCCCAGGCCTGGGACCTTTCTGTGTGGAGTTTTGCATTTTCTCCCTGTGCTTGGCGTGGGTTCCCCCCAGGTACTCCAGCTTCCTCTCACAGTTCAAAGACATGCATGTTTAAATTAATTTGTGACTGTAAATAGCTCATAGGCATGAATGTGAGTGCGAATGGTTGTTTGTTTTTATATGTCTCTATATGTCCACGTTGCAAATGACTGTTCAGGTTGTACCCGGCCCTCGCTGAATATCACCTAGGATTAGCCAATCCTGACAGATAAGTGGTATAGATAATGGGACAAGATTTAGGCAAGTCTACATGAAAATATGATCATTTACAAAGCATCCACACATCTCTGCTCAGCAGATTTAAATATCATAAAGGACTTAGGCACATTCACATGAAATTTAAATTTACAGTAACATCCAAAAAATGTAACGTGACAAACGTTTTCTCCTTATTTTGCTAACAATGTATCGCATATCAGGCAGAGCAGCTTGACATTATTATCTAAGAAAAAAGTAAGCATCTTCCTCATCTATTAAAAATGTCTAATGTTCATCCTCATAGTTACACTTAGCTTTACACTTAGTACTGTTGTTTTGAATTTTAATATTTAAATTAAGATTAATATTTTAAATATGTTTATTCATTCATCTTCAACTGCTTATCTGTTTCCGGGTCGCGGAGAGCTGGAGCCAATCCGCCCAGAAAGGCCCCCGGCTTGGGAAACGAACCCACAACCTTCTTATTGTAGGGCAACAGCGCTAATCACTATGCCGCCATGCTGCCCTAAATATTTTTATTAATTGTTAAAATCAGATTAATCATGAGCCCTGAAAATCTTGTGATGACAGCCTCACAACTTCCTGTTCCTTGGAGGTCTGAGCTGCCACATAAGCTCACTTCAGCGAAACTGAATGAGGAGAATCAAATACATGTCTGTACCATATCTGATCAGAAAAAACTGTCACCTTTGAACAGACTCACATTATTGCCAACATCGTGCATAATAATACATCTAACTTGACTTTGAACGTTGTTTATTAAATAACTAATAAAATGTTCACCTCCTCCTGTGTCCTCCTGCCCCACAGCAGTCAGACCCAGGTCTCCCTGCCAGCAGTTCTGGGTCAGACTACCACCACTGTCTCGCATTATCCACGGACAACCCACAACCTGCGCCAGCTCGTCACCTGCAAACAACAATCACAGTTATAGTTTGGGTGTGAAAATTCAGTCAACTAATAAATTTATCCAAGAAAATGTGACTGATGTAGTCTTTCTAGTTGGTCTGAGGTGCCACACTGGAGCTGCTTAGGTGCTCAGTCCAGCACTTGAATTGTGGTTCAGAGTCACTTTAGTTTTTTTGCATGGACCACAAACAGGGAACACTGCTGTTCCACACTGAACAACTCTCACTCCACACTGCTCACTTTTTCAATTGATAAAATTTAACCAAGCTAAGGTTCTTATCTACAAAGCACATCACTGTGTTTCTGTATCATGAGGTACTCTATCAACTATTCTGCAGGCTGCATTGCTGAGGTGTGCATTTGCTCTATCAATGACCTTACAGCTCCAGATATTCTTGAGTCAATTTAAATCCTGCACCGATCATACATAATCAGACATTCAAATGTATAATGTGTTCTGTAAGGACCAAATGTCAGGGCAGCAGAGATTACAAGCCTTAGTGTAGGCTCGCTGTGCAGATATAAAAGACAAAAGCCTTGTTAACATGTAAACCCCTGCTTGATATCAGATGCTCTACTTGGATTAGTCAGTGAGCTACACACCAGCTCTGCCTTCTAAGGACAGTCCTGCGACTGGCACTAGAAGCGAGAATCTGCATCACTTCCCAATGAAGCCACTATAACCCACATATAACCTTCCAACATTTATTTCACTAAACTAAGAGGCAGCTTCTAGTTGGATCTAGTTGTGCGCGATAAAGAGTTCAACAACACCGGACTCTTTTACCATGTGCACCAAGTCAGAGTGCGGATAAATGCTATCGCATGCTAACTGGACAGAGTGGGTTTGATGTACCAACACCCACCCATATGAGAACAACGGAACAGCTGAGTGACTAACCATTTATAACACTGAATACTTAATGTGTATTCCGTGCGGGCGATTATTAGTCAGAAAAGCTTATCTAAGATGCGAACAATTCTTTCTGTTGCAGGAAATAGTCCTCGCCATAGTTAGCTTATGCGCGATGGCCGCTAGCAACATCACCGCCATAGTTTAGATACTAAACATAATATTCACACCAATTGCAAACCTTTGGTAGTTGCTAAGCCAAATCAAGCACACAATCATTAAAAACAAACTGCAGTGTCAGACCTCTTCTGCAATCCGTTGTCTGTCCGTGCTAACATATTAGCTGATTAGCTTTGTTGTCGTTAGCTAGCTAAGCGTTGGTTAGGCAGATTCCCCGTTAGCAACAACAAAATGAAACGCCCGTTTTGAGGATATCTTAAACAGGCAAGGGCTCTACGTGTTCGCTTACCTTTCACCCGCAGATTTTTAAGAGTATGTGTCCGGCTGCTTCTGAATGACAGTTGGGCGATTTTATATTGTAAGCTACCGAACCAAAATAGATGCTAATTGGCGTTAACCTCATTCAATGAAGTCAGATGTGAAGCAGCCAGATGTCACCTCCTTGCGAACTGTGATTTCTTTTTGGTGTTCCGGTTCAGAGAAAAACTACAATACTCATCAAAGACGGTGGGTTAGAGTCTATTGTGTGCGTGAAACCGAAAGGAAGGGTTTATTTCAGCCTAAACAGGTCTGTACGCAGAGAAGCCGTTTCCAGAACCGGGCCGCTGCAGATTTTTCGCTCTTATAGTAACTACAAGTCTGTCGCGGAGCAATGGCGTCACACAGTATGTTTTGTTTTGTTTTTTTAAGAATGGCAGTTAAATTGAGATCCTCACCTTGGTCTACTAAGAAACAATTGGGAAAAGCGTAGATTTCAAACCGAAAATAATAAATTTTCCTTCCATGGCTAGGTTTGATGAGGTAATAAAAAATCGGTTGATTCAGTCCAGATCTTTTGTTAACTGAGTAAAATTTTATTACTGTTCATTCATTTCAGTATAAGTATATATAACAGTTAATCTTGCATTTCCTTTGTTTTCCCCTGACAATATTTGGATTTAGTTGTCAAGCGAAGGAGACCATCAGGAGAGGAACGGTTTTGATCAATATTCAGTACATCAACGTACCCTTTTGTCATAGGGAAACATCCAACCCCTCACTTTGATCAATGTGAAGTAAAGGCAACGGCAGAGCCAATCCCATTTGGTTGTGAGCAAGGGAAGCTGACACCTTGGACAAGACGCCAGTCCCTTACAGCGTCTATATATAGCGAACACAGCCACGCTCATTCACGCTGAATTTGACGTCTACGGGCAATTTTCAGTCGCCAATTAACTTCATTGCGCATGTCTTGGGACTGGAAGAACATGCAAACTCCACAATGAAAACAGGGCTGACAAATAGAAACATATAGAGACTGACAGCCAATCATGCCCACAGGCAATATAGTCACCGTAAACCTAATGTATTAATACTTTTTGCTGTGAGGCAACAAGGCTAATCACTGTTCCACCATGCTGCCCACAACAACACTTAATTGGCAATGTAATCACTCCAATACAGTTCCATGTCAACATCAAGGATAACCCAGGAGACCACCAAATTTTAAAAAGTTTATCAAAATATAAGTAATTTTAAAATCTAAAGCACTGAAGGCATGTAAGAAGGTCACCAATTTGCCTAGACTATTTTGGCCTTTTTCCAGACTCGGCAGGTTCAAGTTTTCTTTCTTGACCAGAAGTGCAAAAGGTATTTTTCTTTTACTCACCAAATATGCTACATTTAAATACTATGCCAAAATAAGATATCAGCGCAATTCTCCAATGGTATAACACGCAGTTACCCATCAATGTCTGTCATGAATCTTCTGACACGGTATAAATGTGAGGTTATTTATTATTTATGTGCATATGTATGTTTCCTGAGGTGGATGAAAATGATTAACAATCACTGAAAACATTTTACTAACAACAATAATTCCAGTATAAAAAACAAAGACTTTAAATGAGCCTGGATTTTTCTCTCCAACTCAGCCCGGCTGACCAGATAACTGACATGGAGAAAAGAAATCCAGACAACCTGCTCATACAACACACCGGACTACTGCTACACATCTTGAAAGGATGCCTAACAGTCTTTTCCCCATGCTTCTTTGGGTCTCTCTGATCACTGTCTGTGCCATCTCGTACCTACCTACAGGCAGACATGAAAAACTTTGAAGCCAGTTGTGAGGACAGTGAGGAAATGGACAGATGAGTAAAGGCTGGAGCTACAGGCAGGCTTTGGCTGCACAAACTGGGGTGTCTTTGATGCAGCCACCAAGGACCTCAATGAACCTAGTTACACTGTGATCGTTCATCGTTCATCAGTTTTTGTGAGGATGTGGGTGCAAACCAAGACCTTTCATGAGTATAACAACAACAAACCCACAGTTCCCTCCTGGTCTGAGCAAGCTTGGTCTGGCCAAGGAGGAGGCCTACAGGAGTCCGGACCAGCTCCTGCACAGGCAGGCCAGGAACAGATTGACAAAGGGGATCAGAGTTGTTAAGAGGGGTTCAGCCAACAACCCTGTGTCGTTCTGGACAGGCCTTCAGAAAATTACCAGCAATAGAAGGCCATCCCCCCACCCAGGATGGCAGATGAACTCAACTTTTACACCAGGTTTGAAAGGAACTCACTTGCGGCCCTCATTAACTCTAATACACAAGAACTATGTCAAGTTTATGTTAGTTTTATACTTCTATGTTTAAATCTGTACATTGAGACCAAAGCTCAAGTGGAGTCAAATTGCTTGTTTGTGCATGCACACTTGGCCACATGGGCATCACTAAACCCCCCTTACTAAGGCATGCGTCCCAGTAAAATTTAAACTTTAACCATTAACCACTAAATTTAAAGGCTCACTTTCGCTTGAGGCCATTTTACCTTACATTTATTTATTATGATCATTGTGTAATGCAGGGGTGTTTCTAGATTTTGGAAAGATCAGGGGCTGGAAAGTGAGCCTTTGAGGTGCTGCACTTTTGAAGGCCATCCAATCCCTATATGTCCAAAGTGAGAGCTGTTTGCGGATACTTGGCAGTAAGTTGGACTCGTTTCCGGTGGGTGTTGGCCTCCACCATGGCTGTGTCTTGTCTCCGATTCTGTTTGTGATAGTCATGGACAGGATTTCGAGGCACAGCTGTGGTGTGCAGGTCGGTATCCGGGGGATCATGTTGTTGCTTTTTGCAGATGACGTGGTTCTTTTGACACCATCGGCTTTAGATCTACAGCGCTCAATGGATTGGTTCGCAGCTGAGTGTGAAGTGGCAGGGATGAGGATCAGCACCGCAAATCTGAGGCCATGGTCCTCAGTAGGAAACAGATGGATTGCTTACTCCAGGTGGGAATGAGTGCTTTCCCCAAGCGAAAGAGTTCAAGTATCTCAGAGCCTTGTCCACGAGTGAGGGAACTCTGGAGCATGAGATTGACTGGAGACTCGGGGCAGCTGGTGTGGTGTTGCATTCGCTGTACCGCACTGTTGTCACGAAAAGAAAGCTGAGCCAGAAGGCAAAGCCCTTGATCTACCGGTCAGTTTTCGTTCCTACCCTCACCTATGGTCATGATCGATGGGTCATGACCGAAATAACAAGATCGAGGATACAAGTGGCTGAAATGGGTTTTCTCCGCAGGGTGTCTGGGGTCTCCCTTAGAGACAGGGTGAGAAGCTCAGTCATTTGGGAGAGTCTCGGAGTAGAGCTGCTGCTCCTTTGTGTTGAGCCAGTTGAGGTGGTTCGGGCATTTGATGAGGATGCCACCAACTGGGAGGAGACTTCAGCACAGACCCAGGACCAGGTGGAGAGATTATATCTCCTCACTGGTCTGGGAGTGCCTCGGGATCCCTGAATTAGAGTTAGCTGAGGTTGCCGGGGAAATGGAAGTCTGGGGTTCCTTGCTAAAGCTGGTAACCCCGTGACCTGACTTCAGATAAGTGGTTAAAGATGGATGGAAGGATGGAGTCTGTATAGTGACTTGAGCTGCAGTGATTCTCTGCACTCACATCATGTTGTGAATTTTTATTTATTTTTTTATAAATCATGTCACACCACCTACATTGTTTGCAAATTCATTTAATCAGTAAAACCTATTTAAATATCCCAAGTAGGATATTGGTGGTGAAATTATCATTCAATCAAGGTCAACCCATAAAAGCCTGCACTGTTTAAGCAGTGAGTCCAAGACAACATTAGACCAACATAGGACCTAGAGAAAGAGTATTACTGAGAGCTTGGATCTTATTGTCAAGCACAGTGACAGAAGACCACAGTTTTTCCTGCCAGCAATGTCCAGTCTATTCATTGATGACCATATAATAGAAGATGCTCAAATAATCCAGCGCTTTAAGACCACCAATATCTTTATGGAGAGATACCAGTTCAGCAGATCTAGCATAGTTTACAATCTAGTCTGCTGAAACCACGCCTCTATAAATCCACACAGTGGGGCCAAGCTCCGCAGTCAGGGGATATTGTACTGTGCTTCTACACATTTTCACACATTTCTCACATTTCTCTACAGTGTAGGAGATGTGAAGGTTTCACCATGGCAATTGTATACAAGGAGATAAGGAGAGTTTATTTTATCCCTGTCAAAAGCCCTAGATGTGCTTGAGCCATCTAACTGCAAACAGTAACCCTGCAACAGTTGAAGCAAGTAAGAACATACTTAAATGTTTAGTCACAGTGATTTACCAAAAAGCATGACATACTCACACGTGGGTCAAATGTGGCTTCAGCATCTGTGGTTGGAGGATCCAGCAGATGTATCTTGTCTCCTCTCCTGAGCACCTTGGGAAATTATTTCTGATGATATACCCCCCTCTATTTCCTAAATCTGTGTCTGACCCCTGTTGGAGCTGAGTGCCAGTTCCTCTCCATCACTAGCAGTTCTTTGTTCTTTGGTGGCTTAAAAAACAAACACTGAAATACTTCCCATATTTCAATACTGGCTACTTACAACTCTGAAAAAAATATAAGTATTTTTCTTAAATGTATTTTTTGGCCTTTTTTTCCCACACAATAATTGGCAGAAAGGCAAACAGGAAATAGGGAATGCTCCAGTGACATATCATGCGCATGGACCACTCAACCACCTACACTGCCCTGAAAAATATTTCTATATTTTGCCTTAACCTGATGCCATGTTTTTATTTTGGTCACTGAGGTTGCTTCTGTTAAAAGTGAAGATAGAGTATGTAGGTAAAGGCTTAATCAGTCAGTGGGGTTCACACATCCACACACCTCAAAGAATAGGACTAATTAAAAACTTTAATGTATTGTAGTTATGTTGGTTACAAGGTGTCCTACACTTGCGTGTAAAAACTCATTAGACTACTGATAATATAGACAGTGTAGTGATCTGAATGTTTGATCATGAAAAATGGTAACTTGTAAGTTTATTTGTGCAGCAAATGCCATGCAAAAGCAAAACAAAGTGCTTTACTGAAAATAAAAGAGCATACAGAAAAATTACAAAGTACAATACAAAAAAAATTAAACAAATGTAGTAAATTTCCAATTGGCATTTAGTCTGTGGCTATTGTTTGCCAAGCCTGGTCCCTCGACTTACAGATTAAATAATTTTTTTCCCCTCAAAATCCCCCACACAATCCCCCATAACTACAAAGTGAAAAAACTTTGTTTGAAATTTGTGCAAATTAGTTTAAAAAAACAAACAAACAAGGAGCCAATCCCAGCCAACGTTCCGGGAGAGGGGCGTTGTACACCCTGGACACGTCGCTAGTCCATCACAGGGCCAGCACACAAAGACAAACAGAGACGAACAACCACTCACACTCGCATTCAGACCTGCAGTTAATTAGAGTGCATTTAGAGACAGAGTGGCAACAACTCCGTTCACTGCAATGGTTCCGTTTTCTCACAGCAATGGCAGCGTAGGGAGACCCTCGAAAGTTAGCATAAACTAACCGCCGCACAATGTATTTCAATGGTGCAGATAGTCGGAGCTACACCTTTTCTAGGTAAAATGTTTAAATAACCGTATTTCCAAATCAGTTGTGCATCGGAATCAAATTGACACAAGTAATTAAGTATATTGACGGATTGTCACCGTCTGTATTAGTATATTTAGAGAATATAAACCGATAAAAATTTAGGCTAGCACACTGGATAATGATAGCGACAGATGCCACAGGCTGATAAATGCAAATTCTGTTCCTAAATATAACTTCATCCAACGCTGTTGATAGCAAGGTTAATATGTAGGGAGAGCTATTGTAGTACTTTTATTTAATTTTAATTTATTATTGAGGCTGCGGAATGATGGGCAAAGCACATGATATGAAGATATTGATATTGATTTTCCTGTCTTTTTTTTTTTTAAATTTTGCAACCTCAGCCTTATACATCTCCTTTTAATACAAACAATTTCCCCTGGCTTTTGTGTTATTTTCTCTGTTTTTAATTAAAAAATATTAAACTTCCCTATGGTGTGGTCTTTGAAAATGTGCAATGCATTGTTTGAATATATTACCTCACATATTTTTTTTGTTTTCACAATCTATGAAGGTGGTCATATTTTAACTGCTGACTTTAGCCATCCATATTTTCCTCCTGTCCATGTCTTTGGGGAAGCCATACATTCGGACACCTTTCTCTGAACGATTGGAGCATTCCCATGCAGCAGAGCATACCATGGTGAAGACTGTATTCAAGGACAGCAGAGAAAACAAATGGCTAGACATGCTGATCTATTAGAGTTCTATGCTGTAATAAAGGAATTCATTTTGTTATTAAGTGCATTTGAAAAAACAAAGAATGTGTGTGTGATTTATTATGTATAATCTGTGGAGAGTAAGTTTGGGATAGTTAACAGTGATAGAAATCCATATATTTGCCATGGATTTCCTAGAAGAAGTCATTATATTGTGAGTACAAACTTGTGTAGTTACTTGGAAAATCATACATCTGCCTCAGTCAAAAAAAAAAACAAAAACTGAAAATATCTATAATTTATTACTGTCAACGACAGTAAAGGTTTAGTGAAGGTAACAGACTTATAACACAAGTAGATATTAATAAGTAAGAGTAACTAACAAAATGATATAAGTCAATTTATTTGCTATGAATAGAAATCTAAATTTTACTTATTGGACATGGATTTCCTGTAATGACAGTTATCATTATGTTGTGAGTCCAGACTTATTGTGTAGTCAGGTGGCAAATCATTGTTCGTCACCTCTTAGTCTGCCTCAGTCAAATCTGAAAGATAGAAGTAAAAAAAAGAAAATATTACGATTTACATTGCTGTACACGACAATACAGGTTTATTAAACTTAACATAGTTCAAATCAATTAACACAACTATAAAAAATATTGCACAGCAAAGCATTTATTGATCATTATTTACCGATTATCGTAGTTTTCCTATTGTTTTCTATTGCCCGCCAAGCACTTCCTGGAACTTTTGGGGCTACATAGACCACGTGATCGGCTAGCGTTTGAGCTTCCGGTGGCGCCACTCTGTCTCTAAAGGCACTCGATGGTTAAGCTAGACAAGTGTGTCTTTGGACTCTGGGAAGAAACCCACGCAGGCACGAGGAGAACATGCAAACTCCGCCCAGCCCCAGCCCCAGGCTGGGAACCGAACCCACTTATTGTAGGGCAACAGCGCTAACCACTATGCCGCCCTGCTGCCCTAAAGATGTTTATTGATTGTTCAAATGAGATTAATCATGAGCCCTGAAAATCTTGTGATGACAGCCTCACAGCTTCGTGTTCCTTGGAGGTCTGAGCTGTCACATAAACTCACTTCAGCGAAACGGAATGAGGAGAATCAAATACATGTCTGTACCATATCTGATCTGAAAAAACTGTCACCTTTGAACAGACTCACATTAGTGCCAACATCATGCATCATAATAAAGCTAACTTGATGTTGTTTATTAAATAATAATGTTTAAACCCACGCAGACATGGGGAGAACATGCAAACTCTGCACAGGAAGGACCCAGGCCGGGAACCGAACCCGCAACCTTCTTATTGTGGGTGCGACAGCTCTAACCCCTACGGCGGCGTGCTGCCCTAAACCTTTTCAGAAAACAAAATTTAACAGAACTCTGTAACCGAAAAAGGAATAGGCTGAAGCCAAGGCTTATTTTCGCCTATCCTGTACAATCCAGAAATTACCCAGAATATCACTATTATGAATAAGAAAAATAACATAATGTAGCCGCAAGGGGGTACAAGCCAGTGCCTTATTGTGCCGGTCCCAAGCCCGGATAAATACAGAGGGTTGTGTCAGGAAGGGCATCCGACGTAAAACTTTTGCCAAATTACACATGCGAATCGAATCAATGACTTCCATACCGGATCGGTCGAGGCCCGGGTTAACAACGACCGCCATCGGTGCTGTTCACGTACAGGGTACCGGTGGAAATTGGACTACTGTTCGTCGAAGAAGTCGAAGAAGGAGAGGAGGAAGGTGTGTTCGTAGGAAGAGAGAGAAAAGGAACGCCAAGAGTCTAGGACTGAGAGTAGAGACTTTGAATGTTGGAACTATGACAGGGAAAGGTAGAGAGTTGGTTGACATGATGGAGAGGAGGAAGGTAGACATACTGTGTGTCCAGGAGACCAGGTGGAAAGGTAGCAAGGCTAGAAGTTTAGGAGCAGGGTTCAAGTTGTTCTATCATGGTGTAGATAGGAAGAGAAATGGAGTAGGAGTTATCTTGAAGGAGGAGTTTGTTAGGAATGTTCTGGAGGTTCAAAGAGTATCAGATAGAGTAATGAGTCTGAAGCTAGAAATCGAAGGTGTGATGTTCAATGTTGTTAGTGGGTATGCTCCACAGGTAGGATGTGAGCTGGAGGAGAAGGAGAAATTCTGGTTGGACCTTGATGAAGTGATGCAGAGCATCCCTAGAAGTGAGAGAGTTGTCATTGGTGCAGACTTCAATGGACACGTTGGTGCAGGAAACAGAGATGATGAGGAGGTGATGGGCAGGTTTGGTATCCAGGAGAGGAACGCAGAAGGACAGATGGTGGTTGACTTTGCAAAAAGGATGGAAATGGCTGTAGTGAATACTTTCTTCCAGAAGAGGCAGGAACATAGGGTGACTTATAAGAGTGGAGGTAGGAGTACACAGGTAGACTACATCTTGTGTAGATGGTGTAATCTGAAGGAGATCAGTGACTGCAAAGTAGTGGTAGGTGAGAGTGTAGCCAGACAGCATAGGATGATGGTGTGTAGGATGACTCTGGTGGTGAGGAAGATGAAGAGGGCAAAGACAGAGCAGAGGACTAAATGGTGGAAGCTGAAAAAGGAAGAGTGTTGTATGATTTTTAGGAAGGAGTTGAGACAGGCTCTGGATGGCCAGGAAGTGCTTCCAGTTGACTGGACAACTACAGCTAATGTGATCAGGGAGACAGGTAGGAGAGTATTTGGTGTGTCTTCTGGAAGGAAAGTGGATAAGGAAACTTGGTGGTGGAATGAGGAGGTGCAGGAGTGTATTCAGAGAAAGAGGTTAGCTAAGAAGAAGTGGGACACTGAGAGGACTGAAGAGAGTAGACAGGAATACAGGGAGATGCAGCGTAAGGTGAAAGTAGAGGTGGCAAAGGCCAAACAAAGGGCTTACGATGACTTGTATGCTAGGTTGGACAGTAAGGAAGGAGAGACTGATCTATACAGGTTGGCAAGGCAGAGAGACAGAGATGGGAAGGACGTGCAGGCGGTTAGGGTGATTAAGGATAGAGATTAAAGTGTATTGACAGATGCCAATAGTGTGATGGGAAGATGGAAAGAGTACTTTGAAGAACTAATGAATGAGGAAAATGAGAGAGAACGAAGAGTAGAAGAGGTGACTGTTGTGGACCAGGAAGTAGCAAAGATTAGTAAGGATGAAGTGAGGAGGGCACTGAAGAGGATGAAGAGTGGAAAAGCACTCGGTCCTGATGATATACCTGTGGAGGTCTGGAAGTGTCTAGGAGAGGTAGCAGTAGAGTTTCTGACTGGGTTGTTCAACAGGATCTTAGATAGTGAGAAGATGCCTGAGGAATGGAGGAGAAGTGTGCTGGTGCCCATTTTTAAGAACAAGGGAGATGTACAGAGTTGTAGCAACTACAGAGGAATAAAGCTGATGAGCCATACAATGAAGTTATGGGAAAGAGTAGTTGAAGCTAGACTAAGGGCAGAAGTGAGAATTTGTGAGCAGCAGTATGGTTTCATGCCCAAAAAGAGTACTACAGATGCAGTATTTGCTTTGAGGATGTTGATAGAGAAGTACAGAGAAGGTCAGAGGGAGCTGCATTGTATCTTTGTAGATCTGGAGAAAGCTTATGACAGGGTGCCCAGAGAGGAACTGTGGTATTGTATGAGGAAGTCTGGAGTGGCAGAGAAGTATGTTAGAGCGGTGCAGGACATGTATGAGGACTGTAAGACAGTGGTGAGGTGTGCTGTAGGTGTGACAGAGGAGTTCAAGGTGGAGGTGGGACTGCATCAGGGATCAGCTCTGAGCCCCTTCTTGTTTGCTATGGTGATGGACAGGCTGACAGACGAGGTTAGACAGGAATCTCCATGGACTATGATGTTTGCAGATGACATTGTGATCTGTAGTGAGAGCAGGGAACAGGTGGAGGAGAAGCTAGAGTGGTGGAGGTTTGCCCTGGAAAGGAGAGGAATGAAGGTTAGCCGCAGCAAGACGGAGTATATGTGTGTGAATGAGAGGGACCCAAGTGGAAGAGTGAGGTTACAGGGAGAAGAGATAAAGAAGGTGCAAGATTTTAAGTACTTAGGGTCAACAGTCCAGAGCAATGGAGAGTGTGGAAAAGAGGTGAAGAAGCGTGTGCAGGCAGGCTGGAACGGGTGGAGAAAAGTGTCAGGTGTGATGTGTGATAGGAGAGTTTCAGCTAAGATGAAAGGAAAGGTGTACAAAACTGTGGTGAGACCAGCGATGTTGTTTGGTCTAGAGACAGTGTCACTGAGGAAAAGACAGGAGGCAGAGCTGGAGGTAGCAGAGATGAAGATGCTGAGGTTCTCTTTGGGAGTGACCAGGTTGGATAGGGTCAGGAATGAGTACATCAGAGGGACAGCACATGTTAGAGGTTTTGGAGATAAAGTCAGAGAGGCCAGACTGAGATGGTTCGGACATGTCCAGAGGAGAGATAGTGAATATATTGGTAGAAGGATGCTGAGTTTTGAACTGCCAGGCAGGAGGCCTAGAGGAAGACCTAAGAGGAGGTTTATAGATGTAGTGAAAGAGGACATGAAGGTGGTTGGCGTGAGAGAAGAGGATGCAGAAGACAGGCTTAGATGGAGGCAACTGATTCGCTGTGGCGACCCCTGAAGGGAAAAGCCGAAAGGAGAAGAAGAAGAAGAAGAAGAAAAATAACATAACAAAATTAACTCAAATTATACTTCTTAATCATTTCATATTTCAGTCATTTTCCATTGTAATCCTTCATTATTTTACCTTTCAATATTTTTTTGAAACTCAACAGAGATCTACACAATTTAGATTAATCACTTAGTCCATTCCATAATGTAACTCCCAAAAATAAAACAGATCTGAGCCTGGTTCTGCCTGAGGTTTCTGCCTCTTAAAGGAAGTTTTTCAATAAATAAATATTTCAAAGACACCCATCCCTCTTAAATTATATATTTTTTCTCTTAATTTAAAAAAATGTTGAAAACAGGTGGGAAGACTTTCATTCTTTACTCGAAATAGAATTTCTAATGTCTTTAAGTATACAATATCTAAGAATTTTAAAATGCAAGACTCTATAAATAATTTATTAGTGGTTTCATAATAGGAAGCTTTATTTATTATTCTGATAACTCTTTGCTGGAGTTTAGTTATAGGGTATATATACGTTCTGTAGGTATTTCCACAAATGTCAACACAATATGACATGGCATTATAAGTGAGAAATACAATATACGCAGACATTTCTTGTTCAACAAATTCCTTGTTTTGTAAATAATAACAACAGATTTAGATAACTTCTGTTTAATATATTCTATATGTGGCTTCCAACAGTGCTGTTGCGCGCTCCGACAGCAGCGGCTTAGCGCGTGCGTGTCATCGATTTGAAGAGTTAAGAGAGAAGAAAAAATGGTAATGCCTCTTTTTGTAATTATAGCTCTATTTTCGTCATAAAGCTCCATCAGCAGCATTTGCCTTGCATAAGAAGAACGACGCTCTAACTTTGGCCTCTCTGTGCGTCATTTCGTTGGTTTTTAATCCATCCATTAATCGGGGCTTCTTTTGTAGCGCGGGGACGCGCACAAAACCGTGAATCAGCCCTGATTAAATATGGCTTGTTTCTGTCAGTGGGATGATTTGCGGCTTAATTCAGAGATGGCACTAGTTTCAGTGAGGCTTCTTTAGATTAACGGGACTTTATTTATTAACGTTGATGGAATACCCCCACATGGTGGCGGCGCTCTTGCAGAATATACACCGGAAATGTTGTTGCAGCTAGCGGAACCTACGCAGCTGGACCTGCAACTATAAACGTGTGTACACAGGTCATTCCAGCAATCGCCACAGAAGAGCTTAGGTCCCAATTACTGGCCAAACTAACGTGCAAGGTAAGGCAGTATTAACTGTTACTACTAGTGTGAACTGTTGACGATGATGCTAGTTTTTCATGCCTTGGAAGCAATCATATACACAACATGAGTACTGGTGAAGAACGAACACTAAAGTATCTCTCTTCTGCTCAAGCGCTAAACAACATCTGTGTGACCCAACAGGTTATTAGCGGGTTATTAGCTGGTTATTATCTTGTTATTTGTCATTATTAATCAATTCAGGCTACTCTTCCGTTCTATTTCTAAGTTCTGTGAACCCACAGACAGGTTGAACCTTGGACTCTGTTCTAAGATAACACTTTATTGTCTGTTCGCACACAGAAATTTGTCTTGCTTTTCCAACTCAGCAATCTTTCATCCATCCATAAATAAAAGCACAATTAAAAACACAAGGCAGACAAATCATTAAAAGACACACCTATCAAAACATAAAATTCTGCATTGATATCAGATGTCAAAGGTTAATAAGAATAAACTGCTCTTATTTCAGTATGGTTATAAATGTCCATTCTCAGGAGGGTGGTAGAAGGGGGAGCTAACGCTGGCCAACAAGCCTACACCTGGGCATGTACACATCTGGGTAAGGCATTTCTGCTGGGTCCCTTGCATATTAATAAACAGGACTATGTTGGGGTGCACAAATTGCCTGGCTATGGGCCAGAAGAGGTTAGGCAGCAGTGCCCAACATGAACAAATAGAAAATACAATTCAGGAACTAATGTCTTCCAAGTATTCAGGAGAAAAAGGGTCTCAGAGTCTTCAAAGTCTGATGTGGATGAAGTTTATTCCAAATACAGCAAGTATCTGAACAAAGAGCTGATTGGATTGAACCCCAGGGTCTAAATACACACTGACTAACAGCTCTCAAACAGCTGCTTACATGTCCCCGATGCCCCCCCTGTCTTCTCTAAGGCCACAACCCACTCTTATTTTAAAAATAAGCTTGTCTGCCACCATTAGAATCAGTCTATCATCAATTTAGGGCCTAGGGGATCTTTTGGTGAACTAATTGTGGCAAAAGTTGCTTGTCCTAAGTTTTTTTTTTTTTAGGTCAAGGCCACTGCAGGTTGAGTAGGCTTTTTGGAAATCATGCATCTGCAGATGAGCAGTCACTTTAAAAGTCATACAGCCTCTGCACCTGCTTTAGTTATCACGTGAGCCATCAAGTGAACCTTTTCCCACGGTACTAAATCTTTCTGTATTCTTCTAAATTATCAGTAGACCTCTGCTCCAGCTGTGGGTTGTAGCCTCATTGAATCTACCAGTGTACTTTTCTAATGTGAGGATGCAACATAGAACTCGTGCTTAACATACAACACAAAGTGCAATACACTATCTGACCCAAAAATTCCCTCAACAACTATACTCCAGCATACTTTTGTTGGGTTTAAGACATCCACCACATGAGGTTATTAAGAAGGAGCGTTCTGGTGACTATGTACTTTTGTTGATGAGCAATTTTTTGGTGCTTTTGTGCATCCCTACATCCCAAACCAAACTATGTTAAAATTATTAAACCAATTGACACTACACCTAAATCAGCTGACAGTAGACTGGGACCAGCTGAGACTATGCACTGTTGTGATTAAAGCTACTGAGATGGAAACATACTAGGGATGCAATGGTACTCGGTAAAATACCGAACCGTTCGGTACGCCCTGCACGGAATAATATGCCCTTATGTCCCGCGGGTTTTCAGTACAAGTCAGGTTGCATTGGCGCTTACTGCTTTACAGGCTACTGCGTGTATGTGTGCACCTGACTGTCCAGGCGAAAGCCCTCCCCCGCGAGTTAATGTCCAATCACTGTTGTGCCTCCGTCCACTCCAGGTGAATAACCTATCATACTGTTGCAGCTCACACACACAGAAGCAGGAAAGCTTCTACCTTGAAAACGACAACTGTACCTCTGAATGCTTCAGACTCGCCATTGCTGCAGGCTATCTCTGATAGTTTGTGTGAGGCTGCTGTGCGCGTGTGTGTTTGTGTGTAAATAAGACCCGCCTCTGGTTGGCTTACCATGAAATCTTACTCTACCTTATGCTGTATTCCAGGCAAACCCGTAACTCATGTTTTTCTTACCTGAAACTCGTGAAAGTGCACTGGAACGGCAGTCGAACTCGTAACTTCCTACCCGTGAACTCGTACCAGATCGATGTACTCCGAGTTATAACCTGTGACACCACATCGCTGCCTGATTGGCGGATTGGGGCTTCCGTTTCACTCAAATGAGCAAGTTGCATGCACCTTTGGCGATTGAAATGATAAAGCATAAATCTTATAATGTCTGTCATGTTGGTTTGTTTACATACCAGAATTCCTTGCGCTCAAACAGAAGTCATAACTTGCCTGGAACGCTTTGAGGTCAGAACTCAGAGATTTCAACTGGGAAATTTCCGAGTTCCAAGTTGTCTGGAACGCAACATTAGTCAATCATCATCACTTCTGTGGTTGTCTCCCCCCCGCAGGTCTTGTGGCTGGCTGGTTGAGAGCCAAGTCGGATGGCGGCTTCAATGAATTGCTTCACTTTACACTTCATAACGCACCAAATTTAATTGTTGGTAACGGTAATGGCGTTGTAAAATAGTAATAGTAAATAGGAAATAGTAATTAGTTAGATTACCCGTTACTGGAAAAAATTAACGCTGTTATTTCCATCACTGCTACTATTTATGTACAGACCCTTTCCAAAAAATTTGAATATCATGGAAAAGTTGATTTATTGCCATAATTCCATTCAAAAAGTTAAACTTTCATAGATTATAGATTCAGGGCCCACAATTTAAATGATTTCAAGTATTTATTTGTTTATTTTTACATAATTTGGGCTTCCAGCTCATAAAACCCACGAAAACAGGAATTCAAAAAATTAGAATACAGTGAAGAAATCACCATTTACTTCCCAAATATTGCAGGGCATGAATGTTTTAAACTGCGTGCCACTCACTAATCATCTACTAAACTCAAAGCACCTGCACAGGTTCCCCCAGGTGTCATTAAATAGCTTCAGTTTGGTTCAATTGTCTCAGTTTGGTTCAATATGGGGAAGACTGCAGACTTGACAACTGGCCAGAAGACGATCATTGATACCCTCCATAGGATGGGTAGGCCACAAAAGTTCATAGCTAAGGAGGCTGGCTGTGTCCAAGCATATTAATGGAAAGTCTAGTGGAAGGACAAAATGTGGCAGGAGAAGATGCACCAGCAAAAGAGATGACCGTGGGCTTCAGCGGATTGTCAAACAGAGCAGATTCAAGAATCTGGCAGAGATCCAGAAAGAGTGGAATGAGGCGGGAGCCACAGCTTCAAAAACCACCACATTCAGACGCATCCGGGAGATGGGCTACAATTCTCTGGTTCCTCGGGTCAAGCCACTTCTGACCCTGAGCCAACGTAGGAAGCGTCTCAACTGGGCCAAGGAGAAGAAGGACTGGACTGTTGGCCAGTGGTCCAAGGTCATCTTTTCCGATGAAAGTAAAGTGTGCCTTTCATTTGGGAATCAAGGTCCAAGGGTTTGGAGGAAGACGGGTGAGGAACAGAACCCAAGCTGCTTGAGGTCCAGTGTGAAATATCCACAGTCAGTCATGAATTGGGTTACAATGTCCAGTGCAGGTGTTGGTAAGCTCTGCTTTCTTAAATCCAAGGTCAACGCAACAGTCTACCAAAATGTTTTAGGGCACTTCATGATTCCTTCTGCTGAGGACCTGTATGGAGATGCAGATTTCATCTTCCAACAGGACCTGGCCCCTGCCCATACCGCCAGAAGCACCAAAACCTGGTTTGATGCCCATGCCATCACGGTGCTTGACTGGACAGCCAACTCGCCGGACCTAAATCCCATTGAAAATTTATGGGGTATTATCAAGAGGAAAATGAGGGACACCAGACCCAAAAACAAAGAAGAGCTGACAGCAAGCATCAATGAAATCTGGGCCTCCATAACTCCCAGGCAATGCCACAGGCTGATTGCTTCAATGCCACGGCGCATCGAGGCAGTGATTAAGGCAAAGGGATTCCCAACCAAATACTGAAGATTGAATATCGTTTTGAAAGTACCATATGTTGGTTGATTTGATGTGATCCTAATTTATTTCTAATTTATTTCTATTTTCTGCAAAAACTGATAAGTAAATGGTGATTTCTTCACTGTATTCTAATTTTTTGAATTCCTGTTTTTGTGGGTTTTATGAGCTGGAAGCCCAAATTATGTAAAAATATACAAATAAATACTTGAAATCATTTACATTGTGGGCCCCTGCATCTATAATCTATGAAAGTTCAACTCTTTAAATGGAATTATGGAAATAAATCAACTTTTCCATGATATTCAAATTTTTTGGAAAGGGTCTGTATACTAGTAGTCAATGCTAAGAGGCACTTCAACATTTGAAAGTGTTTTTTGTTTAAATTTTTGCATGTTTTAATTTTTAATACACATTTTATGCTATGGTGTAAGTAGTAGGCAAGGAAAAAGAAGCAAGTCTACTATTAAATCTACTACTAAGTGTTGTATTTGTTAACCAACTGTTAACTCAAAGTGTTATTCAGTACCAGAATTTTTTGGAACTTGTTCTGACAAGCAAAGTAAATAATTTTGGGAGAAAAAAAATGTCTCTTTATGCACAAAACATGTACCGAAACGGTACCGAAACCGTGACCCGAAAACCGAGGTACGGACTGTACCGTGGGCTACCTGTACCGTTGCACCCCTAAAACATACCATTGCAGGAAAAGCTAAACCCTGGACCCTCTGCACTGACCTATATTGATATGTAAATCTATCTTCACCAAAGTTTCAAAAAAGAACAAACACAATCAGTTTTAACTATTAACAAAAGTATGTGTTGTTTTTGTTCATGTTGCTTTATTCAAAATGTATATAAACATTCACAACATAGGTTTGGAAAAAGTTTTTGAACCCCTTGGGGTTTATTCCACTCCTGGGGTCAGGAGTTAATACCTGAACTTCAGTCAATGAAACCACTTAGGTGTGGCATAGAGTGACTTAACATCTAAAAACATATGAAGATGGATGTTCATAAGAAGCACCTGCTATTATGAACTATGCTGCACAGACTATGCAACCTTTTCTTGCCACTATACATTCATTCAATCATCTTCTACTGCTCATCCATTTCCGGGTCACGAGGGTTGCTGACAGACAAACAACTGCTCACACTCACCCTCAGAACTACAGGCAATTTAGAGTCACCACTTAACCTAAACATGCATGTCTTTGGACGGTGGGAAGACCAGAGTACCCACGCAAACAAGGGGGGGAACATGGCCCCAGGCCCGGGAACCAAACCCGCAACCTTCTTGTTGTGAGGCAACAGCGTTAACCGCTAAGCTGCCACCACTATACATACCTCAGATTGGAGTCCAGGTTTACCTCAGAATCCCATTTCTTTCCCTTGTTTGCCCCCAGAGACCACAGTTTCTCAGGACCTTGCATGAAACGTCTTCAACCTGAACACAAGATGAATGAATATAAAGTGGCTGACCTCCCTAGTGGCCCCCTGGATATCTACAGGAAAAAAGCCTCATTCAACTGGAAGGAAATGCTTCTCTTCCTAGATGGAGAGGAAATTCTGGCATTCAAGGTAACATTAGCTTCCCCCAGTTAACAGTCAAACTTCTCTATAGTACCTCATAATTTTTTTGTTGGTAGTTTGATATACACTGCAGCATGGTACTGGTGGGTTCATGGGCCTCTTTAATTGAGACAAAAAACAAGTGTTGAAAATAATTCTCAAAAGAGTGAAATTGTATTTAGCTAGGTAATTGAAAAGTATACTGATCATTCAATATGTCCTTAGTCCAAAATGATTTCACATTTGTTACAACTGAAGGTGTTGCTTGTACAGTGCATTTGTTTTCAGCATTCTGGTGCATTTTGTGAAAAAGTCAGCAGCAGGACCCCCTAGGTGGGAAAATAAATTACAATGTGGGTGTTAAATGAGCACACTTTAATTTTCCTTTAACTTTTTACTATTCTTTAATGTCCTCAATACTACAATAATGGGCGTCAATCACAATCAGGAGAACAAACCCATGTTTTTGATGGTAACCATTCATTGTTGTCTCCTGTGTCCTTTCAGTGAATATTCTTCTTCATACCCGTACATGTTTTTTGCCTCTGCTGCAGGAACATGTCTTCCATACCCTGGAGAATGATCCTCTGTTTGCTCATCAGCCTGGTGAAGATATTCCCATGGAGAAAATGAGAGAGCTCACCTTCCTGAGGTTCAGGATAATTCATTTTAGCTAGCTTTAGTAATAATGTCATATTGTTACATGTATCAACTTTTCATCTATACACAAAAATAAAGATTTAGGTGAAAATTCACAGGGTTAAGAAGCTGTTCCACTACAACTTCCTTCCACAAGAGGAAGTGATGTCTAATCCCTGGAAGACTGTGGTCTTCAGTGACTGTCTTGGAATGTATGACCCTGCCATACTTGCCAAGTTCTTCCTTAACAAAGGGGTCAGTGAGTATGCGCGGCTTATTGGGATGCATAATTAAACACTGGACATTAATGATCTATCAAGGAGGTTCAACATGGCTGTCGATTTGATTCAGTAAATGACATTCCTTCCTCCATTTCAGATGTTTAGAGATACTGTGGCCAACTCAGGATCAGGAAGACACAGCAGATATGTAAAAAGTACTGAAGACATGACAGTAAGTGATCATGGAGTGCAAGTCACAAATTGGAGTTCCTACCTATGACACCTACATCTGTATCAGCTGCTTACCTGAGAGCTTTGAGTGTTTAGTTATACCTGTCTATTCATCTTTCTGTAGACATTTGGCTGCTTTGCACTGACTGAACTTAGTCATGGCAGCAACACCAGAGCCATGAGGACTACAGCCACGTATGACCCCGTGACCCAGGTCAGCATACACAGCACTCATATTCTGAATGTCCTATGACATGCCAGACTAACAAAACAATCTGAAGATGGAGTTTTCATCAAGACCAGAGATTAATTTTGGTCCCTAATCACTGGTCTGTGGGTAGAGAACTGCTAAACCACAGAATGAATCTTCTCTTTCATATTCTGTTATTTTGAATATTGTAGAGGCTAAAATATGACAGTGTGTTTCGGCCAATGATAAAAGGGAGACGAGGATGACATTCTGAAAAAACAATTTCTTAATTCTCTGATATTACACCTTAAATGTTCTCAGAGATTTAAGTACTATTTTTAATATATCACAGTAGGTTTCTAACTTGTACTGCCCTAATTTATCTCTTTATTACTCAGATAATGGGCACTGGTATAAAATATCAGTGCCCATACTAGGGATGCAACAATTTTCAATATTTTATTGAACCATTCAATACGTCCTGTTCGGTTCAATACACAAAGGCAAACAACAGCATTTCGATACGTTTCGGCCCGTCAAAAAACTTTATCAAAACTTGGTACAGCACATGCTGTGTGATTAGATACACTCGGAGCAGACACAGTAGAGAGAGCAGTACTGCTCTGCTCATGCTGCCTTCAGAGCCAATCAGAAGTCCCTGAATTTCCCAGGAGCCAATCAGCGCTCGGCATGCAAATGCTGGAAAAGGAAGCGGAGAGTAAACCTTGAGCAAACATTGCGAGTGAACAGGACTCAGAAAAAAGAAAATTTTGAAGAGGCGCCGTCCTCTTACAAGTCCGCAGTGTGGGATCATTTTGGATTTAGAGTCGACTACGATGACAACGGAAAAATTACGGTCAACAAACAAAGCATGTTGTGCAAGCATTGCTTTGCAGTTGTTTAACTATTTTGGACTGATGCTGCACTTAATGTCATGATCACATTTGGTGATTGTATTTGTAGCAGTTAAGTAGTTTATGTGAGTGGGTTAATATTAGTTTATTTTTATTCGATACTACACTTTCTATTTGATATTGTCTATTTTTGATAAAGAGCAAGTAAGATAAGTGCTCCTTTTTAATGGCACATTTTGTGGTTTGACTACATCTGTGCTATTCTCTGATATTCTATTTGTAACAGTTAAGTAGTTTCTAATTATGGTGGCTACAGTAATGTTTTAGTTTTCTACGTAGTGTGACCTTGATACGCTATCATACTTAAAAATGAAGAAGTATTCAGTAATTTACAAGCAAAAATGAACAGTTAGAGGATGAGAATTAGATTTTTTCAGATTTTCAGATTTTCTTTTTTGACTGGGTTTTAGCTAAATGAGTGGAAAGATCCTGAATTCAGTTGACCACTTGTCCCTGAATCACCAACAGCAGTTGCTGGTTCAACCGTGTTAAACTTCCAAGTATTGTCGATCAGAACTCTCAAATCAAATCAAATCAAATCCGATTTATTTATATAGTGCCAAATCATAACAAAGTTACATCAAGGCAATTTACATATAGAGCAGGTCTAAACCAAACTCTTTATAAAATGATTTAAAGAGACCCAACAGATCCCCGATGAGCAAGCACTTGGCGACATTGGCAAGGAAAAACTTCCTGAAGCAGAAACCTCAGGCAGAACCAGGCTCAGGGGGGGCGGCCATCGGCCTCGACTGGTTGGGTTGAGAGAGGGAAAGAGAGGGAGAGAGACAGAGAGACGGGGGGTGGGCGGATGAGAGCAGGAGGAGGGGATATTCAAAACAGGTGCAGGCAGGAACATATGATGCTGCATGAAGTTCAAAGAAATTATGCTGTATGGAGTTCATGAAGATATGGGAACAGCAGGCGTTGCAGGAACATGGGGTAGCGATGATTCACCACCTGCAGGATGAGGACAGGGAGAGAGAGGAGAGGAACTGGGGCAGACAAAGACTTCGGGAAACATGGTTAATAAATACAATATACATGCTTAAAACTGGGAGAAACAGGGATTTTGGAGAAGCATGGTTATTGGTATGTCGGCGCATGCAAGGGGGAGAGAGAGAGAGAGAGGGAAGAGAGAGGGAGAGGGAGAGGGAGAAGGAAAGAGAGATGCTCAGTGCTTCCCCCAGCAGTCTAGGCCTATAGCAGCATAGCTAAAGAGTAAATGAACTTTAACTTTTTAACTATAAGCTCTGTCATACAGAAAGGTTTTAAGTCTGGTCTTGAAAATTGCTAAAGAGTCCGCCCCCCGGACCGATACTGGAAGTTGGTTCCATAGAAGAGGAGCCTGATAACTGAAATATCTGCCTCCCAATTTACTCATGGAGACTCTAGGAACCACAAGTAAACCTCCATCTAGAGAGCAGAGTGGCCTACCAGGGCGGTAAGGAACTATGAGCTCTCTGAGATATAATGGAGCTTGGTCATTAAGAGCTTTATATGTTGACAGAAGAATTTTAAATTCTACTCTGAATTTTAGCGGCAGCCAATGAAGAGAAGCTAAAACAGGAGAGATGTGATCCCTTTTCCTAGTTCCTGTTAATATTCGTGCAGCAGCATTCTGAATCAATTGAAGGCCTTTCAGAGATTTGTTTGGACATCCAAAGATAAGGTTTCTCTAAGGTGCTTAGGGCCAAGCACAATAACTTCAGTTTTGTCAGAATTTAGAAGTAAACAATTATGGGTCGTCCAGACTTTTATTTCTTCAAGACATGTCTGCAGCTAGATAAAGCTAAATACAGCAAAGTGTCGTCTGCATAAATGTGAAATTTGATGCTGTGTTTCCTGATAATTTTGCCTAAAGGAAGCATATATAGAGTAAAGAGGAGTGGTCCAAGTAC
The DNA here is from genome assembly GCA_034769265.1 of Remorina albescens. Lineage (NCBI taxonomy): Eukaryota > Metazoa > Chordata > Actinopteri > Carangiformes > Echeneidae > Remorina > Remorina albescens. The sequence goes on along the minus strand of CM068495.1, from coordinate 2,339,047 downwards.
TGAACCCTGTGGGACTCCATAATTGGCTATAGTGCGTGAGGAGGAGCTATTGTTAACATGAAGAAACTGATGTCTATCTGATAAATAGGATTTGAACCACCTTAGTGCAGTTCCTTTAATCCCATTTTCATCTTCCAGTCTCTGTAATAAAATATTATGATCAATGGTGTCAAATGCAGCACTAAGATCTAAGAGAAGAAGTATGGAGACTGATCCATTGTCTGAAGTCATTAGAATATCATTTGAGACTTTAGCCAGCGCTGTTTCTGTGCTATGATGAGCTCTAAATCCTGACTGAAAGTGTTTGAGCAAGCCGTTCCTATGCAGATGGTCATGTAATTGGTTTGCTACTGCTTTTTCAATGACTTTAGAAATGAACGGAAGGTTTGATATGGGTCTATAATTGGCCAAAACATCTGGATCAAGATTCGGCTTTTTAAGTTGGGGTTTGATGACTGCGGTCATAAGAGTCTGGGGTACGTAACCCAAAGATAACGTCAAATTAATCAGATCTAGAATGAAGGGCTCAATTAAGTAGAAAACCTTTTTAAAGAGGCTAGTCGGCACTGGGTCTAATAGACAGGTTGATGGTTTAGATGATGAGACTATAGAAGCTAGGTCTGAGAGATTCAGAGATGAGAATGACTACAGTTGTGAGGTGGTGCAGAGGTGTTGCAGTTGATTCAGGAGTTGCTGCGTTCAGTAGAAGATTATTGTCTAATGTAGGTAAGAGCTGATGAATTCTTTCTCCGATTGTTACAATTTTATCTTTAAAAAAGCCCATAAAATCATCATTGCTGAGAGCTAAGGGGATCACTGGTTCAATTGAGCTATGAGTCTCTGTCAGCCTGGCTACAGTGCTGAAGAGAAACCTGGGGTTGTTCTTGTTTTTTTCTATCAGTGCTGAGTAATATGAGCTTCTAGCACTGTGGAGAGCTTTTTTATTAGTTTTTAAGCTTTCTCTTCAGGTTCAGTGAGACTCTTCCGAGCCTCTGGAACACCAATTTCTTTCTAATTTCCGTGACGTCTGCTTTAAGGCACAAATTTGAGAATTATACCACGGAGCCAGCCTCCTCTGTTTTATTACTTTCTTTTTGAGAGGGGCAGCATCATCAAGATTTGAACACAGTGTGGCCATAGTGCTAATCACAAGGTCATCAACCTGTGTATTTGAATTTAGATATGGCATTGCTGCAAATGATGACCGAATATTCTCTTTAAATTTAGCCACAGCATCTTCAGATAAACATCTTCTATAGCCGAATGTATTCCTCGATGCCGTGCAGTCAGTTAAAGTAAACTCAAATGTAATGAGGTAAGAGAGTTTTGAGGAAAAATTGTTAACTTGTCAATTCCAATGCCATATGTCAGAACAATATCAAGGATATGATTGAAGCAGTGAGTTGGTTCATTCACATGCTGGGAAAAGCCAGTTGAGGGGTAGTAAGGAAAGAAACCCAGAACTAAGGCTGTCGCTTTCTACAGGTACATGAATATTGAAATCTCCCAGTATAATGATTTTATCTTTACTGAGTACTAACTCTGATATAAATTCAGAAAACTCTGATAGGAATTCTGATTACGGACCAGGTGGACGGTGTACTGTAACTAACAGAACTGGTTTTTCATCTTTCCAGTTTGAGTGGGAAAGACTAAGAGTGAGGCCCTCAATTCCTCTGTTATGTGTCTGACAGTAACATTCTTTCTTTAGGAGTTTGTGATCCACTCTCCTGACTTTGAGGCTGCAAAGTTTTGGGTGGGGAACCTTGGTAAGACCGCTACCCATGCTGTGGTGTTTGCTCAGCTCTACACACCTGACCAAGTCTGCCACGGCCTGCACTCTTTCATCGTCCCAGTAAGACTCTGACCTTGAACCCCTTACCATATTTCAGCTGGTTACATCGTTGCACATCTGATGTGTTGTCACATAGCAACACCCCAGTGTGAAAGGTGGCCTTTGAAATTTTGAGTGTGGAGATTGAGACAGGAATGCGGTGATCCCTTGTGTGGGCATTGATTTTGCAGCACTCAACAAAGACACCAAAAAAATCCCTTATGTACCCTCCCACTCTATTTGGTAGAATTCATTCTCAATCTACGGGGAAACCACTTCCCACATTTACTGTATAAACATACATAATTGTCTTGGCCAAGTTATATCTACGTTATATCATATATGCATAACATACACCACATAATATTGCCTGTATGCTTAAACAGCAGTTTCAATAACATTTCAAAGTTGTACCCATGTCTGAATCTCCCCCCTCCTACCACTAGCAGATGGTTTGCCACAGGAAGTATAAATACTTCCTGATACCATAACTACTCCTTTTGCTGGTGGAGACCGGTGAGTTCCAGGTAAGACTGATTTTAGCTGTATGTTAGAGAGTGCCCCATGTACCAACAAACACTGCTGATTTATGTTTCATGCTCTGTTTAGGACTGACTTCCATAGCTGCCAAGAATTGCAGGCTAAAGAATCCTATGTTTCATAAGCAAAAACATTAATACACACACAGCATTATGTTAACTATGTGAGATAGAGCCATCTGCATCACAGCTTTGTTCGCACAGATCATTGTTCCCACTAACACACAGATAACTTAGCTATTCACTGAAAATGCAAATGTATGACCATGTGTAAACAGGAAGCAGTTGGTTAATTCTAGGAACATTAAAACATTTGTAAAATTAAAACACAATACAGTTACTGAACACCAGCTGCAACAAAGATAACAAGGTCAGTGATACCTTGAAGATACCAGTTTAAAACTAAAAATGTCGGAAAGAGATGAGTTTAAAACTGAAACAGTAGAAGATGAGATGAGTGAAAAAGTTAAGTATAGGAGACACATTTAAAATGAACACAGTAGAAGATGACATTAGTTTCAAACTAAAACAGCGGAAGAGGAGACTTGTTAAAACGTAAGATAGTTGAAAAAGAGACAGGTTTTAAACTACAATTGCAGAAAAAGAGATTAGTTTAAAATCAAAACATAGCTTTTACTTTGATTTATTCCATGTCAAAGCAAAGATTGCAATAAAACAACATTAATTAAGAGAAGGACTAACCTGAGATACAATAACCTCATTCAGATGAAACAGAAACATTCACTGTTATTACCACTGTAGACACTTAAAACATAGACACCCATCAGTCTTGCTCACAGTGAAATTTGGGCCACTACAATAATTTCTATGTATTCTTTGACCTGTCTTGTATTAGTTTTAGCCAGACTCAAGATAACCATTGGTTTACTAACTCAAGCAAATGAAGTGTCATCTAAAAGAACAGGATGACACTGGAGAATGTGACCCACTGTAACCACTGCAAGGATAAGTTTGAATTAACAACTGTGAAGCAGTTGAACTGTCCAAATGGGAGTAGAGTCAGTTTTAACCACATTGTCAATTACTGTTCTCCTCTTGTTCTGTGAAAACTCATAGAAAGTTGGAGTCTGAAGTGAAATTTAAAAGTTGAAGCCTTGCAGATTAGAACGGGTTACACATACTAAGCCGCAGGTTGAAATATTGTCCACAACATAGTCGTTGTGAAGGTCTGGAAGGAGACTGAAGGTTTGACATCTGTTTCATCCAGTGAAGCTGTACACCCCTGTGCTGCAGGTGAGAGACCCCAGGACTCTGCTGGCTCTGCCTGGTGTGCTGTTGGGAGACATTGGGAAAAAGCTGGGCCAGAATGGACTCGATAATGGGTAGGAATAAACTAGAAAAAAAGTATGGATCGGAGACAGAGGTGGTCTGTGTGAGCCGACAGTGTGAACATCAGGAAGTTTGATATAAATTCTAAGTAAAGTGGTTATTCTCTGGCTGACAATGTGGCTTTGTAGTTGCTGTAGTTTAATACAGTTATATTGTATGATTTCCTCGTCTGGTCGTACAGACTCATCTCTGATTGGCTGGTCTCTGAAAGCACAATCTGGTCTCTGAGAGTCTGGTTTCTGACACTCTGGTTTTTCACAGTTTGAATTTGTGCATTGTAGCTTCATATATTAACAAACTTCCTCTCCTTCACTGTCTTTGTGGTCTCTCCTTCAGATTTGCTTTGTTCCACAATGTGAGGATACCCCGGGATAATCTGCTGAATAAGACAGGAGATGTCACTGCTACCGGATGCTATGTGACACCATTCAAAGTAAGTCTTTTTCCCATAAAGCTAATCAAATCAAATGAATTTACATCATACCAAATTATAAGAGTTGCATCAAGGCACTTTGCATGTAAAGCATGTCTACACCACACTCTTTCTAAAATTATTTAAAGAGACCCAACAAATACAAATCCATCCATGAGCAAGCACTTGGTGACAATGGCAGGAAAACGTCCTTTAAAAGGCAGAAGCCTCAAGACAAAACCAGGCTCAGGTTGGACGGAGGGAGCTATATGCCTCCATCGGTTAGAAAAACATACAGATGTAAAGAGGATTAATGCCGGGTATCAATAAAACAGCAGCTACTTCACAAATTATTATTACTATCTCAAAACTCACTATTGATAGCACTGTCTCTCTTTTGCCACCGTCACACACACAAAACTTTCATTTCTTCTTCAGCAATGTAATGCTGCATGTTGCCATATAATTTGATTTGCTGATGTGGTGCATTTATCCACCATTAGGAAAACGGGTATCATGTTTCTTTCTGCTTTCTAGCACTTTCCTTAGAATAACCTGTTTTTACCATTTCTTGTTGCTCCAAATGGGCACCAAATGTGACAGCAATATTCAGGAAAAAGCATGGCATAAATTAACTATCATAAGCCTGGTTTTGCTTGACCTATCAACACAATTTAAAAACGGGTATATAGAAGCGCTGGCACATCCATCAACTCCACAGGATTAAATCATTACTGCTGAAAGTTAAAGGAACTGATAGATCAACTCAGCTGTACTCTGTCAGCCTGGCTATAGTGCTGAAACGAAACCTGGGGTTCTTCTATTTCTATGGGTTTTCTTCTATTAACGTTGAATATAAAGGGGCTTCTGGTATTGTGGAGGGCTTTTTTTTCTCTTTATAAGTTTTTAAGCTTTCTTTCTTTGCTACATGAAATTGTTTTAGGTTACTAGAACACCACTTGCTTTCCAATTTCCATGATGTGTGCCTGAAAACACAAAAATCTGAGAACCATACCACATAGCAAACCTCCTGTTTCATTACTTTCTTTTTCATAGGGGCAATAGTATCAAGTTTTGAACACAATGAGGCCATACTGCTATTCACAACCTGTATAGTGGAATAAGTCCTCTGTTGAATTGACACACTGCATTGCAGCAAATGATGACTGAATGTTGTCCTGCAATGTAGCCACAGCATTTTAAAAATAAAAATCAGCTGTAGCAGAATTTATTCGTAGATGCTTTGTAGTCAATTATGTTAAACTCAAATGTTATCAAGTAATGGTCAGACAGAAGAGGATTTTGAGGAAATATTATTAAACTGTCAATTTCAATGCCATATGTTAAAACAAGGTCAAGGGCATGATTAAAAGTGATTAAACATAGCACCACCATTGATTGAAAATGATGCAACATGCTTACAACAGCACACAGTCAGAGAGAGGGTAGGATCCAGCCGGTAAGTAACAACAGAGTGTGTAGGCTCCAGTCGTTCAGGTTGCGCCTTAATAAAGTGTGGACCTGAGAGATTTAAGTTTTCTTGTATTGTTTGATGTGAACCTCTAAATTCTCAGGATGGCAGAGCATTATCACACAATATGTTAGTACTCTGGAATTTGTCCAAAGGGATGAATGAAGTGTCTGTCTCTCTATCTATCTTTATATAAATTAATCATTAATTAACTTGAAGGAGCAGCACGGCAACATAGTGGTTAGCGCTGTTGCCCCACAATAAGAAGGTCGCGGGTTTGGTTCCCGGGCCTGTGGCCTTCCTGTGTGGAGTTTGCATGTTCTCCCCGTGCTTGCGTAGGTTTCATCTGGGTACTCCTCCCACCGTCCAAAGACATGCATGTTTGGGTTAATTGCTAATTGTCTGTAGGTCTGAGTGTGAGTGCGATTGGTTGTTTGTCTCTGTCTGTCTCTGTGTGTTCGCCCTGCGATGGACTGGCGACCTGTCTAGGGTGTACCAAACCCTCGCCCAGTGTGAGTGGGATTGCCTCCAGCACCCCCCGCAACCCGGAAACAGATAAGCGGTTGAAGATGAATGAATGAATAACTTGAAGGAACATCATGCTCCAAAGTACCAAAGGGCAGAGAGCCTGTTCGAGAGCCTATCTCATTGCAAGACTTATTATTCCAGAGGGGGCATATATCTGCGATAGCCCTGAAGGGAAAACAGCTGAAGTTGTGTTTTCCTTCACATACACAGCTGGCCTGTGATGTACTGACGACCTGTCCAGGGTGTACCCCACCATCGCTCAATGTGAGCTGGGATTGGCTCCAGCACCCCCTGTGACCTGGAAATGGGAAAGCAGTAGAAGATGAATGATTGAATGAATACACAGCTGGCCATTGGTAACATCAGAGTGCAATTTATGGAGTAACATTGGGACATGGCACATTCTCTGTGCAAATTTTAGCAAGTGTCTAGCAGAGTTGAGTGCACGCAGAGCAGAGATGTTCAGAGTGCAGAGGACACACAGAGCAGATATTTGAGGCAAAACCTTACTGAACCTTACCTTACTGAGTAGTTGTATGCAGGGCGAGTGATGTGCTGAATAGAACATACAAAAATCTAAATCAACTCCTGGTGTGGTGAACCAACAACCTAAACACATCCAAGAAAGCCTAAAAGAGAAAATAATCAAATCTACATTTGCGTGTACAAAGGTTAACAGTACTGTTCTTAGCTGTACTTGTTTTTTGCTAGGTTGGCCCAGTGAACATTACCCAGTTCTTGGACAAGCAAATGTCCTTCCTTATGCCTTCTCCAAGCTCAGTGTCCAGAGTACAGAGCTGCAGGTCTGAGGTGTTCAATTCCTCCCTAGTTCCCAGGGTTGGCTTCGTTGGTGGTGTTGCTGTTAAGTTGGCAGTTGATGCTGACTTGAGGCCCATTGCTTGCAGGAAACAGCAGGAAAAAGCTGCGTAAAATCCGACAGCGTTCAGCTTGTCCATTGTTAGGCATCTTAGGCAGGACCTTGCGTTGCTCCTGGGGGAGTGAAGAGTTGCGAAGGAGGTCAAGGTCGACCTCTGAGCCAAGTGAGCAAATCCGAGTGAGGCCTCAGGGGATTCAAGCCAAGAGAGGATCCAGGGCCGAGAGCGAACCAAGGGCCACGAGTCGAGAGGCACCAAGAGAGAAAATCCCAAGAGGAAAGAGCATGAAGGAAGAAAGCGAGGAGGAACAAATGGGGATTTTTGTAGACCTGGGTCACATGTCTCACCTTGACCAATAGCATCCGGTCAGTTTTTAGCAGTCTTATAACATCGGCATGAAAAGGTGAGCGTTGTGGGGGCCTGAGTTCAAAGGAACCTCTTTTGTCTGTGGAATGAAAAAACATGTTGTCTTATCCTTTTCTTGAATGGACTGTGGCCTGACAACAGAATACAATTTTTTTTGCACAGTTTAAGTTATTCATTGTTCAAGAATATTTTGTCCTTAAAATATAATTGTGTTTGCAATTTCTTTTTTTTTTTTAACTGTGTTTAAAAAAAGGTTCCACTGCGCCCTCGGGAATGAAAAACAAAATAATGCCATAACAAGTCAGCATGATCATTGTGTCTATGCAAATGTCCATCGTAGCTACATAAATTTTACCACTATATCTTATTGGGTTGATGTAAATCTTGTGAGTCTTGACAACTCATAACAATGATTTGTACCTTCATCAGATAGAAGACAGACATTTCTCTCAATCTGTGACCTGGAAACGGATAAGCGATTGAAGATGAATGAATGAATGAATTTCTCTCAATTTGATTAATTAGATGAAATGTCTTTGTTCAAAGCCAAAGCCAGTGTCTTCCCGTCCAACACACACACACACACACACACACACACACACACACACACTGCTCAAAAAAATAAAGGGAACACTTAAACAACACAATGTAACTCCAAGTCAGTCACACTTCTGTGAAATCAAACTGTCCACTTAGGAAACAACACTGATTGATAATCAATTTCACATGCTGTTGTGCAAATGGAATAGACAACAGGTGGAAATTAGAGGCAATTAGCAAGACACCCCCAATAAAGGAGTGGTTCTGCAGGTGGTGACCACAGACCACTTCTCAGTTCCTATGCTTTCTGGCTGATGTTTTGGTCACTTTTGAATGCTGGCGGTGCTTTCACTCTAGTGGTAGCATGAGACAGAGTCTACAACCCACACAAGTGGCTCAGGTAGTGCAGCTCATCCAGGATGGCACATCAATGTGAGCTGTGGCAAGAAGGTTTGCTGTGTCTGTCAGCGTAGTGTCCAGAGCATGGAGGCGCTACCAGGAGACAGGCCAGTACATCAGGAGACGTGGAGGAGGCCGTAGGAGGGCAACAACCCAGCAGCGGGACCGCTACCTCTGCCTTTGTGCAAGGAGGAGCACTGCCAGAGCCCTGAAAAATGACCTCCAGCAGGCCACAAATGTGCATGTGTCTGCTCAGACTCCATGAGGGTGGTATGAGGGCCCGACGTCCACAGGTGGGGGTTGTGCTTACAGCCCAACACCGTGCAGGACGTTTGGCATTTGCCAGAGAACACCAAGATTGGCAAATTCGCCACTGGCGCCCTGTGCTCTTCACAGATGAAAGCAGGTTCACACTGAGCACATGTGACAGACGTGACAGAGTGTGGAGACGCCGTGGAGAACGTTCTGCTGCCTGCAACATCCTCCAGCATGACCGGTTTGGCAGTGGGTCAGTAATGGTGTAGGGTGGCATTTCTTTGGGGGGCCGCACAGCCCTCCATGTGCTCGCCAGAGGTAGCCTGACTGCCATTAGGTACCGAGATGAGATCCTCAGACCCATTGTGAGACCATATGCTGGTGCGGTTGGCCCTGGGTTCCTCCTAATGCAAGACAATGCTAGACCTCATGTGGCTGGAGTGTGTCAGCAGTTCCTGCAAGACGAATGCATTGATGCTATGGACTGGCCCGCCCGTTCCCCAGACCTGAATCCAATTGAGCACATCTGGGACATCATGTCTTGCTCCATCCATCAACACCACGTTGCACCACAGACTGTCCAGGAGTTGGCGGATGCTTTAGTCCAGGTCTGGGAGGAGATCCCTCAGGAGACCATCCGCCACCTCATCAGGAGCATGCCCAGGCGTTGTAGGGAGGTCATACGGGCACGTGGAGGCCACACACACTACTGAGCCTCATTTTGACTTGTTTTAAGGACATTACATCAAAGTTGGATCAGCCTGTAGTCTGTTTTTCCACTTTAATTTTGAGTGTGACTCCAAATCCAGACCTCCATGGGTTAATAAATTTGATTTCCATTGATAATTTTTGTGTGATTTTGTTTTCAGCACATTCAACTATGTAAAGAACAAAGTATTTAATAAGAATATTTCATTCATTCAGATCTAGGATGTGTTATTTTAGTGTTCCCTTTTTTTTTGAGCAGTGTATATATATCCCAATGTATGTACTGTGAATTTACTATAGTTTGCACATTTATCTTTGTCTGTTTTTCAATGCATAGATCCAAAGTTCATAATTTTTCTTTCTCCAGTTGCAGCCGTATGGGTCATATATATATGAAATCACACACAAAGTGCCAGATATCTGCCACAAAATGAAATACTGTAATACAAGCACATTTCAAAATTAGGTATTTGCATAAAATTGTTTTTTATTGTAGTGAATTTGTTCGTTCATTCATTCATGTGTACCACATCTAAACCTAAATCTGCTGTCCTCCATAGGCTCTACATTCCCATACAGTGACAGTATAGTAAGCTGCTGAGAGGGGTGAAATATATTGAAGATGTTACTTCTCTGACTGTAATTTCATGTTATGCGTACCATAGTGTATGGGGATTTACAAAAATCATACAATATGAAAACCATCCATTTTAAGCAGTGCAACAATGGATGGCTATAATGATATATATTTTACAATAACACTTGGTTACTGCAATGTTTGGGATTATAGGAAAACAGACAAGATAAAAATCATGTGGACTTTGAATCCTCAATTCCACAGTGTATACAAAGCCTATTCTGATTGTTCTGCATATGCCCATGGCTCACCTCTGTCCTTCTCTTCTAGGACCCCAAAAAGCGTTTTGGGGCATCTCTGGGAGCCTTGTCTGGGGGCAGGATTTGCATTACGAGGATGGCTCTTGTCAACCTGAAGCTGGCTCTGGTTGTGGCTCTGCGCTTTTCAGCCACCAGGAGACAGTTTGGGCCGAAAGACAAAGAGGAAATCCCTGTTTTGGAGTACCAATTACAGGTCAGAGTCATGGGCACAGATGATGGTAACAATGACACTAAGTAATTTCTGCTCCCCTCCCTTTTGAAAAATTTTCATTTAACAAGTATTGGACAAGTACTTGTCATTGATATATTAATAAATGTGAAATAGTGCAACAATGAAATTACACTATAAAAACACAAAGACCAATTCACAAGTTCAGTCACTAGTTCTTTTAATTTTAGCATATGCCAGTATAATGTTTACATTTGACGCCTCACAACATCACCAACCTTTGTCATGGTTTTGTCTGAATTTTTCCTGGCATAAAATTATTTGAAGGTCCTAGATGCTGTAATTTGGTTCCAGTATAGGGACACAGAGTCCTTTGCAGGTCACTTGTAATTTGTGATCTGTCTCCTGGGAGCTGTAGAATTCAACTTTTGCTGCTTTAGTCTGAGAGTCTTCACTGGGATTAGAACTTTGACTTTTGAAGGGGATCATCACTGGGTGCAATATCTCAGTGATACTTTTCTCTCTTGCTGTGAGCATGCTGGTACAGTCTGCAGAGGTTGAGTGCAAAGGGCCCGTCACTGGGTCTGGCAATGAATCTCTGTCACATCACTGATGATGTTTCCAGATGCAGCAAGACTATGTATGTTACAAGCAGCAGGATCAGAAAACAAAGAAACCTCCCTTAAACATCAAATCTCCGATCTTTTTCATGTGTAGCTCACTATGGCAGCATAAGCATATGTGGGTACGTCTCTACATTGCTGTGTGTAATATACCTCTTGCGTGTTGTTAAAGCAATGGCGTCTGATCCCGTACTTGGCTGCAGCATATGCTCTTGAACACTTCTCCAAGTCCATCTTCATGAACTTTGTAGAGTTCCAGTTTGGACAAATGATGGGAGACAACAGTGACAGACAAGTGAGTGAAAATGATGAGCTTGTATGTTCAAAGTCTCTTAAAAGTTGTATTATGTCATTTCTAATTAAATATACTGAAGTGGAATGTTTAATCGTCCAAATATTACATTCCAATATATGTATCTAGGCAGAAATGGGGAAAGAGATCCATGCCATAGGCTGCTCCAGTAAACCACTGGGCTCGTGGACTGCCCAGAGGGGGATCCAGGAGTGCAGGGAGGCCTGTGGTGGACATGGATATCTGGCCAGTCAGTCTCAAGCAAACATACATTCACACACAGTTTTTCTAAAGCCGTGAGGACACTCATTGACATGATGCACACTCCCCTACCTGAACAGTCAGAGACCAGCCTGACCCAGTCCTCCCTCTTTCAGTGAACCGGCTTGGGAACCTCCGTGATGACAACGACCCAAACAGCACATATGAAGGAGATAACAACGTGTTGCTGCAGCAGACCGGCAACTACCTGCTCAGCCTTTTCCAAGCCAAGATTGACAGTCAGTTCTTGGACAGTTAGCGTTAATGTTGGCAGCTAAGGACACAGAGGTTTAACACTGATGGCTTACATGATTGATGGAATTGATGTGACATTTAAAAGGTTCAGGTTTGACATAAATTGAATTTCACCTGGAAAATAGAGAGCAGCAGGAGGTAGTGGCAATAATCTGTAGAGAGAGAGTCTTCTTCTCTCTGTTGATTGGTTGACTGTTTTCTGAGTGATCTAATAAAAACAGCAGATTTCAGGTGAGTACACAGAGAAGCCAAACCTTGTAACGTTGACTGGTGCGTCCAGGCAGCTGGGGATTGGGTGTGGCTGAGGCCACTGATTGCTTTGTTGTGACCTCAAAAAGTTCCAGAGGTCCTGACTCCTTGTTGAAAGGCCTAAATATAGAACCTTGACTTGCATTATTATCAAATAACACATGGAAGTCTACTCTACTGAGATTATCTGGACCTTTAACATCTATCTTTAGACTGTCTGAACTTTTAACACCATGATGATGTAATACTGAGGTCCTATCTAAACCTTACTCTTCACCTGGTGGGCTTTTATTTGTTTCCATTGAGTTAAACTGTGTTTTGTCTTAGGGAACTGTATACCATAGGGAGTCTTCAGGGGAAAGGGGGGTAAGAGCACTGACACAGGTGAGCGCGTCTGTTACCAGTCCTTTGGCTTAAGCTGCTGTTTTTTCTCGTTTCAGATGGAGTGCGGATCGAATCCCCACTTCATACGGTAGATTTTCTGGATGATTTCCACAAGATTCTGGGAACCACATTTACAGCAACAACATTGGAGGAGTGTATGGACCCTGAAGGTAGTCCAGTGCTTCAGCAGGCTGTTCTCAGTTCATAGAAACCAAGTAACATTTTATACTACCACGCTTCCCATTCCTCCCATAAAAGAGAAGACAAAGTACAGGTCTGAGATGTGATGAGTCTGAGTCAGGGCAAGCAAACAAAAACAGATGCAAAATAATTTAACTTCTACAACTGAATCCTCCCACGGAACAGTCAGCTCTATGAAATATACTATCATTCTACTCCTAGACCACAAAATTATATCAGGCCTTAGCTTTGTACAGGCTGTTTCCTGGGGAACAATAAGCTTTCCTCCTAAATCTACCTGCATCTCCCAATCACAAGCATCCTCTAAGCTGCCTTGCCTCCTTGTTTTCTTATTAACTTTCTCTCCCTCTTGAACAAACTGAATTGCAACTCTCTTTGTCTTAGACCAAGTAAGCTTAAGCTCTTTGTGATGCTTTGTAAATGGACCTGATGATGTACCTGGTCCAGTTTGAAAAAAGGTCAGGGTGTGTTTGTGTCAGATTAAATGTGGAGCTTCAGCCTCAGTAGATATGAACTTCAGACCCAGTGATATAATCTGATGTGTGGCTTCCTCTCACTGTGTGTGTGTGTGTGTGCGTGTGTGCGTGCGTGCGTGCGTGTGTGTGTGCGTGAATGTATGCCAGTGTCTTTGTCAGCCTATAGGTGGCTAGTGTGTTTCCTGCTGGTGCAGAGTCAGAGAAGATTGGAGCAGCAGAGAGCCTTAGGGAAAGAGGAATTTGACGCTTTCAATGACAGCCAGGTGAGAGCCACACACACAGCTTACATCACCACAGCCGTTGACCACATGTGTACTCAAATCAGATTCATTTTAAGATTACTCAGTTACATATAAAACAACTGAGGGTAGACCAATGGCTTCATCCATTTAAAACTGAAAAGTGTTGAAGCCTGACAGCTATGAGAAATCACAGAAGCATCTGACTGTGTAGCCTACTGATGAGCAGTGTTGGGCAAATTACTTTAAAAAAGTAATTAGTTACAGTTACTAGTTACTTCTCCCAAAAAGTAACAAAATTAGTCACTCAGTTACAAATCATAAAAGTAACTAGTTACTGCAGAAAGTAACTATTGCATTACTTTCAAGTAAATTTTTAAATGCTCAAATGTGTCGGAATTTGGACCCCACCTCCACTCCTCTTTAACGGAATTTAAAATACATGTGCATGTTGAATTATAAGATGTTTGAGTAAGTTTGAATTACTTTACACCAACGTGGAGAGGCACTTTTGTCCAGGGCATAATGTGCATTTCACAATTACATCGTTCCTTTAATTTCTTGGAGGGAAAAGTAATGGCTATACTTCCATTTAGAGAAGGCTACTTTTGGATTATTTGGGCTGCCATTCCTGTGTCTCTATCTGACTCACTTGTGTCGTTCGTTGTGTGTCCGACTATGTGTGCTTTCAAATTTCTGTAAACAACACTCACCCAACTCTACCTCTGATTGGCTTACCATGAAATTTTGCTCTAGCTCAGCCAATCGTTATCATTTATGCAACTGTCTCATGCCCACTAACCAAGGTAGAACAGTAAAAAAGTTTCTGCCTCTCGGCTCAGAGCTCTAGTTGGTCTGATGAAAAAAAGAGTTTCAATTATAGTAACATGCAGCATTTTTTGGCAGTAACGGTAACAGCGTTATAAAGATGGGAAGAGTAATCAATTAGATTACTCGTTACTGAAAAAAGTAACGCCGTTATTCCCATCACTGCTGATGAAACACTGGACACATCATCAGAGATGACAGTCTGTTGGTGAATCAGCTCTTCAAGAGAGTCTTAGTGAAGTAAGATAGTTTGCACCACTCTCTGGTCTCTGTGATTCACTGTAGTCTGGACCTGGCCGATCCTCTCAGAAAATGTATTCACCACTCTATGTTTACACATAAGTGAACATTGTTCCCTTTGTGTGTGTTCAGGTATACTACTTACGGCCCCTGGCCATCGCCTACATTGAGCATGACTGCCTCCGGAGATTTTATGAGCAGATGACAGACCAAGACACACCAGCTGGTCTAAGACCAGTACTCAGGAGGCTGTGTGCCTTGTTTGGTCTGTGGAGCCTGAGCAGCCATTTGTCTACGCTGTACCAGGGTCTGTACTGTTCTTATAAAAACATGCGCTTGTAAAGGACACATTCTTTCTTTTAGTGTTACTAACACTGATCTTTCCAGGTAATTACCTAAATGGGCGGGAGCCTACAGAGCTTGTCCAGTTGTCCATTCTCTCTCTCTGCTCCCAGGTACAGAAACATATGTCTCTGTCAGCATAACTTTTCCAGTCTCTGATCCTCTCATGACCTAAACAGACCCAAAGGTCCTGTTGACATTTAATTCACTTGCACATGCATGAACCAGGGTTTTATCCCAGTATGAAGAGTTGCAGCTCAGACTGAAGTCAAATCTATGAAGTCTTTTGACTGGACCTGAGAGTCCCCTCCATCTCAGCTCATATGGAGCTTTACTTAAGCATTAGTCATACAGATTACACAGTTGTTACCCAGCATAGTATTTTGTCTTGTTTATCTGTATGAACAGAGTCTGGTATCAGCTTCCACACTGTTATCATGAAGCTGAGTGATTAAGAGGTGGATGCTGCTCCCCCTCTTGACTGTTTTGATCTGTGTTCCTCCTGCAGCTCAAAGATGATGCTGTGTCACTGGTGGATGTTTTTGCACCAACTGATTTCATCCTCAACTCACCTGTTGGCTATGCTGATGGACAGGTAAGGGCACACTGACACAGAACTTTGGGACAGCAGGTCCATGAGCGATGAAGTTATATCATTGGTAAGCTGACATGAATGCTAAGAGTTTCCTCATTGGCTGCTTTTTGTTCTGAATGCATTGTCATTAATGGTTTCTGTTACAAAAGCAGAGGGCATGTACAGGCAGTTGTTTACATAAGAGCTACATTGTCAATGCCCAGGCTTTTATTGGGCAGGAAAGCGTAGAGAAATAGGAAGGAGGGGAAGTGATTTGCAGTTAAGAGACTGGCTAGCCAAAAGTTGAACCAAGGACTTGCTATTGCATATGAGCAGTTATCATTCAGCTATGGGCGTATCCACACCTTTGTTGTGTTTTTAGTCAGTGTGCAGAACAACTATAACGATATTATGCTGAGACTATAAACACCTGGCGGTAAAAAAGCTACATCTTTTAGCCACTAACTGACATCATATAACATCACCTTTCTGGTTTATTGTCAAACCATTTCATCATATCTTGTTAATTTTAGCATGATATTAGAATACATCTCTTTTATTGTGGTGTTACATGGCATCATGACTGGTGTGGGAACTGTGTTGCCTCAGCGACCATGAAAAAGCTAACAAGCAAACAGCTCTGACTTGCTCTTGTTTTATGAGGTCACAGCTGTAATTTTAAGGACAAAGAGCTCCTTACAAATCAGACATTTGACTAATATATGAACAAAAGGCTATGTATCAGAGCTTACCACCTTCAACCCTAGTTAAACTGCAGCTAACCATCATCAACACTAGTTAAACTACACTTTCTACCGTCAGTGCTAGTTAGACTAAAGCTAACCACCTTCAACACTCATTAAAATGAAGCTGACCACTATCAATGCTATTTAAAGTACAACTGACTCACCTGATTAGGGCCTGTAAACAAAAGACCTGAATGTTAGTCATAACATTGTTCAGGATTTGGTAAACCTTTTCTTCCCAAACTCTCCCTGTTTGTTCTCAGCTGTACAGGAACCTATGGTCAACAGTGCTGCAGGGCAATCAGGTGCTGGAACGACCTTACTGGTGGAAAGAGTTCTGCTCAGACAAACCTATAGTTGGATCCCTGGCTTCAAAACTGTAGAATCAAGGCTTTCTACAGGAGAACTAATACCTATGGTCACAGTCTCTCCCTCAGGAACTTAGTGAATACATAAAGATGTAAATTCCATGTGTTCATTTCAACTTACAGTGTCACTGCAGCTGTATTGGCTAGTGACCATGAGCTGTTTAGAAACTGTTCAGTTGGTTCATAATTAGTCAAAATGATTTTCAGTGAGAGGTTTAATTTTTCCCAATGAGCACTAGACATAGATGTTATCGTGAGCTTCCAATCAGACAGCAGTTTAACCAGAAATTAATCAGAAATTTAATCAAAACATCACGTCATAGGTAAAGAAAGGAATTATCACTTCTTCACCGTGAAAGATAATGTTCCAAGTGGCAACACACCATGATGTCACTCTTTGGTTTGTGGACTGCTGTGTTGAAGCTTAAAACTTGCAACTTGCCTGCCACCATGTTGGCTTTTTGAAACTGGAAAAACCATATTTGGAGAGGAAATTGGAACTGAGGAGGAATTAGGGGTGGATCTGTCCTCAGCAGGCCACCATTTGCAAACCTATTTTCCTCTGGATGGGACAAAAACTGAAAAAATTTACAGCTTGTCGTGTGGAAGAAGGCTTAAAAGTGCAGTTTGTGACCATAAACTAATCAGGAACACTTATGTTATTTACTTATTCTATATATCAAGTGAGAAGCAGGACAATTTTCCCATAGACTTCTATACAAACCACTCAATTTTGCCACCAGGGAAGTCACCACCTGATGGGTAGAAGACAGGTATAAAGCACTTTGCGTTGGCTTCAATTTTCAGCCCCAGCATCTGAGTTCATCTTTGTAAACTGAGTCCGCCTTGACCACTACATCAACATCCCATCAGCTTGGTTTCCTTACCTGTCAATCAGGCATGTGTTGAGAGTTGAGAGAGAGAAAAAAAACATGCAAACATTCACTCATCTTTGACAGTGTCTGTAATTAACTAATTAAACTAGTTTGTCCTCAGCTGTAAATCTGTGCCTGTGTTAAAATCAGTAAATTTTGATTGCAATAAATATATACATCTCATACTTATGAGTCCTCCACTGTGATGATGATAAAGTTACAAACATGTTCATTTTTTGCTCCACAAATCTTAAACCTCCAGGGGTCGTCATCAAAGATTTTTATTAGTTCTAGTTGACTGATGTGTAATGTAGTATGCTCGAAGGCAAGGGATTTTTTGCTTTTTTTTGGTGATGTAATAGTCAAATGACTTTAATCAGAATATTGTGATATTGTATATGATGTACAATTATCAAACACTGGATGATAATTATGTTAAAATCAATATAAATTACAGCCTCAGTCCAGCTCTAGTTATCTGAACATTGGTAATGTGTAGAGAGGGGGATCACACAAATGAAACGTACATCAATGACGAGTGACACATTGAGAGCTGTGTACACACAGTGTGATTGTGATTCATTCTCAAACAAAGAATGTTACAGTCTGGGGACCAAAGAATCTGGGAGAAGTCTTCTAAGCAACCCAGAGGAAGGCAACGTGAAACAACGGTTACCTGTGTTTATGTACAGTATGCCAAAAAGATACTTCAATATTTTAAGTACTGATTGCAAAATTGCAGCACCCTATCGGCCTCTTCTCCCTTGCCTCAACAAGGTCCACGTCCTCATCTTTTAAGATTTCCTTCTCATGCCTACATTAGGGGAAATAAATCTTGAGTGCATCAACAATTTTTTTCCAATTAGGCTATTCATGTGAAATTTTCACCAGACTTTGGTATTAACTCAAGAAATCCACACATGGAAAAGAACATTGAGTATGCTAACGGAAACCTATTAAATACTTAGTGTAGGAGCTTTGCCTTGTAATAACAGCTCATTGCCATCAACCTGGTGGATGGCAGCAAATTATTTCAAGAAATTGCTGGTACATGGCTCCATTCATTATTCCATCAATTATATGAAATGCAGCAGTATCATGAAATGAGAAACAGCCCCATACCATGATGCTTCCACCTCCTACCTTCACTCTTCTTAAAGTGCTTTTTTTGGGGTGGATATGCAGGGCCATTTCTTCTCCAAATGTGCTGTGTAATATGAAAACCATAAATGTAAATCTTTTTGTGTGCTTACTGGAAGATTCAAAAGTTTTGAAATACATCTGTAACCAGATCCATTTGTAATGCGGGTTAGTGAATAAAAGAATGCCAGTAGCTTGTATAAGGGTTGTTTACTTAAAAAAGAAAAACGGCACAGTAGCATAAACTGGGCAGCAACATAATCTGTTTACATATATGAAAAACAGACAGTATGTTTAAAGTTTTGCTGTTATCCATTTTAACTTATCAAATAATCTCAGTTATCAATAGCGTATGTTTTAGCATAATGTAGTCACTTAGCTGCCTAGGCTTTTACTTCACTTGTGGCCATTTGTGAGTAGGGTAAGGACTGATGCAGGCATGTGGCATTTTGGAAATTTTAAGAGAGAAAGAGCCTGGAACTAATCTCTCTCTCTCTCTCTCTCTCTCACACCGGTGCAGAGGGAGTGATTCTGGGGTGTGCTTTAGGCTGTATAACCACCCCCCCCTACACACACACCCTCTCTTTCTCTCTCAGCTGTGTGGTGTTTTGAATCTACAATCAAAACAGAGAAGACATGCAGACCAGCAGGCAATTCTCATTCTAGCTCTACCAGTCCTGGTGTCATCAATGCTTGCTGGTCTGTGTAGTGTGTAGTGAATAGTGAAGCAGTGTCCCCAAATGTATGTTCTCCATTTTCTGCAGCCCACACTCAAGCCAGTGCTTCTTTTTCAACTGTAGAATAGGAGGATTGCGCTGCAGGAGTCTATGTAAATTTCTCCTTGTAACTCGCACATGGACACATGGGAGCCACAATTGTTGCAAAGTTGGGTAGAAACTCTGAGTATCAGGAAACAAGGCCCAGGAAAGACCTTCGAGTAGCAGCATCTGATGGAAGCAGAGCTCTTTGTGATGACAGGATGCAGGATGACATCTGCATTAATGGTATTGCCACTGAAGCATAGAGAGGGCCTTCTGAAGCACTGTACCCCAGTGTACAGTGCTCTTCCTCTTTGCTACTTATTCATCCAACGTCAATTACAACACAGTCATGTCATATTTGGAAAAAAAAAAATAGGTGATGGATTACAGGAGGAACAAGTCCCCACCTTCTCCTGTCTACAGCAGGGTGTGACATAGAGACAGTAAAGAGATACAGGTATCTGGATGTTCTACAGGACAGAGAGCTGGACTGGTCAGCAAATGCAGACGCTGTCTACAAGAAGGATTTTAGGTGGATGTACTTCTTGAGGAGGCTTAAGTCCTTTCATGTCTGCAGTAAAAAGCTCCAAATTATATATCAATCTGTTGTGACCGGCACTCTTTGTTTTGGGGAGTTGGAATCAAGGAAAAAGATTTCAACTAACTAAATGAAATTTCCAAGAAGGCCCAGTCTGTTATTGGATTAAATTTGAGGATTCCGGATAAGGTAGATGAGGACAGAATGCACTCAAAGTTTGACAAGATAATGAAAACTGCCACCCATCCCCTCCATAAAACATTAGACAAATTCAAAAGTAAATTAAGCAACAGATTCATTCTCCCTCGCTGCACAAAAGAACACTACAAAAACTCATTTCTTCCTGCTGCAATACAGATGTACAATGCCTCCCAAAAATGACAATGCTTACCTCCCAGCCAGATTATTTTTACATGCATTTTACTTTTAATCTTGTATTTAGTGGCAGTTAAAATTCAGGTCTGAATTTTCCACATCCACACAAAGATGATTACAAAATCATCCTATTACCATCTCAAAAATAAAGCAAGAATTAAATAACTTCTGTCCAAAGAAGACACAGAGAAACATCTTCATGCTTTTACTTTTTGTAGGCTAGATTATTCTAACAGTGTCTTCACAGGTCTGACTAAAAAATCCATCAAACAACTAGAGTTTATTTAGAATGATGGGGCCAGAGTTTTCACTAACACCAAGAAGGCCGAACACATTACACCTATTCAAAGGATCGATTTTAAAATCCTACTGCTGGTCTTTAAAGCACTTCATGGTCTTGGGGCTAAATACCTAAGAGACCTCCTAGACCCCTACAAGGCATTCAGACTCCTCAGGTCTTCTGGGACAGATTTTTTTTCTCACTGTTCCTAGAACCAGAAACAAGCAGGGGGAGTCAGCTTTTAGTGTTTATGCCCCTCACCTATGGAACAAACTGCCAGAAACCTGAGACTTTCAAGGTCTGTAACCTCCTTCAAGACAGGTCTAAAAACATTCTTATTTACAGCTGCATTCACAAAGTCTGCTGAAACCATTGCTCCCTTTTTAATCAGTGCTTTGTAATTTCTTTTTAAAATTGATTTTATTGTCTTATTTTATTATTATTATTATTATTTTTAATGCCATGTTTTTAATGTTTTTCAATGTTTTTAATGATATAAATCTTTAGTTTTTACTCAGTAAAGCACCCTGAATTACTGAATGTGTGAATGGTGCTATACAAATAAAGTTGCCTTGCCTTGCCTTGCTTTGCTTTATTGTGCCCTTATTGTTTTTTGACTGCAAACTAGCTGGGCGGGTGGTTGGGCATTGTGAGCTAGTCTTGGCACATCAGGTGTCTCCATAAATTGAGCCATTTTGATGGTGCTTCACTGGTCTACTGATCCTTTCATCCAGCACAATTCAGGCTCATGCAAATCTTGGCTCAGCTCATCACTTTCCATGTCACACTGTTCCAAGAATTTCCTCCTAGGTTATTAGTCCTGGACCTGCCATGTCGTCCCGTGCGCAATTCGTGGTTGACACGATTTCTCACTTGGACTAAGTCAAGGGTCCCTACACATGAAAAATCACAGAGGTGCTTGCCCGCCACAGTGGCAAAATGGCCGCCGTGGCCAAAACAAAAATGGCTGCCATGGTGAATAGGAAAAAAAATTAACCAACAGATATCACTATGAAATTTACACAGTTGATTACTCACATTAAGACAAACAAAACATGTATTAGAAGTTTTTTGAAATTGTTTGTGTACAAGAGCAAATGTGCATAAGGTAATTAAGTATGCGCTAATTAGCATAAATTAGAAAGATCTAAACATTGGGTACAGACAGGTGAAAATGTCTTTTCTATCTTGACATATAACAGTCAAGACTTTTACAATGTGGACCTCTCTCTGCCCACCATACCAACCTCCCTCTAACCTCACTGATAGCAGCCCTATTTTTGAAAAAGACAAAAATGACATACCCACATCATATGCCCATGCCTATGTCATCTGTCAATAAATCAATCAAGATTTTGTTCACATTTTTCATAACAATTTCTCAGAGACATGAACATGGGAATTATAGAAATTATAAACATCTCCTTCTCCTCTTTTACTTTTTCTGTCTAAAGAAGACATGGAGAAACTTGTTCCTGCATTTATTTTTAGTAGATTGGACTATTGTAATGGTGTCTTTACTGGCCTAAACAAAACATCAATTAGACAACTACAGCTGATCCAGAATCCTGCTACAAGCATCCTTACAAACACCAGGAAAATGGACCATATTACATCAGTCCTCAGATCACTACACTGGCTTCCTGTGAGTCAGAGGATAGACTTTAAAATCTTACTGTTCGTCTACAAAGCACTAAATGGTCTAGGACCAAAATATATTTTAGACTTAACTCCATATGAAGTGTCCAGACTCCTCAGGTCATCAGGGACAGGTCTACTGTGTGTTCTCATAATCAGAACCAAACAAAGTGAAGCAGCTTTCAGTTATTATGCTCCTCACCTGTGGAACAACCTCCCTGCACACCTGAGGTCTGGTGCTTTCATACCTATAGCTCGATTGCTTTGATCCGCACCAGGCAGAAAAATGTTACAATGTAGCAAACAGACGTTGGTACGGTTCGGTTTCACATATGCATATTTCCAAATGAACCAAAATAGACCGTGAA
Organism: Remorina albescens; assembly: GCA_034769265.1. Lineage (NCBI taxonomy): Eukaryota > Metazoa > Chordata > Actinopteri > Carangiformes > Echeneidae > Remorina > Remorina albescens. Next base: position 2,316,651 of record CM068495.1, on the reverse strand, counting down.
GACAACTTCCTCATATGAAAACGCGTCACTTTCGATAAGTTAGCATGGAGCGACAGCTTTGCGTTGCGCTCCAGGGGCTGATCCTCGCCCATTACATTGTATGTGTCAGCAATTTTCTGCAAACCAGTTCAAACGTGAGTCGCGGCTGCGACTCGAAAACAACGTCATGATGCACTGAAGTCGTCGACGGCGCATTGCACGCTACTTCAGAGAGAAGAGACTGCCCTCCTTGTGAATGACCATTTCATCATTCCGAGACCACCGGAATGATTAAAGCAGACCAAACAGTTCTGGTGTGAAAGCGCCCTAGGGAAGGCAAGGCAAGGCAAATTTACTGTATAGCACAGCTGGTCCCACCAGCTGATTTGGTGCGCACCAAAGTGCGGTGGTTGCATTCACACCGACGCAAATGTACCGAACCAAGGGACCAAACTCGTTTAGTGCGAACTAAATGCTGTTGGTGTGAAAGCACCGTAAATGAAGCTTGAAAACTGCAGCTTTTAGTTAGATCCAATATATCACTTTAATGCTTTTAATCATTCTAATTGCTATTATTGTCTTTTACTGGCGTAATTTCTTTTTTCTTTCTTTCTTTGAAATGTATTTTCTATTTATGATTTTAATGTCTGTAAAGCACTTTGAATTGCCTGGTGTATGAATTGTGCTAAATAAATTTGACTTGCTTTGCCTTGCCTTAGGTCGTTTTCACACCAAATCTGTTTGGTCCGCTTTAAACGGACCAGAGTTCGTTTCCTCGGATAGTCCGCTTCATTTGGGCAGGTGCGAAAGCTCATACGAACTCTGGTGCTGACCAAACAAGCGAACTCTGGTCTGCCTGAAAACTTGGGTCTTGGTTCGCTTGCAAGTGAACCCATGCAGTGTGAATGCTCACCGGACCAAACACAGGACCAAATGTATGTTGTAGTGGAGACCCTAGTGGTAGGTATCTAGGCAGGTGATGTAGTTCAGGCGGTTTATTGTTCTAATCGCAGGCAAGAAGGTCATGTGGTTTTCTGAGGTAAGAAAATAACAAATACAGAGAGAATGAAGGATCACAATATTTATATGTGGTAAACAGAATAAAGGGAGTACTGAAATCACTGTCCTCATTTGCTGCTAATCTCCTTCATCATAGCCGCTAACACTTCACCTGACCGACGCACATTAACACCTATAAACAACATCACGTAGCAACATTTACACAACACTCATTGTAAACATCTCAACATGAACAGGAGCGATAACAATAACATAACCCGTGGCGTGATGTAGACTCGACCGGAGGGAAGTGGCTAGATGTTATAACTAGCTTGAACAGGTAAACACATGGCGAGTAATAGTTACAGTAAAAACAGTCTATGGCTTTGGCAACATAAATACAGTACATCCACATATGCACGTATAATCACGTTTCATCCACGCACAGACTACATGCCGCCATGCTAATGAACTACTCGTAACTTCACTCTGCCGTCTCACCCGTGCACACACTCGTTTTACCTCTGACTGAATGACGTCAGTTACGCCAGTTACGCTATCTGACCAACAGGGGGCCCGCTCCTATATGAGCTGAAAAACACTATATTAAGGAACACAACGCGACACAACAACACAACATGTCCTAACTTTGGGGCCTTTTCTACATATGTAGTGATGCTATACGCAGTGCATCTTGGGTAGAGGAAGTACAACGCGCACTTCAACCAAAACAAACATGGCAAGAGGACAGACATGGAAGGATAAAGAGCTCAAAGCTCTCCTTGAAATATGGTCAGATGTCCACATTAACCAACTACTAACATCCACTTGCAAAAAAAATTAAGTTTTTAAACAGTGAGAAAATGGGGGGAATGGGTTTTAAACAAACGGCTGAACAATGTTGGATAAAGGTAAAGAAATTGCGCCAGCAATATCATAAGGTCCGAGACGTCCTTCGACAGAGTGGGAGTTCCGGAGAGGAAAAGGACAAGTGTCCCTGGTATGATGAACTGGACGCTATACTTGGGACGAGACCCACTTCTAACCCGAAGCACGTCGTAGAATACTGTTTGTTTTTCTGGCTCTGGAGGGAGGGAGGGATTTCCCCTCCTACTCTGTCCAATCGACGAGCGCCCATTTCAACTGCATGATGCTCAGAAAGCTTGGTGCACTTCAGAAATCACAGTGTGAAAGCAGAACCGAAACAAGTGATAAATACAACAATGTTATGACTTTCAGCCCCCCAATCGAACCGAGTCCGCTTGGTCAGGTGTGAAAATGACCTTACTGTCATATAATTATGAGGTGTTGAACTTTGCAAAGAGCATTTTGAGAAAAATGTGATAGAAAATTAAATTATGATACAAAATCAAACAAAAGTGTCAATTAAGTGCACTATATTGTAATTGTGTACAAGTTAGTGTGATACATTTTTACAAAATGGACTGGCTATTTTTCCGTGGCAGAATATAGTGCAGCAAACTCCTGCAACACAGCAGCCACAGCGACAGGTGTCACACTTGCCTGCACATTTGCATGTTGTGAGTAGACTCGGTGGTAAGGGCTTCATACATTTTGATGGCAGGAGTGTGCCAAAGTTCTCCCCCCATCCACGTTCCTGAGGTTCTTCTCTTTCCCCGCATTCTTTGGCTGTTGTAAGCAGTTTGCATGCCCTGTGCACCAGAAAGGAACCTCATTGGAAATGGCCTCTGATAACACTAGTTGTTGGAGGGAGAGTGTCAATCCCAGCAGTGGCACTAGTATAGATCTGTACCCTGAGGTCATCAAATGTCTCAGCAGCTGTACTTGACCTGGCCCCTGGCCAAACTCGTACTAAGTACTACTCGGCTAGTTCTGTGTCGTGCTCTGACAAGGTGTCCGCCATGGCCAATGGTGCATGTTTGGTCCCCACCTTGCTCATGCAGTCATCTCCAGTCAGTATATGTGCCTTGATCATGGTCTTGGCCAGTGGTACTCCTAGTTTGCAAATTGCTTGATGCAGCGGAAGCATCTGTTGTTTCTCACCAGTGCCATACTGCTGCCAGATTTCCTCCATTCCCAGTGCTTGGAAGTATGGGGTGAAGTGTAGCAGCAGTGCAAAGGTGTCTGTATCATTGGACACTACAACCGCTCTCTTGCACTGTTTCACACAGACAGCCCACTCCAAGTGTACCACCAGCCTGGCTTAAAACAACCTAAAACAACACTGGGCTGAAAAAATTCTCTAACTTACCTTGATGATAAAAAATTCCATTCAGTAGCAGATGCTCTCTCTTTCTCGACCGTTAGCTCACTCGGTATAGAAGAGGGAGGGAGGTTGGTATGGTGGGCAAAGGGAGGTCCACATTGGAAAGCTCTTGATTCTATATGTCAAGAAAAGACATTTTTACCTGTCTCTATCCAATGTTTAGATCTGTGGAATTTATGATAGTTAGTGCATACTTATTATTTTCTCTTGTAAACAAACAATTTAAAAAAAACTTCCAATACATTTTTTGTTGGTCTTAATGTTAGTAATCAACTCTGTAAATTTCATAGTGATATCTGTTGGTTAAATCTTTTACCCTATTCACCATGGCAGCCATTTTTGTTTTGGCAACGGCAGCCATTTGCCCACTGTAGCGGGCAAGCACCTCTGTGATTTTTCATGTGTAGGGACCCCTTGACTTAGTCCAAGTGAGAAATCGTGTCAACCATGAATTGCGCTCAGGACAACATGGCAGGTCCAGTACCGAACCTCATCCGGAAAATCAAACAGGTTAACTCTGTCACTGAATTTCCCCTCTCTCTTCAGAGCTCTTCTTCCGGTTATAGTTCCTACATCAATAGGCTTGGGCTTGGGTAAAAAGAGTAGGTTATTTTCCAGAGAGCTGATTGGTCAGTGGGCAGTCTCATATACCTGCTGAGCTCTTATCCAGAATTTAACCTGCTCCGGAGCAGGTTAGGCGTTCGCATAAGTTACCATGACAATGTACCCTGATAAAAAGTAAACCAGCTTCCTGACACTGAAAACCTAGGATTAACCCAGAAGTTACCCCGCTAAGCTGAAATCCAACTTCGTGATACAGGCCCCTGGAAGCAAAGCTGTAGTTAACACTCTTCTCTGTGCCTCAGTCAGAGCAGTTGCCTGTTCAGAATAGAATAGAAATAATGTTTTGTTATGGTACAGTGGCTTGAATAGATAGATTGAGTAGATTGATGTGGCACAACCTTGTTTGCTGTCTGTGTTCTGGGGTGCTGACAACATAGTTACACTCACCCACACGCTTGAATACAATGTAGGGGCCACAAAACTTATACCCCAACTTGGGCTAATTAATGGGCAACAATACAACTACTTTATCGCATCCTGCAAAGGTGCATTGTACCGCTTTCTTGTCATATTGTTGTTTCATGTTGCTCTTTGCTGCCTGGAGGTTCTGCCTAGCCACTGCACAAGCTGACTGTAATCTATCTTTAAATCTGGCTAGTAGTGAGGGGCGAGTTCACGTCTTAAAAAGCAATTTTGAAAAGGTGGGTTTTGAGGAGGGATTTGAAGGAGGGCAGGTCCGTGCAGGTTCGGATGTGGTCGGGGAGGGAGTTCCAGAGGGAGGGGGCGGCGATAGAAAAGGCTCTGTCCCCCCAGGTCCAGTGATTTGTTCGGAGGGGTGGGGACAGGAGGTTGGCGCCAGAAGAGCGAAGGTTGCGGGAGGGATTGTGGCGGTCGAGTAGGGCAGTCAGATAGGAAGGGGCCTGATTGTGGAGGGCTTTATGGGTGAGGAGGAGGATTTTGAAGGTGATGCGATGTGGGACAGGGAGCCAGTGGAGGCTTTGGAGGATGGGGGTGATGTGGGTGAGCAGGCGGGCAGCAGGCGGGCAGCAAGCGGGCAGCAGGCAGGCAGCAGAGTTCGGAATGTACTGGAGTTTGTTGATGAATTTGGAGGATGAGCTGTATAGGATGCTGTTGCAGTAATCTAGTCTTGAAGTGATGAAAGTGTGGATGAGGGTTTCTGCAGCACGTAAGGAGAGTGATGGATGGAGACGGGCGATGAGGTGGAAAAAGGCAGTCCTTGCGATGTGGTTGATGTGGTGTTCAAAGGAGAGGTTATTATCGAAGATGACGCCGAGGTTGTGGATGTGTGGGGAAGGGAGCAGAGTGGAGTTGTCAATGGTGAGGTGGAAGTTGTGGGCAGTGTTGACGAGGGATTTGGGGCCAATGATGATGAGTTCTGATTTGTCACAGTTCAGCTGGAGGAAGTTGGCTTGCATCCATGACTTTATTTCGGTGAGGCAGTGGGTGAGGGTGGAATGAGAACTGGTGGTGATGGATTTGGTGGAGATGTACAGCTGGACGTCATCAGTGTAGCAGTGGAAGTGGAGACCATGATAGCGGATAATGTTGCTGAGGGGGAGAATGTAGACGATGAAGAGGAGAGGGCCAAGCACCGAACCCTGGGGGACGCCCTGGAGCAGAGGAGCAGGGGAGGAGGTGGAATTGTTAATATTGATCAACTGTTGTCTGTCAGTGAGGTAGGACTTTAACCAAGATAGGGCAGTACAGGTGATCCTGAGGGAGGATTCCAGGCGGGAGAGGAGAATGGAGTGGCTGATGGTGTCGAAGGCTGCTGTGGGGTCGAGAAGGATGAGGATGTTGAGGTGCCCAGAGTCAGAAGAGAAGAGGAGGTCGTTTATTACTTTCAGGAGGGCTGTTTCTGTGCTGTGCTGTTGGCGGAAACCTGATTGAAATGGTTCGAACAGATTGTTGGAGGTGAGGTGGGTCTTGATTTGGGTGGCAACAGCTTGTTCCAGTATTTTTGACAGAAAGGGGAGGTTGGAGATGGGCCGGAAGTTTCTCATGGTTTCATGGTTGAGTCCAGGTTTTTTTAGGATGGGGGTGACGGCAGCAAGTTTGAGTGATTGAGGGATGGAACCAGAACTGAGGGAGGAATTGATAATTGCAGTGATGAGTGGGGAGATGGCTGGGAGACAGTCCTTTTTAAAGTTGGATGGGATGGGATCCAGAGCACAGGTGGAGCTTTTCATGCCAGCCATGAGTGTGGGCAGCTCAACTGGTCACACAGGGGAGAACTGAGACAGTGGTAGGATGGTGGAGGGAGGAGGGGTGGGTAAAGAGAGGGTAAAGAGAGTCAATTGATTTTTTCGGGTAGTAGATATGTTCTCCAATGATATATATGGTGATGCCCAATGTGCTCAGAGACATTCATTCATTCATCTTCAACCGTTTATTTGTTTCCAGATCGGGGGGGTGCTGGAGCCAATCCCAGCTCACAGTGTGTGAGGGCAGGGTACACCCTTGACAGGTCGCCAGTCCATCGCAGGGCCAACACACAGAGACAGACAGAGACCAACAACCACTCACACTCACACTCAGACCTACGGACAATTTAGAGTCACCAATTAACCTAAACACACATGTCTTTGGACAGTGGGAGGAAACCAGAGTACACGGAGGAAACCCACGCAAGCACAGGGAGAACATGCAAACTCTGCACAGAAAGGCCCCAGGCCTGGGAACCGAACCCGTGACCTTCTTATTGTGGGGCAACAGCAACATACATGCTAAACCAATTTGTTTTTGTCTATTTGGATGACATTTTGATTTTGGAAGACTTGGAAGAGCATGTGCAGCACGTTCACCTGGTCCTCCGGAGACTGTTAGAGAATCGACTCTTCGTGAAAGCTGAACTTCTACCGTTGTTTAATCAGAGACTACAGCAAAGTAGCAGCTCCCCTCACCTCTCTCACAACAGTCAAGGTGACATTCAGCTGGAACTCTGAGGCTGAAGCCTCTTTCCAAAAGCTCAAAACTCTATTCACCTCCGCACCTGTTCTCTCTCACCCGGACTCTTCCTGTCAATTTGGGGTTGAAGTAGATGCCTCAGATACTGATGTAGGGGCTGTACTCTCCCAACGCTCTCCTAGTGACCAGAAACTGCACCCATGTGCCTTTTTCTCTCGCCATTTGTCTGCAGCGGAGAGGAACTATGATGTGGGTAACAGGAAGTTACTGGCTGTAGTACTGACCTTACAGGAATGGAGGCACTGGCGTCAGGGAGCCACACATCCATTTATAGTTTGGACTGACCACAAGAACCTTTCTTACCTCCGCTCTGCTCACAGGTTGAACTCACGCCAGGCTCAGTGGGGCCTGTTCCTGGGATGGTTCAACTTCACTATCACCTACCGGCCCAGCTCCTGTAATGTCAAGCCTGATGCCCTCTCTCGTCAGCTTGCCCCGGCCTCAGATGACTCCATTCCAGAGACCATCCTGTGTGGTGGCAGCAGCCAGGTGGGATGTTGAAAAGGTGCTTCAGGAGGTGGCAGGGGATAACCTTGCCCCAGCAGACAGTCTGCTGCGGCCCTCTGTCTGCCCCCGAGATGGAGGGCTGCAGGTTTGTGCCCCCCTCAGGTAGACCAGCCGTCCTCCAGTTGGGGCATGACTCCAAGATTGCCTGCCATCCAGGAATCCACATGACACTGGCTCTCTTATGTCAACGTTTCTGGTGGCCCTCCATGGTGGCGGACACCAAGGAGTATCAAATCAAATCTGATTTATTTATATAGCACCAAATCATAATAAAGTTACATCAATGCATTTTACATATAGAGCAGGTCTAGGACAAACTCTTTATAAAATTATTTAAAGAGACCCAACAGATCCTTCCGAACAGTGGCAAGGAAAAACTTCCTTTAAGAAGCAGAAACCTCGGGCAGAACCAGGCTCGGGGGGGCGGCCATCTGCCTTCGACCGGTTGGGTTGAGAGAGAGAGAGAGAGAGAGAGACACGGGGGTTGGGTAGAGTAGGTAGAGAATGAGAGCAGGAGGAGGGAATATTCAAAACAGGTGCAGGCAGGAACATATGATGCTGTATGAAGTTCATAGATATTATGCTGTATGGAGTTCATGAAGATATGGGAGCAGCAGGCATTACAGGAACAAGGGGTAGCGATGATTCACCACCTGCAGGATGAGGACAGGGAGAGAAAGCAGAGGAACTGTGAAAGACAAAGACTTTGGGAAGAATGGTTAGTAAATACAGTACACATGCTTAAAACTGGGAGAAACAGGGATTTGGCACATGCAAGGGGGAGAGAGAGAGAGAGGGAGAGAGCAAGAGAGAGAGAGAGAGAGAGAGAGAGGTGCTCAGTGCTTCCCCCAGCAGTCTAGGCCTATAGCAGCATAGCTAAAGAGTAAATTAACTTTAACTTTTTAATTATAAGCTCTGTCATACAGAAAGGTTTTAAGCCTGGACTTGAAAATTGGTAAAGAGTCTGGCCTCTGGACCGATACTGGAAGTTGGTTCCATAGAAGAGGAGCCTGATAACTGAAATATCTGCCTCCCGATTTACTCTTGGAGACTCTAGGAACCACAAGTAAACCTCCATCTAGAGAGCGGAGTGGCCTACTAGGGCAGTAAGGAACTATGAGCTCTCTGAGATATGATGGAGCTTGGCCAGTAAGAGCTTTATATGTTAAAAGAAGGATTTTAAATTCTATTCTGAATTTTACTGGCAGCCAATGAAGAGAAGCTAAAACAGGAGAGATGCAATCCCTTTTCCTAGTTCCTGTTAATATTCTTGCAGCATTCTGAATCACCTGAAGGCCTTTCAGAGATTTTTTTGGACATCCAGATAGTAATGAGTTACAGTAGTGCAGCCTAGAAGTAACGAATGCATGGACTAGTTTTTCTGCATCCTCTTGAGACAGGATGTTTCTGATTTTCCTGTTTCGCAGGTGAAAGAAAGCTGCCCTACTGACTTATTTTATGTGAGGGACAAAGGATATGTCCTGGTCAAAAGTTACTCCAAGTATGTGTCGGCCTGCTCTGTCTGTGCCTGTGGTAAATCCTCCCATCGAGCTCCAGCCGGCCTGCTTTGGCCTCTCCCATTTGGTCACACATCGCCCTGGATTTCGTCACCGGCCTGCCCCCCTCTGAAGGTAATATAGTCATTCTCACCATGGTTGATTGGTCCTCCAAATCTGTCCACCTCGTTCCTTTCCCAAGTTACCCTCTGCCATGGAAATGGCATCCCTGCTCATCCAGCGCATGTTCCATCTCCATGGCATCCTGGAAGACTTAGTTTTGGACAGAGGTCCTCAGTTTTCCTCCCAAGTGTGGAAGGCCTTCTGTGAGCCCATCAATGCATTGGTCAGTCTCTCATCCGGCTACCATCCCCAGAGCAACGGCCAGACAGAGCAGGTCAATCAAGACCTGGAATCCATACTTCGCTGTGTTGAGCTGCCCAATGCCCCATCTCCTGGGCCACCCACCTTCCATGGGTGGAATATGCCCACAACTCCCTGGTCTACTCCACCACAGGTATGTCTCCGTTCATGGCAGATTTCAACCAACCCTGTTTCCCGAGCAGGAGTCAGAGGTAGCCGTCACAGCCATCCAAGACCACCTCCAGTGAGCCCGCTGGGTCAGGCGTGAGGCCAGAGCCGTCCTCCTTCACCCAGCTGCCCACAATCAGAGACTAGCGGATATTGACCGGACTCCTGCCCCAGACTACAGACCAGTTCAGAAGGTCTGGCTCTCCACCTGAGACCCCCCCACCCCAGGGTTGAGTCCCGCAAACTGGCCCCCAAGTTCATTGGCCCTTATACCACTAACCGTATTATCAACCCCTGTGCTGTCAGATTCTCCCTCCCTTCCTCCCTCAACGTTCACCCAGTGTTCCATGTCCCCCTCCTCAAGCCAGTTGCTTCTAGCCCTCTTAACCCTATGGCCAACCCCCCCAGCATCCTGCTCCTGCGTCACCTGACCCTCATCCCTGCGTGATACACTAATCCCTCGCTATATCGCGGTTCACCTTTCACGGTCTCAGTGCATCGCAGATTTATAAGAATATTTGATGTAAATTAATATCGCCGTTCCCTCAATACATTGATGGTTTCTGCAGCCGATCGAAATTTGGCTTAGTCTTCCCAGATGATTTCGTACATGCCACACTATTGGCCGATAGAGGAGACACTACCAATGAGAGCATGCTGTACAGTATCCTGGGTGCTGAATGGCTTAGTGACCGCAGCCTCAGTTCCCAGCATCCTAGCTTTCATCATCCCATGCCGCTCAGTTTGCTTCCTACGCACACGTCCGCTACATCTGTCAGCATCTTTATTTGTGTTTAAGGGTGTAGAAAAGGTTTATAAGTGTGTGTGTGGACGCTTTATAAAAGCTTTAATATATAAATATATTAAAAAATATACAGTACCCTCTTCTTCTTCTCCTTTCGGCTTTTCCCCTCAGGGGTCGCCACAGCGAATCAGTTGCCTCCATCTAAGCCTGTCTTCTGCATCCTCTTCTCTCACACCAACCACCTTCATGTCCTCTTTCACTACATCTATAAACCTCCTCTTAGGTCTTCCTCTAGGCCTCCTGCCTGGCAGTTCAAAACTCAGCATCCTTCTACCAATATATTCACTATCTCTCCTCTGGACATGTCCAAACCATCTCAGTCTGGCCTCTCTGACTTTATCTCCAAAACCTCTAACATGTGCTGTCCCTCTGATGTACTCATTCCTGACCCTATCCAACCTGGTCACTCCCAAAGAGAACCTCAGCATCTTCATCTCTGCTACCTCCAGCTCTGCCTCCTGTCTTTTCCTCAGTGACACTGTCTCTAGACCAAACAACATCGCTGGTCTCACCACAGTTTTGTACACCTTTCCTTTCATCTTAGCTGAAACTCTTCTATCACACATCACACCTGACACTTTTCTCCACCCGTTCCAGCCTGCCTGCACACGCTTCTTCACCTCTTTTCCACACTCTCCATTGCTCTGGACTGTTGACCCTAAGTTCTTAAAATCCTCCAACTTCTTTATCTCTTCTCCCTGTAACCTCACTCTTCCACTTGGGTCCCTCTCATTCACACACATATACTCCGTCTTGCTGCGGCTAACCTTCATTCCTCTCCTTTCCAGGGCAAACCTCCACCACTCTAGCTTCTCCTCCACCTGTTCCCTGCTCTCACTACAGATCACAATGTCATCTGCAAACATCATAGTCCATGGAGATTCCTGTCTAACCTCGTCTGTCAGCCTGTCCATCACCATAGTGAACAAGAAGGGGCTCAGAGCTGATCCCTGATGCAGTCCCACCTCCACCTTGAACTCCGCTGTCACACCTACAGCACACCTCACCACTGTCTTACAGCCCTCATACGTGTCCTGCACCGCTTTAACATACTTCTCTGCCACTCCAGACTTCCTCATACAATACCACAGTTCCTCTCTGGGCACCCTGTCATAAGCTTTCTCCAGATCTACAAAGATACAATGCAGCTCCCTCTGACCTTCTCTGTACTTCTCTATCAACATCCTCAAAGCAAATACTGCATCTGTAGTACTCTTTTTTGGCATGAAACCATACTGCTGCTCACAAATGCTCACTTCTGCCCTTAGTCTAGCTTCAACTACTCTTTCCCATAACTTCATTGTATGGCTCATCAGCTTTATTCCTCTGTAGTTGCTACAACTCTGTACATCTCCCTTGTTCTTAAAAATGGGCACCAGCACACTCCTCCTCCATTCCTCAGGCATCTTCTCACTATCTAAGATCCTGTTGAACAATCCAGTCAGAAACTCTACTGCTACCTCTCCTAGACACTTCCAGACCTCCACAGGTATATCATCAGGACCGAGTGCTTTTCCACTCTTCATCCTCTTCAGTGCCCTCCTCACTTCATCCTTACTAATCTTTGCTACTTCCTGGTCCACAACAGTCACCTCTTCTACTCTTCGTTCTCTCTCATTTTCCTCATTCATTAGCTCTTCAAAGTACTCTTTCCATCTTCCCATCACACTATTGGCATCTGTCAATACACTTTCATCTCTATCCTTAATCACCCTAACCGCCTGCACGTCCTTCCCATCTCTGTCTCTCCCTCCTTACTGTCCAACCTAGCATACAAGTCATCGTAAGCCCTTTGTTTGGCCTTTGCCACCTCTACTTTCACCTTACGCTGCATCTCCCTGTACTCCTGTCTACTCTCTTCAGTCCTCTCAGTGTCCCACTTCTTCTTAGCTAACCTCTTTCTCTGAATACACTCCTGCACCTCCTCATTCCACCACCAAGTCTCCTTATCCACTTTCCTTCCAGATGACACACCAAATACTCTCCTACCTGTCTCCCTGATCACATTAGCTGTAGTTGTCCAGTCAACTGGAAGCACCTCCTGGCCATCCAGAGCCTGTCTCAACTCCTTCCTAAAAATCATACAACACTCTTCCTTTTTCAGCTTCCACCATTTAGTCCTCTGCTCTGTCCCACAGTACCCTGATGAATCAATTTAGCCAATCCTGTTTCTACTTTGCGGATTTTCACCTATCGCGGGGGGTTCTGGAACGTAGCACCCGCGATAGTCGAGGGATTACTGTATATTGCAGCTGATTAGCCAAGTAGTAATTCATGAAATTTGGTGCATCTTTGCTGTGGGTTTGAATGGGATCATGGAGAATAAATAGTTGATTTATGGTAAAGTTTTCATTTTAGCTGTAGCTATACACCCCATAAGAGAGAGAGGGAGATTGTTCCAGTGCCGAAGGTCATCACAGATTTTCTCCAGGAGTGGATCAAAGTTCAGGTGGACTAGCTCTGATAATTTAGGTGAGATATAGTATTTAAGTATTTAAATTATTTAATATTGCCTGTGGAGAAGGAAAGTTGGAGATTTTGGTCTGCAGGTGTTATCGGAAATATTGTTGATTTGGACCAGTTAATTGAGTAGTCAGAGAGGGTTGAAAACTTTGAGATGCAATACATTGTCAGCATATAAATTGATTTTGTGTTCAGAAAAATCTGAGTGTTCTGACGTATTGCTGAGGCCAGTGGTTTGATGAATATATCAATCAGTAGGGGAGAGAGGGGGCATCCTTGTCTGGTTCCCCTCTGCAGAGTGAAGCTTTGCAACGTGATCCCATTTATTGTGATTGTAACCTTGGGTGAGTTATACAGTGCAGATACCCAGTGGATAAATGACTCTCCAAAGCCAAATTTTTGAAGGGTAGCAAAGAGGAAGGACCTTTTGGTCTCAAAATCTCTTGGTATGCCACCATATCAACCCATATACCATATGGTATGTTATGTAAGAGATTTTGGACAATTTCATGCTCCCAACTTTGTGGGAACAGTTTGGGGATGGCCCCTTCCTGTTCCAACATGACTGTGCACCAGTGCACAAAGGAAGGTCCATAAAGACATGGATGAGAGAGGTGTGGATGAACTTGACTGGCCTGCACAGAGTCCTGACCTCAACCTGACAGAACACCTTTGGGATGAATTTAAATGGAGAGGAGAGCCAGGCCTTCTCATCCAACGCCAGTGTGTGACCACACAAATGCGCTTCTGGAGGAATAGTCTAAAATTCCCATAAACACACGCCTAAACCTTGTGGAAAGCCTTCCCAGAAGAGTTGAAGCTGTTATATCTGCAAAGGGTGGACTGATGCCATATTTAACCCAATGGATTAAGAATGGGATGACACTTAAATTCATATGTGAGTCAAGGCAGGTGAGCGAAAACTTTTGGCATTATAGTGTACATAATCACCAATACATGGTACCAGTCAAAAGTTTGGACACACTTTCTCTTTCAAATGGATAGGAAAGAGTGTCCAAACTTTTGAATGGTACAGTATAATACAATCCCCAGTGTACTATCCATAATAACATAATCATTTTATGAACACCAATATATTATCACTGTTATATAAGTAGGCATAATTACCAGTTATTGCAAAGCATTGTCAAATAGTGCAGAGAGATTATTGGCATAAACCTCAATGACCTTGGCAAAGTCTACTAGGTGAGGTACACAAGGAGGGCAAAGGCCCTTCTAGCAGACCCTCATCTTCTAGTTTCCTCTATTGTTTTGATGTTATGTGTTTGCTTTTGTCATTTTCTGCTGTGAACCAGAATTACCCCTCAGGGACAATAAAGATTTCATTCAGTCAATAAATCTACAAGTGACTGGCACATGAATATAAATGTGAAAAGACAATCTACAATCAATCTCTGTGTCCTGGAACAGAGGAAGTTACGGTGCTTTGGTACCATCACACCTGTACAGAGTCAAACCAACAACTAAGCTTACTGAGTGTATCTGTTACCTGTGTTACCTGTTTGTTACAGTGGGAAACATTTCTACTGCGACTATTACTTGCCCTTATGTTTAGGAAGGCTTCAGAGGTGTCAATAGACTGGTGATTACACAGACAGGCTACCTGTAAGCCTAAATTTACAACCCTTATGCTCTGCAAGGTTTTCTGTGCCTTCATTCCAGCTGTGTCCCTGATTTATTTGCCAAAATGGATACCCAAAAATTTGGACAGTTGTTTCAAAAAGACGAAAATAGGATGAAGAAAATAGAGCACTGACTCATTTCTTGTCTTCAACTGAGGAGTCAGGTTTGTCTGTATCTCCCCTCCTGGAGGTCTGAGCCATCAACCCATGATAAAGTAGTCATGACAAATTGAGCACAGAGAGGGATTTAATGTACAGAGAAGGTTTGCATCACTGAGTGCATATTAAAGATGATTTTTGCAGCCTATACATCTGCCATGACACCAGCTGCTTAAAACTGCATGAGTGCATCTTATTTATATTTTGCATGTTACAATGTTAATCTTCTACTGCAGTTACTCCTACTGGCGTAAAAACGACAATATTTCCCTCTGTAATTTAAAAGTATGAGGTCTCACAAAATGTAATTACTCACAAAATGACTACTTATAAACTAGTTTACTAAATGTTTATCTCATAACTAACCCAGACATTCAGTATCTCATAACAGCCATCTCTAATCTCAGTGTGCTAATGTACAGCTTTTAGTCTACTCTGCATAAAATCTAGTCTTTATTTAAGTCACACTGTATACAAACATCTTTGCACGTTGTCTGTTGAACAAACAAGCCTCTCACACGAACTGTGGGATTTTTTTCTTGACATCAAGATGTGTGACAAGTCATTACTATTGTACAGGAGATAGGAGCATTATTGCCAAATACAACTAAAGTGCATGCTGCTTTATCCACTAACTCAATAGCTTGTACAGTAAGTCATAAAACATACATTAATATAATACTTAACCTTGTTGGAGGCTCTGCAGCACAGTGTGGTATCATTTTATCCGCTTGTATACAAAGTATATCATCATCACATTTTTTAAACAAAATGCTATAAATAAGAAAAAAAAAGTCAACTACTAATAACATCACATCTGACCTCTGTCCGTGTGCTACACTCATAGATAAGCATTCAACTAAAAGTTTTAATGCTAATGTACAAATCTAGGTAATTAGTCATGAGATTAGGCACATCTCTGACTCTCTCTTAAAACGTACACTGGGCATGAAAGGACCTGCTGAAAACACTCTGCAGTGTGTCTCAGGCAAACACATGGAGCTCTCTGTATCGAGGGAAGCTGCTGTACAGTATTGACCATTCATATTTAATGTTTCCTTTTTATTTTCAGCTATTATTGAACATCCTGTGTGAAGGTGGTCCTGAATTGTAAATGTTGGTGATGTGTACTATCGAGAGGCTGTACTAATGATCCCAGCATTTTGGAGCAAGATAGTTAATGGTTAATATATCAGCTATATTGAGTATGTGTCAGTTAACACTAAACTTAACTGACAAAGACCTGTTTGGACTGTGTGAATATTTATAATGTTGTTATAAGTTTATAGGTCAGAGGTTGTGGTGGAGGATCGGTGCTGTCCTTTCAACCATCTTTATCTTAATGACAGCTTAAATCATGAGACAAGTCAGATATTTTTTGCCATGTGCTGGCCAGGACAGATTTGTCTCAAAACATACAACCTTATTATTGTTTGAATAGCATAACCAAATGCTCCTTCAACTGACGTATCAAGCATGGTCACTTTTCATTTAACAGCATTAACAAACCAATTAGCCTGTTGATCCAAGATCTCAGCTGTAGCTCAAGTCATAATAATTTTCTATTAACATCACTGTTAGGGTTACAGTTAGTTATTGAAGTATTCACTCCTTTCTATGTTAAGTTAGGGTCAAACTTACAGAGGGTGTGTTTGATTGTGAGGAAACTCTCAAGGTAATTTTTCAAAGATTACCCAGTTAGTCAGAGTTGACTATACTTAATGGTAGTGTGTTTTTGAGGTGGGGAGGGGCTGCACATGCACATTTTCGCAACGCTGGACAAGGCTTTTAAGATTGTTATCTTCGCCAACATCACCTTCATATAGGGGTTGTACATGGGTTGTATAAGATTATAATTGTGTTTGAGTTTTTTCATCATCAATACATCAATACCAAACCAACTTGTCATCGTCATTAGACAAAGTAGACATGTCTAGGGTGCTGAAGTGGAAAAGGGGGTAAAGTGATGACACAGAGTAGAGTGCAGACCTGCTAACAGGAAGCACAACTGCTCGGGGTCTTGTGTATAACTGAAGATACGAAAAAGTGGGATCAGTGATGCCACAGAAGTAGTACAGAAGCTGTCCCAATGTGTTTTGGTGTACCTGGACCTGGATGTATCAGATTATATACATTCCAGCCTTCAACTGCAGTCATGATGGTCAATGCTAACTTTGGTTGAAAGATTGTAACCTGCACACATCAAGAAATTAAAGAGTCTTGGAGTTTTATTCATATATAAGGAAGAGATGGATCAACAGACATATAGGTATTGCAAGCTGTTTGGCTTACTAAATGATCATCGAGAATTGATATTCTAACCTTAATAATCAATAATCCAGAAAAATGAGCTGGTGATGCCTTCTGGACGTCATCGTGACAGAAATACACAGCTCATTAATTAAACTCAGGAAGGTCTGCAGAGGATGCTAAGTTAATTTTCCCTACCTTCCATAGACTGTTGCCACTGAAATCATGAGCCAAATAAGTTTGGAATGATCTACGACCAAACCTGACTAACCCTAAACCCAACACTAAATCACATCTCAGTGAACCACCTGCTCCCTACTACAAGCCCCAGATTCTGTGGGACATCAGCTGTTCACAGATATCATCTCAGGATCAGGCTCAATGGTACATAGTTTGGTTTTGATCTGTCAGGATAAGAAAACAGCTTGTATAAAGAATTACACCCAGGACCTCTCAAACCTTGCATATTTTCACCTTGCTCTCGGCAGCAAATGATAGGGCATCATTTCCACTCCAAGAAAATTGCATACCAGAAGAAGAAGGAGGTGACGATATAATCTGCTCAAAGCTGTGGGAATGTCATATAGTTATTTACAAACGGAGGTGAACTATTATTCATTCATTCATTCATTCATCTTCTATCGCTTATTCATTTCTGGGTCGCGGGGAGTGTTGGAGCCAATCCCAGGTCCCATTGGGCCAGGGCAGTCCTCAATTAAATATTTGCATTTGGCTCAGACTGATGATCCTGTGGTACACATTCTACCTTGACGTGTAAAGGTGGGTTTCAACGTAAAGATGGCGTAGAATGTATGCAACTACAGGGAGATGTATACCAAAGTGGAGTTCATGATTTAGCATATGGTATGCCATATGCTTACACCATGGCCATTGAACAAAGACACAAGTCTGCAGCAGTGCTAGCAGGTTTGCAAGGCTGTACTTAGGCACAGTGCTTCAAGCTACACAGGTAACATTTGTTAATCAGCACAAGCATAGGAATTTCAGTAGTTTTAAATCTATTTGGTTATAAACCAAAGTTTCAGACTAACTGAAACACTGAATATTCTGGATAAAAAAACAGCAACTCCAATGTTGCCTCAGTGTATCCTGAGGAGAACATGAATGTGTCTGCACCAAATTTTGGGCAAATCAGCATCAGAGATGCACACTAAAGCTTATACTACTAGTGGCTCTGTAGAAAGTAAGAGGATTTCCAGTCACTTGGATTTATCTTCAGGGGGCCATGACACTCATGACAATAGATTCAACAGTTTTAAGGTTAATTCACTCTTTATAACAGTGCAGCACCAGCACTGTCATTCCCAAAGCCATGGAGTTTGTGTTGCTCAAAACTGGCTCGGGAATCATTGCTGTTCCTTACCTTCTAAATCTAAGGAAACACATGAATAAGTAAGCAAATGATCCCTCCATCAGGCCTCACTGAGCCGACTGATTGGTAAAAATTATATGTAGGACTGTCACAGTCTCCACATGTGAAAATCCCTCCATTGGAACTCCACACACTGGAACAGGAGCCCTAGTTTTTCAAAACAACAGATTTGTTTGTTTTAGGTGTTTCAATAAATAACTGCTGTGCAGAAATGAGTACTGTCCATGGCCATAGTATAATAAATAAATGAATGAATCTACTTTTTGATAACAAACTATGGATGAGTTTGCTCTAACAAGGCTGAGCCTTCTCTTATCACTAATCTTGTATAGTTAAAGACGGAACACTGTCATTTTCCAGCTAATATTAGTGATAGTTAAATATATACCATTATATTCTAACACAGTTGTTTTTATTCTGGTCCCTGCATTAACTCAACCTGTTAGTAAACTGTACAGTAGTCTGTTAAACATTTTCAAGCATTAGCTTTTTGTTTGGCTGTATCCGATTTGCAGTAGTAAGTCTAGTTTATACGTTACAGCTTCAGTAGTTAATCATCTCTGTTAATATTTTATTGCAACATTTAAGTATAACATTAAAATAGTAATTTAATAAAAGTAACAATATTCATAATAATGATGATGATAATAAAAAGCCAAAAAGCCTGAAGCGAAGACATAATCATGATCATAACAAAGGGTAAACTGAAGAGAATTAACTAACAGGCTTTGTTTGTTGTTTCTGTTCCAAAGTCATGTTAGTTCAAAGACCCATCAGTATTAGAGTGATGGCATCATTGAATTAAGTCCACTTGACCCTGAATGATTCCTCTTAAATCTTAGTTCAACACAACCTTTCTGTGTAGCTTTAATAAAGTGCCCTTAGAGTTGTGCACAATTCAATTATCCAACTCAACTTGTGTAAATAATTAGGTTTCACTATTGCTACCGGTGTGAGAAAGCGTACCCAAGGTCATCCTTCTAATTATACCATTCAACATTATGAGAAACGAGGGAGAACATAAAATCATAAACACCTGCAATCATCTTCAAATTCAACATAAGATAATAACATGATGATTCAACTATAGTTTGTAGTGTTGGACTTTGAAACCCAAATTGGCATGTTGATCAATTGCAGATTGACCGAGCTAAATGTTTGACAGCTCATAGACAAACTATGATCATTGGACTTTAGTATTTTTCTACTGGGCCCATTCTGGATCCATTCCAAACTCTTTGACCCATCAAGACCTCTACTGGAAAACCTCCCAACCCCTACCCCCACCCCTACACCCCCGCTTTTACATATACCGAGTAAAAGAAATACTATAAACTTCCAAACAAATTATGAATTTATACCTGTTGTAGATCATTATAGGATGATTTTGTGATTTTATGTCCACAATTTATTTAAATTTGTGTACTTTTTAGTCAAACTCACTGCTTGAGTTAAATTTTTTTGTAGAAACATTATTGTGTTTACATTGTTTTTGTCTAAGATTGGATTTTTCTAATAAGTGTATATTAGTTGTGTCCATTCATCACAACTAGACACAACTGTCTAGACCCTTGTCTTCCTTTCAGCCTGGTATCCTCATCTTCTACTCCCTTCTATCCACCTTCTGTAACTAGGCGAGGTCTGATTCGACCACACACTGCTCGGTGTACTCCTTCACCAGCTCCACACTCAAGGTGTTGCAACAGAATTCGGCCATGGGCTTCCAGAGCGGTGGATCCAGGAACATCTGGCACATGACATGACCCTCTAGGGTGGAGGTGTGGCGCTGCAGGTGGCACAAAAACTGCTGCCGAGCGAGGTCGAGGTCTTTACCGAACATGTCAATATTCAGGTAATACCTGGTTCAAAGACAGTGCATTAGATGATCAACCTATTCTGATAATCTGTAGCTTCAGTTATGCCATGACAATCTTAAAGCCCATATGAAAATATACTAAAATACACAGTGGTCACTATTACTGTCATACATCTGTTTATGGACAGCAGTTGAGCCTGGCTTAGCAGCAACATATATTTGACATGAAACGTAAGTAAAGAATAGACACTCACCAGTCATCTCCAATGGGCACCCTGAAAGGAAAAGTACAGAGGCTGGCCACAGACGGGTTGGACACATCGTCAACCATCCAGTCAATGTTCTTCTTCAGCAGGATGGCCATGTTACTTGGCAATGGTTTAAATGGCTGCCAGTCTTGAATGATGGTGGAATTAGGAAGGATCTCCTGCATCAGGTCTGTGGTCAGATACAGCCGATGGATTGCTGTATGGTCGAGACGCACTGGAGGAGTGTTAGAGGAAGGGGTGGACACAGAGGATTGATTGTCTACACCCAGACCAAGCTCAGACAAACGAAGCTTGAGATCTTCAGCTCTGAAGCGCACCAGCAGAATACCCTGTCAAATAAAGTCAGTGTTGGAATTAGTAATGGGCTACAACTGTGTAAATCCTGAAAGCAAGATTAAGAGCTTTGTGAATGAAACATGCAGGTCATTACCAACAAACAGGGATTAATCAAAAGGGGTTTCATTATTTATTTATGACTATTATATACCTGCTTGGTTATAATGCGATACTTCTGGAAGTCCTTGGGTCCAAGCTGATCATCACGAGTCAGGCGGCTTACTTTAACCTCTGGGTATTTGGATTTGACCAGTTCAGAGCAAAAACGCAGAAGAACTCCTGCCACACCTTTGCCTCGCTCCTGAGGGGCAACACGAAGAC
Organism: Remorina albescens; assembly: GCA_034769265.1. Taxonomy (NCBI): domain Eukaryota; kingdom Metazoa; phylum Chordata; class Actinopteri; order Carangiformes; family Echeneidae; genus Remorina; species Remorina albescens. The sequence continues at coordinate 2,295,884 of CM068495.1, read as the reverse complement.
CTTCCACCAGCATGGTCTCCCCATCATCAATCACACACACTGACTCTAGAGCAATCTGTCAGAGATCATAAAGGAACAAAAGAAAAATCATCACACTGATATTGTTCTTTTAGGAACTTCACATCATTAGTGTAATTTTTATTGTATGGGAGATTTAAAAGGATTGGTCTGTAGCTCCTCCTGTATGCATGTCAAAGTGTCCTTGGCAAAATATTAAAACATAAAGTTCCTTCTGAAGGCTGCTCCATCAGTGCATGAATGTGCATATGTATGGTATCATCACAACGAGAGTACTAATAATAGATTTTCTATACGAGTATTATGTAGAAATCCCTGTAATTCAGTCTGACTTTTATGTCACTCTAGATTTACAACTCATAATTGTTGACAGTTATGACAATTGTTGATCCAGAGTGACATAGAAGTCGCATTAAATTCTGGTATTAGTTGGATTGCTGTTCAAACTGAGGTCGCATTTAAAAAAATCTGATCTGTATCCGATTTAGAACTGCATATAAAAGCGGCCCAATTCACAATTCAAGTAATTCCATTGATTTGTGCCGTTCACATTGTCATTAAACAATCAGATCTGGGTTGCATAGGGAGAAAAAAACACATCACATCGCACAGGCTACATGGTCTGGTGTATGAACATAGCCTTAGTATGAATGGGTGAATGTGGCTTCGATAGTCTACCTTTTTTGTTCCTGTGTTCTTGATATAAATACACAAACCCACACGTATTAGAATTACTCATAATTTCTTATAGTAAGAAATTTTGAATTATGTGTGAAAAGATTTCTGTCTGCCTGATTATGTGTGTTGATTTGTTTGTATAATGTGTGGAGGTGGCTTCCTTTCAGACCATATAACAAATGTACATCACAGTCAGAGTGTACCTACCACTTTTCCCTGTTTGCGGGCCAGTATGACTGTGCGGTTGTTCTCCTGAAGCCAGCTGGTGTACCTAGTAGGCAAATAGTCAAGGCCTCCATATATGTCCTGGCTCATAGCCATGATCTCATCGAAGTCCTCCTCAGTAGCCACAGAGAACTGTAGACCTGCTTGGGTAAGGGACTCTGGGAGCTGGGGCATAGTCAGGCTGGTATCAATCTTCATCTCGACACAACTGATGAGATACAAAGTGGGGGGAAAAAGTCATTATAGTTTGTATTTATTAAGTGTCTCAGAGCAGGGTGTCATTCTCAACCACTCAAAGATGACCAGTTGAAAGTGACACCTGACTGGTTATACTTTACCTACTTTAGATATCATAGGTGTATCAAACTTTTTCAATGTTGTCTTAAACTGTGCCGTGGGAAAGTCAGTAGGAGTAGTCCTAACCAAGGAAATCCTGGCTGGTTCTGGGTAACGTAGAAAAATACAATATCCATTGTGGATATCCATTGTGATTGGAAGCAACAACAAGCTTTTAAGATGTTTCTTCTTGGATGACAGTTGTTTATCTGATGTTGTCCAACTTAACACTTCAACAATATAAAACAACTCTATTCGCTTCTCACCATTTCTCTGACAGGTGAAATGATGTAATCATCTACAGAGTAATCAAATCAATGATTTTGACTCACAAAGGAAAATAATATCCTGATCACCAATCACAACATCTGCAGCAACAACACACTCACCACAAAAACCTACACTACTTGCTCTGACAGAGGCGGAAGAATGCAGGGAGACAGCCTGGGTGAGAGTTTTAGCGGAATCCATCTATAACATTAAGAGTAAATTTAGACACTAAGCCATCTTAACAAATGACAAAAACAGACTAGGGACACTGATTCCAGAACTGACACATCGCAAAGCTTTAAATTAGATAATAATTATTTGGAAATGAAAAAAAGAGAATGGTGTGAAAGGGACAAGATCAGTGTACCAAGGGAGAACCCAACACATGGATGCTGGAGAGATAAATGCCAGGCCACTGACACTTGATGAAAAACAAGCAAAGGTGGATGAATGGACAAGAGACTGAAGAGAAAGAGAAACAGAAACATGGCACAAGACACAGGAACAGAGGACTAGTGCTAGTTTTGATACCTATACCCTCTGAAACCCACTCCACATTACAAACACAGGTATTTGTCTAAGCTCAGACTTAAATACCCAAGTGGTTATTTAGAAATATGAGAACAAAACACAGTTTCATTTTGAGTTATCAGCCCACTATGGTGCTACCATTACTTTTAATGTAATGTAAGTGCCAAGTATATGTTCTCTCCTCTCAAAAAACAAAAACAGGAGGCTCTTTAGAGGATTTTGTTTAATAAGGTTAAAACATGTTAACACAGGATGGAGCAGTGCAATCAGACAGTAACACAAGCTTCTGCAAAAATAAAATACTCAATATACAAAACAAAGGTGATACAATGATAACATGCAACAAAATATATGATTATGATATTTACACAGTAGTATATGGTTTGGGCTGGGAATAGAATCTCAATTATTGCGGAATATTTGTCAAATTGTGTTCATAGTTTCAAAATCCGTTACACTGCATCGTCTCATTAAATATTTATTTAATTTTCCTGCAGTCTTTTCCCTCATCCTCTAAACATCAGCTCCACCTACAGAAAATGTTTGGTAGTTTCACTTCTCTTGCCAGCTACAGCTATGGGTAGCACTATGTAGCCAATACATTTATTATAGCCATGAGACCAGAGTCCCACATTGATTTTGATAAGTAGCTCCTGAAATCAATGCAACTGAACAAATACACCCCACCCTCCAATGACTGACCTGTGCTTACCACTACACTGAACTGTGACCAAGCTGAAAGAATTCAATCAGTGCATGAAGTCCAACCTGTGTCCAGCTCTAAACACAAAAATTGGCAGGGTTCAGGCACACCCTATGGAAATATTTAGCAGTGTCTTTCTCCATCTATTTATGCTGGTTATGAGACATCAACAATGAGTCTCCTTACAGACCATCAGGTGTTGTCAACTGTTCTGCATGAGCGTCAGTTTTACAATCTGGACCTCATCTGCCCGATTGAGGACAAGCTGTAAAGCATGAGGATTAATGAGACTGAATGGGTACACCATTCATAAAACTGGGCAAACATGAAAGCCCAAAGACAGGCACAATGTCAGGAGGGGCTAACCAGGAGAATATTTGGGACAACTGGGAGTAAATAGGCCACAATGACCCCAGACACGACAACTATCGTAGATTCTCAGACCACCCCTCTCACGTTTTATTTCTGGTATATGAGTCATTGCCTTCAGCTAGGCGTTTTAAGGCCATCAGATGCAAAGGCAAATGCTTTAAATACTTTTTTAGCCCTACCTCTGGCTCACTACTTAAGACTACCTCAAGTAGCGAGGTAGCCAACACTTGCCATTTGTTGGATTTCTTCTTGTATTAAATAAATGTTTAAACTTGAACTTGAGCAATCTTTTATGTTCTCATTCTTTCTCATTTTCTACTGCTACCCGTAATGGTTAAGGGGGGTGTGCTGGGGCCAATCCCAACCAATGTTCCGAGAAAGCGGGGTACACCGTGGACAGGTCACCAGTCCATCACAGGGCAACATATAGAGACATACAGAGACGAACAGCCATTCACACTCACACTCACGTCACGCCTGCGGGCAATTGGATGTCTTGAAACTGGAGTACTTGGAGGAAACTCATGCAGACACGGGGAGACCATGCAAATGCCATGCAGATCGGGGAATCTGCCCATGACCTTTTTGCTTTGAGGGACCAGTGCTACCGGCTATGCCGCCGCACCGCCCCCCTCTTATATCCTTAATATCTTATACACGTACAGTATACACTTTTTAAACACTATTATATATAGTTTTTGATGCATTATATTGTATGCAGTTGCTGTATGCTCATTGTTTTTGCTGTGTTAATTTAAGTTGGGACAGTCTTGTCCTTGTTATAATGTATGCATTATGTACGCACCCATCCCAAAGACAAATTTCCCTGACGGGACAATAAAGTACACTTTGATCTTGAACTATAAACCCGCTTTAAACCTCCCATGTGCTGAAGCCAAGATCTACCAATTGTTGGCATTTGATGCAGTCAAGAAATATCTGTAAATTGTAGACTCAAGCAATAATCTGTGTTGGAGATGGGTGGCTGTGAGGGTATACTAAATGAATTGTGATGAGCTTCTGTGTATGGTGCCCCCCCAAAAGCCATTCATTCAGTCATCTTTAACCGCCTATCCACTTCTGGGTTGTGGGGGGTGCTGGAGCCAATCCCAGCTCACACTGGGCGAGGGCGGGGTACACCCTGGACAGGCTGCTAGTCCATCACAGGGCCAACACACAGAGACAGACAGAGACCAACAACAACTCACACTCACATTCAGACCTACAGACAATTTAGAGTCACCAATTAACCCAAACATGTATGTCTTTGGACGGTGGGAGGAAACCGGAGTACCCGAAGGAAAACCCACGCAGGCACGGGGAGAACATGCAAACTCCGCACAGAAAGGCCCCAGGCCGGGAACCATACCCACGACCTTCTTATTGTGGGGCAACAGCGCTAACCACTATGCCGCCATGCACTTCCAGTCCAAAACCCAGAAATCAAGCAATCCTAGAAGGCCACGAAGTGACTTCCAAGGATGTGGCATCCATCCATCCATGGTGCAGAAAGTGAGGAATAGGAAGAAGTAAGAAGTAAGTCTTGTAGAGGAATACCTGTGCCATGAAAATACCTCCTCCAAGTGCAAGAGTGGTAGTTATTACAAGAACAAGTGATTGAGCTGAGCTTCCTAAACGAGTACAGGAACACTTGAAGAACTCAGGATCCAGGTGGAACTGATCAGAAAAATGTAAACAGCAAAGGTATTCCACAAAACCTGCATATGCTGAGTTGATCACTCAAGCTTGTCTGTGGAAATTAAAACTGTGGTCATTCATTCTGAGCTCCTGTTTGTTGAAGCAGACTGAGGTCTATTCACGCTGTTATGTCTGCCGAGGTCATCCATCTGATGGATGGGGTATAACAATACTACTACCAGAAGGGGATGTAGAAAGGGGGCCAGTCAGTCCCACAGAGGGCTTGTTGGTTTGCAGAGGCTGACACGGAAATGCTAGACATGTTCTAATAATCTATCAATCAGCCATGTGAGCTGTTGGGGTATTTGCAGTACAAACACTGTCTGGTCACAGCAGACACACACATGGACACATGGTGGACACTGGTACTTTTCCATCAAGCATTGGTGCTGGGTGGGGAGGTGCGACCTGCCAATGAGAGCAATTTTGTTTTGTTTTACAGTTTCTATGTCCTGCTCTCTTTCACAGACTCACTGCTTCATGTTCCCCCTGCACACTTTCATGCTCTTGCTGGCTTCCAGTTGTAGCATGGCAGAATACTCCAAATGAAATTTGGCACATTTGCAAAGACTGTGGTGCTGCCACTATGAACAAATGCCAGTATGTTTGCTGCATATTGTGGTCTGGCCACAAAATGATCCCTAGCCCACATGGGGGTGCTGGTGCTATGAAGCAGGCGTGTGACAAAATGCAAGAAAATCTCCATCACAAAGGTTTGGTGGTGAATTGATGGAATCAAGGGCAATGAAGGGGACTGTGCATGAAACTTCTACAGTCACCTGAATCTGCCCAACAGCTAGACACTCATCAGCTGTGCCAACAGTGACCACTAATAAAAGCTAAGGGTCCAATACATGGTCGAGGTTTAGTAAAGTCCACATTCCTCTGAAAAAATGCCAACAAGTCTTTATTAACACACCAGTTATGGTTTATTTGGAGCATGCTGCCAGTGCTCTTTGACATCCCCACACCTCCACATAGAACAGATAAGACCATAGATCATACTGAATATAACAGGAGCCGCTGAATAATACAAAACTCAAAGGAACACACCATGTTTTCAGTAGATTATCCTGTTGGTCAAGTGATGAGAACATGGGCATCAAAATCATTCATGTCTCCTGGGTAGATCCTTGGCTCCAGTGCTTCATGCCAGTAGGCTCCATGCTGATGTAAACACATAAGCATACCACCCTGTTGTGCGATAGCAGGCTCCATGTCATTTTTCCCACGCAGCCCCGCCTATACATGAAACAAACCTGTGACAAACAGGCACCAGAAAATGATTAGTTGGTGAATCTGTCAATCATCACTCTGTGGTTGTTTCCATGACAACACGACAAGTGTATGACATTGTCACCTACACTTTCACAACTCTGCAGTGAGCATTAACAGTATAAATCAAACTAAATCAAATCAAATTTATTTATATAGTGCCCAATCATAACAGAGTTACATCAAGGCACTTTACACATAGAGCAGGTCTAGACCAAACTCTTTAAGGAGTTGTTAAAGAGACCCAACAAATCCCTCCAGGAGCAAACACTTTGCGACGGTGACAAGGAAAAACTTCCTTTAAGAGGTAGAAACGTCAGGCAGAACCAGGCTCTGGGAGGGCAGCCATCTGCCTCGACTGGTTGGGTAAGCATTTGCTTTAAATCATAATATAAAGTTTGATCATTCATTTTTGGCCCCCTACTCAAATTCTGGAACAAGGTTTTGATCTGGTGCCAGCATAGGGCGCACAGGTAACCCATGGCTATTATTACAGCATCAAAGCCACAGTACATGAGTACAAAAGTTTGTGTTTTATGTACAGTTCGAAAATATTACAATCTGCATCACTGCATTTGTCAATTTTATCAATAAAAAGGATAACACAATGAAATTGACGATGATGTGAGTAAGTTTTTTCTGCTGCTGATGTTAGTTTTCTGTCAGCTGCAGGGGGTGGTGATTGTCACCTGCCTATAGCTTCAGCCAGTCCACAGGTTTCACTGCATCCTCTTAGTAGTTATGTCTTTAGGACATACTGTAGGCTGCAATGAATCTCTGAAGAAGACAATGAAATGGGGTGGGGCTGGTAGGATGCTAACTTCACTCAAAAAAGACATAGCTAGTTAACAGTGATGTTTGTCTCCACTGCTGGAAACAGATGCTGGTGAGTAAAGGGTGGTCTGAAGTTGGATGCAAACCTTCCATTTCTTTTACACTGGTGAGTCAACAGCAGTTAATGCTAAAGTTAACTATGTAGCTATAAATGAATGCACAAACAGCCTCTCTGAAGGATTCTTACATCTACTTTATGTTCAGTAAGGTCAATGAGATGAGATGTACCTTCATAGATACAACATTCTGCAAAAGCATAAGTCACTAATAGGTAGACTGTGGTCCAGACTAAGACCCAGATGTTAACACAACCACTTTTCTTGACTTCACTCGATAATTTGTTTTCTGACTGGACATGGTCAAATTTTAACTGACGACAGAAACTGTCTTCTGTGGATAACAGTACTATTAATGAACTTTCAAAATAAAAGCAGTTGGTGTGGGTAAGGGTTAAGGTACCTTAAGAACCTGGCCCCCACCCCATGAGCAGAGGAATCTTAACCTTCACACTTATGAGCATGAAGTGAACATCCAATATGGCAACAAGGATGACACACTATAAAGCAAGAGGTCATGGTTAGTGGCAGCCTATAGATTTACTGCTATTCAAGAGATAATCTTCATTATTAATATATTTCTACTGAGGAAAAACTTGTTTTATTTAAATGTTAAAGTGATTGAGATTCAGTGGCTTAATTTTAGATTTGATGCCTTTTTACACAGAGATGCAGACTAAACTGGATGAAAGGCATTATGGATAGGGTAAGACATTCAGTCTAAAATAGTATTTAGCTGTATTGTTCACAGCACTGCATAATTAAGAATTTCTATAGGGATCATGAATAATCCTGAACCTTCAAAATTGTTTACTACGGTTTTTCATTTTAATTTCTTCAAAGAACAAGGAAAATAATTTTACTTTGTTACTGTCTGTTTATACTTAAACTGCAGATGACCAGCTCTGCTCAAACCAGTTTTCCATCCCATACCTGCTACTGGACCAGGTCAGCATTAAAGCATAGTATCAGACAGACATGGGTCATAGAGAAATTGAGTGAATCTTTCAGGAAGTCAACAGGACTTTAAAACATTCTCCATGTCAGGTCCAGGTCCAAAGCTATGGCTCCTGCAGGATCACCACAGGAGCATGGAGCAGGACCATGGTGAACGTATTGTCTAGTCCGAGGAGACAGGAGTCAGTTGTGGTGATATAAGTTATCTGCAGAATAAAATAAGTTCACCTTGGTCATCCAGTAGGTGAAGAAACATGGGTACTATGACTGGCACTATCACAGTAAACCATGAGTAAGTTATCATTTCCCACAGCTCCCATGTTTTCAGAATTTGAGAGAGAAGCTGCTTAACATTCTCCCTGGAATTTGTAGAATCATGCATGTGCATTGCACAAGTGTGTATCACAGGTGAGAAGGAAGAGATTTTAGTAAAACAGCATCAACACAAAGTTATTCGTGGGAGCCAGTACTTCACTAAGGCCCAAAGGCTCCTTCAGGCTAATTAGCTGGCTTAGTGCTATCTTTTGTAATTAGCCATCTTATTAGCTGACAGTATCTTCAGCCATTTTACAGCCAAAAGCTACACCCATTTTGTTCAAGAGTGTTCAACAGTGCACATACACTTTACATTGACTAAATCTGAATGTTTACATCCACTCTTCAGTTAAAATTAACTGATTGTGTGAAGTTTTGTTGCTTTAAATAATTGTATTTATTAAGAGAGAGAACAAGAAGAATCTTCCATCTTGTTGAGCTGAATGTGGTTTTTAACTCAGAACAGTGAGATGACAGGGTGGAGTGACACACATAGTGTATCAGTGATCAGCCTGCTGGAAGTATTTCATTATGAAAAGTTTATTATATAGCTGACATTCAGACACAAGGTAATAGTGAGACCGTTTCACACGAAATACATGTAATATAACATGACATGACATTTAAATGACAAAAAACAAAAATCCTCACAAAGGTGCAGAGTAATACAAAAAAAATGAAGACAACTTTTAAATTATACCCTTTAAAATTAGCAAAAAGAAGAAAAATAAATATATTAAAAATTCAGTTTCTGAACTGCAGTGAATAATAAAGTTGTCATCTGCAGCATTCTAAATATTCTAAACTCTGTCCTTTGATTCCTGGGACATTCAAGCAGATTCAGTGAGGCCTGCGGGACTCTTGTTAATCAATAGCTGATATTTCATTAAGTGTAGTTAAATTGTGTGACACAATCTGTGGCCAAACTTGGTCATATTATTTATAGTAGCTTTGAGGATGCATTGCTCATCTTGTTTAAGCGGGATTGAGGCACTGGAGTTTCTCCTCACTGTTGAGGCATCAATAGCACTAGGTCCAGGTCGTACATAGAGAGAGAGGCTGGGGAAGTGCTTGTATGGACCTAGTCAGTCTTGGATGTCAGAGTGCCCTGTGCAGCTGCAAGGTAAGTTGTTGGGTTGATTGGATAACAGGAATTTGTTGGTGCCACATGATAAATCTCATCTAACCCAGTTATCTGCAGCCTTGGGGTTTGCAGGCATGCTGCACGGGCTAGAACACAATGATTTCCTTCCTTTGTCAGGTCCAAGTGTAGTTGGACCTGGGAAATATCTGATCTGGGACTATATAGACCCCACTTTGTTAATCAAGCCATTGATCCTGGTTTAGCCAGTATTCAGATATGTTTTAGTGCTGGTCTCAAGAGGCATTGGGTCAAACCAGGCCATAGTGTCTGTAGTGTGGAGCTCAATAGTGGCTCTGCTAGATATTTCATGTCCCCGGATCTGATCATCAGTTGGTTCTGAATCAGGAAGTTGTTCGTCCTCTTGTACAGTTGAAAATCTGTGACTTCCTGTTTGAGTCTGGTCCAGCTGGTTCAGTCAGAGAAGGGAGAGGATATAAGAAAGCATCTGGAGCAGAAGTCTGGCTCAGTGTCCTGATGGAAAACTGTTCACATGTAGAGTTTTTGTCAGAGTAACTGGAAAGATCTCTCTTTGGATGAAGGAAAAATTGAAGGCGAAACCAGGAGATGTGCTTGTTGTGGTCAAGTTACATCACTGCAGATACTGGATGTTAAAAGGCCTTGTTTCTTCTATGAGTTCTTAGTACCTAAGGGTCTTTGACATAGGTTGAAGTTCTAGATCCACTCAAATCCACTAACCCTGTCAGTCAGAGACTAACCAGGTTGCAGCAATCAGCACAAATAAGACACAAACACTATGTGTTTTCTTCGATGCCTTTATTTTTAGAGCTCAGTGTGGGTCTGACATCAATCAGGTCTTAATGATGATTCAGACTTCCTCTTCCTGCACTGCATCCATGTTGCCACAGAATGAGCCTCTGGTGCTGACGGATTGATAAAGAGTGAAGATGACTCTGCTGTTTCTCCTAGAAGTAAACAAACAGGTTTAATATAATGATGTTGGTGTGTAATTGAACTCCAGCATGACATCATTTTATTAATGTTGTTACCTTGAACAGAATGCAGTGTCGCTCAGCTCAGCCATCAGAGAAGCCACTTTCTGAACCACTTTACCTCATGTTGCTTGATGATTTTGGTTGGTTAAAACCAGCACCTGTATAATGTAGCAGCAGTCATCAATAGTGTGTTCATCAGGCAGGATGTATAATTTAGAGGAGCCCAGTGTAGGCTTACCAGGTGCTACCTCGTAAGCTGTAATCTTCTGATTGGGTCCTGATACAGTGTTGTGCAATGCTGTTGTGCGAATCAGTGAAGTCAACAGAAAGCTGTTTTCAGTTTCCTTCACTGTTACCTCATCAGAACACCAGAGTTTGTAGACTTGTTTGTGTTAATAAAATGTGACACAGACTGAGTCTCAAACTCATGTTGTAAATCTTTAAATTTCAGTCTGTGAAGAACAAATGTGATCCAGTGTATGTTAAAAGATGTCTCTGGACAACTGTTCTCCTCTGAGCCCTGATCGCAGTGTGGACGTTTCTCTCTCTCTCCTCTTTGTTTGTGTGTGTGTGTGTTTCTATGTGTGTATGTGTATCTGTCTGTCTGTGTGTGTTTGAGGCAAGGATTTGTTGGGTCTCTAAATAATTCTATAAAGAGTTTGGTCTAGACCTGCTCTATATGTAAAGTGCCTTGATTTAACTTTGTTATGATTTGGCACTATTTAAATAAATCTGATTTGATTTGATTGGATTTGATTGGGGGGGGGTGGCTACATTAGACCAACTTAAATTAAAGTGTATATCCCAATTCTCACAACTAACATTGGGCTACGTAGCTAATGGGATAATAAGCTGCAACACTCACCTGCTCACACCTTTTTTCTTCTTATCTAAACTGAATATACATCGCTGTCATTTAACAAGTTCAAAACAGTCCTTTGTCAAATTCTCTTTCTTCAGATCACTGATACGGTCTGGGATCAGGTTTAGGCAGATTTCTGTGCTTCTTGTTTTGCAGCAGCAGTTTTTGGTTATTATTCAGACTTAGATCTTCATTGCCCATATAGTATAATAGACCACCAATATTTAAAGGATGAGTTTGGAGTTTAGCTTAGTTTAGCATTAAAACAGAAAAGGGCCAGGACAAAGTCAGAGACATCAATCAACAAAGGACAGTTTCCTGTGAATTTTCCAATGTGTTGAACTGTTAAATGTTTCTTAATCTATTACAAATTGTATGTTGTTCACAAACATGTTATAGTGGTGCTTATGATAACCAGTAAAATATCTATATTGATATTGACCAGTAATGTATGGTTCCTAAAAGGGAGGTTATGCAAAAAAATAGTAAATTTACTGAACAGGGTTTACATCTTATATGAGCTGCTCAATGTATTGATTTGATGTTGATGTGGCTCTGAGCATGAGCTATCAACATATGCACAATTAGTATAAAATTGAGTTTAATTCAACTCAGCAACATTAAAGACCATCTGTGCGTAAATGTACGAATCAGATCAGAGACGTAGATATGTAAATCGGGTATTCTTAAAACCATTCCCCTGGTCCACATTACATGATCTGAATTGTGACACAAGACACATGCCAGTAGTGGCTGCTCATAGCCTAAAGATTTGCTATAAAATAAGTGGGGGTCAAGAGGGGGGTGTTTGACAGTCATATATGTGATACCCCCCCAACACACACACACAATCTTAGATTTGACTTTGAACAGTTTTATTACCTTAAAGAGCCAAATGTCAGACATACCTTCTCTTCACATCCTGTACATACTACATATATGTTCTCTTGCCACTTTTTAGCATCCTATTTTAATCCTAATTCCTTTATTACCTTGTTTACAAAGTCTTATGAGCCATTTCAGGTCCTATTCCCACCCCCCACGTTGTCCCTGCCCCACTACCATCCCCCTACTCCTCTCTTAAATCTGTCATTCCTTCTTTTCTGTCTCTTGTCAACCCACCCCCACCCCCTGCACTGCTGTGCCTATGTGGTCATTATTCTGTAAAATACTTGCAGAGTTACACACAGATTTTGTATGTATGTGTGCTTTGGTGTCACAGTTTACCCTGAGAAGTGCCACTCAATGCAGATTTAAATTGCCAACGTTAAATGACCTTTATGTAGGGTTTTTTTTTATAGCTACATAGCTAACATTAACAGCTGTTTAATCACCAGTGTAAATGTAGTTCAGCATCAAACTTCATCCTTTATTTACCATTATGTCTTTTATTTTACTGAAGTTAGTTCTTCTTATCACTTTCCAACATGTACTATAACCGTTTGTCTTGTAAGCAAATGTTCCCAACGAACTGGAACGTAAACAGCTGCTAAATGTTATTTATGTACCAATGGCATAGCCTTACTTATAGCTCCCTTAATGTTTGTAATGTTCTGCAGGATGTTTTTTTTCTGCACAATATAAAACGATTAGATAGTTGTTGTTGTCCAGCAACCAATTTTGCTACATCTCTTTCATCACCATGCAAGTCATCACATCAAGCATGTTTCTTTGATCATATGCCACACATAACCATGCATGAACATTTAAGATCTCAGCAAGAATATATCTGCAATGTATAAGTGACAGTCATTTGACACCTTCATCAGTCCATTGTAGAAGGAAACACACATCCCATTTAAGTGTAGTTTGTCACTGTCATTTCTATGTTGTCTCTTTAAATCAATGAAGATGATCAGATACATAAACTAAATCAGCCAATGTTTCACTCATGGGGATAAACAGTAAAAAACGCACCCTCGCAACTTCAACACAACTACTGCCATTAACACACACATAAGGTCTAAAACCCAGAGTGTAACACTCTGTCAGAGGTGGACAAATGTGTTTACATTTGTGTGTCTAAAATTTCCTCCTGATCTAGTTCTAAATTTTTCTTGTTGTACCTAAAAGACCGTGTTCTGGTTACATATTACAGATCAATACAAATATGACTTTCACTTCACTGATCTACAGCTATAATTTGTTGTTAGGAAATAAGATAAGGTACCATGTATGGAGGCTCCATAAACTCCAATTAATGTGCACTACCAGTCAAAAGTTTTAGAACACCCCAAGTTTTTCCAGTCTTTTATTGAAAATTGTGCAGTTTAATGTCTCATTGTACTCTGAAATGAAAACACAGAACAAATAAACAATTGAAGTTAAAAAATAAATAATGGAATCAATTTATAAACTAAAATGTATTCTAAACTATTGACTAATCAAAGTAGCCACCTTTGGCAGATATAACAACTGAACACACTCTTGGCATTCTTTCTACAAGGGAAATTAAATATTCTTAAAAAATTTCTTCTAAACTCTTTTGCAGAAGTTCCCATAAATGCATGAAACTTGTAGGCTTGCTTTGCTTTCGTTCTTCTCTCCAGTTCATCCAAAACCACCTCCAAGGGGTTTAATTCTGGAGACTGCTGGCCACTCCATGTCCCCCTGACCAACTAGGTGCATACCAGAGGGGACTGCATGGCACTGCAGGATGCTGTGTTTTGGTTCGGCATGCTTCTCAATCTGTCCAAGTCACCAACCCCCCCCAGCAAAACAGCCACAGACCATCATGCTTTCTCCTCCATATTTGAGAGTTGATTTCACACACTGATGAACCATGCTTTTGCCCACTTGATTATGTACAAAAATCCTGCGTGATGAACTGAAGATTTAAAATTTTGATTCATCAGTCTATAACACCCTCTTCCAGTCTTCAGTAGTCCATTGGTGGTGTTTCCTGGCCCAGGCAAGCCAATTTTTCTTATTCTGACGTCTTTGCAATGGCTTTCTTGCTGCTACTTGACCTGGCACCCTGAAACTTGAAGTCTTCTCTTCACAGTTGAAACTGAGACTTGCTCACTATTAAGCTGTGCTTGAAGCTGTTGCCTCTCAGAGACTTTGTCTTCTGATTCTGCCGTGGCTGTGGGTCTGCCACACGTCTTCCTATAAAACTTTACCCCTTTTTCTGAGAACCTTTTACTGTTGATGAAAAGTGTACCAACTCACAAGTTGATTTATGTGCAATTTCTCTGTAGGAAAGGCCTACATTTTGAAGTGTTATGATGGTCTGTCTCTTGTCCATTCTTAATTGCCTTTTTCTTGTCTTTCTTTTTTTCATAACAACACACTACTCTCTGCAGTACAATACTATTCAAATAATGCTCATAAGGTAATGGTACCACAGTTTGCTCCAACTCTACTTTTATGCAGACACAGGGAGTAATCAAGAAAAGTTGGGACACCTGTAGGACCTGGAAGCACCAACTATCAAGGGCTTAATCAGCCTCCATTGCTGCAGAACAGCTTTAAGTTGTCAACCAATTTTTTGTTTCCTGAAAAAGGCCTTTATCAGTTTTAGGTAAACTTTGCTTTTTTTTTTTTTTTTTACCTCTGGCAGTTCACCACCTATCTTTGTATTATATCAAGCTATTCATTGGACTTGACCTATTTGGATTTCAATAAAAAATTTGAAAAATTGGGGTGTTTGGAGCAGTAATGTATTTTTTAATGGTTAAACCATCTTAAGTTTGTCCATGATCTATAAATGTTGATAAATCATCAATAATTTAAATTAATCAGCAAGTTATTGTTTATAAATGCTTATAATCAGTTTATCGAGCTCAGAAGGTGAGTGACCAAACATTGGAGCCATCTCTCGGAAGAGAAAAGAACCAAAGACAAAATCTAGCGATGCAAAAATCACAGCCTGGGAAATGTCTTCAAGCTGTTTTATAGCAGACACTGAAATAATGTGATGTTAACACCTGAGGCTAAAACACTGCTGCAGAAAACATGTCGGTATGTTATCACACAATGTTGTTTTTAAGGATCATGTGTGTGTCAGCTGTCACACTAAAGGTGTGTTTTCACTTTTCTCATTAACATCTTACTTTTTCTTCTTGTGATTTTACTATAGCTGTATTGCTTATTCTTTTTATTACTCAAATGTATTATCGATACAATTTTCTTCTTCTTCCTTTTTTTTTTTTTTTACCTCATTTAATTTTTCTGGATTTTTTTCCCCTACTGCTGCAACAGTGAAAATTGTCCACTGTGGGAAAAACAACGGAATTTTATTGAATTGAATATTTTCTCATATGTGCTGTCTTTATATAAAATATATATATTCTGTCACTTAGCAATGATAAGTAACAACAGCTTATTCCTACAATGACCCCATCATCCTGTAGAACCAGGTGTGGAAATATGTGACTTTGACTGGAGGCAAAAATTCAGTGAGCAGCAGCTCTGTAAAGGACCTTTTGAGGGCTGTCAGATCTCAGAGGAGAATGGAAAGATTGGTTGGATTAAAGGTCACTCAGCTAACCAGTATGGTGAGCAAAGAAGCCTCAGATAGAAAATGATAAGACCCAAACTTCTACAGTAGCGTTTAATAATTCAAGCATTAGTTTTTAGAATGCTTACACAAAATGCGCTGAATAAAGCACAATGTGTCCATACTATCTTCAAAGATTGGACTGTGAGTCAGTGTGTTGACGGACCAGGATTTCAATGTTGTACTTCCCTTTTACTTTCTTTCCCTCCTATAATTAATACAATAAAATCTCAATGTTATCAACTACAACTATCAGAGGACATCACATCACAGCCACAGATCTCTCCCTCCCTCGCTGTTTTAAATTATCTCAACCTCTCCTGGTCCTTTTCTCCTTCTGTCCTGCCATGATAAGCCCAATCGTGACAACAGAAATCCTCCATGAGTCATCATGGAAATGACAGATGTATGTTTGGTATAGTATGATTATGATGGGCCTGACTGCTGCCTCATGTACCATCATTATTAAAGCTGCACTTACCATTTCAATGCACTTATTGTCTTTCAGCTCATTTTTTTGGTTTCACTGCACAAAAACAATGATGTCACCTGCATCAAGACAAGCAGCAGACAGATGAGTAGCTGGCGAACATGGTTGATCCATTGCAAACCAGTTTGGGAAAACGTATTTATATCAGGCACTACAGCTCCCAGCATCCTGTTACAGCCACACACACAACTTAAACAAAAGGCTCATTGGACCTGCACAGACATGTTCTAGCAGGTTGTATAAGACAGCTTTCCACCACAATCCCTGACCTCAGTGAACAGCTTTATTAAACTGGGTTCTGGTTCTGTTCAGACCAGAACCAGATCCTGGTTCAGGTTCAAAATGTTTTAAAATAGAAGCATTTCATCCATCCATTATCTACAATGCTTATTTGTGCAGGGCTACACCTACTACAACCCACTTAGAATCTGTAAAGGGCCCACGTTTGGGGTTTGAGCCCAGAGCCCTCTTGTTGTACCACCAGTTCATAACACAGATCACATATATTACATGTAGTGGATTATTCCAATGCTGATTTTTCATGAGGACATGTAGCTGGCAGTTATTGCATGGTGTCAGTTAAGGAAACTATCAATGCTCTGGCTGCTTCATAACTGTAGTTTCTGTGGTCCACAACTGCGACTGGCTCTCAATTCATTGACCTTGTACCCCCTCTGCACATACCCCCCTCACCCCACCCCTAGCCAAGAACACTTAGTGACCACTGATAGTTACGAGAGAAGTACTGCCACTGGGCCTGTGTCTGTTTATTTAACATGAGTCTCAATTATCTACTTACATTCTCAGTAAAGTTTAATTTCATATTTCCTTGTAAAGCTTAGCAAATCGGTATGCAACATATATGTTACACAGCTGTTACTACGTCAACCAGTACATAACACAAGCTTTTAAGCGTTGCGAACTTGGGCAAGATCCACAGTAAATTATTACAGACTATTTGGACTGACATGAATATTTATGGTCTTGTCTACTACTTTAAGATACGACTCCAATACAACTAACCTCTCAGTTACAACACTACCTTTGACGTAATGCTAACATAGCAACTTCATATGCTAACCTTGGTAGAATACGGCACTTTCACACTAATATGCTAAATTTTACAGCATCAGGTGTTAAGTGTCAGCATGTTAGACCATTAAATGTACAAATAACTGAATTAATCAAACTATGCAAAAGTTGACATGCTAATATAATATTAGATGCGTAACATTACCATGACTTGACACAATAATTAAATTAAGTATTAAATATTGCACACTCAACATTATCATGTATTAACATTTATTTGCTAAGGCGTGCGATAGGGAATACTTGTGCTAGCATAACACTTAGTGTAGGGTGGGTTTTGCTTTCTACCCTATGTGTCCACTCTTCTACAGAGAGCTAACGTTTATCTTAGGACTAGACTCACTAAGTAGTTTTATAAAAGAAATTGTTGAAAAGGTCACTGTAGAAGTGGCGTAAATGCCCGTAGAGACCCACTAATGTTGGAATCGAAACTATTCCTACCCAACCATTTTGAAAGAACAGCCAATGAACCAATGAAGTAACTTAATCACTCATTCAGTGAAAGACATTCACACATAGCTGTGGCTCAGCCCTTCCAAATTAAAGCTGGAAGGAGTGACCATCAGTGACAGTCCAATTAGTGACCTGAATCTGGTTATTGGTGCACATGAGGACAGTCTGGTGTTAGTGGGAGTTGACTAATTGACAGAAGAAATTAGATATCTCCCATTACATACATATTAGGATTTGGAAGTGATGCCGAATCCAATAGAAAAAGCATCAGTTCCAGTGAGGGAGGTTGGACTCCGTGTCCTTGGTTAACTGGTTTATCTTGGAGGAACTAGCAGACATTAGGTCATATTAAAAGATACTGATAACCCATCCTAGATGGTCATCAATAGGTATTTTTATTAATTTGTCCAAATAATCACAAAATATGATCAAATTCAAACTAGAGGTTAAGTTAATCAGTTGGTCAAAGAGTAGAAATTTTATTTGATCGTAGTTGCAGTCTGCAATAATTTGCACTTTCCAGAGTCCCTTACTATTCTGTTCGCCACTATTTAAAAAATTTTAGCTTATAGACCAGACAATTGATCAAAAAATAATCAATATATGGACTGAAATAACTGATGGTAAAATAATGGCTTTAATAGCCACATCTCTGATTTAAAGGCCAGAAAACTGATGAATTGTAAGCCAAATCAGGATGAGAACCACTGGTTTATAAATATCCCAAAAAACTGTTACGTAACCTGTTCATTTAGTCCCCATCGATAAACATCAAAACTCATCTGTGATTGAAAGCCTTTCATTTTTACAGTCTGCTAATGTTTTACATAACCAGAGTAAAGAAATCCACTAACTCAAAGAGATTTCTCTATTCTCGTCATCAACAAGATCCGTAATCAACACATTAATAGGGCTGACCATCCTCAACATCATGGGAGTTACAGGTTTTATGTTTTGATAAGAAGAAAATGTGCAACTAAAAAAGCAAAGTGTGTTGGTGCTGCAGCCACAGAACAACAGATCATCTTCTCTATAGTGTTTGTTCAGACCCAAAAATCAACACAAATGACCATTCACACTAATATCTGTAATACCATCGCTATATGATTTTTGCCCCTAAATCTTTCAGCCGCAGGTGCAACTAAGGATAGTACGGAAAACTTATAAAATGAACAGAAAACAGAGAGAAACGTCCAGGATCAGTTTTTTTATCCTCAAAAAGCAGAAGGTATTTGGTTTACGATTATATTAAATAGAAGAGAACATACAGAGTCTGATCCAAAGTGATGGTCGGGGCTTAAAAAAGCTGCTGTTTCAAATGTTATTCAGTAAAATACTAAAGCACCATTACACATAATGTAGGTTATCCATAGATGTTACACACCATGTTACTATTGTTATTTACTGTTGTGTTAGAGGAGCAGCTGATGCAGTAACGTGAAAATGACCTTTATGTTGTATGTTTAACGGAGACACTGAGGTGTTTGATGCTCCACGGATCCTTCACGGCTGTGTGACGTCATCAGTGATAACGAAGATGTACACGAGCCTAAAAAATCCAACAAGGTCAGTGAGCTGTCATCACCGAGGAGCCTGCATTACATTTTTAGCAGGTTATGCAACAGCAGAGCAGATAGCAGATAATTCAACAACACCATCAACCCGAAACGTCACAATAAAGGCCTGCTAAGCGTTGCACGCGCTCACTGCCCATAAGTGATGTTATAGGCTGGTGGTTTCCCCTCGCCCTATTGGACGGCACTGTTATCTAACCACCTCCAGCCGTGTGCAGAGCGGGTCTTACCGCGAGTGATGGCTGGTTTCCTTCGTTTCGATGTTCGGTGGAGACAGGATGGAGAGCGGAGCAGCTGCCGGTATACTCGGTGCTCAGTAGCGATGATGAATGAGACAGACAAACTGGCTCTGTCGGTGATCCGCTGGACACTCGCTACGAACCTCAGGCCCCGCCCCTCCCAGTCCCTTACGTCAAGCCTTCGTACCGGACTCACTGGAGCGCAGCATCACTGCAGCGCTCCCACTTCGTTCTGCATGTCTGCGTGTGCATGTGTGTGTCAGCGTGGCCCAGACGTGCAGAGACTGATAAGGAGTAGTGTGGTCATAATTAAACAAACCGTGTCTCTCTTAGCGCGTTTTTGGCTATATTTAAAATAATGATCACAGGCTGACGCAAACCGTGACAATGCGCAGCTGTCTTACAGACAG
Source organism: Remorina albescens (assembly GCA_034769265.1). Lineage (NCBI taxonomy): Eukaryota > Metazoa > Chordata > Actinopteri > Carangiformes > Echeneidae > Remorina > Remorina albescens. Next base: position 2,275,898 of record CM068495.1, on the reverse strand, counting down.
GAGAATGTGTATGTGTCTCATTAAACTTAAGCCAAAATAAGGAAGGTAAAACGTGGAGGAGGATGTGACCTATCATGTCTGTGATTATTGAGGTCACTCCTCAGCCTGCTTGGCTCACTTTATATTTCTTCTAAACCAGAACAAACTCCTGAAATGTGAAAACAACAAACCTGATTCAGGTTCAGATTTAGACATCAAAAGAATTAACTAGTTTAGACAGGGTTTCATGAAGTCCGATTAGATAAAGATCTATAATCATCATATGTAAATTATGGCATTAGTAATAATCATCATAATAACAGCTCCTGATGATTAGGAGTCAAATTTGAATCAACAGAAATAAAAACCTCATCAGCTGTTGACCTCTGACTTGCCACCTGTTCCCTCTCACAACAGAGTGACAGCTGGCCAGTCAATGCTCAGCTGGTCAGTGCTCATTATAGGAATCATATAACCTCATGACAAATTTCTCACAACTTTCTAACTACTCGATTAATTGGTCTAAATTAACAACACTGTCAATAACAGAGAATGCATGGGATCATGCAGACTAAAATTCTCAATTTTCTTTCCCCGCTGGTAACATTAAATACTTAGATATAAATATCTCATCCAAATTAGGAGGAATGGATGCACCAAATTTCATTAAATTATACTTGGTGAATCAATGACAATATACACCAATCAGGCATAACATTATGACCACTGAGATGTGGAGTGTATAAGTAAGGGTTAATCCACGAGTAGGTGTGCTTCAAACAGTTTTAATGCACGACGTGGAGGCGAAGAACTACCTGACGCGCAGCGGAGGGTAGTTCTTACAGGGTACTCGTGAATTAACCCGCTTATACCATGGTCATTTTCCAAAAATATAGGAATAAAAGGATACACCAACTTTTGGTGAAAGTTTTGCACACAAAATTGAAAGTTTTTGAAGCAAGAGCTTACCATTGTCATGACAAGGAATAAACTAGTCCCTTTCACAAGCACACCAGTTACAGTAGTCACAGTAGGACGGGATGAGCACTGTGGCTCAATCGCTTTAACAAAGCCAAAAGTAGGCTATTAAAAGTTAAAATTAAGCTTGATTTAGGTCAAGATTATTCCACAGTGTGGTTTTTGTTTATAAAATGATATATATAAAATAAAAATAAAACTGGGTTCGTTATGTTGCTATGGTTACAGGCGTGGATGAATTTAGAGCAGTTAGCCTACAAAGTTTAGCCGAACTACGTGTGCATTAAACAGTTTTAACACACACCTGCCGACCAGTCAGAAAAGAATATTCACACTGACCATGGTATAACACTGATTATCTCTTCATCATGGCACCTGTTATTGGGTGGGATATATTAGGCAACAAATGAATATGTTGTCCTAAAAGTTGATGTGTTAAAAACAAGAAAAATGGGCAAGCATACATCACGTGGATGGCTGGGTGCATCTGTGTTGCTTACCTCAGGATCACATGGCACCAAGATGCACTATGGGAAGAAGGCAAGTGTAAGTCTTTGGGCAATGTTCTGCTGGAAAACCTTGGGTCCTGCCATCCATGTGGATGTTACTTTGACACGTACTACATACCAAAGCATTGATGCAGACCATGTACACCCTTTCATTGAAATGGTATACCCTGATGGTTGTGGCCTCTTTCAGAAGGGTAATGCACTGGGCCACAAAGCAAAAATGGTTCAGGAATGGCTTGAAGAACACAATGAGTTTGAAGCAGCACAGTTAGCTCTGTTGCCCCACAACAAGAAGGTGTTGGGTTCGGTTCCCAGGCCTGGGGCCTTTCTGTGCGGACTTTGCATGTTCTCCCCTTGCTTGCGTGGGTTTCCTCAGGGTACTCCACTTTCCTCCCAACGTCCAAAGACATGCATGTTTAAGTTGACTGGTGACTCTAAATTGTCCGTAGGTCTGAGTGTGAGTGTGAGGTGTTGTTTGTCTCTGTCTGTCTCTGTGTGTTGGCCCTGTGATGGACTGGCAACCTGTCCAGGGTGTACCCTGCCCTTGCCCGGTGTGAGCTGGGATTGGCTCCAGCACCTCCACAACCCGGAAATGGATAAGATGAATGAATGAATGAACTAGTTTGAGTTGTTATATTAGCCTTCAAATTCCTCAGATCTCTATCTAATCCAGCATTCATGGGATGTGCTGGACAAACAATTCTGCTCTATTGAGACCCCATCTCACAAATTACAGGACTTAAAGGAACTGCTGCTAACATCTTTGTACCAGATACCACAGCACACCTTGAGGGGTCTAGTGCAGTCCATGCCTCAACAGGTAAGGGCTGTTTTGGCAGCATAAGTAAAACCAACAGATTAGACAGGTGATCATAATGTTATGCCTGATCAGCGTAACTGCATTATAATATTTACATGCTGATTTTGAAATGCCTTTCATTACTATACTCTTGTTTTTTAAGCCTGCTAGCAAACCCAATCTAATTTTTAAGCAAAATGAATTACCAAATGTAGCTATCTTTGTTTGCTAGATACTTTCTAATGTTCAATCCAAACAGATTAAAAGTTCTGTTTTGCTTTTGAACTAATTAAACTGAGCTTCAAACTTCACCTGGAAAGTTGGACAGAAACTACTGAATGTATTATTAGTTAAAGCTGATCTGTTTAAACTAAGATGATAAGGCTGGCCTTATTAACTAGCACCCAGTGTTTTCTTGCAACCCTAATAAATGACCAATCAAATGTCCAAATTGCCCAAAATATTTTTAGGCCAACCATTTGCTTTCTATCAATGTTAAATTATATGATTCTCTCTCTCTCTCTCTCTCTCCCATTTTCTACCACTTATCCATCAGGGTTGCAGGGGTTGTGGAGCCAATCCCTTCCTGGACAGGTCACCAGTCCTAAATTGTATCTTTCTGTAGATCATATTTAGACATTAGACATTTATAAATAAAGGGAACACTAAAATAACACATCCTAGATCTGAATGAATGAAATATTCTTATTAAATACTTTGTTCTTTACATCGTTGAATGTGCTGACAACAAAATCACACACAAATTATCAATGGAAATCAAATTTATTAACCCATGGAGGTCTGGATTTGGAGTCACACTCAAAATTAAAGTGGAAAAACACACTACAGGCTGATCCAACTTTGATGTAATGTCCTTAAAACAAGTCAAAATGAGGCTCAGTAGTGTGTGTGGCCTCCACGTGCCCGTATGACCTCCCTACAACGCCTGGGCATGCTCCTGATGAGGTGGCGGATGGTCTCCTGAGGGATCTCCTCCCAGACCTGGACTAAAGCATCCGCCAACTCCTGGACAGTCTGTGGTGCAACGTGGTGTTGGTGGATGGAGTGAGACATGATGTCCCAGATGTGCTCAATTGGATTCAGGTCTGGGGAACGGGCGGGCCAGTCCATAGCATCAATGCAATCGTCTTGCAGGAACTGCTGACACACTCCAGCCACATGAGGTCTAGCATTGTCTAGCATTAGGAGGAACCCAGGGCCAACCGCACCAGCATATGGTCTCACAATGGGTCTGAGGATCTCATCTCGGTACCTAATGGCAGTCAGGCTACCTCTGGCGAGCACATGGAGGGCTGTGCGGCCCCCCAAAGATATGCCACCCCACACCATTACTGAGCCACTGCCAAACCGGTCATGCTGGAGGACTTTGCAGGCAGCAGAACGTTCTCCACGCCGTCTCCAGACTCTGTCACGTCTGTCACATGTGCTCAGTGTGAACCTGCTTTCATCTGTGAAGAGCACAGGGTGCCAGTGGCGAATTTGCCAATCTTGGTGTTCTCTGGCAAATGCCAAACGTCCTGCACTGTGTTGGGCTGTAAGCACAACCCCCACCTGTGGACGTTGGGCCCTCATACCACCCTCATGGAGTCTGTTTCTGACCGTTTGAGCAGACACATGCACATTTGTTGCCTGCTGGAGGTCATTTTGCAGGGCTCTGGCAGTGCTCCTCCTGTTCCTCCTTGCACAAAGGCGGAGGTAGCGGTCCTGCTGCTGGGTTGTTGCCCTCCTACGGCCTCCTCCATGTCTCCTGATGTACTGGCCTGTCTCCTGGTAGCGCCTCCATGCTCTGGACACTACGCTGACAGACACAGCAAACCTTCTTGCCACAGCTCACATTGATGTGCCATCCAGGATGAGCTGCACTACCTGAGCCACTTGTGTGGGTTGTAGACTCCGTCTCATGCTACCACTAGAGTGAAAGCACCGCCAGCATTCAAAAGTGACCAATACATCAGCCAGAAAGCATAGGAACTGAGAAGTGGTCTGTGGTCACCACCTACAGAACCACTCCTTTATTGGGGGTGTCTTGCTAATTGCCTATAATTTCCACCTGTTGTCTGTTCCATTTGCACAACAGCATGTGAAATTGATTGTATATCAGTGTTGCTTCCTAAGTGGACAGTTTGATTTCACAGAAGTATGACTGACTTAGAATTACAGTGTGTTGTTTAAGTGTTCCCTTTATTTTTTTGAGCAGTGTATATACAGTACATATACACATTCCTGTGGTTCACTTATTCTTTGCCGGATTGTCTTGAGATTTTGCCTAGCTTTCCAGCTTTTTTTGTTTCTGTTTTGCCTGCTTGTACCTTGCTTGCCTTCACCTCTGCCAGCCTGTTTCTTGGACTTTGGGTTCGGCCTGCCTTTTAGGAGTGTTTTTTTTTTTAGAGCATTTGATAGTGCAAGAGCCCTATTGCATCTCTTGGTGTTATTACCCTTCTGCCGTTTCAATGGCCTTTTTGGGGACTTAAACATACCCCAAAACGTATGAAAGTCGGAGAGCTTGTCAGGACTGCGTGAAATTTCGATGTTTCATTGGTTGCAAAAATGCATGTCAAAAAATGGCTCAACGGCACCACCTTGAAAATCAAGAAAATTGAGCCCCTCGCTCAAGAGTGATGTACGTGAATGAAAATTGGTGAAAATTATACTTGCTTGGAGTGGCGGTGTGGTGAGTTTTGGAGGCTTCGCCCACTCTTGCCATAATAAAGGTCAAATCAAATCAAATCAAATCAGATTTATTTGTATAGCGCCAAATCATAACAAAGTTACATCAAGGCACTTTACATATAGAGCAGGTCTAGACCAAACTCTTTATAAAATTATTTAAAGAGACCCAACAGATCCCCCGATGAGCAAGCACTTGGCGACAGTGGCAAGGAAAAACTTCCTTTAAGAGGCAGAAACCTTGGGCAGAACCAGGCTCAGGGGGGGCGGCCATCTGCCTCGACCGGTTGGGTTGAGAGAGGGAGAGAGAGAGAGAGAGAGAGAGGCACGGGGGGAGGGGGGGGGGGGGCAAAGTTGGGTAGAGTAGGGAGAAAAAGAGAGCAGGAGGAGGGGATATTCAAACAGGTGTAGGCAGGAACATGATGCTGCATGAGGTTCGTAGGAATGATGCTGTATGGAATTCTTGAGATGTGGGAGCAGCAGGCATTGCAGGAACATGGGATGGTGATGATTCATCACCCGCAGGATGAGGACAGGGAGAGAGAGGAGAGGAGCTGGGAGAGAGAGAGGAGAGGAGCTGGGGGAGACAGAGACTTCGGGAAAACATGGTTAGTAAATGCAATGCACATACTTGGAACTGAGAGAAACTGGGATTTCGGAGAAGCTGGTTGTTGGTATGACGGCGCATGCGAGGGGGGGGGGGGGGGGGGGGGGGGGAGGGAGAGGGAAGAGGTCCTCATAACTTCAGCATACATTGTCTGATCTGGTCTCAATTCACCACGTATGATCAGAGTTCTCCCTAAACATTTCTCTGTATAAATATTGTCAGACTGAGAGCACCACTTACTGGACACAGGAAGTACCCCTTAAGGGCCATTCCTCAAAGATGAACAAACTCTTCCTACAATGTTAATCCAAATGATTTCACAATTACTCAGTATCATCTCAAAACTATTAAAATCTTTTTTTCTGTTATTCCTGAGGGGCTTGGCATCATGCAAATTTCAATGTGTTGGCATAACTGCAGCACATGTTGTCCATGGTCAGAGCCTCACCCTGAACACATCCATCTGTCAATATTGAGTTAGACTCAGAACGCCACCTACTGGACCCAGGAAGTCACTCTCAAGGACCAAGTCTCATAGATGAACAAACTCCTCTTACAATTTTACTCCAAATGATTACACAATCACTCAGTATCATCTCAAGACCTATTTCAAGAACTATCAAAATCGTTTTTGTCATTTTTTCCCCGCAGGGCGTGGCATCGCGCAAATTTCTCTGTGTCGTGTGAGAATGGAAATCCTCATAACATGAGAATACAACGTCCAAGCAGCCCCAAATTTGCTGTGCATGACCAGGCTCCGACCTTGGACAAATATATTTGTTATTACTGAGGCACATGCAGACCTCCACCTACTGGAGAAAGGAAATCGGCAGGCCTAAAAGAAGTCCTGCAGTTTTAGACATCACACACACAGTATCAATACAAGACTTTGAAGATGAAAAGCCAAATTCTTTTTGATCCACTACATCTGTTGGCCGTAGCAATGGTGCCAATTTCAATGTGTTGCCATAAAACTCCAGTGTACTCTGTCCAATGTGCCCCAAATTTTGTACACATCATAAGACTCTCGCCCTGATCATGTCTATATGCCAATACTGGGTCACACGGAGCGCCTCCTCCTGGACGCAGAAAGTCAGTCTTATTGCACAGACATTGTCCGATTTCCATGATATTTACAGGATCTGTTATTCACATTGTACACCTCCGCATGATGTGAACCTGATGGGTGCTCTCTTGCACCACAATAGACATTTACAAAATGTTGCATGCATGCCACTCACAGCAAAACATTTAAAGTTTAATTACGTTTGGATGGGGATGAGCCCGGGTCGATCCGAGTTACACAGGTGTGCGAGGACCCGTTCATCGCTGTTTGCAGCTTTTATTTATTTTTTTATTTTTTTCCCCGTGCACTTGCATTTCTCTGTGTTGTGCATTTGGGTCCTACCACTGCCACCTCTTACAAATGTGTGCCTATATAATGCATATCTTCAATCTTTCAATATCCTCCCGGTTATCCTTGTATTTGGAAATCTGCTCATTGTCAGGCAGGGACTCAAGGCAGGACTCAGACGCAGAGATCTTGTAAATAACAGGCTTTATTGGTAACACCGGCAACCTCCAAACAGAGTGACAAAACAATGGCTATGAAATCACTAGTCCTATCCTGACTCACGGAGGAAGGCACTATGTTCTTAAGTCAAAAGAGAAAACAAAAATCACTCCAGGAGGAGGAAAAAAAGCTATGAACAAAAGCAAAAAGGCTAACACAAAATGCTCTGTGAGGAGGAAATCCTGACCTAATGAAAAATAAACGAAAATAAACAACTCACGCCACAAAGTGGAGGATCTAAGGTAATCTATGTAATTTATTGCTCAAATTCAAAATCGCTCGTAAAGAGGAAAACAATGGCCTATGAACTTTAGCTGAGGCTAAAGTGGGCCACAGTCTGTGGCTGTGGGCATGGATACGAGGCTCGGGTGCTGGTAATCGGACAAAGACACTCTGGCACAAGACAGGGGGAACACAGACTATTTAACCACACGGAGGGAAATGGGGAACAGGTGGAGACAATCGATAATCAGAGTAGACGCACATGTGACACATGAGGAAGGGCAAGTGCTCTGAAACGAGAGGAGAGTTAGAACTTTCAAAATAAAACAGGAAATGACGGGACAGCACAAAACTAGGACAAGACAACCTCACCATGGTGTGACACTCATGACTTTCCCGCAGGACAAATTATCTTGGTGATGGGGAAGGGACCCACAAACTGCAGAGCCAGTATCTTGGAGGGGACCCGGATGTGAAGATTCTTGGCAGAGAGCCACACTCTCTGACCCAGCTGGTAGGTAGGCGCGAGCCGCCTCTTGCCGTCCGCTGCTTTCTTGGTCCGGTCCCCTTGGCGGATAAGCACCTGCCGGGCAGCAGCCCAGATGCATCGGGAATGGCGGATCATGGCATGAGCGGACGGGACCGTCACTTCGGGCTCCTGGGCAGCGAACACAGGAGGTTCATAACCATAGACGCACTTGAATGGTGAAAAACCTGTGGCAGAGGTGGGTAGGGAGTTGTGGGCGTACTCTGACTGTGGTGTTACCTTGAGAGACCGGGAGCCCCGTGACGAAGTCCATAGATATGTCGGCCCATGGTCTGGAGGGGATGGGGAGTGGTTGCAGAAGCTCCATACGTGACCCAGAGGACATCTTGTTCCTAGCGCAGACCGAACATGCCTCGACGTACTCCCCGACCTCCGATTCCATGGAAGGCCACCAGAACCTCCGAGAGATGACGAACACCGTCCGCCGAACTCCCGGATGACAGGAAATCAGCGAGGAGTGGGCCCAATGAATCACCTGTGGGTGCAGATCGACAGGGACAAATAATCAATTCTCGGGGCACCCACTAGGTGGCGGAGCCTCACCATTAGCTTGCTTAACCTCATTTTCTATCTGCCAAGTCACTGCTCCAACCACACAGGTCAGTGGAATGATAGGCTCCGGTTCTTTGGCAACAGGTTCAGGGTCATAGAGACGTGACAGGGGGTCGGGCTTGCCGTTCCGGGACCCCGGCCTGTAAGAAAGGGAAAAGGAGAAGCGGTTAAAGAACAGCGCCCACCTGGCCTGGCAAGAATTGAGTCTCTTGGCTTTGCGTATGTATTCCAGTTTTTTGTGATCAGTCCAGACGATGAACGGACACTCAGCTCCCTCCAACCAGTGTCTCCACTCCTCCAGAACCACCTTAACTGCCAACAACTCCCAGTTGCCGACATCATAGTTCCGCTCTGCCCTGGACAGTCACCGCGACAGGAAGGCACAGGGATGCATCTTCCCATCCTGCTCTGACCACTGCGAGAGGACGGCCCCGATCCCCTCGTTGGACGCATCCACCTCTAACATTAATTGGCGCCGGGGGTCCGGCATCGTGAGGCTCGGTGCTGTGGTGAAGTGGGTCTTCAGGCTCTGGAAAGCAGCCTCTGCCTCTGGTGACCAGGAGAAGTGCATGCAGTGGAGCCACTATTACGCTGGAGCCTCTGATGAACCACCTGTAAAAGTTAGCAAAACCGAGGAACTGCTGAACTTTCTTGCGGCTACAGGTGTGGGCCATTCGGCCACAGCGCTAACTTTAGCCGGATCCATCTGAACCCTTCCAGGGGCTACGATGAAGCCCAGGAAGGAGATGGTATCAGCGTAAAACTCACTCATTTCAGCTTTGACATAAAGTCTATGGTCTAATAATCATTGTAGTACTGCTGCTATGTGTTTCCAATGAGTGTCTAGGTCGGGTGAGTAGATGAGAATGCCATCAAGATAAACATACACAAAATGGTCAAGGAAGTCCCTCAGTACATCGTTTATCATGGCCTGGAAGACCGCTGGGGCATTGGTGAGCCTGAACGGCATGACCAAGTATTCATAGTGTCCGCTAGGGGTATTGAACGCCGTTTTCCATTCGTCCCCCTCCCTGATTCTGATGAGATGGTAAGCATTACGGAGATCTAACTTAGTGAATATCTTGGCCTGCTGGAGTTGATCGAATACAGAGGACATGAGGGGCAATGGGTAACGATTTTTGATTGTAATGTCATTGAGGGAACTGTAGTCGATGCATGGCGTTAGGGACCCATCGTTTTTGGTGACAAACCCCCCCCCCCAAAAAAAAACAAACAAAAAAAAAAAAACAGCTCCAGCAGCTGACGAAGAGGGGCGAATAAGCCCCACCTTTAGTGAGGTTTCTATGTACTCGTTCATGGCCGCTTTCTCTGGTTCGGAGACCGAGTATAGACAGCCCTTGGGGATGCTGGAACCAGGGATCAGATCTATGGCGCAGTCATATGGTCTGTGAGGTGGCAGTGACATAGCTTTGGATTTGCTGAAAACCTGCCGGAGGTGGTGGTAGCAGGAGGGCACGGATTTCAAGTCAGTCTCTGTGGCAACATGGAGAGAAACATGGTTAAAGGCAGTCGGGTTATTTCCCTGGTTCGGGTTGTTCTCCAAATGCATGGCACATTCGTCCCCCCATCCTACAATCTCTCCGGTTCTCCAGATAATGTGTGGGTTGTGAATGCATAACCAGGGAAGGCCAAGAATGAGTGGTTGAGATGGTGACTGACAAAGGTAAAAGCTTATGTGCTCTTTATGTCCGTGAGTGTACAGTTCCAGGGTTTCAGTGGTGTGAGTTATCGTAAATAGTTCTTTGCCATTGAGTGCTCAGGCTTTGATGGGCTTGGCCAACGGCTCTGAATTGATCCTCAATTTGGCTGCCAAACCCCAGTCCATCAGGCTCTCATCGGCCTCTGAGTCTATAAGTACTTTAAGATTGGTGGTGATGGTGTGGTGAGTTAACGTCACAGACGTGAGGACGCGCGGGGCGCGACCAGGAAACATGGGTGGATTCACCAGCTTGTGTTTTTTGGCAGGGCAGGCGGCGACGAGGTGATCGGACTCCCTGCAGTAAAAGCATCGGCCCTCCTGCTGTCGTCGTCGCTCTTCCGGTGTCAGCCATGTGCTTCCCAGCTGCATGGGTTCGGCATCCCCCACCGCAGGTAAGAGAGTAGGTTGTTTGTAAGCCGACCCTCGGGCTTCCGGCCCATCCGTAACCCATGATTGCTGATACCTCTCCGACGATGGTCGGCCTCCCCTAGACTGCTGGAGTTCATGAACCCGGTTATCCGTCTGGATGGCTAGAGCGATGAGGGAGTCCAGATCCGCTGGCAGGTCCAAAGGCACCAAAAGCTCCCTTACAGAGACCTGGCTCCCCGGAGAAACACTCTGGGGGTGCCAGCCTGATTCCTGACCCAGCGATAGACTCGGCCTGGACGGGAGCAGCTGCCGGAACCGGAGCCTCTGGTACGATGGGTGGTTTGGAGGCCTGCTGCAAGTGTCCAAGCAAATCCTGCACTTGAGACGTCAGCTGACGTCAGCTGACTCAGCTGGGATACCATAGCCACCTGAAACTCCTCCTGGCGGGAGAGTCGAGCTTCCTGTGCGCGTAGCGTGGCCGTCAGCTGGGCAGTCTCTGCTGAGTCCATACTGGCCAGTGTGTACTGTCAGGCCGGGACTCAAACAGGACTCAGATGCAGAGACTTTCAAATAAATGACTTTATTTGAAACACAAGGACCTCAAACCGGAGTGACAAAGCAAGAGGGCTATGTAACCTTAAGTAGTAGAGATCGTCACTATACTCCAAGGTCTAAATAAAAATCACTCCCGGAGGAGGAAAAAACACTAACTAAAAGAAAACAAAAAAGGTAAACACAAAACGCTCCGTTAGGAGGAAAACCTGACTAAAAATCCAAAAGAATCAACTCACGCAAAAGGCGGAGGATATGAAATAATCTAAAAAAATTACAGAAATCACAATCACTCTTATTGAGGAAAAACAAAAGGGCTATGAAAACTAACTATGATCTACTCTAAATACAAAAGGTAACAAACAGAAAATCACTCGTAATGAGGAGAAACAAAAGGGCTATGAAAACAAGCTATGATTATCAAAATTACAAACAAAAAAAAAAATCACTCAATTCCAGGAACAAGGCTTACAATGTAGTCAAAGGCTGTGGGCATGAAGGAGCGCTCTGGTGCAGGACAAGGACGAAGACACACTGGCACAAGACAAGGGGAGCACAGACTATTTAAACACATGAAGGGAAATGGGAAACAGGTGGAGACAATCGGTAATCATGGTAGATGCCCGGTTGACACATGAAATGAGAGGAGAGTTAGACTTTCAAAATAAAACAGGAAATGACGGGACAAAAACAAAACCAGGACAAGACAACCTAACCACAGTGTGACATTTTAGGTCTAGACCTCTTCTATATGTAAAGTGCTTTGATGTAACTTTGTTATAATTTGGTGCTATATAAATAAATCTGATTTGATTTGATTTGAAGTTTGTTGTTAATTAATTTGTCCATCTCGTGCATATGTGTGTGTGTGCGTATGTTTGTGTTTATTCGTTCATGTGATGGTTATGAGGCCACCAAAATCGTAGAGCTGGACCTGCATGCTGGTGTTGATCTCTCCTATTAACAAAATTTTAAACAGTCTGATCTACACTGTAAAATTTTTGGCTGTAAATTTAAAGTCAATTATTGGCTACTAGTTGCATTATTTTCACAGTAATTTCACATTACTTTCACTTAATTTGAAATTTTTACAGCAATATACGATGATATTTCACAAGAAGTTTATGTGAAATTACAGCTGTATACTGTAACCTCAAAGCGTCCATCCCCATGTAATTACTGTTATATAGAATGTAGCTGTGGAATGAAAGTATCTTGTTGCACATAAATTATAGTAATTGCCTGTATTTTATATTTTTACTGTAAAAGTAATGCAACACTGTTGCCAGTAATTTACTTGAAGCTTACATTTTAAATACTACAGTAAAATGTTGTAAATATGATTTGTCAACTGTGATTTTATCACCCTTACACAAACATGTTTTGGATTTGCTCAATAAAAAGTAAAAACAACACAGAAAGAGGGAAAGACAATACTCACAATACTCAAGCCCACACTGAGAATTCCGCTGAGCATTCTCAGTGTAGGCGTGTAGGGTCTTCAGGTCCTGAGTCTCACATTCACTTGTCCCATGGCCATTGTGCAGGCTTAGTGTAGTAATTAGTGATTCGCTCACGACTCATAACTACGGGTCTTCGGGTCTTTCGTTCATTATTGAGAAAAGATCATCCTTCATTAGTCCCTCAGTGGGGGAATTTGCAATAGCTGCCACAGAACAGGCTGCCTCTCAAAATCCAACCCTAACGTCCCCATCGTGAGAGGTGGAAACAGGTCAAGCTGGCCAATAGGGCAATGGTAAAACTCATGGGCCAATCACCCGTGAAGTGGATTTAAATGATTACAGAAACATCGATGAAGAAAAAGAAACCCCACAACCTAGGAGATGAAGACTCTTCGAGCATGCAAGCTAAAGGGACAATGAAGACGCATACTGAAAACCATGTGGAGAGGGTGCGTCGGAATCTTCTATCCCCTAGGCCAGTGTTCTCAACCTTTTTGAGTCGCGACCCCCAATTTAACATGCATTTTGTCCGCGACCCCCAATTTAACATGCATTTTGTCCGCGACCCCCCCCCACCGTTTTTTATGCATTGCTCTTGTCATCGCTACGGCTGCGGGATGGATGAGACTCTCTGCGATCGTGTGAGCCTTTTTGAATTGAGCCACCAGCCACCTGCGCTGAAAAAAATCAATTGGCTTATCAATTAAGCTGCTGTGTTTTGTCTCTAAATGTCTCTTGAGTTTGACTGGTTTCAAGCTCTCGTGTGCTAGCACCTCAGCGCAAATGACACACTGTGGGTACTCTGTGTTGTTTTTTGTCATGCACGAAAAGCCATACTTCAAAAAATCGGGCTGATATTTACGGCGCTTTGAAGCTTTATCAGCCGGTGTCAGCCCCAGTGCCTTCCATTTCTCGGGTGGTGGTCCCGTAAGGCTTTCTGGTGGTAGCTGACCTTGGGACCCCTGCTGCTGCTGCTGCTGCTGCTCAACCAAGTCTGGAGCTTTTCTTTGCAGCCATCGTTCCATTTTTCCAGCATCAGCTATAGCTAGCAAACTGCAGCTGCGGTAAAGCAACAACGTGCCAGTTTTTTTTTCTTTTTTCTTTGTTTATTTTTTCTGCTGTGCTCATTGAACAGAATCTCACGCACACAGTTCAGATCATACAAGCTCAGCTGATATGATGAATTTTGGACAAATAATGAAGCAGACAACAACTAAAAATCTCCCTGTGTAATTTAATATAAATTTTGTGCATTTACATTTTCTCCAAAATGATTTGGTGACCCCCAGAAATCATCTCGCGACCCCAATTGGGGTCGGGACCCCAAGGTTGAGAATGGCTGGCCTACATCATCTCTAATAGATCGATAGATAGATATTTTATTGAGCTCCAAGAGAAATTCAAATTAACAGCAGCTTGACAATGGAAAAGAAGTGTAATTAAGAGGCATGCATACTAAACTATAGAATAAAGAGAGATAAAAGTACAACATAAAATAAAATAAAATAAAATCTGACACTTCCTATATATATATATATATATATATATATATACACACACATTGCAGTTGCGCATAGTGACAGTGTGTAACATACAGTTGTGCAATGGGCAGTTTGTACACACTTGAAGAGACCATCATATAGGTGTGAGTGATAAAGTGTGTGTGTGTCCTCAGGTGCGTAGTGTGAGTGTGTAATAAGTCCTGGACTCCTCCTGATAAGTGTTGAAGAGCCGTATGGTGTGGGGGAGGAATGATTTCCTCATTCTATCAGTAGAGCAGGACATTGACAGCAGTCTGTCACTGAAGCTGCTCCTCTGCCTGGAGATGGCGCTGTGCAGTGGATGATGTGGATTGTCTATGATGGACAGGAGCCTGTTCAGCTTCCGTCGCTCTGCCACCGAGGTCAGGCTGTCCAGCTCGGTGCCAACGACGGAGCCTGCCTTTCTCACCAGTTTGTCCAGACGTGCGGTGTCCTTCCTCTTGAAGCTGTCCCCCCAGCACACTACTGCGTACAGGAAGGCACTCGCTACCACAGAGTGGTAAAAAGATCTGTAGCAGCTTCTTGCAGATGTTGAAGGATGCCAGCCTTCTGAGGAAGTACAGACGGCTCTGTCCTTTCCTGCACAAAGCAAATGTGTTGGCAGTCCAGTCCAGTTCATCATCCAGCTGTACTCCCAGGTATTTATAGGTGTGTACGACCTCCACACAGTCTCCTTTGATGAGAAAAGGCTCAGGGTGCGGCCTGGTTCTCCTAAAGTCCACCACTATCTCCCTGGTCTTGGTGAAGTTGAGGAGCAGGTGGTTGGAGTCACACCATGTGACAAAGTCCTGGATGAGTTCTCTGTACTCGTCCTCCTGTCCACTCCTGATACAACCCACAATGGCCGTGTCGTCCGCGAACTTTTGTACATGGCAGAGCTCTGAGTTGTACTGGAAGTTGGACATATACAGGGTGAACAGGACCGGAGAGAGCACAGTTCCCTGCGTTGCCACAATGTCGGATTTGCAGTCCCCCAGTCACATGTACTGAGGTTTGCCGGTCAGGTAGTCCGTAATCCATGCCACCAGGTGTGATCCTCCTCCCATCTCTGTCAGCTTGTCTCTGAGGAGCTGAGGCTGGATGGTATTAAAGGCGCTGGAGAAGTCCAGAAATGTAATCCTCACAGCACCACTGCCTCTGTCCAGGTGGGAGAGAGATTGGTGGAGCAAGAAGATGATGGCATCTTCTACTCCCACCTTCTCCAGGTAAACAAACTGCAGGGGGTCGAGAGCATGGTGGGTCTGTGGCCTCAGGTGATGGAGCAGCAGCCGCTCCATGGTCTTCATCACATGCAACGTCTAATCTCTATGGGCGAGCCGAGGCTTTGGCCACCGCAGAGTGGAGCCAGGGATCCCCAGTCTGTGAGTCCCATGAACTCTTTTCCCATAACCTTAAACAGATTTTCCAGGAAGTTATGCCAGGATGTGAGGCTGCTTGAGCCCTGGTCAATCTGAGGCAGGGACATCGGTCACTGATGGACTACTCCATTGAGTCCCACACCCTGGCAGCATGCCCAGCCCACCAATTCAATGGACTCCTCCCTGACCAAGCAGCTGGCTCTTGTCTCCATCCCTCTGCCCCGTTCGCTGGACAAAAGTGCTGTGGACAGCCTTAAAAACTCTGCCTTGTCTCTCGGCAAACCCAGCCAGTCCTGATTCATTTCCCTGATCGTCTCACCGAGAGACCCAGGTTCCTCCTTGTGGACGTTCCTCTGCACCCTCTAATTCTCAGGTGTCCTTGGCTCCAGATTCAAAACCCCCAGATCAACTGGCGCACCGGAGAGATCACCTTGTGGGACGAGGCCTGCTCCGAGCACTGCTTCCGGCCTTCACTGACCATATAACTGCACCATCACCCTGATTCCCATCGCCACCCTGCCCAAGAACCATCTGTACTTGCTCTCCATCCTGGAGAGAGAGGCCTTGGAGGAGTACATTACTTTTTCCCTTGCCGCTGGCCTCATCTGATCTTCTTCCTCACCTTCTGGCATGGGTTTTTCTTCATTACTAAGAAGAATGGCTCTCCACGTCCCTGCATAGATTACAGAGGCCTCAATGAGATCACCATAAAGAATGGGTTCCTACTTCCTCTTATTTCATCTGCCTTTGAACTAGGCAAAAATCTTCACAAAACTAGATCTACATAACACCTATCACCTTGTCAGAATCAGGCAGTGTAACGAGTGGAAGACTGCTTTCAACACTTACAGTGAACATTACGAGTACCTCGTCGTGCCCTTTGGCCTAACTAATGCTCCCCCTGTTTTCCAGGGTTTAGTGACTGATGTCCTACAGGGCATGCTCAAATTTTTTCTCTTCGTATATCTAGATAAAATTTTTATCTTTTTTCCCAAAGAGCAAACCCATGTCCAGCATGTATATTTGATGCTCCAGAGAGATTACTGGATAACAAAGTCTTTGTCAAAGCTAAGAAGTTTGTATTTCATGTATCCCCGTCTCATTCCTTGGTTTTATCATTGCAGAGGGCTCAATCCAGATGAACCCTGTCAAGGTTTGTACAGTAGCTGACTAGCCCACTCCCGGCAAACTGGTCCAATGTTTTCTTGGTTTTGCCAATTTTTAGTTTAGTTTAATGCAATGCAGTGCAATGGTGCTGCACCCCCTTGCATGGCCTAACCACTCCCCACGTTAAGTTACAGTGGTCCCCAGTGGTCCCTGCAACAAGTGGACATCAGAATCAAAAATACTTTATTGATCACCAGGAGAAACACAAGTAGAGAACAAATTGAAATATTACAAGAATATGTACACACATGATATAATATAAACAGACAAAAAAATGTAAATAAATATGCCTAATTTTATTAAGTATAAAGTGAGAGATAATTAAGGTGAATGGACCTTTGAGAAATAAATGAATAAAAATATTAAAAAATAGTGCAGTATATACTGATAAGTATCAGGTAAATGAAGGTGCAGCAGTAATGAATCGAAAGTTCACAATTACAGTGGTGATGATTAGAGGGCGGATTATCATTAACCCATATGACAACTTTGATGTATGCCATGAATTCAAGGGAGTACACAGATGTGATTACTGTCAGATAAGTTACTACATGATGGGCCGCTCAGAAGTGTTGAGTTTA
Source organism: Remorina albescens (assembly GCA_034769265.1). Classification (NCBI taxonomy): domain Eukaryota; kingdom Metazoa; phylum Chordata; class Actinopteri; order Carangiformes; family Echeneidae; genus Remorina; species Remorina albescens. The sequence goes on along the minus strand of CM068495.1, from coordinate 2,258,693 downwards.
GACAAAGGGCCTGGACCTCAGATGCAGAGACAGAGACAGGTAAGGGTTTTAAAGTGTTTATTTCACCACGCAGGGTAAAAAAGCAACAAAGGACGAGGGCAGGTGCTGGCAGCGGTCGGCTGACTGACGTTGTTGGTGGAGCTGGAGGAAGTCGAGCACGAGGCAGTTCAGATACACGAAAGGTTGCATGCACGCCAGAAAAGCTCACTGGTGCGACTGGGAACGGAATAGTCCGGCACAGGAGTGGCGTCAAGACCAGGCTTATATTGAAGGTGGAATGAGTAGATGAACGCCAGGTGCGCTTCATTGAGGGGAGCCAGCCAATCACCGCCGCTGCTGCACACACACACTGCCCAGTGGAAAAAAGGAGGGGGAAAGGGAGAGGGAGACACACAGACCTGCCACAACAAAAACAAAATACTTACAACCATGACAAGAAGCCTCTTCATTGTATTTTGGATATTATAATTTATGTATTTACTGAATAAATGCATGAATTATAAATGCACATTAATCCAAATTCACTCCCCCCCCCCCCCCCCAGGAGTCCTTCCATTGTTTGGAAGCTGCAGTCTGTAAAGTCTGTAAAAGTAGTTCTGCTTTCAGCTTTTATTACATTCTTAAATTCCTCTTTTTGACAATTATATATTCATAAGGGGCAGCACGGCGGCGTAGTGGGCTAACCACTACGCCGCCGTGCTGCCCCTTATGATTTCTGGGTTTTGGACTGGAAGTGCATGGCGGCATAGTGGTTAGCGCTGTTGCCCCACAATAAGAAGTTCGCGGGTTCTTGGCCTGGGGCCTTTCTGTGCGGAGTTTGCATGTTCTCCCCATGCCTGCGTGGGTACGCTGGTTTCCTCCCACCGTCCAAAGAAATGCATGTCTAGGTTAACTGGTGACTCTAAATTGCTGTATGTGTTGCTGGCAAGCAGTTCCTTAGGCATTGTTTATACAAGGATCAGGGATCCTAAAACTTGAACTTGCTCTTATATTAACATAAAAAAATTACAAAAGTGCGTAACACACCTGCAGCGTCTGTACCGGCGCGAGCCTCATGGCCGCCATGATGTAAATCATTTGATTCATCTTCAGGATTATGCCCTCTCAGTGTCTGCTTCTGCAAACCACTTTAATGAGTTTGGTAATAAGGAAACCTCATAGAGGGCAGCATGACGGCATAGTGGTTAGCGTTGTTACCCCACAATAACCAAACCCGGGCCTGGGGCCTTTCTGTGCGGAGTTTGCATGTTCTTCCCGTGCCTGCGTGGGTTTCCTCCAGGTAATCCAGTTTACTCCCACCGTCCAAAGACATGCATGTTTGCATGTTTGGGTTAATTGGTGACTCTAAATTGTCCGTAGGTCTGAGTGTGAGTGTGAGTGGTTGTTTGTCTCTGTGTGTTGGCCCTGTGATGGACTGGCAACCTGTCCAGGGTGTACCTCGCCCTCGCCCAGAGTGAGCTGGGATTGGCTCCAGCACCCCCCGCGACCCGGAAATAGAAAAGTGGTAGAAGATGGATGGATGGATATCTTTATAAGTGAAGGAAGTCACTCTGAGACTCATTCATCTTCCCTGTTGTTTGGATGCTGATAACGCTTCCCTTATGTGCTGACAACTAGATATGTTAAAACTTACCAAGTTAATAACCATTGCTCAACCACCTGATTGAGGAAGTTAAGTGAAGTTGAATCACTAGAACATTTCTTGGGTTTGCTAATCCTGCTTAATGCCACAGGCCCCAGGAAAGAAACAAAGCTTAAATGTACAAAATAAAACTGACTATTACTGACTTCAGTAATGAAGTCCTCACTGAAAGTGGTTGCAGGTGATGTAGTCTTTAGCTATCCAGCTAACTTAACACAATTAGTTTTCTCTATAATCACCCACCAAGTAACAGTCAGGTTGTTGTTCTTGGCAATATTTTTTGAAGAAACATCTTGCATTTTTTTTTTTTTTTTTTGATGTGTAAAACTGTGAAAAGGCACAAATGCAAAACAGTGATTCTAATCAGGTAAATATCGGCACTAATACATTATCTTATAGCTATAATCCAAAAACAAATGTAAACAAACTGTAAACTGTATTTTTTCTTAACTTATCCAGACTGCTTCATATTCTTTTAATCATTTTAATTTAGTTATTTTATGCGATTTTATATATTATTATTTTATGACTATGATTTTATGCATGTGTGATTATTTATGTTTTAAGATGATCTTTTATTGTTTCAGCACTGTTATATTTCTCTGTATGTTCTCTTTTTTATGTAAAACAAATTGAATTGCCTATGTGTATGAAATGCGCTATATATATAAACTTGTCTTGCCTAAAAGTACAAACTTTAACACATACACTATTCTGTCCTCACTCTCGTGTATCTGGACGAGGCTAGACAGATAGCGAACAAAAAACTCAGCCAAATCGTCTTCCAGGTGTATGGTTTTTTATTGATGCCGTATCTGTAAAACTGAACAATACAGAACAGAATTAATGTAAATGTAAAATAATGACACTCTAAACATGTGTAGAATCACTTTTTACAATACTCACGGACAAATCTACTCCGAGGCTGAAACGTAAAGAAAACGCTGCACACTGCAGACTGCTAGGTTTCCAAACTGAAGCACATGGAGAATGGAAAATGAAACCTAAGGAAAACGAAACTTGAGGAATTAACCAATACCGAATTTCGCCAGTAGGTGGCAAAAAAAGGCAGGGGATCAGCACATACACAATAAACTAATTATCAAAAATATTGTACTAAAACCATATGAAAGTGTTAATACAACTGTGAACAGAGTATCATTTACAGATGAAGCCATTTAGTGGGCAGAGGAGTAAAAAGATAGCTGCACTGTGATGCTCACTCTCTCATGTGAGGAGGTAATGGCTTTTCTCATAATAATGAATAATAACCTTGATTTGTACAGAATCTTTCAAATCAGAAATACTTTCAAAATAAGAAATTACATCAGATGCTACCACAAAAGTAAAATCTACAATAATAAAGATAGAATATAGAAATAATAATTATTAAAATCAGTAAAATTTCAATTATATTAAGTGTCTAAAATCCAAGGGTGTCATAAAGTACATAAAGAAATTACCTTGTTTTCAGCATTTATATTTGTACATATTGTTTATGTTATATATTTTTCACTAGATGGCACTGGAGTGTCACAGTAAATAAAATCAATATAATATCAGGTCATAAGTAAACTCAGTTGAAAGATAATTGTCGTAACTGAAATAACTAACAACAATACAGTGAATCACGTCAACACGTCACCAAAAGGCTAGATTATAGTATTGAAACATGACAATGCTCAGAGTGTCTTGTTGATTCTTGGGAGGAGCTTGGGGCGTGGCTAATGGTGATGACTGCAGTGCTGTGACTTCAGAAAGCTCTGGCAATCCTGACAGCTTCTATTGAGCCATGTAATTACAGTAAATTGGACCTGATATATTATTGAAGATCACATAGTGTTCTAGCTTCACAAACATCTATCCAATATCTATATCTATTACTAAACCACGATGTAGAATCCACTTTTGTACAGATTTAGTCTTTTAGTCTGGTGATAGTTTCAGACCTCTTTGAATTTGAGATAGTCTCAAACTGAAACTAGTGACATAATTAAATTTCAAAATATAAAAAGACAATAAGAGAAGATGTGTAATGAAGCTATAGTATAAACTTTTGATAGATTCTGCAGACTCAAACAGACACACTGAAAGACAGAGACATCTTAAGATTGATCAACTTCCTGTGTGAGTCTACCACATCAGCACTGTGACAAATGGAGCAATATGTCAGTATGCTGTGCTGATAGCGTCTTCTCTTCTAGTTGTCTAGCAGTGGATTTTCATCTGTTCTGATCACAGCAGGTAATGTCATTCTATCTGTACATTGTTGGGTCAGTTCTATCTGTACATTGTTGGGTCAGATGTATGGCATCAGTTGTTGACTGTCAGAAATGAATACAATATTAATATTATTTTTTAAATCTAAAAATATTCCTTTTTCAGTGGAACATATACATATGTTGTATTACCCATTTTGTGGATGAGCTTGTCTCTGACAAGCTCATGATAGTCACAAATCCTGTGTATGTGTGCATGTGTGCGTGTGTGTGTGCATGATGTTTATAACAGTAACATCTCATCAGAGAGAGAGAGGGAAAATAGCATGCATACTTAGGATAGGACTTAGACTGGAGAAAAGGGTTTAAGTATTGATTAGGTCAGAAAGCGACTGGAATAAACTACCAGTAAAACAGCTTAGTGGTGATTCAATCCAACCCTTTATTGGATTAGACCCAAGATCTGGCAAATTGTGGTCCAGAACCCTTCTGGTATGCTAATCTGCTCTGGCCTGTGGCCACCCATTTTTTTAAAAATGGATAGGCCCCAATATTGGCCTGTTGTGCCAAGAACACCATCAAAAATTTGCTGTGAGTGTTATGAGGGTTATACACCAGATCTGGACCAAATGATTTTTGTTATCATGTCAGTAAAATATTAACTTGTAGTGACAACAGCAATATAAGCAAGGATATGAAATGCCTTACACTACTAGAAACTGTAGTTATATAAGTTTTTACCTTTTAGTTTATTCTTGTGTTTCTATCTTATATGTCTGATGCTGCTGTAACATGCAAATTTCCCCATTGAGGGACCAATAAAGGATTATTTTCTTGTCTTATCTTAAACTTTTTATGACAGCATCCTTTCTAGCCTAGGTGGTTGTTAGTCAGATGAAAATCAGCTGGTGGAGGGGCAGGCCTCCATGAAAGTCACTGTTTGTTGCCTTCACTGGTCATTCTTGGGAGTGGGGCAAATGGGAAGACCACTTCATCTGAAGAATAATGCTACCCAGACCAGGTGCAACACCTGTCTCTGTACTTGTCCTGTTAGATCTTAGTGCTTCATATTGATCTCGAGATCCCATTACAAAAACTAGATTATGTCATTAACATTGAAGGAACTTCACTATGCTTTTGACCTGATTTTGTAAAGTGCCTGATAACGTTGTACATTATAATTTGGCATTGTATAAATAAAACTGAAGTGAACACAAAGATTTTAAATAATTTACACACAACAATGAGAAGATTTATAAAATGTAATTCAATAGAAACATATTCAAACCACAGTATAAATCAACAAACAAAACTATGTATCTGCTGTGTGTGCATGATTATGCTGGTCACAGAAGATGTAATGACTCTTTTCACACTCTTCTCTTTCCTCCCTCATTCAGGTCATCATGTCCATCAACAGCTCTGCCTGCCTGCACAACAATACAGGCTACTACAGCAACATCTTCACTGTGTGCATCTACTCCTTCATCTCCATTGTTGGTCTCATCTTCAACTTCATAGCAATGGCTTTTTTTTTCAGTTGCACCAAATCCAGATCACACACTATGGTCTACATGACCAACCTTGCCATTGCAGATACACTGCTGATCCTCACATTGCCTGTAAGGATTTACTACTATCTGGGTTTTACTGATCTTCCTCAGGGACTGTGTGATGGTCTCGGTCTAGTCTTGAAGGTCAACATGTATGGGAGCATCTTCCTCCTCACTTGCATTTGCCTTGACCGTTGCATTGCTGTAAGCTTCCCAATGTCACTGCGTGTCAAGGAAGGGAGGAAAAAGGCCCCACTGGTTTGTCTCGGAATATGGATGGTCACCTTTGGAGCTAGCCTGCCCATTTACTTCTCCAAGGGCAGACTACAGTCTTCCCAGAACTGCTTTGATAACTTGCCAGTTTATGCTACTCAACCTCTAGTGGTTTTGCCCACATTACTAGTGGGGTTTGGTATACCATTGGTAATCATGGTAGTCTGCTCCTGGGGTTTGGGCCATGCTGTCCAACAAAGCACTGCTGCCCAGACCAACTTGGTGGACAGAAGAAAGATCCAGAGGATGATTGCTTCTAGCCTCTTAATTTTCATGTTTAGCTTCCTCCCTTACCACACCACCCTGGGTGTGCTTTCTCTGTACCAAGGGAACATAACATGCTCCATGCAAACTGCATACCAATACAGCATGATGGTAGCATCTCTCAACACAGTACTGGATCCCATTGCTTATTATTTCACCACAGAGACCTTCAGGAGGAAAGTAGACCTTGGAGCTATTCAGAGGATGTTCCCTTTGAACAGTCATAGCTCTGAGATGAACATCAGGGGCAGAGCTAACAACAGCTAAAGGGCAGCTGACAGCATGAGATTGACAGAGTGAGGATGACAGTGTAAGATTGACAGAATAAGGGTGACTGAGTAACTGAATGAGTGAGAATTAGGATGACAGTGAGAGAGTGATAGAATGAGGATGACGGATTTAGGATGACTGAGTAGGATGACTCAATCAGGGTGACAGAGTGACAGTATGGGGGTAAGAGAATGACTGATTGAGAGTTAGGATGACAGTGTGAGCATGATGCAGTGAGGATGACAGAGCAAGGGTGAGAAAGTGACAGAATGAGGGTGAGAGATTGAGGGTGAAAGTGTGAGTGTACTCTGAGGATGACAGAGTAAAGATAACACAGTGATGATGACAGTGACAGAGTGAGTGAGAGTTACGGTAAAAATTATAGAGTGAGGATTACAGGGAGAGGATGACAGAGTTACAGAGCAAAGAAGACAGTGACAGAGAGGGTGAGGGAGTCGGATTCAAAACAGACAAAAGACCTGTTTATGCCAACTAATTTTGGTGGAAAATGGGGATTTTGTGAAAGGTGAAAGATAAACATCAAACAACAGCTCTCCATTTGCCAACAGTTGTCTCCAGGTGAAGAACTATAATGTTTGTCAGGAAATTTGGGTTAACTTCAAGTTCTGGAGGAAGCTGTTCTTTTTCATCTTCATATGTAAGAAAATAGATGGAGGTGTTGATCCTGACATCATCACTGGGGCATTTCACACACCACTGACTGTGTTTGTTCGGTTTTTAAATATCTTGAAATTAAATTTCCAGCCAGTCAGAGTCAAGTTGTGAGTGTTGTGTACAGTAATGCAGGTATTCATGTTAAAATTTATGTTCAATTTTCATTAGTCCATTCTGTAATTATATTGCTTGGCTAAAAAGGTTCCTGTATAGATTTATTTTTATTGTTATAACAAGTTTGAGCATGATTTGAAGTTAAAATACTGAAATATTTACAGATTCTCTGAAATCCCAGTTTCTCTCAGTTCCAACTCCTCTCCTCTCTCTCCCTGTCCCTATGTCCTGAATCATCACCATCCCAAGTTCCTGCAATGCCTGCTGCCTCTCTCTCTCTCTCTCTCTCCCTCTCTCAACCCAACCGGTCGAGGCAGATGGCCGCCCCCCCTGAGCCTGGTTCTGCCCGAGGTTTCTGCCTCTTAAAGGAAGTTTTTCCTTGCCACTGTCGCCAAGTGTTTGCTCATGGGGGGATCTGTTGGGTCTCTTTAAATAATTTTATAAATAGTTTGGTCTAGACCTGCTCTATATGTAAAGTGCCTTGATGTAACTTTGTTATGATTTGGCGCTATACAAATAAATCTGATTTGATTTGATTTGATTAAAAATTTTACTAGTTATAAAGTTTCTATGTATAAGTGAATGAATGAATAAATACATCATTAATCTTGTGTATATTCTGCCCTTTCAAGGGCCATAGGATGAAATAAATGAAACATCAGACACATTTCACTAAAGGCAAAAGTGTAGATTGTTTCGAGGCTATATGAGAAAAACTCCACCCTCTACCAATCCTATGCCAAAAGATTTAATGAAAGATAAAAAGACTGCCTCTTCCCGAAAGGGAGAGAATGAATCTGTTCCAGAGAACTTACTCACATCCCTTCTACATATAGAGATGTTCTTTTGGCCCCACCATTCCACCCACCATCGGGAACTCAATGACTGCATGTCATGGCCCTCAAAATGGTTGGTGGGTTCTTGTCTAACAAGCATAACACTCTGTCATTCATGCTGGAAGATTTCTTTATCATTTCACTTCCCTGGTCACCACCTGCTTTTGGCCTGGTCATCTGATCTCAGTATTGCCTGGCCTTGAGCCTCCTCTATAAGCAGAAAAGCAGGGGGACCCCTCCACATCTCTTGAACTCATATAATCCCACACAATACAAACCTGTTTAGGCCTCACTGGGTCAAAAAGCTCAACTGAAAATGCTTTTATGCAAAATACGATGGGTCATTGCACCTGGCCCACCTTTACAGGTACCCCACCCTACGCCATCTGTGCGCCAGCAGTATTGCTCTTTCCTTTCCTCCTTCCCTCTAGGCACCACCTGGAGAACTTGGCCCCTCAACTGTACTGGGCAAATACAAATTTAATATGAGGCACCACCCTGGAAGAGGGACTAAGGCCAATCTGGTCTCTATAGTCTCAAAAGAGCCCTGGCTTGAGTAATGATGAGCCAAGTTGCCAAATAATAAGGGGAAGGCGAGAGTTCAAGCACTGACCCCAGTCAACCAGCAATTAATAATGGATCATTCACTATATAAACACAAGCCAACCACTTTGAATATCACTATTTATTTCCCAAAGACATCAATAGACAATCAATGTTCCTGAAGAACAGTGAAAATGCTTTCTGAATTAACAAGTGATGAATAGAATGTATACTGGTGAAGGAAATAGAAGGGAAGTGTATGTGTGTACCGGGCGGTGGTGGGTGTGTGTGTGTCAGAGTATGGAGCACAAAATGGTGGACCAGGATAGCTATAGCCCAGGTGGCCGATCTCAGGATGGATGACATTGAGATGGCAAATACCAAGATGGCCATCTTGGAATGGAGGTAGCCAACACGTGTGTGTGTGTGTACGCTGGCAATGCCGGTATGTAGTTGTGTGTGTGCGTGTGACCTTGTGGACACAGCAATCCATCTAAACACGGTGACTTCAAGTTATTTTCGAGTTACAAACAGCAATATATATAACACTTGGTTCATTCGTGGACTTGGCAGTCCGTTCAACCACAGTAAAATACCAGCCAGCAATTACAGTGATACAATACTAGCTAATACTTATGCCCAGACACTATAAGTCTCTTACTTTGTCAACCCTGAAGATGAATGGTGTGGTCCTTCTTAAGGTGGATGTCAGGGTCAGTTAGTGCCAAGTGTCTATCGTTATGGTTTAGTTGAGTTTTCTGTTCTCGTTGTGTCACTTCCTGTTTTATTTTGAAGTCCTCGTCTTACCCCCGTCTTCTGGTCAAGCTTCCCCGCCTGTGTGACTGCTTTCCCCGCCCTAATGTGTTTCACCTGTGTCTTTTGTCTTCCTCCTCCTTGTGTATTTAAGCTGTGTTTCCCTTCCCTTCTGTGCCAGATCATCTTGTCCTTTCAGTCAGCCTTCCAGCATTGAATTTCTGTAGGGGAAGGACAGGGTCCAGGAGCCTTGTCTCTGTTCATGCCTCAATATGAGAGTCAGGTCATCAGGACCTGCTCTAGGGCCAAACAAGTCAAAACAATAAGTAGAAGACATCTGGGGTGCCAGGAAAGAGAACTACACCACACACACACACATAGTGTTGCAGAATCATCATGGTTAACGTTCAAGATAAGGGTGAAGCCTATCCACACAATACACACACACAGCCTGTCTTAGGTATAAGAAGGCATGTTATTGGTTTTTCTGTCTCTGACTACGTTGTTAGTAGGGCCGATGTGAATAAAGAGATTCCCCATCTGACACCTGTGTCCAGATTACCTGATTCCTCTTTTCCACCACAACATTTCCTCAAGTACTTTCCTGTGAATTACCCAGTTTTGACTGTCCTGACCATAGAGTTTAATCAAATCAAATCAAATCAAATCGAATCAAATCAGAGTTATTTGTATAGCGCCAAATCATAACAAAGTTACATCAAGGCACTTTACATATCGAGCAGGTCTAGACCAAACTGTTTATAAAATTATTTAAAGAGACCCAACAGATCCCCTGATGAGCAAGCACTCGGCGACAGTGGCAAGGAAAAACTTCCTTTAAGAGGCAGAAACCTCGGGCAGAACCAGGCTCGGGGGGGCGGCCATCTGCCTCGACCGATTGGGTTGAGAGAGGGAGAGAGAGAGAGAGAGAGGTAGAGTAGGGAAAGAAAGAGAGCAGGAGGAGGGGATATTCAAACAGGTGTAGGCAGGAACATGATGCTGCATGAAGTTCGTAGGAATGATGCTGTATGGAATTCTTGAAGATGTGGGAGCAGAAGGCATTGCAGGAACATGGGATGGTGATCATTCATCACCTGCATGATGAAGACAGGGAGAGAGAGGAGAGGAGCTGGGAGAGAGAGAGAGGGGGAAAGAGAGGAGTTTAGCCTTCCGGATAACTGTACCCTTGCCTGTTGATTTGCCTACCTGGTTTTGACCCCGCCTGCAATAAACAAATCTGAGTAAGCCTGAACCCTCCGGTTCCATCATTGTGTCCTGATCTGTACCTGATAGTGGAGATCAGCACGGTTGCGGTCCGATCTCTCCTGGACAGCAGAAAGAAGACAAGAAAAGAAAACCAAATTGAAAAACCCCCAAAATGGAAAATAAAAAAGCAAACAAAAGCAATCCGACTGGAAACAGGTGAGGAAGCGGTTGGCAGTGGGAAGAAAAAAACTTCAACAGAACCAGGCTATGGGAGGGCAGCCATCTGCCTCGACTGGTTGGGTGGAAGGAGAGAGAGAGAAATGTAAAAGCTACTTTATAATAACTATAAAAATTATTAGTTCGCATTCTTTGGTGACAAAAAAACCCACTAAGAGAATATAGCTGATTTTCTGCACAGAACACAAAACAAGTCAGTGAGTCTAAATCAGTCTGAATTGATCTATGTTCTCCCTGTCCTTACAATACTTAAAACTATTCAATAATCTGGCTTTCACCATCCTGCTGAACAATAAAATGAGATCAGTGTCCATATTGTCTTCTGTCTTCCTCTTCCTGCTCATGTAGACAGCCATTTTTGACAGTCCCAGGATAAAGTCTATAAACTGGCTTTTATGTTTGGTGGCCCTCCTGTATCTAAAGCCCAGGATGAGGGTTTGGAGAGAGAAAATATCTCCTTCCTTCCTGAGCAAGCTGTTCAACAGGGAGAACAGGGGGCCGAGACGAGGACACTGTTTCTCTGGCATGGCAGAAGGAACATTTGTTTGAAATGGCAGGGTTCAGGATGGAGATGAAGGCGTTAACTGTTAAAATACTGTGTACAAGTCTCCACTGCAGGTCAGCCACTTGGTTAGTGGAGGCTTGTAGAGACTCCTCCTCTTGCAACTTCTTTCTGTTGAGACACTCCACCATCTGGCAGACAGAACTTTAATTCTGGCTTCCTGCAGGTTCACTTCCAACCATTTGTCTGGACTCTGACCTCTTGACCAGCAAGGATGGAGACAATTGTCAGGGCAGGTGACAGTCACACAAGTGCCATAGTCCATGAGCAGGAGTCGCTCATGTCACATCAAAAAGCTCCTCCAGTGGTCCAGCATTGCTGCATCCCTCAGATCAGGTGCAGTGAAGGTGAGCACAGCACCAAGAGGTAAAACCCCTGCTCTGCAGAACGCCTCAGTGACTGCTGCTCCTGCCCAGCAATGAGGGCACACGAGTCCTCCATGAACCAGCCGCTCCTGCAGCAGCCAAAAAAAGAGAGTCATGCTGAGCTCTCTGCCTGCTTTTTATTGCCAACATTTCATTGTGTGAAAGCTGTTGCTGACACAGTGTGTGAAATGTCACAGTCTTACAATCCATTAAAGACACAGAGTCCTTAAATCCCAGGCAACAGACATACTGAGGGTTAGCTGAGCCAGAGGCCTCCACACCAGCTCCTTCAGTCCATACAGCAGCCTCTGGATGAACTGGACCCTGAACGCAGCACACCTGCTGGCCAGGTGCACCAGCCCTGTCCTCCATCTTCCTTAATGAGAAAAAGAAGAACTTGTGGGAGCCAATGTAGTCCGTCCCAGAAGAAGTCCACCAGAACTGATTTGGTCCTTGAGAGCAGATTTAGCGGGAAGGGGTTGACACAGGCCAGCCATAAAGTGGAGTGTGCCATTAAGAGGAGGACACCAGATTATTAATAACTCGTGTTTGTCCCCTGAATGAGACATTGACAAGAGCTACCCCCACCGCTTCAGTCTGCCCTGTATGAAGTCCAAAAGCCCATCCCAGTTTTTCTTCAAAAACAGTTCCTGACATAAAAACACTCTCAGATACTTGATCCCACCTGTCTTCCAACATAACCCTCTGATATAAACCAGTTCATTTAGAGAGTCTTTTTTTACCGACACAGTTTAAATTTTTCCAGTTAACTTTGGTTGAAGACAGTTTGTTAAAAAGTGTCACATTCTACTCTAAAACACAAATGTCCCTCTGTGTCATGGGTTGTCCCTCCTGATCACTAACCTTCCTGTCATTGCAGGTCCTGACACACCCATCTACCTTGCAATTACCGTCATTCCCATCACCTGAGTCTCCCTGCCCATCTCATTTTCATCCCATCCTGCTCCTCAGTCACTGGCCCTGACTCTCATGCCCTTTGCCAGATTGTCTATGTTTTTGCCTAGCTTTCCAGCACTCCCTAATATCTGTCTGCCTGCCTGTGTGTTACCTGAACCCTGCCTGTTTACCCAGTCTGAAGATTCTGCCTAGCCCACTGGATTTGTCTGCCTGATCTATCTGCCTGGCTGATTTCTCACCCCTGCTTGTTTCCCGGACTGATTAAAGTTTATTGGACACTGCTCCTGTCTCTGAATTCGTGCTTTTGGGTTCCTCAGATCTGAGACCTTACACTCTGTGTATTTAAACCCACCACCACATCATCAGCATATACTGACAACTTTGGCTGCAGAACATCCAGGGAAGCCCACTCCTCTCTGCTCCTTTTTTAATTTGTGCAGCAGGGGTTCAATGGCCAGAGAATTTAACATCCCCGACAATGAACATCCCTGCTGCACCCCCAGTTTGACTGGAAAAGGTGCAGCCAGACCAGTGTTTATTTTCAATATACTCACAACATCACGGTACAGTACATGGATCGTGTCTATGAAACCTGGGCTAAACCCAAACTCACCGAGCGTCAACCACAGGTAGTGGTTTTCAACCCGGTCGAAAGCCTTCTACTGATCTATGGCGATGAGACCAGTAATTACATTAAATGAGCTGGAAACCTTCAAAACATGTCGAATGAAGATGACATTGTCACTTCTTAGTCTGGTCCACATGAACAACCTCAGCCATCACCTAGTTAGGCCTCAAAGCCAAAGCCTTGACAAGATCTTGCAGTCCCCACTCAGCAAAGACACCGCCCTCCAGTTCCTCAGGTCCTGTAGGTCTCCTTTTTAAGGGAGCAGTGTGATGATACCTCTCCTGCAGCTCTGAGGTAGTAGTCCACACTGGAGACTCTTTTAGAACACCTCCAGCATGTCTGGACCCATCAAAGGCCAGAAAGCCTTTTAAAAGTCCATGGGGAGGCCATTAATGCCTGAAGCCTTCCCATTGGTCAGGCTCATGAGGGCCACATGAAGTTCCTCGATGATCAGTGGGGCATCCAGCTGAGTGTTGGATGCTGCCTTCACCTATAGTAGGTTAGTTAAGAAGACTGTAGCCAGCTCTGGGTCCTCTACCAGCTCCGACTGGTACAGTTCTTTATAGAACTGTGTGGTGAACTTTCTGATGTCTGCAGCTGCCGTGAATGAGGATCCATCATCAGAGCACAGACATTGTACAATTTTCCTCTGGCCGTTCCTGTGCTCCAGGGCAAAGAAAAACTGTGAAAGGGTGTCCATCAGGGAGGTGTTCAGGAAGCGGGGGCAGACCAGAGCTCCCTGTGCTCTTACACACGACAGGTTAGCTAAAGCTGTCTTTTTACTTTTAAGGGCCTCAACACACCCTTGATCTCCTGTACAGTCCAGTAAGAGCTCTTCCTCAGTCTCCAGACCCTGAAGGGATCTGGTGATGTACTTAGTGACATTGCAAGCACTGTTGGCAGAATTGTTTTATCAGGGTTTTTCCAAAGTCCCACCACTGCTGCACTGAGGAGAACGTGGATTACTTTTTGTGGGGGAAATCTGAACTGTGAGACCCCAAATGCCCTGTTTTGTCAGGACATGTGGCTCCTAACTGATTCCTTCAACTGATTAACCTGGTCTTTGAAGGCCTCATTTGATTCTGTGGAGATAGCCAACAAGTGGCATTTATCACCCGAGATCATAAACATGACCAAAGGACAGGAAGGCTCATCTGATCCCCCCAGGGAAACGATGGACAAAGGACTATTAGCACCATTTGTTCTCCCCAGAGGTTACACGTATAAAACTGAACTCAAGTCACAGGGAAATTATCAGACTTCTCTAACCCACCTGGGAGAAAGAACTCAGCTGACTAGTTAGTTATGACTCTGACTTGTTGGTTGCTTGTAACTGTTCTATGTTCTGTAATCTGTGTTGTGTTTTGCTTAATGTTTGTTGGTATTAAGTCTTTAGAGCTTGGTGTCGTTAATTGGCATTTAAAACACTGTAAGCAGTCTAGCCTGGCCAGAGAAAGGGAGCTCTCTTTACAGTGAGTCCAGGTGTACTGTGTGTGCCTTCTGTTAAAAGCTCTCCACACATATTTCAATTCATGAGTCTCAATGAGGCACCTGAGCTGAACAAAGGAAGCAGGATGTGGCTCCAGTAGATTTCTGTCTAATCTATCATCCTCAATGCAGTTAAAATCACCCCCAGGAATAAATAATCTTTGGCACAATCATAAATACCTTTGCATAAAACGTCCAACGTCTTTGTGCTTAAAACTGGATCATAAACACAAATAAAAACAATTTTTACATTTCCATACATAGCTTTGACCCTTAAAATGTGTCCAGGCAGGGTGTCTTGTACTTGCACTGAAAACTCTGGAGAATAGTGGTGGTAAACACACACACACATAACTTAGTAGTATAATATAGTTTGTTGTTGTTTTGCTTACAATAAAACATGCTGCACTACTAGTCTATCCACTATTACTGTTAAAATAAATAGATAATAATAATCAGCATCATAATTGTAGCAAGTGCATAAAATATATCAGCCACATAACAAACACTGGTGTATTTAACCCCTTGTTTACTGCAATATTTATTTTAACTTGTTCACTGACTGCTGTCATAACCTGGCTCAATGGCCATGACAAAAGGACGGAAGGAGTGTGTTTTAACCAAAAGTAAATCAATTTATTACAAATTAAAGTAAAGCAGATGAACAATAACTACAGGTATGGGGTGTGTTAGTCTGTAATATCAGTAGTGTGTATGTGGGTGTGTGAGAATAATGTGGTGCGAGATGTTGAAGAGTGAACTAACAAAAGTAACTAAACTAAATGTGCATGGAGATCTGCGAGGGGAGTATGGGGACGAGCAGGCGGCCGAGCAGACAGAGCCAAGCAGAGCCCCAGGAAGTCAGTATATGTAGGGGTGGAGCAGCAGGCCCAGGTGCTCCACATCAGAGCAGATTTCATTCAGCCAATCCAAACACCTCAAAAGAGAACAAACATATTAGATCTCCTAATATACCCATCTACACAGAGGACGTCACACTGCTATGCCTGTCACGCAGAGACCAGGACTCGAATCCTCGACTGGTAACCCAGCCACAAGGTGCCAGACAAACCAATGGTACGCCTGTGCCGGTCCCAAGCCAAATGAAACGAGGGTTGCATCAGGAAGGGCATCCGGCAAAAAGCTGCAGCAAAATCTAATCATGCAAGTCAAAGGAAGATGATTTGCTGTGACAACCACAAATAGGGAAAGGCTGAAAGAAGTAGAAGACCTGGATTCACTGAAGGAGTGAAGTCAGTGAACCAAATCACCTGAGTCTGTGGTGTTTCAGGTGAGTCAGCTGACTTGAGTCAGCGAATCGATTCACCTGAATCATCTGATTCAGAATTTTTTCTGGTGATTCTGCCGACTCACCTTGCGTACTTAGCAGCAGCCAACCACAGAACTAATAGGATCAGGGTTAATGGAGACCTTGGACTCGTGATTCATGATTCAGTATGAAGATTTGAATAATTAACCCAGGTGATTCAGGAACCAACCAGCTGTACACCCATCTATGCCAGTTGAAAGATTAATGTGGAATCTGTGTGTAAATTTGCAAAAACAATGTTGGACACTGAAGTTTTCTATGGACCACTGCCCAATCTGACCAGTGACAACATGTATAGCCACATGTCTTCATTCCAAACTGGTTGTCAAGGTAGTGTCCAGAAAACAATGTGGGCTACATAGACAACTGGAAGATTTTCTGGAGAGCGCTGGCCATATTTGGAGAGATGGCGCTCATCCCACTGTGGATGCTCTCATATCTGTTAAAACCCTGACATTCCTGAGTCAAGACCAGGAGGCAGAGCTTCAGTCTAACATGTGTGAAGCATTTGGTCAGGGGCCACAACTCTGAACTGCTTACTGTCATGTGGTTCTGTGTGTTGCTTCCTCTCTATATAGAGAACACTTGGTGCATGCTAACTTTCCAGTCTTGTTTTTTGACTCTCTATAGGCAGACTGAGAAAATTTCCAGAACAAGTTGGTGTCAGAAGTGGGATCTTGCGAGTGATTTGTCCGACCGCCAGAAAACAGCCAAGGGCTGATCACCCTGAACCAGGAAAAAGGGTTCGATCTCAAACCTCGTCACATTCAGAGAAAGTGAGAAGTGACTGGACATCACAGCTGAGATAAAAGCAAAACAATGCTCAATTTCTGAAAAAACAAGCCTGAATTAAAAAAAACACACAAGGAACCAAGGGCGAGGCAGAGGCGAGGCTGATGGGGGCACACTGCATAACCTGGATGAGACAAAAGACAAAACATGATCACTAAGCATGAAAAAATGGTCACGAAGGAACTGGGAATAACTGGAGTAAGCGCAAGAGATCACCGAACTGGCAGGATACTCTGGCAGTGAAGAGCAGTCCGAGGAGGGTATATATGGTGGGTTGATTGCCGGTAGATGCAGGGCAGGTGTGCCTCGTCAGCCAAGGAAGGAGGAGAGTAGAAACGCCCACTGGGACAGAACATAGGGAGGAGGAGCAGGGGAAGCAGGAACACAAAAAACACAAAAAACAACAAAAAACAACAAGAAAAACATAACCGCTGACAGTTAATCACTAAAATGAAACCTCTGCACTGACAAAAGATAGCAGGAAAGTTTCCAGCTACTGATGTCCAGTGCAATAACATTGAATGGGGCCACAACAACAATGATTACAGGAATGCTGTGCAGATGCTGGCCACAGAGTTCACAGCGGCCTTTCCACACAAGATTGATATGAGTAAAATCAACGCGTATAAACAAAAAGAGCCTGTGTGTGAGCGCCTGGTGGCCAGGTCTGCCACACAAACGAGCTACATGGCAACTGCTCCTCCATCCCGTGTGCCCACCATCTGCAGGGAAGACCGCTGGGGTCGGGTGTGTTGCCAAATGGGTGGCAGTGGAGATGGGGTGTCTCGACGGACCTGACCCGATTGGCATAGGCTGGCTCTGGGGACGTAGAATGTCACCTCTTTGTAGGGAAAGGAGCCGGAGCTGTTGGGGCTTGCCTCCACGCACCGCCGAGGCTCTGGAACTGTGCACCTTGATAGGGGTTGGACTCTTTTCTTTTCTGGAGTTGCCCAAGACGTGAGGCACCAGGTGAGTGTGGAGATACTCACAAGTCACCGGCTGAGTGCTGCTGTATTGGAGTTCACCCCAGTGGATGAGAGGATTGCCTCCCTGCGGCCTAGGGTTGTAGGGTTGTAGCTTCTGTCTGTGCGTATGCACTGAACAGCATTTCAGAGTATTCGGCCTTCTTGGAGAACCTGAATGGGGTCCTGTACGGGGCTCTGGTAGGGGACTCCATAGTCCTTCTGGGAGTCTTCAATGCGCACGTGGGCAATGATGGAGTAACATGGAGAGGCGTGATTGGGAGGAACTGCCTCTCTGATCTGAACCCAAGTGGTGCTTTGTTGTTGGACTTCTGTGCTAGTCATGGATTGTCCATAACAAACACCATGTTCGAGGACAAGGACGCTCATAATGTACCTGGTATCAGAGCACCCTTGGCCGAAGGTCGATGGTCGATTTTATTATCGCATCATCTGATCTTAGGACGCATGTTTTGGACAGCTGTCAAATGGGAACTTCTGGAGGAGGCCCCTGTCTGGGAGGCCTTCAATTCCGGCAGAGCTTTTCCGGCATGCTGCTGGAACCATGGTGTCAAGGCAGGCCCTGATCTGGTTTGTCTGGACAGACAAGGCTTGGAGATGGTCTGAAAGAGACTGAACACTGGACCCCAGGCTGGAAAGAGTCTGTTCCAGAGTAGTTAGGCGCTTCCCCTGAGCCCCCAGGGCGTGGCGGAAAGCCTCCCCTTCTGCTGGGTCCGTCATGGCCAGATTGTACTGTAACGGCTGGTGAGTGTCTACCTAGGAGCAAAAGAGGAAGTAAGGCGGAGGTACAAAGTCCAGAATGCAAAATCTTTAATCCAGGTGGAGGCAGATGGTCATACACGAGTAGACAAGCAGAAACAGGCAACCAAACAGGCAAGGGGCAGACAAAAATCCAAAAACGTAGAACAAACCGTTCAGACACAGTGAGCAAACAAGAGGTAATACTGTAAAGCTAAGATACTGGGATACAAAGACAATTTGGCAGAGAAGACATGGTGGGGAGGGTTTACATACACAGGGAAACAAGACACAGGTGAAGCACAAAAGTAATCAACTGAGGCAGGAACGTGACAGGAAGACGAGGATGACACCAAACTTCAACATAAAAGGAAGTGTACCAGAACATATAAAACAAATACTAACACTGTAAATGTGCCCTGCCATGGTTGCTGCTGTTAATTCCAGGCGTGGGATTGTGCTGGGCTTGAGTGGGGCAACCCTAGCCTTTCCCATGACGAATGCACAATGGACTTGATTTTTGCTGTTCTGCTGGACTAAGTAGGTGACCGTGCCCTCTTCACTAGCATCACAAAAATTATGCAGCTGAGCGAATGTAGGCTCTCCAAAATGTGCTGGCTTGAAACATCGGTCAACTCCAAAATCACTAAGCACCTGCAGATCTTTAATCCAATCAAACTACTGTTGTGCAAGATGATTTGGAATCATGTCATCCAAGCTGAGCTCTAGCCTTCAGAACTCTTACAAGATCTTTTTTGCAGGTAGAACCACTGGAGCCAAGATCCCCAACAGATTGTAGATGGAATTCACCATGGAGAGCATGTTTCTTCTGGTGGGAGGTTTGTCTTGAATGATGATCCTGAACTTGAATTGGTCAGACTCGACACACCATTGTACTCTCAATGCTCTTTCAACGGGGAGTGAATCTTGATCCAGATCCAGGTCTTTTATTTCCTTTGCCATTTCCTTCTCAGGTATGGTTGCTTGCACCATTTGACTGTTGCTACTCCACTTTGCTAAACCGAAGCCCCTCTTCTGACTGATGGCTTTCAGATTGTGGCACAGCAACACAGCCTCTTCTTCGGAGCTGACTGACTTAAGGCAGTCATCCACATAGAAGCTGTGCAATAGTGTGCTGATTACTGAAGCATCAAAGAGGTCCCTGTTGTCTTCAGCACATAGTCTGAGGGTGTAGCTTGCACAGCTCGGTGATGAAGTAGCACCAAATAGGTGCACCACCATCCTGTATTCCACCAGTGCCTCGTTGACTTCTCCGCCAGGCCACCATAGAAA
The DNA here is from genome assembly GCA_034769265.1 of Remorina albescens. NCBI lineage: Eukaryota > Metazoa > Chordata > Actinopteri > Carangiformes > Echeneidae > Remorina > Remorina albescens. The sequence goes on along the minus strand of CM068495.1, from coordinate 2,239,011 downwards.
CCGAAGTAGGTCAGCGTCCTCTGGTGGGACCTTTACCTGGTGGAACATGGCTTCCACATCTGCTATAGTAGCCACAAGTTCTTGCTGGAATCTTGTGATGACCCCAATCAGGGAACTGGTGAGGTCTGGCCCCTGAAGAAGTTGCTCATTCAGTGTGACTCCCTGATAAGAAGCACCACAATCAAATACAACATGCAGCTTGTGCTTTCTGGGATGGTACACTCCATGGTGTGGAATGTACCAAACCTTTCCATCGTTGCGGCCAAGCTCTTCATCGGGGACCCTCATGGCGTACCTCATATCACTCATAAAGATAATGTAGTCCCCACAAAATGAGTGGTTCTTGAGAAGCTTCTTCTTCAAGTTCAGGACACGCTGCTCTGCTACTACACAATTGTCAGGAATTTGAAGCTCTTCGTTCTTCAATGGCAGGCCAATAGAGTAATGTCCCTCTAGCACTCTGGCAGACTGCAACCATGAATTGGAGGTATTCCTTGGACATCTCCACCTGTTCTTAGTTAGCTTCAGGGAAGTCGTATTTTTCAACTTTTGGTTCCACAGTTCATCCAATTTAGCCACAGCTATTCTGTTGGACGTGATGTATGTTACTTCATCTCCAGTTGGTTCGCAGCTGCTGTCCCTCAATGGCCCATTCACTGTCCATCCAAGAATAGTTCTTATGGCGTAAGGTCCATCACTGACACTCCTGATGACCTGCTCTGGTTCCATAGCCTTTGGTACGTTGGTCCCAATCAGCAGCCCTATTTCTGCCTTGATGTGGGGGACTCGCACTTGCTCTAGATGAGGCCACCTGTCCACGTCTTCTTGTAGTGGAATGTTCCTTTTATTAGCTGGGATGGTCTTTTGTGAAAAAGCTTCTGGTAGTTCTATGAAGTTGCAACTTTCTAGGCTTCTCAGTTTCAAGCCCATTAAAACATGTCTGGAACAGTTTTTTGTTCTCTCATGGTTGTTAGGAGAATGTCAATCTTTTTTCCACTTAGGTTGAGCTCATTCATAAGCTCTTCAGGGCAAAGGGTGGCCGTACTGCCTCGGTCCAAAAAAGCATATGACATAACCACCTTATTGCCCTTCTTTGCCTTTACTTGGACTGGAACAATGGCAAGTATACTGTCTGCATCTCTGGCCCAGTTCGGAAACATGTTTTGTTTGCTTTGTCCACAAACCCACTGATCACAGACTGCTTCTCACCATCTTCTGATGGTTCTTCCATAGGTGTAGCCTTCTCTTTGCTCTTCATGTGCAACATAGTGGGATGAAGCAATGAGCAGACTTCACAGTTTACTTTTGCATCACAGAACTTGCTCATGTGTCCCTGTTTCAAGCTACTGAAGCATAGTCCTTTCCCACGGAGAAAGTTTATCTTCTCTTTGTGAAGGGATTTCCTAATTTTCTTACATTGCAACATTCTGTGTTCACCCTGACAAAAGAGACAGCTTGGTGAAAGCACTGACAGAGCTGGTAGGACTCCTTTTGCTTGGCTTGAACTCTGTGCTGACACCTGTTTGGTTGTACACCGGTGTTGCAGATGTGGTAAAAATTGTCTTACCACTCTTCATCTCTGACGTTAGGTTTGCTGGAGATTTGGCTTGTCCCTTGTTGCTGTTCTTTATATCTCCAAACAAAGGGTGTAGCGCAACCTTAGCCTGCCTGTTAATAAACTTGACAAGGTCTTTAAATTTGGGTCTTCGAGCCTTTTTCTCCTGGATATCAAAGGCAGCACTCCTCCATCTCTCTTTCAAATTATATGGAAGTTTATTGACAATGGCATGCATGTTGGCAACATTGTCCAATTCTTCCATATAGTCCCATTCTGTCATTGCATTGCTGTAACTGGTGAGGAAGAGGGACAGTGTGTTGAGAGCTTAACCATTGTCTACCTTGATTGTATACCAACTTAAAGCCTTGTTTATGTGTGCCACAGAGATCCTATATTCATTCCCAAAATGCTCCTTCAAGAGGTTTTTTGCCTTGCGGTAGCCCTTATCTGGATCCATATGTAGACAACTCCGTATTAACTCTCTGGGCTGTCCGCTGGTATACTGCTCCACGACATACAGATGATCCTTGCTGCTCTGTTTTACTCTCAACACACTCTGATAAATATTCTATATTCCAAAGGATCTCCTTTGAAGATGGGAATGTTTGTGGTGGCAGAGTGGAAAGTCTTTGCTGCTTGATCAATAGGTCTGTAATGTTGTTTTGTCATTGAATTACAATGGGCAAAGCCTCTGAACCTGCTCTCCTTTTATTAACTTTCCTTGCTTCCTCCATACGTCTATGGACGTTATAGCATAACAAAGTTACATCAAGGCACTTTACATATACAGCAGGTCTAGACCAAACTCTTTATAAAATTATTTAAAGAGACACTACAGATACCCCCATGAGCAAGCACTTGGTGACAGTGGCAAGGAAAAACTTCCTTTAAGAGGCAGAAACCTCGGGCAGAACTCTGCCTCAACCGGTTTTGTTGAGAGAGGGAGAGAGAGAGAGAGACACGGGGGGGGGGCAAGGTTGGGTAGAGTAGGGAGCGAATGAGAGCAGGAGGAGGGGATATTCAACACAGGTGTAGGCAGGAACATATGATGCTACATGAAGTTCATAGAGATATGGGAGCAGCAGGCATTGCAGGAACATGGGGGTGGTGATGATTCACCTCTTGCAGGATGAGGACAGGGAGAGAGAGGAGAGGAACTGGGAGAGACAGAGACTTCGGGGAAACATGGTTATTGGTATGTCGGCGCATGCAAGGGGGAGGGAGAGGGGAGGAGAGAGAGAGAGGGAGAGAGAGAGAGAGAGAGAGAGAGAGAGAGAGAGAGAGAGAGAGCGGGAGAGGGAGGGAGAGAGAGAGCAGGGGAGAGAGGTGCTCAGTGCTTCCCCCAGCAGTCTAGGCCTATACCAGCATAGCTAAAGAGCTAATGAACTTTAACTTTTTAACTATAAACTCTGTCATATAGAAATGTTTTAAGTCTGGTCTTGAAAATTGCTAAACAGTCCACCCCCAGACCGATACTGGAAGTTGGTTCCACAGAAAAAGAGCCTGATAACTGAAAGATCTGCCTCCCAATTTACTCTTGGAGACTAACCACAAGTAAACCACCAACTACATTGCGGAGTGGCCTACTAGGACAGTAAGGAACTATGAGCTCTCTGAGATATGATGGAGCTTGGTCATTAAGAGCTTTATATGTTAACAGAAGGATTTTAAATTAGATTCTGAATTTTACCGGCAGCCAATGAAGAGAAGCTAACACAGGAGAAATGTGATCTCTTTTCCTAGTTCCTGTTAATATTCATGCAGCAGCATTCTGAATCAACTAAAGGCCTTTCAGGGATATGTTTGGACATCCAGATTGTAGTGAGTTCAGGGATGTGCACGGACATTTTGGGGGGCAGGGGCTCAAGTGAGAAAAAGGGCACTTCTTGTAATTTCAGAATCAGAGTCAGAAGTACTTTATTAATCCCTAGGGGAATTTGCTTAATTTATTCATAAATAAATAATAGGACATCTCTGACTTACCTATTTATTTCAGTACCCTTACACTCACATAATTGTTGAATAGAAGAAAATTTCCAAAAAATACATATTTAGATGGCATTTGTTTAAATGCCCTCTGGTTTTTTTTTTTTTTTTATCCTGGTACAGTGATGTGTGCTTTTTTTTACTTTTTTTAACTTTGTACTATTAAAGACTGCCGACTCGGTCTGTGTCTGGACTGTCTCTTTATGCACAAATGGCAAGTAAAAACCTTGAACCTTGTTTGTATCTGTAGATTTCTCCTTAATTCACTAAACAAACTCCTTGTCCTCTACATATTTAAACATGTCAGGGGGAAGATATTCTGTCTGATAACTGAAAATCTGTGGTGATTTGTTTTCCTCCATTCTTTATCCCTGCAATGCTTTGGCAATTGCAAATATATGCAAATTTGCACATTTTAATTAATTAGCGCACAATTTACGTATCAATGCGGTGTTTTAGACATGACATAATGAGATAAACCTAACTGTATTCACCTGTAGTGTCTCAGTACATAAGCCTGTATGCCCATGATGAAGAGCCTTAGCTAAACCAAACACATCAGCTAGTAGCTCATATGTGCACGTTAGCAAGACACACGTTAACTATGTTTGGCCTTGTCGTTTGTGAACTCGAGAACTTCCTTCATCACCACTCACCTCCAAGAGTAAAAAAAACTACAAACAAAAGCAAAACTGTACTGAGGGCTGGGGTCTGCTGCTGCCTGTCCCTGCTTCTGTGTTGTTCGCAGCCGCGATACGGAAGAAGGGAGAGGTGAGGGGGAACGTCTAACAGAGCGCATTGAGTGTTATCTCCCGACCTGGGATTTGGAGTTGTTTTTTTAATTTATATTTATTTGACAGGAAAACTATGCCAAAACAGGAATGTATATTTATATAAGAGAGAGAGAAAATCATTTATTAAAAAAAAAAAAAAAAACCGCCACAGAAAAAAGGGCACTTTTTCTTCAGGAAGAAAAAGGGCAGGTGCTCAAGCCCCCTTTCATGTCTATGTGTGCACGTGCCTGTCTACATGAATATTGAAATCTCCCAGTATCATGATTTTATATGTACTGAGTACTAACTCTGATATAAACTCAGAAAACTCTGATAGGAATTCTGAGTACGGACCAGGTGGACGGTATACTGTAACTAACAGAACTGGTTTTTTCTTCTTTCCAGTTAGAACGAGAAAGACTAAGAGTGAGGCTTTCAAAAGACCTACAGCACAGATTTTGGTCTAGGGTTGATTAATAAGCTTGAATGAAATATTGCAGCCACCCCCCCTCCTCGACCTACAGTACGAGGAATATGAAAATTAACATGAGTGGGGGGTGTAGATTCATTTATACTGACATACACATCCTGCTGCAGCCAGGTTTCAGTTATACAAAATAAATCAATAAGATGATCAGTTATGAGATCACTGACTAATAGAGATTTTGATGATAATGATCGAATATTCAACAGTCCACATTTAATCGCAGTATTATTTGAGACCGAATTTGTGGTTGTTTTGATTTCAGCTAAGTTTTTTGTTTTTAGCTCCTCTTCTATTTAATTTAGGTTTAGTAACTTTTCTAAATTTAGGTGTTCGGGGGACAGACACAGTTCCTATAGACCTAGACATACATACAGACATAGGCTGTGTCCGAAACCATCCCCTCACTCCCTACTGAATGTAGTGGACTATATAGTGATATCATTCACAAAATGAAATCGCTTTCGGACACTACTTTTGGCGCCGTTAATTGCATCATCGCTGTCGCGCAATTAAAACGTACCGAACTCACAGCTAAAGACAGAAAAAAAACTTTTCTGTTTATCACTGCATTTTGTTAAAGGTAATCTTTCTTTTGATAATCTTGCACTGAACTGTAATTTTTATTCTTGTATTTGGTCTTCTTTTATTATATTTCTATTTTCTATTCTCTTGGCTCTTAGGTAACAGTTTTTAATTATAATCTAACATTACTTGAATGTCTGATTAAACTGTGTTTTGCACGATGTTAATGCTCTTTACATTCATGTAAACAGTACGTTTAATTGCCTTGTTTTCGAAATGTGCTATAAAATAAACTATTCTGTTCTGCTGGAATTGCCATTTTTGCCGCGAGCGCAATGCATCATGGGATGTCTTGCTTGGGTTAGTGACCATTGGCTATTCACTACTTTTCACAATGCAGTGTGGGATACTTTGAGTGCACTACATTTTGTTGCAAAACATTCGGACATCACTACAAAACGACAAGCTCACTATATAGTGCACTATATAGTGATTAGGGGGTGGTTTTGGACACAGCCATAGACTCTATTCTATTTTGGCAGGGAACCGATTTGACTGAGGCGCAGAGGAGCGTGTTAAACTGCAGCTCTGCCTCCTGGTCTCAACTCGGGGTTTGCCATTGTGATTATTATTCACATTAAATGACAATAACAGCTTTGTCATTTGCTTAAGCTCACTGTTTTGAATTAGTGTTCTTAAACTGTTTTAATATGAATATGTGAATCCATACGAATTATTCTATCCCAAAATTGAATCACATCTGTGGTTGATTACTTTTGGATGATCATAGTTGGTTTCCATTCTGATTTCTCTGTGATCTGTGTGAAATAAACCACTTTCCATCTAATGTATCCCCAAGTCTCAGTTTTGGATGGACTTGTTTGGAGACCCGAGAGACTCTGGACCAGGCACGTGCACACATAGATATGAAAGGGGGCTTGAGCACCTGCCCTTTTTTCTGGGGTGTTTTTTTTGTGTGTTTTTTTTAACAAATGATTTTCTCTCTCTCTTATATTAATATACATTCCTGTTTTGGCATAGCCAAATAAATATAAATTTAAAAAAGAACTCCAAATCGCAGGTCGGGAGATAACTCTCAATGCGCTCTGTTAAAAGTTCCCCCGCCCCCTCCCCTCTCCCTTCTCCCATATCATGGCTGCGAACAACACAGAAGCAGGGACAGGCAGCAGCAGACCTCAGCCCTCAGCACAGTTTTGGTTTTGTTTGTAGTTTTTTTTACTCTTGGAGGTGAGTGGTGATGAAGGAAGTTCTCGAGTTCACAAACGACAAGGCCAAACATAGTTAACGTGTGTCTTGCTAACGTACACATATGAGCTACTAGCTGATGTGTTTGGTTTAGCTAAGGCTCTTCATCATGGGCATACAGGCTTATGTACTGGGACACTACAGGTTAATACAGTTACACTCTAAAAAGTGTATTTCAGCAGTAGTTGAAGTAACGTAAAGTTCTGAGTGAGTTTCATTCATATTTCTGCTTTAGTGAAGGCAGTTTACATTTGTGGAGTATATCAACTTGGAATTACACATTGTTCCCCCAGTACACATGTAACCTGCTATTCTCATTTGAGTGAACCTGCATCAATTAGGTTTCTCATGATGCTGTGCGTCTGACATCATGACGTCTCCGCCTTCTCCAGAATATTCCACCTGCAGTTGAGCTGCCATTTTCTCGGCTTTGACAGCTTAACAAAGATACTGCATTACTACCCTCTCCATCGTCTTTGAAGGTAAGTCAAAGGTAAAACAAATAATTGAATATGTTAGATATAAAATGGTCACACTGTATTGTTAAATTTGTTAAGGTTTTAGTAAACTGACTGAACCAAACCAGATAACGTTATCTTTCAGTCCTGCTAACGTTAGCAAGTTTTAAATTAGCATAATAATTTCAATGCAGTTTGCTGGTTTTGTCAAAAATATATTGTTATAGATTTATGTTTTCAATTCACTGATGTGTGACACTTTGAGTAAAATTATACCCCAGTGATACTTTAGCTGGTCAGTAAATTAGCTGTAACCTACTGCTGTGTCAGTTAACATTAGCATTCTGCTAGCGGGCTTAACATTAACCTTAGCTGTTAATTATCAGACCAGTTGGTAGTTTGCGCTTGGACAGTTAGGTTAGTAGTTTGCGGGCGGGACTCTCTTGGTTTAATATGGTAACGTTATCTTAAAGTTGTGTATTCATCCAGTGTGTTGGTGTTGACTTAGTGTTACTTATTCATTAACATTAGCACTTTATAGCAGCAAGCTGGGCCCGCTCTTCAGACTACTTCAGGCGCGCGCATTTATACGTGTTGGTTCACATGCCTCTCTGCGCGCACAGTTCATGCGGTCACACTTTTTGGATTGTCCTCACGACCACGGGTGATGTGGGAGGTAAGGGTGATTATGCTTTAACTGTGGTGCTTCTGGGAAGCATGAATTTACTGCCACCTGTGTAGTTTTCAATGTACTTAACGTTAGGAGGGCGAGGAGGAGAGGAGAGAGGGTACGTGCAGCGCTCGTACACACGGATTGGCTGTGGGAGAGGGAGTATATGGTGTGCGGTGCCTCGGTGGCAGGCAACTAATAGTTTTGCAAAAATTTAATTACAATTTTGTAACTCAGAAATTAAAAATATACACAAACAAATTGATAAACGCATCATACACAAACACACTGGTATAATCAGCACAACTCAGTCTTTGTGGAGGACAAATGTCTATAAATCAAAATTTGAAATTATAGTGTTGTGCCTAGGATTGTGTATTTTATTATTGCCTCTTATCAAATCTCAATCTGGAAGGGATGTTCTCTACTGTGGATTGACAAAAAAAAATTACTGAAGGAAAGAGTGTAACAATGGCTGAGTTTTAAGTTTTTTATTAGCTCATAAGTGAGGAATCAAACATGTGCTCATTATATAAAGGGTGCAGGTTAAAGTATGAGCTAAATGAAACAGGGGAGCTTGGACACTAAAAGAAACATAACGCAACACAACCAAGAAGATTAAGCAGCTGATACCTAAGTCGGGAGTTTGGGCGAATGAAAGGGAAGTTGTTTAACAAATGTGGGGCGAATCTGTCTGAGGAAGGAGAGCTTCTTTTTCTTTTTTTTAAACTAAAATTTGGGACAATGTTGTCTAATAGCCATGCCTCGCACCACTCAGAACAGCCAGCTGGGAGAGCAGATAAACGCAACCTTACTTTGGGCTGGCGAATCAACTGGCCACGAAAAGGTCAGAGGAGATATCCGACGAGAGCGGCTGCATCAAGGTCCTTCGTCGTGGCCTCCCAAGTTAGACTATTCCTCGGCTGAAGTGGCTGTTGGTCTGTCTCGTCCCTCTTCACCGGCAATGTTGTCCTTTGGGCGGCTGGCTTGGTGATATCCGAATTATTCCTTTCTATTCTGATGAGGGAACAGACGGAAGCAGCGTGCAGCACCAGTGGCTCTGGTTGCCAAGGCAACTTGAGACGCCTGGGACTGGGTGCAGTGCACCCAAACTTGTTCCGCTCACCCGTGGTCTTTGCTGCAAGTCTAACTCAGCCTTTGTTGCTAAGCAGCTAAATCTTAACTTCTGAGTTTCTTCTGCCCTTTTTTTTTTTTTTTAATCTTCTGGTTAAGCTCTCCTCTCCAGAACCTTCCGCCGAATTTTTTCTTCTGCCACTTGTAATGTTTGTATTGACTATTTATTGGGGGCCGACCCACGGGCATGGTCTGGTTATTGGCGCGAGTTTGGTCCAATCAGATTTCTCCCTCTAACTTTAGTGCGTACGAAGGAGGTTTTCCCTTTCTCTTTTCAAGTTATGCCTTTCATTCACCCAAGTTTACCCACATATAAAATAAAGGGAAAAAAGTCATTTTGATGAGTATGTTTTTTTTTTTATATTTTCAGCCAACTTAAAATTGTAATTTTAGTTATATTTAACAAACTAAAATTTCATTTTAAAGTTACTACAAAAAGTTATTTTAATGAAACCATAGTATTAGGTTAGAAGGGAGCACTATTTTACTTTTGGGTTATGCAAATTATTGAGTTGGAAAAACTGAAAACTTTAAGTTGCCCTTTAACTTTAAACCTTCATTTTAAATTGGATTAATGCATAACATTGATTTGAGAAAAATTTAATTATTAAGTACATGTGAGTGAAATTAAGTTAATGAGTTAGATTAACACAATTGATTTAAAAGAACTTAACTCATTTAGGTGTTACCAATTGAAACAATTCAATTAAGTTGGTCCAACTATTTCTTTTTTCAGTGTAGGTTTATGTCACTATGTCATGTCTAAAACACCGCATTGATATGTAAATTGTGCGCTAATTAATTAAAGTGCGCTAATTTGCACATATTTGCAATTGCCAAGGCATTGCAGGGATAAAGAATGAAGGAAAACAAATCACCACGGATTGTCAGTTATCAGAGAGAATATCTTCCCCCTGACATGTTTAAATATGTAGAGGACAAGGAGTTTGTTTAGTGAATTAAAGAGAAATCTACAGATACAAACAGAGGGCAGTTAAACAAATGCCATCTAAATATGTATTATTTGGAAGTTTACTTCTAGATAGATAGATAGATACTTTATTAATCCCCGTAGGGAAATTCAAAAGTTATGTGAGTGTAAGGGTACTGTAATTAATATGTAAGTCAGAGATGTCCTATTATAATATTATATTATAATTATATATATTATAATTTTATAAAGAGTTTGGTCTAGACCTGCTCTATATGTAAAGTGCCTTGATGTAACTTTGTTATGATTTGGCGCTATACAAATAAATCTGATTTGATTTGATTTGATTTGATTATTTATTTATAAATAAATTAAGCAATTTCCCCTAGGGATTAATAAAGTAGTTCCGACTCTGATTCTGAAATTACAAGAAGTGCCCTTTTTCTCACTTGAGCCCCTGCTCCCCAAAATGTCTCTTGGACTCTTTGGGATTTTAATTATTCAAATCAAATCAAATCAGATTTATTTGTATAGCGCCAAATCATAACAAAGTTACATCAAGGCACTTTACATATAGACCAGTTCTAGACCAAACTCTTTATAAAATTATTTAAAGAGACCCAACAGATCCCCCGATGAGCAAGCACTTGGCGACAGTGGCAAGGAAAAACTTCCTTTAAGAGGCAGAAACCTCGGGCAGAACCAGGCTCAGGGGGGGCAGCCATCTGCCTCAACCGATTGGGTTGAGAGAGGGAGAGAGAGGCACAGGGGGAGGGGGGGGCAAAGTTGGGTAGACTAGAAACTTTTATTCCACCTCATCACCTGTGATGAAGATTATCTCTTACTATGATGAAGATTATTTCTGAGTTTGATGAAGACATTTTCTGCCTTAGATGAAGATGATTTCTGACTTTGATCTAGATGTCTTCTGACTGTGATGAAGATGTTTTCTGAGTGTTGTCATGATTGAACTAGGACTGAACCCAAATGCACGACTTAGGGAGCAAAGTTCAAAATAAACAATCTTTTAATGAAAAAGTATCAACGAAAAATCATTCATGCAGAGGAAAATATCTAACTACAATAATAACCAAAAAAAAAAAAAAAATCACTCACTAGGAGGAAATAGAAAATGCTCTTTCGAGGGAAAACTACTACTACTACGGAAAACACAAGCAGGACAAAGTATCAAAATAACATGTAGCAAATCTAAGGCACGAACTATGCAAAGTATCTGTTGGTCCTCCACCACAAGGTCAGACAAAGAAAGGCCTACATGCAAAACCCGAAGCCTGACCACGAGGTCACCTCTGTTCCTTTGTTTCCTGGAAACAAAGGAATCCATCCACAGACTACATTTCCACTCATCCCTTGCAGTTTGCACATGAGTGCGAACTCACCACTCACCACTCTGATTGGAAGAGACGTATCTACAACACAGGGAGTCAAGGCAACGGGGCCATGACGTCACTCCCCCTTTAAACACGGGCCGGGAACTAATCTCGTCCTCTTTCAGATATTCTCGCTCAGGAGAAGGTTTGCCTTTTCGATCAGCTAGATCACTGACGAAAGTGTCTTGTACACGTGTGCTTATTCCCCCTTTTTCTTTGGAGTTTCACCCTCGCTGGACGAGACAGAACCCGACCCATGTTCACCTGAACACATTTTCCGGATCCGTGAGAGTCGACTGTTTGCAACCCAGCGACCTCTCAGCTATTGCCTGCAGAAGGAAGAAAGAGTTTCTTCACGGAGACGCAGATAACTTCTACGCCCCATTGTCTACTGATTGAGTCGACCACCCTGTGTTTCATTCCTGCCCCGCCGAGAAACCAGTGTCATCAGTCTCGAGGAACAAGGACGGCGCCGTCAGTATCACGCACCCTGCTGGATCTAACTGATTTACACACACACACCGGTTCGCTCAGGAGAGCGACACAAGTAAGAGGTTGTCTGGGCAGAGACGTTAAATTTGTGTGTTTTACGAGCTTAGTGCTCGTTATTGTTGTGTGCTTTAATGGACCGCTGAGTCAGCTCTCTGCTGTACTCTGAGGAGTATTTTTAAGTTTCTTCTGGTTTAGTTTTGTGTTCACCACGCTAAACCATTTGTGTTATACCATTCAGGATTATTAATCTTTTTGTGTGTTTGCACCACCGTGAGTGAAAAGTAAGTTGCATTGTCAGTCTACAACCAGACAACGGGCTAAAGACTACCGTCCGTACGCCCTCTCTCTGTAGACAAAGCAACCGCTGCTCTCCTCTCACAGTCACGGGACCGAGAGTCGGTCTCCCTTCTTCTTGCTTTCCTCTCTCTCTTACTAACACACACTATACACGCACACGTACACATCCATTCAATCGCGCATGTTTTGTTTCACACATCCGATGGTCAGATAACTCCGGTATAGCGCCGCCCTATCCCTTTGTTATCCACCATCAGATTTGTGCATGGGCACAAACGCCTCCAACCACTGGTTGGTGCTGTCTGCCATTGTTAACTCGAACCTTGCAGCAGCTTACGCCGATTGTTTCGTATGACTTCACCCGGAGGCTGCGCCATCTTGGACCATGTGATTTGTCACATGATCCAAGTCGGCCGTCTTGACACACACATACACACACACACGCTGTAGTGTACCTGTTTTGCCTTTACACTGCTGCTGTCTTTATGTGTTTTGCTTAGCATTAGTTGGTAGTGTAGTATTTATTGATGGAAACAATTGTTCCATCCATTTTCATCTGCTTATCCGAGGTCGGGTCGCGGGGGTAGTAACTTCAGCGGGGAGCCCCAGACTTTCCTTTCCCCGGCCACATCGACCAGCTTTGACTGGGGGATCCCAAGGCATTCCCAGGCCAGAGTGGAGATAAAATCTTTCCACCTGGTCCTCGGTGTGCCCCGGGGCCTCCTCCCAGCTGGACGTGCCTGGAACACCTCGCAAGGGAGGCATCCTGACCAGATGCCCGAACCACCTCAACTGTCTCCTCTCAATGCAAAGGAGCAGCGGCTCTACTCTGAGCTCCTCTTGGATGACCGAGCTCCTCACCCTATCTCTAAGGGAGAAGCCAGCTACCCTTCTGGGGAAGCTCATTTCGGTCGCTTTTACCCGCGATGTTTGCGACCGTTCTTTCCGTCATGATCCAGTTCTCATGACCATAGGTGAGGGTAGGAATGAAGATTGAACTGAAGATCGAGAGCTTTGCTTTCCGGCTCAGCTCTCTTTTCGTTACAGCGGTGCAATACAGCAACTGCAGTACCACTCCCATCGCTCCGATTCTCCGGCCAATGTCACGCTCCAAGGTCCCCCCACTCGTGAGCAAGACCCTGAGGTACTTGAACTCCTTCACTTGGGGCAAAGACTCATTCCCAACCCGGACAAGAGAGTCCATCGGTTTCCTGCTGAGAACCATGGCCTCTGATTTGGAGGTGCTGATCCTCATCCCAGCCGCTTCACACTCAGTTGCGAACCTGTCCAGTGAGAGCTGAAGGTCACAGACCGATGGTGCCAACTGCACGACATCGTCCACAGAAAGCAGTGATGCGATCCTGAGCCCCCAGACCTTCAACCACTCTCCTCCCCGACTGCGCCTAGAAATTCTGTCCATGAAAATCATGAACAGGATCGGTGACATGGCGCAGCCCTGGTGGAGGCCATCCATCACTTGGAACAAGTCTGACTTACTGCCGAATACCCGCACACAGCTCTCGCTTTGGGCGTACAGAGATTGGATGGCCCTTAAAAGTGACCCCCTCACCCCATACTCCCGCAGCATCCCCCACAAAAGCTCCCGGGGGGCCCGATCGTATGCCTTCTCCAGGTCCACAAAGCACATGTAGACCAGCTGGGCAAACTCCCAGGATCCCTCCAGGATCCTTGCAAGGGTGAAGAGCTGGTCTGTTGTTCCACCACCAGGACGGAACCCGCATTGTTCCTGTTCAATCAGAGGTTCGACGGTTGGCCTGACCCTCCTTTCCAGCACCTTGGAGTAAACTTTCCCAGGGAGGCTGAATAGTGTGATGCCTGTATAGTTGGCACACACCCTCTAGTCCCCTTTTTTTAAAGTGGGACCACCACCCCGGTCTGCCACTCCTTCGGCACTGCCCCCGATCCCCACGCAATGTTGAAGAGGCATGTCATCCATGACAGCCCCTCAACACCCAGAGCCTTCAACATTTCAGGACGGACCTCGTCAATCCCTGGGGCTTTGCCACTGTGAAGCTGTTTGACTACCTCAGTGACTTCCCTCAGGGAAATTGCCGATGATCCCTCTTCATCCTCCAGCTCTGTCTCTGCTCCAGAGGGTGGGTATGTCGGGGTCAGGAATTCCTCAAAGTGTTAATTTCACCGCCTGACTATCTCCTCATTTGAGGTCAGCAACGTCCCACCCTTGCTGTACACGGCTTGGATGGTTCCTTGCTTTCCCCGCCTGAGGTGCCGGACAGTCTTCCAGAACAGCTTTGGTGCTGACCGAAAGTCCTTCTCCATGTCCTCTCCAAGCCTCTCCCACGCCCGCTGCTTTGCCTCCGCAACCGCCGAGGCCGCAGCCCTTCGGGCCCGCCGGTACCCTGCAACTGTCTCCGGAGTCCCCCGAGATAACATACCCCATAAGGCCTCCTTCTTAAGTCGGACGGCTTCCCTGACCACTGGTGTCCACCATGGTGTCCGAGGGTTGCCGTCCCTCGAGGCACCCAGTGACCTTGAGGCCACAGCTCTCCCCTGCAGCTTTGGCAATGGAGGATTTGGATATCGACCACTTGAGCTCAATGCCCCCAGCCTCCACAAGGATGTCGGAAAAGCTCTGCCGGAGGTGGGAGTTGAAGGCCTCCAGGACAGGGGGCTCCTCCAATCGTTCCCAGTTCACCTACTACAAGTTTGGGCTTACCAGGTCTGTCCGGAGGCTTCCCCCGCCACTTGACCCAACTCACCACCAGATGGTGATCAGTTGAAAGCTCAGCCCCTCTCTTCACCCGAGTGTCCAAAACATGCGGCCTAAGATCCAATGATACGATAATAAAATCGATCATTGACCTTCGGCCTAGGGTGCTCTGGTACCAGGCACACTTATGAGCCTCCTTATGCTCGAACATGGTGTTTTTTATGGCCAGTCCATGACTAGCACAGAAGTTCAACAACAAAACACCACTTGGGTTCAGATCGGGGGGGCTGTTCCTCCCAATCACACCTCTCCAAGTTACTCCATCACTGCCTACGTTTGCATTGAATTGTCCCAGCAGGACTATGGAGTCACCTACCGGGGCCCCATGTAGGACCCCATTCAGGTTCTCCAAGAAGGCCGAATACTCCGAGCTGCAGTTCGGTGTATACGCACAGACAACAGTCAGAGTTTCCCCTCTGCCACCCTAAGGCACAGGGAGGTGACCCTCTCATCCACCAGGGTAAACTCTGAATAGTTAAAATCGAAATAGCTACTGAATACTATTTGTAGCTTTAAAGAAAGGTCTCCTTGTCATTATTGTGCATATTTTATTGTGATAAGTGGCTGATTGAAAGAGTCAGACCTCGGACTTCTCACCTTCACTGTTCACCTAGTGGTGCTGATATTTCAGATATTGGCTCCTCTAATTGAACACTTGTTTATGAGGCAACGTTTACAGTTTACGTTTACAGTCAGCAGTGCCACAGACTGTTCACTTCCATGCCATGCTGCATTGCTGCAGTAATTTATGCAAAAGGAGCCCCGAACAAGTATTTAGTTCTGTACATGTTCATGCATTTCACTAGTCCATCATTTCTGTATTATGAATCATTTTCCTTTATGGTCTTAAGTAATATTAAAATTTTCTGAAATACAAAATGTTTGGTTTCCATTCACTCTATGTTATAATAATCAAAACTAAAAGAAATAAACACTTGAATTCAAAGTAAACATAAGAAACTTGTGCTACAAGAAATGGACCAGACTCAGTGACTAACTCCCTAAACAACCTTGCGACCTGCCCTACGTACCCTAAAGATAACTATATCTATCTAGCCCCTTGAGCAGTGATAACTAACATGTCTTTGGGGTTCATCAGGTGGGAACCTCCTTTCACCAGTGTTTCGTCTAGTTGGTCCCACGACACCTCCAGGAGGCTAGACAGTGATCACTGGTGTCCCGGAGTCAACCCCCTAATGCCAGCTATCACCGCTCCTCACACCAAGACAATTATCTCAAACAGCACTATCGTCAACTACTCAGACCTCTCACCACCTGCACCAGTAAAAGCGGGGTGGGGATACAAACCCTGGTTCGAGTAGGGGGGAGAAATAGAAGAGGTGGAGATAAAAGTAGGGATGGGATACAGACCCTGGTTTGGGTAGGGGGTAATGAATGTATAGAGAGTGCAGGAGGTGGAGGACAAGATACACTAGCAGATTCAGCAAACAAACAACCCTAAACAGTCCTATAATCAGAGAAAGACATAACACAAGCCAAATCAAACCAATACAGGCCAACTTACCAAGACTAACCGCATGGTCTCAAAGAGGCTCACACAGGCCACACCCTCCACTTATATACACTTCCTCCTCCTGCATTTCTTCCTTGCTTCTCCCAAGAGTCTGTCTATCCTAAGTGCTCCCCCTGCTGGGCCCCCAGCTACTATTATTTCTTCTAATCCAAATCCACTGACTGGATCTTACTGCCTCATCTGACATTTATTTCACTATTTTCCTCACACTCTGTCCCCTTCCTCCTAACTCCCTAAACAAAGAGACAGCAGACCTTGCTACAAATCCTCTACATCCTACTTCCACTGGACAAATCCTAATTTTCCATCCTCGCTGCTCCGCTTCAGCCCCGAAGTCAACATACCTAAGCTTTTTCCTTTCACATGCTTCTACAACTGAATCCTCTCATGGAACAGTCAGATCTATGAAATATACTCTCCTTCTACTCCTAGACCACAAAATTATATCAGGCCTTAGCTTTGTACAGGCTATTTCCTGGGGAACAACAAGCTTTCCTCCTAAATCCACCAGCATCTCCCAATCACAAGCATCCTCTAAGCTGCCTTCCCTCCTTGTAATCTTATTAACTTTTTCTCCCTCTTGAACAAACTGAACTGCAACTCTCTTTGCCTTAGACCCTCCTAAATTTTCCTGCCTCTGTATATCTTCAATGCCTGCAGCTAAGCTTTTTAAAACTTAGTTATGTCGCCATGTATACCGTCCTTGTGACAGACTAACCCTACAACCTGACAAAATGTGCTTTAGAGTTGCAGTGCCTGAACACAACGGACATAGTGGGTCTCCATTTACCCAGAGTTTTAGGTTCTGGGGAGTTGGCAATACATCATATGTTGCCCCTATCAAAAATCTAATACTACTTTCCTCCTCCACAGCTCTTTCCAACTAAGCTTTTTTTTCTCTACACCTTCCCAGTTCAACCACTGTCCCTGCTTAGCCTGAGCCACTGCCTTTACACCCCTTAATATTTCCTCCTGTCTACGAACCTGCTCCACAACTAGCTTTTTCTTCTCTTTGGGACCTGCTCTACTCCACACCGGTTTGCCTGGGCCAAGCCCCAAGCCTCCCCGGCCTATTTGCACATTATCCACAATCTCTGTATTCCTAAGAGTTGCTTTTGCTTCCTGCACTGCCATTGTTGGATTCCATTTTCTCCCCTTGGTTGGGTTTGGAACCACCTTACTAACTACCACATCTTTACTCCCAGATAACAGGAGCTCTGTCCTAACCTTAGTACATTTAAACTCCTCCACTAGACTAGGTACTGGGAGCTGAAGTATGCCTTTCCCATACAGTGCCACAGTACTTAAACATCTAGGAACAACTAGCCACTTCCTAATGTAAAAGCTAACTAATCTTTCCATTTTCTCTGCAGCAGATAATGGAATCTCATATACAGACAGTGGCCACATCAACCTGGGAAATAATCCAAACGGCAAACACCACAGCTTCAACTTTCGTGGAAGCCCTGATTTATCTATTCTATCCAGTCCCTCAGCAACATCCTTCCGAAACTGCACTACCTATTCTCCATCATGCAAGTCTGCCTTGTACCACCTACCTAGACTCTTTACAGATTTTTCCCTAATTATTGGAATTTCCTCTTCATCTATTACAAACTTTCAATCACTTAATCTCCCTCTACTTATTGAGATGCTTCTAGACTTACTTAGACTTGGTTTTCATACTAGCCCACTTTAAGTTCTTATTAAGTCTCTCAAGTACTCTTTTCATACATGGCACCGTTGTAGTCACCAACGACATATCATCCATCTAGGCCCTAACTGGTGTAAGGCGCATCCCATCCTGCCGCCTCTCTCCGCCTACAACCCACTTAGAAGCTCTAATAATTACCTTAATTGCCATTGTGAATGCTAATGGAGAAATCGTACACCCTGCCATAATGCCTATTTCTAGCCTCTGCCAACCTGTTGTAAAGCCTTCTGTACTTAAGCATAGTCTGATATCCTGGAAATATGCTCTTACTAAATTAACAACTACTCCGGGCACTCTAAAATAATCAAACCCCTCCCAAATAAGGCTATGTGACACTGAACCAAATGCATTTGCTAAATCCAAAAATATTACATGCAAGTCTCTTTTCTCAATCTTGGCTGGCTGAATCTGATGCCAAATCATGCTAGTGTGCTCTAAACACCCTGCGAAACGTGGTATTCCTGCCTTCTCTACTGCAGTATCTATTAAGCTATTCCTTTCTACATAACTAGCTAATCTCCGTGTGACTACACTAAAGAAAATCTTCCCCTCTACATTTAGAAGAGAGATCATCCGGAACTGACTCAGGTCTGAGGACTCCTTCTCCTTTGGAATAAAAACACCTCCTGCCCTATGCCATGCTCTGGGAATAAACGGTTTCTCCCAAACTATTCTTAATTGCCACCACAAAAACTTTAGGATATCAGGTGCGCTTTTAAAAACCCGGTAGGGGACTCCATTTGGCCCTTCTGAGTACTGCTAGCCTGCTTCTCAATTCCTCTTGCAAAACATTAATTCCCTCCCTGTCTTCCTCTGTAGCTTTTTTCCACTGCTTTCTTAGTTGTCTTCTTTCCTTAACTAATTTCTCCATTTCTCTTTGCCGTCTAGACTTAACTAAATGTACTCTTTCAACCCTCTTTCTGTCTTGTACCCCAAATCTTTCTACACCATAGGAGTAAATTATATCTCCCATTTTTTGTAATCTGTCGATTGCATTTCCTCCCAGTCTGCTTAAAATTACTGACAAATCCCTGTTGACTGTCTCCCATTCTTTGCTATTTGCCCTAGGCAATTTAACTATAGCTTTCTGCTCCATATTTCTCTTTGACTGGCCTGTTCACCTCAGTATCAGCTGCATCCCTTCTTATTACCTCCTCCTCCACCTCTGTGACTGTGTTATGATATCCTTCGAACTGTGGTTTTCTACCTGTCGCTGGATTTAATCCAACTTACTCAAATTACTTCCTAAAAAGTACCGATCGATGTGGCCACACTGCCCTTCCTTTCCCACACATCTCTTTCTTCCCTGATGCACTCTAAGGCCTCTAACTGATGTTACTTTCTGCCAGACACAAGGACAAACCTGGAGCTTGTTTCCCTCTAACCTACCATTTTTATTCTCTCCAGCCACACTCACTTTGCCCTGAGAACTATTCTGCCCAGTTCTAGTCCTAGAGAATAGGTCCGTGCCCCTATCCTTCACAGAGTCACATATCCAACTCATAGTCTTGTCCGTTCCAGTGTCTGTTGCCATGTAATCTGCCTGTGAGTCATCTTCCATCCCTGCTCTCACTTACCCTTGGGGTATTTTCCTTATCTTACTTGTAGCTTATGCTGGTTTGTGACAAAGCTGCTAAGCCTTGCCAATGCTACCATGGATTGCTACCCCATGGCAGCACCTTTGGGATCTTTGCCTCCTGTCAGCTGTCTGTCCAAGCTGTCACATGGTCTTTCCCTTGTTGTCAGCTGCCCTATTCACAGCAGTCACTAGCTATGCTAGTAGATATACCAGTCTGTGTGTAATGACTATATGGGCTTCGATTTTTGAATTGAATTACTGAAATAATTCAACTTTCAATGAAATTGTAATTTATTGAGATGCACCTGTTAATGCAGAGAAGTCATTAATGAGCTGGAATCCTCCATTATTAGAATCAGAGTGCTTGACTCACACCCATCTCACAGCATCAACTTCTGCTGAGTTGGAGAAGTACAGCACTGTGTGCGCATTTGTGGTTTCCTGTGTTGCATGTTTGTGTGAATGCATGTGTCCTCAAGACATACATGAAAGCCACTGCAGCAGCTGCCGGTAAAGCCTCAATATGCTTCTGAGGGATACACTTTGTTGTGTGTGTGGGTGTGTGTGTGTGTGTCTTCAAATAAAAAAAAGTGCTTTGCTAGTGTTGAGAGGGTTAGCACAATGCTGTCCTTACAACTTTGTTCATCTTTTTCTGTGTCACAGAAGTTTCACACAACATGAAGATAGAAAATATTTAGTAAACAGCTTGTGTTGCTGCTACAAAATTTTACACCATTAGAATTTATAGCTGCAACTGCATCAAAGTCCACCCATCCATCCATCTTCTACTGCTTTTCCGTTTCCGGGTTGTGGGGGGTGCTGGAGCTAATCCCAGCCAACGTTCCGGGTGAGGGCAGGGTACACCCTGGACAGGTCGCCAGTCCATCAAAAGGCCAACACACAGAGACAGACAGAAACAAACAACCATTCACACTCACGGTCAGACAATTTAGAGTCACCAGTTAACCTAAACATGATGTCTTTGGACGGTGGGAGGAAACCCACACAGAGAACAGGCAACTCCACACAGAAAGGCTCCAGGCCAGGAACTGAACCCACAACCTTCTTATTGTGGGGCAACAGCACTAACCACTATGCCGCCATGCCCTATATCAAAGTCATGGGGACATATTTACATGCCATACATATGGGTCAGTAATGTCTGGTGAAAGCCACCGATGATATTCTAATGGCTTCTAATGACAATAGACTGGCCTCCATACTCGTCCTGTTAGTGCTGCATTTGACACCATTCACCATAAGATTTTATTACAGGGACTGGAACATGAAATTGCGATCCACACTAAGGTGGTTTAAATCATATTTATCAGATACATTTAGGTTAGTGCATAAGGAAGAGCCATTTTTAAAGTGAACCAATTCTTTTAAGCGTCTGTATGCTTCTTTTAGGTATTATTATCAAGAAGTACTGAATCAGTTTTCATTGATATGAAAATGACACTCACTTATACTTATTAATTAAGCCAAATGAAACTAATCAGCAAGTTAGACTTCAGCAATGTCTTCAAGACATAAAGGCCTGGATGACCAGAAACGTTTTATGTACAAACTCAGACCAAATGTATTGTGTTTGGCCCTAAAAATCTTAGAGAAGCATTGTCTAATCATCTAATCACTGTGGATGGTGTTACCTTGGCCTGGGGGCCCTACGGCAGATGGTTCGGTTGTGTGCTAGGGCTATTCTGGGGCCATCGCTGGGCTTTGTTTCCTGGCGCTGGGGTGGGTTCATGGGTTCATGACAGTTCCATGGTGGTCTGTGTGGGTCTGATGCTGGCTGATGTGTGATGGCTCGCCACTTAACTTCTCCTGGTGCATGGAAGATTTCCTTCTCCTGCAGTTTCCTCTGTCTGTGTGTGTCAGGGGTGTGGGTCTGGCACCCCACGGCACCAAAGTCCTCCACCCCTGCAGCCCTTCCCCCCTTAGGGCGCTTCACCGGTGTCCACCTGCAGGGGCATTGCCAAGGCTCCCGGGTGGCTCTCCTCGGCCAGTGGGGTGCCTCTGGCTCATCTGGTGGGTAGGGGGTGGAGTTCGGGATGTGAGATGTCGGTGGTGGGTGTGGATGGCTGGGTGGTGGATGGGGGGTGATGTGGGTCAGGAGACTGGGGGCTGTGACGCCACATGGCTGCGGTGGCTCTCTGGGTTTGGGCCCCTGACTCTGGGCCCTGGTGATGGTCTCACTCATATTTAGGGAATGATCACACGCCTGTGTAGTTTCACCTGCCAGCTCGTGTTGGGTCACATCATGAAGAATTGATTAATCTTTCCAAAAATGGGCTGTGCTGTTCTTTCATTCCATCACTATGTACCCCATATTTGACTCGGTTCCTCTGTTGGGACACCTTCACCTGTCTGGACTCCCATCTCTCCAGAGATCTACACAGAAACCTTCTGGACTCTCATAATCTTGAGTGAGGTGACAGGAAGAGCACAGGATCCTTCACTCCACCAGTTCCTACCAGCACCACCTGCTTCCCTTCCCCTGTCCAACCTTCTGCATCTTGTTTGACCTTTGATTCCCCCCTGCGTTCACTGTGGTGCAGCACTGCCCTCCCTGCCACACAAATGTCATTTCACTCAATAACGATCAACAAACAAGCTTCAAGGGAGGGCTGCTGATGGTCACACACACACGCACACACGCTGAAATAAAATATTTCAATGCAAGACTATAACTGCATCAGTCTCATAAAAAGTTGACACGTCCTGTGGTGTTAAACTATGAGGACAAATGCAGACAAAAACTGAAAAAAAGAAAAAATAATTACTCTTTAGTTATGCTGCTATAGGTTTGGGCTTCTTGAGGATGCACTGACTGGCTCTCTCTCTCCATGTATGTATAAAACACCATTACATGTCGCTAACTTTGTTTCTTCCTGTACTCTGTGTTTCGTCCTCCTTTACTTTCTCTTCCTGTCACCTCTCACTGAACTAAATGAAACAGAATGAGAGATGATGGTGAATTACCCCTACTTCATGTTCCTGCTCAACACCTGCTGCTGCAATTATTACAATTGGTTATCATTAACTGCCATTTTGAATTATTTACATTATGTTTCCTTCTGTTATTTTTACTTACTGTTGATATTTACTAATGTAGTTTTAGTGGAATCAGTTGTATCATACCAGTGGTATAAAATGTTAGAAGTCAAACAGAGGTATTCTGTACATTTATATGTTTTTGATTGTATTTTTTACTGTGTTCCCTTTCCTCCCTCTCTCCTTCTTTCTCACTTAATTAAACAGAAAACAAAGAAAACAACTTTGCTGCGTTCCTGATGAGGACATCTGTTGTCCTGATGTAGACAACGTTTAGAGACAAGCCTGTGGTCTGGGTCCAGGTTTACAGACAATCTCTAGTCTAGGTCCAGATCAGTGTTTATTTCTTTCTAGTATTGGTAAATATTACACAATTTTGTAAAATAGTAGACTTCGGGTTTTATTTGTTTCCATGAAGTAACATTGTAATAGTTCTTCACAGTGTGGGTGAGTACATCTCACACCCACACACATACACACACACACCCTGAAATAGTAACATGGGAAATCCTCTGTCAGTGGTTTCAGTTACAAAGAGGAAACCACATTACTGCTTAAACTTTTGCTTCAAACATATCCATGCACACATGCACGCACACAAATCTTTAATGTTTAAATTCAACTTAACTCAATAGTCTTTGAAAACTTCTGTAAAGAAACTGGGGAACAACCACGTGAAACCAGTCCCCAACTCCCCACTTTCTCATGCAGGAACTATGATGTACAAAAGACACATGAAATTAATATTGTGGTCTCAGCAAAATAACCTCAACATGAACATGTGCTGTATGCAACACAGAAGTACATTCATATTTTTCATCCAGACAGACGAATAAAGACACAAAAACATAGCTGAATAAAAAGAATATTAGGAGTAACTGTGCTCACTTGGTCAGTGCAACAATAGCACCAACTGGGGTTATATTTTCAGGGGACCTCTGGTAGCTGCAGTGATTATGACAGGAGCAAAAGAGGTGGTCATATGTTGCACTATAAAGAGGAAGCCTGTTCTCTGTGTTTCTGGTTAAAGGATTGTAAAAAGGACTTTGTAAACACCAGCTCAGGAGATATTACATTGGTATGCAAAGGTTTCGGCACCCCTTAGGACAATCACTGCATCAGTTTGTCACTTGCTGAGCTTTTGAAGCAGCAACTTCATTTTAACATATGTTATACCTTATGGAAACAGAAACATCTCAGTAGTGAAATTATTTTTATTGGTCCAACAGAAACATTTTTATGTGCATTTAAACAAAAATAGGCATGTGCATAAATTTGGGCACCACAAAGAAATAATTCCATTAATATTTAGTAGAGCTTCCTTTTGCTGCAATAACAGCCTGTAGACGCCTCCTATAGCCACAAGTCCCTGAAGTCTTGCAGGTGGTATTTTGGGCCATTCCTCTATACAAAACGCCTCCAGTTCAGTCAGGTTTCTTGGCTTCCGTGTGTAGACAGCCTGCTTTAAATCAATCCATACATTTTCAATGATGTTAAAGTCAGGGGTGTGGGATGGCCATTCCAGAACATTGTACCTGTGCTTCTGCATGAATTCCTTGGTGGATTTTGAACAGTACTTAGGATCATTGTCCTGCTGAAAAATCCAACCCTGCTGTAGCTTCAACTTTGTGACCGACTCTTGAACATTCTTATCAAGAATCTGCTGATACTGAGAGGAATTCATGTGGCCCTCAACTTTAACAAGCTTTCCAGTAGCTGTGCTAGCCACGAAGCCCCATAACATGATGGACCCTCCACCAAATTTCACAGTAGGCAATAAGTTCTTCTCATGGAATTCAGTGTGTTTTTTTCGCCATGCATACCTCCTCTTGTTCTGACCAAATAACACTATCTTAGTCTCATCTGACCACAGTATTTTTTTCCAAAATACTTCTGGCTTGTCCAGATGTGCTTTTGCATACTTCATGCGACTCTTCTTGTGACGAACACTCGGGAAAGGCTTTCTGCGCATCACCCTTCTACTGAGCTTTTCGTGGTGCAAAGTACGCTGGATTGTGGAGCGATGAACAACTACACCATCAGACGCCAGATGTTCTTGTAGTTCTCTGGAGGTGGTCTGTGGCTTGTCTGTGACCATTCTAACATCCTTTGCCTGTGCCTTTCCTGTAGCCTTCCATTTCTGCACTACATTTCTGACTGGAGACAGCCAGTCCAAAACTTCCAGATAATTTCTTGTACCCTTCTCATAATTCATAATAATGAATTATCTTAGATTTAGGTCAGTGGAGAGTTGTTTAGAGGCCCCCATGTTGCCGCTCTCTAAGAAAGAACCTAGGACAAGCACAGCCAGCAATTAACTATGTTAAACAGCCTTTTTCATGATTGGTTCCACCTGTCTTTGTAATTGACAGTCTAACAAGCTAATCAAAGCAAATTTGTGCTGCAACCTGTCAGCTATAAATTCCTACAGGTCTTGAAATGAATGTGATTAAAAGGGTGCCCAAACTTTTGTACATCCCATTTTTTTACATTTTATTTTATTTTAATAAAACTGTAATGCTACTCTAAGAACTACGGTCTGGAAAACACTCAAATGTCTACATCTCTGTAGGAAAAGAAATCTTGTTGTTGTGATCTTCTCCTATAAAAGTAGAGCAAATTATTGGGTGCCCAAACTTTTGCATAACACCGTAAGCTTTTACTCTCTAACGTAAACCACTAGGGAAACTCCACAATCTTGGTTTTCGAAGCTTCTCCATCTGTTGTTAACAACTGTCTTAATGAGACTACAGAGGTGTTCTGGGACAATAAACATAGTCACACAACCTGTAGCTGACCCTTCCCACCCTCGAAACAAACTCTTTGACCTCCTTCTACCACCAGGACTAAAACTACCCACCACAGCAAGGGTTTTTCCTGTCTGCAGTTGTCCCATCAGCAAACTTTGCAAGAGCCTCTTTTGTGTAACGGGTATGGTATGAACCCAGATGCAGTACATAGAGATGCAAGATAGGTTAAGAAGTCTCCGATTTTTTCAGAATATAGCAGGCAGGCAAACAGGAACCAGGAAGGCAAAGGCAGAACTTGTGGTCAGGGACAGAAGGCTGGGATGATTTACCGTGAGGCAGACAAAACAGGTGAGTCAGGAACAGGCAGGGTCAGTACCGGGAAATCAGGCAGAAAAATGCTGAAGAGTCTTGCATGGCAAAGAAAAATCTGGCAAGGAGTAAGTGTGGAGCTGGTGACTATATACTGGGGTTGATTGCAGGGGATGGGCTACAGGTGTGTGATCAGGTGAGTGAAGACAGGTGTGAGGTTTAAGCTGGTGTGGCTTGGCAGGCAGAGTGAGGCAGGAGCAGGTGAATGTAAAAATACTGAATCCGGGATGAGAAACAGGTGCAGACTGTGAAACTTTTGTACATATTTCTCTTGAGAATATTAATATTTGATCCGCCATGCACAATCACAATCAACAATGGAAAGATGAATGACAGTAGTACAGTAAAAGCAATACCTATATAAAGATGAAGATACTGGATATGTGAAAAGTAAGGTGCAAGAACACTGAATGCATATGGCATAGGTCTCAGCCATGGAAGAGCTTTGTCAGGGAAGAGCTGGTTAACTCCTCCCCTGACCAGAATTTAAGATGGAGATGGCCGCAGGGATAAAAGAATGTTCGTACCTGTTTCTCGTAGCAGGAGGGAACCTAAACCTAGAACCAGAGGGCAAGGACTGAATGTCCCTGAACAAGGGGTGGGTGACAACTTTGCCCCCCCCTGTGCCTCTCTCTCTCTCCCTTCCTCCCTCTGCCTCTCTCTCTCTCCCTTCCTCCCTCTGTCAACCCAACCGGTCGAGGCAGATGGCCGCCCCCCCTGAGCCTGGTTCTGCCCGAGGTTTCTGCCTCTTAAAGGAAGTTTTTCCTTGCCACTGTCGCCGAGTGCTTGCTCATCGGGGGATCTATTGGGTCTCTTTAAATAATTTTATAAAGAGTTTGGTCTAGACCTGCTCTATATGTAAAGTGCCTTGATGTAACTTTGTTATGATTTGGCGCTATACAAATAAATCTGATTTGATTTGATTTGATTTGAAATGAATGTGAATAAAAGGGTGCCCAAACTTCTGTACATCCCATTTTTTACATTTTATTTTATTATAATAAAACTATGTAATGCTACTCTAAGAACTTCAGTCTGGAAAACACTCAAATGTCTACATCTTTGTAGGGAAAAGAAATCTTTTTGTTTTGATCTTCTCTTATAAAGGTAGAGCAAATTATCATGAAATCTCAGAGGGGTGCCCAAACTTTTGCATACCAATGTAGATGAACGAACTCCTTCTAGAATTTTAATCCAAATAACTTACATTTGCTATCATCTCAGACCTCGAGGATGAAAAATTATTAAAAATCTTTTTCACAGTTTTCACTGGGTTTCATTCAATGACCAAGCAGTTCTCCCCCAACTTTTTATTACAACTGTGTACATCCACCGGAAAACAGACTCTGCCACTGCCTCCACCACCATATTTGATGTGGTGCAGAGATTACAAGAAATTTCTCCCGATGCACCAAATTTTATCATGGGTGATTTCAATCATGTCTCCCTTAAAAAGACTCTTAAAGACTTTGATCAGTATGTCTCTTGCCCAACCTGAAAGAATAAGACACTCAATCTATGATATTGATCACTAAAGGGCGCATACAAATCCCACCCACTTCCACCTCTGGGCTCTTCGGATCATAACTATGTGCATCTGTGCCCCACGTATAAAACTGTTCTCAAAAGAGAAAAACCGGTAACCAAGGACATAAAGGTCTGGTCTGAAGAATCAGATCTCTTACTACAAGAGTGTTTTAACTGCACTGACTGGGACATTTGTCTTGTGGCGATGACTTGGACTCATTGGTCGATGTAACATGTTCATACATCACATTTTGCAGGGACATGATCATCCCATCTAAGCGGGTCAAAATATATCCTAATAATAAACCATTTGTTAACAAAGCAGTTAAGTCATGTCTCCAAAGGAAGTATCTTGCTTTCAAGCAGGGAATTGTTTCTGATCTGCATTCTGCTACAAAAGAAGTGAAAATTTCAATTTTAAAGGCAAAGCAAAGTTATAAATTAGACCTGGAACAGAAACTGGCAGCAAATGAACTAGGGTCAGTCTGGACAAGTATGAAAACTATCGCAGGCCTTCATAAGCCAGACAGTGGTACCCAAGTCACCCTAAATGGGTTTTCTTCAGACTTGGACCTTGCAAATGCTTTTAATTGTTTCTATAATTGTTTTGATGCCTTTGATTTTAGTGAAGAAACTCAACAGCTGAGTGACAAAGTGAGGGATAACCAGCATTTCTTCATTGGCCTGCAATGTTGTTGTTCCTGTCCCTAAATCTAACCGCCCCAAAGCTGTCAAAGATTTCAGACCAGTTGCTCTGACATCAGTTGTCATGAAAGTCTTTGAAAAATTGGTCAAGACTGAAAATATTTTTGGTCCTATGCAATTTGCTTATAAGTCTCACAGAGGAGTGGAGGATGCAACACTCACTCTGATAAATAAGATTTTCAAGCATCTGGATTTTAAAGGGACCCATGCCTGACTCTTATTTGTGGATTTTTCCTCGGCTTTTAATACAATCCAACCTCACATTTTAATCAAAAGGCTACAAGAAGAATTTGAGCTGAATACCAACCTGGTGGGTTGAATTTTAAACTTTTTAACCAACAGAACACAGAGAGTAAAAGGAAATGGCGTTCTCTCAGAGGGAAAGTGCTCATCCACCGGTTCACCTCAAGGCTGCGTTTTGTCACCACTCCTATACATTTTATACACAAATATGTGCCAAAGCAGACATGAAAACAGATACATCATTAAGTATGCGGATGATTCTGTAATTGTCAGTTTACTGCAGGAAAACTAATCCAGGCATGGTCCAGTGATTGACAAGTTTCTGCAGTGGTGTGAACAGTCCTACCTCCAAATCAACATAGCGAAAACCAAAGATATGGTTATTGATTTTAGGAGGAACGCCCAGATGCACGAAGACACCTTAATCAAAGGTCAGACTATCGAGATGGTGCAATCTTACAAAATACCTTGGAACTGTCATTGATGATAAATTGAAATTTGAAACAAACCGTGAAACTGTATGCAAGAAGGGTCAACAGCGTCTTCATTGCTTAAGGAAGCTCTCTCACTTTCATGTTGACCAATCCATTCTTACCATGTTTTATTGTGCTTTTATTGAATCTGTTTTATCTTTTTCTTTGGTGTCATGGTTCGGTCACATGTCTTTAAAAGAGAAAAATGCCTTGAACCAAATTGTTAAATGGGCATCTTGTTTGATTGGTGAGTTTCAACTTTCCCCAAGCTCCCTGTATTCCAGACTGTTGCAGAGGAATGCATTTTCTATTATAAACGACGACTCTCACCCCTTGAGCTGTGAGTTCTGCCATTATCCAGCTGAATAAGCAGTAACTATGCACACTGTACACGACCTATTTATTTATTTTATTCCCACTGTATACCCAAGAATCTGGGTTATTTTAAATGATTTTATTATATCGATGATATCCTTGGATATCATTTTATATTGGTAACCTGGTGTGTGTCTAAGGAAATCTAAGGAAATCTGTGTGTTTTTATTGGGACATCCTGAGCTATGGAGCAATTTAATTTCTTATTTTATCTTCATCTAATCTAATCTGTATCGTGTTCTCTTTGGGTTGTTATGGTTAAATGTTGTATCGTATGTAAGGATGTCAAATCACTGCAAAACAAATCTACCTACAGATATAAATAATATAACCTAACCTAACTTAACCTATTTTTTCCTTTTATTTTGCAGCTGTGGTAATGTAGTTTGAAACCCACCCTTCTCCTGGCGGTAAGCATGTTAAATCATTTTTGATCACTGGTGGTTGACTTCATGTTGCCTATCTCTGTGTGTTCCTGTGGTATAAATCAGCCACTCACTAAAACTTATTGACGGTTAATTTTCACTCAACTCATAGTTAGTTAAGTATTTCATTTCCACTGATTTCTAAATCACTCTGGCTCCTCAACTCTGCTAACTTAGCTCAGCAATAAGCAATGGCCTCTCCTTCTCTCTCTCTTCCTTCTCCTTTTCCCTGTTCTGCTCTCACTTTCTCCTGCTCTGTGTGCTTCATGTTCAGTTACGCCTCTGCCTCCTTTATTGATAATAATGTCTTAATAGCAGTTTGCTAATAGATATGAAGGAGAGAGTTAATGAGTTGGAGGCACAGCTCAGCACCGTAGCTAGTCCACCTTATGCTAGTGTAGCTAGCCGGTCCCCTGTACTCAATGTGGGCCGACCTACAGTAGAGCAGCTCCTAGAGAAGCTCAGAATTATTTCCCCCGCAGCATTTCCAGAGCAGCCATGATCTAGGCAGGGCAGCTGGGTGACTGTCCGAGTCAAGCTGCATAGCAGTAGGAAGCAGCCCCCGGTTGACCATTCAGCTCATTCATGTGTGAAAATATCTCCACAGCAAATGCAAAGTCACAAAGCCAGTTCTTGTCGCTCAGTTCAGGAATTTCGGTGGATTTCCTCATCAACTCCAAAAATGCGCCAATCTCCTCACTGAACAGACACAGTCATTGAAACACTTCACTTAACCAACGGACACAAAAGTGGTAAGTAAGTCCTGATGATCTGCTTCAGTTTCCTCCAGTAACATAATAAACTGATGACGCTGAACTCCCCTTGCTCGTACAAAGTTAACAAGTTTTACAACTGAATTCACGACACGATTAAGCTGCAATACAGACTTAAATGGAGATTCCTAATGCAGTGAATGGAAATAACATCCTGGTCAGGGTTTTCATCTTTCACTTCATCAAGTTCACTCCAAGATTCACTTCATTCATTTGATGACAGCAGACACCCTGTCATTTAAGTTCTCTGCCCGTGTTTTTCCTTTCAGGGACTTCATGGTCAAAAACTCCTCTGTTATCTCAAAATTGTCATTAATCCCTCAGATAAAAATTAGGAGCTGAGTCGTGTCTTTTATGTCATTACTTTCATCCAGTGATAGTGAATATTACTTAAAAGACTTTGCCTTTTTGTTTAACTTGCTGGCTTTTGTTTAGCTCCTGATTGTCCACATCATAGTTTCTCTCGGCCGAGGAGAGCTTTCTGGAAAAAAAGGCACAAGGGTGAACTTTTTGGTCCTAGGGGCTTCTCTGAGAGAGGATGGCCCCGACACCATTGTTTGAGGCATCCACCTCAGCGATTAACTGGAGCTTAGCATCCGGGTGGACTAGCACAGACGGACGGACGGACGTCATTAATCAGGGACTGGAAGACTGCAGGAGCGTTAGTGAGGCCAAAAGGCATGACCAGGTATTCGAAATGGCTGAGATGTGTCTTAAACACGGTCTTCCATTCATCCCCCTCCTTAATACGCACCAAATGACAGGCGTTGCACTGGTCTAGTTTAGTAAAGATGGTGGCTTGATTAAGGGGCTCAAAAGAGGGGTTTATGAGTGGCAGGGGGTAGCGGTTCTTCACCGTAATGTCATCAAGTCCCCTAAAATTGATGCATGGTTTCAGGGTCTTGTCTTTCTTCGAGACGAAGAAGAACCCTGCCCCGAGGGGGGAAAAGGATGGTCTAATAAGTCCGGCTGCCAGGGAGTCACTGATATAGACCTCCATGGCCTCCCTCTCAGGACGGGAAAGATTGTATAGCCTGGTAGAAGGCAGGGGAGTGCCAGGTATAATGTCAATGGTGCAGTCATATGGCCGGGGAGAGGGAAGTGACAGAGCCTTATTCTTGCTAAACACCTCACCCAGGTTCTGATATTCTTTGGGGACTGTGGACAGATCAGGGGGCGTGACCGAGGATGGCAGCAGGTGGGTGACTGGGGAAGCTGAACGAAGGCAGTGAGAGTGACAAGAAGGGGCAGCCCGAGGTCCCTTGGGCCGGAGAGGGCAGTGGGAAAAGTAGTGCCCAGGCTGGGCACAGTAAATGCAAAGTCCAAGGGAGGCCCTTCTTCTGCGCTCTTCCGGTGTGAGTTGAGCCCAGCCGACCTGCATAGGTTCCTCCGTGGGAGCCGAAGAGTTGTTGCCTGGCGTGGCAGCCGGAGAGGAGGTGAGCCAACCAGGCGCACTTAGTTGGGGAGGTGATGGGATAGCCCTGCGCTCTCTACGTCTCTCTCTGAGGTGGTTATCTTACTTAAAAATGGTAAGTTGGATACAGGTCGGTAGTTATTAAAAATGTTGAGGTCTAAGTTGCTCTTCTTCAGAAGGGGCTTTAAAGGAGGTGGGGAAGACACCTGTCTGAAGAGAGCAATTTACTATATTTAAAATCTGTTCCTCAAAGAATCCATAAAACATCTTTAAGAGTGATGTGGGAATTGGATCTAAAAGGCAGGTTGTGGGCTTTACTTGGGAGAAAACTCGACCAAGTGTCCTTGCATCAACCAAGGCAAAACTCTCCAGTGTTTATTCGGATAGAAGTGACTGTCCGGATGTGTTAAAAATTACATTTTGATGTGTTAAAAGACTGGACCTAATAACATCGATTTTGCTTCCAAAGTGGTCTGCAAAATCCTCGCAGAGAGCGTCTGTTGGTGCCGCTGAGGATTTTTTAAAATTGATATTAGTTAAAAGATTGAAGGTGGAGAAAATAAATTTAGGGTTGTTTTTATTACCTGTGATGAGTTTTGAGAAATGGGATATTCTTGCCTGTTTGATGGTTTTATTGTAGGATTTGAGTTGTTCACGTAATATTTCATAATGAACTGTAAGTTTACTTTTTCTCCACCTTCTCTCCGCAATCATGCATTTTCCTTTTGATTTTTTGATATCATCACTTCTCCACGGGAGTATAGGTTTACTTTTTATGGTTTTAGTTAAAAGTGGGGCCACAGAGTCCAATGTTGATTTCAATTTACTATTAAAATTGTCAACAATAAAATTGCAGGGTGCGGGTAAAATTTCAGCAGGAGTGCTCTGTAAAATCTTGATAAAATTTGCAGCCACTTCGGAAGTAAGGTAGCGTTTCCTAACTGTTCTCGCCAGGGCTTCCTGATGATTAAAACTGGTAATGTTAAAATACACGCAGTAGTGGTCAGACACAGCCAGGTCAACAACAGAGGACACACCAGTGGACAGGCCATAGGTTATGATCAGGCCCAGGGTGTGTCCTCTGTTGTGAGTCGGCTGTGTTACATGGTGGTTAAAATCCATGCAGTTTAAAAGATTTAAAAATTCTCTCGACAATGGGTCGGAGATGTTATCAATGTGCAGATTGAAATCACCAGTTATTAAAATTCTGTTATAAGTGGCGTGTATGATTGATAAAAGCTCAGAAAATTCACTGTCAAAAGAAGTGGAGTGGTGGGGTGGTCTGTAAACAGTAATGCAGAGGATAGGAGGACTGCTAAAAACAAAGGCATGAAGCTCAAACGATGAGTAGCTGTTAAAAGACACTTCCTTTGAGTTTAATATATTTTTAGAAATTGAAGCAGTTCCACCTCCTCTTTTACCACCCCTGGTAGAAAATAAAAAGTTAAAATCTGGTGGGCAAGCCTCGGTGAAAACAACTGGTGCGTCTGTGCCAAGCCATGTGTCTGTTAAGACTTCACAACCAGCAGTTGTAGAACCAGCAAACCACACATCCACCAAAACTTTTCAAACTGACTGCACTATTGTATATACTTTTCTATTTACTTGTTTATTTTGTTTACTACTGTACATACTTTTCGATATTACTGTCTATTTATACTGTAAATTGTTACTGCTGCTGTAACACTGGAAATTTCCCCACTGTGGGACAAATAAAGGAATATCTTATCTTAAAAGAAACACTGTGAGATTTGCTTTGCAAGCGGTGCGTGATGATGACAGGAATTGGTGAGCTGTTGGTGAAAACAGAAGGTCCAAATCCAGTATTGTGTGTGTTATGATCAGTAGCGGACGGGTCAGACTGTGTAGATTTCGGGCGGTGAGAGGAGAGTGTGGTGACGTGTGCGTGTTGAACACCGTATGCCAAGTTGGCGGACAACACGCGGGTTCCGGCTCTGTTAAGGTGAAGGCCATCAGAACCAAAAACATGTATCCTCTCCCAAAAGACATCAAAATTGTCTATGAAGCCGACATTGTGGGTACTGCAGGCAGAAGAGAGCAGGGTGTTCAGGCTGAGCAGCCTGCTGAAACGCCCAATGCCCCTGCCACAGGTAGGGGTGGGGCCGGAGATAAAAACACACAGCTGGAACTGTGAGAGTCTGTTAAAAGTCCTGCTTTAAAATCTCGGACTGTTGTCTGGAGGTGTCGTTGGTGCCCACATGAATGACGACTCGGTTTACCTGGGGATTTTCTCCGTTATATCTGTACCGGTGGCGCCGTTAAAGGACAGGGTGAGCGCCCCCCTCAGACGGACATTCCGGAGGATGGAGTCCCCGATGAGGAGTGTGGTAGCCCGTCGTCCAGGAGGGGTGGCCGGTTCGGTGACCCCATCGTCCCCGTTAGCGGCCCGGTGGAGCTGCATATCCCGGTGGGGAGGACGCCGGGAGTGCCACCGTACAGCATCCCTAAGGAGCCGCCTCCGCTGGGCTGAGGAGCGGAGGGACGAAGGCGAGCGCCCCGACGCTGGACGTCCATCCGCTGGGGCACAGGCAGCCGTGAGTGGAGGGAAGGCTGTGGTGTCTGTCAGCTGGGGCATGACAACCGTCGTAGAGGAGGCATCGGGATCGGCAAGGGCAGTCTACTGTTCCAGCACCCTGACCGGCTCCACGGTCATGGATAGCGCCGAGTATTTGTTGCTGAAGGAGGAGGTCGCCCCGCTCAGAGCACCGCCAGGTGCCCTCTTCCGACTGCGGACAATTACTTCGGTCCAAGGAGTCCTGTTGCTCGGAGTAGAGCAAGAGGGCCGCTGACAGGTGGAGGAGGAAGGCTCCCAGAGGACGGTGTCCCCCAGTGTAGCAGCAGCACCATGCTGTAGCTCACCGTTCTGCGAGGTCTCCAGCCAACCGGACAACACCGGTAGCCGAGATTTGAAGGTGGCCAGCAGTGAGTCCTTCCTCCGCAGCTCATCGGACAGCCGTCTAATATCCTCCAGAAGGTCAGCAATCTTTTTCTGGGCTTTAATGAGCTGCTTTCCTACCTCTGCAGGTAAGGAAGTGTTCATACTGATGGCGTCCATGGTTGCGATGTTTGAGCTGTAGCTCTGTTGCTAAAAGCATAAAATCCAGAATTCCGATGACTAAAACCTTTTACCCGGTAAAAGCAAAAGTTAAAAGTAAGTGTTTGCTTAGAGCTCAACGTATAAAAGCATTCAGAACCTGTTTAAAGCCGGATAAAAGCAGGAGCTATGGTGATGTTAGCCACCACACTCGCCACGTCCAATGACATGACAGATACCTGAAAACTGTCAATTTACAATCTGCTTTGGTTCTTCTCTGTGCTATTACATAGAGGCGTGATAGTGAGAGATCAGCCCCAATCAGCCCTGTGTGATAAACATGTCTTTTCAAACTTGTTCTTGCTCTCCGGACACAAGAGAGCTGCTGTCTCTACTATCCATTCTTTCAAAAACTCGCCTTTAAAGAAAGGGTTGTTAGCCTTTGCTAATATGAATGCCAGCAGAAAACGTGATTTGGTAGTTAACCCTTGAATCATAGCTTGTCGGTGAAAATAATTTTGCTGAGTCCGTAAATTAGCTGCCAACCTCTGAGCTTTAGCTGCCTGTTCTTCCGTTGTCTGCTTGCTAGCGTAGTTAGCATTCTTTGTGGCAAAGTGATGGTTGATATAGTATTCTTTGGGCTGGTTTCACAGACAGGGCTTAAATCAAGCTAGGATCAGTCCTTAATCCATACTAGTTAAACTAGGACATTTAAGTAGCCTCCTTGAATGTATCTTAAATTTCTTTTAGTTAGTCAAAGACTGTGGAGCCCTGGAGTAAGATAAGTAAGTCTAAATGAGAGCACCTGGGTTAAACCTTATCAGGTTAAGTATGAGCACATGCTGTTCATCTCATGGTGATCATAGAAACCCAGAGTGGAATCGAAAACACCATTTAATGGCATGAATCCTGATACATAACAATGGCAGAGGCAAAAAGAATTCATTCAAAAAACTTTAGTGAGTATGAAAAAACGCTACTAAAACAAATTTTATCAAACCATCCAGTTATTGAAAGTAAAAACCATACTACTGCTACTGAGAAAAATTTGCTTGGGCCGCAATTTGCAGTGCATTCAATGCAAATGAAAATGTATACAACAAGAACAGTACAACAACTTCAAGTGAGAAATCTACATTATCAGTATTCCACATTTATCATATTCATATTTTTTATATTAATCATATTGAATGATATCTGCCTTTAGACTCTGTGAAAGAACTTTAAACTGGCTTTAAAAAGAGAAAATGCAAAGCCCAGAAGAGAGAGATTTAATACTGGTGGTAGACCACCAAAAAAAGACAAGACTGATGAATTGAGTGACTTGCTGTCTGGAATTATTGAACCCCAGCAAGTTCTGGATGGTATACCAGACGATGACCATTTGGATAGTTCAGATGAAGAACTGAACATAAATGTTAAATATATCAAAGAAAGTAAATTGGTTACTTCCTTTAGTAAATGTATTACACTGACTGTGTCAATCTTTATTCTTCTTTCATTCTATGGATCATATGAATTTATTTGTGCTTCTAACAGTGTTGTTTTTCCAGAGAAAAGGAATCTGAACAGTGTGGAGGAGCCTGTAGTGTCCAGTGAGTGTGGGCCCTCTACATCTACTATAACATCCTTAAGAGAAGATGCTGCTGCTGCCACCTCTCAACAGAGAACAAAAAAGATGACCATGCATGAAAAGTTAGGCAGAGAATTTCATGAGCATAAAATGAAATTTCTGAAGGAAGAACATGAAATGAAAATGAGAATTCTACAGGTTGAATTGGATATGAAGTTGGAATAGAGAGCTATCCAAAAAAGATACTGTAATGAGACAATTGTGATTGCCAGTCATGATGAACAATATATGTAAAAATAAATAAATGTTTTTTACATTTGCATATTCATGGGTTTGAGCATTTTATTCAACACAAACTACATTTTAAACCAGCTTTGGTTTAGTCACTCATTTAATTTTGCTGCACACCATGTACAGAAAAACATTATCCAAGCAAATATAGGCCATAATATATACATTCCATATTTAAATGCTTCTCATCTAGATAAAGTGCTGCAATGTGAAAGCATCTCTGTATGCAAGTCCTCTTTGGTCATTCCCTGCCTCAGCCATAGGCACATCTGTTTTATCCTCGTCTTCCAATGGAGGATCACACTGTAAAATGTAATTTTAATCCTAACTTAAAATAAAGAATAATTGTAACTGATGTCTTCTTAATTTGTTGACTAGTCCTAGTCCTAGATTACACTTAGTTAATATGACTTTCTGGTGATGAAAGTAATAAAACTCATCAGGCTAAAGTAACCTTCACTTAAATGTTGTGAGTGGGGATTAACCATCCTCAAACCCCAGAGAAACATGAAGGAAATCGGCTGCAATCGGCGCTTGCACATGCGCAGTCGCCCTGTGGGCGTTCTTTGAATCAGAATAACAGAAGAATCCAAACAGCGGGAAGGTAAGTCCCAATAAAATGGTAAATTTAACAGGCTATCTGTTTAGTAAACGGAGCTGGTTTCATATTTGTACCTGTTTACGTTACGTTAGTTTGTCCTCCAAGTAACGTTATATCACTGTAACGTAAATGTACGGAATCTAGCCAGTTTTTTTTAACCAATTATATTGCATTGATAGGATTAATAGCACAGGGTGTCGTCATGTTAATTATAAAATTTATTTCTTAGATATCAGACAATTGCGGTTGCTCATTTTCCCAATACATTTCAATGGAGTGTCTCCGCTACCGTTCTCACCATGACATAGTGATTTTCGCGCAGGCGCAGTGGGGCTGGACTTCACTAACTACCTTTTGCTGTTATATAATGTAGGTCCAAAATGACTGTATTTTAAATCGTAACGTCCACTTTTTCCTTTACATTCTTGCAGAGTTCCTTCACTTGCCAAGCAAAAACCTGAAAATAAAATTCTTCAAAGAACTTGACAAAAACACTCCTCGCTTTTTTGAGATTTTCAAGTCCAAGGGGGGACATGCTGGCCAGAAACTTCAGTAGTATCTGCAACAAGTTGTACCAGGGGTAAGTTTCTCAGACACATCAAGTTTTTTAATATCCAGTGACCAAAATAATGAAACCGAACTGTGTATGCAGAGCTCTTAACTGACCGTCCTTGACCATTTATGAGTGATATGTGTTTGAAATTACTTTTCAGATTACAGATGTTACTGCAAAGTGAACACCAATCCTCCATGGTCTTCCTGTCATCCTTGGAGAGGAGAGCACAGACTTCTTCAAGAGTTGCTGTGTAAGTAGCCTTTGGTCCTGATTATTTAATTCCACACCACAGGATGCCCAATCTATTTAATGCGGCTCCTTACTTTTACTTTGATATATTTTAGTATTAGTTACTTCTCTTCCACTCAGCCTCAATCATTGCTGCTGTATTTTATTTGATGCACTGATGACCTACAGTATTCCTGATGAGAACTACTAACCCCCTTAAATTTCTATTTTTATAGTGGCTGTTTTGTGTTTTGTACTGTAGAAATACAAGGTGACAACTGACGTAATTGTGGTTGTAATGCTGATATTATTGTTAGGATTGCGATGACCCGGACTGTCAGGACCTGTGCTTTGTGTTTTCCGTTTCCTCTGTTTTATTTTGAAGGTCTTATCTTCCCATGTGTTGTCGTTCAATTTACTTCCCTTCCCTGATTACCCCAATGCAGGCACGTGCACACATAGACATGAAAGGGGGCTTGAGCACCTGTCCTTTTTCTTCCTGAAGAAAAAGTGCCCTTTTTTCTGGGGCGTTTTTTTTTTTTTAATAAATGATTTTCTCTCTCTCTTATATAAATATACATTCCTGTTTTGGCATAGCTTCCCTGTCAAATAAATATAAATTAAAAAAAGAACTCCAAATCGCAGGTCGGGAGATAAGGCTCAATGCGCTCTGTTAGAAGTTCCCCCGCCCCCTCCCCTCTCACCTCTCCCTTCTCCCGTATCGCGGCTGCGAACAACACAGAGGCAGAGACAGGCAGCAGCAGACTCAGCACAGTTTTGCTTTTGTTTGTAGTTTTTTTACTCTTCGAGGTGAGGGGTGATTAAGCAAGTTCTCGAGTTCACAAATGACAAGGCCAAACATAATTAACGTGTGTCTTGCTAACGTGCACATATGAGCTACTAGCTGATGTGTCTGGTTTACCTAAGGCTCTTCATCATGGGCATACAGGCTTATGCACTGGGACACTACAGGTGAATACAGTTAGGTTTATCTCATTATGTCATGTCTAAAACACAGAATTGATATGTAAATTGTGCGCTAATTAATTAAAAGGCACTAATTTGCATATATTTGCAATTGCCAAGGCATTGCAGGGATAAAGACACAGTTGTTGGTCTGCAGATGGAACCCCTGAGGGATCAGACACAGATCCTGTGTGTACTCGCTGAGCACTTTTCTAGGATTACCCCTTCATCTGATTATTCACGAAAAAATCCAATCAGCTAATTTAGATGGTGGAGTCAGAGTTTGCTTGTATCTGCAGTCCCACTGGTGTTTCCCTATTCTTAACTATTTGTCCTCCGTCTGCATGTCCAAAAATGTTCAGCCTTGATCCTGTGTTCTTTATCCCTCACTAATGGTCTCCTGGCTCTGGTCGTAACTCCTTTCGGCACTCACCTCTTCCTGGTGCTGGCTCCAGTCCGCTCCTGGTTCCATTTCTGGAACACCCTGCTCCATTTGCTTGCCCCCACACTACCAAATTGATTGCTCCACAATCCAAATCACCTCCAAAAGCTACTAGTCTGCTGCTCTATTATAATCCTAAACTGCTCCCTGCATTTTGGGTCCAATATTCTGTTCACTGAAATTTATGGAGTCTATGCCCATGGACCCAACCTGCCTGGTTTCAGTTCTATCCCTTGCAACATGACAATTAGTGATGGGAATTCCGGCTCTTTTTAGAGAACCGGCTCTTTTGGCTTGGCTCACTAAAAAGAGCCGACTCTTTCGGCTCCCAAATGACTCTTCAGATTTTTGTTGCTTAAATTAATTTATTACAAACAATAATATAAAATTATGTGCAAATGAATTACTAATGTAAAAAAAAAAACATGCATCATGTTTTTATTTATTTATATATGTTTATTAGTGCTCCAAAAAATAAATTATAAAATACAAAAACAAACTTTTAATTTATTAATTCATTTACAATTGAACCTATAACTTTTTTAAACTTTTAACTTTTTTCTACTAAAGAAGTTTAAAGTGAAACAACACTGAATCGCTGCAAAACACACAACACAACAAAATATCACTTCATCAATTGTGTTCTGTCTTGGCAGTAGAAACACTGGAACCTTCATTAATATCACGTTCATCTGCTTGTGTTTTTTCTTCCCATTGCACTGATGGGTGGACGGTTCTCAAGTGCCTATGCAGGTTGTTTGTGGAGCCAGCTCGATAAAAACATTTTTCTTGCAGACTCTACACTCTGCCTTTGTATTATCAGTGAAATTGAAATGGGCCCAGATTTGACTCCTTTTCCTGCTGTCTCTCATTTTCTTAACTATACCATCCGTTCGTGTTGTCTCTCCTTGTGGCCCTTTGCTCTCTTTCTCTCTCGTCGCCCTCCCTCCTCTGTTCTCCTGTTCATGTGTGCTGTGTGTGTGTAACTGCCGCCCCTCCCCCCTCTGTTCAGTGCAGACACAGAGACTACACCACACATATTGACCAATCACGTGCAGCTTGAAGAGAAAAAAAGTGAGAGCGAGAAGGGGAAGAAAAAAAAAAAAAGCGGCTCCCAATCAGGAGCCAGCTCCCGTCGTTCAATTCAAAGAGCCAGCTCTAAGAGCCGTTTCATTCGCAACCGACACATCACTAATGACAATATGACTTCAGTGCCAGTTTCATCAGGTCAGTTAAGTCCCACTGTCTAAGTCAGGGGTTCCCAAACTTTTCAACCCGCGACCCCCAAAATAATGGTACCAGAGACTGGCGACCCCCACTATCCCTGGACAGATACTGAGGAAAAAAAAAAAAAGTGCACACTAGGTTTATCCAAACACGGGCATAATGACAACGCAAAAGAACAAAGCAGCCTGTTATGATTTTTCATATAGAAATTTACCATATGATAAAAGCAGAATACAGTCAAAATAATATCCATGTAACTTATATGTGAACATTATTGCTGTCATGTGTTGTGTAAACTTAACTTTGAAACATTACTTTCATTTCAACTATAACAGAAGAATATCTCAGTCAACGTAATATCCACAAACTGTTGTAGGCTTAGTAAACATATGTACATTGTTGCTGTGCAAATTAACATGTTGGCAACTATGTTTCAATGTTAATCTCACCTAATGAGATGGATGCGCGCTATTCGCGGAACACAGCAAGTCCATTCTTGGCTTAATTTTGGAGACAGCCACACGGAGAACATCTTCCACATTTAGACGCGATCTGTATTTATTTTTAATATATGTCAGTACAGAGAAAGTCTTTTTGCACAGGTATGTGGAGCCAAACGGCGTCAGTACGTCCATCGCGGCCTTGGATAGCTGTGGATATTCCTTCTCGACTGAAATCCAGAACTCAGCAAGCGTCTTGGAATTAAAATCTGTCTGTAAGGTGTGGTCACTTGACAGCTCAACCAGTGCGTTAGCAAAAAATATGCTAGCCTTAAAGTCTAGGCTGTTTGACTTGAACTAGTTCAGAAAAAGATCTAGCCTACTGCATGGTGCACTCTTTGTGATGTTTATTGTGTAGAGCTGTAAAGTGACCTGACACCTGCAAATGATACTGTCGTTAATCTGTCATAATCACCTCAGGAGGGAAATCTAGGCTATTTGCATAGTTTTATTTTAATTGTAACTACCACGTTTCATAAATTTACAATTATGGCTGAAATAGGGTATTTTTAATATTTTTTCCAAACTTATTTGATTTATGGAAATCATTTCGCAACCCCCACTTTGGGAACCCCTGGTCTAAATAATTAGACTTAAGTATTAGTAATGCAGCTGAAGTATGTTTCTATCTTTAAAGTGAATTTTGTACACAGACTAAACAATTTAAAGAAAACTACAGAACTTTGGTTACTCTTTCTGTCTATTCCAAAATAACACACACAACATACCAATAATAGTCCTAAAGTGGGGTTGGTTGTTGGTTGTGGTCTATGTGCTGCCTTAGAACTTCCTAATTTTTTCAGTTTCATATTTCCTGCGAATTATTCTGCAGAACAAGCAGTGCTACGTGTTTTATCTGTGAATTGTTTCTTGCTAACTTGTGTGAGTCTCTTCTGTGAGTCTTCTTGAACCCTTCTGCATCTTGGTTAGTGTACTTACTCCAAGGATTTCATTTTTTCAAAGTGATGATGTTTAAGTAACAGACGTGCTTCTCCATTTCCATCAAAATAACAACAATCAAAAAAACTGTCTATAATACAGAGTCGGTGCATTATGGAGTTAGAGCACGCTTTCTGTTCATCTTAAAGCTATACACGTAGAATACGCCTCAGTTCAGTGGATTAGTGACTCTGTGAGACAGATAAATGTATCAAAAATAAATAAATGAAGCTGATTTCTTCCCTTCCCCCAGTAACAAATATGTTTTTCTGGGACTCTGCCAAATTCCTCAGCTGGACCAGATTTAGATGTAGAAGTAGCTCCAATGATAGTATCCACATCTGCCACAAAAACACAATGTTAAATTTCAGCACGGGTTGTGACAGTTGACAAAATAAAGATGTTGATCGTGATAGGGGAATGAAATGAAGATCACAATGCCTGGGATTCAACATGTGAGCACAGATTTATAGATACTTCTGAAAGGTTTGGGGTTTCAAATTCAGG
Source organism: Remorina albescens (assembly GCA_034769265.1). Classification (NCBI taxonomy): domain Eukaryota; kingdom Metazoa; phylum Chordata; class Actinopteri; order Carangiformes; family Echeneidae; genus Remorina; species Remorina albescens. Next base: position 2,196,471 of record CM068495.1, on the reverse strand, counting down.
TCTTTAACTGTTGTACTGTACAAGTTCAACCTGTATATCTTGTACCAGTACCTGATGTATGTAATTCTTGTACTTGTTGAACCTGTATCTCTTGTATTGTAACTGTTGTGCCTGTTGTACATGTAAGTATTGTACCTTTAACTGGTATACTGCAACTCTTGTACTGTACTTTTTCAAACTGTTGTACCATTAACTGCTTTATATCACCTGTTGCACCCACTGTACTGTGTTGTACTTTACCTTTTGTATGTATGTGTCGTACGTATTACTGTTGTACTTTACCTTTTGTACTGTACTGTACTTGTCGTTCCTGTATCTGTTGTACCTGCAACTGCTGTCCAGGTCTTGCGATGATCAATCATTCTTATATGGCTCCATGTGTGGCCGTAACCATCTGGTAGACTGAAGCAATGAAGCTGCTTATTTTGTTACTTTAGTCTTTCCATATCCAGACTTTTCCTGCATATTGGCTTGGTGCCAGTGGCAACATAGACTTGTCTCAAGAATATAGGTCAATGTTAATCCTAACTGCTATAACAAATCTTGGTTGATTTCTCCCAGCTGGATAATCTTTTGGACACATGTAAGAAAATAAAAGAGGGTTAATTTTGTTTGTATTAGATTGGATTTGTTCTAAACATCCAATTCCAGTTCTGGCAGATTGTCCTGACGAGATCCGACAGCCTTAGCATTTCTAATACCCTGGTGATAGGCTTGTGTTCATTTACCCACAGTGTTAAAATGAAGACTAAACTCATGACCATGAGTGGTTGTGGCTGGTCTGTGGTCTGTCAGTTTATAAACAAACCACAGCGGAGTTTGTTACTAAACTGCTTTTCAACATGAGACGTGTGTCCACTCAGTCATGTTTATGACTCGCTCAGAGGAGAGTTTGTGCCTCTTTCCAGCCAGTCAGGTATTGTCGCTCTGAACAGCTCTAAATGTTTCCCACAGAAATGCTCCCTGAGTTACTGCCTGTGCCCTAGATTTAAATCTGAAGATATGTGGACAAAGTGATGAATAATCTGTAATTAATAATCAAGACAGGCCAGATGTAATAAAGTTATAAATTTGTTAAAACTTTATTTCGTGGAAATAGTTCCTTCCAAAGGTCAATGTATTGCTGAATATTGCTTGGTTGGCAACATAAATTAAACATTTGGTTTGGATGATGTAATTCAGTGATGTGAGTCTATTCAGATACTAAAAGTACAAACACGATAAACCACAGCACCAACAGTGTTGGAAGAAAAGGAGAACATCATCATCAAACTGAATCAACACACACATGGTTCACGTTTGGTTTTATGACAACAACTTTTAGCTTTTAAGAGTCATGGCAGCCAATGTCACAGTTTTTGGCAGGGACATTGACTCAACTAGCACATAGCTTTAAAATGTTTGACCTGAAATTCCAAATTTTAATTACAAAATACATTTAAAAAAAAACTTTTTTTCTCTTCTCCCAAGCATGGTTTCCTGTCAGGATCAGGAGGTGGCTATTGCTAGTTTGCAAGACCATCTTCTTTATAAAGGGTTTATGATGGGCAGCTATGTCTTCAAGACAGACTGATGGCTAAAGTGACAAGCTAGCCAGTTAGCATGCTAACTTCAGTAGAAGTGGTTTCCTTTTTCTGCTTATTAAAGAGGTTTTGTAGTGTTTTCAAGCCCATACAGCAGTATATTGGTGATAGCTGGCAGAGAGTCTGCCATTTGCTAATACTACTGGAAAAGGAAAGCTGTAAAAAAGGAAAAGGAAGTCTTTCCTTGCCGCTGTCGCCAATTGCTTGCTCATGGGGGGGATCTGTTGGGTCTCTTTAAATCATTTTATAAAGAGTTTGGTCTAGACCTTCGCTATATGTAAAGTGCCTTGATGTAACTTTGTTATGATTTGGCACTATATAAATAAATCTGATTTGATTTGATTTGATTTGTATCATTTGGGGGAAATGTCATCTGGGTGTTCAGTACAGATATGGGTCCAAGATATATATTTAGCCTGAGCATGAGGATTTTTAGAAAGTTACAGTTGTATGCAATCTAGGCAACAGTCTGAGTTACACCAAGCAATTAATTTCAAGTGTCAATTTCAGATCTTTCATCTTACTGTTTTGGGCTCATTACCAGTTGCTTTACTTTTCTGGTTCACTCTCACTGTTGTCATTAACCTTTTCTGGCCAATTACTCCTGCTCCTGGCCAATTACAAACTTAGTGACCAGTTGGTGAACAAAGAGGCACATACAACAGTTGGTGGTCACCAAAAAGTAGTTAAAATTGGAGTGAATGAATGCTAATGTCACCCATGTCTGCTGGACGTGTAAATTTGCTACGATCTTTGTCAGGTCTTAACATGACAATGTTGTCTACAACTTGCCGTGCTGCCCTCAAGTGGCCAAAATATTTTTAAAACCTGCTTTAACATAGCTAATGTAGTTTGATGCAGATACAAGGGATGGCTAATGAACAAAAGGGTTTTATAAAAGATAAAATTAATTGGAAAAGACATTAACAAATGGTAATTTCTCAGAAGCAGAGCTCACAAATGAAGTAAAATACTTGTGCAAGATCACAATAACTCTTCTCACTCTTTCTAGAAAAAGAGAGTGGCCTCCAACAGATGAAAGTTCTCTATGCGCTGTCTGTGCATAGATCATGATGTCTTTTGGAATAATTCCTTTTAATCATCTAACTCAAGCATTGTTCACTTGAGTTAGTGGATGTTAACAAATCTGATAAAAGTTATCACAACGCTGTCGATGTCAAACATGAACAAAAATATAAGGCGTTTCATATTGTGAACCCTCAGTCATGATCTGTTCATGGTTAAAAAGCTGTATGCATTTCATGTGTCAAGGGATACAAAACTAAAAGGCTAAAAGGTTAACCTGAGGTCCCTTCATGGTTGTTCTATTACAGAATAGTTATATATTCCTGCTTCAAACCTCACACAGACCAGAGCTATAATTGGGATTACCTCCTCAGGGTTAGGGTTACAGTAGGTTCAGGTGTGAAGTTGCCCCCAAGGGCTTCATTGTGCTCGAAACAAAGTAGTTTTTATAGTGTGATGGTAACAACGTATTTGTTCTAATAATTGGTGTGAATTGCTAAGAGGACAGATTTTATCAACATGACCATAAGAAAAGTAATATAAACTGAACGAGTGATAAGGGGGGAAACGACACATGGAAACCTTCACCACAGAAAGTACGTTTGTTGAACCCATGATAGGCAATGATTAACAACACTCAACACAAGGTGTTTTGCTTTTTTGCATTTTTGCCTGTAAAAGGTTTGTTCTGTGATCTGACAAAAGTATTGTCTTGACATGTCCAAAGACAATTCAAACAAAAAGGCATTGGGAAGAAAGGGTTGGAAACTAAGATGATCAGCACCTTACTTAAAAGCACATAAAGGCTAAATTCTAGTTAACACCTAGTTCCATGATACTTGAGTATGGGTTGTCACATATCAACATATTGGTTTATTGGAAAATGTACTGATTCAAAGAAGCTTTCCTCTTTGTGTGACACAACTTTAAGCCTCATGCGAAATGGACTCATCTAGGATGCACCCACAATCTAGCCACATGCAACAAAGCACTTTCCATCAAAAGATCAAATGGGGCTCATCACCAATCAAAGAATTGTCATACCTAAGGCTGATCAGTCTTTATTGCAGGCTTACACTCAGACCATCTGTCTTTGTACAAATAATATGATTTAGAAAAACAACAACAAAACAACACACAAACACACCCACTACTGGAGGAGAAATGTTGCAGTGTGATTCCACTGTGTCAGATGTATAAGGAGTTCTTTGACTATAAAAATTGTCTAGGAAGGTGATAAAAGCAGAAGTGATGAAAGTGACCGAACAGAAAAGTTTCATTTAATAAAGACCTGACTGAGTGCATCAGCACTTGCTCACATTATACACCAGGTCATTTGTCACAGTTCTGTTCTTGAAATAGCATTCAATATCTTTATATAGGAATAAAGATCATCACAGATCAATGCTTCATTGAAATTTAGTCAAGTTAGAATAGCATAGAATGGACAGCAATAATATTTTGGTTCAAATCCGAAGTTCGGGGTCTATCTGTGTGCTGTTTCCAGGTGCTCCCTGTGCCTGCATTGGTTACTTCCAGTCTTTTCAGCTTCCTCCAAAGACATGCATGTTTTACCTGGAGGAAACCCAGGTAGGCATGGGGAGAACATGCATACTCCACACAGAAAGAACCCACAACCTTCTTGCTGTGAAGCATCAGAGCTAACCGCTATGCCATCATGCTGACCCAGGAGAAACCATTGTGTCTATATCTGCCGACTGGAAAAAAATAAACAATAAATTAAAAAAAATATATATATATATTCATCAGTTCAACAGAACATTCATGAACACTGTTTTTATCTTTGTAAATGCTGCTCCATCATTTCTGGGCTATGGGTAAGTTGCACATTATTAACATTCAATATATGGGTTTGGGTTGAAATAATTCCAGCATTGACCTCATGTGAACAACATGGAGGTACAGTTCATTTCTACCATGTCATACTTGCTGATGTTGTCCTTTGATTTTGGTACAGTCAAGGTTGCCAGCCAGTTACAAATATGAGAGGATGTGTGCTTGTCATAAATATTGAAGAACTTTTGGCATCCAACGTTTTCTCACAAAGGGACTCAGATGTTGGTTTAACTCTGCAGGATCTACTGCATAATAACATCAGGTTCAATGTTAAAGAGCAGGTCATCGTTGTCCCGTCTGACTTCCAGTAGAAGTGCTGTTTCCTCCTGCAGTGCTCCTTGAAGGTCAGCTGTGGTCATCAGAGGTTTACCATTCAGTTTCACAATAATGTCACCATCTCTGATGCCACCTCTGTAGGAATAAAGACCATCACAGATCAATGCTTCATTGAAATTTAGAAAATGCTTTAATCTGAGGATTGAATGAGTAAATGAATTTTACTTCTGTGCAGGTGAGTGAGGAACCACCTCATGGACATAAATCCCACTGGCAACATCAGGGAAATCTGGGTTTTGCTGCTTTAGCTCTTCAGTCAACCTGTCAAACACACACATTCCTTCTTAAGGAAAGTCCATTGTTTAACCAGATTTTAATGTCTATTTTAATTCATCTTCATTCAACAACACTTTGTTCAGGCCATGGCACAAAACACAAAATTGTAGCGTGACCATCAAGCCGCATATTTCCGTCCTGATACAACCAAAGATTGAAAGAGTTACCAAACCCACCACGGTTACACAGGAGTCACTGGATGCATGTGACATTGCTGTCATTGCTGATCTTCTGTGGAGAAACGTGTGTGTTCACATCACCATTGCCTCAGAGCAAGGAAATCCTGGGTTGAATCACCAGGGCCGTGGGGCCTTTCTGTGTAGAGTTTGCATGTTCTCCCTGCTGTGCATGTGTTCTCTCTGAGTACTCTGGCTTTCTATCAGAGTGCAAAGACATGTACCTTTAAGTTATTTGATGACTCTAAATTGCCCACAGTCCTGGGTGTGAGCCTGAATGGTTGAGTGTCTCTATATGCTGGCACTTTGATAGACTGGCAACCTGTCCAGGGTGTACCCCCCAGCTCGATATCTGCTGGGATTGGCTGTAGCCCCTCCATGATGCTGATGGATAAGCGATATGGATAATTGATGGATGGATGGACAGCTGCCACATATATCATATCAAGCCTAGACACACAAAACTATAGTGGAAAGTGTCAGTTCTAGGTCATATTGCTGGTATGAAGTCAAATTAACAGTCATCAGGTCTTTCCTCTGTGTATTTTTCACACTTGACACATTGCATGTAAAAAATGACTGTGAATCTCTACATGACAAAATGATGCCGCAATGCATCTCATGCACATGTTCGACAGGCAGTATGTCCACTGTAATTTGTTGACGTGGAGACCAAAATGGAGACATAAAACCCAGGCCTTTGATGGTCATTTAGTAACTAATGACCATCAAAAGGCAAATGTGGGAGACCAACACCCAAACACCATTTCTATATTTTGTCAAGCGTGAGCTGATAACACATTAGAGGAAGACTAAAATAAACTACCTGCAGATTGGTGCAAGAGGTTTCTAGATGGCTACAAAAAACATGTAGAGCGAGAGCTATAGTGTTTCCAGAAATTTTCATTCTGGCAGAATTGAAAACCAGTAAAATTTTAAATATATTCAAATAATAAACCTCATCCTAAGAACCAATGTCAACCCAGGAGCTGTCCTCTCTAAAATTATATGTATAAAGACTATTCTAAAAAAATAACTAATGAGCTAGTAATAATTATTATACAACTGAGGTATCTAGGTTTTACTGTTTTGTTTGGTGTCTAATTAGTGAACCGTATCAATTAATTTCTTTCACTGGTCAGTTTGTATTTCATTGCATTTCATGGTCTTACCAACCACACAACCCTGCCAACAGGCATCTGTGTTGTTTTAAACAATGTGGTCAGTGTTATTACAATCATACTGTGCTGTTACCTGCTCTGACCTTGACATTTAGACATCTGTGTTTTGAAAGCAGCTCAAAACCTGGACAGTATCAAAATTTGATTGGGATAAAATAAAGACTGCTTTACAGTAATCCCTCGCTATATCGCAGTTCACCTTTCGCGGTCTCAGTGCATCGCAGATTTTTAAAAATATTCAATGTAAATTAATATCGCAGATCCCTCGGTACTTCGTGGGTTTCTGCGGCTGATCGAAATTTGGCTTAGTCTTCCCACATGATTTCGTACATGCCACACTATTGGCCAATAGAGGAGACATGACCAATGAGAGCATGCTGTTCAGTATCCTGGGCGCTGATTGGCTTAGTGACCACAGCCTCAGTTCACAGCATCCTAGCTTTCATCATCCCATGCCGCTCAGTTTGCTTCCTATGCACACGTCCACTACATTGCTCAGCATCTTTATTTGTGTATGAGAGTGTAGAAAAGGATTATAAGAGTGTATGGAGGCTTTATAAAAGAGTTAATATATAAAAATATTAAAAAATATACATTACAATAACCTGATGAATCACTTTAGCCAATCCTGTTTCTACTTCGCGGATTTTCACCTATCACGGGGGGTTCTACAACGTAACACCCGCGATAGTCGAGGGATTACTGTACTCCACTCTCATTTCCGCTCGTAAACAATGTGAATCATCAGTTCAGACTTACGCTGGTGTGATTGTCAGCATTCTTATTCCAATGAAACGCTTCTTTATTGACCTCACATCTGAAAGAAACTCTGGTTAATGCTGGTTATTCAGTAAGATGCTTACAGACTCAGTGATGTCACTGTCACTAACACCTTTGTTGTGCTTGTCCAGGGACTCGTTAAGGAAGCGAGTGATCCTATCGGAAGGAATTGCAAATGAAATTCCTGCTGCGACTTTCAGGGTGTTGATGCCAATCACCTCCCCGTCCTCCAATGCAGACACACAAAGCACATTACACGAATTATAGGGCAAAAGGTTTCCAGGTTATTGTCATCAAAAACCAGAGTTCCCATGTTCCTCTAGGTAAAAAACCAAAAGCTCACCAGATTGACCAAAGGCCCTCCCGAATTGCCGTACTGAAAGGAAAAAATTACTTACAATATAACAATTATGGGTTGCTTTACAGTAATTTTCACTCTGATATTTTCTGGCCAACGACAGTCTCACATTGATTATAGCATCGGTCTGGATGTAGTCCATGTCAGAGTCCTTGAGACCCAGCTCCTTGCCGTCTCTCTGGGCAGTGCTAACGATACCAGTGGTGACGGTGTTCTGGAGGGCGAAGGGGCTGCCAATGGCAACCACAAACTCCCCCGGCCGCAGGTCTGCACTGTGGCCAAGGAATAGAACTGGCAGCTTTGTCTGGGGGGGAGAGGATGAACAGATGAAGTCACCATAGCCAGTGAATACAGTAATTCATAAATATAAGATGAGGCGAGCAATATAGAGCTTTATAGGCCATCAAGTTTCAAATCAATCTGGCACTCTGGTGCCAAATGCAGACCAGTGGAAATTGGCCAACATTAGCATCTTATGTGACTCCTCCTGTGTCTGACATCCAAACACTGCATAACAGTGAGTGCGGTAATGAAAGGAAACAAAACCTTGATGATTTCAAAAGGATCAGATCAAATCAAATATATTTATATAGTTCCAAACCATAACAGAGTTACTTCAAGGCATTTTACATAGAGGAGGTCTAGACGAAACTCTTTATGGAGGAATGTACATATTTGTTATTTTAGCTGGAGGAAACAAGATTAGAGCAATGTAGCTGCAAGGGGGTACAAGCCAGTGCCTTATTGTGCCGGTCCCAAGCCCGGATAAATACAGAGGGTTGTGTCTGGAAGGGCATCCGACGTAAAACTTTTGCCAAATCAAATATGCGAATCGAATCTATGACTTCCATACCAGATCGGTCGAGGCCCAGGTTAACAACGACCGCCATCGGTGCTGTTCACGTACAGGGTGCCGGTGGAAATTGGACTACTGTTCGTCGAAGAAGGAGAGGAGGAAGGTGTGTTCGTAGGAAGAGAGAGAAAAGGAACGCCAAGAGTCTAGGACTGAGAGTAGGGACTTTGAATGTTGGAACTATGACAGGGAAAGGTAGAGAGTTGGTTGACATGATGCAGAGGAGGAAGGTAGACATACTGTGTGTCCAGGAGACCAAGTGGAAAGGTAGCAAGGCTAGAAGTTTAGGTGCAGGGTTCAAATTGTTCTATCATGGTGTAGATAGGAAGAGAAATGGAGTAGGAGTTATCTTGAAGGAGGAGTTTGTCAGGAATGTTCTGGAGGTTAAAAGAGTATCAGATAGAGTAATGAGTCTGAAGCTAGAAATCGAAGGTGTGATGTTCAATGTTGTTAGTGGGTATGCTCCACAGGTAGGATGTGAGCTGGAGGAGAAGGAGAAATTCTGGTTGGACCTTGATGAAGTGATGCAGAGCATCCCTAGAAGTGAGAGAGTTGTCATTGGTGCAGACTTCAATGGACACGTTGGTGCAGGAAACAGAGATGATGAGGAGGTGATGGGCATGTTTGGTATCCAGGAGAGGAACGCAGAAGGACAGATGGTGGTCGACTTTGCAAAAAGGATGGAAATGGCTTTAGTGAATACTTTCTTCCAGTAGAGGCAGGAACATAGGGTGACTTATAAGAGTGGAGGTAGGAGTACACAGGTAGACTACATCTTGTGTAGACGGTGTAATCTGAAGGAGATCAGTGACTGCAAAGTAGTGGTAGGTGAGAGTGTAGCCAGACAGCATAGGATGGTGGTGTGTAGGATGACTCTGGTGGTGAGGAAGATGAAGAGGCCAAAGACAGAGCAGAGGACTAAATGGTGGAAGCTGAAAAAGGAAGAGTGTTGTATGATTTTTAGGAAGGAGTTGAGACAGGCTCTGGATGGCCAGGAGGTGCTTCCAGTTGACTGGACAACTATAGCTAATGTGATCAGGGAGACAGGTAGGAGAGTATTTGGTGTGTCATCTGGAAGGAAAGTGGATAAGGAGACTTGGTGGTGGAATGAGGAGGTGCAGGAATGTATACAGAGAAAGAGGTTAGCTAAGAAGAAGTGGGACACTGAGAGGACTGAAGAGAGTAGACAGGAGTACAGGTAGATGCAGCGTAAGGTGAAAGTAGAGGTGGCAAAGGCCAAACAAAGGGTTTACGATGACTTGTATGCTAGGTTGGACAGTAAGGAGGGAGAGACTGATCTATACAGGTTGGCAAGGCAGAGAGACAGAGATGGGGAAGGACGTGCAGGCGGTTAGGGTGATTAAGGACAGAGATGAAAGTGTATTGACAGATGCCAGTAGTGTGATGGGAAGATGGAAAGAGTACTTTGAAGAGTTGATGAATGAGGAAAATGAGAGAGAACGAAGGGTAGAAGAGGTGACTGTTGTGGGCCGGGAAGTAGCAAAGATTAGTAAGGATGAAGTGAGGAGGGCATTGAAGAGGATGAAGAGTGGAAAAGCACTCGGTCCTGATGATATACCTGTGGAGGTCTGGAAGTGTCTAGGAGAGGTAGCAGTAGAGTTTCTGACTGGGTTGTTCAACAGGATCTTAGATAGTGAGAAGATGCCTGAGGAATGGAGGACAAGTGTGCTGGTACCCATTTTTAAGAACAAGGGAGATGTACAGAGTTGTAGCAACTACAGAGGAATAAATCTGATGAGCCATACAATGAAGTTATGGGAAAGAGTAGTTGAAGCTAGACTAAGGGCAGAAGTGAGAATTTGTGAGCAGCAGTATGGTTTCATGCCAAAAAAGAGTACTACAGATGCAGTATTTGCTTTGAGGATGTTGATAGAGAAGTACAGAGAAGGTCAGAGGGAGCTGCATTGTATCTTTGTAGATCTGGAGAAAGCTTATGACAGGGTGCCCAGAGAGGAACTGTGGTATTGTATGAGGAAGTCTGGAGTGGCAGAGAAGTATGTTAGAGCGGTGCAGGACACGTATGAGGACTGTAAGACAGTGGTGAGGTGTGCTGTAGGTGTGACAGAGGAGTTCAAGGTGGAGGTGGGACTGCATCAGGGATCAGCTCTGAGCCCCTTCTTGTTTGCTATGGTGATGGACAGGCTGACAGACGAGGTTAGACAGGAATCTCCATGGACTATGATGTTTGCAGATGACATTGTGATCTGTAGTGAGAGCAGGGAACAGGTGGAGGAGAAGCTAGAGTGGTGGAGGTTTGCCCTGGAAAGGAGAGGAATGAAGGTTAGCCGCAGCAAGACGGAGTATATGTGTGTGAATGAGAGGGACCCAAGTGGAAGAGGGAGGTTACAGGGAGAAGAGATAAAGAAGGTGGAGGATTTTAAGTACTTAGGGTCAACAGTCCAGAGCAATGGAGAGTGTGGAAAAGAGGTGAAGAAGCGTGTGCAGGCAGGCTGGAACGGGTGGAGAAAAGTGTCAGGTGTTATGTGTGATAGAAGAGTTTCAGCTAAAATGAAAGGAAAGGTGTACAAAACTGTGGTGAGACCAGCGATGTTGTTTGGTCTAGAGACAGTGTCACTGAGGAAAAGACAGGAGGCAGAGCTGGAGGTAGCAGAGATGAAGATGCTGAGGTTCTCTTTGGGAGTGACCAGGTTGGATAGGGTCAGGAATGAGTACATCAGAGGGACAGCACATGTTAGAGGTTTTGGAGATAAAGTCAGAGAGGCCAGACTGAGATGGTTTGGACATGTCCAGAGGAGAGATAGTGAATATATTGGTAGAAGGATGCTGAGTTTTGAACTGCCAGGCAGGAGGCCTAGAGGAAGACCAAAGAAGAGGTTTATAGATGTAGTGAAAGAGGACATGAAGGTGGTTGGTGTGAGAGAAGAGGATGCAGAAGACAGGCTTAGATGGAGGCAACTGATTCGCTGTGGCGACCCCTGAAAGGAAAAGCCGAAAGGAGAAGAAGAAGAAGAAGAAACAAGATTACAGCAACTTATTTATGTGCCCTCAAAGTTAAAAGAATATGGTGGTCAGTGCACCCACACATTGCTTAAGTCTTCCCAGGAGAAAGGCAGGGTAAACTTTATTAAATTTGGGGCAGTAGAGAAACACACTCAAATATTTTTACAGGGTCCAATTGATTTGGCCTGATCTGGGGTGTGGAGAATAAATGAGAGAAATCCACACAGCCCTTTTGGTTGAATATACACAGTATATACTCATGATTCCTTTTTTCCCTGTGCCGTTTGCATCAACTAATAGTTATCTTTCAAGGACCGACAAACTAATTTTGTTTTATGATCAGTCACTTTGTCACATGACCATGAAATTTTCTAAATGCTCCAACAACTTATAATATACACCCTCACCTATTGATTGTATTTAGCTTGGCCCATTTACAAGGGAAACCTGCTTTACAAAAACACAGATGAGTAGTAAAGTGTCATTTAAGCTGTGAGTACACAGAGCAAAAATATTCAGATAGACCCCGGCTGTAAAATGAACCTTCCTTTAATCCATCCAGTTTCACAGCTGTTGCTCTACCATACGCCCAAAATCATCCTGTTTGAAGTACGAGCACACACTGAGCTTCATCAATTTTAGCAATGACTTAAGTTACTTCAGCCTTTTTCATATACCACAAATGCAAGGTATCACAGCAACAGACAACCAGCAATCAGCAGTTCCATCATATCTGATAAATGACGAAGAAAATATAAAAGAAGAAGCAGATTCCAGCTGCATGATAATGATGACAACAGCTGCAGAGATTAAGAAAAGTGAAGGAAAGTACAACATACAACATTTGACTTAAATCACTACACATTTACTCACAATATATAGAGAAAAAAGTAAGTTGTGGAGAGGCATGTGAGAAAAGTCCTTAAACAGACAGGAAGGGTGATGGGTGGGGTGTGGTGAAAAAAAGGTTGAGGAGGTGAAAGGAAAGGGAGGAAAAAAGCTGAGTGGAAACACATGCTTAGCAGACTGCTGTGACAGAGAGGGCGGAGGAATGAGCTGGAACTGCTGTTCACAATCATTCCCACCTCCTCCTCCTACTCCTCCTGCCTCTTTATTCTGGCCCTCCCAGTCCAGCTCCCCAACCTCTCATGCAGGGACATCAAGCTTCACTGAGAGGCCCAGACCTGCTCTGTCCAGAAAAAAATTTTTAAAAAAGAATTTAATCTGTGGAGAAAATCCCCAAGTTTCCAGACCAGCCTCTTTAGATGGGAGTCAGCCATAAAGCCCAATCTTCTCTAAACCCATCAGTTTGGTGTCGGAAAATATACAGTATATGTGAAGGCAGCATCCATTGTGGACATTTTTAAATTTAATTTAATATTTTGGCTTTTAAATTTCAGAATGCATGAGTATTGCCCATATTTTAACATTTGTAAAAAGTATCTACAACTTAACTGTGGATCATAATAAACGTGTACAGCTACATACAGTTCGTCCTGCTCAACCAGCTCAGCACACCGAGGTGTTCCATATTTGTGAACCTTTCATCACCATCACGTGTAGAAATGGAGCATGGTTCACTCTATGGCTTCCTGTGAATGTTTCGGCATTTACGTGCCTGCAGTGTCTCTTCAGTTCAAACCAAAAATACACAGGAAGTAAAACTCCACACCCTAACCTATAGAACCGTAGACCTTGGTGTAGACAGTAACTGAACAAAAGATTCATGGTTCATGCATGGCCTTACACTCTCAACACTGTAAACCTGGACATATGACACACACTGTGAGCACATGTGTTTAGTCTGCCGAACCTTTTTCACTGTTTTTTCAGTGTTTCACTGAATCAGCTGCTCTGTTTGTTTTGGAGAGGAGACCTCTGTGGTAACTCCCATGATCCCATGCTGCTTCAAAATGTCCCTCAAGGTTGTGTATTGTTAATTTATTAAAACAGGGAACAAAAAGCAGGAACAAAAAATTATTGGTCCATATTTAAATTAGCCTGACAAACATGACCAAATGGCCAGTCAGCTTGTGCAGAGATGGCTTGTGTTTGTTTTTCAGGTGGTTCATGAAGCAAGCTAAATGGCTACAGGAAATGCCAAATGTATCAATCATCACATTAGATATAACTGAATAACAGAGAGAGCCACCAACATACCAAATAAATTTAACAGATTTTTATATTAACCTATAAACTGATCCAGAATACAATCTGATAGAGTAATGAAGTTGTGAAAACATGGCATGACTACAACCCACCAGTGCGGTGAAAGGATTTAGTGGAAGGCTCCTTGGTCCAGAAATTTTGCAGAAACCAACTATTTTACGGTTACTGTGTTTAAGTATTGACACTTAATTTTAATGTGTGTTGGACTCACCTGTGGGTTGATTTTGATGGTGGCGATGTCTGACTTTTTGTCTATGTCTCGTATGGTGGCTTCATATATGTCCCCATTATGCATCTGGACCTTAAGGAGAAGATGAAGGAATTAAATCTCAAACACATACATGTTTCAAGGCCTTTTGCTTGTTAGAAAAATAGTTCATGCTTATGGGCATTACACTTATTCACTGTTCTATTGAGAGATACAGTAACTATAGCGTCTAAGTTTAGCTCACAATAAAGACTGGACATGAGGGATCGCTGGTTTTCAGAGATCAGGAATACACTTCCAAACGTCTCAGAAGCACCACAGCTCTGAGAAGCTCTGCATGTACTTGTTTTAATCGGTACCAAATCAGTTTTCAGAGTTTTGGCACTTCGGAAAACGACCACTGTAAACAGTGCTGCACAACGTTACATTGGTAATTTTATTAATGTGACATTTCATCATCCCTTCGATGTGATCTAGGTGGCAGGTGGAGAAAAGTGAATGCACAGCTGGAGGACAAGACAGACAGCTCACTCACATGAGACAGCGTAAAGGGAGGGTAAATTATGTTCATACTGCATATATCCAAAACTATTTCAACTGGAAATGCAGATCACATGACCATTGACCATTAAGCTGATATACACAGATGGCACACTGTCATTTAGTTGCAAAAACAATAAAATCTGTAAATTCTTTGCAAAACCTGTTGCAAAGACAATAAGGTCAGTAACAGTTTAATGTATCCTCCTCATTGTTTCTGCACTGGTAGTCTAGGCTAAGTGACCAAGGACCTGTATCACGAAGCTGGATTAACATCCACAGGATCACTTTCATTATCTGGTTTCACTTACCCAGACATCCGCAATCCTGATAAACGGTCTCATGAAGTGAGACTCGCGAATTGAACACAGGGTTTTCCCTTCATGGTACAGGCCTCAAGTGTGTGTGTCTGGATGTTTCACGGTCCAGACTGCCATAAAAGCGTGAAGTTTTCAAATTAATACATCCATCAGCGTTTCTGAAAGTCTCTGTTTTGGGAGCTGGAGTGTCTAGAGTTGTGAAGAGGCCTCAGACTTTATACTGACTGATGAAACAGCATTAACCTGCTGCCATTTAGACAGATAGAGTAGAAATAAAACCTTAATAGAATAAGACTGAAATGGTTGTATAAACTTTGGAAAGCAAACAAACATAGGTATTCTACAGAATGCTAAACTTCATTTGAGGATTTCGGATGAAGTATATTTAATTACTCTTTGACACAGATGGAGACTATTTAAAGCTGACCTAATAAAGGATCTCTCCAGAGACAGTGGGTCTTCTACCTTAAGGTGCTGCTGACCGGACACTGGAGTGGTACTGGAGACCACATGGGCATTGGTCACAATCAGTCCATTGTCTGACATCACAAACCCAGATCCACTGGACAGAGGGACATTCCGACCAAACAAAGGATGTCTGTAGGACAGCATTCGTGAATACATTATACTAACCAATTTCACAGCACAACTTTGAAAACCTGTTTAACTAAAAAGCATACTGACAATTATATACCCACTGCCAATACACACACCATGCACACAGAGTGAGTACCTGAGGAAGAGCTCAATGTGGACCACAGCAGGAGCAATTTTCTCCACCACGTCAGCGATGAAGTTGAACTTGTATCGAGGACTGCCAGCATGAGGACGACCTACACTGGCAGGAAGAATGAAATATTTTAAAAATCAATCAACACTCAGGAAAAAGACAGCATGTAAACAATCTAACCAGGTTAATTTGGATGGAATGAACTTCTCATTGAATTTAAATGGAGGGCAGTTTGATGAGGTCTCTTCAAAAGCCACTGTACCTTGCAGTGTGCTATGGTTAGAGGGCTGTGGCTGAGCCAATTGTTTGGCCCAATACTGAAAAAGTATAGAAAACCATAGAAAGCAGAGGATACAGCCTTGGGTTGTCCCCCAAGGCATTGGTTGGACTTGCGGGAAGGTCACTGGTGACAGAAAACTTTATTTTTTCTTTATGTGAGCATCACTTATCATTCAATACTCATCAGAGCATGACAGTCCTTGGACAGCTCTAACAGAAACAAATTTCTAATCTAATGATTTCTACTGAAGAGGCTTCTACTGAGGTAGTTACTAATGACGTAGTTGTAATGAGATGGTTTCTACTGAGGTGGTCCTAATTTTTGTCAACACTAGTTGACCCCCTGAAAATGCTGGCCCGCTTTAATTTAATAATCAGAATTCCGTTGTAGTGTAGATGGGAAACTATTAGATATTAGGAAATTGTGATGCAAGCACAATTTATGAGGTTGTTCTCATGAGGTTGCCCTAATGAGGTAGTTTCTACTTAAGTGGTTCTTCTGTGGTAATTTTACTGAGATGGTCCTAATTAGGTGATTCTTATGAGATGGTCCTACTGAGGTGGGTCTGATGATGTGGTTCTTATGAGATGGTCCTACTGAGGTAGGTCTGATGGTGTGGTTTTTATGAGATTGTCCTACTGAGGCTGTTCTGATGAAGTGCTTCTTATGAGGTGGTTCTGATGAGGTAGTTCTTATTGAGGCGGTACTAATTAGGTGGTTTTTACTAAGGTGGTCCTGATGACATAATGAGGTGGATCTCATGAGGCGGTCCAAATCATGTTTTTTGATGGGGTGGTTTCTAATGAGATAGTTTTCCCTTTTAATGTTTCTACTGAGGTGATTTCTACTGGGTAGGTTCGAAGAAGATGTTTCTAATGCAGTGGTTCCTAGGAAGTGGTTTCTAATGGAATAGTTCTAGTTTGGTATTTTTGGGAGGTTGTTTTTTATTTTAATAAATCAATCAGAGATTTAAAGTTTAAACAACTTGATTTATTGCCTTAAAAAAAAAAAATCCTAAAACTACACTGAAAATGTTCACTTCTCTAGAACAATTCTCTATGCTGGATGTGTAGAGCAAGGCATGTATAAACCAATTGGTGAAAAGTTCACTCCATGAGACACTTTGGACAGTCCCCTCATTTGCAATATATTTCTTGGTGCATTTCTGCATGCATGAAGAAATGTAAATGTGAAAAGAATTCAGGAAGGAATACAAATGTATGAATCGATGTAAATATCAAAAGAAAACATTTTGTCAGTTAATGAACGCCTACATTTATTTTTTGAGCCTTTTTGGCACATTTTAATGGTATACGATTTTTTTCTTAATAATGTATTTAATTTAAGGCATATAAATTGGTAGCCTAACTTATTTAATTTAAAATAAAGAAATATTAATTTATTTTTTAGTGCATTATATTTCTTGATGCATTTCTGTAATTCTGTGAGAAATAAATTACGTGTTGATGACTGTTGGTTTTTCGTTTTGAAGAGTTAGTACTGATTCGGATCTGACACAACTGTCTGAAAGGAGATTATTGCCAATTGTCAGCCAATTGCACTGCCTTTTGCTACAGAGTACCTGCCTCCTGGATGAGCTGTTCCCTGCCTCCTTGCTCCTTCCTGCCAGCACCGCAACATACCTGCCCTGCCAGGCCGTACCGTGCCCTGGTCCCTGGAGCCCCCTGATTGAACCTCAACTGGACACCAATAAACATCAACTCAATCTTCCTGTCTCTGTGTCTGCTTTTGAGTCCTGATTACCGTTTCACATGAACAACAGAACAATCTGGCCATGTGCACCAGAAGACCCAGCTGCCTTCCATCAAGCCTTAATAGCTCGGGGGAGTCTCCTGGGCCAACACTTCTGGCTCTCCAGGGAACTGGAGAGTCTTTTCAGACCAATGCAACCATCCTCACTCAAATTCAGGCCCATCTAGATCTAATGGTAGCCCGTCTCCCCCCTCCCCCCTACAACCACTGTTGTCTCTGAGATTTCAAAGTCAAAGTCAAAGTCAGCTTTACTTGTCTCCTTGCGGGAGAGATTGTTGTGGAGTAAGAGAAACTACTGCATATACATATAGTGTAGATACAAAAGCACGTGCAAACCAGCAGTCAATAAATACATACAATAAACCTACTAACACACAACCAACAGCACTGTCTTCCATACATATCCACACACATACATACAATCCAGACCAAGATTAATATCACCCTATAAAAACCATAAAAGCTATAGTACTGTCCAGCCTCCGTTTGCTTATTAATAAATTTGGTTGAGATTGGAATGAATGAATGAATGTTTATAGCGGTTGTATTTGCACAGTGGGACATGATACTTCCTCCCCGACTTCATTAATGTATATTCAGAATGTAAGACGTGACGTATCCTGTATAATGTTGTTAGCCGGCTTGATAGTGGCCCGCACAAAAAGGTCATGGTGGGAGAGAGGCACAGGCCTACCTATAATCTTCCCTGCAACGTTAACCAGGCTAAGAATTTGGTTCTTTGCTTTAATTGTTAAATTGCCAAACCAGCTTGTTATGCCATAACATAGCATGGACTCTATAGTGGCTCAGTAGAAAATTTCCATAATATTTTTGCAGACACCAAACAATCTGAGCCTGCAAAGAAAATGAAGGCGCTGGTGGATCTTCGCGCATACTTTTTCCACCTGTATGTTCCAACACAAGTTATACTGTCCTCCTTTAAGTGTGACAACTAAAAGTAGACAGCAAGCCAAACTCCATTCATAAATGACATGAGAGTCAGGGTATAGCCTTCAGCTCCAGAATTTAATGCAGACTCAAGAGGCATGCAGATGCAAAATTGGAGTGAAACTGTAACATAAGAAAAAAGTGCCATACATTGTTAAAATCTGTAATGAAAAACAGTGTACACAGGTATTTTCAGCTTTACGTTGCAGTAAACAAGAGACAATGAATAAAAGTAATCTAAGTTAGCTTACAAACTGGCTAAAAGTTACACTGACCGAATAAAGTAACATTCCTGAGTTACACTCTAAAATGAGAATAAAACACTCTTTTATTTCACAAACTCATGAAAATACTCTTCAATATTCCTGAACAAAATGCATATCAACTCAAATAACTCACAAACAATGCTTTCAACAGTACCGCACAGCTAGATGACAACAGAAGAACTCTCCTGATCTGCTTTGGTTAACATGTGCTTTTGTCTGCCTACTTCCTGTTTTTTCCCACTTCCCATAGACAGGAGGTTGTCAAAATAAAAGCATGCAACAAAATAAAAGGCATTAAAGGGCACTAGCTGCCACTATAAACAACAAAAATGCCTGGAGGGCAGAATGCAAGTCATTTTGGATTGTAACCCCCAGATACTTAAATGAGGTGACCTGCTGGATACTACAGTCATGTATGACCAGTGGACTGTAGTCTCCAGCTGAGCCAGGATCCAATAGCATTTCTACAGTTTTACTGGTGTTAATCTGCAGATGATGGACAACGCACCAATCTACAAACCTGTCTACAGATTCTCTGTGAGTGTTTGGGTCTGACTTGTTTGAGAGCAGGCTGCAAATAACGGTGTCATCTGAGAATTTTAGTATATAATGGTTGGGATGTGAGCTGACACAGTCATTGGTGTATAAAGTAAACAAAAAAGTGGAACAGAAAACACCCCTGAGGGGCTCCTGTATCGCTTACTGCTGTGTCAGGTAATGCAGAGTTAGGTTTCACTTGTTGTTGTCTATTTGAGAGAAAGGAGTGAAACCATTTGATTAAGAAAAATCTAACTGAACTAATTTTTGAAGGAGGAGATGAGGCTGGATCGAATTAAAAGCTGAGCTAAAATCAATAAAAAGTCATCTGGCGTATGTAGCAGGTTTTTCGAGATGCTTTAAAATAAAGTGCATTGATATTGAAGTGGCATCGTTTGTACTACGACGTTCCTTGTACGCAAATTGATACTGATCGAGGTGAGGCTCCACCTCATTCCGAAGCTTCGCTCTAATGAGCTTCTCCAGGGGATTTCACAACATTTGAGGTGATAGCCACCGGCCGATAGACATTATCCGTCTGGGGACATGCTTTTTTTTGGTAATGGAATGATAATAGATTTTTTCCAGAGTTGTGGTACGGCGCATGTGTCAATGGAAAGTTGGAACAGCTGATGCCAAACCACAGTAAGCTCCTCTGAAAAAGTTTTTAAAACAAAAGCGGACATATTGTAAGGCCCAGAGGCCTTATTGATACGCAAGGATTTAAAAATCTTAGTAACTGAGTGTTCTTCAATTACCTATATGTCCTTATTAATATCACAAATCCCATTCATTAATACAGCAACATTTTCATTGTGGTTGTCAGTTTCAAAGCGTAAATAAAATTCATTCATTAGCATGTGAAGTCTCATTAGGGCCAAAAGATGGCTTCCTTTTCGTGTCCATATTTGTCATATTCCAGATAGAATTCCAAAGATCTTTAGTGTCTGATTCGGACAGGTTCTGTTCCGCCCGAGCTTTGTGCTTCAGTCGGACTGCTCTCAGCAGCTGATTCAGGTTTTTCTGTGCAGCTTTCACACCTTGTTTATCTCCTGCTTTGAAGGCCAAATTCTTCTCCTTTATGCAGTCTTTTATACCTCTATCAACATATGGTTTATTATTTGGGTATCTCTTTATAGTCCTCTGAGGTATGACTGAGTCAACACAGAAGGATATATAGTCCGTGACTGATTCTGTTGCAGAGTTGATATCAGCATCCTCAAAGAAAATATCCCAATTGGTGCAGAGGAAAAACCCCTTTAGCTCCTCTATTTTGTCCTGGGACCATACATTTACAGTCTGGAGGGTTGGTTTGCAGGACTTAAACACTGTCTTATAAGTGGGGAGCAGGTAGTTTGTATTATGGTCCGAATTACTGAGTGGGGTCTAGTCCTAGCAGTGTAGGCCTCCTTGATTTCTCCTACCCAAGTTGCTGCCCCCAGTCGTCAGCTGCTCTCCACCCTCCCAACTAGAGAGCCCTTCATCCCCACAGCCAGAGAGGTATTCTGGTGAGTTGGGGGCTTCCGGGCAATTACTTTTTCAGTGCTCTCAAGTGTTCCTGTGGCGACCTGTATCTTATGTGTCAGACCAGGCACGCATTGTGTACACAGTGGGGTTACTTTCTGGTTGGGCTGCTCAGTGGGCCATCGCCCTGTAGGAGTGCAATTCCCCAAATTGTAACTTGTTTCAGAGTTTCATTGATGAGGCAGATTGTTTCCAGCCATCTTGTTTCTATTTGCCAGAGTAACAGATCTGTAGCAAACTATTCAACTGAATTCATAATTTTAGCCATAGAGAATAACTGGAACGAATGGCTATTAAGGACGAACTTGCTCTTTGGGACGAGGAGAATTGTTTAGAATCACTCATCTCGCTCTGTACTCACCTTGATGACCGCCTTACAGAGCAGAGAGAAGTTTGGTTGATCACAAGTCCCTGCCTCACCATTGGATGACCATTTGTGCTCTAGAGGTAGAACCAATCACTCCCCTACCTCTGGTCAGTCAGCTAGCTCCTCTCCCTTGTTTTCCATGAAGGAGCCCATGCAGTTGGGACAAGCAAAGTTAACGCTGCAGGAGCATCACCTGCGTTTTAAAGCAGGGCTCTGTCTCTGGTGTGGCAAGGGTGAGCATCACTTAGTTACCTGTCCCCGGCGGCCAAAAGCCTAAACTCATCAGATACTGGAGGAGCTTTGATGAGTCAGACTTCTTCCTCCTCCACGCACCAGCATTTCAACCCAACCCATACTCAACTGGATGCAAACCTACTTTGGAACAGAGAATCATTTCCCCTGGCTGCTCCCATCGATTCTCACCTATGACAATTTAATTGATTCGGAATGTCTAACCCAAGCCAGTATTCCTGTTGTGGCCTTGCCCAATCCCAAGATTTTTAATGTGCTGCAAGGCAGATTGCTGGCCCATGTCACTCACCAGACTGCTCCCCTGACTTTGCTCCTGCCTGGTAATCATACAGAAAGTATTATTTTACTGGTGATCTCATCCCCACAAGCCTGCCTCAATTTAGGTCTACCCTGGCTTAGACTCCATAACTTTCCAATTGACTGGTCCACCAGCACTGTCTCCAGCTGGAGCATGTTCTGCTATTCCTACTGTCTAAGTTCTGCCCTTCTCCCTTGAGAATCCCCAGTTGGACAGACTCGTAATCCCCCGGACCTCTCCTCTGTACCCCTTGAGAACCACGACCTGAAAAAGGCATTTAGTAAAAGCCATGCTCTAGCCTTGCCCCCCCACCACCCCTATTATAGCGGCATTGAGCTTCTACCCGGAGCCCCTCTGCCCATCAGTTACATCTACAACCTGTCACACCTAGAAAGAGAGGCGATGGAAAGTTATAATCAGGACTCACTAGCCGCCGGCCTTATCTGTCCCTCTTCCTCTCTGCTGGGTGCTGGCTTCATTTTTGTCTCTAAAAAAGACATGTCCCTCCATCCCTGCATTGATTTCAGAGGCCTGAAAAACATCATAGTCAAGAATAAATACCCTCTCACCCTAATTGAGCCCATCCATCATGCCACTGTGTTTTCTAAACTGGACCTCCGCAATGCTTACCATTTCATCCGCATCTGGGAGGGGAATCAGTGGAAAACAGTATTTAACACACTAATCGGACATTTAGAGTACTTAGTCATGCCCTTTGGCCTCACGAATGCTCATGGCATTTAAGACACATATAAGAAGGTCACGGGTTCGCTTCCCAGTGTGCCTTTCTGTGCGGAGTTTGCATGTTCTCCCCGTGTCTGCGTGGATTTCCTCCGTGTACTCCAGTTTCCTCCCACTGTCCAAAGACATGCATGTCTAGGTTAACTGTTGACTCTAAATTATCGGTAGGTCTGAATGTGAGAGTGAATGGTTGTTCATCTCTGTGTGCCCCAGTATGTTGGCCCTGCGATGGACTGGCGACCCATCCAGGGTGTACCTCGCCCTCGCCCAGAGTGAGCTGGGATTGGCTCAAGCACCCCCCGTGACCCTGATAAGGTGTCACGACCAGCTCGTGAGCCATGACAAAAACTGGGAGAACACGGGTTTGTCAAGATTTTTTTTCAACTTTAATAAATAAAAACTTCTTCTCCTTTTGGCTTTTCCCTTCAGGGGTTGCCACAGCGAATCAGTTGCCTCCATCTAAGCCTGTCTTCTGCATCTTCTTCTCTCACACCAACCACCTTCATGTCCTCGTTCACTACATCTATAAACCTCCTCTTAGGTCTTCCTCTAGGCCTCCTGCCTGGCAGTTCAAAACTCAGCATCCTTCTACCAATATATTCACTATCTCTCCTCTGGACATGTCCGAACCATCTCAGTCTGGCCTCTCTGACTTTATCTCCAAAACCTCTAACATGTGCTGTCCCTCTGATGTACTCATTCCTGACCCTATCCAACCTGGTCACTCCCAAAGAGAACCTCAGCATCTTCATCTCTGCTACCTCCAGCTCTGCCTCCTGTCTTTTCCTCAGTGACACTGTCTCTAGACCAAACAACATCGCTGGTCTCACCACAGTTTTGTACACCTTTCCTTTCATTTTAGCTGAAACTCTTCTATCACACATCACAACTGACACTTTTCTCCACCCGTACCAGCCTGCCTGCACACGCTTCTTCACCTCTTTTCCACACTCTCCGTTGCTCTGGACTGTTGACCCTAAGTACTTAAAATCCTCCACCTTCTTTATCTCTTCTCCCTGTAACCTCCCTCTTCCACTTGGGTCCCTCTCATTCACACACATATACTCCGTCTTGCTGCGGCTAACCTTCATTCCTCTCCTTTCCAGGGCAAACCTCCACCACTCTAGCTTCTCCTCCACCTGTTCCCTGCTCTCACTACAGATCACAATGTCATCTGCAAACATCATAGTCCATGGAGATTCCTGTCTAACCTCGTCTGTCAGCCTGTCCATCACCATAGCAAACAAGAAGGGGCTCAGAGCTGATCCCTGATGCAGTCCCACCTCCACCTTGAACTCCTCTGTCACACCTACAGCACACCTCACCACTGTCTTACAGTCCTCATACATCTCCTGCACCGCTCTAACATACTTCTCTGCCACTCCAGACTTCCTCATACAATACCACAGTTCCTCTCTGGGCACCCTGTCATAAGCTTTCTCCAGATCTACAAAGATACAATGCAGCTCCCTCTGACCTTCTCTGTACTTCTCTATCAACATCCTCAAAGCAAATACTGCATCTGTAGTACTCTTTTTTGGCATGAAACCACACTGCTGCTCACAAATTCTCACTTCTGCCCTTAGTCTAGCTTCAACTACTCTTTCCCATAACTTCAATGTATGGCTCATCAGCTTTATTCCTGTGTAGTTGCTACAACTCTGTACATCTCCCTTGTTCTTAAAAATGGGCACCAGCACACTTCTCCTCCATTCCTCAGGCATCTTCTCACTATCTAAGATCCTGTTGAACAACCCAGTCAGAAACTCTACTGCTACCTCTCCTAGACACTTCCAGACCTCCACAGGTATATCATCAGGACCGAGTGCTTTTCCACTCTTCATCCTCTTCAATGCCCTCCTCACTTCATCCTTACTAATCTTTGCTACTTCCTGGTCCACAACAGTCACCTCTTCTACTCTTCGTTCTCTCTCATTTTCCTCATTCATCAACTCTTCAAAGTACTCTTTCCATCTTCCCATCACACTACTGGCATCTGTCAATACACTTTCATCTCTGTCCTTAATCACCCTAACCGCCTGCACGTCCTTCCCCATCTCTGTCTCTCTGCCTTGCCAACCTGTATAGATCAGTCTCTCCCTCCTTACTGTCCAACCTAGCATACAAGTCATCGTAAACCCTTTGTTTGGCCTTTGCCACCTCTACTTTCACCTTACGCTGCATCTCCCTGTACTCCTGTCTTCTCTCTTCAGTCCTCTTAGTGTCCCACTTCTTCTTAGCTAACCTCTTTCTCTGTATACACTCCTGCACCTCCTCATTCCACCACCAAGTCTCCTTATCCACTTTCCTTCCAGATGACACACCAAATACTCTCCTACCTGTCTCCCTGATCACATTAGCTATAGTTGTCCAGTCAACTGGAAGCATCCAGAGCCTGTCTCAACTCCTTCCTAAAAATCATACAACACTCTTCCCTTTTCAGCTTCCACCATTTAGTCCTCTGCTCTGTCTTTGCCCTCTTCATCTTCCTCACCACCAGAGTCATCCTACACACCACCATCCTATGCTGTCTGGCTACACTCTCACCTACCACTACTTTGCAGTCACTGATCTCCTTCAGATTACACCGTCTACACAAGATGTAGTCTACCTGTGTACTCCTACCTCCACTCTTATAGGTCACCCTATGTTCCTGCCTCTACTGGAAGAAAGTATTCACTACAGCCATTTCCATCCTTTTTGCAAAGTCAACCACCATCTGTCCTTCTGCGTTCCTCTCCTGGATACCAAACCTGCCCATCACCTCCTCATCATCTCTGTTTCCTGCACCAACGTGTCCATTGAAGTCTGCACCAATGACAACTCTCTCACTTCTAGGGATGCTCTGCATCACTTCATCAAGGTCCAACCAGAATTTCTCCTTCTCCTCTAGCTCACATCCTACCTGTGGAGCATACCCACTAACAACATTGAACATCACACCTTCGATTTCTAGCTTCAGACTCATTACTCTATCTGATACTGTTTTAACCTCCAGGACATTCCCAACAAACTCCTCCTTCAAGATAACTCCTACTCCATTTCTCTTCCTATCTATACCATGATAGAACAACTTGAACCCTGCTCCTAAACTTCTAGCCCTGCTACCTTTCCACCTGGTCTCCTGGACACACAGTATGTCTACCTTCCTCCTCTGCATCATGTCAACAAACTCTCTACCTTTTCCTGTCATAGTTCCAACATTCAAAGTCCCTACTCTCAGTCCTAGACTCTTGGCGTTCCTTTTCTCTCTCTTCCTACGAACACACCTTCCTCCTCTCCTTTTTCGACGAACAGTAGTCCAAATTCCACCAGCACCCTGTAGGTGAACAGCACCGATGGCGGTCGTTGTTAACCTGGGCCTCGACCGATCCGGTATGGAAGTCATAGATTCGATTCACATGTTTGATTTGGCAAAAGTTTTACGTCGGATGCCCTTCCTGACACAACCCTCTGTATTTATCCGGGCTTGGGACCGGCACAATAAGGCACTGGCTTGTACCCCCTTGCAGCTACATTAACTTTAATAAATAAAAACTAACAGTTGAACATAATTAAACTAAACCAAAAGTTATGTAATGTGAAGTCAAGGAGATCAGTGTGTCAGCTGATGTGTGCATTTGGAGTGTTGAGTGCAGTGTTGTAAGGTGCAAAAATTAAACCAAGCA
The DNA here is from genome assembly GCA_034769265.1 of Remorina albescens. NCBI lineage: Eukaryota > Metazoa > Chordata > Actinopteri > Carangiformes > Echeneidae > Remorina > Remorina albescens. The sequence continues at coordinate 2,170,442 of CM068495.1, read as the reverse complement.
AACAGGCTTAAGCCAGCCAAACTAGAACATGACACTGGGGAATGAAGACAGCAGAATGAAGCCCCCCGAGCAGGGTGCTCCAGCTAGGTCTTATGCGCTCTGGCAGACTGGCCAGGTGCTCCCAGTTGCGCTAATTTTCTCCGCCCCCACAGGTACCTGCAAGACACACAAAAGCAACACACACACACACGCAGGAGGCCCTGCTGGAAACAGGAGGCCGTCACAAAGGAAAAGCAGGAGGTTCATCATTCAAAACAACAACTGCTACTGTAAAAAACAACCATAACTCATGTAACTGTAAGTAATCTGAAACTTCTGTACCTATATATACCCTCGCCCAGAGTGAGCTGGGATTGGCTTAAGCACCCCCCGTGACCCAGAAATGGAAAAGCAGTAGAAGATGGATGGGTGTCCTAATTTTTTCTCAAGACGTGGAACAAAATGTTCAGCATGTGAGACTGGTGGTACAGAGACTTCTGGAAAACAAGTTATTCGTTAAAGCTGAGAAATGTGAGTTTCATGTCATATCTGTTAACTTTCTTGGCTTTTTTTGGAGCAGGGGCAAGTGAGACCAGATCCTGCAAAGATCCAGGCAGTGACCAAGTGACCCAAACCAGGATCCCGTAAACATTTACAACAGTTCCTTGGTTTTGCTAACTTGAACCGGTGGTTCATCAAGGACTTCAGTAAGGTTGCCTCACCCCTCACTAAACTCACCTCCACCTCTTCTCAATTCTGTTGGATCTCAGAAGCTGATGCTGCTTTCATCAAACTTTCACTACTGCCCCCATTCTCATTTACCCTGGCCGTTCTCTCCAGTTTGTTGTCGAGGTGGACACTTCAGACATAGTGTAGGGGCTGCCCTCTCAACACTCTTCCACCGACCAAAAACTTCATCCGTGTGCCTTCTTTTCTAGTAGACTCTCATCTGCTGAACGTTACTATGGTGTGGGGAATCAAGAGTTAGGCTTTGGAAGAGTGGTGCCACTGGCTGGAGGGGGCAGAAGATTTTGCTGTGTGGACAGACCATAAGAGTCTCGCCTACCTTCGCTACACAAAATTGTTGAACTCCTGTCAGGATTGCTGGGTGCTCTTTCTGGGCAGATTCAACTTCACCATCACTGATCATCCTGGATCCCGTAAGACCAAGCCCTTCCCCGTCAGATGGACTGGGAAAGAGTCTACACACCCTCAGAGGCTATTCTCCCACCTGCATAGTGGCTGCCGCAGTCTGGGAGATAGAGACCTTAGTGAGAGAGGCAGAAAGAACTGAACCTGACCCAGGCAAGTGCCCTTCTAACTGTCTTTTGGTCCCTAGGTCAGTCCATTCCCAGGTTATCCAGTGGGGTAACTCGTCTCATCTTGCCTGTCAACCCAGAGTTCATTGCACAATGGCATTTGTCAGACAGCACTTCTGGTGGCCCAAAAATGTCCCAAGACATCCACAAGTTCATCAAGGCCTGTTCCATCTGTGTCCTCCAACCAACCGCTGGCTGGGTTGTTGTGCCCCCTTCCTGTGCCACAGTGACCATGGTCTCACATTGCCGTGGATTTTGTCATGGGTTTGCCCCTATTGGAAGTTAACTCAGTGATTCTCACCATAGTGGACCAATTCTCTGAATGTATTCACTTTGTTCCTCTCCCCAAACTCCCCTCGGCCACCGAGACTGCTAACCTCCTGGTCAAGACTGTAATTCGTCTACATGATCGGTCCATAGTCCACAATTTGGCTCTCAGGTTTGGAAGGCTTTCTCACAAGAGCTGGGTGTCACGGCCAGCCTCTCATCTGGTTATCATCCGCAGACTTACAGGCAGACAGAGCACACCAATGCTTGGAGGGACTTGGAGACAGCGCTCCGGTGCATGATTTCCAGAAACCTATCCCCCTGGAGTTCTCTATTGCCCTGGATTGAGTATGCACACAATTCATTAAACTGTGCTAAAGGCAAGACACCCTTCAACCACCCTTGTTTTCAGTTCAAGAGCAAGAAGTGGCCGTTCCATCTGTCCAAGCCCACCCCCAACATGTGCTTAATGTGCAGTATATTTAATATACACTTTTAGAAAGTGTAATTCAAAATATATGTGATTAAGTTCATCTTCAATATACTAAAATTAAACATACTTATTATGCCATGATTAAAGTTGTGCTTTAGTTTACTTATTAGAAGTGTACTATATTGTAAGTGTATTGTAAATTGTTCTAAAGCATACTTTTAAAAACCCTACACAACTTCCTTTCTTCCTTCCGCAGTTCCTTAACCAAAACACAGTGTATTCCACCAGAAACTACTAAACCCTGAATTCTTACAAGTGACCCATCCCGCAACTCAACAACTGAGTTGTTTCTTTTCTGAAGGCAGCTTTTTCACATTCGCATTCGTTACCTGATGCTCCCTGATGGCTGATGTCAATTTCAGTATTGTAAACTGAACAAAAGGCACAGTAAGGAGGTCTGAAAAAACTGAAGTATCTCTCCTGGTAATTTTCTAAGAACTTTTGATTTACGCTTGGACAGGCTCTCTTTTAGCGGGCACTGGGAGGGTCTGTATTCAAAACTCTACTACTACTGAGTCTTCGGGGGGCGGGAGGCGAAGGGCCCAGTGGTGGTTCTAGGGGCGGGGTCACAGGAGCATTGCCCCCATCTGAAATCTAATTGGCCCCCTGAAGTGCCCCTGTCCTGTCACTTATCTCTGGTTTTGCTAGAGATTATAGGTGAATGCAATAGTGTGCCAGATAGGCAGGTCCACCGTCTGACAGTAGACTATCATTTGAATGAACACAACAACGATACCACAGGTTGGCTGGAGACGACATGGAGAACCACTCGATGGCAGTCAACCTTTTGTAGAGATTGTTGGTAAGTCACAAATCCCCATGGTTGTCATAAATGTTTGAAAGAACATTAATTGCTGCTGTCACTCAGTTCAAGGCTGAGAAACATGAAGGTAAGAAGCAGCAGTAAGCTATTAGTTAGCATTAGCTTTCGCTAATGTAATACTAATAAATGTACCCCTTTGTAATTTGCATTTTTGAATTAACATTAATCATAATGTTTGGTAAGAATTAAGAGTATGAAAAGAAAGGGTCAGTCTCAGATGGGTATTCAGCGGTTTTTGGCCAAAAGAACCTGTCTACTAACTGCTGAAAATGAGCAGGGAGAGAGCAAGGAGAGAAACATCTAGCTCAGCGTATAACATTAATTATTTCTCATTTATTATAATTTTTTGTACAGCCAGGAGAAATATCATTCAGCAAAACCCATTACAGTATCATGAACTGTGATACTAAAACACTGAATAAAATTAGACTTTAATTAAAACTGTGTTCCACTACCTACTGTAAACCCTTACAAAAACACAATCAGACTAACAAAACAAAATTTTCAGCAAGTGACAAAGACTAAGTGTAAGGGGAGGGATTCTCCACAGGATAAATGTAAATGTTGCCGAATTGGAGGTCTGGCAAGGACTTCGCTGTTTATAACGGCAGAAATACGGCGACGGGTGCCATGTATGGGTTGCAAGTGTCCAAAACTTGCAGTTTAATTAGAGATCATCTCTCTAAAGAAGAAAACACAAGATATAAATATTCATGGATTGAAACCGTTTGGAAATTGACAGGTTTGCGTGGTTGTTCTCCGGTGTTTCCAGTGTTAGCCACCATCTTGGACCCGGTTTTTTGCCCTCCAGGGGTCACGTGACTGAAAACTATGAATTGACCTTGGCGCTAAACATTTGTAGATTTTCTGCTTGAGGAGTAACTTTAGCAATTTGCTGGTAACTTAAATGTTAAAACTCGTAACACTTGTTTGTACCAATTTACTAGTAATTCTCCAGCAGATTTTGGTAATGGCACTGTATATTTTACCTCTGTTTGTTTGTGACTATTGTGAATAAAAATATTGAAAACAGTAAGGGAATGTATCCTAAATTAAAGGAACAGTCTCGAAATCAAAGTGCAGATCCCCCTTGCTTGACCACTGGAAAATTTGTATGAATGTAGGCATTGCCTTGACAGTCATCTATAGCTGGATCTGTGTCTCACTGAAGATTAGACTACTTGCACATTGTGTAATCCTATGTTATGTTTAGTCATGAAATTGTAGTATTCCAAAATTGCATTAAATACATAGGGTTTACAATTTCATATATGTTTAGTGAAAAACTTTGGACACTGCTGAGTGTTGCTGATCATTTCAGTATCCCGAATACATTAATTCTTGCACCTGACCTCTACCACAGCTCACCTCAATATTTCAATGTTTCAAGTATTTTCTTAATTTTTAATGAAATAATTGTGGTCTGATACTTAGACAATATGTTTTCAGCTGCATACAAGCTTGGAGATTGTGACATGATATGTGTTTTACCTACAAACTTGGACTGGGCCGGTTCTGAAGACAACCGGAGTGACATTGTTGCAGGTGACGTTAATCGACAGTCTGCAGAATCACCAGAGTCAGCAAACAGTGCTAGTCCTGCAGGTATCTGATGGTAAGGAGCTATCTGGGAAGGTAATTACTGCTTGTGTATCTCATTGTGAGAGTAGGCTTATGTTTTGCTTATGTAATGTTTCATTTGCTTTTTTCAGATATCTTCCTATGCAGTACACTGCTCATGTTTTCATTCTGTAAATGTTTTGTAAATTTCAGTGAACTATGCACACATTAATAGCGATTAAATGTTGTTGAAAGATAAGGAGCGATAACAATTAAGTAACTTCAACTTTTATTTTGCTTTATTTTGCTTCTCTCCAGACATTCCCCAGTCTAGAACAGTGGGTCCTGTGCAGCCTGTCCTTAAGCTCCTCCCCAAGACGCAGCATGGAAACCAGAAAAGGGCATTCAGTGACTAATGGTCACTGGTTATCAGATATTATTTGAGTGCGGTCGTACATGAGAGCTTCCTTGACTTTGTGAAGACTGACAGTCTTGATGCAGCAGAGCTCACTGATTTGATCATAAAATGCCTTGAAAAACATGGGCTAGAATATCATACCAACCTGGTTGGTCAGGGCTATGACAGTGCTGCCATTTTGCGTGGTAAGCAGGTTTTTCCATTACATTTACTGCATTTTTTGTTTTATTTCCTGGATGACTCAGTTGAGAGGTTATGTGTTTTAATATAAATAAACTGGACTTTTTTTTTTTTCAATGATTTGAAGTGGATGTCTTTCATAGAACTGAGTACCACACTTCTGGTGTACTAGTGGTACCAGAAATTAAGTAGATCGAAGTGCATGTGGTGACATTAAGTATACTTCTGCACCACTAACACATTGTACTATACAATACTAATAGGCAAGGCAAGGCAAGTTTATTTATAGAGCACAATTCATACACAGGGTAATTCAAAGTGCTTTACAGATACAAAAAATTACAAGAAGGCAGATAAAAATACCTGGGTTTTAGTACACTTATTGCACTTCAAATACACCTCTAAACCACACATTATGGTATAATAATATTATACTTGAAGTACATACCTTAAAGATGCTTAAATTGTGATATTACTTCACTATAAATGCATTCTTATTAACATAATAGTGCACTTGAAAAGTAATTTAAGGCATGCTAGAATAATGATAAGTACATTAAAAATACAATCCTACACAACTATCAATTTAATTTTAAAGCCTTTTAAGTATATTTTGAACATACTGGTGGTCTAATACAATTGTACTGTAAGTGTCTTTCAAATCAGGTGATGGTGTACTTGTGCAGGTGTACTATAGTACACTTAAAGTTTGTAAAAAGTTGCTCCAACGTAACATACTATTTACACTTTAAGTGTACTGACGTAGTCAAGTAGTACTCAGTGATTACTTGAGCACACTTAATTACACATAAAGACAACGAAAAAAGCATAAACCATTCTAAATGTGTACTTAGTACAGTCTGTAAAAGTATAATTCAAGCATAGTATTTTTTCACCTGGGTAGTGATCGATTGAAAGAACAACTCACCACTTTTTTGTGGGATTCATCAATTCTTTATCATGTGATCCAATACGAGCTGGCAAGTGAAGCCATACATGCACGTAGGCCTCCCCTAAATATATCAGTGAGACCATCACCAGAGGTCCCATAACACGTTGACTCCCGTAAGTTGGCACCCAGGTTAATTGGCCCATATACGGTGGACTCTGTAATTACCCCTGCGACGGTCAAACTGAAGGTACCAGCTTCTATGAAAGTGCAACTGGTCTTTCCTGTATCCCTCCCCAAGTCTGTCTCTTCCAGTCCCTTGTGGCATGCCCCATCCTCCTACCTGGCTCATTGATGGCCACCCATTCAACGTTCGGCGCATCCTGGATGTGAGTCGCTGTGGTCAGAGTTATCAATATCTGGTGGTTTAGGAGGGTTATGGCCCTGAGGAACGGCCGGACCACAACCTCCTCCTGGACCTTTATCGAGACCATCTGGACAAGCCTGGGAGGGTGCCAGCAGGCAACCGTTGAGGTGGGGGGGATTACTGTCATGGACTAGCCGGTCCGTTGCCGCCATCTGGTATTGGCCTTGTTCTTTTCCCCATGTTCCCCCCTCATTTCACCATATGCAATCATGAGCCAGATTGTTTTTCCACCAAGTTTGATCTCTCTGCCTACTCTTATACCAAATCTCCTTGTGCTTTGTAGTTTTTGTACCTGTTTCCTAACCTTGCTTCTCTTGTGCTCAGGATCCTCCACCATCTCCTTCAGATTATTTGTAAATCAATTCCGTTATGTTTACTTTGAACTCCATTCAATTTATTTCCAGGTGTCCCAATTAATTAAGGGCATAAGTGTAGATGTAGCCTCAGACAAAAAGTAGAGCCTTTTTAACATAGTGTGCAGACGTTACCCACCCTGGAGGATTTGCCTCTCTCACAAAAAACAAGTCTTTAGTACAGCGTTCTTCTGCACATGAAATATTGTGAAAATCAGAAACATTCTGTCTCAGAGGATGCAGAAAAATTAGTCTATACATTTGTTACCTCTGGACTGGACTGGACTACTGTAATTCATTGCTGTCGGGATGTCATATCAAATCTTTGAAAAGCCTTTAGTTTATTAAATATACTTTCTGACTTTTTTGCGATCCCCTGTCCATTACTGTCCATATTGTCTGATGATCAAAATCAAATCAAATGAAATTTATTTATATAACACTAAATCATAACAGAATTAAGTCAAGGTACTATACATGGAACAGGTCTAGTCCAAACTCTTTATATATTATTTTAAAGAGACCCAACAAATCCTTCCATGAGCATATCTAACCTCCCTTTCATTTCCAAAATTCTTGAAAAAGCAGCTGGATGCCAATTTGAGTTTCAGTCAGGTTTTAAAGTACATCATTACACAGAAACAGCACTGGGAAAAGTTACCAATGACTAATGGCTTCAGACAACAGATTGGCCTCCATACTTGTCCTGTTAGATCTTAGTGCTGCTTTTGACCATTGACCATAATATTCTATTACAAAGACTGAAACATAAAATTGGAATCAAAAGAGTTGCACCAAGCTGGTTAAATCATAATTAACAGACAGATATCACTTTGTTCAGGTTAACAATGACTCTTCCTCATACAGTTTAGTTAATGATGGAGTTCCACAGGGTTCTGTCCTAGGACCAATCCTTTTTACTCTATGTATGCTTCCCTTAGACAATATTATCCGTAAGCACAGCATATATTTTCACTGTTATGCAGATGATACTCAGTTTTACTTGTCAATGAAGCCGACTAAAACTAATCAGCTAATCAGACTTCAGGCATATCTTACAGATATAAACACCTGGATGACCTGCAACTTTTTACTTCAGAACTCAGACAAAACTGAAGTCATTGCACTTGGTGCTAAGCACCTTAGAGAAGCATTATCTGATCATGTAACCACTCTGGATGGCATTAGTTTGGCCTGCAGTTCCACTGTTAGGAATCTTGGAGTCGATTTTGATCAGGACATGTCCTTTGTCCCTCATATAAAACAATTCTCTTGTTTCATTAGAGGGACTTTCACCTACACGATATTCCAAAGATCAGAAGCATTCTGTCTCAAGAGGATGCAGAAACACTAGTCCATTCACTTGTTACCTCTAGACTACTTTAATTCAGTACTATCAGGATGTCCCAACAATTCTCTGAAAATTCTTCATGTTAATATTTGTGCAGCAGCATTCTGAATCATCTGAACTAGATAAAGAAATCACATTTCTCCTGTTTTAGCTTCTCTTCATTGGCTGCTGGTAAAATTCAGAATAGAATTTAAAATCCTTCTCCTAACATACAAAGCTCTTAATGACCAAGCTCCATCATATCTCAGAGAGCTCATAGTTCCTCATTGTCCTAGTAAGCCACTCCTTTCTCTCGATGGAGGTTTACTTGTGGTTCCCAGAGTCTCCCAGAGTAAATCTGGAGGCAGATCTTTCAGTTATCAGGCTCGTCTTCTATGGAACCAACTCCCAGTATCGGTCTGGGGGGCAGACTCTGTCGCAGCTTTCAAGATCAGGCTTAAAACCTTCCTTCATGACAAAGCCTACTGTTTAAAATGTAAGGTTTCATTACTCTTTTGCTTTTAGTTGTGCTGCTATAGACCTAGACTGCTGTGGGTTGCACTGAGCATCTCTCTCTCTCTCCTTCCCTCTCCCTCTCCCCCATGTATGCACATTACATCATTACATATGTCTACCTTTGTTTCTTCCCAAAGTATGTTTGTCCCTCCGGTCCTCTCTCTTCCTGTCCACGTCCTACAGGTGCGGAATCATCTCTGCTCAATATTCCTGCTCAGTACCTGCTTCTGCAAGAGTAACCTTTACTTCCCATTACACACTTCAACTCACTTCCCATTGTAACCTATTCTTCTCCCCTACTGCTAATATTTACTAATGCACATTTAGAACTGCCAGGTTGAAATTACTGTATGTTTTGTTTGTATTTTCCATTGCATCTTCTCTCCTCCTGTTCTTGTTCTTTTCATCCCTTTACCGAGTCCCCCCTCCTGTCCTTCACAGTCGCTCTCACTGGCTGTGTCCGAAACCACCCCCTCACTCCCTATTCCCTACTCCCTATATAGGGAGATGAATGTGGGAATATGGACTATATAGTGAACTCATTCACAAAATTAACAATCACTTTTGGACACTACTTTTGGCACCGTTAATTGCGTCATCGTTGTTTTGCAATTAAAATGTACCCAACTCACAGCTAAAGACAGAAAAAACAACTTTTCTGTTTATCACTGCATTTTGTTAAAGGCTTTTGATAATCTTGCACTGCACTGTAATTTTTATTCTCATATTAGGTCTTCTTTTATTATATTTTTATTTTCTATTCTCTTGGCTCTTAGGTAACAGTTTTTAATTGTAATCTAATGTTACTTGAATGTCTGATTATACTGTGTTTTGCACGATGTTAATGCTGTTTACATTCATGTAAACAGTACGTTTAATTGCCTTGTTTTTGAAATGTGCTATAAAATAAACTATTCTGTTCTGCTGGAATCGCCGTGAGCGCAATGCATCATGGGATATCTTGCTTGCGTTAGTGACCATCGGCTATTCACTATTTTTCACAATGCATTGTGGGATACTTCGAGTGCACTACATTTTGTCACAAAACATTCGGACAGTACAAAACGACGAGCTCACTATATAGTGCACTATATAGCGATTAGGGGGTGTTTTCGGACACAGCCTCTCTCTCTCTCAACCGGTTGAGGCAGGTGGCTCCGCCCACCCTAAGTCTGGTTCTGTCTGAGGTTTCTGTCTCTTAAAGGAAGTTTTTCCCTCCACTGTCTCCAAGTGCTTGCTCATGGAAAGATTTGTTGGGTCTCTTTAAATAATTCTATAGAGTTGTCTAGATCTGCTCTATGTGTAAAGTGCCTTGATGTAACTTTGTTATGATTTGGTGCTATATAAATAAATTTGATTTGATTTGATTTGATTGTCAGGCACACACAAATTCAGCCTCTACTGTTCCACAACATAGCTGTTCGAATGGAAAACCCAGTTTGATCATCCAGGGTTGTGTTGAACCTCCTACACTATTCAGGCAGTAATAATGACTCCGTCACAGAGCTGCCCAGTATACTGCTTTGCCAGCAGCCTTTGAGGAAAGCGTGGTTTGTTATTTCAGACTGCAGAGAGAGTTTCTCAGATGACCAAGTCCAACCAAAATGTAAACATTACAACTTATTAGACTTTACAGACAGACAGTTTATCTTCTCATGGCTTAAATATCACTGAATCACTTTCAGAAGGTCTTGATTCTCAGACAACAGCTGCAGGATGTTGTCTCTCTCCACTCACATCACATCTTCAAATATAAAGCTCAAACTGAGAAATATAAACTATAAAACTAACACCTACAGTGGAAACAGTCAGTGAGGTTCCTGAATGACTATGTTTGCACCATGAACTAGTCAGAAATAGGTACTTTCTGAGCAACAGTTTCCTCCATGGTGTCCTACCATGGAATCCATGGCTATTCAGTGCATTGTGTGTAGTAGACTCATGGACATGCATGTGTATGTGTGCATGTGTTCTGGTCTTTCCCAGTTTGCCTTCCCTCTCAGTTTTCCTTCAGTTCCAGTGGTTCCTCCCTTTTCCTGGTTGTTGTGGTGGTCTTCCTGATTGGTGCGACTAGTTACCAGTTCAGTGCTCCACTGAAACATTCTGTAAATCGGTAAAACACAAAAAAAACAAACAAAAAAAAACCCAGCCCTGCCATAGTAGCTCAATAGGAGTCACAACTTTACATACTAACAAAAATCACAGCAGAGAGTCAAGCAACCAACACTGATGCGAACTGGTCACTCTGATCCAGCCACACCAACTGACACTCACTTAGCACTTTTGATAGATTCACTGGGAGTAGGGGGCTGATCCTTATCTGCATTTTAGTTTTTTAACATCACTAATGACAAGGTGTAGGAAGATCAGTTTATTTTGTTGTTGTTTAGATACATATGAAGCTCCTGTTAGGGGCCCTCTTTTGGTTATATTTGTTTTTTGATTTGAATAGCATCCACCAGCCTTTTTTACTTTTGTAGTAATTGGCTTTCTTCACTTTATACTTTTATACTTTTGTATAACTTTTGTCTAACAAATCATTTTTATTATTAACCTTCAATATCTGGTTTTATGTTGCTTCCCTTTTCCCTAGTAAGCTGGGTTGTAAAATAATGGGGGATTATCTGGGATCATTATTGTCAGAAAAAGTTATTATTGATAGCCATGAGTTTTGTTAGAGGAAGCAAGGGCAGGGAAAGGGCAGTTATTGTCACACCATGGTGAGGTTGTCTTGTCCTGGTTCTGTTTTTGTCCCGTCATTTCCTGTTTTACTTTGAAAGTCTAACCCTGCTCTCGTTTCAGAGCACTTGCCCTTCCTCATGTGTCAACCGTCCGTCCACCGTGATTACAGATTGTCTCGACTTGTTTCCCATTTCCCTTCATGTGTTTAAATAGTCTGTGTTCCCCTTGTCCTGTGCCAGAGTGTCATCGTCCTTGTCCTGCACCAGAGCGCCCCCTTCATGCCCACAGCCTTTGACTTCATAGTAAGCATTGTCCTCGAATCGAGTGATTTTTTTTTTTGTTTGTAAATTTTTGATATTCATAGCCTGTTTTCATAGCCTTTTGTTTTCCTCTTTAAGAGTGATTTTCTGTTGTTACCTTTTGTACCTAGCGCTGAGCCTAGTTAGTTTATTCATAGCTCTTTTGTTTTCTCCTCAGAGTGATTTTCAGTTCTGTATTTTATTAGATTATTTCATCCTCTGCCTTTTGCGTGAGTAGATTCTTTTGGTTTTCCTTAGTCAGGTTTTCCTCCTATTGGAGCGTTTTGTGTTTATCTTTTGTTTTCACCTAGTTTGTGTTTATCCTCCCCCGGGAGTTAGATTCTCTAGTTTAGTGTTCGATCTCCTATAGTTAAAGTTGCATAGCCTTTTTGCTTTGTCACTTGGTTTTGAGATCTTTGTTTTCCTATTAAAGTCTATTACTCGAAAGTCTCTGCATCTGGGTCCTGTTTCTGTCTCGGCCTGACAGTTATATGTAATCATATCACTCTTTGATTTCAGGAAACTGGAAATTGAGGTTGACAAAGCTGCCAGGCTGCATCAGTTGGAGCTTGAGTCTCAAAGGGAGCAACAGGTGATGCATGCACATGCCACATGCCTGACTATGTGACATGGCTTCTTCTTAATCCACTTTACCTAAGGATATGGCTTTGGTAGGAATATTTTGCGAATCTTAAGTGGATTCTTGTGTTGGTGTGTTGCACTAAAGAAGCCACCAGAAATTTGGCATCTTTTGCTGCAGTATATGTTTAGGCAGCCATTCCTGTGGAAGACAACTCAATGATGTGATTTAGCAAAACCTGCTATTCTGTGTGCTTTTAATTAGTCCCTGAAGCACACAGACAAAGATTCTGAAATCAAAGAAAAGCCCTGAATCAGACATTTAAGTTGTAACATAACACAATAATTTGTAGATAATATTGAAGCATATATATATAGTTGTAACTTTGATGAAGGTCCAACCAAATTAAAGATATAGTGATACATACAGGACAGTCTGTGCCTCCTATAAAAATATTGTACTGGCATGATAATGTTGCTTTGTTCTTGTCCAAGTATTACACTCAGTAACCAGTTTACACCTGGGAAAAGCTCTGCCTCAGGTATGGCTTTACTTACAGTTGGTCAGTTAGTTCCTCACCACTGATAGAGAATCAATATCTTCTAGTTACCTAGCCTAATGTCCTTTCAGCTCTGAAAGGTTCAGGTTGGGACTCAATGCTGGACACTTTCCGTCTTTTCCTTTTCACCTAGTCAAGTGTGCTGCAGGACATAGGATCATGGGACTGCTGAAAGACAAGGTGGTTGTATTTGGCAGCCTGAAAATAGGCTACAAAGTTGCCAGAAGGCAGCAGGAATCACTTCTGAACTCAAGAGCGGTGGTGTGGTCACAAGATCTCCAGTCTGAATATTTCATAGAAAGCTGTTGAAAACCAAGCTTCACCATATCTCAAAGAGCTCATGGTTCCTTATTGTCCCAGTAGCTCACTTCACTCTCAGAATGTAGGTTTAATTGTGGTTCCTAGAGTCTCCAAGAGTAAATCAGGAGCAGATCTTTCAGCTATTAGACTCTTCTATGGAACCAACTCCCAGCATCGGTCCGGGGGTAGACTCTCTTGCAGCTTTAAGGATTAGGCTTAAAACCTTCCTTTATAACAAAGACTATAGATAAAGGTTAAAGTTTAATTACTGTTTCATTAGTTATGTTGCTATAGGCCTAGACTGCTGGGGATACACTGAGGACCTCTCTCCCCATGTATGTATATCACTCCATTACATGTCACTAACTTTGTTTCTTCCTGTAGTCTGTATTTCTCTCTCCTGTTCTTTCCCCGTCTTCATCTTGCTCCATGTTCCTGCTCAATACCTGATACCTGCTGTTGCAGTAGCTACCATTAGTTGTTATCATCAACTGCCATTATTATAATATCCATTATCAGGTCACGCTAATATTTACTACATTTAGTGGCACCAGGCATTAACCCTTGTACATCTGTATGTTTTGCGTGTATTTTATTGTATTCTCCCTCTGTCGCTCTCCCTCTCTTTTTCCCCCAACAGGTCGAGGCAGATGGCTCTGCACACCTTGAATGTGTTTCTGTCCAGAGGTTTTTGCCTCTTAAAGGAAGTTTTTTTTCCCCTCCACTGTCACCAAGTGCTTGCTCATGGAGGGATTTGTTGGGTCTCTTTAAATAATTCTATAAAGAGTTATGTTTGGACCTGCTCTATATGGAAAGTGTCTTGATGTAACTCTGTGATTTACTATATATTTATAAATAATTTTTGATTTGATTCATTAGGAAATGTTACCATGTTAATTACAAAGTTGTAATTGATGTAAGAGGGGAAAAAAAAAGAGGAAGAAGATTGCCATTAAAAAGCATATTGCTGTGCTTAACACAGAGACTGGAAGAGGACAGTCGCACTCCTGCATGAGCCTGGCAAGGAAACAAAGATTTATAATAACCTAACTATTGCTTGTCATTGAATTAAATTGTTTGGAACTCTGTCACCTGTAGGCAGCCTGGCAATCTCAAAATTAAGCAGACAATATTCTTAATAATAAAAAGATATATATTTATCTCTATATATAAATTTATTATTAAAATACAACAATATTAATAATAAAGGAGAAGAAGAGGAAATACTTAATTATGTTACACATTTCATTATGCTGCACTGCAAGTCCACACTTATATAAACTTGTGCACATGAGGTGAGGACTTGGTGTGAGATTTGCACGGAAATGAGTGCACAATTAACGTACACCTCTTTTCTGGCATACGCTCTTTGTTAAATGTTGGCAAACCTGAGACTGTGTGTATTATCTTCACCTGTCTCTTACAGCTGAGTTTTCATCCTGTTTGTTTATATAACAACCTGTATCACCCATATTTAACATCAGGAGACTGTTGTTGATGGTCAAAAGGTCAACAGGTCAGAACCGCTTTGGAGACATCCTGAAAGGATCATGAATCTTGAGAGAGACTTGATGCCAGTCTGACTGATCTAGTCTTATATGATGGATGAAACTGATTTCTGCTGCACTGTCTGCAATAATCATCAGCATAAAATAACATACAAACACTCTCTAACATACACAAACACACACCCAAATGAGAGCAATCAGTTGAGGAAGTCCCTGTAGTCCTGACTCTATTTATGCTTCCCTTTGGTCAGATACCCTTTATTTTGTCTGTATATGTGGTTGATGTACACATAACCACACACACACACTGTGCTGAGGGATTACACCCCTGTGGGTGTGTAAACTAAACATATTTGTTGATTAACCACAGGTCATGGTCCAGCAGAGCCATATAATTCTTTTCCCTAAAAGCAGAAAGCTCTTCATTCTGACCTCTTCATTTAATTTCATTAGATTTTTTTTTTTTTTTTGAGGGGGGGTAATAAAACCTGAAATCTATCTCTGTGCTGTTTTAAAGCAGACGAAGATTTTTTTCCACACATAAGACAATTAACAAATTATTTAACCTTGCATTTACTGTTGTCACCAGGCCCTTTGGTTAGTCAACTGAAACATGTTGCCGTCAGTTCCACTCTAATATGACTCAGACATTCAGTTTCAATTATGTTTTCATCTCTCATTGTGTCTCCACACAGAGGGCAAGTCTCTTTGTATTCTCACTTTGCAATGGGCAAACCTTCAGACATTCGTTCAGACATGAACTGGAGAAATAAATTAAAATAATAAAGTTCTAGTGATGTTGGCTACTACCAGATCTCAGTAGTGGAAGTGTCCCGAACTACAGGTCAGTATGGTGCCATACGCTATTGGCTATCATACGATTTAAAGGCAGACATTAAAGCTCCATACGGTTTAAAGGCAGGCATTAAAGGTCCATACGGTCTACAGGCAAACGTTAAAGGTTCAAGGCAGACATTAAAGGTCCATACAGTCTAAAGGCAGACGTTAAAGGTCCATATGGTCTAAAGGTAGATGTTAATGCTTTTACACTGAGTGTGCTCCCAGCGGCAAATTCGCAAAACCACACTTCAAATCACCAAAAGTTCGCATATGTGTGCTCTATCTGAGAAATTCCAGCGGTTTCCGGAAGCTGGGAAGTTGCGTTTCACAACCAATATAGGCGAACTCTGACTGCCCGGTCTTCAAGGCTGATGTGTAGCCGACGACGGCGCCTCTGGTCTTACTGCCTGTATCCACTTCTCTCGTCTTACTGCCTGTATCCACTTCTCTCGTCTTAAAGGCTAATTTTTTTTCTGTTCGGCAGCTTATAAAAACTTAGATCAGGGTTCTTTACCCTGTTAGTAGTGCACCCTACCACACAGCAGCTTTCGGGCATTTGTTTGTGTTTGCTGGCACACGGAGAGTGACAAAAGACACTTTCACACAATACAAAGTCAATGGAGAGCTCTTGATTGTTTTCCCCTCCAGTGTGGGCGGGGCTTAAATGTGCTCTGTCTCTGTGGAGGAAAGACGTGACGACGACGAAAGCGATGATAAAGATAAATGTCGATTGTCTAAAAAAGGAAAGCAATTGTTCATTAATAAGTGAGATGTCTTATTTCCTCATGTATATTTATAATTGCTCTTTAACTAAACAAAAATATGTTTTAGCTGATTACATGATTAATCGATGGAATGTTCAGTAGAATACTCGATTACTAAAATATTCGATAGCAACGGCCCTATTGCAGACGGAACAGAAAAACTTGAAGAAAGTTGGAAAAAAGGACAGGCACAAGTGGAGGAGGAACGGAGTCTAACAAACACAATGATGACTGTCAGAGCGAACAGGTGTGATCCTCGGAAACCGACAACTTCGTTTATAAAATGAAAATTAATTAGATAATAAATTACATTACTTTCTCCATCGCAACGTTTTGTACTTTGCCAATTGTATTCCCAGAAAAAAACTTTTTTATTAAAATTTGATTACTTGTTCAGTCCTAGTTTACACTTCAACAGGTATTGTTTTTTAGTTGGAAATGTTATTGGCAAAAAAAAATTGTTTGATTTTTTTTTTGTTTCACTGACTGATCAGTACCTCCACTCAAACCATCATATTGAAGGTCCATGTTAGTTGATGAGTTTGTTGCTTCCTAGTGCCATATTCTTGTTCTTCTGTCTCTATTATAGGACTACATATTAAGAGGCTGGTGGGAGTGGAAAAAATCCAGTTGCTCTTTGTGAATAGAGAGCTGAGAGACTCTTGTAAAACTCTGTGGTTGGAGCTTAAATCACAGGAGGAACCATTGGAACAAGAAACATAACTTAAAATCTGAACCATGTGCTTCAGCCTCCTGATGAAGAGGGTTTAAACCTGTTACAAACCTGAGGACTGGAAAAACTACACTTACTGACCCTACACAACTATTGTTGTTCCACAACAACCACCCGCCAACCAATTTAGCCAAGATGATGAAGTCAGTGAAGTTGGCCTTGGGACATTTGGCTATAAAATGCCATCATGCCATTTTATCCTCACATACAGTTGGGTAAAATTCTGGAATATTTAGGAAATGGATTTGTGATTTATGGCCAAAAATGTTTTAGGGCTCACAGTGATTGTTAGACTTAGTACCATATCCAGACAGTTCAGATGACATTTCACTGTTGGACTGGTTCTGTGCCTGTTTTAAACCAAACGAAGCCAGAGGTGCGTGAATCCTACCTATGCTGGTCTCACAGGGTCCCTTGTGGATCTGGGTGATACTGGACATCCCCTGCTGCAGGGCCTGCCTGCTGCTCACCTTTAGCTGGCACACGTTACCATATGTCTTCCCGTCGCTGCCGCACACTTCCTGGCTGAGCTTGCACTGACAGAGCCCCTTAGAGAGCCGCTTGACCGTTCGGCACTCCAGGCCGTCCCCGCACGGCAGGTCATCCCGGCGGCCGCACGGCTCCCCCTCCCCCAGGGCGCACACCAGGCAGCAATTACAGCGGTCCGGCACGTACCCGCTGGGACAACTGGGGCTCCGACAGGTACTCACATCGCAACGAGTGGGACAGGAAGGTCTTGGCTCAGCTCGGACACACTGCTCAACGTACAGGAGCAGAGCTGCAAGGACGAGGATCTGCATTGTTCAAAGAGGATTTGGGACTGACAGAAGCTACAAAGATTTACACGAGGATCATGTTCCTCACTGTCGGGACAATGTGTATGGATGGGTACAGGTCTAAAAAAAAAAAAGGAACCCTAAACCTGGATTCTGAAAGCAAAATGCGATGTTCCGGTGCCTATCGATGAATCCTGAGCAGCAGGAGCAGGAGACTGACTAAGGGCCCACTTTGCAGCCGGGGCAGGGGTGGAGCTCTACCCTAGAGGAGGAACAGGCCATCCCAGAGGCGTACCCACAGATGGTGACTTAGATGCTGACAACATCTGGGTCATGTGTTACCTAACAACTAGTACTCTGAGTCATACTTTACCCCGCAACCCAACCCCTTGTGTGTCCTGTACCCAGCAGCAACAGGTCTAACACAATGTATTGATCACTAATCCAGATCTCACACTCAGTCCCTGACTCAAACGTGCAAAAAATTTTCATTATTTAAATGGAGACAATATTTTAAGCATTTAGACAAACCATTGTTACTAAGGCAAATGACCGATGTTTCAAAACTGTAGAAAATACTTTTTTCTCAGTTACTCAGACGGCAACAAAAATGTAGACAAAACTTAAATGTGCCTGCGAATTACACACCCCATTTAAAGACAATCACATATGACTCATCTGTCACATTATTATTTGAATGAAAGAGTTCAGCTCAGGGATGATTACAAAATGATATACATTAATTTTCACTGGGCCCTGTGATGGACTGGCGACCTGTCCAGGGTGTATCCTGCCCTCACCTAATGTGAGCTGGGATTGGCGCCAGCATCCCCCATGACTTGGAAACGATTAAGTGGGAGAAGATGAATGAATGAAGTTTCACTGTTAAAGTTATGTAAACTTTTAGACACCACATATTTATATATGCCATAGTTAGAGAAAGGTTAATGAGTTTCGCCTCATGTAGAACACTGAACATACTGTGAAAATAGACACAATTTTCTATATTATTGTTTATGATGAGCAGAACAGGTAAATATATGATGAGTCACTGACAGGCGGATCAAATAACTTGTATTTTCTTATGTGATAAAATTAACAATTACTCTGGCGTCTTTTGTGCTGGGAGATTGAAATTTTTGCATTTTGAATTAGAAAATTTGACATACACTGTTGTGTGGTCTGTTGTGATGTGGCTACTCAGCATGGGGAGTGGTACAATAACTTTCTGCAGCCATTCCAGAGCAGCATGTGTTGGCTAAACACATGCTCATTCCTCTTTTTCCAAAAATGCAGCAGTAGATGTAAAATGTCAAATGTCCCTGTCTGCCTGAAGTTGGTCTACTGAGCATGTGCAGTAAGTGTCATCATATTAGCGTGTTTCTCAATATCAGAATCTCCTTTTGTTCCCTGAATCCAACCAAGGTCACAATAAACCTGTGTGTCATGTGCACTGATCAGTTATCAATCGTGTCGCTTTACAACATCAGGAAAATCAGGACATACGTGACTCAGTCCTCCACTTAGCTTCTGGTTCAGGTCTTGCTTTTCTCTTTCCTTGACAAATGAATACAAAGTCTGTCATTAACATTACTGCACAGAAGACACATCACATGGACACGGACTGTTCTGGTCTTTGGGCCTGATGGTGGAACCAGCTCCTGAAATCTATCAGGAAGCAGGGCCATTCCTCTCTGTCTTCCAGAAGTTCTTGAAAACTCATCTCTTCAGAGAGAACTTCCTTCTCACCTTGTCACGTCCGACACTTTGTTGCACATTTTTATCTGATGTCCTGCATTAATCTAATAGATGTAGAATTGAATAATAACAACGAGGCATCTACTGAAGTTGCATTGATGTCTTCACCATAAGTCCCTGTGGATAAAATATAAATATAATCAAGTTAGACTCATGTTTCTGAGGGATTTTTTTCCCTATCACCCAACGGGACTGGTCTTCTGGCCCCCGTGCCCCTCCAGCAGATATCTCATCAATCAGCAGCTGGTATAATGGTGGTACATGAAGGCCAGATCAGCACAGTGGGATATCTCACAGCTGTATTGGCTGCCTGTAGCTCCAGTGTTTTGGTAAAATTAATTGATTATTGTTGCCTTTGAGTGTCTTCCTCAGTATGTGGTCAATTTAGTTTCCTAGGTCAGTGATTTTCAACCACTGTGCCGCAGCACAGCAGTGTGCTATGAGAGATCGTCAGTGGGAAATTTTCCAATTTAATTTAATTGGTCAAAAAATATGTAGTCACTGCAAATTATTAGGGATTGTTGAGCATCTGCAATGTGTTGGCTGACTAAGTAATTTAAGCACCCATCCTTGCCAGCAGGTGGCAGTTGCACAATAACAATAACCTTATTAATTTAAGACAATAGAATAAGTGATGCACAGTAGTGCAACAGAAGAAGTGACGCGCAGGAAAGGTTGCAGTGACAAGACGTACAACAGCAGTGGATAAATATTTGAAGAGGAAAAATTCAGACTCTGAACTGGGCCCTGGACAAAATGCTAACCCAGAAGAAGAGCCTAGTATGAGTTGTGGTGAAAAGAAAAAAAAACAGCGATCTCAAGGCAACGCAACGAAAGTTATCTTTCATTTAGATTTACTTTCACTGGGGATCCAACAGCACCAATTCAATTCTGCTTGCTGTGTGGGGAAAAGCTATCCAACAGTGCCATTGTCCCAAGTAAGCTTAAACGTGTTCTTTTTGATATAAAAAACCTATTTTGCTTTTGCTGTTTTCCGTTTCTTTTTGCTTAGCCTGGTTCATTATTACATTTATTGTTACTTCTTGAAACTTTTTGATTTTAACCAGGAACATAACAGACTGTGTGAACCTCTGTGTGGCCTCCACGCACAGAGCCAACTACAGACCTGTGCCATCAATAACCTCCACATCAAACACTTCCTGCCACCTCATATCACCTCACAATCCCTGGTAAATACAGACCACAGCTGGCTCCCAGGTGACGACTGACACACACATGTTGCGGATCTGAGGGAGATCTGTGTTCTTAATCCAAGACACACCCCAGACGGACAACCAAACAAACCTGCCACAAAACTGTTAACCTTGTCCTATGAATCCTCAAACCTAAACCATGTAGTGCTGATCCTCTGAAAGGACTGTGGCTCATAAAGAACTTCTTCTATACACTGCCTGCATCCAGCTTCACATTGGACAGTCTATGGCCCATTTTAGAAAGGAGGTTCAACAAACTCTAAATGTAACCCTAAACTCCAAGTTGACACACTCTGAGCTGGAAAACTCTGAGTTTTCAGTTTTATTTGCAGATGTGAGTTAGCTCAATCAACTCTGAGTAGGTTAGCTCTGAGTCAAGCACGGACCACGACAAAAGAAAGACCATATTAATGGAGGCAAGTGAAAAAGAGAGATCCACATACTTTCCCTTCTGGGATTAGAAATGGTCATGCAAATTTATGGCTAGTTTGAACATAAAAAAAAAGAAAAAAAGCAGTGCCACATCTGCAACAGCAAAGGAAAGAGAACTGGCATGTGAGAAAATTGCTGACTGAGTCAACACTATGTGTTACAGGTGGAATTGTATTGAAGTTAAAAATATTTTAATTTAGATGCTATCCTGTGGGGCTTGGAAGCAACTTAAAATAAGCCATAAGAACATAATTCAGACAGGTAAGGCTCATCTAAGACAATCACCCCCTAGGACACAAGGGCTTTCATAAAATATAATAGGCCTAGGCCTATAGTTTTCTTTGATATATATTTTTTTAGATATAGTGTATTTATTTAGTTTTCATGTTACCGGTAAAGGGCTTATATAAAATGCATTTGATCAAAGAAATAAAAATAAATAAACAAACAAACATGAAAAAGGTGTATGTAAGACTGCCAGAGTAAGAGGACAGATCTGGAGATCGAAATACTGAAATGCTAGTTACAGTAGGGGTGTGTCAATGGTCACAGGTGAACTATATTAATTATTGGAATAATATACAAAAAAAAAAAAGCCATTTTCAAATAAAATTACAGTAATTTCTCTTGATTTAACTGTTCTGGTTGTTGGTGGTAGTGATGGTGTCTTAAAATGTGAAGCCACAGATTAAGACACAGACAGCAAATCTGGATATCTGCAGGGTGTGTGGGGTTTCCATTGGCGTCTTCAATTTGCGGGGCAGGATGTTGCTCTCCTGTATATAATTTTTAGCTTTGAGCCAATTTCATCTATGACTAATGGTCCTAAAGGGTCCTTTGAAAACAGCCTCTCAGATGGCACAGCTCTTGCAACCATCCCAAAATATCTTTTAATATATATAGTAATGAGAATGCGCTCTCATTTTCTTTCAACAGAGCAAAGGTTCCTCATTCCTTGAGATCACTTTTTCTTCTAGCCATCTGTGCATTTCAACATATGTATCTTTTTTTTTGTGGGTTTCCCCTGAAAAACCATGACATGTGTGTCAAACTCCTGCCATAATCCTCCCTTGGATGTCCAGGGTTTTGCTTCATTCCTTTCAGTGCATGCTGGGGGGACTCTGTCTTTCAATGTTGTTTTGAGTTGTTCATATAGCTTTGGAATTTCAGTAGACATCAAGGATCCACCACCTTCATAAAGTAACGGAAACCTGCATCCTCTACCATTGACACAGGTTCAAGTCAGCAATAATCACCTTACCAAGGTGTTTTCTTTGGCTGTTAAAGAATCATCTGAAATTAATTAAGCACTTCCATAATAAAAGGACAGTAGATATTTTAATTACCCCCATGTAACAAAATTTTAAAATATATGTATAATTCATCCACTGGTTAGTTTTGAGATTTTGATCCTTTTGCTTTCATATCATTCCTTCCTTCAGATAAGTAAGACATCCAAAACAAATATTTAGGTGTTTATTTTACTGATATGTTATAGATATAAAATCATCTGTTAATATTAAAAATTTCTAAATTGTGACAAACTAATTTGAACCTGCCATTATTCATTGGTCAGATTTGTGTTCTTGCTGCATATTTTGATTTTGATGGTAACATCTATTTATTCATTTTACTCAATTAACCTGTCCATCCAACTCAATTAACCTGTAAAGTGCCTTGATGTAACTTTGTTATGATTTGGCGCTATACAAATAAATCTGATTTGATTTGATTTGATCCATCCATCCATCTTCATCCACTTATCCGAGGTCGGGTCGCGGGGGTAGCAACTTCAGCAGGGAGCCCCCAGACTTTCCTTTCCCCGGCCACATCGACCAGCTCTGACTGGGGGATCCCGAGGCATTCCCAGGCCAGAGTGGAGATATAATCTTTCCACCAGGTCCTGGGTCTGCCCCAGGGCCTCCTCCCAGCTGGACTTGCCTGGAACACCTCCAGGCAGGCCCCGGGGCCTCCTCCCAGCCGGACGTGCCTGGAACACCTCCAGGAGGCGCCCAGGAGGCATCATAACCAGATGCCCAAACCACCTCAACTGACTCCTCTCAATGCAAAGGAGCAGCGGCTATACTCTGAGCTCCTCTCAGATGACTGAGCTCCTCACCCTATCTCTAAGGGAGAAGCCAGCTACCCTTCTGAGGAAGCTAATTTCGGTCGCTTGTACCCGTGATCTCGTTCTTTCAGTCATGATCCAGTTCTCATGACCATAGGTGAGGGTAGGAACGAAGATCGAACTGAAGAGAGCTTCTCAGCTCAGCTCAGACCAGCTCTCTTTTCGTTACAGCAGTGCGATACAGCGACTGCAGTACCGCTCCCACTGCTCTGATTCTCCAGCCAATCTCACGCTCCAAGGTCCCCCCACTCGTGAACAAGACCCCGAGGTACTTGAACTCCTTCACTTGGGGCAAAGACTCATTCCCAACCTGGAGTAGACAGTCCATCGGTTTCCTGCTGAGAACCTTGGCCTCTGATTTGGAGGTGCTGATCCTCATCCCAGCCGTTTCACATTTAACTGCGAACCCGTCCAGTGAAAGCTAAGGTCACAGACCGATGGTGCCAACAGCACCACATCGTCCGCAAAAAGCAGCGATGCGATCCTGAGCCCCCCGACCTGCAACCCCTCTCCTCCCCGACTGCGCCTAGAAATCTTGTCCATGAAAATCATGAACAGGATCAGTGACATGGCGCAGCCCTGGTGGAGGCCAACCCTCACTTGGAACAAGTCCGATTTACTGCCAAATACCCACACACAGCTCTCACTTTGGGCGCACAGAGATTGGATGGCCCTTAAAAGTGACCCCCTCACCCCATACTCCTGCAGCACCCCCCCAAAAAACTCCCGGGGGACCCGGTCGTGTGCCTTCTCCTGGTCCACAAAGCACATGTAGACCGGCTGGGCATACTCCCAGGCTCCCTCCAGGATCCTCGCAAGGGTGAAGAGCTGGTCCATTGTTCCACGACCAGGACGGAACCAGCATTGTTCCTCTTCAATCAGAGGTTCAACGATCGGCCTGACCCTCTTTTCCAGGACCTTGGAGTAAACTTTCCCAAGGAGGCTGAGTAGTGTCATGCCTCTATAGTTGGCACACACCCTATGGTCCCCTTTTTTAAAAAGTGGCATGGCAAATTGGTCTCAGGCGAGGGGCCAGACAAAGAATGGTCCACAAAGACCCCATGAATAAGAAAAGAGGGAACAACCTGCCCGGAGGAAGCCCGGGGCCCCTGTCTGGAGCTAAGCCCAGATGGGAGCCCGTACACGAGCGCCTGGTGGTTGGGTCTGCCACGGGGCTAATGCCTTCCCCCCGTGGACCACCACCCTCAAGGAAGACATATGGGGTCGGGTGCGCTGCCAAATGGGAGGCAGTGGAAGCGGGGGGGTCCCGGTGGACCGGACCCGGGTGGCATAGACTGGCCCTGGGGACATGAAACGTCAGCTTGCTGTGGGAGAAGGAGCCGAACAGACAGTGCTATAGCTTGCTTTATTGCTTTATCAGCTACTGAAAAAGTAGCACCACACAATGCTCCTTTCCCTCTC
Organism: Remorina albescens; assembly: GCA_034769265.1. Taxonomy (NCBI): domain Eukaryota; kingdom Metazoa; phylum Chordata; class Actinopteri; order Carangiformes; family Echeneidae; genus Remorina; species Remorina albescens. Next base: position 2,145,893 of record CM068495.1, on the reverse strand, counting down.
TGCCATTCTACTTTTATGCTCAAATTTCCAGCGCTTAAATTAAGTTGACAGTAAACAATCACAATACAAAATACAGTAATTACGCAATAGTACTAGTGTCTGCATTGTGCAGAAGTGTGTCAGTAAATCGGCAACCCTGGTCTTCATTGGCTCCAGTTTATCTTGGTGTTAAGTCAGAGCTTGCTAAACCTACAATTTGCAGACAGTTTTATAGCCATTAAGGCCAGGGAAAAACTTACGAAGAGCTTTTTCCTTTTCCCATTTCACCTCAGGAGGTGTTTGTGTTATACTTATGGCAGAAATATTAAATCTACATTGAAATGTTGCATGAGAACTGCATGATGGTCAATGGTGTCAAATGCAGCACTAAGATCTAACAGGACTGGTATGGAGGCCAATCCATTGTCTGAGGCCACTAGAATGTCGTTGGTAACTTTTACCAGTGCTGTTTCTGTGCTATGATGTACTCTAAAACCTGACTGAAACTCTTAAAACAGGCCATCCCTCGGCCCCCCTCCTCTCCACATAATTGGCTTGCAACTGCGTTTTCAAGAATTTTAGAAATGAAAGTGAAGTTAGTTATGGGTTTATAATTGGCAAAAAAAAACAACATTTAGATCAAGATAAGTTTTTTGAGGATTAGTTTAATAACGGCAATCTTGAAAGTCTGTGGAAATACAGCTTTAAATAGCCTGGTAGGCAGGTCTAAAAGACAAGTTGATAGTTAAGATGATGAGACTATAGAAAGTAGCTCAGAGAGAGTTGAAGGTGAAAAAGATTCCAATTACAAAGCAGGTGTTACATTTGATTGAGAAGCTGCTGCATTTGATAGTAGATTTCTGCATATCGTAGGTAAGAGCTGATGAATTTTGACTCTGATTCTCACAATTTTTTTGTAAAAAAAAGCCCATAAAATCATCGCTGCTGAGAGTTAAAGTAATCAATGGTTCAACTGAGCTATGACTCTCTGTCAGCCTGGCTACAGTACTGAAGAGAAACCTGGAATTTATCTTGTTTTCTTCTATCAACACTGTATATTAGGAGCTTCTGGCATTGTGAAGAACTTATTTCTATGTTTTAATGCTTTCTTTCACTGCTTTGTAGAATTAATCTACATTACTGGACTGCCATTTCCTTTCCAATTACCGTAACATGTGCTTTCACACATGAATTTGAGAGCCATACCATGGGCCAAGCCTCCTGTGTTTCATAACTTTCTCCTTCAGAGGTACAACAGTATCAAGATTTGAACACAGTGAGGCCATATAGGGATGTGTCATACTGAAACGAGTCGGCTCTAGGAGACAATTCTTTGTTGTGAATGAGAACAGCCAACTCCCGTCGGGGAGAGCTGAACCTTCAATCACTCCTGCTCAGCTCTACTGAGAATCCATGCAGGCAGGGGCGGGACTTTATTTTGATGGGCACACCATGCGGCCAATCTTATGTGAGGACAGACAAGGTTCAAATAATCATGGAGGGAAGAAATCGGATCAGCCCATCAAGGCTGAGGCATCTGGTATTTCTGAATGCCAACCTGTACTGAAGACTTTTATCTTAAATGTGTAAAGCGTGAATTTATTGGATTTGTTTGCTGTGGTTCTGTGTACACTTGTTCATGTAAAGGTTTGATTCAATTGTTAAAAAAATAGAGCATTCATGAAAACACTGAATATAAAGTTGTTTACCAACACAAAAATATTCATAATTGCTAAATTAGGCAAAATAGAAACTTTGAGTGACACGAGTGATGAAGAACCAAGTGATGAAGAGCTGTTTGGGAGCCAAAAGAACTGGCTGTGGCGACCTAAGCCAGTGTCTGTAATATATTCATTCACATTTTCAATCATTTCATAGTTTAGTTGCATGTTGTTTTTCATTTAATTTCTAAAAATAGATTTTCTTCCGTTCTGAGTTGCTGGCAGAAGCCTTCAATATGGAGAAGATGGCCCAAAGGAGGTGGAGCAGATCATTGCTGGAGAAAGAAAGGGGAGCAGGGTTTTCAACTTATGCTTATTTGATTTATTGTGAAGTTTATTAGTTTGTTATAATTATGCTTAGTTTCTTTGTGTAGTGTTTTTTCATTGACTTACGTTTAGTTAAATTGGTTGTTGTCAATATTATGTTAGTCAGTGTTGTGCACTAGTATGGGTAATTTGGTTATTGGCAATTAATATTACTAATTAAAGGAAATAATAATCAATAGTCTGAAATATTTACTGCAAACAGTAATTCTCTGGCACCACCCTGTCACCAGGGGCCGATAACAAAATTGACAAGGCCGGAGTACAGTCTCAGAAGGTTGGTAAAGGATGAGTTTGAGCACTGACTGTTATGAATCCAGCAACAACAGATTAAATTATAATAGGATTTATTCACAGCAATAATTATTTAAAATAACATCACTTAGTATAAAGACTGTTATAATTCAGTTATCAAAAGCAAAACACTGGTTACTAACTATGACAGGCAACACACATGCAATAGCAGTAGCATTGGCGATATCAATAGCATTAGCTGTAGCAGTATCAATAGCAATAGCAATAGCAGCAGAAGCTCTAGCACTAGGGAAAGCAATGGCAATCACAATTGCAACAGCAGCAGCAACAGTTATCACAATGGTGATGTGTGTGTGTGTGTGTGTGAGTGAAAGGGGAAGTAAGTATTGTGTGGTGGTATTTACTGGTTCATGGTTTGGCATGTCTGCTGGTGGAAAGAGATCCCTTTGAATTTTTCATACATCTTGAAATGATATTCAGTTATCCTTCAAAATACAGCATCTTATCTAATTCACCTATATGTTTAAATTTATAATTCTAAAGCCCCTTAGCAGCATTACCTAAAGACAATCAGTAACAACTATTTATATATCTGTGCATCAAAGAATCATTTTTTCAAAGCCAAGGAGAAGCAAATAACGCTAGCTAAGAGGTTTTATAGAAATCAATAAGAAATAGAAATTCAAATAAGACAAGGTTAAACCAAGAATGCTGCTGATTTGCGTCTGGTCACATACTGATTTTTGTAATTTACAACGCTGTGTGATGAAACCGGCAAATGTATAAATGAAAGACTGAACTGTGATTTGACTTGTATATAGTGAAAATTGCTTGGAGAGAAATTTGGGAGAGAAAAATTATTTTTCTTTTTAAGTTATTTCTTGAGCCTCTCCTTTTATTTCAGTCATAGTGACAAAGAGAAATAGAAAAATTGGTGAAAGAGAGTAAGATGATGACACAGCCAAATGCAACACAGTGGACTTAAACCGGTCAGTAAAATCCATAAGCACAAAGAATTAACTTAACCAGGTGATCAATTGGATAGCTCAATTGTTTCATTAATAAATAGTCTTTTTCCATTTTGCCCAGTTCATCATTTGGGACTCACAATATTTCAGTCATTGTTGCTTTCACTTCCAGAAAGTTACAGACTTTTTCATTTGAGGCAGGTCTTTATATCCAACTTCTTCTGTTTGATATGTTGAATTGATGCAATGAGGTTAGTACTAAACCTTGTACTAAACCTTGAACCTCTCTCCTGTGTTCCCAGTTTGGTATGTCTTATGCAGAGGGGAACTCTCTGGGCCTTCAAGGTATTCAGTGAAGGCCTAAGAAAAAATATTGAAAGAATTTATATATATATATATATATATATATATATATATATGTCATTGAATTTAAATTTTCAATGATTTTTATTCACTCAGTACTAGTAATAATTTCTAGGTCATTGTTATAAACTTTGACTAACAATGGGTTCATATAATAGAACGAGAAACGGAGCAATCACAAATTTTTTTCCATTGGTATCTAAATCAGCGATTCCTCCTGCTGGACCTTCGGTGGCTGTAACGAAGGCCCGTGTAATTCAAGTCAATGTGGGCATGAATTTGAGTTTGACAGGTGTCTTAGCCAATCATATTTCATTGAGTTGTGGGCGGGACCATATCACAACATCTTCCAGGTATTTGCGAATACCTAGGAGAACATATATAAGTCAAGCAACCCGCCGAAACAGTGAGTGAATGGAGGGAAGAAAGACAGAAGACAGAGGAAGAAGACGATTTAGAGAGCAGGGAAATGGCGGGAGCTAGTGAAGAAGAAGAACACCGCGTGGCTTATACTCCTTTTTCAAGACTGCCTCTTCAGGCAAAACTAGATATTATCCAAAAAAGGTCGACTATCACCTGACTTGCCAGGATTGGTGCAAGCTAGCAAGGGCTACCATTGGCTTTTCAAGCTAGCAGCTACAGTCGCTATCAGCCACAGCAGCAGCACAGACTCAGACCCAGAGCCACAGCAGCAACACAGAGTCAAAGCCACAGCAGCAGCACAGAGTCAGACCCAGAGTCACAGCAGCAACACAGAGTCAAAGCCACAGCAGCAGCACAGACCCAAAGCCAAAGCAGCACAGGGTCAGATCCACAACAGCAGCACAGAGTCAGAGCCACAGCAGCAGCACAAAACTGAATTTGTAAGAAGTATACTGTAGGCCTAAACCTACAATTTGCAGACAGTTTTATAGCCATCAAGGCCAGTGAAAAATGGCTGAGCATAACTTACAAAGAGCTTTTTCCTTTTCCCATTTCACCTCAGGAGGTGTTTGTGTTATACATATGGCAGAAATACTAAATCTACATTGAAATTCAATTGTGTCTAAGCTGAAACAAAGACAACCCTGTTAAACCGAGTGTGCCAGAGACACATTTGCACAATGGCACTTCGAATTACTGTGAGTTCGCGAATGTTTGCTTTATTGGAGAAATGTCAGTAGTTTCTGAAAGCTGAGAAGTTACGCTTCACAGCCAATATAGGGAAATTACAGTAATTCGACTTGCACTGTTGCCGGAACAAATCTGCTCGTCTGGTTGACTCTACGTATGTATTGGCCCTGTGATGGACTGGTGTCCAGGGTGTACCCCACCTTCGCCCAAAGTGAGCTGGGTTTTGCTTCAGCACGCCCCCAACCTGGAAACGGATAAGTGGTAGAGGATGAATGAATGAATGGTCGTAAGAAGATTAAAGTTTTGGAATGGCCCAGCCAGAGCCCAGACCTGATCTGACCTGATTGAAAATCTGTGGGATGATAAAAGAGGACTGTACATAGGCGATGCCCTCTCAAGCTGACTGATTTGTAGTGTTTTTGTAGAGAAGAGTGTCCAAATATTGCCAAATTATGATGGGCCATGCTGATAGTCTCCTACCCAAAAAGACCGAGTGCTGTAATTAAATCTAAAGGTCCTTCAATATAGTATTATTTTAAGGGTGTGTATATTCATGTAACCACAGGACTACCTGATTCCTCTTTTCCACCTCTTTCCACCACAACATAATTGGTGACCCTGACGTGATCGAGTTTGGATCCTGGCCTGAGAGGGAGGCCGCCGCGTCCCGCACCAAACAAAACTGCAGCACAAGGTAGGTTAAATTAAACCTACATCAGTGAACTTGCTGCAGGGGGTGACGGCTAAAGTCTCAGCTATTGTGGATGCACTTGAAATGAATGGTTGATTTGAAAAGACCATTTGCTATACCCTGATGTGAGGCTATTGGAGCAAAAACATTGTTGAAGCACTGTTGAAGGAAAGAGTGGTGGAGGATCAGAGCGGGACACAGGTCCCGGGTGAAACCTGCACGTGGATGTTCTGCCAGCAAATTCTGTAAAAGTGTGTGTTGTGTTATTATGGTTATGTATTTATGAGAAGCACAGAAGGTGCTCTGTGACGGCTTGATCAACGTAGGTGTAAATTTCATTTTTGCTGATTGGACATATCTGGCGGTGCGACTGGCCAGTCATAGTGCTTGGATAGGCTGTCTGAGAGAAAGGAGGGACGAGTTGGGTCCCTTTTGTATGTTAGAAAAGTTAAGCTGTCCAACCACAGAACGGAGCCGGAGATGCTCGAGCTGTGTGCTGTGGAAATAAGAGTTTTTGAAGCGCTGTGTGATAGTGAAGAGCCGGCGCCAGGAGCCCCCTGGTTTGTGTGCGTGTAATAACCCTAGGCTGAGGATAAAAATGAGATGGGAAGCGCACCGTGAGCTATGCTGTAAATCGGTGGGGCTATGGTGAAGTCTTTGGGCAGCAATACTCTTAACTGGGAAACCCTAACCCAAATTGTACTCACTTAATAATAAACATATATGTGGAGGAGTATCATATCTCACCCACTAGTCAAGGAACGAGCCGAACTTAACATATGCATTTAAGTAGCAGTGCTAAAGAAAAGGAAAAGAAGCACCTAAGCTGTGACCTATAAATTCAATTTCCAAGAATATCAGTCAGATCCTCAGCCCTGGATTGGGGCAATTTATAATTAAATAATTTATAATTATAATACCTGTGTTTAACTCCTAGCTAAGAGTGAATTTCAGACCTCTCTAATTTCAAACTTACAAAAGCTCAAACAGGAGAAAAATTTGAGGTCATAACGGGGGAACTGGTGTGGCCAGCCAGTTCTCCCACTCCCAATAAATTAGTTGGTTAAAGATAAAATCAAGTTCCATAAATCTCCTGAACAACTAAGTGGGTTTAAAAAAAACCCCCTGAAAATTAGGACATAAAATAAATCATAAAAAAATAGATAATTCCCCTGACAAAGACAACTAACCAGACGTGACTTGGACTGACAGTGTGTGTGACTGAAGAGAAGGGAGTGCTTCTGGGGAAAAAAAAAAAAAAGAGAGAGTGAATGCTGCTCAAAATGTGATGGGTCCACTGGATTCTTCAACTGAACAAAGCAAAGCTGCCTGTGCTGATATGCTGTGTCACTGCATATACTGTCGCAACTCTGAATTCTGAAAGTATTTTGTATGAACAAAACTCCATCCCATGAACGTAAGGTTTTATAATGCAAACTGTCTCATTTTGCTAAATCTGCAATGTGTGGTTATTCTGAAAATATGCATAAATGTATGTTGATCTGCAAGGCTGGATGTAAGTGAATGGATGAGAGAGAAGTGTTGTATGGTTGAGGGGAGACCGTTGGAAGTGAATAAATACGGTGAGGTGTTTAGGCCAGGTTGTAGCGCAGAGAGGAAATTGTGAAGTCGGAATCGAAGGAGTTAAAGTAAAGTTAAAGAGTTAAAGGAAAAGGGTGAATGACCGAAGAGGAACACCTCCAGGCTCCCCCTAATCAAGTGTGATTGGTGTGAGTGGCCAGTGGGAGTGAGTAACGGGTGTTTGTGGGCATTGTAGTACAGCTGAGTCATAGTTTGGCAATCGGGCCTGAAAAGTACACAGACACAGAAAGTTAAAAATAGACCACCCTCCCTTGTGCTCATTCCAAGTCATGCACAGAGAAACTGATTTTTTTTTTACATCAGTTGACATCAGTTTAAAGGTGCTAATAGCAAGATGAGTGGTGCCTGTGACACTATTAACCATTTTGATCTCAGAAGTGCACAGTGCAGATCACTGTGCCAGGGGGGAGGTGTTAAGGAATACAAAACAACAAGGATACTAGTCACCATAAATGCTCACTGGTAGACCTTTGCCTGCACCACAATTAAGAGGTCTTTATGAGGGATTGTCGCTTGAACAATTGCAAGATGAGCTAAAAGCATATATGAAACAACTAACTGCTGTCCATAGATCTATATGCTTGCAGGAAAAAGCCCAAGAGGTCAACCAGGACCAGGATGCGGCCCGAGCAGTGGCGCCAGGAGGTCAGGTGTATGTGAAAGGCTTCCGACAAAAGTGGCACGAGCCTAGGCGCGAAGGACCTTACAAAGTTGTAAGAGCAATGCCAACGGCTGTCCAGGTGGAATGAAGCAAAATGTGGCAATCTGGGACAGATGAAGCTAGTGCCAACCAGCCCCTGACAGGCCCAAGAAGATCCAAGCAACTGCAGGACGCCAGAAGGAGAGCACTAGGCCATGAAAGGAGCCACTCCCAATGACTCAGATGAGTATGATGGAAAAACAAACACATCCATCCAGACAGTGCTAGTGCCCATACCAGATTTCCTACATCAGGTTCATGGCACACCAACCCTGACAGTTAAAAAAAAAAAAAAAAAAACACGCCAAGATGACAACATATAGTCCTTGCATACACGTAGAGGCGTGATACTTATAGTTTTCTTTTTAGGGTAATGTGCTCATTGCAGAGTTGTAGTCAGTTGAGTGATGAAGGTTGAACTCTCCTGGGAAAGAGGTTCTGCTCCCAGTACCATGTTAACACTCCTGATATAGAAAGTTCAGCTAATACATTACAATTGTTTTATTATTTCCACATGCCTGTGCAATGAAGACTTGCTTGCTGCTGGTATAGGCAAAGAAGAACAGCTTACACATAGTCGCTCACATATAGGCTCCTAGATGCAATGAAGACCTGCTTACGCATAATAACTGTACATCAGAGATTTTGTTGATTCTTGATTTAATAAAATTAAATCAAAATGGGGATATCAAAAATCTCCTATCTGGTTGTGTTGCATCTTAAAGTAGGTGGTCACTTGCAGTTTGGGGGCCTGTTGAGTAGGCTGCCACTGACACAATACAGAGATAACGTTCTTACCTGATTTATTTGAGATGATAGGATCATGTCAAAAGGGGGAATTGTTATAATTGACTAAACTACTAAAGTGGAAAGAAGAAATGAGGGGGAATGCTGGTAGGGGAGGTAGCCCTAATGTCTACCTAATGGGGAGCCGTTTTGGCCAAGGCAGTCATGAGTGCTGCCATAGTTCTGATTCTGGTTCCTTTTTTTGACATGTTGCATCATTCCCATGCTGAGGAGACAGTGCCTGCGAGCAATGGACATACACGGACATGATGATGGGCCTGCAGGGAGCTCGGATGGTAAATGCACTGGCAAATGGACAGATGACTCACATGCGTCCAGTGGTCCAAGGACTACTGGGGGATGTGGACTCAAAACCGGATTATTCGAACAATGCTGATGATTTGGAGGATGAATCAGAGTAAGAGGGGAAGGAGTTCTGAATATGGTGAGAAAAAGGGACACAGGTATTAAGGGAAATGTGTTGGAATAGAAAAGAGCCTGACAGGGGGGACATGGACATTAAGACCTGTTGATGGACTCAATGGACTGAAATGCACCACAATATACAGAATTATGCAACCTGTAAGTCACCAATATCATGAAACATCATATCATATACATCATATACTTATGACATAGGTATTAGTAGTAAGAATCAGTGTATCACCACAGACGTAATTGTGATATCAATATCCAGTTAATTTCATTATTCATTGTCCCATACATCTCTGAAGTTGTGAACTGTCTCATGTATTCCAAGTGTATCCGGGTGAATGTTATCATTAGCACAGTAATGTTGTACAATATCAAGTATATCATATCATTTTGTGTTTTAGTTTTGCAATGTTATGTTATCCATCATTTATAATCAACACATTTAGTTTAAATCACTATAGTGATTTCAGGGGGGATATGTAGGGGAAAGACAGGGTCCAGAGGCCTTGTCTCTGTTCATGCGTCACTATTAGTCAGGTCACTAGGACCTGTACTGGCGCCAAACAATAAATAGAAAACATCTTGGTCGAGGTTCAAGATAAGGGTGAAGGCTATCCACACAATACACACACACAGCCTGTCTTAGGTATAAGAAGGCATGTCACTTATTGTATGTTGGGATTTGTCTCTGACTACGTTGTTAGTAGGGCCGATGTGAATAAAGAGATTCCCCATCTGACACCTGTGTCCGGACTACCTGATTCCTCTTTTCCACCTCTTTCCCCCACAACAACCTCATCCAACTTAACATACTTCTGCTGTTGGTTGTTCCTGCACCAGCATTTTTACTAAAACATGCAAGAAAGTTTGACAAAGTAAATTAACACAAAGGAAGAACAGTAAATAAATAAAAAGAAGTCCAAGTCACACAGATGAAAGGTGAAACGTGTGTCTGTATTTTTTGCAGCCCCCTTCATCGGAACATTAAGGAAAAAAACAAAACAAAAAAAAAAAGCACAACCATTAGCTTGAGCTGCAAACAAGATTTTATACTCATATAACCTGAAGCTTTGGTTTGATTTTCGTTTTCATCAGTTTGAGCTTGCATTTTACATGAGAATTGTTGTTAACTTGTTGCCTATTGAGATAGAGAGATTTTAAACTTTTAATAACTAAATTAACCGTTTAATGTTAGCTTACATCGACAAATTTACTGTTCAGTCCTGGCAACATCCAAGGCTTCATAAAGCATATTATTCTCTGTAGATGTTTCATGCTGTTTAACTCTGACATTTCAACTCCCCGGTGTTTGCTGTGTAGCTAATCTTGAGTAGTCTGCGCGTGTTCCCAATTCATATAACTCTTCATATATGTTGAAAAGTGACTGTACTAACTTATTCTTAATTATTTTATAGAATTCTGGTGGCACCACATCTGGTCTCTTTCCACTATTCATATCTCCGATGGCTTGTAACAGGACATTTATTGTTAATGGACTATCAAGAGTTGATTTACAGTTGGGAAAAGGCAGCCAGCAGGTCTTATATTTTTGTATTCATTAAACATGTATTTGATGAAATAACTAAATTAAATATTGTAATGGGTTTATTACTTTCACTTTTTTGCCATAGTATGTAAGTGTTTCATTAAAGCAAATGCTCACTTCATTTCCTTGATATACGCTTATTATGTCACAGAGCATATATCACAGAATGAAGTGAGCTATTGGTTAAATGTAACATAACCCCAGGTCATTTAGAAAACAACGCAACACATAGAATACAATTATCAACATGTGTGACATAACTAAACAATATGTAGAACACAACTGAAAAGCTGCAGAATACAATAACAATTGTAAACAAACTCAAACATTTTTTGTATCATATAGATAGATCGATAGATGTACTTTATTGATCCCAAACTGGGAAATTCTCATGTCGCAGCAGCAAGACACACTGTACATCAGGATAATAATAATTATAAAAAAATAAATAAATAAATTGAAAAATATATAGAATATAAACAATATAATAAAAACTATAAAAGGACAATAACTATAGTATACTAATATAATACTACTATAATACTATAATATATACTAATTGTAACTATACAAATTATAAAAACACAATGGCAATGACAATGACATAAGGTAAGATCATTACAGTTTTACAATGTTTTTATATATCAGAGAGATGTGATTTTTCTCTGTCCGAGAGATGACAGTAATTGTACAATGTGATGTCATGTGGCAGGAATGATTTCCTGCATCTGTCCCTTCGACAGCGGAGCTGTAACAGTCTGTTGGAGGAGTATAATAAATAATAAAGAATAAAACATATCATGAACATATCATTTGAATGTCATTAACATAAGATTCAATTAGTGGGACTGCATGGTCTGCTCGATCAATAGTGATGAGAACCTTAGGAGGATCATTTCAGAATCATGCTACCCTGTCCTTAATAACATTGTTAGAGCAGGCTCTCTGTGGAGCCTGGTGTGAAAGCTGTGGTGGGTTCAGCTTTCTGTGCACTTTTTTTATAAAACATGAAGTCATTCATTCTTGGCTGCAGACAGGGAGTATGAGGACATGCTTTTGTGATTGTCCCCTTGTAAGGGCAATTTGAATCGAGCAGACCATGCAGTCCCACTCTTTCATTCCAGACACTGGTGGTGGTCAGGTCCCAGCGTGGGGCAGAAAGATGGCAACTTTGGTGGGCAACACGTTCATCTTCAGACTATTATTTTCTCATGAACATATCTCAGATGTTTGCTTTTCTCCAGAAAAACCACAGTTAACAGCAAATATTGAAGAGAGGATTATATGGAATGTGCAAAAAAGTATATATATAAAGAGAGAGAGAAAAAGAGATTACCTGAAAAGACAATGTCTCATTGGGTAGAAACATTGAGCCCAGGTAGACCTCTGCCCCCAAGTGCCTTCTACGCAACAATGACTCACACAATCAGTTTACTGACTTTTGATTGAACTCTTTCAGACCTCCAAGTTTGATCAGTGTCTCCACCCAGCTGAGAGTTCCAGCCCCTGCCATAGCTGGATCAGACCATTTTGGTCCCAGCTGCTTGTATCAGTTCTGGGCGATTTGGTTGTGGTGACACCACTCTAACTCTCCGTGGTAAATGGAGTTATGTCTTGCTCTTGTTGCTGCTTGTGTTCATCTCCCTTAAAGTCCTGGCAGAAGATCGTCCTGGACCTCTGTCTTCCCAGGTAACCAAAGAATTAATGACAGCACCATCTCATGAAAAGCAACAATTTCAGAGAAGTGAATTTTGTGTTAGTCATCTGATGAGTGAGAACCAAATCAGCGGATGAGAACCTACACACTAAAGAGATGACAGCGATGTGTCATAAGCTTATCATCACAACTGTTTTAAAATGTTAAGGGAGATGACCTCATTCTGCAAAAATGTTCTAGCTGTAACAGTCCTCCCACCTGACGCACACACACAGGGCTCATTTCCCTGGTCTCAGAGTGGACATGCAGTCCACGAATCCGTGACAGTCCAGGTTTGTTTGGACAGATGTGAGCTGAACTGACCGACATACGTTTCCCACCCAGTCGTTGGTATGTTTATTGGAAAGTCTTTCACGTGTGGAGGCGCAGGCCTCATTGATTAACAGGAACATTGAGGGACGAATCTCCTACTGTGCCTCCACTGGGATTTTTCCTCCCACCGTCCAAAGACATCATGTTTGGGTTAACTGGTGACCCTAAATTGTCCGTAGGTCTGAGTGTGAGTGTTAGTGGTTGTTCTTCTCTGTGTGTTGGCCCAGGGATGGACTCGCGACCTGTCCAGGGTGTACCAGAGTGAGCCCAGAGTGAGCTGGGATTGGCTCTAGCAACCCCCTGACCCGGAAAAGGAAACGTGGTAGAAGATGGATGGATGGATGGATGGATGTATATATATATATATATATATATATTTATATATATGCTACGAGAACTTCCCCTGTCCCTTTTTTCCCGCCTCTTACTATAAAAGTAATCAGTTTACATGTTACAAATAATGCTTTGTAATGCATCACCAAAGCACCGACATGCTCAGAGGCTGTGAGTGAAAAGTCTCTCAGTCTCTTCACTGAAGTTTACCTTACAGTTAGTGAAAGTCATTTTAATGTACTTCCTTGCATAATTAATATTCACCATGATATGGTTGGGGTGGCTGGAGAAATAAAGAGACTGTGGGACATAAGCAATGGTCTTTTATTTCAGCTCCTGAGGATCAAAACTAACAAGGTGATGTTGAGCAACCTCAGAGGACAACAGTGAGTGCATCTCCACCAAAGTTTTTATATGGATAAGAGGAAAGAGTCCAAAGAGTTATTGGTAACAATAATGAATACACAGTTATGTTAAAGTTTAATTGGGACACTATGGACATTTGTCTGAACTCTTGGGCCTTTCCCCTGCCCTAGCTGGATAAAGGCATGTTTATTACATCGTGTATGTGATCATGGCAAACCACTCATACTTTCTAACAGTGTATAAGATCATGGTACTCAATCCAGGATTATATGTGAAATAGTAACTTTTCCACTAAATAAGTTATGTATTAAATTCAATATGAATTTGTACGTTATACACAAGAGACTGTGCAAAAGTGTGGCCATCTGTGAAGTATTGGATATCATAACCCTTTTCCATCTGTCAAATGTACAGACACGGGGGTTTCCTAGTTTCATTCAGACTGTAAAACCGGATAATACAATAGAGACGTGAAATAGATGAGAATGAGAAGACACCAAGAGAATATTTCAGAAAACAGGTCATTCTGACAAAATCTAATTTAGCTGCTTTATTCACAGTGTTGAACTGCAATTTAAATGTACTTAATAAAGATCTGCTGTGATTTCATGAATATCCTACAGAAGTCAATCACGCAAAGAGTTTGACCAAAGACTGAATTTCAAATGAGTAACCACAACCACACCTGAGGTCATGTAAATATGGCTCAGTTAAAAGTGCAGCACCTCTGATCAAAATCTGGTGATCTTCAATTGAAATCCATTTTAATATCATCAACTGTCAATAATATTTTGATTGATTAGATCAGACAGTTTTACACACAACAACAAGCTGCTGTGTTGGTTCATGACACATAAACACAAGTAGAAGACATAGCTGTGTCCTGTTGCTTGAGTTCACAGAGCCTCCAGCTAAAATTTCAATCAACGGTTCAACAAGTCTGAGGGGACGAAAAATATATATATTTTTTTTTAACCTGTTCTGTTCATCAGTGCAAGTGTGCAAGTGTGTGTAATTGTGTGTGTGTATATGTGTGTACATGTATGTCACGGTTTGTCATTGGATGCTGTGGGTAGCTGACTTTAGCTGATGTGGGGGGCCAGTACAACACGTCCCCAGCCCAGGATAGCAGGCAGGTCAGGACCGAGCCCCCAGGGCACCCAGCAACCCCCAGAACACAGGGAGCCCCAGGCCACCTCCCCTCCCAGGAGACAGCCCCAGGTCCAACCCACGCAAGGAAACGCAGGAAAACACGGGATCTGCAACCTCCACCACGGAGGCAACCCATAGAGAGACAAGGGTACCAAAGGACCCCAGGCCCATTGGGCGCACCCGGGTATGAAAAATCTGACTGTACGCTTCCATTACATCCATGCAAGCTGATCACTGACACTTCCTGGAGGTATGTTAGCTGCTCACTTATTGTAACATTTAAGAGCTGCCTACTCTTTGGTTACATTTAGGAGAAATGATGGATAAAGATGAAATACGAATTATTTTTAAGAATGGGTAATGTTCCCATTTTGTTTTTCAAAAAACTAAATGAGAGAGTGAAATAATTTCTTTTCATAACAACTTATCATTCTGATCAATTGAACCTTAGATATCACCTTTTTCACTTTTTAGAACATATTTTTAATCAACGTGTGACTAGTTAAAGGTTTTACTTTTCTGCTATTATGACATTTACCTAATGTTTTATGTCATATGGATTAACAAAGACCTGCATGAACACTTATGCAAAATTTTGTGCATAACGTAACTTAACAAAAAACAACAACAATCAAAGTAGTTTGATTATGTTCATACTCCTCCAGAGACCATCGGGCGGCGGGGGGTGTGGCCGGCCTGGCAGATCTGTCAGACTGCCAGGCCGGTCACGCCTTCAGGGAAACACCAGCTGATAAAGACACCTCATGACGCATGTCAGATGACGCTTCTGAAGAAGAATGAAGGTACAGTCGAAACATGTCCAGGTAAAGTTATATCTCCCTAATCTCACTGTCTGAAAAAAAGAAAAAACCTCGTACTAACAATCAAAGTAGTTATCTGGGGAAACTTCATCTTTATCTTTATCGTAGCTGAAGTCTGACTTCATCCTCCAATATTCCCAGTGGCCTTGTCCTACTGTGATGCTGATCTGGAGCAATGTTGATCCTCTTCATGTTCAGCTCTGCAGCAAAACCTCTGGCCTTCTGGTAAAAGAAGAGTGACAGCTCCCGATCAATGAGAAAATTGTGGTAGATGGTGGCGAGGCGTGTGCACAGCTGCAGCTGAGATCTCTTGTTGCCCAGATCCATTGCAGCAGCCAGAGCCAGGTGGTAGTAGCCTGCAGCGTCAAAGGGGTCCTGGGGACAACACAGCAAAATTAACAGCCAATGAAAAATGACTGGTCAAACTATTGTTTTATTTCACACAAAAACCTTGACCTTGGTGGATAAGGTGTAGTGGTGATGATACATTGGAAATTTTACATAATTTCAAGTGACATTGTATTTTCAACAAACATATAAACGTAGACATGATGGGAGGCAATAGCTGTGTTATTTAAAGCAATTCATTTATATTTGAGTTATTTTATTTGTTTTAATTCAAAAGAAAATTAGTTAGTGACTTAAAGTCAAGAGCTGTTGTCTAGTTGGGCCTCCATTGCTGAACTGAGCAGAATGTGTGCATAAGGGTGAAGCTGCAACATCCTTGAGTCTGAATGAATCATTATCAAAACAATCTGTTAAGGTGACTCTCAGACTTTTGGATGAACCATAGTCTGACCCTCAGTCTTAGTTGCATTCTGAACCTCGGGATGAAACTCAGTCTGACCCAACAACAAAGTGATCTTGTGGATGGTAGAAGGAATGAACTCACCTTCAGGTCATAGAATATGATATCCCCCAGTGTCCTGTAGACCCTGACATAAAACAGAGTCTCCTCATCAAACTGCATAGGTGTTGGACACAGTGTTAGGGTCTTTAGGTAATAGTGTTCAGCAAGTTCGTACTGTTCCAGACGGTGGTACAGAGAGGCCAGGCGATGGCAGGCCACCCGCTCATTGAGACACTCCCCTGTGTGAAGATCCGAACACAGCAGGTGGCAAGAGACAGTTAATAAGTCTGACAGAGGAATTCAGAAAGGTTTCAGGTTAATGCATCAGCTCAGAACAACAAATACAATCAGAGGAAGATCCCTACTTGTTTTAGTCACTTACTGACCTCACATATACTTGTCTCTCTGATCCATGCACATCCCCAAAGACGCACTCTTTCATTTCTTAAGTCTACATTCACCATGACTGAAGCCTTGCCTTTCATTCATATCACAGTAGCACCAATAGAGAGGTTCCATCTTTGTTGAGCTGCTTTTTCGTACCCTGAGTGATGCTGATTTCCAGTGCAGTGTAAGCAAACTCAATGGCTTCCCCATACAGCTGCAGACCTATCATCACCTCTGTCAGTTTGTTACACAGCCTCAGTCTGGTGTGACTGTTACTGCTCTTCACTGCAATGGGCAGAGCTCGGTCCTGTACACACAAGGGTCATTCTGGTTAACAGTCTCATGTCTGTAGCTGTGGAGGTTGGAGTTGGATTTAGATCATACCCTGTAGAAGGTAATAGACTTCTCTCTGTCCTGGCAGCTGTTGAAGAAAATATCACCTGCAGTTTCCAGCAGCTTCAGGATAAAGTTGGTGTCTCCTGTGCTCAAAGCGACATCCTGAGCTACCTAACACACAGATCAACCGAAAAACAGGCTTTTATTTACATATGGTCCATGTGATGACCTAACGACAAAGCAGTCATGTCCAGCTCAACCCACAATCCAAACTTGCAAGATTTTGTTTTTCTGAGTTTTTATGTTAAACATATTATATTCATATTAAATTAAAGCAGTCAGCCTCACCTGTTGTTATTAGAACCCCTAGAATGAATCCTGAGAGAGGAGTAAAGTAAACTTCACCGAGATGGTTTTCGGTTATTGAACGCACCATTAACTTCTTATGGACAAAACACTGTAGATATAACACTGGAGACATTATAGTAAAAATAATACATTTTGAGAGTGGGTGAGGCAGGGTGTGTCTTTATGTGTCAGTGTGTCTCTCTGTCCCACAGTAATGTATAAACAAAGTGAACAACATGGACTTGTATGCATTCTGTGATTCTTTCTATATATATATGTGTGTGTGTGTGTGTCTGTATAAACAAAGTAAACAACATGGACTGTAATCCTGTCCATATGTGTGTGTATCCTGTTTTTGTCACCTCTCTCCCAAAGTAATGTATGAAAAAAATGAATATGCTTGATTTTAACACTTTCTTTGTGTGTGTGTGTCGGTCTATGTCAAATGATGAATTTACTCTCATATCGGAGGAGTCTGCACCCCACACACAAACAGAAACACAAACACACACACTTGCAGCTGTCACTTGTAGCTCCAGGGTTGCTGTGACAAAGCCCTGAGAGCAGAGGCAGAGAGCCCAAAACCAGCTGATTTCTCCTCAAACTAGGGGGACTTATGACAAAATGGTAACTCCTATCAGAGAACTGACCAAACAGTGATTGCTACAAGTTCCTGAAGCAGTGCATGGTTTATGGTGTGTCAAGAGCCTAAAATGTGGACAAGACAGAGATGTAAAAAACTGAGATGGTTCTGCTTTTCTCCTGAGTATTTGTATTGGAGCGAAGGCGGTGAAATGAATGGTGGACATGTCCTTCAGAGGCTCACAGATCAAATTCTGTTTGACTCACTGTTAGTAGACACATTTTCTGAAACAGGACAAGAATCTTTACTACTTTGGAAGAAATTGTGTGGCTAGCTCAAACTCTGTGCCTCTGAGGATGATTTTTAATATATTTAAAGATAATTTTCACCACAGCACTCCACTCTAGTGAAATTACACACCAATCTAACTCTAACACTCTAACATTTTCATACATAATTTGCTGGCTTTTTCTCAAAATCTCGGGACCAGTGACAAATCAAAATTTTGGCAGAAGAGGAATAATAATAAGAAAAAGAAACACGACCAATAACAATAGTGACTCTATGCAGGACCCTGAGGCACAAATAATAATAATAATAATAATAATAATAATATTTATAATAATTATAATTATTATATACAGAGGTCCATTGACACAAGTGCAGTAAACAAAAATATGCACAAACACACACTGACATAAATCCACACCTCTCTGTTCCCAGAGTGAAGAACCCTATATAGCTATTGCTATAGAGGTCCATTGACTCTGTGCAGGGCCCTGAGGCACACAAAAAATATGAACAGTAATATTTATAATCATATTAATATTATTGTTCACGTGACCATTAAAGGATGGTGATAGTTTAAGATGGACAATTTACATACAATTACACAGAAAAAATTTAAACTTCGCAGGTCTCCTTATCCACTATTTGAGAACTGACAGTGCCCCAAAACTCAACAGTGTAGGAAACATGCTACGACTGACACAAAGGCAGATAAGAGATGCTCTCACACCTGAATGTACAGGTCCACCAGCTCAGTCTGGCCCAGTAAGTGGTAGATCTTCCCAGAACACAGCCAGCCATAGGCTGCCTTCTCCCTGCAGCCCAGGTCGATGAAAATACCCAGACTACTCTTGGTGTAGTCTAGAGCTGCCCTGTAGGCCCTGATAACAGTTAAATAATTGGATTACTCCTCTGAATTTGAACTCATCACGAACACCATCAAACTCAAATGTGCAGTAAACAGAAACATACACAAACACACACAACCACTAACACACAGACATAAACACAGACCTCTCTGTGCCCAGAGTGAGGTAGAGCTGGCTGATGGCCTCAAGTGTGTCCCCCTCCTGTCCTCTGTCCCCTGATTGTCTCAGCAGCTGGACCTGGTGCTGGTTATAGATGATACACTGAGCCTGATCCTGACTCTTACACCCATACAGATGGCACAGATTTCTGGTCGCACTGAGCTGACCTGTCAACATACAACAAGCAGTTTCAGATTGAAGAAATATGGCATCTAGTAATTGATATAGAAGAACAGTGTAGTGTAACAATGAAGACCCACAGTTTAATAGGTTAGCTTTGATGGCCAGCAGGAGAGCCCACTCGTAGCATCCTTTGCCATAGTGCAACTGCTCCTGCATCACATAGTGATGCCCCAGCTTCAGCAGCACTGAGATGAAGTTTGCCTCATGACCTTCTTCCTCCAGCTCTGAGAACAGCTGCACTGCCTCTGTCAGGTGCCTGTGTGCCAGTCCTTTAGCTCCTGCTTTCAGACACAGCAGCCCTTCATGGGGATGATGAAGGACACTGTCACCTTATAGGACTAAAATCCACTGGAACAATCATCTGTAATTAAGTCCATGTGGTCTTACCCAGGTTAGCCTTAGCTACAGCCCAGTTTGGCAGGTCCTCATACTCCTGGCATATGTCAACAGCAGCCTGGTAGCTCTCTGCTGCCCTCTGGAAGTTGCCAATACATCGAAGAGCCACGCCACGCATGTTGAGGGCAACACCTTTATGAGCAGTCAAATGGATGTACTTTAATTTTAGTGAAATTTAGTGTGTAAATGATCACTCTGTGTTCACATCATGAAGGGCCAGTTGAGGTTTTGAGTCATAGGATATACAGGTATTGATACCATTCTCAAACAAAATAGAGCTTAGTTAGGACATAATTGACTAAGGTTAGCATGGAGAATAGAAGTAGGGGATATGCTTTGCTCCCTTTGCTCAAGAATATACCTGCTAACACATATACTGTTTCTGGTCTCCTTAACCGATACACAGACTGGTCCAAATGTATAAATGCTGAAGAAATTGGAGCTTCAGTGCTTCCTACCCTATATCCTTTAGCATCGGAAACATTGGATGTTTTTTTAATATCTAAACTTTCTTTATTCAGATTGCTTTTGTGGTTAAGAAAGGAGGATTTACTGGCCATGTTTTATAAATGAAGTTTATCTAAATTACTAAAAAGTGAAGTTTATGTTATTTCCTAAATCATTGTGAACTCTCCCTGACATTTTCTTTTGAATGTTTTAGATTCAGGTTGATAATTGTGGATTATATTTGTAATATTTATCATACTGCACTGGTTGATGGACAAGCTGCTTGTTCATCCTGAAAAAGATAGTTTACTTTCTTCTTACTGTATAGCCAGTAGCAGCAGTGACACCATCATTGACCCTCAGTGTTAACAAGCTTTCTTAATTTGAACCTTGGCGTCTTTGCTGGTGTCATTTGTTGAGTATGTTGCTGGGCTTTCTTCTCTGCTCCCACTGCTTTTCCCACTCAAAGCAACAAGAACTGTGTCTACATAAATCAACATATGTAAAGTAATGCTGCTAAATCCAATTGATGGTTGGTTAATAACGACAGATATTAACTGTGTTATTAACCGACCGACCATGTATTCATAAAACTATAGAAACCCACTGACCTTCCTGGGGAGTTGTACAGTGTTCTGGCATAGAAGATAAAACTGAGTCCAGTATATCCAGAGCAACACTGGGCTGTTTGTCGCCAATGTGAAGCCAGGCCAGCCAGATAAGGGCACTGTTCCTTTCTGGCACAGGGATGGACAATTGCTGTGATGGAGGACTCTTGATGAGCAGATGCATTTGGTGGACAGCCTGTCTAACCATTCTGTGCTTGTAAAAGAGCTGGGAAAGACAGAGATTCAAAAGATGGTTCAGAACATCATGTCGACTCTTTTGGCCTCCCTGGACCCTAGTAAAAGAGAGAGCTTGGTGTAAGAATGGAGCCACTTGAGGCGGGACAGAGGCTTCCTGTCCTGAGATCCCATCAAGTTTGTGGATATTGTCCAGAACTAAATGCATGCTGTGAAGACAGTTGCTCAGTTTGATGGATGGTTGCAGAGACGCTATCCTGGCTGAACTGACACTGAGGTGCGGAAGGCAGAGTTGTCTGTAGAGCCTCCCCAGGGTCAGGTAGCCATGACTCAGAGAGATGCTCCAAGTTTTTTGAGCATCAGCACAAAGAACAAGTAATCTCTCAAGATAAGGGACAGCTTGAGCCCCATCTGCACAGGTCCAGTGGTGCTTCGCCAACAGGTAACAAGCCCGGGCCTCTGCCATTTTGTTGTCGGAAAGAACAGCTTTCTTGAGGATATATTTCAGAACAGAGTTGTCCTCAATGCTATGAAGGCAATCTGGGATTCCCAGTATCAAGCCAGCCAGTCGTTGAGTCACAGCAAAGAAACTGGCAGTATTTTTCTGCAGCAGATAAATGGCAGCCAGGTTGGAGTAGATCCTGGACAACAGGTGGAAGTCCCCGAAGCCCTGTCTTGGAATGCTGAGGGCCTCCTCAAGGTATACTCGAGCCTGGCTGAACTTTGACCTCCCTGCACAGAGCTTACCCAACAGGAAGCACAAACGGGTCTGTGACCAAAAAAGTCGCTTTTTCCTGGCTGTTTCCCTGGCACCACCTAGAAAGGCAATCAGCTGATCCTCATCTGAGTGACCAATGAAGGCGGTGGAAGTGAGGAGTTCAGAGCTGAGTCTGTAGAGGGCCCCTAACTTTACGTTGTAGTCCTGTCCCTCCAAAAAGGAGAAGAGGGGGGTGAAACTCTCAGTGCTGTTGGGTCCTTCTAAAATTGGAAGAACAGTGAAATGGGGAGGGACTTGGTCTTGAGCATCTTTAGGGAAAAGTAAGTCCTCTAGAGTCATGTTCATGGTCATGGTGTGATCAGGTGATGAGTCTTTTCCTGGCTCAAGAATCCTCCCAATAGTTTTCTTCAGCTCAGCATGTGATGTCTCAACTTTCTCAAAGAGCAAAGTGTAGGAGAAAAAAGAGCAAACAATTAACAGGACACAAATAAAAACCTAACCCTACATGACACAGTTTAGTAGAAATACAAACCTAATTGTTCCTTCTCTGTGTCCTGGCAGTTGATGACATCTTAGGTTGAAAAAGAAGATGTGTAATAAAGTTAATGAGATTACATCCTGCTTATAATTCAAGAAACAAGACAGTTAGGATCCAATTGCATTACATTAGAACATGTTGAATTCAGGTTGAGGTTCTGCCCTGCTCCTTTCAGAACTTACTCCTGGAGCCTAAAGCATCATTTTCACTTGAAGTCAGCAACAACTAAAGTAGGAGCATGTTCAGACTGAGGAGTGCGCCAACAAAGTAGACAGTAGAGGGTAATTTTCCCAAAGCAGCAAAGGAGAAACTAGAACCCAATCCAAAAAGTCTAACCTTTGACAATCGCAAGTGGAGCTGACTAACTTTTCCTCTTTGCTTACACATATCTTACGTAGCAGTGCAGTGTTGCAGGAAGATACTGCTCAGTGTTGAAGCTGTTTCCAACTGAGTCAGAAATGAGCAAGTTGCATTTTGTAACAAGAGAACACGGTGGGAATTCCTCTTGGTGTAAGCTCTGGGTGTATGGCTCCATCTGCTGATGGTGGACATGGTGTGACAGTATCCCAGCTAAGCCACATAGTTAGTTAGCTGATAATTAGTTAGTTAGTCTGGTCCTCAGAATGACACATAGAATCAGCTTATTTAACTCCTGTCATTGACTTTTCTGCTTTGTGTGATTCTGGTGATTTCGCTCAACTCTTCCATGGTCATGATGGTCTCTTGGTTCATCGGAGGAAGGTATGAGTACATTATTCAGATCTATTTTAAACCAGTTGTTAGAACTTCAGATGGATGCATGGCTATGTTTTTAGTTTAAAATATAGGCATATTAAAAAAGTCTCTGCACTAGACAGAGAGAACAGACGTACCAAGTTTGTAATTGTGGCCAGTACCATCCTGAGAATTTTTCCTTAGTAAAGCTGTGGTTTCCTTTATGACAATTTCCTCCTGCAGGCAGAAGAAGGCCCTGTCCTCTTCCTCCAGGAATACATCTGCTGAGCTGAAGCACGGACAGGAGACGACATACAGGTCTGTGGTAAGAACGTATGAGTAATCTCTGGATGATACATTTTTCTACTGGTTTTCCCTAAATCTTATCTGTTATTCATCTCAGTCACAGAAGACAACAAAACTCCTCCATCAGCTCCAATCCGGTTACCTTGGATCCAGGTCTGATACAAACCAAGTGATTTGTTACTGGTCCAGACAGACAGTGTTTGCTCATCACTGTAACTCAGATGAAGACCTGATCACATCAGGTGACACAGATAGAGAGATGAAGGGCATCCAAAGATTCCACCTCCTGTCTCTCGCCTATGCTCTCTGTACAGTGACTGAATTTGATGAACAATGGTGATTCACCCACTCAGAGATGTCACTGGTTGGTTTCACAAGGCTGGTCTTGACCAAACCCACTTCTCCTGTTGCCTCCTTCCTCCCTGTGAACCAATCAAAACACGACACCAGAAGTCCCACAATGATGATGCGATCACCTGGTGCCATGCTCAACTCATCAGGGCCCTCAGCGTTGTACTCCTCTGTGGCCACACAGGTTCCCCTAGCTGAATGGAACAGATCATAAGAGACAGGGCTGCCGTCAGCCTATGTTCACATACCGTCAGTGATAATGAATACAGTAGTATGCAAAAGTTTGGGCACCCCTCTGAGATTTCATGATAATTTGCTCTACCTTTATAAGAGAAGATCACAACAACAAGATTTGTTTTCCTACAAAGATGTAGACATTTGAGTGTTTTCCAGACCGAAGTTCTTAGAGTAGCATTACATAGTTTTGTTATAATAAAATAAAATGTAAAAAATGGGGTGTACAAAAGTTTGGGCACCCTTTTAATCACATTCATTTCAAGACCTGTAGGAAATTACAGCTGACAGGTTGCAGCACAAAACTGCTTTGATTAGCTTATTAGACCGTCAATTACAAAGACAGGTGGAACCAATCATGAAAAAGGCTGTTTAACATAGGTAATTGCTGGCTGTGCTTGTCCTAGGTTCTTTCTTAGAGAGCAGCAACATGGGGGCCTCTAAACAACTCTCCACTGACCTAAATCTAAGATAATTCATTATTATGAATTATGAGAAGGGTACAAGAAATTATCTGGAAGGTTTGGACTGTCTGTCTCCACAGTCAGAAATGTAGTGCAGAAATGGAAGGCTACAGGAACAGTCCTTATGAAGGAAAGGTGTGGTAGGCCGAAAAAAATACAGGAAAGGCACAGGTGAAGGATGGTTAGAATGGTCACAGACAAGCCACAGACCACCTCCAGAGAACTACAAGAATATCTGGCGTCTGATGGTGTAGTTGTTCATCGCTCCACAATCCAGCGTACTTTGCACCAGGAAAAGCTCATTAGAAGGGTGATGCGCAAAAAGCCTTTCCTGAGTGTTCATCACAAGAAGAGTCGCATGAGGTATGCAAAAGCACATCTGGACAAGCCAGAAGCATTTTGGAAAAAAATACTGTGGTCAGATGAGACTAAGATAGCGTTATTTGGTCAGAACAAGAGGAGGTATGTATGGCGAAAAAAACACACTGAATTCCATGAGAAGAACTTATTGCCTACTGTGAAATTTGGTGGAGGGTCCATCATGTTATGGGGCTTCGTGGCTAGCACAGGTACTGGAAAGCTTGTTAAAGTTGAGGGCCACATGCATTCCTCTCAGTATCAGCAGATTCTTGATAAGAATGTTCAAGAGTCGGTCACAAAGTTGAAGCTACGGCGGGGTTGGATTTTTCAGCAGGACAATGATCCTAAGTACTGTTCAAAATCAACCAAGGAATTCATGCAGAAGCACAGGTACAATGTTCTGGAATGGCCATCCCAGTCCCCTGACATTAACATCATTGAAAATGTATGGATTGATTTGAAGCAGGCTGTATACGCACGGAAGCCAAGAAACCTGACTGAACTGGAGGTGTTTTGTATAGAGGAATGGCCCAAAATACCACCTGCCAGACTTCAGGGACTTGTGGCTATAGGAGGCGTCTACAGGCTGTTATTGCAGCAAAAGGAGGCTCTACTAAATATTAATGGAATTATTTCTTTGGGGTGCCCAGATTTATGCACATGCCTATTTTTGTTTAAATGCACAGAAAAATGTTTCTGTTGGACCAATAAAAATTATTTCACTACTGAGATGTTTCTGTTTCCATAAGGTATAACATATGTTAAAATGAAGTTGCTGCTTCAAAAGCTCAGCAAGTGACAAACTGATGCAGTGATTTTCCTAAGGGGTGCCCAAATTTTTGCATACCACTGTACATCAGACTAATGAAGGCAGCTCAGTCAGTGAAAAGGGGGACATGTACACTGCTGAATATTGGCTAATTATTGGAAAATTGCTGCTTAGTGCTGCTTAGTTTGAGTTTATGTAGAAATGTTTCCATCTCTGGCGCCCAGTACATTTTAGAATAGACATTAAAGTTTTATTGATTTACTTTTAAAGCTCCCTGTGGTGTCTCTTCTGTTCACTACACAGCAAGACCAGTACAGTTGACCAACTGTTCCTCAGACCCAACTGACAACTACCGTTTTAGCAATGGTCTTCTTTTATAATTATCATAATCATTATCATTTCATCATCATCCATCCATCTATTATCTACACTGCTCAACTGTCACGGTTGTTGGCTGAAACCATTTCCTGCTGACAATGAGTGAGGCTCGGATAGAGCCTAGATATATCACCAGTCTATCACACGACCAACATATTGAGACAAACAACCATTCACAGTCACACTCTAATGGGCAATTTGGAGTCACTGATTAATCTAATATTCATGCATTTGGACTACTATTATATGGTAATGTAATTATTACTGCTCTTACCAAACTGCAGAGGGAAGTCACATGTCTGTTTCCCATCACCAACTAAAATGCTCTCAGCACAGGATTTCAAAAACCACCTGTGAACGGACATTAGACCGGACCATAAAACCTCCTATGTAATGTAGAAGAGGAGACTGTATCATCCACACAGCTCTGAGTGCAGAGGTGACTCACTGATGAAACGGGATGACTGCCTCCACAGCTGGTTTGGGTGCAGTACCCCGGGCTCCATCAGCTAGGCAGAGGACAGTCCAACCTGAACCCAAGAAGGGAGGCTCAAACTGAGCTATTTCTCCCTGCTCCAGGTACAACTCTCCGCTAGACGTAGAGCTGTCAAACATCTGGTTTCCAATACAGCGGGCAAATAGTGATCCTGAGGATAGGAGGAATGTGCGTAGTTATTACATCAGTATTACATTATATCAATAACACTCACTGGTTATTACTACATAATTACATCCAAACTCAGTTGTCATTATTACATTTCTACTTTTACAACAGTGCATTTTTCAGATTCTGCTCAGTACAGCCATGCAGAGAACTTCTTTTCTCTACCATAAGGTCTTGACTTACCCTCCTGCATGAGGATGCGTTGGTAGATTAGGTTGAGTGTTTCCTCCGGAATAGAAACTTCAATAGCAACATCATCCTCAAAAGAACTGAGCCAGAACGTTGGGTCAAACAGCAAATTCTCCATACACTGACCAAGGAAACCTAGAAGAAAGGGGGAAGAACAGAAACATGATGATCAAATAATGCCAAATAGAAATGCAGCATTGATATACCATAATAATTTGTTTTTGTTTTGTTCTTTTGCATTATGGCAAATACCACAAAATATTATAAAAAATGACACTGACATACCTGTCATGTAGTAAGTGGTAAACTTCCATATTTCTTCAAATGTTTTGAATCTTACAAAAATAACTTTTTCTTCACTGTTGATGGAGACAACATGAGCAGATAGCTCCTACAGACAGGAAAAAAGAAAAAGTCAGAGCTAGATATTGTGTCCGTGCGTGAGTGTGTGTGTGTGTCATGCACTGTACCATGAAGAGAGCGTTGACCTTGGTGCTATCAACCTGCAGAACGCGGAGCTTCCCTTTCAACATTTCCTTTAACTGGTTTTGCGCAGGAAGGCGATCAGGACCTCCAATCACATCCAGAAACACAGGAAGAGCTGAACACAAAGAGTCAGAGAATAGTCAGAGATAAACAGTCAGAGCTGAACACTTAAAAAAAATCTGAGATAAACAGTCAGAGCTGACATCAATAGTCTAACGGTATATGTTCACACAGTGTAAATACAGATGTTTCAGGTCCATTCAGTCAACCTCCAAGTTGTCTTTGATTCTAACTGAGGTGCAATTACAGAAATGCTGACAAATACTCACAGCCTATATTCAAACACTGTGCCTAAAAACCAAAACTGCTGTCAGGACTTCTCAGAGTTTGTGATGTCACAAAGTGTCATCCCCAACGATCTGGTTTCTTTGAGTGTTTATTGATATCGAGTTTGTATACTGTTCCCCATTGTAGCTTTCATCCCCGTTTCTTTAAGCTGTAAAAGGTTTAGGACACAACAAATGAAACATCATGAGGATAATTCAAGTAAGTGAAGCAGTAAGTGAGTAACTAGCTGGATGTTGACATTATTTAAAAAGAGGACTTAAATCATGGAACCATGAACTATCCTCAGTGTGAACATTCTGAATTTATAATATCTCTGACCTGGTTACATTATGAACACCTTTCAGTAGTCTTCAGTGATCGTAGAATGAATGAATGTTAATGAATAACTGTTAGATTTAAACAACAGGATGATTAAAACCGTGGTTAAACTACACACTCCTCAGTTGTCAGGGTAAGTGATGACATTGTGTTACTAACTCCCTGATTAATAAGTGACTTCAGACCAATTCAGAGGTTCAAGGTATAAACCACTTCAAATTCAGTCACATGGTTTTCCTCTGAAATCATGTGTCTGCTCATCTGACCACAGAGCCATTGACAGGCCAACCATCATGATAAATTTGCTTTGTTTCTTCTTGAGTATGAATATCAACCTATAACAGGCACATTACAGTGAACTATACTGAGAACACCCTGTTCTAATGAAATGTGTGTCTAATTTCATATCTAACTGACTTTTCCTCCAATGTCATCTAACATTATTCAACTTTTTTTTTCCAGTGGACATAAGTAAACTGCTCAAAAAAATAAAGGGAACACTAAAATAACACATCCTAGATCTGAATGAATGAAATAATCTTATTAAATACTTTGTTCTTTACATAGTTGAATGTGCTGACAGACCTCCATGGGTTAATTTATTAACCCATGGAGGTCTGGATTTGGAGTCACACTCAAAATTAAAGTGGAAAAACACACTACAGGCTGATCCAACTTTGATGTAATGTCCTTAAAACAAGTCAAAATGAGGCTCAGTAGTGTGTGTGGCCTCCATGTGCCCGTATGACCTCCCTACAACGCCTGGGCATGCTCCTGATGAGGTGGCGGATGGTCTCCTGAGGGATCTCCTCCCAGACCTGGACTAAAGCATCCGCCAACTCCTGGACAGTCTGTGGTGCAACGTGGCGTTAGTGGATGGAGCGAGACATGACGTCCCAGATGTGCTCGATTGGATTCAGGTCTTGGGAACGGGCGTCTTGCAGGAACTGCTGACACACTCCAGCCACATGAGGTCTAGCATTGTCTTGCATTAGGAGGAACCCAGGGCCAACCGCACCAGCATATGGTCTCACAATGGGTCTGAGGATATCATCTCAGTACCTAATGGCAGTCAGGCTACCTCTGGCGAGCACATGGAGGGCTGTGCGGCCCCCCAAAGAAATGCCACCCCACACCATTACTGACCCACTGCCAAACCGGTCATGCTGGAGGATGTTGCAGGCAGCAGAAGGTTCTCCACGGCGTCTCCACACTCTGTCACATCTGTCACATGTGCTCAGTGTGAACCTGCTTTCATCTGTGAAGAGCACAGGGCGCCAGTGGTGAATTTGCCAATCTTGGTGTTCTCTGGCAAATGCCAAACGTCCTGCACGGTGTTGGGCTGTTGGCACAACCCCCAACTGTGGACGTCGGGCCCTCATACCACCCTCATGAAGTCTGTTTCTGACCATTTGAGCAGACACATGCACATTTGTGGCCTGCTGGAGGTCATTTTGCAGGGCTCTGGCAGTGCTCCTCCTGTTCCTCCTTGCACAAAGGCAGAGGTAGCGGTCCTGCTGCTGGGTTGTTGCCCTCCTACGGCCTCCTCCACGTCTCCTGATGTACTGGCCTGTCTCCTGGTAGTGCCTCCATGCTCTTGACACTACGCTGCAGACACAGCAAACCTTCTTGCCACAGCTCACATTGAAGTGCCATCCTGGATGAGCTGCACTACCTGAGCCACTTGTGTGGGTTGTAGACTCCGTCTCATGCTACCGCTAGAGTGAAAGCACCGCCAGCATTCAAAAGTGACCAAAACATCAGCCAGAAAGCATAGGAACTGAGAAGTGGTCTGTGGTCACCACCTGCAGAACCACTCCTTTATTGGGGGTGTCTTGCTAATTGCCTATAATTTCCACCTGTTGTCTATTCCATTTGCACAACAGCATGTGAAATTGATTGTCAATCAGTGTTGCTTCCTAAGTGGACAGTTTTATTTCACAGAAATGTGACTGACTTGGAGTTACATTGTGTTGTTTAAGTGTTCCCTTTATTTTTTTGAGCAGTGTATAATACATCAGTTCTCAATGTCACAAGACCTGGAACCAGCATGTCACCAGCAAGCAGTTCTATCTGTAAGTGACCTTTTATAAGTGGCATAAACCAGTGGAACATCACCAATATACCAATATACAGTATAAAAAAGTCATTTAGGCTATGTGCCACTAGAACAGCTACTTTACTTAGATTTCAAACTCTAAATCGCTAATGAAACTAGACTGGAGTTACCTGCTGGGACATTTTCTTCACATGTTGACAAAAGTACCTTCAGACTGGGAGCATCTGTGGAGAAAACATGCGGTATTAAGATGAAGTCACACATATAAGCACTGCCACTGAAAAGAGCTCTTATGGCTTATCTATGTTCTGGATTAAATTGTAAGACAGTAAGGGTCGCTCGTCAGTCTATAATAAATCAAAGCTCTTAATAAGTGACCTAAAGGCCCATTGCAGTGATAGGAAGGTTGCGTGTTTGACCTCTGACCTAGAAGGACAGATAAGTCAGGAAGCAATTTATACCAATTAGCCATAACGTTATGACTACTGTATTGAATAATATTGAATAACTAGTTACCATGGCACTTGTGAGAGGGAGGATTTATTAGGCAGCAAGTGAACATTTAGTCCTGAAGTTGATGTGTGAAAGTAGAAAAAATTGTGAAGTCTGAAGATGTTAGACATTTTGACAAAGAGAAAACTGTGATGTTTCGTCAATCGGGTCAGGTCATCTCCAACACTGCAGCTCTGTAGGATGCTCCTGGTCTGCAGTGATCTGAACATTCCATTAGTTGTCCAAGGAAAGAAACCACTGAACCAGTGGCAGGGACTTATGTGACCAAGGCTCACTGATGGTTTTGGGGAGTAAAGGCTCCCATGTACCTAAACATTGTTCAGAGCAAGTCCAGCCCTTCATGGAAACATATTTCTTAATAACAGTGGCCTCTTTCAGCAGGAAATTGCTCCCTGCCTCACTGTAATAGTAGTACAGGAATGGTTTGAGGAACAACAACCAGTGTGTGTTACACACAACTCAATACAATCTAACATCTGTAGGATGAGCTGGACAAAAAAGTCCAATTGATGGAGGCTACCCCTCCCAACTTCCGGGATTTAACAGATCTGCTGCAAACGTCTTTGTCCAGATATCACAGCTAACCTTCACAGGTCTAGAGGAGTCCAGGGCTCAATGTGTCAGGGCTGTGTTGGCACTGTTGGGTCTCTTTAAATAATTTTATAAAGAGTTTGGTCTAAACTTGCTCTATATGTAAAGTGCCTTGATGTAACTTTGTTATGATTTGGCGCTATACAAATAAATCTGATTTGATTTGATTTGATTAATCTAGCATTTAAACTCGAGCTGTCAAAATTAACATGTGCTAATGAAGTTTGTTCAAGCAGAGTCACCCTTAAGTCGGCAGTACAAAGCAAAGCCAAGCATTAGCATGCAGGACTGTCCCTTGGAGAGGGCACAAAACCCTGGAGTAAGTTACAATAAAAGATTCGGAAGTGATACATGCACTTTTATTTCGCATTTAATTAGTGTCAATACATTCTTAGAATTATCGATACTCGAATGAGTTGTGTGCGAGTATCGGTATATCCATACCACAGAATCGATACCTCCATCACTAGTGGTGAGCTCATTCAGGAGCCCATGAAAAGCTGACACTGCTGGCTTTTAAATATTTCGACACTCCAGGTAACATTGTACATAAGAATCGGTCAGCTTCTTGGGCCATCTTGGACCAATCATCTTCACCCTGTATCTGCTTCCTTTAGGCATTATTAGGAAACACAGCATCAATTTTCACTGTTATGCAGACAATACTCAGCTGTATTTATCAAGGAAGTCAAATGAAGTTAGTCAGATAGTCAGACTGCAGACATGTGTTGAAGACATAAAAGGCTGGATGACCCATACCTTTTTACTTCTAAATTCAGACAAAACTGAAGTTATTGTACTTGGCCCTAAGCACCTCAAAGAAAGCCTATCTAATCATCTAAGTCTCAGTCTGGATAGCATTACTTTGGCTTCCAGCTCCACTGTAAGAAATCTTGGAGTAACTTTTGACCAGGACATGTCCTCTGTCCCTCACATAAAACAAGACTGTAGGGCAGCTTTCTTTCACCTGCGAAACATTAGGAAAATCAGAAACATCCTCTCTCAAGAGGATGCAGAAAAACTAGTCCATGCATTCGTTACTTCTAGGCTGGACTACTGTGACTCCCTACTATCTGGATGTCCAAACATATCCCTGAAAGGCATTCAGTTGATTCAGAATGCTGCTGCGCGAAAATTAACAGGAACTAGGAATAGGGATCAAATTTCTCCTGTGTTAGTTTCTCTTCATTGGCTGCCGGTAAAATTCAGAATAGAATTTAAAATCCTTCTGTTAACGTATAAAGCTCTTAATGACCAAACTCCATCATATCTCAGAGAGCTCATAGTTCCTTACTGTCCTAGTAGGCCACTCAGCTCTCTAGATGGAGGTTTACTTGTGGTTCCTAGAGTCTCCATGAGTAGCTATGCTGCTATGGGCTTAGACTGCTGGGGGAAGGACTGAGCCTCCCCGTCTCTCTCTCTCTCTCTCTGTACCCAACCGGTTGAGGCAGATGGCCTCAACCGGTGCCTTGATCAAGTGCCTTGATCAAATCAAATCAAATCAAATCAAATCAGATTTATTTGTATAGCGCCAAATCATAACAAAGTTACATCAAAGCACTTTACATATAGAGCAGGTCTAGACCAAACTCTTTATAAAATTATTTAAAGAGACCCAACAGATCCCCCGATGAGCAAACACTTGGCGACAGTGGCAAGGAAAAACTTCCTTTAAGAGGCAGAAACCTCGGGCAGAACCAGGCTCAGGGGGGGCGGCCATCTGCCTCGACCGGTTGGGTTGGCCTTGATGTAACTTTGTTATGATTTGACACTATATAAATACATCTTAGATTTGATTTGACTCTCCTCGCTGATAAACAAGTAAACAAGTGAGTCTGTCTCAGTAGCTGGCTAAAAGATGAATAAGAGGCCCACATTAATGTCGATATCTGTTTGTTTACAAAAAGAAACAAACAAACAAAAAGAGTGGTTTCTAAATATGATGTGCTTGGTATTTTTATTTATTTATTTTTTATATAGTGGCTTCTTTCATAGTTTTTTTGCCCCCACAAAATGAAACACGATTGATAATGAATTAATTTTAATTGTGATTAATCTAAATTAACCCACAGCAGCCATGAGATTAATCTGATTAAAAATTTTTATCATTTGACGGCCCTAATTTAAATGTTAAATAATGTAAGTATTTGTATCTACATGTACATTTAAAGGATTAAGTAATCATCTGTATGATATAAATTAGTGGTTAAAATAAAGCTGATTCATCAGAAAGTATGAAATATCTTCAAGGGGCCTTGATGTATTAAGTTTAAACATCAAAGCTTTTTGTAATTTGTTTTAAGGGGTTGGGGTTACTTTGTAGATTGATCACTTTAAAATCATATATTTTTTAAGTGAGACATTTCAACAGACTTGTGTGAGTGTGAGAGGAACACTCACAGTAACTGTGGTATTTGATCTAATTACAGTTGATTCTTTAGTAAACTATACTCTGCTGGTTGATTAACAAAAACTTTATAATTGTATCACTAATACAATTTTCCAGCTCATTTCTGTGTTTCTCTGAGATAAAAACAAACACCTACTTATTTTATGAATGATCAAAACAGTCATTGTGCCAGCTGATCTGCTGATTCAATACCTGCAACATCCTGCTTTAACCCCTTCAGCTCCACCAGTGAAATTACATTTAATGGAACTTTGAACAGGTGACGTGCTGTTTTTTAGCTTTAGAGGAATATTAGCACACATACCCATTCTGCTGACTGACTATGAGGTGACCCCCTCCCACGGTGCTGCTGGCCGTCTTTTGTAAGTTCTCTCCGGTGTCTGTCTCGGTCCGAGCGGGATCACACGTCCTGTACAATCCAAGACAAATAGACTAAACACATTAAGCAGTGCCAGTGTCAAGATGTCCACAGTAACTGCCCTGCTTCTTCTTTTCAAAATAAAAGTCATGTTGATAAAAATCCTGGCCTCAGCTGCCAATTACTGTTGTAGATTCCTCCGCATTAAAAAAATAGATCGATTTCCTTGTCAATTTTTCCACTTCAGTTTATTTGTGTTGTGTGTATTTATGTGTGTGTGTGTGTGTGTGTGTGTGTGTGTGTGTGTGCGTGTGTGTGAATGTTTTAATTCATATGTTCTTAATTGATTATTTATTCATGTTTTTGTTCATTGTCTATGTCTATTTGCAAATGTTTACTTTATTAATATGACTATAATTGACATACACTAACGCTTTTTTCATGATTACTTTAATAATAGAAATATTCTATTATTCTACTCTCTTGACTTTATTAATTATTGATTTTTCTGTCACTTTAGTAGCATGGGAGATGGAGTTTTAATATATATATATATATATATTTTTTTTTATGCCTCCACACATTGTTGCTATTGCACCATCAGACAAAACCTCAGCACGACTGCATTATTTTGAAAATACATTTGCTTCGTTTCCTATTTTACTCTGATTAACGTGGCTTGACCACCTTCCTAAACTCATAGTTGATCAGACCACTGTTTTGCTTTAGTCCTGTTCAAACTACTCAGACTCTGCATATCACTGACAATTGAAATAAGAATTATTCAGTACATCACATTTTTTTCCCCCCAAAATCCAATTGCAGAGTTCTCGGGTTAATAATCACTCACTGAACAAATAAAGCTCCCTCCATAATCGAAGAACTTGTTCTGCCTAAACTTTCTTGTTTTACTTTGCTTGGATTTGGTTCAGTGTTAAATTCAAACTCTGAATGTTTCAACAATACTGGAATTGACACAGCACTTCTTTCCTTTGTTCTGCTCTGGCTCTGACACTCAGGAATGTATGACAGCAGCAGACGTACAATCACAGGAAGAGGATCACAAGTTCAGTGATGGCTCAGCAATAAATTCACAACATATACTGTCATTTAGTTTTTTTATTACACACAATGGTGACAAAATGGTGTAAAGTACAAGATGGTGTGAATGAGTCTGATATATATTTATTCAGACTGAATTCTTTCTGCTCTGCCTCCAGGACACACGATGAATATAATGATACAAAGAACTTTGAGTTTTTTCGACTTTGAGAAAAACTTTATTAGCATTTGAATTTACAGCTAATTTTGTCCTCAGTTGATCGTCATATCAGACAATATTGGACTGATATCTACAACGGAAACTAAAAAGACCAAAAGACGACAGACACTTTGGTCCAATTAGTTATTTGCTCAGTTAATTCAAATGGAGGCATATATTCTGTGCTCCTCAGCTTTTTCAACCTTTCCCCCCCAAAAACAGCTGAAGAAACAAGACTGGTGAGACGAGTTGATGGACCAGAAAATTAAAATGATGACCTAACAGAGGTTAAAAATATCTGTCACAGTACATAGTTTGGTGCATCCGTGGTGTGAGATTTGAGGGGGGGTGCTTTACACTTTGTGGGGCCCCTGGGGGCCACTCTGCTCTTGAAAGGCAGGTTTCTTAATGGTGAGCCTGTAATTATACATTATTATGAGCACAATAATAGGTGATCTACTTTTAAAACCTTCTGTAGTGGCCGTTTGTGACTAAAGAAATCCAAATCAAACTTATGTCAAAACAAAAAACAAAACAAAGGACCACTGCCCACATGGGCATGTCTTGTACGCAGGCAAAAAGAAGCTCGTTATCCACGCAATAGTTTCTGCGTTTCAAAAAGGTTATTTTTTCCAAAAGCAAGCAAGCAAACAAAGAACAAAGAAATTCCTGCGTGCCCCTCCCGCTCTGTTAAAAACCATGTGCCCACCCAGGTGCATGCTGGTCCCATACCTGCTTTCCCACATATATAATCTTTGGTGCCCACAGTATGCCCAAAATGAAATAAAATACTAAACAAGAAAACAATTAAACTAACAACAAAACAAAATACTAACAAAATCTAATCATAATAAACTCAAAAATTTAGAATAATCAAACAATATTAATTATTGGCAAAATAACAACTAAATACTAACAGCTAAATAGCTCCTACACCTTCAGAGGGGGCTACTTATGATTACAGCCATGACTACAACTCGGCTGGCGAATGTGAAGTAAGCTAATAATATATTGCGCATTTCCTTGCATTTATTTAAAAAAAATAAAAGTCTTATTGTGGAACTTCAATCCTGGCGGTTGTATAGGGTGGTGGTGCTTTTATTTTGAAGTTATGATCCTGATTTTTTCCGGAGTTACTCATGCTAACTCTGACTATGCTAACTGAGCTAACTGCTATCTGTCAGCATCACCCAAACAGTAGCTTGCTGAGTACCGTGTTGCTAGCTAAACTCTCCCCAAACTCATACAAGATAATCTATGAGTCGCAGGAGAAACTTCAGTTTCACTGAATCGAGCCTGACTCCTGAAGTTCACGGCGCATTCATGGAGCCTCCCGGGTCCGCAAACCGAGCCGACGACGATTTCCTGGAGCTGGAGCCCGACGAGGAGCTACTCTGCTCGGTCAGCGACATCACCGAGCATCTCGGCAGAAACATCACTGTCGTGTTGGAGTCAGCGCTGTCTGAGATCCGCAAAATGGTAAGCATCCGGATCCGAGTCCTGAAAATGGAGCTGCGGGAGAAAACTGAGGAGATCGAAGTGCTGAAGGCGAGGCTAGATACAGTCCAGAGGAACTGCAGGGACCCGTACACCGGAGCTGTGACCGCAGAGCCGTCTACAGAGGCTGGCCTCAAGAAGCCTGACTTCAGCTCCGGAACCAAGCACAACAACACCGACCCCCGCAGAGCCAAAGCCGTGATGCCCGGGGTAAAGAAAGAAAACATAGACGCGATCTGTGACTATCTGATGAAAGACAAGAACTCCAGAGGTTGCACTGACATGGAAGTAGAGCAGAGCAGCCTGACCAGCAGCGGGAGGGAGACTCGCCAAGACCAGGATTCTCACTCTCTGAGCCTGTGGCCTGATAGTGGGATGGTGGGCTCCGGGCATGGCCACGGAGACCCCGAATCCACCACGGACGACATCTTCAGCATGCTCCCGTCTGGAAGCAAACGGATGTATGACTACGAATGGATCGCGCCTATTGAATATTCCTCAGACTTGAAAGGTAAACAGATCCTGCGGTCTCAAAGGTGCCACACAACCGAGGACACAACCTGGAGACAGGGCTCTCAGTTGCTGATAAATCACTGCAAACAGTAAAATAGAGGAAGATCAGGAGGTCCAGTGACACTGACTGACAGAAGAGACACCTAACCTAATATTAAATAAAATTTCACATATTACACCAAAAAATTTACTTGTTATTTTGAAACTTTGTCTTTGTTCAGTGTGATGTTTAAATGATCAGTCCGTCACCAACTTTACTAGAGCTTGGGCCAAGCATGCTGCATGCTGCATGCTGATTGGCTCTCTCACCCAGATGAGATTTACTCATCAGCTGCTTAGATATAGAATGACAGAGGAGTTAGTATCAAAGTTCAATCCTCAACTTAATTTACATCAAATGTGGGTGGGAACCCATTTAGTCAAAATCATACATTTTATATCACTTATTATATCTTTTAGCATCAAATATCAATATTTCTTTTTTAGTCAGGAATTGATTCAGAGGAAGTCAGGAAATAACTGAAGGTAACTGCTATATACTGCTAGATACAACAGGCATGTAAGTGCTTTGAAACAGCTACTGTTAAACAACATGAAGCACATCTGTAATTCGTTCAGTTAAGATAAGGCCACTATCTTGCGCCAGTTTGTAGTCATGGTAACCACTGGCTGAATTGACTCTGGTATTTTTCGTAGTCATGAAGGAACCTGAGTGTGAGAACACCCTGACTGCTGAGACGGATAATGACGATGAAGATGAGCCACCAAAGAGGGAAGGAGACGGACTTGACCAGGCCCAGGTTCCACTCTCACATGTCCAGCCCCCTGATTTCTCCATGGAGCCCCAGAGCTCCTCACCAGAGGGAGGGAGCCCCCTGGGGGACAGTGCAGAAAGGCCTGAGGCAGGTGGGTGAGGTGGGGTGGGAGAGGGATGAAAGGAGAAACACTAATAAACCTAAATAAGGATAGAGAGATTTTGTGGAAAGATGGACAGACAGTGTGAACTATGTGGAGAGATTGTGTGAGCCATATTGACTCACTTAGTCCTGGTCAGGTCCTCACCTTTCAGTCTATTTTTTTTTTTTGGGTGGACTCTGTGGATCTGGACTCTATGTTGGTTCCTCATTCATAAAAACGTCTTTGTGCCAGGTCAGAAGCTCTGACTGTGCAGGTTTGTTACTGCTCAGTGGTGACTCCTCTCCTCGCAACAAAATAAGCTTTGGTGTTCTCTGGTTTTTCAGTGACCACAGTCTGAACTGAGGACCACGTGGAATCTGATTGAGAACTGACTGCTGATCACTGAGGCTGCTACCAAGGGGTTTTTTTCAGCATTGTGTGCTTTTAAAAATTCACACTGCTCTGTGATTTCAGGTCAACAGTTCCCCAGTCACACCTACATCTGCTCTTTGTGTGGAACCTTCTGCCCCGACTCTGTGTTCCTAGAGGAGCATATTAAACTGATACACTCAGACTCTGCTGAAGCCCCGACCCTCCAGGCCCTGCAGTCCACTTCCTCTGCAGCACCCATAAGAGAAAGCAGCAGTGACTCCAGAAGGGCTGAAGAAGGGCAGAACGAGGACAGGGATGGTGTTGGCATCAGACGGGGAGGGGGCCCTGTTAAAAAGGAGATTAAAAGTGAGGGGGGATATGAGTGTGGGGACTGTGGTCGCCATTTTAACTACCTTGGTAACCTTCGGCAACACCAGCGCATCCACACAGGAGAGAAGCCCTTCATGTGTCCAGAGTGCGGTGAGAGGTTCCGTCATGCCGCCCGGCTAAAGAGCCACAGGCTGGTACACAGCGGGGCCCAGAGCCCCTTCCCCTGTCCTCAGTGTGGCAAAGGCTTCTCAGTACTATCCGGACTCAAAAGACACCAACGAGTGCACACTGGGGAGAGCCCATACGCCTGCCCACAATGTGGGCGGCGTTTTAAGGAGCTGGGGAACCTGTATACTCACCAGAGGATCCACAGCGGGGCCACACCCTATTGCTGCCAGCAGTGCGGCCGCAGTTTCCGCCACCTGGGAACCTACAAGAGCCACCGCTGCACCCTGACTCAGTGAGGCCTGTCTGCAGCTCACAACACTGAACTTGTGATCTCACAGGAAGCAGTGCTGCCCCTGTCTGTGAGCTGTTGCCTGAAATTTCATCAAGACGTACTGCCACTCAGCTTTAAGGTTCATTCCAGACCTGTTTGAGACTCAGCTCCAAGTCCCTCACATGCTGAGGTTTGCTGAGTTGACCACAGTTTAGTTGTTGTCCTCTCCCAGCTGATGGTGACCGTCTCATCATGACATTCAGAGCTCTGTCCATTACTTTTGTTATGTTGAAATGAGGTAGCAGCTGAGACCTGTGAAATCATAACAGTGATGGCACCATGTCAGTCAAAGGAGGAGTCAGGAAGAAAATTGTTTACCGCATGATCTGAAAAGACCTGAGACAAGGTGAGATACTGATCCCTGAGTCCTGGATCGTTTAAAATTAAACTCTAGTGCAGTGTTTTCCAATAAAAGACAAGTATAATTAATTTTAGATTTTAGACTCAAAGGTGATGACAACATTTCATCATGTCTCTAATAGTCAGATCTGATCAATTACCACTGGTGAGCTCAGTTTCCCATAGCAAATAGCAAAAAGCCCCATGTGACATAGACTGGACTGAACTCAGACTGAATCCACATCAGACTTTGCTGTGTTCTGTATGAATCTATAAACTACTGGAAGATGAAGAATGAAATAGTGCAACCTGTGTTGTTTGAGAATGTCTCACTGAGGCACGTGGGACGTTGCCTGTAGGTGGTGCAGCTGGCCCTCTGGTACTGACCTGGATCTGGGATGTCACCATGTGGATTATGTGCAGAAGTACAACAAAGAAGATCTGGGTCCCAATGCCCCCCCCCCCCATGTTGCAATGCTGTATGGTCAAGATATTTTTTTTTAAGCAGTGTAA
The DNA here is from genome assembly GCA_034769265.1 of Remorina albescens. Classification (NCBI taxonomy): domain Eukaryota; kingdom Metazoa; phylum Chordata; class Actinopteri; order Carangiformes; family Echeneidae; genus Remorina; species Remorina albescens. The sequence continues at coordinate 2,106,071 of CM068495.1, read as the reverse complement.
TCTCTCAGTGTAATTTTCATGCAACAGTATTTGATATGTTTGCCTGTATGACAACTAAAATTGTGTGATGAAGAATAAAACCTGCTTGAAGGAAAATAAAAGGTGAAAGTGTTTTCTGGTTTCAGTCTGTGCCCAACAGCATTTGAATCAGTTTAACACCGAGATACTGTGCATCAGTAATGAGTCAGTACAAATCACAGAGCAAGAGAGTTAATTATGTTTCCTCTGTGATAATTCTGTTCATTGCTATAATTATATAAGGTTTCAGCTGGGGTGTTCACTTTTCTACAGTGTGAGAATGTAATGAGCAGTAGGAGGTCTAAGGTTACTATGTGAACACAGTCCAGCACTGTGAATGAGGACAGGGAGATTGAAACTACAAAAATAAGACGTAACAGGTGTAACACAGAGAAGTAACAGAAGTTATGTCACAGTGGCCACATTCTATTATATCATTTGTCTCTTAAATGAAAGTTTGATGTTTGTCTGATTGACTGTGTCAGTATTTATTCATATTATTATTTATTTTATACTTTTAGCTTCTAACCTAATAATACATCATGTAAAATGTATTTCATGAGCTCAGGAAAGCTGGATATGCAGGGATTAACAGTGTTGGTCAGTGTTGGCACCATACTTTACTGTCAAAGAGATGAAGAATATTGACCATTACCACTCAGATGAACTATTTTTACCTTTGTACGGTCACCTTGATTCATTCTTCCATTGAGTTCCTCAACAGAAAACTTAGGTAGCAAAATACAATCTGAGAGACATTAATTATAGTGAGATGCACAATCTTACAACCATCAGTAAATAATGTATTAGTTCATTGCAAGTACAGAATTTAGAATTAATTAGCCCAAAGCCCCTTAAAGGTCTACAGCTGACTCACATGAATAGTATATGGCAGTTTGCATTTATGAACAAAGAAAATGCTGAGTCATTAACTATTAGGAGCCCAACAAGGTAAAAACCAAAGAAAGGGGAGACAGACAGGAGGTAGGGATTAAAAGAGCAACAGTGAGAAAGGGGGAACTGAAACCAAGTCAGTTCAAATCAGTTCAGGAGTAGGTCGAGGCTGTTTGCTGAGGAGAGGCACAGAAGGAATGCTTCTGCCAGAAGACCTCCAAATCAGAGGGATATAATATTTCTGAGTGTTGTGGAATATCAGGACCAGCATCTGGGGATGAAACTTTTGAACTGTACATTGGACCCTGTTAGTTTTACAGATGGCTGTAGTTATCAAGCCACCCTGAAGTCAGTCAGAACATATTGAGGCTCTTCTTATAATTATTATTAATGATAGGAGTAGTGTATGTTTTTCATATTGACCAAATGATTCCCCTACATCTATTTTTACTTTTTTAAACATTGCCATAATTTTTTTTTATTCTTCATTGTGTTGCAATGTTTCATTTATGACTACATGTTTTTTCATAATTTCTCATATGGTCTTTTAGTGATGTGTTGCTTCATAGATATGGTTTAAATTGCCTCTTTATCCAATTACCCAGATGGCTTTGTGTTGTTGTCGTCAAACTTTCTGCAGGATGAACCTTCAGAAGAATCAAACTACCTGTTTTGTGCCCTAAAATACAGATATACACTGCTCCAAAAAAAAAAAAAAAAAATTTTATTTTTATATATATATAAATATATAAATAAATAAATAAATAAATAACACTAAAATAACACATCCTAGATCCAAATGAATGAAATATTCTTATTAAATACTTTGTTCTTTACAAAGTTGAATGTGCTGACAACAAAACAAAACAAAAAACAAAACAAAAAAAAAAAAAAAAAAAAAAAAAAAAAAACAACAACACACACAAAAATCAACTCAAAATTAAAGTGGAAAAACAAACTACAGGCTGATCCAACTTTGATGTAATGTCCTTAAAACAAGTCAAAATGAGGCTCAGTAGTGTGTGTGGCCTCCACGTGCCTGTATGACCTCCCTACAATGCCTGGGCATGCTCCTGATGAGGTGGCCGATGGTCTCCTGAGGGATCTCCTCCCAGACCTGGACTAAAGCATCCGCCAACTCCTGGACAGTCTGTGGTGCAACGTGGCGTTGGTGGATGGAGCGAGACATGATGTCCCAGATGTGCTCAATTGGATTCAGGTCTGGGGAACGGGCGGGCCAGTCCATAGCATCAATGCCTTCGTCTTGCAGGAACTGCTGACACACTCCAGCCACATGAGGTCTAGCATTGCCTTGCATTAGGAGGAACCCAGGGCCAACCACACCAGCATATGGTCTCACAATGGGTCTGAGGATCTCATCTCACCTCATACCAACCTCATGGAGTCTGTTTCTGACCGTTTGAGCAGACACATGCACATTTGTGGCCTGCTGGAGGTCATTTTGCAGGGCTCTGGCAGTGCTCCTCCTGTTCCTCCTTGCACAACGGCGGAGGTAGCGGTCCTGCTGCTGGGTTGTTGCCCTCCTACGGCCTCCTCCATGTCTCCTGATGTACTGGCCTGTCTCCTGGTAGCGCCTCCATGGTCTGGACACTATGCTGACAGACACAGCAAACCTTGTTGCCACAGCTCGCATTGATGTGCCATCCTGGATAAGCTGCACTACCTGAGCCACTTGTGTGGGTTGTAGAGTCCGTCTCATGCTACCGCTAGAGTGAAAGCACCGCCAGCATTCAAAAGTGACCAAAACATCAGCCAGAAAGCATAAGAACTGAGAATTGGTCTGTGGTCACCACCTGCAGAACCACTCCTTTATTGGGGGTGTCTTGCTAATTGCCTATAATTTCCACCTGTTGTCTATTCCATTTGCACAACAGCATGTGAAATTGATTGTCAATCAGTGTTGCTTCCTAAGTGGACAGTTTGATTTCACAGATATGTGACTGACTTGGAGTTACATTGTGTTGTTTAAGTGTTCCCTTTATTTTTTTGAGCAGTGTAGTTACATTTTAATTTAGATGTTTTTTTCTTTTTTCTTTTTATCTGCCCAAATATTAACAGTGAAAACATGTTCACACCACAAGGACAAACTGAACCGATGGCACCAGCTCGGAATTTGGTCTTGTGTCATTGTTTTGAGTTTGTAGATGGTGAATGAAATGGGCCTAGTTTTGTACTTCCCTGCAGAAATACTTTCTAACTGTAGGGGAGGCTGCTGCTCTGCAGAAAGTCCTGGCAGCAGCAGAAAAACTGCTCCTGGGTTTATTTATTTTGGGTATGAATATAAGATTATGTGTATATATCTATCTATCTTTCTATTTATTAATTTATTTATCTATCCATCTATCTATCTACAATCTAAAAAATACACTAGCTTAACTTAAAAAAAATTAAGGTAACAATTTGCATCGATCTTTTTAAGTAATTCCAACTCAACCATTATTGAGTCAATCCCATGAAACTTTTATAGTTTGACTAACTAAATTACTTTTGTACAACTTTGTCCTCTAAAAGGTGAACCAAATTAATTTTAATGAACAAGTATTTGCAATATTAAGTGCCCAAATTACCTAATTTAAGCTATTCTAATTTATTCATTTTACTTCCATTCAACTAAGAAAGAAATGTTTTTTAGTCACTTATTTCACTTGAGTCAGGATAAATTACACATAGCAATTCCAGTTTTATGAAATGGTTTATTGTAAAACCAATGCTAACTCATGTCCAAAATGGTCTTTTACTGTGAATAATTTTTATACCACCATCCATGCAGAAAATAGGCGCTGGTTTTTACCAAGACGTTACCCTTAAAAAACAACAACATATAATCATTAAAATTATGAATTATATTAATAAATAAATAACTGAATGAAAGTACTGCACTCTATGCATGTTAAAAATACAATAGAAAAATAATTATTAATAATAATAACAAATAAAAATAATAACCATATGAAAAATAATACATAAATTAAGTGTAGCTGATATTGGAAAAAATACATGAAATGGCTACATATATTGTTCCCCTGGAAACACAGAGGCATTGTTTCCAAGTTACTTAAATTTTAATAAGTGAAATACATAGGAATACTTCCACAAAAGAACACAGAATTAGATTTATTCAACATAAACTCAATTGCCGGCTTATTCGGTCCACCTAGCTATAACTAATGCAGTATTTTAAGTCTTGTAATAATCCTATCTTCATTAGGGATTCATTATATTCAGTTTCTGTTGAGAAGGCCTCACAGAGGTGTTGACTCACCTTTGTCATATGGACATTGTACAGATTGTACTTTGAGCTAGTATTTAAACTGTATCACATTCTACTGACCTACTTCTGTTTAGTTTACCCCATTTACACGTATAGCACCTCTATAGTACAGTTCTGAGTCACAAAGTACACCCTCCAAAATGAGGGTGTTAAATTTACACCCCTGTAAAACTGTCAGAACAGTGACCATTGTAACATTCATGCTGGAACGGCTTATTGCAATTTAAACTGCATTCATAAACTACCAACTGTCAACAGTACAGGTGCTGTGTGTTGCAGAACAAAATTTTGCAAACATAACAGTGTATCATATCATGTTAAATTTGAGGACAGCTAAATTCTTCACAATTTTAGTACAGCAGTTTATTTTTGAGAAACATAACCTTCGGATTGGCTTTTAGACCATTCAACTCAAGGAACACCTTCTGAAACACCTCAAAAGTGTTTTTCAGTTATTTTGGGTAGCTGAGGTTGAGTGCGTATATCAGCCCCATTAGCAAAGCACAGGCTCTGGGCACATCCAAGTCTTCCAGGACTTGTACTCTCTCAATCACAATCTTTGCATTGGCTGGATCAGACACTGTGGCACCTCTGGATACAACAATGCTTATCACTTCATTGGTAATGTCCCCACCTTCCTGGCATAAGTAGGTCAGAATCAATACCAATATGTGAAGACATCAATTTTAAAAACAAGAGTAACACAAAGTACAGTGTTTGTAGATAGATAGATAAACTTTATAGTCATTCAGGTACACAGGTATAGTGCACAGTGAACGAAATTACGTTGCACTGATTTTGCGATAGCATTAAAAGTAGACATGCAAATACTTAGAAAAAAAAAGATAACAGCAAATGTACGTAGTGCAAATATTTCAAAAAGGGACTGTAAATAAATAAATGAATAAATATAAGGTGGCGATTGCTTGTGAACTTAAGTGTCTTATTTACCTACCAGCTGCTCTTTAAAGAGATCTTCCTCCTTTTCCCTGAGATTCACCGTCAACAATAAACGATGACAATATTAGAATAAGATATGAGCTAAACTTAGGTAAAATGGACCTCATTACTTAACTAAGCCTTTTCCTATAGTGTCTCTGCAAGGGGATGTAGTGTCCCAGCCTGCGTTTGTAATTGCATTTGAGCGCAAAATAATCTTTGGCTGTGGCTCAATTAACGAACTTAAACCTTGCATAAAAATAACTCAAACACTAAAACATAAAACATTCATCGATTTAAAATCGAAGTATTTGTTGTAATTTGCAATTGTTACAGGTTAAATTATGATTTTCCATGCAGCACAACCATGCCGCTTTTGCTGACCAGACTTTCATCAAAGTAATGCCAGAGTTAAATTAAGACAGATCTTAACAGGCATTTTCTTACCTTTGTAGTGTTTCAATTAACTCTACAGACATCTAGCGCCAATCAACATTGGCTACTGCAGTAGACAAAACATAAAAAAGACTTCTTTGAGGACACTAGCTATAAATCTACCAACTTTACAGTCACTGAATTAGCCTGGCACAGACCATAACTTCAGTTTTAGTTATGTGTAAATATGAATTATTGCACTGTGTGTTGATACAGTTAGTAGCTGTTGCGATTAGAATAAAGCAAAAATAGTTAGTCACGAATAAGTAATTCCACGTCAACTTTCGTTTTGTTTTCCCCCTCTCTCCCCTTTCTTTTTTGGCAGATGCGGTCTGGTGGCAAAACAAGTCACATTGAGTGTTGTACTCTGCTTTTGAAGGATGCCCAGTAGAAATACAAGTTATAGTAACTCAATACCTCTCTACTGTTGAGCAAAGGGGAAAACGTTTATTCAAAATCAACATATATCTAAGTTAAGACAGTTATCTTTATTTTCATTTTGAACAACTTCTAAAAATAAGTTATCAACTGACTATAACATGTACATGTAACAAACTTATTTTGTTTATGCTAAAAAAGCTCTTGAGTTCAAGCTTTACTCACTAACCCTTTTAATCATTTCTTAGAGTGTAGTTACTTGGGCAGCATCGTGGCATAGTGGTTAGCACTGTTGCCTCACAACAAGAAAGTTGCAGGTTCGGTTCCCAGGCCTGGGGCCTTCTGTGCGAAGTTTGCATGTTCTCTGCGTGCTTGCGTCTATTTCTTGTGGGTACTCCAGTTTACTTCCACTGTCCAAAGGCATGCATAGGTTAATTTGTGACTCTAAATTGAGGACCAGGTGGAATCAAACACTCACACTCAGACCTATGTGGCTGAGTGTCAGAATTGTTTGTGGTTGTTCATCTGTGTCTGTATGTTGGTCTGTTCATGGACTGGCGACCTGTCCAGGGTGTACTCCACCCTCGCCCAATGTGAGCTGGAATTGGCTCCAGCACCCCCCCAACCCGGAAATGGATAAGCGTTAGAAGATGAATGAATACTATACTTTTAGTGCAACAACTAAACTACTTTGTGTATTTTGAGTTACTAAAGGTCATTATGATTAAATGTTTTATATTAAATAGAATAGAGAATAAAACAGAAGATACTTTAGCATCAATATGCAGTACATTCAAGTATTCAGCACATCACACCCATATCACACAACAGAAACAGACAATATATAGAGAAAGAAAATGGAAAAAGAGTAGCATACAAATCTAAAAGGAGCACAGTAACTGCGCACAGCCAGTTCTGATCGGGGGATGGGAGAGATATCAGGAGGTATTAAAAAGCCTAATGGCTGTGAGGATGCTCTCTGCAGCAGCTCCTCATTCCAACCAGGATGTCCTGGAGAGGGTGGTTGGCTTGTCCATTATAGTTTGCAGCTTACTCCATGTACGCCCCTTTACCACAGTACCCAGTGAGTCCAGTCTCCTGTCGAGCACTGAGCTGGTCTTAGTAACTTTTCCAGGTGCCTGCTCCCCAACAGACTGTAGCATAAAACAGGGCTCTCCACACCAATGACAAGTAACACCAAGAACAAATGACTGCAGACATTAAAGCTGGGTGGTATGACCAAAATTCTATATCACGGTATTTTTCAGAATTACTCTGGTTTCAGGGTATTTGACAGTATTTTTTTTTTTTCATGCATGATTCAGTGTTGACCACATTTTGCACTGATTGAGAGAAGATTTACTGCATATTTATGGCGACAAATTAGTGCCAAAAAGCACTGTCGCGATTAAAACATACATTTGAGTGTATTTATTTCACACACGTAGATATTAACTGTGAGCGCGCACTCAGAGGAAACTGCTCCCCGAGAAAGGAAAATGTGACCAGCGTACCAAACAACCACTCAAAAATCACCCCGCTCTCTCGAAGTTGATTTCTGCTCGCGCTAAGTAGATTTCTGCTCTCTCACTCGAAACTTTTGGCACAATGAAGGGAAGGAACCAGGGGTCGGTACTGGCTCTGCTGTCCACATGCCCTCTATCTATGTCCACCACGCTCAGCAGCTCCACTATTATTTCCGCTCTGTTCAATGCGGGTCCCCTCGTTAGTGTTCAGAAGGAGGCAGTAAAAGTCTTAATTTGACATTACAGGACTGTATTATTTACTGAAGGTCTGTATTTTAACTGCTCCAACATTTGTGGTTTAAGAACCAAAAATATCTCAGAGTAGTTTTACATCTCCTCCTTGTGGCTTGTTGGGTGAGTTTGGCTCACAGCCTCTCTTCTGATTGGCTATTTTCTGAGTGAGCCGATAAAAAATAATTTCAGATATTAAAAAAAAAAGAGAGAGAGAGAGAGACCATATCTTGCAAGTTTGGATGGTGGGCCAAGGCAGTCAAAGGTTTTGGATGTGGCTGAGGGCTGGCTGCTTTGTTGTGTATAACAAAATTTCCAGACAATTTTATTTTCCCATTGCACATGTCTAAACTTCATTGTAAATGCTTATTATTGTTACTGTTGTTGAATAAGTGAAAAGTTGTTGGACATTTTGCTTTAAGTTTTGAGAAAATTTAAAGTACTGGAAGGTGACCGAAACACCAAGAAAATAAAGAAAAAAATTAATAAAGAGGATTCCTCCACAAGTATGCCAACAAAAGATTGTCAGAGTTATTATGATTACACACACACACACAGGCAGACAGACATAATGACACACATACATTTTGCCACTCTTCATATTCTTTATTAATTTGTTACTCAATGTGTTTTCATTTAATCCTTATATTTTTACCTAGACTCTGTCTAGAGATGAGTTAGTGGAACAATGGTCCAATTGAAGTCACTGTTGAAATAAAGTGGTTAATGACCCTCTTCTCTTGTCTATATTATGAAGAGCCAACAGAGATTGAAAGCTTGTGAATCACTATTGTCAGCAAGTTCCTACATTTTAGCTAACATCCAGAATGTAATAAAAATTCAAAAATGTACTTTAAAAAATGTTTCCTTTAAAAATTACAAGCCAGGACGAAAGGCATGCAAACCAAACCAAAAGATATATATATATAAAAAGAATCCCTTCTTATTTATTTATTTATTTTTGTTTAATTTTATCTTCATTGTTGACCATATAACTCTATACTACTGAGTGAATAAAAGGCAAATAGTGTTGTGACTTCTGATTGGATGTTATGTAATGCACTTGACAATTGGTAAGTAAATATTGCTATATATTCAAATGGAAAAACATACATATTGTCATTATATTAGTAGCTTACAGTGAATATCCTTACCTCCGCTTTTCTTCATTGCTTCAGTACGAGTTGTTAACAAGAGGAAGGCCATTGCGGCGTACCTCTGGCTGCATGTGTGGCTGCATTTTTGGCCAGCTAGTGTCGTGCTGTTCAAGCCTTAGGCTTAAAACCAGCCGCGCAAGCGGACATGTACACACTCGTGCACAGCTGCACTTCACTTCCACTCCCATATTAACCAATGCAGTTGTTCTCACCAGCGGGCCTGGTAAGGATTCTTTTAGCTTGGGTGTGTATCCAATAACATCCAATCAAAAATCACAACACTAGCTGGGAAAAAAATCCAGCCACACCTGCAACAGTGGGATGCCCATCCCAGACAGCAACGGATGTGGCAAGGCTAATCGTAGAAGGGGAGAAGAGAAAAGAATTTTATGATCCCATTTCATAGTTCTACCAAGACATAACTTGGAGAGAGAAAGCTTGGACGTTCTTCCATTTGAATGAACCTCACAGAGCAGCATTTACTTATCCATTTTAAACAAAGTTGTCTGACTGTCATGAAATGCGCCCTGAAAAACCATGTCTGCTGGGGTTGAGAAAGCGTCCGGTCGCATGCACAGCTAGAGGGTTTCCAGCGTACAGAAACACAACTGACATGCACACACACTCTGATGGGTAGAGAACCTGTAAAGGGACCCTCCCCAGAACAAACCAGGAGGTCAAGTGTGGAGAAATTGTTAGTTTTCACGTGGTTTAGGGGCATAAGTCCCAATTGGTTCTTGAGACTGAGGTAGGTGTGTAGAGCCCTTAATAAAAGGAATCGCCAGGGATGCACCTTTGGGGAGCTATCAGTGACATTTACATCGGGACAATGGGTAAATCACATAAGAGGGGCCTCCTCTGCTGCTCTTGCCTACCCACGTCTGCATTTTCCACAACGCACATGTGTTGTGTCAAGTCAAGGCTGAGGCGAGTGAGTGGGATCACCTTTAGAAAAGGTTTCCTGCCACATGTTTCAACTTTATATAGTGTTTCTATTTTGTCTTGTTTAATATATATTGTTTTTTCTGTTACTTTATTTCTTATTGTGCTTCCGTCTTGTTTAAATTTCCTCTTTGCAGATCAATATAGGTTAATCTGATGCAATGTTGCAATAAAGTTATAAATTATTTGAATGTATTTTTCTCCCTTACTATCTGGTATTATTTTCTTTTTCAGATAGTTTACAGTATTATATCTTTTTTCCCATCAGGAAATAATCTATTTCATTAAAAAAAAGTTATATTAGGACTTATGAAGAACCTATTATGCTTTTCTTATCAGGTGGTATATCTTTTTGTCATGTAAATGGTCTTGTCACAGGGGTCGAAGTTCACTTCAAACTCTGTTAAAGAAAAATACAATTTTCTCATCTGTATGAAAACTCCTCGAGGGGTCAGACCTTACTTCCTAGACCTGTTTCACATTAATAGCAAGCTGGCTCACCCTGCAAGCCAGACATGCCCCCCGTGCAGCACTGAGCACATAACTACATAAAATTAAGAGTTGTCTTTTGTTTTGTAGCTGGAAAGACACTCTGTTCTCTGCACTGCTACATTATACTGTTACAGCTATAAGGAGGGCTGCTTCAGAAACTAGACTAATTCAGAAGGCAAACTGCTTCAGAAACCACACTGATTTAGAAACAGTGACAGATGATTTATTTTCAAAGACAGGACAGTTCACATTTAATGCAGCCCAACAGGAGACTCAGACCCACAGCCTCAGTCTGAATTCTTTTGTGGATCTGTGATGTTTACTTGGAACAAGATCACACTAACAAGAAGCAGCAGAGAAACACGCACAGATATTTAGCTGAAGCCTCTGTCAGTATTAACATGACCTAAGCCTAATCACTTAGCTTGGATAAAGGATCCACACTTTAACTACTCAGTTTATTTCTCGGTATTTACAACCATAACACTATAATTCATTCAGATTTATTGGCATGAAAAGCCATCAGGACTGAAGAGGTAGTTGAGTCTGACTGTCTGTCTGTTCCTGGCATTACCATAATAATATCCTTATGATTTTTGAGATTTTTGGGCTCTGTATAAGCAGACTGAGTCTTCTTTTGCAATTGGATGATCGGAATTTTCAGCTGTAGTCAAATTTTTATTACAGGGAATAAATTTTGAAGAAACCTGTGGAAGCTCCTACCTGATAAAGACATGTTGTACATGCCTCTGGCCTCACAGTGTTGTGGATCCCTGAGTAAGTGACTGATCAATACGTTTTATTACTGATGCTAAGTCTCTCATTCATCATTGCAGCCTTTGAGTAGAGGGGCTGGACATCACTGGCTAGATACAAACGGCACTGGTAAATTTTTATCTACAAGGTGATGCTGGGTAACTTTCCAGTCTTCCTCTGTACCCTCCACTGCCTCAGCTCAGGCAGTGCTCAGGTATCCTTTGCACAGTGTTTTTTCAATGTGCCTCTGTTTTTCACATGTCAGTGTATCAGATTTTTTCATAATGGATGTGAAAGAATCAGCAGAAAGATAAAAACTTCCACAAACCATCGACAAGTTCAAGGGCATCATGAAGAAGGCAATGAATAAGATATGACATTGTTTTTCTTGAGATTGTGAAAGTGAATACAAAACGCAATGTGTTTTCATATGTGGCACGTTTGTATGGCTGCTGACCTGGACTTTCTTTCTGAATTCTTGCTGAAATAAAATATAAGAAAATAAATAAACAAAAAAAGCTTTGTGAGCTGGCCTCTTGTGCCTGCAGCTCCAGTGGGCGGTAATTACCAACTGCCATTGTGAGATATAAACCCATCTTCTCATCTCAACCTTGGGGTTAACATTTAATATTTCAATCATTAAATATTATTTTGATATCACTAATTTTAATTCCAAACATAATTTTGATCAGTCCACAGGTCAAGTATGGCTCTCCAGGGATCTGCATTCTTCTGCTTGCAGCAAACCTCAGTGTTATGACATGTTGACCTTTTCCAACAGAGTCGTCTGTTGCGTCTCAATAGATATTCAAACTGAGCGAGATACTGAGGTGAACAGTGAGGGGCCCAACAATGCCTGGACAGATGTGGCATTAATCTGGAGGCATAGGTCTACCGTTAGCAAAGGTTTCCATGGTAACGGCTGTTGGAATTGGTAACATTTTACGTGGGAGATTTGGCTAGAATGTTAATCATTTGTCTTTTTCTCTCTCTGTGTCTCTCTCTTGCTCTATTTCACACAGATACACACAATGAATGATGAATGAAACTTCCTGTGCATTGGGACGTATGCCTGATTATCAATATTACTACCTGAGGTAATCTCCCACCTTAAAACCAGCTACACTAGTTTACTGTATGTGTTTATGGCTCACTTCTCAGTTACATGTTACAAATGCAATATATACATGTTTATTGATGATGTGCAGTAGAGGTTGTAAACACCTCCATCAGATGGATGGCAGCTAATCTGAGACCAGCATGTGAGGAATGAAGAGATCAAACCTGCAGGAAATCAATAACACATGGTCTTAGACATGATCAGTTTGAGTTCACACCTCTGTTTGCTGGGGTTGACTTGGCATTTTAGAACACAGGAAATTAAATCATTTGAATTTCTGGTCCATCCCTTTACCCTGGACCTTTCAACTGTATTGTATGATCTTCATTCAACCCCGACCCTCAGAACTCAAGAAAAGCTGGGATCCAGTGCCCCAGAAAGGAAACAGGCCAGGGTCATCCAGTGTGGACTCAGTGCTAGCCCACACAACCAAATGAGGGACTCCACCAAATGAAGAAATTCAGGTGCTGTCTGTTGGGTCCATATCAAAACAAAGCAGTTCATCTTACCAGGTAGAGTGGCAAATAATGCAATCAAGGGAATCTATGAAGAAAGTGCCAAAAGCAAAAAACAATGAAGGAGTCAATGTCCTTTAGGACAAACCATCACAGCCCTTATACAAAGCAAACAGATGAGACAGCCATAGCAACAGTTGCTGCTACACAAACATGTAGAGAGGAAAAGGTGGTTTCTCATAGTCATTGCACCAGCTACACCTGACAAAATTCTCACCTCTCCTGCTGCAGGTTACATCACAACCAAAGCATATCGTGGCAGAAAGTCCACCGAAAATCCAAATGTGTGGATAAGTAATTTAACAATACCTGCTCCTTATGAACCAGCAATGGCAATGCATCAAATATTTTAACAAACAGGTCAAAACTATGCTAATCTGAGGGCACACAAAACCTCCATATATTTCCCAGTGCAAGCTGGGAGGCCTTCAGACATATCTTCTTCCAGTACCCTTCTCCAAGATGAGATTCTCTGACAATGTGCTTTTGATTTTGTATTTGTGTGAAGTGTTCATGGTCTTTGTTGCTGATGGGTATAGTTGCTGTAGAAAACCTGTCGAGGCTCAGTGTCAATCTGGTGTCACCCGTTTATGAATTAGCAGGTGTCTGTGACACCAGAGATTCCAGCAGGATTTGTCACCACCAGCTGCTCCTGGTGCACACATTCATTTCACTTGAGCAGTGAGGAAATGTAAAACACAAACCACAGTTTGTTACATAATACACACTAACTTCTCCCACACACTTTAACTCACTGTGCGTCAAACTCTTCAAAGACTCTTCAAGGAGACCTGCATTGCATATTTTCACTTCATGGCCTCAATGCCATCAAGGTTTTTTCTAACAACCATCAAGAGCCACCAGCTGCTTTTCTGAACCTTTAAGTTCCACCAAATTATTTTTCTTGCGTCATCAGGCCTTTGTCTCTCTCCTTTATCTGTCTGTGACGCTGTGCTTTTTATCTCTCTATCCCTACTTGCTGCTCTCCTCATCATCCACTGAAAAGCATTCATGAACCGCAAGATTGTACGTTCAGTAGCTCGGATATCTCGCTAGATGATCTTTTACTTCCCACATTAAAATATCTGTAAAACAACCAGAACTGTGCTTACTGTAGTAAAAATTTTTTACCATTGCTAAGTAGGACAAATGACACCTGAGAGACGTGAGCCTTGACAGGTTTTCTTCATAAAAACAGCTTGCCATATATATTTTGGCAAGCCTTTTAGGAAATTCGAATATATGGAATAAAGATTTGAATATATTGAATAAAAGTCAGAATATATAAAATGAAGTTTGAATATATTGAATGAAAGTTCCTATATATGGAATGAAGAGCATTGTATTCCCTCTAATAGTGGCTTCCATTCTAATAGACGCCGAGTCTCTTAAGAGCGGGTTGCGTCAGTGTTTTGCACAAACAAAAGCCTCCCTCTAATAAACGCCTCCTTTTTCCCCCCTAAGAAGAAAAAAAATAACAAGAAAAAAAAACTGCAGTAGTGCCACTAATTGACTGTAGCTACCCTTACTATGATATACCTGCAGGTGTCATTTCTACAGAACACACTGGTTACAAGTTAACCAGGGAATTGAAAGAGAAAATGCTGCTGTGTGCCGCAGAGAATTCGTTAAATAAAGGCCTCCTTAGTAATATCAGCCTTCCTTCTAATAAAGGCCCGGTACATTCGGCACTTGAGTAAATAAAAGCCCCCTTTTTTTTTATATATATATATTTTTATTGAAGTTCCAAGTGTATGTCAAAACTTATGTTACTATATATATATATATATATATATATATCCCCTCGAACGGTGAAATGTTCACACAGACAAAAAAATAAAATAAAATAAAATAAAAGGCTTTGTGTGTACCTTTAACAATGTATGTCACTCTCTCAAGTACTAGACAGGTAACCAGCTTCCTCTTCCATATTGCCAGTGATGGTGGTTCTACATTTTTCCAACATAGTGCAATCACTCTTCTTGCATGGAGAAGTCCAAAATCAATCATTTTCAATTGCTTTGTTCAGATAAAGTCCAAGTATACAAATTGTTGGCATCAAAGGAATATTACACTTGACCATCTGTGATAAACATTTAAGTACATTTCCCCAAAATATCAGAATCTTAGGGCAATTACATAACCAGTGAATCAAAGTCCCTTTTCATTCATTCATCAGGCATTTAACACAAACAATCAGGAATGTTGGGGGAGATATGGTGAAATTTAACAAGAGTTATATAAACCTTCATTTATACTGAAGCAATTTTAATCTTGTGTTAATTGAATTATTTTGGGCCTTTAAACAAATCATTTCCCAATTTTCTTCCCTAATATCTGTGTGTCTGTCCTCCAAGCATTCAATCTTGCTGATGCTGATTCTGTCGAACACTCTGCTAAAAGGTTATACAATCTAGATACATGTCCCTTGGCCATGATTAGAGGAAATACGGTACTCAAACTTTTGAAACGTGGAAAACAGGATGGATTGTCAAGTAGCTCAAGTTTCACATCAGTGGGGTTAATCATCTTGACAGGGAAGGAAACTATGTACTGAGGGAGAGCTTACAGGAATATGGGTAGTGGAATGTTCCTGGTGGAAAGCAAAACTGACTGACCTGGGCTTTAGGGACAGGCTGGGTTCTGGTATCTCTCAGCAATTCGCTGGTAAATCTCCTGCAAGAATTTCCAGCGCCAGTGAACATACTCTTGACTGGTGGTCAATTCAATTTCATCAGACAGGAATAGTGGGGGTTTATAGCCCAGGGAGGCTTCAAAAGGTGTGATGCCTGTGGTAGAGCTTAGTAGACTGTTATGGGAGTATTCAATTCAGGGAAAATGTGTGTTCCACTGTGAAGGGTTCGGAACAGGTTAACCCAGTGTTTCTCAAATAGTGGGGTGCATATAAAATATTTTGTTAGTCCTGCACTGTTCACCTAATTTGGATGTAAATACCCTCAAATTAAAGCTAAAGGTTTGCACTTAAAGGACATCTTGATTGCTTGCTTTCAAATCCATTGTGGTGTTGTATAAAGCTGAAATGCGGAAAATTGGATCAGTGTCCAAATATGTATAGCTAATTGTATATCAGGCAGCAGTGATGAAGGAGTGGAGCTGGTAGTGTTGATAGGTCCACATAACTACTGGAAAATGGTATCGGGGAACCTTGACAGAATATCTGAATCCCTGGTTGCCATAGAAACTATAGTTGACCGGGCAGTACAGACTGATGCTCATGTCTAGTATGAGTGACGCTTCAAGCATGAAGATTGGGATTGAGGTATCTCAAGCAAAGGTTAAGAATGAACCAATGACACTGAAGCACAAAAGATATTCAGTCAATTACACCAAAGGGTATTATGATGTTGTCAAGATACACCAGAACTCCCAGACAATCTGAGAGTTGCCAAGAATAGATTCAAGGGTCTGAAAATTAAACTTAAACAGATGTGACACTCTTAGAGATATAATGATGCGATAGAGGACTATGTTAACTAAGCATTATGTGAAACTGCTCCAGAGACCAAAAACGCAGGAGCATAGGAGAACAGCAACGGCAAGCACTACTTGCCACACCATGCTGTAATAAGATAGGACAAAGCCACAAAAAAGTTGAGAGCTGTTTTCAACACTTCTTCAGATGAAAAAAGGCTGTCCATCTCTCGGTGATTGTCTGGCCACCAGACAAAATTTGAACCCAGGGAAGGGGCCAACCCTTCCCAGGTCCAACCTCCCTAACCCTTTCAACCTTTTTTTCATTACGCTGATTTAAGATTCCATGACTTTGTCCGCAAAAAGGATTTCAGAATCAGAAAATGTTTTATTGCCAGGTATGTGTAAACATACTAGGAATTTCACTCCGGTGTTTCAAACTTGGACAAGGGAAAGGCAGAAATAAAAGATAAAAAATAAAAAATAAAAGGATACATATATATATATGTATATATACACACACATTGAAATTAAAAATTTGAATATTAGAAATATTTGCAGTGGAATATTTACAATAATGCAGCAATGTGCAAATGTGCAAATGTTTCATGAGGTTGACAGTCGGCTTATGGAGAGATCTTGGAGACTGCCAAAACTACCAGACTTTAAAACAGTTTCTTCCCCCAGGCTAATAGAGCTCTGTAGCGCCTACCAGAGGGAAGCAGTCTGAACGGATTGTGTCCGGGGTGTGAGTGGTCTGCAGCGATGGTACCTGCCCGGTTCCTGACTCTGGACCTGTAAAGGTCCTGGATGGAGGGCAGGTCAGCCCCAGTGATCTTCTCTGCAGACCTTATAGTCCGTTGGAGTCTGTTCCTATCCTGCTTGGTGGCTGATCCAAACCAGACAGTGATGGAAGTGGAGAGAACAGACTGGATGATGGTGGTGTAGAAGATTACCAGCAACTCCTGAGGCAGGTTGAACTTTCTCAGCTGATGCAGAAAGTAAAACCTCTGCTGGGCCTTCTTCCTGGCAGAGTCTATGTGGGAGGTCCACTTCAAGTCCCCGGAGATTGTGGTTCCCAGGAACTTGAATGAGCCCACACTACAAACTGTACTGGTGAAGATTGTGAGGGGGTGTGGGGTGGGCGGGTTCTTACTGAAATCCACTGTCATCTCCACAGTCTTGAGCGGATTTAGATCCAGGTGGTTCTGACTGCACCAGACGACCAGTCGGTCCACCTCATGCCTGTAGGCAGCCGATGACCGTCGTGTCGTCTGCAAACTTTAGAAGTTTCACAGACAGGTCATCCGAGGTGCAGTCGTTGGTGCAGAGGGAGAAAAGTAGCGGGAAAAGAACACACCCCTGGGGGGGCGCCAGTGCTGATACTACGGGTGTTGGAGAGGATGCTACCCAGCCTCACCTGCTGTCTCCTGTTGGTGAAGAAGTTATAAATCTACTGACAGGTGGAGGCTGGCACGGTGAACTGGGTGAGTTTGTCCTTGAGAGTTCCCAGGATGATGGTCCAGCTGAAGTCCACAAACAGGATCTGTGCATATGTCCCTGGGGAGTCGAGGTGTTGGAGGATGAAGTGCAGTCCCATGTTGACTGCATCATCCACTAACCTGTTTTCTCGGTAGGGCAGGGGTCCTGTGATGTCCTTCAGGTTATTCAGCACCAGTCTCTTGAAGGTTTTCATGACTACAGACGTCAGGGCGACGGGCCTGTAGTCATTCAACCCTGGGATGGTGGGTTTCCTTGGGGACTGGGATGATGGTGGAGTGTTTGAGGCAGGAGGGAACCTCACACAGCTCCAGAGATCTGTTGAAGATCTGCGTGAAGATTGGAGCCAGCTGGTTGGCGCATGTTCTCAGGCAGGAAGCCACCGGGTCCTGGGGCCTTCCTGATCTTCTGCCTCTGAAAGAGCCGGCACACATCCTCTTCACAGATCCTCAGTTCAGGCAGGGGGTCTGAGTGGAGGGGGGAGGGGCAGGGTGCTCAGGTACAGCACAGTAGTTGGGAGTTGTGAATGGGGTGGGTGATGGGTGTGAAAACCGGCAGTAGAAGCTGTTCAGTTCTTCTGCCAGTTCTTTGTTCCCTACAGGGTGGGGGGAAGGACTCCTGTAGTTGGTCATGTCCTGCAGGCCTCTCCACACTGAAGCAGGGTCACTGGCTGAGAATTTTCTCTTCAGCTTCTCAGAGTAGCTCCTCTTACCTGCTCCGATTTCCCTTGCCAGTGTGTTCCTGGCCTGGTTGTACAGGGCACGGTCCCCACTTCTGTAGCCCTCCTCCATGGCCTGGCGCAGTTTCCACAGTTTGGCCGTTAAACCACGTTTTTTTGTTGTTGTATGTGCAGAAGATTTTGGTCTGCACACACGAGTCCTCACAGAAACTGATGTACGATGTCACAGTGTCAACACACAAAATAAATTGCATTAATTTGCATACAATTTTTTGTGTTTTATTCAACCTTGCTTTCTGTTCAAAAATGACCAGTCATTAGAAATGAATGGGGGAGAATACAATTATTTTAAAAAACTGGGCTGAAGTACATCCTCTACATCCTCATTTGTCAGATGGACACATGCGCATGCACACGCACATACAAACACACACCTGGGTTCCCCTTGCAGCAACTATGGGAACCTTTGCTCAGTAGAGTCTCTCTCCCTACGGAAACAACACCTGTTGGCAGTTCTCATAGAGAGTTGAAAAATTTATTGAACAATATTGAACTTTTCTTGTAGCTTTGGTGTACAATGTTTTTTTGAGGCCTTGCTCAAAGTTCATTGTGTGGCAGCACCATGGCAGCTTGATATAAAGTAAGTCAGGTTCTTATTTCATCACCACAGTGATGACGAGCCAGAGTCCTTGTCCAGGTATTGGGTCGTCTTGGTTACCACAGATGGCTGCTGCCCAAACCACACTGACTGGCCTTATATTCCCTCCAGCAGATGGAGGGCCTGCGGGAAGGCAGACCCATTCCGCTCTTTTGGGCTGGGCCTTGCCACCCGGCATGCACATACAAACCCCAACCCCAGGCCTGGCTCTAGGGAGGGGCCTCGGTAGGTGGCGGTTCAAGGAGGAAGAATGAAAGATGGAGCGTGAGATAGACAGATGGATTGATGCAGCAGCAGCAGTGACGCGGTCGATGTACTGGTCTGTTGTGGTGAAAAAGGAGCTGATATGAAAGGCAAAGCTCTCGATTCACCAGTTGTTCTACAATCCTCCTCTCACCTATGGTCATGAACTTTGAGTCATGACTGAAATGAAAAGATTCCGGATACAAGCAGCCCAAATTTGTTTCTTTTGCAGGGTGGCGGGGCACTCCACAGCTAGGGTGAGGAGCTCTGTCACCCTGGAGGAGCTCGGAGTAGAGCCACTGCTCCTCAAAAGGAGCCACCTGAGGTGACTTGGGCATCTTTTTCAGATGCTTCCCTGGGGAGGTGTTTTGTTGCACTCCTGGAACACACCCTTAAGTAGGCTGCCTCTCTGCTGCTGGCTTCTGCCAACGTTTCCCTTCTTTTTCCTATTGGTAATTTTTTTTTTTATTAATTGGATGTATTTAGAGAGTCTTATTGTGTTTTATAAAGGAATCATTATTGTTAAATTTTGTAAATGAATATCTGCTACGTTTTCATTATTTGATCAATTTCCTGTTTTACTAACCAACCTCTCCACAGATGCTTCCAGTTTTTAATCATTTAATTTACAATCAACAAATTGGCTTTCTTTTGGAACCATGTCTCTGTCTTGTCTCAGTTTTTGAATCCATGTAGCCTTTCAAGTCACCTAGGTCTTAGCCCAGGCGCGAAATTCCCCGGGTGGCGTTGTCAGGTAGTTAGATTCTGGTGACCTCCATTCACGTAGGCCCCGCCATGATGACAAGGACAGAGATGTCTTGACATTTCTGTGGCTCACAGGAACCCCAGGTGCTGATGACACAAATGCGTGCACACTAAAAATGACCCTGTGTAGTATTCAGAGTGTCATCCAGCTATTCTTGCTTGCAACCATGATCAGAAACCACCTGAAACAGTACCAGACAAGTCATTCTCAGGCTCTGAACAGTATGAATAACTCTGTACATTGATGACTTCATCATCAGCTCATGTGATGGTGAAGATGCTTATGAGCTAACTACAAATGCAAAGTTGATCTTGTCTGTTGCTAGAATCAATCTCTGTGAGTGAACCACAACTTCCATGGAACTAAAAGATAACTGCCGGCAAGGAGGGTTTGACTTCTTTCTGGAGCCAGAAGCACATGGCTTGGAGGCCAGAGGGAAAGAAAACTTTGTCTTCAACCTCAATCATCTGCTGGACATTTTCAAGGACAAAGAAAACACAAAGAGAAGGGTCCACTTCCACCAAGGTATTTGACCCCATGGGATTCCTGAAACTTCTTATGATTAGCGTTAAACGTCATTTTCAAGACATGTGGCAAGTGGTGACCAGCTGGGATGAGGAGCTGTCAAACGACCTCACTCTAAGGGGGCAGCAATGGTGCACAGAGCTGCTTCAGATTCAAATTGTCATTCCTGTTATGGCTAGAGGTTCAGATCCCAGAGCAGAGACAGAGAGCAGACAATGGAATAAGGTTCCACAAAAATAGTCTTTTAATAGCTCCAAAGGAAAATCACTGTGAGGCCAGGAAAAACACAACAGCTCAAAGTACCAAACAACCAAAAATCACTGCAAAGGCAGGAGCAAAATGCTTGTAACAAAAAGGTCCAGTCCACAAAGGTCTGGAGAGGCAGAGGGTGTAGGCTCACCACAGCGGCGACGAGGCAATCAAACAGAGCTGAAAAGGTTACGACCGGGAACACAAGGAACACTCTGGCACAGCGTCACAAGAGGGCAGAGGATAAATGGGGAGACTAATGAGGAAGAATGGATACAGGTGTGCCTCATCAACCGCTACAGCAGAGTGCAGCCAGGCCCCCTGCATCACCTGACCTGAAACACACAGAGGGAGAGTCAGAAAACCAGAATCATGACAATTTTCAGATGGTATGGAGCTGTAGAGGTGCAAAATGAACAAGCCAGTTTCTTCATGTGTTCAGTGATGCCAGTGAGAAAGTTTATGGAGCAGTGGCAGGCAGTTAATGGAAAAATTGTTACCACGCTGGCCATGACCAAGTCGATGACGCACCCATCAAAAAGCTAACTCTTTAGTTAATGGGGGTTATAAATGAGACTTCATTCAATCTAAAGTTTCAGTGAACAGCATCCATGGATCTCACCTCCTAGTCACAGACTGTCTGAAATGCTCATCAAAAACACTCATAACGATTTTATGCATCCGGGCATGGGAGACACACTGTTGCAGCTTCAAGATAAGTATTGGATCCCTTGAGCAAGACAAACAGTGCAAGGGATAATTTCAGCTTCTACTATAGGTAAGAGATTCATATTAAAGGCTGTGCAGTAAATAACAGCACCTCTGCCCAAAGATCAGATTACACTGTCACCTCCATTTAAAACTGTTGGAATAGATTTTGCAGATCCTGTTTATTTCAAGACCAAGAGCACGCTTGGGAGAGACTGTTTGGATCAGTAAAACCCTGTTTGAGAAAGATGAAGGGAAGAACAGAACAGCTCAAGACCACACACCTTCAACTACACTGAACCATAAAAATAAGGTTGAGCCAGATACTCAGCTGAAATGAGTATCCGGTACGGTTATAGCAGTTTTGACGAGTACGAGTACCATATGAGTAATACGAGTCAATATCCGTGCTCGGGCTGAAGGAAAATCCCCCTCAGGGCATCCTGTGATAGAGACAGAGCGCAACACGTCATAATCCGAAAACCACGCCCACCAGAGGGGAAAACAATTGGTGGCACAATTTAAAAAATACTGTCCAGTACTTAGCTTAAAACATTATTTCAACATGTCAGATGATTATTTTAACACGCTAGCTGTACCGGAGAAAAAAGGTACAATGAAAAACTCACATATGTGGGTCTTTTTCATTGTCTCTTCTGTTTGCCTTAATTTTTATGGAGAAATGATCCCACTGAATGGCCGGAGGTGACATACATGGATATTTACAACTACCTGATCGAGTCCCCTGATAAGATCATCATTTAACCTAATAGCGATAAAAACCAAGTCTTGCATAGGTTAGGCTACATCCACACTACTACATCATCATTTTATAATAGCTTTTTATAACCCAAACATTTCAAATCTGCCCCACTTTATGGGGTTCTGGGGTAAAAACTTGATTCGTAACAGAAGTGGTGCTTGTGTGATGAGACAGGGCTGCATGCTGCCCGCATAGTGTTTGTCATTCTCACTGTTTCTTCACCAGGTCAGGTTTTTTTTCTGGTTGGCTTGCTCTTCTTACCTTGGTGTAATACAAATTAAACTGAAATTAAAATATACTGAGGCTTGTAAATATAGCAACTTCTGATCAACCCATATCAATTTCAGGCTTAAAAATACAACTTACGTATAAACCTAACCGTTACCCTGCAAACCCCGTGAAAGGGCAGCTGTCCCTCTAATTCTCTTTTGGACTGTCGACCATACTTTTAGGTGTGTTTCATCCATACATTTTTGATTTCCAATTTCTTTTGGGACTGCTTGCTCAAAAACGCTAGAGCGGATAGAGGTATACCTGGCAATGAATTTTGCTCTATGTTTACACATCCCAACTCCATGTCATTGTTAATCCAAGCTACCACTGCTGTTAGTTGCGCTGCCCAAAAATAATATTTCATATTGGGGAGGTTGAGTCCACCCCTGTTCTTCCCAAGAGTGAACATTTTAAGTCTCACTCTTGGTCTCTTATGTTGCCATATGAATCTAGATAAAAGCTTGTCCAGCATATTGAAGGCCAATATCGGGATCCCGACTGGGAGAGATTGAAACAAGAACAAGAGTTTGGGAAGTAGATTCATTTTAACAGCCTCTACTCTACCCAAAAGGGATAATGGTAGCACATCCCATCTTGCCAATTCATTTCTAAATATCTCAAATATTTTTTTATAATTCGCCTGGTATAGTTGTGTTACTTGCGGAGTGAGTGTGATCCCCTAATATCTGCGAAAGGACACTATATCATCAAGCTGGCTAGGCCATGCCCCAGACACCATCATCGCTTCTGGTTCACTAGGATTAACTTTGTAACCACATACTTGACCATATTCATTAAGATTTTCTAGGAGAGCTGGGATTGAATGGATGGGATTTTCAGTAAATAATAATATGTCGTCTGCGTATAGAGCTATTTTATGTTGGTTTCCATCTTTATCTCTTATTCGTTGTATGAGGGGGTTACTTCTAATCAATTCCGCGAAGGGCTCAATGCTAAGAGCGAACAGGGCTGGCGAAAGTGTATCCCCCTGCCTCGTCCCCCATCCCAGATCGAAGAAATCCGAGCATTGGCCATTAACTCTGACTCTTGACTGCAGGTTCACATAAAACACTCCAATCCAATTCAAAAAAGTTTCATTAAAGCCCATATGAGCCAGTGTTTGCTCCAAAAATGTCCAGTCCAATCTATCAAATGCTTTCTCAGAAAGACTCCATCAATGCTTCTCAGCCTAGATGCTATCAGACGCAATAGATTGTAGATTTAAAGCTTGTCTAACATTATTAGTGCCCTGCCATCTGGTGAGGAACCCCATTTGATCCGAGTTAACTAATTTCCGAATGTATCTTTTCATTCTATTTGCCAAGATAGAGGGTTAAAGCGAACTTATAGGCCGATATCCCATACATTGAGTGGGGTCCTTTCTGTCTTTGTCTATAACCGTGATAATTGCCTCTGACCAGGTTTTTTGGGGGTCCCTTTCATCCAGTGCATAATTATATACACTGCTCAAAAAAATAAAGGGAACACTAAAATAAGACATCCTAGATTTGAATGAATGAAATATTCTTATTAAATACTTTGTTCTTTACATAGTTGAATGTGCTGACAACAAAATCACACAAAAATTATCAATGAAAATCAAATTTATTAACCCATGGAGTTCTGGATTAGGAGTCACACTCAAAATTAAAGTGGAAAAACACACTACAGGCTGATCCAACTTTGATGTAATGTCCTTAAAACAAGTCAAAATGAGGCTCAGTAGTGTGTGTGGCCTCCACGTGCCCGTATGACCTCCCTACAACACCTGGGCATGCTCCTGATGAGGTGGCGGATGGTCTCCTGAGGGATCTCCTCCCAGACCTGGACTAAAGCATCCGCCAACTCCTGGACAGTCTGTGGTGCAACGTGGCGTTGGTGGATGGAGCGAGACATGATGTCCCAGATGTGCTCAATTGGATTCAGGTCTGGGGAACGGGCGGGCCAGTCCATAGCATCAATGCCTTCGTCTTGCAGGAACTGCTGACACACTCCAGCCACATGAGGTCTAGCATTGTCTTGCATTAGGAGGAACCCAGGGCCCACCGCAACAGCATATGGTCTCACAGTGGGTCTGAGGATCTCATCTCAGTACCTAATGGCAGTCAGGCTACCTCTGGCGAGCACATGGAAGGCTGTGCGGCCCCCCAAAGATATGCCACCCCACACCATTACTGACCCACTGCCAAACCGGTCATGCTGGAGGATGTTGCAGGCAGCAGAACGTTCTCCACGGCTGTCTCCAATGGAGGCCAGTCCCCATGCGGAACCGGGCGGAGGGTGGTGGATTCCCCCCGGGATCATGTCACATTGTGCAGCAGTCCCACTCCGCCGGGTAAATTGCTGCGGCCCTATAATGGCTGAGTGTAAATCACTCATATTGAGTCAATTGTAGCTGATGCCACAAACCAAAACAACCAGATAATATGTTATTGTTACATTCTGGTCTATATATATATATAAACCCAACAACACCACTGTAATAGGAGGGTAATAAGACCATTTAACTTTAGCCCATGTAACAGAAAATTATTCACAGCTATTCAAATAAATATTCTGTCTAAATAAAATCACTCAATAAACATCACTTTTTGCATAATAGGCCCAGTCATTTCAAGGGAAGAAAAACCTGCAGTCTTCTTCTGTAAACATGCTGACGTTCGCCCACCTTGCTTGGCATCCCGTCTCTCCCACCTGTGTCTGGCCAGCTCTCACTCCACTTTATCCAGCTCATCAACTCAGACCTGGATGTTCAAGTCCTGAAGTGCCGGCGCTGCATCCATCACCGTCTGGAAAGTTTTTTCCTCGGAGCCCACCATCATCCTGAGCGCGTTTCCTCTGCAGCTCAGGTGAGTAGTCATTATCAAAGAAGATCTGCTTCTCACCCATCTTCACTGTGTGCTGTTTCCAGGCTTGCTGCAGATCTGTTCCTTCACTGTGTAGTCTGCTAATTTAATCACGATGGAGCGAGGGGGGTCATTTTCTTTCGGTTTCAGCATAAGCGCTCTGTGCGCCTGGTCAATCCTGATGTCATCTTCGGTTAGCGGCAGATCAGTCAGCACCGTCGGCAGTAGCTTTTTAATGAAGGCCACCATGTCTTTCCCCTCGCTTTCTTCAGGAACCTGATACAGCCTTAAGTTTTGCCTTCTGTGCCGGTTCTAAAGGTCCTCACATCGTTCCACACGTGCAGTAGGAAGCTGATGGCTTTTCCGTTGGTCGCGGTGGTCTCCTCTGTGGTTGTTCCTCTCCTCTTAGATCTCAGTGCTGCATTTGACACCATTGATCATAATATTTTATTACAGATACTGGAACATGAAATTGGCATTAAAGGAACTGCACTAAGGTGGTTCAAATCCTATTTATCAGATAGACATCAGTTTGTTCATGTTAACAATAGCTCCTCCTCACGCACAATTATGGAGTCCCATGGGGTTGGACCAATCCTCTTCGCTCTATATCTGCTTCCTGTAGGTAACATTATCAGGAAACACGACATCAAATTTCACTGTTATGTAGACGCCTCTCAGCTGTATTTATCAATGAAGCCAAATGAAGTTTGTCAGATAGTCAGACTGCAGACATGTCTTGAAGACATAAAAGTCTGGATGAACCGTAACTTTTTACTTCTAAATTCTGACAAAACTGAAGTTATTATACTTGGTCCTAAGCACTTTAGATAAACCCTATCTAATCATCTAATCAGTCTGGATGGCATTACTTTGGCTTCCAGCTCCACTGTAAGAAATCTTGGAGTAACTTTTGACCAGGACATGTCCTTTGTCCCTCACATAAAACAAGTCAGTAGGGCAGCTTTCTTTCACCTGAGAAACATTAGGAAAATCAGAAACATCCTCTCTCAAGAGGATGCAGAGAAACTAGTCCATGCATTCGTAACTTCTAGGCTGGACTACTGTAACTCATTATTATCTGGATGTCCAAACAAATCTTTGAAAGGCCTTCAGTTGATTCAGAATGCTGCTGTACGAGTATTAACAGGAACTAGAAAAAGGAATCACATCTCTTCTGTGTTAGCTTCTCTTCATTGGCTGCCGGTAAAATTCAGAATAGAATTTAAAATCCTTCTGTTAACATATAAAGCTCTTAATGACCGAACTCCATCATATCTCAGAGAGCTCATAGTTCCTTACTGTCCTAGTAGGCCCCTCCGCTCTCTAAATGGAAGTTTCCAACTTCCAGTATCGGTCGGGGGACGCACTCTTTAGCAATTTTCAAGGCCAGGCTTAAAACTTTTCTGTATGACAGAGCTTATAGTTAAAAAATTAAAGTTCATTTACTCTTTAGCTATGCTGCATTAGGCCTAGACTTCTCTGGGAAGGACTGAGCACCTCTCTTTCTCTCTCTCTCCCTCTCCCCTCCCTCTCTCTGTCTCTCTCTCTCTCTCCCTCCCTTGCATGCGCCAACATACCAATAACCAGGTTTCTCCGAAATGCCTGTTTTTTTAGCTTTAACCATGTGTAACTATTTATTAACCATGTTTTCCCGAAGTCTCTGTCTCTCCCAGTTCATCTCCTCTCTCTCACTGTCCTCATCCTGCAGGTGGTGAATCATCACTACCCCATGTTCCTCCAATGCCTGCTGCTCCCATATCTTCATGAACTCCGTACACCATCATTACTATGAACTTCATGCAGCATCATATGCTCCTGCCTGCACCTGTTTTGAATATCCCCTCCTCCTGCTCTCATTCTCTCCCTACTCTACCCAACCTTGCCCCCCGTCTCTCTCTCTCTCTCTCTCTCTCTCTCCCTCGCTCCCTCTCTCAACCCAACTGGTTGAGGCAGATGCCCCCCCCCCCCGAGCCTGGTTCTGCCCGAGGTTTCTGCCTCTTTTAAGAGGCCTCCTTTAACCTCCTTTAGGAAGTTTTTCCTTGCCACTGTCGCCAAGTGCTTGCTCATGGGGGGATCTGTTGGGTCTCTTTATATAATTTTATAAAGAGTTTGGTCTAGACCTGCTCTATATGTAAAGTGCCTTGATGTAACGTTGTTATGATTTGGCGCTCTATAAATAAATCAGATTTTGATTTGATTTGTTATACGCTCCTCTGTGTCAACGACCCTCTTTTCCAGCTTTGTTAGTTGTGCACTCAAACCTCCAAATGATGTTTCAAGTCTTGTGAATTATTCCTTGGTTTGGCCTTTAAATTCCTTTATATCCATCCTCATCTGTAGAATGTCCCCCCATATTTCTTGGTTCAACTGGACAATGGCTTGCAACATCTCCTCCATGTTATTAGCAGCAGCTTCAGTAACTTTGCTAGTGCTAGCTGCATCAGGCTTAGCAGGCTTGTTAGCTTCAGTTGTTTCCGATGATTTTTCATCCCTTTCTTTGTTTCTAAACTGATATCTGGAGAGTCTATCGATAGCACTTGTCTTTGCATTGTTGTTGGGCATGTTTTTGCAGAGTTTGTTCAAATGTCGTTTGGTAAGTTGGTTAATCTGCAGAGCTCAAACTTTTGCGTCCTAGATGAGCATGGCGCCACCGGAAGCCCACTCAGAGCATTCTTGATGTCCATGATGCCTGGTCACCCAAATTTTTCTTACTTTTTTGCACAAACAGACCATGTTGCTGGATTTGGGTAGGACAGCTTGAAAAATAACAGTAAAGGGGGGAAAGAGTGGGAAATGATATGCAGCTAGTGACAATGGCTGGACCAGATGAAGACTTTGTAGCCTACTGATCATAAGGCTTGCGATATCATCACTACACCACCAGCACCCTAGTGAGCCCGCCCTTTCCCCTAACAACCTGTTCTGAGTTGACTTTGCTGTATGCTTTGGATCCACTCCCACCTCATTTTCAGGTCTTAGACTGAGTGTTGGAATCTTCCCTAAAATCCTCTGATGTTCTTTTGTGTTCATCCTTCCCTCCACTTTATGCTGAGCTCTTG
Organism: Remorina albescens; assembly: GCA_034769265.1. Classification (NCBI taxonomy): domain Eukaryota; kingdom Metazoa; phylum Chordata; class Actinopteri; order Carangiformes; family Echeneidae; genus Remorina; species Remorina albescens. Next base: position 2,077,672 of record CM068495.1, on the reverse strand, counting down.
AAACTGACGTTAACATTGGGAGTGGTACTACTCAACTCAAAGGCAGAGTCTTTTTGTCTCCAGATGTAATTATAAAAATAATGCATTAAAAGATTTTTTTTTTAAAGGAACGTTTTAAGACCCTTTGCAAAACTCTCGACTGTCTGTCGGGCCCTCAGATGTTTAGGAAGGATGTTCCACAGGCAATGGGCAGCAGAGCAGAAGGCTCAGTTTCCTATTGTGTGGGTTTTGGTCCTAGGGGGAGAAGTCAGTGGCGGTTTCTGCAGTGGAGTGAGTGCGCTGAGGTCTGGCGAGTAAGGAGTTTGTTGAGGTATGGGGGGGTGTTGCCATGGATGCACTGGAATGTGAAGACAGAGACTTTATATTCAATCCGGGTAGAAATGGGAGGCCAGTTTAGTGACTTAAGAATGGGTGTGATGTGTTCATGTTTACGCACCGTCAGCATCTTGTAAGCTAAGAGTGTGGGATGAAGTCTGGCTATATCTGTGAGATGGTGAAATTACATTTTGCAGAGGTGATTGATTTGGGTCTCAAAGTTTAGGTAGGGGTCAAACCTGACACCGAAGTTAGTGATTATTGGTTAGTCGGGAATGTCCTTGCCAGAGAAGGTAATGCAACTTATGGTGGATGTTCTGATCTGATGAGGGGAACCAATGAGGATGACATAAGGTTTTGAACTGTTCAGCTGGAGAATGGTGGGTTTTTTTTTCTTTACTATTTCCAACATGTTTTATACAAACATATACACACACTCATACACACACACACCTCACAAACAGTAGTTCTCAATACAGCATAAAAAACAGAAACACACAAACATACAAAAATTGTTACATTATCAAAACTGGGAAGAAATTATCAAAATAAATTTGTGCAAGACCAGGAGGCAGAGCCGCAGTTTAACACGCTCCTCTGCGCCTCAGTCAAAGCGGTTCCCTGCAGAGAATAGAATAGAGTCTCTGTCAAATCAAATCAAATCAAATCAGATTTATTTGTATAGCGCCAAATCATAACAAAGTTACATCAAGGCACTTTACATATAGAGCATGTCTAGACCAAACTCTTTATAAAATTATTTAAAGAGACCCAACAGATCCCCCGATGAGCAAGCACTTGGCGACAGTGGCAAGGAAAAACTTCCTTTAAGAGGCAGAAACCTCGGGCAGAACCAGGCTCAGGGGGGGCGGCCATCTGCCTCGACTGGTTGGGTTGAGAGAGGGAGAGAGAGAGAGAGAGAGGCACGGGGGAGGGGGGGGGGGGGCAAAGTTGGGTAGAGTAGGGAGAGAAAGAGAGCAGGAGGAGGGGATATTCAAACAGGTGTAGGCAGGAACATGATGCTGCATGAGGTTCGTAGGAATGATGCTGTACGGAATTCTTGAAGATGTGGGAGCAGCAGGCATTGCAGGAACATGGGATGGTGATGATTCATCACCTGCAGGATGAGGACAGGGAGAGAGAGGAGAGGAGCTGGGAGAGAGAGAGGAGAGGAGCTGGGGGAGACAGAGACTTCGGGAAAACATGGTTAGTAAATGCAATGCACATGCTTGGAACTGAGAGAAACTGGGATTTCGGAGAAGCAGGTTGTTGGTATGATGGCGCATGCGAGGGGGGGAGAGAGAGAGGGAGAGGGAAGAAGAGGAGAGAGAGAGAGGGAGAGGGAGAGGGGGAGAGAGAGAGAGAGAGAGAGAGAGAGAGAGAGAGAGAGAGAGAGAGAGAGAGAGGTGCTCAGTCCTTCCCCCAGCAGTCTAGGCCTGTAGCAGCATAGCTAAAGAGTAAATGAACTTTAACTTTTTAACTATAAGCTCTGTCATACAGAAAAGTTTTAAGCCTGGTCTTGAAAATTGCTAAAGAGTCTGCCCCCCGGACCGATACTGGAAGTTGGTTCCATAGAAGAGGAGCCTGATAACTGAAAGATCTGCCTCCTGATTTACTCTTGGAGACTCTAGGAACCACAAGTAAACCTCCATCTAGAGAGCGGAGTGGCGTACTAGGACAGTAAGGAACTATGAGCTCTCTGAGGTATGACGGAGCTTGGCCAGTAAGAGCTTTATATGTTAACAGAAGGATTTTAAATTCTATTCTGGATTTTACCGGCAGCCAATGAAGAGCAGCTAACACAGGAGAGATGTGATCCCTTTTTCTAGTTCTGTTAATATTCGTGCAGCAGCATTCTGAATCAACTGAAGGCCTTTCAGAGATTTGTTTGGACATCCAGATAATAATGAGTTACAGTAGTCCAGCCTAGAAGTTACGAATGCGTGGACTAGTTTTTCTGCATCCTCTTGAGAGAGGATATTTCTGATTTTCCTAATGTTTCTCAGGTGGAAGAAAGCTGCCCTACTGACTTGTTTTATGTGAGGGACAAAGGACATGTCCTGGTCAAAGGTTACTCCAAGGTTTTTTACAGTGGAGTTGGAAGCCAAAGTAATGCCATCCAGACTGATTAATTGATTAGATAGGGTTTCTCTAAGGTGCTTAGGGCCGAGTACAATAACTTCAGTTTTGTCAGAATTTAGAAGTAAGAAATTATGGGTAATCCAGACTTTTATGTCTTCAAGACATAGATAGTCAGACATGTCAGTCTGACTATCTGACTAACTTCATTTGGCTTCATTGATAAATACAGCTGAGTGTCGTCTGCATAACAGTGGAAATTGATGCTGTGTTTCCTGATAATGTTGCCTAAAGGAAGCAGATAAAGAGTGAAGAGGATTGGTCCAAGCACCGAACCCTGTGGGACTCCATAACTGGCTATAGTGCGTGAGGAGGAGCTATTGTTAACATGTACAAACTGATATCTATCCGATAAATAGGATTTGAATCACCTTAGAGCAGTTCCTTTAATGCCAATTTCATGTTCCAGTCTCTGTAATAAAATATTGTGATCAATGGTGTCAAATGCAGCACTGAGATCTAAGAGGAGAAGTATGGAGGCTGATCCATTGTCTGAAGCCATTAGAATATCATTGGAGACTTTAATCAGCGCTGTTTCTGTGCTGTGGTGAGCTCTAAATCCTGACTGAAACTCTTCAAGCAAACCGTTCCTATGCAGATGGCCATGTAATTGGTTTGCTACTGCTTTCTCAATGATTTTAGAAATGAAGGGAAGGTTTGATATGGGTCTATAATTGGCCAAAACATCTGGATCAAGATTCGGCTTTTTAAGCTGGGGTTTGATGACTGCGGTCTTAAGAGTCTGAGGTACATAACCCAAAGATAAGGTCAAATTAATGAGATCTAGAATGAAGGGCTCAATTAAGTAAAGAATGTCTTTAAAGAGGCCGGTTGGCACTGGGTCTAATAGACAGGTTGATGGTCTAGATGATGATACTATAGAAGCTAGCTCTGAGAGATTCAGAGATGAGAATGATTCCAGATGTAAAATAGGCGTTGCAGTTGATTCAGGAGTTGCTGTATTCAGTAGATTATTGTCTAATGTAGGTAAGAGCTGTTGAATTCTGTCTCTGATTGTTATGATTTTATTTGTAAAAAAGCCAATAAAATCATTGCTGCTGAGAGCTAAGGGGATCACTGGTTCTATTGAACTATGACTCTCTGTCAGCCTGGCTACAGTGCTGAAGAGAAACCTGGGGTTGTTCTTGTTTTTTTTCTATTAGTGCTGAATAATATGATCTTCTAGCACTGCGGAGAGCTTTTTTATACGTTTTTAAGCTTTCTTTCCAGGCTCGGTGAGACTCTTCCGAGTTGCTGGAACGCCAATTTCTTTCTAATTTCCGTGTCATCTGCTTTAAGGCACGAATTTGAGAGTTATACCACGGAGCCAGCCTCCTCTGTTTTATTACTTTCTTTTTGAGAGGGGCAGCATCATCCAGATTTGAACACAGTGTGGCCATAGTGCTAGTCACAAGGTCATCAACCTGTGTATGGGAGAAATCCTCATTTGAATTTAGATATGGCATTGCTGCAAATGATGACTGAATGTTCTCTTTAAATTTAGCCACAGCGTCTTCAGATAAACATCTTCTATAGCCAAATTTATTCCTCGATGCTGTGCAGTCAGTTAAAGTAAACTCAAATGTAATGAGGTAATGGTCGGTCACAAGACAGTTTTGAGGAAAAATTGTTAACTTGTCAATTTCAATGCCACAATGAACAAGATCAAGGATATGATTGAAGCAGTGAGTTGGTTCATTCACGTGCTGGGAAAAGCCAATTGAGTCTAGTAATGAAAGAAACCCAGAACTAAGGCTGTCACTTTCTACATCTACATGAATATTGAAATCTCCCACTATAATGATTTTATCTGTACTAAGTACTAACTCTGATATAAAATTCTGAGTACGGACCAGGTGGATGGTATACTGTAACTAACAGAACTGGTTTTTCAACTTTCCAGTTTGAGTGGGAAAGACTAAGAGTGAGGCTTTCAAAAGACCTACAGCCAGGTTTTGGTCTAGGGTTGATTAATAAGCTTGACTGAAATATCGCAGCCACTCCCCCTCCTTGACCTATGGTACGAGGGACATGAAAATTAACATGAGTGGGGGGTGTAGCTTCATTAATACTAACATACTCATCCTGCTGCAGCCAGGTTTCAGTTATACAAAATAAATCAATACGATGATCAGTTATAAGAACACTGACTAATAGAGATTTTGATGATAGTGATCGAATATTCAACAGTCCACATTTAACTGCAGTATTATTTGAGACCGAATTTGTGGCTGTTTTGATTTCTATTAAGTTTTTGTTTTTAGCTCCTCTTCTGTTTAATCTAGGTTTAGTAACTTTTCTAAATTTAGGTGGTCGGGGGACAGACACAGTTTCTATAGACCTAGACATAGACAGAGACTCTATTCTATTCTCGGCAGGGAACCGCTCTGACTGAGGCGCAGAGGAGTGTGTTAAACTGCGGCTCTGCCTCCTGGTCTCGACTCGGGGTTGTCAGGGTTTTAGCTTTCTAATGAACTCGGCCATATTCCTAGATACAAGAGCAGCACCACCCACGGTGGGATGGACACCATCTCTCCTAATCAGACCAGGTCTCCCCCAGAAAGTGTTCCAGTTATCTATGTAGCCCACATTGTTTTCGGGACACCACCTCGACAGCCAGCGGTTGAATGAAGACATGCGGCTATACATGTCATCACTGGTCCGATTGGGGAGGGGGCCAGAGAAAACTACAGTGTCCGACATTGTTTTAGCAAAGGTACACACCGATTCCACATTAATCTTTGTGACCTCCGACTGGCGAAGTCGGGTGTCGTTACTGCCGACGTGAATAACAATTTTACCATATTTACGCTTATCCTTAGCCAGCAGTTTCAGGTAAGATTGGATGTCGCCTGCTCTGGCCCCCGGGATACACTGAACTATGGCCGCCGGTGTCGCTAACTTCACGTTCCTCAGAATAGAGTCGCCAATCACTAGAGTCGGCTTTTCAGCGGGTGTGTCGCTGAGTGGGGAGAACCTGTTGGAAACATGAACCTGTTGGTGGTGAACCGGGGGCTGCTGCCTACGACTATGCCTCTTGTCTCGGACAGTCACCCAGCCGCCCTGACTAGATCCCGGCTGCTCGGGAGCCGCTGGGGGGGAGGAAACTCTCTCGGCTGCCGTAGGAGCTGGTCTAGGTCGGCCCGCACAGGCTACAGGGGGTCGGCTAGCTACACTAGCATAAGTTGGGCTAGCTAAGGTGCAGAGCCGCGACTCTAACTCACTAATTCTCGCCTCCATTTCTACCATCATCCTGCATCTATGACAACAAGTACTATCATAAAAGGAGGCAGAGGAGTAACTGGACATGTAGCAGAGAGGACAGGAGAGAAGAGGAGAGGGAGAAGGAAGAAGAGAGAGTGGAGAGAGAGAGCTGGAGGCCATTGCTAATCGTTCAGTTCAATTAGCGGAGCTACAGTGTCGTTTATAGGCTTAGGAAAGGGGAAGGAGATTTAGAGAGTTCTATGCTAGTATAGTTTAATAGCAGTTTGCTATTTCTTTGCTATTCTTTGCTATTCACCTGACTAATCGACAGCAAAGACAGCACACAAGGTAACAAAGAGCATAACCACCAGTGACCGGAAATGACGCAACACGCTTACCGCACGTCATCCAAATCACGTCATCCCCCGTCATCTGTCTATGTCTATATCTATGTCTAGGTCTATAGAAACTGTGTTTGTCCCGTGACAACCTAAATTTAGAAAAGTTACTAAACCTAAATTAAACAGAAGAGGAGCTAAAAACAAAAACAAAAACAAAAACGGAAATCAAAACAGCCACAAATTCGGCTGCAATTAAATGTGGACTGTTGAATATTCGATCACTATCATCAAAATCTCTACTAGTCAGTGATCTCATAACTGATCATTGCATTGATTTATTTTGCATAACTGAAACCTGGCCGCGGCAGGATGAGTAGGTCAGTATAAATTAATCTACACCCCCCACCCCCCGTTAATTTTCATGCCCCTCGTACCATAGGTCGAGGAGGGGGGGTGGCGGCTATATTTCATTCAAGTTTATTAATCAACCCTAGACCAAAATCTGGCTGTAGGTCTTTTGAAAGCCTCATTCTTAGTCTATCTCATTCTAACTGGAAAGTTGAAAAACCGGTTCTGTTAGTTACAGTATACCGCCCACCTGGGGCCTCATTTATAAACCTTGCATACGCACAAAACCGTACCTAATACTTAGGTACGTCATTTGTACGCAAAGGTTGTGATCTATAAAAAACAGACTTGACGTAAAATGTGCGCAATTCTATGGAAACTCTGACCCAAGCATACGCACATTTTGGAGGAAAAGGGGAATTGGCAACACAGACAGTGCAGTGCTGAACTGAAGTCAGATTGAACAAATGAGGAGGGAAGAACGATTAAGTGTTTATGATTGCCCTTCACATATTTAATTTCAACCCATATCATGCGTTGGAGCCATGTCATCAGAATGATTTAATTCAACAGCGTTATTTTGCATTGGACTGAGTAATTGTTTTGGAAACATCTCCTTAGAATCTAACTGAAAAATCTAAATCAAGATCCCTTCTCTATATTTAATCACCACCGTCTCTCCGTCATATTGCCCACTCCCGGAGCGCAGGAGGAGGAGAGGACAGCGCAGCATCTGCCTAACGTGTAAATAACATAATATTTTCCTGTGATACTGTGAACACATAATCAAATGCCAATTAAATCATAAGTGTGGAAAACAAAGCCATTAACAATCGTTATACTATATACTTTCCTGTTCTCAGTTTGTCAGCTTTACTTGATGCTTTCTATAACAAACCAGGCATAAAGAAAAGGGTAATGTTCACACACTTCAGTCGAAAGAATATTTTTCGTGGTGGGGGGTTAGCACGAACTGGTTATTAGTCTGATTATTGGAAACCTATAAATACAGCTGTGAGCCCTGTGCGTGTTGCACCATGGCACTGCTGGCACTGCTGGAGGACTACAGACCCTTTCCAAAAAATTTGAATATCATGGAAAAGTTGATTTATTGCCATAATTCCATTCAAAAAGTTAAACTTTCATAGATTATAGATTCAGGGCCCACAATTTAAATGATTTCAAGTATTTATTTGTTTATTTTTACATAATTTGGGCTTCCAGCTCATAAAACCCACGAAAACAGGAATTCAAAAAATTAGAATACAGTGAAGAAATCACCATTTACTTCCCAAATATTGCAGGGCATGAATTTTTTAAACTGAGTGTCACCCACTAATCATCTACTAAACTCAAAGCACCTGCACAGGTTCCCCCAGGTGTCATTAAATAGCTTCAGTTTGGTTCAATTGTCCCAGTTTGGTTCAATATGGGGAAGACTGCAGACTTGACAACTGGCCAGAAGACGATCATTGATACCCTCCATAGGATGGGTAGGCCACAAAAGTTCATAGCTAAGGAGGCTGGCTGTTCACAGAGTGCTGTGTCCAAGCATATTAATGGAAAGTCTAGTGGAAGGACAAAATGTGGCAGGAGAAGATGCACCAGCAAAAGAGATGACCGTGGGCTTCAGCGGATTGTCAAACAGAGCAGATTCAAGAATCTGGCAGAGATCCAGAAAGAGTGGAATGAGGCGGGAGCCACAGCTTCAAAAACCACCACATTCAGACGCATCCGGGAGATGGGCTACAATTCTAGGGTTCCTTGGGTCAAGCCACTTCTGACCCTGAGCCAACGTAGGAAGCGTCTCAACTGGGCCAAGGAGAAGAAGGACTGGACTGTTGGCCAGTGGTCCAAGGTCATCTTTTCCGATGAAAGGAAAGTGTGCCTTTCATTTGGGAATCAAGGTCCAAGGGTTTGGAGGAAGACGGGTGAGGAACAGAACCCAAGCTGCTTGAGGTCCAGTGTGAAATATCCAGTCAGTCATGATTTGGGGTACAATGTCCAGTGCAGGTGTTGGTAAACTCTGCTTTCTTAAATCCAAGGTCAACGCAACAGTCTACCAAAATGTTTTAGAGCACTTCATGATTCTTTCTGCTGAGGACCTGTATGGAGATGCAGATTTCATCTTCCAACAGGACCTGGCCCCTGCCCATACCGCCAGAAGCACCAAAACCTGGTTTGATGCCCATGCCATCACGGTGCTTGACTGGCCAGCCAACTCGCCAGACCTAAACCCCATTGAAAATTTATGGGGTATTATCAAGAGGAAAATGAGGGACACCAGACCCAAAAACAAAGAAGAGCTGACAGCAAGCATCAATGAAATCTGGGCCTCCATAACTCCCAGGCAATGCCACAGGCTGATTGCTTCAATGCCATGGCGCATCGAGGCAGTGATTAAGGCAAACGGATTCCCAACCAAATATTGAAGATTGAATATCGTTTTGAAAGTACCATATGTTGGTTGATTTGATGTGATCCTAATTTATTTCTAATTTATTTCTATTTTCTGCAAAAACTGATAAGTAAATGGTGATTTCTTCACTGTATTCTAATTTTTTGAATTCCTATTTTTGTGGGTTTTATGAGCTGGAAGCCCAAATTATGTAAAAATATACAAATAAATACTTGAAATCATTTACATTGTGGGCCCTGCATCTATAATCTATGAAATTTCAACTCTTCAAATTCAGGGACCATAATGACTTATTGGCCCATGATGATTGCTGTCTTATGAGCTGTTTTAGATTCCCTAGAGCTATGCTCTTGGATTTATGCGCTGAACTGGGTCCAGCATTAGAGAAGGTACAACACGCTGGAACCACGCCATCCTGGTGCAGACGCAGGTCCTCACCCCGTTTTTAAATGTTTTTAAATGAGGAAACCGTCTTCAATGAGGTCCATGCCTGCGCGCGGTCAGCTGTGATGGATGCGCTTTGGTATGGTATCCCTCATTATGACCCAGAGGCAGAACCCCTTTCAAGACAAGCGGGATATGAACAGGTTGCAAGACTCCATCAGGATGTCACGCGGCGTTTATAAAGACAACTAAAGGTTAATATTTGCACATTGCGTTTTAATATTTCTGCAATTTCAACCATTACATTTCTCATTTGCCCGAACTCCTCCATCAGGTTGTTGATTGCTTGTATTGTCTCCCTTTGTAGCTGCAGGACTGTATCGGTGAACACCCGACCGCTCGCAGGTGAACCAGAATGACACCAGTTATGGACACGTTTTTTGTGTACATCGGCGTCAGGTCAGGAGCACTGCCCACCCCCCAGTTGCAGTCGTCAGGAGCACTGCACTGCTTTGCTTCCTTTGGATTTTGATTCTGGTGCTGTGACCTCCAAATAGGATGGTTTTTCGGGCCTCCCCCTCACCGACAAGCATCTTCACTTCCACCTCAGAAACATTTCTTTTTTTACCTTTTCTTCCTGTATCCACCATAGTTTCTGTCCTGACCCTGCCTGCTCGTCTGATCCCCGGCAACCAAACTTCTGTCCCTGACAACGAGACAACCCTTAAGTCCCTGCTGTGCTGGTTATCTGACCCCTCACCTGTCCCTGACCATCCAACTGCCTGCCCCCTTGCTCTTGTTGGTCTGGACCACTGAACACCCCAAGGACTCCGCTCCTGTTGAGCTGAACACTTCACCACCTTGTGGCCTAGTAGTGACCTCTTGGACTCCCACTGGAGACATGGGTTGAGCCCCGGTTGTTCCATCAGTTACTGTGTGTTTAATAAAGACCTTTGACTGTATCTGCCTGCTGCCTCGCATCTGCGTTCTTTCCTGTGTGTCTGGTCGTGACAAGTTAGGGGCATAGATGTTAGCAAGCACTAAAGGCCTATCAAATAGCTTCCCTTGAACTATAATGTAGGGTCCATTTTTGTCTCTAAATATACTTGACATTTCGATCTGTATATCTCGATGCAAAAGAATTGGTACCCCTCTACTTTTGCCATTAAAGTCTGAATGATACACCTGGTGAACCTTCCCCTACGTAGTTTGGCTTGATCCTTTGTCAGTGTTACAACCCCAGGCGTCCAGGGGATGGAGGGTGTAACATAAATAATAATAATAATAATAATAATAATAATAATAATAGCTTTATTTGTATAGCACTTTTCAAAACAATGTTACGAAGTGCTTACCAGAAAATAAAACATACAATAGCAGCAGTACAATCCCAAAATAACAAAACTCAGCACAATAAGACCAAAAGGACCATGGAAAAAAAGCAATCAAAACAATAAAATCAGATAAAATTGTATACAATTACTGGAAAGCCTTTATATAAAAGTGTTTTAAGAAGCGATTTAAAAGCTGAAACCGATTGTGCTTTCCTGAGATGCATAGGGAGGGAGTTCCACAACTGAGGGGCCTGGACTGAAAAGGCCCTGACCCCTTTAGTAATGAGACGGGTGGGAGGGACAGCTAAAAGATGCCCACTTGATGATGTCAGGTTGCGTATAGGCTCATAAAGAACCAGCATATCCTTAATGTAGCTTGGTGCCTTATCCTGTAAGACATTAAATGTTATTAATAAAATCTTAAAATCAATCCTAAAACTCACAGGTATCCAATGGAGAGAAGCAAGAAGTGGTGAGGCATGTTCCCATCTCCTAGAATTTGTGAGGAGCCTAGCAGCAGCGTTCTGAACGAGTTGGAGACAGGAAATTGTCTTTGGCTCAGCCCTGAGTACAATGAATTACAGTAATCCAACCATGAGGAAATAAAAGCGTGGATCACTTTCTCTAGGTCAGCAGTGGATAGAAAGGGTTTGATTCGAATCTCACCTTTGAGTGCCAAGTTTCTAATGTTGTCAAATCATATTTTCTCCAACTCAGACTTATCTCCAAAATTAAAGATGACGCCCAGATTTCTGGCAGTTTCCTTGATGTTAGGAGTCTGGCAGTGGAGAGATGAAAGCATATGGTTGGTGGAGTGGGAAGGGCCAAATAAAAGGATCTCAGTTTTGGATTCATGGAGGAAATTCTGTGCCATCCATGCTTTAATTTCTGTAAGACATGACAATATACAGGTTGAGTTGACTGATTCACCGGGTTTGAATGGGAGATACAGCTGGGTGTCATCTGCCTGACAGTGAAACTGGATGCCATGAAGCATGTAAACTGAAAAAAATAATGGACCTAAGATCGACCCTTGGGGAACGCTACAGGAAAGGTGGGCAAATGAAGAGGATACATTTCCAATTTTTACATCAAAGGTTCTACCTGAGAGGTATGAGCGACACCACTCAAGAGCCAGGCCTTTGATCTCAATCCAATTTTTGACGGTCGGATCAAAATCCCATGATCAACTGTGTCAAAAGCAGAGCTTAAATCAAACAAAATTAAAACTGAGCAGTTTCTAGAGTCAGTGGTTATTAAAAGATCATTAGTAACTTTAATGAGCGTTGTTTCAGTGCTGTGCCAGGCACGGAAACCAGACCGAAATTTTTGTGCTATTGTGATTCATAAAGGAAGTCAATTGTATAAAAACGATTTTTTGTAGAATTTTAGATAAAAAAGAGAGTTTTGAGATGGGCCTAAAATTATTTAAAACAAGAGGATCCAGAGAGAGCCTTTTCAATAGGGGTTGGACAACGGCATGTTTTGAACTTGTAGGGACTACACCAGAAGATAGGGAGCTATTGACAATTGAAAGGATGTGTGGACCTATAACATTTCATACTTCTTTCATAAAGTGGGCATGATGTCCAAGGGGCAGGTGGCGGAATTCATATGAGCTATAGTTTCTTTGAGGGAGGGCAGAGAAATTTGCTTAAAGTGAGAGAGTACAGCTGGTGGCTCACAAGGAATGTTAATATGTACAGAGCTTGGGGTAGAAGATACCTTACACCTGATCCCTTCAATTTTATTTGTAAAAAGTAAAATTCCAGGTGGCAACAAGGAAGGGGAGGAAGCAGCTGCTGGCAATGAGAATGCTTTATTCAAAATAAGCTAAAACACAGCAGAATAAATAATCAGGAACACAAGACCACCAACACCACCCTGCCTGCCACAGGAAGAAGGAGGGGCAAGGCAGAACCTGCAGAGCACAGAAAAGGAAGAAAAACACAAAACAAGATACAGGCTCTAGGGCCATAACATTCAGTAATTTAGTTTTGTGTAAATACACTATATCGGATTTCAGTTTATTTAAAATTCCTCTTGTGTTAGCTTTCTGTTACTATCTCTTATGTTAACAGGTCAGTTTTGACCCGCGTCTTAAATCAGCCATAAAATACCCAAGGGTCATTCCTACTATTCGGTGCCATTTCAACCTGGTTAACTTTCTTCAAAAAAAGTGAAATTTTCCATGATTTTATTATTTCATCTGAAGGAGGACTTATTAAATAGAAGAAAACTATATTGGTCCAGCTCAGGATATTTCGGACTAATAATTTGACTAAATATCCATATGACCAAATGTCCTCACTGTTACCGGACATTATAATCTCTTTTAATATATGTTCTGAGTTATTGTAACAGTCCCGTTGTCTAAGAGTTAAAATGTCCTTTAATTTATCCTTGAAATTATTTTAGCAAATATTCACAAAAATAATGAATTAAATAAAAGAGTCTTGCTTTAATTTAAGGTACAATGTCATTTCCACACATTTGTTTTTGAATCAAATGGACTTTCAGCGTAATTTGTTTCTATTTTTTAATTGATTTAATTTTGTTAATTCATATCCAGCAAGTAACCACAAAGACAGGCTTAATATTTGTTGGTTTTATTTAATTATCAAAAAACAGACAGGTAACAGGGTTGACAGAGGAGTAACAGGGTAGACAGGATGTAACATGGTGGACTTTACATCACGGAACAATACATTTCATTAATGATAGTCAATTTATTAAACTCTCATCTCTTTCTCTCTCAGCTCTCTCATCAGGCACACAATTTTGTCATCCATGTACAACTTTATGTCATCTCGTGGACTTGGCCAATAGAAGTTATTGATTCCATTCTTGTGCAAGCACTTGACTCTGACATCATCTTCAACGTCTAGGATGATTCCGGGGTAGGGTTTGCCATCATAGGTCACGATGCACCACTGCCCAATGTTTTCCTTTGTGATGGCCTCAGGTTGCAACGGATCTTCAGTGCGATGTGGGCTTGCCTCCTCTCCCAGGCTCCCCTCCTTAAGCTTATAGCATGGACAGTCCAGTACACCTTTGTCTGCCTGGCATAGGCAAGTTATGTCATGGTATTTAATTGTCTCTGGAGAGAGGCTGATCACCTGGTGGATTTTCATTGTTCCGTTTATTGGCACAAGCGTGGACACATCCATCAATCTCCTCTCAACATCTCCTTCTCCCACAAGAAAAAGTTCCACCAAAGTTCCTCAACTGGTGGAACATGGCCTCTGCATTGGGGATATCTCCTCCACGCTGCACAATTTGGTCAGCTGATCTTTTAAGAAAACCTCCTACACCATCAGGAGCCCCCTCTCCGTGGCTGGCCTCAAAGAAATTCCAGCTGATGTCTTTGAAGCTTTTCTTGAGAGGCTCTTTTGACAGAAGGTAAAAGTTTCCCTTCTGTTTGTACTGTGTAGCAGGGTCATCACTAAAGACTTTGCAGAATTTCTTCTGCATACTTACAGGCATAGTTTTCGCTGAAATCTATATGTAGAAGACATTCATTGCTCCGCAAGTTATCCCTCAGCTGTCTGTAGGCTCTGTTACTTTGTGTCCCCCCTGTTACCTTGAAAACCAGTGACAGGGGGGGCGGTAACAAGAGAGACATTTTATGCTAACATTATCCATTTCCACTCATGTGATGAAAAACAAGCTAGCACTTGGTGAAAGCTATGAAAGATTTTTAAATATTTGTTAACCATATTTTCAAAATTACCAAAAATGATTGGTTTCCACTCTAAATAAGTGTAACAGTGTGAACATGTTATGCTCTATCACAACAGACAAGCATTTTAAAACACTGGAAAAAAGATTTATAAAAGAGTGATACTTTAATAGTATGTGTTTGATTTTCCCTTCAAAAGTTTAAGCTATTTCCTGTGTCATGTGACTAGATGAAGTATCAGGGGGTGTGGTCAGGGATCTTTACATCAGAGTAACAGGGGGGGACAGTCGACTCAGGGACACAATATATTTTTAAAAATGTAACAAAAAAAATTATATTTGGTAAGAAATATTATAAATGACGCTATACAATAGTAATGAAAAATGTGGAATTAGTTTGTTTTTTAATCGCTTATAATTATAACTGAAGTCAAACATGTAAAGTGCTGGTGAGTGTGGACCCAGGAGGAAGAAGAGGAAGCCCGGCGGAGGTACAATGTCCAGAATGCAAAATCTTTAATCCAGGTGGAGGCAGGTGGTCATACATGAGTAAGCAGGCAAAAATCCAAAAACGTAGAGCAAACCGGTCAGACGCAGGGAGCAAACAAGAGGTAATGCTGGAAAGCTAAGATACATGTATACAAAGACTATATGGCAGAGAAGACACGGTGGGGAGGGCTTATATACACAGGAAAACAAGACACAGGTGAAACACATAAGTAATCAACTGAGGCAGGAACTTGACAGGAAGACGAGGATGACACCAAATTTCAAAATAAAACAGGAAGTGTACCAGAACAGATAACAGATATTAAGAGTACCCCCCCAATGGACTTCCCTGGAGTGTCTGGATTAAGCTTGTAAAAGTCCGAAATGACAGTCTTGTCCAAGATGTCCCTAGCAGGGACCCAGGACCTCTCCTCTGGTCCGTAACCCTCCCAGTCCACAAGGTATTGACAACCACAGCCCCTATTGCGGACCGCCAGCAGACTCTAACCGAGTAAACAGGGCCCCCATCAATGATCCAGGGGGGTGGAGGGGACCAATGGACTGGTAGACAGGCTTGATCCTAGAAACGTGGAAGGTAGGCTGGGCCTTCATGGTTCTGGAGAGCTTGAGCTGGACCGCAATGGGGTTGACCACCTTAGAGATAGGTAAGGGACCAATAAACCTGGGTGCAGGCTTGCGCGATTCCACACGAAGAGGAAGATACTTAATGGAAAGCCAAACCCTTTGGCCCTCCCTGTAGTGGGGAGCTTGAGAACGCCGCCCATCAGCCACCCGCTTGAAGTGGCTGGTGGTGCGTAGGAGAGCAGCTCGGGCTCTCCTCCAGGTGAGGTGACAGCGGCGCACCAAGGCCAGTGCAGACAGAACCTCCTTCTCTTGTTCCGGAAACAACCAGGGTTGATAACCTTAGACACACTGGAAGGGAGAGAGGCCTGTGGCAGAGACAGGGAGAGAATTATGAGCGTATTCAATCCAAACTTCTGCTCCAATTGGAAGGGTTCTGCGAAACCATACAGCGTAGCCCAGTCTCCAGCTCCTGGTTTTACCACTCTGTCTGACCATTTGACTGGGGATGGAACCCGGAAGAGAGGCTGGCTGTGGCACCAATGAGCCTACAGAACTCTTTCCAGAGGCGCGAAGCAAACTGAGGTCCTCGGTCCGAAACGACATCCTGTGGAAGTCCATGCAGTCGGAAAACATGAGCCAACATAATCTCTGCGGTCTCCTTGGCTGAGGGCAGTGGAACAAAATGGACCATTTTAGAGAACCTGTCCACAATAGTAAGAATGACTGTATTACCTTCAGAAAGCGGCAGTCCGGTAACAAAATCTACAGAAATGTAGGACCACGGTCGTCGGGGAACCGGCAAAGGATGAAGCAAACCGGGAGGCAGCTGGCGTGAGGTCTTATTCCGGGCACAGACAGAGCACGTGGCAACAAACTACTAAATGTCATCTTTGAGAGTGGGCCACCAAAAACGCTGTCATAGCAGGCTGATAGAATGGGCGACCCCTGGGTGGTAGCCGAGGTTGGAAGAGTGTCCCCATTGCAGAACTCTGGAGCGGAGCGTGGGTGGGACAAAGAGACAATTCGCTGGAGAGGCTCTGGGGACCTCCATTCCCTCCATTGCCTGTCTGACCTCGTCAACAATGCCCCATGTCACCATGCGAACGACACAAGGAGTAGGCAGAATGGTAGCAGGAGTCCCACAGATGCCTCCTTGCTCAAACTGACGGGACAGGGCATCAGGCTTGACATTCCTAGAGCTAGGACGATAGGACAGAGTGAAATCGAACCAAGTAAAAAACAATGCCCATCTGGCTTACCGAGAATTCAGTCTCTTGACTGTCCTTACGTAATCTAGGTTCTTGTGGTCTGTCCACACCAGAAATGGTAGTACAGCCCCCTCAGCCAGTGCCTCCATTCCTCCAGGGCCGGTTTCATAGCTAGCAGCTCCTGGTTGCGCACATCATAGTTCCTCTCAGCAGGGGTAAGTTTCCTTGAAAAGAATGCACAGCGGTGTACCTTGTTGTCCTTGGGAGAGTGCTGAGAGAGTACCATCCCCACTCCCACCTTGACGATAACCTGGAGGTTCAGATCAGGTAAAGTGAGGATGTGAGCCGAGGAGAACCGCTGTTTGAGGGACTGGAACGCCTCCTGAGCCTGCGGGTTCCACCTGAATTTGGTTCCTGAGGACATGAGGGCATGAAGAGGAGCTGCAATAGAGTTGTAATTACTTATGAAGTACCTGTAGAAGTTGGCAAAACCCAAAAATCTCTACAGCTGCTTCCTGTCTGTGGGAACTGGCCAGTCAGTGACGGCACTAACTTTTTCCGGGTCCATCTGGGTGCTGCCAGGCCTCACAATAAACCCCAGGAAGGAGAGAGACAGTTGGTGGAACTCACATTTCTCTGCCTTAACAAAGAGCTGATTCTCTAGCAGCCACTGCAGAACCAACCAGACATGTTGCACATGCTCTTCCTCCGACTTGGAAAAGATCTGAATGTCATCCAAGTAGACGAACACGAATCTATTCGGCATGTCCCTCAGAATGTCATTTATCAGGACCTGAAAACAGCTGGGGCATTGGTGAGACCAAATGGCATGACCAGATACTCATAGTGGCCACTGGGCATGTTAAATGCAGTCTTCCATTCATCCCCCTCCCTTATGTGGACCAAATGGTAGGCATTATGCAAGTCTAACTTGGAAAAAATAGTGGCCCCCTGTAACTGTTAAAAAGCAGAGGTGATGAGTGGAAGGGGGTAACTGTTCTTAACTGTGATGCGTTTAGCCCCCTGTAGTCAATGCAGGGACGCAGGGTCCTGTCCTTCTTCTCAACAAAGAAAAACCCAGCACCAGCAGGAGAGGAAGAAGGGCGAATGATCCCTGCTGAAGCCCCTTGGATGTACTCATCCATGACCTTTCTCTCTGGCCCAGAGAGTGAGTAGAGACAACCCTTAGGTAGCACCACTCCGGGGAGGAGCTCAATGGAGCAGTCATATGGCCGACAAGGTGGTAAGGACATGGTTTGAGCTTTGTTGAGACCTCTTTCAGATCTTGGTACATCTCTGGCACATTGGATAATTCTGGAAACTCAGAGGAGGGTTCAGGCTTGGAGGGAAAGGAGTAAGGAAACAGACAGGATATGTGACAAGTTTGACCCCACCCCAATATCTTCCCCGTAGACCAGTCTATTTGAGGATTATGTTTGCACAGCCAGGGGTATCCCAAAATGAGAGGGAACCTAGGGGAATCGATGGTTAGAAGGGAAATTGCCTCATTGTGATTACCTGACATACACAGCGTGAGAGGAGCAGTCTGGTAGGTCACTCGACTTAACAGATGGCCGTCAAGGGCCCTAGCCTGATGTGGCTTGGGCAAAGGCTGTAGCTGAAGCTGACGAGCCAGGTTCTTATCCATGAAGTTCTCATCAGCCCCAGAGTCGATGAGAACAGACAAGGGGAATGGAAAGCTGGGCTGGGGTCAAGGTGCGGGTAGGAGTGGAGGCAACAGAAGAGTGACTCACCAGTAGGCCTCTGGTTACTGGTGAGCCTGGGCTTTTACTGGGCACCAAGCAAGGAAATGTCCAGAGCCACCACAATAGAGGCATAACCCCTCATGCTGGCATTGCAGATGTTCCCCTGGCTAAGTCGAGTTCGGCCAACCTGCATGGGCTCCCCCTGGGTAGATGAAGGAACCACCCCTGGTCTAGGCAGTTGAGATCCTGGTGGGGTGCTGACCAAAGAGGCCGCAGCTGTGTCACCCCACCTCCAGCGATGAGGATCCACACATTCCAAAGATCCACTGAGCCACTCCCAATCCTGTAGCTGGTTGTCTAACCTGATGGCGAGTGTCACCAAAGCCTCAAAACCCGTAGGTAGGTCCATGGTAGCGAGACGATCCTTTATGGTCTCAGAAAGGCTGAGGTAAAACATATCAGCCAGAGCCTCATCTTTCCACCGACTCTCAGCCGCTAGTGTGCGGAAACGGATGGCGTGATCAAAAACACGGCTTGTGCCTTGCCTCAGACTGCCAAGCTCACGGGCTGCCTCCCGGCCCGTGGTCAATTGTCCAAAGACGCTGGTCAGAGCGGCAGGAAAAGCAGCCACAGAGTCACAGCTTGGTGAGCGATAGCCCATTCAGCATTAGCCCATTCTCGAGTTCTGCCAGTGAGGTTAGTTACCATATACGCCACCCTGGAGCGTTCCGTAGAAAAAGTGGCAGGTTGCAGTTCAAAAGTCAATGAACACAGCATCAAAAAGGAGCGGCAGGTCCCAGGAGAGTCATCATATCTCTCAATGGGGGGTGCCCTGGGCTCCGAATAAGGCAGTGGAGCTGCTGGAGAAGCTGAAGGACGACCTGGGTCAACAGGAACAGATGCTGCTGGAACCATGGTATCAAGGAAGGCCCTGATCTAGTTTATCTGGACAGACAAGGCTTGGAGATGGTCCGAGAGAGACTGAACCCCGGACCCCAAGCTGGAAAGAGTCTGTTCCAGAGTGGTTAGGTTCCTCCCCTAAGCCCCCAGGGCGTGGTGGAAAGCCTCCCCTTCTGCTGGGTCCATCATGGCCAGATTGTACTGTAACGGCTGGTGAGTGTCTACCTAGGAGCAAAGGAGGAAGCAAGGCAGAGGTACAATGTCCAGAATGCAAAATCTTTAATCCATGTGGAGGCAGATGGTCATACACAAGTAGGCAGGCAGAAACACCGGTCAGACACAGCTTTCCAGCATTATCTCTTGTTTGCTCACTAAGATACAAGTATACAAAGACAATATGGCAGAGAAGACACGGTGGGGAGGGCTTATATACACAGTGAAACAAGACACAGGTGAAACACATAAGTAATCAACTGAGGCAGGAACTTGACAGGAAGACGAGGATGACACCAAACTTCAAAATAAAACAGGAAATGTAGCAGAACGGATAACAGATACTAACAGAACAAACATGAGTGGGGACATGGCATTTTTCCTGCTTGTGCTAAAATAAAGATAAAGATAAATTACTTTTTAAGAAGTC
Organism: Remorina albescens; assembly: GCA_034769265.1. Lineage (NCBI taxonomy): Eukaryota > Metazoa > Chordata > Actinopteri > Carangiformes > Echeneidae > Remorina > Remorina albescens. The sequence goes on along the minus strand of CM068495.1, from coordinate 2,057,976 downwards.
AATTAAGTAAGTCGGATGAAGTTCAATGACAGGTAGAAAACCACAGTTTGAAGGATATCAATAACACAGCTACAGAGGTGGAGGAGGAGGTTATAAGAAGGGATGCAGCTGATACTGAGGTGAACAGGCCAGTCAAAGAGAGAAATATGGAGTACAAAGCTAGAGTTAAATGGCCTAGGGCAAATAGCAGCACAGAATGGGCAACAGTCAATAGGGATTTGTCAGTAATTTTAAGCAGACTAGGAGGAAACGCAAGTAATAGATTAGAGAAGATGGGAGATATAATTTACTCCTATGGTGTAGAAAGATTTGGGGTGCAAGACAGAAAGAGGGTTGAAAGAGTACAGTTAGTTAAGAGTAGACAGCAAACAGAAATGGAGAAATTAGTAAAGGAAAGAAGACAATAAAGAAAGCAGTGGAAAAGAGCTACAGAGGAAGAGAGGGAGGAAATTAATGTGCTGCAAGAGGAAATGAGAAGCAGGCTAGCAGTGCTCAGAGGGCCGAATATCTTAGGAAAAAGAGACAGAAGAAAGAATATGTAAGGACAGTGTTTTACAGGGACCCGTTTGTTAAATGGTTGTTTCACCACGAAAAGGGAGGGCAGCTTAAAGCAACAAAGTTAGAAGTAGAAACATATCTATGAAATACATATTCAGATTTTGAGCAGAATAGAGTAGTAGGCCTTCCACCTGACATGCCACCATTAGGGGAGATAGATCATGAGATGGATGTTAGACCACGTAGGTGGAAGGAGGTTGAGGAGGTAGTCAGGCGTGCAAAGGCTTCTTCGGCCCCAGGGCCAAATGGAGTCCCTTACCGGGTTTATAAAAGCACACCTGATATCCTAAATGTTTTGTGGAGGCAATTAAGAATAGTTTGGGAAAAACAGTTTATTCCCAGAGCATGGCGTAGGGCAGGAGGCGTTCTTCATTCTTCATTCCAAAGGAGAAGGAGTCCTCAGACCTGAGTCAGTTCCGGATGATCTCTCTCCTAAATGTAGAGGGGAAGATTTTCTTTAGTGTAGTCGCACGGAGATTAGCTAGTTATTTAGAAAGGAATAGCTTAATAGATACTGCAGTACAGAAAGCAGGAATACCAGGTTTCCCAAGGTGTTTAGAGCACACTAGCATGATTTGGTATCAGATTCAGGCAACCAAGATTGAGAAAAGAGACTTCCATGTAATATTTTTGGATTTAGCAAATGCATTTGGTTCAGTGCCACATAGCCTTACTTGGGAGGCATTTGATTATTAGAGTCTAGGTAGGTGGTACAAGGCAGACTTGCATGATGGAGAACAGGTAGTGCAGTTTTGGAAGGATGTTGCTGAGGGACTGGATAGAATAGATAAATCAGGGCTTCCAGGAAAGTTGAAGCTGTGGTGTTTGCAGTTTGGATTATTTCCCAGGTTGATGTGGCCACTGTCCGTATATTAGATTCCATTATCTGCTGCAGAGAAAATGGAAAGATTAGTAAGCTTTTACACAGTAAGTGGCTAGGTGTTCCTAGATGTTTATGTACTGTGGCACTGTATGGGAAAGGCATACTTCAGCTCCCAGTATCTAGTCTAGGGGAGGAGTTTAAATGTACTAAGGTTAGGACAGAGCTCCTGTTATCTGGGAGTAAAGATGTGGTAGTTAGTAAGGTGTTTCCAAACCCAACCAAGGGGAGAAAATGGAATCCAAGAATGGCAGTGCAGGAAGCGAAAGCAACTCTTAGGCATACAGAGATTGTGGGTAATGTGCAAATAGGCCGGGGAGGCTTGGGGCTTGGCCCAGGCAAACCGGTGTGGAGTAGAGTAGGTCCCAAAGAGAAGAGAAAGCTAGTTGTGGAGCAGGTTCGTAGACAGGAGGAAATATTAAGGGGTGTAAAAGCAGTGGCTCAGGCTAAGCAGGGACAGTGGTTGAACTGGGAAGGTGTAGAGAAGAAAAAGCTTTGTTGGAAAGAGCTGTGGAGTATGGAGGAAAGTGGTATTAGATATTTGATAGGGGCAATATATGATGTATTGCCAACTTCCCAGAACCTAAAACTCTGGGTAAATGGAGACCCGCTATGTTCATTGTGTTCAGGTACTGCAACTCTAAAGCACATTTTGTCAGGTTGTAAGGCTAGTCTGTCACAAGGACGGTATACATGGTGACATAACCAAGTTTTAAAAACCTTAGCTGCAGGCATTGAAGGTATACGGAGGCAGGCAAATTTAGGAGGGTCTAAGACAAAGAGAGTTGCAATTCAGTTTGTTCAGGAGGGAGAGAAAGTTAATAAGACAAGAAGGAGGCAGGGGAGGCTGGGGAGGTTGTTCCCCAGGAAATAGCCTGTACAAAGCTAAGGCCTGATATAATTTTGTGGTCTAGGAGTAGAATGAGAGTATATTTCATAGATCTGACTGTTCTGTGGGAGGATTCAGTTGTAGAAGCATATGAAAGGAAAAAGCGTAGGTATGTAGAGTTAGGGGCAGAAGCGGGGCAGTGAGGATGGAAAGTTAGGATTTGTCCAGTGGAAGTAGGATGTAGAGGATTTGTAGCAAGGTCTGTTGTCTCTTTGTTGAGGGAGTTAGGAGGAAGGGGACGGAGTGTGAGGAAAATAATGAAGGAAATGTTGGATGAGGCAGTAAGATCCAGTCAGTGGATGTGGATTAGAAGAAGTAATAGTAGCTGGGGGTCCAGCAGGGGGAGCAATTAGGGTAGACAGACTCTTGGGAGAAGCAAGGAAGAAATGCAGGAAGAGAAAATGTATTTAAGTGGAAGGTGTGGCCTTTGTGAGCCTCTTTGAGACCATGCGGTTAGTCCAGGTGAGTTGGCCTGTATCGTCTTGAATTGACTTGTATTGTCTTTGTCTCTGATTATATGACTGTTTAGGTGAGTTTGTTTGCTGAATCTGCTAGTGTATCTCGTCCTCCACCTCCTGCACTCTCTATACTTTCATTACCCCCTACCTGAACCAGGGTTTGTATCCCCACCCCGCTTTTACTGGTGCAGTTGGTGAGAGGTTGGAGTAGTTGACGATAGTGCTGTTTGTGATAGCATAGGCAAAGTAAGGACGATAATTGTCTTGGTGCGAGGAGCGGTGATAGCTGGCATTAGGGGAGTGACTCTGGGACGCCAGTGATCACTGTCTAGCCTCCTGGAGGTGTCGTGGGACCAACTAGACGAAACACTGGTGAAAGGAAGTTCCCACCTGATGACCCCAAAGACATGTTAATTATCACTGCTCACTGGGCTGGTTAGATATAGTTATCTTTAGGGCACGTAGGGCAGGTCGCAAGATTGTTGTTAAGTTTAGGGAACTGGTCACTGAGTCTGGTCCAGTTATTTTTTCTTTTTCTTTTTTCATAACACAAGTTTCTTGTGTTTATTTTGAATTTAAAATGTAATTGATCCTGTGTTTGTATCATTGTATTCTATGATAGAGGATGGTTAACCATGTAAGAAAAGCTTTTAGAAATGAGTATTAGCCCATTTTTAGACAAAATATCCCATACTATGTCATGGGGACTCATATGGCAGCGAACAGTAGAAATGACCACCTTAAAAAAATTATTTATCATCCAATTTCTTTCTTACCTCGCGGTTACCTTGTTGGGCTTCCTTATCCATGAAAAGATTGGTTTCGATATTTTTGGTGTGGTCCCCTGGGCCTTTCTTTTTGACAGCAAACCCCTCGTTTTCAATATAAAAAATTGTCAAATGAACCTCAAGAGAATTATTTAAATAAAAGGCTGTTATGTTGCCTGACTATTACTGAGGAGTATTAGAACACATCTCTTAAATGTTCAAAAAATGTTTTTTTTCCTTCAATATTAACTATAGTAACATCTATGGTGTTGCAGGTCAATTTCGACCAATATATATTTACTTCAAGAAAAGGCAAAAAACAAGTCTTTTATTTTTACTCAAAATTTGAAGTTTAATACAAATATAAAAATTAAAAGCAGACAGTGATAAAACAAAATGTAGATTTACAAAAACAAATGACAACAAATCAAGCAAATCAAACAAACAGAAATCAAGTTCTAGTGCCATTTAAAAAGTCTCTCAAGAATATTCATGGGTATCTGGGTGTGTTAATTATATGTATGGCAAAACACTTTGAGTGTGTTCTTTGCAAAGGTATTTTTTGCAGGTGAAGCACAATGTGTGTTTCTGGCAGAGCTGACACCTCTTTCTTTTTTAATCAGGTGGTCTCACTGGGGTTGTGGCCTATGTTGAGGCAGGGCTGCCTGAGGAGGATGCTGGTGCTGATGCTCTTCGTGTTGCTGTGGGCGTGGACAGAGTGCTTGGTGAGCTCTGCAGCTGTCTGACCAAGGCTGCAGCGGCAGGGTCTTGGGGCACCCATTCCCTTTGCTCAGTGTGCGCCTTGACAAGGGAACTTAACTCCTCGAGAAACATTCTCCACTTTTTTTTTTTTTTTTTTTTTCTTTGGTTGAGTTCCACCCTTGTTGAATGTGGGTCCACAACACAAATGTTGTATGCAACATTGTATGCAGACACATCAGGATGTTGTAAAATACAACCATTGGCCATCTCCTGGTCATTCGCTGGCAAGTGTAGGTGGCAGTCAGCTTGTCCAGGTTGTCCACTCCTCCTTTGTTTTTGTTATAGTCAAGGATGACTATGGGCTTTTGTCCAGAGGGGAACCCTCTGGGCCTTCAAGGTATTCAGTGAAGGCCTAAGAAAAAATATTAAAAGAATTTTTGTACTACTAATGAGATAGATATATATATATCTCATTAGTAGTACAATATATATATATATATATATATAAAATAAAAATTTTCAATGATTTTTATTCAGTCAGTACTAGTAATAATTTCTAGATCATTGTTATAAACTTGGACTAATATCTCTTGGGGAAACAATGGGTTAATATAATAGAACGAGAAACGGACCAATCACAATTTTTCTTCCATTGGTATCTGGGTAGGCTATTAAATCAGCGATTCGTCCTGCTGGACCTTCGGTGGCTTTAACAAAGGCCTGTGTAATTCAAGGCAATGTGGGCATGAATTTGAGTTGGACAGGTGTCTTAGCCAATCATATTTCATTGAGTTGTGGGCGGGACCATATCACAACATCTTCCGGGTATTCGGGAATACCTAGGAGAACATATATAAGTCAAGCGACCCGCCAAAACAGTGAGTGAGTGGAGGGAAGAAAGACAGAAGACTATTTAGAGAGCAGGGAAATGGCGGGAGCTAGTGAAGAAGAAGACCGCGTGGCTTATATTTTGGATACTCCTTTTTCAAGATTGCCTTTTCAGGCAAAACTAGATATTATCCAAAAAGGTCGACTATCACCTGACTTGGCAGGATTGGTGCAAGCTAGCAAGGGCTACCATCGGCATTTTCAAGCTAGCAGCTACAGTCGCTATCAGCCACAGCAGCAGCACAGACTCAGAGCCGCAGCACCAGCAGCACCAGCTTAGAGCCACGGCAGCAGCACAAAACTGAATTTGAAAGAAGTATACTGTAGGCCTAAATCTACAATTTGCCGACAGTTTTATAGCCATTAAGGCCAGTGAAAAATGGCTGAGCATAACTTACAAAGAGCTTATTCAAAGAGCTTATTTTCCCATTTCACCTCAGGAGGTGTTTGTGTTATACTTTTGTCTAAGCTGAAACAAACACAAAAAACATTGGATCAGCATTGGATCCATCTTTAGTTGTTGGTTAGTTAATGATTATTCTAGACATTTTACTTTCCTTCCAGCTAAACAAATATGTGAGGTAAGTGAATGTGTGATTTGCTTCTCTCATTTAGTTTTTGTAATTAAATGTCGTCATAGCCAGCTTTGAATGTCTGTTTTTCCACAATCCCCTTTGTGTGCTGTGAAGCCAGTTGGGGCAAATAAACTTTTAATATGCTGAACACCCATGTGACAACGCTTGGTCTTGGAGGATAGTACGTAATATTGTGCATGCCATCATTGCATTGGTTACATGTATTACGCCATGATAGCAGGCAGTGTTTATTCCATCATGTTGTCAGCTTGTGACTGACAGTTCCAGGGGTGCAGTACATTTATTATTTTAATTAAAATGCTGTTTTTGTTATTATTACTGTAACCATAATTTAAAAAAATATGTTCGTGACGTATTCCACTGCACCAGAAAAGAAAAGCAACACTACTCTGTTGTCACCACGAGAGGGCGCACTTCCGAGGAAAAAAAAAAAAAACCTGTCTTGCAGTGCTCCCTTGACAGCTTGTGCCCTAGGCAACCGCCTGTCACTTATGCTATGGGCCGCCCCTGTGTAAGGGATTGTACATTAAATAGTTCGATTCTCGTGCTGGATGGAGTGGTGAGTCTCTGTACTTGTCGAAGTACAGTGAAATCTACCTCGCGTTTTCTGTCTGGCTCCGTGCGTGGCGCTGTTGCAGCCAATCCAGTGATACTGCTACTAATCCACAGGGCATCAGTGCTTTGATGACTTGGGAGAGATGCAGCTGGGTGCACAGCTGACCAGACGAAGGGAATGGCGTCACCAGACCAGGAGAAAATTTCGATGGGAGCTCCTGTGGATGTACCGGGGTCAGGGTAGGAGTCCAAGTTCTTTTGACTGATATACATGATGGAGTGTGTCGTTTTTCCATTAGTTGAGTGACAGAGTAGCTCATTCTGCCGGGCGTACCGGCTCTGCTTCTGCTGTTAACTGCTAGCCACAGAAATAAGGAGGAGGAGAAGCACTTCGCACAGATGAGACATCAGAGACATGCCTGGAGAAGTCCTGATCAGGAGGTGTGAAACATGACGGGCACCGAAGGAGCTGTGAGTGCCTAGAATCCAGGTAGGGTTGAGGAAGCCGTGGCCGATTAGCTGCACTGCCAGCTAGTGATGGAGAGACCGAAGCTTTCTGAACCACTGAATCAATATAAAGCAATTGTGTTGAAATGGTTCAGTGTTTCGAAGCATTGGATACAGTTAAGTAAAGCACTATTCTGTATGTTTAACAATTAAGGTTTTATGTGCATCTTAAAACTTGACAGTTTTTTCATTAATATACTTGTATTATAATGTTATTGTGCCACCATAAAATACTGTACGTAATGAAGATATGCTTGCAACATTGGGAAATGCTTGAGTAACAATAGTACAAAATGCTGGTGATGTTGGTGTAACGGGCGTGCATGGTCTGCAACAATCTAAAAGTTGGTTGGATGTGTAACAAAATTGAGGAGGTAAACTTTGTTTGAATACTCAGATTCCCAGCCACACCAACACAATGAGGATGTACAGATAAATATTTAAAATAACTACTTTATTCTTAAATCAGTTTAAAATGCAATTGCTTTTCTTTAAGAGTCAACGATGAAACAATCGATGTGAATAAAGGAACACTGTCCAAGTCCTAATCACTCGATACTATAGTCTAAAATACCAGGCAGTCCAGTCCAGTAACGGCTGTGACGTTCCGGGTTTTCCTTAATGCCAGCCGGAAGGAAGGGGGCCCGCTCCAGCAGGGCTCCCTGCGCTAACAGTCCAGTCCGTGGATCCAGTGCCGGATCCCCACGCCGCCGTCTGCCGCTGTCAGAGGGGAAAGAATAAAATCAATGTCCAGCCTGTCTCGCCACCGGCATATGTTAAAGCTAATCTGGCCTCTAAAATGTGCACTTTCCTTTAAAATGCAATGTGGATGCCCATCAATTTAAACATGCCGCCGTCGCCGCTGCCCCCAACACACAGAAAACAAGGCTCAGCACCCAGTCTGCTAGCACAGAGGAACGAGCCAGAGAAACCACACCGCGAGGAGCATGGACCTAGTCGTGATCTCGAGAGCGAACAACAGCAGCAGCAGAAGAAGCAGGAGGCGACAGCAACGTCTGCACCGTTCCCCCGAGCAGGTCTCTGGCATTGTCCTTTTTAAGCATGGGAGGCGCAACCGGTGATTGTAATCACTGATGTGATGATGCTCAGGTGTGTCAGTCTGCAGCAACATGTGTCCCTGTTTACAGTCTGAAGCGGGTAAAATAATCGACACACGGAACACAATAATCACAAACAATAATCACTGCAAACAATAAACACAACGTAATGTCCATCACGCACAATATTAGTATCAAACCATATAAATATATGGGATCACCCGATCATACATAACCAGAAGACATGTTTTGCATCCTATGACAGATGCACATCCGTTAAGCCCTGTATGTTCTGCGTTCTCTTCTATTTTATGTTGGATGAAGGAAGGACCCGGACCAGGATCAGCTACTGGCTGCTGTTTTAATGAAGTCAGGATGGTGCATTTGTCTGTACAAATCAACAGAAAAAAACAAAAGGCTCTGTAACATGCAGTTTCCTCCACACACACAGGTCTCAAGTTCCTCCTCTCAGCTTCATTAACACAGACTGCATTTAACATACATGCATACATGCTGAATACAATTATTTGTATCAACAGCAAAAATACTTTTTAAATAAAAATGTGAAAATGAATTAAATAAAATGTATAAATGCTCAATGTATATGAATTTACATGCTTAATGCAACCAGTGGAAACACTCGTGTAAATATGATGAATTGTAATGAACAGAGTGCACATACCTGTACAAATCAATAGAAAAAACACAAAAGGCTTTGTAACATGCAGTCTCCTCCACACACTGGTTTCAAGTCCCTGATAGCAAATAATTACAGAGAAAAGCCTGTAGCACTTGGAAACATGTCTACCATAAAGCCTGCAAAAAGTCTGTTTGCAAAGTTTATATTCACTTGACACACTAAGTGCATGCTCACAACCTTTAAACTAACATTTATACATGCATAAAAGAAAGTCTGCACTGTCCAAAACCCGAAATAAATGTTGAAAAATGACGAGCAAAAAAACACATTGGCTGTGTCCGAAAGCACCCCCTAATCACTATATAGTGAGCTCGTCGTTTTGTAGTGGTGTCCAAATGTTTTGCAACAAAATGTAGTGCACACAATGCATTCTGAAAAGTAGTGAATAGCCGATGGTCACTAACCCGTCACTAACCAAGCAAGATATCCCATGATGCATTGCACATCGTATCATCGGATATCATGTCGTCAGATGACAGATGAGAGGCACGAGCCACATTCATGAGTTGTGGCAGCAAAATACAGAAAATAATGGCAAAGCAAGTTTATTCCATAGTTTATTTTATAGCACATTTCAAAAACAAGGCAATTAAACGTACTGTTTACATGAATGGAAATAGCATTAACATTGTGCAAAACACAGTATAATCAGACATTTAAGTAACGTTAGATTACAATTAAAAACTGTTACCTAAGGGCCAACAGAATAGAAAATAAAAATATAATAAAAGAAGACCAAATACGAGAATAAAATTACGGTGCAGTGCAAAATTATCAAAAGCCTTTAACAAAATGCAGTGATAAACAGAAAAGTTGTTTTTTCTGTCTTTAACCGTGAGTTGGGTACGTTTTAATTGCACGACGGCGATAAGATAAGATAAGATAAACTTTATTAATCCCGCATCGGGGAAATTTACTGTCACAGCAGCTCCACAGTACGACAGATATGAAAAAGAGCGCAAAGGAAATAGATAAAATATAAAAGACATAACATAAATACACTATATACATAAATACGCTGTATACATAATAATACACTATATACATCCTCCATATATACAGATATAAATATAGATATACCATGGATGGTTATTGCACTGGTAAATAAATTGCACATGACATGAATATGAATAGTAGACATGAGTGTGGATTGCATATTAAATTAAAGAGTCTTATTGCAGTTGGGATGAAGGACCTGTGATAGCGTTCCTTCCTGCACTGTGGGTGTATCAGTCTCTGGGTGAAGGAGCTGTTTAAGGCCCCCACAGTCTCATGCAGGGGGTGAGAGGTGTTGTGCATGATTGATGTCAGCTTGGCCAACATCCTCCTCTCACCCACATCCTCTATGGAGTCCAGAGGGCAGCCCACGACAGAGCTAGCCCTCTTTACCAGTTTATTTTGTCTATTCCTGTCCCTTTCTGTGCATCCTCCTCCCCAACAGACCACTGCATAGAAGATGGCAGATGCCACCACTGTGTCATAGAATGTCCTGCACACTCCAAAGGACGTCAGCCTCCTCAGCAGATGAAGACGACTTTGGCCCTTTTTGTACAGGACATCTGTGTTGTCTGACCAGTCCAGTTTATTGTTGAGGTGAACACCCAGGTATTTGTAGGTTTCCACCATCTCAATGTCCAAACCCTGGATGTTCACAGGTGTGGTTTGGGGCTTCTTCCTGCGGAAGTCAATCACCATCTCCTTTGTCTTACTGGTGTTGATGTGGAGACGATTCTGCTCACACCAGTCGACAAAGTCCATGATGACCCCCCTGTATTCCTGTTAGTTCCCTTCTGATATACATCCGACAATGGCTGTATCATCAGAGAACTTCTGAAGGTGGCAGGGGTCTGTATAATGTCTGAAGTATGAATACGATGACGCAATTAACGGCGCCAAAAGTAGTGTCCGAAAGCGTTCATTTTGTGAATGAGTTCACTATATAGTCCACTACTTTCTTCTCCCTATATAGTGAGTAGGGAGTGAGGGGGTGGTTTCAGACACAACCATTATATCCTCTCAGCTAGACTGGCGCGAACTGAAGGAAGTACAGGAATGACGGCACAAAAGCTGCGACCTCTTAAAGTGACAGTACAGGTATTAACGCTTCAGTATGAATACTACATGCCAGCATAAATATAAGCGTTAAAACACACCTTAAACTTATGGAAAACAATATTAATCAGGATTTGGTGAAGTTTCAAACGTAAAGTAATGAATATAAATAATTTCAACCCGGTTACACTGGCAAGGGTGTTTAGGCAGTTCAAAGATTTCTATTTAAACACAAGACAATTTTAGTCAAGTTTGGCTTCTGTCAGTTTTTCTTCTTTGTCACTACCTCTCCAGTTTTGGAGAAGACTTTTTCACGTGGCAGTGAAATCAGTATGTATTGTGTTTGAATGTCTATGGGCCAATGTAAGGCCCAATCCCAATGTTCACCCTACTCACTACCACTAGCCCTTAATCACTACCCATAGCCCTCACCCACTACCCCTTAACCCTTGAAAGGAAGTCACAAGGGGTAGGTCTTTGTAATCTTCCCTAGGAATTGGGACACCACTTGCTACGTCACCGCGTAGTTTACGTTCGGGCACGCAAGCAACTGCGTAGTCCCAGCAGCAACATGGAGGCTATGGTTCAATCGGCATGATTTTATTTTCGTATATAACGCCCTCACCCTGTTCGTACTCTGTCTGTCAATGTACATTTTGTCAATATATATATACAAAACAAAACATGGAGTCTACGGTCGCAATCTGTTGCGATCATTTTTTTTTTTTAGCATTCACCATGCTTCGGTTGATAAATAAACCAAGAGGTACACGGAGAAGAAACACCATCGATGTCTGTTGTCTCTTGTGAATTTTTTGTGTTTTTCTTTCTCCGACTTCTCCACATCCTCTCACTCTCTGGGGATCGCGAAACTGGCCCTTCCTCGGGAAGTCAGCATCGGAAAACCCTCAATCTGAAGGGCTAGATTCATAGCCCCTACTCCTCATTATGCCCCCTACCCCTACATGAAAAAAGGAATTGGGACACCACTACCCTCGTGGGAACGCGCAAAATTTAGGGATAGGGCTAAAAAGTAGGGGTAGGGGGTGTATTGGGACTGGGTCTAAGTGTATAACTGCATGGCTATTAATTTAATCGTGTGCTAATATTATCCATACCTCACACTCACTGGTTGTCAATGAATGAAACTATAGCAATAACACACACAAAACCCTTATCCTCTCAAAAACCTAAGAAGTTTAGACGGATTGTGGGAGTTTGAACACCCCGCTCTCAATTCAAAACCGCCGCAACACATCGCCAATAGGCATGTGAAGTGATGACGCTTCATTTGGGGAATCACGTGATTTTTTGCATGGTGAAGTGAGGCACTGAAAACATTTTGCCTGGATACTTCTGCTTTGAAAGCTCAATACTATTCCAAGTTGTCTGCTTCGAGCATAACACCACTACTATTAGCCTCTGACACTTGTACTTGGCGAGTGAAGTCGCCTGAGTCGGTAAGATCCATACACCTAACCCAACAATCCAATGAGTTTACTGATGCATCGTTAACAGCTCACAAAGATAATGGAGATGGTGATGGTGTCTGACAAAAACTGGCAGCCTTGTTGTAAAACAAATGTTGATGAGCCTAAGAATTATAAGAGGAGGTGTGAACTTCTGTGAATGGTATGGAAGATAAAGCTAGACCCAGCTCTCAGGCCATATTTTTGAAGGGTTTTTGGAGGTAAACGTGTTAAAATGATTATGGAGGGTTTGAAGATCCATTGGGGGATTTAACATTGCAGTATGAGGACAATGTTTTCACTCAGCTGTATACTCAGAAGTTGTTAGGCACCCATTTTTATTTGTCCACAAATTCGCATTCATATTTCCTCTATAACCCAAATCTCACTCCACTGCGGTCTGAAATCTGGCTCTGCATTATTTATCAGCATCTGCTCTTTCACACAGCAACCTAACCACTTAACAACCATTCTCAGATAAAACATGAAGAGGTGGGAGGTAAATCAGAGAGAGAGAGCGATAGAGCAAGAGACACGAGTGAGAGAGCAAACAGGCTGTGAGGAGGAGAGAGGCAGATCAGTGGATACACAGAGCTCAGCAGAGACAACACAACACTCACCTTCTGAACAAGGAGGAGATACACTGACCATTTTCACCATCACACTGTGAGGCTGGGAGGACAGGAACGTTGAAGCAGCTGTGGAGATGGTAAGTTATTCATACGTACCCGGGTGTCGTGTGTTTCAGCTTCAGATGATTCCTGTTTCTTTCAGCAGCTTTTACTGCAGATGTATTTCACCCTTCATTTTCATCATGTTACACGGACAGTGAGAGCTGTTCAATCATGTATCACCTTTCATTTAGTATTTTTTCATCTTCAAATATATTATAATTGCTTTCAAGATAGAATAGCGCTTGTGCCCTACATGTATGTTAATAGAGTTTACACTACATTGTACAGTACTGTGGAGAAATGACTTGCATGTATGTCATTTCAATGATAAAATAAATGTAGTTGTGATTCATTAGTCTCTAAAGGCGACATGTTGCTGACTCCATCTGAATGTGGGATTTTCTGTAAATTTTTGCTGCATAGCAACAGAAAGGAAGTATAAAAGTCGTTAGAGTAATGTAATTGTTTGAATCGCAGTAACCTGATTGCTTTTAACATTTTAAGAGGCAATTAGAGATATGCTTTATGTCCCTGGAAGAGACTTGAACTGCAGTTATTGAATATGCTATTTAAGTGGCTCATCATGATGATGATGGACTGTAGCCACTTGGCAGGTAAATTGCAAATTAAAAGAATCACATCTGTCCACCAGGAAAAAGAGAAGATGGAACACCACTATTTACTTCCCATTTCTAACTCACTGTCTGGGTTTTTTACATTTCTTTCCTGAAACTTTACCTTATTTAAAGAGTAAGAATGGGCATAAAACTGCCCAGAGCACACCTGTGTAGAAGGATGAGGTTTAAAAAAAATTACAAATGATAAAACCATGACACTACAAATCAACCTCAGGCTGCAGATGTCAGGTGTGTGTTAAGTGGTAATTCATTATAGGGACAACAGTAATGTTGTTACCTCCCTGAATGTAAAGGTCACAGCTTCACACAGCTGTTTGTCATATAATCCAACAGGTCTATTTGATTAAATGGCCAGGAATAGCCTCTTTCTCTGCGGCAGCTACTGCAGCCAGTCCCTCCAATATATTTTGGAGGGACAGGTATGTCACATCCTGTTGGGGCATCAGGCTAGGACATAGCAGAAATGTCTATGGGAGCTGTGTGAGAGCTGGTAACGGCATCACAGAGAGGCTGCAGCAGGTCTGACTGCAGGGAGGCTGAACAGAAGCAGATGCTGGAGATGCAACAGATGCACGTATCATCTCATGAGGGAAAGCCTTCAGCTTTGACGATGGACTACGACTGCACTCAATGTATTTCAATCAGCTAATAGATGAGAAAATCAGTTGTATTGACAGACTCACAAACATTCAATTTGATAAAGCTATCACTTACATATCCATGTCCATCTATCCAGGGCTGCAACAGGAGTTCAGAAATATTCGGCAACAGAAAGAAAAAAACGGAAATGTCTTTAAAGCAGGTGTATTTTCTGTAATTGTGATCCCCCATTATCGCCTGCTTGCTTTTATGGGACAAAAATGCTAACTTTTGCTCTGTTTAGATATTTACTGGCTCAAAAGTCACAACCCGTATATGAAAGACCCTATCAGATGAACACCTGTTTCCCAGAACCACTGGTGAATGTGGTTTCTGTTTCTCAGCAAGAGGACAGTGTCTTAATCACATTTCCACAGAACAGGGAAAAAGCCGAATGGGACAAGAAAGAAAGAAAGAAAAAAGCTTAAAGTGTTTTATTAATTGTGCTCCAGAAGTAATGATGCTGATAAATTGTATTTATTATTATTCATTAATTTTATTTAAGCTTATTTTGCAGTAAAAAATGTTTTAAGCAGCTGTTGCAAGTTTGTATTATAACTTATTTCCCGGAGACTGATGCAGCAGTTGTATTCATCTTGTTGATTGAAAAGTGTTTAAGGTTTACCAGGATTTAACTTTGTTGAAGTTAATGAAATTGATGCACTTTTAATATTTTCTGAAAATGCCCTCTGAAAAACAGGGTTAGTATTAGATTAGATTAGTGAATCTGTATTTCTTTTTTAGTTTTTTAATAAGAATACAATGTTATGCAGAGGTGCACTTGTAACAATTTTATCGACAAACACAATATTATAGTATTATTAGTATAGTAATGCTATACTACAATACTTCAAAGATGAGTAACAGAAAATAATTGAGAACCACTGACTTAGAGTACGAGTTAAATGTGACTACATTGCTGTTTGTTTCAGTGTGTCTCTTATTTCTTCAATAAAAAAAGTAAAAACATGAAATACAGAAACCCTGTTCATTAACAAAAGCCTTTGTATACTCAACAGCATGAAATCTTGATTCCCCAACAGAAAGTCACATACCTAGAAACCGAAAACCTAGAAACTGAGTGAATTACCAAAGGTCACTCCACGTACTTACAATGTCGTAACCTTCTTTTTCTAATTTTAATCAAACAAGACCCCAACTTTAATATCACATTATTGCCAGTAGTTGCCAATGTGGCTACTAGTCTCCTGATGTCAGCAGTGAAGCTGCTGAGTAAAAGCGTTGTCGAATCAAGTAAATGCAAACCTTTCCTTCTTAGACCTGAGCAAACAAACTGAGCTCATTCTATCTTATTCACAATACACCAGCACTGAACAACAGGTCAGGCTCTGCTTCTTCACATTGGATGCTCGTCGGATGAGAACCAGTCCTGAGGCTATGAGCCGCAAATATATGAGAGGAAATTAGATGAAAATGGCCTCAGCTTCTGAACCACCACTAAAAATGCACATAAAAGCAAAGATGAGGATTCAAAGTTCTCTCTCCCTTGCACTTAAAATTTCTTCTTGCATGCAAATACCTACATGAATATGGAAATAGAGTGAACAAATATGAAAGGGGGATGATTTCAGTTCCACTCCACAGATGAATTCAATATTACACTTTAACAGAATGCTCCTTTTTTAAGATGATCATTAGAAGACAAACCAAGTCTTCAAGGAGAATTAATCATCAGTGTCTGCAGGTGCTGGAACTAAGGTAAATGTGTTATGAACTATGACTCAAACATCTCTCTGCTCATTTCAAGAAGGCCTGGACACTACAGATACAGAGGAAAAGTATTGTTTGTCATGATTTGGTTGGGTTTAGGAAAAGGTCATTAACTGTGTCCTGGTTCAGGGTGTCATTCTTTAAGGGTTGCATTTGTTCACTTGCGTCGAAGCAGTATGACGAGACTGTCTTTAGGCTCAAACTCAGAGTGAAGCAGGGCCCAAAATACAAATTACATTTGCCAGTTACTGTGATTCTAGAGAGTGACCAGCATGTCAGTGTTTTTATAAAATCTTTCAAAGACAGGACACTGTGGTAACTGCTGCTCAGTAGACTAACGGGGGAAATATATTTGATATATTTGATACTTGTTATTTTCAGCAATGACTTAAAGTTGTGAGTCAAACAGGAAGTGTCGATAAACCTGAAGCCACATAGACCAAAACAGTAAGTTTAATTTCTCTCCATTCCTTCATCTTTTATAGGGATCAATTACATGACTACAATACAGTTCCAAAAAGAAGACATCTGAAAGCAGAGAGAAAACAGTTTCCTGGTGGCACTGAGGCAATAATTGATGGTCAGCTAGTCTGAGAGGCTCCCAGGTGCCAGACAGTACGTTTTTTGGTGAGTGTGGTAAAGGCCATGGTGTATTTCAGGTGAAACTGGTCTGTATAGCTGATCATTTGTTTACATGTGACCGTGTTTACAGCTGATCAAATCTTACCACACTGAACAGTTATAGAAAGGGGAGCACAGCCAAGACATCTGAGAACACATTTAGGTCCTTCTCTTTTCCAGCTGATTCAGAAGACTGGTCTTAAAATGATTTTTATTTCTGTGTCCTCTTGGAACCCAGGAAGAAACATAGTGAGCACTTAAAAGAGTAGGGAAAAAAAGTCTTCTCATTTCGACTGCAGCAATGATGAGGCCTGATGATTCAGAATATAACAGCTGGTCTATTTTTTGATCATGTCGCTCTGTTAACTATGACTTTTATTAAACACCATCAACTAACTACCTATGGCTTCCATTAACTACCCCCCATTAACTACCATGACCTGCAATAGCTACTTATGGCCTCCACTAATTACCCTCCATTAATGACAATGACCTCTACTAACTGGTGACTTACTCTACCTCAGTGGTTTTGCTCTATAGCCCAGACCTAATGTAGTAGCAACAATCCAACAAAGGAAGCATTCAGTGACTGTGAGCTGACTTTCAGCAGTTCATTCATTCATCTCCAAATGCTTATCCATTTCCAGGTCGCTGGGGGTGTTGGAGCCAATCCCAGCTCACATTGGGCGAGGGCAGGGTACACCCTGGACAGGTCACCAGTCCAACACAGAGACAGAGACCAACAACCACTCACACTCACACTCAGACCTACGGACAATTTAGAGCCATCAATTAACCCAAACAAGCATGTCTTTGGATGGTGGGAGGAAACCGGAGTACCCAGAGGAAACAACGCAGGCACAGGGAGAACATGCAAACTCCACACAGAAAGGCCCCAGGCCCAAGAACCGAACCTGTGACCTTCTTATTGTGGGGCAACAGGTCAGCAGTTCAAATGAAATTAAATCAAACTCATTTATATAGCTCCAAATCATAGGAGCAGGTTCACACTCTTTATAGAATTATTTAAAGAGACCCAACAAATCCCTCTGTAAGCAAGAACTTGGTTACAGTGGAGAGAAACACTTCCTTTAAGGGTCAAAAACCTTAGACAGAACCAGATTTAAGATGAATGGAGCCATCTGCCTTCACTGATTGGGGGGTGAGAGAGAGAAAGAGAGAGATAGACAGAGGTGGGGGAAAGACAAGAGAGGACGCAGGGAAAGATAGATAGGCTTAGAAAGAGAACAAGAGCAGGAGGAAAGAGAATACAAGCAAACATACAGTTGTAAAGAGGGTTAATTAGCATTATCTAATCAGCATGATTAGATAATGCTTCTTTAAGGTGCATTTCATCTGTGTAGCAATGATAATTGATGTTGTGCTCCTTGATAATATTGCCTAAAGGAAGCATATTTAGGTACTCTCCCCAACTTTGCTTACCCCCCGTGTCTCTCTCCCCAGAGCCTGGTTCTGCCCAAGGTTTCTGCCTCTTAGAGGAACTTGCCACTGTTGCCAAGTGCTCACTCATGGGGGGATCTGTTGGGTCTCTTTAATTAATTTTTATAAAGATTTTGGTCTAAACCTGCTCTATATGTAAAGTTCCTGGATGTAACTTTGTTATGATTTGGCGCAATATAAATAATTCTGATTTGATTTGATTTGAAAAAGATTGCTCCAAGGACAGAACCCTGTGGAACTCCATGATTAACTAAGGCATGAGGAAGAGCCATTGTTACCATGAACTATCTGATAAATCAGAATTAAACCAGGTTACTGTGGTTCCTTTAATCCTGATTTCATATTCCAGTCTTTGTAATAAAATATTATGGTCAATGGTGTCAAATGCAGCAGTAAAATCTAAAAGGACAAGTATGTTTTAAGCCATCAGAATGTTACCAGTGCTGTTTCTTTACTATGATGTACTCCATCATCTGACTGATACTGCTGAAACAGGCCATTACTATAATGGTTTTTAAGAGCTTTTTCAAGGATTTTAGAAATTAAAGGGAGGTTAGATATGGGTCTTTAATTAGCCAAAACATCTGGATCAATATTTGGTATTTGAAGTAGAGTTTTAATAACTCCAATCTTGAAGGTCTGTGGTACATAATATAAAGATAGTCATATTGATCACATCCAGACTGTACGTGTTAATTAGTGAGAAAAAAAATCTTTAAACAGCCTGGTAGGTATCGGGTCTAAAAGTTAATGGATTTAGATGAGACTACAGAAACTATCTTGCAGCCATTTAAAGGTTGGAAAGATTCCAAATACAAAACATGCATTGCAGTTGTTAGAAGTTGTATTTGATAGTAGGTTGCTGCCAATTGTGGGAAAGAGCTGATGAATTTTTTCACTGTTCCTTGAGGGTTCAACTGAGCTATGACTGTCAGCCTGGCTATAGTGCTGAAAAGAAACATGGGCTTCTTCATTTCTTCTGTTCTTGTTGATAGGAGCTTCTGGCATTGCAAAGTAGTCTCAAAAGGGCCCTGGCTTATCTAATGATAAGTGAAGTCACGCAATAATAAAAAGGGGAAGGCATCACACTATTTTTAGGAAATTTTGATTTACAGGTCAGGCGGGATGATGAATATTTATTTAGTATTCTGATAACCACTGGTAAAAAAAACACTTACAAGGCACTGGTTGTCCCCTGACCCACCACAATACAGGAGTGGATAGGTATATTAAATGACATTTACCTCATGGAAAAGGTTGCCTTCTCCCTTCAGAAAAACACATTTATTAAATTGTGGGCTAAATGGGTCAGGTATGCTAGTCTTGAACAGACAGAAGTACTGAATGGATGACCCCATAATGCTGTTTTTTATACTTAACTATTGAATGTCCTATTGGGACTAATAATTAGTTGGTATTACCTATATTTCATTTCAAAACTCCCTGGTGGACTTCTCTATATTTGCCCCTTTGTATGTCTGTCTTTCCCTGTTTGTTCAAAGTTTTCACGTATTTAGTTTCTTGTTTTGTAAACAAAAACTTCAATTGTGAGCGGCAGAAATACGATTGTATGTTGCCTGAAAGTAAACACTGTATTATAATGCTCTCACAAAATAAAAATAAAAAATGTAAAAAAAAAAGAAAGAAAAAGGGGAAGGCGTGATTTCGAGCACTGACCCCAGTAAACCAGCAACTATTACAAGATCACCAACAAAGACACAAGCCAAACACTTCAAAGATAACTATTTATTTCCCAAAGACATCAATAGACAATATTTCTGAAGGCCAAACAGTGATATCATTTTTGAACAAACAAGTAATCACTATATCTACAATGTATAAGGGGAAGAAAATAGAAGGGAGGTGAATGTGTGTGTGTGCATGCGTGTGTGTCTTAGTGTGGAATACAAAATGGCAGAGCAGGATGTCTATAGCCATGATGGTTGACCCCAGGATGGCCGACAACAAGATGGTGGGCAACACCTCAAGAGGGGAGGGGACATTGACACCAAGAGGGTTTTACGATCTGACCCACGTGGTGTGTGTTACCCGGGTCCTCACAACACAACACCTGAAAAAAGGGAAAAAGTAAAAATCAAACATAAGTAATCCGATTAGCGGCAGGTGAGGAAGTGGTCTTTCTCCTCCCGCTAGTTGCACACCGTGGCTCGAACAAAAAGGGGGAAAGCTATGCTTTAAGGGTGTTCCCTTTTATCTACTGGAGTAGGGAGTAGTGGGTTGGTGAGATTTTCAAATAATCCTTAGATCATTTCTTCTGAGCTAAACTTTAGTCAGGTTTGGACATGGTTGCAGGCCTCCCTTTGTTTGCAGCACATGGTCAGTACCCCAAGGTTTCTTTCCAGCCTTGATAAAATTCTTCTAGGTTGCCGGACTGCCACTTCCTTTTCAACTTTAGTGACATCTACATCAAAGCACGAATTTGAGAGCCATACCACGGTCAAGCCTCCTCTGTTTTATTTTATTTTTTTTCAGATGTGCAACAGTATCAAGATTTGAACATAGTAAGGCTATATGCAAATCACAAAGTCATCAACTTGTAAAGTAGAGAAGTCCTCTATTGAATTGACATATGGCATTACATAAAATGATGATTGAAGCAAATTATAATAGATTTAAACTGAGAGACCTTTTTGAGTCTAACTGAGCACCATGTGTTGGCTGTGATTTGGAAACAGCAATTCACAGATGCCAGATTGTTAACTTGATCTGATCAGTCACTTTGTCAAGAAACTGTCTCTGCTTGTCAGTCATTTCAAATTAGTTAATTCTTATTCCTAAAGTTGCATTGTAGTGTTAAAATGGCAAGACATACTGAGTGCTGAATCGTCACTTTGAAGACTAAAGTAGGACACTTCACTACACCCTTCCCTTCAACCTTCAGAAATTGCACCACCATCACCAGACTGTCCAATTTCAAAAGCTACTTCAAATGTGTCCTTTCCTGAGTCAGACAAATGCCAAGATACATTGGGGCCACTATTGAAAATAATATGTCAGCAACCAGGACAGAGAGACCGCCTGAAGATTACAGTGTTAAATGGAGGTATTACCAAGAGCCTTCAGACCTGGAGGTTCCGTGGAAAACATTTCCTGTTTTTAAGATTGCTATGCAACAAGAGTAGCGCTCTGCAATGCAATGATGAGGGCCAGCACAGCTAGTCAAAGTGAAACTCCTCCAGATAATCTCATTTTAGTGTGGCCATTGTGGTCTACCACTCCTCCGTCTTCAGTCATAGCTAAAAAACTGAAAATGGTTATGAAGCAGCTGCCAGCACTCTCTATATGATATTATATGCTGATTATCAGATTCATAACGTCATTCTGCCTGAATTCAGCTGGTTTGTGCTCTTCATCTGATCTTAAGTCTTCTTATGTCTGCAAAAATGCTTGCCAAAAATCAAATAAACATGGCTGCCTCAGGTTTTCCACAGTTTGACTTTCCACAGTACAAAACCTCATCCTATGGACATACGCATGATCATACACATTGAGGACATAACCATTGATGTCTTCCAGTCTTAATCATACACCTTGGCATCAGGTTGTAATTTGATTTGAAAGGTAAATACTTACCTTTTGGGTAAATACCCAAATCACTGAAATCTTCTCAGGTTTGTGTAAAACGTTGTGCATCAGTGACAGATCCTCTGAGCTGTGACTCACTTTATTTGATGTGGTGTTCAGTGTCTGTCAGAAGCAAACTAAATGACTTTTCTTTGTTTCCCCACAGGCTGTCATTATTCAGGTAACAGACAACAGGAGCATTATATTTAGCCTGAGGAGAAACATCTAAAGGAATCTTGTGACCTCGATGGACTTTGCTACAATGAGACTCCCTCAAAGACACAGCATGACCCCACGAGCCAGAAGACACAGCTGTTAAACTCAGACACTTAAATAATTTCAACAGCTGGATTCAAAAGATGGAGTGGGAGTAACGTGGTCCAACCCTCTTTTAATGTGAACTGTACCAATGGCAGATTTAATCATTAATGGCATAATGCCAAGAATCCTTTTTATCAAGCCGCACAGTAGGTGCTTTCAGAGTAACTGGTGCACAACCTGGTTTAAAACAGAAACAAGTATGGCTAAAACTGCCCTAACTCAGAAATGTTGCTGAAAACACACAAAGTGCATATGGACAATTTATCTCTTTCTTGGCCGACTGAGAAAATGCTATAGTCATGTATGTTTAAGTGATATAAACATGATCCTTTACTCTATGAATTGTTACAGAAATCAAAGGACAACAGAATATTAAGTTGTGACATTATGTCCAGGTTAGTCATTGTTAAAATGCTCCAATCAACATTCATCAGAATAATGTATTAAATAATCTGACTCAAATGAAACAAAAGTTCATTCTAAAAGTTCATTAGACAGATTTTCACTAAAATGCAAAAACATCTAACTTTTGAAGCAATGGATGATAAAGAACAGTAAATAACTTCAGTGTTGTGATCATGAATCAGCCATATTACACATAAAGGCCGCAAATCTCTTTAAGGGGGACGGATATTCCTCTGGAGTTGGACAGTTCTTGGTCGCGCCTGACAGCCGTTGGCACCAAGCAGCTGCCAGTTTTGTCTGTTAAGAAGGTGCACCTCTAGTGACAACTTCCAGATTTTAATAGGTCTGTAATCTAGTGTCTCTGAAAATTAAAGATCACTAAAAGTGACAATGGATCTCAATCAGAGCCTGGACTATGGGTCATATCCAACGGGCTTGCCCTTTAACACAAGTCTAGACTATGAGGACTACTACCAGGAGCCAGATGCTAGCAAAGTCATCATCCCCTCCATCTACGCTCTTGTCTGCTGCATAGGTCTCACTGGCAATGCCATGGTAATCTATGTGATTCTTAAGTATGCCAAAATGAAAACAGCTACTAACATTTATATCCTCAACTTGGCCATTGCAGATGAGTTGTTCATGTTGAGTGTTCCCTTCCTGGCCACATCAGCTGCTATTCGCCACTGGCCTTTTGGGTCCCTGATGTGTAGGTTGGTACTGAGTGTGGATGGTATCAATATGTTTACATCAATCTTCTGCCTGACTGTGCTCAGCGTGGATCGGTATGTAGCAGTGGTTCATCCTATCAAGGCTGCCCGCTACCGCAGACCCACGGTTGCCAAAGTAGTCAATGTCTGTGTGTGGGGACTGTCGCTAATAGTTATCCTGCCGATCATTATTTTTGCAGACACTGTGCCAGCACAGGATGGTGGTGTGGACTGTAACTTCTTGTGGCCTGAAGCTTCCTGGTCAGAAGCATTTGTGGTCTATACCTTCCTTTTGGGGTTTCTACTCCCAGTTGGAGCTATCTGCCTGTGCTATTGTCTCATGGTGGCCAGGATGAGAGCAGTGGGGCTAAAGGCTGGCTGGCTTCAACGGCGACGCTCAGAGAAGAAGATCACGCGCATGGTTCTTCTGGTTGTGGCAGTGTTCGTCCTCTGTTGGATGCCCTTCTATATTGTGCAGCTGGTCAGCGTTTTCCACAAGCCTCCAGATCCCATTATCACTCAGCTGTTTGTCATCCTCAGCTATGCCAATAGTGGCGCCAACCCCATCCTCTATGGCTTTGTGTCTGATAACTTCCGTTGTTCATTCCAGCGCATTGTATGTTTCCGCTGGCTAGAGTCAGGACTGGATGCAGAGCAGGTGGATTATTGTGCCGTAGCGTTGAAGAGACAAGCGACATGCAGCCCTCTGGATTTTCCCAAGGACTGTATGGCTTCTGAGATGGTATTTCGCAATGGAACATACACCTCCCGCACAACTACAGTGTGATATTCAAACGGGGTATGACCCAAAGAAGTATCTACAACCTATACTCAGAGCAAATGTGAAATCCCACGTTAGAGTAACTTTCCTGATTCCAATAAAGTGCCGAGCAGCACAAGTGTGTATTCGTACATCATCTTTACCACTGCTCCTCTCAAACACACAAGCACTTTCCATGCACTATGTCCAATTGCTTCTAATTTGCTTCCTATTTGATCATTGTTTGAAAAAGATTGTTGAGTTTCTGCTGTTAGGTTACTATTGCTGTAGGCTTTGAGATAATGCTTATATAGTTTGCTGTATGATTTATCATCATTATATGATGTTATCCCCTCCAAATATTTAAAAACATGTAAAATCATCTGAGTTTTATTTGAGAATTTATTTAATAATAACCCATAATTAGTTTAGATAAACTCAAATAAAGTTTGCAATTTTCAATTCAACAGAATCCAGATGTTTAAAATTCTTACCAAACAAGAATGATGATGCATCATCTGCATACAAAATTATTTTTACTGTTTATTTTGCAAACTTACAGATTTCATTTATGTACAAAACAAACAATAATGGACTGAATGTAACATATAGCTTCAATGCATTACTTTTGATAAAAGCACTTTCCATTACACCCTGTTGTGTTAAAACATTTTAACACATGGTGATCAAATTTGTCAAACTTTCAAATATAACTGACTCTGTTTATTTTATGTAGACTTGTGTAGAACTGCATAATAGAAAGTTATTATGCAATTCTAAAAAATACAAAGTTATATTTAAAACTGTTCAGCTTGTGAGTCTCTTGGCTGACTGGGAACCACCTCATGATACGCTCTACTTTTTTTTTTTTTTTTTTTTTTAAGAATTTAAGATCCTGTTTCATTTTCTCTGAAGAAAATGAATCTTCTCCTTTTTTACATGTGGACATTTTTTTTCCCAGCAGAAAATGGTAAAACAGTTAAACTCAGCAGTTTGTTTTGTTGGTCACACTGCAGCAATGGTTCAGGAATGATTTGAGGTGTTGGCTTGAAGCAAATTTCTCTAGATCTTAATCTAATCCAGTATCTGTGGGATGTGTTGGACAGACTGTCTGATTGCACAACCTTCAGGACTCAGAAGATCTGTTGCTAATGTTTAGGTCTAGATATCAAAGCACACATTCAGAGTTCTAGTGGAGTCCATGCCTCCACAGGTCAGGGCTGTTTGAGCCAAGGGAATTTACATAATATTCTATGGTTATAATATTATGGGTAATCTGTAACCTATATGAAATTATATTTCCATAGGCCACATGCAAAAGTATATATTACTCAGATCAGATTTCAAAAGACATATGAATTATCTATCTAACATATCATTGATATTTTATCTGGTTTGGTCTCGCCTTTGTCAGGTTATCCAACATGGGTCATGGGGGCTCTAGTCTTAGGAGGTAAACCCAGACACTTGTGTCACCAACCACTTCCACCAGTTCCTTTGGGAGGCTCCCTGAGGCATTCCCAAACCAGCTGAGAGATGTAATCCTGGGTTGGCCCCAGAGTCTCTTCCCAGATGGGCGTCCCTGCAACACCTCCTCGGGGAGGCATCCTGACCAGATGCTGGAACCACCTTTACTGCCTCATTTCAGTGTTCAGGCAGCAGCTCTAATTTGATCCCCTGCCTGATGTAAAAATCACTAAGGCTGAGCCTGGCAGCTGGACAGAAGAAGCCCATTTCGGCTGCTTTATATTAAAGATCTGTGACACAGCCCCCTCTTCACACACAACAGAATGGTATAGCATCCATATCATCTCATATTGTTGGAGTCCATCCTGAACCCGGGAATGGGTCTGACTTATTGCCAGCAGTGCAAAGCAACTCGAGCCCGCAACACAGTGATTGAATGGCCTATAGCAATGCCCCCCTTATCCCAGAAAACCTCCCACAGGTTACCTCAAGGCACACTGTCCTAAGCCTGCTTTACAAAGTTCATGTAGACTGGGCAGGCAAACAACGCTCCACGCCCCCTCTAGCTCCTTCGTGGGGGTATAAAGATGGTGCATCGTTCCTGGCTGAAAACTGCACTGTTCCTTCTGAATCTGAGGTTCAAATAACATATGGACTTGCCTCTCCAGCCCCCTGGGGT
The DNA here is from genome assembly GCA_034769265.1 of Remorina albescens. NCBI lineage: Eukaryota > Metazoa > Chordata > Actinopteri > Carangiformes > Echeneidae > Remorina > Remorina albescens. The sequence goes on along the minus strand of CM068495.1, from coordinate 2,032,206 downwards.
AGACTTTCCCAGGAACATCCTATAGTTGGAACACGATTCCCGTTCTTGAAAGGGGAACCACCACCCCAGTCTGCTATTCTAGAGGCACTATTCCCAGTGCCCTTGCAATGTTGCAGAAGCATGTCACCCAAGGCAGACCTACAACATTATAGGCCTTGAGAAACTTGGGTCAGATCTCATCCAATCCCAGGGTGCTGCCACTGCAGATTTGTTGGACAGCTGCAGTGACCTTAGCCCTGGTGATACTTAGGCCAACTTCCAAGGACGTCAGCTGGATGTCAGAGTTTCCTCTTCAAAATATGTGTTGGTGGAATTGCAGTGATCCTCAGATGCAGATAAGCCCATGGGTGTTAAGCTGAAGCAAATAACTGAACAATGCAGAGACCGAGGCAGAAAGCAGATTTACAGCGTTAATAAATGGAGTGAAAATAACTGGTAAGGACAATTAAGGAGTCGAAGGTTGGTTGGCCCTACCCAGCCTGAGACTAACAGGGGAGAACGGAGACAAATGAAATAGGCAGGGAGGGAAGATGACAAGAAACTCAGCCCTAATACTGCCAAATCCTAACAATGAAAGGACAGACCGTTTGGATTGAACCTGGCCAGGTCCCTCTGCCGAAGGCCTAGCCACCAGCTTGCTGCCTGGCTCCAGGGCAGGGCCCCTGTAACCCGTGGGCTGGGTGGCCATCCTTATTCTTCTTGAAGGGCATTTCAACTTCTAACAGGTTGAACATAGAGGCTATGTTTATATTTTATACTTATATATACCATATCTTTCATAAGTGGAAATTTAACGTATGTACATATAATGCATCTGTGTATGTCTTTGTATGTCCATGGTTTTGAGGAAGAAATCAAATGTGTTATCTATTTAAAAGAGTTGCTCTTTCTGCTCTGTATTTTCACATTGCTGAGATTTAATTTCATGTGTTGACTGTTTAATGTTAATTTAGAATTCACTACTTTAACAGTCATACCTTTCACATACTAAGGTAATGCTCATCCTAACATAAAGAAAAACAACAGGTCTGTGGTTTTGTGCATCCATTTGATAAGAATAACCTGCTGCTGAATTGAGCTCACTGAACAACAGGTATCACGACAGTTTGACATAAAGTGACAGGATCTGGAACAAGACTGGAGCAAAGAGTATGTACAAAATAAAACGGGAACAATTTTTTCTACACCCAGAGCAGCACTCCAGCAAACAAAATTACATTATTCATTCTCATTATTTCATTGTTAAGTGACTCCTGTTCATAAGGTGCTCAGGAAGTAAAGGGATGGCAGAACAAACTCAATGTGGAAATGATGTCTGACTTATAAGTAAGGTATACACCAATCATGCATAACATAATGACCACCTTATATTTTGGCCTGGGTTTAATTCTAAGTTTTGCCTCCGTATTTTTTATGAGACAGTATAATTCACATTTGTGTATGACCCACAAGCCACACGCAAGAAGTATGTTCTAACTGTACAGAGGACAACCGTGTCACTCTTATCTTAAATCTGGCTATGTGTGTGTGCATGTGTCAGTAATTTCCTGTTACTGTTTCCACCATGCAATGTCCTATGAATGATGGGATAGTGTGTATAAAAGATATTTGACAGATTAGTCTCCTGTGTTGCTAACAGACTGATCACAGCAGCGGGAGGTGAATTATTATTGCTCTCGGGTGGCTGATTGACCACTCACTATATTAGAAGCCTCAAGCATCCATTCATACACAAGCACACATTCACACACATCAAGACTAATTTGACATTCTTACAGCGTACAGCAAACCTCCTCCAACCTCTACTGCCCTCTAGAAACCTCCATCTCATTGGTGACCTTGTGGAAGCAGAACTCAGCCTCAGTCAGGCTTTAATGTTCACCTTCCACAAAGTCACAAGACAGCCCAGCACTAAGTCAGGTTGATTGCTAATTTAGCTCCACCTTTTAAAAAGTTTTTTTTTTATTGTTGGGTTCCATCGATAAAAATAGAAAACACAACTCTAAAAAGATTTGAAATAGCAGCTAAAAGGCTAAAATGCATCTACATATCCTGAGTAAAAACATAATTAGACACACAATAGGAATGATTTTATCATTTAAAACTCTTGGCTCCATAGAGGAACAATAGAGGTCAGTGGTCCTCTCCTTCAGAGATAGTTTGTAAAGGGTGGTCCACTGTGTCTTTGTCCCCTTAGCCTCTCAGTCCACACTGTGGCTTTTGATACTGGACAGACTCTTCCTGTTTCTGATCTTTACTCAGCTCCTGTACATAGACTTTCTGCCCACTTTGCGGAGGGTGAGCATCTGTTAGGGGTGCTGTCCTCAATGAAACCCAGGGCTCAAATAGATGTTGGAGTCAGGTCTTAAGTATTTGAGGCCATCTTTCTTCCAGGTTCTGAGGGATGATAGCAGGGGTCCCTTGCTCCACTACAACAGCAACAGCAAGGACCTTTATCCAGTTCAGCCTCCAAACTGACATCAGTGAAAACCTTTGGCTTATGCCAGTTAAAACATTTATATCCTGCTGATCTTTCATAAAACACCATCATCAGCAGCATCAGGAAGATAAAACAGAGTTACTAGTAAAACCAGGTCAAAACAAACCATTGTGACCACCACCTTTTTCACATATCTACCTTCTATCCTCCTCGCCTGGCTGTCCCACAGCTGCCCCCACTGTCCCAGCTGTCATGTAGCAAGACGTTTAGACTGGGATTTACTAACAAGGGTTTCCAAAAATGAGAACCAGAGGTTATAAGTGTTTCAGACAGAAGACAACCATTTGCACACTCTGCTGAGTTTAGTACAACGTCAAAAAGCTTTTTAAATGTGAGAGAGCTAGATTTTGACCGCCTACAGATCAGGACCCCATCAGAGTGAAGATATGTTTCAAGAATCTCTTGCACTTTCCAATTGTATGATGTATGAATGCATGAAGAAGCCATAATTTCCCTGAGGAAAATCAGCACACAGTCTGTAACATCACCCGTGTGAGAAGGTTAACTTCATAGCACATAGATGGCTATCAGCTACTTCAAAATGATGAACGAAACCAGGAGCTGAGGCTTCCAGCTGCCACCACATCTAGCTAATGACATCCACAAACCCAAAAAGAGGGAGAAACATGGCTGTGGATTTGGTTTTATCTTTGGGTGAAACAGTTTTTGCTAAGTCCCATTTCCCACCGACAGATGAATTTCCATTCACTATGCTAATCATTGTGCCTCAAAGGAAAAATTGCCAGGAAGAGAAGCTAGTGATCCTGTACTTCGGTTTACTGATCTTACTTGTCTAATCTGATTAGACACGTTTGATCACTGTGTCTAGAATCTATGTGGAGGGTGCAGCTTTATGTCTTTGTCTGAAAACACAGCATGTGGTCCCTAACATTAGACATCATGCTGCACTGTTGCATCAGTATTTCAGAGTATGGCTGCACTGTGTCACTGTCACTGTTCACTGAGAGGAGACGCAACAGTAACTGAAGCAGATGTTTCACACATGAGCTTAACAAATCATGTTAAGATGACACTGTCTGTTAAACCACTGAGGCTGGATACTGGAGTACAGTGACAGTGAAACTGTCAGCAGAGCCAGCTGGCAAGATTCTGGTTTTGCTAAAAGTCATCTTTTTATGCATAAAGTGCCAGAAGATCAGAACAGGAAAATATGACCTTCAATATGAACTCTATTCTGCACACTAAACTTCTGATCACACTAAACATTACTGTGCAATGTGCAAGTTGACTGACTGAACTATAGCTCACTTAGGTCACTTAATGAGCAGGGCTTAATGTGCAGGGCTTAATAACCAGGGCATTACTGAGGAAGAGCAAAATTTTAATAAATATGAGAAATTCATCAGCACTGCCACGTAAGACGTATCCTGGATGCTTTGGCTTCATTTTGCGACAGTGGGAGTAAGGGACATCAACTCCATCTTTACCTTCAGACATTTCAAAGAAGAAAAAAACACTGCTTGAGCCAACTATGACTCATGAGGTATTCAGTAAATCTATTTCCATGGCTACTGCATTTTCCATCATCAGAAGAATCCAGTTTCAAGTGGCTGCAAAAACATTTTAGCATTGACAACGCTCCACCAACTCGTCAGTTTTATCTTCTTCAAGAAAAAAGCAGCTGAGTAAGATTTAAGTTCACAGCTGGTTTGAATCTCTTTTCCATCGGACCTTTGCCATTCCACCACAAATTTAAGTGCAGTTGCAGCCCTGCAGTGCACAGGTAAGCAAACACACACATTCTCAGGTTGACTGGTTCGCTGTTTAAAGACATGTTGAGATGAATGTTTTGTTCAAAAAGAGATTAGAGCCCTTGAAAACTGTATGAAACCGAATTTCTCCATTAGTTTACATCACACACCAATCTTGTGCCAGTGACGCGCTCAAGTCAAAGTATGACTCTCTGGGCGCTGCACAGTTTCCACGTTTCATCCCTGACACAATGCTCCAACCCTGTACCCAAGCTGCATAAATGCTCTTTATGTTCGGCAGCACATATCTATGTGAACAGCTATCCTCTTTGATGAAGATGAACAAAACATTACACAGGAGTCGTCTCACCAATGAATGCTTTCATTCAATCCTGAGGATTTCCTCAACTCAGGGCCTGACCCCAGCCATTGATGGACTAGCATCAAATAAAAGATGCCAGGTATCTGATTTGGACGAATGTGCATCAGAGTAAATCAGAATGTAGCAAACTGAGCTTTTGAGTTGAGTTTTCCTTATGCGCTTTTTCCTTGCTACCGCAAGGCATGGACTGTTAATAGCTGAAGTGTTGAATTTTCATTGAAGGAATTTTTTTTTTTTTTCAGTTGTTTTGTTGTTGGCCTGTGAAAAAGGGTTTGCACGGAAAATGAACTCAGCATGGAGAGGCATAAGAATTTATTTTATTTGATCTAAATAACAATTACAATGCCACTGATATGTTTTTTATTTGCAATTTGATTTCTCATGTGTTTATAATATTAAGCTTTGCTTGTTCCAGATTCAGTGTTTAAGCAACTTAAGTTTGTTTCCATTTGAAAAAGTTTATCATTATATATCTGGAAAGAAGGGAAAACATGCTCAATTTTATTCAATAGCTCAATAAATATCGAGTCTAGCCTGCAACTTTGTCCCAGTTTTTAATTTTGGCCCACTGTGTATTTGAGTTTGACACCCCTGTTATATGTCTTCAGGGTCCTGGAGAAACTGGCAGTTAGTGACTGTATGGAGAGCAGGTTAGCCTGAAACACCCACAACACAAAGTCCTCCTTCCAGTTCCTTCAGAGGGTTGTCCTGAACATTAAACTGGAATAATTAGCACGAATACATAAACTGCTTGGATATCACCTGTGAACAATTAAATGCTTTGGGGGAAACAGACACATATCCCCAAAGTGTGTGTCTCTGCCTCTATGAGTAGCAGAAGCAAGTTGAGGTGGATAGTTGCATGGACAATGATGATAGTTATGTTTTGAAGTTAATTTGTTTTGAAGTTAATTTTAAGATAAACACAACTGTGTGTGTGAAGTCATGTTTGAAATGTACAGAAAGTCATGCTCCACTATTCACTATAACTAAACTGCAAGTTAGAATAAAGCAGAAATAAGTGTTTCTTCAACCATATAAGGAAAGTTTTATTGCACTGATAATGTGAAATAGTTGTTTGTTTTTACTGACAGTACTATGCTGAAACAATATCTGAGTAATAATTAAATTACCTGCAGTTCCTCTGCAGACCACAAGAGTCTGGATCCAGCAAAGAGTCAGTCCCCATAGACTCACATATTAAAATGTCCAGGTCCTCAGCAGAAATTCAAGTTTACAGTCTGTTGCTAAATTATTTTGGTCTGTAGAGTTAATTTCCTTCTTCATGACAACTACATGAAAGTTATGGAAGACTGCGGGTGTAATCTTTTTAGGGGACAATTGAACCAGCCTCAAACTGACATGCACTAAAGTCTCATCTCTACACACAACCTTCTTGTCTCCTTGCCCATATTTAAATGAGGTGAGAGTTAAAGGCAGAGTAACTCACTGGTAAGTTTACAAAAGTGCAGTAACTAACTTTTGTCCTGGTGATGCTAAAAAAGAGACTATGTCTACCTTTATTTACAGTCTATGGGAAAAACATTACCAGTTCATAATAAACTGGAATTAGCCTTTAAACACAGAGTCACCAAATAAATCAGCTGATTGATGTTAGCCTACTTCATGTTTTAGAGTAGTTTCCCAAACAGCACAGCCAACTGGACTCTGTACACTGAGCTGTAGAAGGGATGACAATACTGAAAATAGGTCAAAGGGGGAGAGAGACAGAGAAAGAGAGGGGAAAGGGAGAGACCCCCTCTGAGAAGCACTCACAGAGACAGAACCTGGTTTTGATCAGCACATTCCATTAGTCAACACAAGCACACGCTCCCTCACTGTGCTCCAGTGTTTAGTGGAGTTTCTGTAAAACTTCTGACTTAGGATCATGTTCATGGATGAAATAACAGTATCTATAGTGTTAGGCCTCAACCCCACCCCTCCATATCCCACCATTTACTTCACTTTTCTGAGGGTGGTGACACTATTTACTGTGGACGGAGAGAAGTTGATTGACAGCAGCACAGTTCACTTCAGTAGGTCAAAGCACTCACAAACATATCCACAAAAACTTCCCTTATGTTTCAACAGCTACTGGCTTGCTTTTCAGTTTCAGTTTTTCAACTGTTTTCCTGAGCTGATTCTGCTCAGGCTTCATCCTCCTCTGCTAGGAGAAGTTTCACTGGTCAGTAAAAACTCTCACACAAAACCCTGTCATAGCTTTTAATTTGCGATGTCTTAACATGAACAGAAAAAATGTCTATCAGGAAAATAAAGACATGTTTCACATGTAAAATAGGTTTTACTTTGGTTTATAAAAGTCATATAACCTAACATCCAATCAGCACCTTCCAAAAACAGGTAAACAGCGTACCTTTCCCTTATCTTATTCAGGAGTTTATAAAATGATGACTGTAGCTCAAAATCTCTGGGGTCTAACACATTATGTTCAGGGCTGCAATGATAAATTAGGGTACCAAAGGGTGATTGATGACTATTCTCTAAACAAGGTCAAGGTTAATGTCAACTACCAGCCCTCTGAAACATTCTCAGACAGATGTGAACATCTGCACTTTCACTCCTTTTAGTAAAAACAGAAAGGGAGAAGTGTTGCAGTACTGAACACTCTCACGTGTAGACATATTCCTCTGTATATCAAAGGGTGTATGGTCACTGATTCATTACAGTTGTTACATAAACAAACATAAATACAATAGAACCACAATATACAAAGAAAATTTTGGTCTCAGTAACCACTCAGCTTAGTCATAGTAATTGTTTTCCCAGCATTATCCTGTGACTCTAGACTATCCTTTCTCTCCACCCACTGCTGTTGTGAGCTGACAATGGAAATCCTTTAACACACTTACTGACAATAATATGCTATTGACACTGAGGATTTTCCATGAAGGAGACATCAGAGTCAAGTTTTCTACCACCATGGCTCTGAGCACCATCTGGTTCCAGCTGGGAGACACATCCACAGACATTAGCACATGGTAATATTTTATAACAATGTGCAATCATGAAGAAATCAGATCAGTGTATGAAACATCAAAGCAGTTTGTACCACATAGCAGCCCCACCCCAAAACCCTCTTAAAAAGTGGTTTTTACTCTTCCTTCCCTCGCTTTCTTCATGTCAGTAAGGTTGAAGCTTCAATTTTCAATCATGCTCACCTCTGAACATTTACAGTCTGTTTATGTGAATGTGACTTTCTCTCACAGCTGTTTAAACGGGGGTTTTCATGCCTGCTGAGGGGTTAGGAGCTCCCTGTTTATCATGAGCCCCAGAGATCCAGTGGTAGCAGTCACTGACGTTCTTGTTGCGTGGCTGAACAGCACAATGGGTGAAGTAGACAATGCCCAGTGCCACCAGCACCACAAGGAGGATGCAGGTGGGCACCAGTAGGCCAACCAGGAGCCAAGTGCCAGTCTGTTTCTGCCCACTGTCTCTATGGACAGGATCTATCCCGTCAACACTCTCTCCACTCTCAGTTTGGAGTGGCCAGGAAGGAGTAAGCTGAGTGAGAACAGTTGGGTCTTGAGAGAGAGTAGTCTCCACATAGCCCTCCCTCTCTTCCTCTGACACTTCCCCTGGAAATTCAGAACTTTCCCTGAGGGTGACCAGTTCTTCTTTTCCCTCACTGCGGTAGCTGGAATCCGTCAGCATATTGTGTTCTCTGACTGAATCCTCTAGATTTCCTGGTCTCTGGCTGGAAGCTGTGAACCCAGCCCACCAATTCCAAGCTCCCTCAGAGGTTGTAGAGGTGGAGAAGTAGGGAAGAGCTGTGGTCATCTCCTCATCATCTTTGTACAAGTCTGAGGTAGTGCTGAAGCTGGCGGTGGATGGCAGTATGGTGTAGATGGTGTCAGGCAAATTCTCCAGTTCAAGTTCAGACTTCAGCTGTGGCCACCAGTCTGCTCTTTCATTTTTCATGTCTTCTTGATTGTTCTGAGCCTCCTGTGTGAGAGGGTCCAGCTCTTGCTGTGGAGCACTGGTGACCCAGATGACATCAGAGTTCAAAACTCTGGGTAGATCAGTCATCCAGTCTAGAGAATGCTCCCCCTGTGGAGGCCAGTCAGTGAAACTGTGCTCTGGAGTCCACTCATACTCCATGGGGTTCCATACAGATCCAGGTTGGTTGGTGCCCCAAGGAAAAGAAGGGGTAGCAGTAACTCGGTCACCTCCCTCCCCTCTCTTCCGACATGAGTACTGATCAGGCAAGAGTTCATAGCCTTCCTTGCAGTAACACTCAAATCCACCACCCTCATAATTCACACACATGTGTTCACAGGTCCCAGGGATCTGACACTCATCAGTGTCTTGACATCGGCTGGGGTCCTCAGGTACTGGAGAAAAACCCAGATGGCAGTGGCAGATATGCGATCCTGGTGTGTTCTCACAGGCGTGTTCACATGGGTCAGTCAAACACTCATCTATATCCTTACATCCTTCGTCATGGTCTAGATGGTAACCCTCTCGACATTGACATTGAAAAGATCCCAGAGAATTTACACACAGATGTTCACAGGGACTCTGGAGGCACTCGTCTACATCCAAGCAGCCACGTTCATCTGGTGCCAGCATGTATCCTTCAGGGCAGGCACAGCGGTACCCATCAGAAAGGGGCAGGCACTCAAATTCGCAGGGGGTGCCATCACATACATCTGCCAGCTCACAGCTCTGCCCATCATTTCCTAGTTCATAACCATCTGCACACTCACAGTAGAAGTGATCACCAGTTGGCCGGCAGAAATGTTCACATCCACCATTATCCTGGTCACACCAGTTGTGTGTTACAGAGGAGTCAGTGCAGAGAGGGGGGTCTCTCGACCACCCCACTGAGCCGTCCTCCTTCTGCATACACAGAACTGACTGTTCCTGTCTTGTCCATGCAGGGCAGGGCACGGTAGCAACAGATCCAAAGGGTATATGGGTTAGTAGTGTGCTTAGAAGGTTAAAAGGTGTAGTGTAAAGTGCATTTCCCGCACCTTCACTCCACAAGACAGGACACATTCCTTTGTAGGCATAATGACAAATATACCCATCTACAGGGACTGAGCAGGCACCATCCAGCCATTTGAAGTTATTGGTTGTCTCTTGAATACTGTAACCCATCGCCACACAGCGGGGCACCATGCATGTACCAGAAGTGTATGCTGCCTGCCAGTTGGTATACTCTGTGTCTTGGTCTCCAGTTGTCCAGGAAAAACCGCGCAGTGGGAGAATAGGGGAACACTGGCGAGGCTGGCGCTGCAGACCGATCCACACCTGGATGTTGGTGCGTGAATTGCGCAGATCCAGAGTGGAGAAGAGAGCGGCAATATTGGTAGCATCCTCCTGATGTTTGATGGTAGCTAAGTTTCCACCCTTCTCTTTACAAGCCCTCCATGAGTCCAGGAAGGTTCTTCGCTGGAAGTAGACCACAAAGCAGCCGTCAGCATTACAAAGTGCATCCCTCTCTCTAAGTTCTTGTCCCAGGACTGAAGAAACTTCAGTCAGAAAGAGCACAGGTAGCAGGGATATTAAGAGCAGAATTGCAGCCCTACTCAATTGATAGCCCATTCTTGGTCTAAAGCGAATATCTTTCCTTCACCTTCACCCAGACACTTTGATGTCTCTGTCTGTGAAACTGTGCTCTATGGGAACTTCTCTGCCTTCATTTGAAGCCACTGTCTTCACTCTGCACTCTGTCTTACTGAAACTTATCTGAGCCGGAGCTGATCTCAGAGAGTGCAGGAGGGAGGGCAGAAATGGGAGGGAGGGCAATATAGCAAAAAGTAGGGAGGGCAGAGTGGAGAGACAGAGGGTGGGAGCTGAGGAAAAGAATTCTATGTTTTGGGAAGAGGAGGGGTGCGTGTGTGTGTGTGTGTCAGAATTGGGGGGAGGTGCAACAAACTGCACTTTTGCTTTTGTCATATGGTTCTCATAAGTGCCATTTAGATACACAAGCACACACGGAGTCATATGCATCACATTGTAGCTGAGATTTCTTGTCTGTAATAAATGAAATGATACTGAATTAACTCTTGAACTGTAATTAACTTGTCTCCTCCTCCAGACACAGCATCCCCTCCTTCATTTTCTCTTTGTGAAACACTCTGTATGGGCTTATCATCAGAAAATGAGGTTGTGAAGTAATGTTAAAAAACAGTGAGAGTCGCTTCACTTGAGTCTGTGTTGACCGCCCTCCCAGAAAAAAACTGTCATTGTGGATTACCCGTGGTAAGGATCCATGTACACATTATTAGTTTATAGACGTTTATTTGAAAATTCCACACACCAAAAAATAAACAAACACAACTTATTATTATAATATAGTTTGTTGTTGTTTTCCTTCCAATAAAATATGTTTCATTACTAGACTAAACTAATAATAATAATATAATCAGTGACGATTCATCTAAATCAGTAGTGTTTCTGGTGAGTCCGCTGCCTTGCCTTGTGTACTTAGCAGCAGCCAACCAGAGGACTCATAGCATCTGGTTTAATGGAGACCCTGAACTCATGATTCATGATTCAGTATGAAGATTTTAATCATTAACACAGCTGATTCAGCAACAGACCAGCTTTACAATGAAGTTCAAACACCAGCCAATCACAAAGATGGTCAGTGACCCAGGTTGGTTTATTGTACAAAGACATCACATTAAATGTTGAACAATATTTTCTCACTCCTGCATAGCTGAAGAGCCCACACTGTCATCCAGCTTGAAAACCATTCTACGCCTGAGAACTGGAGGGAAACTCAAGCACGCAATCTGATCGGAGCACACACAGAAACAAACACAGTAGTAATACAAACAGAAACACAAAAACACACAACAGAAACACAAACACACACCAGATACCCACACACCATCAAAAGCATACAACAACACACACACAGCAACACTCACGCGCACACAATGGCAACACACACACACAAGGTCTACATGCTCCACACACACCAGCTGCAACATAATAGTAACACACACACACACAAAAGCTCCACATACAACAACAACAACAACACACGGCAGCTGTGAGTCTCTGGCTATGATATAGAAAAGGAGAAAGTTGTTGAGGTCTGCATGGATGAATCGGGCCTCTGGGTTCACTATGAAAACAAAGAGATGATGAGACTTGTTTCTAAGTGGAGTATGTTGAGAATTTCACAGTTTGGGATCAATAAAGTATATCTATGTATCTATCTATCTATGTTGGAGGAAAGGGAGTCTGGATGTGTTTGTCTGGAAGATGGGGGTGATGGATGGTGGATGTGAGGACAGAGTGCACCTCACCGTTTACAGTCAAAATAGAGAGAAGAGAACTTAGAAAGCTCCTGAGGCTCCTGTTGGTCAGGGAGGACCACTTCAGGCCACTCACTATTGTTTCACAATTTCTTCATTTATGGAAGGAGCTCAGTCATTTTTCTGAATCAAAACCAAATTAGGTCTGAAATCTGACTCACTTTGAAAGACAGTCTATAGCCTCTGCCTCGAGAAGCCTTTCCATCAAAATGATAAAAAGAGTTTGGTAACATTGTAAAGGAGGGAAGGACCACCATTGGCTCTCAACTGCTCTTGGTTTGGATGCCTTGTCAGTGAAACATGAACTAACACCCAGGAGTTAAATCTGCAGTTCCTCTACAGACCACTAGAGTCTGGATCCAGCCCTGAGGCAAAAGAGAAGGAACTCACTCTGGGCTTCGATGCTGATAAAACTGATTACTGTGTTCTTTAACTATATATAAATGGAAACTATACCTGGACTATACCTGAACTCTGGAACCCAATTTTTTTTTTTTTTTTTTTTTTTTGGAAAGTGGTGGATAATTTCTTGTATCTTTAGTCTCTTAAGTCCTAAAGTCCAGCCAAATTCAATCATTCTGTCTGATAACTGATCAAACACTTGATCAAAGTTATCAGAAGGAATCAGAATAAAAAAAAACTCTATGGCATCATAGAAGGTCTTCAGGTATTGCTAACCCTAACACTTATCTTTCAATGCAACACTCAAACTTCTAATCCTGCAAAGACACAGACCACGTGACACAACTGTCTCCACACATTATGTTAGTAACATTAATAACAAAATGAATAACAACGAAAACCATGTTTTTCAGTGACATGATCCGTCCTTTGGTGCTGCATTTTTGATATAAATACTGTGTCTGCATCGCTATCACACAACTGCTGCTGTGCTGCTGTGGATGATGTGTGGTTAGGGCTGCATGACAGTGTTTATTAAGTTATTTTTACAGAGAGTGCCTTCATTGACACTTTACTGACACTGGCTGACTCCCAAAGAGTCTGGAAGCACGTTTCTTTTACCTTCAACTTAAGTTTTAAAATAACATCTCACAAAATACAATTTTATTTTGAGTTATCCTTCAATTGCTACTTTTGCATGACACCTAAAAAAACCGAATTATTGCGTTAGTCTGACTAAACTGGACTTTAGGTAAATGTAAACATGTTAGCTCGACTGAAATTGAATTTATAATACTCGGATTAACACACCCAGATAATGCGATTGAAAGTCGAGCTACTGCTGCATGTATACAGACAGTCGGACTGGAGCTGGAGGAGGTGATCTACGCATGTGCAAGTTTTGCGTCAAGCTATGACCTGGAAGTCGAACGGCATTTAAAATGTAAACGTAAATGTAGGAGGTCAGACAAAAGAACCCAGCTAACTACTAACGCGTCGAACAAGTCTGCAGCAAAAGCTAATTTTGGATGGATACAAACCCTCTAACTTGCTAGCTCTTTCTTTTATTTTCCACCTCTGTTGTGGTTTGTAACGTCATAGGTCAATTGGTAGTGGCCCATTACCCACAAGCCGAAAGAGTGCATATCGCCACCTATCGTAGCGGAGGTGACATAATTTCAACAAATAAATCGATTTCACTCCCATGCATGTATACTGGGACAAGGACAGAAGTCCGATTAGATGGCTTTATCGAGCTATAACCATAGCTTGACTTAACATACTGAATGATTTCCAGACAGAAAATTGAGCATTTGTCAGAGACTATCAGAAGGAGATTAATCCACATTTTTCAGGTCACCAGACGATGCTCTGAATATGTGCAATGTGCTGAGTGTGAGGAAGAGGCGTGTGAGACTGAAAGATGAGCTGTTCAACAGGTGACCTGAAAACTTTGGTGTTCCACCTGTTGTGGTACTGACATGTGCTGAGATCATAGGGAGGCCTACAACCATGTCCAAAGCGTGACTAGGATTGATCCCAGAATAAAGGGAGGCCTGCAGCTATGTCAAAAGCCTGATAGGAGTTGAGCTGAGAACAGAAGAACAAAGGATTCTCTGAAAATCACGCCAAGACGCTCAGCAGGTAAGGATGTGGCTAAATCCGGGTTGGGTAGACACAGGGCCCCCATTGGTTAGCGGCACCATAAACTGGTCACAGAACAGCCAATGCAGTACCAACTCCAGCAGCTGTAAGGGAGCACCTTTAAAGCCTCGGTTTCACCCCTCTTTGTTCAAGCCTCAGTCTGCAACTTGAGGGACGAGAAGGACTGTTTCATTACCTGCCATTGGATTACCTTGGTTTGCTTTTTACTTTTTTGTTTTGGTTTTCCAAGTTGTTTTTTGGTCCTTAAGAAGTACCACACCAGATCCGTTCTTTGGCACGGTCAACCCAAAATAAGAGTTTAATAGTGTCTGGGTAGAACTATTAGCTTAGATTGTGTTGTTAAGATCACCAGCAATGTTTTTAACTGTGGATACGAGGGCCACCACGTCCACGAAGTGAACCAAGTATTGCATTTCTATTTGTTCTAATGCTATTTGTTGTGCGGACAAATCGAAGTTGATTGTTAGATGGACCACCGCATCCAAACGGGGTCCACCGCAGCAATTGAGAGTGTCCAATATCAGTTGTTTTATTTCGTTTGAACGTTGGGTCTGCGGATCTCTTGGTCATAACTCCACGGGGAGTGGACCGTAATTTCACCTGTTAAAAGGCGCACACTCGTCCCACTCACTGAGCCTGCATCTAGTGCTGTGTGGTGAAAGGGAGCAGGTCTACATCTCCAGGTGTAACAAAGGGTCTCGATTCCCCTTTTTCTCCCACCTCCTCTATTGCTGTCTTCTCTTTTCTTTAGTGTCAGTCACTCCGACGTCCCCACATTAGCCCATAAACCTTCATACTGGCATCGCCAGCACACACATATACACTTGTGTTGGCTGGGGCTGCGTGAGGACCCAGGCGGGACACACCACAGGGGTCGGGTCGTGAAACCTGAGACCAACTTGACATCACTGTCCCCTACCATTTAGAAGTGTTGTCCACCATCTTGGCATTGGCCATCTTGGTGTTTCCGCTCTTTTTTTTTTCTTTTGATAAACTTTATTGAAATAACATAATACATGATCTCATTGAGGAACAAATTTACAGGCCTGCAGTAATTACAACCGGTGGAAAAAGACAATGAACATTGCTGAAACTAGCTAGTGGGCAATTAAAAAAAGTTGATATCAATAATTTGACAGTGAAATATGTCTCAGTGTTGAAAAAAGCAAACAACCACAACAACAACAAAAAACAAAAGAAGCACAAACAAAATCAGTCCATAAATACATTTTTTTTTACAACAGTAAGGATTTGGATATCTGTTTGCAAATTTTATTGGACAGTTTCCATTCTTTCATTTTCTGTAATGATGAATAATATGATTTGAATTCAATAATAAAACAGTGAAGAGAGGGTTTCTTAACCTTTCCATTTGCAACAGTGGATGTGATATTTAGCTAAAAGTAAGACTACATTTATGATATCAGAAACAGACGGGCTTAAATCATTCATAAAAAATAAAATGTGAGTGTATTTTAATGCAGGCAAGTCTTCCAATTTAAGTGATAACCAGTTTTTTAATTCCAACTAAAACTGTTTCGAAACAGGAGAGAAAACGAACAAGTATTCCAAGGATTCATCAGTGGAATTACAAAAGGAGCATGGTTCAACTTCAAATTTAAACCTTTTTTTTTCATCATGTGGGTAGATTTTATTATTTTAAAATGAGTCTCCTTAACCTCAGAGGAAATAGGCAATTTAATGAATTTTTCGGTATTGTAGTGGTAACTCTGGACTGTGTAGGAACAGGAAACACTAAGATGGTTCAGACCCTATTTATCAGTTAGACATCAGTTTTTTAATGTTAACAATAACTCCTCCTCACGCACTATAACCAATTATGGAGTCTTACAGGGCTCGGTACTTGGACCAATCCTCCTCACCCTATATCAGCTTCCTTTAGGCAACATTATCAGGAAACACAGCATCAATTTTCACTGTTATGCAGACGATATTCAGCTGTATTTATCAACAAAGCCAAATGAAGTTACTCAGATAGTTAGACTGCAGACATGTCTTGAAGACATAAAAGTCTGGATGACCCGTAACTTTTTACTTTTTTTTTTCTAATCAGTAAGGATGGCATTACTTTGGCTTCCAGCTCCATTGTAAGAAATCTTGGAGTAACTTTTGACCAGGACATGTCCTTTGTCCCTCACATTAAACAAGTCAGTAGGGAAGCTTTCTTTCACCTGCGAAACATTAGGAAAATCAGAAACATGGAACAAAACAGGATGCAGAAAAAGTAGTCCATGCATTCGTCACTTCTAGGCTGGACTACTGTGACTCATTACTATCTGGATGTCGAAACAAATCTTTGAAAGGCCTTCAGTTGATTCAGAATGCTGCTGCACGAGTATTAACAGGAACTAGAAAAAGGGATCACATACATACGGGAGGCAGATCTTTCAGTTATCAGGCTCCTCTTCTATGGAACCAGCTTCCAGTATTGGTCAGGGGGGCGGAATGTTTAGCAATTTTCAAGACCAGGCTTAAACCTTTTCTATATGACAGAGCTCACTTACTCCTTAACTATGCTGCTATAGGCTTAGACTGCCGGGGGAAGCACTGAGCACCCCCCCCCCCCCCGCTCTCTCTCTCCCTCCCCCTTGCATGCGACATACCACTGACCATGTTTCTCTGAAGTCACTGTTTCTCCCAGTTTTAAGCACGTGTAACTATTTATTAACCATGCTTTCCCGAAGTCTCTGTCTCTCCCAGTTCCTCTCCTCTCTCTCCCTGTCCTCATCCTGCAGGTGGTGAATCATCGCTACCCCATGTTCCTGCAACGCCTGCCACTCCCATATTTCTATGAACTTCATACAGTATCATATGTTCCTGCCTGCACCTGTATTGAATATCCCCTCCTCCTGCTCTCATTCTCTCCCTACTCTACCCAACTTTGCACCCCCCCATCTTATTTTCTATGTTTTGTTATATTTGTAAATGTTGTAAATAGTGTACAGTTTTAGAATATTAAGGGTTTAGTGTGTATATAGGAGGAAGAGGTTTTGTTTTGTTTTTTTTTACGGTCGGCCAGCGTTTTTTTCACTAGTCGGCGTGGTAAACACCGGTGAAACACCCAATTTGGTTCCCATATTGGAATTCCTGTTCCCCCTTTAAAAGCCATGTTAACTGACGCCGCCCACAGGACCAACCCAGAACAACTGGTTCTATGGAAAGCGAAGTGGTACAAAATGATTGACAATTTCCGTGAGATTGCAGCAAAAACGAGATTTCCCAATTGGTTTGATCATCTGTTATTTCATTCGGTCCTGCCAGTCGTTGTTTTTAATGGAAAAGAGTTAAATGCATTGTAATTGAATAGCTCCGAGTTCACGCCTGTTGATTTCTTTATAATTTTGAATGAATAAATAAATACCATGCTTTGTTGTTGAATTGTTATTGTGTCTATGCAACAGTTTAACTTGTTGATCATCACAATGACAATATGTAGGCCTATAGCCTATTTTATGGGCATGTCATGCAACAGATAACAGAGAATGGGTAGGCTTTCAGGAAAAAATTGTTTTAGTGTTCAGTGAATGGATCATTGATTTTCATATAAATCATGCACCTACTTGGAATTAACCTTGGGCGTAACCTAATTCCCAACCCAGTTTCCCAAGGGCGCAAAGTTGATAAATTCAGGTGGCCAGGATGCGTGTTTGTCAATGAATGTATGTTCATGCTGGTAAAATGGACAAACTTATGTTCGACGAGCTCGTGAATTATAAAAAATATGGACGCTATCCGGTGGGTATTTCCAAGGAGCAGAAATATGTCATTCGCAGGCGCTCCGCCCGTTTCCAAATGAATGATAAGCAATAGTAACGCTATACGTCAAAAATCATGTCAGCAATTCATCAGTCGAGCACGCTAACCAGTAAGCCAGCAGCCCATTTCGAATCGACTAACTAGTGTAAGTGATTCGGCAGTGAGGTTTACTTAATGTAGGTTACTCTCGCACAGCTAGGCTAGGTGGCATCCGTTTACACAAAGATTGACAATGAATGGTCTAACAAATGCATTCTCCATTTATTGTTTTAATGTAATAAATAACATATTAGTAGCCTACACATTTATAGTTGTGTTTTGACGCTGAAATCAACGTAGCATGGACTACTGCGGCACAGCCTGGTGTGAGGTTTGTCCCATTTCGCTTTCCGTACACCCAACCGTGTTTCTATTTGCGTTTCTTCCTTAAGTACGTACCGTAACATAGCAACTATGCACGGCTCACCAGTACATCAGCGTAAGGGGGAACGGGAACTGGGGGAGAACCAAATCGGGTGCTTCACCGGCATGGAGTTTACAAAACTCAGTAGAAAACATGGTTTTAAAATCTCCACTTGTTTTCATTGTTCACTAGGGGACATTGTGGGTCATAGCAGCATTAGATCTGCTGCTCGGATGAACGGTGCTGTGGTGATCTTTGTTGACAGCGTCGATAAAGCCAATAAAGTGATCGAGACCGGCGTTGTACCGGTACGTTTGTACCGGTGTTTCCTCTGACTACACCAGCTAAACAAGTCACCATATGTAATATCCCTCCGTTCATCAGTGAAAAGCTTTATTGAAAGAACTGGCGAGGCACGGGAAGATTGTTTCCCAAATCAGGAAACTACAGTCGTAACTCCGGCTGTAAATCTCTGCTGCTGAAAAATGTTGTTTCACACAGACGATAGGTTCTTCTGATCCTCAATAAAATGAATGAGGAACTAAATCTCGTTTTTAATGTGAAAGTGGATGATTTTGATTATGTGGTGTTGTGAATTCCGGGACACTGAAGTGTTTTGGCTGCGGGAAGGAGGGTCACTTAGTCCGAGCCTGTCCCGATAAAGCCTCATCTTCATCTGATAAAGCACAGAGCAAGGAGGTGAGAGTTGACGAACAGAAACAGGCTGAGGGGACTGAGGAAACACCATAGACTCAAGAAGACCCTGAAACTGAGGGACACGGGCAGACTGCAGAAACGGTCAGTCAAACTGGGGAAAAGAAAAACCCTAACTGTGAAGTAGACTGTGTCAAACACAGCAGCAGAGGACACAGTGAGAGATAGTGATGAAGACATGATGGCAGAGAATGATTTTAAAGTCCCTGTTCTTAAAAGAAAAAAGAATAACAGTGCCACAGGCTCTCGGGCTAAGAAAGGAGCAGTAAGCATCAGAGATGGGCAGAAGTAGGGGCAGCTAGAGCCTGAGTCTAGCATGGAGGAGGAGGAGGATGGGGTAGAGGAAAAGGAGGAGGAAGACTTTGCTGATGGCAACCAGCCTCACACTGACTCACAGCTGTCTGTTGACTCACAGCAGAAAGAAAAATATAAATTGCAACAAATTAAAACATTCCTGAAAGCAACAAAAGATATGAAAAAAGTCAGAATTGAAGAGTACTTTGCAGATAAAGAACTGTTTTTACATTCTGTCAAATCACAGATGAGAAACAGAGGAAAGGGAGGATATACTGACCAGGAAGTTTACAGACTGAAGAAAATAGTGTAGTGAGGAAATAGGGGGAGGGTCACTCTCTCTTTGTGGGGGAGTGTGGGGAGGGATTCCCACGTACCTGATGACTGATGACTCTCACCTGTGCTTGGATGGGGGGAGGAGCACGTTGCCTTAGATGTTGGCTGAGTACGGCTGGATGGGGGGGAAGAAAGACTGAACTCTCATTCGTAGCTGCGGCACTGTGGTGGGAGGATGCTGTTTGTAACTTTTAGTGTTGCTGGCGGCGAAGACAGTTAAGTAAGAAAAACTGTTCCTGTGTTAGGAGAGGAGGCTGGATGACTCCTTTAGGTAGCGAGGGACCAGGGTGTAGAAGGTGCCTGTGCAGCGTTGCGCAGATCTGCAAGTTTTCAGTCCCAACAAGTGCCTCACGCTGTCTGGCTGCTACAAGCAAGTCGTCCGCCGTCATTGTCTTGGTGTCTTGGCTGTATTGACTGTTTCTTCCCACACGCCCTTCCTGACTCTACGGGAGGGCCCATATTTACACCCCACGGGGGTGTGTCATCGCCAGGCCGGCGAGATAAGTTTAACCCTTAATTTTTAATGTTATGTGCTGTCTTAGTGTTTTGCCATAGTGTATTTCTTATTGTGTTAAGGGTAGATTTTAATGATGTGACTCCCTGCCAGGGCCCCATTTATAGGCAATATTTCTGACTTTGTTAGCCCTCTGTCTCCCCCTATTGTTTGGAGTGGGTTTGACCTGCCTACAATTTGGAGCAGTCTATATTGGTTGCTGTGCATTTTTATATGGTGTTTAGAAGTGTGTAGAATGCTATTTTGCTGTGCTGTGTGCAGTGATCATTTTAAGGTGTGGGCAAAAGTTATCTTAATTCACTTGCCGTGTTGTGTGCCTAAGTGTTGGGAGGGGGGCTGCCAAGTTATTTAGGGATTAACTCTTATGGGGATTCCTATGTGGGGTTGTTTTACAACTTTTATGAATTTGTACTTTTAATAAAGGTTATTTCTCTGTATGACATTCCTGTATATGTATAAGATGTATAAGAGGACATATATGTATATGTCCTCTTGCCTCTGACACCGGACCAGACCGGATTAACAAAGGTGGTGGCAGCTTTACGCCATCCTGGATCCTTAACACCAAGCAATTATTACACTGGTGGCAGCGGTGGGATACAATAAATTAAAATGTCTGAGGCAGAGAACAATTCATCCCAATCAGGGCTAAAGGACATGAGTGCAAGTGAGAATAACCCTTCAGGCAGCATGACTGCCTCAATAGCATCCCCCCAAGTCAGTTTAATCCCTCGTCCAGTGTTCATGCCTGTATTTTTTATTGGGGTGGGGCGGGAATGGTCTGATTGGGTAGAACAATTTGAGCTAGCTGCTAATATAAATGGCTGGGATAATTCTGTTAAACTGAAATTTATGTCCTTGTTGCTTTCTGGCCATGCACATGAGATGTATAATGGAGTTTCTGGTGAAGCCAAAGGCAACTATGCCTTGTTAAAGGTAGCCATGACTAGATGTTTAGAGCCTTGTCGTGGCGATGAATGGAGAAGGGTTGCTTTTGTAGAAAGGAGATTACATAATGAAACTGTGCAGGAGTTTGGTAATGCCCTGCGTAGACTAGTGGCTAAGGCTTACCCTTCTGTAGATGATCATACTGGAGATATGCTGGCTAAAGATCAGTTTGTTACTCATTTTGCTGCTGGGGACTTTCGCATTAGACTCCGCGCTGCAAAGCCCAAAACATTAGAATCTGCCATTCACTTAGCCACGGAAATGGAGCTCCTTAGAAATTTGGAGCAAACTCATACTGCCCCCGATGCAAGGGTTAGCGAAGTGATGGAAAGCACTAATAAAACTGAACAACACTTTGAGGCTTTGTTAGGAGCAGTGGAAGGGCTGCGTCAGGAGGTCAAGGCGATGCAGTCGGTAGTACAGGTACTGCAGAGGTCATTTAGGTCAGTAGCCCCTTCCCCTGCCTCTTCTGGTCCTCCCAGGAACCCTGATGTTGATTCTAGGGCTGGTCCTGGTGATATCCCCTGGCGTAGAGCTTGTAACCGAGCTCGTGTGTGTTGGGAGTGTGGGTGTGACAGACATCTGCGCCATGATTGCTCATATGTGCAGGGAAACTGAAGGGGGCAGGTACAGAGGGCCAACTGCCTGCCCCCTCACTTGTGTCTCAGACAGTGGCCTCTACTAATAGGAAGGGCAGCCATGTAGCTGCTAAAGTGGGTGGGGTTGAACTCCTTGTGTTAGTGGATAGTGGAGCTGAAAGATCCGTGATCCCTAAGAAATTGTGGATGACTATTACAAATGGGGGATGTGAGTTGACTCAGTATTTGGGTAATCTATCTGCTGCTAATGTGGGGGGCATGTGTATATTGGGGGTGTGGCAGACAGTTTGTTAGTTTGGCTCCCTAGCCTTAGTAGCAGAGTTCCTAGTTGCTGATGTTCCCTCCAGTGATATTTTGCTGGGCTTTGATTTTTTGTCCAAGTACGGGGCAGTGATTGATTATAAAGAGAGAATCTTTACCCTTACCCTTGTTGTTTCAAGAAGGTCCTGCGACACCACATACTATAGTCATAAAATCTGATACTGCAGTCCCACCCTGAAGTGAGGCCATACTTCCTGGTGTAGTCACAGGCCTGCTCCATGACTGTGTAGAAGGCTGGAGCCCTCAATGTCATTGTCTGACCATTGCAATGTTCTGGTGGCCCGGGTGGTTTGTCAGGTAGAACAAGGTGTTGTCCCAGTTCATGTGTTTAATGTTACAGATGAGGAGCTGGTGTTAAGGGAGGACATGAAAGTGGGGGCCTTGCACACAGACATTGAGGAGGGAGGGGTCTTAGGAGGTTGAGGGAGATACTAGTAGCATGGGGCCCAAGTCCTTCCTGGTCAGTAGATTCCTTCATTAAACGGTTAGGTCTGTCAGGACAGGTGTGTGTGGATCCAAGTGCAAGAGAGAGTGTCAGGCAGAAGTGCAATGTCCAAAATCCAAATCTTTAATCCGAGAAACGTAGCAGAGGTCAAAACCAGGAGTCAGTTAAACCAGGCAACAAAGCAGATCAGGAACAGGCAGAATCGAGGGTCACAAAAATACCAAAAACAGATCATACACAGGGAATCAATCAGGACTAAACGCGAGAGAGCTTGAACACAAGGGTAACAAAGACAATCTGGCAAAGACATGGGAAATGAGGCGGGGTTTAAATACACAGGAAACAAGACACAGGTGAAAGACATTAGGGTGGAGACAGCAATCAAAACTGGAGGGAAAAATCAGGAAGTAAACCAAACAGCAACACAACAGAACCAAGACTTCAAAATAAAACAGGAAATGAATACAAATCCTGACAAGGTCTGGATCAGAAAGGGTTGGGAGCTTCGGAGTAGCAAGCTATTTGTGACCTGTTGTACAAAGATTTGCCTGTTTTTAGTACAGGTGATACAGATCTGGGAAGGACCCCTCTTGCAAGGCATAGTACTGATACCGGTGATACCAAACCTGTTAAGTTACATCCGCGTCGTGTTCCTCTCCATCTACAGGAGGAATGTGCTGAACATGTAAAACAGATGCAGGCAAGTGGCATCATTCAGCCTTCATGTAGCCCTTGGGGTGCGCTGGTGGTCCTTGTAAGGAAGCGGGATGGGAGGCTTCATTTCTGTGTTGATTATCGGAGGCTTAATGATCTCACAAGAAAGGATGCCTACCCCCTCCCTAGGATAGATGATGCTCTCGATAGCTTGCATAAAGCTTGTTGGTTTTTGACCCTCGCCCTTGCCAGTGGGTACTGGCAGGTTGAAATTGATCCTAAAGACAGACATAAGACAGCGTTTGTAACTCGACAGGGGTTATTTGAGTTTAATGTGTTGAGTTTTGGCCTGTGTAATGCCCCAAGCACATTAAAAAGGCTCATGGATGTGGTCTTGGCCAACCTACAGTGGACCATTTGTTTGGTCTACCTTGATGATATTATTGTGTTTGGCCGCATATTCCTGGAGCATTTGTCTGGTCTGGATGAAGTGTTGCTTAAGCTGTGCCAGGCCAACCTCAAGGTGAAACCCACCAAGTGTAACCTGTTTTCCACTCAGGTACAATATCTTAGCCACATAATTTCCGCAAAAGAGGTTAGAGCAGATCCAGCTAAAGTGCAGGTTGTGAAAGAGTAGCCAGTACCTAAAAATCAAAGAGAAACAAGAAGTTTTGTAGGGCTAGCATCATACTACAGACGGTTCATAAAGGGATTTGCAGAAATAGCCCACCCCCTTCATCAGCTGACAGAGAAGGGAAAATGCTTTAAGTGGTCAGAAGCTTGTCAGAAAGCTTTTGAACAGCTTAAGGGTAAGTTGATCTCAGCTCCAGTGTTGGCTTATCCAGATCCTGCAAAACCTTTCATTCTGGATACAGATGTCAGTGATGTAGGTATTGGTGCAGTCCTGTCACAGGAGAGAGATGGGGTTGACCATGTTGTAGCCTATGCAAGCAGGGCTTTAACAAAGCAGGAAAGGAAGTATGCTACCACCAAAAAGGAGTTGCTAAGTATGGTGACTTTCACCAGGTACTTTAAGCACTACCTGTTAGGGAAGGTGTTTATATTGCGCACAGACCATAACTCTCTCAGGTGGCTACACAACTTTCAGGGCTCGGAGGGACAGTTGGCTAGGTGGGTGAAGCAGTTGGCTAGCTTCCAATATAGGATTGTCCATAGGCCAGGGAAAACATATGCTAATGTTGATGCCCTTTCCAGCTTACCTGCTTTCCTAGGTAAGGTCCCAGAGGTCATCCAGACTGAAGTCGCTAATGTGGGGCAGTCCCTCCAAGATTCTTGTGTGTGCACTGTGCAGGAGGGAAGGTCTAGAAAACAGGCAGGTCTGGATTGGGCTGATGATGAAATAGCTAAGGCCCAGAGGGAGGATGCAGAACTACAGCTGTTGATTAACAATAAGGAAAGGGGGCTGAACCTTCCTGAAGATGCAGCCCTACAAAAGTATGCCCCTGTGTGGTCACAGTTACAGGTTAGAGATTTGCGTTTGGTAAGGGTACCCCCCTCAAATTCAGATGCTGCATCTCAAGTGCAGGTGGTCCTCCCCCAAGCTCTGGTCCCCAAAGTACTCGCACAGTTTCATGATTCTCCTCCTGGTGGCCACTTAGGGATGCAGAAGCTGCAGGAGAAGGTGAAGGATCACTTTTACTGGTTGGGGTGGTTTGGTGATGTCAAACAGTGGTGTAGGCAGTGTGTAGATTGCACTGCCTGAAAGGTTCATGGTCACCCCCTTTGTGCCCCACTTCAGACATCGATCGTATCCATATGAGAGGGTGGCACTCGACATTCTAGGCCCTTTGCCAGAGACAGTGGGTAAAAATAAATATGTTTTGGTCATAGGGGATTATTTTTCAAAATGGACAGAAGTATTTCCCCTGCCCAACCAGGAGGCTCACACTATTGCTAAGGTACTAGTGGAGGAGTGGGTCTGCAGGTTTGGGGCCCCACAAAGTATTCACTCAGACCAGGGGTGGTCTTTTGAGTCCACTTTGTTCAAAGAATTGTGTCAGCTTCTAAATATTCACAAAACAAGAACTTCACCATATCACCCACAGTCGGATGGTCTCATTGAGCGATTTAATCACATGTTGCTGTCTATGCTGTCACTGTTTGTGGAAGAAAATCAGTCCAATTGGGACACCTTGTTGCCATATGTGATGATGTCATACCGTAGCAGTGTCCATGCTGGTACAGGTTTCACTCCATATGGGGTGCTGTTTGGACGAGAGATGGTCCTCCCAGTGGATGTAATGTTAGGTGTGAGAGCTAGGGAGGAATTTCCTTCAGTTAGTGCTTATGTCAGTCATTTAGTGGAGACATTGCCCTCTGTAGTGGGGGCAGTAAAGAAGCAACAGGCTAAAGCTTCTAGCCAACAAAAGATTAATTTCGATTTCAGGGTAAACTTTCAGTATTACTCTGAAGGGGAGCTTGTATGGGTTCTAGACAAGACTAGGAGGAGAGGACTATGCCCCAAGCTTCAGAGACACTTTAAGGGCCCTTTTAAGGTTATAGAAAGGGTCACAGAAGTGTTGTATCGAGTGGCACCAGTATGGGGGGTACCAGAGACTGTGGTGCATTTCAACCGCCTTAAACCTTATGTTTCTTCCTGCCCAGGGCCGTCACAAATCCGGGACGACGGTGTATCAGGCTCAGACCAGGTGGAAGGGAGTCCTGCTGATGTTCCCCTGCACCGCCCATTACCTCCATCGGATTGTGACATGCCTCTTCCACAATCTATAGTGAATGGAGACAAGCAAGGAGCAGCGGGATCATTGCAGAGCTTGAGTGCTGCGGTGATGAGGGATGAGACCTCTGGAGGCAAGGAATACAGTCGAGGAATAGATGGCTGCAATGGAGGAGTAGACACCACGGGGACTTTGGAGGAACATTGTGGGACACAAATGCTTCCGCCTGGAGGGGGGGGCCCTCAGTGTGGCTCTGCACAGGGAGGACGTCCTGTGCGTGAGCAGAGGGCACCTGCCTTTGGTCAGAGCCAAATATGAACTTTTTACTTTTGTCTTTATAAATATCTACGCTCCCAACACAGGACCTGCCAGAGTTCAGCTTTTGAATGACCTAGGTGTGGTTTTAGGTCAGTGTGAGCCTGAGGAGTTTTTATTTTTAGGGGGAGATTTTAACTGTACAGCGAATGATCAGCTGGAGAGGAATCATAATAAACCTCAAGCTGCTTCCAAACGAGCCATGAAGCAGTTGGTGGAAGCTCACAGGTTAACTGACATATGGAGAAAAATAAATGGGAAACATAGGCAGTACGCTTGGGTCCAGACCAGAGAGAAGCTTTTTATTTAGCTTTTTTATTGTTTTAAGCATAATTTTGGTATTTTTAAAGGTTGCAACATACTTCCTGTCGGTTTTTCAGATCATTCCATGGTGTCCTGTAGTGTTTTTATTGCAAATGTAGAACACAAATATGCATATTGGCACTTTAACACTGCTTTGTTTTTGGATGAACATTTTAAAGAAGCATTTATATTTTTCTGGGGAATTTTTAGAACTAGAAAGGGAGAATTGAAATCGTTGAAGCAGTGGTGGGATTGTGGGAAAGTGGAAATCAGGCAATTTTGTCAACAGTACACTCTCAATGTCTCTTGTGACATTACCAGGTCTATACAAGCTCTGGAGATTGAAATAGAGGAGCTGCAAAGTGTTGCAGAGTCCACAGGAAGTCAAGATTATTTTGAAGATCTCAAAACCAAAAAAGCTGTACTGGCAGACCTGCTGGGCTCTAAAGCACAAGGGGCGCTGATCCGGTCTCGCTTCCAGAGTGATGATCTGATGGACTCGCCATCAAAGGTCTTCTTCAGCCTGGAGAAGAAAAATGGGCAGTGCAGGCTCGTCCATGCTCTGCACTCAGCTACACACGGTAAAAAACTGAAATTTACTGTATTATTTTACAGTTTATATACTTTTTTCTACATTAAGTATAAATGCTATAAAAAGACGGTAAATTATTTTTACAAAAAATATTGACTATAAAATAAAGGCTGTAATTTATATATTAATATAATGGAATATTATTGATTTTTTTAACAGAATTATTCACATTTTTAATGGTCTCATATGTTAAATTACATTGAATTGAATGCAAAAATTAAAAAATGTCAGGACTCGTCTGGGTTTAGGTCATGTTTCTGTTTGTTGGCACTGTTTTTGTTTTCTTGTTTTATTTTGGTGTGCTTACCCGCTCTTCTCGTTTCAGGTGTCTTGACTTCCTGCCCTCGTGTTCTCCTCTGTGTGCTGACTTCAGCTGCCCCTCCCTGATTGTGTGCACCTGTGTCTCGTTGTCTCCTCTCCCCTGTGTATTTAAGTCCAGTGCTTTGTGTTAGTCTTTGCCAGTTCGTCTTGTTCGTTCCAGTGTGTAGAGTCGTTTCTCTGTAGTGGTTTTGATTCTGCCTGTTTTTTGATGCCTCTTTGCCTAGCCCCTCTGGTACTTTTGCCTCTACCTCTGACTTTCCGGTATTTTGACCCCAGCCTGCCTGATTCTGATTTTTGGACTTCAAATAAATTGTTGGTGCTTCGGAACTCCACTGAGTCGTGCATCTGTGTCCTTTGTCCCTGAGTTGTGTCAAAAAATACACATCCTATTGCTGAATGTAAAATTAAGCCAACTTTCTGTAATTTTATAGCAAAACATAAAATTTAATGTACAAAAAAATAAAAAAAACTTACAACTGTAAAAAATCTGGCAGCAGAAGTTGCCAAACAGTTACTGTTAAATGACGGTAAAAAAAAAAAACCTTTAGTTATTCTACAGAGAATTGTTTTTAAATACAGATATTTACCATAGACAAATTTCTGTAGTTTTACAGTTAAAATGTTGTAGAATAAACAAAAACTGTCATTATAAAACGTCTGTAGAATGTTAAACAAATGTATGAACTTGCAGAAAAAATGAAAATATAGCGAAAATACATTAAAATTACCTAATTTAAATAAAAACTTGTTTTTATTCAGCATTATTTTGTAAATTCATGGGATCATCCATTTATTCATTAGAACACCCCATCAAAGTACGGATTTCTGGATGTAAAATACAAAAAAATCATGTAATTATATGTACATTCAAACTACCCTCCTTTAACACCAATTAATGTATTTTGAGAGATTTAGGCTTTTATTCTATGGGATTATCCAGTCTATTTACAGTAAATTCCTGGTAAATATTGTTGTTGTTTTTTTTTTTAAATACTATACCAAAAATAAGATCATGTGATAATATCTTACAAAAACATATTACCTGATATAAACATTATTTGATAGCAATTACAAACAACTATCCAATGTATCTACAGTCTTTTCCCCTGAATGTACGAGATTTACTGTAGATGACCTCAACCAATGATTGTTGAATTCTGGGGGCGGGGCCGTGATTCATCCAATGACTGCTCAACATTCAGTTGTTTGAATCTACGCGATCTTTGTGGATCTGTCTGAAGCAGAGAGATTACAGAGCGGCAATTTCTCTGGATAAAGTAACACAAGTAGTTTTCCAAGCCTGTTGAGTCGAGGATGATGATTCACCTTCAGCTTTCACTAAAGGTAAGGTAATAATTTTTTTTTTTCTTCACATGACGTTTCATATAAAGAGAGATATCAACTGAACTTGTCATGAGCTGAGCAAACTTAACACTAAGGGCAGCAGAAAGGGAAAGTAAGATAGTAACAATCAACACTAGCTATAACTTGACATAACTAAATCGTTGATGTTGTATAAGTGTGAGAATTTTAAAATGTATGTCGAATCATCAGAGCTAACGTTAGCATAAATTTGCCTATTGTATGCGTTAAATAGTCTGTGTGGCGTTTGCTAACCAAACGTTATTCCGATCCAAATAAGTTATTAAACAATCTTGCACCGGTCACGTAAGCTTAAGTTACATTTATCAGGTGATGAGTACATGTTTAAGATCCTATTCTGTCTTGCAAACATGTAAATAAAAGGCTGTGGCAAGTTGTGACCTGACAGAGACTGAGTCCTTGCTAGCATGCTAGTGCTAATAAGTTTATCCAGTTAGCATGATAAGTAAAAAACCTAATACTATTAATTAAAAAACATTAGAGAATAAAAGAGAAAACGCAAAGAAGTGGCAGTTGTGGAATTTTGTGGTGGGGCAGGCCAAACTGTCCATTTACAAGAGAAGGAAGAGTAGAGTAGACGGTGTTTCAGGTGGAGAGCTGCTGTTGGTGAGATCCAGAATCAGAGTATTCACTGATGAATAATGTTGAGGGGTTTCTGTCTCAGTGGTGTTTCAATGCAGCTCTCCGTTGTGTTGTTGAGCGGCAGCTCATTTTTAACTGTATTTCTGTTAGTTTTTTAAAATCATGTTATTGTTGTGTTTAATCTGAGAATTGTGTATTGTTGATCTGTCCTATTTATTGGAAAATAAAGGTTTTTTAAAAATCAAAACTCAATAAAAATCTCCCTACTCTACCCAACGTGTCTCTCTCTCTCCCTCTCTCAACCCAGCCGGTCGAGGCAGATGGCCGCCCCCCGTGAGCCTGGTTCTGCCCGAGGTTTCTCCTTCTTAAAGGAAGTTTTTCCTTGCCACTTTCGCCAAGTGTTTGCTCATGGGGGGATCTGTTGGGTCTCTTTAAACAATTTTATAAATAGTTTGGTATAGACCTGCTCTATGTGTAAAGTGCCTTGATGTAACTTTGTTATGATTTGGTGCTATATCAATAAACCTGATTTGATTTGATCTAAAACTGAGAGAGAGACAAACACATTTATATATATTGGTTTTTAAATGCATCTGAAAAATGTATCTTATAAGGAACGCACCTTCCTTTTAAGGTTCATGTACAGATGTACAGATCATGGGGTGATGCATTTGAATATTCTGGCCCAACAGCTGTCTGATCTGCTGCCAACCTTCACAGTGTGTGGTCCAGAGCAGTCTACACCAGTGGACCAGAATACTGATTTGAACAGACAAAGATTAGCCTGGGGAAAGTCTGCTATTACATTGCAGTCCTCCTTGTGGCCACTATCTCATTGATTTTTCTCATCATACTCCAGGATCAGGAGTTTGGCGGTGGGATGACTGGAGTCTAACACAACAAGATGTATTGTGACAGGGTCAAGATCCTCGGATCTCCTGAGCGTTTCTCCAGCTTGGATGATGCCAAGAACCGGATCTCTCTCTGAGAAGGGTTTCAGCTTCAAGTTGTGGTTGCATGGCTGAATTGGGGGCCTGAAGAGGTATTGCTATTAAAACAGCATACTTCCAGCAGAGAAAAGCATAGATATTGAAGAAATTGGTAGCTTTTCTATGTGTCCATTGCCCCCCCCCCCCGTTTTGAATAGTGAGTAGTCAAGGCCACTGAGAACTGGCTAAGAGATGGAACGTTGGTACCAAACTTTATTTTTGTGTTTGTGCCAGTGTTTTCCCTCTGATGAGGTCATCAGCTGGGTTAAGAGAACTTCCCACACAAAGTCCTTTTAATTACTTAAATGAGAATGGAACCACTGCAGTACTGTGATGGAGTCACTTAAGATAAGATAAGATAAACTTTATTAATCCCGCATTGGGGAAATTTACTGTCACAGCAGCTCCACAGTATGACAGATATGAGAAAGAGCGCAAAGGAAATAGATAAAATATAAAAGACATAACATAAATACACTATATACATAAATACACTGTATACAAATAATACACTATATATACATCCTCCATATATACAGATATAAATATAGATATACCATGGATGGTTATTGCACTGGTAGATAAATTGCACATGACATGAATGAGTAATAGACATTCAAACTGTGGTTTTGTGAATTGGCAAGGTGATTTCTTGTTTGTGGGTAGCCAAATGTGAACGACTTAGGGCTGCACAAAGTTCAAGCCGTGACATAGAGATTTGATCTTTGCCGTACCCTGGATCTGGCCTTGACAAACTCAAGAATATCTGGCCTGGTCTTCAGTGAAAAGGTAAGCCAGTGAGCTAAAGGCTACCTCTCAGGCATAACAAAATAAACTGCCTGGCAAAAAAATAAATAAATAAAAAAAATTTAACATACATAATATTTCCTTGGAGGTCACAGGTTCGGTTCCCGGGCCTGGGGCCTTTCTGTGCAGACTTTGCAGAGTCTCCCCATGCTTGCATGAGTTTCCTCCGGGTACTCCGGGGGATGACATGCATGTTGTAGGTTAATTGGTGACTCTAAATTCCCCTTAAGTCTGAACGTGAGGAATTGTTCGTCTCAGTCTGTTTCTATGTGTTGGCCCTGCTATGGACTGGAGACCTGTTCAGGGTGTACTTAACCCTAACCCCTTGACCAATGTGAGCTGGGATTGGCGCCAACACCCACCACGATCTGGAAATGAATAATCGGTAGAAGATGAGTGAGTGAATTAATATTTTCTCGGACTACCTTTAATTGTGATTGCAGCATACGTTTGCTGTGTCATAATTTTGATAAGATTATGCAATGCCAAAATATTTATTTTCGGGTTGCATTAATTTTTCACCAAAATCTTGTATTGATGATGGGAATGTCAGACCACCACGTCCTCTTCAGCACATCCCAAAGATTCTCACCGGGGTTAAAGTGTGAACCCTGTAGTGACCAGTCCATTTGTGAAAATGAAGCCTTATGCTTTGTGAACCAAAATTTGAGCCCAATGAGTCATCTCAGAATATCCATGTGCCATCCTGGAAGAAAAAAATCAGTTGACAGAAAAATCTGGTTATTCACAATACTAGTCAGTTTGATCCACTGCTTTGGGGTAGGACATAAATTATGGACTAAAATTGATTATTTGGCTGTGACTTTGAGTCTGTTTCTCACTCTCCCTCTTGCTGCTCTCCAAGCTTTGCATGAAGACCAATAGCAGAGGTCAGGTTTACTTTCATACGTCACTGATAAAGGGTCTTGGTCTTGGCTTTAGTGGGGTCACTTGCCTTGACCTGGAGACTGTGGGAAAGTATCCAGTAACACATATCTCCATCTACAATCCAGTTGCAAGTTTACTTCATTGTCAATTCTCTTATACATGGTAGACATACAGCGAATTGAAATTTTTTTCTTTTCGGCCAGTCAGTAGAATGTACAAGAGGAAAACAAAACACACAGACAATAGTAACATTGATTTTTTTTTTTTTGTAAACATAAATAATAAAAAATAGAAAAATAAAGAGAATTATTTTATATTGGGCGAATGGATAGAGTTGCAAAGTAGCGCAAAGAGAGCAGCCTGATGCTGCATTAAGTGATTGGTGCAGCACTGAGTTCACTGTTTGTGACTGATTTGGTGTGTGTGTGTGTGTGTGTGGGGAGGGGGGGAAGAGCAGCAAGAGAGTCCAGCTTCCTGATAGCCTGGTGAATGAAGCTATCTCTGAGTCTGCTGGTCCTGGCCCAGAGGCACTGCACTCTCCTGCCTCATGGCAGCAGACTGAGGGAGCTGTGTGATGGTTGGGTTAGATCATCTGCTATACAGAGTGCCTTGCGGGTGAGACGGGTTTCATAAATATTTTGGTGGCCAGCGATCCTCTCAGCAGTTGTCACTATGCGCTGGAGGGTCTTGCGGTAGGACACGGTGCAGGCTCCATACCACACAGTGACGCTGCTGGTCAGGATGCACTCAATGGTGCCTCTGTAAAAGGTGCACATGATGGGGGCTGGGGCTCTGGCTCTCCTCAGTTTGAAGAGAAAGCCGAGTTGCTGTTGAGCTGTGTTGAATTCTGAACTGCAGTCTATAAACAGCATTCTAGTATGACTCGTTGTTCAGATGTGTGAGTGCTGAGTGGAGGGCGGTGGAGGTATTGCCAGGCGACAATTCCATACCATAAACCATACTGAGGTTTATGCAAACTGTCCCCCACAATCTTCTAGTCATTTACATCAAGCAAAAGAAAGTAGGGAAAGTACCCACAGACTGTTCCCACCAGTGACCGAGGTATGTGTGTGTGCATGTCTGAGGTCTTGTGGGGTGTTTTCAAACATGTTCAGGGAAATTCATTACAGCTTGAAAACGATGTGACATAATGAACACATCTGTGTCCCATTTGGTGGCCTGATGAGGTTGATCACACATCCAGCAATAGTCAACAGTCAGCAGTAGTAGTCTTTCTCCTCAGGCTGGTTTTCAGACTCTTCTGTAAAAGATTTGCTCATGTAAAAGCTAATAGCTGATCCAGTGTTTGGATCAAGTCTCTTAATGAGTCATTTCAAGACGCCACTGCTTTTTTTTATTTTTATGTGCCAGGTATTTTAGTAACAGAAGCTTGATCCTTCAGAGTTACAGCCAAAACGAAATAAATCAAAATGTAAATTTTGAAAAGCTATATTTATTTTTATTAAATTTATAAACAATAATGAAAACATCTTGATAAAAACAGTGCAATATTTTTCTGAGAAATAAAAGATTTTTCTGATATATCTTGTGAAATGCATGTGCTATGTTTCCCATTCTGTGTCCTTCGTGGGCTCTGGGAGTGTGGGATGAGTAATGTTGGAGGGGGGCTTGGGGAATTGGAGGATGAAACAGAATCCTGGTACTGTGGAAATCACCCAACAAGAGTGGTTGGTTGATTCAAGGGGTTTGGGTGGCTGGGGCTCAGCCCAGGAGGCCAACCTCAGTAGAACATGGTCATGATAAGGAGAGCTCTATTCATAAGCGAAAGAAGATGGTTCCCCTCCCCCCTCCCAATTAGCCCTAGATGAAATAAGATTTAGGACTAATTAACATGCTTGGATATTCTTCAGTGAGGTTATCTACTGAAGGACCCTGAAGGCCACACATTCCTGCACTTTAACAGTGGTAATCTTAAATTTATAATTATATACAAAATGATTCAGCAGTCAACTATATGGATGTCCCAAAGTTAACAAAAAATTTAAATTATAGAGGCATACACACATCATGCTCTGTCTCCATATTAATATGTTAGAACACGGACATCAGATTTTCCACAGTCATGCTTCAGCTCTGCCAGAATCCTGGCACAGAAGCACAGGAGCTAAATGATAACAAAGTAGTTTCTGATCATCTCAACTGTCTTCAATCAGTCTTTTTCATATTGTCTCTATGATAAATTCCAATATGTTAAATATTTTTGTATGTTTTTAGCAGGTGTGACATTCACTGTTCAAGCAGGCAACTCCATGAGGGAGCAGGATTTGATGATCTGAGTCCACTATGCACACTAGTGGAGCCAATCCCAGCAGACACTGGGCCAGGGCAGGGTATCCAGTCTGTAACAGGGAAAACATAAGGACAACCAACCAATTGCACTATTAGAATTACTGATGTGTCTCTGGACTATAGTGAGTGCTAACCATTGCCCCATTGTGCCACCCCCAATACATAAGGTCATATCATCTGATGCCTGGGTTATGTCGACAACTGTCAGCTATCATTACATCAACTCAGCAGCATAAAAATCCTTGCTCTCCTGCCACTCATCAACAGATTGTTCTGTCTGGTCAAGGGTAAACAATTGGCTGCTCAGTTTAGGAGTAAGTGAAATTTCTGTTTTTTTCCCCTCCAGCTTTTGCTTTCGTCCTCTTCCTCTGTGTCCCTGGATTCCAGTGCTAGTCTCTGATCAAGCCATCAGCAGATGCCAATTTCCCCCAGTTATTCCATCCTGCCCATCTATCTGCCTGCCCCCGCCTTCACTAACCCCCCCCCTCCAGAATCTGTTTTAGCAGATTTTAAAACGGATTCTGGAGTCCAAGGATGCAGTCATCTCTACCCTGGCAGTTATCAATGCACCGGTCGACCCTCTGAGCCAAGAGGAATGGGAGGTACTACGGGAAGCATGCATTGTTCTGGAGCCATTTGAGCAGGTCACTGTGGAGATCAGTGCAGACAGGTGAGTGTGCAAATGTTATTGCATTATTATTATTATTAGTAGTAGTAGTAGTAGTTGTTCTTCTTCTTCTTGTTCTTGTTGCATTACTGGTATGAAAAGCAGATTAGTCATGATCATAAATAATATACTGCTGAATTTAAAAAAAGCGTAATTTTGAAGCTTGTTTACTCTTTTTCAGCCATGTCACAGGCTCCAAAATGTTAATCCTGTGCAAGGGTCTGCAGAGAGTGACAGCTGAGCACCAAACCAGAGTAACTACAGGAAAAGTGAAAGAGTTGGTGGATGCTCTCTGTGCATCCATGGACAGAAAGTTCCACAGAATGGAATATAATGCTGTTCTCTCTGAAACCACCATTCTTGATCCAAGATTGAAGAAGCTGGTCTTTAATGACAACAGAGCGGTGGATGAAGCTCTTCAGAGAATAACTGCAGCAGCAACAAGATCCAGCCAACCAACTCCACTGCCAGGGGACCAAGAGGGAGAAGCGGCAGAAGAAGGTGAACAAAAAGAGCAACAAGCATCTGCTATTTGGAGGTTCTTTGAAGAACGAGCAAGAAGAGACACTACAAGAAAGGAATCCCTCAGCAGATGCAATACTGGAAGTGAGATCCTACATTGATGAGCCCCTTTGCCAGAGAAGTGCAGACCCACTGAGCTGGTGGGAGACCAAGGCTTCAATTTATCCACGTCTTACTCAGGTGACGACACGGAGACTGTGCATTGTGGCAATATCAGTCCCCTCTGAGAGAATCTTCTCCAAAACAGGGCAGATAATTACTGACAGAAGAAACCAGATCAGCTCCTCAAAGCTGAGGCACTTGGTATTTCTAAATGCCAACCTTTACCTTAATTAAAGATCTGGGTGTTCATTTTTTTTCTTTTTGTTTTGCATATTTTAATTTATATTTTATTGTGTTGTGGTTTGCAGTGTTTTGTGTTGTTTCACTTTAAATTTGTTTAAAAGGAAAAAGCTGAAAATTTAAATAGTTAAAAGTTGAATTGTAAATAGTTGGGTTTTTGTATTTTGTAATTTATTTTTTACATTTTATGTGGAGTGAATAAATAAAAGCATATATATATAATAAACATATATAAATAAAAAACATGTTTTTTTACATTAATAATTCATTTTGTGCATAATTTTATATTGTTGTTGATAATAAATTAATTAAAGCAACAAAACAACCTGAAGAGCCGCTTGGGAGCCGAAAGAGCTGGTTCTCTAAAAAGAGCCGGAATTCCCATCACTACTCTGGGTACTCTGGTTTCCTCCCACAGTCCAATATCATGTGGGATTAGGTTAATTAATTAATTTAAACCATTATGTAGCTGTGCTGCCAGTCTCTTTTTCTTTACCATCTAAAACTTACAAGCTACTCTGAGGTAAAATCCAAAACATATCTCAGACAACTGTTAGGCTGTTAACAGTTGTAAAAACAAATAATCAGAAATTGTGAGTTACCTTGAGCTTACAAATGGCTGGCTGATTACCTCCACTTGAATCATTAAAATCTGATCTTTTTTTTTTACTCTTTTACAAGAGATACTCAATTTTTTTCTATTCCAGCAGTACCTTTGGTCCACCTACAGTAAGCCCTACTCCAAAAACCTTGGCATAATCTTTGACTCTTCCTTTAACCCATTTCACCCAATCAGTAGTGACCGTAAAAAATTTTCTTATTTATAAGGGTCTAAAAATGTTACTAAGTGGTTTTTCAATGCATTTTCTATAAATATTGAAATAATACAATGTTTGGATGAAATGTTTTCAGTGTCACATGTTTGTAACATGACCAAAGGAGTTTACTTCCTGGTTGCACCTTGAGACGAGGATGGCTCCTCAAAGCTCCCAAACAAATGGTTAGTAAAGTATGTTAAAATAAACAGAGATTTTTGGTACACATGATCTTTATGGTGTGTAGTAATGATGTATGCATTTGCAATTACTCAAATTTGTTTGCTATGTTTACAGAATGAGTAGATGTGTTAACAGTCACAATAGTGACCGGTGGGATAATACATGCACACATACTTATATACGTACAAAATTCTTGTACTCAACTTTCTACTTTTTTTCTTTCTTTTAGATTCACTTGGAGTGGAGTTCTTGATATTTTAGATGAAGGTGATGGCCCAGACAAGGCATGCAACAATACAGTTATCCCTCAAAATGAGAAAGATGCCATCCTCAGTGATTGTGACAGTGATTGGTCGGATAAGGACTATGAGGGGGAGACAGGCCATTTACCAACCAGGATGTTGAATGCATATGCTGAACTTATGGGGACAAATGATGACAACAACATTGATCATGACCTCCCCCACCCCACTAACCCTCCCTTACCACCTGGCACTGTTGAAAATGGAGAGTACAGGGCCTCTACAAGCCATACTGGTCAGCCAAAAGAGCCATGGGCAAAGCTACAGGTGAACAAAAATAAAGATCGAGGCAGAAACATTATCAGTGCTGATGGCCTAACCTTCCCCACCAACCCTTCTCTACCATCTAATCAAAGCTCAAAGTTTCAGCTTTAATTTGAATCAACCGCACCGATTGGATGTGGATTATTGACTGTTTCACTAACAAAAAAATCCCTGCCATACTCTGTAATATATTAATATACCACAGACCATAATGTATGTCTTGGGCTGAGTGTGAAAAGGCCCCATCTCTCACACAGTTCTTTCTATACTAATGTAAAAATATTCAAATTAAAGCTGAAAATTTGAGCTTTGATTAGATCTTTCTTTGAATTGGAAAACTCCTTTTCTGTTGTCATATAGCAGGTTTGTTCTGAGAAGCTAGAAATGTTGAGAAAGCATCTATTTAATCTTATACACGATGAGCCGAATAATTGTGACCACTGATTTCTGAAGCAATAACACCAATTAACCCCTGACATGGACACTAGTTTACTAGTGAACATGTTTGATGCTGGAGACGTGAGCAGACAAGACATGACCTGACCCAAGGACCTATCAACAGCGTTCGAGAAGGGGCCATCAGCCTGATGTCAGAGGATGTGCTGGCCAAACAGTGGACTGGACAGCAGTGTGTTTTACAAACTGGTTTTCAGAGCTGTTAAATGACAAACTCAACAGAAAAATATCTTCCTCTGAAGATAAGTCAAGTACAAGTATCAAAGATGAAATTCTCCAGTGAGGTACCTTCATTTCAACACTTGTATTACAGACTCACCAAAAGAAAATGGCTCACCTGAAGAGGTTGTTGTTGAGGTGATACATCTTATTATTGTGTAGCTGAAAGGAAGATTGAAAAAAAAACCTTTCAAACAGGAAACTAACTGACTGATCCCATATGTGCACAGCCTTGTGTCTTCATTATATTGGAAGAACAAATTGAACCTGATATGCGACTGCTGTGAATAATATGGCAAAATCAAAGGAGTGTCTTTGAAGGTTTGCTTGAAAACCCAGAGCTGCATAATGAAGTCAAACCCTCTGCTCATCAGCCAGGAACACAATTATCATGTGGGTAACACTTCAATCCTCACCCAAGCTTGAGAGTCTCTTCTGTGTTAGGGCAGCATAGATGCTTCATATAGCTGTAAAATTTGGCAATAGATTGTCATTTAATGATAGAGTCAGGGCCAAAAACATTGAAATCCTTATACTTCTGTCAGACAATGCACCACTTTTCCCAGAAAATCATTGAAATTACAGATTCTTTGTGCTACTTCAATGCAAACAAAAGAAACAAACATATGAATACCAAAGAGTGGAGAAAAAAAGCCAAATTTGATGTGTCCACAACCAAGAAACACAGGGACATCAAAACACCAATAGACAACAATCAAGACAACAAGAAACAAGTAGATGGAGCAACAGTAGGAGACATCCTTTCTTGGGTTGAATGTTAAAGAGAACAAATGTGTTATGAGTCAAGATTTGAAAAGTTTGATGGAGCAGAGATGACAGCTATATCTAGATGGGCTTTACCAATGTCTGGAGCTGATGACATACCACTATGTTTACCTTTAGTGGGATAGAAAGGGGGGAGGCTCATGTCTCATGATAAGAGGGGCCTGAGTGGAGTTTGGGGGATTTAAAGATCATTGATTGATGGCAGCCATTGGAGAGAGGCCACAGATTGTAATAGAGAAGAATTAATTTAGAGATAGTACAAAAGACAGGCTGTATTTAATGATTACTTTGACCTGTTTGTCAAATTTAACCCATTTAAGCCCAAATTTTTCCTAAACATAAAAATATCTACATTAAGTGTCATTGGTAAGCCTTTGAAATAATCAAGTATATATATATTTTTAAATTGTGGAAAAGCAGATAAAAAGGTGTGTTTTATGACCGTTCATAATTGTGACCAGTGGGATAAGGTGTTGAATTTAAAGGTGCCAAAAGTGCTTATTTTGTTAAAATAAGGGTAAAATTGCTCTGTAATCTGACAGCAATCACTGAGATAGAGTGCTTGGCCTTGGTCTAGGTGGAGTAGAAGTTGGACATTTCACTGGCAATTGCTCTTAAGGTGGATGAATACATTAGTAAGAAAAACCTCCATTGGATCACGCAGCTTTGTTTGACACATTCAGCAGCATTTGGGCTGTATACTATGTATTCAGGAATGCTAGAAGTGGCCGGCCTCTTTGATCGTTTGAACACGTCTTTATTTTTGATCACCTTTGGCTGTGCCCATGGGCCTTCTGACCTGTCCCTCTGGTTGCTAGAGGACCTTGGAGGTTCCACAGACTGGCCCCTCTGGCAGCTAGAGGACCTTGGCTCTTTAACAGTTGAGGATGGTAAATTGGCTGCAGTTGTTACAATGACATGCCAGCCATTGCCCAGTGACATGTGTGGATACACTTGGACACATGGCATCATTGTATGAGGAGATACCCCTTACAGACTGAGGATTTGCAGAGAATTGAGACCATTGGGGCAAGTGAGCACATAGTAATCTAGTCTACTCATTTAAATAACATCAAGGGGGATGTTGTCCAACTCATGTGAACTAACATAAACAAGATGTTTGAATGTCTATATTATTTAAGGTGTTTCCCTCCAGTGGTTTGACTTTCCATCTTCCTATTTTCTTCTGCTCTTGAAGGAGAACATGTGTAGTTTACCCATCATCCTTTCTGGTTCTCGAGGGAGCAACAACAGTGCTGGTTATTTATATGCATATAGTGATTCCATTCCTGTTAGCAGCTATTACAGTGTGCACATTGCAATAAGAAAGTCAGTGAAAGAATGTAGCACATTACTGACAGCACTGGGTGTGTTTCTCATGATATAATGGCTACTAGGAAAACCAATCAATTCAAACAATCTCAGGATTTACAAACCCTAGTGCCTGGAGCATTTGAAGCACCATGCGGCTTTTGTCTTGAAGCACTTCATCTAAATTTTGTTGTACTTCTAAATGATTTCATGGCATGGATTTTCTTGTGATTTGGCATCAAGGACTCTAACCTTAAGACAGTTCAACAGGTATTAAAACACATTAACGTAATGTGGGCAGAACAATCCCCTTAATGAATAATGCTAAGACTGTGTGTGTGTGTGTGTGTGTGTGTGTGTGTAAAGGTCCAATTCAAGAGTGACAAAATATTACACACTCTGTCACTCTCACTCTGTTGTCCTCACTCCCTCACTCTCTTATCCTCTCACTCACTCTGTAATCATCACATCATTCCTCTGTCGTCCTCACCCCCTCACTCTGTCATCTTCTCACTCACTCACCCTGTAATCATCACATCAGTCCTCTGTCATCCTCACTCCCTCACTCTGTAATCATCACATCGTTCCTCTGTCATCCTCACTCACTCACTCACTCACTCACTCTGTCTTCCTCATACCATAACTCTTTTACCCTTCTCTGTCACTCTCAGCCGACCACAACCACCGCTGCTCTCCTCTATCACCCTGACAACCATTTATTGTACCAGACTGCTCAAACCAGAGGCCATAAGCAACTTTAGCTGGAGGAGGGACATTCAGTCAGGCTCTACAGGGTCTGTGGTGCGGGAGTCATGGAGTTGAGCCAGCTCGCCTGTGGGAGAACTCTGGAAGTTGTTTACCATTCCGAAATCCCAAGGAGCTCCTGAGGTCCTGTTGTTAAAGGGCACTTTAAATTGGCCAATCTAAGTTCTGCTTTAGCAGCCCAGTTCCTTACTCACTACAACTTCCTCTTACCATTTTTCTGGGAGGCATTATTTAACAGAGTGATGAATGACAGCTGTGGGGCTGTTGAGGGGCCTTAATGACTCCCACTGCTCCACTGATCAAGCTGTTCTACGTGTTTCAACCTCCATGCTGCTGTATGGTATCACTTATATAAGGAAACCTTAAATTTTGGGAAAAACAAACGTACTTGTATAAGCAGCATCCACTGCACTTTATATGTCAGTTGGTTCCTTCCCTCTTGGCAGAATAGACAAAATTGAACTTTTACTAAAAGGTAAGTCATTCCAAATGATCCCTAATGAATCCCAGGGTCTCATGTCCTCACTTGGGGTTGAGGTCTACCACTAGAAGTCTGATGGTGTGTGTGTGTGTTTTTTCAAATACCACTGGGTCAGAATGGTCTGCCCTCAAAGCATTCTCACGGTCTGGCTGAGCCTTCCCCAAAAAAACAACAGGAAGTTGGGTTGGACCACAAGGAGAGGGGTCAGGCAATGGGGGAAGGGGATGGCTAAGAAAAGATCTGATTTGAAAGGATGTAGCATTTAAAACCATATATGACTGTGATACTGTATTTTTTTATCTCATGTGGGAGCTGCCTTTTTCTCACCATCAGTGTATTTTTAGTTTTCCCCCAGCTTCAGCCAAGCCATGCCCAGAGTTAGATGAATACCAACAAGAATGCAACACAAATGAAAACTTTCCTCAAAGCCTGAGACATTTTATATTTGAGAACACACTGGTCAATAAAAACTGTAACAATCAGTAATAAGAGTTAACCTCAACCCTAACCCTGAAACAGCTTTATATAGTTTAAAGGTCTGATGGTCCTTACTGTCAAAAGGTAGATGTTAAAGGTTCATATGGTCTAAAAATAGATGTTAGGGTCCATACAGTCTAAATGTAGATGTTAAAGGTCCATACAGTCAAAATGTCAGGATTTGTCTTTTATTTTCTATGCACTTCCTGTTTTATTTTGTATTGTGTACTGTGATTTTGCTGTTCATTTTGCTTCCTGTTTTTTTCCTCCGCTGTGATTGCTCCGCCATGTGTTTCACCTGTGTCGTGCTTCCTGGTGAATTTTGCCCAGTTTGATGCCCCAGTCTTTAACAGATTGTTTTCATCACTCCTTTGTACCAGCTCTGTCTCATTCATTCCCTGACTACCTCCCATCTTATCATATTCATTCATTCATCTTCTAGCGCTTATTTGTTTCTGGGTTGCGGGGGGTGCTGGAGCCAATCCCAGCTCACATTGGGGGAGGGCAGGGTACACTCTGGACAGGTCGCCAGTTCAGGCCAACATACAGACACAGACAGAGACAAACAACCACTCACACTCACACTCACACTCACATTGAGACCTACGGACAATTTAGTGTAACAGGTGTGATATCTGACCCAAGTACAGCACAAATTGAGACTGGAACCGTTCAGAACTTTATTAACAATGTTCAAGAGTCCAGACAAACAATAATTGGGATGCCTAATTGGCGGGTACGGTACAAGTACTGGACATGACAGGACCCTCTGGAGAGGGAGTCCAGGCAAGCACTAGGCAGACAAGGAGCGGGCAGATGCAAAGTCCAAAGGCAGAAGGCTAGTCGGGTTACTAGGGCAGAGACAGGGAGAACAGGTTCATGACAGGCAGGGTCTGAGCCGAGAGATCAGTCTGGAAAGTTTTGCATACTGCGAAAAGACAATCTGGCTGAGAGTGAGTGTGGAAATGCTGGTTAAGAGGAGGCTGGGTGATTAGACCCAGCTGGAAGGCACAGGTGAGTCTGATAGTCTTGATGAGGAGAGGTAGGCAGGCAGGTAGAGCGGGGTGATTGAGGGGAAAACCAGGAGCTGACTGTGACATAGTCACAAATCAACATAAACATGCATGTTTTTGGGCAGTGGTAGGGAACCCACGGAAGCATGAGGAGAACATGCAAACTCCACACAGAAAAGCCCCAGGCCTGGGAATCAAACCTGCGACCTTCTTATTGTGGGGCAACAGCGCGAACCATTATGCCGCTGTGCTGCCCCTGTTATTATTATTTTCCTCTTTATTTTATCTTTATTTATTTACTAGTGCACATTTTGTGTTACCAGGTTCCCCTACTATTTACATCTTAGTTCTTCATCATATCATAGTTCTTTTCAGCTAGGCAGGTGCTATGGCTATTATAGGGGGAGCTACAGCATCACCTAGCACTCCCTGGCGCCGCCATTGATGATAACCTACTTGCACATGTTGTCTGTCAATATCAGGTGCTATATCATACAAACGTGTGATGACCACGTTGCAATTTGACATCAAATGGAGCTTGCGCATTGTTATTCTTGACCCCGTTAGCCGGAACTAAAGTAACACAAGGGTGGATCAAATATACTGGAATTGCTTACATTTTTGTAATTTTTTTCAAACATCGGACACTTTCCTCGCTAATTAGCAATTACAAATATATAATGCACTTTCATAATTTTATTTGCTTCAAATGTCAAAAGTATAAGCTTGAATTGTTTTATTTATCAGTAAATCCAGGTTTGCAGCTGCTGCTGTGAAAAAAACTAAATATATCACAAAATATTCTCATTTGTTCTCTTTATAATTAAATTATGAAAAGACTCTCATAATGTCTTTATTCCCTATCACAACACAAAATATAACTGTATCCTCTTTGTTTATCGCACATAACAAAATAGAACTTTATCCTTTGTTCACAACAGAAAACAAAATATTCAAATAAAGTCTTTAGCCTATTCATTATCACAGTTGTGACATATGTAATGGTCAGTGAGTTCACTGTA
Organism: Remorina albescens; assembly: GCA_034769265.1. Lineage (NCBI taxonomy): Eukaryota > Metazoa > Chordata > Actinopteri > Carangiformes > Echeneidae > Remorina > Remorina albescens. Next base: position 1,988,434 of record CM068495.1, on the reverse strand, counting down.
GAGCCTTTTCTTTTGGCCTTTAGATGTAGACCGCTTCCACTGGCTCCTCTGCTGACTCTCCTCCTCCAAAGTAGCCTTCACAGGGGTATCAGTCAGTATTGCTGTCCATCCATCCATCTTCGTCTGCTTATCCGAGGTCGGGTCGCAGGGGTAGCAACTTCAGCAGGGAGCCCCAGACTTTCCTTTCCCCGGCCGTATCGACCAGCTCTGACTGGGGGATCCTGAGGCGTTCCCAGACCAGAGTGGAGATATAATCTCTCCACCTGGTCCTTGGTCTGCCCCGGGGCCTCCTCCCAGCTGGACGTGCCTGGAACACCTCCCAAGGGAGGCGCCCAGGAGGCATCCTAACCAGATGCCCGAACCACCTCAACCGGCTTCTCTCAATGCAAAGAAGCAGCGGCTCTACTCTGAGCTCCTCTCGGATGACCAAGCTCCTCACCCTATCTCTAAGGGAGAGGCAAGCTACCCTTCTGAGGAAGATCATTTCGGTCGCTTGTACCCATGATTTCATTTCATTTATTTGTTTCACATATGAATAAATACATAGAAAAGGGTGAAAAAAAAAAAAGTAAAAAAACAAACAAACAAAAAAAAAAACAACAATCCAACAGAGAACCAGGGGTTGTAGTATTTCTTCCTACGATGAACAGAATGAGCAACCCGTGGAAAACATTTTGTGAAAATTGAATTAAATAATTCTGTAAATTTTTCATAGGCTGAGTTTGCATTACTTTCCTTGTATACCTGTTCAAAGGATATTTTTTCCAGCATTTCTTTGAATTTTGCTTTATTCGTTGAATTAAATTTTCTGTAACTGATTATAGAACTATTTTTTCACCTTTTGTCTTTCTAATGAGAAAATTTGAGAAATGGGAAATGATCTGATATATCTGTGAATAGAATTCCAGACTTTGTTTCATAGTTAAAACTGTTAGATAATATATTATCAATTGGTGTGGCAGATTTATTGGTTATTCTGGTTGGTTTGTTGATAGTCAGATAAAAGTAGTTTTCGTATAAATGGTTTAGGAAATCTTCTGTAGGAGAATGAATTTCACTTTTAAAAAGGTTAATGTTAAAATCCCCAAGGATATGACACATTTTATTTTCTTTATTTATCAACTCCAAGATATTCACACAATTTCAATGAAAACTGATTCAGTGTTCACCTCATTAGAATTTAACATAAGATCAGGTCGATTAACAAACTCAAAATTTTCATGGACAAAGATTGAGACTCCTCCACCAGTCCTAGATTGTCTGATGAAGTGAGTAGAGTTATAAGAAGGAAGTTCATAAATGCCTAATTCTTTGGAGTCATTTGTAAGCCATGTTTCAGTAAGAGCAATTACAGAAAACTCATGATTTATAGAAGATAAATAGTGCACCAACTGATTATAGTTTTTTGAAAGACTGCGAATATTTAAATGCAGAAATGAAAATAGATTACATCCAACTGGAAATGATTCCATAAAATTGTTGAAACAGATTTCATTATAATATTCATAGTTGAAAAAAAATTTTATATCAGGGTCAAAATCTGAATCCTGAGTCATACTTAAATTTCTATTAAGGTCAAAAGGATTGATTACCAGGTTGTTATCAACTGTAAACCTTTGAGTCATAGTGAGACTGTTAGACAGGGATATAACAAATTCTTCATCATTAAGTTGATAAAAAGGAAACATTGAGGCACAATTGTCACGGATCCATGATGTCCAAATACAAGATAACATTTTAGGGACAGGTGTACATTTCAAATGAAATTCTTTTCTACAAAGAGAACACTGAAAACCTGAATCCACAAACTTCTGACATTTTGGACATTTGTTTTCCTGATCCGTGTAAGATTTTATGAAAACTGTCAATAATAAGAGCCATATAAAATAATCTCATTAATTGTACTCACTCTAGATTGAGGGGGAAACATTTTCACTTTCTATAGATGTTTTAAAGGGGCGATGAGTGATCAGCTTATCATATCTCAGATAAGCAATGTCTCCCCTTTTTCTGGCTTCTTTCATTGCTGGTAACAGATCCTTGCGCTTCTGTCTGACAGATTCTGAGAAGTCTTCATTGACAAAAATGTTTGTACCCTTGAGGCATTTCATTTTCTCCAGTACAGCAAGCCTGTCTTTATGTCTGAGAAACTTCACCACTATTGGCCTTGATTTTACTCCTTGGGCCAGTGGCTTACCAGAGCGGTAAACTTGCTCTAGCTTGATATGTTCATGGTCAAGTTTCAAATTTTCTGATAAGATTTTTCTGACCTTTTCCTCAGAGTCACACCACTTTTTATGGCCAGTCTCTAGGATTCCTTCAAAAATCAGGTTGTTACGGCGAGAATGATTCTCCAACTTTGCCAACCATGTTGTTAAGGCTTCAACTGGCTGATTTGATGTCATTGTTGAGTTCTTTACACTGGATTGACAGGTGCTCAGTCAGAGATTTTAGCTCATTCATATCATTTTGGGTGTATTGTAGACTTGATTTGATGTCACAAAGCTCCTTTAAGATGCCATCTAGCCTTTTGTTGAAAGAGTCCATAAGCAGTTGAACAAAACCTTTGTAGGTACCTTCCTGTTGCTGGAGTAATTCCTTGTAGAATAACTTCTGTTGTTCTAGGAGATCACAAACCTGTATAGCAATGATTAAGTCCTCATCACTTTTTCCAGCCTTTGGTGGCATGATGTTACTCTTCCTTTGGGACTTTGGTATGGAGACAATTCCGTTCCTGACACACAATAGCTGGCGACTCCTCAATGGCCGGCGACTCCTCAATGGCCGGCGACTCCTCAAGTTCACTGTCTTAATCTTCTCCAGTAAAGTCGCCGCCGGACAGCTGTCCTCACTGAGCTGCTCTTCCTCCACGTCTGCCTTCTTCACCACAATCCATCAGCGGCTGGTGCAAGTGCTGACTGCAAGGTTCTGAACGGGCCGGGCCCTGCAGGGAGGGGATCCAGGCTGGGCAGTTTTCCGGTGAAGAAATGAGGGAGACGGGTCCGAGACAGGTGTGGTCAGTAACGGGCAATCAGGGGAAGAGTGCTGGGAAGTTATCACATGAGGGCTGAGAACAAACTGGCAAAGAGTGATCTTGTTCTTTCGGTCATGATCCAGTTCTCATGACCATAGGTGAGGGTAGGAACGAAGATTGACCTGAAGATCGAGAGCTTCGCTTTTCAGCTCAGCTCTCTTTTCGTTACAGCAGTGGGATACAGCGACTGCAGTACCGCTCCCGCTGCTCTGATTCTCCGGCCAGTCTCACACTCCAAGGTCCCCCCACTCGTGAACAAGACCCCAAGGTACTTGAACTCCTTCACTTGGGGCAAAGACTCATTCCCAACCCGGAGTAGACAGTCCATCGGTTTCCTGCTGAGAACCATGGCCTCTGATTTGGAGGTGCTGATCCTCATCCCAGCCGCTTCACACTCAGTTGTGAACCTGTCCAGTGAGAGCTGAAGGTCAGATTGATGGTGCCAACAGCATGACATCGTCCGTAAAAAGCAGCGATGCGATCCTGAGCCCCCCGACCTGCAACCCCTCTCCCCCTCGACTGCACCTAGAAATCTTGTCCATGAAAATCACGAACAGGATCGGTGACATGGCGCAGCCCTGGTGGAGGCCAACCCTCACTTGGAACAAGTCCGACCTACTGCCGAATACCCGCACACAGCTCTGGCTTTGGGCATAAAGAGATTGGATGGCCCTTAAAAGTGACCCCCTCACCCCATACTCCCGCAGCTCCCCCCACAAAAGCTCCCAGGGGACCCGGTCATATGCCTTCTCCAGGTCTACAAAGCACATGTAGATGGGCATACTCCCAGGCTCCCTCCAGGGTCCTCACAAGGGTGAAGAGCTGGTCCGTTGTTCCACGACCAGGACGGAACCCGCATTGCTCCTCTTGAATCAGAGGTTCGACAATCAGCCTGACCTTCTTTTCCAGCACCTTGGAGTAAACTTTCCCAAGGAGGCTGAGTAGTGTGATACCTCTATAGTTAGCACTCTGGTTCCCCCTTTTAAAAAGTGGGACCACCACCCCGGTCTGCTACTCCTATGGGACTGCCCCTGACCCCCAGGCAATGTTGAAGAGGCGTGTCATCCATGACAGCCCTTCAACACCCAGAGCCTTCAACATTTCAGGACGGATCTCGTAAATCCCTGGGGCTTTGCCACTGTGGAGTTGTTTCACTACCTCAGTGACTTCCCTCAGGTAAACTGACGATGACTCCTCTTCATCTTTCAGCTCTGTCTCTGCTTCAGAGGGTGGGTATGTCGGGTTCAGGAGTTCTTCAAGGTGTTCCTTCCACTGCCCGACTATCTCCTCATTTGAGGTCAGCAACATCCCACCCTTGCTGTACATGGCTCGGATGGTTCCCTGCTTTCCCCGTCTGAGGTGCCAGACAGTCTTCCAGAACAGCTTTGGTGCCGACCGAAAGTCCTTCTCCATGTCCTCTCCAAGCCTCTTCCACGCCCTCTGCTTTGCCTCAGTGACCACCAAGGCCACAGCCCTTCGGGCCCGCCGGTACCCTGCAACTGCCTCCGGAGTCCCCCTAGATAACATACCCCGGAAGGCGTCCTTCTTCAGTCGGACAGTTTCCCTGACCACCGGTGTCCACCATGGTGTCCGAGGGTTGCTGCCCCTTGAGGCACCCAGGACTTTGAGGCCACAGCTCTCCGCTGCAGCTTTGGCAATGGAGGTTTGAATATTGACCACTCGAGCTTGATGCCCAGGTGGACTGGACCCCGGTGGCGTAGACTGGCCCTTGGGACGTGGAATGTCACCTCACTGTGGGGGAAGGACCGGAGCTGGTGCGGGAGGTGGAGCGCTACCGGTTGGATCTGGTGGGGCTTGCCTCCACGCACAGCCGAGGCTCTGGAACTGTGCTCCTTGATAGGGGTTAAACTCTTTTCTTCTCCGGAGTTGCCCAAGATGTGAGGCGCCAGGCGGGTGTGGGGATACTCACAAGCCCCCGGCTGAGTGCCGCTGTGTTGGAGTTTACCCCGGTGAACAAGAGGGTTGCCTCCCTGCGCCTTAGGGTGGCGGGGGGAAAACTCTGACTGTTGTTTGTGCATATGCACCGAACAGCAGTTTGGAGTATTCGGTAGGGTACTCCATGGTCCACCATGTTTGAGCATAAGGAGGCTCATAAGTGTACCTGGTACCAGAGCACCTTAGTCCGAAGGTCAATGATCGATTTTATTATCGTATCATCAGATCTTAAGCCACATGTTTTGGACACCCAGGTGAAGTATTGCTGTTGACCTGCAAATTCAGTGTGATTGTAGAATCATCTTGTTTTTATATGGTTACAATTTTGCAATTATTCCACATGAACCAGGGTCAGGGTTAGGAACCAGACCCCTCTGTGTTGTTCTCTTCCTAACTCTTGTCATTTTATGATGGGAAAATATAGAATTCTTGTGTTTAATAAGCTGTTAACGCACAGAGTGTGGCTGCATTTGCAGAGTCCCGACAGTGACTTCCAACATTTACTCCAGGTTTTCTTCTAAACTGTAAAACTCCGACATTTGAAACTTCGGGATGTGTTAGAAAACTAAATGATTTATCATGCTGTGATAAACCTTGTAAACAGGACAGATGAATGCTGCCACCACCTAAAATTTACCAATATGTCAGAGGATTCAAACAAAACCACACAGGAAACAGAAGGCAATAATAATATAAAAATATAGGTATATTTATTTCTTTAAAAATTGACACTAGGGTGCAGGAACATCAAATACCATAGGGGGCTAGAGAGGGATTAGCTTAAACACACCACACTCTATAGAAATCACAGCACACCACTGCATTCCCAGCCTGTGAGCTACTGCATACTGGACCCCCTACAACGGTACTATCCACCCCTCCCTGCGGGCCCCCGCACAATCTAAAATGAATTAATAAACACAGATAAACTAACACAACCTAACACACAAGACAAAACTACAATATTAAGACAGACGCAAAATAAAGAGTAAATTATACTCGACTCCCCCCCCCGGGGTCTTTGCTTGATGTGCCGTCCGACCTTTCGGGGGAACAGCACTAGTCAGGCAGTGTGTCCAATCAGGAATCGGCTCTAGAGCCCACAACAGTGGCACCGAGGGTGAAGTGCCACTGGGCAGACGGCTGTGAGAGTGGTGACCGGCGTTCCCACTAATCCCCCGGCCCTGGCCACCCAAAGGTTGCAACTAGCCCCCCTCCTCACTCAGGACAGGCTCCCCTACCTTAACTTCTTCAAACCGGCAGCCCTAACCAGTTGTGAGTCCTCTCCAGCCCAAAGGGGTACCATCACAGCCGCCAAAACAATCACAGAATGAATGTCCTTTTTAACACCTCTCCTCTCTACCTGGCGTCCCACAGGTGTATGCCACCGTCTTTAATTAGTCTGTCTTGCAGGGAAAACAGCTCCGCCCACTGTCTCACTGCACTCGTCCCTCCCTTGGTGGAAAATACTTGTCCCCAAGTCAGTTTAATGATCCAAATAATCACTGGAGCACACTGGTGGCCTCCGCTGTAACTGCGGTCTTCTTCCTTCAGGTCCTGATTCCACCTGAGGCCTTGCTCCACCTCTGGGGGTCTGTGCAATGATGGTTAGCTGTTGCTGGGAAGGATGGGCATCATCCGACCCCGCCCTTTGTGGCTAATGTCCTACTCCCTCCTATGGTCCCTGAACATTGTCCCTGTACTGGCTCCCTCTTGTGCTGCTCCTGCCCCACAGATCTCCGTGCAGGCGCTGCACTGCTCCTTCCAATGGGTGTTCCTGCTGCATCCTGCTGCCTCCGAAGGACCCAGCTCCATCCCCACTGGACATCTGGCTGGCCTAATGGTGCCCCAGCTGGCTGCCTTAGCAGGTGTTCCACATCCTGGTTTGCCAGTGGTTCTGGGCAAGGGGAGAGATAGGGTTTAAGCTGATTGAAGTGCAACAACTTCTCCGCCCCTCCCTGCACAGTGCTTACTCTGTATAAGACTTCAGTAATTCTCTGCAGGATCCTTTTTGGGCCCTTAAAGCATCTCTGCAGTTTAGGGTAAAGCCCTTTTTTCTTTGCTTTATTGCGGACCCATACTTATTCCCCCTCTGAGTAAATTGAAAGTTTATCTTTACATCAGAAGCACTTTTCTGCTGACCAGATGCCCTTGTCTGATGTTTTTGCACAGCCCTCACTACCGTAGACAGGAACCCTGCTAGATTTGTAATGTATTGATTGATCGATGAAAACAATCAATCAATACACCCCCCCCAGGTTTAACATCACATCAATTGAAGCACTATCTCCTGACCAAAAAGCACCTTGTACGGAGTGAACCCTGTACTGGCATGTACACTACTGCAATACACCATCATAACATAGGGCAGCAGTGTATCCCAATTTGTGTGGTTGTCCTCCACAAACAGGGACAACATGGACAACAGCGTGCGATTGAACCGTTCAATTAACCCATCTGACTGGGGATGACAGGCTGAGGTTCAAGTTTTATGAATATTTAACAACGTGCACATCTCTTGAAACAGTCTAGATTCAAAGCTGCAACCCTTATCACTGTGAATACTGCGTGGTGTGCCAAAGTGACAAACCCATTGCTCAAACACCACTTTAGCAATGGTGTGGGCCTCTTGATTGGGAATAGGAAATGCCTCCATCCATTTAGAGAAATAGTCCCCCACCACCAAGATGTATCTATTTTTAGCAGCTGTTTCAGGTAAGGGTCCCAAGATATCTAAAGCTACTCACTCATGGGGTCTTGAGGTAACAGCCGATTGTAATGGAGCACAAGGAGGTGTGCCGTGCATTTTACGTGAGGTACAATCCACACATTCTCTGCACCATTGCTTAACATCTTTGAACCACCCAGGCCAATAAAACCAGTCTGTGATTTTTGCCTGCAGTTTCTGTACCCCTAGATGCCCTCCTGTTGTAGAATTGTGTAACTGAGCCAAGACTTAGGTACCAACACACAAGCCAAGACCACTTGCACTTGTGAGTTGCAGCATCGGAGTTAGCAGGGCGTAACCTCACTAATGAGGACCCTGGATTTCTAGCTGTAACCACACAGGGTCATACTTTTGCAGAACTGGCTCATTGGGTAGTGTCAAACATTTGCGGCCGCCTCCCTTCTTCAAATGAACCAGCTGCTGTATTTCCTCATCCTCTGCCTGAGCTGCAGCTATTTAATCTCCCTCTGCACCCACAATGGGACTGTTTGCTTGACCCACTTCACGAGCTGCCTATATCACTGGATTAGGAGCAGGCTGTATGTCACCGTGACCACCCAAGTTTTCAGCAGCCTGGCCCTCCTCCCTAAACCCTGGGAGTCTAGACATAAAATCAGTGTTGGCATGTCATTTTCCCAACCTATGAGCTATTTTATACTGAAAGCTGGCCAGCTGCTCTATCCACCAAGCAATTTGACCTTCCACATCATGAAAATTGTGTTGCCACTGTAAAGAATTGTGGTTGGAATGCAAGAGGAATTCTTTACCAAGAAGGAAGTGTTTAAACTGCTTGGTGAAGGTTACCATGCTCAGCAGCTCCTTTTTTGTTGTTGCATTCTGACTTAGTCAATGCCCGCTTAGCATATGCTACCACCCGTTCCACACCACCTTCCACTTGTGACAACACCGCACCAGTACCTGTATCACTTGCATCTGTGTCTAAGATGAAGGGTTTAATAGGGTCAGGGAATGCCAACACAGGTGCAGACATCAACCTACGCTTCAATTGTTCAAATGGACATTGATAGCCAGCCTGTAAGCTACTGCATCATTTGATGCGCCGTCCAATGCTCCGGGGGAACAGCATTAGTTGGGCGGAGCGTCCAATCAGGAATCGGCTCTAGAGCCCACAACAGCAGCACCGAGGGTGAAGTGCCACTGGGCAGACGGCTGTGAGAGTGGCGACCGGCGTCCCCACTAATGCCCCAGCCCTGGCTCCCTAAAGAAGGCAACTCGCCCCCCTTCCTCACTCAGGACAGGCTCTCCTACCTTACCTTTCCTCACGTCGGCAGCCCTAACCAGCTGCGAGCGCCCCTCCCCAGCCCAAAGGGGTACCAGCCGCTGATCAACAAAAGCAGTTCCAGCCACCACAACAATCACAGAATGAATGTCCTTTTTAAACCCTCTCCTCTCTACCTGGTGTCCCACAGGTGTATGCCATTGTCTTTAATTAGTATGTCTTGCAGGGAAAACAGCTCCGCCTGCTGCTTCACTACAATATCATTATAAATATGACACATGAAATGATAAACACAATCTTTAAATCATAAAGTTCACCGCTCAGATGAATACACTTACCGGTCTCGAAAACAGTTTTCCAGCAATATCTTCATGGAAGTGTGACATATTCACAAGGTTTTTCCCTGGTCTGGGTAATGTTGCTTGCTGAACGTGGTGACGTAATTTGGCGCATCTACATTCAGCCGGCTCTGAGTAAATCACCTTGTTACATTTGTCCCGTGTTACTTTTGTACCGGCTCTCCCCTAACATGTTGTTGGGCCCCTGTTACCTGACCCCGGATAAGCAGATGAAGATGGATGGATGGATGGATGATATTGGGTGTGAAAAGCAAGCAATTTGGTATGGGGATACTAATTCTGGGGGCTGCAAAAAGCATCCATTTTGTGACTTTATAGCCCACAATAGCCCGCCTCCCCTCCGTGTGAAAGTAGGTTTATTGTTCCGCTGCAATTAACATGCTGACTCTACTATGTAATGTTCTTGTCATTTAGGCTAGAGAATTGTTTTATAAGAGGGACAAAGAATATGTCCTGATCAAAAATGACTCAACATTCCTAACAGTGGAACTTGAGGCCAAAGTAATGCCATCCAGAGTGGTTACATGATCAGATAATGCTTCTCTAAGATGCATTACAATAACCAGTGGTGTGCACTAGTATGGGCAATTTGGTTATTTGCAATTAATATTAATAATTGAAGGGAATAATTATTAATAGTCAGAAATATCTACTACAAATAGTACATCTCAGGGCACCACCCTGTCATCAGGTACCAATAACCAAATTGACAAAACCGGAGTACAGTGTCAGAAGGTCGCTAAAGGATGAGCTTGAGCACTGACTGTTATGAATCCAGCAACTATCACAATTGTATAACCACAATAATCACAAACAATGACAGATCATCATAATAGGATTTATTCACAGCAATAATTATTTAAAATAACATCACTTAGTATAAAGACTATTATATATCATGGTCACTAGGGCAGGCAGGACCCACAAAGCAGAGTCACACAGAGAAGGTGCAATCGGAAGTCGTTTATTCCAGTCCGAGTCAAAACCAGGTAGTCAAAGAATCAGGCGAAGGTACAAAGACGTAAGACAGGCTCAAAAATCCAGAAATCCAAAAACAGGTCAATACACGAGAACACTGGGAGATACAAAAAGGAAACGCTGGATGACTTTCTGGTAGAACAAAGACGATCTGGCAAAGACAAAATGAAACACAGGGACTATATATACACACACTAGGGAGGAGGGGTAATGGGGAACAGGTGAAACCAATGAGGGTAGGGCAGGTGATCACCGTGGCAGGAAGTGAAGACACTGAAACGAAAAGACAAGGTGAGTTTACAAAATAAAACAGGAAACAGAAAAAGACAACAATGAATCTATCTTAAGTAGCGTTCATGGATGTAACATTATAATTCAATTATCAAAAGCAAAACATTGGTTACTAACTACGACAGGCAAAACACATGTAATGGCACTAGCAATAGCAATAACTGTAACAATAGCAATAGCATCAGCAATGGCAATAGCAGTAGCAGTAGCAGTAGCAGCAGCAGCAGTACCTACAGCACTAGCACTAGCAATGGAAATTACAACAGCAACAGTAGTCACAATGGTGATGTGTGTGTGTGTGTGTGTACAGGGGGGCGTTAGAGGGAAAGAGAGAGAGAGAGGGAAAATGGCGGCAGGGTCACATGCCGTGTCTTTCGGAGCCAAGATGGCGTCAGAATGACGTAGGCTAAGCTCTTAGCGGAGCCAAGATGGCGTCAGAGTGACGTAGGCTAAGCTCTTAGCGGAGCCAAAGTGGCGACTCGTCACAAGATGTGATTGACGTGAACAAAGGGAAAGGGCAGAGGCCCTTGAGCTTTATGCGTTACCAAGGCAACGTCCGTGTAACAGACTCAAGATCACGCAACCTCACCCGAAGGCAGTTTTAATGTCTGTCTGTGTGTTATAAAATTCTACTCAAAGAACAAAAAGACAAGAATTAGCCTCACTACCCTTCAAAAAAATAAGTCGGAAGGAGGTTTGGATGCACCGAATTTCAGGAATTACTACTTGGCAAATCAGCTGCAATATATCACTAAATGGTAAAATCCAAAAGCAGATGACAACTCCTGGCTTGAACTTGAACAGGAAGACAGTCACAACATCACTATTTCTGCCCTCCCCTTCATTACCATGACCCTTAAGCGTCATAACTGCTTCAAAAACCCAATGATTGCCTCCACTCTCCCTGCTTGGTGGAAAGCTCTAGAGACCACAGGTTGTCAACTGGAACCCTGTATGTTCTCCCCGATCTGGCACAACTCAGACTTTGTAACTAACAAAGTCCCTCTCCATCTTAGAACTTGGGAGCAGAAAGGAATCACCCTCCTCCATCGCCTCTTCCAAGAAAATCTCTTTCTGAAACAGATTTATTTGAGACTTTTGGTATAGGAAATGGAAACTTTCTCCAATACCTTCAGGTGATCAAGACAATCAAGAAGAAAATTCCAATGCTCCAGTATACCTTATAGCCCCCAGAATTTGTCATTAGCATCACAAAGCTCTCTCCAAAAAAGAAGAAAAACCTCTCTAAAATATACAAACTAAAGATACTCACAAACATCAATTCTTTTCATCTACTGATATCGAAGTGGGAACCAGATCTGTCCCTGTCCGCTGACTTCGACGTCTGGACCCAGATTTGCCGAAACACATTTAAAATGACAAAAAACTCGAATTTACAGCTTATCCAGTTCAAGGTGCTTCACAGATCACACACAACTCAATATAAGATGCACAGAATGGGTTTCTCTAGCTTCGATATATGCACACAATGCACCCAAAACACACCAGACTCCTATTTCCACGCTCTCTGGCTCTGTTCTCCTGGGCAGCACTTCTGGTCAACTGTAACACAGAAACTCTCCTCCATTTTGGACTGCAGAATCCCATTAATCCCTAACTTTTGCCTAATCAGTGACCTAACATCAACCAATTTACCTAACCATCCATCCCAATCTGTTTTTGTAGCTCTAGCCATCACCAAGAAAAAAATTCTAGTTAACTGGAAAAATAAACAATCTCTTAACATCTCCCAGTGGCTGAACCTCCTTGCTGAATATATATCATTAGAGAAAATATCTGCTACCCGAAAAAACCAATTGACTCTTTACAAAAAATGGGCTGCATTCAGCAACTCTCTAAACCTTAATTTGGATCTCGACCTTTCCTGCTAGCATATGCCATTGCAGCTCATACATTTACCTTCTCTGCACAACAATATTACTCTCTCTGCTAAGGTGATAACTTCTTTTTATTGCAATGTTCTTATTACCCTCCACATCCAGGATCAAAACATCATATCCCCCGACCACAACACCTTGAGCACAGGGGTGCCCCATAGGGGTGCACCACCAGGGGTGTGATGAGAGGAGCACCATAGGGGTGCTCCTCTCGATCTGGTGGTAAGTTTTTCCTTACCACTGTCGCCAAGTGCTTGCTCATCGGGGGATCTGTTGGGTTTCTTTAAATAATTTTATAAGGAGTTTGGTCTAGACCTGCTCTAAATGTAAAGTGCTTTGATGTAACTTTGTTATGATTTGGCGCTATATAAAGACATCTGATTTGATTTGATTCAGTGGCCAGATTGTGGTGAAAGCTTGGAGTAGCTCTCTACTGTAACCGGTGTACTGGGAAAAAGGACGGAGGAGGGTCGTGGCGGTGTCTTTATTACCTGAGTGACATCGCCGTGGACCCCTGCTGAGTGTGTCTGGTTTCGGCCAATGTCCATGTTGAATTTTCGTTCAAACTCGGATTCACATCTAGGTGTGAATCGTGGGGGTGGTGGTCAGCCTACTCTGGCTCAGGGTTTTGTAGGCCTCTCTATTGTTCTTTCCACAGCACATGGGTACAGATCTCAACACCAGTTTTGTTTGAGTTCAGAAATAAAAAGTTAAAGGTCATCCAGGCCAGTAAGACTTGCTTTAAGTCTGATTAGCTGGTTAGTTTCATTAGGCTTCAGTGACAAGTATAACAGTGAGTATCATCTGCATAACGGTGAAAATTGATGATGTGCTTCCAGATAATATTGTGTAAGGGAAGCAATCATAGAGTGAAGAGGATTGGTCCAAGTACAGAACCCTGTGGAACTCCATGCTTAACTAAAGTGCACTAGCAAGACCCATTATTATCACGAACAAAGTGATATCTGTTTGATAACTATGATTTAAACCAGCTTGGTGTGGCTCCTTCAGTCCCAATTTCATGTTTCAGTCTTTGTAATAGAACATTATGGTCAATGGTGTCAAAAGCAGCACTAAGATCTAACAGGACAAGTATGGAGGCTAATCCATTGTCTGAAGCTGTTAGAATGTTGTTAGTAACTTCTACCAGTGCTGTTTTTGTGCTATGATGTACTCTAAAACCAGACTTAAAGCCATCTAACAGGCCATTCTTATGCAGATGTACACATACTTGGCTTGCAACAGCTTTTTCAAGAATTTTTTTCGTCAAAGAGAGGCTAGATATGGGTGTATAATAAGACAAAACATCTGGATGAAGATTATGTCTTTTGAGGAAAGGTTAAATGACAGCAATCTTGAAAGGTTATCTATTTAATCTATTTTTCCCATGTTATGTTTTTTGTCTATTTTATTTATCTATCCTTCATAAAGAACAAACTTGTCTGGCCAGAAAATGACCTGGCAGCAAGTTAAAATTAAATATAAAAACATTTTGCAGGCTGGTAAGTGACTTCAGTGTAGATAACAATGAACAAATGAGGTGAATAGATTAGGTGTCTGCTGACATATTGAATGCCTGTATGATTGTAGCAGTTAAAAAATCTGCTCCAGGGGGGGGACAGTCAGAAGCACACCTGCAGCTGCTTCTGTAACATTACCCTTTGTAATTACGTTTGGTTATAAAAACTTCAAAAAAGATGGCATCAACAAAAGAAGCGCAGACTGCAAAGTCTGTGACACCACAATTAAGGACGCTGGATCAACTACTTCAAATTTTATCAGGCACCTGAAACCTCACCCGGATCGGTAACTTATGTTAAGTCACATTAGTGCATATGGACGGTTAGCAAACATGTTTAGCTTAGCATCAGCTATGTATCGTTAACCTAGTTTGCTACTAGCTTTGTAACTGAATATTTGAAAAAATTAGTAAGTGTTAGTTTGCTTGTCACTCTTGTTTGCATTGAGTGGCGTTGACATGACGTAAAAAAATTAACAGGTAACGTTACGTTCCGCTGCCACCATCTACTGACTAACGTTAAACAGAGAAAAATACATAGTTGCACTGTCGTCTTAAAGGCAGGTTACAGGTTTATTGTTGACCACGTAACGTTAATGTTACAGGTTTATCGGGTTACCATTACACTGGATGATAGATGATAGAATGCTCATTACAACCAGAAGAGACATGAGACTTTTATCTTTTAGAGACTTGAGACTTGACTTGGACTCATGACCAAAGACTTCAACTACAACTTCAACTTTATTCATTATGTCCCCTAGGGGGGCAGTTAGTTTTGCATTCAACAGTCACGAACTAAACAGAACAGGCAGACACAAATGCACAGGCAGACGTAGTGGCAATACTCAGGGTCTTTATTACAGTTCAAGTTGGTACACGGGAATATCAAAACTCTCAAGGTGAAGGTACAGGCAGACACTCAAGCAATAATCGTGGAACCAGGAATACAGAAACTGATCAAAAACCTACTAGGACTAGACATGAGGAAATAATGCTGGAACGCTGTGCAGGACAAAACAAACTGGCAACGAGGGGAAAGAACACGGGGCTCCAGGTTGCTGGAGCGAGTGTGATGCGTCCCAGTGGGGACGGTCCTGTTGACACTCTGCCCAGCGCTTGTCGATTCGAGCAGCCAGGGCGATGAAAGTGTCCAGTCCCGAGGGAAGCTCCAGCAGGGCTAGGTGGTCCTTTAATTCCTCCATCAGGCCATTGTGGAAAGCATCCACCAACGCCAGCTGGTTCCACCCGCTGTCCGCCGCCAGAGTCCAGAACTCAATGGTGTAGTCCATCACCGAGCGTCGGCCCTGCCTGAGTGTGTGCATGGCTCGGGCTGCCTCTCTAATTGGCGCCAGCGAATGGAACACTTGTTTAAATGTTTCCAAAAATAGAGGAAGAGAGTTACACACCTCCAAGCTTCAGGTCCATTCCGAGGTCGCCCATGCCTTCGCTCTTCGAAAGAGGTAGGAGATGATATAGGCAATCTTGGCTCGGTCAGAGGGGAAGGCAGAAGCCTGGGATTCGAAGTGCAGGTCGCACTGCGAGAGGAAGGGGCAACAGTCCCCAGAGTCCCTGGAGAAGCTCTCCGGGCTGGAGAGGCGGAGGAATTGCACCTTGGGTTGCATGGGAGGTGTGGGGGCTGGACTGGTGGTGCCAGGAGGGGGTTGTGGAGCAGCTGAACTCGCCAGGCCGTGGAGCTGGCCGATCACGTAATTCAGCTGGGCAGAGAGACTGGCACAGGCGGCTTCACTGTGCTTGGAGGCTTCCCCTATCTCCTGCCGCACCTGAGCAAGTTGATCCTCGTTGCACAGGATCCTATGCACCTGCGCCTTGATGGCATCGTGCAGAGAGTCTTGCCCTGTTGTATCCATTTGTGGCCAGTTCGTTCTGTCACAAACCAAATAGAACAGGCAGACACAAATGCACGGGCAGACGTAGTGGCAATACTCAGGGTCTTTATTACAGTCCAAGTCGGTACACAGGAATATCAAAACTCTCAAGGCGAAGGTACAGGCAGACACTCAGGCAATAATTGTGGAACCGGGAATACAGAAACTGATCAAAAAACTACTAGGACTAGACACAAGGAAATAATGCTGGAACGCTGTGCAGGACAAAACAAACTGGCAACAAGGGGAAAGAACATGGGGTTTATATACAGACAGGGAGATTCAAATCAGATTTATTTGTATAGCGCCAAATCATAACAAAGTTACATCAAAGCACTTTACATATAGAGCAGGTCTAGACCAAACTCTTTATAAAATTATTTAAAGAGACCCAACAGATCCCCCGATGAGCAAGCACTCGGCGACAGTGGCAAGGAAAAACGTCCTTTAAGAGGCAGAAACCTCAGGCAGAACCAGGCTCGGGGGGCGGCCATCTGCCTCGACTGATTGGGTTGAGAGAGGGAGAGAGAGAGAGCAGGAGGAGGGGACATTCAAACGTGTATCAAATCAAATCAAATCAAATCAAATCAGATTTATTTGTATAGCGCCAAATCATAACAAAGTTACATCAAGGCACTTTACATATAGAGCAGGTCTAGACCAAACTCTTTATAAAATTATTTAAAGAGACCCAACAGATCCCCCGATGAGCAAGCACTTGGCAACAGTGGCAAGGAAAAACTTCCTTTAAGAGGCAGAAACCTCGGGCAGAACCAGGCTCAGGGGGGGCGGCCATCTGCCTCGACCGGTTGGGTTGAGAGAGGGAGAGAGAGAGAGAGAGAGGCACGGGGGAGGGGGGGCAAAGTTGGGTAGAGTAGGGAGAGAAAGAGAGCAGGAGGAGGGGATATTCAAACAGGTGTAGGCAGGAACATGATGCTGCATGAAGTTCGTAGGAATGATGCTGTATGGAATTCTTGAAGATGTGGGAGCAGCAGGCATTGCAGGAGCATGGGATGGTGATGATTCATCACCTGCAGGATGAGGACAGGGAGAGAGAGGAGAGGAGCTGGGAGAGAGAGAGGAGAGGAGCTGGGGGAGACAGAGACTTCGGGAAAACATGGTTAGTAAATGCAATGCACATGCTTGGAACTGAGAGAAACTGGGATTTCGGAGAAGCAGGTTGTTGGTATGACGGCGCATGCGAGGGGGGGAGAGAGAGAGGGAGAGGGAAGAGGGGGAGAGAGAGAGAGGGAGAGGGAAGAGGGAGAGGGGGAGAGAGAGAGAGAGAGAGAGAGAGAGAGAGAGAGGGGAAAGGGAGAGGGAGAGAGAGAGAGAGAGGTGCTCAGTCCTTCCCTCAGCAGTCTAGGCCTATAGCAGCATAGCTAAAGAGTAAATGAACTTTAACTTTTTAACTATAAGCTCTGTCATACAGAAAAGTTTTAAGCCTGGTCTTGAAAATTGCTAAAGAGTCTGCCCCCCGGACCGATACTGGAAGTTGGTTCCATAGAAGAGGAGCCTGATAACTGAAAGATCTGCCTCCTGATTTACTCTTGGAGACTCTAGGAACCACAAGTAAATCTCCATCTAGAGAGCGGAGTGGCCTACTAGGACAGTAAGGAACTATGAGCTCTCTGAGGTATGACGGAGCTTGGCCAGTAAGAGCTTTATATGTTAACAGAAGGATTTTAAATTCTATTCTGGATTTTACCGGCAGCCAATGAAGAGCAGCTAACACAGGAGAGATGTGATCCCTTTTTCTAGTTCCTGTTAATATTCGTGCAGCAGCATTCTGAATCAACTGAAGGCCTTTCAGAGATTTGTTTGGACATCCAGATAATAATGAGTTACAGTAGTCCAGCCTAGAAGTTACGAATGCGTGGACTAGTTTTTCTGCATCCTCTTGAGAGAGGATATTTCTGATTTTCCTAATGTTTCTCAGGTGGAAGAAAGCTGCCCTACTGACTTGTTTTATGTGAGGGAGAAAGGACATGTCCTGGTCAAAGGTTACTCCAAGGTTTTTTACAGTGGAGTTGGAAGCCAAAGTAATGCCATCCAGACTGATTAATGTGTCTATGTGTAGGCAGGAACATGATGCTGCATGAATTTCATAGGAATGATGCTGTATGGAATTCATGAAGATGTGGGAGCAGCAGGCATTGCAGGAACATGGGATGGTGATCATTCATCAACTGCAGGATGAGGACAGGGTAAATACAGTACACATGTTTGGAACTGAGAGAAACTGGGATTTCTTGGGAGATAACAAGACACAGGTGAAACACATTGGGGTAATCAGGGAAGGGAAGTAGACTGAACGACAACACCGGGGAAGACAAGACCTTCAAAATAAAACACAGGAAACACAAAACACAAAGCACAGGTCCTGACATCGACAAGAACATAAAAAAGACACAAAACCTGTAACAGACACATACAATAGCACAAACCACAGTATCCTCAACACAGGAAGGGTGATCCGCCATGCATTACCACAATCAACAAGACTTGAGACTTGACATGGACTTGCAAAAAGAGACCTGCGAACATCTCTGGGGAACAGCAAATCTGCAGATGAGGAGACTGTGTCACTGGACTCCAGGCTTGAGGTATCATGTCAATTTTGTGAAAATATCTTGCTTATTTAGTCCATTTTTGAATTTCCCTTCGGGTATTAATAAAGTATCTATCTATCTATCTATCTAATGGATATGAAGTCAGTGATGTGGTGCTAATAGAAAATAATATTTGTGTAACAGGACCCAAATACTGCACAGCCTCATAAGCAGCCTGTAACATTGTGGGTATTGGATAAAGTAAATCTACATCATGCACAAATCCTGCTGGGCTAATTGACATTTCTTTTACAGAATTCACAAACAGTGAGAAGTCTCCACATCAAGCATCTTGAGAGACAACTAGAGCTTACAGAGGTAAAAATTAAACAGAAGAAGAGAAAACTGCAAGAAATGGAGCTTGATCTGGAAATCAAACGCAGGACCCTCAGGAAACTGGACCTGGAAATACAGAAACTAGATAGAGAAGTGAGTATTTCAGTGCACACTGTAACCATAAGTGTAATACAGTGTATTAATATTACTTTTGCCTTCTATTTCAGGTTCCAGACAAATGAGGACTGGCAAATAAAAAAAAAAAATCAACTAGAAAGCTAGGGATGAGCAAGTACATCACTATCCATATCTGTATCTGTATCTGTTCAACCATCTACATTATCTGTATCTGTATTCGTACTCGTAAGGGGCAGGACTTGAACCAGAACTGGGCGTAGTTTATACAAAAGTTGTATTTTTAAGCCTGAAATTGATATGGGTTGATCAGAAGTTGCTATATTTATTGTAAGCCTCAATATATTGTTATTTACAGCTTAATTTGTATTACACCAAGGTAAGAAGAGCGAGCCGACCAGAAAAAAAACCTGACCCACTGAAGAAACAGTGAGAATGAGAAATGTGATGCGGGCTGCATGCAGCACCGCTTCTGTTACAAATCAAGTTTTTACCTCATAACCCCATAAAGTGGGGCAGATTTGAAACGTTTGGGTTATAAAAAGCAATTTTAAAATGATGATGTAGTAGTGTGGATGTAGCCTAACTTTTTATCGCTATCAGGTTAAATGATGATCTTACCGGGGGACTTGATCAGGTAGTTGTAAATATCGATTTATGTTACCTCCGGCTTGTTCTATCATGGTGTAGATAGGAAGAGAAATGGAGTAGGAGTTATCTTGAAGGAGGAGTTTGTTAGGAATGTTCTGGAGGTTAAAAGAGTATCAGATAGAGTAATGAGTCTGAAGCTAGAAATCGAAGGTGTAATGTTCAATGTTGTTAGTGGGTATGCTCCACAGGTAGGATGTGAGCTGGAAGAGAAGGAGAAATTCTGGTTGGACCTTGATGAAGTGATGCAGAGCATCCCTAGAAGTGAGAGAGTTGTCATTGGTGCAGACTTCAATGGACACGTTGGTGCAGGAAACAGAGATGATGAGGAGGTGATGGGCAGGTTTGGTATCCAGGAGAGGAACGCAGAAGGACAGATGGTGGTTGACTTTGCAAAAAGGATGGAAATGGCTGTAGTGAATACTTTCTTCCAGAAGAGGCAGGAACATAGGGTGACTTATAAGAGTGGAGGTAGGAGTACACAGGTAGACTACATCTTGTGTAGACGGTGTAATCTGAAGGAGATCAGTGCAAAGTAGTGGTAGGTGAGAGTGTAGCCAGACAGCATAGGATGGTGGTGTGTAGGATGACTCTGTTGGTGAGTAAGATGAAGAGGGCAAAGACAGAGCAGAGGACTAAATGGTGGAAGCTGAAAAAGGAAGAGTGTTGTATGATTTTTAGGAAGGAGTTGAGACAGGCTCTGGATGGCCAGGAAGTGCTTCCAGTTGACTGGACAACTACAGCTAATGTGATCAGGGAGACAGGTAGGAGATTATTTGGTGTGTCATCTGGAAGGAAAGTGGATAAGGAGACTTGGTGGTGGAATGAGGAGGTGCAGGAGTGTATTCAGAGAAAGAGGTTAGCTAAGAAGAAGTGGGACACTGAGAGGACTGAAGAGAGTAGACAGGAGTACAGGGAGATGCAGCGTAAGGTGAAAGTAGAGGTGGCAAAGGCCAAACAAAGGGCTTACGATGACTTGTATGCTAGGTTGGACAGTAAGGAGGGAGAGACTGATCTATACAGGTTGGCAAGGCAGAGAGACAGAGATGGGAAGGACGTGCAGGCGGTTAGGGTGATTAAGGATAGAGATGAAAGTGTATTGACAGATGCCAATAGTGTGATGGGAAGATGGAAAGAGTACTTTGAAGAACTAATGAATGAGGAAAATGAGAGAGAACGAAGAGTAGAAGAGGTGACTGTTGTGGACCAGGAAGTAGCAAAGATTAGTAAGGATGAAGTGAGGAGGGCACTGAAGAGGATGAAGAGTGGAAAAGCACTCGGTCCTGATGATATAGCTGTGGAGGTCTGGAAGTGTCTAGGAGAGGTAGCAGTAGAGTTTCTGACTGGGTTGTTCAACAGGATCTTAGATAGTGAGAAGATGCCTGAGGAATGGAGGAGAAGTGTGCTGGTGCCCATTTTTAAGAACAAGGGAGATGTACATAGTTGTAGCAACTACAGAGGAATAAAGCTGATGAGCCATACAATGAAGTTATGGGAAAGAGTAGTTGAAGCTATACTAAGGGCAGAAGTGAGCATTTGTGAGCAGCAGTATGGTTTCATGCCCAAAAAGAGTACTACAGATGCAGTATTTGCTTTGAGGATGTTGATAGAGAAGTACAGAGAAGGTCAGAGGGAGCTGCATTGTATCTTTGTAGATCTGGAGAAAGCTTATGACAGGGTGCCCAGAGAGGAACTGTGGTATTGTATGAGGAAGTCTGGAGTGGCAGAGAAGTATGTTAGAGCGGTGCAGGACATGTATGAGGACTGTATGACAGTGGTGAGGTGTGCTGTAGGTGTGACAGAGGAGTTCAAGGTGGAGGTGGGACTGCATCAGGGATCAGCTCTGAGCCCCTTCTTCTTCGCTATGGTGATGGACAGGCTGACAGATGAGGTTAGACAGGAATCTCCATGGACTATGATGTTTGCAGATGACATTGTGATCTGTAGTGAGAGCAAGGAACGGGTGGAGGAGAAGCTAGAGTGGTGGAGGTTTGCCCTGGAAAGGAGAGGAATGAAGGTTAGCCGCAGCAAGACGGAGTATATGTGTGTGAATGAGAGGGACCCAAGTGGAAGAGTGAGGTTACAGGGAGAAGAGATAAAGAAGGTGGAGGATTTTAAGTACTTAGGGTCAACAGTCCAGAGCAACGGAGAGTGTGGAAAAGAGGTGAAGAAGCGTGTGCAGGCAGGCTGGAACGGGTGGAGAAAAGTGTCAGGTCTGATGTGTGATAGAAGAGTTTCAGCTAAAATGAAAGGAAAGGTGTACAAAACTGTGGTGAGACCAGCGATGTTGTTTGGTCTAGAGACAGTGTCACTGAGGAAAAGACAGGAGGCAGAGCTGGAGGTAGCAGAGATGAAGATGCTGAGGTTCTCTTTGGGAGTGACTAGGTTGGATAGGGTCAGGAATGAGTACATCAGAGGGACAGCACATGTTAGAGGTTTTGGAGATAAAGTCAGAGAGGCCAGACTGAGATGGTTCGGACATGTCCAGAGGAGAGATGGTGAATATATTGGTAGAAGGATGCTGAGTTTTGAACTGCCAGGCAGGAGGCCTAGAGAAAGACCAAAGAGGAGGTTTATAGATGTAGTGAAAGAGGACATGAAGGTGGTTGGTGTGAGAGAAGAGGATGCAGAAGACAGGCTTAGATGGAGGCAACTGATTCGCTGTGGCGACCCCTGAAGGGAAAAGCCGAAAGGAGAAGAAGAAGACATACATACACACACGTACGTTTTTGACCATGTTGTGACTGTTTGAAGCAGTCTTCATTCCTACTGTTGTGGTTTGGTTGTGTTGTGAGTTAGCGCAGCTCACTGTTCAGTAAACAATTGAACTTAACTTTTTTTGCCTGCGTATCTGTTTGACTGAGTTTTATTGATCAGTAAGATAACGCTGACTTGGCACGAAGTTGGTTCAATTTCATAAAAATCTTGGATGTAGTTGCACTAGTTACTTTCATTTTGCTGTAGCTTAGCTTGCTACATTTCTAAGGGTAATAGCTTTGCTGTAGTTAAGCTTCATTTAATGTTAGAGTAACTAGTAGCTCAACTCACTACACTTTCGAAGTAGCTTTCCCAACACTGATTATTATTCTTAATTATAGCCTTACCACGTGAGTGTCCCACCACAAACTGTACTATAATTTTGTTTTCCTTTGTTTCAGGACAGGAGCTGATCCTGTGTGCAGCAGACTTCCGCAGTGGTTCCCCCAATCACACCCCTTTGGTTTGAGTTTTATCCTTTTTTTGTTTGCTTTAGTCTGTCTGCCACGCAAACCTGACCCCCAAATTCCACTGGATGTGGAACGGCTACGGCTCCGCTGCGTCATGGCTCCGGAAGAGCTCCGGCATCCGGCAGCCCAGGGATTTGCACAGACATTTTGGGGGGCAGGGGCTCAAGTGAGAAAAAGGGCACTTCTTGAAAGGGGTGTCTTTAAGACTCAATTGCAGCACAGCAGACACACAGGTACAGTTCATAGTGATTTTAATGTAGTTTTCAGCAAGGCAGGAAATCTCCACACAGCCACAGAGACAGGCAGACTGAAACCAGGAGGGGACAAGCAGAACTCGTGGTCGGGGACAAAAGGCTGAGGAGATTACCGGGGTTCGGGCAAGGTTGGCTGGTCAAAGACAGGCAAGGTTGGTAACAAGAAATCTGTCCGGGAAGTAGTGCTGGAGAGTCTTGCATGCGAAGAAGCAAAGAACAATCTGGCAGGGGGTGTGAGGAGAGCAGGAGTCTTATACTGAGCCAGTCTGATTGAAAGCAGGTGAGTGGAGTTGCCTTGATGAGGTGTGTGTGGCTGGCAGTCAGAGTCGAGCAGAGGTGGGGTGAATGGAAAAGTACTGCATGAGGTGAGCAGAATGGCAGAACTGTGACACCGGACGAAGAATCCCCTGATGAAGAGAGGGAGTCTTCCTCCGGACCATACCCCTCCCAGTCAACCAGGTACTGGGTGCCTCGCCCACGGCGCCTGGAGTGGAGGAGACGTCGCACCGTGTAGACTGGGCCCCCATTGATGAGGCGTGGAGGTGGGGGGGGGGGCAGCAGGGGCCAGTGGACTCTCCCGAACCGGCTTGACCTTGGAGATGTGGAAGATGGGATGGATTCTCATAGAACGAGGGAGCTTGAGCTGAGCCGCTGCCGGGTTGATGATCTTCTGGACTTCAAATGGGCCAATAAACCTGGGTGCCAACCTCTTGGAGTCAAACTGCAGCGGAAGGTCCCGGGTCGACAGCCACACCCTTTGACCGACCTGGTAGGTGGGAGCCCTAGTGCGTCGACGATTAGCGGCCGACGTGTAGCGGCTCACTGAACACAGGAGGGTGGTTCTGGCCCGGGCCCAGGTGTGGCGACACCGGCGAATGAAGGCCTGGATTGAGGGGCAAGAGACTTCCTTCTCCAGGGCAGGGAACAGAGGAGGCTGGTACCCATAGGCACATTGGAACGGTGACAGACCGTTGGAGGAGCTGGTCAGGGTGTTGTGGGCGTACTCTACCCATAACAGCTGCTGCGACCAGGACGAAGGGTGGCTGGAGACCATGCAGCGAAGTGCCACCTCCATCTCCTGGTTCTTCCTCTCGGTCTGGCCGTTGGACTGGGGATGGAACCCGGAAGACAGGCTGGCCGAGGCCCCGATGAGGGTGCAGAATTCCCTCCAGAACACTGATGAGAACTGGGGTCCCCGATCAGACACCACATCGACAGGAAGGCCATGGAGGCGAAAGACGTGTTGGAGAACCAGTTCAGCTGTCTCCTTCGCCGAGGGGAGCTTGGGCAGGGGAATAAAGTGAGCCATCTTGCTGAATCGGTCCACAACAGTCAGGATGGCGGTATGGCCCTGAGATGGTGGTAGGCCTGTGACAAAGTCCAAAGAGATGTGAGACCAAGGACGATGGGGCACCGGGAGAGGCTGCAGGAGTCCGGCAGGAGCCTGGTGGGAGGCCTTGTGCTGGTTGCAGACCGAGCAAGCAGTGACAAACTCCCGGGTATCCTGGTCCAACGAAGCCCACCAGAACCTCCGGTGTAGAACATCCTTGGTCCGCTGGATCCCCGGGTGGCAGGTAAAGTGTGTGCTGTGGGCCCACTGAAGAAACTCAGAGCGCAGAGAAGCTGGGACAAAGAGCCGGTCGCGAGGACAGGCGCTGGGCCCAGGTTGGTTCTCCAAGGCCGCCTTAACTCTCTCCTCTACTCCCCAAGTGAGGGCAGTGAACAGGTGGGCAGAAGAAAGGATGGTATCTGATCCTGTGGCTGACTCCTCCTCCCCCTTCAGGAACTGGCGAGACAGGGAGTTGGGCTTCACATTGCGGGTCCCCGGGCGGTAGGAGAGAGTAAAGTTAAATCGTGAGAGGAATAAGGACCACCGAGCCTGCCTGGAGCTCAGTCTCCTGGCCGACCGAATGTACTCCAGGTTTTTGTGGTCGGTCCAGACCAGGAATGGCTGTGTGGTTCCCTCCAACCAGTGGCGCCACTCCTCCAGCACCAGCTTGACCGCCAGTAACTCACGGTTCCTGATGTCATAGTTCATCTCAGCGGGGGAGAGTCGCCAAGAGAAGAAGGCACAGGGATGGAGCTTCTGGTCATCAGCCGCCTTCTGGGAGAAGACCACCCCCACCCCGACATCTGAGGCGTCAACCTCCACTACATACTGTCTTTCAGGGTCTGGCATGTGAAGGATGGGGGCCGAGGTGAAGCGGGCTTTGAGGGCTTGGAAGGCAGCAGCGAGACCAGCAGAAGGACACCTTGGAGGAGGTGAGGGCGGTGAGAGGGGCTGCTATCATGCTGTACCCTCGGATGAAGCGGCGGTAGAAATTGGCGAAGCCCAGGAACCTCTGTAGCTGCTTCCGGGACTCAGGGATGGGCCAAGCAGTGACGGCGGAGACCTTGGCTGGGTCCATCTGGAGGCTCCCCTGGCCAACCACATACCCCAGGAAGGTGACCGAGGAGGCATGGAACTCGCACTTCTTGGCCTTCACGAAGAGGGAGCTCTCCAGAAGCCGTTGGAGGACTGCCTGGACATGGTGGACATGGTCCTCCTTGGTTCTGGAGTAGATGAGGATGTCATCCAGGTAGACGAAGACATGTCTGTTGAGCATGTCACGGAGCACGTCATTGACGAGGGTTTGGAAGACGGCGGAGGCATTAGTGAGGCCAAAGGGCATGACAAGGTATTCGTAGTGCCCGGTAGGCGTGTTGAAGGCCGTCTTCCACTCGTCCCCCTCTCGGATGCGGACCAGGTGGTAAGCATTGCGGAGGTCTAGCTTAGTGAAGACCGTGGCCCCTTCCAGGAGCTCGAAGGCGGATGACATGAGAGGGAGGGGGTACCGGTTCTTTACTGTGATGTCATTAAGTCCTCGATAGTCAATGCAAGGCCTCAAGGTCTTGTCCTTCTTCTCCACAAAGAAAAACCAGCGCCAGCAGGGGATGAAGACGGGTGGATGATACCGGCTGCCAGGGAGTCATTATTGTATGTCTCCACGGCCTCCCTTTCAGGTGCAGACAGGGAATACAGACGACCTCGAGGTGGACTGGTGCCGGGTTGTAGGTCGATGGCGCAGTCGTAGGGACGGTGAGGAGGAAGCAAGGCGGCTTTGGCCTTGCTGAAAACCTCTCGGAAGTCGTGGTACTCAGGCGGAACCCCGGAGAGGTCAGGAGATGGGATGGTGCTGGTCGCGGACTGAGGAGCTGAGGCTTGCTTCAGGCAGACTTGATGACACGCCAAGCTCCACCCCAGGATGGACCCCGTTGCCCAGTCAATGTGGGGGTTATGACGGAGGAGCCAGGGGTACCCCAAAATCAGAAGAATGCGGGGTGACCTCAGGATGTGAAAACTGATTGTCTCGTGATGGTTCCCGGAGACGAGCATCCGTATGGGTCTCGTCTGATGGGTGACGGTCCCCAGAAGATGACCGTCCAGGGCGCTGGCGGGGACCGGTTGGGGCAATGGGACCCTGTCGATGTCAAGCTGCCGTACCAGTTCATCGTCGATGAGGGAGACATCTGCCCCGGAGTCAATGAATGTAGCCAGGGTGTGTGAACCCCCTGCCAGCAGGGTGTGACAGAGGGCGCCTCTTGGGGAACAGTTCAGTGGTTGGGCTCACCAGTACTTCCCCCGCTACTGGCGAGCCCGGCCCTTTGCTGGACAGCGGGAGATGAAGTGACCAGCTTGACCGCAGTACAGGCAGAGGTTCTCCTGGCAACGGCGCTGGCATTCCTCCGGTGTAAGACTGGTTCTGCCAACCTGCATGGGCTCAGGCTCCCCTCCCTGAGGCACGGCCATGGAAGCTGTGGCCTCTGAAGAAGAACAAGACTGGTTCAGGAAACGTCGGTTGAGCCCTTCTCTCTGCCTCTCCTCCCGTCTGGCCTGGATACGTCGATCCACCCGTGTTGTCAGTTCGATGAGCCTATCCAACGACTTGGGAAGATCATAAGAGACCAGCTCGTCCTTGACATAACTCCCCAGGCCCAGCAGGTAAGCATCACACTGAGCTTCGACATTCCAATTGCTCTGGCGTGCCGGAGTGCGAAAGTCTATGGAATAGTCTGCCACGGAACGGCCCCCCTGATGTAGATTCAGCAGACCTCCAGTGGAATCCGGACCCTGGGAGACCGCCCCAAATACCTTGCGGAGCTCGGTGGCAAAGGCTTGGAAGGAGGCGCAGGCTGGAGTCCGACGCTCCCATTCTGCAGTTCCCCACAGGCGAGCCCTTCCAGTGAGGTGGTTGATGGTAAAAGCCACCCGGGCCTCCTCTGAAGCGAAGGTGTGTGGTTGCAGGGCGAACAGGATTGAACAGTTTGTGAGAAAAGGATTACAATTCTCCAGATCCCCTGCAAAGCGCTCTGGGGCCCCCACATGTGGCTCCAAGATAGGCCCGGGAATCACCGGCGGGGGTGTAGCAGAAGAGGGTGCTGCAGAAGGGGCTGGAGGTGCCATCTGTGAGAGGGCAGCTGCAAGCTGCTGGACCTGTGTGGTTAACGCAGCTAGCGCCTGCTGCTGGCTAACGGCAGCCTGATGTACCTCTGCAGTGGTGGAGGCAAGCAGAGCCTCATGCTGTTGAAGAACACTCTCCACCCTCTCCAGGCGCGACTGTGGTGACGCTGTGTTTGCTGGGTCCATGTTGTGGCCAGATTGTACTGAAACGGGTGTGTTTAAGACCCAATTGCAGCACAGCAGACACACAGGTACAGTTCATAGTGATTTTAATGTAGTTTTCAGCAAGGCAGGAAATCTCCACACAGCCACAGAGACAGGCAGACTGAAACCAGGAGGGGACAAGCAGAACTCGTGGTCGGGGGCAAAAGGCTGAGGAGATTACCGGGGTTCGGGCAAGGTTTGCTGGTCAAAGACAGGCAAGGTTGGTAACAAGAAATCCGTCCGGGAAGTAGTGCTGGAGAGTCTTGCATGCGAAGAAGCAAAGAACAATCTGGCAGGGGGTGTGAGGAGAGCAGGAGTCTTATACTGAGCCAGTCTGACTGAAAGCAGGTGAGTGGAGTTGCCTTGATGAGGTGTGTGTGGCTGGCAGTCAGAGTCGAGCAGAGGTGGGGTGAATGGAAAAGTACTGCATGAGGTGAGCAGAATGGCAGAACTGTGACACTTCTTGTAATTTCAGAATCAGAGTCAGAACTACTTTATTAATCCCTAGGGGAAATTTATTCATAAATAAATAATAGGACATCTCTGACTTACCTATTTATTTCAGTACCCTTACACTCACATAATTGTTGAACAGAAGAAAACTTTGAAATAATACATATTTAGATGGCATTTGTTTAACTGCCCTCTGTTTGTATCTGTAGATTTCTCCTTAATTCACTAAACAAACTTCTTGTCCTGTACATATTTGAACATGTCAGGGGGAAGGTATTCTCTCTGATAACTGAAAATCCGTGGTGATTTGTTTTCCTTCATTTTTTATCCCTGCAATGCTTTGGCAATTGCAAATATATGCAAATTATCATATTTTAATTAATTAGCGCACAATTTACATATCAATGCAATGTTTTAGACATGACATAATGAGATAAACCTAACTGTATTCACCTGTAGTGTCCCAGTACATAAGTCTGTATACCCATGATGAAGAGCCTTAGCTAAACCAAACACATCAGCTAGTAGCTCATATGTGCATGTTAGCAAGACACACGTTAACTATGTTTGGCCTTGTCATTTGTGAACTCAAGAACTTCCTTCATCACCACTCACCTCCAAGAGTAAAAAAAACTACAAACAAAAGCAAAACTGTGCTGAGGGCTGTGGTCTGCTGCTGCCTGTCCCTGCCTCTGTGTTGTTCGCAGCCGCGATACGGGAGAAGGGAGAGGGGAGCGGGCGAGGGAACGTCTAACAGAGCACATTGAGCGTTTTCTCCCGACCTGCGATTTGGAGTTCTTTTTTTTATTTATATTTATTTGGCTATGCCAAAACAGGAATGTATATTTATATAAGAGAGAGAGAAAATAATTTATTAAAAAAAAAAAAACGCCCCAGAAAAAAGGGCACTTTTTCTTCAGGAAGAAAAAGGGCAGGTGCTCAAGCCCCCTTTCATGTCTATGTGTGCACGTGCCTGTGGCAGCCCTCCACAACACATAAGCAGAGTTCTAATTTTGCCAGATGCCGGAGCACGGCGGATAAATCAAGCACAGAGCAGATCGCGTGGGACGGAAAATCGTGCACAGACACAAAATAAAACACCCAGTTTATTTTCAAAATAAAATACTCCATGTTCACTACAGATCGTATTCACACCTTGAAAACGTCATAATGGGCAGGGACAGACCTGAAGTCAACAGGTCAGAGGCAAACGATCATTGTACAGGAAAAGATCTTTAGACATTTAGACAAAAGATTTTTTAATTTTTTTGAAAACAATAGGATGGACAAAAACACAATATTCTTCATACAACTGGTACTGCTTATGGCCAAATTTCATATCCACAAAAAAAAAAAAAAAAAATGGACAGAATCCAAACCCAGTCTGGAAACAATTCACCCAAGAAATCTAGCAATATGCAAAGACAATAAAAGACACTAAAAATAAAAAAGCAATGAAAACAAACTTTATTTCTGAGAGGCTCAATATAGCCCAACTTACAATCTAGATATCATTTATGTACATTTCTGGCAATGTTTCCTTTTTGTTTCTGTTTTTGTTTTATTTTTCCTTGTTTTTTCTTTTTCTCCATTATTTTATTAAGTCTTAATCCTTTGTTTCCCCTGTTTTTTTGTGGCATGTATATTAACCGATGTGTGTATATACACTGCTCAAAAAAATAAAGGGAACACTTAAACAACACAATGTAACTCCAAGTCAGTCACACTTCTGTGAAATCAAACTGTCCACTTAGGAAGCAACACTGATTGACAATCAATCTCACATGCTGTTGTGCAAATGGAATAGACAACAGGTGGAAATTATAGGCAATTAGCAAGACACCCCCAATAAAGGAGTGGTTCTGCAGGTGGTGACCACAGACCACTTCTCAGTTCCTATGCTTTCTGGCTGATGTTTTGGTCACTTTTGAATGCTGGCGGTGCTTTCACTCTAGTGGTAGCATTAGACGGAGTCTACAACCCACACAAGTGGCTCAGGTAGTGCAGCTCATCCAGGATGGCACATCAATGCGAGCTGTGCCAAGAAGGTTTGCTGTGTCTGTCAGAGTAGTGTCCAGAGCATGGAGGTGCTACCAGGAGACAGGCCAGTACATCAGGAGACGTGGAGGAGGCCGTAGGAGGGCAAAAACCCAGCAGCAGGACCGCTACCTCCACCTTTGTGCAAGGAGGAACAGGAGGAGCACTGCCAGAGCCCTGCAAAATGACCTCCAGCAGGCCACAAATGTGCATGTGTCTGCTCAAACGGTCAGAAACAGACTCCATGAGGGTGGTATGAGGGCTCGACGTCCACAGGTGGGGGTTGTGCTTACAGCCCAACACCGTGCAGGACGTTTGGCATTTACCAGAGAACACCAAGATTGGCAAATTCGCCACTGGTGCCCTGTGCTCTTCACAGATGAAAGCAGGTTCACACTGAGCACATGTGAGAGATGTGACAGAGTCAGGAGACGCCATGGAGAACGTTCTGCTGCCTGCAACATCCTCCAGCATGACCGGTTTGGCAGTGGGTCAGTAATGGTGTGGGGTGGCATTTCTTTGGGGGGCCGCACAGCCCTCCATGTGCTCGCCAGAGGTAGCTTGACTGCCATTAGGTACTGAGATGAGATCCTCAGACCCATTGTGAGACCATATGCTGGTGTGGTTGGCCCTGGGTTCCTCCTAATGCAAGACAATGCTAGACCTCATGTGGCTGGAGTGTGTCAGCAGTTCCTGCAAGACGAAGGCATTGATGCTATGGACTGGCCCGCCCGTTTCCCAGACCTGAATCCAATTGAGCACATCTGGGACATCATGTCTCGCTCCATCCACCAACGCCATGTTGCACCACAGACTGTCCAGGAGTTGGCGGATGCTTTAGTCCAGGTCTGGGAGGAGATCCCTCAGGAGACCATCTGCCACCTCATCAGGAGCATGCCCAGGCATTGTAGGGAGGTCATACAGGCACGTGGAGGCCACACACACTACTGAGCCTAATTTTGACTTGTTTTAAGGACATTACATCAAAGTTGGATCAGCCTGTAGTGTTTTTCCACTTTAATTTTGAGTTTGTTCTTTACATAGTTGAATGTGCTGACAACAAAATCACACAAAAACTATCAATGGAAATCAAATTTATTAACCCATGGAGGTCTGGATTTGGAGTCAAAGTATTTAATAAAAATATTTCATTCATTCAGATCTAGGATATGTTATTTTAGTGTTCCCTTTATTTTTTTGAGCAGTGTATATGTATATATGGTTTCCTTAATTGTTTTGAGTATTCTGTTATGTCTATCTTGCCTAAATAAAGAAAAAAAAAGTCAACAGGTCAGAGGTTTTCAGGCGTCATTTCAGCCCGTTGACACCATGGACAAGGAGATGCTGATTCTGGAGGTCCAAAATCACAGAATAATCTATGACCCGTCACATCCTTTTTATAAAGACACCCATAAAAAGGTTGCGGCGTGGACTACCATTGCAGGAGTAATTGGAGTGGATGGTAAATTACTAATTTGGTCCGATAAATGTCCTCTGGATGGACACAATAAACTGTTTAATGGTTTTTTGTTTCTTCTTATAGAAACAACAACCGGCTATGTCGCGCAATTATGCGTGAATTCACGAGATCTCGTAAGTCCTTGCGACTCCTGCTGTCCAGTGGAACTGCAACAGTGCGCATCACAGACCAATCCAGTGGGTGTTGACGGACGGCCAAGTACTGAGCCATTCCGGAGACGTTCCGCATCCAGTGGAATCCCAGGTTAGCCCTGTTCCTGCTGTTGTTTTTGTTATTGCCAATTGTTTTGTGTGGTTACTGCCACGACCAGTGACTTATTGTGGACACCCAGGTTGGGTACTTTTAATCATCTTTTAAATACAGAAAACTTATTAATAAAGCTGTTACATTTGGAAGTCCGTCTCTCATCCTCTTTAAAATTATTGGTGTAGGGAACCTGTGTGACCTTAAAGGTTTTAGGTAGTGTATTTCCTGGGGTGCAGCTCCCTAGGTGGCATTGTCAGACAACTTTCTCTCTCGCCAACACCATTTCTCGCCACAATAACAAAGAGTCTGAATACTCATCTAAATTAGATATTTTGGTCTCTTATTTTTAATAAATTAAGGACATTCCAAAAACCAGTTTTGATTTGGCACTGTGGAGTATTGTGTGTAGTTTGAAGATAAAAAAATATTCCATCCATTTTAAGACAAGTCTGAAACATAACAAAATTTAGAAAATTTTCCGTCTGCACTGTGTATATACAGTATCTCACAAAAATTAGTACACCCCTCACATTTCTGCAAATATTTAATTATATCTTTTCATGGGACAACACTGAATAAATGACACTTTGTAAACTGACTATTTTACATTTTATCAGCTTGTAACTGTGTAAATTTACTGTCCCCTCAAAATAACTCAACACACAGCCATTAATGTCTAAACCACTGGCAAAAAAAGGGAGTACACCCCTAAGTGAAAATGTCCAAATTGGGCCCAATTAGCCATTTTTCCTCCCCAGTGTCATGTGACCCGGTGTTACAAGGTCTCAAGTGTGAATGGGGAGCAGTTGTGTTAAATTTGGTGTTATCACTCTCACACTCTCTCATACTGGTCACTGGAAGTTCAACATGGCACCTCATGGCAAAGAACTCTCTGAGGATCAGAAAAAAGAATTGTTGCTCTACATAAAGATGGCGTAGGCTATAGGAAGATTGCCAACACCCTGAAACTGAGCTGCAGCATGGTGGCGAAGACCATACAGTGGTTTAACAGGACAGGTTCCACTCAGAACAGGCCTCGCCATGGTCAACCAAAGTGAGTGACTGCAGCAATGCTGGTAGGACTCATAGGTTTATTTTCCAAAGACAGCCTCTGGATATGACGCTGAGCATGTGCAGATGTTGAAGGGGTGGGGGGTCAGCCTGTCAGTGCTCAGACCATATGCCGCACATTGCATCAAATTGGTCTGCATTGTTGTCGTCCCAGAAGGAAGCCTCTTCTAAAGATGATGCACAAGAAAGCCCGCAAACAGTTTGCTAAAGACAAGCAGACTAAGGACATGGATTACTGGAACCATGTCCTGTGGTGTGATGAGACCAAGATAAACTTATTTGGTTCAGATGGTGTCAAGTGTGTGTGGCGGCAACCAGGTGAGGAGTACAAAGACAAGTGTGTCTTGCCTACAGTCAAGCATGGTGGTGGGACTGTCATGGTCTGGGGCTGAATGAGTGCTGGTGGCACTGTGGAGCTACAGCTCATTGAGAGAACCATGAATGCCAACATGTACTGTGATATACTGAAGCAGAGCATGATCCCCTCCCTTCGGAAACTGGGCTGCAGGGCAGTACTCCAACATGATAACGACCCCAAACACACCTCCAAGACGACCACTGCCTTGCTAAAGAAGCTGAGGGTAAAGGTGATGGACCAGCCAAGCATGTCTCCAGACCTAAACCCTATTGAGCATCTGTGCGGATCCTCAAACAGAAGGTGGAGGAGCACAAGGTCTCTAACCACCAGCTCCATGATGTCGTCATGGAGCTGGAAGGGGAGTGGAAGAGAATTCCAGTCTAAGAAGCTTTTTTGTCATTGTACACACACTGAGATCAATGCACACACAATGAAATTACATTTACACTCTGAGGGAGATATGTATAGGCCTCCTGACAACCACACACACGCACAGGGCCCTATATCATGACCCTGTTTTCAGAGTGAAGGTGCCTTTAATGCGCAATTGGGGGGGGCGGTGCCTTGCTCAAGGGCACCTGGAGGTGGACTGGCACCTTTCCATCCACCAGTCCACACATCACACTTTTTCTTTGTCCGGGCTGGGACGTGAACCAGCAACCCTCTGGTTCCCAACCCAGGTCCCAACGCACTGAGCTACTGCCGCCACTGCCGCAACCTTTGAAGCTCTGGTGAACTCCATGCCCAAGAGGGTTAAGGCTAAATTAGGGTTAAGTTAAATTATGGAAAATAATGGTGGCCACACAAAATATTGACACTTTGGGCCCAATTTGGACATTTTCACTTGGGGGTATACTCACTTTTGTTGCCAGTGGTTTAGACAATAATGGCTGTGTGTTGAGTTATTTTGAGGTGACAGTAAATTTACACAGTTATACAAGCTGTACACTGACTACTTTACATTGTATTAAAGTATAATTACTTCAGTGTTGTCCCATGAAAGGATATAATTGAATATTTGCAGAAATGTGAGGGGTGTACTCACTTTTGCGACACTGCATATCTGTACATAATTTGTTCATTCACACTGTCTGACAAGCTATAATGACACACCTCACATTAGTGAAAACCCACAAGTGTGTTAAAGATGCAGACAAATGAATGAACAAAGATCTCTGCTGAATATTGTTTATTTATCTTTATGAAAAATTGTACACTATGTCAGCTGAGTAAATGACATGCATTTTCTTTTAATACAAACACACAATGGAGCTTCAACAACCACCACTGATTCAGTAACACATCCCAGATCTTTCTGTACACAAGAGAATAAGATTGATGGTAGCTCTGTTTTGCAGCGAACCTCTAGCTTTGAACAAAAAGAAAATAAGATGTGATGCCCTTCTGCTCTCTGTGTCCTGGAGCTTTGATTCAGGAATTGTGTTCAGGAGATCCTGCTCCTCTGTGTGAGTGTGCTCTGCATCATTGGAGAGGAAGAGCTGTAGAATATGAAGGGCTGACCCGCTTCAGATCTCATATTAGCAACATTCTTAGCAACAGGGAATCCAGGAGACCCACTTCCTATTCATAAGGAGATGTGATCAACCATTTTTGGTGCTCACCACAGGGCAGATTCTTTATAAATTAGATTTACAGGAATACAAGAGCAAACAGCTTCAGGCCAGAGGGAGGTCTGGCTGCTGCAGTGACAGAGGAGACAGGTCAAAATCAAACATTCAACGAACTGTGTTAATGCGTGGGAACCACCAGAGACCTGCACCTGATGTGGCATATGCCTCAAGGCAACAGTAACAGAATTTAAGTCCCCACGGCCAAACTCCACGCATTCAGCAAAGTGACTGCACAGCTGTTGCACTTAAAGAACAAAGAGCTGTGTTCATGTCAGCGTCTTAGCTGTTTTTATGTGTACACCTCAGCAGACTCCCTGTCTCTGACCTCTGTTCCTTAATTATAATCAGGATTCAGAAACTAATTTTACTGTCATTAAATAAATGTTTTTGTAAAATTTGGTGATGTGAAATACTCGAGAATGTATTTTGGTCCATCTTTGTTGAAATTCACACTTTCACTTTCTTTTTTGATTCTAATTTCAAAATTGATCATGGTTTTTCAAAAAGCCAAACAAAGCTAACCAAGATGAACACAGTCATCATGTATGCCTCCATGAAGATTCCATTCTTATTTTATGATAAAATATTTGCATCTTAAGTGCATTTTGAAATGAAGTTTTTTGTTCTAAATCAGCAGAAGTAGCGCATGAACTAACAGGGACTAATAAAAAGACAAAAAAAAAAAAAAACCCCAATAAAGTCAGACCAGCCAATTTTTGGGACAGATTTATGAAAATATCATTTGCTGCTAAATGTGAAGGCTAGCTATCCTAGCTAGCAAGTCAATATTTCATTCATCTTCAGGTGCCACCTAATCATACAATCACTGGGAAGCTGGTAGGCATGGGAAGACTCCCAGCGACCTGGGTGGAGCAGTAGTCACTTCAGGTAAGTTTGTCCACTCTAGCAGCTCAGGCAAATTGAGATCATTTCGTCCTGGAAAACAACTATAATTCAAAGCTTAGCTACTTAAGGTTTGTGTGATAAGGCTTCTTCGTGGACTGCAGCATTACTCCATTGTTACTTGAAGATCTCGGGTAGCCTACACATTGTAGACAAACTTGTGACTTTAGTTTTTGAGTTATTTTCTAACCCTTTAATGTCCTCACTAAGAAAAAAGCAATGGAAAATCATTTCTTTGCATTTTTTATTTCCTTGGGGCAATAATAACTACAATCAAATAGAAAATTTTCAACAGACCCCACAGTTTTTAAAATATAAGCCTCGACCAAACAAGCGGATGAAGATGAAGACCATGAAGTGACATCTCAACTATCTGGTCGGGGGGGTAGCAGCTTCAACAGGGAGCCCCAGACTTCCCCTTCCCTGGCCACACCAGCCAGCTCTGACTTGGGGATCCCGAGGCAGTCCCGGGCCAGAGTGGAGATATACTCTATGTATATATATTTTTTTTATTTATTGTGTAGTTTATTTTTATTTTATGCTGCACCAATTGTATGGCACTTTTTAATTTTGTTGTGCATGTCACAATGACAATAAAGGTCTATCTATCTATCTACTCTCTCCACCTGGTCTTCAGTCTGCCCCAGGGCCTCCTCCCAGCTGGATGTGCCTGGAACACCTCCTGAGGGATGCGCCCAGGTGGCATCCTCACCAGATGCCCGAACCACCTCAACTGACTCCTCTCAATGCAAAGGAGCAGCAGCTCTACTCTGAGCACATCTCGGATGACCGAGCTCCTCACCCTATCCCTAAGGGAGAAGCCAGCCACCCTTCTGAGGAAGCTCATTTCGGCCACTTGAACTCACAATCTCATTCTATCGGTCATGATACAGTTTTCATGACCATAGATGAGGGTAGGAACGAAGACTGACCTGAAGATCGAGAGCTTCACCTTCAGGCTCAGCTCTCTTGTCGTCACAGTGGTGCGATACAGTGACTGCAGTACAGCTCCCGCTGCTCCGATTCGCGGGATCTCACATTCAGACCCTGAGGTACTTGAACTCCTTCATTGGGGGTAAGGACTCATTCCCAACTCTGAGTAGACAGTCCACTGGTTTCCTGCTGAGAACCATGGCCTCCAATTTAGAGGTGCTGATCCTCATCCCAGTGACTTCACACTCGGCTGCGAACCTGTCCAGTGAGAGCTGAAAGTCACAGACCGATGGTGACAACAGCACCACAACTTTCCCAGGGAGGTTGAATAATGTGATGCCTCTGTAGTTGGCACACATCCTCTGGTCCCCCTTTTTGAAAATCGGGACCACCACCACGGTCTGCCACTCCTTTGGCACTGTCCCAGACGCCTAAGCAATGTTGAAGAGACGTGTCATCCACAACAGCCCCTCAACACCCAGAGCCTTCAACATTTCAGGACGGATCTCATCCATCCCTGGGGCTTTGCCACTGTGGAGTTGTTTGACTACCTCAGTGACTTCCGCTAGGGAAATTGATGTTGACCCCGCTTCATCCTCCAGTTCTGTCTCTGCCCTAGAGGGTGGTTAAGTTGGGTTCAGGAGTTCCTTAAAATGCTCCTTTCACTGCCCGACAATCTCCTCATTTGAGGTTATCAACGTCCCACCC
Organism: Remorina albescens; assembly: GCA_034769265.1. Lineage (NCBI taxonomy): Eukaryota > Metazoa > Chordata > Actinopteri > Carangiformes > Echeneidae > Remorina > Remorina albescens. The sequence continues at coordinate 1,950,925 of CM068495.1, read as the reverse complement.
TTACTGTACACAGCTTGGATGGTTCCCTGCTTTCCCCGCCTGAAGCGCTTGACAGTCTTCCAGAAAAACTTTGGTGCCGAACAAAAGTCCTTCTCCATGGCCTCTCCGAACATCTCCCACACCCGCTGCGTTGTGTCCACCACCTCCAAGGCCACAGCCCTTTGGTCCCATCGGTACCCTGTCAACTGTCTCCATGTGTGTGCATGAGTGAGTGTGTGTGGAAAAGCCTGAACCCAAACCAACACAAACAAAGACCCAAAGGCCGCGAAAACCCCCACAGGTTGTGCTGGAGGTCCAACCCGGCCAGAGTGCAGAAAGAGAGAGAGAGTGGATTCCCAGAGCTGAGCATTTCTGCTCTAACCTGGTGGCCACACCCAGCTAGCTGCCAGCCATCAACCCTGACGAGCTGGCAGCAGGCCCTGGAGACTTCCATCCATCACACCCCCCCTTCAAGACAGAGGTACCACCTCTGACCTCTGACCCTGCAAGACACACAACATTAGAGAAAACATACAACTTCCAATCCAATCTACAATCTATACAAATCCAGAAAAATCTGCAACCCATCTCTATTGCCAGATCATAATCCATTTACTTCTCACAAATTGTCAAGGTAAACACCTTATCAAATAACATGCCTGGCAGAACCCCTCCCTCCTCCCCATTACCTCACCAACACTCAAAATCCTCATGACTCCTGTGATGGAAAATTCTGACATTTAACTGTTCTGATAGTTAATCCAGGTTACTGTGACCTTTATCGTATGTTCACGTAAACGGAAACTGCTTGCATAATCCTGCGATAGCATTGTCAGATACAGAGAGGACATGAACCATGTACCATGGACAAAGAAACACCAAGATATTTGTGTCTCAGCAAGACAGATTGTTCAAACAAGTATGACAATAAAGACGCTAACACCATATGTTTAGTCTATGAACACTCTTTTCAAGAAACACTATATAAACTGTATGCTTTGAGGGCTCGAGGCTCTCTCACTGACTGACTCTTCATCCAGTCGTATGTATGTGAGTCCATTCACTGAATGCTATTAACCTCAACTTTTTGCCACCACAATTTTGGCGACCACGAAGGGACCCCATCTGTGAGTGGGTTTTTGGGATTCTGGACAGAAGGTGATAGGTGATAGCCTGGGCACAACAAGAGCTGAAACTCTTGCAACCTCGAACTCCCTCACAACGGAAGGTTGAGAAGAAGGCCTGATGTCTGGAGGACCGGGATTCCCTTCACTGTTGGGGTCCAATGAACTCGCTGGCTTTTAACACCTTGCTGTCTTTCTTCGTGAGTTGTGATAACTGCACAGGGGAAATTCTTCTCCACCTACTGAGATAGGTTGGCAGACATGCCAGAAAAGGCTAGGTCAGGGACCCGGTGTGACACCTGATTATTCCAACCTTTAAAGATGGGAGAAAAGGTGGGTAGAGATTGTCTGGGACAAAAGGAGGAATTTGCTTTCAGAGTGGAACTTCAATTCAAACTGCTATTTACTTTAATTTTGTCTTAATTTTTAAGGTGCACATTTCTGCTAATTTCTTTAAAAAACAGAAAGGTTCTTTATTAGTAAAATACTAATAATTAAATAATATTAAAATTAATTAATATTTTGTAACTGCTAAAAGACCTGAGAGTGATAAACATGGGGTCTGGAGGAAGCAACAGCCCCAAAGGCCTGTTCATGATATGGCATAAATATATGCTGGCTGGGCTTTCAGCGGAGGCGTACAAAAAGATGCCTCAGTATTCACTGTTAGTTAACGGTGTTCAAGTCTCTTTTCTGGTTGACTCCGGGGCCACAGAATCTGTCATCAAAAGGAGTGCATTTCGTCCCGAAGCCCAACCTAAACTTATTGGTCGATTTCAAAGAACAGTTGGTGTTGCAGGGGTGCTGTTTGTAGAAAGATACACAACTCCGCTAAAATGTGTTGATCCAGAGGGGGGGAATCTTTCAAACACTTGTTTTTGCTTTCTGACAGATGTCCCGTCAACTTGCTGGGTTGGGACCTCATGTGCTTGTTAAGTATTGTTTTGATCTGTACACAGGACAGTGTCTCTCTCAACCAATCGGTCGAAGCAGATGGCCACCCCCCCAAGCCTGATTCTGCCCAAGGTTTCTGCCTCTTAAAGGAAGTTTTTCCTTGCCACTGTCGCCAAGGGCTTGCTTATCAGGGGATCAGTTGGGTCTCTTTAAATAATTTTATAAAGAGTTTGGTCTAGACCTGCTCTATATGTAAAGTGCCTTGATGTAACTTTGTTATGATTTGGCGCTATATAAATAAATCTGATTTGATTTGATTTGTTGAAGTTGAAAGAATAAACGAAAACCCCCGAATTATCGCAACATGGTGAAACACCAATCATTTGCGAATGGGAAGTAAATCTCCTTCCCTCAGTTACACTGCCGCTTCCTGACACACACACACACACACACACACACACACTGACGTCACATGCATGCGCTGCACAACTCACATAGTCTCCACTTGTGATTATGAAAATATCTTGAACAACATACTGCAGCTAGATTGGTGATATTGGGATGATGTTCGATGCGCTGCCTCGGTGAAACTGCCTGATCGTTTGGAAGAGTTTGTTGTGAATGATCCACACATCTCACTGGTCAAACACACATCCTGGGTCTGTGGGTGAGGGAGCTGAACATCTCTCCACACTGGAAGGCCACAGCTGACCCTCATGTTGACTTTAATGAAGGACTGGGGGTGCACAGAAAAAGACTAAATTGTGCTGTTGAGACTTCCTATGTGACTGTGTACATTGATGATAAGGCGTTTGGAATACCTTAAACCAAATTGACCATGCTCATGTCAGTGTCAGAGTTAAGACAAGTTCCCAGTCATCTCTGGGCAAACGCTAAAAATTATGTTGGTCTCATTAAAAACTGTGAGCCAGTGATGATCACACCCAAATCAGACTACAAACCCTGTCGTAATCAATTTCCTTTCAGACGTGAAGCAGTTGAAGGCATCAAGCCTGTGTTTTATTCATTGCTGAAAGTGGGCGTGATTGTCCCGTGTGCAAGTTCCCCAGTGAGAACACCTATATTTCCAGTGCGTAAGATCCACCCTGCAGGTGAACCAGTTGAGTGGAGATTTGTGCAAGATCTGCAAGCTGTAAATGCTGCTGTGCAGGCCAGGTTGCCTATTGTTCGAAATCCACATACAATTCTGTCTCAGATTCCAGCTAAAAGCTAATGGTTCTCAGTTAGTGATCTTTCAAATGCTTTTTTCAGTGTTCCAGTACACCCAGACAGCCAGTTTTAGTTTGCATTTTGCTTTGAAGTGAAAATGTACACTTTTATATGTCTGTTGTGAATCACCAACAATTTACAACATGGCTTTGAGAGACAGTTTTGAAACTCTTGTGTTGCCTGAAAAATCTGTTCTGTTGCAGTACGTTGATGATATTTTGATTGTGAGTGAAACCAGAGAAGAATGCGTTAAAGCTACACTTGCTCTGTTGAATCATTTGGCCGAGCAGGGCCAAAAAGCAAGCATAACAGTTTGTTGTGGAAAAAGTCACTTTCCTAGGTCATGTGATCTCTGCTGAGGGAATATCCCTCTCACCAAAACGCACTGAAGCCATTCAAAAGATTCCCAAACCAGTGACAAAAAACCAGTGATGTCATTTTTGGGGATGACTGGGTATTGCAGACAATGGATTCCATATTATGCTGAAATCAAGGCACCATTAGCAGCAATTGGTCATGGTAAAGGCCTGAAAGCATCAGACCCTGTCATTTGGATTCCTGAAGCTGAGGAATCTTTTGCTGATTTGAAAATTGCACTGCAAACACCTCCGACCCTTGGACTGCCTGACTGTACACAACCATTCACTCAGACTGTTGGCGAAAAGGGGGGATACATGACTTCTGTTTTGTTGCAAGAACATGGGGGAAAACAACGATCTGTGGCGTATTTTTCAGCTAAACTCGACAGTGTTGCTGCAGGTCTGCCCCATTGTCTCAGAGCTGTGGCTGCTGCAGAGAAAAGCGTCACATGATATTGTGGGATACACTGATTTGACTTTGTTGGTCCCACACGCAGTCTCCCTCATCCTCCTCGAACAGAAAACTTCACATCTCTGTTCTGCTGGAATTGCCAAATGTTAATGTGAAAAGATGCACTGTTCTTAACCCTGCTACTTTTCTGCCAACAGCTGAGGACGGAGAGCCACATGACTGCGTGGCCAACATAACTTCTGTGCATTTATAGAAGACCCATGATTCTGAGACAACCTCAGGGTTTGACCTATGGTCCTGGCTTCCTTTGAAAGGATGGGCAAAATCACTGATGCATTTGATTGCTCCTGTTTTGATCGTTATACTAGTCCTGTGCATTTTTATGTGTTGTATTGTGCCCTGTGTCAGATCTATGATCACCTCTATGGTAAAGTCTGCTGTGGAGGGCTATGTGCAGTTGGAGGAGTGGTCTCCTCCCCCATACAATTCACAGGAGTCATTAGCTTAGTTTTTATTCAAAATCTTTTTTTTTGAGTGTTTAATCAATAAAGTCGATTCTTTAATTATGAAGGTTTAAGGTTAGGTTTAGCAGTCTAATCACATTCATATGTATTGTTGATTGAGTTCATATATTCATTTTATTATTCATTTTGATTCATATTAATTCTTGACATAAGGGTTTTTGGATTTTGTTATTCTTTCATTTAATCAGTGTGAATGATAGACCATGATGATTTTCATTAATGATAAAAAAAAATGATATTAATGATAAAAAAAAAAAGTGATTTGGTACTAAGGATTCATGGAAGCAGGGAGACAATTACACAGCAAAACATATTATGACAAAGGAGCACGTGACAAAGTATCCGCCACCATGATATCCCTGACCTTAATGTGACATATCTAAATGATAGGGCTGCAAAAATAATGCCCACCCCATCAACCTCTGATTTGGGTTCTGCAACGATCGTAAAAAAGTAAGTAAGTATAAACAACCAACGAGGAACCTGAGCCAACATAAACATCAAAATGTTAGAGTGCCATGGCCAACATGAGGGCTTCCTTTTCACTAACTGAATAGTTACTCCGGTAACTTCTTAGAGAAATAACTGACTGGTTTCTCAACCCCCCTCTCATCCACCTGTAGTAACACAGCCCCAGCCCCAACATCACTTGCATCCACCTGCAACTTGAAGGGCAGTCCAACCAGGTAGTGGCAAGCACTGGAGCTGAGGACAACAGGTCCTTCAACTAGTTAAATGCCTGTTGACAGATGGTTTAACATCACCTTTTAACAAATCAGTCAGAGGAGCACCCACCGAAGCAAAATTTGGACAGAACTCCCTGTAATAACCAGCCTTCCCTAAGAAACGTAACAATTCCCTCTTAGTGGTTGGAACAGGGAATGCTCGGCTTGCTCTGACCTTTCCCTGAATGGTACTCACTTCTCCTCACCCCACCACCTTTCCCAAATAGGTCACGGTGGCCTTGGCATTTCACCAAATTGACTGCTAGCTGTGCCCAAAGCAGCCTGTCAAACAAAGCCTTCACTCGCCCCAAATGTTCCTACCATGTATCACAATATATCACAACATCATCCAAATAGACTGCACAACCCTCCAGCCCCCAGATCATGTTATTCATCAATCTTTGAAAGGTGGCTGGAGCATTGTGCAGCACAAACGGCATAACCATATATGAATACAAACCGGATGGAGTCACACATGAACAGATCTCCCTTGCTCTATCAGAAAGCATAACCTTTAAGAAGGTCAAACTTGCTAAAATACTCGGCAGACCCCACCTGATATACACAATCATCTACCCTGGGAAGAGGGTGTCAGGCTGGGACAGACAAGCTGGGACCCACAGAGCAGACCAGAGACAGCGAGTGGCAGGAAGTAGTTTATCAGTCCAGGTTCATCAGTCCAAAGGCACAGAGACACTAGGGCAAAACGGGAGGCACGAGAGAGATGAAAACTGGTTAAACAAAACAATCTGACAAGGACATAGGGGAAAACACCGGGTATATATAGTGGGGCAAAAAAGTATTTAGTCAGCCACCAATTGTGCAAGTTCTCCCACTTAAAAAGATGAGACAGGCCTGTAATTTTCATCATAGGTACACTTCAACTACGAGAGACAGAATGGGTGGAAAGAATCCAGGAAATCACATTGTAGGATTTTTAATGAATTAATTGGTAAATTCCTCGGTAAAATAAGTATTTGGTCACCTACAAACAAGCAAGATTTCTAGCTCTCACAGACCTGTAACTTCTTCTTTAAGAGGCTCCTCTGTCCTCCACTCGTTACCTGTATTAATGGCACCTGTTTGAACTCGTTATCAGTATAAAAGACACTTGTCCACAACCTCAAACAGTCACACTCCAAACTCCACTATGGCCAAGACCAAAGAGCTGTCAAAGGACACCAGAAACAAAATTGTAGACCTCCACCAGGCTGGGAATACTGAATCTGCAATAGGTAAGCAGCTTGGTGTGAAGAAATCAACTGTAGGAGCAATTATTGGAAAATGGAAGACATACAAGACCACTGATAATCTCCTTCGATCTGGGGCTCCACGCAAGATCTCACCTCGTGGGGTCAAAATGATCACAAGAACAGTGAGCAAAAATCCCAGAACCACACGGGGGGACCTAGTGAATGACCTGCAGAGAGCTGGGACCAAAGTAACAAAGGCTACTATCAGTAACACACTACGCCGTCAGGGACTCAAATCCTGCAGTGCCAGACGTGTCCCCCTGCTTAAGTCAGTACATGTCCAGGCCCGTCTGAAGTTTGCTAGAGAGCATTTGGATTATCCAGAAGAGGATTGGGAGAATGTCATATGGTCAGATGAAACCAAAATAGAACTTTTTGGTAAAAACTCAACTTGTGTTTGGAGGAGAAAGAATGCTGAATTGCATCCAAAGAACACCATACCTACTGTGAAGGATGGGGTTGGAAACATCATGCTTTGGGGCTGTTTTTCTGAAAAGGGACCAGGACGACTGATCCGTGTAAAGGAAAGAATGAATGGGGCCATGTATCTTGAGATTTTGAGTGAAAACCTCCTTCCATCAGCAAGGGCACTGAAGATGAAACGTGGCTGGGTCTTTCAGCATGACAATGATCCCAAACACACTGCCCAGGCAACGAAGGAGTGGCTTCGTAAGAAGCATTTCAAGGTCCTGGAGTGGCCTATCCAGTCTCCAGATCTCAACCCCATGGAAAATCTTTGGAGGGAGTTGAAAGTCCATGTTGCCCAGCGACAGCCCCAAAACATCACTGCTCTAGAGGAGATCTGCATGGAGGAATGGGCCAAAATTCCAGCAACAGTGTGTGAAAACCTTGTGAAGACTTACAGAAAACGTTTGACCTCTGTCATTGCCAACAAAGGGTATATAACAAAGTATTGAGATGAACTTTTGTTATTGACCAAATACTTATTTTCCACCATAATTTGCAAATAAATTCTTTAAAAATCAGACAATGTGATTTTCAGATTTTTTTTTTTTTTTTTTCTCATTTTAGTTGAGGTATACCTATGATGAAAATTACAGGCCTCTCTCATCTTTTTAAGTGGGAGAACTTGCACAATTGGTGGCTGACTAAATACTTTTTTGCCCCACAGTATACACAAAGGAAATGAGACACAGGTGAATAACATTAGGGCGGGGACAGTAATCGGGGATGATGAAAACAGGAAGTAAAACAAATAAAGACAAGACAGCACAGGACTTCAAAATAAAACAGGAAGTAACAACCAAGACAAAACCCTAGACCCTAACGGAGGGAAGGAATCAGGTTTTGTCACAGGATTAATCTTCCTAAAGTCAGTACACAGCCTAAATGTGGAATCAGGCTTACTGACAAGGAACAGGGAGACGACCAACTGGAAGTAGAAGGCACAATAAGACCATTTTCAAAGCCTGTACTTTCTTGTAAACTTCTCTGCCTTCCAACAAAAGCCACGGCAAGCCATCCTGCCAGTCTGCCTTCCAATAAGTCCAATAAGCACACAACGATGATTTCAAATGCTGATGAAAGCCTTCGAGTGCCCCTTGACTTTGTGGATGATATGCTGAAGACATATGCTGAAGAAGTAAAGTTTGACCCATGGTCTGTTTGTATATCTTTGGGAATTCCAAACACAGATATGAACTCAGTAATATCCTTCATCACAGACCTGGGGGGTATTGCACAAAAGTAGGAAAAAGAAATCCAGGATAACTGAGCAAGCGCAGCTTGATCTAGTCTGGTCGGCGCATCTTAGCTTAATTGGTTGCACATAGGCCGAGCCAGGATGAACTGGCACGGCTATGTCAAGCCAGGTGTATAGTTAGTTGGGATAAGTGCACATTCACGGCATTCTTAAATAGACCACGGGATCGATCACAGAATCACCAATGAGAAAATGGAAAGAAAATGGAAGAAATTAAAAGACAACCACAAACTGTGTGTTACAAGACAAAATGCACATACACAGCAAAAAGTAACGTGAACTCTTTTATTAAAAATAGGCTCAATCCAAAAACTATGTGAAAAACTGAGTAATATATTGCTCCCTGACCAGTCATCCATTAATGCTGTTTGGCCAAAACTGAGCATTTCCCCAGTCTACATCGTAGGCCACTTGGGGGGCCCTCTCCTTTCGTAGGCCTGCAATGTTATGCAGCACTGTGCAGGCTCCTATGACATCACAGGCCCTGTCTAGGGAAACCCTGAGGTGGTACAGGCACTGAAACCGTGATTTCAGAAGGCCAAAGGTCATCTCAATACGAGCCCTGGCTTTTCCATGAACATGGTGGTAGGCCTGCTGTGGAGGGGTTTGTGGGTCTGCAAGGGGAGTCAAGAGAAAGGCCTCACAGGCATAGCCTTTGTCTCCCAGGAGCACACCAGAGAATTCACCTGATAATACAAGATATAATTTAGAAAACTACACAGCAGAGTTAAACACTCATAATGTCCAAGGTGCTTACAGATAAAATGTGTGGCTTACCTTGTGAGAGTCTCTGCCTTGTCAGCAATTTAGAGGCGAAGTGGCCTGGCTCAGTCCATTACTCTAGAGTCTTCCGGGCTAGTCCAGTCAACCAGTCAGCATCACAGATCATCTGAAACAATAAGATGTAACCTATTATGGTCATTTAATGCACAGAGTTAATTTATGTAGGTCACAGTAACCACAAACCACTCTTACCTGAATGTTGATGCTGTGGAAGGATTTCCTGTTAATGTAATCTCCCTCGTGTTCCCCTGAGGGGCATTTGATTCTGATATGGGTGCAATCCACTGCACAAATGACATTAGGTTAGCTGTAACAAGAAATAATGATTATCCAACTCAGACTGGTAAAAATTTGAAACTAATGGTTGCAAGTTGAAATTGATGTTACCTGCAATCTTGTTGAACTCCTCCTTTATGTAGAGGGGTCTTCTGTGGCCAGGGAAGGTGATGAATACATGTACCAGTGACTTAAGTGCCAGGGTAACACGTCTTATTGTGCGGCAAATCGTCCCTTTATTGAGGTTCTCTGTATCCCCAACAGAATACAGGAAACTCTCACTTGCAAAGAACCTCAGTGTAAGACAGACCTGAGCTGTCCTAGAACACTCTCTCACACCTAAATGCTCGTCTGAGGATGAGGGCTTCCTCATCTTGTACATCCTCCAAAAAAGGGCATGCCATTATGAAGAGTAAACAGGTGAATAGGAGTTTGACCTATATATACTCTATTGCCCTCGTTACAGACTTAATTGAAACCACCTTTGCTACTTCATCAGCCATTTTTTAATAATGTCATTAAAGGCAATAACACACATATTCATCAAACCTCTGATGGCAATTTGACAAGCAGTCTTCGTTAGCATAGCAATATAACACTCGACCTGACAGTAATAACACCACATGAATGATTATAAAAAGACTGTTGCAATTAGAAACAATCAACAGACTTCAATGAAATGTCAAATGACAAAATATCTGTAATATTTTAATGCAGGATACACAAAACTTTCTTAAGAAAAAAAATCTTCTTCAGTGCCATTTTTCCTAACTTCTGTTCAAAGAATAAAAAAAAGGAAAAAGTGATATTCTCAAATAAAGTTCTTAAGTATTTTCTCAACTTTTTCGTAAGTTTCTTCTTAAGAAAAAACTTATGAATAAATTGTATTCTTGAAAACAAAGTTCTTAAATTGAGAGTGACAGTTGAGATTAATACTGTAACGCTGGGTATGGGGCTACTATGATGTGGGTTTGTTGCTTTGTTTCTGTTGAGGGAGGTGTCCACTATAGGGGTATTTGCCGATGGGTTGTTCTGGGGAGGGTTGGGGGATGTAGTGGGTAAGTTGCGACATTTTACGACAGTTGAAAAAGTTAGAGATCCTGTTTGTTGTTTTCTGGGGGACACCTTAACCTTGGGTTATCTGTGCTGCGGCAAGGAAATAAATCTGGGCTCTGTTGAGCTAGCAAACTGCAAAATCGCCTCCTCCTCGTCCTTCCTCTGTCCAACTAGTTACAACGCAACTCTACAATACTTTCAGCTCCACCAGTCTTGTTCATCAGTCGTTTCCTCTCAGCTCCCTTCTTTTTCACCCCTGACTTGAAATCCACCTGCGCCATCTCTCAGCGTTCCTCCCACCGCTGAGACAGCCTCGGCCACTTTTGCCTACCTGCTAGACTTATTTTCAGCTGTGTTACGGCCCCAGTGCCAGTGTGTGTTTGTGTGTGGCTGTTGTGCTCTCTCTTCTCTCTCTCTACTCCAAGGTGGATGGCTCCGCCTCACATCCAGGTGCGTCGCGTTCCCCTGAGCAGCCCCAGAGTATAAAAAGGGGAGAGAGGCAACAGCTAAGGCCAGTGTGGGTGACAGTTGTGTGGTTGCCCTCCGGTGTGTGTCGGTGCTGACATCCAAATCGTGTCCCTTTCGGTGGAAAGGTGGTTTTTGAGCTCTTTTTTTTTTGGTCCCTTTTCTGTGGAAAAGTGGTTCAAATACTTACCGGTTTGTTGTGGTTGTCCTGGTCATTTTAGGTCTCCTGTGGACCAGTGTTTTCAGTTTTGCTACTCAGAGCATCCTGGTGAGACCAGTGATTTTTGGTTTATTTGGGTTTCTGTGTTCATAATAAAAGCATTTCTATTCTAACCTGAGCAACTGCAGCTCCAGCGTTTTTCCTTTGGTGTTTGGTATTTCTTTTCAACCCCGGTTTCTAATCTTTTGTTACCCCTCCCTCCATCCCCTGGGACAAACTGGGGAAGTAACAAGCTGTTATTCCCATATTGTCTATTTTCCCCAGTAGTAATTTGTTTCTTACATTAATTTCCTCAATTATATTACAACATCCTTTTAAATGTTTATTGGCTTGTACGATGCAACATATTAATTTGTGACGTGTTTTAAGAAGTTCGGAAGTAGGAAAAATAAAGAAATTCGTAAGATTTGAGACTGTTCTTAAGAAAATATTGAGGAATTGCACATAAGAAAGATCTTAAGTAATGTCTTAAGAATTAAATTAAGAAGTTCATAAGAAAGTTCTTAAGAACAGATTGATTTGTTTGCTGGTCTGTCAGATTTCCTGGGGCCAGATTCTCCAGATGACAGGCAGGCAGGGTCAAACACGGCAAATCAGGCAAGATAGGGGGGGAAAAAAATGCTGGAAAGCTTGGCAGGAGCACAAGACAATCTGGCAGAGGGCAAGGGAAAATGGGGACCAGGGGACTGGTATATGTACTGCAGGACTGATGGGAGAATGAGCCACAGGTGTGGAGATGGTTTGGGAAAACCAGGTGCAGGGAATGAGCAGATTGCATGGGCTGAGAGGGGGGCATGATCTGAAATGACTGGAGCGCTAGTAATAAGACATGAAAAAAACCCAGATGAAAACTAAGAGTTGGGATTCCTGACACCTGGTTGTGATAGACCGCAGCGGATAATAATAATTTTATTTGTAGGGCACCTTTCAAAACAAGGTTACAAGGTGTTTAACAGTAAAATGATTAGTACAAATAAAATACATTACAGTAAAATAACATTAAAATACAGGAATACAGAATAATAATTTAAAAAAAAAAACAACTAAAAGAGTCACAACAATAATAAGACAGAATCAGTTTAAGAAGGCCGGACGATAAAAGTGAGTTTTAAGAAGACACTTAAAAGAGGACACTGAATTGGCCTGCCTGAGATCTCCAGGCAGGGCGTTCCACAGCCGAGGGGCCCGGGCAGCAAAGGCCTGGTCCCCTTTAGTGACCAGCCAAGTTTTGGGTACCTGTAAGAGGGCCCCGCCAGAAGATCTCAGCCTTTGGTCAGGCTCATAAGAGTTTAGCATTTCACTGATGTAGGCAGGAGCCTGACCGTTTAAGGCTTTAAAAACGAGCAGTAGAATATTTTCTAAAACTCACAGGTAATCAGTGAGGGGCAGCAAGGATTGGCCGCTTTTCTTGGTACCTGTTAAGAACCTGGCAGCGACATTCTGAATCAATTGCATTATTTGAATATTTTGCTTACTAATGCCAGAGTAAAGCGGATTGCAATAATCTAGCCTGGATGTGATGAAACCTTTTCTAAATCAACATGAGAGAGGAAGGGTTTGATTTTGGTTAACTGCCTTAGTTGGGAAAAGCAGGAGTGTAGCACTTTGGTAACCTGAACATCAAAAGAAAGTTCAGAATCAAAGATGACGCCCAGGTTATGGGCCTCTTTGTGAATGTTGCCGGACAGGACACCCAGACTAGAAGATAGAAAGTTTATGCTGTTTGTGCTGGAGCCAGCAGTGGTGACGATGAGCACTTCTGACTTTGTGTCATTTAACTGCAAAAAATTGTTAGACATCAATTTTTTGATGTCAGAAAGACAGGACATATGGGCTATATAAATAAATTAATTTGATTTGATTTTGATTTGGGAGACATCAGAGCAACCAAGGTTTAAAGAAATATATAAGGCATCCAGCTTGTCTTTCTTCCATTTCCTCTCTGCCTTTCTGCATTGTCTTTTAAGGTTCCTTAAGTCCTCACTCATCCAAGGTATGAAAGAGGGTTTTGTCCTTTTGAGTCTGACAGGCGCTATGGAGTCTAAAATGTTCAAGCAGGAGTTGTTAAAAACACAGAGACATTCCTCAACAGTAAGATTCTGTTTGTCAGGATTTAAAGATAAGCTTGAAACAGTAAAAGCTTGCAAAAAACTAGGAGTACAGCTGGAATTTAAGGGACGGGAGTGAATCAGAGTGGTGGGTTTGGGATCAGGGCAGAGAAATGGAACCATGAAAAGCACTGCGTTGTGATCAGATTGTGCAAAATCAACTATTCTCACATTGTCCACAAAGAAACCATACTGTATATGAGCACAAGATCAAGTGTGTGACCTTTAACATGGCTAGGCTGCTTCACAGATTGAGCCAAATTAAAAAACTGTAGAAGATTAATGAAATCAGAGGCAAATGAAGAAGCAGGACAGCACACATGTATATTAAAATCACCTAAAATCAGAACTCTGTCCTGCTTTAAATTAATATCTGCTAAAAAAAAAATCTGAAAATTCCTGTATAAAACCAGAGACAGATTTGGGGGTCTGTACACTAAAACAGATAAAATAGGTAATTTATTTATTTTTTCGCTCTCAAATGTGGAAAAATTAACTAGAGAAAGTGGGGAACAGGTAAAATCATTACTATGGATTACTGCAAGCCCCCCCCCCACTGCCAGTCATCTAGGTTGGTGGAAGAATAAATAATATGGGGGGATGACTCAATAAGAACAATCATCAGGGTTAATCCAGGACTCGGTTACAATGAAAAAGTCAATTTTATTTTTTGAGATGAAGTTTGGCTTGTACATTAATAATATTATTTATTTATTTGTGGACTAGTATATCTAAATGTATACTGCCGCCTGTTGGCTATCCTAACAGGAATAGTTGAAACTGAAAGGTTTGAGGGTTGAGCATAGACAGCAGGATAGGCATCAGCATCATCAGCAGGACCCATGTTGTCAGGGACAAGGCTATGAGAAATGGAGCCAGTGGTCTGGGCAGGGTCCTGCTGGAAAGACCATCAATTTACGTTAAAAGCTGAATCAGAATAGGAATCAGAAATTGTTTTATTGCTATGTATGTGTAAACATACTAGGGATTTGACTCCAGTGTTTCAAACTTGGACAAGGGAAAGACAGAAATAAAAGATAAAAAATAAAAATAAAAAGGAAATATATATCTAAATATATATACATTGAAATTAGAAATTAGAATATTAGAAATATTTGCAGTGGAATATTTACAATAGTGCAGCAATGTGCAAATGTACAAATGTTTCATGAGTTTGACAGTCATCTTATGGGAGACTTCCAGGTGCAGCGCATGGAGTAGGAGCGCACGTCTCAACCTTCTGCCAAAAACTTTTCATCTACCATTTCAAACCCTTATTTCTTCATTATAACGTCGATTGACTAAGTCCGACCGCTAACAGCACCAATACTACAGCAGAAAATATGTCTAAATCAGGGAGGCAAGTCAAAAAAGACTTGACAGCAGAGAGTTCTACGGCTAATGATAGCGGCGCAGCTAGCATCTCGGAGCTGCTTGAGGAACACAGGGCTTCGCTAGCCACCAACTTCAGGTCATTGTTCACTAGTATGGACACCAAGCTGGACAAGATTCAAGCCGTAGTCTCGGGTCAAGGTCAGCGTATAACCGATCTCGAGTCTAATGCGGAGGAGGTCAGCATACATTTACAGCAGCTTGAGGCCACATGCTTTGCGTTGCAGGAAGACAACAAGGAGCTGAAAACTAAACTTTCTGACTTAGAGGGACGTAGCAGAAGACAGAACATCCGCATTGTGGGTTTGCCAGAGTCAGCTGAAGGTGCGCACCCCACCGCCTTTTTCTCCCAGCTCCTTGTCGACGTCCTGGGCGATCAAATATTCCCTTCACCCCCAGAGCTGGACAGAGCCTACCACAGCCTCGCTCCCAAACCTGGCCCTCGGGACAGACTGCGCCCCGTTATCATTCGCTTCCATCGATTCCAGATTAAGGGCTTGGTAATGAGAGACGCACACAAACGAGCCGATCTGGAAAACCATAGTCACAAGCTCCGATTCTACGAGGACTACAGCGTGGATTTTTTGAAGATGTCATGGCTTAACTTTATAACAGAGGTCTCCGCCCGCTCTGCCATGAATACTCATCGGTGGCTCATGGGATACTACAGACCTGCCGATATGAAGAATCTGATATCTGTGAGTCAATTACTGTGGACAATTACTTGGTTTATCTCCCCTTTCCCCTTGAACTGATCCACGATTTTTTTTTCCCCTTTAGTTATATTAGTTGGTTGAGACTATTTTCAGATTTATCTCCCCATGTCTTATTTTGAATATCACGAGCTAGGACAAAACTCAACTCATAAAAGCCATAGAACAATACAGCTGGCCATCTCAATTTACTTTTTGAAATACCTTTATTTTCTATGCATTGTGAACAACCTTAGTTTGGGGAAACTATTTAAGCTGAAGGTGCAATAGACAATACTGAGGGAGAGAAGTCATGTTAACCTGTGACTGACTGTTATTGCTCATACAGTAGTTGCTTGTGGTGCATCTAAGGTTAGTCGTTCAGCTTATGTCATCCTTTTGTTATAGGGTGAACTGTTAAAAACACAGGAGTTATAAATAGGAAGTAATTTTGTTGGGATGTCTATGACAAGACCAGAGGGTATCTGTCTTGCTGAGTTTGCTATTTAAAGCATTATGTGAGTCTGGGGTTTGGGTTGTGATTGGGCTGGTTAGCGGGGTAATAGCTGACAAATTGATGTGTACTCTTTATAATTTTTTTCTTATTGTCCCCCCCCCTCTCTCTTTTTTTCCTTTTTTTCTCTCAGAGCTACTTACTTTATTCTCACTGTTTAAGTAATTTAGATGAAGGGTAATCTCAATTTCATTAGCTAGAATGTTAAGGGGCTAAACCACCCAGTGAAAAGAAATAAAGTCCTTACACACCTGAAGCAGCTCAGGGCTGAGGTAGCCTTTCTCCAGGAAACCCACTTACAAGACTTCGATCATTGGCGATTACGCAAATGCTGGACAGGACAGCTTTTCCATTCGAACTTTAAGGGAAAGGCTTGGGGCGTGGTTATCCTGGTTGACAGAAACATTCCTTTTGAGTCCTCCAACATTATAGCACACAAATATGGTCATTTTATTATCGTTTCAGGCAAACTGTACAATAAGTCTGTGATTTTGGCTAATGTCTATGCGCCCAATATTGACGATGCACAGTTTTTTCTCCCAACTCCTCGATCTACATTCTCATTCACTAACTCTCGGAGGGGATTTTAACTGTTATTTGGATCCAGTGTTAGATCACTCCTCCTCTAAACCTACCACTCTTAGGTTAAAATCAGCAAGAAATGATTTGATATAGCTGGCAGAGTTGCTCTCTGAGCCCTGGCGGTTCTTGTACCCCACAGGAAGAGAATACTCCTTTTTCTCCCATGTCCACCACACATATACCCGAATTGATTATTTCTTTTTAGACAATCAATGATTCTCAAACCTTAAATCATGCAGTTACGAAGCTATCATTATTTCAGACCATGCTCCCCTGGTTCTTGTACTGGCTTTTCCAGATGCTGAGTTTGCAAGGAGGCAATGGAGACTAGATCCGCTGTTGCTTACGAATGAGAGCTTTCTCACACACATTTCTACACATATTAAAACATTTTTAAGCATAAAAAAAACACCAGATGTGGCCAATAAAACAGTTTGGGAGGCCATGAAAGCTTATATAAGTGGGGAAATCATATCACTCGCAGCATATAAAGAGCAGTGCTCAAGGCAGAAACAGACTGACATTGCTAACCGGATTTTAAACATAGATAGACAACATCCAAATTCACCCTCTCCTGAATCGTACAAGGAACACTTGAAACTTCAGATGGAATTTAATCTTCTTACCTCTCAGGTAGTTGAAAGACGACGACTTTGGACTAAAAGTAACTATTATACTAGCTATTAACTATTATATTATATATCGGTGGTATTGGTAATGGAGGTATATCTTCCAACCAGAAATTGATCAGTGACAAGTTTAGAACCTTCTACTCAAACTAATACACTTCAGATTGTACAACAGACTTAAATGTTATGGAAAACCTTTTTAATAACCTTGACTTACCGTCCCTTTCTCAAGACCAGAGAAATAACCTTGATGTGCCCATCACCCAGGATGAAATTTCAGCTACAATACCATCTATGCAGTCAGGTAAATCACCTGGACCAGATGGGCTCCCATCAGATTTTTAAAAAAAAATTCTCTGCTGAACTGACCCCTTTCCTATGCTTAGTGTTCTCTGACACCTTCGACTCATGTACACTTCCTCCTTCAATGAACCAGGGCTGTATCTCCCTGTTGTTGAAAAGGACAAAGACCCACTAGATTGTGCTTCTTACAGACCAGTATCATTACTTAACACAGTTAAAATCCTTGCCAAAGTCTTGGCCCACAGATTGGCGGATATTCTTCCTTCTGTAATATCCCCTGATCAAACTGGATTTATAAAAGGACGCCATTCATTTTACAAAATCCGTCAACTATTCAACATTTTATAATCCACAAACCATATAGACCCAGAGTGCCTCGTCTCTATGGATGCTGAGAAGGCACTTGGAAAATTTGATTTCGGTCTGGCCTTCTCTTCCTGGATTAGAATACTGTACTCATGTCCTGTGAAGGCGTCAGGGAGTGGACCCAGGTGCAAAAAGGGAAGCAAGGGAAAGGTATCAAGTCCAGTAAAGCAGGGTCTTTTAATCAGATAGAGGCAGGTGGTCATACAGGGAAAGTCAGGCAGGGAGCAGGCAGGAAAATCCAAGTCAAAAGGGCAAACTGGTCTTGCACAAAAAGGCAAACAGAGCAAACGCGAGAAGGCTAGTACACAGGGTAACAAAGAGAATCTGGCAAGGGAAGCTTAGTGGGGGAGGGTTTAAATACCCAGGGAGACAGGACACAGGTGAAACAAATCAGGTAATCAGCTGAGGTGGGAAATAGAACAAAGAAGGGAAGTAAACTGACAACACTGAGGGGAGACTAAACTTTCAAAATAAAATAGGTAGTGTACATGACTACATAAAATACTGATTCTGACATGTTCTTCAGCCTCTGTTTTGACCAATAACTACTACTCAGAAGTGTTTTTTTTTTCAAAATATTTTTATTGGCTTTTATTTTTATAATACAAAACATTTCATCAAACACACACACGTATACATGCTACACTTGCACAAGGTCCAACAGAAGTAAAAAGTATTTTTATTAACTAAAATAGGTTACAAAAGTAAACGTAAACGTGAAAGTAAGATTGATCCCACATTTTCAAACAAGGTCTACTGTCCAGCCTGTGTAATGTTCATATACGGTTCCCAAAGATGTGCAAAGTCCTTCCATTTTCCTTTGGCAATATATGTCAGTCTCTCCAGACCAATACATTGTGAAAGTTCCTTTATCCACAGCTTCATAGTGGGAGCCTCCAGACTTTTCCAACACAGTGCAATGGCTCTCCTTGCATGTTAAAGTCCAAAGTCCAACAATTTGTGTCTGTATAAAGTCCGCTGGATATATTCCAAGTACACACATCTTAACATTCAAACGGATGTTGACATTATACACCTCTGACAAACATTTAATAACATCTTTCCAGAATTTCTGGATCTTTGAACATTCCCATAAACAGTGAAGAAGGGTTCCCTTTTCATTTTGACATTTCGTACATGTATCAGGAATATTGCCATAAATGTGGTGAAGCTTGACAGGGGTTATATACATCCTCATCAGCCACTTGTATTGAAGTATCTTAAATCTTGTATTTATTGTTTGTTTTTGTGCCTTTAAGCAAGCCTCATTCCAGTCATTTTCTTCTATGTCCTCTTGGATGTCTCCTCTCCAGGAATTTAACCTGTCTATTGCTGAGTTTTTAGATGTAGACATTAGTAAATTATAATGCACAGAAAGTAAACCCTTTCCTTCTGGATGTTTAAGAGAAACTTCTTCGATTTTTGATAACGGTGAAATATGCATAATCTGTTTGAATCTGCACAACATATACTGTTTTAACTGTTTTGAAGGAATTTGGTATTTTTCACATAATTGATCGAAGGCGAGCAACACTCCGTCCATGTACAGATCTTTAACCTTCTGAACACCATTTGCCTTCCATGATCTAAACCCGCCAACTTTTGTACCTGGTTTAAACTTGTCATTACCCCAGATAGGGGTAAACTGTGAGAGTGTTGGTAGGTCTTGTAAAAGAGTTCCTTTGAATGAGGGCTGGGTGTACAGAACAAGGCAAACCAAAAGTTGTAATTATGTAAATTTATTGTCTTCTTGCATGGTAACAAAAAAAAAAATATTCAAAAATTATGTTTCAAAAAATGGATATTCAAAAATGAAAATAACAAGCTTACATGCTTTAAATCAAGCAAACAGAGTAGAGTATAAGCAGACTCTCATGCCATATATGGGCAGAGCTCTTGGTAGCATGGTGCCCAACCTCACTCTCCACTGTCATAGACAAGACTCCCCTGAAACTCCCTAGCCAGGGCCTTTTCTGTGCTGGATCAAACCAACTCTCCCTAGTGAAGGACTGATACACCAGCTCACCTACAATTCAAGTGACCATAATCCAAGAAAACCATTTCAAAATACTAAGTACATTATCAATACACACAAGGTAAGTATTCTTCATATTTTTAGCAATAGAACTCTTTGTATGGACCACTTACAAACTCAACCACCAAACAAACTCCCCTGTCAAATGGTGGGTTCCAATTACCTTCCCCTCACTATAAAAGGAGCCCTGCAGTCAGGTGTGACTCTTCTAAGAGGATCAGACCAGTACAAGAGGTAAGTCTGTGTGTGTTTGAATAACCATGTTGAATTCTTTTAAATAAATATATTTCAACCAGATATTGTCTGTATGCTCTTTGTAATCC
This sequence comes from Remorina albescens, assembly GCA_034769265.1. NCBI lineage: Eukaryota > Metazoa > Chordata > Actinopteri > Carangiformes > Echeneidae > Remorina > Remorina albescens. The sequence goes on along the minus strand of CM068495.1, from coordinate 1,930,958 downwards.
GAATGATCTAGTGAATGAAATTGTAAATAAATGTAAGATGAAAACAAGAGTCAAGATATGAAAACAATTTGAACACCCACTAGCCGGCATAGCAGCATACAAATTGTTTGGTGTTGACCATGTGGATGTAACAAAATAATAGTGATTTCTGAAACCAAAGACCAGGGTGTACATACTGCAACCTAAAACCATGGTAATGAGTAGAATGATGAAAAATAAATAAGATAATCAAAAAATAATAAACATTTTCAGAAAAAAAAAAAAATAATAACTGAACATGCGTGGCTTGAAATATATAAGTGGGAATGTCAGTCTCTGTCTTTACCACAGGTCTCCTACATGTTCATGTGCAGTGTGCCACACCAGGACTGTATTCCTCAGGAAAGGATTTTTTGTACGCCTTTCAAGTGTTTTTATATCTGAGGAATATAGATAGCTGTGCAGTGGTAATTCTGGAGAGGATTCTTGTTCAATGCTTACCCAAGCTGGGGGTGAAAGTTTGCAAAAATAATATGAAGCTGATGTTAGCTGGGCAGCCATGTAATACCATCTCAGATTGGGAAGTTGGAGTCCTCCTCTCTCATAAGGCTGATACAGCAACTTTAAGCGGAGTCTTGCTCTCCTATTATTCCAAATGAATTGGCTGAACAGTTTATTTACTTTATCATAGAATGAAGCTGGTAATGGCAGTGGAATTCTTTGGAAATAGTACAAAAATTTTGGTAAAATTGTCATTTTTATAATATTTATTCTTCCTATCATAGATATGGGTAAGGTTGACCATCGATTCAATGCTTCTGTAACTTCGTCCACCAGGGGGCCGTAATTTGCTGGGATCATTTTATGCAGTTCTGGAGTTATTTTAATGCCTAAGTATTTAAAACCTTCTGTAGTTGTAAATGGGGTGTTGATAGTGTGGTTTTTCCTCTCTTCTTCATTAAGAAACATTAATACTGATTTGGATTTATTAATCTTGTATCCTGAGAATATTCCAAAGTTTTCTCCAATTTGGGAATGCTTTTTCTTAAATCCGTCAGGAAAAATATTATATCATCTGCAAATAAAGAAATGAAGTGATCTCTTCCTCCAATTTTAGTACCTGTTATATCCTGTATGTGCTCTTGCTGCTACAGCCAATGGTTCTATTGCTATTGTGAAGAGAAGAGGTAATAAAGGGCATCCCTGTCTGGTTGACCGCTGTAGGTCAAAGGGTTCTGATATATTGTTATTAGTTAGATCTTGTGCAGTGGGGTTTGTGTACAATAGTCGAATCCATCTGAGGAGTGTTTTGCCAAATCCATATCTTGGGAGTAATCTCAGGAGGTAGTTCCACTCGATTCCGTCAAATGCTTGACACGCATCTAGGGCCAACATTGCTGTATCTTCAGTATTGTTTTTTTTTTTCATATAATACATTCAAGACACGTCTTATACTATGATAACCCTGCCTTTTCCTAACAAAACCTTGCTGATCATCCAATATCAATTTGGGTATACATTTGTCTAATCTTTTAGATAGTGCTTTACATAATATCTTTGTGTCACATCCCATGAGACTAATTCCCCTGTAAGAGGAACATTCGGTTGGGGGCTTGTTTGGTTTTAATATAAGGGTTATAATAGCCAATCTTAACGAATCTGGAAGTATTCCCAATTCATATGATTCTTTACACATGTTGAGAAGTGGTTGCACTAACTTATTTTTAAATACTTTATAGAATTCTATGGGCAGCCCATCTGGTCCTGGTGTTTTGCCACTATTCATATCCCCTATAGCATTTATTGTTAATGGATTATCAAGTGTTGATTTATCTTCCTCAGATAATGTCTGGAATGGTAACTGACTTCTTCATTTGCTTCTTCATTTGCATTGTATTCGATTTGTGTAATAGTTTATAAAATTGTTTAAAGTCTTCATTTATCTCTCTGGGGTGTGTGGTTAAGTTGCCTGATAATGAGTTTATAGAATGGATTGTTCTTTCACTTTGTATTTTCTTAAACCTCCAGGCCAATAATTTACCTGCTTTTTCTCCTTGGTCATAAAATGCTTGTTTGGTCCACATTATGCTCTTGGCTATTTTTTCAGTTGATAATTTGTCATATTTAGCTCTCAAAATATTTAGATTATGTAATTTTTGTGGATCATTGCTGTTGTAGAATTCCTTTTCAGTGGTCTTAATTTGTTTTTCTAGTGACTGTATTTCTTGATTATATTTCTCGTTTTGCGTACTGGTGTAGCTAATAATTTCTCCTCTTATATAAGCTTTATAAGCTTCCCACATAATACTGGCCGTGGTTTCATCCTTGTTTAGTTCAAAATATTTGTCTATGCAATTTTCTACATGTTTAACAAAGGTTGGGTCTTTTAATAAAAATGTTTGGAATCTCCATCTTTTTGGGAAATACTCAACCTTACCCATTTGTATTTCCATAGAAGTTGCTGCATGATCACTAATTACAATACTATTATACCAGCATTTTTTAACTTGAGGTTGTAACTCCAGGGATACTAAGAAGTAATCAATGCATGAATGACATTTATATGAACTTGAGTAACATGAATATTCTCTGCTATTAGGATTTTTTATTCTCCAGATGTCATTTAGCTTTAGGTCTTGTATATAGTTATGGAGTACTTCTCTGGTTTTTACATGGGTGTTGTCAATTTGGGTAGATCTATCTAGGGCTGGGTCTAGGGTACAGTTAAGGTCTCCTCCTATAATGTAGAAAGCCTCCAATGCAGACACTGTTAAAAACTAATTCTCAAAAAAGGATGGGTTATCATCATCGGGACCGTATACATTTATAAAGTTTATTTTTTGTGATAGGATATTACCTTGAACTTAATGTATCTCCCATAGGGATCTTTGATGAGTTTTGAGATTTGAAATGGTATTGATTTATGTATAAGAACAGCAACCCCTCTGGCTTGTCTGTTAAAGGAAGCATGAAATACTTGGCCTGGCCATCTTTTAGTCAATAATTGTACGTCTGATGTGTCCAAATGTGTTTCTTGAATAAAGATAATCTTACATTTTAAATACTTTATCCTGTGTAACACTTGTTTCAATTTGGTTAATTTTTGCATTCCCCTGACATTCCAGCTTGCGATATTAATATTCAAATTATTATCTTGTTTTGTCTTATCCATATAGTTTTACATAACTCAGATACATTTTGGGATCCTGAAAACAGATAAATCGGACGTTCTGATGGATATGCAAGTTTACACACACATTCAAGCGCGCACACACACTCAACACAGAGCCTTTTCTGAACAATGCCCCACAGAACATGAGCATTTCCTCTGTGAAACGCTTACCTCCCTCCCCCCCATTTGGAGGATGCTGATCCACAATATTGAGGAGCAACTAGTCAACGTCACCTCACCAATGGTCCTCTGTACCCACCTGTATCTCTCAACCGTGTTATCAAATAATTTAGCCTTTAACCCTTATCCAAAACAGTAACTTGTTTTTAAACTTAGCTGCCAACATGAAAGAAAGATCAGCTCAAATTGAGCTACAGCTGTATAGGGGTATTTAGAACAATATTATATGCATTTACCATTAAACGTTTGATTGCACTGTGCATTATTATTATTATTATTATTATTATTTTTTAAGCATCAGTCTTCTTTGTTTCAGAATCATGTCTTTTATAACTCACTCAGCAGGGGTCTCTGTTTGTGGAAGGTTGTTATAGAACTCTTCGGCCTCTCGTGGTGTTGAGAAGAGATGAATCTTGTTACCATGCATGATTTGGATCCTGCAGGGGTTGTGTAGAAATCCACGGAAGGCGTTGATTTTGGCAAAGAGCTTTATGACCGGGTGAAATCCCTGTCGGGTGTGGACCGTCTCCACGGAGAGGTCCTGTGCAAATGTGATCTTGGCCCCATCATGTGTGAGTTCTTGTTTCCTTGCTTCTCGGTAGACAAGCTCCTTCTCTTGGAATTTTAAGAAGCAGACAAGCACCGCTCTGTTTCGGTTTGGTTTCCCTGAAGCTAGTGTTCAATGAACCCGCTCCAGTGTAAATGATTTTTGGGGTGGAAGGCCCAGCCATCTCGGTAGCGTGTCAGAAATAAAATCGAACAGTGGTTGTTTGCCCTCTGCTCCTTCTCATATTCTGAAGATACGCAGGTTCTTTCTTCTCCCCCGGTTTTCCATCTGTTTTTGCGAAGTGATTCGTTTAATGGCTGATTCCAGCACTGCTTCTGCTTTCTCAAGCACATTTTCTGTCGCATTAATGCGAGCTTCGACTTCGTCAATATGAGTTGCATTGGTCGTAACATCTTGTCTTATCTTTATCTTATTTTCCAGTGCAGTCAAAGCGTTTGCCATTCCGGTCAGTCTTATATCGATGTTGTCCAACTTTCCTCCAAAGTCTGACCGCATCGCTTTCAACTTGCTCAACACTTCTGCTATGCTAGCCATGTTAGCATTAGCATCTGCGTTACTTTGTGGACTCGGCAAAGTTGTTTTAGTGCTTGTCTGCCGTCCACGAGTAAAAATCTCACACTGTTTCGCTGCACCTTGTGCCTGTAGGCAGACTCATCGCCGTCCTGGATGAGGCCGATGACCGTTGTCTGCAGCCTCTGAAAGAGCCAGCACACATCCTCTTCACAGGCAGTGGAGGGGCAGGGTGCTCAGGTACAGCAAAGCCATTGGGAGTTGTGAATGGGGTGGGTGATGGGTGTGAAAACCGGCAGTAGAAGTTGTTCAGTTCCTCTGCTAGTTGTTTGTTCCCTACAAGGTGGGGGGATGGGCTCTTGTAGTTGGTCATATCCTGCAGGCCTCTCCACACTGAAGCAGGGTTGCTGGCTGAGAATTTTCTCTTCAGCTTCTCAGAGTAGCTCGTCTTAGCTGCTCCGATTTCCCTCGTCAGTGTGTTCCTGGCCTGCTTGTACAGGGCATGGTCCCCACTTCTGTAGGCCTCCTCCTTGGGCTGGCGCAGTTTCCGCAGTTTGGTGTTAAACCACAGCTTGCTGTTGTTGTATGTGCAGAAGGTTTTGGTCTGCACACGAGTCCTCACAGAAACTGATGTACAATGTCACAGTGTCAGTCAGTTCATTGAGGTCCATTGCTGCAGCTTCAAATATACTCCAATCAGTGCAGTCAAAGCAGGCCTGTAACTCCAGCTTTGACTCAGCAGAGTGGTAGGAGTCCTTCAGTACAGTGTAGCAGTGGTCCAAAGTTTTAGCGTCCCTAGTGGGACACTTAATGTGCTGCCTGTACTTGGGGAGTTCTTGGCTGAAGCTCACTCAGTTAAAATCCCCCAGGATGATGAGCAGGGAGTCTGAATGTTTTCTCTCCACGTCTGTTACCTTGTCAGCCAGGTGTTGCAACGCCGTTACACAGGCCTGAGGTGGAATCTGAACACTGACCTGGATAAACAAGGAGAATTCCCGCGGAGAGTAAAACGGCTTACAGTTTATGAAAAGGGACTCCAAGTGAGGGCTACATGATTTCTTCAACACTGTGACATCAGTACACCAACTTTCATCCGTCTTCCCGAGAGCTCCATGACTCGGTCCAGTCAACTGGAGAGAAGAGTTTGGGATTTGCTAAGTGAACCAGGTTTCACCGAAGCAAAGGGCGGCGGAGTGGTGAAAGTCAGAGTTCTTGGAGTTTAGCAGCAGCAGTTCGTCTATCTTGTTGGCCAGGGAGCGGACATTAGCCAGGTGTATCGCCGGGAGTGCAGTGCGTAGTCCTCGCTGCCTCAGCTTTACGAGTGCTCCTGCACGTTTCGCCTGCTGGCGACTGCGTCTCCTGGCAACTCCGTAAAGAGCTGCTGCACCTCCGACCAAAATCTCTGAAAAATTTTCGGGGCTTGTGAAAAATGGTAGAAAAAGAAGCGGAGATGTGTCTCCCATGATTAAGAGTTCATCTCTGCTGAAGTGAGCCGTGGTGAGTGACGGAGAAAGGATTAAAAAAGTGAAAAAGAGCCACAAATCCATGGTTTACACACGGGAGCAACTGTTAGCGCTCTGCAACACCACGATACTCCCTGGAGAAAGTCCGGAGATCCCCGCAGAACTAAGGAGAAGGAAGAGGGGATGCAGAGCTGGAGCAAAGCACCGGGAGCGGAGCAGACAGTACAAACCATGCATACCGTCTGTTATTATGGGGAAGGTTAGATCTCTCCCTAATAAGATGGAGGAGCTAACGGCGCTAGCTAGGCTGCATTGGGAGTACCGGCAGTGTAGCATCATGTGCTTCACAGAGACGTGGCTGAATGAACTTTCTATGGACTCGCTGGTAACTCTGGACAGCTTTCAACTCGTGAGAGCGGACAGGAGAGCAGTAAGGAAGGGTGGGGGTATAGCGACGTTTGTGAACAAGAGATGGTGCAACCCTAGGCACATCAGTGTGAAGGAACAGTGCTGCACAAAAGACATTGAACTGTTAGCTGTTAGCATTCGGCCATACTACCTACCGAGGGAGTTTTCGCACGTCATCGCGATAACGGTGTACATCCCCCCCTCGGCCGATGCTACAGCTGCATGTGAGCACATTCACACTGTAGTGTCCCAGCTACAGGCATTGCACCCCTAGTCCCTCCTCCTCATCTCAGGGGTATTCAATCATGCTTCCCTCTCCTCTACTCTCCCCACCTTCACCCAGTATGTTGATTGCTACACCAGAGACAATAAGACACTAGATTTACTGTATGCCAGTATAAAGGAAGCATACACCTCATCACCCCTCCCCCCGCTTGGTCGCTCAGATCACAACCTGGTCCATCTGCTTCCTGCTTACACACCTATGGTGAATAAACAACCCCCAACCAAAAGGTGTGTGAGGAAGTGGTCCAAGGAGTCTAGTGAGGCTCTGAGAGACTGTTTCGAAACAACTGACTGGGAAGTCCTCTGTGGGCCCCACGGGGAGGACATCGACAGTCTGACACACTGCATCACAGACTACATAAACTTCTGTGTAGAGAACACTGTGCCAATCAGGAAGGTACGGTGCTTCTCCTACAACAAACCCTGGGTGACCCAGAGCTGAAGGCCCTACTGAACGAAAAGAAGAGGGCTTTCAGATCTGGGGATAAAGAAGAGCTGAGGAGGGTTCAGAGGGAACTCAAATACAAAATAAGGAGATCCAAGGAGATCCGATGTTTATAGTGTATTATTATGTATACAGCGTATTTATGTATATAGTGTATTTATGTTATGTCTTTTATATTTTATCTATTTCCTTTGCACTCTTTTTCATATGTGTCATACTGTGGAGCTGCTGTGACGGTAAATTTCCCCGATGCGGGATTAATAAAGTTTATCTTATCTTATCTTATCTTATCTATAGAGCGAAGAGAAACACCAAGGCGGCCATCTGCGGCACCATCTTGGATTTAAAGTTTATGAAGTTTATTTGTAGTTTATGAAATTTTGGGTCAGTATACTTGTTCCTCTCTTGTTTAGATGAAGCCCGTCATGCCTAAACAATTCCCACTTGGTCCAAAAGGATTCAAAATGACTGATAAAACCAAGACCAGTGGCAGTGGTAAAATTTTCCAACCACTGGTGCAGACTAAAAAGACAGCTAAAATGCTCCGAGCTTTTTGAGAGGGGATGGGGCCAGATAATATAAACCTCCTACCCAGACTTTCAACTGGTATCTGGTGGATTGACACATTATTGTTAAGAAATTAAAACAACCAAACCTGGACCGTGGAAGAGGCCCCACACAGTTAACTATCAGATGACCAAAAGGCTGACTCACTGCAGGAATCGGATATAAAGGTGCAGGATTCCGAGTTTGATTTGGTTTGCTGACAAGTTTGACATGTTTTTATATATTTAGAGACTTCAAGTTTTACATGGGGCCAGAAAAAATGCTGTAGCACCCGATGGTAGGTCTTCTTGACCCCCATATGACCCGCAATATTATCATGTGCTGTCTGAATCACTGATGTTCTAAATTTTTCAGGTAGTACCACTTGCACAATGGGATCCCTGCTAAACCCATCACCATGAGGAACCCAAATCCTAAACAGCAAGCCATCTTGGAGCACATAAACTTGTCAAATGCTCCCCACCTGCCAGGAAGGCACCACCAAATCATACAGGCCTTTCAGGGATGGATCCTTTCTCTGTTCTGGTACCAGGCATACACAAAAAACACAAAGGTCATTTGGCAAGGCAAAGAAAAACTCTTTGACTTTGTCCATAGTTACCCCATTATCAGGCAAAGATGCAGCCTTGGCACGAGTCACAGCATACACTGCAGATGGTTCCCACTGTAATGATCAGCCTTGCAAATTACATCACCACTAAAATTTCATTCATGTTCTTCGCTGTTCACACCCACGATCCTTACTCCATCATTCAATAATCCAGTCACAGCTTCCCAAACCATCCACTTCGTGTCAGGCCCAGCTCCTGGAAAACTTTCAAATCCGTGTCAGACTCACCAGTATGGGTGGTTCAGGAAGCAAGGAAACGCTAGCTCACCTTCAGCCTCAAACTGTGTGTGATCTGCATTGCTGCTAATTAAAAATCACGTTAAGTCTGCGTCGTTGATGTGCACCCGCATGTGGAAGTCTGCGTGTACAGCTCACAACCAAGGTCCGGAGACCCGTTGGATTATTTATTTCCCCAGCGGAGTTTCCAGTGGAGTTGCTGATCCTCCCAGAGAAAGGCCAACGCTGACCACCTGACTGACTTTGATTGACTGTCGGACAGTACTATGAGTAAGCCTACTCGACAGATTATTGTATTGAGTTGCAAGCTTTGCTATTTCTGTGTGATTTTTCTGTTTGGTTTGTTTTTGGGGTATCCACGGTAAAACCCAGAGCGTAGTTTGGAGTTGCCTTTATTTTTGTGTTTGAGTGAACTGGATTTGGACTGACTGGGCTTGGGGTTGTGCGGAGCACGCAAAACAGATTCTTGGATTTGAACTCTTGAGGCTGAGGACTTGTTGCACACACACATACACACACACACACACGCTTGCCTTGTTGGAACTGAATACAACTGTGGCAGCTGAACTGACTCTTGAATTATTCGTGCCAGTACAGGTCTTACATCATCTGGCCATATACGACCATCAGGTACCAGATCATTACCCAAGATTTTGTCAACTCCCCTCACTGGTAGCTCTGCAAGCACAGCAACCTCTCCATCCTTCTGAAAGAAACCACAGGACAAGAACATTTAATGTACAGGGACAAAAGGCGTTTGTAGCGCCAAACCTCTACAGGACACACAACCCCCTGTGTCTGACTGTGGAGAAAAAGGCAAGATGGCCTCTCTCATTTTATCCGCAATTTCAGAAAACTTTTGGTTCTTTTGTTTCCTCTGGTGGCTGTGCTGGACCCAATGTTTGACATGTGCAAGTGAAAGATGAGGAGATGAAGTGTTCCAGTTGGTCCCAGTGACCATTTATTGCAGAATATTTGCTTGACAGATAACTTAACAACAAACAAAAATTAACTTAATATAGTTTATAGCTATGGCCACACAGTCAAAGAACTGTTGCCTCTCTCAGCCACCCCTGGCAGCTGTGACTTCTGGGTAATATAGCTTCTTCCCCCCCCTTGGGCTCCACCTTCAGCCTCTCAGGTGTCCCCAGATGGGGTTATATCCACCTATGGCCATACTGCATTACTCACACACTCACATACTAATGATAAAGAAACAAGAAAGCATTAGAATAAACAAAAATCTAAATTTGGCTCCAAACTCACAATAGTGTGCATAGAACTTGAATCCCTCAACACTTTAACTAGGAGTTCTGTGTCACTCCCTCTTAGCCTTACAAAGCCATCAGAGATGAATATACGATAACCCGAATCAGCCACAGGAGGCATCCATTGTTTGATTTCAAAAGGTGCCACTAAATCCATAGCTGAAATAACAGGCCTATGCACTGGTGCTACTAACCCAGCTGACTTCGCCTGAACATATTTACCTCTACCGTTCAGCACCGGACATTCTTTTTTCCAGTGACCTTTTTGATGACAATGACACACTTCAGGCCCACCTCTACCATTAAGTTGTTGTTCCATCTTTGGAGACCCAGTACTCTTCTGAGGTTGTCCCCCATTAAAGTGAGCTCTCTCACCATAAAATCGCTCTCCAAAGATATGTTTGTGAGTTAATACATTTTCATCAGCTAAGACTGCTGCTTCACTCAGAGTGAAAACTTTACGTTCAGTAATGTAAGTGGCAATGTGTTCTGTTACAGCCTCTTTAAACTATTCCAATACTATCAGATCACATAAATCTGGAAAGGTCTCAACATCAGCTGCCTTACACCAAAAAGTAAAATTTAGAACCAATTTAGAACAATTCCTACCGAAAACACTGGCTTTAAACGAGCCCCCATTTTGTCACATTCCATATTCCAGGAGCTGGACAAAAAGGTGGAGACCATGCATGGCGGGGGGGGTTAACAAAAATATATTATTAATGAACTCAAGGAAATGCTCTGAGCAGTCAGTAAGTAGGGTGGCATGGATGCGTGTATGTATGAGTGTGTTGGTTTGGGTTCAGGCTTTTCCACACACACTCAAACAACTAAACAAAGAAACAAAGGCCCCAAAACCCCCACAGGTGGTGCTGGAGGTCCAACCTGGCCAGAGTGCAGAGAGAGAGAGGCTTCCCAGAGCTGAGCATTTCTGCTCTAACCTGGTGGCCACACCCAGCCAGCTGCCAGCCATCAACCCTGACGAACTGGAGGCAGGCCCTGGAGACCTCCCTCCATCACAAAATCAAGTAAAATGCAAATTTATGGAAGGAATAAACAGTATAAATGTTTTTGGGCATTAGATATACTTTATTTCTGATGGTATGCTGCAAAGCATTGCTGGTTTGCATTCAAACACAGGAAGACGTTGCATTTCTGACATTTCCATCTTGACACACCTTTTGAACAGAGGTTGCGCTACCTGCACTTGTCACAGTGAAGTGGCCAATGTCCACAGTTGTCGTAACGCACGTAACGCTCTGGTTGTGGTTGTGAGGGTCTTGGGGTGTAAAGTGTCTTCTGAGGTGGTGGAGAGCAGGATGAGGGTCAGCCAACTTTGGGTGCTGGCTTGTTGACTTGTATCAAACTATGGACAACTGCAAGGCAGAATCTTTTGAGAGGCACTGGCTCCTCATTCAATGAATGAACCGGTTTAACAGCTGGAATCTCTTCCTTGGCATGATATCAGCTATCAGATCAAAACGTGTCTCCTGGTGCCAGTAGTCCTGTATTGCTGGGAAGTTCAACACACCCATCAAGAGCAGTATTGACAGGAAATCTTCAATCTCTTCAGGGCTAGTCTTGATCAGATCCCCCAACTCTTTAGCAGAGTACAGATTGGTATGATGAGGAATATGTTCAAACATCTTGTCAGTGAAGAGCATTTTGAAGTACTGGAAGGGTGTCTTTATAGCCTCATGGGGTTCAAATTTTGAATCAGGAACCTGGAATTCCTCAATGTCTTCATGCTTCCAGATTCTCCTTGTGCCTTTGTTTGGGCCTGAGGGTGAACTTGGGTCAGGTGTGTCCTGTGGCTCCTCCAATGAAACTGTTTTTAGGGTGTTTTTCCCTTTTCAGCGTGTCTTACGGGACAGCAGTGTGGAAGATGTGCTTGTTGAGGCAACCTCCTCCTAATCCATGGATTCAAAAGAAGTGTCCCCAGTCTCTTCTGTTTGTGTGAGCTGATAATCGGGATCCTCAATTTGGTCACCATCATCATCCTTCAGATCAGCATCAGAGTCTTGAGGATTTTCTGGCATAAGTGCTAAAAAATTGTGTGGCCTTGCACCATAAAAAGATTTAGCAGCCGTCTATTGTTTGTAAACCAGAAAGGAAAATAAATCAATTACAAACCATGTGTATAATCCCAGTAATATGTTAGTATACCAAAATACAGCGGGTAAAATAAGTATTGAACACGTCACCATTTTTCTCAGTAACTATATTTCTAAAGGCGCTACTGACATAAAAGTTTCACGAGATGTTGGTAACAACCCATGCAACCCACTCAGGCAAAGAAATCAAACCTTAGATGTCCATAAATTAAGTTCCCGGCCACATGCTGAATGTCCGTTGTGAATTCAGAGATGGCTGCCAAGTGGCACTGCTGACGAGCAGACCACGGCTCAGTCACTTTGGACATCGCGAAAGTGTGTATGAATGAATATTTTATTTTGGTTACAAAATAAAAAATCTACAGTACAGAACTTAAATTATGTGCAATCATCTTACAAAAAAATTTGTACATGCTTGCACTAAACATTTTCTCACAAAACAAAATTTAAGAAACAAAGTCAGCGGTTTATGATCAACATAAGCCGTGAAAGAGCCACCTTCCAGCAGGAAGGGGAAATGACGGGTTGCAAAGTGCAGTGCCAGCAACTCCCAGTCAAAAACACTGTACTTGCCCTCACTATCTCCCAGTTTGCGGCTGAAAAATGCAAGTGGCTGCCGTGTATTTGCCACACGCTGTTCAGTTGTTAAAGCTATGGGCGCAGCAGATTTAGGGTGGGCGAGGAGGGCAGTGTTAGCGAGGACGCACTTCGCTCCTTCAAAGGCCTGGACACGTTCGGGAGTCCAGTTGACAGGGTCGTTTGCCTTCTTAAGCCGCAGGGCTCAATACAGTGGCTGAAGGAAGTGGGCAGCATGAGGGAGGAAATGGTTCTAAAAATTCACCGTGCCCAAAGCCTTGACAGAGACTAGGCAGGGAAATTCCGCCACCGCTTGCATCTTAGAAGGCAATGGGACCGCGCCTTGCGGCGAAATGCGGTGACCTAAGAAGTCAATCACCTGCAGTCCAAACTGACACTTGGCACCCAGTCCATCAGCCTTTGGAAGGTTTGCGCTGTCCCCTTCAAGCCAAAGGGCATGCGCATGAACTCAAAAAGCCCAAATGCGGTGATCACTGCGGTCTTGGGCACGTCCTCTGTGCGCATGGGGACCTGATGATAGCCGCACACCTGGTCCACCTTAGAGAAAATAGTGGTGCCTGACAGGCGTATACAGAAGTCCTGTGTGTGGGGGATGGGATAGTGATCATTCGTTGTTCAAGCGGCGAAAGTTGCCGCAAGGCCACCATGACCTATCCGCCTTAGGCACCATGTGAACCGGTGAAGCCCACAGGCTGTTGGAATGCCTCACTATGCCTACACGCTCCATGGTGGCAAACTCTTCCTTAGCCGTAACCAATTTTACTGCATCGAGGCGCCGCGCACCCGCAAAAACTGGCGGTCCCACAGTGGGAATGAAATGTTCTACACCGTGTTTTGTAAGCACAGTGGAAAAGGCAGGTGTAGTTAGCGATGGGAAGTCTGCTAGCAAGCGTTGAAAAAAATCACCTAATGCTAAAAAGTTAGTGTGTGCTAACAGCCCGGCTTCCCCTGTCTCGCAAGGAAAAGTGGCAAAAGACACAGTATCAATTAAACGGCGGTTTGCAACATCAACCAGAAGACCATTTGCACACAGAAAATCCGTGCCGATAATGGGAACAGTAATGGAGGCCACTAAAAAGTCCCACTTGAAATGGTGCCCTGGAAAACAAACAGTCACCAACCTTGTGCCGAATGTTGCAATGGGCAAACCATTAGATTACCTGCCGTGTGGACTGCTGGAGCTAGTGCAGTGACGACCAAAAAGTATCTGGAGTCGTCTGTGGTGATTCCATGCAGGTGGAACAGCGCCTCAACATGCTGGAACAATGAAGCTGGTTCGCTCTGCCAGAACTCTGGGAGCTTCACAGCTACCGGCTGTGAGAAATGGGGCGGCATGGCCTAAGTGGAGTTACACTCACCATCTGCTCCAAACATCCTCAATTCGGGGTGACCAATGTGGCAGGATGAGGAAAAACACAGGAGATGAAGGCGAGTTTAAACTTTTATTCCTCAACTCCAAAACCAAACTGAAACAGGAATCACTTTACACCAGAGAGCCCGGGAACGCAGACCACACCCTCAGCTCACAGCCTTGCTGGTTGAGAGGCAAAGCCCTAGTGTCCACCATACTATGTTCTTATTCTTAAGTTACTGCCATGGAGTAACTATCCAACAAATGTTTGGACTAGGTTGTTGACTGCCTGCTGGTATTGGGAAAGGGCGTCAGTGTCAGTCAGGTGTGTTACCAGGGCCCTGTCAAGAAATGTCATTCCTTAATTGTTGCAAGAAATGCTGTTAGTGTAAGCAAAGAAGAAAATGGAGGGTAAAACGGTCCTGCGGAGGTTGAAAAAATGATTTAAATGATTTAAAAGCAACTGTTGTGGTCTGTCCTGCAAAAAAACTTTTAATCCATAAAATCGATGTGGAGTGAACCTGAATATCAGAAAGGCAATGTAGCAAGTTATAAGTGTTTACAATGTTAAGTCTGAATAAAATCCTGATGTGTGGGTGTGCAGATGTTTGGTGAATGTGTCTCAAAGTTTGAGACTTGCATCTTCTACACTGCATTTTGCCTTATTGATAATGGATCCAATTTGTCTGACAGTATGTTGGATAGGTGGTTACGCACTGCACTCTCCATTTAAATAAGACAGATGTCCACTGGGCCACTGGTCAGTACTTCTTCAGGTCCTTAGCAGGTCTCATTTTGAAATTGGAATGATGAGCAATTCTTTCCACTGTGCTGTGCTGCTGTGGACAAAGCCAGAATCCAGGAAGAGCTGGAGCAACCAGGTGAGCGCTTCACCTAGCTGAGTGGAGCATTTTTTAAGCAACCCACCTCAGAGCCTTTCAGGCGTGTGGGCTGACCCTGCACAGTGAGGGCTTGAAGGGAGGAGCTTGTAACAATGGATTGTTCCGCACTGTTGTTTGTACATGGACTGTATTGGTTGAGGCGCCGCACATGCGCAGTTGTTGTTGTACCTGCAATGAGACGAGACTGCATTGTACTTAGAGTGAGTTACGGAAAGAGTTAATAAACGTCCCTGTGAGTAAGGGTAATACTCAACCATCCACTTTGTATAGTTTAGAGAAGACAGAACAAACTGAAAATGAGCTGGGGGTTGGGGAGGTCCAGGTTGTCGGTGCGCTGATGCTGTTGAACCGGGTGTGGGATCCAAGCAGTCAAACACTGCAGCTATGGGGCCTCTAACCATAAGCCTTACAATGCCTCCCTTGCATTTCCAGAGGTTAGTTTTTTGCTCCACTTTGTTCTTGTAACTGATTTTAGCTTGCTTGATCATGCCTCCAAACTCTTTGCCAATTCACTATTTCTGAGCTTGTCTCCCAGCAAAAAGACCATTCTTCTGGACCAGGCAGGTTTTCATGTCCTTGTTAACCAGTTTTTCATTCTTGAGGTGAATTTGTTGCATGAGAGAACACTCTGCCCCAAAGTCGATGAGTGCCAGCAAAGGGAGCAACAGTGATTGGCAGCCCAAGGTTGCCAGAACTTGAAAGCGGGGGTTTTTACTGGGTACAGTCTGAATGTGGCGCACCAGAACCCCAACACTTACTGCTGAGCCCTCCCTTCTGGCCATATCAGGCAGGAGGAAATTAAATAGCCAGGTTTGCCACAGTAAAGGCACTCACCAGAGCTGATGGGTGGTAAAGCAGGTTCATCTCAACATATCAGTTCATTCTTTATGTTCTAACTCAGACCCTTATGGAATGCCACTTTAAGACCATCTTCAACCCAATCAACCTCAGGAGCCAATGTGCAAAACTCGATGGCGTAATCTGCGACTGATCATTTTCCTTGAGAGAGAGACATAAGCTGCAACGAAGCATTACCTTGATAATCAGGATGATCAAAAACCAGTTTAAACTCTTCCAAAAACTCACTGAATTGAACTCCGTTCATAGAGTGCCGGGAAAATGTTGCCTCTGCCCATGCAAGTGTTCTACCCCTTATTAACCCAAAAATGTATCATATCTTGGAGAGGTCAGTTGAAAAGGAGACAGCTCTGAGTTTGAAAACGGTGTGTGAAACAGGAAACCCCAACACAGACTTGGCTGACCTGAAAAAGGCTCCAAACCCTAACCCTAACGTAGCTGGCAATGAGTGGAGAAATTAACCCGTCTTTTATCCTGTACTAGTGTAGGAGGCTTGATTGGGAGATCAGTAGCAGGTGATCAGAGTGGATCCGTGTGACTCCCCATCCTTGCTCCTCTGCTTCAACTGTTAGGTTTTTATACTGCAGCCTTTTACTTTCATGTGCTTGATTTTCACAGTTCATTGTTGAACTCACAATTCAATGATGAAGGGAGATGGACCAGGGGATCCAATCTGTACACAAGTTAGTTGTTCCAATTTCAGGTGGGAATGTGAGAATCTGGCTCAGATCTACACGCATTTCCCGATCCCTGGCAGCGTTCAGTGGGCATGTGAGTGGAGATGAGGAGTTAATCTGTCGTTTGTCCCCTTCTCTGAAGAAGGATGCTGCCAGCTGTGAGACAGTAGGGTGGATGTTATAAGGCACAGCGTTGGTGGTTACCCTCTTGCTCTACGTCAGCTACCAAGCACTTCAACACTTGGTTGTGGTGTTATGTCTATCTTCCTTGAGTTAGACTGGGCTTACAACCTACCAAGATGTGTCTGAGGCTGCACACTGGAGACAGGCTGGTTCCTCTCTGCGCCATATATGTAGGTTGGTCAGAGAGAGCACAACGTCATATATGGCCCTAATAATTAGCCTGTTGGATTCAATGGTCGAGAGATCATTCCATGCAATTTTCCTCCTTTCAATGCCATCCCATGTCATCCAGCAAGCTTGCTGAGCCTGGGCGACTGCTCTGGCACATCTTGCTGCTTCCTTCTAATGACATTCCTCCTCAACAACCATGTTTGCGTTCAGAAGAAGTAGCCTTTAGCCATGTTCGTGCTGTTGGTCTCAGGCCAAGGCCCCCTCTGTCATGCTGTACGAGCCCTACTATATCCCCGTGTCTGAGTGTGGTCTTTGCCTCAGCTGCTGATGCTGATGGTTGGAATTTCCTCTCCTGCCAGGATGGGGGCAGCAAATCTGGCAAGTGAGTCCCAGGATTCTGAGAGCATCATCTCCAGTCTTGCTTTGCCAAATTTGTATTCCTCCACCTGGCTTGGTAGGGTGAGGGCTCCATTGCCATACAGGCCAACGCTCCGAAGGTATCTATGCAGTCCAAGCCACCTCCTTACCTGTGTGCTCACCAGTCTCTCCAGCCAGTTGGCATGAGTTAGAGTGACCTCACAGATGGAAGTTGGCCTGATGACATGGGGCATGTTACGTCTGCCGCCATATAGCGGCTCATGTGTGTGTGCAGGTGTGTGGTTGTTTGTGTGTTTCCTCTGTGTGTCAGGTTGGGCCTGTGTCGGAGGTGGGGATCCCCTGTTACCAGTCACCGGTCTCCGCCTCGCTCTACCTGTCTCTACCTGACTGGTGCAGTGGGATTGTCGGGCCACCAAATCAGCATCCGCCACTCGTATAAAGCCTATGCCAGCCTGCCACTCCTGGCAGTTGACTAGCGACTCGCCACCAGAGCTCGTTTTTCTGTTGTATTGTTTGACTATTTGTTGATTATGAAAGTGTGTGTTTGCAACCACTAATAGGTTTATTCGGCTAGGGATTTACACAAAAACAGCGTTGCCATTATTGATAATAGGTTTAGGGGTGTTTTCTTCTTTTGGTTAAATATTGTATATTATAGGGGTTATTGTGAGGACTTTGGTTGGTTGTCCTTTTATTTTCGATTCTGAAGTATAGCTCAAGTTTAGAGTCTATTTTGGTTTTCCCTTGGTTTGTTATTTTGAATTAAGCACCCACCTTTTTGTTTTTAGTGTTGCCTCACCACTTTTCATTTGTTAAAAGAAAAAGAACAATTCATTTCAATTAAAACTTTGATTTACCAATTACATCTGGTTTTGTCCTTCTTATTTCCCCTTTTGAGCCGCAAATAGAGGCCATAACAGGGCAGCAATGCAAACTGGAAGCACCAACGTTTCAGCTTCCCTGAGAGAGCAGTGTTTATTTGCTTGATGCTGCTGATGGTATCCTGGGTGAGTTGTTCCACTTGTTAAGGGTACTTCAGGTCTGATGGGCTTCTCTAAGATTGTAGGAATTGGTTTGCCATTGATATGGAACTTCTCACTGACAATATGGCCTTTGACAATTGATATGCTGCATGACTTGCTGAGTTTTATCTCCATTCGTGCCAACGAATGTTGGCATATCTGCGCAGATAATTTATGCAATGCCATTTTTGCAATTTATGCAATCTTCATACCACAGTCATTTCTTCAGTTTCCCTTAGCAAACAAGTTGAATTTCTTGCCCTGAAACTAGAGCTTCATAAGGATCATTTTATCACTGTTGTAAGCTGCTATAGACCACCTTCAGCCTCAAATGAAACTTTACCATCGCTAAACAACCAGCTTTCAGCACTAGACTCCAATGAAATTGTTCTCACAGGAGTCTTGAACTTTGATGGGTTATCGCCTGTGTCAGACAGTTTCAAATCCTTGTGTGACTCCTTTAACTTAACTCAGCTAGTTAATGGGACAACACGCCCAAATCAAAAATTTCCAGATAAATCTTCTCTTCTTGATTTATTTTTAACTAACTCCCCACACTGCCTGAAGCACTGCCTCATGCGACTATCCAGGAGGCGGGCCCTGCTCTGGACTGCCGCCTTTCTCCTCTGCACGCCCGGGGTCATCCACCGATGCTGTTCGTGACAGTCCGACCATGCTTGTTGTTGGGTCATCTATGGTCCGACACGTGCACATCAGAGGGTGCCGCACTTCATGTCACCCAGGTGGGCTCGTTAATGACATAAACAGCTCCACCCTTCAACTGCTGCAGCGTCATCACCAGTCTGTGTCAACTGCTGTCTGCCTCATAAACAGTATTACACACACAAACACTCAGTGCATCGTTTCTGGACCACTTCCCCTGCTGTGTTTTGGGGACATTAAATTCAGCCTATTGAGGCAGCTGCACATCTGGCTAAAGGGTTACTGCCGCACCTGAAACATCCCCTACATGGACAATTTCACCACCTTTCATAACAGATCAGACCTAAAAATTCTCACTTCACAGACTGACCCTGACATCCTGGTTGTTACAGAAACCTGGCTTAAAGACAGCATCCAGGACTCAGAGGTTTCCATACATGATTACAACCCACACAGAATAGACAGAGTTGGGAGAAAGGGGGGTGGTGTGGCTGTATACGTCAAATCATGTTTATCTGTTACTGTCCTAAAATCTGTCAGTACACCACCTTCTTTTGAATTCATTGCCCTGAAAATCAACATATCCGGTAATAACTCCATCAATGTTGTGGGTGTATACAGACCACCTTCAGCTATCCCCAGTGCAATCACTGTAATAACAGACCTACTCTCTCAGTTCAATAATTCAGAAACACTGGTTTTAGGGGACTTCAACTTAAACTGGATATCACCCGACTCAGAGGGTCTAAAAGAGATGTGTGTTAACCTAAATCTGACGCAGTTTATCAATGAGCCTACCAGACCTAACTTGAAGCCCCCTTAAAATCTACTCTGATAGATTTGATTCTGTGCAACAGGAGGGATAAAATAACTGCATCTGGTGTTTTTAGCCTTGGTATCAGTGACCAGTGCCCTGTAGCCTACGTCAGAAATACTAAAACACAAAAATCACACTCATAATCAAAAGAAACTTTAAGCACTTTAATGAGGAAGCCTTTCTCCGCGACCTTGCCAACATTAATATACATCACACATCTGAATCATCAAATATTGATCTGGCGCTGGATTATTTCACAAACTGCTTTCTGTCAATCATCAATAAACACACACCTTTCAAAAAACTCAGGGTTAAAGACCGATCAAGCCCCTGGTTCACTACTGAACTACCACTGTTGTTCAAGGCACGAGGCGAAGCCTGGGCCCTAGCCAGGCTCACCAGTGAAGCAGCTCATTGGCTCATATTTAGACAGTTAAGAAATAGATGCATGTCCGCCTTAAGAAAAGCAAAAGCCAATTACCACATGGAATTGATCGCCAGCTCTTCTACAAACCCATCAAAATTTTGGAAAGCAGTAAATATAAAGAAAAACAAGTCATTTGCATCCATTCCTCCTTTTATCACAAGCAATAACTTTCCAGTAGACAAACCATCAGAGATGGGTGATGCTTTTAATGCACATTTTGCTGCCGCTGGAAATCAATTTGACATGTTGAATTCTGGCCTTGCTTTTAATTGTCAACCACTGTCTCACACGTCATCCAACCACACCTCTCTGTTTACACTGCAGCCTTTCACATAATCCATTGTTAAAGATGCTCTTCAGAATATAGACTGCACAAAATCAACTGGTGAAGACAACATTGATCCTTATTTTTTAAAGCTCTCTGCTCCTTCTATTGGTAACCAAATTACATATCTGTTCAACCTCTCAGTTTCTTCTGGCGTTATTCCTCGAGTCTGGAAATCTGCTCATGTAGTCCCACTCCATAAAGGTGGTGATAAATCAAACCTCAACAACTATTGACCAATCTCCAAACTGCCCTGTCTTGCTAAGGTTCTGGAATCACTAGTCAATAATCAGCTCAAATCATTCCTGTCACAAAACACTGTGTTATGTCCCACCCAATCTGGTTTCAGAGCTAAACATAGTACCATCACTGTAAGAACATCATTTACAAATGACATTACACATGCTATGGACAAAGGGAAATATTGTGCCGCGCTTTTGTTGACCTATCAAAAGCATTCGACACACTTGACCGTGATCTGCTCCTACAAAGACTCAGTAATATTGGCTTCAATCTCAACTCTCTAAATTGGTTCCAAAACTATCTATCTGACAGACAGCAATGTGTAACATTAGGAAATTATCGCTCTGCATTTTTACCATTAACTAAGGGTGTGCCACAAGGTTCAATACTGGGTCCTGTCCTGTTTACTATTTATATCAACAACATTACATCTACTATAACAAATTCTAATGCCTATCTTTATGCCGATGATACAGTTCTGTACTGCACCTCCAACACGATACACTCAGCCACTGAAATCCTCCAGCAAGCCTTCGACAAACTACAACATTCACTTTTCAATCTGAAATTAGTTCTTAATGCAGACAAGACCAAGTACATGATCTTCTCAAGAGCCAGAAATATTGCAGATGATAGTTTACATATCACCACTTTAACAGGACACTGTATTGAAAGGGTTTCTGAATACAAATATCTGGGCATCTGGTTGGATCCAAAACTAACATTTAAATTCCATAATTGACATACTGACAAGTAAACTAAAACAGAAAATCGGATCCCTATACAGAAACAAATTAAATTTCCCATTGCTTTGTAGGAAACAGATCATTGAGGCAGTATTTTTATCAGTTCTGGATTATGGTGATGTTATCTTTAGACATGCTTCTGCCTCCACTCTCACCTCATTGGACTCAGTTTATCAATCTGCACTCAGATTCATCACTGGTTCCAGTTACTCCACCCATCATTGTGCCTTATATGAAAAGGTGGGATGGGCATCTTTATCTGTAAGAAGAGATACGCACTGGCTACTGTTCATTTATAAATTTTTGAAAGGCAACATGCCACCATACCTCAGCACTTTATTGAACTGGTCACATAGTAATTATCCTACACGTTCAACCGATTGCTTGATGCCCGATGTTCCCCGGACTAAGACTGAATTTGGTAAGAGTGACTTTAGTTTTTCGGCAGCATTTTCCTGGAACATCTTACAACGTACACTCAAACTCAACACAATAGTTACTAGTGGCCAGTTTAAAACTATGATTACCAACTACTGTACTTTTGAATGTAATTGTTTTTAAAGGTGCTCGGTCTGTTGTTATTTGCTCGTTCTTTGTGATTTTTAATTGTTGCTTGTTTTGCTCTCAACATCTTTGTAAATGAGGGCATGCCCTCAATGATTCGAGATTTAAATAAAGGTGAATGAACTTGATGCTTGATGAAGCTCTTTTCAACGATCTGTCAAAAGCATTTGACACAGTCGACCATGTCATCCTCACACATAGACTCCATAAGAGTGGTTTATCCAACCAGGCTGTAATGTGGTTCACCAACTACCTATCGGACAGAACCCAGTGTGTCCAGACCTCTGGGTCCACTTTTTCATTTCTTCCTGTTTCAAGGGTGTAATGAGCTCGGGTAGGACCCAAATGCAGCACAACGGCAAGGGATGACTTGTGCTGGTCTTTATTGAGGAGATAACAGCAAAAAGTCCGGCAGGTGGAAAGGAGTGAGTGAGTCCGAAGTTCAGGGGGAGAGCAGCTGTGATGACGCTCAGGATGGTAAGCGGGCGGATGCCGGCAGGACGCGTGGCGGAGCGTTGAGCAGATCCGGAGGCAGGTGAACAGGGGCAGGGGAACAGATCACCGGGGAGAATCACCGAACAGCCAGGGGAACAGGCAGACAGACACCAGAGACGTTCAGGCAGAACTCGTGGTCGGGAACGAAAGGCTGAGGTGATTACCGGGGCAGAGACAGACGAGCAGGTCAAAAACAGGCAGGGTCGGCAACGGGAGATCAGTCCGGACAAAAGTGCTGGAAAGACTTGCATGACGTGAAGAACAATCTGGCAAAGAGTGTCTGGAGCTGGGTGCTTATATCCAGGGTAGATTACTGATGTGGAGCAGGTGTGGAAAGTGGGAGAAACCATGGTGACTGATGAGGCGGTGGCGCCGACAGGTGAGTGGAAAAAACAGGCAGGAGACCAGAATGGATTGTGACAGAACCCCCCCCTCAAGAGACGTCCCTTGACGTCCCAAACGAGGTCCCAAGCGCAGGGAGGGGAGGACACCAGAGGAGCCTCCTCAATACTCCTCAGACTCCGTAATGTCCATGTTGTCCAAGGGGTGGGTGGAGGGGGTCTGGCGCAGGGTCCCCTCATCCTCGGACGAGGAGTCCTCAGATGACGGTGGTGGGGGCTCTTCATCCGGGCCGGGGATAGGAGGAGCAGAAGAGGTGCTCGGGCGGGGTCTCCTGGTCGACGGGAGGGTCCTGGAGGGCTGGTCCGGGTTCTGCTGGTGGAAGTCCGTAGTGAGCCGAGGGTCGAGGATGTAACTGGCGGGGACCCAGGATCTCTCCTCAGGACCATAACCCTCCCAGTTGACCAGGTACTGGATGCCCCTCCCACGGCGACGAGAGCGAATGAGCCGTTGTACAGAGTAGGCTGGATCTCCATCGATGAGGCGAGGTGGCGGAGGAGTAGGGGTAGCAGGAATCAAGGGACTCTCCAGAACTGGCTTGATTTTAGAGACGTGGAATGTGGGGTGGACTCGCATAGACCGGAGAAGCTTGAGGCGGACTGCAGCAGGGTTGATGACCTTCTGAATTTTGAAGGGGCCGATAAACTTAGGTGCCAGTTTCTTAGAGTCGACCCGGAGCAGTAGGTCCTGGGTCGACAACCACACCTTCTGTCCCACTTGGTAGGTGGGTGCCTTGGTGCGTCGGCAGCTGGCCGAAGCAGTGTAGCGATCCCTTGTCCGCCGGAGAGTGGATCTGGCCCGGGACCAGGTGCAGCGACATCGGCGGATGAAAGCCTGAACAGAAGGGCAAGAAACCTCCCTCTCCTGGGCCGGGAACAGGGGTGGCTGGTATCCATAAGCGCACTGGAATGGGGAGAGGCCAGTAGAGGAGCTGATGAGTGTGTTGTGGGCGTATTCAACCCACAACAACTGCTGCGACCAGGACGTGGGGTGACTGGAGACCATGCACCGGAGAGCCACCTCCATCTCCTGGTTCTTCCGCTCCGTTTGGCCGTTAGACTGTGGATGGAAACCGGATGACAGGCTGGCCATGGCCCCGATGAGGGAGCAGAACTCTCTCCGAAAGACCGAGGAGAACTGCGGCCCTCGGTCAGAGACTACGTCAACTGGGAGGCCATGGAGCCGGAATATGTGCAGGAGGACCAGTTTGGCAGTCTCCTTGGCCGAAGGGAGCTTGGGCAGGGGGATGAAGTGGGTCATCTTGCTGAACCGGTCTACCACGGTAAGGATGGTGGTGTGTCTTTGAGATGGTGGTAGACCAGTTACAAAGTCCAGTGATATGTGGGACCAGGGACGATGGGGAACTGGAAGCGGGTGCAGGAGGCCGGCAGGAGCCTGGTGGGAGGATTTGTTCCGGTTGCAAATGGGGCAGGCCTTGACAAACTCCTTGGTGTCCTGGTCCAGGCAGTCCCACCAAAACCGACACTGAAGAACCTCCTTGGTCCTCTGGATCCCTGGATGGCAGGTGAGGTGCGTGCTGTGGGCCCACTGGAGCACCTCAGAACGGAGGTGGGCAGGGACAAAGAGCCAGTTGGGGGGACAGGCGCTGGGACCTGGTTGCTCCTCCAGCGCCGCCCTAACTCTCTCCTCAATTCCCCATGTAATGGCAGTGTCCAGGCGAGCAGAGGGAAGGATGGTGTCAGCTGCCCAGGAAACCTCCTCCTCCCCCTTAAGAAACTGACGGGAGAGGGCGTCAGGCTTTACGTTGCGGGTCCCTGGGCGATAGGAGAGAGTGAAATTGAACCTGGTGAGGAAGAGGGACCAACGGGCCTGCCTGGAGTTCAATCTTCTGGCTGACCTGATGTACTCCAGGTTCTTGTGATCCGTCCACACTAGGAACAGTTGTTTGGCCCCCTCCAACGAGTGACGCCACTCCTCAAGTGCCAGTTTGACTGCCAGAAGTTCCCGATTAACAATGTCATAGTTCATTTCTGCAGGGTTCAGGCGCCGAGAGAAAAAGGCACAGGGGTGGAGTTTCTGGTCGTTGGTAGCCCGCTGAGACAGGACAGCCCCCACCCCGACATCAGAGGCATCCACCTCCACCACGAACTGTCTCTTGGGGTCGGGCATACGCAGGATGGGAGCGGAGGTGAAGCGGTTCTTCAGAATCTGGAAGGCGTCAGTGGCAGTGGAGGACCAGCTGAAGGGGACTTTCGAAGAGGTGAGAGCGGTGAGAGGTGCTGCCACCGTGTTGTATCCCCGAATAAAGCGACGGTAAAAGTTGGCGAACCCCAGAAATCTCTGTAACTGCTTCCGGGAGTCAGGGACAGGCCAGGCAGCAACGGCTGAGACCTTGGCTGGATCCATCTGGATGCTCGCCTGGCTGACAATGTATCCAAGGAATGAGGTTGAGGGAACATGAAACTCGCATTTCTCTGCCTTTACAAACAGTGAGTTCTCCAGGAGTCGTTGAAGGACCGCCTGAACGTGGTGGATGTGGTCCTCCTTGGTCCTGGAGAAAATCAGAATGTCATCTAGGTAGACGAAGACATGCTTGTTGAGCATGTCCCGGAGCACGTCATTGACTAGAGCCTGGAAGACGGTGGGGGCATTGGTGAGGCCGAAGGGCATCACCAGATACTCGTAGTGCCCCGTAGGTGTGTTGAATGCCATCTTCCACTCGTCACCCTCCCAGATGCGCACCAGGTGGTAGGCATTGCAAAGGTCCAGTTTGGTGAAGATGGTAGCCCCCTCCAGGAGCTTGAAGGCAGATGAGATGAGGGGAAGGGGGTACCGATTCTTCACTGTTATGTCGTTGAGGCCTCGGTAGTCGATGCAGGGCCTCAACGATTTGTCCTTCTTCTGGACAAAAAAGAACCCTGCTCCAGCAGGGGATGACGATGGGTGGATGATGCCTGACGCCAGGGAGTCGTTTATATAGTCCTCCATGGCCTTTCTCTCTGGTGCGGACAGGGAGTATAGATGGCCTCGGGGAGGACTGGTGCCGGGTAGAAGGTCAATGGCACAGTCATATGGACGGTGAGGAGGCAAAGAGGTAGCCTTAGCCTTGCTGAAGGCCTCCCTGAAGTCGTAGTACTCTGGCGGAACCCCCGTCAGATCAGGAGCCAAAGTGGTGCAGGGCATGGACTGAGTAGCGAGGGCCTGCTTGAGACAGACCTGGTGACAGGCAGAGCTCCAGCCCAAAATGGTTCCAGTTACCCAGTCTATGTGGGGGTTGTGGCGCTGGAGCCAGGGATATCCCAGAATAAGCGGGATACGGGGAGAGTCCAAGATGTGAAAAGTGATGGTCTCGTGGTGGTTGCTGGAGAGAAGCATCTGCACTGGTATAGTCTGATGGGTGACGGTCCCCAGCAGGTGACCGGGATGGGCTGAGGCAGCGGAATCCTTTCTATCTCCAACTGCTGGACCAGCTCTTCATTTATAATGGAGACATTGGCGCCAGAGTCAATGAAGACAGCAAGGGTGTGGGATCCCCCCGCTAGCAGCAAGCGACCGTGGCAAAGGGGGCGTTTTTTGAGGGACAGTTCAGAGTTCGGACTCACCAGTACGTCCCTTGCTACTGGTGAGTCCTGGCTTTTGCTGGACACCGCTAGCGTCTGCTCCTGGTTAGCGGTAGCCTGTTGTTGGGCGGCGGCAGTCTGGCGTACTTCTGCTGTGGTGGAGGTGAGCAACGCCTCGTGTTGCTGGAGAATGTTCTCCACCCTCTCCAGACATTGCTGTGGCGACGCGGTGTGTGCTGGATCCATGTTGTGGCCAGATTGTACTGTAATGCGCTCGGGTAGGACCCAAATGCAGCACAATGGCAAGGGATGACTTGTACTGGTCTTTATTGAGGAGTTAACAGCAAAAAGTCCGGCAGGTGGAAAGGAGTGAGTGAGTCCGAAGTTCAGGGGGAGAGCAGCTGTGATGACGCTCAGGATGGTAAGCGGGCGGATGCCGGCAGGACGCGTGGCGGAGCATTGAGCAGATCCGGAGGCAGGTGAACAGGGGCAGGGGAACAGATCACCGGGGAGAATCACCGAACAGCCAGGGGAACAGGCAGACAGACACCAGAGACGCTCAGGCAGAACTCGTGGTCGGGAACGAAAGGCTGAGGTGATTACTGGGTCAGAGACAGACGAGCAGGTCAAAAACAGGCAGGGTCAGCAACGGGAGATCAGTCCGGACAAAAGTGCTGGAAAGACTTGCATGACGCGAAGAACAATCTGGCAAAGAGTGTCTGGAGCTGGGTGCTTATATCCAGGGTAGATTACTGATGTGGAGCAGGTGTGGAAAGTGGGAGAAACCATGGTGACTGATGAGGAGGTGGCGCCGACAGGTGAGTGGAAAAAACAGGCAGGAGACCAGAATGGATTGTGACAAAAGGGTTTACTACAAGGTTACATTAGGACCATTGCTTTTCACAATATACATGAATAACCTTTTTGATAACTTGCCCAATACTGTGTCCCATTGTTATGCTGACGATACAGTTATTTATTGTTCATCTCTTTCAGTATTACAATGTATCGAACACTTGCAGTCTGCTTTTGATGTTGTTCAGTCTCGCTTGACTGAACTCAATTAGCATTAAATGCTGATAAGTCAAAGGTCATGTTATTTTCAAATGGCAAGCAGCTCCCATCAAACATTCCCAGGTTGTCAACTGCCCACGGAGCTGACATTGAATTGGTTGCCTCCTATAAATACTTAGGAATACTGATTGATAACAACCTGACTTTTAAGCCACATATTGATAATTTAGTTGTGAAGTTCAAACTTATATTAGGATTTTACTTCAGAAATAAACATTGTCTTCCATTCCAGGTCAGGAAATGATTAATTTTAATGAATTTTCTGCCGTTACTGGACCATGCAGACTTGCTTTTCATGAATGCACCTGACCAGGCTTTAAAGAAATTGGATAAAGTTTATCATTGTGCCCTGCGTTTTATGACCGTATGTGATTCTTTTCTTTCTTGGCCATTTGCACTTGGTGCCAAATGACAATGACATGCTCCAGCCATCCTGAGAAGCCACTTATCCCTGCCTTTTGTGCAGTTGTATCATTAAAGGTGTTCCTTTGTAAGAGCACCCGAGAGCCTCTGGGCCACGATGCTATAGGAAATCTTTCCCTCCACATTCAAGAGCCTAATCTGGCATAACTGTTTGATGGTTGAGGAGTTCTTATCTTTGGTGATCATGATCCCTCCTGCCCTTCATATTGCTTTAGGTATAATACCCTTTTCCCAAGCCACCCTTTTCGCTTCCAGAGGACCCTCAGAGCACCAGGGGCATTCTTATATAACCTATATGGAATGCCATTGGGCCCAGAAGGTATGCGTTGCTTGATGTCACTTTGCAGTGGCTCAAGTTCTTTTCTTTGAGCCTCTGTGGCCTTCTTCCACTGCTTTCTCAGGCACCTTCTTTCTTTCACGAGTCTGTCAATCTCTTGTTGTCGCTTAGACTTGGGATGAGTTGGCAGCTCTTGTGTCTTTAGGTTACCGCTTTTCACTCCAAGTCTCTCGGCCCCGTAGTTGTAGATGGTCTCGCTCATCTTCTCCAGTTTCTTTTTCGATGCGTCCTTTTAGGCTGTCTAACAAATGTAAAAAGTCAGTGTTGATGGTTTCCCACTCTTTTTGCTGCCAGGATTTAGGCTGCAGGATTTTGGGCCTCCATCACTCCATCTTCCACTCCACCATTGACGATGGCAGGCTGTGTTGAGTGTCCTGCCACTGAGCTTCACTCAACCGATTTGCCCTACCTCGGTGGAAGTAGTGGTCAATGCAAAGCCTCTCCTATTTACCTTGCTAAGCTCTTTCAGGCACTGTTTCGTGTCCTGATGGATCCTTAGACCTTTTCGGATGTCACCTTTTCCCAGCCACAGATACAGCTTCGTAGACTGATCCCTGGCAGTACTGCTGCTCCATCAGTTGCTGTGCTGATCATCTCATTTGTTGTTGTTTCCATTCTAAGGTCTGTCACCACATGTCTGCTGAGTCATCTTGCACCCTCACTCTTGCTGACTCAGGGGGTATTTACCTTCTTGAAGCTTTCATAGCAGGAGTTGGGTGAGTCCAAGTCACTACATGCAAGGATCCTGCCGACATGAGCAGCTAACCCATGTCTGCCCTGTTGGGGTCTGTTCCCTCCTGTCAGCAGTCTCTTCAGGCTATTATTGGTGAATGTAAAACCGGGAGGAAAAGGAAAGAAAGAAAAAATCAATTAGATACTGAAGTATTTATTTACAGTATGATGAAGAGAAAAAATAAGTGGAAAAAAAGTCAATTTTTGGACACACACAGACACACAAACACAACGCTCAAGTGCAGAGCATGTTTCCAGCTGTCATTCAGGATTTAAAACCTCCAGGCACACTGGCAAGGTGGCACACCTGTAGGACGAATCAGATTATTCGAGTGAACCAGTGCATTGGTGGCCTCACCGGAAACATTACTAAATCAGATGATTGGGGTGAACCGGTTCACTGACTTGAGTCGGTGGACTCAACAGGAACAGTTCTGAATCACATGATTTGGTTGAACCGGTCACTGAGTTGAGCCGGCAGACTCGCTGGAAACACTGCAGACTCAGATGATTTGGTTATCTGAATTCACTCCAGTCAGTAAATCTAAGTCTTATTCTTATTCTTTCAGCTTTTCCCTATTTGGGGTCACCACAGCAAGTCAGCTTCCTTTGACTCGCATGCTTTGATTTGGCTACAGTATTATGCCGGATGACCTTGCTGGTGTAACCCTCCATTTATCCAGGCTATGGACCAGCACAGGCATACTACTGGTTTCTTACCACTTCCACTGAGGGTGGAGCAGTCAGTGAATATGAATCTGAAAAGTAATAAGTAAAAATAAATATTGCACAAAAAAGTTGGTTAAACACGTTATGATCCCTGTTATGTGTCTGACATATTTTATGTACATATTACAATGATGATGATGATTATTAGTAGTAGTAATGGTTGATGTATCAGTAGTAGTGGTATTATATTGGTATTATACTACTAAGGCCTGGCTCACACTACAGGATTTTCGGGCCGATTTTACCCCGATTTGGCCCCCCCGACAATCGGGCCAGATTATCTTCTAGTGTGAGTGGGTGACAGATCAATATTAAGCCCCACGATCAGCCCTCCCGACAATCAGAGGCGCCCTAATAATTTACAAACATGTTTGATTTTTATCAGGGTGATTGCACCACTCAGTTTCGCTGACAATGACAATAGCCACCAGAGAGAGCCGCCTACGAGGGACCGGAAATGATCATCAGAAATAGAATGGTAGGAGAGCGCTCCACCTATCATTAAAAAATTCTCATTCTATGACGGCTATTCACTTTAGCCTAACTGGTCACTGAAGACCCGTAGGGTATGAATTCGTTCCAACGTAAAGGCAAATTAAACATCCATCCCATAGCTACATAGCTAACGTCAGATAGCTCTCCTCACCAGTAATAACAGCATTGGTCATGTTACTGCTGTAACCACATGAACAATGAACGAAAGACCCGAAGACCCGTAGTCATGAGTCGTGAATGAATCAGTCACACCTACACTGAGAATGCTCAGCAGTCATGTAACAACTGAACGAGAGACTCAGATCTGAAGACCCTATTTTATGAGTCGTGAACGAATCAGTCATTCCTACACTGAAATTATGCGGCAGAAAGACCCATTCGTGAATGAATATGAGCCTGTGGCATGCATGCGCGAACCAGGGAAAAAAGAACGAATCCCTCACTGAGATGACTTGTTGATCCAAAGTCATACAAAAGATTAGTTCAAAATGAACAAATTTTTCACGAATGACACATCACTACTATGGGGACCGACTCACTGCTGGATCCAGACTTGAGTGATCCATAGAGGAACTGCAGGTTTTCAAGCTTGGCTTGTGGGTTGTGGCTCAAAGAAGATGTGATATACATGCAGGTTTCCCAGGCGGAACCCACTCATCATGTTACACAGCTGGATTCACAATCACAATCATGTCCCATATGCATGTCTTATCCCAATTAACGCAAGGAACATGCCGAGAGAACTGTGGTTGTAATGACGGTGAAGAGGCAGCCTATTACTTACTTTTGTAACAAACCCAGATGACACTAAGCTGTGTGAAGGTCAGCATTATGTATTAGACTGGAAGTTTCCCACTGTTCCCAGTCTGGTACTGACATGGATTTTCTCATCAGAACACAAACAAATTTGCCATTCCTGAACTAAACTGGCCAGTTCCTGTCCAAGATAAATCAGGTCTACATTCCTTGTCTGTCCTCATGCTTTCTTTTACACACCCACAGCTATTAAATCAGGATGCAAAGGAAAGAGTCATGCCCGCCTGCATATAAACAAATCATATGAATTCTGTGTACCTTCTGTAGTGACACTGTGTCCTGGGAGATGAAATAACTCAATCTTCTCTCTCCTTACACTGTTTTCACATACATTCTCACATCAGAGTGCTGAGTGAGTCCCGCAGTGTCCTAGATACAGGCCTGGTGTGTGGTGAGATGGTACTGGTATGTTCTCATAAAGGTTGTACTCAGATGTGTAACAGAGACTGTGAGTATATTTGTTTTTACAATTGCATATACTGAGACCATAAGAGAGAGGGCCAGGAAGGGGGACATGGGTTAACCAAACATTGATAATAACCTGCCAAGTGGCTGCTATCAGCTTCATTATTTATTGAACTTGGAGACAAGAGCGACACCATCCACAGAGCCACTTCTGTTGTGTGGAGAGGGAGAAGAAATAACAGGAGGAGAGGACAGCTGGGGTGTTTCATTAAAGAGAAAACACAGTGGGACAGAGAAACCACCTCCGTCAGTATTTGGTTAGGGTTTACCCCACCAACAGCTTCCAATAACATCAGGTCTTCAGAACAGATTCAGCTTTGTCCATCAGAAGCAGTTGAGCTCATGGTTTTTTCAGTTAGAATCCCTGCAAAATTTATATTGGATCACAGAGAGAACTGTCAATATCTACTAAAAATTCTGCCCATCCCTCAAAAACATCTAGTCAAGAAAACAGAAAAATATACACAAAGAGTCAAAAGCTCACTTCTTTCATTCAATTTTCTCTCTCAGTTCTTTCAAAACAGCCTGTTACAGAGACAGAGTGGTTTCAGATCATCAGGTCTTCATTTTTATTCATTTCTACAAATGAAGCAATGTCACTGGAGACGAGATCATAGCAGATGAATGTCTGCCCTTTCCACACACTGTGAAGTCAAATTAAACTAGTAATCACTCTCTCCTCCCTCTTTCTCTCTCTTTCCAAAGCTTTATTGTGTTTTAATCTTACCCATTTTAAATTTACCTTTGATTTTTTCCCTCTATAATGTGAGTGATGGAGGAGAAAGATGATGCAAGAGGGAAGTGGTGGAGGAGGAAGAGCTTTTGTGCTATTGTGCTATTGTGCACAAGTTTGTCTGTTTGTTTACTTTTCTTTTTATGGCACACTTTATGCTAGAACCAAAGGCAATTTTCCACACTGTGGATAATAAAGTTTTTGTATTTATATTAACAAAGAACAGGCAAGTCAAAAGAGGGTAAGATAAAGGGATAAAGTTAAAAGGGGGGATCATGGGATTCAATTTCTCATATTAAGTTAGGATTTCAACACAGTACATCAGGAGCAACTGCTAAGGTGTGTTTATTTCCAAGATAACTACTACAAAACCACCTGTAGTTGCCCTAGAGACCACTAGAGTCTGGATCCAACAGTCAGTCAGTCCCCATAGACTCCTGTGTTAAACCTGAAGTTCCTCTACAGACCACTGGAGACTGCAGAGTCCGTAGACTCCTCAGTAAGCCAGTAAACCAGCCCAGTTTAGTGTTGAAATGAACACCCAGGTATTTGTATGACTCCATCCTTTCAATGTCCAACCTTGGATGTTCACACAAGCATATTTCGGTTAAAACAGATTAATGCTGTGTAATGCAGAGGAAGGACATCTGACTGTAGAGAAACTATCTTGGTGGAGCCAAGCAGTGATTCCATTAGACCATATGTTAAAATTGTTTCTGAACTGCCTATACATTTGGAAAACAAAAGATATTTAGAATCCTTGGTTCCTAGCTCTTGTGATGTCAGGACATCTGGTTTTGCAGGGGAGTGTGTGATAGATGTGATGCAGGTAGATAATTGATAAACTAATAAGGTAAAAAAAAATTGTAAGTGAGAACCTAAAGGGACTTAATTCAAAATGTTGATCACTATGAATGTAAAAAACAGAGGCTTTTGATATTTTAGTTTTTCGAGAGGAATCCAAGTGTCTGAGCATCTTTATTGATAGTTTACCTTTTCAGGGGGAACAATAACAGGAGACACTCCTATGGTTCAGATGGAATCAGAGGACTGTGGGTTGTTCGGGTTGGCGGACTGGTTGGTTTTAATTCAAGGCTGTTAGTTGCAAAGTGGCTGTTAAGTCAGGGAGACAGGTAAGAGGCTTTTATCATAATTTCTTCTCGGCAGTGACAGCCTGACCCTCTCAGGATCTGAGGAGACAAAGTGAAAACAGTTGTGTAAATGACATGGTTGAACATAAATAATGTGTGCGCTAACAGTTTGTGGTTCTCGTCAGCAGTTTACGGCAAAATAGAAGGTTTACAGTTGCGTGGTGCTGTGTGCCTGTGTTTGTACAGCTCACCCCATACTTACCTTTGTTGGTGGTCTGATCCATTTTGGATGCGGAGAAGAGGGTGAGAGTTCAATGTCAGGCAGTACTTCTTTTTAGTTAACACTGAGGTGGCCAACCTGCTTTTTGGTAAACATTTATTTTTAAGGTAATTGGTGCCCAAATACCATGGTCTGCATTCTATGGTAAAAATAAAAAATTAAGAATAAGCTGTTTTCCTTTGGTTCTAGAGTAGCATACAAAGAGAACAGAATCTCACTGACAGAATACATCTACATATCTGTTCAATTTCCTCTCCGGTCTGTGTTTTCATTTCCAGACTCTCTCAGCTGTCAATCACCCTGTTCCCTTCTAAATAGTCTCTGAAAATCCAGCTGGGCTGGAAAAGATAAACTTGTTGTGAAAGCTGAAATATGACATGAGCTGTGATATTCACTATTTGTACATAAGCAGTGGATTAAATGACCATGTATAAAGAGGTAGTTCAACATGGGCTGCACTCACACACTCTTCCCACAGATGAGATACAGGCAAAGAAAGCAGTGGTTATGTGGAGGTGACCCTCAGAAGTTCAGAGAGATTTTATACTGTTTACCATCTCCATCACCACTTTTACACCCATCAGCATCTTCACCTACATCAGCACCTTTATCCCATCAGTGTTTTTACCATCTGTGTCTTGATCTCCACCTGTCTTTTTACCTTTGTCAGTCTTTACCTCCATCTGTCCTTGCACCCCCATCCGTGTTTTTGGCTTCATCAGTTTTTGTTGTTTATTGGCTGCTGTTTTGTTTTGGGGTTTTTTTTGAGTGAAAAGTGAGTGAGAAATCAACCAGGGTCCAACTGAACTGAGATCTGATTTCCTGTCCTCCTTGTGTTACAAACTTAATGCAACATAAAGTTACATGTTTATTGTCGATGCCTACAATGGCATGTTATCACTAGCTTACCTACTTTTACCAATATTATAGTTGCTTCTGGCAAATGCTGCTTGCTACCAAGCTAACTGTTAATGCCTCTTGAGGACACAACAGGGTGTTGGTGAGTACATCATCTGGAACAGACTTACCAACCCTCTTCAAGTGCTGTGTGTTTAAGACACATTAGAACCACAACTGTGCTATCTCATAACATCTGCTCATATCTGGTTTTTTCAGGAAGTGTTTCCATGTGGACACGCAATAGAACAATATTTTTGCTGCAACACAATCTGAATAGAGGTCACTGATTCTCAGTTCAGTCAAAAGAGCTTTCGTTAATGACTTTCAGCTCATAAAACACTGATAGGGAGGAGATGAAAAGATGAAGAGGAGCATCTACACAGAAGAATGAATTCCGTACATTGTATTTTAGTACACACATGAAACTAGAGTTAGCAAGGTCATCTGGCTCCTTCACACAACCCACTAGTCTCAGGTTGCCTCACTGTTTATACAGAGCCATGTCACTGTTTGTGTGAGATTTCAGTTCAAAGTTAAAAGTGTTTTATGCATTTTTACTGACCTTTAACCCCCAAACTTTATAATAATTTCATCTATTTCTGTTAAAGGGAGGCAAAGGGATTCCCATTAAGAGTTCTAGAGATGTTGCCAAAACTGTATTTTGTGATGATGATAAATTTTCGTATGCAGTGTGGACTGACTCTGGCTTAAATGATTTTTCAATGTGCACATTAAAGCTATTCATGAATGATTGTCTGTTAGTCTCATCTGAAAGCAGTAAAATTGCATGTTTTTATACATGCATGGGCATTAAACCAAGTTTTTCCCTTTTTATACATTTTGCTTAAAGTACATAAGTCGAGGATAAGAAAACTGAACTGTTAACTCATTCTATTAATGCGACAGAAACAATAGCACAAACACTGAAATGTATAAAATTACATTATTTATTTACAAATAGATTTTTTTCAAGTGATTCCAAAGATTTTGTAAAAGATTGTCTTAATAAAAACACAGCTGTTGAAGTCTAACTGAACAAGTGTGACATAGTGAGCAATAAAATACATGCACATATCTGTACACTCGTTCCTGTCACCAAAATAGATCTGATTACAAAATATAGTGCTCAGTATAAACATAAGTAGAGTTGGGTTTCACACATCCTGAAGACGTTCATCTGAAATGGCTTTGCCTCTGAACGTTGTGTATTAAAATATGGGCACTATTAAAGCTTAGCAAAAAATACACAACAGTCTGTCAACGCTGCTCTCTGGATATTATTATAACAGCAAACACTGATGTGTGATTGTTGGCTGAAGACATTGTTTGTATTCTTACAGCAGCGCAGGCTCAATGCAAATGTCCCGGCTGAGGTTCAGTCAATGACAGGAAACACTCAGGATCCCCAGGCACCAAGGAGAATTCAGAGTCAGTGACATCTGGAAAGTTCACTTGGACTTCACGATCTCACATTACGTCTAGGTCACTATGACAAAAATAAAGAGACATGGGCTCCTATTTTTATTGGTAAACAGCTTGAGCTAAATTAGACAGAGACAGGCCCTGGTGTCATTCATTCATCTTCTACCGCTTATCTCTTTCTGGGTCGGGGAAACTATACTGTTATCACCATCACCTGTAGCGCATACAAAAAAAATCAGTACGTCTACCGATACAAAATTCAGTCAACGTAATATAACTAACAAGACACAAAGGAGGGAATTTTATGTTATTCTCTGAAAGTAATTGTTTTCCTTTGGAAAATGATCCTCAGAGAAAATACTACCCATTTGGTTCAGCTAATTAACAGAAGCTGGTGTTGTGGGATATTTCACATTTATCAA
The DNA here is from genome assembly GCA_034769265.1 of Remorina albescens. Classification (NCBI taxonomy): domain Eukaryota; kingdom Metazoa; phylum Chordata; class Actinopteri; order Carangiformes; family Echeneidae; genus Remorina; species Remorina albescens. Next base: position 1,894,894 of record CM068495.1, on the reverse strand, counting down.
TACACTATTATTATAGAATTTAAGAAAAAATTAAAGCCACTATGTGTAGTATTTGAAAATGCCTGAGTCAGCCCCCCCCGCCACCTAGTGGCAGTTTCTCGGGCAGTGCGGAGAGTCCCCTGAAAGGCAGCGCTTTGTTTAAATAACTGACAGTAAATTTTGCAGTAAGATATTGGTATTGAGATTTGACCTTACTCTCTCTGTGTTCTGTCTGGTGCTGACGGTGTTTTCCTGGCGGCAGGAAGTGGTGGTGTTGGTCAGCTGACTAAAGTTTCAGCATCATTCTCTTTACAACACCAGAGGCTACACTACATCCCCTGAGCAGCTACGTCTTCAGGACAGACTGAAAGATTCAGTGAGTCTCTCCAGAGAGCAAGGAGACTGGCCAAGTCTAGCTGTTACTATGTTAACTTCACTAGAAGAAAAGATGAGTAGAGAAGAGTTAACATCTGGTGGTGTCTGTTTCCAACTCTGGAGGCAGATGTTGGTGAGTAAAAGGTGAAGTTTCATGCTGAACTTGTATCTCATCTATACTCGTGAGTAAATAGCTGTTGATGCTCATAACAGTTATGTCCTTACAGATGAATGTTCAAATAATTATTTAAGAATTCCAGTATCAACCTCAGAAATAAGTGGATATGGGCCTAATCGAGCTCTAATCAGTGTGGCTGCCTTATCAGAAAGCTCAGCACCTTAACCCTTTGAAACAGGGGACCAGGATGAGGGAAAATCCAAGCACTGTTATTATTTTACTGGAAAATCTACACATAAAGGATTTAAGTGATTTTTTGAACCAAAAGTATATTTTAATTGGGAACATCTTATCTAAGTCATGATATTCAACACTATACAGTGACATACATAATAACCATCTCTGATTGTTTTCTTAGTAGAGAGGAAGAAAAGAGGAGAGATCCTAGTTTCAATCATGACTGGTGAGAAGCAGCTTTTTAAGGTGATGAAGATGGCAATGAAGAAGTGACTGAGAGTGTAGCGGGAATCTTCACAAATGTGTATTCTTGGTTGTGCAAAAAAAATACACAGCCTCAGGGGCTCACCTGCTACAGCACATACCCCAAAGACTAAATCCTAACAACAGTGGTCCTGGTTCAAATCTGACCCAGGTCCCTTTGCTACAGGCCATCCCATCTCTCTCTCGTTGACTTTCCTGTTGCTCTTGCTGTGGCTGTGGCCACAATCGTAAAAATGCTCAAAAAGCAATTCAGACAAAGAAAATACAAAATTTATATTTAAAGGTAGTGACCAGAGCAGCAAGATGTAGGTTCTTCCTACATGACAGTTGAGTAGCAACAGGAAAAGTGCATTGGATGAACAGTGCTCTGCTGACCCCTGTCAACAGCTTCAGGTATGTACAGCACGATTCCCCACTGCTGTCAGCAATCTCATCTAACAGTTGATACATCGTGTGGCCCTGTTTCATCCAGACTATACTATTCCTGTTCACTGTCATAGAAGAAAGGATTTATTGCTAAAGACCAAAGCAGCCTCCTGTTCAAAGTATCCACATTCTCCAGACAGTCACCAACCTATAGTTCCATATAACTTCAGCAGGTGGCGGGGGGGGGGGCTGTCACCTCCTGTCTACAGCACCATAAAATTGCCACACAAATATACAGAGTGTACCTGGACAAACATTACATCTGGGTGAAAAGGAGAAAGAGAGCTCAGCTGTTTGGTTGTCAGTTGTATTGCTGGTTATGATGACAATGGATGACAAAGGTGCTATTTAGACCAGACTCTTGAATGTAGTTGAATGCATTTCCTTTCTGAACACAACATGAACAAAACTGGACTTTTTCATGAAGATAATCCTCCACCGTGCAGTGAGGAACTCAGTGCAGAGATCCTGCCTGATCTCTGGAACAGTTAGCAGAGATGGACCAGTAGTGCAAAATACACTAAAAAACAGAAGTTCAGTAGGTCTGAAAGCATGTCACCTAATGATCTTGAAGGCCAAAAAACTCAAAAGACTCTCCTATTTTATCAAAGAGTTGTTCTAAGCTAAATGAATTGGGCTCCAGCACCTGCGGAAGGTGGGGCCAGAGATTCAGGTGAGACTGCACGAAATGCCTCCATTGATATGTAGCTTTAGACCTGTAAATGGTTCTTCCTCTAGTCTAGTCTAGTCTAGTCTAGCCACTAAAAGATTTAACACAGCACAGTGCACTATGGCTTTACTGAAAGAAGATCCCTCCTCAGCAAGCAGATGTGAAATCACTTAGATGAACAAACCAATCTCAATGACTGCTGGGGTTTACATCACAAAAACCAGGTCACACAGTGTACCCGTGACTTCAGGGTCTCAGAGCAGCCTGCACAGACTGACTCTTAAATGTTGTGTGACCACATCCCAATCAGCATCCCAGACTGAGCTTCACCCTGAAGAGTCAACACAAACCATCACAGCAGTTCCATCTTTGGAGCTACTGCACCCACATACAAGATGTTTCAGAAGTTAAACACCACCCCTTATATAAATAATCAGTCCTGCCAAGTCCACAACAAAACTGTTGTTCATATCTTTTGTTTCTACTCCAACATCCCACCCACATCCCACCAATATCACACCCACAACCCTGCTCCAGAGCATCTACGACTGACCAAGACTCCATGAACCTCTGTAGACCAGGATGCATTGTAGCCAGAGGACATTCTGGGTTTGTAGTTCAAGCTCCTACAACAACATATAGAAATCCATGACGTTGTCATCTGATTCAATTGAGCAGTGTAAAACCTGAAGCTGAAACCCAGCCTGAGCTTCATCTCTAAACATTAACTCAGTATGCTAAGGAAAATAAAGTACATTTGAAACTAACCTAAGGCTTTGCACAACAAACATGTTGAGAAACATGATGGGATATCCAGTGAGGATACAGATGAGCTCACCTGAAATATTGACTGTTCATATGGTTTTATAAAAGCCAGTTTGTGACTGATAGCTTCAAATTACGAAACTAAAACCAGCATTAAAATAAACCACAAATAGCCTTTAAGAAGACAGAGTACAAAAGTCTAGCAGAGTGGTACATTGTGATGCTCTCTCACCACCTGATGTAGTCTACCAGTGTAAGAGGGTCTGGGAAGGACCAGTCCTCCAGTGTAGTACACTACAGTCACATTTCTGGGTGGCAGCAAAGGCCTGCAGGTACAGAGGCTGAACCGTCTCAGACTGTGTATGAGTGTCATGTAAATGTCTCCATCAACAGTCCATAGAACAGAGAAAAATGACTCCTCACCTCGCCATTGCAATTTAGCTTACATCGCTGTTAGCACTGATGGTCCAAACCTGACCTGGCCTGGTCTCTGACTTGGCAAAAAAACAGGTGCATGTTGGGGCAGGGGGCAGAGTTCAGGAGAGGCAGAGAGAGCTGGGGGAGGAGGTGAGGGTGCAAACTGGTGTGGGGAGACCATAGTAGGAGGGGTCAGTGAAGGGGAAGAGGAAAAGGAGAAAGAGGAGGACCCCCAGCAGGTAGGAGGAGAGGATAGTGAGGCGCTGGGGGTGCTCCAGAGCCGTGCTGATGGCGGGGAAACCCATGTAGTTACAGAAGGAATGGCAGAGGACAGGGCCCATCAGGTGACCTGAGACACACAGAGAAGAGGACACATTAACCCTGTGTTGACCACTTTACAAGTGTGTGTGCATTATTATCTATTCCTGGAACAGGTAAAACATACAAACAAACAAACAAACAAAAAAGGGTGTAACATTTGTAAGCCTGGGCTGGGTATGAGTCCAATGAACATGAAAGCCTTGGATACTGAACATTTTCACTAGTGGAACCTCTGAGCGTAAACTTAAAAATTCAAATTACTCTATTGCTTGCGGCTGCACGCAGAACTTCCTGATTAAGCTACTGTTTTGGAGAAGCAAAAAACAGATTTTTAGGAAAACTGCAGTTTGTCTAGATATAACACTATAACATTTATTAATACTAGTGCAAACCAATCGGGGCATATGCTCAGTAACTAATCAAGACCTGATCTGATACTTGAGACGGCATCTTAGTTTCTGCTACTAGCATCACTATCAGAACATCAGGCACCGGGAGGCTTGAGCCAGTCCCAGCTCAAAAACGATGGCATGAGCCTGACAGATCAAGCAACTCCATAAAATTTGCATAAATCATGTCCTGTATAAAAACCAACAAACTGCTGCCACAATAAGAAAAAACTGCTGTGAACCTCATCCACCCACTGTGGAAACCTTTATTAGTTATCATTTTAAAATAAGAATAAAAGCCAAAGAGGCGTCATTTCATGCCTTCTTCCTTTTCAAAATAAAAGACAAAGAATACCTGATAGCGATTCCACAAAGTGCTCAATATGCACATTTTGGCCCACTGTAAAGAAATTTGAATATTCCAGTTTTCAATTTAAATTTCCTTTATGTAAACATAAATCATTGATCTTGTAAACCGCATTTTAAAGGGATGTTGACTGATACATAATAGATGTATTTTAAGTCCCACAAAGGTCTTCTCTGCTTAAAGTGCAATGCAATATCTATGCAGTGTAAAAGCAGATATTGGTGTCAAATGGCCGTTAACAGCTGGACCAACCACTATATAATAATAAATTATAATTTTGTTGTGAGTTGATGAAGATGGAAACTGCTCACCTGTCCTGATGAAGATGAAGGCTGTGTAGGCCCCAAACACAGCTGTGTACGAGAACTGGAACACTGTTAGACAAAATAAAACATCATCAGAAGCAGCAGCAGCAGATTCCTCTTCTACTCCTGTATCTCTTCAGATAATGTCAGATAATGTGATACTTGTCCTCACCTGCAGAGAGGAAGATCCCTGACAGCGTCCCCTGTCTGAATCGCAGCAGCTCAATCACATGGTGGAAATGAGCTAAAAGCCGGACATAGAAAGATGGTAGCATAAATAAACTGTTCAAAAACATGTGCAGGAGCTCCTCGGTCTGTGTTAAAAGCTGGTTCACAAACTAATTAGAAATATTTTCAATTCAACAGTATTACTGTCATATATATATATGTTTGTGTATATACAGCTTTGGAAAAAATTGCACGGCAAAATCTTTCTGAAATCAGCATCTCGACATGTATGTCAGCCATACCATTCCCGTGTCTGTTCAATTCAAGCACAAGCACACATCATTCCACTTAATGAGGTACTGATTAAGTGATCATCTGAACAAAATCTTATTTTACAAGTAAAATGATAAAAACTACAGCTGTGGTCATCACTATCCTCTTGTGATAGGACCAGCTGGATAGCAAAAATAGTGCTAGTAGTACATCAAAAGTAATTGGAATCAAAAAATAACTATTGACTATGCCAAAAGAGTTGAAAAGAAAAGTTTCAAGGGAGAAAAGAAGGGTTCACATCTGGCTTTACTGGCAGAGGGTTACAGTTCACGTCAGGTTGCTTCCATCCTTAAAATTTCAGAGGTTCAAAAGAACAAGGTGTAGTAGCAGACATTGGGAACGACAAAGCTGCAGACTGGCAGAGGAAGAAAACAACTCTCCAATGACCAGGATGACCATCAACTCATTTGAATGTCACTCAGCAACTGTAGGATGACATCGAGTGACCTACAAAAATGTTGGCAAATGGCAGCTGGGTTGAAATGCACGGCAAGAAGGGTTCAAAACAGGCTCCTAGGGGCAGAGCTAAAGTCGTGTAAACCTACAAAAAAGCCCTTCATCAATGAGCAGCAGGGGAGAGCCAGGCTGAGGTATGCAAAAGACTATAAGGACTGGACTATAGAAAACTGGAGGAAAGTCATCTTATCTGATGAGTCCAATTTTTAGCTTTGCCCAACACATGGTAATCTAATGGTTAGATGGAGACCTGGAGAGGCCTCCAAGCCACAGTGTCTCACATCCACTGTGAAATTTGGTAGAGGATCGGTGATGATCTGGCTGGAAATGGGCAGATTCGTCTTTGTGAAGGATGCATGAATCAAGCGATGTACAAGGTTATCCTGGAAGAAAGCTTCCTTCCTTCTGCTCTGACAATGTTCCCCAACTCTGAGGATTCTCTTTTTCAGCATGACATTGCTCCATGCCACCAAGCTGGGTCAACCAAGGTGTAGCTGGAAGACCACCAGATCAGGAACCCGTCATAGCCAACCCAATTCCCAGGACCGAACTGCATTGAAAACGTCTGGAATGTGATCAATAGTAAGATGGATGATCACAAACCAAAGCTGAGTTGCTTGAATTTTTGCGCCAAGAGTTGCATAGAGTCACCCAACAGCATTGTGAAAGACTGGTGGAGAGCATGCCCAGATGCATGAAAGCTGTTACTGAAAATCTGGGTTTTCCACCAAATATTGATTTGTGAATCTTCCCAAGTTTACACATTAGTATTTTGTTGTTTAAAAATTAATATGGACTTATTTTCTTTGCAGTATTTGAGGTCAGAAAACACTGCATTGTGTTTTTGTGTAATTTTGAGCATGTCATTTTCTGCAAATAAATGCACTAACTGGCAATATTTTCAATTGGAATTTGGGGAAACATTTTTTCAGTAGTGTATAGAATATAACAAATATGCTCTTTTTACTATACTCTTTTAAAACATACTTATTAATAGTGAAATCTGAGACTGATACTCACAGTGACATGCATACATACTCACATACATACTCATTCACATACAATCGCAATTCCAAATAATTTGGGATGCTGTGTAAAATGTAAATAAAAACAGAATACAATGTTTTGCAAATCGCATAAACCCATATTTTATTCCCAACAGAACATAAACAACATATCAGATGTTGAAACTGAGATATTTACCATTTAATGGAAAATATTACCTCATTTTGAATGTGATGGCAGCAACACATCTCTCAAAAAAGTTGGAACAGGGCAATCTTTTACCATTATGTTGCATCCCATCTTCTTTTACCAACTGTTGTTTCACGATGCACCAAACGTTTCCTATATGGTGAAAGGTCTGGACTGCAGGCAGGCCAGCTCAGCACCCGGACTCTTCTCCTGCAAAGCCAAGCTGTTGTAACGGATGCAGTATCAGGTTTAGCATTGTCTTGCTGAAATATGCAAGGCCTTCCCTGAAAGAGATGTTTAGATGTGAGCATATCTTTTTCCAATACTTCTATGTACTTTTGAGCATTGATGGTGCCTTTCCAGATATGTAAGCTGCCCATGCCATAGGCAGTAATGCAACCCCATTCCATCAGATATGCAGGCTTTTGAACTCTCTGCTAATAATAAGCTGGATGGTACCTCTCCAATTTAGTCCACAGGACACGACAGCCATGGTTTCCAAAAAGAATTTCAAATTTTGATTCACCTGAACACAGAACAGTTTTCCATTTTGCCTCAGACCATTTTAAATGAGCTTTGACCCAGGGAAGACGGCGTTTCTGGATTAGATTCACATATGGCTTTTTCTTTGCATGAAAAAGCATTAACTTGCATTTGTGGATTGCACAGCAACCTGGGTTCACAGACAGTGATTTCTGGAAGTGTTCCTGAGCCCATGCAATGATGTCCAGCAGAGAACCATGGCTGTTTTTAATGCAGTGCCACCTCAGAGCCCGAAGATCACAAGCATCTAGTTATGACTTTCAGCCTTGTCCTTGGCGCACAGATTCCTCCCGATCCTCTGAATCTTTTGATAATACTATACTGGTCAGATGGTGGGATCTTCAAAGACTTTGCAATTTTACAATGAGGAACATTTTTCTGAAATTGTTGAATAATTTTTAGACACAGTTTGCTACAGAGAGGTGGACCTCTGCCCATCTTTACTTCTGAGAGGCTCTGCCTCTCTAAAACGCTACTTTGTACCCAGTCATGTCACTGACCTGTTACCAGTTAACCTAATTACTTTTCAAATGCTCCTCCCGTTTTTTTTTTGTTTTTTATTTGTGCCAAGTACTTTTCCAGCCTTCTGTTGCCTCCTCAAACTTTTTTGAGATCTGTTGCTGCCATCAAATTCAAAGTGAACAAATTTTTTCCATTAAATGGTCAACTGTCTACAATAGAAGTTGTACACATTCACTCACTCATTCACTCACTCACACATACACACAGAGGAGCTAGAAACAGGAGATTGGAAACTGCCACAGACTCTCAGTTATATCATTGTAATTTTCATATGATCTGCTTCTGCTTACAGATCCGGTCGACAATTGAATCGAACGCAACTGGACTTAGGACTTAGGTTTTTCAAAGACATTTCGCCTCCTTATCCCAGGGGCTTCATCAGTTTGGATCGCATCAGTCTGACTAGTCCTCACTAGTCTGAAAAAACAGTGGAGTTGGACCCAGGTATTTAACCTCTGTGGGAGTGTTCACACAGCTCCTGGTGAACAACAGCTCGTTAGTGGAGTTACACTGACCATTGTTAGTCATGTGAGGCCTCCAGTGAACGGCCGTCGTTAGGAGTCTTGTGAGCCCACTGGTGAACGACAGTCTTTGTGGTTGTTGGAGTCACATGAGGTCAGTTTAAGGCAGCCATTGTTGGAGTTGTTAATTCTCCTGGGTAAGGTTGACAGGGCAGCATTGTAGATGGGAGATAGGTGGTGTCACAGACCCCCTCCCCTGTTTAGAGAAGGTCTCTCCACTTTTACATAGATGGCTTCTTTTACCCCTCTTTCAAACCACCTGTCCTCCCTGTCCACGATTTTAACATTGCTGTCCTCAAAGGAGTGTGCCTTTTCCTTTAAGTGTAAATAGACAGCTGAACCTGGACCTGAGGAGGTGACCCTTCTGTGTTGGGCCATGCGTTTGTTTAAGGGTTGTTTACTTTCACCAATGTATAGGTCCTTGCATTCCTCACTGCACTGGACTGCATATACCAGGTTACTTTTGTGAGTGTGTGGTACCCTGTCTTTGGGGTGTACCAGTTTTTGTCTGAGAGTGTTGCCTGGTGGTTGGTACATTATTGGCCCTGTGTTGTAGGGTTCTGACAACTCCCAGTTTGTGCTCCAATGGGTGGTGCGAGTAAGAGAGGAGGTATTGGTCTGTGTGTGTGGGTTTCCTGTATACCCCAATGTGGAGGCTCCTGTTCTCACCAAAGTGTACATCACATCCCAAAAAAGGTAGGTGGTTATCTTTGACATCTTCCCTAGAGAACTTGATGTTTTTGTCAACAGAGTTGATGTGTTCAGTGAATGCCTGTACGTCTTGGGTTTTGATTTTCACCCTTGTGTCATCTATGTACCTGAACCAATGGCTCGGGGGTGTACCTTTGTATGAGTTTAGGGCCTTGTGTTCTACCATTTACGACAAACTGATGAAGCCTTTGACAAACCTAAGTCCAGTTGCGTTCGATTCAATTGTTGGCTAGATATGACTATGACCTGGGTGAAGGAGAGTATGCACAGACATTCTGCTTATAGATTTTCTCTTCCCGGGGGGCAGTGATGATGTATGATGGTTCTTGAAGCTGTTTTGTTCTGTGTTGCCCCCTGCTTTTTTTGATGTGGAAAATTAAATAAAAATTTGGTCACAAAAAAAGGAAGGCCCCAGTCCCAGGACAACAGGACTGCCTCTTTTGCCATTTTTTTTCATAGTCACAATATAAAATTCATTAAAAAAAAAAACAGCAGCCTGAAACATTAGGAAAAGATCTTAGATCGTAAAACTTTAAAGAACACTTCTCAAATTCTAGGTTCATCAGGTGGTTGGGAAAATATCACCTCTCCACAACCAGAGAGTTATTTGAAGAGAAAAGTTGGTTTGTGAAGATTGTAGATGTGTGGTAAGTCACACTCAGCATCTTGACTAACTTAACCTTTAGGGTGGGTGAGGGGTAGTCCTACAGAGTAGAGGAATCAGTACTCACCCACTCCAAAGAAGAGAGGGCAGGTGAAGATGGCAAGAGAAGGGCCAGCACAGGGGATCAGCATGGGCAGCATGCAAGCCCTGAACACCAGCTCCTCTGTTAATGGAGCCACCACCTGATTCCTCAACCAGCGCATGTCACTGAGACACAACATCCAGAAACAAGGGTCTGCAGGAGGACAAATGCAGAGCAGAGCCAGCACTTATTCCCTCTGCTGCAAAGGAAGCACCTCTGGAAATTTATGTTTCACACTGAAATTGATTTTTCCAGAAATTAGCTTTAACACTAGGTGTAAACTCAAAAGCAACGAGGTGGAGCCACAAATCTTGATATCTCACCAAACACAACCCTGATTCCATCCATTAAGCCCCAGGGACAGTCCATGGCTAGCTGCATGATGGGCCCAAGAAACAGAACCTACAGCAGACAGAGGGATAGAGAGTGGGAAAGAATGAGAGAGAAACATGTACCAAACATATTTGAAAAAAATATATTTATCTTCTGTTCTAATCTAAAGCACAATAGGCAGCACAAGATTTTAAGTGTTCTTATCTTTCTCATGGGTCAGAATGTGTATTTCATGTGTTTGAGGTGTTTTATGGTGCACTCTCTGAACTGTGGACCACTCTGTACTGGACCCAGTAAAGGCAACTTAACAGAACCTGATCCAGTTCTGGTTCACAGGGAGAGACTGATAAAGATGCTCAAGGGGTGGAGGAGACAGGGAACTAAAAACAGGAAGTAAGTTATTGTAGTTGGGCCGATGATTCAGCTCCTTCACCAATAATAGTAGGAGCAGAACCAGTGGTTGTCATCACCGAACATGGCGGCAGTACACACACTGCATTTAAAGTCAGTGGGACACTTTTGGATGAATAAAGATCCACACATTCATTAAGAAAAAAAGCTACACTCTGTCTCCATAATCGTGTAGATTTTAAGTTTTCCTGTGACAGTAGTCTGTATGTCAGCGGCTATGTTGCTACAAATGTTGCCCACAGCTAACACACTGAGTCGATAGTTGTACTTTACTGTTTAAGTCCCCAAATATGACAACTGGGGACCCAAAACTACAAGTAGGATTATATCCCCAAAACAGAGCTCAGAATGAAATAAATAACAATATTAACAAGTGTATAATATGTGTACGGATGTAACAAATTTTGACTCTGCGATGTCGTATGACTTTTGACACTAACTGAAGGAAACTATGACTGTTTGCAGCAGCCTCTTTTGCTGCCATGTTGCTGCAGCACGTCTAAGCACAGCAACCCTCTCTCAGTTATTAGCAGAACAACATTCTAACATCTTTGACCCCCCTCATCCAGCCAGTTGACTATGATCATCATTGAGTTTCTTACCATGGTGAGCACCAGTGGAAGTATGATGGCAGGGGTGAGGCCCTCAAACCGGATCCCCATGAGAGCAAGTAATGATGGGCCAGTCTGATACACATACACACACACACACACACGAAAAGTAGAGAAAAGTCAGTTTCTGTCTAATAATAGAGCAGAGAAGGCAACGTGTCAGAAGCAGCAGTTCTCAGGTGTTGGAACTGATTGATGATGGCTCACTGACTCACCCTGACACCTGTGAACTCTCTCCATGCCCACACAAAGAGTGGAGACAGGCCCGATACAATCAAGACACTGGTGAAGCGTCGTTTTATCACAGTGGGGTGATCCCTGAGAGTGGAGTAATGCAGACAATAATTGTCAACACCCAAGAAGAAGAGGATGAAAACAGCTGAGAAGTCAAGGATTTTACCAGCCCAAACCCCCTATGTTACACCAAGCTCTGTTGAAAACTGTCAACTATTGAATGTTTATCCTCCCTCCATCCACAGCTTCTTACACTGCTGTCAAACTGACCAGTTCTCTCCCTGGGCCTGCAACTTCCTGGTGTCATTTACCATTCCAGCAAAGTGGATGAAAATCAACAGTATTTTATATAAGTCTCAGAAAAGTCTCAAATCATATCAAATAATTTAGCATTGTTTTGAAGTCACAAATATATCAATGTTCTTTTGCACATGATGAATGTAACCAAGAGAAACAACTATTGTAATCATGTCGTAACTGTAAAGTTTGCTTTAAAATCCTCTCATTCTATATTAATTATTGTTATGACTGGTCATAGGTTGTTGGGTAACTGCTTGAAGCTGTACATGTTAAGTATAGCGCTTTGGAAGTACAGAAAACGTATTTGATTAAAATTTTTAATCCAATTAACGCATATTGAGCAGTGCCCTAATGAAGTTAGTCCAAGCAGAGTTGCCGTAAGTCACTGTCCAAGAGGGCAGCCGGCAGTACAGAGCAAAGCCGAACATTAGTATGCAGGACTGTCCGTTGGAGGGTAGGTCAGTAGTGATGGGCGCTCACTAGTGGTGAGCTCATTCAGGAACCCATGAAAAGCTGACACTGCTGGCTCGCAAATATCTTGCCACTCCAGGTAACATTGTACATAAGAAGCAGTCAGCTTTCCCCTCCGATAAAAAAGTAAATACTGTAAGTGAGTCAGTCAGTTAATGTGGATATTTGTTTGTTTACAAGAAAAAAAACCCCAAATTTTTACAGCCTTAATATAGATAGCTAGATAGATATTTTAACTATAACCCTAATGACCAGGACAAGTCTTGTTTGCATTTACACATTGAATTCATGGAAAATTGCTTTTTAAAGTGCAACCATCAAGGGTTAGGGTTACCAACAACATATATTAAATGTTAAAGTCAAATGGTTAGAATAGCAACGGTATTGGTTATTGGATATTTGTTTGTTTACAAAAAAAGAAAGGATATATATATATTATTGCAATCTGAGTATTTATATATTGCCTTCTTTTTTGGCCCCACAAATTGAAAACACAATTAATAATTAATATTTATTGTGAATAATCTAAATGAATCCATATATGTGTGTGTGTGTGTGTGTGTGTGTGTGTGTGTGGACTAAGATTCCAAAAATATCAATAGTGGCAAACGCATCAAATGGAGAGCTGGATTTAAAGAGAAGTGTCAGTCACATTATGATCATTGATCATGTAATGTTTATGATCACACACATGATCAAACTGCACACAATGACATTGCTAAGATGACTGAATCCCTGGCAGGGTCCTATTAACCCAGTCGGCAGGTATTAGGTCTCCGGCGGAGCAGTGAAGGTCCCATCCTGGTCCCACAGGCGGAGCCGGACTGGGCTGCATCCAAAGGAGACTAGTCGCTGCGACCACGAAGCGGCGCTGATGTCTGTCACAGTGAGGAACACATGCTGGGAGGGAAACTGTGTCGTTCATGACTCACACGCGGGATTGCCGACTTTTAGGTCACAGCCCAGCGAGTGTCGAGCCACAAACCTAAGAGCAATAAACTACACAACATTTGGCTGACAGACACAACGTCAGTAGGGTGCAATAAAAGCACACCATGCTCACTAAACCGATAAATAGCTGCCTTGGCTCACCTCGGCAGGTCACTCCTCCACACGTACAGGCTGCCGACATAAGAACAAGCAAGCAGCAGGCAGGACACTACCGACAGCCAGCATAAGCCCTCTGGAGCTACAAAGTCGCCATTGCTGTGTGTCATCTCGTCTGACACAATGTTTAGTTGGAAATCCTTCTCCTTTGTCATGACGACCGCCAGTTGAGTCTTTACTACACAATTACTGGGCAGCGGACGGTGGCTGGACCGTCCGCCCGGATCAAACACACGCCAACATTAGCTGGGAAACGGTCAATAGTCGACTTTCGAAATGTAAGCTAACGTGGCTATTTAGAGTGCTAGCTTCCTTGGCACTGTATTTCTACGTCATAAAGAGGTTTCCGTTTCTCCTTCTTGTTCTACTGCTTCTTTTCAGTGGTCTGGCGACTCGTGTCTTTACCGACATCTTGTGGCGCTCACTGTGTACTTCTGTCATTTGTCAGCTTCGCTCTTTCAGACTCAAAACAGATTTCAAGTTTTTCTGTTATTTCCTGAAAGCAAAATGGCAAATCACTCCCACATTCCTTTAAAGAGTCTCTTCACCTCAGGGCCCTCTCTCCAGGGACTACACCCAGCCCTGTCACTATAATAATATTCAACTTTAAGCGAAACTATTTAAATTAATCTGAAAATATATTTTCAACATTACACCCCAAATCTCACTCACTAACTCACAGACTGAGACTATTCCTTTATTAAGTATTTTAAGACCATTAAACATGTTTTTTTTTTTTCAACTAGTCATTACTCATTAGACATTTTATAACAAAGAAGTAAAAACTATCAAGAACACAATGACCATGTTCATCCATCAGAACCGTGACATAGTCAATGCCACTGCTATTTTAACCATTTGACTTTAAAATTTAATATATGTTGTTGGTAACCCTAACCCTTGATGGTTGCGCTTAAAAAGCAATTTTCCAAAAGGTCAATGTGTAATGACAAGACTTGTCCTGGTCATTAGGGTTATTAGGGTTAAAGTTAAAATATCTATCCATCTATCTGTCTATATTAAGGCTGTTAATCTCATAGCCGATGTGTATTAATTTAGATTAATCACATTAATTGCGTTAAAAATGTAATCTAATTAATCATGCAAATGCAAATCTGGATTAACACATTAATTTTGACACCCCTGATAGTTGGATTTCAATACAGTTACTGACTCACCTTCCATTAACATTTTAATAACTCTAATTATATTTGACCAGGATAACTCTTGTTTGCATTTACACATTGACCTCTCGGAAAATTTATTTTTAAGCGCAACCAGTAAATCATTCTGCTTGAGTACATAAATCACACTAAAACGCAAATGCTTAATTTTTTGGGTAAGTAAGAAAATTCATCTCAAGTTTTCATGCAAACATTTCTTTAAAAGTGCACAGTGAGTTCAGGGTGATAAATGTGGAACCATGTGAAAATGTGTCAACATATTCATTAGTAATGAACCCTTCTAGATGCTTTAAAGTGCATGATGTGTCACCTTTGCATCTGAGGCAACGGAATTTGCATGAATTTTGACTAGAAAAATACTTTTGACAACATGGTTGTATTTGACCTGTAATAGTGTACAAGTAAATTTAAATCAAGCATTGTTAACTGCTTGTGGAGACATGTCCTGATGTCCTGATGTCTCTATCTTGCTCAAAAAAAATTGCTCTTCAAAAATTTCAACAGAATATATTACAGATATCTCACATTAATTATGTTTTTGAACAAAGTGAAATAATTGCACTGTGATAAAATACAAATAAAATAGACAAGGCAGAAATTCTTTAGGGAGTGACTACCATGTGATTGAGTCCCTACCACACACGGTGACCGGCCAACCAGAACAGAGGGTAGAGAGTTTCATTGTGTAATTTCATTTCATTAAAATTCATCTGCATTTTGTCAACATTTCGTTTGCCTAAAATAGTGTTGTACAGCATTCTGTTGTGGTGTAATTGGCTGTTCAAATTTCTCCAATATGGATATTTTGTCTAATATTATAATAAATGTGTGGTGCTTTTAACCCATGCATTAATGTAAAGCTAGCTATTCAGTCAAACTTGATGAGCAGCAGTAAGGTAATTGTTTGTCTTGTGTTGCAGTATGTTGCATTCGTGTGATACAATGCATTACTCTAGCTTCATAAAATTTTTCATTAAGATGTTGTGTTCAGTTTAAAATAACATGATTAAAATGAAAAATTATTTGATTCTGATTACTGGATTGGGGTGGATCCTTCTCTTCTTGTGTGCTTTTCTTTAAGGTTATAACTGGAAATTCTAAAATTCATTTCCATTATTTCCTGGTTTTAGCCCTAGAGTGCAGCAGGATGAGTCCTTAAAACTGGATTTTGGTTTCTATGTCCTGCTCCCTTGTGCTGAGATCTTAGGGTTTTGGTTAGATGAGAGGACAGAGGTAACAACTTCACAACCTGCTTGTTTCTAAAAACTGGTACTTACTCTGTCAGGGTAAAAAATTCTGTTGAGGATCTCAGAACTATTTAAGGCGAAATTGAGCAGTGGTGATGTTAAAGTCATGTTATCATGGTGTAGTGGCTTTTTAGCGTAACATTAGCTTATTACTTCTGCTAATTGTATTTGTGTTTCAAACCTTATAACATGATCAGGTTCATTAGTAAAGATGATCCTGTTGAAGAAAACCTGGATCAGAATCAGAACCTGGTCTCAGGTTTCTGGATTCAGCCGCAGGAGAATGGTGGAATCTTATTGGTTGTTATTGGAAGGAACAGGTGATTGTGATGTCAGGGCTGTGCAGCGCTGTATGGGTCTAGGCTTAAATGGATTAGTTCTTGAATGTAGCATATCTGGAACCAGAATTTACCAGCATCACTTAAAGACAAAACAATGGGATATTTTAAGCGATTTCAATTTAATTAGTAAATGACATCACTGCTGAATTGAATTTCCTTTACACTGTGTTATTCGCGGTGACAGTAAAGCTTCGAGATTTGAAAATGTAAGCGTTGAGAGGAGAGGTGTGGACGGAAGTGTGGAGGGGAGAGGGGCGTGTCCTCGGGCTGTCTGCTTTTATAGACGAGGGGAATGAACGTGTCTCAGTCTCTGGTGAAACGTGAACGGAGGGGAGACGATGCTTCAGATGCCCTCCTCCTTTACTTCATCTTCTTCTTTTTCTCCTCTCCTGCTCTCCGTCTTTACGCTTCCCAGGCCGTACGGGGACTAACAGAACCCCTGCACACGCTCACATCCAAGAGGAGGAAATACAGCAGAGTCGAGCCGCTCCCGGACCTCCATTGGCAAACATCAGCGGGTATGGGCCTGTGTGTGTGTGTGTGTGTGTGTGTGTGTGTGTGTGTGTGTGTGTGTGTGTGTGTGTGTGTGTGTGTGTGTGTGTGTGTGTGAGTGATGTGTCTTTCTGATGCTCAGAGAGCAGGTGGCGGGAGGCGCCAGCTGGCCTGTTGTCTGCCTCGCTGCTCCTCCAGGGATGGGGGTTACACTCACTCCTCATTAGTGGATGTTGACTTTGTCACCTTGATTCAGGTTGACGTCAGTTTATCAGGTGAATTGATTGGTAAGTGATGTGAACAGATTGTGTTCTTATTAGTGGCTGTGAGCCTTTTATTGTTTACTTCTATGTTACTGCTGTGTGTGTGTGTGTGTGTGTGTGTGTGTGTGTCCTCTGTATACGAATCCATCCCGCAGACACTCATGTTTATTTCCCGGTAAGAGGAAGAAATCAGATGTTTTGTGTGGACGTGTTCTCTTCCTCTTGTCTCATTACCTGTTTACGGCAAAATGCATTCACGTTACTTCATCATGGTGTCTTAACAAGGAGGAGTAGAAATGCGTATCGGTCCACACAGCGTGGCCCTTGGAAAACGCAATCCGCTGCAATCCGCAGACAGGGCAGGAATAATACGATGGGAAAGAGGCCATGTTTGAATCCTCCTTGACCAGATATGAACATTTCTGGCGCATCAACGTTTTCATGTAACCCTACCCAGCTTCTAGAGCATTCCAGGAGCGTCACAGGAAGAGGGACAACTGAGGGAGGGTAGTGTTTTTTGTTATGGTTTTTTCATGATCCAACTGTTCTGTTGATTGCTGAGTAATGTGCCATGAAATGACAGCAAAGTGACAAGACACTGGGCCTGGAGCTCACTGTGGACCCTCAGTGTTGCTGAAGTCACCAAGGCTGGTGTTGGTTACAGATATGTGCAGTTAAAATATGTAAAACTAGTTGACAGTCAGTGTGGTCCCCCATCCAGCTCTGTGCTGTCTGTCTATGAGGTGTCTAAGGAATGTTACAATTAGAACTGTCTCACTGTAAAAACATTTACAGATGTAAAAATCAATCCTGTTGCTTTTGAAAAAGAAATTACATTATATTGAAAGTTACATTCATTTTCAGCAAATATGTGTTCAGTTCAATACACTTGCACTTCTTGGATAACAAAGAAACTTTTGGCTCTACATAGGCTTTTCTCCCTATCCCAAATCTGGCTCATAGACTGTCACATCTGAGCAGATTATGGATGTTACCCTCTGGTATATTTTAACACCCATCTTAAAACCGAACTGTATGTGGGCCAGATTGAGGTGTTGGATTCTGAAATGCTTTTGCTATTTGTTTGACAAGTTGCCAGTCTTGCCAATCTTAGCTAATGTCATCAAGCATAGGATATCTTGGTTATATTCCTGTGTCACATTGCTGATTTGATTCACGACAGTGGTGCCATTGTTACAGTATGTATGTTAACTTCAAACGTACCCTGTTACCAACAAAGTTACATTCACAATGTGTTTTTCTTGCCAATTGTGTTCCTCTCTACTAATGTACTGTAGTTACACAAAACATCCAAACACCAATAATAATAATAATAATAATAAATTTTATTTGTTAAAGCGCTTTTACAAGTGCTCAAAGGCGCTGTACATAGAAAAAAAACATATAAAACATATTATAAAATAGACATAAACATATTAAAATAGAGCAAAGAAAAAAATAGATGAGCCTCTGAAAACAGCAGTTAAAACAGTGGTCCCAAAGTCACATGTTAAAAGCTAATTTAAAAGGTGGGTTTTGAGCCAAGTTTTGAAAGTTGGGTGGTGTGTGCAGTCCGTTATGAATTTGGGGAGTGAGTTCCATAGGGAGGGGGCAGCAACGGAAAAGGCTCTGTCCCCCCAGGTTCGGTGCTTGGTCCATGCAGGTAGGGGGAGGAGATTTTGTTCCAATGAACGGAGGTCACGGGAGGGGGTGTGGTAGTGGAGCAAGTCTGTGAGGTACAAGGTGGCCTGGTTGTTGAGAGCTTTGTGTGTGAGAAGGAGGATTTTGAATTGTATGCGGTATGCGATGGGGAGCCAGTGTAGGTTTTGGAGGACGGGGGTGATGTGGTCATGGGAGTGGGTGTGGGTGAGCAGGCGGGCGGCAGAGTTCTGAATGTATTGAAGCTTATTGAGGAGTTTGTATGGTAAGCCGTAGAGGATGCTATTGCAATAGTCCAGTCTGGATGAGATAAATGCATGGATGAGGGTTTCTGCAGCAGAGAAGGGGAGTGAGGGGCGGAGACGATGTGGTTGATGTGGTGGTCAAATTTTAGCTGGCAGTCAAAGATGATTCCAAGGTTGCGGATGTGTGGCGAGGGAGAGAGAGTGCAGTTATCAAAGGTGAGGCTGAAATTGTTGGTGACTTTGGTGCACAATGTGGGGTCAATGATGATGATGTCTGATTTGTCACTGTTCAGTTGGAGATAATTTGTTTGCATCCATGATTTAATTTAGTGAGACAGTTGGTGAGTGTGGAGTGAGTGGTGTTGGTGATGGCTTTGGTGGAGATGTAGAGTTTGATGTCATCAGCATAGCAGTGGAACTGTAGGCCATGATGACGGATATTTTGCCAAGGGGGAGCATGTAGAGGATGAAAAGGAGAGGACCAAGCACCGAGCCCTGGGGCACGCCTTGGGACAGAGGAGCAGTGGCGGAGGTGCAATTGTTAATACTAATGAATTGGTGACGGTTGGAGAGGTAAGAGTGAAACCAGGACAGTGCTGTGCCAGTAATGTGGAGAGATGATTCCAGACGGGAGAGCAGGATGGAGTGATTGATAGTGTCAAAGGCTGCAGTGAGGTCGAGGAGAATGAGGATGCTGAGGTGTCCGGAGTCTGAGGAGAGGAGAAGATCGTTATTGACTTTAAGGAGGGCTGTTTCAGTGCTGTGTTTTGAACGGAAGCCAGATTAGAAAGATTCAAACAAGTCATTGGAGGTGAAGTGGGTTCTGAGTTGTGAGGCAACAGCACGTTCCAGGGTTTTTGAAAAGAAAGGGAGATTGGAGATTGGGCGGAAATTGCTTGGGTTATCAGGGTTTAGACCAGGTTTTTCGATGATGGGTGTGACTGTGACTGTGGCCAGTTTGAGGGATTGGGGGACGGAACCAGAGCTGAGGGAGGCGTTGATGATATCCATGATGAGTGGAGAGATGACAGGGAGGCAGTCCTTAATGAGTTTTGATGGTATGGGATCCAGAGTGCAGGTGGAGGTTTTTATCCTGGTCATGATGGTTTTTAGCTGTGCTGGGGATACTGGAAAGAACTGGGACAGGGGGTGAACGGTGATTGGTGGTGAGGCAGGTGGAGAGGTGGGAGGGATACTGGAGATGTTGAGGTTTCTGTAGATGCTGTTTATTTTTGTTTGGAAAAATGTAAGGAAGGACTGGCACTTTTCAGTGGTGAATGAGGAGGAGATGTTGTCATCTGGTTTGAGGAGGGAGTTTATGGTGAAGGACAGAGCCTTGGGATTGTTGGAGCCACAGTGGATGAGTTGAGAATAATGGGTGGACCGGTCAGCGATGAGTGCATCTTTGTATTGTTGCAGGTGGTCAGTGTAAGATAGGAGGTGAACTGATAATCAATATTATGAATAATATTAATTGTTATTGCAGCAGCCATTACAGTATCAAAAGTATAGTATAAAGCATTGATAACAGTAAATGTAATAGTAATATCACCGATTTGATTAGTTTTTGCCATAATGGTGCCAGCTGTCAACATTAGTAGTAATACTAGTAGTAGTAATAGTAGTAGTTGAATTTAGTACCTTTAAGCTAAGCATTAGGAAACAACTGTGATAGCATACCTGACCAACAGGTGTAGCCAGGCTAGCAGAAGTGCTAGCAAGCTTCTTCACTGCCTCAAATTTGCTTCTTGCAGAATGGCAGAAATATCTTAGTACTTCAAATGAACTTGAAAGTCATAGTCATCAGAAGAACTGCTGATTTCTCTTTATATGGCTGTAGAAATCATAGGTCGGAGCTATTACTAATTAAATTAATATATCTAAGAGATAGAAACAGTGTGAAACAGATGCACAACATCGATGTCTGACATGAAGAGACTTAGATTATGAAACTGCAAAAAAGAAGTAAAAGTAAGGACATGATCACAATCTGCAAAGCCACAGCTCCAAATGAGATTTGGTGTGTGTGTGTGTGTGTGTGTGTGTGTGTGTGTGTGTGTGTGTGTGTGTGTGTGTGTGTGTGTGTGTGTGTGTGTGTGTGTGTGTGTGTGTGTGTGTGTGTGTGTGTGTGTGTGTGTCAGCAAGATGAGATAACACAGTAACAGCCCACCTGTCAGGCTGTCATGGAGACTTGGGTCAAACTGAGAGGAGGTGAGCCTGCAGGAACAGAAAGGAGAGATATGAAACAAAACAAAAATAGTCATAGTTGCTGGTAAAATGTTGTGAAGTAGTTCTTTGAGTGCTGGTTAAATTTGAAGTCACTTTAAGGGTTGAGAGGGTAGGAAAGGTAGTTTGATAGGGGTACGAAGAATCTCCTCTGTACAAAAGATAAGCTGAACTGTGATCTGTGTAAAGACATCTTATCATAGGACCTTTCCAAGTACACTTATTATTAAAATGAATTCAATCCTAAATTCTTCCTGCATCATGACTTGACATCAGCACACAACATACTAGGTTAATTAGGTAGACAGATTTGTCAGTAGCCATGACACATGGCAGGTCATGCTAGGCAAATTGGGATAGTGTTGGAACATTCAAGGCAATAGCAAAATAAATCATGCCTGCACTTGGGCCACCTGCTAGGTTTCTTCTGGGTCAGTATAGAATGGCCTGAATCTGGTCCATTCTTTTTTTCTCCATATGGAGCTATTCCAGTGAATGCACAGAAGATATTATGGTTGTCAAATTGTCCATTATATGCCTATGTCCTTGGTCCGTATGTACTAAGGTTTTATTTTTCCAAGGGTCACATGTCATGATGTTAAAGTAGTTGCTAACGCTACTGATCGTATTGAAAGAGGCAAGTGGAGGAACTAGTGCTAGCTTGGCCACAGCTTTTGGTCAAGTGATCCTTGTCTTGTACATTGTAAAGAGTCCCTCAAGAAGCCACTCTGCTGTATGAGCTGGACTTTCTAAGTCATTATCTGTAGTTTTTGACGGACAGCTGGAGCCTACAGAAACCCCCATCTTAGCTTGTTTTATTTGAAAGAGAAAGCAATGCTAGACAGCACAGTTGTTACCCAGACTGCCAATTATAAGCAGACAACACAGTTTACACACTAACTTCCTCTTTCCCTGGAAGCAGGTTATTCCATGCTGAGAATATCCTGCAATTGAGTCATTTAAAAATACACTCAGACAAGGATAAGATTGGAGATTTTATTTTGGTTTATGATTTCATTGCCCAACAGCAAATCTAATCAATTCATTTGAGTTTACTGAACGAGTGGCAAGAATTTCAAGGGGAGGTGACATGAGCCTGTGTATTTTTAACCATGTTCTTTAGTTTCAGGAATAGTCTGATTAAATAATTCAGACTTATTCTGAGTTATCACAATCCTCGACCATGATGCTCTGCTCAGCATCTCACAAGCTATTTTCATACTTAATGTTGCATAGCAACAAGCACAATGGAACCATATGGTGTGCCTTTGAGCTCACAGCTGAGTTTGGAGTTGTAGGATCTCAGCACCAAAGACTAATTGTTGGGTCATTGTCATCATTTAGACATCTTTTCCCTAATCCTGTGAGTTGCAGGGCAACAACAATCCAACTAATTGTCCCTTTTATAAATATTAAGTGTAAGAATAAAATCTTGGACACCCCAATGTGACCCTAAAGAGGTCATTATAGCTGCACATGGTGTCAGATTGCTCCTCTCTCAGCCATCTGAAACATGGAGACTAGTGTTTCATTTTGAGAGTAAAGAACAAAGTTTCTACCATTTCTACAAACAAGGTCATTTGACCTTGTTGGCCTTCTGGGATATTCAGACTGACCTACAGGTGCAGTCACTATCTATACCATCTAAATTTTTCCTCATAATTTTCATTGCATCTTACGATGAAGGGCTATATAGTAGTACTGTATGACACATACTCTATCACAGCACCACAGAAGGAATGCACACATACACTGCTACATAATGCAAGATGAGTTTATCACAAGAGGACTTGTGTATTATGTACATTTTTCACTGAACATACAGAAGTAATACAGTGAGGCTGCTGAAATTGCATAACACTGCAATGATATGATACGATTTGATACAGTTTGATTAAATACATGATTTCACTCAAAACATCAAGGTGAGCGGTTTTTGTAAGTTAGTGCTACAAAAACGCTAATGCTACTGTGGCATGCAAAATTTTGAGCACCCCTGGTCAAAATTGCTGTTAATGTGAACAGTTAAGTAGAGAGATGAAATGATCTCCAAAAGCCATAAAGTTACACATTCCCTTTACATTTTAAACAAAATCATTTTTTTATTTTAACCGTTTATATTTTAAAAAGGACAGAAAAGGAAAAGAGCAGTATAGTTTTGGGCACCTTGCATAGTTAGTACCTAGTAGCACCCCTTTTGGCAACTATCACAGCTTGTAAATGCATTTTGTAGCCAGCCAAGAGTCTCTCAGTTCTTGTATAGGGGATTTTCCACTCATTCTTCCTTACAAAAGTCATCCAGTTATGTAAGATTCCTGAGCCGTCTTGGATGCACTGCTATTTTATAATAATAATAATAATAATAATAATAATAATACATTCTATTTAAAAGTGCCTTTCTCAACACACAAGGCTACTTTACAAGTGGTAAAAACATAATTAAAAATAACACAATAATGTAATTTAAAAACAGGAAATAATAGTAGGACAAAATGAGAATAAGTCTGTGAAATTACAGGGTGTATGCAGCTTGAAACAGATGAGTTTTTAAGACGTGATTTAAAGTGGGGTAAAGAGTCCAAGTTTCTGATGTCTGGTGGGAGAGAGTTCAGGAGTTGGTGAGCAGAGCAACTGAAAGCTCTGCTCCCCATGGAGCTGAAAAAGGCGGAGGGCACAGAGAGGTGGATGGAGGAGGAAGACATTAGGGAGCAGGAGGAGGTGGCAATGCGGAGGAGATCGGAAAGATACAGAGGGGCGAGGTTGTGGATGGCCTTAAAAGTGTACAGTAAGATTTTGAATTGTATTCTGAGTTTGAGCGGGAGCCAGTGGAGCTGATGGAGGACGGGAGTGATGTGGTGAAAGGAGGGGGTTCTGGTGATGATGCGGGCTGCAGAGTTCTGGACCAGTTGAAGCTTGTGGAGGGATTTGTGAGGAGCACCGAAGAGAAGTGAATTACAATAGTCAATACGGAAGGTGACGAGGCCTTGGACCAGAATAGCAATGGTGTGAGGAGTGAGAGAGGGGCGGAGACGTTTGATGTTACGTAGATGGAAATATGCAGACCGGGTTATGTTATTAATTTTGAGGTCTATCCACAGATTTTCAATTATGTTTAGGTCAGGAGACTGTGAAGGCCATGGCAAAACTTTCAGCTTGCCCCTCTTGAGGTAGACCATCGTGGTTTTTGAGGTGTGTTTATGATTATTATCCAGTTGTAGAAGCCATCCTCTTTTCAACTTCAGGTTTGTTTTTGTTTTTTGTTTGTTTTTTACAGATGGTGTTATGTTTGTTTTCAGAATTTGTTGGAAATTAATTGAATCCGTTCTTCTTTATACCTGTGAAATGTTCCCAGTGCCATTGGCTGTAATACAACCCCAAAGCATGATCGATCCACCCCCATGCTAACAATTGGAATTGTGTTCTTTTTATGAAATTGAACAGTGTACCAGAACTCAAGAGTCTGCAAGATCTTCCTGGAGGTCTTTTGCAGTCAAATGAGGGTTCTGACTTGCTTTTCTAGCAATCTTACAAACAGTTCTCTCTGATATTTTTCTTGGTGTCCCGGACCTTATCTTGACCTCCACTGTTCCTGTTAACTGCCATTTCTTAATTACTTTTCAAACTGAGGAAATCAGTACCTGAAACACTGCAAATTTTCTTTTAGCCTTCCCCTGTTTGTGGTCATCAATAATTTTCAGAGTGCTAGGCAACTGCTTAGAGAAACCCATGGCTGCTGATTGTTGAGACAAGGTTAGAGGAAGCTGGGTATTTCTAAAACTTTGGAATTGTCAACACCTGGCCTTTCCTAGCGATTGTGAACAAGCCATAATCCCAACAGGCTAATTAAGAACTGATATCTTGGTCAAAGTTGCCTGAGAGCTCAAGTCTCCTGAGGTTCTTCTTTCTTTTCTTTTACAGGGTGCTGCTTTCCCTCTCACTTTAAACAATATCAGTGTATTATTTTTGCTTTCTACAATTTTAAAGTATTGCAAAAAATGTTTTAACTTTTATGCCTTTTCGAGATCATTTCATCTTCTACTTGCTTAACTGCTCACATTAACAGATTTTTAATGTGTATAAAGCTGTCCAAATACCTTTAGAACTATTCCCATCACCAATGTTTCATTTGTTAATAAGCAACTGTTAACATGCAAACATGCTGGTCAACATGTATGCCATGTCAGATGACCAACAATCTCTAAGATCAGGACCATGCAGCCAATCAGCATCACAATCATAGTTTATTTTGCATGGTAGTGTTCTTTCAGTAACTTTTGTTTTTCTGCGGTATGCATTAAAGACTCAGAAGAGTCTTTCACCTCATTTGGTCACTGTCCTTTTCTTCTATATGTATCTCATATTAGATTTTTAAAGATTTAACAGGCAATTGCGATTTGTTCTGCAGTGTCTTGTCAGGCACAGTTGTTAGCCTCAGATGTCTGATCCAACTGTGGGGTTAAGGTATTGGTATAAATTTGAATGTGCCAAATACTCATATTTAAAGATGTAACATCAGTGTTGCAACATGGAACAGCTGAAGCTACTGACACAGGTATCGCCATTATATTCAATCAATAAAACCATCAATAACAGTCTAGTGCATGTCTACATAAAGTTTGGATTGCTCATCGAATGACCTACAACATGGAATGTTTTGTGGTTCTGTAGCACCATGTGGAATGCTGTTTGGTCATGTGACAGTTTTTAGATACGCTTTTCCTCTGAATCTAATTTCTATCCTGCAAGATTCCCACTGGATGTGTCTTGTTGAGATTTGGGTTCGAAGTTACATATATATAGCAGCAAGATTTGAGTTGGGTTTTACATCTGTTCAGGTTTGGTAGCAATGGCAGCTCTGCACTGCAAAGTCGAAATAGTTGCATTAGGTGGGAGCTTCCAGAAGTCTGAGAAAATATATATATATATATATATAACAAATACGATTAGGCCCAGAAATATTTGGACAGTGACACAAGTTTTGTTATTTTGGCTGTTTACCAAAACATATTCAAGACACAGTTATATAATCAATATGGGCTTAAGGTGCAGACTCCCAGCTTGAATTTGAGGGTATTCACTTCCAAATTGGAGGAAGGGTTGAGGAATTACAGCTTTTTAATATGTAGCCAC
Source organism: Remorina albescens (assembly GCA_034769265.1). Lineage (NCBI taxonomy): Eukaryota > Metazoa > Chordata > Actinopteri > Carangiformes > Echeneidae > Remorina > Remorina albescens. The sequence goes on along the minus strand of CM068495.1, from coordinate 1,868,813 downwards.
CTCTTTTTGAAGGGCCCAAAAGTAATTGACTCAAAAGCTGTTTCATGGACAGGTGAGTTATTACTTAATGGGATGTCATCATCAATTAAGCAGGTAAAGCCTGGAGTTGATTCCAGGTGTAGCATTTGTATTTGGAAGCTGTTGCTGTGAACATGCGGTCAAAGGAGGTCAATCAATGGAAGTGAAACAGACCATCCTTAGGATGGAAAAAAAGAAGAAATCCATCAGACAGAAAGCGGAAATGTTAGGAGTGGCCAAATCAACAGTTTGGTACATTCTGAGAAAAACAGAGCGCACTGGTGAGCTCAGGAACTCAAAAAGGCCTGGACGTCCATAGAAGACAACAGTGGTGGATGATCGCAGGATCCTTTCCATGGTGAAGAAAAAACCCTTCACAACATCCATCCAAGTGAAGAACATTCTCCAGGAAGTTGGTGTATCAGTATCTAAGTCTACCATAAAGAGAAGACTTAATGAGAGCAAATACAGAGGGTTCACCACAAGGTGCAAACCATTAATCAGCCTCAAAAATAGAAAGGCCAGAAGTGTATAGGGATATACTTTCTGCTCAGATAAAGCCAAATGCAGCAAAGTTGATTGGACTGCGCTTCACAGTACAGATGGACAATGACCCAAAACATACTGCAAAAGCGACCCAGGAGCTTTTTAAGACAAAGAAGTGGAATATTCTACAATGGCCAAGCCAATCACCAGCTCTCAACCCGATTGAGCATGCATTTCATTTGCTCAAAGACAAAACTTAAGGCAGACAGACCCACAAACAAGCAACAACTGAAGAAAGCTGCAGTAAAGGCCTGGCAAAGCATCACAAAGGAGGGAACCCGGCATTTAGTGATGTCCATGGGTTCCAGACTTCAGGCAGTCATTGCCTGCAAAGGATTCTCAACAAAGTATGAAAAATGAACATTTTATTTATGGTAATGTTAATTTTTTCAATTACTTTTGAGCCCCTAAAATGAGGAGACTTTGGATAAAAATGGTTGCAATTCCTAAACGTCCATCCATCCATCTTCTACTGCTTTTCCGTTTCTGGGTCGCGGGGGTGCTGGAGCTAATCCCAGCACACGTTCTGGGCGAGAGGCAGGGTACACCCCGGACAGGTCACCAGTCCATCACAGGGCCAAAACACAAAGACAGACAGAGACCAACAACCACTCACACTCACACCTACGGACAATTCAGAGTCACCAGTTAACCTAGACATGCATGTCTTTGGACGGTGGGAGGAAAACAGAGTACCCAGAGGAAACCCACGCAGACACAGGGAGAACATGCAAACTCCGCACAGAAAGGAACCAAACCCGCGACCTTCTTATTGTGGGGCGACAGCGCTGACTACTACACCGCCGTGCTGCCCTCAATATTTAAACGTTTCATAGGATATTTTTGTTCAACCCCTTGAATTAAACCTGAAAGTCTGCACTTCAATTGCATCTCAGTTGTTTCATTTCAAATCCAATGTGGTGACATGCAGAGCCGAAATCATGAAAATAGTGTCACTGTTCAAATTTTTCTCTGCCTAACTGTATTTTTCTACACCTATGTATGATGTACAAATATATGTAACAAAAGTCATTTCATGAAACTGTGAGTTTGCAGTTTGAAAGATATGTATTTATTTGGGAGGGTAAGGGCGGAACTATATGGAGCTGTCTGCCTTTGTGTTTGGAAGTGTAATACAGAGATACTGCTACAACAGTTACATCACAACAAACTGGCATGTTTATTCCATGCATTTGTGTTTCTCTAATTTTCGTTGATACACTGTAGTTAGGCAACTGAAAATGCCCCTGTTCAAAGCAATAAGAAATACAGCACAAAGTGATTCAGAAATAACATGCGTCAAGTGGCTCAAAAATGACTGTAAAATAACAAGAATAACTTGAATTTAAGCTAATGTTCATTCATTAGATGTGATTGGTTTAAGTGAAAGCCTTAAAAAAACAGCAAATGTGACTTAAAGCAAAAACATGAATGAAACCAATTGTGAGGAGGAAAATGAAAGAGTGGAGGCTGGTTTTGGCATGGGGAGGGTAAGATGGAAGTTGTTAACACTGCCCTGTAGGATTTGTACAATATGAAATGTTACGTAACACGGAGCAGACATGCTCTCAGGCTCTCTGATGTTCTCAAAGATGGGAACATACACAAACAACCTACAGTTACAATCTGATTTAAATTACAGATCCAGTGAGTCTTAACACACGGAAAATCTTTATTGAAACAGGATGAAAAGGACTAATGATATTTTGTCATGAAATCATAATTGTAGCTCTTTGTTCATTTATTCTTGAAGAGACAAACTTGACTCATTCTCCCCTTCCCTTCTCACCCTCTGTCTCCCACATATTCCACACTCACTCGCCCTTCCCCTGGAGTGGGCAGTGAGAGAGTGAAGGGAAGCTAGAAAAAGAGAAGAGGATGAAGAACAACAGGATGCAGTTGGAAAGTTGAACACTGCATTGTCCAAATCATTGATAATATCTGTACAGTTTTACAGAAAATACATTTGTCTTCTTCTTGAAGGTAATGCTAAGAAACACTGTATGATTAATTCATCCCAAACAAACAAACAAAACGCACACTCATCCGGCCAGTGTCTCATCAAACACTTTTAATGAACTTTGTTCAGCAGGATTACAGCTGCTCCATTGGACATGGGGTACGCCTGCTTTATGTCTCACCTATCTGGTTAGCAACAAGGCTAACAGACCTTCTGACTGGCACAAAGCAAGCTTAGCAAGTAAGCTTTAGCATTAGCTACTGCTGACATGATATTGTTTAGTATCCCAGCTACAGGTGTTCAGATGCTGTAATTTAGTGTGTAAAGAAGTGGAGAAACTGCTCCAGGTTCTTCTTTTGGTCCTTCTCAGGTTTCTTGTCTTGGTCCTTTTAATGGTCCTGGTCTAATTGTTCTGCTCCTGATTTTGGTCCTGTTCTCAGACTTTATCTCAGCAGTGCACAGAGATCTACAGTTTTCTCAGGTTTGATTTTGGCTAGAAAACTTGTTTTTGGCATCATGTTTAGAGATCGCAAGAATAATAGATGGATTGATTTTTTTTTTTAAATTTTTTTTTTATAACCTATAGTTATGCTTGGGATCTATTCTTATCCAAATAATTATCAGATTATTTGATTCGATGTGCAGCTCTCAGTGATGCTGCCGCCAAAAAGCAGTTTGTCACTTACTCCAGTGTAAACAAAGCAGTGAAATGAGGTTGGGGCACAGCAGCAGAACAGGAAGTATCACAATAACTTTTGTCACGGATCGTCAAACATGATGAACTGAATTTAGTACATGAATGACAACATGGTTTAATTACCAACAATAGGTAAAACAGTAAGACCACTTTGTAATATTTAAGAAGTTAATTGTTTTAAATATTTATATATGTGTTGTTGTATGTATTGTTTCATTTCCTTATATTATACTGGAATGGATAAGGTCAGTATGTTCAGACATTCCAAGAAGCTCCTGCAGCCATTTCACTCTGAACTCAATTCCTTTCTTCTATTTTATTATCTGCTTCCTTTGTCTTGCATTGTCAGACAGACCGACAGCTTTTCTTTGTTTCACTCCTCCCTCCTTCTCTCTCTCTCTCTCTCTCTCTCTCTCTCTCTCTCTCTCTCTCTCTCTCTCTCTCTCATCTCCCCCCAGGATGTGACTGTGGGTTGATTAGAAAATGCATGGCACAAAACAGGCAATCTATCACCCTGCCAAGCCTGCCACTTCTGCACATGCGCCTGCAGCCACATACTCCCAAAAACACATACACACATTCCACCATGTTCTCATCTTCTTCATTTTCCTCCTCCCTTCATCATCCTCACAGATACATTAACGGTTTAGGGTGTTGTGTTTTGTTTTGTTTTGGGGTTTTTTTCAGTAATGTCCAATATCTGGACCTTTCATTTCCTTCATCTCTTGTTGCCCTTCAAATGCTCCTGTCCTCTGACTCTGATTCGCACTTCCCTTCCTTCTCCTCCCATCTTCATCATCCCTGGCAGGCCTGTTTCTTTAGTTTTTATGCATTGTACTTGTGATTATTTTCTCAGTTCCATTAATTGCAGTATGGAGACTGAGGAAAAAGGAGTGGGTCCACAATTATAATGAAAAATCTATGAAGCTATTGCATATTCCGGATAATGATTGTCCCGATTCCTCTTTCAGCCAAAGTGTAAAATAGTAGTATTATAGTAGTATAGTAGTATTCATTGTGCTTTTTTTAATCCCCCCAGTATGGTTTGGATTAGCCAATAAGGATCCAAGATGTGAGATGCAAAGGAATTCTTTTAGACTCTAAGATTAGAAATTTTTCCTCATAGATGAAATATGAAATTGTCTATTCTTTTAACCACCACACACGGTCTTTATCCAAACAGTCAGTTGCTCCATTATCATCAAGTTTCTTTAGCTCTGTGATGAAATTACTTTGTTTTTTTTTTTTTGAGAACGATTATGAACAAGGTCGAAATGGTATGAATGCCACTTCAGAGTCTAGACCCTAGTCTACAGAGCTAGTGGTGTTGAAACACTCTGTTAGGACCGACATGATGCGGGAAGTTTCCCAGAAACATCAGTGTTCTCTCTTTACCGATCTTCTCTTTCTCCTGGTTCTGACCCTCTTTGTTCTCAACCATTTAGCTCTCTCCATGTATCCTCCCCTGAATCCCCTCTGCCTCTTCTTCTGAATTACTTTCACTACTCAATATCCAGCCAGGGTAATGAAATGGCTACTGGCTGACTGAATCTGCTTCCTGCCATCCATTATCTGATTATGGTGAGTATTCTTCTCATCTTAACGCTGACAGAAAAATCAAACAGGAAGGAAGCGCGGCAAGTCTAAACATCGGACAGTCTTTTGATAATTGTTACGTTTACACTCCCAGAATGATTATCTAATCTGCTCAAAGGGAGAACAAAGCTTGTAGGGCTTTGTCATGCTTTTGCACCAATAGCTTTCCACAGTGTGGGTGGCTCGCCTACTTTTGATTAATAATAGGCCTGAGTATTAAGAGCTGGCTTCGAACCTGAGTGCAGAAACAGGGTTGAGCTTTGTTTGACTTGTGTAAAATGAATGTCAAAATATCCACACAATGATTCAGTGGTAGAAATCATCCCACGCACAATGCGCAATGTTCATTTAGTGCTAAAGAGGATAGAAAGCTTGTCACTGGACATTTCATTGGTGTTTTATGGATTTCTACAGCTGTATGTTGAGGCCAGTATGTTTTAATGCAAGGCCCTTAGTTTCATTTGTCAGAGTTGCTCATAAAAAAATTCAAGGCAGTGGCTGCTGTCTAGGTGAAAGCCACACACTTCCTGGGCTATGTTAAGAATCTTGGCTGTGGAAGTTTGTCAGTTGATGTTTATCTAGTTGTTTGCTGTGTGAGCCTGTGAAGAGGAAATGCCCCCTCATTTCCACTGCTCCATCTTTCTGGGTTCCAAATCACTCAATCATGAAATGTAACTCATCACCCTGGGTTAAATTGAATTGCATCACCAAGTATTCAGAGATGCAGGTATCAGTTTGTCTTTATGGGTGAGGCCTGATCACTTATGTCCATCCAGTCCTGTTAGGATGGTCTCGCTCCTCCACAGCTATGGAGGAGCGAGACCATCAGATTGTCCATAGCATCTTTGTATTATCTGGACAATCTGAATTTCCCTTCGGGGGATTAATAAAGTATCTATCTATCTATCTATCTATAAAGGCCCTATGTCAGCAACTAGAAAGCACTTAAGCCGAGGATGACAATTACCAAAAGAGCCAACGTCAGGGCCGAAGATAAGCTTTCTGTGCTGCAGCAGCAACACACATTCAGCCAGATAGTCCTGAATTTAATTTTATAACTGTTGGATACAAATGTAAATGCAAAGCTGAAGGGCCATAAATGGTGATAATGACGATGGGCTGTAAATTATCATGTTCACTTGGTTTGAAGCATATCACGTCTTTGAATCGATGACCCTCAAAATTTTGACCTTCCCCATCTAAAAATAAAAACCTTAACTCAAGGTTAGTATTTTTATCCAAAACATATCACAGCATTGTGGAAGAATATGCAAACTTCACACACACATTCAATAGGCCTGAAAACAGTTCATGCATGTCCAGGCACAGTCTAGCCATAAATACACATACACACAATACACATTTGCAGGAATGGGTATTCATATGTTTTTTAGACGCATTTATTATTAGCTTGACTGATATCAATTATTTTAAATCTTTGAGACAAAAATTGCTTGTCATCTCAGGACCGCTACTCACAATCACAAAGCTGAGGTATCATTTAATTCATCTGGGTTTTGTTTTTAAACACACGGCTGTCCATCATAAAATTAATTGCATGTTTTTAAGTGAGACATGGCTTAACACAGACATGACCAGCTGTTCCTATTGAACCTTCACCACCAAACTACAAAATTTTATTTTGTAGTTTGGTGGTGAAGAAGAGTAGACATTCTGACATTTTACCTTCTTTGTGTAATTATAATTATAGATTATCTTTACAATAAACTTAACATTCAATTTTATGCATTGTGGTGTTTAGGTGAGACGCTTTTTAATCTTTGTTTCCACTTAGACCTGTCACCAGGAAGCACAGTATTAATTTCCATAGCTCTGCTGTTGACAGACAGCTTTATAATGATAATATTGTTATAATAATACTGTGTCTCGTGATGCCTGGGCCAATCAATGCCCTTTCGACTCCATTTTGGATATCAAGTTTTAGGTGGAAGAGACTTTCCACAGCTCAGTCAGGACATTTGTTCTTGGTCATTAGTACAGAGACTCAAAGAAAGATACTCAATAATAAACTACGAACCTGGGCACTAAGACCCCAAAACACAAGTGAAAAACTTTGATCTGAGTCAAATATAACATGTGAGGATGTTGTATCTTATTATTCAGCTGATGAATTAGAATGTAGCTTTAAAGCAGGAATGAAACACCAGAGACCAGTCAGCTAGAGCAAACACTATTGTCAGGACCGGACAGACAAACTGAGACCCACAAAGCAGATCAGAGGTAACGAGTAGCGAGAGGTGGTTTATTGATAGTCCAGGTTCGGTACACAGGCAGGCAGTTAGCTCAGGCAGCAGTACAAAAACACAAGTCAGGATCAGGAGTCCAAAAACAGGCCGGGAGTTCCAGGAGGAGACCCAGGACCTCTCCTCAGGTCCGTAACCTTCCCAGTCCATGAGGTACTGGACCGCCATCAATGATCTGGGTGGGGGCGGGCCTGGCTGGCAGGACCAACGGGCTTGTCCTGACAGGCTGAATCTCACTGACCTGAAAGGTGGGGTTCACCCGCAGGGACCTAGGGAGGTTGAGTCTCACAGACACAGGATTAGTAACATTCGAAATAGGGAATGGGCCAACAAAACAGGGGCCGGCTTCCGGGACTCCACCTTGAAGGGTAGGTGTCGGAAGGATAGCCACACCCGCTGTCTGGCTTGATACACAGGCGTGGCTCATCTCTTGCGATCGGCGAAACTCTTCTGCTCCGGGACACCCTGAGGAGGTTCTGCCGAGCCCAGGCACACATCCGTCGACAACGGCGAACCATGGCTAAGGCGGATGGGACTCTGACCTCTTTCTCCAGGGCAGGAAACAGAGGTAGCTGATACCCAAACGCGCACTGTGATAGGGACATGTCAACGGAGGTGCAGGGGAGCGTGTTGTGGGCATACTCCAACCACATGACAAACTTGCTCCACGTCGTGGGGTTCTGGGAAGCGAGGCAGCGGAGTCCCTTCTCCAGCTCCTGGTTCAAGCGCTCCGTCTGCCCATTGGTCTGAGGATGGTGGCCTGAGGTCAGACTTACAGTGGCACCCATGAGCTGGCAGAACGCCCTCCAGAATTGAGCCACAAACTGCAGGCCCCGGTCAGACAGGACATTCCTGGGGAAACCAAAGACTCGACAAACATGGGACATGAGTACCTCCACCGTTTCCTTGGCGGAGGGATTCTTAGGTAGCGATATGAACCGTACCATTTTGGAAAAAGGGTCAACTGCTGTAAGTACAACAATGTTACCATTGGAGAGTGGAAGACCGGTCACAAAGTCAAGAGAGATGTCTGACCAGGACCGCTGTCGCACCGGGAGGGATTGGAGGAGCCCAGAACTGGGGGCGTTCTTGCTCTTATTCTGTTCACAGGTGATGCGGGCTGCCACATACTTATTGACATCGACCCTCATTCCTGGCCACCAAAACCTCTCGCGGACCCAGGACAGAGTTCTGCATGAACCAGGGTGACAAGAGAGCAGAGAAGAATGAGCCCAGGTAATCACAGGACCCCGGAGGTCAGGGGTGACAAACAACCTGTTGGGTGGTACCTCAGGGGGATAGGAATCCCTTGATTGGCTCTCTGAACCCGTTCCTCTATCTCCCAGGTGACACAACCCACAACACAAACCTCAGAGATTATGGTCTCTGGATCCCTAGGGGGAAGATTAGACAAGGCATCAGGCTTTACATTTTTGGAGCGAGGGCGGTAGGAGATGGTGAAATTAAAGCGGGAGAAGAACAGGGCCCACCTGGATTGACAAGGGTTCAGCCTCTTGGCTGTCCTGATGTATTCGATGTTCTTATGGTCAGTCCAAACCAAAAACGGCTGTTCAGCCCCCTCCAACCAATTTCTCCAAGGCCAGCTTAATGGCCAGTAGTTTGTGATCCCCTACGTCATAGTTCCTCTCAGGTGAAAACATAAGGGACAAGAAGGCACAGGGGTGGAGTTTGTCGTCCTTTTCTGACCGTTGAGAGAGTACAGCTCCCACCCCCCAAGTCGGAGGCGTCCACCTCCGCCAGGAACTGCCATTTGGGGGCAGGAAGGGTCAGCACAGGAACAGCGACGAAACTGTTCTTGAGCCGCTGGAATGCGGCCTCAGCCTGGAGGGACCAGTGAAACTGTACCTTGGAGGAGGTTAGAGCATGCAAAGGGGAAGCAATTTGACTCAAGTTACGGATAAACTTGCAATAAAAGTTTTCGAACGCCAGAAACCGCTGGACCTCTCTTCTGGATGAGGGTGTGGGCCACTCCCTCACTGCCCGCGCCTTCTCTGGGTCCAAGCTGACCCTCCCCTCAGACACCACAAACCCCAAAAAGGACACTGTGGGAACATGAAACTCACATTTTTCAGCTTTAACAAACAGTTTGTTAGCTAGTAGGAGTTCTAAGACCAATCAAACATGTTTCTTGTGGGTCTCGACGTCTGGGGAGAAAATCAGAATATCATCTAAGTACACAAACATAGATTTGTTCAAACATTCTTGGAGAACGTCATTAACCAGGCCCTGAAAAACAGCCAAGGCATTGGTGAGTCCAAAAGGCATTACTTAGTATTCATAGTGTCCAGTGGGGGTGTTAAATGCTGTCTTACACTCGTCACCCTCCCTGATACGGGTATTGCACAGGTCTAGTTTCGTGAATACCTTGGCTCCCTGTTGGAGCTCAAAGCCAGAGGAAATGAGTAGGAGAGGGTACCTTTTCTTAATGGTAATGTCATTAAGTCCACAATAGTCAATGAGGGGGAGGAGCAACTTGTCCTTCTTCCCCACAAAGAAAAAACCAGCCCCCACAGGCGATGAAGAAGGCAGGATGATCCCAGCCTTGAGTGCTGCTCCAATGTGTTCCTCCATGGCCTGGTGCTTGGGCACCGACAGGGAGTACAGGCGGCCACAAGGGGGCGAGGTACCAGGGAATAGATCTATGAAGCAGTCGTATGCACGGTGTAGTGGAAGTGAAGTAGCCTTGGCCTTGTTGAATACCTGTTTAAGGTCAGAATAGCAAGGTGGCACTGCAGAGAGATCTGGGAACTCCTCCTCGTCAGCCTCCTCAGGCGAGGTCAAAACATCCCCAGCGCTGGAAGCTGGAGGACCCGGAAGGCACTGCGTCTTACAGTTGCTCCCCCATGACAGAACCTTGCCGGTGGACCAGTCTAAGTGAGGGTTGTGCGAAGTAAGCCAGGGATAGCCAAGGACAAGAGGGTGTTGGGTTGCCTCAAGGAGGAAGAAAGTTATCAGTTCAGTGGGCGTATCAGGAAAGGTCAGAGTAACAGAGGATGTGCGGTGAGTGACCAGATGCATCACATGGCCGTCCAAGGCGGTGGCGGGTACGGGGGTCTCTAGCAGAACAAAAGAGGGGTTAAGTCTCTTGGCTAACTTAATATCCATAAGGTTAGCATCAGCACCCGAGTCTATGAGAGCCGAGTGAGAGAGAGAGAGACAAGGACTCAGACGAGAGTGTGACTTGGGAAAACTGCCAACAAGGTCTGTTCTTACTGGAGAGGCACTTAACAGCACAGATGCCTGATGAGTGGGTCCGCTGCAGCGTAAGGCAGTTCTCCGGGAAGTGACCCCGTTGGGCACAGTAGATGCACCGGCTCTCATTGTGTCTACAAAGACATTCTCCTGGAGAGAGCCGAGTGCGGCCGATCTGCATGTGCTCCTCTGTCTCACTCCTGGGGTGGGTCGGGGACGCGGATGCAGGACCCAAAGAGTCTCTCGGCAAGGATCCCCGGGCGGTGTAGGAAGCAGGTTGGGAATCAGCAGGGGCATCTCTGGTCCAGTCACGCTCCCGCAGTCTTTTGTCAATCTTAGATGCTAAGGAGACTAGCGCATCCAGCTCGGAGGGCAGATCTAGAGGGATCAAAAAGTCCTTTATGCGATCCGAAAGGCCATCAAAAAAGGCATCCACCAAAGCAGGTTGGTTCCAACCACTATCTGCCGCTAGTGTCCTAAATGCAATGGCATAGTCTGTCACACTCCACCTCCCCTGGCGCAGAGTAACTAGCACTTTGGCAGCCTCCCAACCAGGAGCCACAGTCTGAAAAATCTGCATAAAAGTCTTCTGAAAGAGGGGTATAGAATGGCAGATGGCAGAAAAGCAGTTCCATTCCGCGGTGGCGGGGGGCAACGAGTAGCAAGAGGTCGTTTATTGACAGTCCAGGTTCGGTACACAGGCAGGCAGTCAGCTCAGGCGGCAAGACAAAGACACAAGGCAGGATCAGAATCAAAAAACAGGCAAGGGTGAAAACCAGGAGATCGTAAGTACAGGCAAAGGTACAAAGACAAAGAGGACTCGAGGAGGACAAAAACTGGTCAAAACACTGGAGACAAACACACGAGGAAAAAAACACCGGAAAGCTACTGACAATGAATGCAGACAATCTGACAAAGACATGGAGAAAGACACTGGGTATAAATACACAGGGGGGAACGGGACACAGGTGAATGACATTAGGGCGGAGACAGCAATCAGAGGCGGGAGGAAACGGGAAGAAAAACAAATGACGACACAACAGCACAAGACTACAAAATAAAACAGGAAGTGACAAACACACAAAAACCTAGGACCTGACAACTATGGATTTCCAGACAGACAGATTACTATTGCTCCTAGTCACATGAATGTGACTGCTTAACCATTTTTTAATCTGTTTATTTGACCCAGATAGACCTATATGGAAACCATGAGGACAATTCACAACTCATTAACATATAACGTAATGTTTGCTAAATGTTAGCACAGAGCTCATGTCAATCCTGCTGCACATCCCAAAACTGTTTTATTTCATGTCATTTCATTACAGTAAAATTTCTTAATTCTTTATTTATTAACAAAGATTTTCTGTCTTTCTTCCACCCTCCCCTCCCCAGTAGCAAGCCCCAGTTGTGGCCGGTGGGCATGGTTTTGGAGGGAAGCTCAGAGGCGCTGTGTCCCCCCCCATCTCTGGAGCTGCGCCCAACCTGTAACAAGAACCAGTGCTCACCTCCACTGAGCACAAGCTCACAACCCCACAACGGGGTTTTCACTGAGGACAAGGAGCCCATCAAGTACGGCGAGCTTATCGTCTTGGGGTGAGTGTATCTGCTGTCGTGCATTGTCTTTGTACTGTATGCATGCATGTGGCGGCGTATGAGTTTGCGATGTCAACGTGTGGGTTACAGGACCTCATTTATCCACTAAGTTCTTAGTATCTGTAGCCAGACCCAGGAAGTATGACTGGAAAAGTTAGACTCCTATTGTATTTGTCTGGGTCTCAGGTGTATGTGCGTGTCTTTTCCTTTTACCCTATCCTTTCTTTGGAAATTAAATCATGCACTTCCAGGTACTGTAGGTTTTCATAGGACAATTTTAGATCTGGTTGTGAGTGAAGTGTTAAATTCATGCAAGCTGGTAGTCTCATGTTGCATGATTACCAAAGTCATCATGTGTCCACTTAGTTTCTGGAAAGGGACCATTCCCACTCGCCTGAAATACACAAGTGGAGAGATGCACAATACAATATTTTGTACTTTTTGTATATTATTTTGACTTAAGAGCCCCCCAAATGTCTCAGTTCAAAGGCAGTCACAACTGGCTTTCTAAGTTGGGGGCCTGGAGTCTGGTCACCTACCTCAAAACATACAAAAGACTTGAGGAAGTCATTTGCTTCCAACCCAACTCATGTCCTGGTTATGTGCTACATGTGGACATGGGACAACCCATTAGACTGCTTAAATTGGCATGTGGACATGGGACAACCCATGTCCACATGCCAATTTAAGCAGTCTAATTGCTAAATTCCTTTATGAAAGCTTTATAGCTTGAAAAAAGTCTAGAAATGCTAGTGATTAGCCAAGTAGATGGGCTATTATGGTTTTCTTGGCCCAACAAACCAAAGGCTTATTTACACCTTTATCTGAGGAAAAAGACCTTGTCAGATTTTATACAGCTGTTAAAACAACATCACTAAAATATCAATATCGAGGAGGAATTTCTATAAAAGTATGATATATATATATATACATATATGACATACGTAAAATTTTGGTCCTTTACAGGCACAATGGGTCACTGGCAAATGGGGACAAGGGTCGCAGAAGAAGTCGTCTGGCACTTTACAAGAGACCCAAAGCCAATGGGGTCAAACCGGATGTTATCCATAATGTCTCAACACCTTTGGTGTCAAAGGTGAGTAGTCATAGTCCTGGTTTTATAGCGCAGGAAGTCACTCAAGTTGAAGGGGGGCTTCAACTTCCATGAACCAGTTCCTTCATTCCACAATACAAGAAAAATTAACAATGAAGAAATATCTGTCATGCAACTTAATTTTAATGAAGTTTTTTCTTAAAAAATTTAATCACAGTAATTTGGGTAAGTTAAACTAAAGTAGATGTGGCTTCAAAAATTTTGAATGAAATTTCTCCATTTTCGTATTAGGTGATGGAAAATGTGTCTCATATATTTTGAGACGTTGACATTTGTCATATTTTAATCAGACATTTGTCAGTTAAGTGTCAGTCAGTTAACTTACTCCACTTTTATGAAACTGTCCACTTAAGAAAATAAACATACAAATCAATTGTTTTCAAACGGACAAATGGAAAAATGAATGATGATATGTTAACATTAGATGAACTCTCTCCATCATAACAATATGTTTTAAAAATGATGTGCGTCAGTGACGCTAGGGTTGTATCTAGTGTCATTGACAACTAGGACAGGAAGTGTCCTCTGTGCTGTTCTTCCCTGGGGGGCAGCCCCCAGCTATCCTTGTCATATGACCTGGATCATGTTTTTGATCCCTTGGCAGGCACTCAGCAACAAAAGCCAGCACAGCATCTCCTATACACTGTCACGGAGCCACTCTGTCATCGTGGAGTACACTCATGACACCAACACAGATATGTTTCAGGTCAGTGTCTGCAGACTCTCTTTCTCTCTCTCTCTCTCTCTCTCTCTCTATCTCTCTCTCTCACTCACTGGAATATCTATTACCTCTATAACATCTATTAACTCCGTGAATCAGTCGTTTTTGGATTTAGTTTCGATGACTATTTTTGTGGGAAATCGTCATTACATTGCTGCCTCTTTCCACTGCAGCCACCTGTTAACTGATAAATCATCTTTCTGTAAAAACAGGTTTATATTTCTGTGATCTCTTTTTAATGAAATCCAATATTTTCAATATTGTTGGAGTATGAGAGCATGAGGTGGGATAAAAGAACTGCCCAGTAGGCCTGGAATGATATGTTTAAATCCTGACCCAACACAATGATGCTGCAAAGTATATATGCATTTCAATTAAATAATTATTTTATTTTGTTAACCATGACACCATGGAAAAACTTAAATTGCCAAGAACATTATGTGTTGATAGTTGTCACAATGTAAATATATCAATTCATAAATAGAGGCTCCAAAACTCCTTGGCTCAGATCCGATGGCTGACTAGGCTATCATCACTAGAGCTAGCAGTTTGAAGAAGCTCAAGTATTGACCTTTAAAATGTGGCCAGGATGTTGATTGCAGTCATATTGTACTTCCTGCATGTTGAGCAGTAACTGAACCCATCAGCCCTGAGCAGTCAATGACAAAATAACACACACTCTGAGGTAGCAGCTCTAATCTATTAGCAGATTTGTCAGACATCTCTGTCCAGAGCTCGGACAGGTCTGTATGTCTGCCTCAGCTGTGGTTCACCTATTAAATACTTGCTCTGGAATTATAAGCCTCCAGTTTGACTTGTTCATGTCATGAGATATTTGGTCCACAAAAGCACAGTTTTCATGAGGGCCTTCTCCTTGCAAGAAGTGCAACCAGCACTAAATTGCTATTCCCGGTTCTTGTAGATTGGCCGGTCCACAGAGAGCATGATCGACTTCGTGGTGACTGATACGGTGGGCAGTGGCAGCAGTCAAGGTGGTGGTGCAGCAGGGGAAGGGGGTGGTGGTGGAGGACAGTCAGCTCAGAGCACCATCTCCCGCTACGCCTGCCGCATCATGTGTGAGCGCAGCGCTCCCTACACAGCTCGCATCTACGCTGCTGGTTTTGACTCTTCCAAGAATATCTTCCTAGGGGTGAGTATTCTGCCCCCTGGGTGCCAGGCTTCCCCCACGGGTGACACCATAGCTGCAAGGATGAGTGTTGGTGCATGTGACCTGGCCTTAGGTCACACACATTCATAGGAGAGGAAGGATTTGTGAGTAGTCACATGATCATTTGTAAACGTGACCCATTTTATCTGTTTGTCTCTAAATACTGTAGAAGAGCTGCTTTGACCAAATATAGTCATAGGTTCAGCCAGTCCCGATAACATTGGACTCACCAAAATTCATTCAGATATCTGTGTTGAGTTGTATTGTTGTGTTCATCTGTGTAATTTGTCATGATAATGATGCAGTGTATGATGTATTTAAGTCACAAGTACACACAGCAGCAACACAGTTGGTAGGAAACAGCTGTTGCTGTTGGCACTGCTGTGGAGGAAGAGGATCGAATATAAGAAGTCTTACTTCCAGGTTCTCCCTGTGCCTGTGTGGGTTCCCTCCAGGGTGTCTGGGTTCTTACGACGGTCTCCAAAAGTTTATTTGTGACTCTAAATTGACTGTTGGTGTGAAGGTGAGTCAGTCTGGTATGTTTGTGTCTATACGTCAGACTAAGGGCCTCTCCAGGTTGGGCAATGTCCTTGCCCATTGTCAGCTGGGAATGGCTCATTATTTATGAGGCGAGGGTCACTCATCAATTCTTCTGTCCTATTTTTAAAGATGTCACATGGCACAAAATCTTTAAAAATGCATAATAAAATGCAGTGTTATTAGAAGCAGCTACAAAAATTTAATCAAAATTGTAATGAGAAATATAACAGATTTATTGGGAGAGGGAGAAAAGACCACAGCTATAGAAGAAAAAAACAATAACTCTCAAATAGAAACTAGCCTGGGTTCATTAATATAGTATGGTCTTGCATAAAACCAGCTCAGCAGACCTCATTTGGACTGACACTGTATACCGCCAGTTCAGATCCACACACACCTAGCTTTATTATGGTAAATAACCTATATTTTTCACTCCTCAGTTAGCCATCTCTCCTTTGGATGTGACTGTTTCGCAACTGCTGCTGAAGCTGCCAGGGTGGGGCAAGAGAAACTAGTAATAGCCCCTCCTCATGACATAATGACTTTATCTAATGCAAGATTCATGAGGACCCAAGACAACTAGGCCAGCAATCAGAGAGATGACATCACACATACACACACACACAAATCTGATAGGTTCATCATCTGTAATTTTACTTAATAAATGGTTTAACTTCCTTCGGCAGCAATAACCTGAATCCAGCTCTTCTGACAAAGGTGCTCTTTGTAAAACTGGAGAACAAAGTCCAGCAGTTTCCTCCACAGTGCCCTGCCATGGACCTCCTACTTATTCGGTGATGTGCGGTAAATAGACTCATGGATAGAGATGTTGTTCAGTTAAACAATTCCCTCAGATTTGTACTGTTCCTCTGGTTCTTCTTCACCTTGGTGAAGACTCTGCACTGTGTCTTTGGAGCCATCTTGGCAGGAAGTCATTTGCTATGGAGATTAACCACAGAAACAAATGGTCTCCCTCTTTGCACAGTTTGTCTGACCTAAATCTTTGAGTTGACATTAAAAAAGGCTTCTGATTCACACACTTGTACTGTTAATGTTTGATGACATGTCAGTATGAAGAAAAAACAATTATTTGTGTTACTAGTTAATATGCAGTCAAAGCAAGTTGTACACATATGTTAATGCAATCTCGATCGCCCAAATGTTTAGTGCTAGGTTTTTTTTACCACTAGCAACTAGCAAAGGTTAATCCAGGTAGTTTCTAACTCTTTGCTATTGTAGGTTTTACAAATCTTTTACACTGAAAACAACTTCCTCTTTGGCCTCTGCCGCCAGCCTTTGTTCATCTTTCCCCATCTCCATCATCTCCCCATTAGAGCTGCCATTCTCCTTTTGTCCACAAGATGTCCTCAGACATTTTCAGTGGTCTGCATGTTCACCAGTAATTGCCTAGGCCCTAGGGTTTCCTGCCCACTTACACACCTGTTGCCAGTTTCTTTTGTTATTTTTTCTGTTTCTGTTCCTTGGTGTTTCCCATGCACCTGCAACCTTCATTTATATCCTTACCTGTCTCAACTAGATTTCAACTTGTCCACTCACTTGATTGTAGGCCTGTTTTTGCTTAAACTTGTGTCAACCAATATGTCTGCCATTTATCAACAGTCACTGTAGCTGTTTCTAACAAGATTTTTTAACCAAAACAGTGACCTGAAAGATGCTATAAAAGCTTTGTAAGAGTGGCTATGGCTCTCTGGATTTTTGGGAAAGAGTGAGCCAAATTACAAATAGTCATGTAAGCATACTGGTTAATACAGCCTGAAGACTGCCAGTTGGCTAACTTCAAACTGGACTACATAACATTTATTCTTTCCTCCAGAGATGAAGTGTTTGCAGGACAAACTCTCCGGGCTGCATTTTACAGTATCCAGGCTTTGAAAAACTTTTTGTAAAATATGAGGCTTAACATGCCAGAAATCTGCTGTTTCATTCCATTGGAGCTATAATGCATCCTCTTCCTCTCTCAGCAGCAGCTTTATTCTTATGCATGGGTGCATCTCTGTGCATTAGCCAGTACAGTTGTGAGTCTGTACCGAGCTAAATATAGCAGCAGAACAAATGCATAATTGGCTGTTTTTCTTGCCAGCCACCTCTGTCCCTTCGTACCTTCCCATCATCCCCCTAACTACTGCACCTGCATGTCTGTATCTTTGTGTGGGGGGTGGTCTCTTAGGAGCGGGCTGCCAAATGGAGAACATCAGATGGCCTAATGGACGGTCTGACCACCAATGGGGTGCTGGTGATGCATCCAGCAGGGGAGTTTGTGTCTGAGCCAGCTCCTGGAGTCTGGAGGGAAATCTCAGTTTGTGGCAACGTCTTTGCCCTGAGGGAGACCCGCTCAGCTCAACAGAGAGGAAAACTGGTGAGTTAAAGTAGGGTTGATGGGTTGATGGGATGGTCATCCCATGTTTGCATCAATAAGGTTACAATACCTGAGGTTACTGCAGGGATTTCTCTTGTTCTCTTGTTCTGGTTCATCTCAGTAAGATGAATATAAGGAATACAGACAAAAAGCTGTAATACATCAGTGTAAGGGCATGCAAAATAGATGAAAATAAGACAACGCCATAAATAATTCTACAGAACCTGGCAGTATTATGTATTACGCACCACTCTGTTCTGTCTTGACCTGATGTGTTGCCAGCCAAACAGTTGGATGCCTTCAACACAAACATGATAGAGATGTTTCACAACAGAATTAAAACTGATTTCCCATGTATGGCATCCAAAAACTGGATTGACAATGACGACAGAAGTAGAGAATTTTTCCCTGTCAAAGGAACCCGTTCCTAGCTAATAGCCTATCTGTTTCCATCACAATTTCAAATTGGAAACAGGTAAAAGAAAAATGTGAACTGCTATTCAATTTACTTCAACCAAAGGATCAGAAAAGAGTGCGTTGTCACTGTTAAGGTATATAAATAAACTTGCCTTCAGGTATGCAATGATCCAATGGGCTAGATTGGTTTCTGGAGAGAAGAGGTTGGGTCAATGCATTCCTCTAACAAGGATGAAACTGGTGTTCCTTCCCTTTTTATCCTTCCCCTAATATTTTCACCTTTTATGTACTTGTCTAAAGGTTGAAAATGAGTCCAATACTCTACAGGATGGTTCCCTGATTGATTTGTGTGGGGCTACTCTGCTATGGAGGACCCCTGCCGGACTACGCCACACCCCGACTCTCAAACAACTGGAATCACTTCGCCAGGAGCTGAATGCTGCCCGACCACAGTGTCCCGTGGGCTTCAATACCCTGGCTTTCCCCAGCCTGGCCCAGCGTGAGATTGTTGATAAGAAGCAACCCTGGGTCTATGTCAACTGTGGGCACGTGCATGGCTACCACAACTGGGGCTACCGCAAAGAGAAGGGTCCTGCTGGCCCTGGGGGTACAGCGCCAGCCAGCACTGGGGAGAGAGAGTGCCCCATGTGTCGGCGAGTGGGCCCTTATGTGCCACTGTGGCTGGGCTGTGAGGGAGGATTGTACCTGGATGCCGGGCCGCCCACTCATGCTTTCTGCCCCTGTGGCCATGTATGCTCAGAAAAGACAGTGGTGGGGTGGAGCCAGATCCCATTACCCCATGGCACCCATGCCTTTCATGCTGCCTGCCCCTTCTGTGGTACCTGGTTAACAGGGGAGCAGGGCCATATCAAACTAATCTTCCAGGGCCCTCTCGACTGAAGGCCAGATCTGGGAACCACTTGGAGCAAAGTCATGGTGGATTGGACAGAGGACCTGCTCAGTAGAAGTCTGAACACTCGAGTGTTAGTTGAAACAAAAAGCACTGACTCCAGGTACAGAGAAAGGATACTTGACGTTATGATCTAAAAGCAACATGCAATAGCAGATGCCAAGGCTTCAAACGGACTATGAGGTGTATGGAGAAGATGTAAATAAACTGTGTTGAAATGAGCATGTGTTCAGGTCTTGTCTTGTCCTCTTTCAGTGTCTGGACTACTTTTCATGTGTTCACTTGTGTTGTAGGTTTATATTTGGATGATCATCAAAGGATAATTATGACTCTTGCTTTTTTCAGTTTCATAGATCTGATGTTAACATTGTTAAATAAGTGGGAGTGTGACACCATCACCAAAACCAAGGCATGTAGACTGGAAACCTGAGGATCATCTAAGCTAATCACACAATTGTTTCACCAATCATTGAAACGAACAGCCCCTACAGACCGACTGCCTGATTCAATACCAGCCTGAGCCCAAGCACTCCAGAGGTGCTTCTGCACATGTCTCCATAAACTGCAGGTTTGTATTTTGCTGGCCCAGCATTAAGGTTTTTCCCTGTGAGACAGCATCTCTCTGTTCAGCGCACACAATATGCAATAGTAAGCTACACACTCCAGAGTGACTCTTTTGGCCCTGCTCTGCCCCCATTGTACTAAAAATAACTCAAGGTCACCAGAGAGAGTATGCAGAGATAGAGAATCAGAAAGGCTATACATTTTCTATTTCACACATCTGAGAATTTTACACAAACACTGATTTAGCTTTCACTTTTTTTGGACTCAAAGTTTCACCACAGCTACACTTTGAAATATATTCGGAGCTGCCAGATCAAGAATAAACATTGTATTTTTATTGGCTTTGAGCACAACACTTGTATCTCCTCCTGTAATATCACTGCTGCTAAAAGCTGACTGCAGAGGGCAGCTACAATGGCTCTACTTCCTGCCACATGGTTTAATACCAGTCCCTGAACTAAAACCTGTACAACAACTGGCACCATTCAATGTCTAGTATCTCTTCATTTGCGTCTAAGATTTCCACCTGGCACAGTGATGTACTGAAGCACTTACAGATTATGTTCTTTCTGTATGTGATTATGAAAAGGGTGAAAGGGAGAGGTGGAGGTACAAATCGAAGATGTTTACCATGTCCACTGTAGGTGGTACTGGGGAAGAACAGTAACATACTAACATACTAACATGAGGTGGGATACATGTTAGCCCCAAAAGAGAACAGCACTATGTTTCACCATTAAGAAAAGGACATCACTTTTCAGCCACCATTCCTGAGATAATGAATAAGAAGGGAAGGACAAATCCATCAGGACATCTCAACAATTACTGGCCAGAATGAAATGAAATCCACTATCTATCGTCTATTTGCTCAGTTTTTCTGCAGCAGAAACAATCACTTTGCCATTTGCCTCATACTGAGATGGTTTGATTAATTTTTAGATACCAGTATAATATTTCTGACTCCATGTCTACTCAGTTACTGATACACCCAATCATCAGGTATTGAGCCATAATCTAATCCTTTCAATTCCAGTTAAAGTTTCAGACTTTGACCATGACATCCTTTTTTTCAGTGACACACTGGGATTTTACACATGCAGGTCAGTTTATTGGCCTGAAGGGCTACTTTATTATATTATACTGTATTATACACTTCATCAAATCTGATCCCAAAATCACATTATTTATTTATTTATTTAAATCATATCAGTACTGAGTGGTTAGATTATTATTATTACTATAAATTAATCCAAATTTTTCAAAGTAATAATTATGATTAATATCATTTTATTATTAAATGTATACAGCTACAATCACCTCAAAATATGTTGTAGGGATGCTAATCACGGTAACAGAAAATATTTGAAAAAAAGGCAGAGAAACAACAAAAAGATTTATTGATAATTATTTGAATAATTTTGAGAACATAAATTGGTTAAATTGTTTCACAGTTGTGCATGTGACCCATTGTTCAAGCACCATCTTCAATTCTTGGTGGCCCTTTGAATGCCTCCATGCTGCTACTGCCTGCTTTAAATCCCCAAATTTTCAATCGGATTTAAATCCCACTCCAGGACATTCCAGGATCTATTACTCAAATTTCTCAGTGTCCATGATGCCAGCTACACAATCAAAATTGTCAGTTCCTGCAGCAGTAAAAAAAACGACCTTAGCTCATCAGTTACTCACTTCCAATACTTACCCATGGGGATGGCGCTCTTCTGGTCATAACCCTGGCCTTTTTCACACCTGACATATTGCTGGTCCATGACATGACAAAAACGAGGGAACTGCAGATTGAGGCCAATAATAAACATTTTATTTTTTATTTTTATATATATAAAACAAATGGCACAAAATTAGCAAAAATACAATGAAGGGGGGTCATCAATAAAATCAGTGGTCAAGGTGCTTGTGTGCATGAGTGTATCAGGCTGTAAACACATTTATTTCTGCTGTGAAGTTGGACATTTTTACATGTGAGACTACTGGGACTGCTTCACTGCTGGGTACAGACTCTAGTGGTGTGCAGTGGAACTGCGGGTTTGGCGGTTTGGTTTGTTGGTTCATATTTCAGCTCCAGAATGATGCTTGACTGAAACACTTCAGTTTGTAAAAGTTCTTAAGTAGGAATTGTAGTCTAAATGTTTGAGGGGACCAGGGCAGGGTCACAGCTGAGCCCAGATTTTTATTTGAAATAATTCTCTGACTAGACAGAATTTTTTTTTCATATTAAAACTTTTTTGTAGTGTAACCAGTCAAGTGAAGATTACTATTGAAATAATATGTAACAAGAAGGTTGCAGGTTCAGTTCCCGGGCCTGGGGCCTTTCTCTGCGGAGCTTGCATGTTCTCCCTGTGCTTGTGTGGGTTTCCTCTCACAGTCCAAAGACATGCATCTTTGGGTTAATTAGTGACTCTAAATTGTCTGTAGGTCTGAGTATGAGTGTGAGTGGTTGTTTGTCTCTGTGTGTTGGCCCTGTGATGGACTGGCGACCTGTCCAGGGTGACCCTACCCTCGCCCGATGTGATCTGGGACTGGCTCCAGCACCCCCATGTCCCAGAGATGGATAAGCGGTATAAGATAAATTATTAATATGTTAACAGTGCAGCTCTTAAATTCTTTACACTTTACATCCACCTCCAGTCTATGATATTTGCATTACAGCAGGTCAGGTGCGCAGCTTTCACTCAGTAAAAATACCACATCAGCTCTTATGTTGATGTTGATGTTTTTATCATTTTATTATAGATTTTATATATATATATATATATATTTAAAAAACATGATCAAACTATGACAGCACCAAGTAGAACAAGCCAAACAGGAAGAAGACAGAGGGTGAATGACAGGAAGTTCCCACCCAGTGCTCTTTATTAACAAACAGCTGGTAAGTGTCTTTATGAAGCCATCATCAGTGATGAATAGGTGCAAATGACATTAACACACAAACCAAAAAAAAAAGAACTGAAGACAAAAGTCAGGCGTCAAAGTCATCAAAATCATATCCAGAAGCAAAAGCCTCACCCACAATCCCCACCCGCCAGGTGTCCCCTAACACTCTCCGATACCCAACAACACAATGGTTTGTAATGAGCACAGTAAAATCAGCAGAACATCAAGACTCGACTTAAAGAAAAAAAGAAGGAAAAAAAACAGGACTACCAGTCATTCCAGTGTGTATGCGTGAATTTATTTGCTTGCTCAGCATCTAGTGAAGTTGGGAGACCAACATATGTCTGAAAAGCTGGGAGATGTAACACACACCAACATGCCGCGCACACACTCACACACACACACACAGAGAAAGAGCTGCTTCCTTCCCTCAAAGTAAGACTGCCGCACAGAACCTGCAGTGTTCCAGTTCAGCTCATTGTGACTAAAATAAAATCAGAGATCAGAGGCATCACAGCTGTGCTTCTGACCACACTTAAATGAGCAATGTGCAGAAACTGCAGCAATATTTGAAGGCGTCGTCTGAAATACTGACTAGTTTTTCTTGAAAAGAGAAGGATAGCGACCTTGGCCCTGGGCAGGGGTGCCCATTAGAGAGGGTATCAAGGAAGTCAGAGTCATAGCTCTACAGTTGGCTGTAAGGGAGAGCAGGGAGGTCATATCCGGTCAGCAAACCAGGACCAGTCAGTCCCTGAACTTCCACACACACCGCCAAATGAACATACACAATCAAAGTGATTCCCAGTTGCGAACGAGCTCCAACAGAGAGAGAACAGGTAACACTCTACCACAACAGCTAATCTTGCAACTTTTCGAACATACAGAAAGAAACTGCTTCTCAGGTAGATAAAGCCCCAGTTTTCCTCAACCACTGCCAGTCGTTGCAAAAACCCAGTGTGTGATCCATTCAGACAGCCCAGGTAAAGCAGAGGAGAGGTTGCAATTGCCAGTTTGATACCAAGCCAAAATATATCTGTAGCATCAGAACAGATGCAAGACTTAGGTGCCGGACAGTTTCCTGACCAAACATTAAATTCCTTGTCCACAGCAGTCTCCATCAACAGGTTGAAATGCTTCCACCCTTAATCGGACATCACAAATTAACTTTCACTTCACCCAAGTAAACTTTCAAAAACAGTGACCTGTCCTTCAGCACAACTGAGCATACCTGTGAAGTCATCAATGTCTACTTCCAGATAAGGGATGCGTCCTCTGTAGAATGAGCTGCTCCCCTGAATTCAAAGGCTTCCATGTTCATCTGTCAGCTTTATGCAGCCCCTCAGCTTATCACATGTTTATGTGCAGTAAACTACTGTATTATCAGTGTAATAGAACTACACACACTGGAACACAGAAGCAGAGGTGGTGTGAGACAATTGAGTTTGATTAACAGGTCAACAGGTCAAACTCAGAGAAGGAACAGCAGCTTCCCCAACACACCGCCCTCAGCCAGACATACCCACACTAGATTTCTACCAAGAAAACAAGCAAAGTGAAAGTGCATCTGCAGTGAATGTCTCCATCAGAGGCGTCGGTGGAAAACAAAAAACAGGCAAACTGCAACAGTAATAAAATAGTCATTGTAAGATCATTGCAGACTATTCCTAATTGCTTGTTTGTCAGAGGGTTTAACTCACCACACCCACTACTGTTATCACTTGCCCCTGTGATATTTAGTGTCATTCTAAAGGTCATGCTGCTAGATGTTGCAGCATCTGGTCACATTTATTTTTCTCAAGAAAAATAAATAAATAAATGAATTCACATGATACAGTTTTTCTGCCTCTCTTCTGTCCCCTGCTCTAACAGGATGCTCCTCTTCAGACCACCTGATGTGTTAGTCCAGACTAAGCTAAGAAAGTCCAGTTCTTCATGAAATTCACTGTTCCACCTTCTTCTCAAGAACTGAAGGCCTCGTTTTTAGGGTGGTGTTTGATTTCTCCACTTCTGTGACTCATCAAGGACACACCTGCTTCCTTTGACGCATGAGAATTTAAAGGTGTATTAATACAGTACATGCTGCAGACTTAATCATACAAAGTCAAGTGAAAGACTGGAGACAGCCAGGAAACTGAGCAGAGGGCCCATCATGAATATACAGAGGCAAGACACTAACACAACCTACAGAGCTATCTGTAGAGCTCTTTGGAGCCAATCCATCACATTTGCACAAATGAGGCTAAATTTAGTTTCAGTTTCTGTTGGAAAACACCTGTAAGTAAGAATGGGAACTGAGGAAGAGGAGGCTCACCCAAAAGGCTTCACCTGAATCTTCATCAATAAATGGCAGCGATGAGTCAGAGGAGCATGGACATCTCCCACTGTGAATGCAGCATTACAGTGCACACCTCAGCATGCTGCATCTGTGTGTTTGTGTGTGTTTGCAGGGATAAGCTTCATCTTCCACTCTAAATAAATACAGATCCCCTATGCATTTCCTCTCTTCTTCCTCTCTGGTTGTGCACTAACCTCAATGATACAGTAAGACAGTTTAATCCTCTCTTCGCCAAGACAATTGACAGGAAGGGTCAGAGTTCTCAGTTACAGGATGTAATGGCAGGGTAGTTGTGGTGTTGGTGGTGGTGGTGATGATGATGATGATGGTTGCAGAAGGAGAAGAAAGGGATGTCAGAGTGAAGCTGGTAGAGGTAATGGTCAGGGTGGCCCGGGGTCCTTTAACAGCAGCCCCCTCCAGATTGCCTGACAGGGGTGCTATCAATTTTTAAGTTGGGTTTGTCGCCGCCGGCTGTGGCCCCAGGACCCATGCGCTTCTTAATCTCTGCAGCCATGGTCATGAAAGCCTGCTCAACATTGGTGGCATTCTTGGCGCTCGTTTCCAGGAAGGGGATGGCCAAAGAGTCAGCAAACTCCTGACAGAGAAGAAAGGAGCATCACACAACAGTTTCTGGTCCGACATATGAGCCACTGGACAACCTGATATTTAAGTAATATTAACGCAGACTGTAATCAATCTTCACTAAGCCACACTCCTCACCAATTTAATGTTCCTTCTAATGTTCCGTCTGGTTTTTAATATAAAACATGGACCATTAAAAACTATGTCCTCAGCGCTTTTAGAAATGTAGAAAACATAAAGATGAGGCTCAGTCTTTATGCAATACTGAGCCTGATCAGTAAAGTCTGAAGGCTCATGGAATGTTTACTGTTAAAAGTTATGACTTGAGTGTGTTACAATGATGAAATTTTATGCGCCTCCTGGAGACTCCTGGAGCACATATTTTTAGACTTTTAGAAATTTCCAGTTCCCTAATTACACTGACAACTATACTTTATCATGATATTATCTATATAACTATCTAGTTTTATTTTTAGGATCAGTATTTACACCAATAAACCTCCACAGTCTGCAGCTATACCTTGGCTGTTGTGTAGTCCACAACTTTTTTGGTGGTCAGGTCACACTTGTTGCCCACCAGCAGCTTGTTGACATTCTCACTGGCATAGCGGTCAATTTCCTGAAGCCACTGCTTCACGTTGTTGTAGGACTCCTGCAGAAAACAACACCAAAATCAGTAAAGGTGACCCATCCCTGAAACCAAGCTCATACAATGTGCCATTATCAAAACAGTGTTTTGATAATGAGACAGAGACTCTACAGCTCAGCAGTAAACACTCTGTTGGTGAGATGTAGGCAGAATCTTTCAGCTGATTATTGTATATGGTTAAGTCTGACAAGTTCATTAATACTATCCATTCACATTAGTCAGCAATAGGGATCGACCGATTATCGGTGCCAATATTCTGCATTTTGATGGATATTGGCATCGACCTTTTTTTTTTTTTCATCTGACGGCTAATAAGAGATCAATTTAAAACTGGGTTATTTTGGCTCTGATGCAGCCGTGCCTTTCTGTCTGCCATCACTACTCTGTCTCCAGCATTGTCCCACCCACAGCACCATCTGATTGGTTACACGCAGAGCCACGCCACGGGTAACAGCTAATCAGCAGTGAAAGCTGTGCATGCACAGTGCTCACACACACAGCGGAGAGGAGAAAAAGGTTTGCCGAATGGAGAATGTCCGGAGAGCAGATACACTGTTTCGAATGTAGATGTATAAAGAGAATTGGATACAGCGTCGTAGGAAGGGCCCGTTCATTCCTACGGACGTTGCTCAGTGGAGCATGAATGAAGTTCATTTTCTAGGTGTCATGGCAGGCATAAAAATACCCGGATCTTCCGCATCAGTTATATTTACATTTTGGAAAACTTTATTTACTGTGGAAAACTTTAGGGAGCTATTTATTTGTTTAAGTTTTCATTTTACTTTATAAGACACGCTGCTGATCCTGGGAGATCCCTGCACTTTTTGTTAGAATTTTAAAACAAAGATGTCTATTGTCTAAGATAAAAAAATAAAAAAAAAACCTTTAACATGTTGCAAATCTGATAAGCTGTTTAATAAACACATGCTTAAAGGCATTTAAACAAACTTAAGTGTTGGAGTTTGTATTATTCAAAATTTTGACGCCAATATTTTCCCTTTTACTGCAAATTAATATTAGCTCCAAATATCGGTTATCGGCCTCCTTGACTACTAATAATCGGTATCAGTATCGGCCCTGAAAAAACCATATCGGTCTATCTCTAGTCAGCAATAACTTAAAGTTAGAGGGTTTGATGTGAATACAGCTGAAATCGGTGGTTCATCAGGAGTTGGGTGTATGTTACATCTATAAAGTGAAATACATGGGCTGTAGCACATAGGTGTTTAGGGTTTAGGGTTGAATGTAGGAAACACAATGCCCTGCTGAGCTCAGCCTCCAACTCACCTGATCTGTCACATCATACACTACAATGATGCCATGGGCTCCACGGTAGTAACTGGAGGTGATGGTACGAAACCTTTCCTGTCCTGCAGTGTCCCACTGAGAAACACACACACACACACACACACACAAAGTTTTATAATTTTATCATTTAAGGCTTTTATTGAAAAGCAAAAACTTCGACATGGTTGGCAGTTGACTGTGAGGTCTCAAATGTGTGCTAAATTCTATCCGAATTATTGTTCCTCCATTTCTGAGCCTGTGTGGGCCCCAGCCCCAGTTCTCTGCTCAGCCTGAACTCTAGGGAGCGTGCGCAAACACACAAGTTTCAACAAGACTAAAATATATTCTGAGCGCCTATGCTGATAACTAAAAATAATAAACACTTTGTAAACATGCAGGTTTGAGTCTGCACACAGAAAAATTCCTCCTGTAGACTTATTGTTCTTTTAGGGAGATCAGGATTCACCAGAACTGTAAAAGGGAAATATGTTGCTTCTAAAAAGTGTTTTATTGCTATTAAAATGTATCAGTAGCCCAATTTTTGACACTATTATTACCATTTTAACAACTAATCTAACAGGGATTTGGATGAAACAGTGTATACATTTGTTCCTTGTGTCTCTCTCTCTCTTCTCTCCCCCTCTTTCTCCAATCACCTCTCACCTGTATCCCCTGCTTTACAGTCTACTTTCCTCTGAATGGTACTTTAATTTAAATGTATTGGAGAAGAGCGGAATTCTCTCCTGAGGAAATAAATCAGGTGGCATTTATTTTCTCATTGACTTCAACACAATCTGACAACCATTGGAGCCCCCCCATAGAATGAAGGTTAAAGAATATCAAGCATTGGCTTTACCTTTAAACCCACAGTCCAGGTCCAACACTAGAGTCGTGACGTTCACGAACAAACCAAATATACTGAGTGGCTCTTTAACACCAACGATCGGAACTGAGGGGCAGTTGTGAGCTGCTGTTCTTCTTCTTTTGGGGGGGCTGGGTTTCACAAACAAACAAATGCATAAACAAGCTCCTCCCTTGCTACTCCATTGAGTGAGACGGAGAGAAGCCGGGGGGGGTGAAGCAGAGTACATGCAGTGCTCATTTCATATGAATATAGCACATTATGTCATCTGAGTTGTCCACACTGCCTTCACACTGCCATGTGAAGGCAGCCAAGACTTTAAAATCTAGTCAGCACATGCCAAATGAAATTATAATCAATATTTCTGAATAACTCAAAGCCCCACCAGTATATTGGTGGACTTGCGACCTGTCCAGGATGTACCCAAAACGGATCAACAGTAGAAGATGAACGTATGGATGAATATTGGGGGGATCTTTAAGTTTGAAAGATTCCAATCTAAATCTTACCCCATCATTCTCCCAGTGATTTTTTTATTTTATAAAATGAGTTGCCCCCAGGCTGGCTTCTTGAAAATGAATAAATATAAAAATGAGCCAGTCTTTTGAATGGCTCTTTGAAAGGAACAAATACACAAGATCTGACTCCATTTAAAGAGCCGTAGATCCCATCTCTATCCAACAGATCTCAATGGTTGTAGGATTACCTGTTGTATTTCTTTACAGTACTAAATGACAGCACAAAATATACAATTACCAACTGTAGCAGTAACTCCATTTACCTCCAGGTGTGTGGACTGGAGGACTGATGTGTAAAACAGCTAAAGAAGAGGAGTACATTGTGCTCTTGAGCAGTGCATGCATAAACGCAGATCTTGGTATCCTCCACGCTATCCGTCTTTGAGGTGGCACAGTCTGTTCCCTCAACTAAAACAGGATCCAATTACAGCTTGGTATGAATGCATAATGCACACACGCTCATCTGGTTTGATAACAATGGTTGAATGTAAGCCCTGGCTCAGCTGAGCGTTACAGAGTGTGTGAGTGTGTGCGCGCTCACAATCTGCAGTTTGATGGTCTTGCCGTCAAGCTCAACGGTGCGGATCTTGAAGTCCACTCCGATGGTGCTGATGTAACTCTCTGTGTAGGTGTCATCCTGGGGGTGGAGGATGAAAACATGGGTAAGGACAGTAAAGGGATTAAGGACAGATGTGAGAGGAACAGTCAAAGATTTCAGTTGGAACAGATTACTTACTGCGAAGCGCAGTAGAAGACAGGATTTTCCAACTCCAGAGTCTCCAATGAGCAAAAGCTTGAACAGATAGTCACTGAAACAGAAACAATGCATTTCAAATCACAATGACACAAACTGATACCTCAGCTGATAGGTAACCAAATGTGACTTTGTCTGACACTAACCTTTCTCATAGATCAGACTAGAACAGAACACATAGTCAAAACACCTGCTATTTACAGTGGCGTATGGGGGGTTAAAATCTGATGAGTTACCCACGAGTTGACGTGGGTAACTCATCAGATCGTGACAAAACATCTCAATAGGATAACCAGCCCCAGTCAGCACAGGTACAATGTCCACAAAGATACGGTGTGTAATGTTAAGCTACATTAGGCCTATTTAGCCAGAGACAAGATCCTTCAGTGTTTGTAAACACACAGAGAGTTGAATGTTTGAACAAACACACAAAGACACTTCACACCCCACTTAACTAAATATCCAAATTTTCCCATTTGACACAATAAATATTTTCTCTCGTGTTTGTCACGTTACTGTTGTTTATATCATTATCCTACCAATGTGTTAGCTCCTCTCTCTGTACTTAATTTCCTGTCCTTTCTGTGGCAACAGGCCTCAAGTTCATTTGATCCTACTCCAGAAACAAATCTGTAAAAAACCCCTCTCAAATAGAAAAGCCTGAATTATTTAGAGCAACTGTTCAGTTTTAGTCACTCACAATGGCAAAAATTTTCTTTTATTTCAGCAGTAGATGAATCCACATATAAAGTAGTAGTGAGTACTTGAGCAGCAAAATAGTGTGTTGGACTAGGGTTAAAAAAAAAAAAAAAATCAACATTACGTGTTGACTGACAAGTTTTAATGATGTTGCCAGAGGTACAGAGTAAGATGATAAGACAAATTTCTTCTTGCTGTAACAAAAACATTAATTGGTCTCCCCCTGCCACAGTAGGGTCTATAATTCATTGAAAGTCAATACTCAGGGATTTGTTCGATCACCCTTTAAATAATACAAGAAATTGTTGGATCTAGACCAAAGTGCCTTGATGTGACTCTGTTATGATTTGGTGCTATTTGAAAAAATTTGATTTGACCAACTGTTCACATTGCTGCTTCTACCCAACATCCACTACTGAACTCAACTCTCATTCTCTGCTCCTCAGCCCCCTGGATTATAAGAAATATATAACAAAATCTTAATACATGTGCACTTATATTTTGCATAAGCCCTTTAAATTTGCTTTTGTTTCCTTTATTACATTTGTTATTTTATATATTTTTTTAAACTGTTAAGCCCAGTGTGTGTGTGAATGTGTGCATGGAGGGTGAGTTGTTTTTGAAGACACCAAAATTTCATTGTATGTGTTTTTCCTCATATAATGACAATAAAGGCATGCTTTTCCATTACAAAATGCTCAATGCTGACTGAGAAAAATACTTAATACAGACTGCACCAGACCTGGTGAGTGTAAGAATTTCTTCTGGGAATTTCATCTGCATCCACTGTCCTAATTATCAGCTGTGAAGAACTCAGTTGTGGTGGAAAGCTCCAGAAAAAGCCTAGAAGTAGACCTCGACGTCTATAAATTTATGCTATTATTGGTTGCTGGTTAATAATAGTTTCATGGTTATTTTGTGTTTGAATAAATGACTCTAAGGGAATTAGAGCCATTTGGTTTTCAGGCATGAAAAATGTAGTTTGTGCAAAGCATATATTTTGTGCGCTGGGGCCCTCCAGCAGGTTAATGAGGCCCTTAGATTGTTTTTGTTTTTTGTTTTTTTACTTGAGTCTCCATATCTGATCTCCACTACACTTGCGGACGATAATTATGTTTTTGTGTTGAGGTATGTTGCTCATTTCAGCTTTCACCCAATTACTGAGCAGAAAACAACGTCATACACAGCACAGATAGCTGCAAAGAATTACCCAACAGCAGGATTATTCCTGTGACATTGAAAACTGAGACACTTGTGCATCATCCTGACCCTCAATCAACTGACAATATCTTACTAATGTTGCAGCAGCACTGTGGCAATGAGCCCAGCTCACATTTCCCCACAGCTCCAGCTCCTGGTGATCTGGACTGGTGCTGGGGGTGCGAAGAACTGCTTCAGTGGTATGAGACGCACAGAGACACACAGAACCTACAGACTGACAGTTACAGTGGCAACTGACAGATAGGCAGAGCTGTGTATCATTCACACTTTTCAAAACTGGTGCCAAAAATACTATACTAAATCTTCCATACACAGAATTGATCTCATCCTTCAGCTTACCTTGGGTAAGATGTATACCCCCCCCCCCCCAAAAAAAAAAAAACAGTTGCAACAACACATAGTCAGAAAATGTTAAACAATATCCACAAAAGGCTAAATTTGTCAAATTAAAGATGCTTGGAGCAAATTAGCACATGATCAAAACACCTGCTATTAAGTGATCATGAGTTTGTTTGTTTTTTGTTTGTTTGTTTTGTTTCTTTTTTGGGGGGGGTGTCACAACAACTACACTTTAACAGTGGCATATGGGGGTTAAAATCTGATGAGTTACCAATGAGTTACACGATTTTCGTGACAAAACATCTTGATGGGATAACCAGCCCCAGTCAACACATGTACAATGTCCACCAAGACACGGTGTGTAATGTTAAGCTACATTAAGGCCTATTTACCCAGAGACAAGATCCTTCAGTGTCTGTAAACACAGAGAGAGCTGAATGTTTTTGGAAGGGTGTGGGGAGTTAGCTGAGCCAGTTAGACCAGGTTCCTGAATGACAGCAGACAGAGGGACTTAAAGTGTCCACTTCTGTCATGGCCGGCAAATACCTGCTAACTGTCGTGTTACCTGATGCTGGCCCTGACAGGCTGCACGACAAAAAGCAGTCAGTATTGGTGAAAACAGGGGCTGCTAAAACAGAGTACATGATCGGCTGGTACCATGTTTAAATTCAGCACCAACCCTACAGTTTCTTAGTTACATTTCTTAATTGCCATGAATCGGTAAATGATAAAAATACTAGTCTCTCTTTGTGTGTTAAGTGTACGTCTGTAACGTTGACTAAATAGTATGTGTTTACTGAATTTACTATGGAACTGTGTCCATAAGTAAGAGCTTTACAACAGCAGGGTGAGGCTGTTTGTGGAGGCCACAGGTCATACACGTCCCTCTTGTGCTAACGCTGCCGTTTTCAGGCCAAGTAATCTACACCAGTGTTTCGCCACACGAACGGCTTTCACCCCGATCCTTCGTTTTATTTGCACAGTTAAAGGTGACGTGTCACAGCCGACACGACGAAGCACGAGTTAGTTGTCAGCTGATGCCCAGTGAAAAACATGTCCACCAGATCGACACAGTAAAGGAGCTGTCCGCGCCCTGTTCGTGATAGCCAGCTAGCTGATGTTTCCCAATAAGACAACCGCCAGCATCGTTCCCACAAGATTTCACTAGAGAGCGTGTTACACAGGATTAGTTTCTCACTGGACACAACGTAGACCGGAATAAGGTGGACCGATTTCATGTAAAACTCACTATTCAGGATTCATGGTGTCACTCTGGATGTTTTTCTGTCGGCGACTCTTCCTTCCTGCTCCGGCAGAAAGATAACTTGAAAATCCGGGTATCCGAGGCACTTCGATGGCTGCTGCAGCGTCGTCTCCGTTATCGTCCCCTGGTGCTTCTGCTGTGATCGGCTTGTTTCATACAGCCTCAAATCTAGCGGCCAAGTCACTGTGGTCAAACTAAAGTATAAAGAACTCCCTTTTCTCTCTTCTTTATTGCGCGTCGTTAGCGAGAGGTTCAAGATGGCCGCGCAGGCGCGGTAGTGACGTAAAGTGATGTGTCTTACAAAAAAAAAAAGGTACTGGGTCTTGTAGTTCATTATGTACATACTTATCCATAGATGTAAAGTTAAAACTTTCTCTTCAGGAAACTACTAGTTCTGGGTTACAAAATTAAACTAATCACGTACAGTATCAGTCAAAACTTTGGACAGACTTTCCCAAATGAATAGAAAAGTCTGTCCAAACCTTTGACTGGTACTGTATGTGTGTATATACACCACATATTTGGGGCCCAAGCACTCAACAGTACGCGAGGGATTGGGGGAGCGGGGGGGGTTCTCCCTCTTTGGCGGCCTTTTGGGGAACTAAACATACCCCAAAGCTCATTAAATTCGGACAGCATGTCATATGTGAAATTTCGATATTTCACTGGTTGCAGAAATCGTCTAAAAATGTCTCCAGGGCGCCACTTTTTGTTGAGCCCACTGACGTACATGGACGAAAATTGGTACGTATATGCATCATGACGGGCAGCAGGGCGGCATAGTGGGTAGCGCTGTTAACCCACAATAAGAAGCTCATTTGGTTCTCATTGGTTCCGGGTTTTACCGTTTGGTTACGTGCGGTAAGCGTGTTACGTCATTTCCCGTCACTGGTGGTTGTGCTCTGTGGTACCTAGTGTAAGATAAGATAAGATAAACTTTATTAATCCCGCATTGGGGAAATTTACTGTCACAGCAGCTCCACAGTATGACAGATATGAGAAAGAGCGCAAAGGAAATAGATAAAATATAAAAGACATAACATAAATACACTATATACATAAATACACTGTATACAAATAATACACTATATATACATCCTCCATATATACAGATATAAATATAGATATACCATGGATGGTTATTGCACTGGTAGATAAATTGCACATGACATGAATGAGTAATAGACATGAGTGTGGATTGCACATGACAAAAATTTAATTAAATTAAAGAGTCTTATTGCAGTTGGGATGAAGGACCTGCGATAGCGTTCCTTCCTGCACTGTGGGTGTATCAGTCTCTGGCTGAAGGAGCTGTTTAAGGCCCCCACAGTCTCGTGCAGGGGGTGAGAGGTGTTGTGCATGATTGATGTCAGCTTGGCCAACATCCTCCTCTCACCCACATCCTCTATGGAGTCCAGAGGGCAGCCCACGACAGAGCTAGCCCTCTTTACCAGTTTATTTAGTCTATTCCTGTCCCTTTCTGTGCATCCTCCTCCCCAACAGACCACTGCATAGAAGATGGCAGATGCCACCACTGTGTCATAGAAAGTCCTTAACAGTGTCCTGCACACTCCAAAGGACGTCAGCCTCCTCAGCAGATGAAGACGACTTTGGCCCTTCTTGTACAGGACATCTGTGTTGTCTGACCAGTCCAGTTTATTGTTGAGGTGAACACCCAGGTATTTGTAGGTTTCCACCATCTCAATGTCCAGACCCTGGATGTTCACAGGTGTGGTTTGGGGCTTCTTCCTGCGGAAGTCAATCACCATCTCCTTTGTCTTACTGGTGTTGATGTGGAGACGATTCTGCTCACACCAGTCGACAAAGTCCGTGATGACCCCCCTGTATTCCTGTTCGTTCCCTTTTGATATACATCCGATGATGGCTGTATCATCAGAGAACTTCTGAAGGTGGCAGTGGTCTGTATTATGTCTGAAGTCCGATGTATAGAGGCTGAACAGAAAGGGAGAGAGCACCGTCCCCTGTGGTGCCCCCGTGCTGCAGACCACCACATCAGACACACAGTCATGAAGCCTCACATACTGTGGTCTGTTGGTGAGGTAGTCGATGGTCCATGCAGTCAGCTGGCAGTCCACTCCCGCTCTCTCCAGCTTCCCTCTGAGCAGCGATGGTTGTATAGTATTGAAAGCACTGGAAAAGTCAAAAAACATGACCCTCACTGTCCTCCCAGTTTTCTCCAGGTGTGAGAGGGATCTGTGTAGTAGGTAGATGACTGCGTCATCTACCCCGATGCCAGGCTGGTATGCGAACTGCAGGGGGTCCAGTTTAGGGCTCACCAGGGGGCGGAGGTGCCTAAGTAAGAGTCTCTCCATGGTCTTCATCAGGTGAGAAGTTAGGGCCACAGGTCTGAAGTGGTTGAGCTCCCTGGGGTGTGTGGTCTTAGGCACTGGAACCACACAGGACGTTTTCCACATCATTGGAACTCTCTCCAGACTGAGGCTCAGGTTGACGATGTACTGGACCACCTGACAGAGCTGGTCCGCACAGTCCCTGAGCAGTCTGGAGCTGAGGCCATCTGGACCTGCAGCCCTCTTAACATTGTTCTTCCTTAGTTGCATTCTCACCTGATCAGCTGTTAGGGAGAGACAGAGGGGGGGATTCGGGGTGGGGCCTGGTCCTGGTTGAAGGAGGTGGGGTGAGGAGGGTGCAGATGATGTCCCAGGAGCCACGGAGGAGGGGGTGAGCATTTGCCAGAGAAGGGGAGATTGATACTGGGGGGAGGGGGGGGCGGTGGGGCCAGAATCAAATCTGTTGAAGAACAGATTCAGATCATTTGCCCACTTCTGGTCACCAGACTCTGGACCCCTCCTTCCACCTTTGCTGTGGCCTGAGATTTTTTCCAGGCCTCTCCAAACCTCTCTGGCATTTTTCTGCTGAAGGTGTTCCTCCACATTCCTCCTGTAGCTGTCCTTGGATCTCCTTATTTTGTATTTGAGTTCCCTCTGAACCCTCCTCAACTCTTCTTTATCCCCAGATCTGAAAGCCCTCTTCTTTTCGTTCAGTAGGGCCTTCAGCTCTGGGGTCACCCAGGGTTTGTTGTTGGAGAAGCACCGTACCTTCCTGATTGGCACAGTGTTCTCTACACAGAAGTTTATGTAGTCCGTGATGCAGTGTGTCAGACTGTCGATGTCCTCCCCGTGGGGCCCACAGAGCACTTCCCAGTCAGTTGTTTCGAAGCAGTCTCTCAGAGCCTCACTAGACTCCTCGGACCACTTCCTCACACACCTTTTGGTTGGGGGTTGTTTATTCACCATAGGTGTGTAAGCAGGAAACAGATGGACCAGGTTGTGATCTGAGCGACCAAGTGGGGGGAGGGGTGATGAGGTGTATGCTTCCTTTATATTGGCATACAGTAAGTCCAGTGTCCTATTGTCTCTGGTGTGGCAATCAACATACTGGGTGAAGGTGGGGAGAGTAGAGGAGAGGGAAGCATGATTGAAGTCCCCTGAGATGAGGAGGAGAGACTGGGGGTGCAATGCCTGTAGCTGGGACACTACAGTGTGAATGTGCTCACATGCAGCTGTAGCATCGGCCGAGGGGGGGATGTAGACCGTTATCGCGATGACGTGCGAAAACTCCCTCGGTAGGTAGTATGGCCGAATGCTAACAGCTAGCAGTTCAATGTCTTTTGTGCAGCACTGTTCCTTCACACTGATGTGCCTAGGGTTGCACCATCTCTCGTTCACAAACATCGCTATACCCCCACCCTTCCTCTTACCGCTCTCCTTCACTCTCCTGTCCGCTCTCACGAGTTGAAAGCCGTCCAGAGTTACCAGCGAGTCCATAGAAAGTTCATTCAGCCACGTCTCTGTGAAGCACATGATGCTACGCTGCCGGTACTCCCACTGCAGCCTAGCTAACGCCGTTAGCTCCTCCATCTTATTAGGGAGAGATCTAACGTTCCCCATAATAACAGACGGTATGCATGGTTTGTACCGTCTGTTCCGCTCCCGGCGCTTCGCTCCAGCTCTGCATCCCCTCTTCCTTCTCCTTAGTTCTGCGGGGATCCCTGGACTTTCTCCAGGGAGTATCGTGGTGTTGCACAGCGCTAACAGTTGCTCCCGTGTGTAAACTATGGAGTTGTGGCTGAATGGGTCTCCCGATGCGGCTCCAGAAAGTTCAAAAATGAGTAGAAGGCATACCACTGCCTTCACCAAGTTCGGCACATCCATGGTTGAATGTATACAGAGGATAAAAGTACAAAAACGAACACAAAACGAGCACAAACACACGCTAAAAAGTACTAAAACACGGAAAAGAGGTCGGAGCTGTAGTAACTGGCAGCCACTAGAGCGGCGCCATCTTTAGGATTAGTGTGCTGTCTTTGCTATTTCTTTGCTATTCACCTGACTAATCGACAGCAAACTGCTATTAAACTATACTAGAATAGAACTCAATCTCCTTCCCCTTTCCTAAGCCTATAAACGATACTGTAGCTCCGCTAATTGAACTGAACGATTAGCAATGGCCTCCAGCTCTCTCTCTCCACTCTCTCTTCCTCCTTCTCCCTCTCCTCTTCTCTCCTTTCCTCTCTGCTACATGTCCAGTTACTCCTCTGCCTCCTTTTATGATAGTACTTGTTGTCATAGATGCAGGATGATGGTAGAAATGGAGGCGAGAATTAGTGAGTTACAGTCGCGGCTCCGCACCTTAGCTAACCCAACTTATGCTAGTGTAGCTAGCCGCCCCCCTGTAGCCAGTGCGGGCCGACCTAGACCAGCTCCTACGGCAGCAGAGAGAGTTTCCTCCCCCCCAGCGGCTCCTGAGCAGCCGGGATCTAGTCAGGGCGGCTGGGTGACTGTCCGAGAGAGGCATAGTCGTAGGCAGCAGCCCCCGGTTCACCACCAACAGGTTCACGTTTCCAACAGGTTCTCCCCACTCAGCGACACACCCGCTGAAAAGCCGACTCTATTCTGAGGAACGTGAAGTTAGCGACACCGGCGGCCATAGTTGAGTGTATCCCGGGGGCCAGAGCAGGCGACATCCAATCTTACCTGAAACTGCTGGCTAAGGATAAGCGTAAATATGGTAAAATTGTTATTCACGTCGGCAGTAACGACACCCGACTTCGCCAGTCGGAGGTCACAAAGATTAATGTGGAATCGGTGTGTACCTTTGCTAAAACAATGTCGGACACTGTAGTTTTCTCTGGCCCCCTCCCCAGTCAGTGATGACATGTATAGCCGGATGTGTTCATTCAACCGCTGGCTGTCGAGGTGGTGTCCCGAAAACAATGTGGGCTACATAGATAAATGGAACACTTTCTGGGGGAGACCTGGTCTGATTAGGAGAGATGGTGTCCATCCCACCGTGGGTGGTGCCGCTCTTATATCTAGGAATATGGCCGAGTTTATTAGAAAGACAACCTGACAACCCAGAGTTGAGACCAGGAGGCAGAGCCGCAGTTTAACACGCTCCTCTGCGCCTCAGTCAGAGCGGTTCCCTGCCAAGAATAGAATAGAGTCTCTGTCTATGTCTAGGTCTATAGAAACTGTGTCTGTCCCCCGACCACCTAAATTTAGAAAAGTTACTAAACCTAGATTAAACAGAAGAGGAGCTAAAAACAAAAACTTAATAGAAATCAAAACAGCCACAAATTCGGTCTCAAATAATACTGCAGTTAAATGTGGACTGTTGAATATTCGATCACTATCATCAAAATCTCTATTAGTCAGTGATCTTATAACTGTTCATCGTATTGATTTATTTTGTATAACTGAACCCTGGCTGCAGCAGGATGAGTATGTTAGTATTAATGAAGCTACACCCCCCACTCATGCTAATTTTCATGTCCCTCGTACCATAGGTCGAGGAGGGGGAGTGGCTGCGATATTTCAGTCAAGCTTATTAATCAACCCTAGACCAAAATCTGGCTGTAGGTCTTTTGAAAGCCTCACTCTTAGTCTTTCCCACTCAAACTGGAAAGTTGAAAAACCAGTTCTGTTAGTTACAGTATACCGTCCACCTGGTCCGTACTCAGAATTCCTATCAGAGTTTTCTGAGTTTATATCAGAGTTAGTACTTAGTACAGATAAAATCATTATAGTGGGAGATTTCAACATTCATGTAGATGTAGAAAATGACAGCCTTAGTTCTGGGTTTCTTTCATTACTAGACTCAATTGGCTTTTCCCAGCATGTGAATGAACCAACTCACTGCTTCAGTCATATCCTTGATCTTGTTCTAACATATGGCATTGAAATTGACAAGTTAACAATTTTTCCTCAAAACCGTCTTTTGACCGACCATTACCTCATTACATTTGAGTTTACTGTAACTGACTGCACAGCATCGAGGAATAAATTTGACTATAGAAGATGTTTATCTGAAGACGCTGTGGCTAAATTTAAAGAGAACATTCAGTCATCATTTGCAGCAATGCCATATCTAAATTCAAATGAGGATTTCTCCCATACACAGGTTGATGACCTTGTGACTAGCACTATGGCCACACTGTGTTCAAATCTGGATCAAACCTTCCCTTCATTTCTAAAATCATTGAGAAAGCAGTAGCAAACCAATTACACGACCATCTGCATAGGAACGGTTTGCTTGAAGAGTTTCAGTCAGGATTTAGAGCTCACCACAGCACAGAAACAGCGCTGATTAAAGTCTCCAATGATATTCTAATGGCTTCAGACAATGGATCAGCCTCCATACTTCTCCTCTTAGATCTCAGTGCTGCATTCGACACCATTGATCACAATATTTTATTACAGAGACTGGAACATGAAATTGGCATTAAAGGAACTGCTCTAAGGTGGTTCAAATCCTATTTATCGGATAGATATCAGTTTGTACATGTTAACAATAGCTCCTCCTCACGCACTATAGCCAGTTATGGAGTCCCACAGGGTTTGGTACTTGGACCATTCCTCTTTACTCTTTATCTGCTTCCTTTAGGCAACATTATCAGGAAACACAGCATCAATTTCCACTGTTATGCAGACAACACTCAGCTGTATTTATCAATGAAGCCAAATGAAGTTAGTCAGATAGTCAGACTGCAGACATGTCTTGAAGACATAAAAGTCTGGATGACCCATAATTTTTTACTTCTAAATTCTGACAAAACTGAAGTTATTGTACTCGGCCCAAAGCACCTTAGAGAAACCCTATCTAATCATTTAATCAGTCTGGATGGCATTACTTTGGCTTCCAACTCCACTGTAAAAAGCCTTGGAGTAACCTTTGACCAGGACATGTCCTTTGTCCCTCACATAAAACAAGTCAGTAGGGCAGCTTTCTTCCACCTGAGAAACAGAAAACTAGTCCACGCATTCGTAACTTCTAGGCTGGACTACTGTAACTCATTATTATCTGGATGTCCAAACAAATCTCTGAAAGGCCTTCAGTTGATTCAGAATGCTGCTGCATGAATATTAACAGGAACTAGAAAAAGGGATCACATCTCTCCTGTGTTAGCTGCTCTTCATTGGCTGCCGGTAAAATTCAGAATAGAATTTAAAATCCTTCTGTTAACATATAAAGCTCTTACTGGCCAAGCTCCGTCATACCTCAAAGAGCTCATAGTTCCTTACTGTCCTAGTAGGCCACTCCACTCTCTAGATGGAGGTTTACTTGTGGTTCCTAGAGTCTCCAAGAGTAAATCAGGAGGCAGATCTTTCAGTTATCAGGCTCCTCTTCTATGGAACCAACTTCCAGTATTGGTCCGGGGGGCAGACTCTTTAGCAATTTTCAAGACCAGGCTTAAAACCACTCTGTATGACAGAGCTTATAGTTAAAAAGTTAAAGTTCATTTACTCTTTAGCTATGCTGCTATAGGCTTAGACTGCTGGGGGAAGGACTGAGCACCTCTCTCTCTCTCTCCCTCTCCCTTTCCCCTCTCTCTCTCTCTCTCTCTCTCTCTCTCTCCCTCTCCCTCTTCCCTCTCCCTCTCTCTCTCTCCCCCTCTTCCCTCTCCCTCTCTCTCTCCCCCCCCCTTGCATGCGCCGTCATACCAATAACCTGCTTCTCCGAAATCCCAGTTTCTCTCAGTTCCAAGCATGTGCATTGCATTTACTAACCATGTTTTCCCAAAGTCTCTGTCTCCCCCAGCTCCTCTCCTCTCTCTCTCCCAGCTCCTCTCCTCTCTCTCCCTGTCCTCATCCTGCATGTGATGAATCATCACCATTCCATGTTCCTGCAATGCCTGCTGCTCCCACATCTTCAAGAATTCCATACAGCATCATTCCTACGAACCTCATGCAGCATAATGTTCCTGCCTCTCAACCCAACCGGTCGAGGCAGATGGCCGCCCCCCCGAGCCTGGTTCTGCCCGAGGTTTCGGCCTTGTAAAGGAAGTTTTTCCTTGCCACTGTCGCCAAGTGCTTGCTCATCGGGGGATCTGTTGGGTCTCTTTAAATGATTTTATAAAGAGTTTGGTCTAGACCTGCTCTATATGTAAAGTGCCTTGATGTAACTTTGTTATGATTTGGCGCTATACAAATAAATCTGATTTGATTTGATTTGAATAAGAAGAGGCTTTTCTGTGCGGAGTTTGCATGTTCTCCCCCTGCCTGCGTGGGTTTCCTCCCACCGTCCAAAGACATGCTTGTTGGTGGCTCTAAATTGTCCGTAGATCTGAGTGGGAGTGGTTCTTCATTTCTGTCTTTCTCTGTGTATTGGCCCTGCGATGGACTGGCGACCTGTCCAGGGTGTACCCTACCCTCACCCAGAGTGAGCTGGGATTGGTTCCAGCTCCCCCGCTAACCGGAAACGGAGAAGCGGTAGAAAATGAATGAATGAAAGTAGCTGCACAATAAAATCTCCAGGACCCATACCCTCACTACAAGAGGAAGTCAGCCATTTTGAGGTTTTTGGCCGATTTTAGCGATTTCTAGCCCCGTACTTTAATGAACTCCTCCTACAGTTTTTATCCAAATGACTTCATTTTCGTTAAGTATCATCTCAAGACCATGACGATGTAATATTATCGAAAATCTAATTTGTACCTGTTGGCCTGGCCTGGCTTGGCGTGGTAGTGAGTTTTTGAGGCTTCGCCAGGTTTCGCCATAAAAAACAAGCTCTTCATAACGCCAGCATACATCATCCAATCAAGTCCAAATTGACTGGTCATTCGATCAGCGTCACGCCTTGAATAGTCCACGTATTAATACTGAGTCAGGCTTAGAGTGCCACCTACTGGACACAGGAAGTCACTCTCAAGGACCATTCCTCATAGACTGACGTGCTTCTCCAAAAATTTTAATGCAAATTACTTTATAATCACTGATTATCATCTCAAGACCTTGAAGATTGTAGTAAAGTGACGTGAATGTATAAATGTAGCCAACAAGGTGGTGCTGTTGTGACCTA
Source organism: Remorina albescens (assembly GCA_034769265.1). NCBI lineage: Eukaryota > Metazoa > Chordata > Actinopteri > Carangiformes > Echeneidae > Remorina > Remorina albescens. The sequence continues at coordinate 1,826,365 of CM068495.1, read as the reverse complement.
CAAAACAAGAATGTGTAGAAGAAGTATGTGTTGTTCTGGGCCATACAGCGGTGTGTACCCCAAATTGTTCTTTTCTGTCACGAGTTCAGAATAAAGCCCTTAAGTGTTATTTAAAGAAGCCTTCCTTGAGTTACTACAAAGATAAAAAGGGATCAAAAACTTTTGTGTTCGTTATTCCCAAAGAGCGTGGTGTGGCGCCAATTTGGATGAACCCCATAAGAGAGGAAGTTCTCATAACACAGACATACATCATCCAAGCCGTCCCAAATTCGCCACGCATGATCAGGGTCACACCCTAAATACGCAGAGCGCCATCTACTGGACACAAGAAGCCAGCACCATTCATAAATAAAAGAAATCCTCCTGCAACACCACTTCACATGCCCTGAGAATCATTTAAGATCTTTCAAGATGAAAAGTTAATTCTTATTCATCCACCACACCTGTTGGCTGTGGCAACGGCAGCAGTTTCGATGTGTCCCCATAAAAGAGGAAGTCAGAATCAGAAATTGTTTTATTGCCTGGTATGTGTAAACATACTAGGAATTTGACTCCGGTGTTACAAACTTGGACAAGGGAAAGGCAGAAATAAAAGATAAGAAATCAAAAATAAAAAGGAAATATATATATTGAAATTAGAAATTACAATATTAGAAATATTTGCAGTGGAATATTTACAATAGTGCAGCAATGTGCAAATGTTTCATGAGGTTGACAGTCGGCTTATGGAGAGATCTTGGAGACAGCCTGGGGGAAGAAACTGTTTTAAAGTCTGGTAGTTTTGGCGAACAGAGCTCTGTAGCGCCTACCAGAGGGAAGCAGTCTGAACAGATTGTGTCTGGGGTGTGAGGGGTCTTTAGCGATGGTACCTGCCCGGTTCCTGACTCTGGACCTGATCACTGGATCAGCCCCAATGATCTTTTCTGCAGACCTTATAGTCCGTTGTAGTCTGTTCCTGTCCTGCTTGGTGACCAATCCAAATCAGGCAGTGATGGAAGTGCAGAGAACAGACTGGATGATGGCGGTGTAGAAGATGACCAGCAGCTCCTGAGGCAGGTTGAACTTTCTCAGCTGACGCAGAATGTACAACCTCTGCTGGGCCTTCTTCCTGGCAGAGTCTATGTGGGAGGTTCACTTCAGGTCCCGGGAGATTGTGGTTCCCAGGAACTTGAATGAGTCCACACTAGAAACTGTACTGTTGAGGATTGTGAGGAGGGGTACGGTGGGCAGGTTGTTCCTGAAATCCACTGTCATCTCCACAGTCTTGAGCGGATTTAGTTCCAGGTGGTTCCAACCACACCAGACGACCAGTCGGTCCATTTCGTTCCTGTAGGCAGACTCATTGCCGTCCTGGATGAGGCCGATGACCGTTGTCTCGTCTTCAAACTTCAGAAGTTTCACAGATGGGTCATCTGAGATGCAGTCATTGGTGTAGAGGGAGAAGAGTAGCGGGGAAAGAACACACCCCTGGGGGGCGCCAGTGCTGATACTACGGGTGTTGGAGAGGAGGCTAACCAGCCTCACCTGCTGTCTCCTGTCAGTGAGGAAGTTGTAAATCCACTGACAGGTGGAGCCCTTCAGGGTTCCCGAGATGATGGTGTTGAACACCGAGCTGAAGTCCACAAACAGGATCTGTGCGTATGTCCCTGGGGAGTCGAGGTGTTGGAGGATGAAGTGCAGTCCCATGTGACTGCATCATCCACTAACCTGTTTGCAGAGGAGGCAAACTGCAGGGGGTCCAGCAGGGGTCCTGTGATGTCCTTCAGGTGATTCAGCACCAGTCTCTCGAAGGTTTTCATGACTACAGACGTCAGGGCAACGGGCCTGTAGTCATTCAACCCTTTGATGGTGGGTTTCTTGGGGACCGGGATGATGGTGGAGTGTTTGAGGCAGGAGGGAACCTCACACAGCTCCAGAGATCTGTTGAAGATCTGATTGATTGGGGCCAGCATGCTCAGTGAGTCAGGGGCCAGATTCACAAAACTTTCTTAAGAAAAAAAATCTTCTTAAGTGCCTTTTTTTCCTAACTTCTGTCTTATGAATAAAAAGAGAAAAATAAAGTCAAATAAAGTTCTCAAGTACTTTCTCAACTTTCTTCGTAAGTTTCTTCTTAAGAAAAAACTTAAGAATAAATGGTATTCTTGAAAACAAAGTTCTCAAATTTGTTCTTAATTTTTTTCTCAACTTTAAACCTGTCTTAAAATCCCTACAGTGAAGAGGTAAGCCCCTAATGTAAATAATCTCATCCAGTCGAGATTAATACTGTAACGCTGGGTATAGGGCTGCTATGATGTGGGTTTGTTGCTTTGTTTCTGTTGAGGGAGGTGTCCACCGTAGGGGTATTTGCCGATGGGTTGTTCTGGGGAGGGGGATGTTGTGTCGTTTCCTCTCAGGTCCCTTCTTTTTCACCTCCGACTTGAGACCCACCAACTTGCGCTGTCTCTCAGCATCCTTCCCACCGCTGAGACAGCCTCAGCGTCTTTTGCCCACCCTCTAGACTTATTTTCAGCTGTTATTCCCATATTGTCTATTTTCCAAAGTAGTAATTTTTTTCTTACATTAATTTCCTCAATTATAACCTCAAGCTCCTGCTTTGAGAAGTTTGACCGTCTGAATGTCTGACCGTTCATTTATGACTAACGTCTTTTTAAATGTTTATTGCCTTATACGACGCATCATATAAATTTGTGAGGTATTTTAAGAAGTTCGTAAGTCGGAAAAATAAAGAAATTCGTTAGATTTGAGACTGCTCTTAAGAAAATGTTGAGGAATTGCACTTAAGAACTTTCTTATGAACTTCTTAATTTAGATCTTAAGACATTACTTAAGATCTTTCTTAAGAACAGATTGGAGAATCTGGCCCCAGGTTTCACTGAAGCACAGGGCGGCAGAGTGGTGAAAGTCTGAGTTTTTGGAGTTCAGCAGCAGCACTTTGTCCATTTTGTTGGCCAGGGAGTGGACATTAGCCAGGTGTATCGCCAGAAGTGCAGTGTGTAGTCCTCATTGCCTCAGCTTTACAAGCATTCCTGCATGTTTCCCCCGCCGGCGTCTGCATCTCCTGGCAACTCCTTTAAGAGCTGCTGCGTCTCCGACCAAAATCTCAGAAAAACTTTCGGGGTTTGTGAAAAATGGCGGAAAAAGAAGCGGAGATGTGTCTCTCATTTTTAAGAGTTCATCTCTGCTGAAGTGAGCTGTGGTGAGTGACGGAAAAAGGGTAAAGAAAGTGAAAAAGATCGTCCTTATAACTCCAGCATACTTTGTCCATTCTGCCCCAAATTTTGTACACTTTATAAGACTCCCGCCCTGAACACTGTCAACACTGAGTCACACACAGAGGGCCACCTCCTGGACACAGGAGGCCGGCCAAATAACACAAACATCATCAGATTTAGATGACATTTACAGGCTGTGTTCTCTACATCCTACTCTACAACATAACACAAGATTGATGGAAGTTCCACAGCACCACAGAGTGGACACTCAAAAACAATTACTTATTACATACATTGTCCAATCTGCCCCAAAGTTTGCACACTTGTTCAGACTCCCACTCTGAACAAGTCCATGTGTCAATACTGAATCACACACACAGCACCACCTCCTGGACACCAGTGATGGGAATTATTCTGTCAGTTACTAACAGCTTTACTTTTTTCAGTAACGAGTAATCTAATTGATTACTCTTCCCATCTTTATAACGCCTTTACCATTACTGCCAAAAAATGCGGCACATCACTATAATTGAAGCAGTTTTTTTCATCAGACCAACCAGATCTCTGAGCCGAGAGGCAAAGACTGTTTTTACTGTTCTTCCTTGGTTAGTGGGCACGAGACAATCGCTTAAATGATGATGATTGGCTGAGGTAGAGTAAAATTTCATAGTAATCAGAGGTAGAGTTGGGCGGGTGTTGTTTACAGAAATTTGAAAGCATGCATAGTCAGACACATAATTAACGACAAGTGAGTCAGTCAACGAGAAACAGGAATGGCAGCCCAAATAATCCAAAAGTAGCCTTCTCTAAATGGAAGTATAGCCATTACTTTTCCCTCCAAGAAATTAAAGGAACAAATGTAATTGTGAAATGCACATTATGCCCTGGACAAAAGTGCCTCTCCACGTCGGTGTCAAGTAATTCAAACTTACTCAAACATTTTATAATTCAACATGCACATGTATTTTAAATTCCATTAAAGTGAGTAGAGGTGGGGTCCAAATTCCGACACATTTGAGCATTTAAAAATTCACTTGAAAGTAACGCAATAGTTACTTTCTGCAGTAACAAGTTACTTTTATAATTTGTAACTGAGCAACTAATTTAGTGAAATTTTTTCGGAGAAGTAACTAGTAACTGGAACTAATTACATTTTTAAAGTAACTTGCCCAACACTGCTGGACACAGGAGGTAAGCCTCATTATGCAAACATTGTCCGATTTGTAGGTTATTTACAGGACATGTTCTCCACATTGTAAACTTCCACATGACGTAAAACTGACGGGTGCTCTCCAACACCATACAGTGGACACTCACAATACATTGTGCACACGCCACTCACATGGGGACGAGTCCAGGAGCCTCCGAGTTCCGCAGGTGTGCGAGGGCCCATTCATCGCTGATTTCAGCTTTAATTATAATATGATTGCAATATGTGCTATATATTGTATTTTCTATTTTATAGAAAATTGTATATAAAATCCCATGATAGGGGCAGCACGGTGGTTTAGTGGTTAGCGCTGTCACCCCACAGTTCGGTTCCCGGCCTGGGGCCTTTCTGTGCAGAGTTTGTATGTTCTCCCCGTGCGCGGGTACTCCATTTTCCTCCCACCACCCAAAGACATGCATTTCTAGGTTAACTGGTGACTCTAAATTGTCCGTAGGTCTGAGTGTGAGTGTGAGTGGTTCTTCATCTCTGTCTGTCTCTGTGTGTTGGCCCTGCGATGGACTGGCGACCTGTCCAGGGTGTACCCCACCCTTGCCCAGAGTTAGCTGGGATTGGCTCCAGCACCCCTCACAACCCAGAAACGGAAATGTGGTAGAAGATGGATGAATGGATCCCATGATAACTGTATGACTTGTCTTTTGGCTATCAAGTCCGATAAATGCAAATCTTCATTAAATATATGCGCTCCTGTAATACACATTTTGCTTTCCAACAGTTAATGACTCTTAGTTTCTCAAGTCAATCACCATTGAAACCTTGTGGTGGCAAAAAGTTGACAAAGACCTTGGAAAAAGAGTCTGCAAAGATCAGCTGTCTTTTCAAATCAAATCAAATCAAATCAGATTTATTTATATAGTGCCAAATCATTGGATCAAGGCACTTTACATATAGACAGATCTAGACCAAACTCTTTATAAAATTATTTAAAGAGATCCAACAAATCCCCCCATGAGCAAGGAAAAACTTCCATTAAGAGGCAGAAACCTCAGGCAGAACCAGGCTCGGGGGGGCGGCCATCTGCCTCGACCGATTGGGTTGAGAGAGAGAGAGACATGGAGGGGGGGCAAAGTTGGGTAGAGTAGGGAGAGTTTTTCTTGAGTTTAATAGCATTCAGTGAATGGACTCACACACATATGACCAGATGAACAGTCAGTCAGTGAGAAAGCCTCGAGCCTCAAAGCATACAGTTTATATAGTGTTTCTTGAAAAGGGTGTTTGTAGACAAAACATATGGTGTTAGAATCATCATTGTCATACTTGTTTGAACAATCTGTCTTGCTGAGACATAACTATCTTGGTGTTTCTTTGTCCATGGTAGACTTAGTTCATGTCCTCTCTGCATCTGACAATGCTATCGCAGGACGACGCTAGCAATTTACGTTTACGTGAACATACGATAAAGGTCACAGTAACCTGGGTTAACTAGCAGAACAGTTAAATGTCAGAATTTTCCATCACAACCTTTAATCAATAGTTTGTATTTTCTCGGTTGTTTAATGCAGTTGTTTATAACTTATTGTTTATTTCCTTATTTTTACTACTCAAGTATCATTTATTATCTTACCCTTTTCCTCAGTATCTCATTGTGCTGGATATGACCACAAGTGGTGAGGACAGAGAAGGCCTCTGCTGAGCTCAAAGTGAGCATGAGATCCCAGCAGGACTGCTGGCTCAGCCCCAAAGTCTTCTCACTGAACACATAGGACTGTGCCTCCACCCAGGACACTAATATCATCAAGTACACTGACAACACAACCATCCTTCGCCTCATCAGAGGGGGTGGATGAGTCATCGTACAGGCACCTGGTTCATAAGTTCACCATCGAGCACTTGTTGAAAGCATCCTCACCAGCAGTGAGTCTGGTATGGCAACACAACATTGGCTGAGTGGAAATCACTGCAATACCTTATCAAAAGGGCACAGAGGGTCATTGGCTCTGACTTCCCCTCTATGGACACTATATACACCCAACACTGCAGGAGGAAAGCACAGAGCATCCTCTGAGACAAACACCACCATCCGATGTTCAAGTGGGTGGACTCAAACTACGACCTGCAACACTGCAGGCCTGTGAGCATAATCACTCACAAGGCCCACTTCCAGAATAGCTTTTTCCTGCTAGCACCAAGCTAGTGTCCAAGGACATTAACGAGGGAAAGAAGTACCTCATTCTGTAATCTTGTGTGTATAATGTACATAAGCATATGTTTATAATGTGTGTGAATATAAAGCTTCCCTTTTTTGTACTTTGTTGAAACTGCTGCTCGACTTTCATCCTACAGTCTTTCTTTTCAAATCTGACTTTGTGAAAAACACACGGAATTCCAATGTACCTGTACTGTAATGTGATTCAAATTGATTTTATTAATTTAATTCATAAAGAATATAATAATTGATTTAAATCAAACTCAATTTGAATTGAATCTTGGTTAACAAAGATTACTCAAAGTGAACAACACTGCAATTAAAGTGGTCACAGTTTTGCCACTTATAAACCAAAGATTTATCTATATTCTATACCAATACAAGTAAAACAGTTGAGTTAGAGTAATGGGGTTTTTTTTTGTTTGTTTGTTTGTTTGTTTTTTTTACTGAAATACTTAAAAAACAGAAAAGAAAGTGAAAGTCTGCTAACGTGCACTGTTTGTGCCTGACATCTGCAGCCGTTAACTTCTGTTTGCCCTGCAAGGACAGACTGAATTAAGCAGAATTCACTTCCAAGGGCTCACATCTCACATATTGAAGAAACTTCTTCAAGAAATACAGACTCAGCTCAGACCAGGGTTCAGTTCTTTTTCAGTCATAGATTCCCTGTGGACTCACCTGACGCCTGTAAACTGTCTGCATAGACTGTAACTAGTAACCAATAGTAAAGCCCAGACTCAAGCATTTACAACAAGGAACCCATCACATTTGTGTTGATATTGGTGTGTGGCCACCAGTGACCAGTAGAAGGGGCTGGTGGTGGTGAGAGGATAGAGGCACTTCCGATTGGGTTTTGCAGAACATGTATGGAGAAGCAAATAAAGCACAAGCATTAGCTCAGGAGTTCAAAACAAGTCTCATCATCTTATAAAGACGAACAAAACAACATTTAGTGTGTCTATCTGCACAGAAGTAATTAATTAATTGAGAAAAGATACAAGATCAGACTCAAGATTTTAAGAAAACAATAATTAGACCATTCAAATAAATTTTAGGATTAATTGGAAGATCAATTTTTAAAATCTTGCCCTCGTTATTCAGAAATTTGACTCTGATGCTAAGTAGTATCTCCTAATATTGACTCAGTATTGGAATTGGTATTTTAAAGTTATCAGGTTAGTTTCTTGCAGGGTGAGTAATGTGCTAAAGTATGTGTGAACATACAACAATCAACATCAACTCCTGGTGGGGCTAACCAACAACCTACATTTACTTGTACAAGGGTTAAAAGTCCTGTTCTTAGCTGTGCTTGTTTTATGCTAGGTTGGCCCAGTGAACATTATGCAGTTCTTGGAGAAACAACTGTCCTTCCTCCTGCCTTGGCCAGGTCCAGAGTCCAGAGTCCAGAGCTGCAGTTCTGAGTGGTTTGATTCTTCCTTAGTTTTTTAAGTTGGTTGCGTTGCTGGTGTTGCACTTAAGTTAGCAGTTGATGAGGCTCATTGCTTGCAGGAAACAGCAGGGAGACGTTGAAGTCAAGTCTGCTGGTGTTAAGTTTGTCCACTCATCTTGGACAGGACCCTGGGTAGCTGCCATGGGAAAAGTGAAGACTTGCAAAGGAGGTCAGGGCCAACCTCCAAGTCAGGAGAGCTAATCCAAGGGAGGCTTCAGAGGATCTAAGCCCAGAGAGGACCCAAGAACCAAGAGAGGGGGTTCCAAATGGGTGTGAAGGATGCCGGGAGAAGAGAGTGAGAGGAGGAACAAACAGAGGTTTTTGTAGAGCTGGGTTACATGTTATACAGTTATACCAATAGCAGCTGGACTTACACATAGGTATGAAAAGATGAGCATTATGTGGGTGCTCAGTCCAAAGGACCTTCCTTTGTCTGTTCAACAAAGGAGCATGTTGCCTTTTCCCTTTCTTAAATGGGCTGTGCCCCAACACTTATAAAAGCATTGTCTGTTTTAGTGATTATTATTCACAGTCATTGTTGAATAAGTGCTATATTTAAGGTAGCCACCCTCCTCTTCCATATCATCAGTTCTGTCTGCAGCAGCACCCACAGGAGTTGGCAGGTAGACGTTTTCCCCTCTCCCTACAGAGTTTGTCTGTGGCTCCAAAGAGGCAGCCATGGCAGCAGCAGCCTCCAGGCCCTGGTTGATGTAGCTGGCCTCCTGGCAGGCCTCCAAGACTGGCAGCTCCAACAGAAGACTGTTCAGTTTCTCACCCAGTTCTTCAAAGCGAGGCCTCCGGTTTGGCTTCGCATCCCAGCAGCTCAACATGACTTCATAACTGTGTTTGGAGTAAGATGGAGTAAAGCATTATAGACACTACAGATATAGTACAATATACTTTAAATGCTTAAAACAAAGCAGGGTCTCAGAGGAATCCATCTGGACATGTTTCACATGTCTGTGAATTGTGAGCACTGCAAATAAAATATTCTTCTCTCATGTCATTTAGCTTGAATATATGCAGTGGGGGAAATAAGTGCTGAAAATGTCAAAAGAAATTTCTTTTGACATTTACAGGTCTTTTCCACTGAAGAAATCTGGACATGTACATAAATGAAAATAATTTAGTTATTTGTAATAAAGTGGAATGAAATCGGGAAAAAAAAATCATAAATAGCTAGAAAGTAATTCAACCTCCTATCTATGCAGATGATTATCAGCGTGGATAATACACATGGTTTGGATTTTTGTTATCAAGGTGTCACACAAAAAACATTTCATAATAGGTAAAAGCTAAAAGCTCTGGAAATGGAAATGGTTACAGCTGTATTTTCAAACTTTTGGATCTTCGACCATTGGGGCCAATATATGAAGTGAAAGGAACATCACTCCACCATCAACTGGCCGCATTTGTGAAAGGAATTGAAGATCAGGTTCACAAGGGGCCCTTGGAATCTTGAATATTTCAAACAATCAGTTTAGATGATTGGGCCAATATTACACCAGAGGACTGAAGCCGAAGCAAAGTCGTTTACACAAAGTTCTAAATAAGTTTCAGTTAGTGTATTCAATGCTTTTTTCCTGTTACATTCTACTTTATTAAACATTTATTCACATATTTATGGAATAAAATGTTTAAATTTATTTATATGTGGTAATATCTTCAAATAATACCAAAGTTTCAAAATTCTTGAAACTTGAAACTTTGAAACTCAAAGTTGCAAAATTCTCAGGCCGCCGTTAGATTTGTTATTTTACAATGCTATAGTCACCATATATAAGTATTTCTCAGACTCATTATTAGAAAGCAACCAGAAAATACAGGAAATGCATATGCAATATTAAAAACAGAGCCGACCAACCAACATTCAATCACATCATTCTATTCAAAATTCCAAAGATCAGGAAATTTGACATAAAATAATAAATTTGAATTAGCAAGGTCACTCTCAAAGGGAACTCAATAAACAATATAAACTGGATACTCAAGATGTGATATTCAAGCTCTGATGGGAATGGCTTTATTTTTCTGCATGATAATGATCCCAAGCACTGCTAATGCAGTGAAATGAGACAATCAGCTGATTATAGATTGACAGGCATGGACTTGGTTCCACAGAGTCCAGACCCAAATATTACAGAGGCAGTATGAGATCACCTGGACAGAGAAAATAAATAAAAGACAGAAATGTATAGCAGAAAAGTGCAAAGTGCTGAACGAAGCCTGGTATAATATAGCAAAAGATTACTTCAGAACAGTCTCTACAAAAGAGTTTAAGATGTGCATTGTGCCAAGGGAGGTCACACTAGATACTGACTTAGGCAATTTTGTTCTGAAAGTTATGGGGGATTCGTTGTGTATATATTTCCAGTATTTTCTGTTTGTATCCAAATAAAGAGACCAAAAAATAAACATGGATGATCATTAAAAGTTGCTAGGTGAGGGGTGGTCTAAGACTTTTGCACTGTATATGTTCTGTATATTTATAATGAACTGAACTCACAGTTTATGGTCACACCCTTCAGGTGGCTTGAGCCTCATTCCAGACAGCAGTAGGTCCAGTAGCTCATTGTTTTGGACTCCGGGATAAGGAGTTCTCCCCCAGGACACAATCTCCCACATTGTCACTCCAAAGGACCACTGACAAGGCAAAAAATAAAATCACAGCACTACTTTTTCAATGTACAAAATCAGACATTCAGTAAAGTTCATAATCAATAAGAGTCAAATCACTTCTTTCAAAACTGTGCTGTTCCACTGACTGTACTCACCACATCACTTTTGGTAGTGTACACAGACTCAGACAGACTCTCCATGGCCAGCCACTTGATCGGTACACGAATAGCTACTTTCTGACGATAATAATTGCTGCTGTAGACTTTCTTGGACAAGCCAAAATCAGCTACAGATACCCTGAGGTCATCACTCAGCCTGTTAATGTAAAAAAATTAAACTGTGTATTTGTATTACAAGTACTGGTGTAGTGTACTTGCACTGTTCTAAGTAGTGCTCTATTTGCTCAGATTAAAGAACAAAACATGAGCTCTGTCACAGTATTTTATTTATTTATTTATTTTTTATTTATTACCCGCACACCCCCAGTCTGTGTCTCACACTTTCAACTGCTTCCTTTGAACATGCAAACCCTAGATGAATACCAATAACCGAGGACAGAGGCACAGTCAGAGAAGAACAAGGGTGGCATAGTGCTTGACCCACCTGGTTTTTTCCCCCCAGTATCACCCTTTAATCAACTCACATGCAATTGCGTGCAGCCAAGTCCCTGTGCAGAAACCCCTGCGAGCTCAGGTAGCTCATCCCTGCAGCAATGTCAATCATGAAGCGCAGGAGACTCTGATGGGGCAGAAACTGGAAGAGAATGGTGTGTTCTTTTGTTTATTTTAAACCTGAGTAGCACTTTGTGAATATTTTAGCAGATGTGTTGTTGGTAATAAAAGAGAGATACATATGGCATGATATCATTATAAATTGAAGACACAAACACAAATCAACACTGTACTAAAGGATTAAATAAATTAGTATTCATTTTGATGCTTTTTTCAAATTATCATGGTTATAGCTCTCATTAAAGCACCGATAACAGACTTAAGATGGTTGATGATCACATCATGGAAAAATTACAAGTTTGACAAATACAGCCTACATCTATCCTCAGTAGAGATATGCAAAAAAGGTGTGGAAATCAAAAAAGTTGAACATCCAGCTATTGCCTGGACTTCTTATGAATTTTTTGAAACACAACAAAGGGAAAAGAGAGGAGGTTCAGAAAACTAACCCTCATCAAACTGCTCCAACACCCTCCTAGAGGGTCAGTGCAAGAAGATAGTGGAAGAAGCCCAAAGCAATGGGTGGTGAGAAAGGTGCAAAATCATTGAGGTTGTATGTGTCACACCGTGGTGAGGTTGTCTTGTCCCGGTTTTGTTTTTGTCCTTTCTTGTCTTGTCATTTCCTGTTTTATTTTGAAAGTCTAACCCTCCTCTTGTTTCAGAGCACTTGCTCTTCCTCATGTGTCAACCGTGCGTCTCCTTGATTACCGATTGTCTCCTGTTCCCCATTTACCTCCATGTGGTTAAATAGTCTGTGTTCCCCTTGTCCTGTGCCAGAGTGTCATTGTCCTTGTCCTGCACCAGAGCGCCCTTTTCATGCCCACAGCCTTTGACTTCATAGTAAGCATTGTTCCTCGAATCGAGTGATTTTTTTGTTTGTAAATTTTGATATTCATAGCTTGTTTTCATAGCCTTTTGTTTTCCTCTTTACGAGTGATTTTCTGTTGTTACCTTTTGTATCTAGCGTTGAGCTTAGTTAGTTTATTCATAGCTCTTTTGTTTTTTCCTCTTTCAGAGTGATTTTCATTTCTGTATTTTATTTGATTATTTCATCCTCCGCCTTTTGTGTGAGTTGATTCTTTTGGTTTTCCTTAGTCAGGTTTCCCTCCTAATGGAGCGTTTTGTGTTTACCTTTTGTTTTCATCTAGTTAGTGTTTATCCTCCCCCGGGAGTTAGATTATCTAGATTTCTGAGTATAGTGTCGATCTCCTGTAGTTAAAGTTGCATAGCCTCTTGCTTTGTCACTCGGATTTGAGATCTTTGTGTTCTAATAAAGTCAATTAAACTCGAAAGTCTCTGCATCTGGGTCCTGTTTTAGTCCCGGCCTGACAGTATGCTGGCACATGGAATTGGCCTCTGATCAGAAGAAGTTGCTTCAAGGTGTGGGTGTGATATCACTACCTGGACACAAGCCAAGGGCTTTTTCAACACTGGCTTGAGCCCTTGGCTCAAGTTGTCTGGTGTCAGAACATCAACTGATGATGTGTCAGTCAAAACATGGCTTAATAAAATCACTAACAAAAAAATACTGTGCTTTCCCTGTTCTCATGGTTTATGTTGATATTGTAGTTGTCCCCCCCATCCTGTTCCTGTTCTCTCTTTCTATCCATTCCTGAGTCTCAGCCTGGTAGCTTTCCCAGCAAACCAATGCCATTACCAATAAAGTTAAATGCAGAGTAAAACTGTTTCAGCACAACGAGGCACCAGGAGCATTCATACTGCCTGCCCCAGCTGATGAATAGGAAAGGTTAAAAAAAAATACTGTGCTTTCATGAATTTTAACATTTAAAGCCTACAACTGACAGATACAGTGTTAGTTCCATATTCCATATTCACAAAAATATTTAATTTCAATATCACTATCGATATTAATAAAAAATTCCATTACAACTCAAAACATCAGTACAATGTTAAGCTCTGCTAATGAAAACCAACAGAAAGAACAGCCAAAACTGCAAAAACCAGACCATTGTTACTATACTTGTTCTGCATGTTATTTATTGGATGTGGGATGCCTCGGGATGTAGCTCAGTGATAGAGCTGCATGCTTTGCATGCAAAGGTCTCGGGTTCAAACCCCAGCCACAATGCAAACCAGTGCTTGGCCTGTGCCCGTCCAAAGCCTGGAGATATGAGGAGGGTTGTGACAGGAAGGGCATCCGGCATAAAAACTGTGGCCAAACCATTAATGCAAGTCGCAGAGCTGACTTGCTGTGGTGAGATTGTGTATGAGTGAAGCAATCTTCTCTTAGTTCCAGGGGGGCAACCATCATCCCCACTCATATATATCTCTCTAGAGAAGCGTGTGCTGACATGCATCTGCTCTATTTATAGAGTTTATGTGCATGTTGTGACTGCATCTCACCATAGGAATATCACCATAACGTGTAGCAATGAGGAAGCGGCGCAGGTCTCCATGTTTCATGTAGGGCAGGAGAACCAGAGGAACAGGCAGGGAAGAGCCCTGTTCTTTCTGGAAAGTAACCCCTGCAGGACAAACACAGTCTCATTTCTTTCACTATGTTACTTCTGCTGCAGAAGAGAAGAGAAAGCTAATCTAAGTGTGTGGGTAGATTACAAAATGAGACACAAACTGTTACCAAATTACATGCCTTGATGTAAAATAGATGACTAACTTGAGTAGATATTTATCTATATCGCAAATTAAATTATAAAACATGTTGTTTGTGTTTAGAATAACACCCTTTCTGTTGTTAGGCCACACTCAGCAGGGTTACACAAGAACAATGAACAGTATTTGTAAACTAGCAATTCCTCAGCTAAATTTAAAGGGTGATATAACTTACCAAGAAGTTTGACCACATTTTCATGATCAAAGCTCTTCATGATCTCTGCCTCTCTCAAAAACTCATGTAATTCTTCCTGGTGGTAGATTCCCACTAGGTGTGTATGAAAAAAAGACAAATATAAGAAAACTTTGATTGGAGTTCTGATATAGAGTGTTAATTATCAGTTATACACACCTTTCATTGTCTTCACAGCCACCTTGATGTGCATGCCTTCTTCTAGTATAAAAACACCTTCATATACAGAACCAAACTCCCCTGTACAACAGTAAGCATTGCATTTAGCAATTACTGGAACACAGAAAAACCATCATGAACTATTTGTCATTACCAACGTATTTGAGTCACCTGAGGCTGAAAGAGAAATCATTCACTGAGTCATTATTCAAAAGTAATATAAATGTTGATGTGTAAACATGAGAGACAGTATCATTCATCTAGAATATTCTACCCTAATCAGAGTTTGTAAAGCAATAGCCCTGCATAATGACGCACAGACAGGATTATTTATGAAGAACTGACCTTTGCCAAGCTCTTTGCCCAGTGTCAACTTGTTTCTCTCTATCAAGACATCCTTCAGACTGGCCAGCAGCCTGTCACTGACCCCCTCCAACAACTGGGCCACCCCCTCTACCACTGAACACAAAGCAAAATATTCAATGTCCAAATGTGACAAAAAGAAGAGTAACATGTATGCTGAAATCTCAGTAATGGGTGAAATGTTCCCAATAAAAGGATTTATTGGGAACATTTCAACCAAGGCTGTTCATCCTCTAAACATGAACTAAGAGTCAGTTTACTCAGTTTCTGAATACAGGCTGTGAGAATTTCTCTGAGCTGATTCACTGATCACAATATAATATAGAACCTCCACCTGCTTTATAATCAAAGACCCCATTAAGGTCAGCTATTATATTACGCATTATAATATATATTTAGGGATATCTAATGTTAGGGTGCAACAAAGCTGCTGATGTCTTTCAACTGTAAGTTGCGTTGCATTAAAGCATCTACCAAATGAGTAAATGTAGAGGCTAATGAAAAATTCAGACATATACACTGTTGGAAATATGCCTGTATGCTACAATTATATTACTGCCCTTGCACGACTTTGAAATATTTGCAATGTTTTTTCCACCGTTTCATAGTGTGACCACAAAGGATAAAAGACATACCTAAGTTTGGTTTGATCAAACTGACTTTCAGTTTTCAAATGTCAGAGATGACAAAATGAAAAGGACAAAGATACTGATCCCTTACACTTACTGTTTTCCTCCTGAGGCACAGTCTCCTCCACCTCTGGACATTGGTAGGAACGTTGAACATTTATTGGCAAAAGCTCTACCACGTCTTGGTCTGACCTGAAGGCACATTGTGATTTTAAACATTTTAAATCTAACGTAGTTACCATGTGGAATGGTCAACACTACCAACTCACAGCAAGAAGATTCTGGTTCAAACCCCTAGTCTGGGGCCTTTGTGTGTGCAGTTTGGATGTTCTCCTGTGCCAGCATGGGGGAACCCATGTAGGCACAAGGAGGACCTCCAGAGAACCAGGAGGGAACTCTAGGTTTCATCTCACAGTCCAGAGACATGCAGGTTTAGATGAATAAATTGGTGACTACCTGTGGGTGTGAGTGCAAATGTGAATGGCTGTTTTTCTCAATATGTTGGCCCTATGATCTAAAGGAGACCTATCCAGGATATACCCCGCCCTTGCCCAATGTCAGCAGGGATTGCCTTCAACCGTCAGTGACCCTAATGGTTAATTCACATAGATAATGGATGGATGGATGGATGGATAGATGGATGGATGGATTTTGCTAAATGTGTGGTCATTGGGAAACAATAGACAGAAATGCTGTCAATTGCAACATCAGTCCCAAAATGAAGTTTTAAATCTAATGTTTGTAAAACAGCTAACAGCTCAAATTAAAATCCTGCTTTATTGATTATTTCTCAGCAGTTTCTCAGCGACAGTGTTTCTCATTTTTCACAGTTACTTTCAGTAATATCAGTATATCAGACATATAGTATGTAGTCTAGGCTCAATAAATTATCTAAATTTAAGTATATTCACTATTTCTACTTTCAATAATCATTATAAAACAAGAAAGACAAACACAAGCATGTCACTGGAAGGAGGAAGACAGTTTCAAAGTTAAAAATAACAGAGAAAATTAATTTGTGGTTATGATTTTGTGGCAGCTGCAAACACAGAAAGGACATTAAGACAGAGCCAATAAAATGCCCTGAAGAAGAAGACAAAAATATATTTAATGGAATATTCCCCAATGGGCTGCATCCTCAACAAAGAATTTTATTTTTATTGCATATGTGAGGAGAAATTAGCTAACAACAACATGACACCAAAATACTGCTAACAACATCTCAGCACTAACCATCAGTGTTATGTTGGAAAGCTACCACTTGTGGCCTTTTTTCTGAGTCAAACAGCCAATGACCACAGATAACCTGTCCAGTCATTTTCTTACTGTTCAAGGCTATGCTGGACAAAAGCTCAGCAAAATAATTTAAAACTATGTCGATGTGAAATTAAACAATTTGCTACGGAATGGGCTAATTTTAAAAAGAAACCTCAGCAAAATGATGGTGTTTCATTTTACCAAATTATTCTACCAGTTCATGGTTAAGACTGAATTGTTCCACAAGCCTAACAGCTGAGTTAAACCTTAAGCCCAGAAAAACTCTGGTTGTTGTGAGATACACATGATATTTCAGGTTTTGGCAACTTTGTTTTTATCTTGTTTATGCAACTTTTGTACCATTTGGAAGTTTTCCCTGGACTTGAGCTGCTGGCATTTCATTAAAGGAAATGATAACAAGATAAAGAGAATCACAATGGGATGGTCTGGCTAAATACACAGAGGTAGATGATTCTTTTACCTGAGTTTGGTGTAGTATTGGCGCAGGACACACACAACCATGGGAATTACAGCCATGAGCAGCAAGATAGCAAATAAAACACCAACTGTCAGCCACACGGACATGCGTCTCTGGTGGTGTGGAGCAGGTGCTAATTCATCCTTTGAGATGTTCAAGTCTGGGGTCACAGTGACTACCACGGCAGGTTCTTTCCCTGGAAGAAAAAGTGGTTCATGTGACACTAAATTAAAAGTAATGTTAATGTTAAACATCACATTTAAATAGTCTCTAAAGTGACCCCAATAAGTACATCTGTTGCTCTGCTAGTTTCCCAAAAATTTTTATAAAGGTTGCCACCAAAAAATGTTATTAGCTCAGACCAAAAGACAATGGTTGCTTCTAATTATATCTGGTTGCTAGCAGTAGTGTTTACCATGTGACTACCATCATCAGCCTGGCCACTGTCTGGGGGAAGCAACAATTGCAGTTTGGGCTACAAACCCTGAAATTTTGTTACTATAGATCTATTAAATAGTTTTTGGAACCTATCATCAGACTAGCCATAAAGAGGACCAGGAGGAAAGCCAGGGACCAGCATGGGAATGTGGCACCAGACAGGAAAAAAATCCATCAAGTCGGTCCCACAGTTTAAATGCCAGTCTGACCATGGCTCTTTCATTAATTTAGTGAATATCCAAAAGTTTGGATTCTCTCACTGGGCCCCCTCACCTTCTCAGCCTCTTATGAAAATAGGACTCTTTGTCTTTTGTTGGGCAAATTTTCCACATTTATTCCTGTTATACACTACAACAGGAAAGCTACTGACGGTAAAAGCACTATCTGTTTTTGTTTTCTTTTTTTTTATTTTGCAATTGCTTTGTCTTTTCACTGTGAAATGACCCTTAACTTTCCTGTGATTTTTTGTGCCTGTTGGCAGAATTGAAGAGAAAAGAAGTGAAAGTGACACTTAGCTTTCTCGCTTTCTTGTCAACTCGTTTTAGCATTATATTGTGCAATCAGTATCGGATTATTATAAATTCAAACAGATTACTAGTCTAATGTCATTTCAAATAACACTAACTCAGTTATACTTCAAAACATTAAGGCTTCTCTCATTAATATTTGAATTAAATATGGAAAAATATATCAAAGCTCTGAATCAAACAAGCTCTACAGAAGTTTTCAGCATTTTTCTTTCTACCTGAAAATCATAAGAATTCAATTTGGTTCAGTTTCATATTTAACCTTGATTTCAGATGCAGCAGCAGTAGCTTTTTTCATGTTGAATTTTGGACCTCCATTCATTACACGACACAAACACAACTCTAACAGTTAGATTTTGCTATTGTATATGTCTGTGGATATTTAATGTAGCCACAAGGGGGTACAAGCCAGTGCCTTATTGTGCCGGTCCCAAGCCTGGATAAATACAGAGGGTTGTGTCAGGAAGGGCATCCGATGTAAAACTTTTGCCAAATCAAACATGCGAATTGAATCTATGACTTCCATACCGGATCGGTCGAGGCCCGGGTTAACAACGTTAACGTTAACAACGTACAGAGTGCCCGTGGAAATTGGACTACTTTTTGTTGAAAAAGGAGAGGAGGAAGGTGTGTTCGTAGGAAGAGAGAGAAAAGGAACGCCAAGAGTCTAGGACTGAGGGTAGGGACTTTGAATGTTGGAACTATGACAGGGGGGAGGAAGATAGAAATACTGTGTGTCCAGGAGACCAGGTGGAAAGGTAGCAAGGCTAGAAGTTTACGAGCAGGGTTCAAGTTGTTCTATCATGGTGTAGATAGGAAGAGAGATGGAGTAGGAGTTATCTTGAAGGAGGAGTTTGTCAGGAATCTCCTGGAGGTTAAAAGAGTATCAGATAGAGTAATGAGTCTGAAGCTAGAAATCGAAGGTGTGATGTTCAATGTTGTTAGTGGGTATGCTTCACAGGTAGGATGTGAGCTGGAAGAGAAGGAGAAATTCTGGTTGGACCTTGATGAAGTGATGCAGATAATCCCTAGAAGTGAGAGAGTTGTCATTGGTGCAGACTTCAATGGACACGTTGGTGCAGGAAACAGAGATGATGAGGAGGTGATGGGCAGGTTTGGTATCCAGGAGAGGAACGCAGAAGGACAGATGGTGGTTGACTTTGCAAAAAGGATGGAAATGGCTGTAGTGAATACTTTCTTCCAGAAGAGGCAGGAACATAGGGTGACCTATAAAAGTGGAGGTAGGAGTACACAAGTAGACTACATCTTGTGTAGATGGGATAATCTGAAGGAGATCAGTGACTGCAAAGTACTGGTAGGTGAGAGCGTAGCCAGACAGCATAGGATGGTGGTGTGTAGGATGACTCTGGTGGTGAGGAAGATGAAGAGGGCAAAGACAGAGCAGAGGAATAAATGGTGGAAGCTGAAAAAGGAAGAGTGTTGTATGATTTTTGGGAAGGAGTTGAGACAGGCTCTGGATGTCCAGGAGGTGCTTCCAGTTGACTGGACAACTACAGCTAATGTGATCAGGGAGACAGGTAGGAGAGTATCCGGTGTGTCATCTGGAAGGAAAGTGGATAAGGAGACTTGGTGGTGGAATGAGGAGGTGCAGGAGTGTATACAGAGAAAGAGGTTAGCTAAGAAGAAGTGGGACACTAAGAGGACTGAAGAGAGTAGACAGGAGTACAGGGAGATGCAGCGTAAGGTGAAAGTAGAGGTGGCAAAGGCCAAACAAAGGGCTTACAATGACTTGTATGCTAGGTTGGACAGTAAGGAGGGAGAGACTGATCTATACAGGTTGGCAAGGCAGAGAGACAGAGATGGGAAGGACGTGCAGGCGGTTAGGGTGATTAAGGATAGAGATGAAAGTGTATTGAAAGATGCCAGTAGTGTGATGGGAAGATGGAAAGAGTACTTTGAAGAGTTGATGAATGAGGAAAATGAGAGAGAATGGAGAGTAGAAGAGGTGACTGTTGTGGACCAGGAAGTAGCAAAGATTAGTAAGGATGAAGTGAGGAAAGCATTGAAGAGGATGAAGAGTGGAAAAGCACTCGGTCCTGATGATATAGCTGTGGAGGTCTGGAAGTGTCTAGGAGAGGTAGCAGTAGAGTTTCTGACTGGGTTGTTCAACAGGATCTTAGATAGTGAGAAGATGCCTAAGGAATGGAAGAGAAGTGTGCTGGTGCCCATTTTTAAGAACAAGGGAGATGTACAGAGTTGTGGCAACTACAAAGGAATAAAGCTGATGAGCCATACAATGAAGTTATGGGAAAGAGTAGTTGAAGCTAGACTAAGGGCAGAAGTGAGCATTTGTGAGCAGCAATGTGGTTTCATGTCAAAAAAGAGTACTACAGATGCAGTATTTGCTTTGAGGATGTTGATAGAGAAGTACAGAGAAGGTCAGAGGGAGCTGCATGGATCTTTGTAGATCTGAAGAAAGCTTATGACAGGGTGCCCAGAGAGGAACTGTGGTATTGTATGAGGAAGTCTGGAGTGGAAGAGAAGTATGTTGGACCGGTGCAGGACATGTATGAGGACTGTAAGACAGTGGTGAGGTGTGCTGTAGGTGTGACAGAGGAGTTCAAGGTGGAGGTGGGGCTGCATCAGGGATCAGCTCTGAGCCCCTTCTTGTTCGCTATGGTGATGGACAGGCTGACGAAGTTAGACAGGAATCTCCATGGACTATGATGTTTGCAGATGACATTGTGATCTGTAGTGAGAGCAGGGAACAGGTGGAGGAGAAGCTAGAGCGGTGGAGGTTTGCACTGGAAAGGAGAGGAATGAGGGTTATGTGTGTGAATGAGAGGGACCCAAGTGGAAGAGTGAGGTTACAGGGAGAAGAGATAAAGAAGGTGGAGGATTTTAAGTACTTAGGGTCAACAGTCCAGAGCAATGGAAAGTGTGGAAAAGAGCTGAAGAAGCGTGTGCAGGCAGGCTGGAACGGGTGGAGAAAAGTGTCAGGTGTGATGTGTGATAGAAGAGTTTCAGCTAAAATGAAAGGAAAGGTGTACAAAACTGTGGTGGGACCAGCGATGTTGTTTGGTCTAGAGACAGTGTCACTGAGGAAAAGACAGGAGGCAGAGCTGGAGGTAGCAGAGATGAAGATGCTGAGGTTCTCTTTGGGAGTGACTAGGTTGGATAGGGTCAGGAATGAGTACATCAGAGGGACAGCACATGTTAGAGGTTTTGGAGATAAAGTCAGAGAGGCCAGACTGAGATGGTTCGGACATGTCCAGAGGAGAGATAGTGAATATATTGGTAGAAGGATGCTGAGTTTTGAACTGCCAGGCAGGAGGCCTAAAGGAAGACCAAAGAGGAGGTTTATAGATGTAGTGAAAGAGGACATGAAGGTGGTTGGTGTGAGAGAAGAGGATGCAGAAGACAGGCTTAGATGGAGGCAACTGATTCGCTGTGGTGACCCCTGAAGGGAAAAGCCGAAAGGAGAAGAAGAAATGTCTGCGGATATTTAAATAAATAATTGGTGAACACATTTTCCATAGAAATATGATGAAGTGTTAGTGTGTATATTGAATGTTTAAAGTCAAAGAAACTGGTGCAGCTTTAAACAAATGCAGCCAACATGTCTTTTTCCCAAATAATCGCATCTAAGCAGTGTACCTTTTTAATTAGCTGGAGATGGATATGGAGCTGGAGATTTGTGATAATTGCTGGTCAAGCAACAACAAGACATAGATTTCTAATTAAGTTTTCTTATATTAGCTGAAAGATTGAAGTAGCAGATCCTCTTATCAGGCTTACATACATCTATGAATGGTCAAAGTAGCAGTGGATGCAAGTGGTGCTCCCTGGAGTTTGGATATATCATTCAAGGCTTGCACTGACAGTCTGTAGCCACACTGGGGATTCACGCCTATGATGCTGACTGATGTGCTGCTGAGCCCTGATGAGTCTAGTATGAACATCACATCGCTCCCACACGCCTCCCACACGCCACCAGCCTCTGCTTCCTTCTGACATTTCACGTGATACGTCATTTCCTGCCTGCCTCCCCAGTCGAGAGGAGGATCCCACATCAGTTTCAGCACTGAATCATTGTGATGTTGGGCCATTAGGTTCACTGGAGCAGAGGGTGGCTCTGTGAGGCACATAGAAGGGAAGCAAAATCAAAATCCACCAAGTTGTGTAATTATACAGTTTCACCGAAGAAAGCCAAGCAGTGAGCAACACGGTGGATATCTGAGAAATGATCATTTAAATGAAAGACAAGCATTAAAAAAAATCACCTAAGAGGTAAAAGGTTTGCACCTTTAATGTCTAATCAATTGAAATAATTTTATAGTGGGATGACACTTGTTGATTGCCAGAAAACCACTCAGTCTTACTGGTACAGCTGAGGTGATCTGGCTCAGTTGGCAGTCGGCTGAAACCCTGCAGACAGTCACACCTCTCTGATCCCTCTAAGTGTGTCCTGCTGTTCGCTGGACACAGCTGGCATCCTGCTCTGTCACTGGCTGCTTTGTAGAAGCCCATCCTACATGCTGGTGAAATAGAAATAATCATTCTCTCTTCCACATCACTGATTGGGGAGGTTAAATTATTTTGACTATGAAAGTGTTCTTCATAGAAAACCTTTTTTAAATGACCTCAGACATGTCTCATATTTCTTATCTCTCATTATCCAATATGTGGACAAACATTTAGGCCCCAGAGTCCTTTATCAAACTATCCCAGCTGCTGCAATGGCAAAAATGTCAAATCTTGGATAAAAATAAGCATGTCAGATGTTTTGTTTTATATGGTTGAGCAATGCATAGAAAATGTGTCAAAAATAAAATATAAGGGAAGGAAGAGATTAATGAGGAAGAGGATATGAAAGTCAGGAGGCATTGCTCATCAAATAGGAAATGGCAATGAAAATAGAAATAGAGATATCTCCTGAAAGAGACATCTCTGAATAGCAATGTCTGAATCGCATTACAATTACGTTACTGATGGGAGAAAATCAAAAGAAATTGTTTTGAGGTCATTTGATGTGATGTTTTGAAAGCACAGTTTTCACACACACACAAATCTTCTTGGCTTAACATGAGTCATTAGAAAGCAATTGAGCAAGTGATTTACACAAAATATTTAGTTTGAATTTTTGTCTAGGTTGTAATCATCCAGGTCGAGGGCAACAGGACTTTGTTGTAGATTCTTAAGACGTTTCATCTCATCCAAGAGGCTTCATCAGGTCAGAACAGCACAGATTCAACTTCCTCAAAAAAGTGCAGGAGTTTGATTTTGCTGACTTGTTCTAAAAACAAAGCGTTCTTGCACTTTTATGCAACAGATAAAGTAAGGGTACCATCCAAGTTAAAAAAAAATTTTGTCATATATGGAAATGCAAATTTTGCAGACATAAAAATTATGAATGAAGCAACGCCTCTGGAGGAAAATACTCTCCTTTTTATAATATTGTTTAGTTCTGTGATAATTTATTTACTCTTTCAAAGTATTCACCATAGCATGCTTCTTGCATACTTAGTATTAATTTTCATATCCATATTCATAATGCAAACAGTATTTAAAAACAGGACCGTCCTGTTCCTCTGATGTTATAAAGTGAACTTTTGGAAACCTTCAGTGTCAAATCAGAATTTGTCTCCAGATCATCGTAGTTGCTGTTGCCGCCTTAGAAGTCCATTTGGGCATTAGGATCAGACACTTAAACAAATGAATGTCTTTATTATTATGCTGGTTTGCAACCTTCAGATTTTAGAAGTTGTCTTATAAGTACAGGAAATTCTTAAGTCTATTTTCTTTTTTTTGTTTTTCAATAATTGTAACTACATTTAAACATAAGTACAATAGTAAGATTTATTGTAAATGTCATGATCAGCAGTAAGAAGATCAAAGTTGGACAAATTCAAACCCAAAACTTGAAGGACCAGTAAACAACTTTGGGCAATAAATCTAAATTTACCTCAATCTAGTGGTCACTTCGTCAGATGAGACGAGACCAAATATATTCATCAAAACGAATCGTCAACGAGACAAAATCAGTGTCCTTAAAACACTGACTGTGACTAGATTAACACGCATTTTTGTTGACAGAAAAAAAATCAATCTACTTCATCAAATGAAAACCTCAATATTTTTTTTTCTTTTTTGGTCAGAAGAAGAGATTACATGCGGCAAAGATAGAACAGTGCCATTTGACCTGATCTGTTTTTCAATAAATGTATTCCTGCCTGAAATACATTTAACAATAATAGATTAATTTAGGGACTTAGGGTTTTGACTGAGACATTATAGCGGCATGTGGTTCAATATTTGAATATTTTTCTGCTTCCAGTTCAAATTCACCTCACAAAATACTGATTAAACATTTTGATCACTCCCAGACTGTGATGCTTCCACAATCATTCAATATGTGTAGCCACTTCATCAGGTAATAATAACATAAATGTTTTGAGATGAGTGAGAAAAAGACCAAAAATTCCATCCTTTCTTTATAATGGATTGGCTGAAATGTTAATTAAAATGAATCTGCTTTTAAAGACTAAAATGAGCTCCATCGACTAAAACTAACCTAAAATACTTTGTTTCTTTTGAATAAAATGAGACTAAAATGCACAGACTTAGTCAACTGCAACTTTTCTCGGGTTTTTTCTTCATTGCAGTTTGCAGTACTGTTTGAACGAATTCTAAATGTTTGATGAATTTAAAAAATCCTACAGGATCATACCTTGACAGGTGTCACCCACATCTTGATGCCCAGGCTCACAGGCACATCCCCCCTGCAGTGGCCCCCACACTCCATCCAAATGACATTCTCTAATGGGCAGAGAAACCTCCACAGCTCCCTTCACACAGGAACCTGACAGAGGCCCAGACCCGGCCCCTGCCCCTCCAAACCAGGCCAGGTGAGTCATAATCTCGGGGCACCTCCTGTAGTACAGCCTGATGGAAGTTAGCAACACACATGTTCCAGAGTAGAGGAAGGCGAGTTGGAAGCCTTGGCGCTTTACAGAGCCCAACTTCAAGGCCAGGCTACGGTTCAAGTAGCTGGATATCTGGCTTAAAGGGACTGTGACTGGGAACGGCCTTGAGTTCTGAAGTTCCAAAACTGCCCTATCCTGAAATCTTGAGATAGGTGTGTCTGTGTCATAAAGGTGAACTTGCAGTTGGCTGAGCACTCCAGATGGTTCCTCTTCTTGGGAAAATGCAACAT
Organism: Remorina albescens; assembly: GCA_034769265.1. Lineage (NCBI taxonomy): Eukaryota > Metazoa > Chordata > Actinopteri > Carangiformes > Echeneidae > Remorina > Remorina albescens. The sequence continues at coordinate 1,801,127 of CM068495.1, read as the reverse complement.
CCATTAGTAGATCATGGGCTTCTTTACGCTCGATCCAGTGGCTTAAAATACTTCTTGGTATTCTTCTCCCACAAGCCTGGAGTACAGGCACGGGACTCTCTGTGCCAACTCTAAGATGGATTTCATTCCACTGGAGTCACAAGAGAGAGGGAAAATTAAATCAATGAAAAACTACATGATGGAGGTCTACGGGACTCAGGGCTGGAGCCAGACTCTAGTGGCCTTTAGAGGAACTGCAGGTGTTATCTCCTCACTGTTAGCTTCATTTTTAACCTCCTCAAACTTGACACTCAGTCCTTTTTGTCCCTCAAATTTTCCCAATTTGTGTGAAGTGTTTGTGCATTAGGTGGCATCATGTCTTTGGTAATTTGAATTGGGACAAAAATTTACATTTCCTATCCCCTACTTAAAATCGTGTACTTCACATTTTTCACCAAAGATGAGCTACAAGCAGCTTTTTTACAAAACTCTCCACAAATTTTGATTAAATGTGAAAATGGCCATTTCAATGGAACATAAATATTGCAAAGACACAATATAAACCTATTCTGTCATTGGTGTCATTACACAATAAACAAAAGATAATAAAGAAAGGTTATTTCATTAAAATGTTTTTTATTCTGTATAAATTATAGTGTTTTCCTTGTGCATGATGACTTTTATTATAAAACAAACACTTACTTCTCTGTGTGGGGAAGAAGTCCATCCCAACCTGGCCTGTTTTTCAGAACGGAAAAGCTCCACTAAACAGAGGAGGCAAGAGGAAGTTAATACAGTTATACTGAATAAATAATGCTCAACTTTCTGTGACAAATACTTTTCCACTCTCAGTGAAGGAACAGTGAACAGTGCCAAGTCAGAAGTTTCTAGCAGCAGCTTGTACACTTGGGCTGAGCCTCCTCATGATTAATTTCACAATTCCCCAAATCTTAAAAAAAAAAAATCTTAATCAGGGTGGTGTCTGAGGTTGTTTCCTCTTTTTTAAGAGGAACATAAACACAAAGTGTAATTATCTCCACCCTGAAAACATTAAAATTGGGATTTTATCTGGACACGAGACTTGGTTCCAGAGTTTTGTCTCTTCTATCTCATAGATACACACCAGCGCGTGGCAAGCAGTAAGAAATTTTCAGTCAGAGTTTTGCATCCTTGTTTTTGATCAGTTTCAGATGATGGTGCCATCTTGTGCAGGCCCTTAATGTTTAGTTTTGTTTAGTGTGTTGACAGGTTGATCACTGGTGATGCTGCTGATACTCATCATTGTATTTCTCTAAAAAATGGTTGGATGCTGCTTTCTTAGAGTAGGCTTCTTTATAGGGTTCTCCTTAGAAAAATGCCTACCTATATTATTTCCATGTTAGTTTGGATTTAATCATTTTTGTCATTTTTTGTTTGTTTGTTTGGCCTTATGTCTGGTATCCTGTATACAGTCAAAATAATTTGAAATGATTTTTTTATTTTTTATTTTTTTGAAGGCTACGCAATTTAAATTGTTTTGCTCATACTTGTTTTCTTTTGAAGTAATATGAACATCAGTCCATGGCAGTTTTTATGATTTTACAGATTTGCTTTCATTGCCTTTTACTCTGATTTGAAAACATGCTGAGAATATGAATGAGAAAAATGGAAAGAAAATCATATTTAATATCACTTGCAGATCAATTTAGCTATTTCACAGAAAAAAAAATATGCTAATGTGTTTTGTTTTGGCTTGCTCATGCTTTCACCAGCATGCAGCAGGTAAACATCCACTTTGATTAATAACTCAATGAAGCTTTTACTTTTGATAAATGAGCTAATTTTTTATGTAATATTTTTAAACCAGAGGTCTTTGTTCTTAACATCCAAAAAAACTTCTCTGTGAGGCCTTTTATTCTCATTAATTGAGAGTATAAGATACATCATAGCATGGAATCAAGAGTTAAAGGATGGACAAAACTTATCTCTTAAATTAAAACTGCAATGAATGTTCCCATCCCCTCCTGGAGCACTTCCTGAAAACAACCAGAATGTGGCCCACAGTATAAAAACCCAAAAAACTACTCACAAGCATTTAATTGTTGTTTGGTTTTTCTTTTGTTTGTTTGTTTTTTTGAAAAAGAAACAAATTCTTCTTCCCTTCCTAAATTTAAAACACCTGAACACTCACCCTCCTCTGCTTGTGTGTCCCACATCCAGATACACAGTGAGACTAAAGTGGTCCAGATGAGCCACGGTTTACTGTTCCACATCATCATGTTTCACACTGGCTTCAGGTTTGGCTCATAATCCACTGTCTTCCAACAGCCTGTCATCAGCTGTGAGTGTTCACATGCACTAATGAGTCAGCCACAGGAATGTTGTCATTAAAGTTGTGAAATGAGCTGCCCGCCTCCTCTTCCTCTGGAAAACTTGCTCACGCCCTTTCAAGCAGCAGACTCTGTTTATTTTGTTATGTATTATGTTGTTAACCCTAACCCTGTTTCCTAGAAATGGGTCTGCATGACACTTCAGCAGCAAAACATTATGAGGGAAACGTTACCCGTAGAACAAGTTAGCTTTTAACTTCTAGTAGTATACAACTAGTATACAACCAAACTACAGTAACATACAGCATTTAATCCCACATGTTTCAGTAAACTTGACAGAATTGATTTTAAAGTAATAAATAAGTGACATAATTGTATTTTGGATTGTTATTTGACACAAGTCGGATTCTTTCCTTTATGTTTAATTCAAGTTGTAGTAATTCCTTGGAAATGTACAAAGGCCTACAGACATTATGATTAATATAACTGAGCATCTGGGCATATTTAGAAATAAAATGTATTTTGATTAGTAAGTCACCTACAGTAAATTAAGGTGACAACTGCTTCAGAAAGAACCCAGCACCACTCCCATATAAATGCTCGAAAAAAGATAATGTGGTGCCCTAACAGGATTGGACCATTTGAATAATTTCAAAGTTGACAAGTTAAAATCAGTCCATAAATGCAATAAACAATTTGATTGCATTTGGTGCACTAGTGCTCTAGTCCTTTCTGTACTTTCAGTATTGGATAAGGATTTCTCAGGTCCTCTTTTAACAGTTTCTTTCTTTAAAAAGTTGATGTTTAGGAATTTTTACTTTTGACATCTATTTTTAATGCACAATTAATCAATCCACGATTTAAAAAATTAAAAGGCAGTAACTCTATATACTCATGAAATAAAGAAAAAAATAATTGTTTGTATAAAATATAACTCAAATTAACCTTTAAAATGATTTGATATGTGATGACAATGTTGCTTAAAAGTGCCACACACTATTAAGGCAGATATCCATATCGATATGCCTGAGGGGCAAAGCCTAATCTGGTCTGTCTGGTCACTAGGTGAGCTGGTGGCAGTCAGCCACTGCCTTTTTACTCTGGTTGCTGTGTTACATGTTGTTGTGTTATGTTTCTCATCAGAATGAGGTCCTTCCCAGTTATGTAAAAAGTTTAGTTATATGGACTTTAGCCTTGAAGACAATCTTGTGGTAGGTTGACTCAGGGTTAGGATTCAGGATCAGTGTCCAAATTGGGATCAGGGTTAAATACACCACACCAAGTTACATTTTAAGATATCTTGTATTGTTAATGATAAACCTAACCTATTAAAAACCTAAAATTACTTAAAAAGAAAGTGAGAATCAGTGTCAGGATCAAGAAAGGGATTGAGTTTTTGTTCTGGGTGAACGTCAGGGTAAAATAGGAGCCACAATGTAGTTAGAGATTGAACACAGGATTAAGACCAGGATGAGAATCCAGGTTAGGTTAGGGTTGGAACCTGGGTCAAATTCAAGGTTGTGATAAGGATAGAAATTTGGGCCTGCGTCAAGGTCTGTCGACCTGTCCAGGCTGTACCCCATCCTCACCTGGAATGTTGGGTGGGATTGGCTCCAGCCACCCCTATGACCCTTATAGATAAGTGGGAGAAAATGAGAGCAATATATATATATATAGAGAGAGAGAGAGAGAGAGGGGTATAAAATATATTTATATTTTACACAGTATTATATTTTATATATATGTTTATATTTTATACAGTAAGTAATACATTCATTCATTCATTCATCTTCAACCGCTTATCCGTTTCCGGGTCACGGGGGTAAGTAATACAAATATAAAAAATTTAAAATATAAATCCATTCATATCCAAAGGGATGAAGGGACCTGAGGTAGAAAACTAAGGTTGGACTCCACCAAGCAGCAGCCTTCTTATAGGCATCCAAGCACTGAAGGAGGGTCTGATGGGACATGGTCAACGTCATCTCACCATGGTGATGGCCGAGGGGACAATGAAATCCTTTTCCAAGGTGGGAACAAGGACGACTGACATTCAGTCACACACTTGAAAAGGGGACATACCAGTAGAGGGACTGATATAGCATGAGCTTATTCCACCCATGTGAACAGGAGGAGGTACCTGTTCTTTATGGCGATATCAGTCTGGTTTAATCTGTACAGGGCTGAAGACTTGTCTTTTTTCTCCATGAAGGAAAATCCTGTTGCTGTTCATGTAGGTCAGATTATTTGTGTGTTTAACACCAGGATAAAATAATCCTCCAGAGCTTGATGTTCTGGGGAAATGAGGGAGGAGAGATGCCCCTTGGAGGTGAGGTGTAAGATTCCTGGGAGCAGATTACCTGCTCTGATGAGTCTTGATTCCTGAAAACCTGCTGTGTCACAAAGCTAAGATCATCTCAAACTGATTTTTTTTTTCCCTAAACATGATGATGAGTTCACTGGACTCAAATGGCCAGCACCTTGTTAAAACTGTCATAATTAAGGAATTCTAAAGGGAAAAAAGTACTAACAATATGAACCTAAGAAGGTGGCCATTGAGTGTATGCTCATTTTGAAAATTGTGTACATTTTGTTCCCTTTGAGGCATTTTTGCGGAAATAAAATAATTTTAAATCTAGTATGCACATGCATATTCATTCAAGTATTCAAACTTCCTTCCATTTTAACATCTATGCTAAAATCATTCAAATCATTTTTCTCCTGAAGCTGCATGCAGCACCCCATACTGACAAAATCAGGTTGGATGGGGAATATTGTTGGAAAGCCATTTTCAGGTCTCCCCAGAGATGGTCATTTTGGTTGGGGTTCTGGATGGGCCATTCAAAGATATGCACAGAGTTGTTCCTAAGCCACTCCTGTGTTATTTTGGCTGTGCGCTTTAGGTCATTGTTGTGTTGGAAGGTGAACCTTGGGCCCAGGCTGACGTCCTGAGCACTCTAAACACGGTTTTCATCCAGGATCTCTCTATACTTTACTGCGTAAATTTTTCCTAAATGATGACCAGTAGTCCCGTCCCTGCAGCTGAAAAACCCCCCAATGGCATTATGCTGCCACCACCACACTTCACCATTGGGATGGACAGGTGATGAGCAGGGCCTGCTTTGTTCCGCACATGCCGCTTAGTGTCAAGGCTGAAGAGTTCAATCCTGGTCTCATCAAATCAGATGAGATTATTTCAGAGTTTATTTCTCACTGTCTGGGGGTCCTTTAGGTGTTTTTTCCAAACTCTATGAAGGATTTCATGTTTTATGCACTGAAGAGAGGCTTCCATCAGGCCACGCTGCCATGCAACTCAGATTGGCGGAGTTCTGCAGTGATGGTGTATTTCTGGAACTTTCTCGTATCTCAAGACAGGATCTCTGGAGCTAAACCCTGAGATATTTGGGTTCCTAGTTACCTCTCTCACCAAGGCACTTCTCCCCTGACTGCTCAGTTTGGCTGGCGGCCAGCTCTAGGAACATGAGCTGTGAGTCCTGGTTGTCCAAAATGTCTTCCATTTAACAATTATGGAGGCCACTGTGCTCTTTGGAACATTAAGTGAACAGATTTTCTTGGCAGTCTTGCTCAGATCTGCGCCATGCCACATTTCTGTCTCAGAGCTTTCATTTCATGTTTTATGCACTGAAGAGAGGCTTCCATCAGGCCACGCTGCCATGCAACTCAGATTGGCGGAGTTCTGCAGTGATGGTGTATTTCTGGAACTTTCTCGTATCTCAAGACAGGATCTATGGAGCTAAACCCTGAGATATTTGGGTTCCTAGTTACCTCTCTCACCGAGCCACTTCTCCCCTGACTGCTCAGTTTGGCTGGCGGCCAGCTCTAGGAACATGAGCTGTGAGTCCTGGTTGTCCAAAATGTCTTCCATTTAACAATTATGGAGGCCACTGTGCTCTTTGGAACATTAAGTGAACAGATTTTCTTGGCAGTCTTGCTCAGATCTGCGCCATGCCACATTTCTGTCTCAGAGCTCATGGCTATCATTTTGCACTGATATGCCCTACGAGGTGGGAAGCCTTATATAGACAGGTGTGTGCCTTTCCAAATAATTACCTCAACACAGCTAGACTCTATTGAAGGTGTAGAACCATCTAAAAGATGATCAAAAGAAATGGACACCCAAGTTCAATACATGAGCATCAAAGCAAAGGGTCTGAATTCTTATGTTCATGTGATATTGCAATTTTTCTTTTTTAATTCATTTGCAAAAAGTTTTATAATTCTGTGTTTGTGCTGTCATTGTGGGGTGCTGAGTATAGATTGATGAGTGAAAAAATGAATTGAAATGATTCTAACATAAGGCTGCAACATAAAAAATGGGGAAAAAAAGAAGGGGGTCTGAATACCTTCCATATGTTTTTTATGTTCAATTTAAGCTGTTGATAGTTAAGCTACACTAATGCTGTTTTCATTCCATTGGAACCAATTTACCTCATACTATCTGGTTCCAATGCCTTCTGTATATGTTGTGTTTTTAACGAAGAGTGAATAAATGTTTTACATCAATATTCAATTGTTTAGTGTCAAAATGCAGCTTACGTGCGCTTTTCAAAATGACTTCACCTGAGCAAATGTGAGTCAAAATGAAAATGTGTTGAATTTTTTATAATCACTGGTGGAAAGTTAAATTCAGCTGATTGTTCACTTCGATTGTCCTGGTTTTCAGGGTTTTTTAAGGAAAATATAGCATTCTGTCAAGGTTTCAAAATGGGCAGATGGGTTCTGAGCCATCACTCAAAGCTTTACTATACATTAGCTTTAAAATAAGTTCACCAGATCTTATAATATCAGGAAAGTAGGGCACAACTGCAGTTTAAAAATTTATAAAAATCCCATTTTAGATACCCCACATTAATTGATATATAGGCAGAACAAAAGTGCACGCAATGTGTGAAGATATTCAAAGCATCTATATTTGTAAAACTTTACAAATAGGGCAAATATAACATAAAACCACAATAAAATCTCTGACAGAAGTCACCATTATGAGCATCTGCCACTACTCTACATGTGGTGGCCAGAGCTGCAACTACAACTGCAAACTGTTACACACACACACACAACAAAACCTGTCAGGTGTCAACGCCTGTTACTCAACACTCTCATACTAGTTCAAAGTTCAAATGTGTAACAATTCAGTAGAATGACAAGCAGGAAGTTTCCTTCCATGTTCCATGAACTATGAAAGACTCATCAGCTCACTTTTAACATGTTTACGTTTGTGTTAATGATGATTTGCCATCACACAAGCAACATTCACAAAAGTTCAGAAGCTACATCTGTCTGGTGAAACATTTGTTAATCTCCACAATGACAGATAAATTAAAGGAGCTGAAACACTTCAGAGCTTTTTACTTAATTATGACAACAAAAGAAAATAAATCATATTTGTATTTGTACACACTTTATGTAAATGTGATGTAAATATTAATGCTCCTGAATATGTTCTGCAGAGAGGTAAAATGTTAATACTAAATAAAGGCTGAGCTTTGACCTAAAGAACAAATATTGAGCCTGCATTCCTTGCCCTGGCACCTCTACTGTACCACAGGTATAGTAGAGGTGCCATCTCAGACATTAGACCACATTGAACTTTTTCTAAATGGCCACAGCCCTGTTCAGCTCTGAGAGAAGAAAAAGCTAAAGAACAACTGATTTGTCACAATCAATGAACCTGCTCAAAGACCATTTAGACATTTTAGTCAGACAACTCCCACTGACATTAATAACATATTAAATGGCTCTGACTATGACGCCAACATAAACTTTCGGTGTTTATGTTGAGGTCATGCTTTAGACATGTGGCAACTTACACAAGAGCTTCTTGCATCCTTTTTAGACCAAACCTGAGTCAGATCTGAATTCTCTGTGAGACTTTATCACTGAGTCACCAGAAGACGCTGAATCCTTGTCAGTCTAAGAACATCAGCACTTAATTTAGATTTTCAGCAAATCCAGTTCAAACATTCACGTACCAGTTAAGTACTCACAAATTACAGACTTAATCTTTTTGCATAGAGCTGTCAAACACCATCAACAGACACGAAAACAGTAAGTGCAAAGCAAACAGTCCAAAAGCACCAGCAGCTCTGAGGTCACTAAGGCCTGCTGAGTGCTGACTTCTTCCAGGATGATGCACTGAATTTGTGGAAATGATAACGTGATGCTATCACCCTCATCACCTTAATCATAAAATGCAGTCACATTTTTCGACACACCAAGGGGGGAGCAAACGAAAATAACACATCACATAAATAAACAGATCTGACTAATCGCAGGATCTTCCCCCTACTTTGGGAGTTTGTTCTCTCCTCACATTAGTTCATTGTGTTTGCTGGTCTCCTCATTGTCCTCTTACTGACTAAAACCCTCAGGTGAAAGACAACCAAGCTTGACTGCAAACTCCTTGGTTTGGTCTTGACCCACTCTCAGTCAAACAGGTGACCCAGCACCTCATGGCTGGACAATCACTGCATCACACACTTTTCCTTCTGTTGCTTTGCATATTTCCTCCTCCGCTGCTCCAGACCTCGCTCCAGACGTTCGTCTTCCTCCAGACCTCTGAAGATCAATACGGTTTACAATGTCACATATTCAAAGGGTCAATTTCCCAAAGCCATTCAATACTGTATAAAAAGATCAAAGACTTCAAACCCAGTGCCTGTGTAAATGAATTGATATTATTATTAAAATAAACTATTATTAGGGCAGTACGGCAGCACAGTTTTTAGTGCTGTTGCCCCACAATAAGAAGGTTGCGGTTTTGACTCCCAGGCTGGGGGCCAGTCTGTGTTTACATGTTCTCCCCCGTGTCTACGTGGGTTCCCTCAGGGTGCTCCGGTTTCCTCCCACCGTCCAAAGACATGCTTGTTTAGGTTAATAGGTGACTCTAAATTGTCCGTAGGTCTGAGTGTGAGTGTGAGTGATTCTTCGTCTCTGTCTGTCTGTGTGTTGGCCCTGTGATGGACTGGCGACCTGTCCAGGGTGTACCCTGCCCTCGCCCAGTGTGAACTGGGATTGGCTCCAGCACCTCCCACAACCCAGAAATGGATAAACAATAGAAGATGAAGGAATGTACTATTATTATTATATTATTATCATTACTATTAAAAGCACAATATGTTCTGATAGTTTATAATTAACTGTCTGGTCACACACATGCACTGAAATAATAAAATATCTAGCTGCAAGACTATAACTGCATCAATCTCATATACTGTTCAAATCAAATCAAATCAAAATCAAATCAGATTTATTTGTATAGCGCCAAATCATAACAAAGTTACATCAAGGCACTTTACATATAGAGCAGGTCTAGACCAAACTCTTTATAAAATTATTTAAAGAGACCCAACAGATCCCCCGATGAGCAAGCACTTGGCGACAGTGGCAAGGAAAAACTTCCTTTAAGAGGCAGAAACCTCAGGCAGAACCAGGCTCGGGGGGGCGGCCATCTGCCTCGACCGGTTGGGTTGAGAGAGGGAGAGAGAGAGAGAGAGAGAGGCACGGGGGAGGGGGGGGGGCAAAGTTGGGTAGAGTAGGGAGAAAAAGAGAGCAGGAGGAGGGGATATTCAAACAGGTGTAGGCAGGAACATGCCTAACACCCTGTGGTTTTAAACTATGAGGAGAAATATAGACAAAAAATAAATAAATAATAATATTAATTAACTGTCTGGTGTTGAGATAAAATTGACATGAGACACAGTTTTAAAGGTGGACAGGTGTGTGTGTGTGTGTGTGTGTGTGCGTGTGTTGGAATCATAATACATTATTAATCAAATTTGATACAGGTGCTCAAAAACTAGAAATATAGAAATCATACACAGTTAATTTAATGGCCTTTTCTTCAGCTACAGTTTGTACCAGGTTAGTCGTCCTCTTTTTATATTGCATGCCATTTGTCAGGTAAAGTGTCTTTAGGTATCTTGAGAAAGTAAATGTACTGTTATTATTATTTTTGGTCTAATTTATTGCTTTGATAAGTGGCTTAGCTGTTTTGCACTCTCCTGCCATCTAGTGGTTCAATCAAGGAAAAAACTGTTTTGTGGCAACACTCACTGTGATGCCATCTATTGGTTTATAAACTGCCAGTTTAAGCTTCCCATTTATACGTTGTTAATTTAGGTTTGGGGGGTTTTGTTTTGTTTTTTTTAAACCACAAGGAACCATATTTTGTAGGAGGTTGAGCTGAGGAGGAGGGCTCGACCTGACCTGTTCTATTCTCCTTCCTGATTTTTAAAAGTCAACAGGTAATACATTAAGTAAGACATAGGGTCCTTTTCATTCATACATTCATTCATTCATCTTCTACCGCTTATCCGTTTCCATGTTGTGGGGGGTGCTGGAGCCAATCCCAGCTCACATTGGGCAAGGGCAGGGTACACCCTGGACAGGTCGCCAGTCCATCGCAGGGCTCTGTTTCACATTAATTTAATTAATATCAGTGCAGTCTGATTCCTCTGATGGTCATTAGATAGAATGCAGGATTGTTTTATTATTAAGTATTATCTTTTTGGGCTTTTTCTGCCTTTATTCAGACAGTAAGTGGCAGAGAGGGCCATAGGAAGTAGTACCTACTTCCTGCTGGCCTACCTCCTGTTTAATGTAATGACATGCAGCATAGGTCCCCTGGTTGGAGTTTAACCCAGGACACTGTTATAATCCCTCGACTACCTGCACTGCCAATCGAACACAGGTTTATGTATTGGCTTCACTTCACAGCCCTGGAGTCTGCATCCACTTTCATAGACAAACTACAACACACCTACCCCAGTATTACCAGTATCATAACAGAGCCAGTAAAAAAGACATAGAATTACTTTATTGCAACCCCAACCTGAACAGTGAATTTGTCTCACCCTCTCTCTTTGGCATCCATGCTGTGGACCAGTTCATCTCTCTGGTTGACCAGTGCCACCAACTCCTGTAGCAGAAGCTGTTCCCTGTGTTTATGGGCCTGACTTTTCTGCCACTCTACACCACAAAGACAAAAAAATGGAGGAGAGAGATGATATTGAAGAGTTGGATGTAGGACTTTGGTCATTAAGCAGATTCTAAAATTAACCCTCAGAGTTGCAGTTGTACAGTAGGCTTTAGTGTTTTTATCTTTGTCACTTTTATGATCAAATACGGTGCAATGAGAAACTAAGTCACAAGCACAAAACGTCAATCACCACCACACTTCATTAAAGCAGTATCAGTGTGTCCTGCATAGTTGTTGGGAAGTAAAGTTTCACCTTCAATAGCCATCATGTCTCTCAACTCTTTGTTTAACAGCTCAAATCTTCTCTCTAGGTCATGTTCTTCCAGCCTGTCAGTCACAAGAGATGCATTAGACAATGTGAGATTTATGGAGGGAGGTTGTCTTTCGATTTAAAATTAATATGAGCAGAAGTATAAATTATTTACTTGCAATTTAGTTTCTAGACCAGTCTTGACCAGTGGAAAAACAATCTCGACAATCAAAGGCAAGTCCATTTACTATGTTATTCTAGCGCTTTTAATCTTGTTGTATATTCATCTTTGGAAGATGGCGTTTGAACAATTTTAATTGGGACGACTCAGTTCACTTCAGTGACTAAGACACCTATTAATGAAGCTGAGATGCATTTGGAAGCTCCACAAAAAAATAAAAATAAAAATGGAACAAGGTATAATAGCAACCTCAATTTTCAATTTCTGTCATACAATCTTTTTTAAGTGAAGTTTTCTTAAAGTTACACATATACTCTAAACCAAAATCCTTAAAGCTCCCACAACAGGCTTTTGAACAATTTCTGCCATTCATTGACAACTGGACAACACTGACAACAACTGTTAGGGACGAGCACAAGTAGTGATCAACAACTACTGAATGTACATTTCAGTGGCATTGTTAAGTTCTTTGGTTTATGTTATAGAATTCTTACAACAGCTGCAGATGGTCCTGTCTCCTGATTAAAGCATTCTTCTTGTTGACCAGAGTGAACCATTCCTGGATCAACCTCTCCTCTTCCACCTTGTCACTACCTAGAGAAAATCAATCAATCCATTCTCTCACATATAAGCCAGGGAGGTTACAAATTGTTCTCTCACATTACTAATTTTTTTCCAATTTTAATTGAAATATTTTATTTAATAAAAAAATAAATAAAATTAAATTTCCATTTGTCCTGCAAAATATTTGTAACCTTGCTCTTCTCAATTATTGTGCATCCACCTGTAGCCATAAAGTGCTTCAGTGAGATTTGTTTTCTTTCAAATATCTTACCTGTTTCCAGTAGTTGCCTGAGTTTCCTCTCCACTACACTTGCTCTGTTATCAATATGATTTTGTTCTGCTTCTAGGGCTTCCATCTGATTCAGAACATATTGGCTGGGGTCCTGGATAGATTAACACACACAAATTCCCAACAAAACGTCTAAGCGTTTGTATCAGTGGTACAAAATGGAAGAAAATTTTGCACGTCACCAATGAGCAGGATAAAAACAAAGTATATTTATTAGGGAGAAACTATTCTGAGATCCAATCTTACGATGACACACATGGCTGGCCACTAACCTGGCCTTCTGGTCTTCCCTCTTCAACCACAGCCTCTGTTTTCTCTGCAAGACAAATCCAGGAACAAACAATCAACTATAAACAATAATAATTTAAACAATAAAGAACTTAAATTTCAACAATTCAGATAATCAAGTCCAAATAGCATCAGCAAAAAAAGTAAGTCAAACATTGTTTGGATTTTGCTGGCGAGACTGTAAGAACTTTGAGAATAACTTACCAGTTTCTGACTTCCTGGGACTAATTGCACTCTCTTCCTGCCCTGCAATAACCTACAAACCCAAATAGTTCCTCATGTACTGCAGATGATCATAAAGGAAGAAGCCTTCAAAAGATGGATGTTAAAAAGTAGGACAAAAGCAAGGTACCATACCACTGATATGTCTCCTTCATCAACTGATCCACTCCTCCGCTGTGACCTTCGTTTCTTCACCAGATCGGCATCTTTGACATGAGAGAAACCCGACTTTGATAGGAAATTGGTCCTTGGTGGTGCCAATGGAGACTGAGCCCTGCCTGCCCCAGCAACCTGCAACCGTTTAGTTCTGGGAGGTGGAACTACATCCCCAGTGGGTTTACTGTCCCTCTCTTCAGAGCCAGCAGTCCCATTATTCTCAAGGCATATACCCTCCTCTTGGAGTCTCTGGGCACAATAGCGAACGGTTGCCTCAGGATCCTCTTGGTTGTACACCTCCCCTGCTACTGCATAGCTGGACTCACTACTGTCCTTCTCTAAGTGAAGCACACTGAGTTGCTGGCCCATGAAATGGGTTCGGATTTGGTTAAGGTAGGTCATGACAATGAGGCGGTCAGGCACTGCTAGCATGACCATGTCTGAAGGCTCCATCAGCCTTGAAATGCCAAGTTCAGCAAAGCCATCGAAAGCCTGCAATATGAACAAAATAAATGGAGGATTACATAAAGACTTAGCAACAAACAGACAAAAAAACTATGAATTATGCTTTGTTGTTTATTAAATCAACAGATAACTCATCATCATCACCTTTTTGTTGTTGTGCTTGATGTCATATGTGTCCAGCATTTCATAATTACTATACAAAGAAAAAGACAGTTAGGCACACAGAACAATGTCTGCAGTGGCACCAGTCTTTCAATCGTTTCTTACATCCTCTCTGGGTGGAAGTGGTGTAGTATGGCACAAAAGGCCAGACCGTTTCTCCAAGAGGTGGTGAAGTTGGTGATCCTTACTCCCTTGTGACTCTGGGTGATTTCTTGGCACCATTCCAATAAAGATTGGCTGGACGTCACTAAGGTGGGAATGGGCAATAAGCTCTGAAACATATTACAGATTTTTATTAATTTTTTGCTATTTAGAGGGAAGAAGGATAACAGAAGAATTACACATTTGTCACATATTCACTGAGCACTGTATTGGGAACATCTCTACACCTGCTTCGTGCAATTATCTAATCATTCAATTACGCGGCAGTAGTGTCATATGGGATGGTTTGTAGGGGCAGAATTTTGCCATCAAAAGCTTGAATCTGTGGGCTTGTTGCCTTTTGTCAGCAGTTCAGATTGGTGGAAGTGGTGTAATGGTGCGGGACAAGGTTTTATTGGCGGTTTGATGCAATAAGATGGACTTGTGGTGAGCCACAAAGTTTCTTTGAGCATCTTGGGCACTTCCTGCAGGATAATGCTCCACAACACAAAGCTAATGTCATCTTAATGGTTTCATCAACCTGAAAGTGAGTTCAGTGAACTTAAGTGGCCCAGACATTAATTCAGTGGAACATTTTTTAGAGATCCACTGGATATGTGACATGAAAACTAAGGACATGCCCAATGTTTGTGTGGTGTTTAACCTCCTGTTTAAGTGCTCCTTGAGGGTATAAAACATGAAGATTGTGAGGCTGCCCTTTTATAGATCCAGCAGTCACAGAGAAATATAATATAGCATTCTTTTTCTTAATGTATGGAAATCTACAAAGCATCTAGATTATAGTGGGTTACTGAAATTAAGTTGATGAGAACAGAATTTACAAAACTGGAGCAAAGAGCTGGAAGGTCCCAGGATCTGTAGGGAACTGCAGAACTGATGATGAATCAAAAAATACACGATTGTTGAAAAGCTTTAACATACTTCTGGAGAGGGAGTAAAATCAGGAGGCTGTTTTCTCTCTGCTGTTGCTTCACTAGTTTGATGGAGGTCAGTAACTTGTGGCTTGCCGTCATCTCCATAAGAACCACTCAAACGCTTCTTCCCACGCAGGACAGGCACAGGCAGATCTGCTTCCTCTGTTTGCCTGGAAAGGCACGCAAACACACAAAGCAAAATGATTCATATATTATTTGAAAACATCCTTATTTTCAAAAACAAAGTACATGGAAATGAACCGACATACAGAGAGAATATTGACTTTTAACGAATGGAAGAATGAGGAAAAATGGATAATGCAAAATATGCACATATTTACACACAATTGTGAGTGCACCACCATCCCTAAAAGTGCAATGACTAGGCTTACCTTTCATCCTCTAAATAACCAGCAGCTACATCTACAGACACAAAGCCACAATCCGTCTCATCATCCCTTGTTTCCTTCCTTGAGGTTCTTTCCATTGGATCAGTGTCTTTAGCATCCTCTATGTGCAGCCAATCATCCTGAGATGTTGTAATAGTGCCGAAAAGGGACTTATCAAACTCTTCCTCCAGCACTTTTTCAATGTCATCCAGCTCTAACACCGTCTCTGAAACCTTCTCTGAATCATCAGAAACTAAAGGTGTATCTGTGAAAGTCCAACCTTCAATGACTTCACCCATTGGATTCTCTGTATAATCTATATAATCCTGATGAGAAAAGTGTTCTTCTTCCATGTGCTGTTCCACCTGTCCTGTAACCTCATCACCTTGAATTGTGACAAAACCTGCTTCAGTTATCACACTTGAATATATTGCCCTTTCTTTTGTATCTTTTCTAGGGTCAAATGTATCCTCTGAGTATCTGTGAGATGATTCCTCTCCCACAAGGAGTAAATTGTCAGTTGGATGTATGCTATCTGAATAAGTCACACTGAGATACTTCTTTGCCCGAGGGAGTGGAATAGGCAAGCTTGACTGTTCATTCTGTTCGACTGTTTCATGAACAACCAAATCACCTCCTGTGTCTGAATGGCATCGAGGTGGTGAGCCAGAAATAATAACGTCATCTGGGATGGAATCACTGAGACGTTTCTTTACTCTTGGTTTTGGTATAGGCAAACTTGATGGTTTTGGGATCTTTTGTGCAGTGGCACCATCCTCTACTTGAACACTGCTCTCAACGTTTAATCTGCTTCTCTTCAACTGCACAGTAGCCACTTCTGTAGTTGTAGGTTGAGTAGCAATTGGAAGATAGAGGTCTTTGCTCCCTTTAGATGTTGAGAGAATAGGTGGCTTTTCTATTTGGGAAGCCTGAGATGTTTTCTCAGTGGCTATAAAGTCTTCTGGGAAGGAGCCACTGAGACATTTTCTTACACGAGGCATTGGAATAGGATGATTTGCTTCTTTTTCATTTACTCCACTCGCTGATGCATTTTCTGATTTCTGCGAAGAAATGATGTTGGCTGTATTACAAGCTGTTCCAGGTATCTTTGACTGCTTTGTCTCCTCTTTGTTGCTCATCACAGTGTTGTCAGTCTTGTCTGTTTTTACAGTTTCCTTTACTGAAACTTTCAAATGTTGGCCTATCAGCCCAGTGTCACAAAAAATTCTCTGAGATTTGCTTGAAGGTAATTTCTTGCCACATTGTGGAAGGCATATCTTCTTAATGATTGAAAGAGGAGTGGTTTGTCCAAAATCCAACATCTCTGGTTCTGACTTTGTGGTGATGCTGACAATCTCCTGCATTTCCAAAGGACATATTAAGTTGGGAGAAACCTGGGCTGATGTAGTTTTGTCTTTCTGTGGCAATGCACTTCCAACAAGTTGTGATGGGACCCTTTGAGTGACTGTTTGACTGGGTTTATCAGTGTTCTCTGAAGGTTCAGGAGCATCTGAGACATCAGAGAGAAGCTCTAATGTCTCAGATTGAGGACCAGGTTGAGATGTTTCCAAAGCAGAACTAACTTGGGCTATCAAATCTTGTTGGTCATGAGCTATTTGATTAGATTTCCCTCCCGTGACACTGTCCTTTCTTCTCATTGGTTTGCAAGGGGAAGTGAGATTCATGGATATTTGGAGAGATTCAGCTTCCCCTTTGTAGTTATGGTCATCTGTGTATGATATCACTTGAGCTCCAACATAGTCTTGGTTATGGCCATTCTGAGATACATCTAGAGAAACAATAGTGTCTCCTTTGTCAAGGTCCACAGCCAGTTGTGTGGGAATCTCCCCTGGAGAATCCTTCCTTTCACACTGAGTGGGAATAACATCGGTGAGGAGCTTGACAGACAAACCATCAGGTGTTTGTTTGCAGTCTGGTGTTAAACTATCCTTCCTTCTCACTGGCCGTGTTGGAAATGTGTCTTTTTCTTTTTTAGACCCTTTCTGTTGAAGTTCTGTAACTTTTCTCTTTGGCTCTCTGCCTCGCTGAGAGACAGCAATGTCAGCTTTCGGTCCAACTGGACTAACGCACTGATCATGTGAGGGTTTGTCTAAGACCATTTCTCTATGTTTGTTTGACGTGGACTGCAGGGTAGTGGCAGAAATGTCTTCCATGCTTGTTTGTTGCAGGCTTAAGGAAAAGAAAGGAAAAACTTCAGAAATTGCTTTTCTTGACCACGTCATTCAATTGTGCCATGCAACCTTTTCCAAAAGAACTGTTCATCTTCTCAACTTAACAGCCAGAAAGCATATCATAAAAACTAATTACCATAATTTACAATATTCTGCTTTCCATGCAGTAAAACAATGCAGCAAAGGACAAAAAGACCTTGGTTAGCTCAGTTTATGACACCTATACAAAAAGCAACATGACCATTCAACATCAATGTTGATCTTTACAGCTACTACAAAGAGTTGACCATAAGCGGAACAAGAGACAATGTTATCACCAAAGTTGCAGGACATGAACAAGGGCACACCGTGCAACTGAAATGGGCAACAGTCCGCTGGAACTCACCCTTTATCCAAATGTGATGAAGACAACACTGTTCTAGCCTCATTCTGCTCTGCTTCTGTCTTGGGTTTTACTATAAATCCTTCAATGTCAACTGCTGCTTGCACGGGGCCCTGGCCAATAGGTGCGCTTTCTGTGTGACACTGTTCAAGAGAGTCCTCTACTTGTTCTGTATCTTCTTTTGATATTTCAGAAATATCTGCCTCTGTCAATGGTGGCCATTTTTTCATGCTTGCACAAACTAAGAACCCATCATTACTCTCTGCAATTGGTGATGGAGATGCTGTTGCTGTTTGATCATTTAAATCCCACATGTAGGGCTCCGCACTTGCTGGATATTCAACGTTGTGTTCAAAGTAAATGTCTTCAAACTGGCTCTCTATGTTCTGAGTAGTATCTTCTGAGTCTACCTTGTCCATCAGGTCCCTATAGGAGATAGCCTCTGGTTGGTGATTCACTTCAGTTAAAGGAGAGCTAGGGGGCCCCAATATGGATGCTACTGTTTCGTAACTGTGAGAAATGGATAGTGGAGTGTGTGAGTGAAACCTGGAACCATTCAGAAACAATGATTTAAATGATGAGCACAGGATATAACTAAGTTTTGGAGAATTATTGAAATTAATTTCATGCAAAAAAAAGTCTGCTTCTCATTAGAAAAACTTTAAGCCAAGAATATATATTCAACACCACATGAAGACAAAACTTGAAATTTTTGTAAAATAGATTTCATTAAGATACTGAGGTTTTTATGCTCCAAGGAAAAAGGCCTTTTTTAAAATCCTAATGATGATGATGACAAATATTTTGCAAACTACATGTTGCATGCCACACACAGTTAGCTTCATAACAGTCTTACACTTACCCTTTATGGAAAACATCCACAATAACCTTTACTAATCCTGATGTCTCTTCTTCCTTTGCTATGACAGCGACTTCTGCCTGTTTTTCTGTTACTGTTCCCTCTGCCTCCAATACTTCCCAACCCAAGACTCCCAATGGCTCTGATGTATCCAATGGTTTCTTCACTGTCTGGGGCTCCTCTGCTGCTATTCCTTCTTTTTTTTTGCTGAAGGCCATGAAATAGGATTTTAAGCCATAAACAAAATACCTTATGAATAATAAAACACAAAATGTAGTGAAATACAGTCCTCACAACAAAACTTAAAATTTACCATGCACTAAATTATCACTTTACTAAAGGTAATCCAAACAGCACATGCACTACATTGCCCCCTTTCATGGCAAACAATGCAAAACAACTCTGCAACTTACCCATCATCTAGAGAAAGGTCTATATTTTGCTTTGCACTGGAACTGAATTTCTCCACTGTCATAAAAACAAACATAATAAAATTGTGAAACGAAACAAGACAAAGTCAGAATGACCTTGATCATTACACAATTAATCTCACCAGGTTCTGTGCTGGAGCTGCTGAAAGAGTTAGAGGGAATATCAGGAATTCTTGCATCTTTGAGATTTGACTTCATTGACTGTACCGGAGGCAATTCCTCTGGTGTATGTTTTTCAGCAGAGGGCAGCACTGGAGCAGCCAATGTTTCTATCTCTATTGGAATTAATTGAGAGCTGCTGGGGAAACCAGGAATTTGGGTCAAATGTGGACATGATGGAGTCATTTCTACCATGCAGTTCATTTGATCATGTTTCCCTGGAAGTTTTGCTATTAGACAAATCTTCTCATTCTGTGGCTTATCAAGGAAGGATTTGCCCTGTGTAGTCCTTGTTGGCATTTTTATATGTTCAGAGCTAAGCATCCTTGCTGATGAAAAACCTGGAACACATGAAACACATGGAGCAGATGTGTATAAACTGGCCATATTTGGTGGTTTGTTTGCAACCTGAGCAGAAGGTAAACCAAATGCACGGGCCTCTTTTGGGCAGGATGTCACTATTGTCACCGTGCTTTTTATGTTGATGTGATACGGTTGGTCCTGATCAGCAAGGGCCATAATCATGTCTCCCCTCTTCTTGTGAGGCTCAATCAAAATTTGTTTTGTTTCACTTAGCCAATCTGTGCTTGAGATTGTAGTGATAGATGCAAATCCTCTGAGACTTGACACACTGGGGCAGCAAGTTATGCTTCTTATCATATTATCGTCAATCTTGGATTTGGTTCGAAGTCCGGATGGGAGTCCAGGGATCCTGGATGCTCCTGGGCAAGATGGCTCTAAGGCCAACATTATTTTTGCCAGGTCTCCATCTTGATTTGGACTGTTTATCACAAACACCATCTTCCTTGGAGACATGACACACACAGGCTGTAGATCAAAAAGCCAGTGGAATTTTGAGGCACTGTCAAACGAAGAAACTCCTTGGATTCGAGATACCTTGGGGCAAATGGGTAGAAAACTCTGTATACTATATTGAGGGTAAGACGGAAAGCCTGAAATCTTTGATGTTCCTGGGCAAGAAGGAACCAAAGTAACCATGCAATTTTGTTTGTCTATGGTAGTTGGTGAGATTTTAATCCTAGGCGAAGTTATCTTATATGGTCTGGGCATCAATGAATCCAGTTCAGCAATCCATCCCGTTTCCTTATTTCCTTCAGCTGATGAAAAGCCAGGTATGGTAAAAATAAGAGGGCACAAAGGGAAGAGGTTAACAATACTTGGGCTATAATACACAGTTTTTGGATTTGGGACACATGGGAAACCAAAAACACTTGACACTTTGGGACAGGCTGGTACACAGGAAACCATAGTCTTTATTATCTTCTTATCGTCATTTGATGTATTAAATATGAGCCCCTTCTTCGGTGGCCTCCTCAACAATGACTCATTTTCTGTTTCCCACTCTATCGACACATCCCCAGCAACTGATGGAAATCCAGGTATTTTGGAAACGTGGGAGTACATTGTAGATAGACTGATGATATCCGGTATAGGATACATACTTTGGGGATTTGTAAGAGAAGGAATTCTGGGCATCCGTGCCACATTTGGACAGGATGGTACAAGGGACACCATTGCTTTCATTGTTCTTCCAACTCTTTCACACCCATCAGGTAGTAACAGCTGCTTTTCTTTGATTCTTGATTGAAATAATGGCTCCTTGCATAAAGTCCACTCCTTTGAATGATGGGATGATGGAAATCCTGGTATTTCTGACACTTTAGAGTATGAAAGACTGACTATACTGTCGACAAAATAAATAGTTCTTGGTTTTGGTACAGAGGGAAAACCTGAGCTTCTGGATTTTTGTGGGCAAGTTTGCACAAGGGAAACTACTCCTTTCATGTCTTTTGTATTCTTGAGAATTATTACATAATCTTTTTTGATTGACTCCTCCCATAATGGCTGATGAATAGTATTCCAGTCTTTGGGGTGATTTTTCTGCACTGATGGAAAACCAGCCATACTGGAGACACCTGGGCAAGATGGAAGGAGAGTGACATTACAAGACCCATCAAAGATCACTGTAGGTTCCAGAGCAGATGGAAGTCCAGGGATACGTGCCTCTTTGGGACATGTTCGGGCTAAAGCTAACATGGCCTTCAATTCTTCATTGTAAGGTCTATCTTTAATCAAGGGTCTGTTCCTTTTTGGTGGTATTACCCCAAAAGTTTTGTCATCTTGATCCCACCTTATTTTTAGATGATGCTCCATTAATGATTGTAGGCCTTCAACACAAGACATTTTCGGGCACAAAGGGAAGAGGCTTATTATATCTAATTCATGATATAGTGTGGTAGGTTGTGGTGCTGGCATGGAAGAAGAAGTTGGGTATGTTGGCATTTGATTTTTAAACAAGTGTTTTTGCTCTTTTATGGAGAGGGTGTCAGCAACATTTGTTATACCGGGACAGGATTCCATGAACGAGGGCTGTTTGTTTTGATTAATTGTTTGTTCTCCATTATCTGCCTGTCCTTTTAAATGAAAAGTACACTCAGTTATTTGAATGTCCCTATCCTTGGACTGATTATTCCAACTGGCCTCCCTGTTCAGGAAGCATTCTTGCATTTGGTTAGCATTAGAAAGAAATTCTGGTATGTTGCTATTTTCTGGGCATAATGATATCACATCTCCCATCCCAGGTTCTGTCTTCATTTCACCATCAGGGAACAATGGGACTTGACTGACCATTTCTGTTTTGATTTTCATTTCTTCGCTTGATGTATCTCTAATTGTCTCTGTAATCCCCTCTGGCAGCTCCAACCTTAGTATGGCTGTGTTTGTAGGATGTTTTTCTATCTGCTGTTCAGCATTGTTTATATGGGTCAGGGTTGTGGGATCAGCTGCACTGAATCCAAGTGGACATGATGGCGCTAGTGAAGCCATGTTTTTGTGTCTAAAGAGAAGGTAAACATAAAGTCATGGTCAGGTTTACTGTAGCACTGCACCAAATCATCAACTAGAGCATTCAGGTTTTCACCATTGTAATTCTGCATATTCTCTCCTGAAAATGCAGTACATGTGTAGTATCTCAATCAATCAGATAGTATTTGACCAACACTTAACAGTATATTAGACTTAATTTATGTATCATAGTAAAGGCAGATATTAAACTACGTATCACTACCTGTTATCATTTTAAAAATAGATATTTTCGTCTTACAACATTCACTACACTAAAAGCTTCAGTGCAGTAGGAGACCGTGGTGTAAGTACTTAGAGTATTGTCTCATGCATAAGCACTTAGAAGTAAGTACTAGTGTCATACATGCAAATTCAACGAATGCTATTCTTTCGAAACTTACTCCAGTATGTATTAGCAACTCTCCAAATTGTTTTCATTGGAAAAAAATCTAAATGATAAGATGAGCAAACATGTTCCTTTATGTCTGCAGAATTTGATTTTTTAGGCTCTCTTTACTACAATAATGCTTTCAACAGTGTTGTGAAACAGATCGGCTTTACAAAGTCCTCTTGAATTCATTTTTACATAAAAAAACAAGTGAATAAAAAAATAAATCTTAGGCTATAGCTTTCTTTGAAAGCAATTGTGGCTTTCTTTAAGAAATTCACACAAATGCATGGATGTTATTATCCAGGTCTGTTTTGACTTATACCATGCAATGCACATAATAGCTCAAAGTGACCAGAGCAAATGCCAGGTATTATTCTCGCTCTCATATGCTGACTCAGGCTACCTAAAGTCCTTTTGGTAATGACATCCCCTAACTATAAAGAAAAGGTTATATATTACTTTTCCAACCAACCCCTCTCACTGACTTCATCAATCTTCAATGACAACAGAATTTCCCCATACGTTGATATTTGTGTTTCCTTTTGACCCAAACCTATAACACTGACAAGTAACAAGAGGAAAAAATCTGGAAAACAATACAAATTTCCAGCAATGGGACATACTTTTGTAGACTTTGCAATCGAGGACAAGTCAGACAGCGCGGAGGTAGCGCAAATGGATTATTGTGTAAATGTATCACATTTTCCATTACTATACACACAAAAGCAACCCACCTCTTCCTAACACTCAAGAATAATGGCATGTCAGGAACGGAGTGCCACATCCTGCAATGCAAGTGTCTGAAAACAGAATCAAAAATCAAATGTTTCAATAAATAATTCCCAGACATCTTAGAAAATTAAAATTTTAAATCTCAACCTCACTCACTCTTTTTCTACAATGGTTACTTCTGCGGCCTCAGATGAACAGCCTTCTGTAGCTTTACGCATCTCTCGAGGTAAGCCCACATCTGACTTTGCTGTCTTGGTGTCAAGATCTAATAGGGCTGGAACGGTCTCATCCAATAACATCTCAATCCCATTACATCTAGAGGATGGCTGATCCACTTGGTTTTCAAAAGATGATGATTGTAAGTTTCTGGCAATGGCCATGATGGGATAGGTTGAAGATTCCATGGCCATTCTTTGTTGTACATCCTCTGGTGCATCTTGGTAAGGTAACATAAATTGCATGGGTTTTTCCATATCAGGAATTTTACAAAGGGAATGGTCAACTGACAGCTCTGTACTCCACAATAGCGGCCTTTTACCTGGCCATCCATGTCCTAACTGGTGCACATGTGCTGATGGTATTCCAAGAACAGAAGCTCTTTTTGGGCAAGAAGACACAATATTCACTATATTTGTAAGCTGGTCTATGTCAGGTGGCGGAACTGCAATTTCTGGACCAGAAGGTATGACAGAAAAAACTGACCTCATTATTAATTGGTCATTCAAGCTGTGCATTATCACTGGCCAGGCTCCTACTTTAGAATCATTGCTAAATGACACTCTTTGTGGGAAACCAATGATACTTGACTGGGTTGGACAACATGTTGTCAACTGTATCATATTTAGATTTTTATCTGTAATGGGGTTGGCATCTTGAGGAGCAGATGGACATCCAGGATTTAATGCTTGTTTTGGGCACGAAGGAAGGATACTAAGCATTTGTTCTTTGTCCTTGCATATCATTTCCTTCACTATAAAATCCTGGTAAAATACTCCATGCCCTCTATTGAATGACTTTTCCCAAATTGCATCCCTGTTCACATTCCACTCACCAATATTGTTTACACTATTCTTTGCAGGTAGACCTGGAATTGTACTGTGCTTTGGGAAAGTGGCTGAGGATTTTAAAACTCTGAGAGTCTCTTTGACCAAAGCTTCCACTCCTATTTCTTGTACCTTTGACGGAATTCCATGAATAGTTGAGTTCTTGGGACATGATGGCAGCATTGATAACATTATTCTGAAGATTCCTTTGTCTCTAAAATGCATTTTATGATGACATATTACGAACAACCTTCCTGGGTTTGTTAATGTCTTCTCCAATACCAGCCTTTTGTCCACATTCCATTGTACTGCAGGCTCACTGTGATTTTTACATGGTATTCCACAAACTCTGGAATGTATTGGACATGTAGGCAGCAGATTTATAATACCTGTCATATCTGCTGACATCAGACTTGTTACTGATGGAGAATCTGGTAAATAGGCTATTTGTGGGCAAATAGGTAATATAGATAACATAGATTCGATCCCATCGCAGTTATGATAGAACTCATTAAGATCCTCTAAATCAAATGTAACCACAGACGTCTCCCTAAAGAATGGCAATGGCTTTCTTTCCACTAGCCAATCCAACTGTTTTGTACAGTCTCTACGTGGCATTCCACAAACCCTAGATACCATTGTACAACTTGATAATAGATTCACCATAGTTAGGCCAGCAGTTAATGTCAGTGAAACTGCAGAGGGAAACCCAGGTAAACAAGCATTCTGAGGGCAACACGGTATTACTGCACTCATCCTCATAAAAACATTCTTATCATAAAATGAAATTGCATTTAAAATCATTACTTCTTTTTTGAGCAATGCATATGTATGTAACCTTTTAAAGACAAACCATTCCTTGCAGCTTGATGAATACAGTTTTTGCCCAATTTTCGAAGGCAAACCAGGGATTCCACTATGGCTGGAACAAGATGTCATTACATTGACTTTACTAGCCTTTTGCCGAGAAACAGAAGGTATGCCAATTACACTAGATTTGTCTGCGCAACTTGTCAACATAGCTACCATTCTCCCATCTTGAATGACTTCTGCATTTTTCGGTATCCACTGAACAATGCGAGCTTGTAGATTCTTCTCTGGTTTCTTGTTAAGTAATTTCCCCAAGACATGCCATTCTTTGTTCTCTGAATAGTTGTGATCTAGAGAAGGCATGCCAGGAGTTTGGACTTGTTTCAGGCACATAAATACAAGACTGACAGTATTCAGTAACAGATTCTGGGGTGGTGAGGGCATGCCAACAAGGCACGATCTTAAGGGACATGTGGGCAAGATTGCCACCAAGCTGCACATTTTTCCTTTGTCTAGATCCTGAGCAACACCTGGGGAAATATTTTGAATCAGGACTTTGCCTTTTCTCATTGGTTTTGCCATGACAATATCCCTGATAACAACCAAACCATCACCTTGAGCACTAACTGGCTTACTAGACAGTAAACCAATAATTCTGCTTTTTGTTGAGCATGTAGGAAAGAAATCTGTCATTCTAGGATCTTGCCTTGGTACAAATAGAACATCAGGTATATTAGGTTCTTTTTGTGACACAGATGGAAAACCAGGAATAGCTGCCTTCCAGGGACAAGATGGTGTTATATTTACTGAGTATTTAATCATTTCTTTGTCCTCATATGACTTTTCCTGAATAAGAACAGGATTACTCAATGGTTTATTTGATAGCAATTCCCTAAAAATATGCCAATTGTCATTATATGCCACAAGTCTTTGTCTAAGTGGCATTCCTTCGATCATTGTCTGTTTAGGGTGTAAAGGGAGAAAACTGGTGATACTTAAAATATTTGATGGCTTTTGTAATGGTGCAGATGGAAAGCCCTGAACACTGGCTTTTCTACAACACGTTGGCAACATTGACAGCATGACTTTAGCCATGTTGATATTTCCGACATCTTGTTCCTCGACACCAGACATATGTGAAACAAACATTTGTTTTATCTTCAATGTTCTTTTCCAAAGAGAGCTTCTGTCCCAAACATACTTTTCATATCTATTCACTGATCCCAGAGAAACTAAACCTGGAACTCTGCTAATTGTGGGACATGTAGATAAAAGGTACACCATATTTGCTGTGGATTTCACAAAAGATGCAAATCCAGGAATACTAACAGACCTTGAGCACGATGGTATAATATTCACCATTTTTGTAATCCCTCCACTTCCTTCATAACTAGAAGGGTTATGATCAACATACAGAATCAATGGTAATCTCATGCTTGGTAACTTCTGAAACATTAATCTCCAATCATCTGGCCAAGCTATAACTTGTGATGGATATAAAGATGGCATGCCAGGAATCCTCGAATATTGTGAGCAACTTAGTAGTAACTTAATCATATTCATTGTTGCATCAATCTGAGTTTTAGGCTGTACAGTTGGTAAATGAGAAATATAACTGCTTCCTGGACAAAGTGGACCAAATTCCACGTTGGATATGTAAACACTATTTTCTTCTGCATTTACCACAGAGCTTGGCAACACAAGGTCCTGTCTAACTCTCCTATCTCTTTCATAAGATGGCCTGTTATCCCTAGAACAAGCTACATTCCCAATTCTACCTTCCTCCATACAATAGTCAGACTTCAAACCACAGACAGCAGAGCTATTTGCTGAAAAAACTTCAAAATTCATACTAGGGTCTTCTCTTTGATTTGATGATTTTTTTGCTGTGGACTGCTTTTCAGAGAGAAACTTAAAATGAGGGTCTGATCTTGCAGTGACTTGGTCCGAGGTCCCTGGGTTGCACGTGTTTTTCTTATCCACAGCTTCTGGTGTTTTATTCTTCACCAATGGAGGAAAACAATCGGTGTCTCTCAGAGAAGATGACACTGAGGCAGTCATGCTCTCATTTCTGAAGGAGTAGAGTACACCAAAGATTGATGTCAGGACAAAATGACTGATGCAAACGAAATCCACTAATCTTTAATCATGATGATTTACTTTTGTATTGCAAGTGTTAAAACTGATAAGAACTGGAATGCATTTCCAAGACAAAGGGCACCATGCCACACTTACCCCAAATCCATATTTATGGCTTCTTTTTTATGGGCCATTCCTATCCTTCCTATAGGTTTTGTGTCAGAGGTTGTTGAAATTTCTGGCAATTGCAACAAAGTTTCCTGGAGTGATCTTGAGTTAGGCTGAGGGTCAGTGGGACACGGCATATGCTGAACAGGTTCTGCTTGGACTACTGTATTCTGTGATTGAATGGACATCTTAGACAAGTGACCCTTTGCTTGAACCAAATCCTCCACGACTGAAGTGTTTGTTGGATCATGAAAATCTGGGTTTTGTGTCGGTACAGTAGCATAAATATCCATTTGTGTTTTTGGCATCTCAAAACATTTTAGTCCCAGGGCTATGCTTGTTCTTGGGCTAAGGGCCAGAAGTGAGGCCATGCTCTCAGGTCTAAGGGATAAACAGACATCATGAAAGAAAGTCTTCACCAAAGCAATGCAGTAATAGCCAGACCATTTTCAAAAATTCTGCTTAACAGCATTCCAGCAAGCGAGCAATATGAAATGGAGGTAGAAAATGTATATAGGGCAAAAACGTACTACAGGAGATTCAAACCAGACAGTTACCCAACAAACAGGCAGTTTGTGATGGACAGAATGACCAGGTATCGGCAAACACCAGTATACCTTTAACAATACAAACAAAAACACTGCCACATCTGGCTCTTGCTACATGAAACTGACTTTGACAAAGCTGTTTTTATTTAAATTTCAATGGAAAAACCCCCTCTGTTTAAATCCCATATGTTAGGAAAAGGATATTTCATGCACAGCCAAATAAGCAGTCATTTTTCTGCAGCTGCTCCACAGAAGGCATCTGGGTCTTGTGTGTTACATCTAAATTGGCTGGTCTGTCAGAAGGCGTGTTACTGGCTTTAGTGAGTTCTCAGTTTATACAGCAGACTGATGTATAACCTTGAATTCTTTAGAACAATCCCACAAGCCACAAACACAGGGAGCCAAAATTTATGTTGCTTACAAAGTAGAATGTTGTAGCAGAACAGAGGGCTATTGCAAGGGCTTTTCCAACAAAAGAGAATATGGTTTACAATTTCCATACAAGTTCAGTAGGTAGACAGCATGATGAACACAAACACAGCAACATACATCTTGACTGGAGTTCACCTGCGGTAAACTCAGATTGAACATTACACATATCTCTATATAAGGTCTCATAGCTGACTATGCAAATCAAATCAAAAACAAGCAGCTGCCTGCAGAGCTAAGAAGGCCCAGATCTGAGAAAGTTACACATTGCAATTAAATTAGTTTAGAACAACCAGGACTAGAGCTGGATACCAGGACTAACTGACTATATCAGGGAAGAAATTTCCAAGAGCCTGAAAATGAATCTGGCTAAACTAAAGCGATCTTTCTACTGTCAATGCCGCTTAACCAGTACATACCTAAATTGCTCTGTGCCTTAACACTGTGTGTTTTAGTCAATGAGGGATATTGCAGTTCACCTCTCCTTCAATCAACAGTGTTTTAGTCAAAACACAGTGAGTGAATGAGGGGTACATTGCAAAGCTTTAGATGTAAGCACTACATTAATGAAAATCTTTGAAATGCAGACATTTGAGAGCATAACATGATAAAATCACAACTTATAGTTGTCCTTTAACTCCTGTAGGTGGCAACAGATCAAATCAATCGCAATGAAGACAAAATATTGTTTCTATTGTAATCCTAAGTATTACTATCTTCAGCATTTCTGAAGATGTATCACACAACCTCAACCTGCCAAATTCAAGAACGCCTTCTAGGTTTGTGCGCACTAAGGATGTCTGTACACCTCGCCCTGTGTTTTTTGGAAATTAAATGTCTGGACACATCCAGTGACTGCTGAGAAAGATCAGCTGACAAAAAGGAGAAGTCTTTGTGACAGCTTGGAGAGACAGTTGACAGGAGGGAATAGACCCCAATGTGAGACACTACACATGTTTGTAGTTTTTGATGACTATCAGCATATTAGAAACACCCGCCATAGCTACAAAAACACGACAGAAGAAAATATCCTCAGAATCTGCGAGAGCAAGGGTGGAAGAAGATTCATCAGCTGACATTATGGTAACAGACCTTGGACCGGAAACAACTATGAGCAAAAGCACAGACCAAGAGAGCATCTCAGGGGGTAGCACCGCTTTGCCAGCATCAGGGCAGCAACAGCAGCAGATTTGTGCCTGTGGTTGGAGGAAGGTCACATCACATTTGGGCCTGAGGGTTCATCAAGGGAGGAAAAAGTGCTTGAGAGAAAAGGGCATTGACTTTTTTCTGCGGAAAGAGTCAAATCAGTCAATGGAGGCACAGCAACCGGACTTACCGAACCATAGCTTGCAGTGCATCAGTACCGCAGTCATGAAGGAGGCATCCCCAGGCACGGAGATAGCAACAACAGAAAATCCCACCCAACCTCCCAAACCTGCAATAAAAGACGGCTTGCAGGGCAAAAACTGCACGCTAAGGCAAGGCTCCAGATGACACTGAAAGAGTCCAAAGACATGCTTGTGAGCAGCAATGCACCAACTTTAGTCACAGGCCGCAAATAGAGACCAGCCAGTGCAGTGGAAGAGGCCGTAACAGTCCTCAGGCATCCAGACATTGTGGGACATGTCCAGCAAGGAAGAGCAGGCCTTGGCCTAACAACTAGGTGGCCAGCCTGGAATACAACAACAGCACCAGAGCAGAGGAAAATGGTTGTGGAGGAAATACGCTGTAAGGAGGAAGTGGCAAGATGGGACAAGGCTTCTCCCTTGGTAAGCAGGGCCAGTGGATGTGGTGGGAAAGCTTGGAGAGGAGGCGGATCAGTTGGAGGGAGTTTTGGAGCATGGAGGCAGAGTGTCTCAGTTTTATCATCAGAGCAACATATGACGTTCTTCATCAAGCTTCATCAGTTGCTGTGTGAAGATCCAGGATGTGCCCTATGTTTCAGTCCTGCCACACTCAACAACATACTCACCGGGTGTAAGGTCAGCCTCACCCAAGGACGGAACACTTGGTGCCACAATCGAGTTATTAAAATCCTTGCTGCTACGCTGGAGGAAAAGTGTACCACCACCAACTCCCTAACACCAACACCACGTAACCCCCGGCAGGTCACTTTTGTGCTGGTGGGGGAAAAAGCAACCATGAGCAGCAGCTGCATGTACAACCAGCTGCATACAGCCTGCAACTGGAATATGCTCGTGGATGTTGGCCAGCGCCTTGTGTTTCCTCCGGAGAGAGCAGTCACTACCCTCAGGCCTGACTTAGTGCTCTGGTCTCCTTCCCTGAAAAGAGTATTCATTGTCGAGCTCACTGTTCCCTGGGAGGACTCTGTGGATGAATTGTGCACCTCATCTACACTGAACTGGCAGCAGAAGCTCAGCAGCATGGCTGGAACACTGAGGTCTGCTCAGTGGAAGTGCGGCGCAAAGGATTTGTGGCAGTATCTACCACCAGACTCTTAAGAGACCTGGGAATTGGAGGCTAGGGCCATCAGAGCCATGTCAGAGGCAGCTGAGAGGAGCAGTCAGTGGCTGTGGATGAAGAGACAGGGTTCCTGCTGGGTCCCTGTGAAATGTTGAGTGTGTGAAGCCTGATCACCCCCGTAGGGCATTCCTCAGGGTAGGGTGTCTAGTAACTAACGGCCGAACACCTGATGAACCAGAGGTATACTACTGACGATGTTCCCAAATCAGGATTTTTGAAAACGTATCACACAACCCCACCCTGTCAAACTCAAGAAGGCCTTCTAGGTTTGTGCATCCTAAGGATGTCTGTACACCTCGTCCTGTTTTTTGGAAATTAATTTGTTAGTATGTATGACCACACAGCAAAAGTTCTTAGTGTCTTAGTCTACATGCAGCTTTGACAGTGTTTCATGAAAATATTCTTAGTAAAGGACAAATTTACCCCTAAAAGTCTGACACTGTTAAATAAAATTCACAGCAATGTGCTTTGCACACCCAAGCATATTTTATAAGCCATGTATTTTTCCTTAGTGCCACTTTTTGTTACATGCCAACCACGCCAAACATTTCGAATTACCATCTGTGATAAAAGAGCTTGAATTCACCTACCCTGTAGATGCTTTGACAACTTTGATTCCAAATTGCAGGTCTTTTTGCCTCTCTGATAACTTGGATTTATCTGGCTTCCAGCTGGTAGGGGGATCAGGAGCTGAACAATAAAACAATAACAATAGAACAATATAAGGTTACTAAGCTAAATATTTAATTAAGGTATGATGAATCAATTGCGTATTCATGCTTACTGGTTGTTGCATTTTGGGTATCTTCTTCACTCAGTGTGCTCAACTGTCTGTTGAATTCTAAAATGAGAGTAAAGCACAAACAAGATTACCCATAATAAGCTGAACATTCATGTTCATGTGCCTCCACACCAGCACAGGATGTGAAGAATTAAATGTTGGTCTGCATAAATAAAAACAGCAAGAAAGGGAACACATGTGCTTGCACGGTGGATTGAAGTGGCCTTTCATTTTAATACTGAATGTTATCACATGGGAACAAAATGAATCTTGTTCCCTTTTTATTTTGTACCTGTGTCTTGTTCACCAAGGGAGGCTACAGCAGGTTGAACTATATGAGGCTGAATAGGAATTGGTGCAGGGAAAACAAGAGCAGAGGAATATAAGGGTTCTACTGTAGGGGTGGCCTGGGCTTTCCAGGAAGAAACAAATCCGGACTCTCCTTGAAGCTTCTGCTCTAATGGCTGATCAATGGACAGAGAGGATGAAACTGACAATAGGAAAGAGAGGTAGAGAAAATGGGAAGGAAGGCAACAAAGAGGGCAGGAGACAGGAAAGAGATGGAAGAAGAAAGGGAAGGCAATTTGTAGTGCTATACTGATTCCAAATTTAGAAACAGGAATCAGGCAAAATTGCAAGCAACTTTCAGAAACAATCCCATTAAGGGCTGCTGGAGCACAAGATTAAATATACAGAGTTCAAGTAAATTGATTTAACAAACTACAATGTGAATTAGCCTATAGACATTATACAGTTCTCTTAACTTCCTTTCACATAGATAATATTGATACTTTCATATAAATGTTCAAAGTTACGTGTGTGTGTCATTCAGACACACATATTAGACCTTACTCTTTTTCCCTCACATGCTGTGTATAAAGTAATTAGATTTACTCAACATCACATTTGGATAGTGAGGAGCATGTCTGGATGGGATTTTATTGTCCGCATTGTCTTGTATTGTTGTGTCTAAGTTGTATGAAATCTGTCTCTCCAATTTTACAGAGTTTCAAACTCTATGAAGTAGGAAATGAATTGATTGAAATGCTGAAATAGTAAAGATGTACCTAAGATACATGTTAGTAAATCACTATTTAGAGCAGAAGAAAAGGCACTAATAAAAACATATAAAATGGCCAGGCACAGACTGCTCGATAAGGGAGGATGATAGCATCATAATCAAGGTATACCAGCATAACATGGCATCTCTATTCTCTGCTTTTTCTGCAGCACTGTAGGCTGTCCATGATCACTGGCAGAGAGGTGCAGAAATTTAGGAGAGAGGCTTGTCTGTGCAAGAGGGGCCTGAGATTTTGGAGGCTTCCATTCACTTTGCCAGGAAGCTAGAAAAAACAGAGAAGGGAAAAGGTGGGAGGACAATGGAAGAAACGCGTAAATGTAAAGTGTCATCTAGCCTGGCCTGCACTCAGTCACTGTCCATGGACCTGTACCTGTCTCTGGGGCAGTTGGCAGACTGGTGGGTCTGGTAAGGGCTGAGCTCAGCTGTCCCACATGGATAGGTTGAATTTTTGGCTGTCTAGGGGCAGGAGGTGGTGGAGGTAAAGGAGGGAAGGAGCTGAGGGGAGTTGATGAGGAGGGGGTGACGGAAGAAAAAGATGGAACGCTCTGTGCTCTCCAGACACCAGAAAAGGCTGAGGGGAAGATGGGAACAATGACAGAGCAGAACCTGGATTACATCTTTAAATGATGAAGAATTGGGAGATTAAAAAGATATTAAGTGTATCCTGTCTTGACTAACATACACATTTAGCCATTAATCTGAGTTTGGTGTGCCTACACAAAAGATTATTTGCACTCTCATCCTCAAACAATGCTTGATTTTATATGGAATTGGTTTTTATATACATAAAGTTGGGCTATCTTATTGTAGGTTTTACAGCTAGTAAATGCTCCCTGAGGAGCAGGCTTTAGTGAATCCAGGTTTAAAGGGGCTTAATTTAAAGAAACTCTTAATGAACAGGTAGGCAATTTTATTACAGATGATGTTAAATTTGTTGTAATGTGCTAGCTTTTTACCAGTGTGTTATTCCATGTTCTGCATAACTTTGGTTGGATGCCAGATTTCCTTTATTTCAGAGTTAATGCCAATATTGGACAGTGTATTGGACAGCACTAGTAATACCAAAAAGATAAGGATTAACACCAACAATTTAATGTAACATAATAATAATGTGAAAGGTGTTGATCATGTAATTAAAGGGGGCAATGTATTTTGCATCTTAAATCGTTGAAGCCAGATATGTGTTTTTCTGAAAAACTAGAACTACAAACAAAATGTACCAACCTGATAAACCAAATTTCTTTGGATTACAGTGCACCTTTTACTTGCAAGACTAGAGTAGAGGGGTTGCTATTTTATTTCATAACAATCTGCACAGAGTCGTTTAGCCTGGAGTCTATGCCAGCTGAACTACGCAGTCTTCCGCCACTATAGCCTCAGTACAAATGCAACAAGAAACATAGTTGAAATGTGGTGTTCCAACTGATAAATATTTCTCCTTTTGTTCTCATACACAATAATAGTTCCTCATATCTTCGCAACTATTTAGCAATATTACTAACTCTATATATCTTAATATTTGTTCAGTGTCATTTACTTGAAAATATCTAAGCAAGTTATAGTGTCTAAATGAAAGTATAACTGGTGTTACACAATTCTTTTACTGCCCTTATGTCTTCACATATAGATAGTTTTTTTTATGAGAAATGATAATGGGGAAGTTTCTGGTTCCTCTTCATGGAAGACCTTCAGGTTGCAAATGAGAGGCCACATTATTTCATTTGAGTTAAGAAAAAGGACTTAACTATTGTCTCAAGGATATTGAAAAAGTGTTTTCAGATGCTAATGTGAGTGGTACTCATTTTGTGAAAACTGGGATAAAACATACTATGTTTGGAACTTCAGCTATTTGAGCTTGACTACTCATTACCTGTTTGGGAAGTTTCAGAGGATGTAGAAGGAGAAGAAGTGGAAAGGGCTTCAGGATGAGTGGAGGAGGGAAAGACCAGAGCCTCCAGAGCCTCAGCTGGACAGGAGTCAAAATGAAAGCTATGGGGTCTTCGAGAAGCTAAAATGGCCACTTAAAGGACATTAGATTTGGGAAACGGTAGAAAGAGAAAAGAAAAGGAAAAAGTGGGAAGCTAAACCAAAAGAAAAAAAATATTGAGTGAAATTACAGATACTTAAAATGAACTGCAGACAGAGATACACAAATTATTTGTTTTGGCAAAATCTTGTGAATCTATCTTATCCTCCATAAAAGAAACATAACCTCCTAAAATAATTCACAGGTGTCACATTACATTATTGGCTTACTTTCAAAATAATACGAATAATTTCATTTGGATAGTTTGTCACTTTGGACACTAAGCACATTTGTTTTCTTTCCAAGAGTGCTATGATAAGATGGATACCATACTTTGTATGTTTAATATGGAATTAGAGTTGGGACATGGTGAGCATTCAGGAGAAATCAGTCTTTATGGTTTACTGCACTCATATTTGTACTTAATTTTGATCAAAAATGTCCATCTGTTAAAGTGTATTCAGGGCTGCACCTTGTGGGTTGTGACTCACTGTGAGAAAAAGGTGTCAACAGACAGTGGTAGTTCCTTCTACAGTAGGTAAACTGTGTTATGCAACATACAAGCTCAAGGTGATAACCAGCCACTATTACTAATAAGTATCTACATGTAAATTTCACTCTCAGAAAGCAAAGAAACATTTGAACCTGATCTCTAAAAATTCTGGATATTTATCTAATATTGACCCCAAGAAATTTCTTTTGAAAAGCTGCATCTATCCAGTGTTGTATAATGTAATTTCCTCTGCACAGTTCCTTCACAAAAAAAAAAATAAAAAATCTAATTTTCCATTTTCACCAATCAAAATAACCAGTTGTATGTAAATATTGTGTCTGTGAAATCTGGTAGTTTATAAATTACTTTAGCATGCTATTCATTAATATTTCTGCTAAAATATTTCTACTAAGGGTTTTCCAAATAAAGTTCTACTCCAGTTGAAGTATATAAAGGTCCCACAAAAAAATGCATTTGCCCCATCCACTACAAAGTATTAATAGCTTGTTTTTAATATCAACAAGTGTTCTTAATAATCAGATTATTGCAAAATTATATACTTATACTAATACAAGATCAACATATGAACCTGCAACAGAAGCAAAAAGATGCTCAATCATAGCACATAGGGTGATGAATATCTGTTCTTTGATACCTGATCCAGCACTGGGCTGAAAAATTTTGGGAAGTGCAGGAGGATGAGCGCGTGTAAAGGCTGGTATTGAGTAGGCATAAGCAGAGGACCGAGCCTGCTGGCTAGTGCTTGGTGGTCGTGTGTGGGTTTGCAATAAAG
Source organism: Remorina albescens (assembly GCA_034769265.1). NCBI lineage: Eukaryota > Metazoa > Chordata > Actinopteri > Carangiformes > Echeneidae > Remorina > Remorina albescens. Next base: position 1,765,050 of record CM068495.1, on the reverse strand, counting down.
AGGATGGAACAGAGTGGTCTGGGGGTTTGGGTAGAGGTTGACGAAATGGGGTTGAGATGGTGGAAGAAATGCCAGAGGACGTTTTCCAGTCCATCTCTGAGGTTACTGGGTGGAAGATAAGAAATGAGATGAATGGAGACGTGAAAATAAAGAGTGGACAGCGATGAATGTTCAACCAAACCACAGACACTTTCAATTCTCCATTTTCATGTGCCTAAAACTACATTTGGTTACTTTCGTCAACATCAGTGATGTATATTATATTATTATTATTAGTTGCATGTGTCAACACAGTAAGTTGTAAAGATGACCAGATGGAATCAATCAGGAAGGAGGATGAGTTAATCAGGGCACACAAAGATACCTGTGGGGCCCGATTCAACTGCAGGTCTCCAAGCCAGATCCTGAACTCTTGCAGCAGAAGCAGAAGCTGTTATAGAAAGAAAAGAATAACAGCAGACCGAGAAATTGAAAGAAATGGGAAGCAAGACTTATAGAGGAAACAGGAAAATAGCAATTAGAGAATAGTAAGGTAAGAGAGGGATATTACTGCCTCACTACTTAAGCTCCTACAGAGCTGTCATAGCAGGGGCCAAAAATCGCACCCACATTTCAAAGCTGTCATCAGAATTAATTAATGTATACTATACGTATACTATACTATATACTGGCATTTGATCGTGGGCAAAAAGAAATTAAATTATGGATTATATCTCCAAGTTAAAAGCAGATTTCTTCCTCATTCAAGAAACCCACCTATAAGATTCAGAAGAAGAAATCACTTATAGATCCGAATTTTAACCAAATCTTTTCATCCTGTTACAATAGTAGATAAAGAGGAGTCTCCATTTTGGTCCATAAGAGACTACTATTTACTTTTACTATGCTCCTAATGATGATCCGGCCTTCTTCCACGCAATTTTTTTTTTAAATTATCCGACATATCAGTCACCCCAACTATGGTCATAGGACTTTAACACAGTCCTGAATCCTTCTGTAGATTGTTCCCATAACTTGGCAGACACAAAAAAAAAATTGCAATCAGCTGCAGTCCTTAAGGAATATATGGATGAGTTTGGGCTTGGCGATGGCTGGAGACTCAAAAATCCTACAAAGAGAGAATACACCTTCTTCTCCCCAGTGCACCACTCTTTTTCAAGAATTGACTTTTTCCTCTCAAACAACTCTATTGCACAAAAAATCAACACCAGTATACACCCCACTATAATCAGTGATCATGCACCGGTGTCCCTCCACCTTCAAATAGAATCCACCCTGAAACCATCAACCACTTGGTGCTGTAACAGGTCATTACTAAGGGATCCAGAATTTGACTTGTTAATAAGGAAGGGATGGGAAAACTTTTAGGAAACAAATGACTCTCGAAATTTATCTTTAACTTCTGATCTGGGAAGTTGGGAAGGCTGTCATCAGAGGCAAAATTATATCTTATTCCTCTTACCAGAAAAAACAGGATGATCTGGCTGAAAAAAACATTGAGGATAAGATTAAAGAACTAACAGAACAATATGCTACGAAACCAAATGAACAATTATGGACCCAACCACAAAACACAAAATTACAATTAGAAAATATCCTTTAAAACAAAACAGAATTCATACTTCAACAAGTCAGATAACAAAATTTTGAACATAACAAGAAATCACACAAATTTCTTGCAGATTAACTCCAACGCAACAGAGAAAAATCTGTTATAAGTTCAATTCAGGACTCAAATGGAAAATATACTCAATCACCCCAGGAAATCAATAATATCCTTTCCAGTTTTTACCAAAATCTATATTCAACAACAAACAACCCAAACCTAGAAGACATTCAGGCCTTCCTCAAAAACCTAAACCTGGCTCAACTGACTGTAGAACTGCCTACTAACTGCCTACTAAATTGCAGGTCCAGCACCGTGGCCCCCCACCCCTGCAGCCCTTTCCCCTTCTGGCGCTTCACTGATGTCCGCCTGCGGGGGCATTGCTGGGGCTCCCGAGTGTGTTTTTTCGGTCAGTGGGGTGCCTCCAACCCATCCGGTGAATGGGAAGTGGAGTTCATGGTGTGAGATGTCGGTGGATGGGGGGTGTTGAGTGGCCCTCGCGACTTGCCGTCGCGCGCCTTGAACACTGGGGGCTGTGGGGTGCCACGTGGCTGCAGTGGCTCTCTGGGCTCAGTACCTCACGTGATTCCGCACACAAGGGTGGTGGGCTTTGGGAGCCGGGGCCCCTGACCCAATTTTGGGCCCTGGTGATGGTCTCACTCATATTTAGGGAATGCCCACATGCATGTGTGGTGCCACTTGGCAGCTCGTGTTGGGTCACATCATGAAGAATTGATGAATACCATCTTTGACTCAGTTCCTCTGTTGGGACACCTTCACCTATCTGAACACCCATCTCTCCAGAGATCTACACAGAAACCTTCTGTACTCTCTTAATTCTGAGTGAGGTGACAGGAAAAGCACAGGATCCTTCACTCCACCAGTTCCTACCAGCACCACCTGCTTCCCTTCCCCTGTCCATCCTTCCACATCTTCTCTGTCCTTAATTCCCCCCTATATTCACTGAGGTGTAGCACTGCCTTCCCTGCCACACAAAGGTTATTTCACTCAATAAAGATCCACAAACTAGCTTCCAGGGAGGGCTGGTGTTGGTCCAACGCACACACTGAAATTATAATATATAATATAATAACAATATTTAGCTGCAAGACTATAACTGCATCAATCTCATAATGCTGACACCCTGTGATCTTAAACTATGAGGACAAATGCAACCAAAAAAAAAAAAAAAAGAATTAATTAATGTGCTAAATCTGGGCTTAGAATGCTTTATTGTGATCAGATTTACTTAGAAACCTGCCACCATATAATAGCAATTCTGCCATCCGTATGCAGGTTGAGATGGTGAAATTAGCATGGCGGTTAGGCTGGGGTTGGTCACGGGCCTCGCCTTGTGTGGTGGGCCCCCGGTCACTGTGGTGGGCTGTGGCTCGCCCCGTCTGGGCGTGGGGTGTGGGCGGGCGTCGGCCTCGCCGGTATGGGGCGGGGCCCATGCTGGGGGCCTGGCCTGGTCTCTGGCCGGGGGGGCTCTGTGCCCCTGGGCTTAGCCTGTGCTGTGTGGGGTGAGCCTAAAGGGCCTGGGGTCCTTTGGTTCCCTTGTCTCTCTATGGGCTGCCTTCGTGGTGGCAGTTGCAGCTCCCATGTTTTCCTGCATGTCCTTGCATGGGTTGGACCTGGGGCTGTCTCCTGGGGGGGGGGGGGTGGCCTGGGGCTCCCTGTGCTCTGGGGGGTTGCTGGGTGCCTTGGTGCCCTGGGCCGGGGGCGAGTTGTACCGGCCCCCAACATCAGCTACAGTCAGCTACCCACAGCATCCAATGACAAACTGTAGCATACATATATACACACATACACACACTCGCACACATATAAGGTGCACAACTCAGATTGCATAGAAAATCCTGTGACCAATGCTCTCACTGTTTATGTTGATATTGTTGATGTTGTTGTCGTTTCTGTACGCCCCCCCCATCTCCCCCATGTTGTTAGTGTTGCTGCTGTTGCTGTTGTTTTTTGTAACCCCCCCCTCCCGTCTTCCCTATCCTGTTGCTGAGCCTCAGCCCGGTAGCTTTACCATCAAACCAGTACCATTGCCAATAAAGTCAAACGCAGTGGGCGACAGGAGGAGTATGTCACACTCCTTCTTTGCAGAGTAAAACTGTTTCAGCATAACAAGGTTCCAGAAACATTCATACTGCCTGCCCCAGCTGATGAACAGAACAGGTTACCAAAAAAAAAAGAATGTAATATACAATATAATAATAATCATAGAAATATGCTTAGCTTTTTTAAATGTCAATAAGCTTACCTCTTACATTACCTAAATTAAAATGACAAACCTTGAAGTTTTTACTTATTATCAAATAAAAACTATGGCCACATAGACCAGGTTATTGGGTTATTATAAAAAAGTAGTTGAGAAACACCCAATAGAATAACTTTATGTTGTTGTTCTCCTCATCACTTTGAATTTGGCAGTCATTGATTAAAGGACCAATTCCTTAGGGGACAGTCTGAGATAATTTCATCTCAAAATCACTCCAGGAATTCTTGTGTGTCTCTGGTCTTACCTGTAATGTGAGCAGCATATCCAGATGCAAAGTTGGCCCGTCTCTCCTCCCCAACTTCGTCATCACTGTCATTAAAATCCTCCAGATTACCAATATCACTCTGTTTCATACTCATTAGACTGGCCAAACTCTGCATGTCCTCATCTCTGCAGAAAAAGTAGAAAAAAAATCCTCTTATAACATCAGATGTACAAGAGCATCTGTGTCCATAAAGATCAGCACTGGTCTTAAAAAAGTGCAGAGCTCCTGACTTACGTTGCCTTCCCCTCTTTGAGAAAGACACAGGACAAGTTGAGTTTCAGTGTGGCTTCCACCACTTTAGCAGACAGTGGTTTCAGCTTCAGCGTTACATCATACTGAGCCGGTGTGGCACTAGCATAATTCTTCATGTTGATATCCACTGATGCCAGAATCTTCCTACGGCCTTTTGTTTCCTACAAATAAACAAAATTGGTAATCACTTCAAGACTGAAAACAGACTAAAAACTTCTTTCTGGCAGTCTTACAATTAAATGTTGATTAATTAAATTATATGAAAGCATGGCTTTGGATAAACAGACAAAGCAGACTCACATTCTCAATGACAAAGGTCCAGTCTTTGTCTTCAAACTCATCTGCAGTAGGTTCCTGTTAGAAAAAAACCATGGCTCGATATCTGAGCATCATCCACATTAATAACAGAGATAAATTCTAATCAACTGAGTGGAGATTTAACAGTTAACAGTTACCTTGAAGAGTGTGACAGTGATGTCTAAACTCTCTGGAACTTGCCAAAACACCAGGCCTCTGTAGGGGTTCTTAATCCCTGGCTGCCAACTGTGGAGCTGACAGAATATAAACAAAGAATTCAATTTCAATAGTTTCCTGCAGACTCTCTTTTAGTCCCTGCAGAGCATTCTTTAAATACAGAATTTATTCTTTACAATCATCAAAATTCAAACTCTGATGCCTTCTTAAATGTTTCTAAATGAATTTGATCTTCTTTTCTTACCTTTGTGCTGTGGCGTCTGCTCCTCCTGATCCACACCACTCTCAGTTTGTCTGGTTGCCTAAAATCACAGCAGAGCACGAAAAGAATTTCAGTGTTTCTACCTTTAAACATCCTCTACTGATGCTGGTAGTGTTTGACTGTGTGTTACACATCATAAAGAATCTTTAGTTAGTGGCAATATTGAGGTGTTGACATGTCTGAGTCAGTCATTTTGAACATTTGTTAAAAATTGTGTTAGAAGATTGCAGTGCACTTGTTTGGAATGCTAAATTCTCATTGTGCTGTGACCCATGTACACTGCTCAAAAAAATAAAGGGAACACTTAAACAACACAATGTAACTCCAAGTCAGTCACACTTCTGTGAAATCAAACTGTCCACTTAGGAAGCAACACTGATTGACAATCAATTTCACATGCTGTTGTGCAAATGGAATAGACAACAGGTGGAAATTATAGGCAATTAGCAAGACACCCCCAATAAAGGAGTGGTTTTGCAGGTGGTGACCACAGACCACTGCTCAGTTCCTATGCTTTCTGGCTGATGTTTTGGTCACTTTTGAATGTTGGTGGTGCTTTCACTCTAGTGGTAGCATGAGACGGAGTCTACAACCCACACAAGTGGCTCAGGTAGTCCAGCTCATCCAGGATGGCACATCAATGTGAGCTGTGGCAAGAAGGTTTGCTGTGTCTGTCAGCATAGTGTCCAGAGCATGGAAGCGCTACCAGGAGACAGGCCAGTACATCAGGAGACGTGGAGGAGGCCGTAGGAGGGCAACAACCCAGCAGCAGGACCGCTACCTCCGCCTTTGTGCAAGGAGGAACAGGAGGAGCACTGCCAGAGCCCTGAAAAATGACCTCCAGCAGGCCACAAATGTTCATGTGTCTGCTCAAACGGTCAGAAACAGACTCCATGAGGGTGGTATGAGGGCCCGACGTCCACAGGTGGGGGTTGTGCTTACAGCCCTACACCATGCAGGACGTTTGGCATTTGCCAGAGAACACCAGGATTGGCAAATTCACCACTGGCGCCCTTGTGCTCTTCACAAATGAAAGCAGGTTCACATTGAGCACATGTGACAGACGTGACAGAGTCTGGAGACGCCGTGGAGAACATTCTGCTGCCTGCAACATCCTCCAGCATGACCGGTTTGGCAGTGGGTCAGTAATGGTGTGGGGTGGCATTTCTTTGGGGGGCCGCACAGCCCTCCATGTGCTCGCCAGAGGTAGCCTGACTGCCATTAGGTATTGAGATGAGATCCTCAGACCCATTGTGAGACCATATGCTGGTGCGGTTGGCCCTTGGTTCCTCCTAATGCAACACAATGCTAGACCTCATGTGGCTGGAGTGTGTCAGCAGTTCCTGCAAGACGAAGGCATTGATGCTATGGACTGGCCCGCCCATTCCTCAGACCTGAATCCAATTGAGCACATCTGGGACATCATGTCTCGCTCCATCCACCAACCCCACGTTGCACCACAGACTGTCCAGGAGTTGGCGGACGCTTTAGTCCAGGTCTGGGAGGAGATCCCTCAGGAGACCATCCGCCATCTCATCAGGAGCATGCCCAGGCATTGTAGGGAGGTCATACGGGCACGTGGAGGCCACACACACTACTGAGCCTCATTTTGACTTGTTTTAAGGACATTACATCAAAGTTGGATCAGCCTGTAGTGTGTTTTTCCACTTTAATTTTGAGTGTGACTCCAAATCCAGACCTTCATGGGTTAATAAATTTGATTTCCATTGATAATTTTTGTGTGATTTTTTGTTGTCAGCACATTCAACTATGTAAAGAACAAAGTATTTAATAAGAATATTTCATTTATTCAGATCTAGGATGTGTTATTTTAGTGTTCCCTTTATTTTTTTTGAGCAGTGTATATATTTCACATTTCAAGACTCTCAAAATATCTGAAAGTTCATGTAGTGTATTAGGTCTCAAACAGAGTGAATTAGTCATCTTCATAGACTGTCCCAAAGGCCACGGGGGACAGGGTTACTCAGTCTAGGAGTACCCAAAATCTGTGCTACATCAGTTTCCAACGGGAAAAGAGATTCTGACAAACTGCCTCAGAGCCAAGGGTGAAAACTGAAAGACTGTCAAAGAAGAAGCATCCTACCTGATCTTAATGATTTTCATCTCTTATTTCAAGGTCCACATCAAATAAAGGTAATGTCCAATTCTTTTTTATGAAGCCAGCCTGGGTTCTATATTAATCCTATGATAATATAAAAGTAATTAGTCTATAAAAAAAGGCTCAAAGCCCGTATTCAGAAGTCAACATATGTGATGACCATAGATTGTATATGAAAATGCAAACATCTATCCATGCATTATCTACACCAATTATCCCATTAGGGTCACGGGGGGCAGGGGGCAAGCTACACCTGCTCTTGAAAATCAATTTTTTTCTGGTTTCAAAAACAATAGTTGATGTCATAGCGGGTTGCCACTTGGTCATGAATTCTGTAAGTTTGTGACGCCACAATAAAGTCTTTTTTTGTTGTTGTTTTTAAGTTTTTAAGCACCATGCATAAAACAACAACAACAACAAAGTACAAAAAGGGACAAAGTCCTCTCAACCTACTGAGAAGACTGAGGTCCTTTGGAGTGTGCAGGCCTCTGCTAAGGACTTTCTACGACTCTGTGGTGGCCTCTGCCATCTTTTATACAGTGGTCTGCTGGAGCAGTGGAAGTTCAGAGAGGGACAGGAAGAGGCTCAACAAGCTGGTCAGAAGAGCCGGATCTGTATTGGACTGCTCTCTGGACTCCATTGAGGAGGTGGGTGAGAGGATGATGTTGGCCAAACTGACATCCATCATGGACAACCCCTCCCACCCACTTCATGACACTGTGGGAGAACTAAGCAGCTCCTTCAGCAACAGACTGCTGCACCCGCGGTGCAAGAAGGAGCGCTACCGCAGGTCACTCTTTCCAGCAGCTATCAGACCGTACAACACCTCTCTGTCGCAGCAATAAAATCTGCACTCTGGACTATTACATTTTTTTGCACTACTGACAGGCTTTATGCTTTATCTTCACTACCTCATCCACATACACTGTACTGTACTGTACTGCACTGTTTAACATAGTTTCTGAACCTCATAGTTTGAACCTCTTCTGTATTTTTTTTATATTTTATGTCACTTAACTCACAATGTTACATCACTTTATCAATACCACTGCCACTTCATATTTCTTGTACTTCTATACCTGTGGTTGCTGCTGTAACGACCGAATTTCCCATACATGGGATAAATAAAGTCCAATCTTATAATTGGATAATTCAGACTGGACCAAAGTGGTGGACTGAGCCACACTGTGGCTAAAAGCATACACCACTTCCCCAGACACACAAATGAGCAAGTGAATCCTTGTTCAATAGCACTTCAAGGAGTTACCGTGTTTTGAATAATTACATCATCTTACATTACTATCATCTAATTTCATTTCCATCTAATCTAATCTAATGTCAGTGTCTGAAAGAGAGGACAAGACAAGATGGTCTGTCAAAAACAAATGACAGAGCAAACTGTACACACAACACACAGGTTCATCTGTGTACTCTCAAAGCACTGATAGTAGAAAATGAAAAACTTGTGACAGTGAAAGAAATAATGACTGTGAGCACCAGCATCTCTGCTCTGTGTGTGCCTCTCTGTATGGTTGTGTGTGTGTGTGTCTCATAAACTTAGCACAGAAAGTAAGGAAATCTGTTTGGTAGATTATTGTTGTATTTGTTGTAACAATGCTCCTTGACAATAAATTTTGTACCGTTGAGCTTGTTTATTTCCCTTTTAAATGGTGCCACATTTGTAAGGAAAATGCATTTGTGGGATGAGTAGCAGAGCTGAATATGTGGATGTGCCAATGAAAAATTTGCCAAATCTTCTCTGATAATGCCAAACAGCTTATTTTGCCATTTACTTTTGTTTGGTGTTTGGTGGATTGGATTGAAGTTTGAAGAAACAAGACATATTGGCAATTTAACAATTTCTTCATTTAACAAACAGGAGCCTCAGTAGCGTGTGGAAGAACCATACACAGCCACAACAGCCTGGCACCTCCTCCTCATGCTGGTCACCAGCCTGATCACACACTGCTGTGGGATGGCATCCCATTCTTCAACCAGCATTTGTCGCAAGTCAGCCATTGTGGTTGTGTTGGTCACTCTGGCTCGACCTGCACACTCAAGCTGATCCCACAAGCATTCAGTGGGGTTGTGGTCAGCACTGCTGGCAGGCCATTCCATCCTCTCCACTCCCAAATTCTGGAGGTAGTTTCTGATAAACCCTGTTCTGTAGGGGGCGAGCGTTGTCATCTAGGTGGAGTTACAGTTCAGCCCCAGACTGTGGAGATATGGAATCGCCACTGGTTGTAGAATCTTAGGCATTGAGATTGCCTCCATTGATGATAAGCCTCACTTTTCCAGTGAGGGAGATGCTGCCCCACACAATCACACTGCCTCTACCAAATGATGTTGCCGTATTGGCGCAGCAATCAACATAGTGTCATACGTTCCTCCACATGTTCAGGTTCCAGTTTACGTGTGAAGGGCAGTCATGGCAGGCCTCCTGGCAGCCCTATGAGACCGGAGATTGGCTGCGTGCAATCTGTTCCAGATTGTCTGGGCAGAGAGCCGTTGGCCATATCGTCTTGCAAACCTTGACTGCAAACCTGTAGAAGACAGCCTTAGCCCTGACAGGGTGAGGGGTGTTGTCGTCTTGGGAGCACCACTTCACAGCCTGAAGCTCAAAACAAGAGTCAGTGGCAACAGCAAAATAAGCTGTTTGGCATTATCATAGAAAATTTAGCAAATTTTTCATGGGCGCATCCACATACTCAGCTCTGCTGCTCATCCCACAAATGTACAGTATTTTCCTTACAAATGTGGCACCATTTCAAAGGGAAATAAACAGGCTTTCCAACGGTATAAGATTTATTGCCAAGAAGCATTGTTACAACAAATTAATAATCTACCAAACCCAAATTTCCTTACTTTTTGTGCTAAGTTTATCATTTATGAATAGTGGCACACTTCCTGGTCTCTAGTTCAATCACTTCAGAGTCAAATCATTCTCTCCTAGTTGTTATTTAATAAAAATGCTGATACTACTGTCATGGTCACTGGAAACTGTTCCTGGAGGTGGAACAGTCATTCCACAAAAAATCCACTACAACTACACTGACATCTGAGCAAACTCCATATGCAAAAGTAATACCATAAGGTATTGTTGAAAGTTTTCAAAAAAAGTAATTTTGCGCAGTAAAAATTACTTAGGTTAAATGTTCTATCTTTATCTGATTAGGAGTCCTGCTCATTCTTTTGAGCAGTAATGGTAAAAAATCAGGTCCAAAGCCTCTAATGCTCTAAATATCTTATTGTCCATGTCTGTCTTTATTCTGTCACTATAATAAACTCAGACCAACTTGTCAAACAAACAAATCAGGGCTTGTTAGAAAGAGCTCATTCTTTTGTTCAAGAAGAAAAAAAAACTGCATATGGTATTTGACTGTAAAGAAAAATCTGATTTAAGTTTAACTTTCAGATATGCTGGTTAAGCCCCAAAATCTGTCAGTATGGTAAGATTCTCCAAGTAGTCACAACCTGAACAAGATAGAGGGAGAGCTGAAGATATGAACAGAAATAGATGCCTGCTACGCTGAACTTCGCAGAGGCTTAATAGCAATCCTCCACCTGCTGCACTATTTATCACAGAAATGTTTCAGTGTTGTCGCAACAGGCTGACCTACAAGAGTACTATGGTATATTTAGCAACTCTGGTCGGTAGATCAGGACAGAGTCGACAAACATAACACCTGTTTGTGATGTCATCCATTAGTGCTGAGTGGTATACCAGTTCGTACCGAAAACCGGTTTTTATATTTGTTATGATATGAATTTTTCACCAGCAACACTGGTTTAAATAGCCTAAACATGTCCGGAATGCAGCACGTTGGTAAATTGTTTCACAGGGGACCCTTTTCATTGCTGCGCCGCTAAACACGCATTCAAAAGAGCGGAAATAATAGTGGAGTTGCTGAGCATGGTGGACATAGATATAAAGAGTAGACACTGCATCGACTCCTACTGCCTATTTGTGCTGATGAGCGGTGGGGCCACCATCTTGGACCGGTCACCCACAGTGTTACCAGGTCCACTTGTTATACTTTGGGCTTGTTGTTCTGGAAAGTCGCTTGCAAATATTGTCAGTCGCGGGTTGCGGGTTTTTTGAGCTGGTTTTTCAAAGTGTGGTTGCTTATTTGGGCTTGCTTTGCTCCGTGTATGAACCCCTCCTGATTCTCTCCCAGCTGTCCACAACTACAATAAAGCTTAAGTTTGTCCTTTTTCCTTAAAGGATCTGACCACAAACCGTGCGCCGGGACCGCGCCGGGACTGTGCTGGCACCGAAAAGTTAAAAAAACCAACAACAAAAAACCTCAAACACCAACAACAACAGCAAAAAAAAAAAAAGAAAAAAAAAGAAAAACAACTCCACAGCTTTTTCATCTGTGAGGCTTTGACTGTCATCGGTTTGACTGTCTTAAAATGAGCTAAGGCAAACAAGTGAGATGAAGATAGCCACTTACAGCTTGTCACACATCAGTCAGAGCTGTCGATCATCTCGGTGAACTAACTGGATCTACCTCGACTGATAAAGAAGTCAAAATGCTAAAAGCAGTAACCAGAGTAATAGTGCAACTGACCCATGCATGTTCAAAGACCTGATGAGTTATTGGGGAGGTGCCCAGTATTCCCTTGTAATAGATGAAAGATATTTACTGCTTTCTAGCAAACATATATATATATTAGGAAATATTAGGAATATTAGGAAACATTAGGAAAATCAGAAATATCCTCTCTCAAAAGGATGCAGCAAAAATAGTCCACGCATTCGCAACTTCTAGGCTGGACTACTGTAACTCATTATTATCTGGTTGTCCAAACAAATCTCTGAAAGGCCTTCAGTTGATCGTCAGAATGCTGCTGCACGACTATTAACAGGAACTAGAAAAAGGGATCACATCTCTCCTGTGTTAGCTGCTCTTCATTGGCTGCCGGTAAAATTCAGAATAGAATTTAAAATCTTTCTGTTAACATATAAAGCTCTTACTGGCCAAGCTCCGTCATACCTCAGAGAGGTCATAGTTCCTTACTGTCCTAGTAGGCCACTCCGCTCTCTAGATGGAGGTTTACTTGTCGTTCCTAGAGTCTCCAAGAGTAAATCAGGAGGCAGATCTTTCAGCTATCAGGCTCCTCTTCTATGGAACCAACTTCCAGTATCGGTCCGGGGGGCAGACTCTTTAGCAATTTTCAAGACCAGGCTTAAAACTTTTCTGTATGACAGGGCTTATAGTTCATTTACTCTTTAGCTATGCTGCTATAGGCTTAGACTGCTGGGGGAAGGACTGAGCACCTCTCTCTCTCTCTCTCTCTCTCTCTCTCTCCCTCTCTCTCTCTCTCCCTCTTCCCTCTTCCCCTCTTCCCTCTCCCTCTCTCTCTCCCCCCCCCCAAAAACCAAAAAAAAAAACCATCAAGTACTGTGAAACCGGAGTAATTCTGAAAAAGACTGATATAGAATTTTGGTCATACCACCCAGCTCTATCATCCATACATAGCCAGTGAGAGTAATTTCATGCCAAAGTCTAAACCCCTGACAAACCCATGCTTCCTTTTAGGAATCAGGGACTCCAACAAGTCACTGCTCCTGGTTATTGTACACCAATAAACAGTGAAGCATCAGTGGTTTTCATCAGAAATGTCAGAGAGTTTAAGAAACTCCCTCACACGGCTTCCCAAAGCCAGAGTGTGTGAAGGATTTTAAAGTAAATTGGGCTTTAACTTCTCCTTTCAATTAAACACTATGAATTTAAAAAAAAATGTAAAAATCCATCTCCTGGCTCCCGATGACTAGCGGTATCACTCCATCCTTATGCGGAGGTCAGAGTTCAGATCTTGCACAGACTACAAAAACTTTAGATTTGTGTCAGAAGTCAAAGGTTTGTGCTGCTCATGCATTATTAATATTAAGCCAAAAATTTATCACAAGTGAACTCCTGAAAGAACATCTCAAAGACGATCAAGAGAAATGGAAGACTCAGTTTTCAAGTGTCAAAGTAAAGTGTCTGAATGATTTTTTTAGTTTCTTCTTTCCACTAGATTTTCTAAGAGGTTAAGACATATTTAGAGCATAGTGAGGTGTGGAGTAACTGTTTAACAGTTGAGGTTAGTCAGGTTATGCAAGTAGCAACATCACTGAGGCACTGGCAAGATATGTGGGTCTGTAATGAAATGCCAGAAGTGTCTATCTCATCATGAATTCTGCTCACTTGTTTGAACAGTTTTCATGAAAATCACCTCCAAATTTTGGCTATACAAGCAGCTAAAAGCTAGGCCTCTGAATGAGACACTGATTGGCTGTAACATCACCCACTGGAGACAATTGAATAATGCGATTTGAGGCTAAATGTCACCATAAAAGATGGAAGATAATAATCGCTGTATAAACACACAGAAGTAAAGCAACAATGCTGCAGACAAAGGGTCAGACCGATCCAAATCTTATCCAACTTCATTCATGAGTTTATTGAGTGGAGTAAATGTCATACATGAAAAAACACAGGCGCTTGAGTTTAAAGTAGAAAAAAAAACAACCCATCTTAGGTCAACTCATCATAGAACAATAGCATTCTGAAAACAATTTGACTTTTGGAAGCATATACACTTTCATGGGCCTAATAATGTGTGATTGCCCTCTGCCAATTGCTTTGTTCTTGTTCTTGCTCCTCCCTTCCAGGTTGTGTTTGCCAGCTCCTCCCACCTTGTTGAGCTCACCAGCTCCTCGTCTATATAAGCCTTGCCAAAACCAAGATGTCTCACTCTCCCTCTTGGGTGGTTGGTGCCCTCCAAGCACCCGACATGGTTTTTCTTTGTTTTTGTTTGTGTTTGATGGATTCCTTTGGTTTCTTGGTGACTTATACACAAAGTGTTTCTTTTTGCTTTATCATTAATAAATTTATGATTAATTTAACTGGTCACTGTGGTCCTCCCTCCTGTGTTGTGCTCCTGAATGAGCTGGGCATAACAAGTGTGAAAGACAAAAATATTAAGAGGCAGATCTTCGAAAAAAAAAAAAAAAGTAAGACAAATATGTAGTACGTGACAGTAATGGGGTCTCCGTTCACTTGAGCAGGCATTATTGTGTTGGATTAATGACATTTTATAACTTCACCAAAGGCATGAAAGTGTCTTAATGGTTGTTTGTCTCTGTATGTCAGCTCTGCAGAAGACTGGAGACCTGTCCAGTATGAGCCCCACCCTCATCTGAGATGTCAACTGGGATTGGCTCCACCCCCACGTGCAATTTTGTATATAATCAGTATAGATTATGAGAGGAGATGAGACTCAATTTGTTTTAACTTTGTGAGTCATAATTTCAACTATCCATTGCTAATAATTAATTTGGCTTCAACCCCCCTACAACCCTGAGCGACAAGGAGTATGGATGATGGATGGATGGATATTTAATATATATATATATTTTATTATTATTATTTATGATGGATATTGGCAGCAAACAAGAAAAAAAGTATCTTGGAAAGTTCTAAGAAAGAGTTGGAATGCTCAAAACCAGCAGACATGTTGATACTGGTCCGTGTGCATGATACCTCTTGGATATTGCATAAACAGAGCAACAGAAAGCTAGGCTACTAAACAAGCCAGGGCTGGACGAGTGGAAACACATGCTGAGTTCATAATGAGTAATGACACTGGAAGGAACTGAGATTCTTCACATAACGAAGTCGAAGCAGTTTGTTAGGCCTTTAACCTCTATCGAGTCTTACACAAAGGGATGCTGAAAATGAAAGTGCAAAAAATGTTGTTTCACTGAAAGAATACTTCAGATTAGGGCAAAAGATGAAATATGATCATACCAACATATATGAAAACCATTTAAGTGCTGAAAGTTGTGTCTATATTTGTCTGATGCATATTGATCGATCATATGGTTTATGGACCTGGCCTCATTCATGTTTGCTGACTCTGTATTTGCTTTTTGTGTTTAATTGTGTCTTTTGCAAAATTATGCTAGAATAAACTGCTATGTTTCTACTACTTTCACTATTAAGAGACTCGAGCACAATGCCAGTGCCAAATGAGCAGATGTATGACCTCGTTGTAAAACCCTGACTGGAGCCCTGTCGCTGGTGACGGAGCATCTCTGAATGTCTGCCATTTTGTCTTGTTTTGTTTTTGTGGCATACATAACTTGGTCACCAAAAAAATGTTCATATCTATGAGTGAAGTCTAGCATCAACTCTGTTTGTATCCAATATGGCTGGAAGTCCCCAGAGTCCCCCACAGAGTTCACACTAAATTACATGGCCTACGCAAACACACCTGTCCCCGGTGTTAAGCGAGTGCACAGGCTCTTACCATTTCTTGGTGCACTCTATCGTCAGTTCTTGAAAGGAAGCAGCAAACTGGAACTTGGACGCCTTCTTTCCCACCCGCTGGAGCCGCTTCCACACCGAAGTCATGGTCGGACTTGTCGGATAACTCTCCCAAAGACACGGTAAGGCAACATTAAACTGGCTGGGAGGTGGAGGAGATGTGGATGTGGATGGAGAAGCTCCACCCGCCCCGCTGACAGCTCTTCTCCCGTGGTGGGTGACCTGCTGCTCTGCCTGCTGGGCCTGGCCGACACACACTGGCTGCGGAGGGGACGCGCTGCAAAGCACACAACCGGGAAACTACACAACTGGAACTTTCAAAATAAAAGCACGGAATCACGAAAGCAGAGGCAGGTACTTACACCAGCGCTATCTGACAGTAAAAATCGTAATAAATAAATTAATCAATTAAAAAAAAAAATCCATCGGTGCAAGTCTGGAAAACAAAGGCCGATTATCACCACCTTGCCGCCAAATCCATTCTACACGAGACTGCAAGGCACTACTATTTATCACACTTCAGAAATATATAAAATGCAGTCTGACAATCTACTGAACCAAAAGAAACGAAGCATCACTTACAAAATTAGAATGTTTTTTGCTTTTATGTATCGATTTACACTAAATTTTATTTCGTTTTTTTAAATAAAAATAAACTACACTAGAAGAGGAATCGATGTTTTAAAATTCCAACTCAACTTTTTTATTCTTCTTATTATTATTTTTATTGTAACAATTTCAGCCTGAATGAACTCTGATTCAGTCAGCTAAAAATATTTGTTCTTAAACAAAGGGGCGGGGGGGGGCTGACTAATTACAGGTTTGGCAGAATCAGAGCAGTGCATCCACCAGCTGCAACTCTTCCTGCAATCTTCCAGCCTTTAAGAGCTCAGCCCTGCCACACCCACACTGCCAGATCGTTGCAACTGTTCAGTCAGTACAGCACTCCAGCCTCTTGTTTCTTCAAGGTTTGACTTGTTCGTAATCCTGTTTTTCCCCTGTTTTAGTGATGCCCTGAGCTCTGGACATGCTCTGCCTGCCCTCGCTTGGATGTCACAATTTCTTTCTCCTGACTCGTCCCTCTCAGTCTCCAGCACTTACAATAAAACTTTTTTTTTCACCCCCTGCCTCTTTGTCTGTGTCCGCACCTCGGTCCTCATTCTCTGTTGCATCATAACAATAAATACTATGAGGAAAAATAAAAATTAACAATCTTTATTATGATGGAATAAATTACCAACATGATGAGCTGAGTGTTACGTTTGTGACATCTCTCTCCCTCTTGCAGGCATGTACAGGCAGATTTTATTCTGGTGAGCTTGCTGTAGTTGGACTGGTTCTGGGTCATTTACTTTGCTTTACAAGCCACATTTGCAATGACTCTGCAGAATAGTCTAAAAATAACAAGAGACTGCTGCATAAGAAATAAATCCATGATAGGTAATGGTTGTTTCACCTCAGGATGCTGCTTGTCCCTGGATGAATTTCACAGTTACTTTTGTTTAATATAATGTACATAATATTATATATGTTATATACTATACATTATGTTCCTGACTAAATCTAACTTCTGTAGGAGATCCATCAGACCTTTGCAAACACACCTAAGAGAAGCAGTGATTACCAAGTTTGCATGAAACTTGTAGTTGAGTTGAGGCCTATTATCAAGACAGATATTTACTGTGAGCCTGCCCCCCTAAACTGGAGGGACTTTTCCAGTTTAGCTCTGAGTCTATTTATAGTATCTCACTGACACATAGGACAGCTAGGAGTATTACGTTGGCTCCAAGTACACAAATAAACATTTCTGTTGATACTCTGCATGATAAAACTGAATTTAAAGATCTCATTAATTTCATACAGAATCATCATTGTATTCACCACAGAAATAAAATTTATCATAAAATGGCAAAAATATGACTTGTCACAAGCTCTCTGACTGGACCCTGTTTTAATCTGCTGTAAGAAAAAAATGACATGACAACGATAGGTTTCAGCATTACAGTGACATCACCACCTGAAGTAAAAGTACTCTGAAGTAAAAATAACAAAAAAGTCTTTTTAGTTAATAAAGGCTTCATGTTCACCAACTTTTCTCAGGCTGTATGTTTCAGGTTGTTAACTGCATCAGAGAGCTAAAAGAGCTAAAAGAGGCTAAAGCCCAAAAGAGCCTGAAAGTCCAGAAATAAGTCTGTGTGCCACTGAATTGGGTTTTAAACACATTTAATTAAACACTGACATAACTGCAGTAACTTAATACTACTAATATTTTATAACAACAAACTGATGGTTTATTCACAAAAGTATTTCATCTGATTACAAAGCTCGTAGTTTATTGGTCTGTCGTCCTGACAGATTCTCTTTGAATGAAGGTTTAATTATTGTAGTAAACTCTTGTGTCTGTTTTTTTAAGTTCACCACAACACTGTCCACGGTGTTATTGAATCCTATCATGAGAACTGGGTCACTCTCTGAATATGATTTTATCCGTTCCAAACATTCTATACATCAGGAAGGACAGTTTATGTCAGTCTTAGCAATCATGCATCTCAGAAAGAAGACTTTTGGGGCTGCATTGGCAGCTGTCTCTTTTTTTCTCTCTGCTCATGTTTATATGATCAGCAAACACAATGATCATTCTTTTTTACAGGTGCACAACATGAACGTCCAGCCTACATGCACAACATTTAAAAAATTCTGTGCAGGACATAATTTAACATTATATCAGAATATATACAGTGTATCAATAGAAAAATATCTCTAAAATTAATTACAGTTATACTCTGGGGCACCAACCCAATGGCAAAAGATAGCCAGTTACAATTGTTTTTGAACTTTGACAAGAAGTTAAATCAATTATTTGAACAAAAAATTACCACATCAAAGTGAAATTTTTAGTTGTACTGTGAGGTAATTGAAATCTATGTACAAAGTATATACAGGTGACACACAAAGGTGATATGTGTGTGTCTGTGGGGTCTCCAACACAGGCAAAATCCCTGATTCAAAAAGGTCACCTGGATCATAGAGTCTGAATGTGGACAATCACCACAAGATAGAGGCAAACAAATAAAGTAGATAAACAAACAGACTCAAACATGCCATGTGGGAAACAGAGTGTGGGTTTCTTTTTTTAAGCCAATTCAGGTAAACTAAATGATCTGGGATTTCAGGTAATGGAACAAAAAGGAAAAGTCCTTCTGCTCATAAAGTCCAGTGAGATGGTGTAACTTCCTGGTTGAGTGAAGTGAAGTCTGGCTGTGGGGTATCTATGATGCAGAAGATAACTATAAAATCTATAGAAGAGGTATTAAACAACTAAAACAAATAAGGGAAGCAGCTGAGATACATTAACATTAACTATAGGTGAACAACAATTATTGGGCCTTATGGGACCCAGAATTGCATTCCTCTTAACTCCCAAGCCGGTCCTGGTCTTTCTTCTAATGGACCATGAATCTCTTGTCTCCCAGCAGCACTCACATTGTTTGCACTCCAGGAAACATCTGCTTCTGGCAGGTAAAAATAAAGCAAAAAAAAAAAAAAAAAAAAAAAGGGTGTGTGTGTTTGTGTGGGGGGGGTCTCTACATGTAGGAAAGCTCTGTCATGGTAATGTCATGTTTAAAAACTCTTCTTGCCTTTCCTGGTGCCTATGGTTTAGTTTTTAAACAAGGGGTCAGGTCAGAGGTTTCATGGTGGTAACTACAAAATAAATTCATTCATTAAAAATCCACTTCCAGCCTGCAGGCTGCAGACACCCAGCGTGGTGTAGATCCTGTTTCGGTGTGTCATTTTGAGGCCAATTTATATTTCACTTCCCTGTCACATTTATGAACATAAATATACATTGTTACAGGAAGAAGTATAATGTAGCCGCAAGGGGGTACAAGCCAGTGCCTTATTGTGCCGGTCCCAAGCCTGGATAAATACAGAGGGTTGTGTCAGGAAGGGCATCCGACATAAAACTTTTGCCAAATCAAACATGCGAATCGAATCTATGACTTCCATACCGGATCGGTCGAGGCCCGGGTTAACAACGACCGCCATCAGTGCTGTTCACGTACAGAGTGCCGGTGGAAATTGGACTACTTTTCGTTGAAAAAGGAGAGGAGGAAGGTGTGTTCGTAGGAAGAGAGAGAAAAGGAACGCCAAGAGTCTAGGACTGAGAGTAAGGACTTTGAATGTTGGAACTATGACAGGGAAAGGTAGAGAGTTGGTTGACATGATGCAGAGGAGGAAGATAGAAATACTGTGTGTCCAGGAGACCAGGTGGAAAGGTAGCAAGGCTAGAAGTTTACGAGCAGGGTTCAAGTTGTTCTATCATGGTATAGATAGGAAGAGAAATGGAGTAGGAGTTATCTTGAAGGAGGAGTTTGTCAGGAATCTCCTGGAGGTTAAAAGAGTATCAGATAGAGTAATGAGTCTGAAGCTAGAAATCGAAGGTGTGATGTTCAATGTTGTTAGTGGGTATGCTCCACAGGTAGGATGTGAGCTGGAGGAGAAGGAGAAATTCTGGTTGGACCTTGATGAAGTGATGCAGAGCATCCCTAGAAGTGAGAGAGTTGTCATTGGTGCAGACTTCAATGGACACGTTGGTGCAGGAAACAGAGATGATGAGGAGGTGATGGGCAAGCTTGGTATCCAGGAGAGGAACGCAGAAGGACAGATGGTGGTTGACTTTGCAAAAAGGATGGAAATGGCTGTAGTGAATACTTTCTTCCAGAAAAGGCAGGAACATAGGGTGACCTATAAGAGTGGAGGTAGGAGTACACAGGTAGACTACATCTTGTGTAGACGGTGTAATCTGAAGGAGATCCGTGACTGCAAAGTAGTGGTAGGTGAGAGTGTTGCCAGACAGCATAGGATGGTGGTAAGTAGGATGACTCTGGTGGTGAGGAAGATGAAGAGGGCAAAGACAGAGCAGAGGACTAAATGGTGGAAGCTGAAAAAGGAAGAGTGTTGTATGATTTTTAGGAAGGAGTTGAGACAGGCTCTGGATGGCCAGGAGGTACTTCCAGTTGACTGGACAACTACAGCTAATGTGACCAGGGAGACAGGTAGGAGAGTATCCAGTGTGTCATCTGGAAGGAAAGTTGATAAGGAGACTTGGTGGTGGAATGAGGAGGTGAAAGAGTGTATACAGAGAAAGAGGTTAGCTAAGAAGAAGTGGGACACTGAGAGGACTGAAGAGAGAAGACAGGAGTACAGGGAGATGCAGCGTAAGGTGAAAGTAGAGGTGGCAAAGGCCAAACAAAGGGCTTACGATGACTTGTATGCTAGGTTGGACAGTAAGGAGGGAGAGACTGATCTATACAGGTTGGCAAGGCAGAGAGACAGAGATGGGAAGGACGTGCAGGCGGTTAGGGTGATTAAGGATAGAGATGAAAGTGTATTGACAGATGCCAGTAGTGTGATGGGAAGATGGAAAGAGTACTTTGAAGAACTAATGAATGAGGAAAATGAGAGAGAACGAAGAGTAGAAGTGAGCCGGGAAGTAGCAAAGATTAGTAAGGATGAAGTGAGGAGGGCATTGAAGAGGATGAAGAGTGGAAAAGCACTCGGTCCTGATGATATACCTGTGGAGGTCTGGAAGTGTCTAGGAGAGGTAGCAGTAGAGTTTCTGACTGGGTTGTTCAACAGGATCTTAGATAGTGAGAAGATGCCTGAGGAATGGAGGAGAAGTGTGCTGGTGCCCATTTTTAAGAACAAGGGAGATGTACAGAGTTGTAGCAACTACAGAGGAATAAAGCTGATGAGCCATACAATGAAGTTATGGGAAAGAGTAGTTGAAGCTAGACTAAGGGCAGAAGTGAGAATTTGTGAGCAGCAGTATGGTTTCATGCCCAAAAAGAGTACTACAGATGCAGTATTTGCTTTGAGGATGTTGATAGAGAAGTACAGAGAAGGTCAGAGGGAGCTGCATTGTATCTTTGTAGATCTGGAGAAAGCTTATGACAGGGTGCCCAGAGAGGAACTGTGGTATTGTATGAGGAAGTCTGGAGTGGCAGAGAAGTATGTTAGAGCGGTGCAGGACATGTATGAGGACTGTAAGACAGTGGTGAGGTGTGCTGTAGGTGTGACAGAGGAGTTCAAGGTGGAGGTGGGACTGCATCAGGGATCAGCTCTGAGCCCCTTCTTGTTTGCTATGGTGATGGACAGGCTGACAGACGAGGTTAGACAGGAATCTCCATGGACTATGATGTTTGCAGATGACTTTGTGATCTGTAGTGAGAGCAGGGAACAGGTGGAGGAGAAGCTAGAGTGGTGGAGGTTTGCCCTGGAAAGGAGAGGAATGAAGGTTAGCCGCAGCAAGACGGAGTATATGTGTGTGAATGAGAGGGACCCAAGTGGAAGAGTGAGGTTACAGGGAGAAGAGATAAAGAAGGTGGAGGATTTTAAGTACTTAGGGTCAACAGTCCAGAGCAATGGAGAGTGTGGAAAAGAGGTGAAGAAGCGTGTGCAGGCAGGCTGGAACGGGTGGAGAAAAGTGTCAGGTGTGATGTGTGATAGAAGAGTTTCAGCTAAGATGAAAGGAAAGGTATACAAAACTGTGGTGAGACCAGCGATGTTGTTTGGTCTAGAGACAGTGTCACTGAGGAAAAGACAGGAGGCAGAGCTAGAGGTAGCAGAGATGAAGATGCTGAGGTTCTCTTTGGGAGTGACCAGGTTGGATAGGGTCAGGAATGAGTACATCAGAGGGACAGCACATGTTAGAGGTTTTGGAGATAAAGTCAGAGAGGCCAGACTGAGATGGTTCGGACATGTCCAGAGGAGAGATAGTGAATATATTGGTAGAAGGATGCTGAGTTTTGAACTGCCAGGCAGGAGGCCTAGAGGAAGACCAAAGAGGAGGTTTATAGATGTAGTGAAAGAGGACATGAAGGTGGTTGGTGTGAGAGAAGAGGATGCAGAAGACAGGCTTAGATGGAGGCAACTGATTCGCTGTGGCGACCCCTGAAGGGAAAAGCCGAAAGGAGAAGAAGAAGTTACAGGAAGAAGTGTCATGTGCTCTCCCAAGAGATCTGAGAACTTAATTTTTAATGTGGTTGTTAAAAAGCATTAGACATGCAGCTATCTTACAAATTAGGCCTCCTATCCCTGCATATAATTCTCATCATACATTCACCCCAGTGACCTGTAAATGGAGACACCAACATCATGTTTCTCCACTCATTTTTCTATATGAGAGAAAATATTGAGCATGAGACAATCACTCATTGTAGGGAAGGAGGAACATGCACTTGATATTTACCATTGGGGGAGTAATCAGATCCCTTTTGGTATCATGCCCCACACTTCCACCTATGACCTTTCTAAATATAGCCTAGCTAAGCCAAACACCTGCAAACCATCTGTCACATGGAAAGGGAGGGCAACAGGCAGAAAAAGTATGTGTCATAATAATAAGAAGGTCATAGAACATTGTGCAACCATGATGCAGCAGCAAACAAATAGCCTTAAATGACCACATACCATGAAATAATGTCTCATTTACAGCCGAGAAACTGGAAACAAGCACAAATCCCTAACTGTGTCATTTATAGCAGCTGTAATAAGCCCATTCCTAAAAATCACAATGTCTTTTGGGTGTTTTTCCTCTGCAATGGTTTGAGGTGTATTTTTCTCCGTTCTAACAAAGCCCAATTTATTTCAGTAAGAAACTGGTGAATGAAGTAAGTTCAGATTTTGTTCAGTCTCACCCTTTGTCTGGAGCAGTACCACCAATCAGAGTGACTCTTTCAGAGGCCTAGTTGTCAGCTGCTAGTATATCCAAAGTCTCTGACTTTTTTCTAAGAGTGCTGAGAAGTTGGTCTAAGTTTATTGTAGCGACAGCATAAAAACAATAGGATGTTAGGAGCATTTGAATCTTTGGGGCTGATTTTTCATCATTACTGCTCAAAAGAATGAGCAGATCTCCTGATGAGATAAAGACAGAAACTTTAAGCTCTTTGACATCATAAACACATGTGAAAACATAAAGGAATGAGGAAAATAGAAAAGTATTAATGTGGCTCTAGGAGGGTTAAATAGTAATTAATCACATTTAACTTTAATGGATGTTTTGCCAGATACCTCACTTACACCCTTGGTTTTATTAGTCAAAGTCTCCGAATACCTCCAAATGAACATTTGAACACTCTCAGTAGTATAATTCAGCTATCAGTTCGTTTCCTCTTTCACTGATTTCCTGTCTCCACATCACTGACATGCTGCCACAGCTGCTGTTCATCTCCACTCAGCATTTACCTACAAACACTGAGTCAGTTTTTCCCTGAGGTGGAGTTTATGGTCATCACAGCCGACTCCCTGTTGTCCTGAACACAAATGCACTTCATAACAATAACATTAACCCATGAGTTGCTTGTCTTGGACACTTGTATGAGCTCAAATAGCTGATTTGTGACTCTTTGACTCCTTGCTGTAGGCCCTGGGACCAGGAGAGTGGAGGCAGCAGTTTTTGGGCTGGCGCCAAATCCAGCTGACATTGAATGTTAATATTATAATTTTCAATGATTAAAACCAGAAAGGGTTATCTTCTGAGACAAATCAAACATGAGTGTTATTAAATACAATGTGTGTGTTCAGTTTTATAAGCAAAAATCTTTATTTTCATTGTTGTCAGGTTTAGCTCTTGAATAATTTAAATAGTTGATGCAGAAGGATTGCAGTTGAAATCCTAATAAGTTTAATGTGAGAAACTTGGGCTCTGAGCTCTGTGTGCTGCTGGCAGTGCTGGTACAGAGTCATGTCAGCTACCCCCCATCATCCTCTGAGACAAGCTGCCGTTAGAGGGCCCCTGTCCCTGCATCTTTAGTCTAAGGATTCATCAAATGAGTCTGCAGCAGTGTGGTGCATCACTGTTTCCAACTAGGTTCCAAGTTCCAACAGAATCTCTGCTGCTAATGTCAGACATCCTACAGGTGGAAAATGGGTGTGGCATTAGCGTATCATTGATCACTGATAAGATTCTAACTGAACAAACAAAGTGAGGCTTAATGTGAGCTGGGATACGCTGCACCTTTCTCATCACTACAACTCACAAAAGCCTAAGTCAACAGCTTCTTCCTGACATTTACACACATTAACTCATTATTTGCACTAGTTGGAATCAAAGAACCTGAGTCTGAGTCTCACAGCTCAGCTCTACATCAGGCAGCAGTGACACCCTATGGGCAGTCCTGAATATATGCTGCCTGATCAAGCTCACGCAGAACCTTATGGATTCAACTGTTCACTCCTTGACAGAAAAGGAAGAAAAAAACAAAACAAAAAAACAACTAACATCAGCATGTATATTTGAATCATTGGTCTGACTTTAAATTACCTTCTGGACTTGAATGTAGTGAGGTTAAATTTTGCTGAAATGTATTTAAGTTTTTTTTATTATCTTAAACATAACCATTGCACAAAAGCCTTCAGCAACTTGAATAAGATATTAATGCTGCTCTGTAGTTCACAAGGAAGCCACTGTCACCAAGTGCTTGCTCTTGGAGGGGTATGTTTGGTCTCTAACAACTCCATAAAGACCGGTCTAGACCTGCACTATATGTAAAGTGCCTTGTAACTTTGTTATGATTTGGCGCTATAGACTAGATTTGACTTGATTTGATAAGTCACATCAACTTTGGTCAGGTCCTTGAAAGTCATGATAAGAGGTTCAGTACAGTATTTGGTAAGTGCACAACTTCAGCAAATCAATTGTTGTCACACATGACACCATGAGCCTAACCTGAACCCTGAAGAGGTTGCCAGTCTATCACAGGCTCAACATTTAGACATACAAGACACACATTTTTACATATACATTTTTGTCAGATAATGCACCACTTTTTTCAGAAAATCATTGCACTTACAACGCCTTTGGTATTCATATTTATATCTTTTGTTTGCATTGAAGTAAGAAAGTAAGAAAAGCAGAGTGGAAAATGCCAAATTTTACTTTGTTCTAGAAAAAGAAAAAAAAACCCTCCAAAAATGGGCTGGACAAAAAAAATGCAGCCTCCGCTTAATATTTGTTAGCACATCCTACAATAAAAACACAAACATATTTTTTGTGTTGGCTGGTTGTACTGTTTCCCTTGAATGTAGTCCATAGGGTCAAGGAGGCCTCCTCTCCTCAGTCCATCACACAAAAAACCTCTCACACTCACATCTATGGACAATTTAGAGTCACAAGTTAACCTAGACATGTGGTTGGACAGTGGGAGGAAACTGGAGTACCCAGAAGAAATCCACGCAGACATGGGGAGAACATGCAAACTCCCTGCACAGAAAGGACCCAGACCAGGAACTGAACCCGTGACCTTCTTATTGTGGGGCGACAGCACTAACCACTACGCTGCTGTGCTGCCCTGTTTGGGTATCACTCATTGTAAAATAAAACATTTTTCCCTTTTTCTAAATTTGTAGCCTGGTGATTGTTTTGGATCATGGATATTGGGGCTCCTTTGTATTATGTCTAATGTCTAATTATGTCACCTCTAGATAAGGTGTCACATGAATTGGGGCATCGGTCCAAACATAAAACATGACATTGATTGCTTCCTGTAACCATAGTTTCTCACACCACTCAAGTGGAGTTTTTCACTTTTCTTTTGCAAACTGCTCCAAGTCTTTCAGATTTGAAAGACACTTTCCTCCTACCATTTTTAGATCTCTCCACAGATTTTCAATGAGATTCAAGTCTGGATCCATTGCTGGCCTTTTCAAGATTCTCTAGTACTTGCTCTTTAACCATTTCTGAGTGCTTTTTGAAGGATGCTTTAGGTCATTGTCCCGCTGAAAGACCTATGACCTCTGATGGAGGGCCACCTCTCAGACACTGGGCCCAACACTGTGCGCCCCAATGTTCTTTGATAGTCATCAGATTTCATGATATGACGGAAGTCTAAGGGTAAGAGTATTTTTGGCCATGAATGTACAACAATCAGCTATACCATTATGACCACTGACAGATAAAGCAAATAACAATATCTGGTTACCATTGCACCTGTTGGTGGGATATGCTATGCAGCAACCAAAAATCCTGAATTTACTCCTGAAGTTGATGTTGAACTGTGGGATGTTCCTGGTCTGCAGTGGACAGGAGGGTCCCACGAGAAGTGATCCAAAGAAGGAAAACTACTGAATCACAGACAGTGAGGAGCAGCTGGATAATGCTCCCAGTCCCACTGCAACAACTGTTCAGGAATGGTTTGAGGAACAACAACCAGTTCAAGGTATTGGCTTAAAATTTCCCAGATCCATCATCTGTAGGATGAGCTGGACCAACAAGTTTCAATTTTCCAACAATTATAATGTATAACATTGTCTATATGTATAAATGGCAGATACAAAGAGCATGAGGCTTAAGACCAGAGCTCTCTTCAGCAGGAAGGACCCCACAGCTCCACCTGGGCTCTAAGACACCCCTAGCAGAATAAAGAGCAGATAGCAGAGGAGCAAGCAAGGACAGAGGACAGACTAAACTAGACTTTACATTTTAAAAGGCAGCATGGATCACTGACTCCTGTCCAGTTTAGCTCATACAGGTCAAACAGACACGAACTCATGAGAATTAAATAAATTGGAATTATTTTTATACCACACTTGAAAAACTTTACATAACCTTTCTTTAAATCCCAGTCAGGACTAAATGTTCAACATGTTCCAACACTATATTCACAGATAATCAAAATATCCTCCATCACCACTGAAACGCAATGTGTACACCTTTCTCTTTCGTTTGACTTAGTTACCCGAGGCTCATGTCTTCACAGGGATTTGCCTCAGACTCAAGATATTCATTCACCAATGATGCAACTGTCAGTGAAAAGGAAAACTAGCTGCTAAACAACAGCTTTGATCATGGTTCCAGCTTCTGTTCAGTGTGAACAGTTTGGCCAGTTCAGTTTGAATTCTGATGAATGGTTGATAAAAAACAGATCAATAATCAATAATGAAAAGTCATCACCAACATCACTCACACAATCAGACACAGTTCCTGCACTGATCCAAGAGGCATCTGCACAATGAGAAACACCTGAGCTCGGCACCATGAGGGTCTAAAATAAAACTATTTTAAGTCAAAACCACAGTGGCTGAGAAAGTTTAAGGGAAGAATAAACAGGTTTATGGGCCAAACAGCCAAAAAAACCCCCAGGAATATTTAACAATGTGATAAACACATTTCATTACAAAACAGACCTTCAACATTGATATTCTATAGTGACTGAGACTCTAATAATGCTTAAGATACTGGTTAAACTCTCAGCATTAGCTAATAACACTGCAGTCTGAGGTCCTTCTCTCTACAAGGGCAAGTGAAGGGAGTAATGGGAACACGCCCAACGGCGTACAGGTTTGCCCACCCGGCCAATCACAGGCAGTTTGTGGGCATAGGCACGTGGGGGGACAGCAGAGAGAGGAGGAGTTGGGGCAAAGTTGGTCTGAAAGGGACGGCGGCCTTGGCAGCGGAGGCCCATTTGCCTGCCCCCAATTAGAAAAGAGAAAGCTGGAGGTCCAGTCTGAGGGGAAGTGAAGCGAGCTTTGGGGAAAACGTCACGGGACAGCCCTGCTGAGCGCTGGCTTGAACGTGATGAAGATCGGGAGCGTTGCACAGAGGAAGAGGAGGAGCAGGAGCGAGTCAGGGACCTGATGGAGGAGATGAAAGTCAAAGACATGCAGTTGAATACCCAACCCAATAATTTGGTGTCAATTTGGTGTCTGCTTACCGTCCTGATCCTGTTGCAGCCAGGCTGGGTGGGGGCGGGTCAGTACGAGGACTCTCATCATGCCTGGGGCTGATGTTGAGGTTGGCAGTTAGCTGCGGCATCTTACGTGTGGTGTCTGGGTTGGAGGTGGGACCAGGAGGCTCCTTCCCAGCATCACTGAGCTGGGATGACTTGAAGGCAGAATAGCTGCTGAACCCTGGTCCAGTACTAAACCTGACGGCAAGGCTGTCTCCAAAGAAAGAGTAGAGCTCACAGTACATGGCAGGGAGGGGGACTGGGATCCACTCCTCCAAGGGACATCCAGCTCCGCCTGCCTGGAGGTGGCTGGCAATTCCCAGGGTGGCCTCAGACAGAGGCTCTGGAGGGGGACTGAGGCCGGGGGAGCTAACTCTGTAACATATAGATCCACCTGCAAAGCCAGTTTGCCCACTGGAGCCCCCATCTGACGCCTGAGACAGGGATAGAGCCTTCATCTTCAGCAAACGCTCTACTGCTACCTGCCAAACAGAGAGAACCAATGTCATGTCATGTCATGTGGTTCCAGTCAGTGATATGATTTTTTTCCTCAAGCACCACCCTTCATGAGATTGTTGCAGTCACCTCTGTTCCTTGTTCATGTTTTCTTACTAGACTTTTCCCTTCCAGTCAACTTTCCATGAATATGTCTAACTAGAGCTTTCAGTCAAGCATCAGAGGCTTACCCTCTATGTGGAAGGTCTTGATGATGATGATCATCTGGACAACTGTCCAATTAGCAGTCATCATCATTATTCTGACTGTGTGTGGGCCAAGTGATACATATTTATACTGTATGAATGGACATTCGCCGAAACTTCAGGTAAAATATTCTAATATTTTTGAGATACTAGTTTGTTGATTGTCATTGCTGTGAGCTGTGATCATGGGAATAAAAGAAAAAAGGCTTTAAATATTGTTTTTTACCTATATGACTGTGACAGTTTCTCTGGAGAAACATCAGCAATAAAAAGTGAAAAAATAAACCAATCAAACCAACAATTGAGGCTGATATAGTCCCGCAGTACTGACCAGGATGGCTCCATACACCTTATGTCCATCTGCTTTGACCTGAGCATTGGACACCGAGTAGTCATCCAACACCGCTTGCAGGTTGGCCCAGTAGGCAGGAAGGTGTGGAAACAGAACTCGCTCAACTGCCTGGGAAGGACAAAACACACAGGTCAAATCTGATAACTTTTGGACACAGAGCAGAAAACATGATGAAGTGGAGTCAAACATTGAGGAAGTGGTCCCAGACACATCCCATTGTAAAAAATTTGTATTGGAGACAATACACAAAAAACATTTACAGCAGTGAAATGAAGGCATCAGATTCAACCAGTTGTATTGATACTAAACAGATATGAAATTTGGCAGAAATTTACAGAAAATCATGCAATATAGGGTAGCCTTAGAGCTCAACACTCTGTAACTGAAGAAGAAATCACAAAATACATTGAACAGAGAACCTGATTGCAATGCACTTAAACTTCAAAAGGCACAAAATGTTGAACAACAGATGAGTCCCAGTTAAGGGTGTGAAGCTTCAGGGGCTGGATCTGAAAACTGAATATGTCACAGCAGTGAGGCCAGTCTCTTAAGAGGCTCCTTAAGGTGTGTCCTTTTCCTGGAAAACAAAGACTCCAACAGGTGGATCCTTATGACCAAAATATCCCAGGAATCATTGCACCAGCAATGAAAATAATATGCCATCAAAAACAACAGAGAGCAAGCCTGAAGGTGACACTGTATTCTAAGTACTTGATTTCATCTCAGTTTAACAGCTAGCAACATAGCTGTTAAAACCAAAGGCCAAGCTTTCCTGAAAAAAGCTTACTTGTACTGAAGGTTGTCAAGGCAACAGCAGTTGCACCGCCACATAAAAGCAAGTAAGGGAACAGCTGGTGACAAAGTAAAAATCTTCATTAGACTAGGTGGTCTCATTTTTAGTTCAGTTTTATGGTCTAGGATGGCTACGAAAAGGTCACATCTTTGTTGAGCGGGAATGTGTTGTCAAATTGATGAAGAACTTTTCTGATGGGGATGATGCCTCACCTGGTAAAGTATGTACCATTAAGGCTCAGTCTTGAACGTAGTGGCCCTTTGCTGCATGTCATCCTGTGTCCCTCTCCTGCTTTCCTGCCCCACTCTCAGAAGCTGTGGCAACCAAGGCAAAATCTGACCCAAAAAGTAACTTAAATGGATGTTTTCTGACTTGCAGCATGTCAAGCTCTCTGAGCCACTGTAACAACACATTATCCTGGGCACATACCAGTGGCTCAATCATTCTTCAACACTGTTGATTTTCACAGTTTTACTATAACCAGTCCCTCCAGGAATTCACGATGTCACAATCACAACAATCAACGCAAATTCAGCCAGTCCCCGCAATATTTGAACACCCTTGCAATTTTATTGTCTGGTCACCCTATATTTTATCTGCGTCTCAAATGGTGTGTGTGTTTGTGCACGGGAGTTAACAAGCGTGAGAAGGACTGTATAACATTTTTACAGCTGAAGGCAGTGAACATACTTTCCATCCCAGAGCATGAAGCCCAACCACAGCTCCATAGTGGGAGCAAAGCGGCCTTACTGGGTCAGACAGAACCTTCTGTAGCGACAACAGGATCTGATGGTAGAGACCGCTCACCAGGTCACCGTGAGTCCTGGAGGGAAGACAGGAGGATGAATAGACAGGTGAAGAGAAGCACCAATCTTATGTTAATGTTGCATTTCTGTGTCTGATGGATTTGTTGCTTTAAGAACTGTTGTATAATTAAGTCCATAAAGTCTTGAGTCAGACCCACAACAAATTAAGAAGAAACACTGGTGACATGCTGAGTCTGTTCAAGCTGCAATATAGATTATCTTCATCACTGATTTAAAAATTAGTTTGAAATAAAATATAACATGGATAGCATGGCGGTATAGTGGTTAGCACTGTTGCCCCACAATAAGAAGGTCGTGAGTTCGGTTCCTGGGCCTGGGGCCTTTCTGTGCAGAGTTTGCATGTTCTCACCGTGCTTACGTGGGTTTGCTCTGGGTACTCTGGTTTCTTCCCGACCTCCAAAGATATGCATGTATAGGTTGATTGGTGACTCCAAATTACTAAAGTGAGTAAGCCCTGCACATGTGGTATTAATGCTCTAACAGAATCCTGTGTACTGAGGAATTCCGTCTGCTCACCAGAAGATGTGGCTGAGCAGCAGGGCAGCATAGTCCCTAAGGGTCCAGTGATCGTTGAGCGGGTTGATGGAGGCGGCGAGTGGCTCCAAGATGCAGTACATGACGCTGGAGACTAGGCTGCGGATATATGAGCCCAGGTACAGGTAAGGGTTCTGGACCAGGCTCTTCACCATGTGGAGGAGCCTGTTGAGCTGCTCCAGATCATGGCTTACTGACTTCACCTGGGGAAACATGCCCACATGATCAATACAGCGAAAAACTAAGAAACACACTAGCAGTATTTCACATTACAGGATTTTAATTTTTACAATCAGTCGACACGAATGCAGCTACAAGACACAGTTTAATTATTTAAAAAAAAAAACATTCTTTTGCATTAATTTTAGTGTAATTCACTGAGGTCAGTCTTCTTCTTCTCCTTTCGGCTTTTCCCTTCAGGGGTCGCCACAGCGAATCAGTTGCCTCCATCTAAGCCTGTCTTCTGCATCCTCTTCTCTCACGCCAACCACCTTCATGTCCTCTTTCACTACATCTATAAACCTCCTCTTAGGTCTTCCTCTAGGCCTCCTGCCTGGCAGTTCAAAACTCAGCATCCTTCTACCAATATATTCACTATCTCTCCTCTGGACATGTCCGAACCATCTCAGTCTGGCCTCTCTGACTTTATCTCCAAAACCTCTAACATGTGCTGTCCCTCTGATGTACTCATTCCTGACCCTATCCAACCTGGTCACTCCCAAAGAGAACCTCAGCATCTTCATCTCTGCTACCTCTAGCTCTGCCTCCTGTCTTTTCCTCAGTGACACTGTCTCTAGACCAAACAACATCGCTGGTCTCACCACAGTTTTGTACACCTTTCCTTTCATCTTAGCTGAAACTCTCCTATCACACATCACACCTGACACTTTTCTCCACCCGTTCCAGCCTGCCTGCACACGCTTCTTCACCTCTTTTCCACACTCTCCATTGCTCTGGACTGTTGACCCTAAGTACTTAAAATCTTCCACCTTCTTTATCTCTTCTCCCTGTAACCTCACTCTTCCACTTGGGTCCCTCTCATTCACACACATACTCTGTCTTACTGCGGCTAACCTTCATTCCTCTCCTTTCCAGGGCAAACCTCCACCACTCTAGCTTCTCCTCCACCTGTTCCCTGCTCTCACTACAGATCACAATGTCATCTGCAAAC
Organism: Remorina albescens; assembly: GCA_034769265.1. NCBI lineage: Eukaryota > Metazoa > Chordata > Actinopteri > Carangiformes > Echeneidae > Remorina > Remorina albescens. The sequence continues at coordinate 1,732,361 of CM068495.1, read as the reverse complement.
ATCATAGTCCATGGAGATTCCTGTCTAACCTCGTCTGTCAGCCTGTCCATCACCATAGCGAACAAGAAGGGGCTCAGAGCTGATCCCTGATGCAGTCCCACCTCCACCTTGAACTCCTCTGTCACACCTACAGCACACCTCACCACTGTCTTACAGTCCTCATACATGTCCTGCACCGCTCTAACATACTTCTCTGCCACTCCAGACTTCCTCATACAATACCACAGTTCTTCTCTGGGCACCCTGTCATAAGCTTTCTCCAGATCTACAAAGATACAATGCAGCTCCGTCTGACCTTCTCTGCACTTCTCTATCAACATCCTCAAAGCAAATACTGCATCTGTAGTACTCTTTTTTGGCATGAAACCATACTGCTGCTCACAAATTCTCACTTCTGCCCTTAGTCTAGCTTCAACTACTCTTTCCCATAACTTCATTGTATGGCTCATCAGCTTTATTCCTCTGTAGTTGCTACAACTCTGTACATCTCCCTTGTTCTTAAAAATGGGCACCAGCACACTTCTCCTCCATTCCTCAGGCATCTTCTCACTATCTAAGATCCTGTTGAACAACCCAGTCAGAAACTCTACTGCTACCTCTCCTAGACACTTCCAGACCTCCACAGGTATATCATCAGGACCAAGTGCTTTTCCACTCTTCATCCTCTTCAGTGCCCTCCTCACTTCATCCTTACTAATCTTTGCTACTTCCTGGTCCACAACAGTCACCTCTTCTACTCTTCGTTCTCTCTCATTTTCCTCATTCATTAGTTCTTCAAAGTACTCTTTCCATCTTCCCATCACGCTATTGGCATCTGTCAATACACTTTCATCTCTATCCTTAATCACCCTAACCGCCTGCACGTCCTTCCCATCTCTGTCTCTCCCTCCTTACTGTCCAACCTAGCATACAAGTCATCGTAAGCCCTTTGTTTGGCCTTTGCCACCTCTACTTTCACCTTACGCTGCATCTCCCTGTACTCCTGTCTACTCTCTTCAGTCCTCTCAGTGTCCCACTTCTTCTTAGCTAACCTCTTTCTCTGAATACACTCCTGCACCTCCTCATTCCACCACCAAGTCTCCTTATCCACTTTCCTTCCAGATGACACACCAAATACTCTCCTACCTGTCTCCCTGATCACATTAGCTGTAGTTGTCCAGTCAACTGGAAGCACCTCCTGGCCATCCAGAGCCTGTCTCAACTCCTTCCTAAAAATCATACAACACTCTTCCTTTTTCAGCTTCCACCATTTAGTCCTCTGCTCTGTCTTTGCCCTCTTCATCTTCCTCACCACCAGAGTCATCCTACACACCACCATCCTATGCTGTCTGGCTACACTCTCACCTACCACTACTTTGCAGTCACTGATCTCCTTCAGATTACACCGTCTACACAAGATGTAGTCTACCTGTGTACTCCTACCTCCACTCTTATAAGTCACCCTATGTTCCTGCCTCTTCTGGAAGAAAGTATTCACTACAGCCATTTCCATCCTTTTTGCAAAGTCAACCACCATCTGTCCTTCTGCGTTCCTCTCCCGGATACCAAACCTGCCCATCACCTCCTCATCATCTCTGTTTCCTGCACCAACGTGTCCATTGAAGTCTGCACCAATGACAACTCTCTCACTTCTAGGGATGCTCTGCATCACTTCATCAAGGTCCAACCAGAATTTCTCCTTCTCCTCCAGCTCACATCCTACCTGTGGAGCATACCCACTAACAACATTGAACATTACACCTTCGATTTCTAGCTTCAGACTCATTACTCTATCTGATACTCTTTTAACCTCCATTCACTGAGGTCAGTGTGATGCAATAAAGCCTAGGTACTCGGGAACAAGCAGGTTACAGCACAAATTTCCTGATTTGGTTGAGTAAGAAGAATCAGCAGAAGTAGATTTGATATTGATCCAGTGTCAGCAACCAGCATCAGGCAGATAGAGATGCTAAACCCACAAATACAGTTGGATGACAGTACTTCCTATCAACTGATATTGATTATATCCATAACGGTATTAAAAATTTTACTGGTGCATCTTGAACACCCACCCCACTGATGACATAAACAAAATAAGGCAGCAGGGCAGCTATCTTGGCATTGGACTGGAGATCCAGCAGAGCCACCTGAAACACATAAGAGACAAACATTAGAGTAACACACTGTTTGTACACATGAGCTGTGAGGCTGTGTTAAGCAGCTGTCTACCTTCATGAGGTGGGGGTCCTCTCCCAGGATGGCCCGTGTGATCTGCTGGTAGTACTTCAACAGGTCGTCTGACAGAGACTGCACTGCAGATGGTACTGGGGGAGTTAGACAGGGAGGTCAAAATAACCTCAGCAACACTTACACACTCAGAGACAAAGCCAGTAAAGGAACAGTTCACTATTTTGGTTGCAATGTTTATCTGCTTTCCTATGTTATGCCCAATGTTAACTTAAGCTTTCAGCCTAGGTGTAAATAAATGTCTTACCAGTCCCCTGAGGCTCCAGATTGCCTTTCCCATCCATGTATGACACATTCACTAATGTAAAAGAAAAGAGATGAAATAACTAAGAAACAAACACCCTCTGAATCCAACATTGATTTCCACTTGCACCAATTATGCTTGATTCATTAGTTTGTAACAGTATAGTGACTCATACCTCGCACCATGGTCTCAGCACAGCCTTTAGGGATGTTAGTGGCCAGAGCCAGCTCAACCAGGTTGATGTCCCTATCCTCAATAAAGAACAGCTCTCCTTCCTTCACTGAACGGAAAGGCAGAGTGTCCTGGGCACCATAGCCACAGATGACCTGGTAAGCACACACACAAGAAAAATGTTGAAGGCAGAGACGACTGAAGCATGTAGATGTCTTGTCATTTGCTGCTGACTGGAGGACAGCTGTGAACTGTGAACATGACCCGTCTCACCTCCACGTTGCTCCAGTGCAGAGCTCTGTTGAAGTCCTCCACAGTAAGCTTCCTCCTCTTGGCGTGCCTCATGAACTGAGAACTGCTCTGCGGTCCCAGGTGCACATATGAAAACACTGTTAACGTCAACATGAATACACCTCTATACACATGGCCACATTTTGTGAACACGTGACAATGCATAAATGACCAACGGGCGAGGCAGCTCTGACCTGTGTCGCTTCCCTAAGCCGGTAACAGACGTCCTCGGCCAGCAGACCTGCCACATCGTCGCCGAGCTCCACGCCTGTACTCTCGGCCATGAATTTGACAGACTCCCGGGAGATCTCGGCGAACCGGCGCTCCTCCCGGTCCGCCATTCTCACAGATACCGCTGGAAGCTGACTGGGGAAACCCCCCTAACGTTAATATATTAACTTCTTGAAAGGTTTTTACTCCCTAAGACCAGACTCTGCTCAACTGTGACCAGCTGAACCTCTCATTTCAATATCTTGTCTTCTGGTGTTTCTGTTGTGCCGGAGATGATTAGCGCATTCCGCTGCACCTGGCAGATTTCCTTGTGCTGCCAGCATTCTAGCAGTATGAAATCGGAGCTATCTCTAGCGCCTAGAACAGACGTGTAAAAGCAAATTGAAGCGAACGTACTACCACGCAAAGAGAATTACCAATGCTTAATGTGTGAAAATCAGTCGTGGGATCGTTTAGATGCGGCGAGGAGTAACTTAACAAAGGCCCGAGCCATTACTGGCTGCGGCTAGCTATTCGACAGATGCTAAGCTAACACAGAGTTGTATAAGTGCAGAAAAATAGGGTTGACGGCTTTGGTATTCTAATATTTAGACCCTACCTTTCAGTTAGAACGACTGACAACCCAATACAGTACAGTCAGATTGAGACTTAACATCGACCGAACTGCTTCTCCACACACAGTGCGATGTTAGCTAACCTGAGAAACAGCACTCGTCAAGCCTTTCAAAAGTACCATCGGGAGGCTACGTGTGCCCATTCTGCAACAGCATGTTGCAAATAAAATATACAGGTATGCAAAAACATTTTCAAATTGACTTCATTAAATTGACAAAAGTAAAAACGCAACAATGCCAGTAAACTCTAACAAACTTAACGACGCTATAGCTCCATGTTGACATTTTAGTATCGCTAGAGATGACGCCCAAGGCGGAGAACACCAGTGATTGGGCGGCGGGAGACTGGAATCGAGACGTACAGCAGTCTGTCTGCGCAGGACGAGCTGTGTCCGCTGTGCGTTCGGCTGGCTGCTGTTAAAGCAAAACGGCAGAAACACTTCCAATGACGTTTAGTGTTTAATTCTTTTGAAGCTATTAATTGAATCAGCCTTGTGTCTCCGGTTAGGAGTGTTCGCCCACCGGTGTGGGCGAACACTCCTAACTCCTACTTCAGCAGCAACATACACAAAAAAAAAAAAAAAGGAAATATGAAGCGGCAAACACTTGAAGTGTGGACGAATGCTGGAGGGGTCGTATAGATGCCTGGTGCAGTACATTAATGAAAAGAGGCGCAAAGTGTTCATCCCAATGTTGGATGGGCTTCAGGTCTGGACTACCAAATTATCTTCAGACCTCATTAATGAAGCTACTTTATGACTCACTGCCAGTACAGGTTTACTTGCTGCCAGTTGTCCCTGTGCTTCAGTTTCACACCTTTGTAATTACATGTCTTGGCTCCCATTTTGGTGGCACAAATGGAAAAGCATTACTGCACGTCATCTTGTTTAAGCAGCAGCTGAGTTACAGTGCAAAAGAGTACATTTATACAGAGTTGGATTAAAATAGTTTATTCATGATGCTGAGTTCAGACATCGGCGCTAAGTTTATTAATATAGTATATACAGTTTTAAAAAAACAAACAAAAAAAAACAAACCCAAAAACCCACACACAGCACTGAACCAGAAGGGATCAGCAGGTCCAGAATTAGAGACTGATCTACAACTGAACACTTCAAGGCCTGCTTGATATGCTGACAGACACCCAGTAAAACTGCAGTTAAAAAGGGGGAGGAAAAAAGTAAAAATAAAGTGTAAATAAAATTTAAGCATGATTTTCAGTGCTGATGATGTATCAACCTAGGTCCATGTCTTTAGACTGCTCTGTTGTCCCAGATCTCCTGAGCCTTGTTGGTCTCTAGCTGCTGCAGGTGGAGGGCCAGAGGCAGCAGAAAGTCACTCAGATGCTGGCTGGAGAAGGTGAAGGCATTGTTGGCCATGGCCTCTGCAGGTGGCGTGGACAGAGGAGAGGAGGAAGTTGAAGAGTTTGATGAGGTTGAGGTGAAGGGGGAGATTGGGGATGGTAGCCCTGAACTGCCCAGAGGGTGGGGGGATCCTCCTTGACTGTGCTCAGAGCCCTTGAGCTTGCTTGGGAGGCTGTGCTGAAAGCGGCAGCGTGTGCCGTACAGACAGAAGCCAAATGAGCTGAAGGTACGGCACAGAGCTCCCCGAGGCTTCCACTCTTTGGAGTGTGGTTGCAGTTGTTCAACAGCTGGCTGAGTCTTTTCCTCACCAACATGTTGAGGCTGTAGACCGTCACTGACATCTCCACCCTCAAGATGCAGAAAGTTACAGCGAGTACCAAAGGGACAAACGCCAAAAGAGTGAAAGGTGCGGCAGGGGACGTTCCTGCGGCGGCGTAGGGTGGGGCGCTGCTCAGTGGGGTTGTGGACAAACAGGCAGCGGCTGCCATAGTAACAGTAGCCAGTTGTGTGGTAGCTGCGACACAACTCTGTTTTGTACTTTGGATGCCGGAAAGGAACATGGAGCTCATGGAGGCCGTGGGCAAACTGGCAGCGCTCTGCATACTTACAGAACCCATTAGCTGAGTAAGTGGTACAGAGCTCCGTCTTGTAGCGGGTTGAACAGATCCAGTGGATAAGGGGAGGGGATGGGGACTCTACCAGGGGCAGGAGAGCTTTGGCCAGGGAGAGGCCTCCAGCACTACCCTCTCCAGCCATCTCATCACTGGACAGCAGGTTGTCCACCAGCTCCTTATCTTGGCAGGAAGGCAACAACAAGTCATCACTGCTGGTCTGTAAGGGGGGGAGACAAGCATGTGAAATACTGTCTGCCAATAGTCACAATACATTGCAGCATTTTGCTCCAAAAAAGCAATTCTTTAAACTTGCACAAAAATTCATCAAATCACTTGTCAAGGCAATTTCAGTGAATAGAAAGCAAGTACAATTGAACCAAAAGGTTGTCAACATTATCAAAATTTTAAACTTTACTCCCATCACAGAGAGACCTTAATGTGAAGGACAGTGAGTCAAGTTTGAGTCAAATGGATAGCTGTTACGAGAGTTAAAGGACTGAGCCAAGTAAATAGAATGATTTTTAATTTAGTTCTGAACAGTCAATCACTAACAAATGTTTAAAAAAAAAAAAAAAAAAAAAAAAACCCAACTTGTGGCATTATTGTTGAGTGCAAGCATTGAGATTTTGAAGTGGGTATGAGTGTGAAACAGTTGTGAGCAAGTGACATCCCCATTGGTTTGTTGCTGCTTTGAGGATGCCAGTTTGTAACTATCACTTGGAGGTCACCATCTCAGGTTTTGAAACAATTAGAAACCATGTTTGGAGGAGAAGGTGTCTCTGAGGAGTGAGGGCTGGATCTGACCTGCTCTATATACAGATTGGTACAGTCAGGACATCAGACTGTCGCCACACTATAATAACACTTACCCTTCTGTTTGGCACCATAAATTCTTCAGGAAAACTTTCACTGAAATAATAAGTCAACCGTTTTCCCACCAGTGGCAGCTCCAGAGATTTTCTGTTGCAGGTGCTATGTGGATGCTCAACACTCAAGAGAAGGCGCGCGCACAAACACACACACACACACACACACTAGGGGAGCTACAGCACCACCTAGCGCCCCCTGGCGCCGCCATCGTTTCCCACAGACTTCAATACAATCCGACTCGTTTACAACCAGTGACCTGATGGCCATTAGATAGAAGGCAGCTTTAATGTTTCAGACCCGCAGTCGTGTTGAATTCTAGACAGTCTGAGAGGCACCGAGCTAAAGAACTTAATTAATATGGAGGCACATAAAGCTAAGAAACGCTCACATTTCTAGTAGTTGAACTGGTTTGCTGTGTCCAGCGGAAATATGTGCGGGTGCGATGAGTCGATGCACTCACCTCGAACATGGCACAGACCCAGTCAGCCAGCCAGCCAGCTGAGGAGGAGTTTGCGTTGACTTCTTACCGGACGAGCCACGGAGCTTCAGCTCAGTCGTGTGTTGGCTCAGAGAGCTGCACTGGAACAGTCCTAAGCGCCGCTCCACCGTCTGCGATTCTCTTTTAAAAGATTACGCCACTCTGACCGGCGCCTTCACGTCAACTAGCTACAGGTGCGCTCGACCTGCCTCTACGTCAGAGGGGAGACGACCGATCAGGTGAGCAGCTGGATGGACTCAGCGGAACAAGGAGGGAAATACATGGGGCTCGCGGTGACTGAGCCATGTTTCCCCACCACCATTCATTTAACATACAGATAATAATAATAAAGATAAACACAGCGAAGAATAAAACACCTGTAAAACATCATCCCTCCATTCTGCAACAGTCTCAATGTGAAATCAGCATAGAAAATAACGATCACATTCCATTGTTGAAAATGCTCCATAGTGTAAAAAATGTGTGCAATGAAAGCATGAAATGAAAATGAAAATGAAAGCATTTTGAATGGATGTTTAGTAGTGCATATAACATTCACACAAATACATTTAGCTTCGGATGAAGAGTTGAAGGACTGTGGTTCTCTGAAGCTGATCTTTTCTCTGGCCTCTAACACATGATGGGACATGATGGTGGTCCAGCTGTTGCCTGGCAACTGCGCACCAGTGGCAGCCTTTACAGCAGCTCACTGGTGAGCTCCTTTTCTATTCTTTTTTATTCTGTCTTTAGTTTCTTCCAATAAACTACTTTTCCTAGCTCATTTTTGAATAATAGAGACCAAAGTTGCTACTTTGTGTCTCCTTTTGCCACTTGTTTTTTAACTTTTTGTGACTTTTTGTCGGGGGACCCAGTACGCAGCTATGGGTACTATTGTTTACAGTAGGGATCAGCTGCCCGGACCGCAACCTGATGTTCCATTCGAACTGAGGAGGAGGAGGCAGGGGAGCCATGCCGGAGTCACACGTCGTACTAAGAGGAGAAGATACAGACTTGTCCTCCTGTCCATTATAATGGGAAATGTAAGATCTCTTCCTATCAAGATGAATGAGTTGTCGGCGCAGACCATAGAGAATACCGGTCGTGTAGCATCATTGTTTTTACAGAGTCATACTGACACGATTATTTCATTGGACACTTTCAAAACTTGGTTCGTGCGGACAGGACATGGCGATAGTCCTCTACATTCTCCCTTCTGCTAACGCTGATGTGATGTCCTCCACTCCAGCAGAAGCAGACTGCAGACACAGCACCCACAGGCCCTCTTCCTTATCTCGAGGGACTTCAATCATGCCTGTCTGTCTTCCACTCTGACTATTTTCGTCCAGTACATTACATACTGCACCAGAGACAATAGAATATTAGACTTGTTTTATGCCAGCACCACTGCATTCACTTCTTCTGAAGTGAGGAACTGAAGGCTGTGCAGTGGGAGCTGAGGAAGAGGATCAGGGAGGGTTAGGACAGCTACAAGAAAAAGATGAAGGATCAGCTGAAGTCGAATCATGTCAGCGGAGTCTGGAGAGGCCTAAGAACCATCTCAGGACACAGAGAACCAGACACCCAGGCTGTGGGGGTCAACAGTGGTTGAACAACTTAAATCTATTCTTTAATAGATTGATCAGACACCAACCCCTCCCCCGGCTCAGTTATCTCTGGCTCAACCCCCCCCCCCCATCGGCACCCTCAGTCCACTGACCTGCCCCCTCTCACCACCCAGCTTAGAGCCACTCCAACCCACATACCCACACACCCCAGCAAACAGCACCACTATTCATATTTGACCGTCAAAGCACCCCAGGTGAGGAATCAGCTCAGAAAGTTGAAGTGGAAGAAGGCTGCAGGTCTGGATGGCATTAGCCCCAGGCTCCTCAAGTCCTGTGCAGACCAGCTAAGCAGGATTGTTGAACACATGTTCAAGCTGAGCCTGATTCCGGGGAGAGTGCCTCGACTGTGGAAAATATCCTGTGTGGGACCTGTCCCCAAAACTCCACATCCTAAGGACCTCAACAGCTACAGGCCAGTGGCACTAATATCCCATCAGATGAAGACCTTGAAGACGCTGATCCTGATGCATCGTCGTCCCCTTGTGACTCCATCACTGGACCCACTTTAGTTGGCCTACCAACCTGGCATTGGGGGTGATGATGCTTTCAATTTCCTCCAACATCGAGCCTTCTGTCACCTGGAGAAAACTGCAAGTACTCTGAAGATCTGGTTCTTTGATTTCTCCAGTGCTTTCAACACATTCCAACCTGCACTACTGATGATCAAAGCTGGAACACTCGAGCCCCCCCCCCCCCCCCTAAACACACATCTGCCATTTACAGGAGAGCCAGAGCAGACTCTATCTGCTAAGGTGACTGATGTCTTTTGGAGTAAAGGGGGAACTTCTGAAGACCTTTTATGACACTGTGGTGGCATCAGCCAATCTTGTATGGAGTTGTCTGCTGGGGCAGCAGCATCACACCGGCAGAAAGGAAAAGATTTAACAAACTGATCAAGAAGGCCAGATCTGTCCTGGGATGCCCTCTTGACTCACTGGAGGTGGTGGATGAGAGGAGGATGAGGACCAAGCTCTCATCTGTGTTGTCCCCACTGAGGGACTAATAAAGGGCTTTATCATCCTAAAACACTTAGGGGTTGGATATGAAAAGAAATACAGATACAGCTGAAGGAAACCCGTAACAAAAGGAGACATTGACCACAACTAAGATGTCAAAATGTAGTCCAACCATGCTCCACTGTCACAATAAATTTAGATAGTGAATCACATCTGTAAAGAGCACACATTAACATCTTGGGAAATATCTGAAGAGTGCCTGTTAGTCTTCAAGTTAAACATTTTTGGTTTAATAAAGTTTAAAAACAGCAAATTCAAAACAGACCACTTGCAATGGATTCAGGCTCAGTTTACCTTTTCTGGCTGCAGGTTTAAGTCCCCAAAATGTGACTGAATTCTAACTAACTGGCCAGATATCCACTCACATGTCATACAGTGCCTACTCTGCATTGGCTATTATCTGGAGCTCTGTAAGGATCCTGGACTTGATCAGAAAGATTTGAAAAATCTACAGATGTGTCATGATGACCACATGCCAGCCAAACAGCCCTGACCCACTGAGTCCTCCCCCAGACCTTTGAAGGTGAGTTGTGGTATCTTGACCAAGGGACAGTAGATCCTTTAAGTCCTGGAAATTGTCAACTGGCGCCTTAATTGATTGGATTTGTTTGTCAGATACTGGACTGGATCGAGATGCAAGGAATTTAGAGCCAAGTCGACACCTTGAACTGGTTATTGTTCCTCAAACCATTCCTGAACCACTGTTGCAGCATTTCTACAGCATTAATGTTGTGAGGAATCAAGGAAAGTGTGATGCCTTTTTAACTGACATGGATAAATATCAATGTTGCAAATTCTGTTACAAAAACTTCATAAATGCTGCACTGTCACAAATGTCTGGAAATACTTCAGCGTCTGTCATGGTTTCATCACCATCCCATGTTCCTGCAATGCCTGCTGCTCCCACATCTTCATGAATTCCATACAGCATAATTTCTATGAACTTCATGCAGCATCATGTTCCTGCCTACACCTGTTTGAATATCCCCTCCTCCTGCTCTCTTTCTCTCCCTACTCTGCCCAACTTTGCCCCCCCCCGTGCCTCTCCCTCTCTCAACCCAATCGGTCGAGGCAGATGGCCGCCCCCCCTGAGCCTGGTTCTGCCCGAAGTTTCTGCCTCTTAAAGGAAGTTCTTCCTTGCCACTGTCGCCAAGTGCTTGCTCATCGGGGATCTGTTGGGTCTCTTTAAATAATTTTATAAAGAGTTTGGTCTAGACCTGCTCTATATGTAAAGTGCCTTGATGTAACTTTATTATGATTTGGCGCAATACAAATAAATTTGATTTGATTTGAAACTTCTTATTGTGGTTCAAACAGAACCTCTCTTAGACCCAACAATGTTCTTTTTTATACCTCACTGAGACTTCATGGCATCAATGACACAAATTTGTACAAGATGTACAAGATTTTAATTAAGTATTCACTTTTTAAACATTATTAATAGATGGGACTGACATTTCCTGTGGGGCAGCAGTCTGGTCAGCATAGTCAAGAAAAACCTCTCATCTGACCACAAAGAAAAAAAAATTCTTTATTTCTTTTCTTATCAAGATACATTAAAGGATACAGAGACATCGGAATAAAAAACACTTGAGAAAAACTTTCAATTATAGCATGTTTGTCTCTCCACCATACAAAAATGAGCACCCATCCCTTTTGAATGTCACCCATGGTTCAAATGACCAGCCCACCTGCCCAATAAAGGAGAGCAATGTTTCACATGTACAGTAGCACATTAGAGCCATCTCCTCAATAATGGAGCAGAATTACACATACAAGATGTAAAAAAGTTCCAATATGCCAGTTTTCACCTTTACACTGATTCGTATTTGCTACAAATTCAACACTTTATTTATTTATTTTTGTGAGAAATATTACAAAGCCCACATTGGGACCAGACTTGTTTATAAAACCAATGTAACACCTCAACACTCATGGCTGAGGGATGCACAGGAATTATAATTATCCAATTAACATCTTACTTAAGTACTTTGTCTTTTCTAATGATACAAACAGGGGAAAATAAAGCAAAGCAAATCACAGCACATGTTGCGACAGCTAGATTCCTTTCACATCACCATTCAATCAGAAAAGTTGCTTCTGTTCTGCATCATCGTTTACAGAAGAGGATTACGGCCTTTTAAAAAAAAAGTTCTGAATTTTTTGACATTTGGATTTTTATTTTATTTCATTTTTAAGATTTAGAACTTATTTTCTGGCTCTAATAATCTTCCGTACATTTACATATTGCTGCTTTATTCAAACTTTAATCCACTGACCAGTGATGTAACTGGATCAGTTTCATTCAAACTAACTGAACTCTACATTGTTGGAAATGCTGTGGCTGCTGAGTCCACCATTACCTCGGGGTTCAAAGTGTTGTTTTCCCACATTATAGCTTCACACTTGAACTTGCAGATTCATAGCACCTCAAAACCAAATGTGTCAGCTGCACAGTAACTCAGTAACTCACAGTAACTTGCAACCTAACCTACGCCTATCACCAATACCAGCCTTTTCAGACTTGTGAGGGCCAAGTTCAGCAGAGCAGTGAGTACATATGTGTGACAGGAGATGCATTAAAAAACGATTGTGATGCTCCATCACACATTTTGTACAGAAGTTCATTCGTCACAAAACTATCAAGCCAGCACAAAACAAATTAGAGCATTGAAGTTATAATCAACCAGACAGTAGGAAACTGGATTGCATTTTCCTTTTTTTACTCTTAGACAAATAATTAATAAATTGAGATGAGACATGAAAATCCTGAATCTGTCAACACTCTCAGTTTGCTCTGTCTCTTGCTGTTGTGTACCCTAACCCTAAGAGTGACTAAAAACACAGGCTGTGACTAAAAACACAGGCTGTATGGATGTATAGCGATCAAATCATCAGAATATTTTTTTTCCAGTTAAGTCTTAGTAAAATGAGTATCTGGTCTATTGGCTGAAGTAGGAATTTGGAGACGTCAGCTGTCCTGCTGCTTTGTCTGTAGTTTGGATCTGTACTTGCACCTGTCTCAAACCTCAGCTTTCACTACTCTCCAGCTGTTTTGTGCTCACTCAGTGTTTATAAACCTGAGGGGCTTCCACAGAATGAGGGACGCAGATAAAATTAAACTCTTGAGAAGGGTAACCCTGGAAACAGCCTCCTAATGATGGGAAAGTTGCAGACAAGGAAAGATGAGCAAAATAGTGAAATATTCCTTCTGCCCAAACAGAGGAGAATATGAATGAAATCAAATTAGACCTGCTACCTGCTACAAATGTTCCCTCCTATCTCTTTTTAGCACCTCCACATCATCTTCGTATCCTGTGGGTGTCGACCCTCAAACAATGCATATATTTACACAAAATAGCAACATGGAGGAAAACAGTGTGCTTTATCACCATTGTTTCAGGATGAGAAATATCTTGATTTAAATTACACATTTAAAAACAGGTGGCCTTAAAAAGGAGAGAAAAGAAATCGGGACCTGGAATAAAATTCTACAAAGCCCAAGGTGTTTGTTTGTGTGTGTTTGTGTCAGTGTGCTGCTGTGTGTCTGCTTCTTTTGCATAACTGAAATGTATATCATTTAACTTTGTGTGTTGGGCACTTCAACATTTGGGAAGTAATGGGACTAAAGGAAAATGATACTGAAAAGAAAGAAATAAAAAAACTACTGGTGTGGTGAACTGTGCTGCCTGTAACTGGCGGGTTGAGCACAGACCCTGACCTCCCAAACCTCATGTCCTGATAAAAGACCCCCAACGTCCATTTTCCCCTCAGTCCTCCAGGACAATGGGTTCGCTGGTGCTGGATGGGAGCAGGGGCATGGCCAAGGAGCGAGGGGGTGGAGGCAGTTTGATCCGGACCAGGAGGTGAGGTTTTCTCGCTGCTCGACGCATCTCTGACTGGGTCAGATGTTTCCTCAGAGCCCTGAGAGAGAAATATGAAGTTGTATATGAAGATACACATCAACAGGGACCAATAGAGGATTCGAAAGCCCTCAATACATCCTTTCCTCAACCTCTCAAGCAATGAAGAGGAACACACCCATGATGCAGTGAGGTCACATCTGAGTTCCAGTTCCACTACTAGTACTGACATTTCTTACTCATCAAGTATTGAATGGTGTTTTTTGGTTTTCTTTATTATTTTTGAAACAAAGAATAATCTAATTTAGCAGAGCATTGTTTTACTTCTTTATATATATAGATATATATTTTTTTGCATTTATGCTAATAAATGGCCATAAGAAAGCAGCAAACCGTAGCAGCCTTGTTTTAGTGCCAGGCTGCCAATGGAGAAGAACAGACCTGGACCAGAGACAGACAAATATTTGATGCAGTCAACACTGTGTTTCTCCACAAAAAGGCTTGTAGCAACACATGAAAGCCTGTTGTGAGTGTTTAGTTTTCTCCCACCTATGTGTGTGTCACTCAGAGAGATCTGTCCCAGACCAATGTCTTAATCAGACACGTTTATGAGATAAAATGTGTGAAATAAATTTTAAGAATCAATACTAAAATGAAACCTCTGATTAGTTTCTTCAGAAATGATTAAATTGTTTATTAATAGTACTATCTTTAATAATTCTTTACTCAGCCCTGTGTCTACTAAAACTTCATCACTAAGATGTGTAATACTTTATTTCTTTAATAACAACAGAGAATTTAGTCTTTGCAAACAAGAATGATATAATTAACATACGGGGAAGTGAGATCTGATCAGAAGGTCATAGGTCTCTGGAGACAGATGTGGGGACAGATGTTAACCAGGCATAAACAGGGTAGAAATGAGCTTGCTACAGTTTTACATACGCTGATTAGCTGTCTGGATGTTTGGTGACCTGCTGCTGTAACCTTACCGGGCCAGACCTGGTGGCTTGATTACTTTTTAAAAATACTAGAATAAACCTATGAATCTATGCTAGAATAAACTATGGATCTATGATGTGTATATGTCAAAACATTTTTTTTCTTATTGATCAAAATAAATTTCCTAAATAGTCGTTGATGTTGCTTCTGCCTGGTCGACCAGTGCTATCCATTTTATTTGTATTCCTTTTTTATGTACAAGGAAAAAAATAAAGCTGATGCTTGCATTAAGTTGAGAGTGGCAACTGTCTTATCCTTAAAGTATCAGTGGAAAAATTATATCAATGGATATAACAGCACATTCTAAAAAGGTTATAAGTTGTAAAGCCACTCAGAAAAACGTACCTGGTGTCCTTCGTAGCCACAAAAACCACGGGATTGGGTGCTTCCCCCTGGCTCACCTTCTGCCGCTTGATGACAGACTGGGAGGTTGTTCTCATACCTGAAGTGTACGGCCTACCATTGGCTGGGTAGGGCACCCCTGAAGCCTGTGAGCCAATGAAAGATCAAGACAGTTACTCAGTGAAATTCCCATTGGAAGGGAAAGAGAGACAGAATCAGAGAGAGTGGTTGGTCATTAAGTTTCTAGATTCAAAAGAGGAATGGGTTCAACATTTCTGTGGACACTGTGTGTTTATGTGTGTGTGTGCGGAATAACACTGACGCTATCAAAGCCTCTCTTTCCCAGCAGGCTTTGGCCCACTCTGGGCTGGCTGGCCTGGTTTCTGTTGATGGGAGTTGGGGGTCCTCTAGATGCCTTCAATTTCAGAGGAGCTGAGATGGCTGCAAGAGACACAGTGACAGAGGATCTCAGTGGAGGACCAACAACGTAGAGTGTGGCAGTGAGGAATGATGGTCACAGGACACGTTCTCACCTAAATCCTTCACAATTGTTGCCAATGACTGTCGAGGCACCACTTTGCTCTTCAAAGGAGTCTTTGTGGCTTTGGGCAGACGGATCATACCTGAAGAAACAAACAGGCTCTGTCACTTATTTGAGTTACTGAACAAGGATTAAAATGGGATGGAATCCTGTGCTCATTTAAAAGTACATTAATGCGCATTAATCAGCAAACAGGTGCGAGTGCTACGGGCACATGGGTACGTACACTCTGCCTTAACAGCATTGGCATTGATAGAGGCATAGGGTCGTCTTGCTGCACGTCGTGGCTGCAGGATGTCTTCACACACTCGTCGAGCAATACGAGTCAGTTTGGTGGTCTGCAGAATGAATGTCTGGCGATTTTTGGCCAGCAGCTTTGCTCGACCTTCATTGCGGGTGAACGGCGACATGCCTTGCACCTCCTGGCGTGTCATGTGACCACGGGGACCTGACTCCTGGTCAGAGAAGAGAGAGAACCACTGCTCTTAACTGATACATTAACACGATTCAAGATAAAAGATGCGACTATGAGAGGAGACTTACAGAGCCTCCTCTACCGGCACCCTCTAGCTGTGTAGGTGTCTTCAGGCCTCCATACTTCTTCCAATAGATCCAGCAGGAGGCGCAAAGCCTGCACTGCATGTTGGGAGGCCCCCAAGCATACCACTGAGGAGACTGGGTTGCTGTGTGGGTGATGAGGGGAAATATAAAAAACCCAACCGATAAACAGACTAATGACTTTGGTTTAGAGTCTGATGTAACCCTGAGATATTATCACTATGTGTGACAGAAAGTAAGATCTACTTAAACTTACATTTGGCACAGCAGCACAAGTACTATGAATCATGAACTATGAATCATGAAATAGCACGTGTTTTTTTTCTTTTCCTTTCTTTTTTCCCCCTCTTACGGCTTTTCCCTCCTTGGGGTTGCAACAGCAAGTCCGCTCTATGACTTGCATTGCAAGTTGATTTGGCTAAAAAAATTTTCATTTGCGTTGGAATGCCCTTCTTGTCGCAATCTTCCCCGTTCCTCCAGGCTTGGGACCAGAACAATCCTACCACTGGTTTGCCTTGTGGTTTGAACCTGGGGCCTCTGCATGCAAAGCATGTGCACTACTACTGAGCTACGTGCCCAGGGCAAATTTCTAATGTGGAATATAAAAATACAGAGAGGTTTCCCAAACACTCCTGACTAGATGAGTCTCCTGAGCTGTTCAGTACAGAGTGGGAGAAAGGGGTATCAGCTTTCCTCTCAACATCCTCTCTGTCCCTACCTCCACACTGTCGACTGACCCTCTCCCAGAAACCCGTCCCTGCCTCCACATGGCCCAGTGACCCCCCCCACATAGAAGTGTCTCTGCCTTCAGGCTGTCCAGTGTCCTTACCAGCTTTTCCAATTTTTAAGTGCCACAGCTCCCCATGCCTACCCTCCAGCACACAACAGAGAAGATGACACTGGCCACATTAAAGGACCTGGGCCCCCTGTTAAAAAACATCCTGCTAGGTCCCTTCTTATAGAGGGCCTGAGTGTTGTCTCAGAAACTACTGAGCAGTGACGCTAATAGACTTTCTCAGACTCTATAGTACACAACTCGCATCCACTTTTCCAACAGGTGACATAGAAACTGTTAACATCTGTCTCACCATCAGGACTCCAGAGTGCTGCTAAACATTTCCATCTATCACACTGGGGCCTGGCATTTAGCAATTCTGTCTGTGCATGCAGTGTTGCAGAGAATTTTATTTGCTTAATACAGGGGGGAAAACTTTAAAAGAATGTGTGAAGTGGTGCCCTGAGCTCCTCCCACATCACAATCTTAGAGCATACCTGTAATTGAAAATGAAAAAAAAAAAAACAAAAAAAAAAAACCCAAAAAAACAAAAAACAAACAAACAAAAAAACTAAACAAAACAAAACAACAACAACAACAAAAAACTAACCCAACTAACATTCCTGTAAGAAGTGTAAGGAAGTTGCTCAGTGGTGCATGATGCCAAAAAACACTGTTTTCCGGGTGTCATGGTGGACATAAAAATACCCAGATCCTCTGCATCAGTTCCACATTATCTGGCCCATAGAGCAGGCGGTGAGCCTGGGAGCTTCCTGCACTTTTTGTTAGAATTTTAAAACAAAGATGTCTATTGTTTAAGATAAAAAAAAACCTTTAACATGTTGCAAATCTGATAAACTGTTTGATAAACATATGCTTAAAGGCATTTAAACAAAGTTAAGTTTTGGAGTTTGTATTATTCAAAATTTTGGCGCCAGTATTTTCCCTTTTACTGCAAATTAATATCGGCTCCAAATATTGGTTATCGGCCTACTTGACTACTAATAATCGCTATCGGTATTGGCCCTGAAAAAATCATATCAATTGTCATTGTACACTTGTTACAACACGATTGGTTCAAGATACACCTATACCATAGTGCATTAAAGGAGAAATAAATAGGTAAACCATAAATATAAAACGATACAACATACTAAAACTAAAAACTATAAATGCCATGATTCAGGCTATGAGAGGCTAAGGCCAGGTATCACAGACAGAAGTATCTTCACCAACTTTCTTCTCTGTATAAAATTCAGACCTGAAAAGCTGACCTTAGAGGGATTGATTAGTGCCTTTGTGGTGTCATGTTTCCTCAGTGTGCGGTGAACCTGTGTGGATACTTACTATGGCAGCTTTCACAGCTCAGCCCTTTCTGGAAACCTGCAGCCCCATTCATCCCAGGCTTACTGCCAGGTACCATGATCTGGTTGGGGTTGGGTTTGGTGCTAGTGAAGAGGAAGAGGAGGGAGTTACTGTGACAGCTGTTCTGCCTGAAGGCAGGAACTTGACCCAACAGCTAACAGAGCTACTCACTAGGTGGGGATGTACACCTGCTTCAGTTTACTGTCTGCCTCTGCTGCTTTTAGTCGTTTCTGATAGAAAGAAAACATTTTGCCATCACAAGGAAAACACAGGAAGTCATCATGCTGTATGATGTTTCTTGGCTCGTGCTCCCACCTGCTGGATGTAACGGTCAGTGGTCTTCCACATGTAGTAAAACTGGACCACACTGGCTAGAGATTTCCAAGGTAACTGGGGAGGAAGAAAGCAGACCAACTCCATCACACTACAGTTCACAGCTTGAAAAGGGTCTGATATCAGCAGTAGTACAAAGCTTACAAAGTCTTGGCGAATGTCATTAAAGTCTTTGCCATATTTCTCCAGAGCCTCCTCAAACAGCATGGCCTCTGAGGCGCTCCATTCTTCCATCTCATCACGGCATAGCACTGGACCCCCCTGAGGGACCAGGGTGGACATGGCCTTAGCCAGGTCATAATTGTTCTTCTGCAGTGTGTCCATGGCATGGAACTTTCAGGACAGAGAAGACGCAGTCAAGCCTTAGAGAATTATTACGACCTTCACAATGAGCATGATATAACCCTTAGATTTCACTTACACAACCTCCCATATTCACAAACAGGAAAATAAAAGCATTGTATAGAGCGGCCTGTCAGAGTTGGGCATCACTTTTTGTCCCAAAGTTTCCTGTGTCAGTTGGCAGCATCACTGTCCATCTACAAGACTCAGTGATGAAAAAATTAACACTGTGACACTCTAATGTTTATTCCATTCACATAACAGAGAAACAGGTGTATTCCAGCCCTGGATCATGCAGACTGTGGGGAACCTCTAACCCTAATCATTTGCAGATTCACTGCTCTTTGTCACATGCTTGAAGCTGTGATATCTGATCTAGAGATTCACAATCATGCCAATTACTTCACCCATGATATGCCGCTCCCAACAAAAACAGAGAAAAGATCCATTGATGTCACTGGGCTTTCACTGCGCAAGAACCAGACATTATATAATTTAAAAAAAGCAAAATATTCACAACCAGCCAAATATCAACTGGAAAAATAGCTCAAACCGATTTAAAAACTGACACTAAATTTAGAAATGACAGTGGGGTTTGTTGACAGAAGAGGTTTGAAAGGAGATTATTTTCAGGATTCATCCGTTCATTACTCTTTAGTTAATCATTTAATTTCTGCATTTTTGAGAATTCCCTGATATTTTAAGACTTAAGCAACAACATCCTAAATGGTCAGTTAATGATCCTTTTGTAAATTCCTCACGATTCACCATAACTAAAATACATTTCCTATAAAAAGAGTGGGGAAAAAGCATCAACTAAGAGATACAATCACGATGTACAATCACGGAGTACTAGACACTGGAATTGATTCATATCAAATATATAAGCATCACAGACAGTGAACATAGGCTGTCAGCACTCTTACCAGTGTGATATCTCTGGAGGCCGCAGCTGCACTCATGTGAAGACTAGGCTGTCGAATAGAACTGCTGCAGTCAAGGGCCCGAGCGAAAGTCCCCACAGCTCTGAAACAAACAGACAATGGTCAGCATCACTGACCTGCATGATATATAGTTACAACAGGAAAACATGACAACCGTTTCTATGGTAATGTATACAGTGAGGCTGAATGTTCTTTATAACACCACTAGATGGAGCATTTTGCTCAAGGACCAATATGTGAGCAGCAGGATGTGTTGATCAAAAACAAACTGGAAAAACCATCAATACTGATTCTGATGCATTTTATACATACCATGATCTGCCCTGTGCTGAAATTCATCATTATGGTCATCATATCCACTATCTTTGTATAGCATTTGTAACTGCGACTCTTCTGCTAGTAGTTTTGGGTTGAGTGTTTTGGCCATATGGACTGGAGGAAGGAATCGAATGACCGACCTGATTGGTTGATAAGCTTTCTAACCACATCCAATGATTGACACTGTCATTGGATGTGTGGCATGAACATTGACAGTGCTAAAGTTTTTAATTTAGAAATTAGAGATAACCAAAAATGCTTCTCTGGAAAAGCTACACTACTGATTACTGAGTCAGATGTTGTCATGGCAACAAGATCTAGAGATGATGGTGATAGTGATGCATCTCGGTGACAGATGGCAGGGGGGCGTTACCTTGCCACCACCAAAAACTGGTCGATCTGAGGGTCTTTGAGCTGATTGTTGGGGTCCCACACCTTGGTCTCTAGCTTCTCGTGGATCCGGTTATCTGATTCACCTGTGATGAAGAGAAACGTGATTCAACATCACCCACCAGACTCCTGTCTCTGGCTTTTAAATGCAGGAGACATTTGCTTGCTTTCCATCTCAGCCCTCACCATCAGCCAGCTTGTCTGGGATCTCCGCCTGGTACTTGGAGCCAACCCGGATCTCCCCCTGGTCAGCCAGCAAGGTTTTCTGAACGGGGTCAAAGACTAGCGAGTAGAAGAAGCAGTCCTGGACAGAACACACAAAGATCACAGCTGTTGGTAAAAATAAACATTGTGTTCCTCCAAAGTGTCTTATTTTAAAGTAACACAGTACAAACTCAGAATATAGAAGATCCAGTGACAAATGTACAAATGGCATCTCACCTCTTTCTCCAGGTAGCCAGCCAAGACGTCTGTTTCATTGAGGAGGGTAACATTACATTTCCCCCTGAGGAAACAGTGAAGAGCACTCAGACAGGAGGAGGTCCAACACAGAGATATATATTCCCACAAATTTAAACACAAGACAACTGTAGCAACTTTTTCTGATGATTGAATGTACCGCTTAGAGACGAGACAAGAACCTCAAGCAGTTTCCATCTTTGAATACAACTGGTGGTAATAATGAAGGGTGAAAGACCTTTAGGACTTTGATACTTTTGAAATTATAGCTCCCTGCAGATTGTGTTTCATGACACCCTGAAACAAATGTTGCCCAACAATTCACAAATTAATTCAGGTTTAAATTTAACCCAAAAGAAAAACACACAAAATAGTCATTTTATGTGACACCTTGAAAACACAAAAAGACTTGTGTGAATGTGTTAAGAGATTATGATGAATTTGTTATTCAGTTGACATCCACTAACAGCCTCATCCTGACTATGAAAACCATAATGCGAGTAACATGGAGGCTCAGTGCTGGTCCCACTTTAAGTATAAGAGTGTACACCCCAATCAGGTACCAGGTAATGCATTAAAAAACCTAGTATGCACCTTCCACAACCCGGAAACAAAGAAGTGGTTTAAAATGACTGAGTGAGTGAGAGACCATATCACAGAGCAGCAATAGTGTTTTTGTTAAGTTAGCCATTGGTTGTGGCCACTACTTGTCAGACCACTCCCAGGTCCAATCTGGAACCTAAATAGTGTAGATTATTGAGATTTAATAGACTGATTAGAGTGTGTCTATTTTAACAGCTTTGCTAGTCTTTAATACATTGGTCATTTGATAGCACTCTATCAATCACTTCAACTGGATTGAGTGAGTGAGTGACATGAGAAATGACTGTAGACATAATTCTGTTTGTTATTATGTGACAGCTGCAGTCTCCAGTTTAAAATACTTTGGTATCATTAAGGAAATTGGATTAGAACATCCAATCAAATAAATAAATAAATAAAAATCACTGCCCCCTTGGGCCAGACTGACCAGAGCCTTTATGGCTGCAGTGAAGATCACTGATGGTGTCTGTGGGCAGCTCCTGTAAAAACATACCGTATGTGAGTAGCAGGAAGCGATTCAAACTGTCGGGACAGGAAGAGTTCTCTGTGTTTGAGCTGGTGCTTCTGTTGTTCAGACAGGACCGGCTGCTTCGATTCCTCCTCAAACTCTCCTATAGAAGAAACGCAAACATCGATGTATGATGTCTGTTCACAAGGTTTAAACAAAGTTAATATAAAATATCAAGTAAAACTATAATTCACTCACTGTTCAATGTATTTAATTATATGGCACATGTCCCCCTGGTGGCCACTGGAGCTTATTTGTTCACAGGTTCATGTTAACCTTCACAGGTGATTTGAGCACATTTCAGAGAAGCTGGTCATAGCTGGAGCCATAACATTTTCACACAGTTTTTTTTAGTACTTTCTATAAGTATTGTAGACATGTATGTAATATGTATACACTGGAAGTGAAGTGTGTTTTACACATGATGTACCAAATGACATATAAATAACTTTCACTCTGAGTGTTAGTTCTTAGCCAGAGATAGTCGATGATCAGCTGATGTGTGTTGACCCATTCAGAAAGACCACTGACTTGGTTGTGCCAGGGTCAGCGGGTGATTTGAAGAGAGAATTATTTTATAACCTATATTAGCTGATCAGGCATTTAAACCCACAGCCTTGTAATATCATGATAGTGTTATTAGTGTTATTAGTCAGCCCCCATCAAGAACTAAATATAGAATTGGACTGTTTATCTTCAATAACATAATTTATCAAAGCTGTGTGTTTGGAGCTATGAATTAGGGCTGCACAATTATGGCCAAAACGATAATCCCGATTATTTTCATCAATATTGAGATTAAGATTAATTATCACGATTATTTGTTAAATTTTAACCAAATTTTATTGTCACATACAGTAGGCTCGTTATAACTGCTTTCACAACCATATGGTGCTACATTCCTGCTAATGTACCAATATGTGCATCAAAATAAAATAGGTCTTCTTATTCACCAAAATTTAGTGCTTCTCCTTAAAGAATAAATAAAACTAAGAAAACTGCGTATGACCTGTTCTTGTTTTGTGTCACTTGCCTTGAACCCAAAATGCTTCCACACAATGGATGACGATCCGATTCTCGGGACAAGCCTCTCGGCCTCACCCTCTGCTATGTTAGACATTTTTTTTTTTTGTTAAGATAGTTTATCGCCTTCTGACTGGTGACTGCTATCTACTGTGGAGCTTTCCCTGTGTTCGCTGCTACTCCGTCCTCAGTGACTGTCGACTAGTAATACATCTAGAAACTAAGCTGCGCGGTGGTGCACGGAACAACTCTGACTGGCTCATGGAGGCACGCGATCAGACAGTGGTTTACGGAACGCCAGAGGCTTAAAGAGAGAGCATTTTCTCTATCACTCTGAGGAGTGCTAGATTGGCTTCTGGAAAAAAACTTTTGATACGGAGCGTTCTATGAACAGAATGACACATTTTAAATATTGCTTGTTCACGCGAATTTGATCGTGGGAAGCCAAAATCGTGATTGTTATTAAAATTCGATTAATTGTGCAGCCCTACTATGAATGATCAATGGAGATGTTTCAAAAAGTTAAAGGATGGGGGCAACAACTGTCAGCAAATACCAATAAATAAACAATATAAAAACAATGTAGTCGGTTAAGAAATAGCTTCAGGGACTAATGACAGCAGTCACTTTTGTGGTTGACAGTAAGAAAACTAAAGAAAACAATGGCTTTATCCTTTCAGATTGATCCAATTTCCTGTGCCTGCTAAAATGAATATGGAGGCTGTAGTGCTTACGAATAGGGCCACTACTTTTACAGACCAACTTTATTTATTTAATACATTTCTGTTATTGTTCTCAGGGTCAATTTCTTACTGTGCCTTTCTACAGCACTTAATATTTGGTTAACCATCTATGTCATCTGTACAGATGTCAGAGGTCATCAGGGAGAAAATTGGACCTGATTGATTTCTGATCCACAGTGGACAGAACCACACAGTTATTAATGGACTTGTAGTGAAATAATACACCTATCCCACATTATCACGCGACACTATGTTTGCAGCCAGAAAGAAATGTGAAAAAAATTAAGTCAATGTGTATGTTTGTGCATGCGTATGTGTGATCAACTACTAGAATCCGCATTCCCAATTTCAGGCAAATGAGTAATTTGTTTCAAGCTGGAAAGGGAGGTACTATATCACTCCATCTCCGTGGACTCCGCCCCTGCACTCAGCCACAGGAAACCCTGTCAGTGAGGGCATAACAGGGAGAGAGCAAGAGAGAGAGCGAGGAGGGAGGTGGGGGGTGGGGGGGTGGGTACCGTAAGCCACTCCCCTTTTCTGTTAACCTCTCAACCCCCCTCCCCCTCCTGTCCAGCTGGTCCCTGCCTGACAAAGTAGGAAACCCTGTGTACAAAACCTGAGGCGCCCATCCCCCCAAACATGTATCCCCAACTCCCTCCACAAGCACACAAAAGAAGCCACTTACACACAGAAGAAGTGACAGACACTTAAAAAGCACATAGCAAAACAGTAATCCACCACTCGTATAGACAAACTCACACATAGACGTACACACTGTATTCGCTCTGACACAGACACAAGGCAAGTCAGAATTAACCCGTTCAATGCTGTGGCCCTCAGGGACAGATCAAGGGCCTTTTGTTCAGCACAAAGAACTGATGTAAGTGTAGAAGCAGAAGGAAAAGGAGGAGGGGGAAACTACGCAGATAAAATGAGGTTTAGTACAAATGAGCAGCAGCAGAGAGAAGGCGTCTGTGCTCTTCATCATCACTGAGCCAGGATCAGAATGACCTGATCCAAAACTGTATATGACAACTGACAAGTGTTTCATAAAGCACAACAGCATTTAAAATCGTATTAGTTTAGTAAGTCAAGATATTAATAAATAAATTTTAAATGTCAATTTAAATAAAATACCAAATTCTTTCAATTTCAACTTCCAGGAGTTAAAGAATCTGCTGCTAACGTCTTGGCCCAGATTCCACAGCTCATCTTCAGAGGTCTGGAGGAGTCCTTGCCTCGATGGGTCAGGGCTGTTTTGGCGGCAATAATTATGACTTAAGTTAGAATGAAAATTTTTCTCTCCAGTTTAACCTAGTCAAGTTCAGCTCTATCTCTGGTTACAGTCAGTTTACCCAACATGCCACAAAATGACAAGCACAAACAATCTAGCATATCAATCCTTGTAAATGGTCACACAAAATTCAAATCTTTATCGAGCTTGAGTATTTGCACAGTTTTCCAGCAGTCGGCACAGACTGAGCGGCCATAACATAATGACCACCTACCTAATATGAGCACCAACCCATTGAAACATGGACTCGACCATACCACATGCATGGCAGGACCCAAGTTTCCCCAGCAGAACATTGTCAAAAGCATCACACTGCCCCCACCAGCTTAACTTCTTCCCATAATGCATCCTGGTATTATGTATTCCCCAGGTAAGACACATGCACACGCACGCACGCACGCACACTGCCATCCACATTATATAAAAGAAACCCTCATCCATCAGACCTGACCACCTTCTTCCATTGCTCTGTGATCCTGTTCTGTTCATGTGTCCATTGTAGGATCTTTCGGTAATGGATAGGGGACAGCATGGACACTCTGACTGGTCTGCAGCTGCACAGCTCTGTACACAACAAACTGTGATACTCTGTGTATTGAGACACCTCTCTATCAGAACCAGCAACGAGCCTTGACCCCTGGCCCTTTCTGTGGTTAAGTGGTTTCAGGCCCTGACCCCTACAAACCAGGAACATCCCACAGAGCTGCAGTATGGGACATGTTCAGTCATCATATCACAGTTTGATCTTGTTAAAGTCTCTCTCATTGTCACATTTGACCATTTTTCCTGCTTCAACATCAACTTCAGGACTAATGCTGCGTTCCAGACAACTCGGAACTCAGAAATTTCCCAGTTGAAATCTCCGAGTTCCGACCTCAAAGCGTTCCAGGCAAATTACGACTTCCGTTTGAGCACAAGGAATTCTGGTATGTAAACAAACCAACATGACGGACACTAAGATTTATGCTTCATCATTTCAATCGCCAAAGGCGCCTGAAACTTGTTCATTTGAGTGAAACTGTTTTGTTTATTTAATTAGCATGATCAACTTTTTGACATTAGCTAGCAATAGCTATCGCTTGCTAGCACTAGCTATTTCTTGTCGGCGACATATTTCCAGTTCCAGTACACTTTCACGAGTTTCAGGTGGGAAAAACACGAGTTATGGGTTGCCTGGAACGCAGCATAAATGCTCACGTGCTGCCTGATATATCCACCCACTGACAGGAACCATGGTAACCAGATAATCATAGTTATTCACTTCACCTGTCAGTGGTCATAATGTTATGGCTGATCAATTATGTGTTCCATACAGGGCTGGGAAGGTTAAGAAATTGCCCTCATAAATCGGTGACTTAATAATGATGTTGCTCAGTGAGACAGTCTAGTCTGGATATCAGGATACACAATATTATCCCATGGAATTTGCAGTGGGTGGTTTCGTTTATATGTATTTACATTGCTGTATAATTTATGTTTAAGTAAAAAATAAATAATCTTATGTTTCAGGGATGTTTCAGTCACATAAAATTATATTTTGGTATTTAATGTTTCAGTTACTTTCAATTATGCATACTTATAAGTAATTACATCAAATTATTTTTATTTTTGTCTTGAAGATTTTCTTCTACAATTTATATTTCAGATATAAGTGAAGCTGCCATGAAACACCAGTGAACAAAAAAATAAATACAATTTTTTTCAAAAATTTAGACTGAGAAGTTACCACTGAGGTAGGAAATAATATTTTTTTACCCATATGATCATGAGGTAAACGTCAGATTTATGCTACGAGTAATCAATCAGGAATTTGATCTTACATGTGTTTACTTTCACCAACTAGATTAACTTTACAGTGGTCAAAGTTGAGACAGAATCAACTTTTTCGGACAACCCTGTTTTTGTCTTTGTTGGTTTCATTGAACAAATTTCACATATTACGCATATTTCGCTCTAATCTTTTATATTATACTACCAAAGCAGTAGGTAAATTGTACATTTAAAATTCTAATTCATAATAAGATTCAGGATGTCTTCAGTGGCTGAGTGCAACAAAGAGGAAGAAAAAAAGACTTCAGTCTCTTTAAGCTTCTAAGAGGACATGTCAGGTTTTCTTGCAGACATAATGACAACATATTATGAAATTACCCTCACTGCATTTAGTTTAATCTCAGACTTGTCTACACACGACCAGAGAACAGAGACTAAGCATCTGTGCATAGAGTTGGGCACATTGACAAAACAGCATCAAAGCATAAAGCATCCATTTTGAGGAGTGTGTGTCTGTGTGTCTTGGTGTCCATGTGCTCTGTGTGTGCATGTGTGTACGTAGACGTCTTTGTCTGAAGCACTGCAGCCCAGGCGGAGGGAGGGAGAGCTGGTTATGGTGTTGGGGTGGGGGTAATGATTAAATGTGATCAGGCCTCAGTAGTCTACATCCCATTAGCACCACCCCTCTACATCCACCCTCCCACTTTCTTGGCTCTCTGATCACACAAGGCACAGACTGGGCTGTGTCAAGGCTGATCAGGGTGGGGTGGACAAGAATCACATATTGATACAATATTACTGATGTTAAAATGAAAATGTTAATAATGCGAGAAATATCAATTTATTTATTTTTATTATCAACATATGTCTCTCCAAAGTGGCATGGCTGATAATTTTACTATAACCAGCTTCCCTGGTGTCAGACAGTACAATGTTTGGTGAATCCTTCAACATGCTTAAAATGAACTGAGAATGAATTAAATATTAATTAAATGTGTCTGGTACATTGAAATAGCGGACTTTGCACATCTAACCAAGCTCCTTAATCCTAATACTGGAGGCTTGGATTCACAATGTGCAAGTTAATGAGCTAAACATACTAA
Source organism: Remorina albescens (assembly GCA_034769265.1). Taxonomy (NCBI): domain Eukaryota; kingdom Metazoa; phylum Chordata; class Actinopteri; order Carangiformes; family Echeneidae; genus Remorina; species Remorina albescens. The sequence continues at coordinate 1,704,341 of CM068495.1, read as the reverse complement.
TATGTCATTTAAAGCTTAATTGGGAGACTGTGGCCTGTGGAACTGGTGAGACAGCCCCAAAACAGCAGCTCTCTTAAAAACACACACAAAAAAATAGGAGCAAACTTCACCCTGCAAAACTGTGGGGGAGAATGACATTTTTTAAATAAAATAAAATAAATAAAAAATAATAAACTATATATATTTATTAATAAAAATATATTCTAATATCATAAAAATGGTGCAATATCCCACTGTCGGCCATTGACATGTCAAATGTTGATTGTGCATTTACATTTTGTAATAACTGTAGTCTCTTAACTTTAGCACACTTCATTTTCTCATTGCTAATTCTACAAACACTAAAAGTCATGATTCAGATTTTTGTTTATCTGTTTGAGTTGAATTTATTAATCTGATAACCAAATAAAACTTTAACTAGGAGATTCTGTCTTCTGAAATTAATGTGATGCAATAAACTGATGGGTCATTATTAGACACTCATTCCACTCTCATTACATAGAGGGGAATTAGTGTCTACATCTCCAACAGCTTACACAGAAGGACTTGACCCAGCAGCAGAAAAGTTTTGTTAAGGTCACTCTTTTGTTACTTTAAATGGTGTCTTTTGAATCGTTGCATTGTGATGGATGGAGCCTGCGCATTGCTGCAAATAAATTGCACCTTGTCCTGTCTGAAATTTGCCATGTGACAGATCAGCAATTAGTTATCAAAAGAGGATTTTTCTCAATTTACATTGGTTTACTACCAAACCTATCTAAAAAGAACAATTACCCATGGGCTGTCCCTTAACACAAACTAGCTTTTAGCATTGCGTGTTAAACAAAAGTGATGGTATTATATTAATCCTGAAGCAGGCCTCAATTTTGAACATAAAAGCTGAAAAACTATTTTGAGGCTTTTACGGGAAACACAATGAGGAACAGGTTCATTAAAGGCAGTGGGGCATAGCATACCTGCTCTCACACAGGAAAAAAAGGGAGTTTGAGCTCTGTGGTTTCTACTCACTTGCATTGCTGTCAGCCAAAGTGTTGAGGTTGCCTGAGATGTCTCGCCTCCTGAACAAACACACCACCTTGGCCTCCACATTTCCATTGGCTGTCTGTAACAGGGGAATCAGTGGCTTCAGGTTAGTATCACAATCAAACACTGGTTTAACAAATAGTCAAAATGTGGTACTGCAATGGTTTAAGTTAGTGATAACTGGTAACAAAGGTTACTTTGATGTACAGCAAAGCTACCAAGTGAAGGTCAGAATAATTTAATTTTATACAGATTTTTCTGCCCAACATATCTACATTGACCTATTCACTGATACCAATATCTCATACAGGTAGGTGTGTCTGCCGTCCCATCTGCTCAGTGTAGAGTCTGAATCAAGCTAACACGTTACAGTTATTCTACATTACATGCGTTATACATTACATCCTTAAAAGTGTTATCTTCTAGTAGTTTCTTTTAGTAAAAGTAACATTGATGAACATCGTATTTAAAATTTAGCTCAAAAATATTTTTACAAATGAGTTTATGCTCTCCAGTGTTTCCTCTACATTCATTTCTAGGATTCATTCAATAAATCCTAGCCGCCACTCTTTCAAATTTCATTTTATTTATTTATTTTTTAATTGTCGCAAATACACCACCGCTACATTTCTCCACCTTCACAGTACAGCCTGATGATGAGCACGATCCTATTGGAGTTAATACGACGTTAATTACTCGCGAGAGCACGGCCTTGAAAGTGACGTCACGTCAGGCACCCAGGCACCAGGTCAGAGAGTCAGAGGAGTGTCGTTCTGGAAAATAGGGCAGCGACTGACCAGAGAAAAGGTAGACTTATTAGCTTAAGATACATCATCATAGATTTTACAAGTTAAATAGACATTCGCAAAGTATTGATGGCCAGCTAACGTTACTTAATATACCGGTATCTTAAGTTAATTGGGCCCGGTGCCAACTCAGTGACGCTAAAATGGGTAAACTAATTGATAGCATTAAGCTAATATCTACACCCCATGATGTATTAACTGCTGACTGCATTTTCAGATGAGCTTGTTCAAATATTTCTCTAAGAAGAGAAAGACAACTGATGAAGATGACGCTAGTCATGTAGCACTGGCCTTTTATTGACTTAATTTTATTGTTTTATTTATTTATTTTTTACTTTTTACATTCAGCCTTTATCTGACATTGTATATGGCTGAGATGTATAGCTTGTAGTGGTTGTAAGGGAAAAAGCCATTTTCAACTGGCCAGCCAACAAATAGGTTGTAAAAGTTTAATCTGCAGTCAAGTGTCATTTGTTTACTCCGCCACAGCCCCCCGGAGAGCCTGCCTGTTGCTGAAAAAAAATCTTAGAGAAGACACTGGTCTCTGTCTCTAGTTTCAAGTCTTCTTCTGTAATACATGATTTGCATTTTTTTTCAACTTTATAAGAAAATACACCGTAAAGCTGTAATGCATTAGGGTGTGGCTACTGTTAAACCACAGGCAGTAGCACACACACCTGCTTGACAACCAGGATAGAGTGCAAAGCAAGTCAGATCCAGCCCTAACTCCTCATTAACTCCAACTTCAGTTCATTCTAGTTTTTAATGAAAACTCAAGATGGCTGGCATCCAAATTGCAAATTGGAGGCTTCAAAATGGCAGTTTACAAACAATGGGCAATGTCACAGCAGCCTACCACTTGCTATCATGACATACCAACAACAGACCAGCATCATCTATCACCATGACCAGTTCTCATTGACTATATTCTGAACATTTTGCTGTCAGACAGTTTGAATATAAATTTACACCCTAATATTGTGATCAGTCAATATTATAATACTCATGCCAACTCTGTAATAAAGTCTGACCCTCAAACAGAGAAATGTCTTGAGTCAACATTTACTACATGTCTCACTCACATTTTCCTCATCAGGGTTTTAAACTAACCAGGTTTTTGACTTTGATATACATAAAAGCAAATGTCACCTGTTAAAATTCTGTGATCACATGAAAACTTTGGGACAGGCAGCAATGCATTTCTGAAAAGAATGGTGAATTTATTTATACATAAAATTAAAAAAAATGAAAACATTCAACTAAAAATAAAACACTTTATGTAGAACAAATGAAATGTCAACACAGCATAGGATGATCTAATTTAAAAAGCGGACAATGCCTTTCATCTACAGATCTTATCACATAATAGAAGAATCAGCTGGTAAAAAGATTAATCTTAACGTGTCCTCTTGAAGATACCATAAGATGTTCCTAATGCTGTTGACTGCCCTGTTGTCTTTAGGCTGTTACACCAAAGACACTGAACACCCACCCATTGGTAATTTCCCTGTGGCTGTGAAAAGGGCACAAGCACCACATCAAACATAAACTTCATGTAATCTGTACAACATCTTTAATAAATGGGAAATATCTGTGGTGATCAAAGTGCTATCATTACTTAAAAGTAGGGCATACTTGAAGTAACCTGCACACTTATTGAGTGACACATTAGGAAGCATTTCCCACACCGCCTCACCCACAACCTCACCATCTCATTGTGTGATTTAGCCATTTACTACAATGAACAGAACAGATATAACAGCTGATAGTCAAATTGGCATCCAGAGGGTTTATGTTCTTTTCAGTATTGGTAGTTGAAATGATCGATTTTTAAGGCGCCAGACTAACTTTTCCAAAAGAAGAACTGCTACTACAAACTTTGTCCTGTGTTTTTATTTGGATGCACCTGACTTGTTGCATTTTTTTTTTCCTTGCTAAATTTGGGCAATGTTGAACTTCATCATTCCTCTTTCGAGTTTTGACTCTTATCTAACAGCTGAAAAGGTGTGGAAAGGGCCTCGGGGATCTAGCGACTCATACAAGTTTTTAATTTCTTACTGTTGATGTGAAACTTTAACTTAAAATTGACCTTGTAACAAGTTTAGACCTGCCTACAGTGATTAGTGAAACACTGACCAAACAGGATTTCACTTGTACTACAACCATTGGTGCTACAGTAGTCATTCTGGTGGAAACGAGAACTTCCCCATGTGGAGCTAAAATGTTTCATTTCAGTTATTTGTCTAATTCTCAGTTTGTAATCTACACCAAGATCAAGAGTTTTCAGATGAAAACGCTTGTGTGCATGCTACCACAGCTGTTTCTTCTGAGATCTGTTTCAGGGCTGCAACAAATTAGACCTATGGATCAGCTGATGTTCCTCTGCTGTGAATGCCGCAGAGGAACACTTACACAACAATGAGAAATTACAGATCTTTGGATGCCAATAACTCTTTTTGTAAGTGAATGGATCCAAGTTGTGTACCACCATAAACAAGCCAACTCTGACTGCCCGGTCTTCAAGGCTAATGTGTAGCCGACGACGGTGCCTCTCGTCTTACTGCCTGTATCCACTTCTGTCGTCCTAAAGGCTCATTTCTTCTGTTCGGCAGCTTATAAAAACTTAGATCAGGGTTCTTTACCCTGTTAGTAGTGCACCCTACCACACAGCAGCTTTTGGGCATTTGTTTGTGTTTGCTGACACACGAGGAGTGACAAGAGACACCTATAGTCCGGCGAAATACCATGCTCTGTAAAAATTAAATGATTCCTCGAGGCAGAGGAAATTCCTCGATCAATTTTTGTAATCGAGGTACTCAAATTATTCAAGGAATCGTTTCAGCCCTATTATCCACCCTCTTCCTACTGTTGAATTTGTTCCTTTTCCTGGAACCCATTTCTCCTGAAACTGATGCGACACATTTAACATTTGCATATAAGGATTGATGAAAAGGGTTCCCTTTTTCTGTACCTCAACTCCGGCCAATCTCTCTCTTATTATCTGTTCATTGAGTTAAGCAGCCATTGACACTAAGGACACAGCAGTTTTCCTGGCGCTCAGCACAAGCCCCTTCAATGTAAGAGTATTACATAAATGAGCTTAATTCTATGACTGGGAAACAAGCCTGTGTCATATGCTGCTGCTGTTATATAAGTGGCTGCTGTACTAGTTCTGTTGTTACTGTAGCTGTGTTTTTCAACTTGTGATGAGAAAAGACTGTGGGAAATGGTATGAAAGTATACAGTTATTTACCAGACACATTTTTGAGGTTGGGACTAAAAATTGAAGGCAATTGAAACTGCTTTAAACTTCCATTTTAAGAAATATCAGAAGGCAACTCCACTAGTGACCCAAGGTCAAAGTTAAAACTTTGAAATTTTGCATATTCTGCCAATTCATTAAAAAGGAGAAACAGAGATCCACGCTGATAAAGTATTCAGAAATGTAACTGAGGTCTTAGCTGAAAGGACTTTCCTGAAGGAAACAAGGAAAGAAAGGAAAACAAATCATTTGTCCTCATCTTTTATTCCTTCCACTAGTAGGGTTTTAAACTCTGTTAGTAGCCATTCTAATTGAATTTTTAATGGGTTCACTCACATGATTATCGTGTGACAATGTCTATTTAGCATCTTTTGCAACCTGTATTGCATTTTTTTTTCATTTAACTAATTTTTCTCCTTCTCTGACCTGTGTCTGCCTGTTTTGTTGACAAGCCCATGACATATAACACTCCGGATGTTTATGTTGTTTGTGAAATGGGGTCAGCTGCAACAGATTTGCCCCGCTTGGGATCAATAAAGTTGTCCTCCTTGTTGTCTCTGCTCACACCTCAAGATCATTGTCTTGTTGGAAAGTTAACCTTAAGCACAATCTAAAGCCCTATGTTTAGCATCTTAATGCTTGGGTCAGGGTGAAAGGACTTGTTTCATCAGTCCAAAAGATCTGATTTCAGTCCATCAGCCACATTACACAGACTGTGTATGAGGAAAGGCTTTGTCTGGACTCTGCCATTAAGACTGCATTAGATGAGTTGCAGTGACGGTTGGCCTTCTTGAAGCTTCTTCATCTCTACACAGGATTCCTGAATCTAAGAGTTGTGACCATTAGGTCCTTGGACATGACCCCTCATACTGTTGTCTCAGTTAGTAAAAGTGACCTGGTTGTTCCCAGGCCACTGATCCCTTGAATTTTCCATGAGCCTCTGCACAATCCCGTCTCTGAGCACTGCAGCAGCTGCTTTCTCCACAAACTTTCAGCTCTACTTGTGAGCTCTGGGACATGATATAGACAAGTGTTTTGTCTGTCCACACCATGTCCAATCAGCTGAGTTTATCATAGGTGCTCTCCAGTCAATGTAGAAATGTTTGAACGCATCTCTCGGCAACATTTTTCAGTTTTTATTTTTTCTAATTCATTTTCAAGATTTTATAAAAATGCAATCATTTTGTCATTATGGGTTGACTGTAGAAGGAAAAAATTACTTTAACATAGCAAATGTGAAATCACAAGATTTTATGGTTACAGTGTGAAGTGAGAAGGTACGTGTTGTTTGTTAAACAACAAGTAAATGTCCACCAACCTTGTTGAGTTCTTCTATTCTGCGGATCAGGTAAGGGTTGCTGGAAGAGTTCTCAAAGTACACATAGTCTGGAAGGAACAACAGAAAACAATCCATGATCAAACCTCAAAACAAATGATAATGTCAAAATATTCTTCGAATAAACCTGACTGCATGCCTGATTGAACCTCTGATAGTTCAGGTCTCCTCTGGAAAGACACAGCTACACTTCTAGACTAGGGATACAAATTATCAATTATTTCAGTAATCACTACTTGGTTCATCTTATTGACCAATTAACAATGAATTCATAAGCAGCTATTTTCTTGAAAATCTGTATTTTCCTTTGTTACAATAGGGTCTTTCTATCTAAAACACAAAAGCTAAATGTTGCTTACAATATACTTACAATATACTGAATTAAAAAAAAATAAATCAATGATTAATTACCACAGTAGCCTACAGATAATGTCATTTTTTGTAATAGAACAAAGTATATCCTGAATAAAAAATTTTAATACAATATGTAGGCTACTGGGTGGCATGGTGGTTTAGGGTGAGCATGTGCGTTGTGTCCACGTACTTCAGGTGTGCAGAACATTTAATTACCTGACAGTTCAATTTTATTTAATCAAACCAGTTCTTACACAATCAATCAACAGTCGATTAATTGTTAACATCCGTATTCTAGACCTCTTCAGCTCTTAACATGTTCTGAGTGTAATGGCTAAACTATAAAGACTTTTTTTACCCTGATGGACAGGAATCCATGTACACTAACGCACAGCTCTGACTGGAATCTTGTCTATATAACAGAAACTGTTCAGGGACATAAACTGGTGTAATTTGAACTATTTTTCTAAACAGAACAAATTAATGTGATTCATCAACAGCTCTGGTGTGTCAGGTATGATTAAAAGTTAGAATCACACATAAATCAAAACTGCAGGGTGTTACCCACAGTGCCTGTGCACCACTATGAGCTACCTCTTTGTAGTATTGGTTTTATTGCTTTGAAAAATAATGGTAAAGTTGGAATTTTTTTTAAAGTCCAAAAATAAAAGAAATTACCTGACCAGGACAAAGTGGATTGAGTGCATTAGTGCTATAAAGGTCAGATTTCAGCTGATACATATATATTGAGAAGCTTATCTTTGTGTCCCGTTGCATCATATTGAGTGATTTGTGCATCTTAACAGGACCTTACATAGCACAATATGACAGCCAAACACCTGCCCTGCTTAAATACAACCTGAATGAGTTTAGTGACTTTTCGAGTCAAATTTAAATTGTAGCTTGGGTTTGGGACCTACATTAATAGCTTGGGTACAAATTTGAACAGGAGATAATTGTGAGGAACAGTTCAGCTCCAGCTCAGTTTCCCACGAATGTTGTATAGTACACAAAGGCCATTGCTCTTTTCTTGATCAACTCTAACTGGCAGTCATTTCTTTTTAAGAAAAAGCCACCATCCTTTAAATCGTCAATTGCTGAATAGGGCTTCATGAGCCCTCTGCATGGAGTAAAGCTGGATCTTCAATCATGTAATGTTCTTAGTAGTAGTGCCCCCCAATCATTTAGGACTCCCAGTTAATGTAATAACCTTCCTGGAATGACATCTGCATGCACAGAGGCTTGCTGAACAGCTGGACACCACCTTTTCCAGGTGTTAGGTTCTTGAGCAGACCCTCCTGGTGGCATTGTTGGAGTGTCTGTCACATCTTTTGCATCAAATCTTTTCAGTATTCTCCAACAACAATGGAAGAAAGTGACCATTTCTCCCAAAGAATCACCATCAGGACATGCTACATGGACAAGAAGCATCACCATGATGTCTGTGCAGCAGAAATCTTGAACACAGTGATCAGGCCACAGGGCTAATAGCCCTGTATTCACAGCCAGTGGTCAGTCATTTTTCAAATTGAGGGGGAATTCCCATCCTCATATGGGGCGGAGTTTTACATCATCTGATTGCATTTTGTCTATCTGCAGTAATTTAAGGAGTTCTAACTATGCTCTAGCTGTTTCTTTCTCGTTCCAACATATTATAGACAAAAAGATGCTACCATTGGACTAAAGCCTTTCATATGTGGAATCCTTGTCTAGATGCATGGTGTCTTGTCTTTTCTACTTCAACTTAAGATTGTACAAGTACATTATCCAGTACACTGGATAATGCCTCCATAGGACATTTTATGTGGAAAATGACAAAAACTTAAAAGGCACAAAGAAATGTTTTTATTAAGATGAAAAACACAAAACTTTCAATTTCAATTTCAACATGCAACATTCTTAACAGAACTATGGGAGGCAAGTTAACTAATCAATTAATGCAAAAAATTGCAGGACAATTTTTCTCACCTGCAATCTGGGACTTTAAGAGATAAATTAACACTTACTAGTCAAACATGACTGTAAAATTATTAAATGGACATTGTCTTTTAACATTATAGATGGGCTGACTAATAATGTTGTTGTCGTAACGGGGAGGGGCTATCAATATCACTACTTTTCAGCCAAAAGGCCCATTTTAACATTTAATAACTTTATTTATATAGCGCTTTCAGGTTAAAGTGCTTTACAGATCAGAGTAAAACAGGGCAGATAGACAGAAGCATTAAAACAGATAAAAACAATAAAATAAAGCAGATTAAAAAAACAACAACAAAACAGTACACAACAGGCTATGACACATAGGCAACAGAAAACAGGTGGGTCTTTAGTTCAGCTTTAAAACAACTCCACTGAACAACCCTGTCTAATGTCCAATAGAAGACTTCCACAGTGACAGTGCATGGAAAGGGAAGGCCCGCTTGTCCGCTGTCTTCTGTAGAGTTAGCATGGTTAAATTTGTTATTGACAGTGCACAACAGCAGAGTAGCTATGTTTATGTGGAGCGTAGGAGAGGGGAGGGGGAGTTTGTTGGAGCCAGAACTGGGAGAGGAGAGTGCTTTACAAAAGACGGTCCGGACTTAAACAGTGCTCCAGTCAGTCGCTCTGGCATTAACACTGGTTACAGTATAACATTGCAGTAATTCCCTGCAGGAGAGACTGGCTCTATGGGTACATGATTTGCCTGATACAAATAAAATGTGTGCAGTTCTCATAATCCTGCAGTGAAATTCAAGCCCTGACTTAATTTGGTGTTTTAATAATGCAAGTCTCTAGCATGTAGGTAAGCAAGGTAAAGGGTTCACAAGTTGAACCACCACCAGACCACAACTGCAAATTAAGATCTGCTGATATTTGACTTAACTGCATGCTACTTCCACAGTAGCATTGGATCCCTGTCCAGGAGACTGTTCCCAGAGGGTTTGTACCAGAAACCATCCACACAAGCACACATGGAAACATATGCATGTTTAAGTTTACATTCATGTATGGTTGCTCTTTGAAGGATTTCTTGGGTCTCTTTAACAACTCCATAAAGAGTTTGATCTAGACCTGCTCTATATGTAAAATGTCTTGATGTAACTGATTTTGTGCTGTACAAATGAATTTGATTTGATTTGACGTATGATGATTCCCCTAAACTGAGCTGAGCAAGCACCTACAAACAGGAAGCAGATTGTCTACTACTGCAGAAGATCAGCAGTGGTAAATGCTACAAGTGAGGAATGGTTGCATTGTAGCATTGAGATACACAATGAAACTGAACGAAAGCTGCTGGTAACGACAGCAAATAACACTTTCATTCTCTGTAGTTCACCCTCGAGGTTGCTTTAACCTTTCCTCCCAATCATGGAGTGACAACTAGAGGCTGTCTCCATCATAATAGAGGACACAAAGTCCTTTTAAAATGACCAAAAAGCTTCACATTAGACATTTGTGACATATGGTTGAGTTTATTTTGACATGTTAATCTTTTTACTACTTTATCGCTGACTAATCTGCAGGGGTTTAGTCAGCAATTAAAGCAGTTGTTGGTAAGACTGGTTAGTAATATGTAATGATTGTGAATATGGATTCAGGTAAGGTGAGAGTCATCAGTCAGCCATCAGTCAATCAGATTTTGATCAAACCTCCCTGACACTGATCATTTATCATCCCACTGCCAGACTCAGTGCATCCTTGTAGCCTCTAATGCAGTTTTTCAGCCTGTGGTTTCACATTAAGCGCCATCTGGTCCTCTGACAAGCAGGGACAGAGCCTCAGGAAGACATTAGGAGGTTTCTAATGTATCGTCACAAGTAGAAACAGAGGAGGAGATATTCAGACAGGGAGAGGATTTCTTGCTCTATTTAACACACTGACGGGGAGTCTGACCAGAGAATTGCTGCCTCTTCATTCATACTGAACACAACCTCACACAACATGTTACATAACACTGGCTAAAGCACCAACAGTGACTGAAGATGTAGTGATGCAGGAGGGAGGGAGGGAGATGTCTTCTTCTTGGACCAGTTGTAAATATTAAAAACTGATACTGGGGAACTTGCACTGAGACCAGCTGAGGAAATCAATGAGAAATGACACAAATCAATGATCCAGGAAACACATGAAATCAAAATATTAGAAGAGTTTCCAGACTGACCCTCTTGGATTTGCTTCATATCTATTGTTTGTTAATAATTTCAATGCAGAAGTCACCTTATATTAAACAATTCTACTTATGTATTTGTTCAATTTTATGTGTAATCCTGATATTGTAGGATCTTCTTAGCAACTGGGTGCATTTTAAAAGATATCAAAATTTCAAATTTATGTCTTGAGTGCATATTGCTCATGTACAACTTCTTCACCATGCAGTTAGTACCTTGAACATTATATATTTAGTAAAGCATTAAACATGGTTTTCACTGGTTCAGGTGTTTATCTTCTTTGGCTACCATGGCTTTGAGCATCTGACTTTTGTCAGTGAAGGATACAATGAGCATTCACACCCTAGTCACTTGACTCTGCAATAGCAAAACCCTGGTACTTATCAGCTTTAGCTTCAATCAACACAACAGTTTTTATGCTAGATGCCTTTTCTGACACAATCCTCCCATTTATCCAGGCTTGGGACCAGTATACAAGTGCCACTAGTGGGTGCCTTGTGGCTGGAGTTCCTCATCGAGGAATCGAACCCTGGTCTCCCGCATAACAAAAGGTATACTCACCACTATACTAAAAAGACTAAGGCCCAATCCCAATGTTCACCCTACTCACTACCCCTAGCCCTCACCCACTACCCCTTAACCCTCGAAAGGAAGCTACAAGGGGTAGGGCTTTGTAATCTTCCCTAGGAATTGGGACACCACTTGCTACGTCACTGCGTAGTTTACGTTCGGGCACGCAAGCGACTGCGTAGTCCCAGCAGCAACATGGAGGCTACGGTTCATGTAAATTTCAATCGGCATGATTTTATTTTCGTATGTAACGCCCTCACCCTGTTCGTACTCTGTCAATGTAAATTTTGCCAATATATGTATTTAAAAAAAACCCTAAACAAAACATGGAGTCTATGGTCGTGATCAGTTGCGATCGTTTTTTTTTTTTTTTACCATTCATCATGCTTCGGTTGATAAATAAACCAAGAGGTACACAGAGAAGAATACACCATCGATGTCTGTTGTCTCTTGTGAATTTTTTGTGTTTTTTTTTCCTCCAGCTTCTCCACATCCTCTCGCTCTCTGGGGATCATGAAACTGGACCTTCCTCGGGAAGTCAGCATCGGAAAACCCTCGCTCTGAAGGGCTAGATTCATAGCCCCTACCCCTTGTTACGCCCCCTACCCCTACGTGAAAAAAGGAATTGGGACACCACTACCCTCGCGGGAATGCGCAAAATTTAGGGGTAGGGCTAAAAAGTAGGGATAGGGGGTGTATTGGGACTGGGCCTAACTTCGATCAACATTGATGTAAATGAAATGCATGACTGAACAGGCCAATTTTCTTAGCCTTTGCTGTATCTTCTTGTAATGGTTAAACTCTGTAAACAAGCCTATCAACTGTCCTGTCTTAAAAACATACAATTACTGACTCAAGTGTCTCACATTTATCTGTGTTTGAACAACCCACCTATACCTGTTAATTTTGCAAAAGAATTGCAGACCAGTTGTGGGTACAATAACACTATTTATGCAATTCCAAGATAGTCAGGGGGACTATGTTGTTTTGACATGTGATGACCCACTGAACTTATGAGGTGTCACTCTTCACAAACAAATCACAGATTTCAGAGCAACTCCTCACATCTTCTGTGTATAACCAGATCAGCTTTGAGAAGAAAATCAGACAATTTAATATTGATGTGTGTGTGTGTTCGTATCTTCGGGTGGGAAAAAATGGTCTAAAAAGAGAATGTGTCTGGATGAGCTGTGAGCCATTTGTTGTGGACATATGCGGCTGGTGTGGCGCAGTGTTCTGGGTGCTGGAGGGTGAATGAAGAGGAGGAAGCCCTTTGACTAATCTCTAGGGAAGATAATGATCTTACACGCAGCCTGAACACTCTGTGCTTCTGGAGGACTGGTAATATGGGCACACACTCATACAGAACTGCCTGCACCAGCCAGGCACAGCAAAGAAATCCTTATTGAATGCAAAATCCATGGACACTTGCTCCACAAATATGAACTCATTGAGACAGATTAATGCTGACCATTACTGTAAAACCTATATTGCAACAAGCACTTTCTGTCTTTATTGTTTCTGCATAACACAGTTAACATAACCTTACTGTGTGGGCTACTTAAGTCAATGTGGAAGTCATTACATAGTCATATGCTTGTTGCTAACTGCAATATTACATGGGCTAGAATTAACATTACACAGTAACCTTTTCTTTGCCACATCACTCAACATTCTTGTTGTTCCACTGCACACAATAAGCACGTTTACATGCACAGTTAAATTGAGCTATGGTTATAGCTCGATAAAGCCATCTCATCGGACTTGTGTCCTTGTCCCAGTATACATGCACGGGAGTGAAATCGATTTATTTGTTGAAATCATGTCGCCTCCGCTACGATAGGTGGCGATATGCACTCTTTTGGCTTTTGGGTAATGGGTCACTTCCGACTGACCTATGATGTCACAGACCACAACAGAAGTGGAAAGAAAAAAAGACTGGTGAGCTAGCAAATTAGCGACTCAGAGGTAAACTGGCATGATGATGGACAACCACATTGCAGATTTTGCTGCAGACTTTGCCATGTTCAACGCGCTAGCAGTTAGCCGGCTTCTTTTGTCTGACATCCAACGTTTCGTTCACGTTTTAAATGCTGTTCGACTTACGGGTCATAGCTTAGGGCGAAATTTAAGCACATGCGCAGATCACCTCCTCCAACTCCAGTCCGACTGTCCATATACATGCATCAGTAGATCGATTTTCAATCGCATTATCTGGGTGTGTTAGTCCGACAATTATAAACTCGATTTCAGTCGAGCTAACGTGTTTACCTGTTCTTTAAAAGTCCAGTTTTGGTCGGACTAAAGCAATAATTTGGTTTTTTTAGGTGTCATGTAAATGTGCTTAATGAGTGAGCAAAAACAGCAATTCTGAGGCCCAGAACCTCTACACAGCCTACATTTAACCTGAACCCAATTCAGATCTTAAATTCCCAGAATGACTTTTGCCTGTACATAAGGTAGAACAATGGAATCCTGTCAGCAGGAATATCTTTATTTGCTCACTTTTACTGTTCTTATTGATATGTTACTTTAAGGGACAATTAAGTACTCTGGCAAACACATTTCAATGTCAAATTAAATAGACAATACCTTGGGTTCTCAGCTCCATCAATGTGTAATGTTCAAGGTTCAAGATTCAAGATTCAAGATTTCTTTATTGTCATTCCCCATATATACCAGACAGGTACAATGTGGAACGAAATTTTGTTGCCACTGGCTCCACACAGAGCCAGTGGCAACAAGACTCAAAGTGAAAACCTGCCATTGATGAGAATAGAACACTACAGAAAACATTAAAACAGATAAATAACAGGCCCAGCCATAAATGGACAGATGCATAAATAACAAAGTGCAATGTTGCCTGAACATAATCCATCATATAACTCTGCACCATACAAATTAAATTTTGTTTATTCTTAGTTCCAGGAAACATCACAACTCAACAAAATGGAGATTACCGACTCAAATGTGCCAGTTGGTCAGATTTAGATTTAAATTGCCCAACACAAAATTACAGACACAATTATGACTTGTGATCCATTTTCAAAGAGTTTCAAAGCAGCATCTCTGAAAAATGTGCTCTATTTAAATCTAAGAAAATATTTTGATTCAATATGAATTCAATTACTATCATAAACTTAGTTCTCAATACATATGGATTTGTACTATTACCTATGGACAACTTGTATATTGGCTAAAATTAGCATTTTAATTAACAGAGACGTACACAATGATTGACTTCGTTATTTGTTTATGTGTTCTCTCTTCTACTTTATCTGTAGATGGTTAAATATCTATAAATTAAAAATAAAAATCAACAACAACAAAACACAATCAAGCAACACGATGGCGAAGTTCATTATCCCATTTAGTGCTGAGGCAGCAAAACACATAAAAACTAACTGGATGAAGTCACTTAAAATAGAAGAAACACTCGGCAGAATATAGAACCAGACATGCAGAGCAACTTAAACAAGGTGACTGAGGGCTCATAGCCACTAATAGCACAAGCAATACACTTCTTAAAAGCCCCATTATAAAAATAAAATATTTACCACAGTGTACTGTAAAAATCGGTGTGCCTTAGGTCTAAGGCTCCCGACTAAAAGCAACACACTAACCTGTGTACAAAACGAAACATAATGTACAGTTAAAGAAGTAGACACGGAATGCAACCTTTTAACTTCCCTATCTCGGCCAATGTCCCGAAATTCGACTGTCTGAAAACAGAGTCACGCAACAGACTTAGACTAGTGTTCCATTGGTATGACCTTAATAGCCTACAGATTCCTATGTGACCTTACACAGCGATAAGCCTGTCACACAGTCTCACCGTCAATTCAGCCTCGTCTGCCGCCACAAACAGACTCACAAAAAGTACACAAAGTCCTCCCACGGTTAATGATGCAAAATACACGCTTGTCGCAAGCATCTAAACAAGTGTAGTGCCAGATTGACATCAGAGTCTAAAAAGTCCACTTGTTATCGTAGGTCGTTTCGTATTATACTACGAGGATATGGTGGAGGCAATTTAGCTGCTGGCAGCTAGCAGTCTCTACCGGCGTTTGCTTTCTGTCTACACCGACGGTGTTATTTAGAACCCCGGTGTTGGCACGAGTGCTTCTATTATAGCATACAAAAACTTAACATTACCGAGTGATGTGAACACGATTTATTGTATTTCGTTTTGCTGTAGTACCACAGTTTCCATCCGGCGGCAAAGTAGCAGTAAAATAAAAATGAGAAGTCTCACCGATCCTGCGATTGCTAAACTGGTAGCAAGTTAGTGTTAGCTAGCGAAGATTTTAAAGGAATTAAGGCTGACTTAAGTGTTTTACTCGCCGGTATTTGCTAGTATTTAATTATACACGATACACAACTGAGTACATATTCTTAGTAAACTAAACACTTAACTACCGTTGATGTGGAATCAGTCGTATGACTACATGTAACACACAGGGCTAAGCTAACAAAACTTAGCAATCAAAGTTAGCCACCACGGCTAACGCTATAAATTGCATATGAAGTGATATGGCGGAGGAGATAATGAAATTAACCCACCCCGCTGACAAAGCTAGCTACCACAAACGTCGTAACAATTAGTTAGACGCTGACCTCCCCACAGTTAGCTGCTAATGCTAAGTCGTATTCTGTTCACTTTAGGACGTTGCATTATGTGCACACTCCGTCAGAAATTGTGTCAATGTAAAGTTGATTCACTGAGTTGCAACAACAAATACTACTCGCTAAACTATGTTGTCCATGGAGCAGAATGTATTTGAAATTAATTGACAACTTTCAGAAGAGGTGTTTACTGTTTGCCAGCCCGGACTCTGTGGGATATTTTCGAGGATGAAACTTGTCTGGATTTGACACTAATTGGTTTCAAAAGTTAATCTTTTCTCAGAAGAAACACTGTTTACACTGTTTGGTGTGTTCTATCCATTCTACATGCAGGGTCTGTTTCAGCGATTTATAACTTAACAGAGCCCCATCAATAATGTTAGAGTCCTTTACATTAAGACATTTGTTAAAGCCACATTACATTGTTAAATGCTTTAGTAAATTTGACGCTGTTCCGTGCAAGAGTGGACGCACGCTTGGACACCAGGAAAGAGTTAGCATTAGTTAGCGGCTAACTGAACAGACAGCTAGTGGTTAGCTAGCCACCTTGTGTCGAAACGAACAATCACGTTGAGAGGGGTGTCTTAAAAATGTAAAACATTCCTTACCTCCCACTCGGTACATGTTAGCCGCCATTCTCTCGTAACCTTTATCAAAAACAGTCCCAGGGTATTCCCCGCTTGGGTAGAAAAAGGTCGACGGTGATCAATTTTATTCCTTCATTTATCGTAGACACCCCCGCCGCGAAACAAAGCCGGCTCCGGGCACAACTAGCCAAGATGTGGCGGGTAAAAAGTTGAAAGTTTCCGTTAGTAATTTTCCGGAGGTTATCCCACAAAAATAGACGTCTTTGTTTTCGGTCCCGCAGACGACCTTCCTCTCCTCTTCCTCACTCACTCACACATTCATACACAGCTAGCCTGTCTCTTACTCCACTCTTCCTCCCATCCTCCGCTCCCAGCTTCATCCTCCTCTTCTTCACCTCCGCTCAGTTCAACACACACACTCGCACACAGAAAACACACACTCACTGGTCCCTTTCGTTCATGTGCAATCGTCATCTTCGGATACTGTCGACAATCTCCGACATTTTACTATTAACTTTTTCGCTGGCCTAGGTTTAATAAACAGCCTTTGATGTCAAGTATGAACACACACACGCACGCACGCGACTAAGAGTGAGTAGCAATAAAAAATTACATTCAACAGTGTACTCTATGGTGGACTGGATTATAACGTCAGATAAATTGTAAATACATCATGGTACACACGCACATTTTGTGCATATGATTAAGTTGTTTTCAGCTCTAGACAAGTGACAAACTGGCACGCACACTTTAAGAATAAAACTTAATTAAATTCGGAGGTCAGTTATCGTAAGGTTTACGTCATGTGACATCACCTGTTCCATATACATGTGGAGCTTAGGCCTACCATGTTAACTCCCGTTTAAGCTCATTATTACTTAGAGCAGTCAATTTCTTTGCTTCTTATGATTCAAAGGGTTTGCTCCCACAAGGTCTATTGTAACAGTTCATCTGTTTATGAGCTGAATGAAAATATAAAACAATATTTGAAATTTAAAAAATAGATACACTCCAATCAGTGTTATTTTTTAAATTCAAATAATCAGCTACTGGCACGCAGTAGGGCAGCACGGCGGCATAGTGGTTAGCGGGTTCGATTCCCGGGCCTGGGGAGTTTGCCTGCGTGGGTTTCCTCCGGGTGCTCCTGTTTCCTCCCACCCTCCAAAAACATGCATGTTTGGGTTAATTGGTGAGTCTAAATTGTCTGTAGGTCTGAGTGTGAGTAGTTGTTCGTCTCTGTGTGTTGGCCCAGCGATAAACTGGCGATCTATCCAGGGTGTACCCCGCCCTCACCCGGTGTGGGCTGGGATTGGCTCCACCACCCCCGCGACCAGGAAACTGATAAGCGGTTGAAGATGAATGAATGAAATGCACGCAGTATAGTTTTGTCTACAGTATTTCATCTCAAGAGTGAAAACTGACTGTAAGGTGATTTAAATCCTTCTTCCTGATGTTGTTGTCTCTTGAGATTGCTAAATCGCTGCCTCCTTCTGCTGTTTGTCCACCACTTTAAAGGTCTGGTTGGTTAGTCACCAGGTTGCACAGAAACAAGTATATACAAGTTAAAAAAAAAAAAAAAAAAAAAAAAAATTCAAATTCAGTATTATGCCTTAGTAATTGATGTTTTTGACTGGAACTAAAGAATTACTATCCTGAGTTACATTTTAAATTGTATCTCTTAACTGATTTAGAATTTCATCATCAGCCCTTTCAACAACAATAAAAGGTCTTTTCCATCCCATACTCATCTTTCACCTCTTAGTTTAGGGGACAATGTTGGCACTAACCAACTGCATTTACCCAAGTGTTCGATTTAGATTAAATCTAAGGTAAGTCCACTTGTACTTCAGCTTCTACAATTTTTGTTACATTAGATTTCAAGTGACTATTACCGTTTTACCCCAGCTGAAAAAAGACTCTACGAAACATGAACAGTCTATAATATGATGCTTTGCAAAATATAAAGCAAAAATTTGTACCAGTTTAACCACCTGCACCATTGAAATTATAATTTCACATTAAAACATCAATTATCTATTCTATATATACTGTTAAAGTGGTCACTTTGCATCATTTCCATTTAGAGCAGTTTTAAGTGAAATTGTCAATTCATAACCACATTTTTGAAAATGTTTTGTATAGTAGTACTGACTCTCATTTTCTGACATATTTTTAAAGTGCTGATAGGTCCTGAACCCCAACTTGGACACCACTCAGTTATTTTTTCATATAAACAAGAGCTTCAGTGCTAAAGCTTAAAGTTTCATTAACTGATTTGGAACGCTCAGGTACAACTCTTTGAATGAGCTCAGTGTGAGGGTTTCTGGTCTGGGTGATTGGGGAATATTTCTTCAACACAGCTCAGCACAGTTTTTGGAGTTGCACTGCCCACTAGTGACTCATCACTCACATTACAGTTTTCAGTCTTGAGTAATTTATTGGGCGAGTGACAGATAATACATCATCGTATTCCCAATGCTGTTTTAAATATATATATCACCGTACTAAAGTAACCAGGTTCAAGTTTACTTACAACTGCTAGAGAAACTTATCATTCAGAGAAGATGAAAGTTCATAAAGTTATAACAAGCTTGTCACAGTCTGTCTGATGCAAGCAAAAGCAATTACAAATTAGATATCAACCAAAAACTGATGAAAATAGTTAGAAAAAAAAAACAAAAAACATGAAAATGCTCTATGGGTACAATGGTGTTGACCCTGATGCAGCACTTTGGTAAAGTTTGGTAAGAAACCAACATCAAAGCAGAGGTCCAGTCATGTTCTGTGTAGGCATACAATCACTTCTAATGGGCCTCACCTCATATGCAACAGACTGATAATAATCTATGCATTGGAAAGTGCACCACTGTCCAATTTCACAAGGATTTACATGATTAAGAGTAAAATGAATATAGGCATTCCTCCTGATGAGGATCCCTCTACATGTTCTGTATGAAACTGACACAGGGGCAGCACTAAAGGGGCGAAAAGGAGCCGCCAGCCATGTCTGTTGTCCTGTTGCTAATACGTCTCTAATTCTGGGTGTAAACAGTCCCCTCTCAGATGCTCTCAGTAGCATCAGTCCTTCCTAGCTGGTGGCAGGTTCTGGAGAGCTGGTAAAGCTGGACAGGGCTGCACTCGGTTTTTCCAACCGACCATCAACTGCCCCGCCTCCAATCACCCTCCACTGAAGGATGCAGGTGTCCTTCCCGCCCATGGAGAGCAGGTGGGAGTCATTGTGGGTGAAACAGACGTTGGTAACATGGCTGCCATGGCCTTCATACTTGTGGCTGGGTGCCTAGAGAGAAAAAAAGAGAAGAGATCGATCAACCATCCATCTATTATCTAAACTGCTTATCCATGCAGAGTTGCGGAGGTGCTTGAACCAATTCAGTCAATGGGTGACTACTACGAAAACCCTAAACAAGCTCGTCAGGGAACAAAGTTGCCAGTCCATCACAGGACTAACATTACAAGAAAAACAACCATTCCCTCTCAAGTCTAAAGCAAACTGAAAGTTAGTAATTAACATAATGTGCATGCTTTTGGACTGTGGGAGGAAGCTGGAGAACCTGGTTAGACCCACACTGGCACAGGGAGAACATGCAAACCCTACTTCTACCTTTTACTTCGCCAGGAGTGTTTTTAAACAATACTTTGAATGGATTTTTTCTTGTACGTCTAGTTATCCATGACACAACACACAGCATCAACCACATTCACACTCTTCATCTTCGCAGACAGTGGATGAGACTGTACTGTTAAGTAACTGTTTGAATACTGAACAATCATCTCATCTTTGAAACATTTCACTGTCTAGTGATAAACAAAATGAACAGATTGTAGCTCCCTTTACAGACATTCATTTTTCTTATTTCACATTGCAGTAGCTTATCTACTACACATCTGACTGGTTCTTGATTTGGTCAAACCTGGTAACTATGGAGATCAAAAATAACACTTTAACACAGAAAAATTTGATTGGAGCTTTATAGTTAGAGTTAGCTTCTGTGACAGGGATCAAGGACACTGAGTGTTAATGAAGTAATCTTGGAGAAACGGAATATTCCTGTACTAATTCTCTTAGCATTGCCAGGAGAGCTAGTGCAGGAGAGCTAGTTGCTGCTCCACCCCAAATGTGTAAGCAAGTGTTACCGCAGATCATTCCTTTTTGCAGCTTACTGTACAACCAGCATTATTCCCAGTAGACCACATACATGCAGCCAAATGTAAATAAGGTTATTTACATTTTCCATTCCCCTATTTTATTATTTATTTTATTTTTTCTTGCTTCTTTTTACTTCATCCATACCCTTCACACTCTATCTAATATCATTGCTTTGTTTCTTTAACTTTGTGCCTCTGCAACATTAGAATTTACCTACTATGGGACAAAGAAAATAAATTAGATTTGGTAATACCAATGCTATTTATGCCTAATTAGCCCAGAATATTTGTATCTGAATATTTGACTACAAAACTTCTCTATGAACAGATTCCTACCAAGGAAGCTCCCAGGCTGTAACCAAAAGAAGTCACTTAAAATTCACCTCACCTTACCCTAACGCAAAACTGCTGACACTACCACACACAAATGTCACTGTTCATTTGTACAAGCCAAAGCCATCAAACAGGAAGTTAGTTCATTTCTCAGCAACACCTTTATGCGTGAAATCTAAACTTTCCTCATGGACTGGACATGGAGGCTGTTCAAGAAAACTGGAGTCTAATGACCCCAAGAAAATTTTTGTGTGTATTGTTTTCATCAAAGTTGACAGACATTCTTCAAACCAAACCTCTCAAAACTCATCACTGACTTTTTTGTCTATGCAAAAAAGGCTGGTCTAGTTTTAAGACGTTTTTTGGAAAGTCAACAAAATACAATTGTCAGTGTTCTGTGTGAGATATTATAAGAATTTCTGCTACTATGGGATAGTGATTAAACATGCCAACAGATTTCCACCTGTGACAGAAAACCGTGATATCGGATAGGAACCACATGTGAGGGACTTTTTGGAGTTTTTGGAAGTCATGTGACAACTGACGTCTTTCTTGAATGTTGAAAGTGTGTTCATTTCACTTTGACTCACTTTGCCAAATAGTATGAAAATCTCCTTAGGTAAGTGGTTTTAAGGTTTTTGTGACTCAGATTTGGAATTTCAAATTGTGCTTCAAGCAGGTAAATGGAAATGCAGCTTGACATCATGACATCATGTTTGAACTGTCTGAAATAAAACTTTAAATGATAATCACAAAGCATTTTTACTGTGCTATGATATTATTTCACCTTAGTATCACACAGCGCTGAGCAACAAACTTCAACAGCATTGTTTTGAACAAATAACACAGTTTATTGATTAATAATTATTAGATTTTTTTTTTTTTTTTACGTTTAAAATTTTTTTAATCTATAAATAAACTAGTGATCAGTCGGATTTGGATTAGGATTTCAACCGTTGAATGGGCTGATTTTCTGAGGACAGACAGCTTCAAGTAGATCAAAGTGACATCTTCATTGTGTTAACATGTCTGTCACAAACAGGTTTATCTTCTTTAACCAACAGCAGCAGTTGCTGTGCATGCAAAGACAGGTTGATGTGTAGGAGTTTACCTTTAGTTTAGGACAGGGGTACTGAAAGAGGTGGACCTTACAGAAGTCATCAGCCACAGCCACCACCCTCTCACTGTGGGAACGACACAGGGCGTTGATGTCTGTGCCATCTGAGCCTTCTAACCACACACCTGGAACAACATGGCACCACAGTCACCTTTATGGTATCAAAGTACTGTAAAATCATACACAACACAACCTCAGTTGTTGCCTCCTACCCATGACATGGAAGCCCAACACACAAGTGTAGGAGGCCCATTCTCTGTCCTTGCTCTCAAAGCGATTCCTCAGCAGTTTACAGCCTGGTGCAATGTCCCCTGAGGAAGCACAGTCACAGTTAGAGCAGTAAATAATCACTCTGTCTGAGGAGTTACCAGCTACAAATTCAACCATATTCATGTTCACTCACAGTAAAGGATCTCATAGTCACCAGAATTAGACATAATGTACTTCCCATCTTTGGACCAATCCAAGTGAGTTATGAAGCTGGAGTGACCCTAATTGGACACAAACAGATGCAAAGTCACCTGATGTCATAGTGACAATGTCATACTGAGTATGACAGAGAGCATCCAAACATGTAAACAAAAAACGTGCTAGTCTGTCACTGTGTTGGTTCCTACATGTTTGATTTGGTCCAGTTTTTAGCTCAAAACTTTAAGGCCAGTGATTTATTGGTATTGGATGTTTGTTTTTTTTATCTCCAGAATAAATGTATTTTTATGAACCCTAACATGCACTCTGTTGAGATTTGCACACGCATGGTCTTGTTTGGGGGAATGCTTCTGAAAAAAGCAGCAATCAGTTTCAAGTCTCTAGTTTCACTTGAATCAATTAAAATGACATTTATTTATATGGCACTAAATCATAACAGAGTTACATGAACATATAGAGCAGGTCTAGACCAAACTCTTTATAAAATAATTTGGCTAAGCTGGGCTGGCTATTAAGGAAGCAGCAGCAGACTGGGTTCACCCTTTCATTTTTAAAAACAAACCAGAATATGTTTCTCAAATAGGAAATAGGAACTTAGTTGGAGACTATTTTCAGTGGCATATTAACCATATTGTGTGCACTGGGAGTGTCTGAGGCAGCAGGTGTTTTGGACTGAGTCAAAGTTAACAACAGTGTGTGCTCATCATAATGAATGAACATGTCAACCATGTTACAGGAAAACTCTAACTCATTATAGAGTACCAGACTTATACTTAAAACTGGTGTGTCTAGCTCAGTGAATATTAACACTGATAACCACCATGTGAACAAAACACTGTGACAGGGAGTCAAACTGGATCATAAGAAAATCTCAGGGCGATTGTTTGATATTGACTCACATTGCATTTCCCAAAGCGGGTATAGCGCCGGCCACTTTCTGTTACATTGTAAATGTATATGAAGTTGTCATGGGATCCAACAGCTAAAAAGCTGCCATCTGGAAACACAAGAGGCCATTCACATGGTTATAGAAGTTTCCACTTTCTCTAGAGGTCCATGCTTTTGTAGTTCTGGCTGATGTTTCAGCATCTGTCTAACTCTTAAACCTGAGACTGTGAATATGGTTAAATCACTCTTCCCCAATTGTGCTTTCATGAAAATAACCTGTTAATGTAAGTTTTATAAACCAATGATAAATCAGATAATGTCCAGGCATGATATTGTGATATATAATATTATTGCAGAGATTATAATACAATTATATCATTGTATTTTAGGTTTTAGGTCTTCTATGATAATATGATGCCATGGTGAAGGACTGTCTGTGCAAAGCACAACAGAGCACGATTCCAAGAAAAGAGTTTAATAAAAATATCCAAAAATTACACCTCTAATAATAACAAAAAAAGTTAGTTGTTTCATGTCAACTAATCGGTATATACTAAGCATTGATTTGACTTCCAGAGCTACTGAGGTATAGAAGGTCTGCCTCATTGAAGAAGCTCATCAACAGAAAACCACGTCTTTTCTAACAGGCTCATATCTCACACTGACATCACAGATGTTCTTGCATGAGATAAGAGAAAGGTGGTCATGAACTCTGACCTGGTGAGTATCTCATGACAGACAGCTGCTCATTCCCGTCAGTGGATTCAGAGACCACCTCTCTGGTCAGCAGGTCGAGGACCATCCACCTGTTAAGAGTCACAGGGGGATGGAACACCTTCAGCAGACACACTGACAGAAAATGTGTTCCAGACTGTTTAATTACTTTCCTACAGCTTACACTTAACTAAGATATGCAGTTGATGTGAAGTTAACTTTAGTATCAGGAAGTTATGAGTATCACTATCAGCAGCAGTCTGCATGGGTTTGTTATATATATTAAAAGGTTTGTCATTTATTTCTTTGGACTGTGGGAGCAAACCGGAGTACCTGGAGGAAATCCACGCAGGCAATGAGAGAACATGCAAACTCCACACAGAAAGGCCCCAGGCCCGGGAATCGAACCCATGACCTTCTTGCTGTGAGGCAACAATGCTGAACATTATGCCATCGTGCTGCCCATTTAAATATTCTTTCTGTCAATTTAATTTCTCTACCTTTTCCAGTTTATTCTTATGTTTCTATTTTTTTTACATGGCTGATGGTGCTCTAATATGCCAATTGAGGGACCAATAAAGGATTGTTATCTTAGCAATCATTCAAAAACTAAACAACAGAACTGTATTTTCTGTGTATGTAATCTCTACTGACATTCTGACATTGACCTTGTGTTGCATTACCTTCCTGTGCTGAGGCCAACTGACACCACCGATCCATTGGGGCAGAAATCAGCACATAGTCCATACTCCTGTAAGAGAAAGGGATGGTCATGACACATATTTCACAGGTGTGAAATACAAACATGATTTCTACTGTGGATAAATTCAGTGAGTTTTTACCTCCAGGCTTATGCTCCAGGCCACAATGTGCTCCTTTGTGTTCCACAAACACACCTGTTTGTCATGACCACAGGTGAGGAAAATGTTCTGAGATGGGTGTGTGGCCAGCCCCCACATCTCATCTACATGACCCTGAGACAAACACATATAAAAACCCACAGAGTGAAACCAAATCTGTCCTTATCTGTTGCCTTTCTAGCCAGGGTGCGATTTGCCAGTGGGGATGGTGGGGATTTTTCCCCCCCTCTGGTTTACACATCCTACCCTCTGCTGAATTATTTTCATCCGCGGTGGGGACAAAATTTATCCCCCCTACTCAAATTATTTTCACCATTATATCGTAATTATTAACAGCCAAAATACAAAAAGTCTATGTCCATTCTGGTTGTGTGATTTTGATCCAGCGTCTGACTGGATCTGACGGGTCAGAGGGTTCACACTTGCAGACAACACATCGGATGGGGGCGGGGCTAGGAGAAAAACTGTTTTCATATAGCTTACTGTTCGCCCGCCATTGTTTGGTAATTTTTTTGAATAAAAGCATTCCTCAAAATTATCCCCCCCCCCCCTGTTTTTTTTCACAAATTGCACCCTGTTTCTAGCCATTCTCCTCCGACCTCTGGTGTCTCTGTAAACACTAGAGAAGGTTTTAGGTAAAATGCCAGTAGATGAGCAGAAATACTAGGACCAGCCTGTCTTCCACCAATAAATATGTCATTTTTAAGGTCAGATAAATCAGCTTTCTTCTCAGTTCTAATGCTCACTTCAAAGGTCAGCAGATCAACTTGAACATGTTGTGTGATGGCTGATTTGCAATAAAGAGGAAATGAGTGTAGAAAAGTCTTTGACAGGCTCTTGACAATGCAAATGTGCATGTGCATTATTATTATTATACCTGCACAATGGCCACAAAGCCATCTGAGAAGGTGCCTCTTAGAATCGCGTTACGGGTTGTACCAACTAACAGTTCCTCCCCATATACATCAGTGATGGTGCGGACAGCCCCAAACTTTTCTGGAATCTGGAGAAATGATCAGATTGACAGACCGTACTTTTAATCGACAAGTATTTCCTCTAACATTAACATAACGTGACCAGAGTCACACACAGATACAGCTGTGGTTCACCTCACACTCTCTCTCAGGTGCCAGGTCAGCACTCCAGCGGATGATCTTGCGGTCTTTCCCTCCTCCACTGAGCAGAGCCCCGCCCTGCAAGGTGCACAGGGTAAATACACTGCCCTCATGGGCTCTTGTCTGACGCATTATCTGGAAGGTCTCTGTGAGAAATGAAGACAGATTCAGTTGGTCTATCATGGAAAGAGACAAATAAAATGCTAGAGCACATGAATCTGAAGAAAGATCACTGAAACTAATCGTTTTCCTCTTGAATAAACACTCTATCCATTATCTATACTGCCTGTCTTTGGAGTGTTGGGGAGTCACTAATTGACCTCACATGCATGTCTTTGGAGAGAACCCACACAGAGACATGCAACCACTACACACAAAGACCCCAGAAGGTTTGAACATCCTGACCTTTGGCTCCTTTCCCCAGAGTTTTGATGTCAGCAGCAGATTTCCCCCACGTTAGGATATTTCCCTCAGAGTCTCCAGTCAGAACATCTCCAGTCAGACTGAACACGAAGCACTGAATGAATTTGGGCTTCTTGTATTTCTGAAACAGAAACAGCACATCATGTTCATAACAACAGGAATATTTTCTTAAAAGCTGCACTAAAAGCAGCTGGCATTAGTGTCAGACAGAAATATTTTAGAGCAGAATGTAAAACCATCCTTCTGTGAAGAAGCAGAACATCTACCATCAAATGTCATCAAAATAAAGATGGACATGAAATATTAAAATAAGCCAAGTACTGTCATTTCATAAATCAAAATTTGCAATTGTATTTTGCAGTGATGTGGATAAATGTATATTTGGTAAAAAGTTTCACATTTTAATGCTATAAATGAATTATTAACAGTTGCCCCTGTTTGAGGCTAACTGTATTTAAATGGATAATGTTTTTTCTCTTCAGAATGCAGTTGGCTGATCTCAGGTTTCAGTTTTTTCTTCCTCTACTGAATATAATTCCTCTTACTTCCCCTTCTAACTGCAACCTGTGGAGGCTGAAAACTTCCTTTTTTAGCCTTTACTCACATAGACACAATAAACAGAAACAGGAACAGAAGACCATCCTCAGCATCATCATCATCATATAAAGTCAGTGAGCCTTACTCCAAAGATGCCTTGTTTCTTGGTGAACTGGCCCGCACTCAGTGTCCAGAAGTAAACGTGAGATTTTCCACATGTGATGATGTTGGTGCTGTCACTTGGGTTGAACTCCACTGCAAACACGGCCTCATTGGTGCTCTTAATACACAGAAAAAACATGTTTTTTTATACATAAATATATAAAATTATGCGCTTCCACTGGGTAGCTGCAATGTCTGGTAACTCACAAAATTAATCTATTTTTTACTCTATTTTTGCTATATTTTTCGGCGGGGTTTTATTTGTTAGGGGTTTTTTGTTTGTTTTTTTTAAATCAACAAATGATGGATACTTCTGTGGGGAGAAGAGTTTAGTCAAAAGAGGAACTTCTTGCGTTAAACGAGAAAATCGAGAAGATCCTACTCTATCCCAGCTGACACCAGACTACGTTTCATGGGATTTCAGTAATATCACTCCTGGTTCAAATCCCACCAGAGGGAAATGCTGATGTTCCATGTGATGTCATTCATGAAGCTCTTGCCAAGATACAGACTAAATATCCTGAACCAGTCATAGTAATGTATTGAGACCTCAATCATGCTTAACTTTCCACCCTTGCTGGATTTACACAGTTTGCTAACTGTCCTACCAGAAAATATAACACTTGATCTGCTTTATGGTAATGTCAAAGAACCCTACAGAGCTACTGCCTTACCTCCACTAGTCATGTCAGATCACAACTGGGTTCTCCTGCAGACCTGTTATAAACCCTGCATTACGAGGCTGCCTGCAACTATCCGCACAGTCAGGAAATGGACAAATGAGGCGAGTGAGGCTCTAAGGGACTATTTTGAATGCACAGACTGGAATGTGCTGCTGGAAACTGATCGCAAAAAGCATTGCTATCAAAAGTCAGATTAATTGTGTGTTTGTTGAAACAGCTTTTTTATCTCAGATGGGATGGAGTGATAGATTCCAGATTTACTGAGTTTTAGAGAAAGAGGCTCCTCCTTGTGCAAAGTTTTCTGTCCACGTATGTATCTATCAAAAAAGAAAAATTTTGCAAAAAAATAAAAAATTAACAAACAGGTTAATCTTGAGAGCTACCAGACCTGCTGCTACCCAGTGGAAGTGCATCTTTCAAACAGGGAACAGCATGGACATTGACAGTCAGGTTGATTGTTTTACTGAGAATATCAACTTCTGTAGAGACACTGTCATACCTAAAAAGACTGTACACTAGACTAGAAAAAGAAGGCTTTTAGAGATGGTGACAAAGAATGAAGCCGAATGATCCCAAGTCTACACTTGGGGCAGGTCCCAGCTCTGTGGAAAACATGTTGTATTGTACCGGTATCAAGAATAAAATGTCAAGCTGTAAATCAGCTAGAGTGCCTCAAAGTCAAAGGAAATGATAGTGGATTTCTGAAAGTCCAAACTCCCTCCTAACCCATTGAACATTGGTGGAATCAACATCTAGGTGGTGCCAACCAGCAAATACCTGGGAGTACACCTTGACAACAATTTGGACTGGTTCCCTAGCATGGATTTGCTCTACAGAACGGAGCAGAGCTGCCGGTTTTTCTTAAGGAGGCTCAGATCTTTGGACATCTGCAGAAAGATAATGCATACAGAGGGTCTCCTTCTAAAGTCCAGTTCTACCTGTATAATATGGAAACTAAGGCTTGAACCAATTTGTCTGAATCAACATATTACATGTTAAATATCACAAAAGCCTAATTTGTGCAAACTATTTTTTGACAACTATCTCTTGTTAATAAAATTATTTATCTAAAAACTGAATCTGAACTGGGCTGAGGACTTTGATTTTCTGGTTCAGTTTGAAGATACAAATGTGGTGAGTGCTGCTATGCCATACATGCATTGTGTGCCACTGTACTTTGGTGACAAATCAAACTAATATTGTAAATTGCCATACATGTGCTGAATTGTGTTGACATATTGGATATCGGAAGCCAAATATTTATATAATATTATTATAATAATTATAATATTATAATATTTGAAATGTGTTGAAAAATAGATGAACAAGATGAGACACTGACTCCTGCATGTGGAATTCACTTTATGCATCTTTTAATGCTCTGATAATCAATATCTTTTGAATTTTGAAAATTGTTGAATTTCCCTCAGGAAAAATAAAATATATACCCGTCTAACTATCTCTGTTTATGTTTTCTTCTTTTTATAGTTATGTTATATCTGAATTTTTCAACACTACATTAGTTTTTCTTTAGCCACCAGCTCTGAAGTGACCAGTATGTACAGGAAGTACCAAAGTACAACCTCTGCACAAAAAGCTCCTTTCATGACGGTGATGTAAAGGGGCATATGGACTACTCCACTACTGTGCAGAGGGGAAGGGGTATAATTATCTTGTTCCTGTTAGATGAAGATCTATGTTTGTATAGTGTGGATCAGTGTTGGCCCATCCAACATATAGCCCCCACCCTCTGAACCCCAAACACTACACTGGATGTTATCTTCCCCTTAACACACGTTTCTTGAAGTAGCTCATGAAGTTTTGACCAGCTGATAAACAAGTTCAAACACCTAACTATGGTGTGTGTGTGTCTGCTGTCATACTGCTGCAATGCAGACTACACGCACAAACACATGTGCATGCATGCACACATGCACACACACACACACACACACACACACACACCAAATATTTGCATTGTTGCCATGGAAGCTGTGTTTAAATGGCTTTAAGGGAAGTTGAGACGTTCTGGGATAAAAGAAAATTAGTTGAGGTGTTTCAGGTGTTAGGAGAGTTTGGCTCTCTTAGGAGACAAGTCTTCAACAGAATTTTTTAGACAGAGTGGGTCGTCCCTGCTCTGATTCAGGGGCCACAGACAGTCAGTTATTCATGTCTTTTAGGAAATACATTTCTTCCTTTTAGTGTTGGATATCTCCAGTTTTAGGGGGTCCACTTAGAAATGTATTTAATTACTTAAAGCTATGTTTCACCCTTTTAAAAATATAATTAAAATATCAATTCAATTACTCAATGAAAGCAAAGAATATATCCAAAATATATGAAATATTTTTTAGTTCCATTAATTTAGGCCCAGTCCCAATACACCCCCTACCCCTACTTTTTAGCCCTACCCCTAAGTTTTGCGTGTTCCCGCAAGGGTAGTGGTGTCCCAATTCCTTTTTTCATGTAGGGGTAGGGGGCATAACGAGGGGTAGGGGCTATGAATCTAGCCCTTCAGAGCGAGGGTTTTCCGATGCTGACTTCCCGAGGAAGGGTCAGTTCCACGATCCCCAGAGAGCGAGAGGATGTGGAGAAGTCGGAGAAAAAAACAACAAAAATTTACAAGAGACAACAGACGTTGATGGTGTATTCTTCTCTCTTGGTTTATTTATCAACCGAAGCATGATGAATGCTTCTCTCCCTACTCTACCCAACTTTGCCCCCCCGTGCCTCTCTCTCTCTCTCTCTCTCCCTCTCTCAACCCAATCGGTTGAGGCAGATGGCCGCCCCCGCTGAGCCTGGTTCTGCCCGAGGTTTCTGCCTCTTAAAGGAAGTTTTTCCTTGCCACTGTCGCCGAGTGCTTGCTCATCGGGGGATCTGTTGGGTCTCTTTAAATAACTTTATAAAGAGTTTGGTCTAGACCTGCTCTATATGTAAAGTGCCTTGACTTAACTTTCTTATGATTTGGCGCTATACAAATAAATCTGATTTGATTTAAAAAAAAACGATCGCAACCGATCGCAACCGTAGACTCCATGTTTTTTTTTTATATATTGACAAAATTTACATTGACGCAGAATACGAACAGGGTGAGGGCGCAACATACGAAAATAAAATCATGCCAATTGAAATTTACATGAACCGTAGCCTCCATGTTGCTGCTGGGACTACGCAGTCGCTTGTGTGCCCGAACATAAACTATGCGGTGACGTAGCAAGTGGTGTCCCAATTCCTAGGGAAGATTAAAAAGCCCTACCCCTTGTAGCTTCCTTTCGAGGGTTAAGGGGTAGTGGTTGAGGGCTAGTGGTAGTGAGTAGGGTGAATATTGGGATTGGGCCATTTAGTCTGTTGGTATCCTGTAGAAATTTCGCATCCTAATGGCCTCTCCAAGTTAATATGAAATTAAAACACAATACTTGTAGCGGAGGACACCTCTCCAAACATATAAAATAAGAATGTTGGGCGCCAGACAGAAAACAGTAGCTGTACCAAAAGACACTATTATCCTATCAAATTTGCTGGAATTATTTAGAGGTGCACGAGTACACGATTATGTCATCTAGATAGACAAGACAGATTTCCCCTCGCAGACCAACCGAGACTTTCTCCATTAGCCTTTGAAAGGTGGCTGATGCGTTCTTGAGTCCAAAAGGCATAACATTGAAATGATATAATCCACTGTGAGTAATGAATGCGATTTTGGCTTTGCTGTCTGGATCCATGAGAACCTGCCAGTATCCACTATTTATATCAATTGTGGAGAACATTGTGGATCCAGAAAGGGATTCAAGGATTTTGTTGATGTTTGGGAGAGGGTATGCGTCCGTTTCAGTGACAGCATTGACCTTCCGAAAATCCACACAAAACCTATGACCCCCATCTTTCTTGGGTGGTAGGACTAGAGGAGAGGCCCATCCTGAATGGGAGGTTTCAAAAACTCCAGTAGCCAACATGTCTCCTAGTTGTTCTTCCACAATAGTTTGCTTAACAGGTGACATCCAATAGGGCCTTTGTTTGATTGGCACACAGTTGGTGGTATAGATGGTGTGCTGCAAAACATCAGTTTTTCCAAGCTGGTTAGTACAGACTTGGGGTTTAGACTCCAGAAGATGTCGTAATTGTGTCTTATCTTGATCTTGTAGGTGAGCGTCACGCACAGCAACATCAATGTAATCTTTCACGTCCATTCTCACCGGCTCTAAAGAGAGAAGGGGGATGGAACAGCACTTATCAGTGAAAGATTCAGCACTGGATTGTTCTCTGCCATTTTTGTGTTTAATTTTCCCCTATGATCTCTTTGCTGTGGGCAGGTCGCACTACCTGGCTGAAATGGATAAGTAATAGAGGGGTTGGACTTAAAATTATATTCTTTATCAGCCACGTTTATTATCATTCCAACACTGGAAATGAAAGTCAGGCCAAGAAAAATGCCATAGGCTAGAGCTTTCAGGCCCAAGACAGCGACAGGTAGGGTGAACACTATTCCGTGAAAATCCATAGAGAGGTTTCCCCATCCATGAGGAGTGGTTGTTTCACCATTTGCCAGATACAAAGGGCCTTCTGTCCATGGCTGGAGGTCATCTTTTGACCCCTTCACTTCCATCCAGAGATACTCATGAATGACAGTGTAGCTGGCTCCAGTGTCAACTATGGCTTTTCCACGCCATGTACCTATGGAAATTGGTACAATGAGTTGTTGGGGACTAGAGGAGGTATCCAGCGAGCCACAAGTATTCCCTGAATTTGACTCTGTTGATTTTTCATGCACTTGTGGTCTCTGCCTTCCAGGTTTTTTAGCTTTCACTAGTGACACTGAATCATTTCCAGGCATCCCTTTTGGCCTTTGTGCCCGTGGGGGGTACTTGGGTCCTTGCTCTCTGGGAGGATTAACGGAAGTGTCTGGTGAATGATAATGTGGGCAGGAACCAGGAGGGTGGTTTCCTTTGCATCTCCAGCACAGAACTGAAAAAAAAAAAAAATCTGGCTGTGTCAACAAGTTGACCTGAGTTGAGATTCTTAGGAAAAGGGTTAGCATTTTTAACACTTCTTCTTTGATTATAGGCGAGCTGCTGTTCATGGTCTTTTTCTAACTGATGGCCAAGGCGCACTAACTCTTCCACAGTGTCAACTCTACCCCTCAGCTGGCTAGCAAGAAGGGGATGGATGTTTTTTAGAATCATTTTAACAGTGCTAGATTCTGTGAGAGAAGGGTTCCATCTTTTGCAGAGGGCTCTATAGGAGAAAGCAAAGTCTCTGATGGTTTCATTCTGTTTTTGTTTTCTGTTTCGCACACATTCGGCTAGCTCATCCTCATAATCTTCTGCAAGGAAAGCTGCTAGAAACACAGTTTCAAACTGACTTCAGGAAGTAACCTGTGATTGGGCAATTTCCCACCAGTCTCGAGCAGTTCCCTGAAGTACAGTTCTGAAGGTAGCAAGAATATCAGCATCAGATAAGGGATGAATGGCAAGAAAGTCGTGGCACCTTGACAAGTAACTGAGAGGGTCAGGATCATCCTTAAACCCTCCGTATGTAGGAAAGGTTAACTTGAGGTGATTTTTTTTTCTCAACAGCTGGGGTTGTTGTTGCCACTGTTGGTGTATGGTCAGCTGAACAAGGATTAGAGATTGAAGGATTAGAAATAGGAGGAGATTCAAGTTTTTTTTCTAGCATGGTAGTTTTCTGTTTAAGGTGATGGAATCGTTTTTTATCCTCAACCTCCACTTTTTCGAGGGTGGTGGTCAGTTTCTTTATATCATGTTCAACTGTTTTAGAGAGCTGGCAGATACTTTCTTGAGCACCTTCGTGGAAGTGTTTGAACTCGTGTTGCAGCTCCACTTGAAGTTGTTCCACCATAAAACGGATTTCAGATAGAAGGGAGGCTTCAGACCTTTTCAACTCCTCTTCCACCACCAGTTTGATTCCTTTCACTATCTTATCCATTTCTGTTTCCATGCTTTCCTTATGAGATACAATCTTCAACATGAGTTGGCGATGATTTGCGCTGAGTTTATCTCCAAGATCCTGAAAGTTTTGGCAGAGGAAATTTGATTCTCATTTACACCCTGTATCAGCTTTTTTGTTTCTCAGCCTTGTTCTTCCATTGTGTTGTGTATCCTGTCCCAACCCTCCTGGGTTTTCGCTGCAATGTGCGTTAAGTCACGGGCAGGAGTAGGGATTACTCCTGGAAGTTCACATTGAGACTGAGACATTGAGTACGGGGAGGAAACAGAAGGAAGATTTAAAGGCCCTCCTCCTGGTTCAAGCAAGGAAGGAGCGGGTTCCGTTTCCCAAGCGAGGGATTTGTTTGTATGTGAGGTATCCATAGGAGAGAAGAATACATTATGGCCATGGGCACCAGATGCCCCTCTTGAGGCTGATGTGGTGTTGGGAAGTAAGTCTGTAAGTGTGCACTAAATGCACTGCCTGCATCATAAGAGTTTGCAGGTTGCGTAGGCGTCGGGACATCAGGGGCTTCTATTTCAAGTAAAACTGATGGGGACACAGGAAGGGGCTACTGATTAGACATGACTGATGTGTGGGGAATGAATGGAATTACGTGTGAAATTTATCACACAGCAGCATTAAAGGTCATTCATCACAACCATCAAAATTGTATCACAAAAGCAGTTCCCAGCAGTATTCAAAACCAAATGTCAAAATGTTTCAGATCGTTTTCCCAGTGTTGTCAAAACCCACAGAACAATCAACAAAATAAATGATAATAATGAAGTAGAAATAGAAAGAGTTGCAGATTTCCCTCTTTAACTTAACGTATTTGTGTGTTCGAGCCCCACATTGGGCGCCATTTCTGTAGCGGAGGACACCTCTCCAAACATATAAAATAAGAATGTTGGGTGCCAGACAGAAAACAGTAGCTCTACCAAAAGACACTATTATCCTATCAAATTTACTGGAATTATTTAGAGGTGCGGGTAACCTAAACAATTTCACCAGCTAGCTGTTACTCCTACCTACAAAAGAATATGTGGAAAAAAGAACAAGCATAAGTATGAATAAAAAGGGTTTTTATACATAAATCAAGTTGAGGTCACTTAAAAAAAAACACAACCTGTAAGGTGCAACCCAAAACACAAATTACAAGTCAAACTCTCTCAAAATAATATTTGCTTGGAAGGTTAATCCGGCATAGACATAAACAAAACATCACAGTTCACCCTGCGATCACAAATCATAACACAACACAACACTTAAATCATCAACGCCCCCAAAAACATGGAGAAGTACAGAGATGTGTGAGTATGTGTGGGTTAGACCAATCCAGTTCCTGCTTCCAGTGTAACAGTTTATAACGAGTCAAAGTTTGTTTGAAGGTGGAGGTGTGTGTGTGTGTATGTTAGGCCAGTTCGGTTCCAGTTCCTCCGAGGTTCAGTGTGTGTGAGTGTATGGGTGAAGGGGAATATTAGGACGTATGGTGGATCTGTGTGTCAAAATGGTTGAGGGGCTGTTTTTTTTTTTGGTTGAGGGGCACAGGTGAAGCCCGGAGAGTGATGGACCGTACTTAGCTCTGGGGGGGGGGGTTTCCTCAAGCCCAGGTAGGTATGGGGTCCAAGTATGCAGGGCAGGGCACACAGGCACTGTTTCCTCCTTGATACTCCTGGGATCCTCACGACTCGTCAGGCCATGGGTTTCCAAACCTCCAGTAAGTCCAGCTGGTTCTCTTCCTCATGCTACTGCTTTGTTATTTTCTCCATATTTCTTTGCTCCGCAGGCAGAGTTGAATGAACCTGGACAACTTTTCTTGGTTCTCCTCACTCTCACTCCTCTCTGTTCTTCCCCTTGCTCTTTTGTGTCAGTTGCTTTCTCCTTTGTTTCAACCTCCTCCTTTTCCCAGCTCACAGGTGTGTCTAATTTATCTCCTCTCCTACTCCACTCCCCTTTCCTTCCAGGTGTTAAAGGGTGATTCTGCTGTTTTTTTCTTTCTTTCCTACCCCCTTTCTGCCACATACTGAATAAAAGTAGAGTGCTTTCAGATACTTATTGCCTGCTTGACTCACATTGTCTGCAGATTGGTCAGAGGAAGGTAATTCTACAGTGGCCCTGAGAGCTCAACATACACAAAATAAAGAAACCACTTGACAGCCAAAAAACAAGCAAATCCCAGACACCATCCTCTTCTGGGATTTGTGGAGGTCAGCAGCAGAGGGACATATGATCAAAGACCAGATGGGCATTCTGAAAGGGTATGACTGTGTGTGAAGGGAGGTCTAACAGAAGGTGAGGGATAACTTGGTTCTGGACCAGGAGCTGGGTGAAATACTCAGTCTTCAGATATTGTATGGGGCAATGACTTGTGACTGGGAGACAACATGGTCAAAGAAGTCACACTTTAAAATATCTGATCTGCTTCTATGAACTGTGTCACTTCTTGCTGATGGATCTGCTGAAAAGGTCTGGTACTTGACCATACTAGCTTCCTGTTGCCTTCAGGACACCTGGAAATACCAGTCCTGCTGACTTCAAGGCCCAATCCCAATGTTCACCCTACTCACTACCCCTAGCCCTCACCCACTACCCCTTAACCCTCGAAAGGAAGCCACAAGGGGTAGGGCTTTGTAATCTTCCCTAGGAATTGGGACACCACTTGCTACGTCACCGCGTAGTTTACGTTCGGGCACACAAGCGACTGCGTAGTCCCAGCAGCAACATGGAGGCTATGATTCATGTAAATTTCAGTCAGCATGATTTTATTTTCGTATGTTACGCCCTCACCCTGTTCGTACTCTGTCTGTCAATGTAAATTTTGTCAATATATTTAAAAAAAAAACAAAAAAACATGGAGTCTACGGTCGCGATCGGTTGCGATTGTTTTTTTTTAGCATTCATCATGCTTCGGTTGATAAATAAACCAAGAGGTACACGGAGAAGAATACACCATCGACGTCTGTTGTCTCTTGTGAATTTTTTGTGGTTTTTTTTCTCTGACCTCCACATCCTCTCGCTCTCTGGGGATTGCGGAACTGGCCCTTCCTCGGGAAGTCAGCATCGGAAAACCCTCGCTCTGAAGGGCTAGATTCATAGTCCTTACCCCTCGTTATACCCCCTACCCCTACATGAAAAAAGGAATTGGGAAACCACTACCCTCACAGGAACGCGCAAAATTTAGGGGTAGGGGTAAAAAGTAGGGGTAGGGGGTGTATTGGGCCTAGGCCCAAGTCTCATGCAGCACCCTGAGCCAGTATTTATAAACACATTACACTAAGTTTAAATTTTTCTTTACATCTTGTCATGTTTTGGAAGTGTTCATTGGGACTGTAAAAGTGTTAAAAAATTTTATTACAACACTCATTAGTTTCACTAAATTTTCTCCTGACTATACTCATCTTTACCTTGACCTCTG
Organism: Remorina albescens; assembly: GCA_034769265.1. Lineage (NCBI taxonomy): Eukaryota > Metazoa > Chordata > Actinopteri > Carangiformes > Echeneidae > Remorina > Remorina albescens. The sequence continues at coordinate 1,666,840 of CM068495.1, read as the reverse complement.
CTTGCTTGGTGCCCTTGTTGCAGTCCCACACCGACAGCATGTGTTCGTTGGAATCATCGATCACACACAGGAACGCTCCAGAGTCCTGCAAACCAGATCCAGAAAACAGACCAAAAAATAAATCACATGGTCAGTTTGTTAACACATCACAAACTCAGTCAGTACAACAGCGACCGATCAAAGTTTTGCTGCTCTTACTCTTCCTATATGTATTGTTTTGACTCACTCATTCTAACGAACAGATTCTGTGATGCACCTTAACAGGAAGTGTTTTCACCGTATCTCAGATCTAAAAATGTCACAAGTTGTGAGGCAGGTGAGATAGAAACCTGTTTATTGTTAGGTTCAGGTTGTCACTGCAGCTAAATTAAATTAGTTTATTTCACAATTAACTCACAGCAAAAGAGAAGGCCACTGATCCTACTCCCCTCTGGAAAGTTCCCAGGCCGATCTGCTGTAGGGTGACCAGGGAGGTGGAGTCCCAGATATGAACACAAGGCTGTAAGGGCTGACACACACAAACTACAAATTCACATTTATATAGACTATTCCATGTTATCTTCAGACTAGTCAATCACCTTTTTAATGTTTGAGTGATGATTAGTGATTCTAAAAAAATTCAAACCAAAATGGATATATGGAGCATTTCACATCTGTGTGGAGGTCAGAGTCCTCACTACATGTTCCAACCTTCAGCTACAACATATGCTTTAATGCTACTGTGGAATTGCACAAAAATGCAGCAGGAGTCACCTTCCCGTCTTTGTCCACCCCTGCTGTCTGACCAGATGCCACTCGCACTTTATCGGGATGGAGGGTGAGACTGCAGGAGACACAAAAATAATTGAATAACTTATTAATAAGATGTGCATATAATCATTAGGGCAGCACGACAGCATAGTGGTTAGAGCTGTTGCCCCACAGCAATAAGGTTGTGGGTTTGATTCCCAGGCCTTGGGCCTTTCTGTGTGGAGTTTGCATTTTCTCCCCGTGTTTGTGTGGGTTTCCTCCGGGTACTCCAGTTTCCTCCCACAATCCAAAGACATGCATGTTTGGGTTAAATGTTTACTCTAAATTGTCCGTAGGTCTGAGTGTGAGTGTGAGTGGTTGTTGGTCTCTGTCTGTCTCTGTGTGTTGGCCCTGCAGTGGACTGGCGAACTGGCCAGGGTGTACCCCGCCCTCGCCCAATGTGAGCTGGGATTGGCTCCAGCAACCCCCGTGACCCGGAAACGGATAAGCTGTAGAGGATGAATGAATGACTATATTCACGTAGATAAATATGTTCCCTGGAGAAAAAAAGAAGTTGTTTGTTTCAAATATAGTGTTATTTCTGCCAATTATTAAATTAAACTAAACTGAAAGTAATTCTATTTAAAACTTCAGAATTCTATTTTCAGGTAAATTTTGGGGAAGTGGAATAATCTGTAAATGTATATGTCACCTTGTAATAGCACACATGTGACCAAACCTATTGCCCTATTTACACATTTCACAGACATAAAGCAACAGTTACATTAATTTATGTCTGGTTGTCTGGACTCACAGTCCAGTGTTTTCTCTCTTTTTCAGTCTCCACAAGCTGCTCTGAGTCTGCCCAGAAATCAGAAAATTAGAAAGCCTTTATTGTCATTAAATAAAAAATTTACAACACAATTAAGATTGCCATTCTTGAAGACAGTGCAAACTAAGTCAAATAAAATCAAGCTAAAAAGACCATTCAACCCAGAATCAAAAGAAACATCCAATTAAAAGCAAAAAATTTCAATTTCCCAAAATAAATAAACATAATAGTGTATTAAAAATAATGCACTGAGTAATAAATTAATTTCTATTGCTTGCTGTCAGGCGATGGTGTCGTGGAAGTTTTGTCTTAAACCACTCTGAACAACAATTTAGTAAACATACAAAGACCACTGATTGGTTGGAAGGAATAGGTATATTGTGCAATATAGGAGACAACTTACGCACAGGAAGGTACAAACAGTGTCTCAAAATCACAGAGTTCTGCACAACATTTATATAGGGCTTTTGACCGCATTCCTGCTCAAGATAATATTAACCACATCCTTATATGGGGGTTCAGGAGGCTCATCTCCAGGTTCATGCAGAGGTCTTGTCGATTAGCTGAAACCTATGTCTACATATAGGTACAGAAGTTTCAGATTACTTACAGTTACATGAGTTATGGGTGTTTTTCACAGTAGCAGTTGTTGTTTTGAATGATGAACCTCCTGCTTTCTTTATCAATGGTCATTAGACCAATGAAAACTTTTCACTGAGAAGGATCCAAGAGCTGTGATCCAAACACTGACATTCACATTCACCCCCACTGACTTACTTTTATATGTATATTTAAGTCACTTTGTCTCTATCTGGCCCCTAGTGGTGTTGGCATTGTATTGTTGGGTCATTATTAAGAGGCTGGCATCAGTTGAATCCCAGTATAGTCCACCGGAGCGTTTGTGTATGCATTTGGCTGAGCTCAATACATGACATTACACATGGTTTAAATATGTTATAAAATCCTTTAGTTCATAGAGTGATTATATTGGGCATCTTTACTTACAGATTTATGGCATTGTCAGTATATCAAAAAATATCTTAAGATTTAATGAACAAGTGTCTTCCCCATTGGGTGATGGAGATAATGGAGACAGGGAGTTAGCTGTGGGCTACAAACAAGCCCTGTAATCTTGTCGAGTTTACTATAAAACCTGGAGTAATTACTGGCTCTCTTCACAGTTTGAAATGACATATCACTGCTTTTTCCATCTGTAGTTAAGCATAAATGTCAATGTGTAGTTTAAAGGGTAGGCACTATTTCTTATAAAACATCAGCCCTCTAGTTCTGTGCGGCATCTAAGGCTGAAGTGCAACAACTGTCATGTTGCATCTGTCTTTTCTTGGTTGTGTGTTATGGCATTTATGCCTATTTTGTGTTATGTTTGTTTTGTATGATTTTTATTTTGAGCCGGGAGAGACATTTTTTTTATTTTGTGCATGCTTTGTATGGTCTTAATAACAATAAAGTTCACTTTTGACCCTTATACTGCACAGAGTCTGTCCAGTAAGATTATCAGCCTGTTTTAATCTTTTTTCATCTTATAAGTCGTCTCATACTGACCAGCGAACACAGTCGGTGTGTTTGCGGTAGTGTCGTTGTGTTCTGTTGTTGATGTGGTAAAGCACAATGACACAGGCAATAAAGTAGACTGCCTCCCCTGTAGGAAGGAAGTACAAGTTGTCCCGGCAGTCACGACCCCGGTAACCATAGCTGGCATCAGAGAGTCAAGGAATGGTCATGTTAATCGATCAATCAATCAGTCATTATTAGTAAAACACTTTTCACACAACACACTAAAAAACTGCTTTAGAATTCATTGACAAACAATTCAGTAATTAAAACTGTGTCATCCGCAAAAGAATGTGAAGATTTAAACACATTAATTTTCTACATGAAGGTGAATAACTAAGGATGTTTAATCTTCATCATATCCAGAAAAAAACAAAGCAATTCACAAACATACATAACTTAATGTTACATAATACATAACATTTTGCACAGTTGTGGATCAGATTGTTGGTAACATGACATCTGTGACTTCCTTCTGATTTGCTTGTGGGGGTTTTATCAAACTAATACCACAGCTGCTCTTTAGAAAAAAATCTGAAGAGAAGTGTATGAGCCCAGGCATGTGATGTGGCTTACAAAGGGAGGTGGGAAGGGTACATACATGATTCTCACAAATGTTTTAATACATGCTCATAATTATCCCTTGTCATTTTATCAAGTAAACCTATCAAAAAGAGACAATCCAGAAGTTTAGAAATCAGGACTGGTGCACTTGCTGATTTATTTTATGTTGTAGACTAAAACGTGAATAAGTCTCAAGGTTGTGTTAACCACTTCAATCTGTGGGAACTGGAGCAGCTAACACGCTCCAGATCTCTGTATATTTGTGGATATGATTTTATGAGACAAGATTAATAATAACACTTGTTTGTGGATACAAAGTCCAATAAAAACTTCCATAAATGAACTAATGATGCTGTTTAGGGTTTGTGATCCATCCCATCACAGCTCAGCTGTTCATTTGGCTCAGACTCTGGAGTATCACAGTGGTAATAACCAGGAACACATTGTGCCCAGTAAGACATGGATAGGGTGAAGAAACATGAGCCTCATAAATACAAACGAGCAGCTGAGCACTGCTGTAAAAGGATACACCCAGTCCAGCTCCAACCTCTCTGAAGGCGGCTCCATCTTCAGATCTTCATAGTTCTGGATGTTGGATGGAATGTACATGGTTATTGGCCGGCCTCGGATGAACATCTTGATCGATTGGCCTGGAACAAAGACAGTGCCAATTAGCAATGTAGCAGCAAACACACAAACACCTCACCATCCTTTTATTTGTCCTTTTCCTCCTTATGCACATAATGGTTTTCACATTTGAGTTAATTTGCCTGCAGACATATCCTATGTGAGAGAAATTAGAGAAAGGTCTTTATTTCAACATGCCATTAGTCTGTCAGCTTGTCAGTGAACTCAGCACTATTCCCATCAGTACAATAGAGTTTTAGATACGCTGTTTTCATTCACTGATTATTTCCAGTTGCTTCGACTTCTCTGTTCTGTGATCACTGTGGAACTCAGTAATTCCTGCACAGACGTTTCACATTAAAAGCGCTCATCCACTGGCGCAAGAGGAATAAAGCCTCACTTTTCCAGCAGGCTTTTAATTTAAAAAGAAAAAAGATATTTAGTCATTAAAGATGTTATTTTGAACAGCTAGAATAGCTGCAGAGCTAGTGGCTCGGGCAAAGTCCGAGGCACTACTTAATATTCTCCATATTTATTATTAGTGCCTCGGGGCCTACACAGAGTCACTGTTCTTATTACTCGCATTTCTTATTCTTACTTATTATTAGTGCCTCGGGGCCTGCACAGAGTCACTATTGTTATTGCTCACGTTTCTTATTCTTATTATTTAGTGCCACGGGCTGAAGCAATGAGGCACTACCTCTACAGCTAGAATAGCTGCAGAGGTAGGGCTTTGCCCGAGGCACTACTTAATATTCTCCATATTTATTATTAGTGCCTCAGGGCCTGCACAGAGTCACAATTGTTATTGCTCGTGTTTCTTTTTCTTTCTTATTATTAGTGCCTCAGGGCCTGCACAGAGCCACTATTGTTATTGCTCGCGTTTCTTACTCTTATTATTTAGTGCCACAGGCTGAAACAACGAGACACTACCTCTACAGCTAGAATAGCTGCAGAGGTAGAATACAGCTAGAATAGCTACAGAGGTAGGGCTTCGCCCGAGGCACTACTTAATATTCTCCACACTTATTTTAGTGCCACGGGCTGAAGCTACGAGGCACTACCTCTACAGCTAGAATAGCTGCAGAGGTAGTATTCTCCATACTTATTATTTAGTGCCACGGGCTTAAGCACAGAGGCACTACTTAAGCTTCTTATGATTTTGCGTAGGAGTAGAATGAGAGTATATTTCATAGAGCTGACTGTGCCATGGGAGGATTCAGTTGTAGAAGCATATGAAAGAAAAAAGCTTAGGTATGCAGACTTAGGGGCTGAAGCTGAGCAGTGAGGACGGAAAGTTAGGATTTGTCCAGTGGAAGTAGGATGTAGAGGGTTTGTAGCAAGGTCTGTTGTCTCTTTGTTGAGGGAGTTAGGAGGAAGGGGACACAGTATGAGGAAAATAGTGAAGGAAATGTCGGATGAGGCATAAGATCCAGTCAGTGGATTTGGATTAGAAGAAGTAATAGTAGCTGGAGGCCCAGCAGGGGGAGCACTTAGGATAGACAGACCATGGGTAGAAGCAGAGGAAGAAATGCAGGAAGAGGAAGTGTATTTAAGTGGAGGGTGTGGCTTATTTGGCTTGTCTTTGTCTCTGATTATAGGACTGTTTAGGTGAGTTTGTTTGCTGAATCTGCTAGTGTACTTGTCCTCCACCTCCTGCACCCTCTATACTTTCATTACCCCCTACCTGAACCAGGGTCTGTATCCCATCCCTACTTTTATCTCCACCTCTTCTATTTCTCCCCCCTACCTGAACCAGGGTTTGTATCCCCACCCTACTTTTACTGGTGCAGTTGGTGCGAGGTCGGAGTTGACAGTAGTGCTGTTTGAGATAATTGTCTTGGTGTGTGGAGCGGTGATAGCTGGCATTAAGGGGGTGACTCTGGGACACCAGTGATCACTGTCTAGCCTCCTGGAGGTGTCGTGGGACCAACTTGACGAAACACCGGTGAAAGGAGGTTCCCACCTGATGACCCCAAAGACATGTTAGTTATCACTGCTCACTGGGCTAGTTAGATATAGTTATCTTTAGGGCACGTGGGGCAGGTCGCAAGGTTGTTGTTAAGTTTAGGGAGTTAGTCACTGAGTCTGGTCCATTTTTTTGTAGCACAAGTTTCTTGTGTTTACGCTGAATTCAAAACTAGCATAGCTAGTGAGTGCTGTGAATAGGGCAGCTGACAACAAGGGAAAGACCATGTGACAGCTTGGACAGACAGCTGACAGGAGGCAAAGACCCCAAAGGTGTTGCCATGGGCTAGCAATCCATGGTAGCAGTGGCAAGGCTTAGCAGCTTTGTTACAACCAGCGTAAGCTACAAGTAAGATAAGGAAGATACCCCAAGGGTCAGCAAGAGCAGGGGTGGAAGATGACTCACAGGCAGACTATATGGTAACAGACACTGGAAGGGACAAGACTATGAGTTGAACATGTGACTCAGTGAAGGATAGGGGCATGGACCTATTCTCTAGGACTAGAATTGGGCAGAATAGTTCGCAGGGCAAAGTGAGCGTGGCTGGAGAGAATAAAAATGGTAGGTTGGCGGGAAACAAGCTCCAGGTTTGTCCTTGTGGTTGGCAGAAAGTAACACCAGTTAGAGGCCTTAGAGTGCATCAGGGAAGAAAAAAATGTGTGGGAAAGGAAAAACGGCAAAGAGAAATGGAGAAATTAGTTGTGGAAAGAGGACAACTAAGAAAGCAGTGGAAAAGAGCTACAGAGGAATAGAGGGAGGGAATTAATGTGCTGCAAGAGGAATTGAGAAGCAGGCTAACAGTACTCAGAAAGGCAGAATATCTTAGGAAAAAGAGAAAGAAGAAAGAATATGTAAGGACAGCATTTTACAGGGACACATTTAAGTTTGTTAAAGGGTTGTTTAACCAGGAAAAGGGAGGAAAGCTTAAAGCAACAAAGTTAGACGTAGAAAAGTACCTAAGAAATACATATTCAGATTTTGAGCAGAATAGAGTAGTAGGCCTTCCACCTGACATGCCACCATTAGGGGAGATAGATCAGGAGATGGATGTTAGACCATCTAGGTGGAAGGAGGTTGAGGAGGTAGTCAGGCGTGCAAAGGCTTCTTCAGCTCCAGGGCCAAATGGAGTCCCCTACTGGGTTTATAAAAGTGCACATGATATCCTAAGGTTTTTGTGGAGGCAATTAAGAATAGTTTGGGAGAAACAGTTTATTCCCAGAGCACAGCGTAGGGCAGGAGGCATTTTTATTCCGAAGGAGAAGGAGTCTTCAGACCTGATTCAGTTTCGGATGATCTCTCTCCTAAATGTAGAGGGGAAGATTTTCTTTAGTGTAGTCGCACAGAGATTAGCTAGTTACTTAGAAAGGAATAGCTTAATAGATACTATAGTACAGAAGGCAGGAATACCAGGGTGTTTAGAGCACACTAGCATGATTTGGCATCAGATTCAGGCAGCCAAGAGTGGGAAAAGAGACTTGCATGTAATATTTTTGGACTTAGCAAATGCATTTGGTTCAGTGCCACATAACCTTATCTGGGAGGCATTTGATTATTTTAGAGTGCCTGGAGTAGTTGTCAATTTAGTATGGGTATATTTCCTGGATATCAGAGAGACTTAATAAAAACTTAAAGTGGGCTAGTATGAAAATCAAGTCTAGTAAGTCTAAAAGCATCTCAATAAGTAGAGGGATTTAGTAGTAGAGTAGATTAAGTGATTGAAAGTTAGTAAAAGATGAAGAGTAAATTCCAATAATTAGGGAAAAATCAGTAAGGAGTCTAGGTAGGTGGTACAAGGCAGACTTGCATGATGGAGAACAGGTAGTGCAGTTTCGGAAGAATGTTGCTGAGGTACTGGATAGAATAGATTAATCAGGGCTTCCAGGAAAGCTGAAGCTCTGTAATTTCCTGTTCGGATTATTTCCCAGGTTGATGTGGGCACTTTCTGTATATGAGATTCCCTTATCAGCTGCAGACAAAATGGAAAGACTAGTAAGCTTTTACATTAGGAAGTGGTTAGGTGTTCCTAGATGTTTAAGTACTGTGGCACTGTATGGGAAAGGCATACTTCAGCTCCCAGTATCTAGTCTAGTGGAGGAGTTTAAATGTACTAAGCTTAGGACAGAGCTCCTGTTATCTGGGAGTAAAGTTGTGGTTGTTAGTAAGGTGGTTCCAAACCCAACCAAGGGGAGAAAATGGAATCCAAGAATGGCAGTGCAGGAAGCGAAAGCAACTCTTTGGCATACAGAGATTGTGGGTAATGTACAAATAGGCCGGGGAGGCTTGGGGCTTGGCCCAGGCAAACCGGTATGGAGTAGAGCAGGTTCCAAAGAGAAGAGGAAGCTAGTTGCTGAGCAAGTTCGTAGGCAGGAAGAAATATTAAGGGGTGCAAAGGCAGTGGCTCAGGCTAAGCAGGGACAGTGGTTGAACTGGGAAGGTGTAGAGAAGAAAAAGCTTAGTTGGAAAAAGCTGTGGAGTATGGAGGAAAGTAGTAGTATATTTTTGATAGGGACAACATATGATGTATTGCCAACTCCCCACAACCTAAAACTCTGGGTAAAGACCCGCTATGTTCATTGTGTTCAGGTACTGCAACTCTAAAGTACATCTTGTCAGGTTGTAAGTTTAGTCTGTCACAAGGACGGTATACATGGCAACATAACCAAGTTTTAAGAAGGTTAGCTGCAGGCATTGAAGATATACAGAGGGAGGCAAATTTACGAGGGTCTAAGACAAAGAGAGTTGCAATTTAGTTTGTTCAAGAGGGAGAGAAAGTTAATAAGACAGCAAGGAGGCAAGGCAGCTTAGAGGATACCAGTGACTGGGAGATGCAAGTGGATTTAGGAAGAAAGCTTGTTGTTCCCCAGGAAATACCTGTACAAAACAAAGGCCAGATATAATTTTGTGGTCTAGGAGTAGAATGAGAGTATATTTTATAGAGCTGACTGTGCCGTGGGAGAATTCAGTTGTAGAAGCGTATGAAAGAAAAAAGCTTAGGTATGCAGACTTAGGGGCTGAAGCTGAGCAGCGAGGATGGAAAGTTAGGATTTGTCCAGTGGAAGTAGGATGTAAAGGGTTTGTAGCAAGGTTTGTTGTCTCTTTGTTGAGGGAGTTAGGAGGAAGGGGACAGAGTGTGAGGAAAATAGTGAAGGAAATGTCGGATGAGGCAGTAAAATCCAGTCAGTGGATCTGGATTAGAAGAAGTAATAGTAGCTGGAGGCCCAGCAGGGGGAACACTTAGGATAGACAGACTCTTGGGAGAAGCAAGAAAGAAATCCAGGAAGAGGAGGTGTGTTTAAGTGGAGGGTGTGGCCTGTGTGAGCCTCTTTGAGACCATGCCGTTAGTCTAGGTCAGTTGGCCTGTATTGGCTTATTTGGCTTGTCTTTGTCTCTGATTATAGGACTGTTTAGGTGAGTTTGTTTGCTGAATCTGCTAGTGTATCTCGTCCTCCACCTCCTGCACTCTCTATATTTTCATTACCCCCTACCCGAACCAGGGTCTGTATCCCGTCCCTACTTTTATCTCCACCTCTACTTTTATCTCCACCATTAAGAGGGTGACTCTGGGACGCCAGTGATCACTGTCTAGCCTCCTGGAAGTGTTGTGGGACCAACTAGACGAAACACCGGTGAAAGGAGGTTCCCACCTGATGACCCCAAAGACATGTTAGTTATCACTGCTCACTGGGCTAGTTAGCTATAGTTATCTCTAGAGCACGTAGGGCAGGTCGCAAGGTTGTTGTTAAGTTTAGGGAGTTACTCACTGAGTCTGCACCATTTTTTGTAGCACAAGTTTCTTGTGTTTACGCTGAATTCTCCATACTTATTAGTGACTCGGGCTCCGCACAGAGTCACTATTGCCTAATTGGATAAGCATTAGCTATTTAGTGACTTGGGCTCAGCACAGAGTCACTATTGTTATTGCTCGTTTTCTTATTCTTATTCTTAGTGACTCGGGACTGCACAGAGTCGCTATTGTTATTGCTCGCGTTTCTTATTAGTGACTCAGGCTCCACACTATTGTATATCTTCAAAAAAAACTCCAATCATTTCTAATGAGAGATGGCAAAAATCCCTCAAAATCTTAAGCTTTTTCAAACCTCTGATACTTCGGCATACACAGCTACACAGTCCATTTAACCTTTAAATTGGAGGAAAATATGTTCTCTACCAAGTCGTGTATTCATCTTTCTGATATCTTTTATACTTTTTGATCAGCGATTGTTTAAGTCTCATGCTCGTGTCACCTCATTTCTGCAGAAAATTTTAGTTTCCCATGTGTGTATTGCATGGAATGTTCGTGGCTTATAACGAAGGAATCTTCAGTTAGAGTGGCAGGGTGAGGTGATTGTTGAAAAAAAATTAGTAAATTGCCCTCACGGGCACATAGTTTGAGGTACACACGTCATTTTCTCCAAAGTAGTAGAGATTCTTGTCCTCTCTTGAAAAATGTGTCTACTTTAACAGTCAGACAAACCAAATTTGAACTGTGCCCCTCTAAAGGACATGCTCATCCCTCGTCTCTGCTATTTCTCTCCATGTATTTTTCTCAGGCGGGAAGGAGAGCCGTCAAAAATCGCTCCCGTTTCCACATTTTACATCCTAGAAACACCAAAATACACACATAGCTTCAGACACTTGTTGTGGCGTCAGCGTCTGCTCAGTTTTCAGATAGGAGTTACCGTTTTGTCACAAATTGCCTCAGAGTGAGAGGCTCGCCTAAAGAAATTAACCTGTTATTTAATAGGCCTCTGAGAAGGATGATGCAATCCAAGCTCAGATACACAGCTGCAAACAATGATGTAATCAGCCAGTCCAAGCAATAATGTCATCAGACTCCTCTGATATGAGATTAGCTGAGCAACTGTTACTACTGACATTTCTGTTAGACTGCAGAACACACACACAGAGACAAATATAAAGACACATACACACACACACACACACACACACAAACACAGACATAGACACACAAATACACACACAGAAACACACATACAGACACAAACGGGCACACACACAAACACAAACAGACACATACATACACAAACAAACACAAACAGACACTTTGTCCCTCACATAAAGCAAGTTTGTAGGGCAGCTTTCTTCCATCTGAGAAACATTAGGAAAATCAGAAACATCCTCTCTCAAGAGGATGCAAAAAACTAATCCATGCATTCGTAACTTCTAGGCTGGACTACTGTAACTCATTATTATCTGGATGTCCAAACAAATCTCTGAAAGGCCTTCAGTTGATTCAAAATGCTGCTGCACGAATATTAACAGGAACTAGAAAAAGGGATCACATCTCTCCTGTGTTAGCTGCTCTTCATTGGCTGCCGGTAAAATTCAGAATAGAATTTACAATCCTTCTTTTAACATATAAAGCTCTTACTGGCCAAGCTCCATCATATTTCAGAGAGCTCATAGTTCCTTACTGTCCTAGTAAGCCACTCCGCTCTCTAGATGGAGGTTTACTTGTGGTTCCTAGAGTCTCCAAGAGTAGATCAGGAGGCAGATCTTTCAGTTATCAGGCTCCTCTTCTATGGAACGGACTTCCAATATCGGTCTGGGGGGCAGACTCTTTAGCAATTTTCAAGACCAGGCTTAAAACTTTTCTGTATGACAAAGCTTATAGTTAAAAAGTTAAAATTCATTTACTCTTTAGCTATGCTGCTATAGGCCTAGACTGCTGGGGGATGGACTGAGCACCTCTCTCTCTGTTTCTCTCTCTCTCCCTCTTCTCTCCCCTCTCTCCCTCTCTCTCCCTATTCCCTCTCCCTCTACCCCATGCATGCGCCGACATACCAACAACCTGCTTCTCCGAAATCCCAGTTTCTCTGAGTTCCAAGCATGTGCACTGCATTTACTAACCATGTTTTCCCGAAGTATTCCCGAAGAATTCCATACAGTATCATTCCTATAAACTTCATGCAGCATCATGTTCCTGCCTACACCTGTTTGAATATCCCCTCCTCCTGCTCTCTTTCTCTCCCTACTCTACCCAACTTTGCCCTCCCCCCCCGTGCCTCTCTCTCTTTCTCTCCCTCTCTCAACCCAACCAGTCGAGGCAGATGGCCGCCCCCCCGAGCCTGGTTCTGCCCAAGGTTTCTGCCTCTTAAAGGAAGTTTTACCTTGCCACTGTCGCCGAGTGCTTGCTCATCGGGGGATCTGTTGGGTCTCTTTAAATAATTTTATAAAGAGTTTGGTCTAGACCTGCTCTATATGTAAAGTGCTTTGATGTAACTTTGTTATGATATTTGGCGCTATACAAATAAATCTGATTTGTTTTGATTTGACAAACACACAGCTGACACACACACACACACACAGACATAGACCAACAAATACACACACAGAAACACACACACACACACACAAACACAAACAGACACATACACATACATACACAAACACACACATACAGACACGCACACAAACACACACAGACAAATATACAGATGCACACACACACACACACATAGACAAATAACTTTTCAAACTGCGAGCGCTCAAAGGAGTAGTCCAAATCATTTTTTCGTCAAAGCTAGAGTGGAGTAGCTCGTTAACTTGAGTGAGAGAAGCATGAAAAAATAACCATCATTTTCATTTTAAACTCGAGCTCATGGCCAAACCGTAAAAAGGAGACAAATAATTTTTTGTCAGAATGTTGACATAGGTGTTGGGATTCATAAAATGTAAATTTGACATGCGAGCTCTGCACAAAATTTAAACGGGGGGGCCTAGATCGCCAGCAACACCTGTGTCAGTCCCAGTTGAATGTAATGTAATCAAACGTTTTATTCAAAAGAATCTCACTCTGTCTTCGCACTGAGGTTACGTGCTCATTTTAAGGAGTATCTGATTCAAATAAAAACTGTCACAATCTGCTGGCTTCTCTGTCTCTAACGGTGTTTTAGCTTTTTGGACAGGAGCTACGGTTTGCTCAAAATTTGCAGTAGTGCGGGATCTTGTCAGAAGCCACTTTCTGGGGAGATTTTGACCGCTGAACCAAACAAATTCTCAAATCACCGTGGCGACCGCAGGTCCTGAGCACAGCTTTGTGTGAACCTGTTGGGAATGGATCAAACCCACTCCTCTTTGGAGCCACACTGCTTTATCATACTTTCTCAAAGAAACATGGTTCTGTTTAAAGTTTAAACGGGTCACAGGACTTTGAAATCTGTTGATGGAAACAGGTTTTTCCATAGCTACTACGGTTATTACACAATCGCAGTTTATGTTTTCTGAAAATGTCAGCCCTTCTCAGATCTTAGAATGGTGACACAGAGTCTGTGTGTGTGTATGTGCTTTGTGGGTCTGCTCTTCCCCCCTCCCTCCTGTGGTTGGAGTGAACCTTTTGATCTCCTTGATTAGCTGCAACTTTTTAATTACACAGGTACAAGGGTGTAGAAATGACTTTTGCACTGGGACAGACACACACATATGTATATACACATATGACTGGAAATTTTTTGACGTTAGCAGAAGGCTACATTGGTCTACAATACCCATGATCCTCTGCGACCATTTCATAGTGAAGACGTTATCTGAAACCGTAACATAAGCTATTCGATCGGCGTTATGGTAACACGTCTGTCCCAGATATATGGGCTTGTAGGACTCTATAGTAAACATACTAGTAGGTCTGTATGCAGCAGCAGCATCGGGTGCTGCCGTGAGCCCCGTCCCAAAGCCCTCACAGCGGCCTCTTCCCATAGGTAGTCAGAGCAGAGAGGAAATCCTCACCCCTCCATAGGGTCTTTAGTAAAGATACTAGTAGGTCCAGCAACTTGTTTAAGACCACACTGCCCCCCCCCCCCCCCCCCCCCCAGGTTTTAATTCTATCTCCTTTGATTCTGAGAAATCAGTGCTGGTTTTGGATGTTAGCTGAAGGCTACACATGATCATCGGCGACCGCTGCAGTTGTGAAGAGGACAACTGAAGCCGTAACATAAGCTCATCAGTCGGTGTTATCGTCACTAGTGTTGTCAACTTAGTGTATTTGTAGTTAGATTTAGCCACTGTTTCTGGTGTTAATGGAGACTTTCATGGTGTAAACTGACGTGAAAGTGCACATCGCTCTGCAGCTCTCAACGAGCAGCATCGGCTGCTTCTGTGAGCCCCGTCCCAAATTCAGCCAGAGAAGAGAGGAGATCCTCACCCCTCCATTAGCATCCAGACTGCAAATGAATCAAATCTGATTCCACCCTGGATTTATGCAAAGTATCCTCGTGAAAAGACGTTTGGCTGCACCCCCCCAACTTTAAAGGGAAAGATGTATGTTTGTGTGTGTATCTTTCTTTCTGTAAGCCGGGACTCTGGAGTACACAAGCTGTATTGTTTTTTTCAGCATTTCTTAATAATTTTTAATCATATCCGTTACATTACTCAACGTTTAATCACGAGATTAAATCCTTGTTTTTATTTCTTTATTTTAATTTTATCAGGCACGTCAGTGGGCAGACCGGAGAATACCAGATGCCTGTAATCGTTTTCATCAGTTTTAATGACATTGTTAACGGTTCTCAACTGATGAACACGAAAGTATCATGAAAAGCGCAAAAATATGATCGGTTTACGTCATGGCCATCAGTTTTAATCAATTCTTCTCTGATTATGAGATATCGATGGTGGTGTGGGACGTTAGCGGAAGGCTACATTAGCGACTGTTGCCATAGTGAAGACGCCAGCTGAAGCCGTAACATCAGCTGTTCAATCGGCGTTGTCGTCACAGGTCTGTCCCAAACATGTGGGCTAGTAGGGCCCTAGTAAACATACTAGTAGGTCCAGCAGCCTGTTTGAACCAACACCTAATCCCTTCTCAACCCAGTTTAACCATTTCTTCTCCGATTCTGAGAAATCAGTGGTGGTTTTGGACGTTAGAAGAAGGCTACATTAGCGACAGTTGACACAGTGAAGAAGCCAGCTGAAGCCGTAACATGAGCTTAAATCAACGTTAACGTCACCAGTGTTACCAGTTTAGTGTCTTTGTCACTAGATTTAGCTACTGTTTCTGGTGTTAACAGAGACTTTTGTGGTGTAAACTGACGTGAGAGCGCACATCGCTCTGCAGCTCTCAAAGGGCAACAGCAGCAGCGGGTGCTGCCATGAGCCCTGTCCCAAAGCCCTCACAGCACTCAGACTTACACCCCCCCTCACCCCTCCATTAGCGTCCAGACTGTTTTTATTTATTCTTCCACCAAATTCCGGCGCGTAACTCGCACCGCAGCTTTGAGAAAAGACCACCAAAATATATGTCAAAACGTGTGGCTCGATCAGAATGGTGTGCTATCCGTTTTAGTGTCGCGATTCCAATTTTTCCCAAAGTTATTCCCAAAAAACCGGCCAAAATTTTCCATAGGAAATGAATTGGAACTACTGTTCATTTGACTGGAGCTACATTAGCGATCGTTGCCATAGTGAAGACGCCAGCTGAAGCCGTAACATGAGCTCATCAATCGGCCTTATCGTCACTGATGTTGCCAACATCGTGTCTTTGTCGCTAGATTTAGCGACTGTTTCTGGTGTCAATCAAGACTTTTATGGAGTAAACTGACGTGAAAGTGCACATCGCTCTGCAGCTCTCAACGAGCAGCAGCAGCGAGTGCTGCCGTAAGCCCCGTCCCAAGGCCCTCACAGCCCACAGAGTCACAGCGGCCCCTTCCCAAAGGCAGTCAGAGCAGAGAGGAGATCCTCAGCCCTCCATTAGCGTCCAGACTGCAAATGATTCAAATCCGATCCCACCCTGGATGTAAATGCAAAGTTAACCCATGAAAAAACCTTTGGTTGCTCTATATTCTAACATTAAGCAATACGGGACAAAATTGATCTTTCCTTTATAATGTGGTTGTCGAGAAAGGATTAATTACAGTTATGAAGTTATTCAGAGAAGTAATGGTCTGTTTCAATTGCAAAGAAGAAGAAAGTTCATTTATAGCTCTAAACACATTTAAGATGATTTTGACTCACTTTTTCTCTCTCCCACGACGTTAGACTCTCTCCTACAGTGTCTATTACAATTACATGCCTATGGTCAATAAATTATGCAAATTGATGATGGTGACTGATTGATTGATTGACTTTCCTTACTGAGGAGCTGGCAAACTGATCATCACACGTCTGTCCCAAATATATAGTCTAGGAGGGCTCTATACTAAACATACTAGTAGGTCTAGCAGACTGTAATCACGCGTGTATTTCATTCGGACAGCGTTGGTGGAGCCCGAGCCCAGTGGGAGCGGAAGGCTGTTATGGGAATGTGCCGTCAGGTGATTGTCAAAGTGGAAAATGCAATATGTTGTACATACACTCACAATACAAAAATGTGTGGTATATGAGCCCTTTGTGAAAACTGGGGGCATTACAGTAACAATATATTAACAAGAAATTTCTCCAAAGCAGAATATGATCATGTAGGCTACTCATCCTGGCAACAGCCCCCGTGGCATTTTCTAGTTACATTGTGTTATTCAATGTTTTATGGGCAGCAAAGTGGTTCAGTGGTTAGCATGTCATCACAGCAAGAAGGTGGTGTGTTTAATGGGACCTTGGGGGCTCTACAACAAGCTATCACTAGTTATTATGTAGTTAATTTGTTGCCGTTGACACATTAGCAAACAATATGTCTAGCGGGACAGAGGAGGAGAGACCAGCACAGAGCATCGTTACTATCCTACTGGGTTTGTTTCCTCTTCATTTGTTCATTTGATGAGTTAAACTGGTCAGCTGACAAGCCACAACAGCTGATGACTGTGTGTGAATTGTGTAACAGTTCTGCAGTGTATACTGCTGGAAAAGTACAACCTGCTCTGTCCATAAGAAAGCAAAGATGCAGAGTAACAGTGACTTCTACCTTGGCTGTAGGTTCCTCTTCTGGACCCAGGGGATCCTGTGTGACAATGAAAGCCAACGTTAGACAGACAAATAAAGATCAGCATCCAGAGATTAAAATTCCAGCTTATTCAAGATGAGTATTCAAGGTGGATTTTTTTTCTATTTTATCTATTCCCTCTAACCTGGGTTTATTGCCTTGGCAACTCTTTTCTTAGACTGGAGGCTGAAACTACGAAGAGTGAGATATGGAAGTTCGGAGTCACGATCTCTCACTTTCCGTCTGGCCATGACGTTGTGTTAAAAGGCCGAAAGAGTCCATTTCAATAGCTTCTGCAAATGCTTATTAATTTTTCTGAGAATCAGGCGGACCTTTTGTGGTCCAATATAAAGATTCATTGTGCACCAGTAATGGAAACAAACACTTCCAGAGAGGAGCCAGAGGATTAGACTCTAACCTGCCTAGGTCATCTGATCATGTTTGATCAAATCGCTTGGCTGGTTCAGGATATCACAGGGTAAAAACAAACTCAGCTGAAAAAATTGTGATAAATTTTTGTCGAAAGCATCAAAAGTGTCACGTGACAAGGAAGAAACAGGAAGAAAACCACATCATGGTCTGAAAAATGCATCAAGTCTAGATCATCTGTCTGATCAGGTACTCACAAGGACAGTTTCTGTACTTTATGCTAATCATTTCCTTTCACACTCAGCTAGACTCGAGCCAAGCACAATTATCATTGGAACTTCAAAGTGGAATGAGAGGCAAAGAGGAAGGGAGCACGAAAATATATTTTTCTAGCATCCTCCTCTGCAGAGGCAATCCATCATTCCATCAGGCGAGCTAGAGTGAAGCCGCAGCTCAGCTGACAGTAGAGGAGGGAATTCTCGGGAGAACAGGCCCATCCTCCAACTCTTCAATACAGGAAAGAGGCCTAAACATAGACTGATGGCCAACCCTAATTAAAGCTAATCTAACTACAAATGTGGTTGCTTGGGAAATGCACTCATTTCTGCTCAAATGACTACATGTGTGAAACAGTGAAGAGCTCCCTGGGCACAAGTACAGTTCAACTCAGGCCTTACTTGGTTTGCAGTCAGAGAAATTTGGGAACAGTCCCTGCTTCAAACCAGTCACTGACCACTGACTCTTCAAATCCCAAGAAACCACTTTGAGTGGAAAAAGTCTTTATTTGCTCTGCTTGTGATATCGAGACAGCACAGCTGTACTGTATTTGCATCACACAAATGCCTAACCTGTGTCATCTAATTGCAGATACTGTCTGTATCATCAATATGATAAAAAAAAATTTTTGCAGGAGTATTTTTGTAAACATGGTATTCAGCGGGCAGCACGGCGGCTGATGATGGTGATTAGCTGTCACCCCACAATAAGAAGGCCACGGGCTGAGTGAGTACTGCTGGGGCACTGCAAAACTACACTGAGTTTTTGGTTCTTATACCAACAAGACAACCAGTTTCTAATTGATATCTGCACCTTATATAAAATGCTGGAGACGAACCTTTAATACATAAGTGAACAGAGAGAAAGCTTTCACCTGAGATGAGACAGTGGAGAGTAAGTCATACCTGCACTAGTGATCAGTTCCTTGGCTCGGCTGTGGATACACAAAATAGTCATGTGAGACAGATATGTAAAACCACTTCACAAAGATGAGCATCAAGCAGCCTGTGACTTCAGAATGACATGGAGAGTATCTGTCAGCTTTTCACGAGAAAGGAATTTTATTATTATTCATCTGGGGCCTTAAAGTTCCAGCAAGTGATTCTTGACACAAGGCTGCAGTAGCCATAGGAAAGAGTTAGCAATTTTAGCATGTGGTGACAGCTGAGAGTGATGTGAGTGATGACCTCTCCAGGCTGGGGGAACGGGTGAGGAGGTTGGCCGAGGACGCTGCCTTCCTATCCAGACGCTTCCTCTGCTTCTCCGGGTTCCCCAGTTTTTCACTGTTTCTGCGAACCCTAGAACACCACAGGAAAAGAATCAGCTTCAGCCTTAAGTAGTAAACATGCACACCAGATCCAAGACAGATGGAGGCAATCATCCAATGATTAATGCACAAAAACCATCTGTAAACATCTGTAAATGACAGGCAGAGACAGCTTTGTTTAGGCTCATGGATTTCACTCCTGCATGTTCCAAATAAAATGCTGGTTTATTATCTGGGTTTTAGTGTCACAGTTTTGGAGTAATAACACTGCACTCAACAAAGGAAGAGCCTCCAAAATAAATATTTAAGTAATAAGTATAAGTATTAGACTGGACCATACTAATAGACCACCACAGGACACATCCACCCAATCACTAACATGCTAACAGGGATTTTGAGGGTCAGTAATTTGACAACAGGAACTCAAAGCACCAAAGACCAAGTTTACAGAAAAAAAACTTCTAATTTTGAGCTGCATAATTTACCCATTTTGTTTGCTAACTACGTAAAACTAACTCTGTAATTTAGTTGAAAACAATTATTTCTGTATTACAGGGTAAAGCTTACTAGCCCTTTTACACTATATTAATGTTATAAAAGAGCATTAACTGTAAAAGCTAGATCCAGCCTCCACGACAGAACCCACAGTTTCTGCTGTTTTGTAGCATAGAGTGAGCTGCTCAGCCATTGCCGTCTTGGCAGTGACCACACCCCTAACTCCCAGCTAATTAAAAAAAAAAAATGGAAAGGTGTCCCTTGTGTGCAAGTGCGACTTTGGTGAATCCGCTGGCTTGTGTGAAGCATACACTCCCCCACCTGTCACTCAAAGCAGCCATGTCCCTTAAACTGTACATACCTGTAAGCCTTAATAAAAAATGAAGCTGAGTTGTACAAAAATTCACCCCTAAAAAAATGTCATGAAGGAAGAAAACTAGCTATCTACCGAAAATTGTTACCGGACTGTTAACATGTTTATTTCTGCTGTAAAGTTGAAAAAAAGAGTCTCTAGGGACTTATCAAGATCGAGTGGTCTGTACAGGAAAGGCATGTTTAACATGGAAGTCTATGGGGACTGACTCATTGCTGGATCCAGACTCTAGTGGCCTGTAGTGTATCTGCAGCTTGGTGTTATGCGTCATTATTAGTCCACTAACTCTACTGCTTATTTCTTCAAGTTCATGTATGGCTAGAGCACATATCAGCTCAGTGTGGCTAATATACTGTATAGAGGCAAACAACCATACCGACAGCCAATTTTAGAGTATCTAATTAACCTGGAGGTCTTTGGACTGTGGGAGGAAACTCACACAGGCACAAGAAGAACATGTGTCTCGCATACAGACAGTGTGAACTGTGCCAACATGCTGCCTTCTTCACTGTCACAATTTTCAAATGAGAAAGCATTTGCTTACCACAGTGGCCCGTCCTGAAGTAAGCTGTATCCCCTCACAATAATGTAGTTAGCTAATATGATGCTAACAAACTGTAGGACTTAGAGCTGACTTTGGACCCTCCGCACCTAAAATGAGAGACCTGCAGTTGCTATGTCATGACCAGACAGATAAATAATTTATTCAGATGATCTGATTTACTTTGTAAAGAAATGTAATTAAACTTTGTCTTATATTAACAGCTGTTGAGCTGTTGAGTAGTATAACTAAAACCTAAAGAAATAATTTCCTTTTAGGCCTTTGTCTAAACCAACTATGCCTTGGATATTTCTCCTAAGTCCTAGTCCTAAAATAGCCACCTATAGTGAAGAGGTTTAGCAGTAACAGTCTAATTTCCTGTGTTGATGCTGAGATTCTCAAGCTAAACTCAGCCAGGCTGAATGTACAAGAACCACGCCAAAATTAACCTGTTTTTGTCTCTAAGGATTTTGTGTGACAGATGTGTTTCCTGTTACACATGTCACTTCACCAGAGGCGTCGGAGGAGGCGTCATGGGAATAAAGACAGCTCTGGTGCCTACATTTGTCTCAGGCCTCAGCTCCAAAAAGTGAAGCATTAACCAACAAGCCCTCTTCCCAAAAATTTGTAGGTTTGGTCTATATGTAAAGTGCCTTGATGTAACTTTGTTATGATTTGGCACTATATAAATAAATCTGATTTGATTTGATTTGACACCATTCTTCAAGAATGTAGCATGCTAAACATGGAGGCAAAGTTGTACCAGTATCTGTGGTTCAATCTCAGGCATGACAGATTTGAGCATGTTGTTCATTTCCAAAGAAGCCCCCCCCAAAAGCCACATCAAGGAACTCAGAACACCTGCATGCAACAGCAAAAACCCAAGTAAACAAAAGCAAAATTGTCCCACCACTGTGTACCATTAGAGAGGAAATGATTGTTTACAGTAAGAAAATCACTAGATGAAATTGGAGGACAGCGAAGCACTGAGTAAAAGGTTGTAACAAATTCATTTATTCATTTGGATGTTTTTGCAAAAATCAGTTGAGCGGCAGAACCATGCGCTTAATCATGTGAGGCTCCAGAAAGGCTGGAACAGACTCTGGAGGTTATTCTGATGCAGATTCACACCATTTCAAAAGCATTTCTCTTTTTCAGAGAGTCCACTTCGGCAAACCCTCCAACTCCCATAGTTCATTCTCGTGTGTATACATATTATGACTCTACCCCACCTCCCTTTTTGTGCATTATGCTATGTCCAGCATCACATTTTCCACTGGCCTCAAATCTGTATTTGATGTGACGCTAATTTTAAAACACCCTGTCAACCAAGGGCTGATTGTTTTTCGTACAAAAGATTTTGCAGCACAACTGGGGTTAGTAATCACAGTAGCCAGAATTGTGGACAGAGTTGATCAGAGAGAAGCCATGCAATCAATCACGAGAGAGAAGAAGATCATGCAGACAGCGGTAGTGAAGCAAGATGACGCACAGAGGCATCTTCTCTACTTCCTGGATCGGAGCCAGAGGCCCACAGCGGGGACCTGGGTTCTGGTCTGGGGTTTTGACTGAAGGCAAAGCAGAGCCTGGCTCCTCTGGCGAGAAGCCTCCATCCTGGGAGTCCTCCCTCTCCAGGCCTCTGGTCGTGGTGGGCTGGATGGGCTCCTCCACTGATGATGTCCAACTCAGCACCTTTTCTTGGTCCCCTCCTTCCTCTTCATCTTCTTCCTGCTCTTCATCCTCCTCTTCCATACCAGGGACACGGTGGAGCTTGCCACGGGTCCCCTCAAATGGCTGTCCTGGTATGAGGGCATCCTCTAGATTTAAGCTCTCAGCATGTCTGGAGAGAGGGAACCTGGCCTGCCCTGGGAGGATTGCATCTGTCTGGGTAGACCTGTCCAATGACACTGGTCTGCATCTCAGCTCTGTGGACACTGGGCTTCCTATGTGGCCATTGGCATTGGTCACAATGTCTGACAGGCTAAAAATAGTTAAAAGGTCAACACACAACAGATTACACTGACATCATATTAGTACTGGAAGTTTCTGAACAGACATGTGTCTCAAATGTAACAAACAACGTGATGACACATCATTAGGGATAAAAAGCTACTAATAATTCATTCTCCTGTTCCTGTAAACTTATGGTATGTTGGTCTAATACCTGGTGGGAGTCTGGCGGATCCCATCGATGGCTGAGCTGGAAGAAAGTTTTCTGCTGCTGGTACAAACATCTGAACAGCAGACATGACTTAGCACACGTGCTGCAGCTGGGTTCACTGGGTGGAATGACAGGTGATTAGTGACAGTTATTTATGAATTAGGAAATGATGCTTTATCTGTCCACCTTTTCTGTGAACAGTTGTTAAGGATCACAGTGTGACACATGGATGAAGGCTATCTGGCAAAGATGGAAGCACAATTCAGCCTGTAGTAAATTTTTGCTCCTAAAAGTCAAAAGAATGACCACTGGCCTGTAGAGCTGAAGATCACTGACCTGCAATAAGCTGCTGTTTTAGTAATGGAAGGAGCTGGTCATGGAGTTGGATCCTGCGCAGGGCATCAGCCAATGAGGACTTCAAAAGTGTTATCTCATCCTCCTGAGCCTGCAGGCGCACCTCCATCATGGACGCTCTGTCCAGGAACTCAGCACTGCTGTCTGCTGATCCATCATCTGAAAAAAGGACAGACATGAGAAGCATGGTCTGGTTTCATCAGATTAACATAAACCATCCTGTGAGAACTGACCACTTCTGACTCATGAGGAAAAGTGTAGTGTTCACATCATCGGAACAAAAAATTTTAGACATATAATATCTAGAATATTAGAAAGAATCTTCATCTTTTATTTAATGTGTGTTGGATGTGTAACATGCAACTGTGCAGTATCATCAAAGCCTTTAGTGTTTATTTTACAGAAACCAATTTAATAATGTAATTATTTTATAATTTTTTCATATTTGATAACACAGTCAAGGAAATTTCAATTTTTGTTATAACATAACAGCCTTATGTTAAACTTGTCTGTTTAATCTAAAATATACTAAGCATTTCTTAAACTTTCATAAACCATTTTGGAAGTAAATGGTCTGTTGCCACTCTTCCATTTTTACTTGAACGTGACCATGGACCTTGCAGCGTATTTTTCCCAGTGGCCTCTTGGGGTATAAGTGCAGCCCAAAAAGTATTTTTCCCCATAGTCCACAAAAGTAGGAGAGACCCCTGCACATCTCTCTATGTTTGAGCAACCTTCTGTTTTCTCTAAGTGAAGTCACCACTGTGTAACATGCACTCCATGATGGTCATGTTGTCTTGGAAAAAAGGATTGTTGTGGATTCTGGTGCCGATGACAACTTCATTGACTCGAGCTTTGTCAAACTCCATGGCTTTCCCCTAGTTGAACTCTCAGCCCCTAAACAGATATTGGTCATTGATGGCAGTCAACTATAGGTGGTCACACACAAGACAGAAACAATTTTTGGGCCATGTTATTTATGCTCTATAGGCCATAAGAGGAAGGACAAACAGGTCTGTTGTCCATTTTGGGGGATTTTAGATGTATGGAGGATTTTTCTCAGAGGAGAGTCAAAAGCCTCTCAAAGACCCTATTGTGTCTGAGTGAGAGAAGAGAGCTTAGTTTCATGGTTGCAACTCCAGCTCAGCCCCTAAATTCTCATTCAGCCGTCTCAAGTGTTATTTATGCTTTATAGTCCAAAACAGCAAGGCTGTTAAATGGCCCATTAGCTCTGAATAAAGCTCATTTAGTAATAAGTAGGAGGTCCTAAGTCTCCACACCTCTCCACAAATCCTCTCAAGTCTTGTGGACTCCATTTTAACATCGGTTAACAGTCCAGCTCAACAACCAAAATCACCGTACTGGGCCACTTATTTGAGTCTAAAACTCCTGTCATATCCTGAGATTGAAAGAGCCATTATTTAGCTAGAGGCTGCTCTAGGCTCAGGTGTGTGTGTTACCTGCCAAGAAGTCTATATGAAGACTCTAGCCACATGATTGCTCCCTCTCTCTCTCTGTATGTTGCCTGCTAAACATCAGTTAAGTGTCTCATAAAAGTCCCTCCATGAGTCTGGTGTCCTCACTGAGGTTCTTCCAAAAAGATATTATAACTCCATTTACACACAGACCAACACTGGCTACGCTTACTTTAACTGAATTAGAACATTGCATTGTGGCTTTGGTGGGAAAAGAAACTGCAACAATGACAGGTAACACATGTTCACAGCAACTTCACAATTACAGTCATTTAACTCAGAGTTTCTTTCTCTCTCATTACTTGGACCAGATGCCCTCACCACCTTTTATGAAATATTATGACTATGAAGGTGGATATAATATTCCCATCACCAGGTTTTATTGGATTGACACCATAAGAGGTGAAAACTAAACTTTCACCTTGCCTCCTTCTATGGGAACACAGAACATTCACAAAAAACTTTTGATTCCATTTCATACAAAACTGTGACTTGAACAAGTTTGATGAGACCTATAATCCTTCTAATCCAGACCAGCCTTGCCATAGCAGTCTGTGTTGCAGTTTTCAGGCACACACTAAATACATATACTTTTCCATCAGCCTGATTGCCTGTTTTTCTAACATTAAATCTGTGTGGTTCATTTTCAAGCATCAGAAGTAGTACCAATTTTCATATAAAGCCCCAACCAAAAAAAAAGATTTAAACAGCCAATGATGTCTGATGAAAACAGGATTGACTAACAAAACAGTGGTGGAAGATTTGCTATCAAGGTGAAAGCAAAAGTTTCTATTTGAAAAAAGTTTTCATTTAAACCAAAAGCCAAGGGGAAGCCAATGATATGAATCATATCACATGTCAGTCAGTCAGTTTCGTGAAGGGTGGGAGCATTTCCACACAATGGCCTCCTCGGTCTTTATTACAAGTCCACTTTCAAGTGGTCTTCATTGGATGAGCTGACACAAACAGCTTTTGGAGGACACTCAGTTTGGACCCACCAAGGAATGGAAACATTTATCCAGCAAAAATTAGGAAACAAATGTGCAACAAAAGTCACATCAGGAATTGTGCAAAGCTTTCAATGTTAATTAAAGTTACTGTTAAAACACTCTTGCTCTTATAACATGGTATATCTGAAGTGACAATGTTGTTGTTGAAGTGTGAACCATAAATGTAATGGCAAATCACCACCAGCTTTCAGTGGTTATTTGTCGTGGATCCAGATTCCAACACCTGCAACAATTCACCTTCAGATCGTAGTTGGTAACCATCAACAGGAGATGTATTTTAATGAGCAACATTAAAGCAGATGGAGGCCAGGAGGAAGCTCTGTGAGCACTCAGATTCACTGACTTCTCTGCTACAGTATCAGTATCTCTGGAAAGACAAACAAAAACATGCCAAGCTGGCCCAGCTGTGTAAGTCAGGAAACACTCCTTCACTAAATTTACATGAACTCTTGCACAAACTTTTTCAGGTGATCAGTCACATGTCTGCTCTGAGTGGAAACAGCAAAGAACAGGATTTACCATATTCCAACTCCTTTGTCCAAAAAATCTTTCACTAATAGACCAACTTACAGAGAGATGGTGTTTTAAGAAGCAGTCTACTATCTTTTTGAAATGAACTGTCTTTGTTCCTTTGAAGCTTCAAACACCAGCAATAAATTAAGTTACTTAGATCTTTCCATGTTGGTACAGAATCAGAACCAAACAGACATAACCATGCCAGATGGCATGATGGGATGAATGGTGTAGTTCAGCTGTGTGGAAACATGAGCCTTTGTTAGGTTTCTCCACTTAGGTCTTTCCTGGAGTTTGTCCCCTTATCTGAAGACGTGAGAAGTTGAGTTCAATGTGTTTTCAGAAACCAGCTGGAATATCCATCTGTGTCTTTTGCGTTTCTTTTACATAAAGATGGAAGTGTCCGTTCATGTGTGACAAAAGTTGGGCCATTCCACTGGACAAACAATCAAAAAAAGGAAGAGCTGGTTTTGTGTGGTTCTGCATTTGTTGATGTGACCTGTGGATGGCAGACTGTGAAGAGTTCTGAACCCAAATTCAGACTCTTTTATGCACTGAAGCCTGATGCAGAATCCAGTCATCTGTTTTGCCACAGATGACTGACACATTAAGCAGGAAGGGGTAGAAGGGAATTTCAAATTACTTTTCTAAATCATTCATCCATCCATCCATCCATCTTTACCCGCTTATCCTGGGTTGGGACGCGGGGTTTGTTTTTTTTTTGTTTTTTTTTTTTTTTTTTTTTTTAAATCGCTATTACCTAAAAGAAACAAGATTATGTCCTTTGAGCAACTGCACAGCTTTTAAATTCAAAAAATTGCAGGAAGTGTTGCATTGCATTACCAGACTTCCTAATTTAACACAAGAAAATGTCAAAACAACTTGGTATAATAGATGACAAATGAGAATAGATGATAGTGATGGTAATAACATGACCTCTTATTGCCACAGTGCATGATTAAACAGGATGTCGTAAAAGCCCTCAGTTTTAAAGAGTGGACTTTTAATTTGTGTCTCAGGGCCCTGCACAGAATCAATGGACCTCAATAGCAGTAGCCATAGAGTTCCCTTGACTCTGGAGTCATTGCTGTTATCCTGAGCATTTCTCTTTCTTCTTCATATTATTATTAGTATTATTCCTCTTCCGTCAAAATTTTGATTCATCACTTGTCCTAGGGTTTTGAGAAAAACCCAGCGAATTATGTATTTATAATTATGTATTATGTCTAAAAAAAGCAGAACTGTCTCAGTTTTTTTTTTTACATTGCTGTCTTGTCCACATTTCAGGCTCTAGCAACACCAAAAACTATATAGTCCTTACGATACTTGTTGTAGCAGTCACTGTCTGGTCAGTTCTCTGATAGAAGTTACTGTTTTGTCATAAGTCCCCCTAGTTTGAGGAGAAATCAGCTGGTTTTGGGCTCTCTGCCTCTGCTCTCAAGGCTTTGTCACAGCAACCCTGGAGCTACAGGTGACAGCTGCAAGTGTGTGTGTGTGTGTGTGTGTACTACAGGTGCAGACTCCTTTGATATGAGAGTAGTTTATCAACTGACATGGACACCCACACACACACACACACACACAGACATGTACACATATACAGACATTCACACACGCACTAGGGATGCAACGGTACTCGGTAAAATACCGAACTGCTCAGTAAGCCCTGCACAGAACAATACGCCATTTGTCCCGCGGGTTTCCGGTACAAGTCAGGTTGCATTAGCGCTTACTGCTTTATAAGCTACTGTGCGTATGTGTGCCTGTCTGACTGTCTGACTGCCTGACTGTACAGGCAAAAACTCGCCCGCGAGTTAATGTCTAATCACTGTTGTGCCTCCGCCCACTCACAGTGACTAACCTATCACACTGTTGTATGGTATATAAGACAAATTAAAACATACAAAAATGTAAACAAAAAACACTTTAAAATGTTAAAGTGCCTCTCAGCATTGACTACTAGTATACATAAATAGTAGCAGTGATGGAAATAATTGTGGAGAGCTGTGTTCTTCCTCATGGACTTCTGAGTGGGTAAATTTTTTATCTGTTAGCCATCTTTACCTGTCAAAAATGTTTCGCTAAAAGTCCAGTGCACATTTAAAAAGGTCCCATATTTGACACGTTTGAGGGTTTCATGTTTTATTTGAATCTTAGATCTCACGCCTCTCTCTGGAACTCTAGTAAGAACAGTACATTTGTGTCGATCCAAATCTCTTCTCTGATTTGTTGACCTGTTTCTCAGTCATGCTAACCACAGGAAATGGATCGTAGCCAGCTAATGTAACTTTTAAAACTCGTTGCCGGTGGTGAGTCAGCACTGAGATTAGCTGACCGTATGGTCAGATTCTGACTAAAATGCTTTGGTATCAACTGTGCAGTGTGTTTGCAACATTTTTTGTAGCTGTAAGTAGAATGATCACCTGATGTTGATTGACTAAGTTGTGATATATATATATATATATATATATATATACATATATATATATATATACACATACATATATATATATATATATATACATACACATATATATATATATATACATACACATATACACACACACACACACACACACTTCCTCCAACTGTATCAAAGGGAAGTCGCAACATCCTTTATATGAGCATTCATCTTGTCATTGGGAGTCACATCCTGCACAGTAGTGGAGCCACAGACAGAGTTTCTTGCCAACCCAATCACACAACAGCTACACTTGTAAATCATATCACATTGCTATTAAAAGGGCATCACTTAATCAATTAAGTAATTAGCATTAGAAGTGGTTGCACTTGACTAGAACTACCTGTGATGGCAGAAACCCTCTTTGGTAAAGGATGATGTGAAGTGGTTAGCTAGCCACCAGGAGGCAATCAATATGTTTTGGGATTTCCACCAATGAGAGCTCAGTGATTACTACGCTATGATCAGTGCTCAAAAGTTGGACCACACCCATCTCCAAACTTTACCTTCATTTGAACCTTGACTACACATCTGTAATGGTTCATGGCTGAATCTTTCTGTCCATATAAAGTTAGCTGAGTTAGCTAATTTTTGGAATTTTCAGGGGTTTTAAGTTACTGATAACTCTCCCTCATTTGAAATTTTGACATTGAAAATTGATATTTTTTCTTTTTCATCTCTAATCAACAGTGGTCTAAACAACATAGCAGTTAAACCTCCCTCTTGTGCTTATTTTCAACTGATGGGCCCACAGAGTATGATTGGACTGCATTAGTCTGAAGCAAGAAGATTTTTATTTGTACCTTATACTGATATAGCAAAGATTCGACAACAGTTAACTGTAATGTGGCTGGGAAAAGTTCTGGGTGTGACATCACCCTGACATCTGGCCAATTTGTTACAGGAAGGTACACCAGAAACAGGAAGTTGGAGTTTTCCTCCTGTTTATTGCTCTATTTGCCCACAGGGAAAAAGCTTATTAACCATCCCCAAACAGTATGGGCCCTTCTGCAGCTCCAGCTCACATTTTTAAAATTCCTAAGAGGCAATAAAAGAGTATGGTCAAGACAACAAGAGGGATTCAAAGCCTTTAAATATTTTAGTCAACACAGCATATCAGAAACGTTAGTTGCTGTGTATGTGTGTGTTTGTGCCTGTGGAAAAGACTTCATATTGTATTTATGGTGAGGACAAGCAGCACTTTGGTGGTACCACACCCACTGCTGCTGTAAAAGAGCTTCCCTAAAGGATCTGTTTTTGGCTGTAGGAGTCTGTACTCGGCCTGAACAGTTTTGTTTTTTTTACATGAATGTGGTGTTTTATGGTTGGTGGAGATAACAAAGTGAAGGGTAACCAAAGAATTTAAAAAGGGGCCAACACTTTACTGTGTAGTTGATCCTAACTCTGGCTGCATAGCACTTTCCACTCTGACTCTTTTCCAACTTTTCCCACCATCTCTCTGTAGACAGTCTGTAGTACTGTATCACTACCAGTGCAAACCCTCATGGGTTTGGGCCTGTCCAGGGCTGAATTTTTGGGGTGAGAGTGGCACAAGAAGTGTGATCACAGGTAATATGCCCCATTTTATAATTAATATGAAAACTAATATATTGTGGATATTCTCAAATGTGCATTCTTCTTATTAGGAATTTATAGAATTTGGTGCTGTAATCAGGCTTCTCTGGCTAAATAAAGGATTAATAAAATAAAATATTACATTACAAGTTTTCAATAACATCAGACGAAAAACTCCTACCAGCAGGAGGCAACTAACTTAATACAAAAACTGCAACCGCCCAACCACTGGTAAGCACAAATCCATCTGTCCAGGTGTGCGTGTGTGTGTGTGTGTGTGTGTGTGTGTGTGTGTATATAAATAAAACTGTATGATTAAAAACTTTTTGCTTCCCTTAAACCCTTGATATTCAGGACACCTGCAATATTTGCAATTGATTAGTAAAGCCACTGATTCACTAACTGCAATGAGCTCTGACTACATGTGACTACAAGCATGTAGTCCTATGTCATTTATTTCCATATATAATATTTGAGCAATAAAATGATTATTGAGACCAATAAAGTAAAAAAAAAACAAACCAAAACACTAATTATGACTAATATTCATGAGGTCTTAGAACTTCTGCATCTGAGTGAAATTTCAAAATCGCAGACCAGTGTACATTACATCACCTCTTTTGGCCTGAGAAAGATTTATGTGCTACTTTCCAATGAAGGCATTCAGCATCTGAGATGCCTGCCCCAAAATGTGCCCACATGCAGAAGAAGTGGCAAGAAATAATGTAAGCATATCAAACAAGGCACACAAGAATATTATTGTTTCATCTTTTACAAAACACTTCATGTCAAAGACTGACATCTGAAGAAACTGGATTACCATGTGGAGCTTAGTACCCAAGGAGAAATGACCCAGGTTCACCATTTAAGTTTAACTACCTACTATTTGTGCATATTTAAAAGTCTATCTGTACACAACATACAACATATATGTGGGCTTTACTTTAAGAGGTGCTCTAAATTTAAATATAGTTTTAAGTAAGGCCTGTATAATATATGGAGCTTTTATAAGAAATACATATATCAATCCTTTCAGTCAGGATTTAGAGCTCACCACAGCACAGAAACAGCGCTGATTAAAGTCTCCAATGATATTCTAATGGCTTCAGACAATGGATCAGCCTCCATACTTCTCCTCTTAGATCTCAGTGCTGCATTTGACACCATTGATCACAATATTTTATTACAGAGACTGGAACATGAAATTGGCATTAAAGGAACTGCTCTAAGGTGGTTCAAATCCTATTTATCGGATAGATATCAGTTTGTACATGTTAACAATAGCTCCTCCTCAAGCACTATAGCCAGTTATGGAGTCCCACAGGGTTCGGTGCTTGGACCAATCCTCTTCACTCTTTATCTGCTTCCTTTAGACAACATTATCAGGAAACACAGCATCAATTTCCACTGTTATGCAGACGACACTCAGCTGTATTTATCAATGAAGCCAAATGAAGTTAGTCAGATAGTCAGACTGCAGACATGTCTTGAAGACATAAAAGTCTGGATGACCCATAATTTTTTACTTCTAAATTCTGACAAAACTGAAGTTATTGTACTCGGCCCTAAGCACCTTAGAGAAACCCTATCTAATCAATTAATCAGTCTGGATGGCATTACTTTGGCTTCCAACTCCACTGTAAAAAACCTTGGAGTAACCTTTGACCAGGACATGTCCTTTGTCCCTCACATAAAACAAGTCAGTAGGGCAGCTTTCTTCCACCTGAGAAACATTAGGAAAATCAGAAATATCCTCTCTCAAGATGATGCAGAAAAACTAGTCCACGCATTCGTAACTTCTAGGCTGGACTACTGTAACTCATTATTATCTGGATGTCCAAACAAATCTCTGAAAGGCCTTCAGTTGATTCAGAATGCTGCTGCACGAATATTAACAGGAACTAGAAAAAGGGATCACATCTCTCCTGTGTTAGCTGCTCTTCATTGGCTGCCGGTAAAATCCAGAATAGAATTTAAAATCCTTCTGTTAACATATAAAGCTCTTACTGGCCAAGCTCCATCATACCTCAGAGAGCTCATAGTTCCTTACTGTCCTAGTAGGCCACTCCGCTCTTTAGATGGAGGTTTACTTGTGGTTCCTAGAGTCTCCAAGAGTAAATCAGGAGGCAGATCTTTCAGTTATCAGGCTCCTCTTCTATGGAACCAACTTCCAGTATCGGTCCGGGGGGCAGACTCTTTAGCAATTTTCAAGACCAGGCTTAAAACTTTTCTGTATGACAGAGCTTATAGTTAAAAAGTTAAAATTCATTTACTCTTTAGCTATGCTGCTACAGGCCTAGACTGCTGGGGGAAGGACTGAGCACCTCTCTCTCTCTCTCCCTCCCTCTCCCTCTCCCCTCTCCCCTCTCTCTCTCTCTCTCTCTCTCTCCCCCTCTCCCTCTTCCCTCTCCCTCTCTCTCTCTCTCTCTCTCTCTCCCCCTCTTCCCTCTCCCTCTCTCTCTCCCCCCCTCGCATGCGCCGTCCAACAACCTGCTTCTCCGAAATCCCAGTTTCTCTCAGTTCCAAGCATGTGCATTGCATTTACTAACCATGTTTTCCCGAAGTCTCCGTCTCCCCCAGCTCCTCTCCTCTCTCTCTCCCAGCTCCTCTCCTCTCTCTCCCTGTCCTCATCCTGCAGGTGATGAATCATCACCATCCCATGTTCCTGCAATGCCTGCTGCTCCCACATCTTCAAGAATTCCATACAGCATCATTCCTACGAACCTCATGCAGCATCATGTTCCTGCCTACACCTGTTTGAATATCCCCTCCTCCTGCTCTCTTTCTCTCCCTACTCTACCCAACTTTGCCCCCCCCCTCCCCCGTGCCTCTCTCTCTCTCTCTCTCTCAACCCAACCGGTCGAGGCAGATGGCCGCCCCCCCTGAGCCTGGTTCTGCCCAAGGTTTCTGCCTCTTAAAGGAAGTTTTTCCTTGCCACTGTCGCCAAGTGCTTGCTCATCGGGGGATCTGTTGGGTCTCTTTAAATAATTTTATAAAGAGTTTGGTCTAGACCTGCTCTATATGTAAAGTGCCTTGATGTAACTTTGTTATGATTTGGCGCTATACAAATAAATCTGATTTGATTTGATTTGATTTGATATATATGTATAAAGGCTTCAATCGTGGTCCGACAATTTTTGAATTTTTTTTTTTTTTTTCTAGCTTTTTCCCCTTTTTGGGGTCACCACAGCAAGACAGCTCCGTGATTTGCATTGTTGAACTGGCAACATTTTTTATTCCGGATGCCCTTCCTGTTGCAACCCTCCCCATTTCTGCTGGCTTGGGACCACCACAAGCCTACCACTGGTTTACCTTGTGGCTGGAGTTTGAACCCAGGGCCTCTACCACTGAGCTACGCCCCCAGGCCAATCCATAGTCCTGCATTATACAATCCAAGAACTCACCACTTTAAGCCAGCTCATCCAATACGCATTTTATTAGCTGTCACCAATGAATGCTAATTTTGGGAGTTGAAAATGTAATTACAAGTCATTATCCGCACACCAACAATCAATATAATGCTAATGTTGCACACATTAAAAAAATTTTTAACCTGAACAAATTTTTAGCTCCATGTACTCGACTGTTGACTCGCAGCTAACACTAGCTTTTCAGAGTAAACACAAATTTGTGCTACAAAGAAGGACCAGACTCGGTGAGTAACTCCCTAGCCTTAACAGCGACATTGCGACCTGCCCTACATGCCCTAAAGATAACTATATCTAACTAGCCCAGTGAGCAGTGATAACTAACATGTCTTTGGGGTCATCAGGTGGGAACCTCCTTTCACCGGTGTTTCGTCTAGTTGGTCCCACGACACCTCCAGGAGGCTAGACAGTGATCACTGGCGTCCCAGAGTCACCCCCCTAATGCCAGCTATCACCGCTCCTCACACCAAGACAACTATCTGAAACAGCACTACCGTCAACTACACCGACCTCTCACCAACTGCACCAGTAAAAGCGGGGTGGGGATACAGACCCTAGTTCGGGTAAGGGGGAGAAATAGAAGAGGTGGAGATAAAGGTAGGGATGGGATACAGACCCTGGTTCAGGTAGGGGGTAATGAAAGTATAGAGGGTGCAGGAGGTGGAGGACAAGATACACAAGATACACACAACAAGGTACACTAGCAGATTCAGCAAACAGATTCACCTAAATTGTCCTGTAATCAAAGAAAGACAAAAGCCAAGTCAAACCAATACAAACCAACTCACCTGGACTAACCACATGGTGTCAAAGAGGCTCATACAGGCCACACCCTCCACTTAAGTACACTTCCTCTTCCTGCATTTCTTCCTTGCTTCTCCCAAGAGTCTATCTATCTTAAGTGCTCCCCCTGCTGGGCTCCCAGCTACTATTACTTCTTCTAATCCAGATCCACTGACTGGATCTTTCTGCCTCATCTGACATTTCCTTCACTATTTTCCTTACACTCTGTCCCCTTCCTCCTAACTCCCTCAACAAAGAGACAACAGACCTTGCTAACATTAGCTGTGTCTCAATTCACTCATTGCATCCCTCATACGACATAATGCTCCATTATTGCAAAGGACTGAAATGAGAGTGTATTCTACAGAGGATTTTTGGTCCCAAATGCTGCTCCTGTTGCCTAGCAACTATGATGACACATAAATTTGATTTATTATGTATTTTTCAGTGAAACATGGGGTTTTCAGGTTTTTGGCTTCAACACCTGTACTGTTAGCAGTCGAAGCAAGTCAGAAAAACAGCAAACAGGTTAACTGGTTCTGTCCTCTCCATGTCAGTCAGATGTAGCTGAAAAGCAGAGAGATAGCTTTTTTCTATGAGGTTGGGCTCAACATGAGAACGACGTCTGGCAGAGTTAAAAGTTTGCCACACACAGCCTTGTGTGTCAGTGGTTGGCTACTCCCCAGGTGAAAAAGGGTAACATCATATTTGTGCATCAGAATTTGGTAACATTTGCATCTAAAGGTGATGAACGTTGCAGGTTTGTTAGCTTATTGTTGCCAGAACCATTAGCCACGTCTGTTAAACCCATACACAGCCCTTAAGGCACAGATCTGTG
This sequence comes from Remorina albescens, assembly GCA_034769265.1. Taxonomy (NCBI): domain Eukaryota; kingdom Metazoa; phylum Chordata; class Actinopteri; order Carangiformes; family Echeneidae; genus Remorina; species Remorina albescens. Next base: position 1,631,758 of record CM068495.1, on the reverse strand, counting down.
GGGATCTGTCTTTTTACCCAAATTTTAAATCAGACTGTTTCACAGTCAGTGGTAAATATTGAATGTTGGCATAATAACACCGACAGGGAACCACCACAGCAGATCTAAGTGTAATGTAAATGGCTCTGATCATTTTACATTAAAATGAATGGACGGCCATTGATATACTACTCAGCGGCACCATTACGATCTGTCATTTTTACGACATTTTTCTTCCATAAGAGGCAATAATTAGCTACAATTTGGTTTAAAGGTGCTATATGCAAGTGTTTTCTATTGCTATTTACAGTTATATGAGCAACATTAGCAGTAGCAGCTGTTTGCGTACTGGTCTAAAAGAAACACAAGTTCAGGAATAAAACTTCATTTATTTCCTCTGGAAACAAATACCAATGTTGACTTTTGTTTTGCTTCTATTTGTATCAGTTATTTTCACTTCTACTTAAGCTAGCATTATCTGGACATCGTACAAATACATATTATCGTTTCCTCCTTTGGTATCAAAATTTTGTATGAAATGAAAGGACATTTTATACCAAACTGATTCATTCAGCCATAAAATTACAGAAGTTCAAAACCCAGGCCTAATCATAATACCACTGCGTCCAATATGTAGTTAGTTAAGAGTAGGAGGATAAAAATGTAGCACTGATGATCAGAGAGCATACTCTAATTCAACATTGTTTACGACTAAGGGTGTAAACAATGGCGGAAAATCACGCCACCACTATGTTCAATGGCAGAGAAAACTTACATACAATGCCTTTGATAGTGATATTAGTGATAAAGCTATTGTCACTGCTTATGTCATTGGAATATTTAATTAAAAGTGCATAAATGTCAGTTGAGTCCCGGTCATTTTTTTCTCCCCGAATGATTTAATGTAGCCCTGATAGCAGTGAACTGCATCAGTTTAGTCAATGTTTAAAGCAGTATCATCAAACATATGTGTGTCTGTGACAAATTAGTAATTTATGGTTCAGGTAGGCAGCACGGCAGCATAGTTGTTAGCGCTGTCCCACAATAAGAGGGTCACGGGTTCAGTTCCCGGCCTGGGGCCTTTCGGTGTGGAGTTTGCATGTTATCCCCGTGCATGCATAGGCTTCCTCCCACCATCCAAAGACATCATGTTTAGGTTAACTGGTGACTCTAAATTATCCGTTGGTCTGGGTGTGAGTGGTTGTTTGTCTCTGTCTGTCTCTGTGTATTGGACCTGTGATGGACTGGTGACCCCCCAATGTTAGCTGGGATTGACTCCAGCAGCCCCCGCGACTGGATAAGCAGTAGAAAATGAATGAATGATTCAGGTTATAGAGAAAATGAAGTAGATCAATTCAACAGATATATTGAACTGGTGAATCATATCTGAATGTAAAGCCTTAGAGAGTTTGATGGCATTCAAATGAAAAACCACAAGTATCTTATGATCCTAAAAACGTTGGTATAATGAAATTCCTGCATTTGATTTTAAGGTCTCTGAAAGGCTTAGGTCATTCCAGGTTCTGCTGGGGACAGCTGCACAGCCACACACTGATCTGAATCATTTGTCAAATCTCAGTTCATCATCATCTACATGGTTTTTCTTGTCAAACTGGTTGATGTGAGTTCCCACTTCAGTTTTTATTTGCTTGAAGTAGTCTTGATCACTTTTTCTACTCCACAGGTTTCATTAGAGTGCCAAGTAAGAGATGATTTTTATATTTACTTGTTAGTTGTATTAAAATATAACTCTCAGCCTTCAAACAACAAATGTATCTGACAATTACATGCTAGATTTTCTGTCCACCCACTCATTCCCTGTACCACTCACCCTAGGGTGCTGCATATTGACCTCAACCACCTACAGATGCCGTTTCTCCCAAAGCACACAGCTCACAGCTTTAAGCTTTTGATTTTGACGCTTTGCAACTTCCTGTACGCCCCTGCACTGCAGTATGAGGTCCCATTAGAGAAGTGAAACTACAGAGCAGCTACATCTCTGAGAAATACTTTCTCTTCCCCTCCTGCACAGTCAGTGTGGTTGTTTCACAGTTTGAAACAGCAGCACATATTTCATACTAAATGAGTGTGTGCAATGTAAAGGTGTACAACAGACTCAGCCCCATCAATCTGGTCCCATCCACAAGCAGCAGGGAGACATGGGACAAAAGTTGCCTTTCACAGAATGTAGCAAATTACTGGAGATTGTCTGTGTGAGATGTTTAATATCTCTTTTGACAAAAATTTTTAATTCTTGTCTTTATTCACTGTACAGTGTCCTTGAATGTCTTGAAAGGTGCTTATGAATAAAATGTGTTAATATTATTATTATTATTAAATATGATCTATTCCTTTAGAAATACTCTAGTTCAGACAAGGGGTTGTGCCAGAAACATCACCACTGCTTGAATTCCCTGCTAAGTGGTCAGCTCTAGTTATTGTACAATACAGTGATTTTATAGTCATTTAATGCCAACTGGTTCAGACATTTGTGTTCTCACATGCAGCTGCTCTGAGTATTTGTCAAGAAAAGTTCAGCTCAGTTCTCAGGAGAGAGCTAAAAGAAGAAATGCTGGAGTTACATTTGTGAAAACTGTTGGGAGATTGTATATATGTGTGTGTGTGTGTGTGTGTGGTTGAATTGAACTGTGTTTAATCAAGTAAAAAAGGCAGAGTTCTGGTGATGGGTTTCAAAAAGGTTAATCAGGTCCTGCTGAACAGGTGAACAGAGGCAGCCATGTGAGTGAAATACTTTGATTTCCCTCATTTGGAAATCTACCATTTCTCACTAGAGGCATTTTTGGCTCCATTAAACATTTTCTAACAGCAGCTGGTAACCTTAATTTCAGTTTTTCAATAGAGGAGATAAAAAAAACAAATCTGCCTGCTTTACACGCACAACTGCCTAAGATGATAAAAGCCTCTAAAAATAACAGTCAAAAAGCCAGAGGAGATGGCGACTGTCATATCTGGCTGTGGCAGGCTATGCCATTATGCTAGATCATACTCGATTTGCATACAGATAACAAAAGAAGCGACTCTGACTGTTGTTAAAATACAGAGTGAATATCTGCAGTTTTTTTGCATTTAATAACTGACTTAATTAATTTCTGAGGACAGAGCTGCCCAATGACATCCTGTTTTTGTTTGTTTGTTTATTTAATCCAGGAGCTATCTAGATAAGCAAATTTGATCATAGGTTTGATTCTAGTTTTTGGTGCCTGAGGTTTTTTCATACTGAAAATTGAAAAACAGACACAAAGTGGCCATCTACCTCTAGACTCTAGAAAAACACCATCTTAGGCTCTTAAGAAACACAGCAGTATTACAAAATGCTGGGAAAAACACTGAAATAGCTGCCATCTGCTGATGCAACTTCCTGCTGATCTCTGCACAAGCTGCACCATGTCCCATATCCAAACTGTACTCACTTAACTCAGTGCTTTTGTTTTTCCAGAATAAAACCAAAAAACATTAAAGAAAAATTCCAGTTTTGTCAATCCCATTACAGGTCTGATCAAACTAGATTACAGTCATATGAAATAACGTGTTTTACAACACATAACAGAGAAAAGATTAACTAAAGGAAGCTGGAATAAATACAATGTTTAGTGATTTACAGCAGTGGCACTTTGTGTATGTAAACACACACACACAGTAAGATGACCCCCCCCATTCTTTAGATGGTGATGCTGAGTCTTTACATCATTTGAGTGAGTGCATTGATAGAAACTACATCAAAATGTACTGTTACTTCTGTATACAAAAATCATTTTGGGTTGTTTTTTTTTTTTACAGTAACAATATGACAAATAAAAATATAATAAGTGTCTCCAAAAATGTCCAAAAACAAAAGACAACTAAATAAGTATATACATAAGTAAATAAGTATATAATGCACTGTGGATATGGATGAAGGCTGAAATTATATTCAAAAATAGGGCTTAATAATGTGCAACATAAGTAAAATATTGCCATTACTTTTGGAAGATATTTTAGTTGCAATGATCACTTTTGCTTTTTGTTTTCACTGAAAAACACATCAGCCAGCACCCCGACGATAGTGTCACAACACTTTTCTGGCGCATTTTATTTTTAACAGAAAATTGCAGGTTCTGCAATTTTAATATTTTACTTTTCTCAGATATTATTTATGTTTCACAATTGCCCAATAACCCAGTTACAGAGTGAAAAAATGCTGAATCCACAGTAGGAATTGCATAATTGACAATTGATACATATAGTATCCTGCATACTTCCATGCAATGTATACATTTTACATTCAAGCGGCTGACCCTTTAATCCAAAACAACTTAAGTGAGCTACATCCGTGAAGCTTCAGTGCATTGGAAGTAGTATATATGCAGAATAACAGCTAGTTAGTCAAGCTTGGTTTAGAAGTGTGAGGAATGGAGATTTTCTCAGAAGAGACGCCCCTCCAGATATAAATCACATAATGAATTGTTTCAGTTTTCATTGGCACTGAGCTCCTGTTCTGCTTTGCACAGGACTATGAATGTTCATCACACAACACAGAGTAAGAGTAAGTGCAATGCAGAGGGAAATATTTATATGAAAATGGCACAGTTTCAGTTTAGGGTGCTTGTGTTTTGTTTTGGGCTTTTTTCTTTTATTCTTGGAAAAATACAAAATGTCCCATACTTTAACTTTTATTTGAAGTGTTGATATCCATAAGAAGATATATTTGTGTTTTTAAGAATCAAAAAACATTGCAGGGCAGAGACCTGACAACATGTAAATCAGAGCCTTGATTGTCCTTTAACATCTGTCTTTAGACTGGATAGACCTAGATAGATAGTGGACTTTGTGCTTCATGCTCTGAGTCTTCCATGTGTAGGACCTTGTAGACTTGGAAACTTAAGACTTTCTGTCTTTTTCCTCCATTATTTATATTTCTAAAAATCCTAACAGTTTTTTTCAGGAAGAAATCCAAATTGTGAAGGCTGCCATGCAAAGTCTACTGCAAACTGTATAGCCTGTTTATTCCCAGCACTACTCTTTCCATATCTTCTTTTTCCCTCTTCCTGTCTGTCTGCCAGTGAGTATTCATGTTTTCCTTCCAGTTGGCACAGGTGGATTGGGTCCTTTGTATTTTTCTTCCAGATCAAACTCTAACTCCAATTGATAAGGCAAAAATTAAGCGTACCAGCTTCAGCTGTTAGTTTACAGAAAGGCATGGGTGGAACCTGTGGTTGCCAGCAAGCTGAGGAATCAGGGAACACAGAGCTCTGATTCGTTGGCTTCGGAGGAAGGAGAGGGGCCTTAAGGTGCCTTGAGATCTAAGAGAATACTTTAGACAGAAGGCAATCAGAGTACATTTAAAATGTAAAGTATAAGAGAAATATTTCTTTTTGGAACATTCATGCACGTAAATTTGTCCTGGTGGATACCAAGTATAAAATAATGGAGAAGAAAATGGCCCTGTAAGGCCTTCATTAAAAATAAAAGAATCCTACAAGCTTGTACATATATGGGTTAGTGCCATATTGTGTCATATGGACTTTTGGTCAGATATATATAGATGTATAATCACGTTCTCTTGCTGTTTTCCAAAGTACTGATTCAAACAATAATTTCAAAAGATTTATTAGTTTACATGTGTAAAGCATCAGATGTGCTATAGAAGTAGAACACAGCACACCAGATTATACAGCTATTTAATAATTCCATATGAAATTTTCATTTACCATATTGTGATTATGCATCTGTTGCTACAGAAAACTGTTTTAGTTTTAAAATAGTCATAACATCAAGACTTGAAAGCCTGACCTGCAGACACAGGCAGAAGCAGATATGTAACAATGCTGCAATCTAGACTGTAATTAAATTGCCTTCATAGACTTTCAGTGAGACAAACAGCAGAATCTACACTGTGTTTCACAATCTGCCTCAGAAACCTCTGACCACAGATGCTGGCAAGGGTCCCCATGTGATATTTGCTTTTCCCCAGTGCCTGACCGCCCCTTGGTTTAACAAGCGATATAAACTCAACATCAGCAAGGCAGGACAGAGGAGCCTACAGACATGCAACAAAAGTAGCATTGTGCAACAGCATTAAAAATCCTGTTAGACAGTCAGCATTGTACGCAGAACAGGTGGAGCTCTGCAAAAATTCAGTCAGTTTTCAAATTCCACTTTCATTTAAAAAAAAAAAAAAAAGAGTAAACTGCCTGTGTCCTTTCTGTTACAAGGAAAAGTTTGGTGCAAACATATTATTCCATAGTCTTTGTTTTGCAAACTGCAGAGTTTTCTTCAACCCCTAACAGCTCTGCTGCCAGTGGTCTACTCAAAACAATGGTGCATATGACTTTCCAAAATTCCACAAAAAAAAATGTTCATTTTAACAAAATCAGACATGTCCCCAAGTTCGCATGGCAAGAACTAGACACGTGAGGAGACGCAGTTACAGTCCTGGGTGCTAAGATAACCTTTATGTGCCAACAGAGCCCTGTTAAGAGCAGAAGTTTGATCCCCAGCAGCTGTTCGCTAACACTACAGGATCTGTGACAGCTCACACTCCTACACACTCGAACAGGCTGGAGCTGTTTTCATCACCGATGGAAAAATAAAGACTTTCACAGGGCGTTGCCTAAATTTATGTGCATGAACTGGAAGACAGGCTGACCCACAGCCACTCTTGAATTCGATGGACCATCCCGGAGGAGCCTGTGCCTCCAACAGTCCTCAGCCGGGACACTCACCGGAATGCGGCAGCAAGCTCCGCCAAACAACTGGGAAAAAAAACTATTTCTCAAATAAAAAGCTGCTTCGCGACTGGACGAAAAATGTTCCAAACGCACCAAGAAAAAGTCACACCATTGATAACTATGTTGTGTGTCATGGTTTGCTGAACTCCAAAGAAACTAATTGAACAACTCTTTAGCGTAGTTTTTAGCAGTGCTTTTCTGCACAATCCGAACAGTGAAGTTTCCATCATGCTCGGTATGAAATTTCACTTAGTATAAAGAAGTCCACAGTAGGAGCTTCGTGTGTCTTTACTCACCCAGACTGTTGGTGGAGGAATTCATCATCCGCAGTCAGAGTAGTGTGGAGTTTTGTTTAGATGCAAAGTCTGAGCTGAGGTGTGTTTTCCATGTTGAGGAGTGTCACAATTCACACTGAGAACTTAAACTGTTAAACTGCCAGTTTTAACAGCATAAATACCGGAAACGTGGACATATTTCCTGTAAATAAAACACAGTTGTTAGCAAACATTGTATGTTATACAGAATAAAGAAAACAACGTTTCTCAAAAAGCTGTAAATCAAACGATAATGTGGAATTATTATGATAAAATGAAATTACATTATTACAAAATGAGAAACGTGCACATTAGTTGAGCGTCCTCCGGAAGTCCAATACCTTATGGCCAGCTTGGCAGCATTCGCGGGAAAAAAGTCTGTGCAGAGACATACCTGGGGAATGTGAGAGCAGAGAGACTATGAACCTACATGATGTGAACCAGACGAGGCTGTTGAGCAACGTTTTCAGCCCCCATCTCAGCCTCATGTCTCACAGGCAACTCTGAGCTGTCCTGAAAGCGGGTGTCGACGCCACGCGGCCCGAACGTGAACTGCACGCGCTCAGAGGAAATCAGGGCACTTTCAGCTTTGACGAAATAGTTTGGATTTCTTTACAACTTTACGATGTAAAATCTAAAAAAAAACAAAAAAAGACAAAAGGGCACAGGAGAAACTTTCAATGTGTTTTGGGTATGAATGGTATTTACCTAAAAGTGAAATAAATAAATTTGTACCATACCCCACTTCAAATATTTCAAATTTCCATATATATGTGTGTATATATTTATACATATATTCATCCGCTGGGGCAGGCAGCGTGAATGTTCCTGACGCCTTGTCGTGCTGAAACAGTTTTACTCTGCAAAGAAGGACGCTTCTTCTAAACGCCCTCTGCGTTTAACTTTATTGGCAATGGTACTGAATTGATGGTAAAACTACCGGGCTGAGGCTCAGGAGTGGATAGAATGAGGGAACAGGAACAGGATAAGGAAGACAGGAGAGGGGGTACAAAAACAACAGCAACAGCAACAGCAGCAACACTATCAATATGGGGGAGACGGGGGCCGTACAGAAACGACAACAACCACATCAACAATATCAACATAAACAGTGAGAGCATTGGTCGCAGGAATTTCCATGCAATCTGAGTGGTGCACCCCCCCCCCAAGACAAGGGAACCAAAGGACTCCAGGCCCGTCGGGCGCACCCCACACAGCACAGGCTAAGCCCAGGGCCACAGAGCCCCCCGCGCCAAACACCGGCCAGGCCGACGCCCACCCACACCCCACGCCCGGACGGGGCGAGCCGCGGCCCACCACAGCGACCAGGCCCACCGCCCCCGGACAGAGCTGCCCACCCACCCCCCAAAAAAACAAAAAACAAAACACCCCCATCTTCCTCCACCCAAACAGGGGCCAAGCTCTCCTAAGGCGCAGACATAGTCCAGGGTACCCCAGGTCCAATAAGACCGCCAGCCGGAAGCCCACCGCAAAAGAAAAGGACCGCGGCCAACCCCAACCCAACCGCCATGTTGGGAGGCAGATCGCCCCCCCAACATCCGCCAGGCCTCAGAGCCCCAGCCCAACACTGGTGCAGTCGGTTCCTTATTCCTTTTTTATTTTTTATTTTTCTTCTGTCTTTCCCTTTTCCAAGTTTCAAACACTGGAATGAAATTCCTAGTATGTTCACACATACCTGACAACATGGGCGTAGCGGACGCGGGGGATATGTCCCCCGCACTTACGTATCTGTGCCCTCTGTCCCCCGCACTTTTTACAGCCATTACAACCACTTAATTAATTTTTAACATGTGGAAACGCGTTTTTCCGAGCCGCCTCTAAACGCATCGTGAGCAGGCGGAGCTAAGGCTGCAAACAAATACTGCTGTCGTGTGTGATCCAGAGACGAATATCTTTGGTGTGATTCAGATCTCCACGGTGCTTCAAACATGTTCAGCAAGCCAGCCAAGAGGCCAAAAAATTTTAGACATTTTTTTCAAAGAAACTGTCTAAGTTGAGTAATGCCATTGAATGTAGATAATGTTTAGCTAAAACAGAGACGTTTTATATTGTATAATGTATATTATATTGCCTTTAAGGACTTTAAAAGATGACAAATAGATGTCAATTTAGTTAGCTAAGTTAGCTAGTTAAGGTAGAGCTCTGAACCATTTCTCCCCGTCACTTCTAAAATGATGGTTACGCCCCTGCCTGACAATGAAACGATTTCTGATTATGATATAATGGCATTCTTGTGTTAAACATAAAACAAAATTATCACTCAAATTGAAATTAGGGATGATTTTTAGCTTGAAAGAGATCCACCTAAGAATCTTTTGCTATGAGACAATTAGAAGAGGAGATCGTCCAGAGATCCTTTACAAATATGAACCTCTGTCTCATCATATGCCAATGACACTGCGCCACATACCTTCACATCTGGGCAGAGATTCTACTGCCCAGATGCCGTATGCAACAGAATTGGCCCAGTTGTTACCATCTGACCATAACGATGTGTATGAAATGATTCAGGCATGGACTAAAAGAATTTTTAAGTAGATTCCAATATGTTGATGAAAATGTTATCGTCCATTTAACAATGTTCTTTGATCCCAACTCCAACATTATTATTTTCTCTTTTGTTTGTTTGTTTGTTTTTGTTTTTGATTGTTTTTTTTTTCTCCCCACAGCAATGTCACGTCATCTTACAGTGATCAAAGACAGCTACAAGTTAACATTTCTAAAATTCCTTCTCAAGAAAATCCAGCCAAAGGATTTTGGTGCCAACCAAATACCATTTATACGAGTAAGGCCAAAGCTGAATACATTAAGTATTACATTACATTAAGGTTGACTTGCTGTTCTTTATATATATATATATATATATATATATATAATTAGTGCCACATAATCGTTTTATCTAATGCAACACTTTCAGTGAATGCAGCCATTCAGCGGAACTGATGACTGGGGATCAACCGTGTTTCTGTTGCTGGGGGAAGCGAATGTGTACTGGACCAGGATGTTCGCTTTCCAACATGGAGGCGTCCCCGGTGAGTGATCTGTGAAGGAGACCAAACGGTCGGAGTAGTCTTCCCTGAAGGTTGGTACTGATGCAGAATCTACAGATACTCTACGAAAGTTCATGACTAATGGATTATAAATATTAGTTCACAATTATCCATGTGCAAATGACAAATGACATCAGCGAAACAGTGTATTTGGCCGTTGAATGTTTCCTTATCTTACGGCAGATGGTTTATACTGATAGAGTTAGACCCCGAAATGAATGGGAACAAACCAGAGCCGTCTTCACTTCCGCTTGTATAAACTTTGACAGTATGAAAGAGCTCTTCCATCCCAGTGCACATATCCTCCACAGTCACATCCATCCGCTGCACTAACATGTCGAGCTGTAAGAGTGCAGTTCCGTGTGTCTGACTGCTGATGTGTGTTCTCCGGAGGTCAGCGTGATGGTTCGACCATGACGTGTCCCCGCTGCCTGCTCCAGCTGCAGACTCTCGGCCTGCTGGGCCGGTTTGCTGCCCGCTGTGGCGGCCTGTTCCATGTACCCTCCTCCGGTCAGCCCCAGGTGAACACAGCACCCACACTCTGCTCAGACAGGCTGGACATTTAGTGGAGATCACAAGGGCAGCACACTGCTTAAAAAGACTCATACCTTAACTGATCATGGCAGTTTCGTCTTCCATTGTGTTTGTAACTGTGTGTGTCTGTCCAGAGGCTGAGATATATCTTATTACTCTGTACCAATAAAACACCATTACTTATTGGGACTCAGTCCCACTCACACACCGTCCAGCTCCACAAGTATTCATCAGAGGAGATCACGTAGATTGAAAATTGTCCTCAAGGAATGCACTGTCTCCTCTTAAAGTTTTCTACAAACATACAGTGACCATCTGGAAATGATTTTTATGATTCTATGACTTAAACTATATACCGGTGTTGCTATTGTTTTGATTTTAATTACATTTTTTTATTTAATTAGGAAGACAGTATATATGTTGTGACATTGTCTCATACAGCCATAATTCACCTGCAGGTGTTGAGGCATTTCCACCCCAGTCGAGGTAGTGCCAAGAGTCGGTCTGTACCTGCAGAGTTTGATCATGAGAGTCACAAGAAGAGGGACAAGTCTCTGATCACCCATGATGACCTGTTTGAGCAGGTGGCCCAGGAGGCTAAGACCAAAGCCATGTTTAATAAAGTGGTGGATATTTTCACCAAGAGAGACATAAGACGACGGGGTCATGTGGAGTTTATTTACTTAGCTCTGAAGAAGATGCCGGAGTTTGGGGTGGAAAGAGACCTCACTGTCTACAACAAGCTTCTGGATGTTTTCCCCAAAGAAGTGTTTGTGCCTAGAAACTTTATTCAGCGGATGTTTAACCACTATCCCCAACAGCAGGAGTGTGGAGTGCAGCTACTGGAGCAGATGGAGAACTATGGTGCGTGTATGTGAGAGAACGGCAGAATTGGCAGAATTGTGAAAGCACTTTCTCCAGCTGTTTCAACAATGCAGTGTCCGTCTGTCTTCTTTTTAAATAATTGTTTTTCAGGTATCATGCCCAACATGACAACTAAAGTCCTACTGGTCCAGATTTTTGGAGAGAAGAGCCACCCCATGAGGAAGTACCAACGCATCATGTATTGGTTCCCCAAGTTCAAGCACATAAACCCCTTCCCCATCCCCCAAAAGCTGCCTGAAGACCCAGTGGACCTGGCTCGCTTCAGCCTGAGCCGCATTGCTAACGACCTGGACGCAAAAGTTACCGTATACCAGGTACATTTGCAGGGTTAATGCTGCACTTAGATTTTTTGTGTGTTAAGGTCAGAGCTACAACAGGTTGTGGTTAGCCTATGTTATTTAAGCCTCAAAATTGCTGGCATGGTTCTGTCTTAAGTTCCAAAGTACACTGAAACAAAAGAAAAGGTGATCCTCATCTAAGTTACAGTGATGAACAAACTCCATCTGTTGAAATTAACACAAATCATTGTTTTGCTCTTGTCTGTGCTGCGTTCAATTGATTAAATTCACTGGGGACACCCTGAACACACTCACTTGTTGATGTTTATGGCTCTAATCTTAGCTGGTTTAGCTGCAAGATTTGCAATCCTTACTTGTGGATTTCTTTTCTTTAGTCTTGTCAAACTACAAAGTTTGAGAATTAACCTTCCCGGTTCCATGGCAGAAATTTTATTCCCAGGAGTAGTAAAGTGAAATTAAGGAAAATGTCAATGTGGTTTTGAATGGGGTTATTTTTATTGGAGTAACCAGGAGGCTCTGGCTTAAGTTCTGTTCTCCTCAGGAGGACATGAGGATGTGTCGGCTTTTATCAGTCATCTGTCTGTTATCTGTTCTTCCCCTCAGATGGCCTGTACGGAGGTTACAGAGACTGGAGAGGAGGTCACACTTCCACATATCGTAGGTAAGGAACTCATGATTATTTATTTATTTATTTATTTTACTAAAAACCCAACGGTAACAAACCAGGAAACAACATCTATCTAAAGCTACTCTTTCAAATATTCTGTCAGTACGCTTCTGGGATCATCTCTTTATGTACCCAGACTGTAGCTCACTGTGTGTGTCTCCTCTCCTTCCTGTGACTTCACCAGGGATTCAGAGCCCCAGCCAGATGGAGCTCCTAACCAAGCACAACCCAAGCAGGCCAGTGTTTGTGGAAGGCCCCTTCCCCTTGTGGCTGAGGAAGAAGTGTGTGTACTACTACATCCTCAGAGCTGACCCCCCCCTTCCCAATGAAAAGGTGGGAAAGCCCATTTTAATGTAATAACTGTTGGGTGATGTTATTGCTCCCACCACTGTTGAGTAAAACCGGTTGGATATGTCGAACACTTAGATAAACCCATGATTTTGTCATCTTTGAAGGATCAGTTTATTAACATGTCAGCTTCTGTCTGACATCTACAGTCTGGCTGTATCTTACTGTGTAGAGGCTTTTCAAACCAACACTGCTTTCAGGGATCAGCTGTGAAACATCATGGTTTCTCGTATTTATATCAGAAACAAATTTTCTTTCATCTGTTTAATGTTGTTGTTGTGGCAGGACTGAGCAGCTTTATTTGATGAGTTTATAATGCCTTCAGTGGAGGAGACCATAGAGTTTACAGAGGTAACTTCAGGTTTAACTCTGGTTTTCAGTCATGTCACATTCATTTATTTTTAATTAGTATCTTCAGAAGGTCAGATCAAACCCTGTCAACACACCAACCACTTACCTTTAGAAGTGAAGATTTAAGTCAGACTCAGCTCAACACACATTTATGTGGATTAGATAATAATTCACATTCCTAACTTTTCAACATCGTCAGTTACAGTGGTGGTCAAAAGTTGACATACACTCATCACAGGAATGAATGTCATATTAATTTTTGGCTTTTAATGATTTAGTTGACCCATTCTTTTTCCAGGGTAGAATGATTATACAATGTACATGTTCAATGATTTTTAAAAACCAAAATTGAGTGCACAATTTTGAATTTATTTTGGATTTTCTCTAATTCACACAGGGTCAAAATTATACTTAAAGACTCAAATATACACATACATTCACATAAAATAACATTGAAATAAGTGGTGCTAAAGGTTGTAGAATGTCTTTTAATTTGAGAAAGCCAAGCCCTATTAGCTCCTCTTGAGTGATCATTATTGACTGCAGCTGGTATTTTCTCTTTGTCAGCATAAAAAGGATTTGTTTGACAGCACTCAGACAAATACTCTGAACAATGAGAACGTCCAAGGAACTCATTATAGATCTAAGAAGGAGTATTGTAGATTTACACAAGTTGGGAAAGTCTTTTGAAGCCATTTCTAAATCACTGCAAATTCCAAAATCATCAGTTCCAATGATTGTACGTAAGTACAAGTTATTTGGATGCATAAACACTTTGCCAAGGTCTGGAAAAAGACCCAAACTGTCACCCTCAGATTAAAAGGAAATTGGTTAGGATGTTCAGGAACAACCCAGGAACCACAAAGGCTCAAGCCTGCCCCAAACTGGAAACTGCTGGAACACCAGTGCCACTGTCCACAGTGAAGAGAGCTTTACATCGCCACGGACTAAGAGGGTGCACACCAAGAAAGAAGCCGCAAATCTGAAATCAACATCTTCAAGCTCAACTGAAATTTGCAGCTGCCCACATGGACAAACCAAATTCCTTCTGGACAAAAGTTTTATGGTCAGATAAGACAAAGATTGAGCTATTTGGCCATAATGACAAGACGAATGTTTGTAGGATTCAAGGTGAGACTTTCAAACCTAAGAACACTGTAACAACTGTCAAGCATGGTGGTGGTAGCATCATGCTCTTAGGCTGTTTTGCTGCCAGTTCACTGCACAAAGTGGATGGAATAATGAAGAAGGAGGACTACCTCAAGATTCTTCAAATTCATCTCAAATCAACAGCTAGACGACTGAAAGTTGGATGTAATTGGGTGTTCCAACAGGACAATGATCCCAAACATGCATCAAAACTGGTTCTGGAACAGATAAAGCAGGCTAACATTAAGCTTATGGAATGACTCCCCTGACCTCAACCCTATTCTTCATTTGTGGACTATGCTTAAAAGCTGGGTCTGTGCCAGGAAACCAAGCAATTTAAATTAACTCTACCAATTCTGCCAAGATGAGTGGTCAAATATCCAGCCAGAATTATGCCAGAAGCTTGTTGATGGCTACAAAAGGTGTCTGGTCAAGGTGAAAATTGCTAAGGGACATTTAACCAAATATTAGTGGTACTGTATGTATAATTTTGACCCTGTGTGGATTAGAGAAAATCCAAAATAAATTCAAACTTGTGGACCCAATTGTATAATCATTCCACCCTGGAAAATGAATGGCTCAATAAATCATTAAAAGCACAAAATGAATATGACATTCATGCCCATGATGAGTGTATGTAAAACTTCTGACTACAACTGTATGTCAAGTGTGTCCTTTTCACTCATGTGATCCTATTGTTAAGCTTTCTCCTAGTTGAACGTCTCATGTGGTTGTTGCTGTAAACAAATTCAACCTCATGTTTCAGAGTTAATTCTCATGTCACATTAAGTACTTAATTTATTCTAATGATGCTGCTTATACTGATCAGATCAAGGAGTACATGGTCAAGCCCTGTCCACCTTAATGGGCATTGGCCAGGGTTGTTTTGGTGACGAAGGGGCGATGTTAGGCTGGTGGTCATGATAATATGTCCGATGGGTGTATAATTTAGCTGGGTAGCTAGATTGGGTTGGGTAGCTTGGTAGATGAACCCAGTGTTATCTGAACCAATTTTGTAGTCCAAATTATAAGGACCATCTTTGTTATGAGAAAAAAAAAATCATCCTCGGTCTGCTGAATTTTTTATTTATTTATTTATTTATTTTATTACTTCACACCCACATGACGCTGATTTTTCCCACTGAGTCACCAAGAAGAATTTTGAGCTGGTCCCTACCTGATCTACATGGAGCTAGCTGAAGACTCGTCATATAGCACCTGTGTGTGAGATGCTTCAGTCCATGGCTGAGGGTTTTTAGAACTGACCTAAATGCAGGAGTACATTCTCAGAAGAAGGCGTCTCTGGTGTAATGTGCTTCAAAACACATTACAGCAGGAATGGAGCTGATAATACCTGCAGAGTCAAGTTGATGTTGGTAGGTTTGTAATTTATCCAACACATCCTGGATCAGGGCTGCTAATTAATGTATTTTTGCTAATCTCAGCATGGTACAGAATGATGCTCATGTTTTTTGACCATCGGGCTGAATTAACATAGTATCAGTTGTCCTATAATAACTGAAGACTTTGAAAGATAACATGGGGAACCTCTAATAGGATTTGTGTCCTGATAGTTCAGAATTTCTAGAAAAAACCCAAAACTTTGAAGCTGTTCGTACACTGAGATCTTATCTTTCATATTTATCACTGACTGAGCTGTGTCTGTCTCCACCCAGGTTAAGGAGCCCTATGATCCTGAGAGATGTCTGGACTATCCATTGCAGCTCGACTTTGATCTGGACCGTGATCTTGGAGATGATGAGAGCTTTGATGTAGAGGACTGTAAGATATTTATAGGCATCATTTTTGTATTCCAAGTTGAATAGAAAAACCAAGTAATGCAGCTGTTTTGTGTCTCTCCAGTGGATGAGGGTCCAGTCTTTGCTATTTGTATGACCAATCAGGGTGACGAGGCCACCCTCAACCAGTGGATCTCTGGTCTCCAACAGAGCAACCCTGTCCTGGGTCAGGTCCCCACTTTGTTTCGTCTTGATGCTGGTCTCCGGGAGCTTGACAGGCTGGCCGATATAAAGTCAGGCCACACCCACAGGCCTGAATCAGAACCCCTAAAGGAGGATTGCCCCCCTGAGGAAGAACCTGAAGTTATGGGGGATGAAGAGCTGAGAAGGAGCCAGAGGATGAAGTAGTGAACAGTCAGACTGACAGAAGAAATCATGACATACTTAGAGACATGTCCAGGCTGGTTAGTAGGTGAACTAGTCAGAGTTTAATTTAGCCAGGTAAGAAATCAACTCAGCAGAAGCTGAGGGCTGTTCATAATGTTGGTAAGGTTCAGGAGATGAATAAATTATATCAAGAAAAATAACATTGTTCCAACATACTGTTTCAATGGGTCTCTATGTTCTAAGGAAGTGCTGTTCAAAGTCTGGCTGCTGGAAACCACAGGATCATTCTTAAGGGTTGTCAAAATTTGAAAAACATTTTTACATTAAACAGCAGACACAAAGGCTGAAGAGGCTTTAGTTTAAAAGGTCAGTCTGTTTTTAGTTGATCCTGTATCCACTCAAACTTTCAACTTCCTTTTAGCTTTTAATGGTTAATGATAATGAATTTGTGAAGAAAAACTCCACTGATATAGCAAGATTGAACCAGGTTTATAGTGACTTCAAGTCTATTTACTGAGCAAGATATAGACAAAACACTTAAGTTCTATGGTTCATGAGTTGAAGACAAAAGCATCCATGTCTGATAAAGTTTTTTGGGCCTTTTTTTTTTTCCTCAAACTACAATGACACATTGTAAAGTGACAGTACTGTGACCAGCCTTAGGCTCACCTGTGTGGCAACTTTGCTGTGTAACCAACATTCTGCAGTTGCACCTCCGACAGAGATTAAAACACATTTGTAAAGAAGATTTTAAAGACATAAAACATCTGTGTGAGTTGAATAAATCTTACATCTTCTTTTATTTCAACTCGTGAAGTAAAAGCAATGTTGTAAAAAGCTTTATAAAGACCACATAGTCAGATTTTAGTTTTTTGAGGTTATCTGTCCACTATTGAAACAGGACAAGAACTGTCACAGTAATATTCGTAAGAATAAATGTGTTAAAGAAGCACAAAGGTAAAAAAGGTTTATTACTTAAAAAGCATTTGAACATTCCCTTTGAACTGGTAAACAAGTCAGAATTACATTCTCAGAAGGTAAATTAGCTTGATCACCTATTTATAGTGTCATGGCTGTGCAGGCAGTTTGACCTCCACAGTTTTGTGCTCCAACAGAAAATATTTTTTATTCTAAACAACAATCATGCAGGAAAAGCTCAATCATCAATATTCACAAAGGAGACAGTTCTTTAACATCAAACTACCTATGGATTTGAATAACATATGATCAATAACCAGTTATATAACATGGGATTCAATAAATAATAAATAAAGCTGATCAAAAAAGGTAAAGAAAAGTTTGGCATCTCATAACAATTATTTAGTGTATTTACAGGTTGCTGTGAACAATAGGAGATTTTTACATGTGAGAAATTTGCTGTAAAAAAGGTGTTTTAATACAAAAGATCATCAGAAAGAAACACTTATGTAAAGTACAGGGATGTCAACAGTTTGTTGCAGTATCGCATAGAAAAACATGTGGACAAGTTTTAGGTGCCCACGTAGCTAACAAGGGTCTGGAACGGACCTCAACTGAGTCTCCAGGCCAGGAAAACCCAAACAAAACCAGCTCTGTCAGCTCTGACAAATTTATCTTAGAACAAGGTCTTAGATTCTTGTGCTCCCTCTTAAAGCTTACAGACGCTACGGGTGAAATCTGAAATTTTTCCATCATTTATTGGAAATATGTGTGACTGCAATATGAGTCAAAAGTTTGGACACACATTCCTATTCATTTGAATGGGAAAGTTTGTCCAAACTCTTGACCAGTACTGTACCTCTGACATGATTGTGTCAACAGCTACTAAAACACATCCTCAAAGGCCTTTTCATCATCTGTGTGGTTTTTTTCATAGCTTACAGGTAAGGTTGTCAGGGGTCTCTCACCATTGCTTGCAATGATATTTTCAGGGGTTTTGCTGACACAGCTTTTTGTGGAGTGGTATGATCATTACCTTATGGTGGCTGCTGTTTGCTAATGATGGAAAACCTAAGGTAGATGTTACCATGAAGCCAACAGACATAACTCAGTTTGTGACATGGTTTGACCTGCCCCATTTTTGACCTCAGCTCATCCACAAATTGCCAGAGGTTGCATACACACTGATACATTTTTATTTTAAAGAATCTGGGTGCAGATTAAAACATATTACTTGACCTATCAGGTACATTAAAGGAAACAGATTATCTGCTTTACAGTTGAATTCTTAGTAGCAGAACATACTACGTACAAAGTGCTGCAACAGCCAAAAAAAAAAAAAAGCATTAGGTGGTTATGTCAGTCATGGAAAAGCATACACTGGGGGTCATTCTGACTCATGAAACCTGGTTGAAGTGCACCTGTTATATGCATTTCAGTTTTTGCCCTTCCAGACCAAAACACCAAATGAATTACAACCCCATCAATGCCAATTCTCAATTTTAGAAGCTTGAAAAATTTAGTTTATTGGATGTAGCAAACGTAGCAAAACTATAACATGTTAGTGGGATGGAGCCTGTGAATCAATCACGTGATGTCTGCAAACTATGGGGAAAATGTTTTCAAGGGTATTTTTATGGCCTCATAGACATACATCGACTGAGTTCCCAGGGTGACACATGGATTAACCTGAAATATTAAATTTAAAAATTTGCGCATGGCCACGTGAAAAATAATGCATTTTATTTTTCCTCTATGAGTTTTGAACCTGCCTGCTGAGGTCCATACATCCATTATCTACCCTTCTTGTTTGTGGGGTTGCTGGAGCCAATTCCAGCCTACACTGGGTGAAGGAGGGGTACACCCCAGTCACAGGTTATAAATTTATCACAGGGCACATGTAGGTAAAAACAACAAGTCACACTCACATTTATGGGTAATTTAGAGTTACAAATGAATCTACACATGACCTCTTGGACTGTGAACATACAAACAGAAAGGCCCCTGGGATTGAACCCAGGACTTTCTTGCTGTGAAGCAACAGTGTTAATCACTATACTACTGTGCCGCCCATTGCTGAAGTGACTAGGCGTCATCTAATAAAATCACAGTGGGCACAGAGTCATGAAAAGTGAAGAGAGACTTTTCTTATTGTGGTTGCTGTTTATTTAAATGAAAGACTTTGGCCAAAATGTTGTTTCAGGGTTTTCTATCAGATCAGACTTAAAAGACCTAAAGATTTTATATGTCTGTGTTCATTACAGAAATACACCCACATGTATGTAGCCTAGCTTATAACACTCAATTTTCCCCAGAGTGCTGGACTTGTTTAAGTATCTTAAAGATTTGTCATAGCTGCGGCAGCTTGAGTATAAAAATGTCCTGACTTTCAACAACCTTCATGTAGTCTTGTAGGAAATGAGGTAAAGCTGCCTACTGGGGTGAGTACAGCATTCTATGTTGAGGCAACTTTCTATAAAGGTAAAAATTTTAAATAAAAATAACAACAAAATAAATAAAATATTCAGGTTTTCTGTCCTGGTCCATGATCTTCAGCTGACTGCCACAGTTATATCCTCAGCTGATCAGTCCCCATGTGCCTCTGCAAAACAAGTCAGACACGTTTGAATTAAGAAACATTGTATGAAGTATGAAGTAAACATTGTGTTGGTTCTCCAACAGAGCAGCAAGGTTTGCACAGGATAAGTTTCTCTCTTGATGATACTGGATATCTTTTTGCCTCTCAGGATAAAGCAGACGGAAAAGGAACAATTCAAAAATAGAATTTAAATAGCTCTGACAGACATGAAAAAGACTATAAAATAAACTGAATAATTTAAAAGATGTTATGATCACAAACCTCCTACACAAAGCAACAGAAAGAGGTCACTGTAAAAATCAGAAAGCCATTCACTGCAGAAAGACCATTAAGTCAGATCAAATGGTTTATCCTTTGAGAGCATGAAATAGCTCAATACATTTTCATGGCTTTCTGTCTGATGGTAAACATCTGTCTCTGAGGAGCACGAGTTAGACAGTAAATGTCCTGATTACTTGAGTGGTGGCACTAGAGCAGGGGTAAGAGGGTCACGAGCAAGCACAACTGTGTAGCTCCTATACTTATTCACTTCAACTGCCTCTGGTGGCAGCTCTGGTGTAACAACACAATGAATAAAATATTTTAAACAGTAATTTTAAAGCTGTATTTTCAATATTTAGGATAACAATTGATCAAATGACTGCATAATGAGACAAACCCACAATTTTTGCGAACACTACAGTTCACCTTCACTCATCTGAATGTTGCCTGTTCCAAAGACTACTACAGAACAAAACTGTGTGAACCAGACAATGTAAGGAATAATGTAGCAATAAAACCACAAACAGCAATACACACATCCTCCATGAAAACAAAGAACAACTGAAAATTTTGTCCTCTGAAACAAAACTAGAGCAAAAATGTTGCTCTTGGGCCCTTTAACTCTTTGAACAACTATGTACAAAAATGATAACAGCCACTTGGACCTCTTTTTATGTGTTCTATATGAGGTCATTCTGTACCTGCCATGGACCCACTGTGCTGCTGGAGTTGGCTGGTGAAAAAGCGTTCCCGTTGTGACACCTGTTCATCCCAGGCCTCCAGGATTCTCTTCTTTTCCCCTGGCTCCAGGGTTAGGGTGTCGGGGTGGGCCTCGTCAATGTGGGCCCTCACTCCCTCCAGGTTGTGAGAGTACTGCAGCTCCCCACACACCATGCACACCAGCAGCTGGTTAAGCGGGTCGTAGTCCATGAGGTAGAGATTCCTCCACACAGTGTCTGAGACAGAGCCTTCCTCACTGCTGTTGTTCTCATATTCAGAGAGCAGAAGCTCTGGCTCATCTGTGAGGACAGTAAAAAGATTTGCTTTTTGTTCATTTTAATCTGAATTCTCTTTAGTTCACAGTGACAGAGTTAATACTCCACCTTCTAGGGGCACTGTAAAATGTGCAAACGATGTGTCAGGGTCCACTGAGGAGCTGTGAAAGAAGAAGAACAGTTGCAGTCATTATCCTGCACAGAGCCTGGAGCAGTGATGCCAGAGGGGAACAAAACACATCTCCCACCTCATTAGATGCTCTGACTCATCAGAGGAGCTCACCCACTGACCCGAATCCTACAGGGAGGACACAGAGACAAATCAGGGAGTGAGAAAAAAATTGAAGAGACTGTGGACATCACCAACTTGGTTTTTTGAAATCCAAGGAAACTGTATTTGGAGGACAAATTGGCATTGAGAAGTGAGATAACCTGCTCTGTACTTTGGAACCATTATTTAAAAATTTTACATTGCATTGTATTGAAGAAGATTTGAAACTAGGTGCTGAGAGCGTAAACTCATTTGGAAAATGTTTACTAAGCTAATAAATCAAGGGAGAAGTAGAGCCATTTTTACACATACTTCAATACAATCTGACTTCTTTTTACAACTAGTGAAGTCAGACTCTGATTTTTATCAGTGGATAGAATGCAGGTTTAAGGGTCATGAAACAACATCCACTTTTATTGACAGTTTTTCGTGTAAATGAAGATTTTGTGAAATTTAAAGAATTTCCTTAAAGGTGTTACTGAGGTGTTGTGTTCACAACACTGGGACAGACAGATGAACAAACTGAAAATATAATGACTGTGGTTTTGACCGTTCTGCAGAGCCATAAATCATTGCCACCATATTGATGCGTTACAAAATTACAATATCCATATTACAAATATGAAAAGTAATGACTCATTGTGGACTTGAATAATCAAACTTTTTGTGTTGTAAATATTGTAATCAAACAGCAATTGGTATTTTTTAGCTGCAACTGTGCTAACAGATTCTAAGCCACTGTAGGAAGATCGATCTGCAACAACTTTGAGTAACTAGAGTTTTTCCCTTTCATTTGGTGTTATTCCCTCTAGCGGATCACACAGATAAAGTGATATGCAGTAGAATCTGTGGCCACAAGATATTTCAGATGTTGATCCAGAATGTCTACATTCTTGAACAGGCTTCTAATCATGTGGCAGGGCTCATCCTCCCTTTAGCAAGTGGCTTGGTAACACCTGTTATGTTTTCAAGTCTTCCTTTAGACTTCATTCCAAAATGCATAACAATCATTGTTTTAAATCCATGAATGCCTGTCTGTATAATCAGTTTCCATTAGGAACTGTATCCGCATCTGTAAATATTTCATCATGCATTATTTGCAACTTTTATATTTCACTTAAACACGTCTTCATTCATCTGGGGAATTTTGACTGGCACAACATCAGTAACAACTTGTTTTAATTAACCAAAACTGAGCCAAACCTGGTTCAGTGTTTAACAACAGCCTGTTCACATTCAGTGGAAACTTATTCTTCCTACATTACTATCTACTCTTTATGAACATAATTATCAGACAGGGTCCATGAAACATCACACAAGTGTTTTCTTTACCTGTGTAGCTAGAACATGGGTCGGCAGCTCATCTGCAGGTAGAATGGGCCTCAAGTTGTTGGAAACTCTTTTTGGTCGGATTCCTTTGTCCCGAATTGCCTTCCTGGCTCTCTGTTCCTTTTTCTTTATCCTCCAGTATTCTCGCTTTCTCTTCAAAAAGTCCTCCTGGGACTCCCCAGGTATGGGCTTTGGTGGAACCAGTGTGCTAATAGGCGCTAGTTTAGCAGGAGATTGTATCACATGTGAGGGGTTCTGAAGTTGAGAACAAGTGATCTTCATTGGACTGAGGGTGGAGCTTGGAGTTTGACCAGGGGGCTCAATGGGTTGCAGGTTGATACTAGACAGTGGGTTTTCTGGGGGCTCCAGAGTAGGGAGGCAGGCGGATGGGTCCATATCTGTCTCTCCGGGCATCCACCTCTGTGAGCTAGGTCCGACTTGCTGCTGATTCTCAGGAGCTCTGAGACAATCGGACAAAATATTTGAGGGATTTGTGTTTAAGCTGCTCTGCTCAATTGTCTGTGAACAGGGGACACCAGTGACAGGCGGGTTAACCTGGAGAGTGTCTGGTGCCTGTTGAGTATTACATGTTGCAGGACTGACAACCAGGACAGTGGGGATACTGGTGACTGTAGCTGGAGAAGCAACCGGTGGCTTGAGTTGGAGAACTGGTTTGGTTTGAGTATTTACACCCTTAACAGTGTTGATGATAACAAGACCTGTAGCCTGAGGGGAAAAAACAACAAAAAGATTACCAAAAAAGATCCCAATTTACACAGATAAAGTATATTTGCCCTTAGTTTTAAGTGGGCCTGTCTAAGTCCCCTCCCTTGATAAAATGTTCAGTGACAAAGAGAAGTTTGCTGTATAATCATTCAGGTTGGAGAGGTCACTGATCCAGTCCATAAGCCCGGAATTCTTTGTGCTTATATTAGACATGAACTGCCCAGGTCTCATGGAGTGATACCGATAATTATAGCTGCAATGAAACACAGATAGTAAAGATCTGTCTTTAGATAACATCCTAGGGTCTTCACTTCTTAGTTTAGATAAAATGAATTCAGTATGTAAAGGAAATTTTCATGAGAACATTTTTCTTTTTTAAAATAAATTTTTATAGACATTCAGTTACAAATGTAATATGTTCAACTGCTTCAATTGCTAGTCACAGTATATCTTCCTGGATGTCATTTTTTTAGGACAAAAATAAAAAAACACAAAAAAAGGAAAACATAACAACAACATTAACACATTGGGAGTGAGAGTATTGTTCTTTAAATTCACATTGTACTCTGTACTATGACATATTGCATGTCAGAGTGGGTCCGATTGTGTGACCTTACACTGCAAATAACCAAACAGATTATAGGAATCTCACTCTGTCTGCATCACATTGGCATCTGTACTTCATAGATTGCAGGAGCTCATCATCCCATAACTCTTTATGGGATGATGGGCTCCTGCAATCTATGAAGCCCAAACCATGGAGTGCAATATCTGAGATCCTGTTTGACTCCATAGGCAGATCAAAATGTAACCTTGTTGGATAATGTATGATTCACATAGTATATAACTTGGCATACACTACCAGTCAAAAGTTTGGACACACTTTCTCATTCAAATAAATAGGAAAGTGTGTCCAAACTTTTGACTGGTAGTGTATGCTTAGTTCTGGACAGCTCATGTCACAGAGGGCTGTAGGTCAGTTTGCAAACTTCTCAAATTTAATGTGAAGAGAGGCGAGAGTTAATGTTATGCTTTACTAAACGGAAATTTCCAATATCGTTGGGGTCCATCGTCCATTAAGAGTTTGAAGTTGGGAGTTTTCAAACCTGTTAACTTTGGCCAGTTTATCGTGTTTTGAGTTTTATAATATTTATATATATACCTCAGGAGCAAAACCTTTTTTTACATATTTATGGTTATCATTTTAAGACAAACTGGTTAACTTATTGTTAAGAAAAATGATTTCAATATTATACATGTGAACTGTACGTGAATTGTGTCATTGTGACAGCCAATGTTGTTTTTACGTAATTCTATTAGTTGCATGTTGAATGACATACTGCTTTTGTTTTGTTTTGTTTTTTTTACATGAAGATTCAATCATTATTTCCATAGAAGCGAACATCTGTGCAGGAAAATGGCCTATCTGCCAATGATAAGGATGGTGGTAAAATTCAGCTATTGACCAGGATCAATACTATTACTTTAGGGTGTTAGTCAGTGGCCCATGCCCCTCCCCTGCACCAATTTTGGTCAAAATCACTTCAGTATTTTTCGGTTGAATTCTATGAGTCTTAGGCAGTTGGTCATTATTAAAGATATTGGGGGCTAATCATTAATGCCATCAAATGGAACTTGTGATGTTAAGTTTTTAACTTCCATACTGAACATACCCCGCAATTTTAAATGAACATTATTCCCATGTGTCACTTCACCTGGATGTTTGCTGCGGACAGGTGACTGCTACGGTCACCCTGCCTTTGTTTTTGCCTGGCCTTTAACCGGGCCCTCTGCTGCCGCTTCATCAGCTTCCAGTACTCCCTCTTCTGCTGCAGGCTGCTCCAGCTGCTCTGACTAGTTCCAACACTGCACTGCCTTTGTGCTAATGGCAAGTTCCTGTTTTGACGTTGCTCTTGTACCCGACTCTGTTGGTCAATATGTTGATTAAGTTGATCCATAGGTAGGTGGTGTAGCCTTGGTGGCTCTGGGGAGCGACAGTTTGGAAGGCTCCCTTTTTTGTTGCGAAGCCTCTGGGCTCTGCGTGGTGAGGATGGACCATCAGAGGCCGGGATGGGGGGGCTAAGTATGACATTGGAAGAAGTTTGGGATGAGTGGTCACAGGTGGGATGGAGGACTACCTCACTGGAGGCAGAAAGAGGTGGCAGTGTCTCCTGGCTGGGCAAACCTTTGTGCATCAAGATGTCAGTATCTGGCTGCCAGCTTTTTATCTGCAGCGTTAGGTCAGCAGTAATGGGATCCACATCATCCTTTTCAAAGAACAGCTGAGGTAAATTTGGCGTGATTTCTGAGTCTGATAACTCCTCTGTTGTCTCAGTTTTAATGTCAGTCTCCTCACTCTTACACTCACCCACTGTGCTAAGTGATTCTTCTAGGAGTTTCTTCATTGAGGCCACAGCCAGCAGAGTGGTGGCTTGGCTGTCTGCACTAAGAGCTGCATCAGACTCTGGCTGGGGAACTGGAGATGGGATTGGTGGTGGGGAGGTTGGGGGTTTGATATCTGGACAGATGGCATGTTCTGGTTCAGAATTTAGGTCAACTGTTGGGATAGACTCATTTTCTTGTTTTATATCATTTGAATTTGGTGTAACTGGTACACTGTTTTTGGTGAGAGGTGGTGTGCTTCCTGTATGGTTGGTAAGAATCCTGCTCACGGCTAGTGGGGACACTGCAACTTGCCTGTGGGCCTTTTTCCTCTGTAAAACTGCATTGGCCCTTGCTTGTAAGGAACCCTGTTTCAGTCGTGCTGCACGAGCTGCTCGCTGCTCTCGTTTCTTTATCCTCCAGTACTCCCTCTTCTTTGCCATTCTCTCTTCCTCTGTCAGCTCTGGATCCAAAGAGAGTGTTGGTATAGATGGTGCACTAGTTGAGACAGTCATTTTCATGACACAGCCACTGAGGTGTGACTCTGCTGTTGATCCCCCAGAGATGGTGTTTTCAGGGGTTTGAGGATGAGTGAGTGTGAGTTGACCTACAGCTGGGATTGGTGAGGAGTGTGAGTTTGGAACAGTTCTTTCCAGTTGAATCCTTGGTCTGACTGACAGTATTCTTGCAGACTTGTTGGCTAACTGTCCTGAGAGAGGAAGAGAGAGTCTCACCTGAGCTGGGTGGAATACAGTGGGGGGCTGGTCTAATTTAACAGCTGTGCTACCTCTCCGTTTTGTGTTAGGCTGCTGTTGAAGTTGTGTAATCGGGGTGTGATTGGAGCCTGCATGAAGTTCTTGATTTTTTTGTGCTGCTGTGTGGGAGCCTGTTGGACCCTGGGGAATATTAATGGTCAATGTCCCATCCTCTTTGATGAAACCTCCAATTGTCTCTGAAGCATGGGTAAGCGTGCTTCCTGCTGCCTGTGTCATTGCTCTGGCCTTTCTCATATCCTCAAGAATTCTCTGGTAGCGTTTCACTCTTCGCATCAGAGAGTCCTTCTCCTTTAGCCGAGCTCTCACCTCCATTGACAGCTTTGCTCGCTGTTCACGCTTTTTAATTCGCCAGTACTCCCGTCGTTTGGCTATTATCTGTTCAGTTGTGAGGTTCGGGTCGATTCTGGGGATAATTCTGGAACCAAAGACTACAGTAGGCAGCAAAGATTTACATCGTATGATTCTTTGATTCATGAAATTCTTCTGGGCTTCAATGAATTTCTGTCTAGGTGTTTTACATCGTGCAAAGCCTCTGCTAACATTTGAAAAATGTACATAACTTGGAAACTTTCTCAGTGACTCCCCTGATGTTTTCACTAAAATACTATTAGATGCAGTTGTTGTCTGTGTTGTTCTGCTTTCATGTGGATTTTGCATCTGATTCATTTGTAGGTTAACTGCCATTAAACCTGCTGCCCCACTTTGCAGTTTGTTGTTTACCCTTTTGGCAGGTGTTAATGAAGCTTTGACACGAATAGGACCCTGTCTTTGTCCTGCTGCTTTCAAAAATGGCTGAGATGAAAAATGCTGAAGAACTGGACTACTCTCAAGCCCTGTTTTTTGTGCTGTTTGCCTCTGGACGACCATCTCACCAGCCTGTGTCCGCTCTCTGGCTTTAGCTATCCGGGCCGCCAGCTTTGCCCTCTGTTCTCGCTTTTTGATCCTCCAATGCTCCCTGCGCTTGGCGGCTCTCTCCTCCTCGGACTCCATGGAAGGGTGGGAGTTGCCAACAAGTTTGGCCCTCTGAGTGGTGACCAAGGCACTCTTTGCTGTACTTTGAGGTGTTCTGTTTGCAGCTTTGCCCTCTGTTTTAATAGAGAGTGGGCAACATGGAGAAGACACAAGAATTTCCTGTGTGGTCATTTTGGGTGGTACAAGTTTGGGCTGAATGCACAATGCAACCTGTGCCTCTTGTTGCATTTTGGGGACTGATGTGCCCTGCATAGACACACATGGCTGAGGGGCTGTTTTGGCAGAGCTGCCATTGGTAATTCTGGTCACTCTGACTGGAGGCACTGAGGAACTAGAGTTAATCTGGGTTCCACTGGGTGTGGGTGAGGTAACAGCTCTGCTCACTGCATCTCCTGCTGATCGGCTTGTCAGTGTGGCTGTGTTGCCCCCAGCAGCTTCTGCTGACATGGAACATGATGCTGGCAACTGAAGTGAGACCTTGTTGAGCTCCATTGTCTGTAGACATTCTTCCTTTTGGTTTTGAGGGGCTTCAGGTGAACTGTCCCCCACTGTATTTCCGCTCTGTGCTGCAGAAGAGACATTGGCTGGTTTGTACATGTCATGATTACTCTGCATACAAAAAGAGGGAGTAGCAAAAGAGCAAGATACACTGGAATTCACTGTTGCAGGGGCATTAAGACTAAGGAGCTTTTCTGTTCGCCTGTTTTGTGTTGGCTTTCCCCTCCGGTCTGACAGTCTGGCCCTCTGCTCTCGTTTCTTGGTCCTCCAGTATTCCCTCTTTTGGGCCAGTGTGGTGTCATCATACTCTGAGGCGGGCCGGTAGCGGTGGGACGATGAACCACCTTTACCTTTTGCAGTTGGCATGCTATTGCCAGTGTGGACAGCTCATCAGTTGTCATCTAAAGGTACTGGTATGTTCAGCATCTCAGTCTAGACTTTTCTCTGCCATAAAATTACAGTGGTGTCCTCCTATATGACGTCGTAGTAGGTGATTTTGCCCCACTGAGCAGCTGCCAACTATCTTAAACATCACATTGGCTTGCAGGTATCCTGGGGAGCAGAAAACAGTTCTTAGTTGTGACCTAAACCCAGTTTCATGAATTAGCGTTCAGCAATCTGAGGAATTTACACGACACATCTGAGTCAGTTGCTACTTTCTTAGGTACAAATATACAATCCAGTACAGTAAAATACAGTGTCCTTGAAGCACATACGCTTATTTTCATATTCACATTCAGTTGCTGTGACACTTTCAAGGAGCTAATTAAACTACAGTTTTTTTTTTCATTTCATTTCTTCATTATCCACTGATCCGATTGTCAAATCGATTATTTTCATAAATCAGTTTGACTGCACTGCACTGACAACTGACATGATATAGGCACAGGTTATTTTGAAATGTGTAATAAATTAAAGACATCACTACAACATGTAATATCACATGTGAATTGTATTTATGATGTGATTGTAAAGAATCAAACTCAATCAGTCACAAATTTGAGATATTTCACTTCTGAAATGTAAGACGTCACATATGAAAATAACATTTCGTGATTTTATATGTGAAACTCAGCACATGGGATTTGTCACGTTTGAAACAGAAAGCGACATAGCAGGAAAGGTATCATACAAAATATCTTCATGTGGTTTTTTTTTCAGTAACTTATTCCCCTTATTAAATTTCCTAAATGTGATTAGAGACTGTTTCTATGTCCACTAATCCACATATGGATTAAAATACAAATCAAGGCAACGCCAGGAACTAATGTTCCGCCTGCGCTATCACAACACTTAACACAACCGTACACAACGCAGTTTCCTGCGGAAACATACTGCATCTAGTGTGTTGGTTGTTCTTAGTTTTTTATATATGTAAATGAGTCATAAAAAATATAAATATGGAACATTTAATTCCTGATGTTAAAGCACAGACACGTCTCGTATGTGAAGTATAATCGCTACAGGAAGCCGGAAGGAAGAGGAGCGTTACTGTCCCTTTAAACCTGTCCCTTTCTATCACAATTTCTATCTGTCGAGAGCCATTTTTATCCTTTATTCTGACTCTGTTGGATTGGAAACGCAGTTAAACGACTCGACTAAAGTACAACGGATAACGGATATAAAAACTCAGAGGAAAAAATTACCACATTTAAGCCTAAATGGAGCGTACAGCTCGGTGTCTCTGTCAGCCGCACAATGGACAACCTCTTCCTCCTGTTGTCCACACAGACTGGCGCCTGTCTGAGTCTGCTGCCTGTCTAAAAGACGCAAAGAACCCCGTGCTTTACTGTGCCAAAGCAGCTCGCTAGGAAACATGTGGAAGAAAAACATGCATTTCCGTTACCTTCCAAGTACACCTAACTTTCCGGGACAGTTTGGTGAACGTTTTGGACAGATATTTTAAGCGAGGACACTGCAGTTACTTTCCGCCAGCCTACCGTGCTGAGGCTGCCTTGACAACGCGTAAAAGTACCAGGATGTGGGACCTGGATGCTGGCTCAGTGTGTGTGTGTATGTGTGTGCGTGTGTACACAAAACGTACAGTACAAGGACACCCCCCATAACCCATTAAAATTATTTGACATTGAGCCGATGTGTTCATATGACTGACAGCTGTTAGTTAAACCTTATTTGGAATTGTACTTTTTAGTGAAGTTTGAATTTGGGAGAAGAGACAAATTCAATAATTGATCAAACAAAAATCCAGTGACACGAAGATGAAGC
This sequence comes from Remorina albescens, assembly GCA_034769265.1. Lineage (NCBI taxonomy): Eukaryota > Metazoa > Chordata > Actinopteri > Carangiformes > Echeneidae > Remorina > Remorina albescens. The sequence continues at coordinate 1,601,354 of CM068495.1, read as the reverse complement.
TTTAATGATTTCCAGCTTGGAGGAGCGGGACAAAGGTCCATTGATTTATTGACCTTTTCTACACACGACCCCAATTTCTGATGGGCTTTGTGCAGAAGCTGCAGGGTGAGAGCCAGTTCAATGTATGGTTTCAATGATATAAACAAACATGGATCATTGCAGGTGAATTGGATGAACAAATAATACCAGGAATTAAAGAAAGAAAAATGGAAAAATCTTTAAAAATGTTTAACTACAAGTCAGAATGTGTGACAATTAGCCAACACTCAACAAAATAAGATAAATGTTTTACATAATTAGAGAACAATAACACTGCATAAAAAAATGTGTAATTACAGATTAATTTGAACAATTTTACCTACTAAATAACCTGCTAATACACAAGCAGGAATGTGATTGATACATGTACATATATTAGATTTCCATATCTACAGCCTAAAATAAAACACATGTGGAAAATGATATATGGGACCTATTAAAAGGTACAACAAATTTATATATTGACTTAGATGTTTTGCATGTTCTAATATGTATATTAATGCATGTAGAGGTGTATTTGCAGACATATGCTCTTTAAATACATATGGATTCCAAAGGCTGTCAATATATTGATATTATTTAAATTGGTCAAAAAGTCTGAGCTCACTTTCCCAATAAAAGAAGAAAAAAACATGTTTAAAATGAATGAATGACAGAGTTAATGAGAAAAATACATACAAGCATAGAGAATTTTTATATTGATGTTAAATTTCCACATACATTGAATAGGCCTGTATATCCTTAACCATGATACAGTTACAGCCTTATATAACATTAAATGTACGTACATATACAAATTCATCTTTATATTCTAATATTCACATATCCAGTGAATGCATAAAGTCCATGTCTTGTATTGTATAATACACTATAGGTGGCTTACTTGGCTACATAATTTTAGATTGAAGGACGTCTATGTCATATCATGCTTTTCTGTTTTCCTTCCCTATCTGATGGTAAACTGAGGATTTACATATTTTTGCTTTTGTTCACACAAAACCTGCAGTAATATGTCAACAGATAACTATTGATCAATCCAGTGTGTAATAGGCAAATCAATCAATAATGGATGTAGCTGTTAGCTGCAGCCTTATGTAAATGTGTGTTCCCCAGTACAGGACATTAGGAGCTGGGACCGAGAGGCCCTGATATTTAGTGGACCCGCCCCATGCCTTAACACCTGCTTTGCCGTAACAAACCACCTTCATCACCGCCTGATTTTGTGAGAAAAGCATCAGTGTTAGCGGCTTATCTGTATTAGCACCCACTGCTGCGCCACCCACGCCCACCCTCGCCCCCTCCCCCCGTGGGTGTGCATTGTCGACGCTGCTACTGTCTCTTTAAATTTACCCAGGAGCCCCTTAAGGAGCCCCAGGGGCCCCTAGTCCGGCTCCCCACCCTGAAGACAAGCAAGAGCCTTAAAATACACTACTGGAGGCCTGCGCCGAGGCGCTTCTCTATCGAGCGGGCGAGGAGCGGCCTCTGGTCGCGCCGGAATTCATGATTGTGTGATTCTATGAAAAGTTAACTTGGCTCCCGTGCGGGGCGCGTGGGGGGACATCGTAGAGCCGATGGGCTCGTGAGCGAGCGCGGCTGGCAGATGCGTGTCGACCGGGGCCAAGTGGTGTGAGCGTGCTACTGTTGTGACATGTTGTGTGTGTGTTACATGACCCGCTTCGGCGCTGCGTTCCAGTGAAAGAGGAAGGAACAGCCACTATCAGAGTAGCAGTGATGGAAGAGAACGAGCCCGGGGAGCTCCGGTGTGCCGAGCAGGCTGAGCTGCTCTCATTAATAATAAGCGGAGAGGAGGAAGCGACGCCAGAAGAGAGTGACCTGGGAGGTAATGAAATCAAAACTAGTCTTATTATTCTTGGTGTTTCCAACCACAACGTGGATCTGCGTGGCTGTCAGAGCCACGGTCATTGTCAAACAGCCAGTGACTCCAAGTCAGGGACAATGCCATGGAGCAGCATGGCCCCTCTGTCTCTGTGGCTCCTATAAACAAAGGCTCAACAGCACGAAGAGGCAGGCAGGCAGGCAGGCGGACCGACACACCGCTGCCACCTAGAGGCGCCACAAGTAGCCTCACAACAACACAAATGAGGGTTGTGGGATTAAACGAGCTTTATCAAATTATCAGTAACACAGAAATCCTTCACCTGCCAGGTGAACAGACCCGAGAAAGGTACAACAACAAGAGCGACGTTCTGTAGACATTTCGGCAACCCCCCCCCCAAACATGTAAAACGTTACCCTCATCCTGCTGTATGTGAACTGGCAGTTTAAACCAACACAGACCAGTGTTCATCCTGTGTGAGAGAGCGTTTACACATAGTCACATAAGTTATATACACAACATACCGCTTGTTCAGTACAGTAATGTACATATTCTCATACAATGCGCTATTATTTTTATCGTTGGCCAGTATATTCCAGTTTGTCTGTTGTACCCTGATATTGTCCAATGTATTACAAACCATCTTTCCAATAGAGTTGTCTTCCATTATTGTTTAATACTCCTATATCATCATACAAGCGTGACCATAATGTCAGATGTGGTCTATGGCTTTTTTGATTATAAATTTGGTCTAGGTTCATTAACACTGTGGAAGTATCTAAGCACTCCATCCACAGTGAAATGCACACAGCAAACTGCCTAAGCCCCACCCACCTGAATCCACAATCAAGCCTTGCACATTTTGTAGGGTTTGACTTTTAAGTGTTAGCTGAAATCTGCCATATTTTATTAGGATCACCCAGAAAACAGCCAGCCAATCACAAGAGAGGCTCTGAGCCTCTCTTCTCATTGGCTGACTGTTTTCTGGAGAATACTTATCCCTCTGCATCAGTCCTGACCTCATTAAGGCATTAAGTCATAAGTCAGATCCACATAAGAGACTGAATTGAGAAAATGTTTGTTATCCTTTTGAGTACATCAAATCCAGAAAAAAGAATTTTGTCTCTGAGAAAGGAAAATAGGATCGGTCATCCAGTCTAATGAGATATTTACATGTATTTTTAAGATTTGTAGTTGGACATTTCTACCAGACAAGACCCATCTGTGTTCTGTCCTGTACTGTCAGATGAGGAAGGTCTTGCCAATGGCCATGGTGAGGAGGAGGAATCAGGAACTGGCATGGTTACACCTGTGACCTCTCCAGGTACCACTTACTGGAGCATCACAGAGGGCCCCGACCACCCGCTCCTCCTTTCCCCGATCCCTGGGCCCTCTGGACGAAAACCCAGGGTCCAGAGAGCCTCACGTCCAGGCCTCAGCCGGATCCCGGGTCGTGATCACCGTCGCTACTACCACGAATATTGGCGCAGCGAGTACCTGATGGACTTTGATCCCCAGCGGCATGGGATGATTTGCATGGTGTGTGGGAGCTCGCTGGCCACGCTGAAGCTTAGCACCATAAAGAGACACATCAGGCAGAAGCACCCAGACTCGTTGCTGTGGAGCACTGCTGACAAGGATGTGATCCGGTCAGGCTGGGAGAATCACCTAAGCATGGGTGGAGGTCATAGGTCATACAGCTCTGCTACTGGACCTTCATGTCAGGAGGAAGAGGAGCAGCTGGATTCAGGCCAACATGCTGGTAGGACTGTACTTCAACTGGACTGGGTAGAAGTGTTGTAGTCATACTGCCTCACTTGGTGGCAGTATGAGTTTGTGTTGTAGGCTGGTGTGTGATGAGGCGATGATGTAATGATTTACTGATTTTGTGCAGGGGAGGGTAGGACTATTCCAGGCAGCGTGTGTAAAATATGTTTAAGATGACTGAGGAACATAACAGCATACAATGTTTAAGAATTGTACAGAAAAAAACTGGTTAATCATAAGTTATCAAAGCACTTAAATTTTTATGTATTCATTTTTTTCACATATAAGGCAAATAACGCTAAGCGGACAGCTTTTAACATTTAACCCTAACCCTAACCCTATGACTCTTTGCTGGAAATTAAACCTCAGACTATAATGCAAAACAAAAGTAAGATATAGCTGAAGCCAGTGATTCCAGATTAAAAAAAACCTATGTGCTCAACAGCAGAAAATTTGCTTCATTGTAAAGGAGTGAGAACAATGTTTCTTCTTTCACCATCACAAAACATGAAGTTTAATTAATTGCACATTCAATATTTGTCTGCATTCATCAGATTTACACAAACCATGTGTATGCTCATGAGTCTTGACTGAATTTTAATCAGGATTATTCAAATGCATCTTGTGTTCTGAGTAAATATGTGATAGGCCATGCCTGTCACTTCATGATTTGGGTTAAAAGCTGTGCCCAGATTTAGGGCCGGGGTCTGAACCCCAGGTTATTTTATTTGTGGCGCCCCTATGGGTCAGCCTGAAAATGCTTCAGTAAACTCACACCCAACATGGACTTGATATATGCCCCCAGATTCAAGATGACTGGACAAATCATTGAGGAGCTATGGCCAATTTCCTACCTTATGTTAAGTATATTGGTCAATATGAGGAAAATGAACTAAAATATAAATGAGCTTAATGCAGTTTTTTATAGTTTGGTGCTCAGTTGTCTGTACTATGTGATCATTATGAAGTATGATCAAAAGTGTTGGGTTTGAACTGAAACAGCCAAGCTACTTATTCCTCCCTGGCTCTAGTCTTTATTCTAAACTAGATGGATGTCATGACTCCAGCTCTCTAGTCACCACAAACACATGATCTTCTCATCTTATGCCCACAACTTGGTACTAAAGTAACAGGAGAAAGTGTTCAAGTATCAGATAGCAGTCACTCTAACTGTTAGATCGCTCCTGAACCTGGAGTGGCTCTTGCTATAGCTCAGATATTTCCAACAACAACCATAGGAAATTAAAATAGTTTTATAGAATGTTTTCCCTCGTCCTTATGTTGTGCATGTTCTTTGTAGTTTTGCACTGGCTTCCTCCAGGCCCCTTGTTTTCTCCTGTCTCTGCATCTTGTTGCGTTTCCTTTTGTGCAGTAATTAACTAAAATTTAAGCAATTAGTAATGTAACACAAGTAAAGAAGACACAGTTAAGCATTGACTAATTATTAGCATTAGCCACATTTGGGAATGGATTATCCTTGCCTAAGATAAACTGGACCCAGAAAAAATATTATAGTAACCCTCCTGGTAGCATCAAAAAGTTATCCCCTCTTTCTTGATTCTCAGCAGATCCCCTGGACCCTGTGACACCCCAGGAGCAGCCACAACAGCCTCTCAGCCTGCCCCCCCCATCTGGGGAGGTTGAGGCTCCGCAGCCTCAGAATGATGAGGAGGATCAGAAACAGGATCTCCCTGGCCCATCAGCTCAGACCCTGGAGCGCTACTTGAACGATTCACTGCATGCATGGTTTCGCCAGGAGTTCCTGATGGAGTATGAGGCAGAGGCTGGCCGGCTGCTGTGCATGGTGTGTGGAGGAGAATTGCCCTCGCTTCACTTGGATCACATCAAGAGCCATGTCCTGGACACCCACCCTAACTCATTGGTGTACAGCTCCGAGGAGAAGCACTGCATCCTGCAGGCCTGGGCTCAGACTCATGGTGAGAACAGACAACACAACACTCACTGTGAAGAAGTAGAAAGTAAAAAATTAAGTTGTTCTCTAAAATAACCCAACCAGACTGGTTTAATTAACTGGTTGAAAACTATCTATGTAAAATACAGCATTGCATAACTGTGAAGACTGTGAAGTTTAATCAGTTTATTTTATCAGTCTGATCTTCAAAATGTATTGACGTCCATCTGCCTGGTGCCCAACAACCTTTTTTATTGCTGCTTATCTGGGTCATTGTTGCCCTGGTAACATGGTTAGTCATTGCTCTGGATGTCCTGGTGTGCTAACTCTGGCCCCCAGACACACACACTGCTGATTTGATGAGGGCCTCAGTCTGTCATTATTGTCCTTCAATATCCAACATGACCATTATTTGGTTTCCATCAGCCTGTGATACAAGCATTGTGGCAAAGCCTCGTAGGAAGTGTGGTTGTTACAGAGGTGCTCTTATAATCTTATAAATGTTATGAATTTCTCTGCCTCACAACAGAGGAGTCAGAAAACTCAATCAAATCAGAGCCCAGCACCAAAGAAGGGGCAGTGGACCTATTTGCTCAGGATGTGGAGGCCATACAGATCAACACAGACTTGTTCCCAGAAGCCGATGACACTTTAACTCAGGACACTCGTCTTATTGGTGAGGATGGCGGAGTCGGAGTTCCACAGCAGGGACCCCAGCCCCTCCGCCAGGCAAGGAAGAGACGGCTGCATGTGGGTGACCCGTGGCGGCTTCGCCTTGACTACTTGGTGGCCTACGGACCTCAGGGCCAGGACACATTTTGTATGGTATGCTCTCAGGTCCTGCACGAAACCAAGGTCAGCAGCTTCCGCCGCCACATCCAGGAGTGTCACCCTGACACTACAACACTGAGCCGGCAGGAACGAGAAGCCATGGCAGCTGCCTGGACCAAAGATTATTTTAGTGGAGAAATGCAAAGTCAAGATGGTGAGGTCATGGTAGCTACAGAACTAAAGTCTGTCTCCCTGTTCTCTGATCTTATTGAATCTGCTTGAATTATATATATATATATATATATATATATATATATACACACACACACACACACACACACACACACACACACACACACAAACACACACACACATACCTACATACATACATACATACATACATACATACAAATGTGTTAGCAGTACTGTGGAGTCGGGGCCAAATTATTGGGAACCAAGCAGTTATCATCTCCCTTAATCTTCATCAGCCATTGTGTCTATTGAAACCCACTGATTGAGCCCCTTCCCATCATGCATGTTATTTATGAGGCATATGTCAGATTTTAAGAAATCATACCGTTGGATTATTTAGATCAAATTCAATTCAATGTTTTTACAGAACAGACAAATTTTGTCCAATCAAATCAAACAGGAAGTGCTTATATCTCAGTCACAGCTGGATCTATCCAGACCAAACCTGGTACATGGTCTTGAGGAGCTATTTGAGGAAGTCCTAAATCATTGTCATCAGTTGATCTCTAGGAGGCAAGTCAGTACAAATTGGTTGGTACCACTGATTTATTAGCCTAATGAATGCTATTTTTGTTTCTGGTAATTAATTTAATTGACATATTTCTAAAGAAACTGCCCCGCTAGGCCAGCTGGTCCCCGCATAACTGCAGGTATATTTTTTCTTTTGTTAGAGACTTACAGCATTTTTAATTGAGGCTTCAGTAAGAGTTAGCATTGTACGCTTTTAATATCAAACATTTTCAGGAAGGGATGAGTTATATTGTCTGTCGCTAAACAGCAATTAAAAACAAAAAAAACTGTATAGTTGAAGTGACTGGAATAAAAGAATGATTCATAAGAGTATTTGTGTTAAAACCCAGAGTAAGAGCAGATAGGTAAGAAAGATGTCTGAAAGTGCTGAATTTTTGAGCCATTACAACACATGTCCATTTGAGATTTTTTTTTTTTTGCTGGTGTTGGTATCTGACAACACAATTTGGTTTTATTTTGAAATGCAGATGAGTAGGTCTATCCTAGCGGGGATAGTCTTGCTCAGGAGTGCAGTTTTGTTTGTCAGCAGTGAAATAACATGAGAATATTAAAGTAGATTTAATTGAACTTCTTGTTTTATCAGAAATCAACCTGACTGAAGCAACCACAAGAGAGAAGAATGATGATACCTCCCTTGATGACAGACTAGCCAGTAAAATGCTGAAAAAGGAGGGTCTGAGCAGGTCAAAGTGTAAAGCAAAGGACAGTGCTGCCATATCCACACACTCCCGTCATGGCCATTATCCTGGGAAGGACCAGAGGAGGAACTACCAGGTGCGTTGGCGACTAGAGTACCTGATGGACTACGACTGCAGGAGGCACGGGCTAATCTGCATTGTGTGTGGAGCCACCCTGGCTACACTGAAGGTCAGCACCATCAAAAGGCACATCCAGCAGGTGCACCCCCACTCCCTAGACTACAGCCCGGAGGAGAAGCAGCAGGCCTTGCTGAGCTACAACCAGACAGCTTTGCACTTCATCCACTCCGATGACTGCTTCTCCACCCAGGACCATGGACACACGGATTTAGATCCCAGTCCAGCCCAAATTGACACTTAGACAGCGCTTCATTCATTTGCTCTTCACATGGCCCAAGATAACAGAGACCCCTACACTTTCTCTTTTCAAGGGAAATTTGAAATAAACACAGTCTTACTCTCCTATTCCTGCTGCTGTCCCAAGTGTCTACTATCCAGTTGATAAATAAAATGTTACCAGTTGCCAAAATGGACAGTCATGAAAGTCAAACCCCAGTTAAGAAACTGTAATTGGAATGACCCTTTAAATCTAAATAAATGAGCACTGCTCTGGATAAAAATAGCAAGTGGTGACTGCTGCAAAGGAAATAACAACCTAAAAATGTCATGGCCTAAAAAAATGAAAGTCCAGTCACTCATTTGAAACCAAAGCCTAATTTGTGTGGCATCACTGTCATATGAGGAATTCATTTATGATTCAACAGCAAAACCTTCACAATCATTTATGTATTCAGTTTGTTGTTGTTTTTTTGTTTTTTGTTTTTTTTTACAGAAGCTGACTGAATCTTAGTTTCAGCGTTATGTGTAACTTTGAACTTTGACATGCAAATTGACCTAAAATAAACTGTCTTGACAGTTTTGACTTTAGAGGGTGTATCAAGAGGATGCTAACATATAATCTGTGTTACACGTTAAGCTTGTAGATAACCTTCTGCTGGAGGATAAGATGCTCCACAAAAGAGGCTCTGGTGCTGTTGTGTCAAATAAGTTGATGGAAAAATTATGCATCTTGAATAAAGTGGTAACATCAAACCAGCTAGCTTGGCGGGCTGTAGAGAGCTGACATCAACACAGTGTTAGCTGCTCCATGGACTGCTTTGTGATTTTGAAGTTTAAGTATTTAGTTTGCTTTTAAAAAACCAAAAGCTTTCATTAAATTTTAGCAGTATGGCCTCTAAACCTGCGACTTCCATTCTCTGCTGACAGGTAACGCAACTAATTCCTGGCTACAGCAGTTAGCCAGCTGTGTAAGTTTCAGCAAAACCTTTTCTGAATACCTTTTGGTCGAACCAGGGACTAACGCAGAAAATGGGGCCTTAAATATGAAAAGTGTTGTTCCTTCAACACCTAATGAGTGCCTGGACTTCTTAGTTTTTAATGGTACACTGAAATATCTGTAACTACATTTCCGGTCTCATTAATTTCTTTCAGCTCCAGTATGGGTCTGGGTCTTGTTGTGGGGCCAGAGTCTTATACTCTCAGGAAGTTAGAAACAGCATCTTCAGTAAGGCTGAACTGAATTAGTTTTATTATAATGTATCTAAAGACAAAAAAGCACTTTGCCCTAAAATGTATTGAACCCCAGCTTTTTTCTGTACAGCTAATAGAATGAGACTGTTTGATGTAATTGCTGAAGACAATGAATGCCAGCGTGTAGTCAGTGAGTTCAGATCTTTCTTGTGTATTTAATTCCTTGTTTACAGTGGAGAAGGATGCCTCTTCCTCTCATCTATTATAATGAGATATGTTATCTCTCTGTCATTTTGCATTGTTGCTACACCTGCCTGCTTCCTTTTCACCATTCACAACTCATCTTAGCTAAAAGCTGCACAAAAAACAATATGTAAATATTTATATAAAAATTCTGAATTATATTTTCTTTTATACAAGCACTTTTATGCACCCTGGTTTTTACAAAACATGTTTATTATGTCAGTTTTTCTACTTCATTGAAGATTTAACGTGTTGTTCTTTAATGGCTGGAGAGTAGCTTGTGACTTTTCCCATCACTTTGATACATTTACCCAAGCTTTGGTATTGCTTCATCTTTTCAATCACTGTACAGACTTTATGCAACAAAAAGAGCTGAAGAGTAACAGGGGTGTTTGAGAGAAAAGTCTGTCATGAAATGTTACTTCTTCACCTGGAAAATGTAACTCAGGGATTCTGTTTCCATCCACATTTCCTCAGTAAACATTGAAGATACTGGACACATTTGTTTGCTGGGGGTTGTATGGGGCCACAATAAAGTCATAATGTTGAGAGAATTAAGTTGTAATCTAAGAAAACAGTTGCAATATAAAAAAATTTATTTTGGGGGAAAAGGATTTTACAACATTGAAAGTAATTTGGAAAAGTCATTAGGAGAAAACACTATTTAGAAACCTTTTTATATTTTTGAGAGCAAATTTTAATATTAAATTGTGTTGAAGTTTTTGTCACAATATATAAAACAATAAAGCTAAAGCATTTGTAATACTTTTGCAAAAAAGGTCAAAATTTAAACAAAGTTGTAGTTTTATGGAAGTTCAAATGTGAAAAAAATATATATTTTGAAAACCTGATATTTTAATTTAATTAAGTTATCCAATTAAAATAAGTAATTTGGGGGGAAAGTCATTTGAAGGAAAAGCCTTAATATTTAAAAAAAATTATATTTTTGAAAAAGTTATTTTGAATAAAAAGTAATTTGAGAGTTTATGTGTAAAAGTTATGAAACAGTGAAGGCACAATGATTTGAAATAAAGCTGTGATTTCACAGAATATTTATTGGACTGTCAGGAGAAAAAAAACATGCACATGAGTAGTATTGAACAATTTTTTTATTCTTTTAAATATTTAATTACTACTTTATATGTTCATACTATGACTTTTATCTTTTGATTTCAAATTTAGAAGTTCAACAATACATTTTCTCAAAATCTTATGACCAGTGGCCCTATTACGATGTTGTTCTTAAATATGGACATGAGCGTCAGATTTGACCTGAAAGTGAAGCCCAAGCAGACTCTCCCTGCTACACAGACGTGGCAGACACATAGTCATACTTCCATTTCATTGGTCTTCTTTGGCTTACAATAGAAATCTAATATAGCACTTGATTATTTAAAATGAAGTAGAAGCAAGATACAGGGAAGTGAATTAAAATGTATTTGCTTGTGTATGTGTTTATATTGTGTGAATGACAAGTTTTTCATACTTCATCATTGTCTGTTCACCTTTCATCTGTACATGGCCAACATGTAAGATATGCATTCTCTCCCTATGATCTTTCAATAAAAGCTCAACACTGTGAGGCGGTCTGCTCATTTAAAGAATATTACCATATTATTCAAGATAATTTTCATCCAAGATTAACAAATCATATCTGTAGTTATATTTTTATTCAACAAATGACCTAGATGAGAATGGATGACTGTATTAAATCTTATATGGTTGCAGAGTTGAAGAAAACAGTCTCTTTAGGAACAGCCTAAACAGAATAGACCCTGTTTAAAAAAAAAATTGTGCTCCACAGTCAAAGGATTTAAAAAAAGAAATGGAAGGTTTGTGTTTAGCTGAATTTTAGCCAACTTAGATGATACAGTGAGCTGTAAAACATCAGTGACTTAACGTCACTGTTACTCTTCTCCAGTGTTTATATCCATCAGAGGATACAATGATGGATTTAAGAACCAAAGACCATCAGGAAAACATGTACATACATTTTTAAAGGTTGGATGGTTGGCCCGGGCTTGGGGGCCTGGCTGAGGGCAGTAACTGCATTGTTGTGACATCACAAGGTTCCAGAAGTCCTGATAGCAGGTTTTATTGCTCAGTTTTTGAGTACAGGCTGTAAGACCTTACACATGATTAATATAGAACTTAGACCTGATTTATAATCAAAGACAACAGACATCTACCCTTATACTTTACAAAACGTTTAACAAATCCAAGCTTACATGATCTGAGCGGGGTTTTTTTGTTTGATTTTTTTTTTTTTGTCTTTTTGTTCGTTATTGTCCCATAAGCCAAGTTCATGTCATAATTAGGTTCATGAGCAAGTTAAACCTAAATAAGTTGCACTTCTGAGATAATTGATGTCTTGTATGAAGAACAAAAACCAGCGTTGCATTTAACTCTGCGAATTTACTCATTCACATGTAACATAACAATGACATTCATTTAGTATTCTTGTGCCTTTGTGTTACTGTTATGTAGTACCATATAGGCTTCAAATGTGATGTCATGTTTGTTTGACTACTGAGACTTGCTGGTTTTGGTATTCTGGCCTGGTCTAAAATTAGAAACTATAATCTCTCCACCCAAACACCATAAACCGCAGCCTCCTGAGTCAAATTTTCTTATTTTGGGTATTTCATCGAGATGGGTTGTTCTCCTAGACTGCAGGCATGCTGAGAAAATACACGCTTTTCTCAAAGCACTTACGTACCCTTAACCCAAGTAAACAGACCCGCTGAGCCATGGTCCTTCAATGTGTTTTTATTAATTTCACGTTGACATTAGTACAGAGACCACATACTTTTTTTTCCCAGTTTTCTTTTTTTCTGCAACATATTTCCCAAAGCTTCAAAAATTGGAACCAAAGTCATAGCTATTACAAAACTAATGATGATAGTGAACATTTAGATACCAGCAAAGAGTCAAAAAAACAAGTCTCCCCAGAGACAAGTAAAGTCAAATACATTCCTGTTACACTCTCAGATCCAGTGAAAGCAGAGGGACAAATAGGAAAAGGAGAAAAGCAACATGCTGTGAGGGAACAGGTTCAAACAGATGTCAAGTTTTATTTTTATTATATATTACACTCTAAAGAAATAAGCAAACTATGACTGAATAGTAGTGACTTATTTTAGCCTTGGTTGCACCCTAACATAAGTAACATGGCCTGTTCTAAACTGAAGTGTCACTTAAAGGTGCAGTGCATAATTTATTAGCCTTTATAGCACAACACTGGGGTGAGGTCAGACAGCTTGAACATTAAAGTGTCAATTCAACCAAAATACAAACCATCCTTCTCACTGCTATTTAACTTTATACATTGTTTGCATTTTCTTCTTCCAAACTACATTTTCATTTCCAACCTTGATCTTATTTACTTCCACCAGAGCACAGTGGAGGCAAATTTTCTCTTGAAGGCATTTATTCCAGATGAAATAATCCCAAAAAATGTATTGCAAAGAACAAGGACACTGATACTAGAAAAGGAGACTTAAAAATATAAGAGTTTTAAGAGTTTACAAATTAAACATACTCACCTTCAGAGATTTTTTTAAAGCGAATCTCAAAACGAAAGTTACAAATGTAACTATGGTTCTCTAAAAAACAATTTTTGCAATTTGATTGAATTGACCATTTAAATAAACTTATTTTACATAAACTAAACATTTAACACAAAAGTTTTCCAGTGTATGTGTGAACTTTTAGATAAAAATGTGAATGTAACCTTTTAAAGCTACATTATGCAACTTCCTGATATTCATATAAATAAAAGGATTCCTAATAACATTATCAGTGTCTGCATCCAGGCCTGATACAGTTTTCTACTACTTTAAAGATGCTGCTAACAGCTACCATCGAAAACAGAAAGGTTGCATTTTGGTTTTGACAGCGCAGAGCGTGAATGAGACACCGTGCAGGAAGAGTGCGAAGTGACTGTGCAGATGACACAGCAGAGGGCACACATGGAGAGGAATGTTCCACGAGAGAAAACATTCAGCTCACAGGAAGATGTCTGAGTGGTTAATGCATTGAGAGGCCAGGTGAGATGGCCAGTCAGTATTCAGGGGGCGTTAACTGTGATAATGTACACGGAAATAGAAAGCAACACTAACATACTTAATTTAATTTCCTTCTGTTTACTCATCCCTTAAAACAATATGGAGATGTAGCAGTGATGCTAACATATGACAGTTATTTTTGTTTATTTTACCTTCTAGTCAAAAACACCATTGAAACAATCACAAGTAATAATCATATTAAAACAAAATCAGGGTCAAAGTATGATACAGCCCATAGAAAAGGTGAGAAAATTTTCAGCTTATAATATGACATGTGCATAATACACCTCTCAGTTCACTGTTGGGGTTTGGATGGAATTTAAAATGTGCTAAAAATAATTCTGTAAAAATTTTAATTGTGTATACATAACTGAATCACAAGTTGTTAGCTATCCTATTGTGCAAATCAATTGCCATTTGTTTTTGTTATTCCATTAATTTCCAAAAAAGTCACATTTTCAGATTCCATCTCGCATTTTGTCTTCTGCTCTCATGTTTTGAAGTTTGGATTGATTCATTTTAAATGTAATTATGAAATTTCTATTTTAAAGGAAACTAAGAAAAATTTAAATGTATAAGATTTATTTTTACATAAACACTGCCAGTTGATTACTATCTATTAGAGAGCAACATTTTCAAAGGATTGATGTAATTTGACCCCCACATTTGGGGGGAGGGTGAAAAAAAAAAAAAATCTAATCTACAGTATAGGTCTTGGCTTATTCTAGACTCCATAAACAAATATACAAATTTTGTCAAAACCCCAACAGCAACCTACGTAGGGATTCTGGTGATTCAGGGGTGTGATTACGTACATTTTATACCCTCTCGATCTAATAGGAAGTTCTTCAATTTTCCAAGACGCTTTGGAAAGTCTTGCAGTTTAAAACACTGAAGCTCAATGACACTAACATTTGTCTTACAAAGCTGTTGTCAAGCTATTAATGAGTCGAAGCAGCTGTCCCAATTAATATCATTAACAGTAATATAGTGATAAGAATAATCAAAATTTACAAGTGAAAATGTGAAATCTCAACACTTTGTGGCTTCAAAACGTGACAAAAGAAAGAGTTAGAACTGCTCTGAGTGAGGGAACTTTCCTTTGATATAAAAAGCGAGGCTAACATGTTCCATACAGCAGAGCCTGTAGTTGTCTTCTGGTGTATATACATACAGTAAACTGTTGAAATGCATCTGATCAGAAGAGGGTGAACTAGACTAAATTATCACAGCTGGCTCAGCGTTCCAATTATTTTATTTCAACCTGCTCATAGCTTTGAAAAAAAAAAAATAATTCAGTGCACTGCAGAAACTTACATACACAAGCGCCTGTAAGGTGAATGGAAAAAACTCAAAAAACAGGCCAACCAATAACAGCAAACCCATTACCAACCCCTAAAATTCAACTTGTATCTATCCATACTACAGTTATGGAGCACAAGAGCAGGATAAGACTATCCACAATAACACCCAGAAGGTTCCACTTATTCAATTTTTTTTTCTGTCTTTATTTTCCGTTTCTGTTTTTCTTTAATGTCTCCATCTTAAATGACACATTTACGTTCATGGAATTGTGTGGTTTAAAGTACAGACATTTGCTCTATGGTGACATAAACAACCATGGTCCAACCCCCCGCTTGCTGTACACAACAAAACCAGGTCATAGATTCAGTCTAGTTCCCTTGACACTGCCTCCATTCCCCTGTGGAAACGCCCAGAGAGGCGGGGGTCTGGCACAGCGTTACATCACTTCCTTGCCCGCAATGCACTTCCTGTCTGCACAGGCATAGTTCTTTTCTAATGCTTACAAGTTAAGCTGCGCAGTAGTTTTACATTGAATATCGAGTAGCTCAGAGATTTTCTATCTAGCAAGGTTCAGTGTAGTAGGGTGGTGATGGTAGATGGAGTAAGGGCAGTTGGACTCGGGGCGGGCGTTAACTGGAGAGGGGCAGGGGGAAGTTGGGGGTTTAAAATGATGGAAATGAAGATGATGATGATGAGGTTTCTGATGGAAGAGGGTTGATCATTCGGTTTTGCTGCGCTTCACAGCTCCAGGAAGTTTATCTTGCAACCTAGAGGAGAGAAACACAAAAGGCCTCAAACAACAACCTGTTAACGGAGCCAGTGCAGTGAAAATAGCTGGAAGACCAATACGTAACATCGGCTCACTGAAGAATACATTCACTTACTTGCCGATTGTGGTGTTAACCTGAGTACGTGCCAGATCGATGTACTGATCAATCTGGGTCTGAAAGAGAAAAGAATTCAGTCCTATTATCAACGATAATCAAACTTATCTACTTTTACACGTGGCACAGCTTAAGGGGCTGAAGCCTGGGGCTCCCAGGCTGTTAGGAGGCTCCTGACATCAATGTGCCAAACTTGGCTCTTCCTCCTTAAATGGACACTTTGCAGCAATATGTCAGGAGCAGTTATGCCAACTATTTTCAGTGAAGCTGCACAATCAGCAGGAAACCTTGAAGGGGCTTCATGTGTTGATGAGCAGTAGCCTTATAAAGTTACTTAATTACTTAGGCTTTTTATGGTCTCAATTTTTATATTTGGAAAATTACATAATTTTTCATTTTTTTATATTTACTTTTAGAGACCTACATTATTTTCAATGTTTGATGGATTGTATGTATGTATGAACTTTTCATTGGTTTTTAGTCTTTCCACAATCATTTATTTATATTCATAAAACAAATACTCTTTGTACTTTATACTTAATAGTATTTTATTTGAAAATGATACTGATGTAAAAATTTTGAATTAAAATAAATAAGCCTGCCTATTATACAACCTTGTGTTTTTCGTTAGGGGTCCTCTACTGTTTTCACACAACCTGTTTGGACACTTTGGTGACCTCAGGATATTTATCATGCTGTGACCATTAACATGCATTGGTGATGCTGCAGCAGAAGTTTGGATAGAAGTCTTTGGTGATGATACTTACAAACTAGTTAAGGAGTTTCCAACATTTTCAAAGTATTGAAATATTAGGTCAACAAGAGGATGGGACACTGGTCATGATGAAAACCCCCACATAACCCCTCCTAACTCAAGGAGTTGATTGAATTGGAAAGTGGCCAGAGTTACTTCAAAGCAAGGACACTCAGACACAGGCATCCAGATAAAAATATTTCTTAGATGCAGAAATCAGGGATTTTATATCTAATCCGGTCTAGAATGTCTTGAGATCAGATCTCCTAGAAGTGGAGTTGACAGTGAATGAGAAGGTCATATGAGCTAATTCGCTAACTTTCAGACACCAGGACACAAACCCTGATTAGCAGCAGAAGACAACAGACTGTACAAACAGAGTGAAATTTACTGACAACCTCTACAGTGTTTCTTTGTTATAGTTCTGTATGAAAAACAGCTGCATGATCACCATGATGCAGTAGAAGTCACTGACACAGCAGCTCATAAAAGGGGGCTCCTAGGGCAATCATAAAATTAAAATTTTGCTTCAACTTGCACTGCAATGACTTCATGTTCTCTGTGGTTGGACACTGAAAGCTTTCTGTGGACCTTCTGTCGCCGCTCAGTGTCTGATCAAGACCACAGACATCCAATGACCTCACTTCTCAATAGCGTGTGTGTGACTCAAGTCAGGTGACGTCTCCATCATGATGTAGGATTGATTTGTTGGGGTGGATGAACTCTCACCTTGTTCTTCTCATAGATTGGAGGCACAGCAAAGAGCAAGATGTCCGCTGGAGACAGACAAAGAAGAGTTAGATCCAGATGTTAAAAGGTAAAAACAGTTTTTAAAAGTAGATGACTCCCAGATTTTCAATGGATTTGCTTACATTTCAACATTAAATTATTAAAGCTACAAATCTCAAAAACTTTACACATTAAGGGACAGTAAAATTAACTTTACCAGGAGCTACAGCTATCAACAGGCCAATAGCTAACACCTGAGGTCTCAGTCTCTTAGAAAGGATCAATTACAAGGCTTGACATGAGGAAGCTGCACGTGTTAGAGTTGATTTTACAGTGCAAGTTTTTTACACTCAGAAAACGTTGAATATTGAGAAGAAGAATGTTTCAGTGGGTAAAACACAGTTTCCATGGTCTCACCAAGAATGAGGATGGTGATTCCATTGAACACGGCTCCTACGTAGGTCAACAGCCACATGACCACAGCCAGCTGGAGGGAGAACAGAGAAGTGGAGCTTTTTAAAAAGCTGCATCAGAAACGCACGGAATTCATTTATTTAAACCAGAAAACAATCACACTTTAAAATAACGAAGATCAACACAAAAATTATACAGGTTAGGTGGGTGGATTTACTGGTACAATAAATGTGTACAGACTTGTTTTCAAATGTGATAAAATCTGAATGAAAATCTTATTCATGATGAACAAAGACAGTAAAAATAAATCATTGTGTTGTTCTTGTCCAAATTAAAAGACATTCTAAGTTTTGAAAGAAAGTGTGAAGTAAAGACATCAAGAACTAACTAGGACTGAGTGAGGGGTTATTAGACTGGACTGGGACAACTGACAGTTACTGTTCATATCAGTTACACCACATGCTATCATACAGATTTCCTCACCTTTAACCTAAACACATTCTTCATCAGTCAGAGTAACTGACAGGTGGGTGGGTGTGAAAAGATTTTCAATAGTAGGCATGAACTTTTTCCACATCAACATTCTCTAACTCCCCACAACCAGAATTAGTCTAAGAGCCTTCTAAGTCTTTTTATTGACGTATGTTCAATGTCTCACTTTGTACAAGAAAAGAAACACAAAGGCAAGAGCAGCACTGTTCTCATTTTTATGTGCTGCTTGTTGGGTGATATAAACAGCTCTGGAATAGGAAACAACATCAGAGGGGATGCAGATAATGTTGATTTTTTTCATGTTAACATGATAAATTAGTCAGCAGTAAATCCAGGGCAGTATTGGGCTGGTGGCCAAAAATGGCATCCAGTGTATGAAACCAGTTTGCAGTTTACAGTAACAGGCCACAGGTCTGACTCCAACTCTGGTTGCTACGATTAGAACTTAACCTTCATGGTATGTATGGTAGGTGAGGCAGCAGGGACCCTTATTTTCGTATTTCCCCACTGAAATATTTCCTTTAGGTTTCTGCCAAAGGTCATAAAAGGTTAAACCTATTGCTGGAATCACTTTGATTCTGCCTTCTGCCCCGGAGATGAGGTGGAAAATGAATAGTTCAGATGAAAAACACAGCCATGACTAAGCTTTCAGATAGTCACATGGTTCAGCAGATGAAGTGACAAAATCTGAATGAAGGTCTGAGTCCCTGGTCACTTGTGCAGCCATTGAAACTGCATGAGAGCGCCCCAGAGCCAACAACTATGCCCGCAATTGGCTATGTGTGCCTCTGGTCCAGTGCATCCCTGCTAGAAAGGAAGACCGTCAAGCTACCACTGACATCCATAAAGTCCAGCTACAAGTCACCAAGACCAAGGCCCATGTTTGTAGGTAGGGATGGACTCCAATGTAAAACAAAAGAGCTAGTGATCTTGAAATTTGTGATCAACATGGATGTGACCCGTGGAACCACGGCCAGAACAAAAGACATTACAAAAGGAGTCTTAACAAGAAGGTGGAGTTGTGACCTCAGAGTCTACCTTGACTGGTGAAAGAAATGACCATACCACTCTAAAGCCAGATGCTGATGGGGGCCTCAGTTGAGACTGTCCCATAGGAGGAGGGAGAGGAGTAAATGGAAGGCACTTCTATTGCACTTTTCTTTTCAAGGCATCTTGACTGCTTAAAATGCTTTACATTAGAAGCCACATTCACACATACAGTACTTTATATGATCACCATTCATACTACTACTCATTCAGCACTTCTACCAAACCTACTCACACTCACACACTCATTGAACAGACATAAGGGCAATTTTGGTTGAATTATCCTGCCTGGGGACAGGTGAACTGAAGGAACCAGGGATTGAATGACTGTCCCTATAATTTGTGAGCCATCTCTTGAGCGACGGTGGAAGTTTAATAAGGAAGCTTCAGTGGAAGAACCATCATCAAAAGGCATTTAAAGAGCTGGCAGAGGCATAAGACCACTTGAACCTTTGGCTTCGGCTCAGGAGGAGGGACAAGTTGTGGATCCTAGAATCTGCTGCGCTGAGCTGTAGGGAAACTTCACTGCAGCAGGGTGATAGGTGGCTAATGGCTATAAGTTGGTTGTGTGATAACATTGTAGATGAGTAAGGAAGAAGGTAGATTTACATGATTTAATGTCATCTTGCATGATTACTTAAGTTTGAAGGACAAGTGATGCTTTTATCTAAGAAGGGAGTCCACACAAAGTTATATTAAAGACAATCATTTTTTACACATTAAAAAAAAACTAATAAGTAATAGCATATGTGTCATCAAGTTTATCCATGATCCATCAGTGTATGGATCAGTAAAAGCTACATCAGAATATATGGATGACAGCAGGTGGAAAAGAGAGCAAAGTGAACTCATAAAGCAGCTTCCACAGTCCAGAAGACCCAGGTGAACTGCCTCAGCTTCCATGTCAACACATTTCCTGCTGGGTTAGACAAGAAATCCTCTATAGTTTTGATAGAGGCATCACATTCTCCAGCAAAAGCTTTCATTTACTTTTATTTTTATTTAGCTTTAAGTAATTTTGGCTTTATAAACTTAAATCATGGGCAGCACGGCGGCATAGTGGTTAGCGCTATTGCCCCACAATAGATGGCAAGAATATTGCGGGTTTGATTCCCAGGCCTGTGGCCTTTCTGTGCGGAGTTTGCATGTTCTACCTGTGCTTGCGCGGGTTTCCTCTCCTTCATTCAAAGACATGCATGTTAAGGTTAATTGGTGACTCTAAATTGTCAATAAGTAATAACTCCCATCATCCCCCTGAGCTTAGACTAACAGAGACTCTACATTTAGAAAATTAATTTCTAAATGATTCTATAAACAATGACTGAAAACATTCTATTAAAGTTTGCATGTTTGTGTTGGTTTCTTCCCACAGTGCAAATGCCTGTCTAAGTTGACTGGTTGACTCTAAATTGCCCATAGGTCAGAGTGTACGTGGCTGTTTGTCTCTGTGTGTTGTCCCTGCTATAGACTGACAACCTGTCCAGGGTGTACAGTACCCCGCCCTCGCCCAGTGTGAGCAGCTTTGCTCCAGCACTGCCCACAAGCCAGAAATGGATAAGCGGTAGAAGATGAGTGAATGAATGAATGAACTTCATTCACATCAGCTGCTGTGTGCTGTGTGTGGATGGACAAAAGCCTGACGTAATGGAGTACTACTAGCTAAGGTTTGTCCACTACTAAGATACCAGATACAGTTTTTCTGAAAATGTGGGTAATCTTGCTCCAAATTCTTGTAAATTTCTTTTTAAAGGAGAATCCTCAGAAATTCAGTGGTGTAACATCAGTTATAGACTTTTGGCACTTGTATGACTGACCACAATGTTGGGATCCAGCTATAAGTAGTGTATGTAAATTTCTTTATGTACCTGTGTTACTTTACAAAAATTACATATACACATACAGTGGGGCAAAAAAGTATTTAGTCAGCCACCAATTGTGCAAGTTCTCCCACTTAAAAAGATGAGACAGGCCTGTAATTTTCATCATAGGTAAACTTCAACTATGAGAGACAGAATGGGGGGAAAGAATCCAGGAAATCACATTGTAGGATTTTTAATGAATTAATTGGTAAATTCCTCGGTAAAATAAGTATTTGGTCACCTACAAACAAGCAAGATTTCTAGCTCTCACAGACCTGTAACTTCTTCTTTAAGAGGCTCCTCTGTCCTCCACTCGTTACCTGTATTAATGGCACCTGTTTGAACTCGTTATCAGTATAAAAGACACTTGTCCACAACCTCAAACAGTCCCACTCCAAACTCCACTATGGCCAAGACCAAAGAGCTGTCAAAGGACACCAGAAACAAAATTGTAGACCTGCACCAGGCTGGGAAGACTGAATCTGCAATAGGTAAGCAGCTTGGTGTGAAGATCTCAACTGTGGGAGCAATTTTTAGAAAATGGAAGACATACAAGACCACTGATAATCTCCCTCGATCTGGGGCTCCACGCAAGATCTCACCCCGTGGGGTCAAAGTGATCACAAGAACGGTGAGCAAAAATCCCAGAACCACACGGGGGGACCTAGTGAATGACCTGCAGAGAGCTGGGACCAAAGTAACAAAGGCTACCATCAGTAACACACTACGCAGCCAGGGACTCAAATCCTGCAGTGCCAGACGTGTCCCCCTGCTTAAGCCAGTACATGTCCAGGCCCGTCTGAAGTTTGCTAGAGAACATTTGGATGATCCAGAAGAGGATTGGGAGAATGTCATATGGTCAGATGAAACCAAAATAGAACTTTTTGGTAAAAACTCAACTTGTCGCGTTTGGAGGAGCAAGAATGCTGAGTTGCATCCAAAGAACACCATACCTACTGTGAAGGATGGGGTTGGAAACATCATGCTTTGGGGCTGTTTTTCTGCAAAGGGACCAGGACGACTGATCCGTGTAAAGGAAAGAATGAATGGGGCCATGTATCGTGAGATTTTGAGTGAAAACCTCCTTCCATCAGCAAGGGCATTGAAGATGAAACATGGCTGGGTCTTTCAGCATGACAATGATCCCAAACACACTGCCCAAGCAATGAAGGAGTGGCTTCGTAAGAAGCATTTCAAGGTCCTGGAGTGGCCTAGCCAGTCTCCAGATCTCAACCCTATAGAAAATCTTTGGAAGGAGTTGGAAGTCCATGTTGCCCAGCGACAGCCCCAAAACTCACTGCTCTAGAGGAGATCTGCATGGAGGAATGGGCCAAAATACCAGCAACAGTGTGTGGAAAACCTTGTGAAGACTTACAGAAAACATTTGACCTTTGTCATTGACAACAAAGGGTATATAACAAAGTATTGAGATGAACTTTTGTTATTGACCAAATACTTATTTTTCCATCATAGTTTGCAAATAGATTCTTTAAAAATCAGACAATTTGATTTTTCTGGATTTTTTTTTTTTTTTTT
The DNA here is from genome assembly GCA_034769265.1 of Remorina albescens. Taxonomy (NCBI): domain Eukaryota; kingdom Metazoa; phylum Chordata; class Actinopteri; order Carangiformes; family Echeneidae; genus Remorina; species Remorina albescens. The sequence continues at coordinate 1,578,687 of CM068495.1, read as the reverse complement.
TTTTTTTTTTCTTTTACTCATTTTGTCTCATAGTTGATGTATACCTATGATGAAAATTACAGGCCTCTCATCTTTTTAAGTGGGAGAACTTGCACAACTGGTAGCTGACTAAATACTTTTTTGCCCCACTGTATATTTCTTGAAAATCAAAAAATAATACAGAATATGTCTAACTCAGACTGCTGGAGATTACCTTTAGTTAAACTGTACTATATGTTTTCCAATAGAACAAGAATAGGTTTGGCCCCTGCTCCTAGAGAGTCACACTGTGAAGAGAGCCATGTATAGATGGTCAGTACAGAAAGGAGAAATGATCATCACTATCTCCACCTACAAAAGGGGCAAGTTTGTGTGCCTTAAGTTGACCCCATCCTTTCTGGATATCAATGGCCAAATCCAATTCCATTTAAAAATATATATTGTACAAGTTTAAAATGACTGTTTATGAAAATATGAGGTGGAATGTTGATGACGGATGAGATTTTAGATTTGCACTTTGACTTGCAATTATTTACTTTTTACATCACGGCAAATATTGCTTCTCACTTAGAAACCACACAATTAACTTTGCTTGCTCACTAACTCTCACACGTTTGTCAACATACTGTAGTATGTTCAAAGGTTTCTGAAGTCCAAATTATTTAGGTAAAATGTCATGCTTACTTTTTCTAATCAGATCTGAATGTCCTATTCAAGTACTGTTTCAGCACTTCACTCAGTTCACAGCCTCAGCTCTGGGAACCAATGTGTAGATTATACTGAGATGGATATGTGTGTCATGAAAGCTGGATAAACGGTGTGAACTACTTACAAGTTATGATGACAGTGAGATTCTGATAAAGACAAATCTAATTGTGTCTTTAAACTAACTGACTCCCTCTTCATGTTGAGATACTACTGTAGAAATCTGAGGAGATCCAAGAAAAATGTCTTTATGAGCACAGAGTGGACAGTATTCTACTGGAGTCAAACTGAATGACCACAGCTCAAGGCTGCGGCTGCTTACCTTTAGGGAGTCTACAAGGTCCTCAACCAGAAAGAGGCGGCTCATTTGCTTCAGGGCTCGGTTGATGTAGGTCAGACTGGCGTCCACGTGCTTGCGGAAAGTCTCAGGGGGGATGCTAACATCTTTTTCTATCAGTGATCTACAGAGAGGAGGGAGGGGGAGATGAGCACAAAATGAGGCTGAGTACAGGCTTCAAGACCTACAGAAAAAACATGAATATAACCAGCCTGTACCATACAACCATGTAGTCTATACTGCCCATTATATTATAAGCTGGTTCACAAGGCTGAAAAACAATAAGGCCAAGTCGGGATTATTCTTGATTTCAAAACTCACTTTCTTGAAATGTGTGGCTCAAGAGTTACTTCAAAACAGAAGAAATTATGTACTTCACATTTTCAGTAACTTCTAAAACCATTTTTTCAGAGACTACAGACTGCCTTAGATAAGTGTATCCATTTTAAATTCCCCCAGCTGTAACAGTAAAGCTCATCAGATTCTAGTAAGAGGCCTTCCTGTTTTCAGCTCGTCAGACTGACATTGAAACACAAATGCTGTTTTGAATCACCAATTATTTACAGTTCCTCTTATGTGCCATTTTATCATCAAAATTAAACTCGCCTATTTTACATTAAGAGCTTTTCTCCTAGAGCACAAGCCCTCTGGCAAACTTTTAATTTGAAATGGAATGAGCAGTTCCACAATTTCCACAGACAGCAACAGCAGTGAAAAAACAACAAAATAGAAGTAGATGAATCACTTTGAGATTATATCAATAATCTTTTATTTGAGGATTCAGTGGGAAAAAGTGGGGAGACTATTATAGTTGTAATACACAATTCCTCAATTCTAAAGGTCCACGCAATCTAAATGTAGATATCCATGACTTTTTCGGATATAAATGAGGTTTAAATTCTATATTAATATGGGGAAGTATCAAAGGTCTCAGTCCACCAAGAAATGCTCACCACCGGTATTCAGAAACTGAGCCTTAAAACCCGCCACCATCATGGAACTTTGATGTCACAACAAATCATTGACTGCCCTCATTGCCACCCAAAGTCCTGCCAAACTGGACCAACTGTTCAACTGCTTCCAAAAGAGAGGCATTCTGTTTTTTTCTCCTTAAACTAAAGAATCAGCTCTTTGTAGCAAGCCCAGATTTGTTTGTGTGGGACATATACAAGAACAAAAAAAAACTGGTGACTAGAATAAGATTTGGATTGGTTTGACTCTTTGACCGGAGCATTGCTGCTTTTCTTCTGTGTTTATCAATTCTCATCAAACATCTTTGCTGGTAGCATGTAGAGTAACCTCTCTACATTGGACACTCCTATTGGCTCCAGCCAACACCTTACATTCAGAAATTCAGTGGTCCTTACTTCTGACTCTAGTTTTGTGTCTTTTGACGCAGTGTTTTAAATCACGTGGATGCAAAATGGCTCAGTGCACTGAGCCACGTACGAACCACGTTCTAATCCATCATTCATGCTCCTATATTATACTGAACAATGACTACATAGGAAAGATGCAAGTGCGAAGTATCGCAATGTGCAGACTGCAGCAGCTTCCCAGCACTGAAAATATACCTGTTTCATGAGCCTGAACAAAGTCCCATTTCATTTGAACTGTCTCATTGTCAATGTATTTGTTAAATCCCAGGCTTTCTTAATTTTATTGCATTGCCAACATCTCCAGCCTTTCCTTTAATGACAAAGCAACAAACAGAAATGGACATCTTTTAAAAATGTTTCCTTTAATAATCAAATTTGTTCATCACTTGTTAAGTAATTGATGCCATAAATACTGCACACATTTCAAGAGGTTGCAGAGGAAATTTCCAGAAAAACTGCCATTTTGGGGAAACTAGAAAGTTTATTCATAAATTACAGGGTATCTGACCAATGCAAAAGTAGTAGTTTAAGCAGTAGTCTTATCATTTCTGGTTCTAGTAACAATATCAGACAGGCAGATATCAATTCAGGAAAGGGTTTTGGATTTTGCTCCAGATTCCTCAAATTTGGAGGGAAACAAACTGAGATGACAAAATATCGTGAAATACCAAATGCTATCAAAACTTTTCTCAGGTATTAGTGAGTAGTATGCATTTGATCTTACTTGAAAGGATGTCCGTCATTAGACTTCTGCACAGCCTGGACCACAGACTTGTAGATGCGGAAGGTGATGGTGACACAAAGCAGGGCTAACAGCAGGTAGGAGACCACACTGATGACGCTGAAGGCTGCCAGCGACAGCAACAACAGCATGGACAAACCGAACACCAAGCCCGACTTCTTGGGGTCTCGCCAGTGGATCAGATCCTTCACTGTAGAAAAGAGGAGGAACAGAGGGTATTAGACTGATGATGGTTTCATCTGGTAATACTACAGCCCCATCCATAACCTCATGTTGTGATGTGTTGATAGGTGGACAAATTCATTCAAATGGAAAATCTGGTTTAATTCACTATACCTAAACCATATAAAGATCTGCTTCTTTCTACAGCCATAAAAGAATGTATTAATTTTCATGTGTTGAAGACAATATTTGTAAATGGCTGAAAAATGTTGGTACTGGCCCTCAGTACTTGAAAGAAGTATGGGCAACCTGTAAAAAGCCCTCCTACTCTGCCAGTCCCTTAAAACATGGCCGCCAAAGAATCAACACACGCCATAATTCTCTTCTGACATTTCTCAGCCAAGAATAACAGAGAGGCGCATAGCTGAAGATGCCCATTTCATGTTTGCATGCATGTTTGGTAATAGCCTCTATAAAAGGAAGTTATGTAATGTTGATTTCCCTCTTCCTCGCTCTGCACGAAGAGGGGGTATAAGGAAATCCCTTATGTGAGAGTGGACAAGCCATATGGGCTGCTGCCTCAGGGATGCTTCAGGACTCAGTGCTTCAGTTGACCCACCCCCAACAGTTAATGTTATCATTCAGCTAAAAGTATAAACAAATCCGAGAGACAAAAATTCATTTTTATGACAATACAGCCCAATAGTAAAACAAAGTGTCAAGGTTTATTTCAGCAGTGTGATCTTTGTGATTGGTACAACTACATGTCTGCAGTGGTGTATAAATACTTTGCTATTCAAAGTTCATTTATTTGGCAGTTACTTTTATCGATAAATAATGGCTCCCATCATCCCCCAAGCTTAGACTGAGACTCTACATTTAGAAAATGAATTTCTAAATGATTCTATAATCAATGAATGAAAATCTTACACTAAAGTTTGCATTTTCTCCCCACGTTTGTGTGGGTTTCTTTCCACCGACCAAATTCATGTCTAAGTTGACTGGTGACTTTAAATTGTCCATAGGTGTGAGTGGTTGTCTCTGTCTCTCTCTGTAAGTTGGCCCTGCGATGGACTCACGACCTGTCCAGGGTGTACCCCGCCCTCATCCAATGTGAGCTGGGATTGGCTCCAGCATCCCCCACAACCCAGAAGCGGATAAGCAGTAGAAGATGAATGAATGAATGTCTATATCAGATACATGTTTTCATCTGAGAGCAATGAGCTGGGTTTCTTCACCCTGCAATGCAGAAGTATGCATGTGACCTGCCAGCATGGCCACAGAGAGTCGGTTGGAGCTTGATGGCCTTGGTTCATTATCTCGATACCTGTCTCCATTTCTTTTGCCCCCACTCTGTTCTGCTCAGGTCCCAGTGGCTGCCAAGTTGCAGTGGCCTTCCTTCATTGTTTTGTATGCAGCTCTTAAAGCTACACACTCAACAACAGAAACAGACGCAGTGGACCAACAATTACAATGCAATCCAAGATACTAGCTGTACATCCTCCTCGTTTGGAATTTTAAGAGACATGTTAGCCCTTCATTCTGAACTCAATGTATGTTCCATATTTATATAATCCATTCTGACAGCAGGAAATGTAGCAATGAGACTTTATGAGCTGTGTAAGAATTATTTTAAGTAACAAGCCCATTTAAACCTTGCTCTATTTTTACTTTAACCCTGTTACTAATTTTGGCACAAGTCACTGCTTCTGCTAGCAAGCCGTTATGGGTCAATGTTAGATATATGCTTTGTTTGAATCAAGTATTCACATTTACCTTTCCCCCCATTTCACCAATCTTCACACAGAGGATTAGCACTAATCTCAACACTAAGGGGTGCATGAGTTAATCTGAAGCCCTGACAACAAATCCGGCATTAGTGAGCCCATAAAGAAACTAGAGAGCCACTTTTGGCTGCTCTTATCTGGATTCACTTATGGGTTGTTAAAGTTTAAAAAAAAAAAAAAAAAAAGCGGTATTCTTTTGATCAAGACAATCAAACACATGTCAAGCACATCCAGAGCGACAAGAGTCACACTAACTGAAACAAACCCACCTTGATAAGTGTACCCTGCCTAATAATCTACTGAATTTTGGAGCAGCACTGTAGAGAAGCACTAAAATAGCACCAGCTAACTGCTGGAAGGGGTAGACTCAACAACACATGCTCTTCCATAGAACACGACACTAAATAGACCTTCTTCAACTCCAACTCATTAATATCCTGTGGAAAAGATCACATGTGCATTTATAACATGCTTCACTGACACCAACATGACCTTTAATGTTACTTGTATTGCCTTTCCTTCAGTTTCTGAAAAGCTAAAGCAGAGGCTCTTTGTTCTGTGGTTTGGTCCAAGTCAATGTATTCAACTCATGTAGACATAATACTGAATGTGTCTGAATAACTGTCTGCATAAGAACATCCGTGCCTATGTGTTGAATGGAGATCATGTTTGCAGAAAAGGGAGAACGCTGCAGAACAGGCTGCATTTACTGTTCAAATATAACACATTTCAATGCTTTGACTTTGCACTCCTAAAATTTTAATTGAGAGTAAACAATAATGATCACCTTAAATTGTTATCCTTGGATTAAAGGAGCGATCATATGTATAGTTGTAAGATGAAAGCTTGGCCTGGAAGAAAACTGAACTGATACTAAACCAATTTCCCGAGATGGCGTCTTGCCTGAAAACTGAGCACTTATCGTCTCACCCAAATCATTCATACTCAGTCTTTAGATACACAAATAATTTTGCATTACTTTGTTCTTTGTACCACGCCTGCTCATCACATCACTAAGGGTACCATGGAAAGCCGCATGGAGGCAGATATATGACACTGGGGATTGACTGTAACGCGTGACTTCCAAGGTTCTTGAAAGCCAACACTTGGTCACCATATTTAAACACCCATGGATGACTGCTGAGCTGTAAAGGACAGAGGGCAATAAGGGTCATAAACTCAAATTGAGTGGGGATCACAACTCTGTAGGCAGATTTAGTGTCCATATCACAAACTATATTATGCTTTGAGTCCTGTCACCTTTGCCAACTCCATTCTCTACGGGTTTTGCATGAGGTCTAAGAAGTTATTTGAAAGAAAAACATCTCTATTGCACGTATGGGCAGTATCATATCGATTTGTATTATCCTAACTTTGAAAGCACTCTAGAATTATGATTCCCTCAACTTTTAGAGTTGCACTCCTCCTGTGAGGCAGTCTCTGGTATTCCTTATTGCATCAGGCATTTACACATTCTGACATGATAACACTTGCTCCAATTACCAACCTTTCTTCACACATGCTCTGCTATACTGAAATAACAGCTCTAAACTCTAGGGTGTACACCATATGATGATGTTACAGGCTCATAATAAACAGAGTCTAAAAACAAACAAAAAGAATAAATAAATAAATTCTCTCACACATTTAGGTTAAACTGTGTTGTTTGGATTTAAAGCATATCAAGTCTGCATCTTTTGCATGAAGTAAACTTGATGACATTTTACAGTCCTGCAACTCATCCAACAGGTTTTGACCCTAGACCTTCCATTATTGCGTCTAAAAAATTTGACTTTCATTTGGCCAGGCTAGCAAAGATAATTATTAGATTACATTTGTAAAGGAATAAGGTTGAGCAATCAGACAAACTCACTTGGAAACATAGCGGAAAACCTCAACAAAATTGCAATTTTTAAGAGAAATAAGCTAAGAGAAATTCTTCTTGTAACTACTTAATTTGCTTTTATGTGGATAAAGTGCAAGACCATAAATGCTTTGATGGAATATTATATGAAAATTCAAATTATTATTCCCATATCTGCATCTAATCACATCATGATCATAAAAGCACACACAAGACACATTTCTTGAAGAAACCTGTTTCCTTAGAGACCAGGACCCCCCTCAAAAAACAAAAACAACAAAACATCGACATTCCATCAGGGTCATCTGAAGCATACCAAGGTCTTAATGCTCACTGAGAATATACCCTCATAGACAGATAACAAGATATGGCAACTATGATCAAAGGACAGGCTACACTTTATAAACCGAAAGTAGAAAATTTCTGAAAAGGCATATCCCTAAATGTATGCATACCAAAAGAGGAGCACTTAATAGAAAAGAGCAGGCAGTTACAAGGTGCAAGTGAGAGAAGAGTCCCTGTGAGGTGGCTGCATGAGATTAGAAGGCCTACTGCCCTGCAGGAAGGCATGTTACCTGATAAGTGGGTTAGTATTGCTGTCAAGACATGCTCAGCAAGATGATAGGCTTCAGCTACCCATTCGTCAATGGCCTCGACTTCTTTGGAATAAGTGTTGGCAAGAGCTTGATCACTTTGGGAACAGGGAGGGTTAGGAGCTGAGGTAAAGGAAGATTGCTGTGAAGATATGGCATCAGGGCCAGCTATGTCCTGGTCAAGAAACACGGGCTGGGGAAATGCCACCTCCTCCACTTCTTTTTCTTCTTGACTGCTACCAAGCTCTTTGAGAGCACTGATAGTGAGCTGTTCTTGTTCAAGATCCATCACCATGGCTGGAGGGGCCTGGGAAGGAGGCCAACTAGATTTGGAGAACTCTGGCTCGGAGGGAACACTTTCGTGCATATTGTCAGGCTCTTCATCCTGCTTAGATTTCAGACACTCCCTCATGAATTCTACAAAGCTATCTGTAGGTTCAGAAACTGGGTCAATACCTTCTGGGTTCCTTGTCGTGCCAATTGGTTGGTGACTTGCTTTAATGTCGTGCTCGTTCTTCAAGTCACCTTTCTGTGCAGAGACAGAGTTTGCCATGTTATCTGGAATGATGTCAGTGGTAATCTTTTTATTGAGATCTTGCTCATCGGTGGTGCTTAGAGTCTCTCCATCACTCCGTGAAGTGAAGTTTTCAAGTTTTTGAATGTCCTCTGGAGCATCATTTTGCACTACATGTGCATCCATTATTTTAATGTGGATGTCAGAAGGATCAGACAGAAACTTTTCCATTGCATTGTTTTGCATTTTGTCATCAAAATCATCTAGGGGAGAGGATGCATCATAATCATAATCAAATGACTGTCTGTCATATATATCATTGTGCATGAAGGTGGTTTTAGAAAAGGAAGGTGTCTCCATAGAATCCTCTTTTAGAGCTGTGTTGCTCTTTTCATTTATTTTGGACACGGTGAAAGAGATTGGTTCCTTGGACACAAGATCAGCCTTGCAAGGCTGGACCACAACATCTTGTGCTTCATCTAACCATTCATCATCATTATCTGGGAAATCCACTTCTTCATTTGTAACCCTGAAAGGTGAGGGTCTATTATCTAGCTTGTTGGAAGTGGTCTGTGACTTCTCAGACTGCATTTGGGAAAAATCAACTGCTGAATCATTTGAAACAGTGGAACCTAGTAAGGTCTCAGGCTTGGATTTAGTTTCATACTGGACAGCTTCTGAAAAAGATATTTGCATTTTGTGTTTGGGAGAGTACTCAATATCAGAGTCTACAGGGGAGGATGGAGGAGAGTAGCCTTCCATGAATTCAGTTTCTAAGGGACGTGTCTTGGGTGGTTCATTTTTACTGTCGTCAGGATCTGGAGTTTTTGAAGCCTCTCGGGCTGTGTCTTTTATACTGCCACAATCCTCATCTTCATCTGCTTCAGCGTCCAGCTCCATTTCCATCTCTTCTTCACTGTAATTTGGCTCATCAGTCTCAATGACATTGATTGTTGGAACTTGCATTAGCTTCCTCTCAGATTTTGGTGGAGGGGGTTCCATTTCATCAGTGGGAAGAGTGGGATTTGCAGGGGTAGAGGTAGAATCATTTGTAAATGATGCATCCGAAGATAGAAGGGGAACGGATGGAGGAATGGTGACGCCCTCTTCAATAACAGTATCATCTGACTCTCCTGAGCTGTCTGCTTCACTTGCTTCTGGAGGCTCCAGATCTCCTGTCCAAGTGGTTTTCTTGTCATCTAAAACATTTTTGACATTTGTTTCAGTAGCAGGAGAGCCAAGAGGAGATGAAGGGCCAAAGCCTGCTGGAGGTGCAGATGAAGTTGGAAGCTCTGAATAAAGATTTGCTTGAGCCTGGACACCTGATTTTTCCTGCTGATCCCACATGTAGGCTGTGGGTAAAAAACTAAGGTCAAACTCAGACTCCTCCTCAACACTCATCTGCTTCTCTGCATCACTTAACTGTTCCTTCAGTTCTGAGGTTACAATGGGGGAATCCATGAAAGCGTCAGGTACACCAGCAAAGGGAGCAGGAGCGTCCGCTATAACTATTTCAGTCTCCTTTTCCTCCTTTGAGGTAAGATTGTCTGAAGTCAAAGTGCCTTTAATTAAATCTGCTGCATCAAAATCTGGCACTGGAGGTAAATGAGCTTTCATCCACTCTTCTGTTTCTTCAAATTCACTCACTTGTCTTATATCTCCAAGAACTTCAAAAGGAGATTCTGGTGACTCCTGATCCACAGAGCTTCCTTTTTTCTCAATAGCCGGTAGAGTTTTCTCAGTGGGTGATTTGGGGGTTTCAGGGGGAGATTTATGACACTCAGGTTTCTGGGACTCAGTGGGAGATCTCTCATAGTGGCGATCTCTGAAGTGAGAGAAACTTCCATCGCTTCTAAAATCAGGTTCCTTCTTTTTGGCTGCAAGCGCCTCCAGTGCCTTTATTCTCTCAGAAACAGGAGATGTCTTTATCGGTGAATCTGGTTGTCCATCTGGTGGACCTGCTTCACTCCCATAATGACCAGGCGTGAAAGAGCCAGATTGAGAAGGAAAGCGAAGGGATGTTGCTACACCTTCACCTGAGGGCTTGTCGGAACCCAGGACGACTCTTTTGTCTGCATCACCATGCGTGAAGAACGACAGCGAAGAGGAAAGAGGTCATAAAAGTAATAATAATAATCTAAATTCATAAATAAAATATCACACAATAAATTTCCATGCACTTCTTTATTCAGCGAGGCCTTAAAGTTGCAGCCCAAGCATTCATGCATTGTATTATGGAAATGTTGAGTAGCTTCATAATGGATGGGATCTTTATTTTTTGCATGCTATTCTTTACTGCCACAAAGTTGCTATCAAGCAGAACTCAGTATAGCAACTTAAACTATTGGAATGATCATATGAGGCAGCAAAAGAAATTACATTTCTTGGATAGCTGTTGTAAAATTATCGTGTGTGGCTATATGTTGACTGCACATTAACTACAGTCAGTAGACTAAGACTAAATATAGCCCAAATGTCAACTGAAAGCACTGTTTTGAAAGTCATTAATTGATTTTAAATTGCACTCACTAATACATTTGCAAAGATGTTGATATGGAAGCTGTTCTTTGTACACAGCTGAAATAAATATGGTGATAGTGTGTGACTGTTATGTGTATGTATTTTTCAAAATACAGAATTTTTAAAAAGACAACTCAAAAATACCATACCACTGTCTTTCAGTTTCATGTAATCTTTTTTTTTTTTTTTTTACTTGAACTCCAAGTATTTTGGCTTATCAATGTGAACGATAAGGAAGGCCCTCATTATTTGCAGTACTCTCAGAAATTATTATCCATCTGTACCTGCTATTTGTATTTCCATACATAAGTGGCACTCACTGAGACCAATATTTCCAATATAAAAGTCGAGGTCACTTTATTTGAAACCAAAACACTATTTCCATAAAAGAAGAGTTACTAACTGACTTCATTACCATCTTCCCACAGTAGACCCAGGTCATAAATGAGTCAAGCTGGTGCTGTCATTCACCCATAAATTCGTAGTAGTAAAGCCTGTTTACCGAAAATGGGTAGAATAAAGGGCCTCTCTAAAAACAGACTAGCTCTTTCATTACTTGTGGAAAATGTATATTATAATGATAATCATTATAAGAACAATTTAAATTGCCCTTATGATGATCATCATCATCCGATGATGAAATGCTTATTACAATGTCCTGTCCATCATATATCACAGTGGTGCAGTCTACTTGGACTTGGTTATTTGTATTTTTAACATTTGACCAGGAGCTCCTCTGCAGTACAGACCATACTCTGACTTTGGAGAGTGCACTATATCCACTATAACATGGACATTGCTTTTCAAATGTGATCCTACTGTTTATAGGATGAAGAGGTATTGTAGATGAAGTTCAGAAAGTTGTCATTGTAGCTTTCAAAATAATAGACTGTTTTGAATCCTGATGTAATTGGAATGAGGGCAATCTTGACAAAACCACATCACCTCCACATAACACATCTTTGGAGGATCAACTTCCAAAACAAAATGTGTGTCATAAATTGTTGCTAACTCCAACATAACAGATATGGATTACTTTCCTCTACACAACGTGTTGTGATATTTACATCTCGCTTTAAAAATCTGAAATGCAGATCTCCTTACAATCAGGGTATGACTCAGTCTGATGATTGGACAGCCAGTACACCTATCAACCAATCACATTTCTGTGCATAAAAAAAAAAAAAAAAAAAAAAAAATGCGAGATATGCAGTAAGAGGACAACAATTCAAAGCTTTCTACTTATGAGCAATTTCAAACAACATATAAGAAAATGATGAATATGAAAAACATCCACTGCATTCATTACTCTGGTCAGTTACTTGCTACACAATTTGCGTTTGTTAACAACCCCTTATAACATCAAAATTATGTAATATTCCTACAACAAATCAGAGAAAACTATGGCACAAGTTAGATAATAGACCCTTCCAATGTCAACTGCTACCTACCAACAACTGTTAAAATTTGTGAACCATTTTCTCCTGCCTTTAAGTGAAATCTAAATCATAAGCTGTGTTGCCAGCATAGTTCCAAGACCCCCACCCCTTTGTTGCTCCTGTGTAGAAAATGGACTTTTCCACTGGAGCCCAAATGATTGGACCACTTTACTTCGGATAGCACTGCCTCCTCCCTAATATTGCATCACAATACAATGCCTTGTTCAAACTAGGCCAGATGAAGGGAAGGGACTCACACTGGCATTGTGCCAAGAGTGTTGTCGTCTTTTGACTGCAAACTTGTCAACAAATTCCAAAATGACTAGTACTCTTGGAGTATATCGACAAATATTACATACTGCCAGGGATGCTTGATAAGAATTGAATGACTATAGTGAATGAATAGTTTTCAGTACAACGAGACTATAATTCACTCAGTAATTAAAAGTATTTTGTAACAGTTTTAACAGCTGTTGTTGTAACAGCTTAGGTCTATGATTCTTTTTACATTGGATTTATGTAACTGCAGCTGTGTATGTCATGAATGGCCTGGGGATCAAAAACATTAGGAACAATATGTGTGGCAAAGTACTCTCGACTCATGGTCCTCTTGCTAGATTTTGGCTGCCATTTCTGTAGGTGAGAGGTCTGAAACCCTTTCTCAGTTGAAACAAGTGTTCGATATTGAGCAACTAGCTGATGAATAACTCAGCTCAGCAGACTGTCGAGATTAGTATGATATGTTTTTCAAGATTTTTTGCACACCTCATCACAATGGAAACGGTTTAGCACTGATTGATATGTAAAACATTGTAAGAGCAGCAAGACATGCCAGTTAAAGTCCAAATTCCACACCGTGCAGTCATGTAGTGACACTCCTCACTCTGAATAGGTCAGAGTGCAACTGGAATATGTGTGTGTGCCTGTCTATCCTCAGGTATTTAACAAACTCTACAGTATTGTCTACTGTGTGTTGAAATATGATGATAAAACCTCAGTTTGAAATAATTTGAAAATAAAAAAGCAAAACTGATTAAAGAAAACCTACTTTTTAAACCTTAAGCAAAGATGTGAGACATGCACAATGCCTACAAAGCAGGTAGAGGGGTGGAGGGCTAGTGAGCAGCCACAAGAAATGGCAGGCCCAGACCATTGAGCGGTGGATGGCATTTCCAGTGCCACTCATCCTCTGGGGCCAAGAGGCTACCAGGGCCGAGATGAGGAGGGGTGGGAAACTTGGATACTAGGGCAGCAGGAAGGTAGGACCACCCCCCTGGGACATCAGCCTGATCCATTTTTAGGTTTCTGCTCTTGTGTGCACAATGTGAACTTGAACTTCTCTGCTTTCTTAAAATAAGGTGGCAATCTTGGGATTATGTTGAACCTATAGTGAGTGCCGCTGACCTAAATAATGCCTGTTAGCAGGTGGCACAAGCTAAAATGGATCTGGCTGCTCCAGCAGAGGCAAAGTTTTACATGCCTACAGATTCTGGAGATCAGCAAGAACAAGCCAAAGTGACTGTTTTTGATTCGTCCTACTGACTGCTGGCAATTTTCAAATGTGTGTAAATATCTGTATAAGTTATGTTGGTTGAGCTTCTGCTGTTTGTACTATGACTATACATAGATGTACATCCTGCAGTCTGTACAATAAACCAAGGTTGGATATTTACAGCAACTATAAAGGTTTAATCCCAAATTGTATCAAGGATGGGGGTGGAGAAAAAAATATGCCATATGTCATTGAAAAACAGAGGAGGAGGAGTTGCTAACTTACAATTAACCTGGTGTCTGAGGGCTGGAAGTGTTGGAAACAGATGGGAGACATGACAAGGTCTCTAAGAGGTGGGATGGGTAAAGCCCAAGCGAGCTAGGAAAGGAACTGGAGGTTGAGCTGGAATTCATTATGTTTCCAGTTTCTCTGCAGTTTTGAGCTATCTTTATTGTACTGCTAAAAGCAGGACAGAGGCACTTGAAAGAGGGATGAAGTGGAGCAATAGCAGCAAGCCAGCGTGAGAGTACAGGACAGAGGGAGTGCAGGCGAGCAGCATAAGAGAACCATAACTTGCCTTGAGGAGACTGAATGAGAGATACAGGCGAAGAGGAAAGAAAGGAATCTGAAAAAATAAAAAGGACAGAAGAATGATCATCCTAGAAGAACAAAACTCCTACCCACTGTATCCAAAAAGAGATATTCAAAACAGACTTAACTTATCCAGTCTTACCAACTCCATTTAAAAACTGTTAAAATAAATAAATAAATAAATAAATAACCTACTTCAAATAAAGACCAGAACACACTACAGTTAACAGAGACACCCCATGCAAAAGACTCAAATTTTTTACATCAGTAAACGTACAATACCTTAAATGCATGCACTTATATTTGCTATGCAGTCAAGACCATGACAATTTGAAGAAGCAGACAAAAGTTTCTCACTTTAATGGTATCAACAAATAAATAAGCTTCTCACAGATTAACTACAGTCTCAAAACCGCTACAATATTAGACTACAAACTAGCATACACAATTAGTTCAAGTAAACAATATGTAAACTTTATGGCCAGAAATGTGTGGAAACATTTGTCCTTTACAACTGTCCACATACTGGTGTGAGCTGCTTTTTATGGTTTGCTCTAGACCTCGGGAAATCTTACATTAAAGTTTAGAAAACCACAATACCCCCTGCTACTGTTTCAACATGACACTGACATGTGCACAAATTGGGCTCCTTGGAGAGTTTATCTAAAACCTTTGGGATGAACTGAAACGTGGACTGTGATCCAGGGTTGATCGGCCATTATCAACAATGATGCTTTTGTAACTGAACGTGAGAAAATGGGTCCAACCCCTGTATGCTAAAAGGTCCATTCGGTCTTATTACATCTTTATTAGCATGTTTATCAACATGTTGTTACTAGAGCTCCAGAGAGAGCCCTGAGAGAAGAGATGTAAAGATGGATGTCAAGCGATGTAAAGCTAGACTAAAAAAAAAAAAAAAAAAAAAACCATAGATCTTTAGATGGATATCATCACCACAAATAAAAGACTTGTAAAGTGGTGAAGTTTAGAATATGTAAACCTTTGAAGGGCTGTTCTGTCACCACAAACTTCAGCCTCCAAATGACAAACATCTTCAACATCTTGAAATGAATTCAGCAAAAACTGAACATAATAATTTTGTATTTTATGCAGGATTCCATTAGACGGCATAACCTTAAGCTAGCTACCTCACAACTGAGTATAGAGCAGTCTAAACATACTCAAACTAAGGCTGATCTGGATAAATTTTTGCCATGACAGAATGTGCCATCTGGGTTTAATGTGATTGGCTGCAAACAATTACACACCAGCCAGTTTGTCAGACTGGATTTCCCAGATTGTATTTCTCTTTCTCACTGGTACCACTGGTACATGAAAGAACACACCCTTGTCAGCATTATCCCTTGCATTGCTTTGATGAAAGTAAAATCTGTCTTGGGACCCAGGATATTAAAAATATGGACACATGCCATTGAAAAGCTGAAAGAACTGAACATGGACTAAACATTTATCTATTTACTGACTGTCTGTTTATTTATCTCTGTTTTTTTTAAGCCTGTCTTCTTGTCCTGTTTGTTTGTCCTGTTGTTCTTAGTTGCTGTCATTGTCTTGTCGGTTCACCTCAGGGTGGGTGGGTGGCGGGGGGGATGATCTAAAGGATCCGTTATATAATCACTACATTGATGATAAATCAAACTGTATGCATCCATAAAATAATAAAAAACAGTTGATCACAAAAAAAGTAAAATTTGTCTCAATGCAATGATGTGTGAAAGTTGAAGTTTACTCGGGGAGGTGTGGCATCTCCCTTTGCTTTCACCTCAACGGGAGTCTGTACGGGCTGAGCAGGTTAGGCTCAGTGTACCCTGGTGTTGCAACATAATTTTTCCTCTCTTAACATGCCACACCTTCACTTTCTAACCATAAACTCCAAATATTCCATTTTCATTTGTCTTCATCGTAATTTTTCCAGAGGCAAACTTGTGGTGGTAGAATCAGGTTGAAAGACGATACTAGACACTCAAAGCTACTCATAAATATAAAATTAAATAAAGTAAAAACACACAAAAATGTAATCTTAAAGAAATCTCCAATAATATAATAGATAATTTGAGCAATACAGGTCACGTGTGCAAAATAAGTCAATTTTGTAAAATGCATCAAGCTTTCTGTTGAAATGTGATGTGGAAATAAAAACCAAATTGCACCAACACATCCATTTTAATAAGGACATAACGTGAGTCAATGTTTCCAACACAGCAACATAACTGAAATGATTTGCATTCAACTTGGTGAAGGGTGAGGCGTGGACCAGGTATGAACCCTCAACTTTGGTGAGAACTCATTTACAAAGAATTTGAATTTTTGCTGCTTGCTGCTGCAGGAAGGAGGTTGATGAACTCACAATTTTCCATCCATTAAATAACAAACAATGAATTCATGAACTCTCAGTTGAGCTAGGGCACTTACAGACTTAGGAGGGCTGGATATCATTGGGATTTAATTGATACTAATACTGCCATCGGGACATCTTAGTAGGGAAGTATTTCATCAATAAAAAAGGTGGAACAACTTATTAATAATCATCAATAAAACTCATTCCCATCATGTTCATAACAGTGAGTGAGAGGGCAGTCCAAGTCACTGCTCACCATCACCAGTCTTGTCCCCCTTCATCATCCCATTTACATAAATTCATACATGTTGATATGAAGTGTTTGGCCATATCTGGCCTCTCAAGAATTAGTAATTCTGAGGTTGAGATGGGCTGGCCAATGCTGTTGTTTGGCATGTTCCTGACCACTGCTTTTTAAAAATCAAACATTAGAATTACTGAATCTGTTGCCCCTTTTATACATTCAGAGTTTTGTAAAAATGACGTACTCCCTCTGTTCATTTACGTGCCAAACAATATTGCCAGTGCAATGTGTAATTTTAGACAGCGTGCCAACGTTCATAAATCAGGCTTGACATGTAACGCAGCACTGTCTGTGTCTGTCCCCCATCACAGCTCTGGTCAGTTACTCCCTCCACTGCTGGCATGGAAGCAGAACAATGACACCCTCCTCCATCCTATGTACCTTTTATAGAACATTGAGATGGAATAGAGCCTTGAACAAACTGTTTAACTGGTATACATTCTGGCTATCCAGCTTTGCAGGTATATCTGTCACAGAAAGTTACCCTTTTCCCTTTGGTTTTGAGATCGTCAGGCTCGTGTCTTGGTAGGAGTGATGGTGCAGAGTTGGTTATGCCAACCAACTGCCATGACACTCCAGCTTCCCTATCCTGACCACACCCATAGGCTATCTGATTGCCTCTATGACCTCTGTGATATGGTCTGCTCCAATAGGGGAGGGAGAGTGAGGGGGAGGGAGGTGTCCTCTTGGCAAGACAAGTGGAGAAAAGGGGAGGCTGGAGGAACCCTGTTCTTTGAAGCTTTGCTTTAATGTCTCACTTTCATAGGCTTTGTATTGAGCTCATGTCATGATTTTTGTGTTAGGACTGTCACGTCAAGACACTTCTGATACACCAAAATGTTTAAGAATCATACAAGACTGGTCATGTAGGGAGACTGCCATTCGAGTAAGGAAATTTGTTTGGTTAGTACAGTACAATTTAAAATTACTCTCTCAATTTCTGCAAATTCATCAAATTCTACAATGCAAAAATTAGCACCAAAAGAGAAAAAAATAGCACAATGAACACATCAAAGGATCAAATGAAAGCTCATGTCTGAGGCTCCTAGTAATATAAAGGTTAGTCAGCTCATATTATACCATTCCAGTGAGGAAATATGAGCCCAGAGACAGCTGTGAGTACAGTTATAAAATACAAAGATCAGGATTAATGTTAAGTGTTAGAGCCCTGTAGGTCTGATTAAGTTTAATCCATAAGGCAGCAACACAGAATGATTTCTTGCCAAACTTCCTTTGAAAATTTGATGCAATGTGGTTTGAGAAATTAGGTTCTCATCCTGAAGTGTGCCACTTCCTTTGTGACCAGTGTCACTCTCCACCGTGCACTTCAAGTGAAATTGGCTCATCTACAGAATGAAATTGCAAAGATTCAGCCGGCTGTCTTCCATCTGTGTCATCCACAGACTGACAGAGAAAACTACTTTTCATTATCTCAGTGTGCTGTAAAATTAATTTAGCTCTGCAGAAACGTTCACTGTACTGATTAATTCAGACAGACATCTGTTGAAACACTAGCAAAAACTCTTAAGATTAATTTATAATAAATATAGCAGTACAACCATTTCATAAGATGACTCAGCTTTACTATAAAGAACAATATTTGCAAAAGGCAATACTTGTCTTTCAAGAGTGAT
The DNA here is from genome assembly GCA_034769265.1 of Remorina albescens. Classification (NCBI taxonomy): domain Eukaryota; kingdom Metazoa; phylum Chordata; class Actinopteri; order Carangiformes; family Echeneidae; genus Remorina; species Remorina albescens. Next base: position 1,560,289 of record CM068495.1, on the reverse strand, counting down.
CATTAAAAAAAAAAAAAAAAAGTGTTTCCCCAAACACGATACAGGGACTTCAGCTCAGTAAATAAAACTTTATGTGCCAAAATGACCGTGGTCATGACTGTTAGTTTTAGAATGATGGAACTCAAAATTGAATTATGCCTCCCTCCGTTTAGTGATAACAACAACATGACCACATTGAAACTGTGAAGCATAATGTGCCACACCCTTCCAACTGATGCCCACAACTACATGTTCTATAGCTCTTCACGGCCACAATCCATTTGATCAGCAGAAGAATTTGAAGGATTTTCAAACGGCTCTCTTGTGGTGTCTGATTGAGCCATGACGTTCAGCTCAGAAAACTTAACCCACACAGACAGAGAAACACACAGATGCTCAGTGGGGGTGAAGCTGCCACCCGGTGACACACAATAACCCGTCAATTAAATCATCGGAGAAAACACTAGCCTTTTGTTATAGTTAGGCTTGAATAGACCGTAAGAATAAAGACCACAATAAAAACGATGGTAGAAGTAAAACTCCTTCGGGTTTGATGTTTCGTTAGGAACTGATTACTATTACGTCAAGACGACGGCAAAGTGCATTGCGCCTTTAAGAGGTCCTCCCTTCACTGGCAGTGGCCCAGTAACAACGCATCTGCAGTGCAGAGCATTGCAACGATTAGCACCGATAACGCTTTGTCACACAACTTATGCTATGCTCCTTTACTTAGAAATACACTATACCTACTTCGAAGGGCATCAAGTAAGACTACATTAGTGGCTTATTAGGATACATATTTTAATCACGCTACGCAGAACGTATTTGGGCATTTTTTCCCCAAGCACCCAACATACAATATGATAGTTACCGTTGCTTTGGAGCTAACAGTATCACGCCATGGATATTTTCCAGTGTTTCGATGCTTAGTTAAGCATCAAACCAGCTGAATGAAATGTTTGCTAATGTCTCACCTCATGCTATACACTCAGCACCTTCACCTGTTAGCAAGGCGACACATTTTAAAATGACACCTTCATAAAATAGGTTTGGTGTTATCGCCATAGATGGCAGACAGTCGGGACAGTGCTCTGAGAAGGCCCAGGCAAAAGAACGTAAAGTAGCCGGATATGTTGACAACCACAGGTGTTTCTCGTATTAGCTGGGACAAGCTTAACGACTACACATGAACCAACAACACAAAATGAGATAGGGATTTCGGTACTGCAATGGCTACACTTCCGTGGACATGATTATAACCTGTGAAAATAATTATTATGCCTGTAAATAAGAAGGAAGTGGATACGGTTTAATAGCAATTAATGGTAATACATTGAGTTAGGATTAGCGTTAATACTTAATAAGCGACATTAACGTTATTTCTTACCAGATAGCTTCGATTCCTTGGCAGCAGAATTTTGCCCATCGGCAAACCCTTGTGACGATGATATCTGGGTGGACTGGGTCATTGGATCCATTTTGCTGTAGCTTTAAAATTGGACAAAGGCGGCGAAATGTCTGTCGTCTCGACACAGATTCTTATACTGTTCCTTAAAGATGTCTGCGTCGTCTGACTTTCCTCGAATTTCCCCAAGTACGGGTCTTGGATGCTCACCTTAACGCAACCTCCGAGCACTGAGGGAGAAGCAGAGACAGAGGGAAATAAGGCGGACTATGGAGGAGGGGAAAAAGCGATGGCGCGTTCAATGTCTCCACTCAGGCTCCAAATTTTTGACACTCATTCTCAACATGACTCGCCACTTTGGCGTTCAAGTACGACGACGGAAAATACTAAATATATACGAATGTAAAGATATTCGACAGCACTATTAGGGCAGCAGGAGGAATATTCCTGAACACAGAGACTATGTCTTATTCCTGCTCTGAACAAAAATGAACATTTTTATTTCTTACCCTTCATATGACACCGAATTGCATTTATTAAAATGGTGGTGGATTTTCTGATAAAATAGTTTCGTCATCAAATACAAGAATGAAAATGATTTCGTAATTACAGGTCAAATACATAACAGATGCACGTGTGAACGAAATGATGATGATGCAATCATCACAATTATGTGCAACTGTAAACTGCGTTAATTTTATTGCAGTCTGATTTCTATTATGTAACGCTTACCTTTGTTCAAGTTTCAAGCACGTAAAGGCGTCATGCTGCCCTCTCCTGGGGCGGCGGGGTGCTCACAAATAACAAACATTGAACTACATTTCCCAGTGTACAAGAACAGCGCTTGCATGCGCAGCGGTTTAGATCTCTAACCACGGCCATGGGCCGATCGACGTTCAACCGCCACTGACAACGGCATGCGTAGTGTTGTGAGATCTACTATGCTACGCGAACGTAGGCATTGGCAACACATTGGGACAGACTGAAGTGCGCGGCAAAAGAAGGGGGACACAAACAAAAACATGTGGTCGATGCTCTGAAGAAACAGGTTTGTGGTCTATTATAGACTGATCAGATCTACGAATAAAAGGGAAACAGAGCGAGTCAACGATACGGCATATCTTCGGGACCTTTAAAGGGAAGGGACAGGCGTTATGTAAAAGTATTGAGTTCAGCTAACTAGCTCGTTAGCTTGTTAGCTGCCTCTCACAGCAGTCGTCATGCAGCCAGCTGCTCAAAAGCTATTTATCACAGTGTGGACTGGATGTCCAGCTCGACCCATTTCACAATCTCCTAGCTCCTCTATTGAAATCACTTAGGATTCATTCAGCGTTATAACACAGATAGTAACCTTATGTGGGGAACTACCGTTAACTTGACTTAACTTTAAGACGCTAGTTAGCTTCGGTCAGATCACCCGGCTAGCGAGTTAACGAATCCAATTGAGTCCACACTACCTCTTCTGTACTGTAAGAGGCAGTGTGTGTGGTGCTGCTGTTGTGGCTTATTAACCGGAATAACGAACTTTAAAGAGTGTAGTTGCAGTCTTGTGTTGAATGGGCGCCTGTAGCAGACAGTGGTGTGCCCCGCCCACCACAGCGCCATATACACAGTGTTAGCTGCATTATGTAACGGCACAAGCTGCTCAGCCCAGGGTCACTGTCCTGTTTTAGGCTGCATTTGTCTAACGGCAGAAGGGCGGCATTGTTATGGGAAAGATCACCAATGAGCTTTTTGTTTGTTTGTTTACCCTGATATTTTGCCACACAAGGGATAAAGACGTTGGTTTGCTTTGAAAGGACGCTGGCAAAACAAGTAAACCGTATTTATTACTCGTTTATTAATGATGAGTGGTTTACTTTCCTGTACAAGCAAAAAACATCGGAAGAGGAGACAAAAATAACTACTTCAGTAATACAGCACAAAATAAACAAAAAACTAACATGAGGAAAATAATAATAATATTAAAAGACAGAATCAAGACAGAAGTCTGGCCATTTTAAGTTGGCTACATCTTCAAATGTAGCCAAAAGCCAAGGAATAGAATGGTATGAAAGAAATATATATAGCGTGTCTTTAAAGCTATTCAAGAAGGTGAAGACTTTATGTGATGAGGACCTTTACAAAGGAATTGTACAGAGCAGCATGGCTCCTTCAATGTGTGTCTTGACCTGTGTTTTTCTACAGCATGAGTGTAAGAAAATTAGCGTTAATGAACTGACTGCACTGTAATGTTCAGTACTGCAGGTAAGGAGAACATCTGGCTTGTGACTGGCAATTGTCACAATGGGCTTGCACTCGGCACAGAAAAAGCACTTTCCCCTGCGGGGGATTGACGGTGTGGTTCAGCTGTTTGACGCAGAGCTCCGCAAGTCTGAGCCGGACCTGGCCCTTCTTTCCCTGGTCCTAGGGTTTGTCGAGCACTTCCTGGCTGTGAATCGAGTCATCCCCATAAACGTTCCAGGAGTACGATTTGAGCCGCTTGAACCAGACTGTCCTACCTCCTGCTTCCCCACAGTGGAGCTGGGCATGATCTCTGCACTGTATGAGCGTTTCACGGCCCAGATCCGTGGGGCAGTCGACTTGTCCCAGTACCGGAGGACTGCTGCAGGATCCAGCAGAGAGCTGGTGAAAAAAGTGTCAGATGTAATCTGGAACAGCCTCAGTCGCTCATACTTTAAGGACCGGGCTCACATCCAATCTCTCTTCAGTCTCATCACTGGTGCGATGTTACACTTATTATCATAAAAGGACTATATGAGCATGTTTAGAATATTAATAATATGGCAGTAATTCTGAAACCAGGTACCAAACTGGACAGCTCTGGGGTGGCATTTGCAGTGGTGGCAGCCTGCCAGGTCCTTGGTCTGAAGGATGTCCACTTGGCTTTGTCTGAGGACCATGCTTGGGTCATTTTTGGCAAAAATGCTGAAGAGACTGCAGAGGTCACATGGCACGGAAAGGGCAATGAGGACCGTCGAGGACAGACGGTTGCAGCAGGAGTCAATGAGAAAGTGAGTCCTGTCTTCATCTTCCTCATGATGTGATGAATAAAAGTGTTCACAATAGAAAACAAACAAAATATCAGAAGTGTATAATTTAGTCATACATACAACTACTCCTCAGTCACACCAAAGAAAATTCGCTTACAGTCACTGTTCATATAGTGTTAATAGTAGTTCGAAAGGTCCAGGTTTTAGAAATGATTGATTTATAGATGCCAGTTTGAGACAGGCAGACTCAATGCTGTGGATAGCAACAGGTGGAAATATATATTTACTAGGTGGATATTTTTGGTCAGCAAAGAGGATAATACAGGATTTCTCATAGGGCAGATTAGTAAAGATATGACTGATGTAACTAAACTAATGACCAAGATGACTGAGAAATATATCAGCTGCCTGTTGAAAAAGGCATTCATGCCTAATGGCCTTCACCTGGGCTCTTGGTCTGTCTGACCATTAGCCTAGAGGTGCAGGGATTTCCCCTCTGTCCTTCAGAAAGTAAAAGTGAAAATGGATTAAAGTAGGGGTGTTTTGAGTTTCTGCAGTTCCACAAAAAAGTATGTGAATTCTCTTTATACCTTCTTTTTTAAACCCGATGTAATGTTTGAGCTTTTCAGACAGACTGAGTCACTATATATACTTCCTGTCCTATGTATTTGTGTCTCCTGTAGAGCTGGCTCTATTTGAAGGGCTCATACATGAAATGTGATAGAAACATGGAGGTGGCCTTCATGATCTGTGCTATCAACCCATCACTAGACCTTCACACTGACAGCTCTGAGCTCCTGCAACTACAACAGGTGAGCACCAATACCTGTAATGTGTATTTACTTATCTGTCATTTTCATCTTTCCTCTGTACTTGACAATTTTCAGAAAATTCCAGCCTAAAGGTCAGAGATCTGGTCAGAAAAACTCCTCTTGAATAAACTTTACTAACTTTAGTAGAACTGTCAATCTGACCTTTGCACAACCAATGAATGTGAACAGACAGGGATTATCTTTTTTAGTGGCTCATATCAGACCCAAAGAGTCTATTGCTGTTTGAAAATACACTGGTAGATACAGGCCCCCTTGGGTCAAACCATTCATTCATTTATCTTTTACCGCTTATCCTTTTCTGGCCATTGGGGGATGCTAGAGCCAATCCCAGCTGACATTGGGCGAGGGCGGGGTACACCCTGGACAGGTTGCCTGTCCATCACAGGGCCAACATACAGAGACAGACAGACAGACAAACAACCACTTGCACTCACACTCAGACCTACAGACAATTTTGATTCACCAATTAACCTAAACAAGGGTGTCTTTGGATGGTGGGAGGAAACCCACGCAGGCACAGGGAGAAAATGCAAACCCCGCACAGAAAGGCCACAGGCCTGGGAACCAAACCTGCAACCTTCTTGTTGTGGGGCAACAGCGCCAACCACTATGCTGCCATGCTGCCCTCAACTCCAACCAGCTCATCAGAAATTAGTGTTTGGGGTTGTTTTGTTTTTTTTTGTTTTCAAATAGAGATTTTAAAAGACCAAAGGCCATTTGGTTATGGCTCAATGAGAAATGCAAAAATACCTCAGTTAGGTGAGCTGAGAGGAGACTTGAGAATTTTTTCATGACCTTTCTTGTTTTTCTCTTCCTGATCTTTGTGTTGAACAGAAACTGCTGTGGTTGCTGTATGAACGAGGTGACCTGGACAGGTGGGAATCTTTTGTTGAAGTAATTAAGTGATATGAGAAATGTTGTGAATATTAACTGCAAACATTTTACATGTAATCTGTTTCAAGTCAATATCCACCTACTTTCCTGCTCTGTGCTCAAGGTATCCTATGGCCATGGGCACTCTGGCAGACCTTGAGGACCAGGATCCAATCCCAGGAAAGGAGAACCCTCTGCAAATCCACCTAAAGGTAAGAACAAAGTAGAGGGGTCACACAGAATGTATTTGATACCACCACTATTTCCCCAAATGTTAGGTATTGTAAACATAAAGTTAATTTTAAAATCTTTAAACATTTTTTTTATAAAGAACAGTATTATACATGAACTAATGAACAGCCTGACATGTGGGTTTTCCATCAGAGTTAAGAAGATGTCGTTGTACTTTCTTCCCTCTAATGTGTGATGGTCTTCAAGAGTATGGAGGTGATATAAAAGGCCTGCCTAATTCCTGTATTACTGTGTCTCCTTATTAGGCTGTGAATTCTGCTCAGAAGCATTACAACAATGAGCACATCTACCCCTACATGTACCTGGCTGGCTTTCACTACAGACACAGGGATGTGCGTGAGGCTCTAAGGGCCTGGGCCGAAGCTGCTCAAGTCATGCAGGAGTGAGTTCACGCTGCTTTCACACACCATAGGTGACAGGTAGGCTGTTGACTGCTCACAAGATAAGATAAGATAAACTTTATTAATCCCGCATTGGGGAAATTTACTGTCACAGCAGCTCCACAGTATGACAGATATGAGAAAGAGCGCAAAGGAAATAGATAAAATATAAAAGACATAACATAAATACACTATATACATAAATACACTGTATACAAATAATACACTATATATACATCCTCCATATATACAGATATAAATATAGATATACCATGGATGGTTATTGCACTGGTAGATAAATTGCACATGACATGAATGAGTAATAGACATGAGTGTGGATTGCACATGACAAAAATTAAATTAAATTAAAGAGTCTTATTGCAGTTGGGATGAAGGACCTGCGATAGCGTTCCTTCCTGCACTGTGGGTGTATCAGTCTCTGGCTGAAGGAGCTGTTTAAGGCCCACACAGTCTCGTGCAGGGGGTGAGAGGTGTTGTGCATGATTGATGTCAGCTTGGCCAACATCCTCCTCTCACCCACATCCTCTATGGAGTCCAGAGGGCAGCCCATGACAGAGCTAGCCCTCTTTACCAGTTTATTTAGTCGATTCCTGTCCCTTTCTGTGCATCCTCCTCCCCAACAGACCACTGCATAGAAGATGGCAGATGCCACCACTGTGTCATAGAAAGTCCTTAACAGTGTCCTGCACACTCCAAAGGACGTCAGCCTCCTCAGCAGATGAAGACGACTTTGGCCCTTCTTGTACAGGACATCTGTGTTGTCTGACCAGTCCAGTTTATTGTTGAGGTGAACACCCAGGTATTTGTAGGTTTCCACCATCTCAATGTCCAAACCCTGGATGTTCACAGGTGTGGTTTGGGGCTTCTTCCTGCGGAAGTCAATCACCATCTCCTTTGTCTTACTGGTGTTGATGTGGAGACGATTCTGCTCACACCAGTCGACAAAGTCCGTGATGACCCCCCTGTATTCCTGTTCGTTCCCTTTTGATATACATCCGATGATGGCTGTATCATCAGAGAACTTCTGAAGGTGGCAGTGGTCTGTATTATGTCTGAAGTCCGATGTATAGAGGCTGAACAGAAAGGGAGAGAGCACCGTCCCCTGTGGTGCCCCCGTGCTGCAGACCACCACATCAGACACACAGTCACGAAGCCTCACATACTGTGGTCTGTTGGTGAGGTAGTCGATGGTCCATGCAGTCAGCTGGCAGTCCACTCCCGCTCTCTCCAGCTTCCCTCTGAGCAGCAATGGTTGTATAGTATTGAAAGCACTGGAAAAGTCAAAAAACATGACCCTCACTGTGCTCCCAGTTTTCTCCAGGTGTGAGAGGGATCTGTGTAGTAGGTAGATGACGCAGTCATCTACCCCGATGCCAGGCTGGTATGCGAACTGCAACAACTGCAGAAACTTAGCCAGAGACCAAACAATCAAATTTCTAGGTATTTTAACTGTCTTCGGGAGAGGACCATTAGCTGACATATATAGGTCTAGCTCAAGCTTTTAAGACCTTACAATACTGTTACTTGATCACAAAAAACAAAAACAACACCATACAGTGACTTAAGAGGCGACCGTGATCAAATACCACAGTAGGCCTGGGTATTAATAAGTAAATCAACATTACAATATTTTTTTCCCCAATTATTTTTAACTTTTACTTCAATTTCTACTAATGATTGATTACTTTAGCTCCTATCATTCTCTTTTTTGGATGCATGCTCGGGCAGATGTCAGGCACTTTCTTTTCCAAGCCCATCTATCTACAATACAACTATAACTCAAATTTTCAGACAAAAAATGACAAAATGTGTCAGTTTAGATGCAACTGGGGGCTCAGTGTTTGTGCTGCTCTCATCCATACGAGCTTAGTTAGTGTGAACATGGACTGAGTGCATTTGGTCAGGGTAGGGGCTTTTCAAGAGCATACTTGAAGAGGTATGAATTGAATTAACCAACATGAAGAAAGGTTAGTTGGTGAGAGGTTCGAAGCTTTTTCTCTTAATTGCTCAACCACACATGGCAACAAATAATATATGATAAAATGATTAATTAAATATAAAACTCAGAGGATCTGATGTAAATTTAATCATTTTTACTATTACACTTATTAAGTTCTAGTCTCATTTTAGTCTTTGTTCAGAAACTAAAAATAGAAGAGATTTTTGGCTGTAGTTTTCCTCAGGGAAATGTTGCTAACCTGTTTGAAGCCACAGCTGTCACCATCTTTGGTGTGTATACTCACCCTAGTGATGGGACTATATTGGTTTCCATCCATACTGTTATTAACAGAAGTACTGTACTGTACTGTACTGTGGCATTAAAGATAAAATTTGTTTGACCTGAACTTAATTTCTAGTGTGTGGCAGTTGCTCACTGATAAAACCAGGGAGTTGTGTGTTTCAAGACTTGACTCCTGACAGTCTCAGAATGCGCTATAGCGATACATGATAAGCTCTGACAGTAGAGTTTCACCACTGTGAGCCAAAGGATGAAGCTAATGAGCATCCTGTCTCAGCTTCAGTCGTTTGACCAGACAAACTGTTGGTGGCAGTAAATACAAGGCTATGTTTCCTGACCAGTTGCGACAATGTCATTAATGCAGGGAGCAACAGAGTGAGTATAATATATTTTGGTACCTTGGAAAATAGTAAAATAATAGTAGTAATAGTAAGTAATAGTAAAATTAAGGTGTTGTGATAGTGTAGGTTGTTCACTAATGCTTTAAATTTGACAGGGTGTGGTAGTTGAGTCTGGAATGGTCCAACTCTGCATCCTCACTCTGTCTCTTCCCCTTTAAACACACTTTTCATGATTTGCAGCTAAAAATACAAACATGGACCCACCACACATCCCCTTCCAATCTCTCATCTTCCTTTTCCTGCCACCCATTGTTCTTCTTCATTGTGTATATGTGCGTGTGCCTGTGTTCTTGCACACTTCTGGTCATGTCTGGGTTTCTCTGATGCTTTCAGCTATTTGGGATGTTTACACTTGTAGGATTTCAGAAATAAATGAAGACATATAATTTACCAAGTATAAATATAGAGAAAAAGTGAAAAATCTAGAAATGTTAAAATAAAAAATACGAAAATTTAGAACCTGTAATTGTGTGTCTGAACCTTATAATTTTCAAAATATTAACAAATAAAATTAATTAATCCATTAATCCACCAATAAATACAATTAATACTTTTAGGATTGATTTATTATTATTATTCATGAATTAACAAAATGTATTTATGAATGGTTTATTTAATGGACTTTATGCTGTTTTTGTCAATTGATTTTTAAATCTTTATTATGATTATTATGATTTATTCTTGAATTTATAATTAATTCCTGATTTTAATGTCTAAAATATGAAAATAAGAAATTGCTTAGTTCCTATTTCTCTGACATCCCTGGTCTGCTATAGAAACTATAAAGAATGTTGGTAAACTTTTCAAAATCTACACAGGAAAGATGCATTGAAACAGTTGAATAATTACCTTCAAACTTTGCACATTGTAAATAACTTGCATTAGACGGTCATTGCTTATTAAGACATAGGGAGTAGACCAAAGCAAAGCAAAATTATCTGTCCTGTCTTCCTGCTGTTATTGAAAGTGTCTTATTACCTGGTCCTGCAGCTATAATTATTTCCGTGAGGACGAAGAGATCTACAAAGAGTTCTTTGACATTGCAAACGATGTGATCCCTACTCTGCTGAAAGAAACTGCTGCTGCAGAGAGTCCTGGGGAGGGAGGGGAGGGAGGAGACTGCACTGACAAGGTGAGTGTTCATCCTGCCGGAGCAGGTAAAGTCAGTTATCCTCACGGATTAGAGACATATTTGTGTGTATTCACAGTAGCATCATTTCATCTTCTGGTAAAAGCGTAAGCATAATCTCTGCCATTTTCACCTAGTTTTAACATGGGACACCAACTAAATCAGTCTCATTTTCCTTCTCTCTACATCTCTCTCTCTCTCTCTCTCTCTCTCTCTCTCTCTCTCTCTCTCTCTCTTTTCCTGTGACCCTCACACCTCCAGGAACACCCCAAACTATCCACAGCCTTCTCAGCCTTACATGACCCAGAATGCTTTGCCCACCTGCTTCGTTTCTATGATGGCATCTGCAAATGGGAGGAGGGCAGTCCGACGCCTGTCCTTCATGTAGGCTGGGCCACCTACCTGGTCCAGTCTCTGAGCCGCTTTGAAGCTCAGGTGAGACCCAGATCAGTTCTATCTTTGAACATCAGAGTGACTGAAACCATCTCATGTGACAATGATAAAAATGGGCTTGTCCTATGCTTCCAAAGGTGCGTCAGAAGGTGTCCATTATCACCAAAGAGCTAGAGTCGCAGGATGATGATGACCAGTCGAGTGATGACCCCCGAGAGGGCCGCAGGCGAGGCCCTAGGAGGGAGTCCAAGCTGGAGGAGCAGAACTCTCCTCCTCCTGCTGCCCCCACCTCCCCACCCACCCAACTAGCAGTGGCAACAGCAGCTACTCAGCTGAAGAAAGTGGGTGATGGAGGGGGTCGTCGCCGCTCTTCACAGGGCCTAAGGGCTGGAGATTCTGAAGGAAAACCCAAGTCCCCCAGCCCAGATTCTACATCCTCACCCTCGTCCCATCAGCAGGCGTCCCCCTCCCCAGCCGGTCCCATTGTCATCTTTCAGAGTGAAAAGATGAAGGGGATGAAGGAACTTCTGTGTGCAGCCAAAGTGAACTCCAGCGCCATCAAGCTGCAGCTCACCGCACAGTCCCAGGTCCAGATGAAGAGACAGAAGAGCACGCCTGCTGGGGATTACTCCATGTCCTTCATGAAGCGGCAGCGCAAGTCAATGTAGATTTGTGGGAAGGGTAGTGGAGAATCAGTAAGACATACTGTGAAAACAGAAACATGATTAGTCTCACTTCTGTTTGTGGGCCTTTTCATCCAGAGGTGGTTTTCAGTGAACATCCTCTTAGTTCCCAGCAATAGATCTCACTTGCACAGATGATGTTGAGTTCAATAGCAAATATCAGGTTTGAACTGAAGGAAAATTTCACTGGTTTTATTGAAAATCTATTCTGGGAGCTGCCCGGTTTGATAGATTGTAATCTTTGCTCATAAATGTTTTAATTGGCAGCCAATTGCACAGTGACTATCTGACGATTACCATCTCATTGACTCAAATGTGGACGTATGGACCAAAGGATCAAGGACTACCAGAACTCAGCCTACAGATTTGTAAATATTAACCATTGGGAACCTGTTTGTGACTGAAGCTTTGGAAGTGATTAATTTAGGATAGTTACTGTGTAACATTGTCCACCTCTTCTCTATCAAAAGCTTCTTTCTTGCTAGCTCTATGTTGCCTTACTTTGCTTTTGCTCTTTTCTAAATTAGGTGGCCTTTAGTTTTGAGAGTAGCTAAACTAGGCCAGTTTTTAAGCTATTAGAGAAGACCAGGAAGACCATGCACTGTTGAGCCAGAGCCACATTAGGTGGCACTGCTGCATCCTATTTGCTTGATGACTTGTGGTTTTTGTTCATGTTTTGTATCTCCAAATAAAGACTGATGACAACAGTGATGAGACCGGATAGTGTGTATTAGCTGGCTGAATGTCTCCGACTGGACAACTCCAGAGCCTGGGTTTTCTCAACTTTTTTGGGTCTTTTGGAGTGGCATTAGTCTGGAAATGGGCTTGATACACCTGAGAACTTATTTTCCCATCTTTAATGTGGAATTGTCTCAGTCCATAGGCAGCAAAGATCCAGATCCAGCTCCACCTATGGAAAGATGTTTTAATGCTGCAGTCCTTTTTATACCATCAAACACAGAGATGCATGTAGTTCAGACAGTTTAACCCTATAATGCCAGACCCAAGAAATAATGGAAAGAAAATTCAAATTTTTTGAGTCTGAAATCTTTAATTGGCCCTTAATAAAAATAATCAAAAATTTAATATTTGCATTTTGTTTGTATCATATTTGATACATCAGGCATTAAACGCAATTTGGGCAATAACAAAAACTTTTGTCCTTGGCCATCTGCATCTTTATTTTTTCAAACAGCTTCCTTTTCCAATCTTATTTTGCCAGGTGGTGGTCTCAGAAATTTATGTATCAAATATGATACAGGATTATAGGGTTAACCTCAATCCATCAGATATGTCCGTGACATGTTAAGGTCAGTGATGCAGCAGCATCTTCTGTGGTGTCCATACACCACAGACTCCATGTTCCATGATCTGAACTCTTTATCCTTTTAGCCTCATCACCTCTACTTCATCCCCAGTCATGGATATGTTTTCGTCGTGGACCTGCATGTTGGATTGTTAGAGGAAACTGGAGAACCTGGAGGGTACCCACACAGGAACAGAGAGAACATTCAAACTTCACACAGAAAGCTCCCCCAAAAAATTGTGTTTCTTTATGATTTCAGTGTTTGTTGTCTTTTTCTCGTCACTGTATCAGGGGACAAGTTTCTAAGTGATTGACTGGAGTGCTGGAATCAGAACCTTCTGAACAGAAATGCCATTCCACATCCTGGAGATCAGATGCTGATCTCATGGAGACAGTTTTCTAGAAAAATAAGAGCATTAGAAACTGTGAGGAATAAGTAAGAGCTGTTTGGAAGTGAAACTTTAGAACTTGGTATTCATATCATGAAAGTGTTTTAGTAGCAAACTGGGTAGAGATTAGCTGTTTTATACAGCTGACACGTCACAGTAATATCACGTGAGGAAGACATGTCAAGGTAAAGAACACTTGAATAAACCTGCCCACCCATCTGTTTGTAGACGGGTGGGCAGGTAAAAAAAAGTAGAACATGTTTAAGTAAAGCCTGCGACCTGGAAACGGATAAGCTGTAGAAAATGAGTTAGTGAGATGTTGCAATAAAGGCAGAATGAACCTCCTTGGACCATTGAACAGAGATGAACCTGTAACAACAGCTTGCAATATGGTTTCCATTAAAAAAAGCACACAACTCATAAATCTATACAAATCACAACATACACATACACAAAATAAACACAAAAAATGTAAATAACCACAACATAAAACAGAACTATACAGAGTTATACTCACTTGAGTATAACCATAGAGTATCCATAAAAAAAGTGGATACAAAGTGGAACCACTGCTGAAGAACCGTAAAACCTGCATTCCAAAGAGTAACTATCAAGGGGCAATTCCAGTGGTTGGAATCAGGTACGGATCAGGACACAATGATGGAACCGGAGGGCTCAGGCTTACTCAGAGTCGTTTATTGCAGGCCGGGTCAAAACCAGGTAGGCAAATCAACAGGAAATTCTATTAAACTCAAGGAAATGCAATGCTGGAACGCTGACTCAAAGGACAAGATGATCTGGCACAGAAGGGAAGGGAAACGTAGCTTAAATACACGAGGAGGAAGACAAAAGACACAGGTGAAACACATTAGGGCGGGGAAAGCAATCACACAGGCAGGGAGGCTTGACTGGAAGACAGGACGCTGGGAACGGTGAAAGTCTTTAATGAGTTGGGGGTCCACGATATGGCAAGAGGGCACCCAGGATCTTTCCTTTGAGCCATATCCCTCCCAGTCTACAAGATACTGCAGGCCTCGGCCTCGCTGCCTAACCGCCAACAGCTTTTTCACAGTGTACACAGGTCTCCCACCAATGATTCGGGGGGCAGGAGGGAGTCTGGCAGCTGGGAAAAGAGGGCTCTCCTTGAAAGGCTTGATGCAGCTGACATGGAAGGTGGAGGGGATTCTGGAAGACCTGGGAAGCTGCAATCTGACAGCAGAGCAGTTAATAATCTTTGACATGGGGAATGGTCTGATAAATCTAGACGACAACTTACAGCAATGGACTCGGAGAGGGAGATCACTGGAGGATAGCCACACCTTCTGTCCAGGAGTGTAGTCTGGAGCGGGGCGGCGGTGGCGGTCGGCAGATCTCTTGTAGGACTGGGAGGTTTTTAGGAGAGCTTTCCTTGCACGGACCCACATGCCTCGGCACCGTGGGACCAGGGCAGCGGCTGATGGCACTGGGATATCTTTCTCCAGGCCCCTGAAGCGAGGGGGTTGGTATCCAAAAACCACTTGGAAAGGGGTTAAGCCCGAGGATGAAGAGGGCAGGTTGTTGTGTGCAAACTCGACCCAAGGTAGGGACTTAGACCAATTGCAGGGATTTTGAGAGGTGAGACAACGCAACCCAGCCTCCAATTGTTGGTTCACCCTCTCGGTTTGGCCGTTGCTCTGGGGGTGATAACCAGACATCAGATTAGCTTTAGCCCCAATTAGCTCACAGAAAGCCCTCCAAAATTGTGCTATGAATTGGGGCCCCCGGTCAGACAGGATGGTTTGTGGAAATCTGAAATCTTTGAATACCTTCGTTAACAGAACCTCAGCTGTTTCTTTGGCTGATGGGAGTTTGGGGAGAGGAATGAATGTTACCATTTTAAAGAACCAGCTGACAGTGTTGAGGATAACAGTGTGACTTTGGGAGTCTGGCAAACCTGTGACGAAGTCTATGGAGATGTCCGACCAGGGATGATGAGGTATGGGCAGAGGATGAAGGAGACCAGCAGGGGGAGCATTTGACGACTTCTGTTGGGAGCACACAGAGCAGGCAGAGACAAATTCACGGACATCCTTCTTCATCTCTGGCCACAAAAACCTTTCAGCCAGATGAAACAATGATGATAATTGGGATGAATGTCCCCACTGAATGACTTCACTCCGGAGATTGGGATGTACAAACTGCCGGTTTGGCGGAGGAGGAGCAGGGGCAGAGATGTGGCGGTTGGCTTCGATGACCTTGGTTTCCACATTCCACGTGAAGGCTCCCAGAACCCGTTCTGGGGGCACGATGGTGGTTTCTTTTCCCTCCGAATCTTCATGGGAGAAGATCCTTGAGAGGGAGTCAGGCTTCTTGTTTTTAGAACTGGGTCTGTATGACAAGACAAAATTGAAGCGGGTGAAGAACATCGCCCACCTGGCCTGACGTGGATTTAGCCTTCTGGCAGACTTGATGTACTGCAGGTTCTTGTGGTTGATCCAGATCAGGAGTGGGAGGGCTGCCCCCTCCAGCCAGTGTCTCCACTCTTCCAGCGCCACTTTAACCACCAGCAGCTCCTGGTCCCCCACCGCGTGATTTCTTTCTGCAGGGGACAGCTTTCTAGAGAGGTAAGCACACAGATGAACCTTTCCGTCCTTACCCAACCTCTGGGACAGGACAGCACCAATCCCCATATCTGAGGCGTCCACCTCAACAATGAATTGTTCTGCTGGGTCGGGCAAGGCGAGGACCGGAGCTGCTGTGAAGGATTCCTTCAGGCACTGGAAGGCCTTTTCTGCAGATGGAGACCACTGAAAGACAGACTTGACAGACAGAGCTGAACCCCTTAATGAACTTCCTATAGAAGTTGGCAAACCCCAGAAAACATTGCAACTCCTTACAGGATGTGGGGGAAGGCCAATTAAGTGCATCCTGTACTTTTGAAGGGTCCATCTCGATCTGACCCTTGGAGATGATGTAGCCTAAAGTTAGTTGTTCCAGTTGGAAAGAGAAGCCTAATTCTATTGAAGTCTATGTGAAAATGCCCCCCATTCTCACTTGATTAATAATGAGTTTAGGGTCCCAGTCACTATTCTTCAATATAATATAATGTTAATTTTTAATTGATTGCCCCATTCAGAGGAAAATCGTGATGGACAGACTACACCACCCAATCATGATAGAGTACAGAGCAGGTCACGCCTCCTCAGTCCCACCTTCTCCTCCAAATATGGCTTGGTTTAGAAAAAACCAAGATAGCTGACTTACAAATGATTAAGTGGAGGCTCCAAAACACTCTCATAAGTCAGTGGGTGACGTCACGGTGGGCTGACACTTTGAAACAAGACATTAAATCAATACTTAAACTTAACACCTGATGAGTTTGCTTTTCAAATCCCAATTTCAGTATAAAGTCCGAGTTTTTACTTATCTCAATCCTTTTTGTGTACTTGATTGGCCCCCGCAGCAGCCTGACCCTCCATACAAGGTGACGGCCCAGACGGAGCTGCTTGTGTTGACATGTTTTACAGTGTGCCGTCTGCTCATGCGTGATCCTCACCACAGCGCCTCCTGGACATCTACGCTCAATACTTTCTTCGTGCGCCTGTGTGGCTGTGTGTGTCAGTTGTGTGTTTGTGTCCTGTCAGTGATCAGCCCTGTGTGTGTGTGTCTGTCTCGCTGGTCGATACAACAGTCAGCTCCAATTAAGCCACAGAGAGCAGAGTGTGTTGATCTGCTGCTGCCGCTTCCTCCTGCGACAGCGGCCGGGATGTGTGAGTAAGAAGCCCGGCTACCACACAGCAGCCAGAGAGGTGTCTCCAAACATGGACAGGATAGGGGTGTCATTCCAGGACCCTTTGGATGAATATGAGTTAATACACAGGCTTGGGTGCGGCACCTATGGAGATGTTTTCAAGGTAAGTAAAGGCTTTCGTCGTATTTTCAGGAAAATAAAATCAAGAAGAAAGATGGTGTCATTGCCCAAAGACTAAAGGGTTTCTCACTTCCTGTCATCAAGGTGAAACTGTATGATATGAGAAGTGTGTTCTGCCCCAAGTGCACTACTGCATGTGACGGAGCTGATGGAAGGGCAAAGGAAAGGACAGGAGGACTCATCAGCTCTCAGGGTTCAATTACACAAAGCAAAGATGGAGATTCAATTTAATGCGCATTTTTTGGTAAATGACAACAGGAAGCTACCATATTTAATATGCACATTATGAATGTCTGTCTGACATACAGAGAGATAGAGAGACTAAAGCGCTTCAACACATTAAGCTCTGAAAGAAACGGTCTCTCGCTTATTATCTTACCAAGCAGTGTCAGCCTGTTGCTTAAGTGGCACTACAGGCTTGTTTTGCTTTCACATATGTTATATACACATTATAATGCGCGTCATTTTCTTGAAAATCAGCAGTTTTTAATAAACAAACAAAAAAATCCTCAGCAGAAAAATCAGCTATTCATGACAACATATTTAGTATTAAAAGGATAGATATCCTCTGTGCCTTTGTGGTCGATAGAAAAGTTTTTTCTCACTCGATGATTTTGGTGTCAGGATGCAAACTTCCTGTGCTGTGAACCCACCCTGGTGCCTTGTGCTTCCTGCCGAAGACAAATAAGAATAGTATTATATTTTCTATATGTATGTATCAATGTGGAATTTAAAGCATCAAATCATGTCTGTTGGTTTCATATCTCTTTTAAATCTGATTTCTTATCCAGCCTGTCCAGTTATTGTTAATTTTTGGACTGCTGAGGGTTTGTATACACACAGGGTCACAGACTGATGTTGTGTTTATGAGGGTGTACAGGAACGGCCGGGGAGAGTAGACTGAGGGCAGAGGTCAAGGTATTCTGTGTTAAACCTTCATGAGGTGAAGACTGTAGGAAAATAGCGTGAATTCATTGTTCATAGATAAAAAGAGATCGCACTATAGGTGTGATCCTCATTAAATGTGTTGGCATGTTATCTAACACTGTCACTCATGTGGACTCTGACTTTGTTGTATGTTTTTTTGTAATAATTTGACGTAAACTGTTGATCATTATATTTATATTGTCATTAACAATAAAGCTTTGATTACTACAGAGATATTTCATATCAACCTTGATGGCTTTGACTTGGATTAGGTCTCAAGGTTTGACTAGGACTCTACTTAGACTCTCTTTTAGCAACTTGGATTTGGATTTCAGAATTTAAAGATTGTATTTTACACCATATCCATAACATTTTGACATGAATGGGAGCAGTTATACATACGCTAAAAGACGATACATAAAACTCCTTAATCTTTAAAATAATGACCACTGATATATATTAGCACTGAGTGGGACAGAAGAGCACTGTAGCTCAACCTCAGGTTTTCCTTTACATCACTTGGATGGCAGAATGTGTCTGAATGTGTCTCTTACCTTTAGAAGACATGGCACAAAGATGCATTATGGGAAGCGGGCAAGTTGGTTGCTTACTTTGACACTTGGCAACAACCTAAACCTGATTCAGACTAAGCCCAGCCCTTCATAGAAACAGTATTCTCTAATGTCAGTGGCCTCTTTCAGCTGGATAATGCTCCGTGCTTCACTGTAGCAACGGTTCAGGAATGGTTTGAGGAACAACAACCAGTTCAGTGTTGACTGGGCTCCAGATTCCCCAAATATCAGTCCAATCCAGCATCTGTGGGATGAGCTGGAAAAACAAATCCAGGTCCCTGAAGGCTTCAACTCACAACTTCCAGGACTAAAAGGATCTGCTGCTAATGCCTTGATCCAGATACTGTAGCTCACCTTCAGAGGTCTAAAGGAGTCCAGGGCTGTTTTAGACCTTCACAGTATTAGGCAGGTGGTCATGATATAATGACTTGTTGATATATTGTGTGTCATATTCTATAAATCGAGTCTCAGTTTAATGATGCATTATTTTCATTACTGCAGCAAAATAAATCTTATATTTATGTTATGTAGGATTACATAACATATGAAGTTATGAAGGTTCCTCCTGTTGGAGCCCTTGTCGTCCAGGAAGGGAAGGACACATATGAAGGAGCCTTTGAAATGCAATGTCTAGTCTTATGACTGTGATAAAGTCAGTCTTCAAAAGTGATCTCTTTGGGATAAGACTCCTGACACAGTTGAGGTTTGAACTTCAAACTTGTAGCTTTTAAATTATGGTAAGAGGTAGAAGAGATTTTCTGCTCACTCTGTTATAATTGGAACATAATGACCTCCCAATAATACAAAACTCCTTTTCAGAGATTTCTCATCTTCTGTACATTGTGATTTTAAGACTTAATTTTTCATACTCTTCAAAATTTTGTTAGTTGTACAGTTATAGAACATTTCCTCTCAACATGACTAAAATAAGACACCCTGATGGTTGTAAGGGAATGAGCATGAGTGCTGGTTCTATCATTGTGGTTTGTTCTAAAAGGACAGTTAGACTTAACATCCATGTATTGACTGCTGCCCTGAACTTTAACCTGCATGCTTCATTTATGAAGAAGACACCTGCTTGGCATTTGCATTATTTTTATTGAAACATTACAATTTGTTATCTATCACTTCTTTTATGACTATTGAATATTGGTATCAATGTTCCTGATGACTGAAACGTCTGACCTAGTTATTATTCTGTTGGTGACACTGTAAATATACTGAAACACAATTATTTCCTCTTTTATATTCATGTAACCTATTACAGAGGTTGTGTAAATGTTCTACGATCTAAACAGAGATTTAAACTGAGTTTTGCAGCTGTTTTACGTAGATTATGGCTGTCAAAACAAATGCCATCCACTGTGAGGTCACCCATTGGTTTGTGAACTGCTGCTTTGAAGCCTTCAGTTTGTAAATAGTTTTTGTTTTTTTTAAACCAAAAGTGACCAAGTTTGGAGAAGGTGGGAAGGAATGAGGGCTTGATCTGAAGCTTTGTATTCTAGCCTGATTGGGTGGTGCATTCTGTCAAACACACAGTAACCACGCTCTAATTCATTCCCCGCTTTATGGTCTACCTTCCTCCTGGTGCCATCATTCAATAAATTAACATTATGTTATAGCTGGTGAAACTTTAAATCTAAAGACTCAAACCGTTAGCTTATTAGGAAAACATTTACTTAGTTAATAAATAAAGTCAGAAGTAGAGACATTTTCCCATAGACTTCAATACAATCTGACTCCTTTTTGCAACCAGTGGAGTCGTCCCTGATGGTCATTAGACACATGCAGGTAGATGCAGGGTTAAAGTTCTTCAGCACTGGGTTTACAGAGCCAGAAACAACATCAGTTCCTTTTGGCTATGGATCAAAATAACTGCTGAGATGTTTTTACATGTCTCACACTGCAGCATAGTTGCTAGAAAGTGAACCCCATCTCACTAAATATAGTTCTGATTCTTTTAATGGAATACATTGTTTCCATTTAGTACAGTTCATGAATTTAAGTGGTATTTTTGTAAATGCAAGTATGGCAGATAACATAAAGAAGACTACACTGAATATATCTTGATGAACAATGAGTGTTGAGATATAAGAGAATAATATGCAAGATGGAAGAGAAAATGTCTCAACATTTTCCACTGTAGCAAGTTTCAGTACATTATCACACCTGCAATGGTATTTTATATGTGTTGTGATGACACTAAGAATCAGTATTGCTGTATCCTTTAGTTTAACATTTGGTGGTCTGGTGCAGTGATTTACAACAGTAGCTAGAATGGTGGCCAATCTCAAGGCTGACCACAACTCAGGACTGGACAGCACATTGGCACATGCACACAGACATAATTATAATGTTCTGGGAGCGGTTATATCCAATTTTGTTTTTGTTTTTTCCCCTGGAAATACATCAGAACAGTAAGAAAAATAAGCTTGTCTGAGTCTTATCCACATGTAAATGTAATTTATTTTTTTATATCAGGCCTTTTGCAAAGCTCTTTCCAAAATGAAGTTGTTCAGGAACTGTACTTTAGGACAACTGAGCTTGTGCCTTGTGATGAGTGTGAGTTTGATTACATGAGGTGTTATTTGGCCCCCATAACTTTAGGGTTAGAACAATACTGCTCAGTGTTGATCTTACTCTTGATAGCAGGCTGCTGTGTTTTCATGTGGGCAGACATATCTTTCAGACAGAGGAACCAGGTTCCTCTTTGAGAAACATTTTCCCATATAAAAGTGAAATGAGACAGCTTTCACATTCAGGTTGACATTTTGTGCTGAACACAGACAAGGCTTGGGCTCTTATTCATTCTCACTCTCATTCACTCACTCATTTTCTCCCACTTATCCGTTACCAGGTCACAGGTGGTGCTAGAGCTAATCCAAGCTAATGTTTCGGGTGAGGGCAGGGTACACCCTGGACAGGTCGCCTGTCTAACGCAGGGCGGGCTGAAATAGAAGATTGTGATATTTATGATAATTCAGAAATAAATTGGCTGCTGCCATTGATAGTGTCATCAAGCTTGGTGGTAAATCTTCATCTGGACAAATTCTGGCATACACATTAGCCTAGGTGTGGAAAGATATGGGCCACACTCAGGCATATTTTCATCTGGAGTTGAACTGCAATATTTATCCTATGCTAACATTAGCCACCATGAGCAACGTCATACCAGACCAAAAATGTTTACCTATCTTACAGCCATTTTATTGTTTATGACTTCATCTTTCAACTTCCTACAATACATGTTCCCTATCATCAACAACCACTTTTTTAACAACATTGTGTTATTTCTGGCTCAGAGACCATTTGGGTGATCAAAGTTAAATAAACCTTCCTCCCTCGCTTCCATTTTGGACGTAATGTTGAACAGCTGTCATTTCAGGCTTGGCTGAGTAAAAACCATGTGTGAGACATTACTATCACTGTAGTCACAGGAAGTCCTGTGTTAGAACAGGAAAGAAAACAGGAAATGAATGCAGACATGCTGCAGGTTGTGTACAGGCGACCTGCTGGCTCCTGTTGGCTGCTGCCTTATTTGTTGTGGATGCCTAGAGTAAAAAGTAGACAATCAATAATGCAGGTTTATTGCAGGTTTATTCTTGCTGGCTACTACTGAGAGTAGATTTCTGTAATCTGTACCTCACCTCAAACCTGACACCTCAGGTCATTGATTGGACTGAATGCAACTGCTGCCTCATGAAGTGATGTTGATAAGAACCTGATTCATGACTGTTTTATTTTTCATGGCTTGGTCTCTGTTTACAAATGTGTAAATATCTCACTTGTTCAGTGGTTAGCAAATTGAAATAATGGTATCGTTAGAATTTAAGAAAAATATTGGAATACCACCCGCTATTGTTTATACTAGGATCATTTTATATCTTGTATTGTAATGCAATCTAGCTCAAACATAGGATTGTATAATTATACATAGTAATGCATGTATAAGTTTAAACATATTTTTACAGTTTAGAAGTATATTATTTTATTCTATGTTTCAGCAGTTTTTTTTTAAAATAACAATAATATAAAATTTTATGTTTGAGGTAGCAGCAGCTATGGCATAGTAGTTAGCACTTGCGTGGGTCTTTTCCAGATACTCCGGTTTCCTCCCACCATCCACAGACATGCATGTCTGGGTTGATTTGTGACTCTAAATTGCCTGTAGGTCTGAGTGTCTCTGGCTGTGTCCGAAACCGCTCCCTAATCCCTAATTAGTGCACTATATGGGGAGCTCGTCCTTTTCTAGTGGTGTCCGAAATCTTTTGTGACAAAATGTAATGCACTGAAAGTATCCCACAATGCATTGTGAAAAGTAGTGAATAGCCGATGGTCACTAACGCAAGCAAGATATCCCATGATGCATTGCGCTTTTGGCGAAAATGGCGATTCCAGCAGAACATAATAGTTTATTTGATAGCACATTTCAAAAACAAGGCAATTAAACGTACTGTTTACATGAATGTAAACAGCATTAACATCGTGCAAAACAGTATAATCGGACATCAGATTATCAAAAGCCTTTAACAAAATGCTAAACAGAATTTTTTTCTCTGTCTTTAGCCATTAGTGGGGTACGTTTTAATTGCGCGACAGTGATGACGCAATTAATGGCGCCAAAAGTAGTGTCCGAAAGCGATTGTTCATTTTGTGAATGAGTTCACTATATAGTCCACTACATTCATCTCCCTATATAGGGAGTAGGGAGTGAGGGGGTGGTTACGGACACAGCCTCTGTGTGTTGGCCTGGCAATGGACTGGTCACCTGTCCAGGGTGTACCCTGCCCTCGCCCAATGTGAGGTGAGATTGGCCCCAGCAACCCCCATGACCCAGAAATGGATAAGCGGTAGAAGGTGGATGAATGAATGATGTTTGAGGTATAAGTGATGCTCCCAGTAACCAGTATTTGAAGTTTCATATGTTGCAGCTGAGGTACAAGGTACTATCAACAAAGAAATGAGGGTCAAACTCAAAACGACATAAAAATTATATTATGAAAAATATCACATTCGTGTCAAATGATTGTGATATTTGATGTTATTATTTCATTTACAATGTGCTTAGATCAGAGGTCTCCAACTCCGGTCCTGGAGAGCTACTGTGCTGCATGTATTACATGTTTCCTGCTCCAATACACCTGATTCAAATGAGTGGCTCCTTATCAGACCTCAGCAGAGCTTGATGACGAGCTGATCATTTGAATCAGGTTTGATGGAGCAGGAAATGCCAAAAACATGCAGGACAGTAGCTCTCCAGGACCGGAGTTGGAGACCTCTGGCTTAGATTGTCTCATTTTGATTACATCCGTTTTCAGAAAGAATACCATATTCTAGAAATAATGGAGGTACAACTGATGTGCCTCCGTTATTTCCATTTTTTCTCATTAATGTAACGGAGCATTCAATTGAAATCTTTCTGAGTCTCCAGATGTTCAAGGTTTAATCAGATCTAATTGATGTCAGAGTGATTTGACAGAATTGCACATTTTTACTCTAACAAGCTGTGATGACGATGTTGATTGATTGCTCCATTAGCCACTTTGACTCTGCATTTAATCCTTTGGAGCAAGTTATTGATCTGCTGTGGCTCCTCCTGGACCCCAGATGATTAACTCTAACGTGTGATGATCCCTACAACGGATCAGATTCATCACAGCCACAGAATAATTCTGCTAAATGATGCTTCTGTTGGTCTGTGTGACTTGGATATGTTTCTTTGCCAGCACTATTAGACCCATCCGTGGAAGCAATATGAGGTTAAAGTCTGGGAGAGGTAGCAGCCTGGACTAATTAGTCCTTCATCATCATGATAGCAAACTGAGCAGTTGGATATATGCCCAGGGTTTGTTATTTTAGTGGAGCAGACAGAGCTCCAACCAGGACGTGTTTGTGAAAGTGTAGTGGGGGAAAAAAAGGCCCAGCACTGGACCTCAGTCAGGAATATTGTTTTGATTTTTATCATAAATCTTTGTTCTTTGTTGAAGTTCTTCTACCTGCACTGATTTGTTGCTTGCCTTTTTTTTTTAACTCGATGAATGTTCTCTCAAAAAATTTATGTTTGTGCCATTTCGCATGTGTTGCTATAGTTATGTTTGCTTCATCTGAATAGCAGAGCTCAAAATCCTGTCATAATAGAGGTGCTAACCTTGAATAAAGATAATGTTTTCACATCGAAAGACATCAGGCATTTGGCTCTTACCCTGCTCAGTTTTTACTGGTTTTTCTTCTTTTGACTGAACTCGGTATTTATTTCACTGTTTTATTTATAACCTTTGTGTGCAGTTTTGTGATCGTGTGCTTGCCTATTTCGGTTTGGTTGCAGTCTGACATTTCCTCCTTTGGATGACTATTAAAAAAAAAAAGTATCATAGCTATGATTATGTTTTACTCATTACATCAACATTTATGTATTTTCTGTCTCTATCAGGCTCGTAATATCAAGACAGCTGAACTGGCAGCAATCAAGATTGTCAAGCTGGATCCTGGTATGACGACCGTCTGAACACACTGACCTTACTTATGCACAGATCATTATTACAAGATTCTGTGATTTAGGTTGTTCTCAGACTAAAGATTATATTTGAGTTGCATATAAATTTTATTCTGTTGACTTAAACAGCACAGTTGATTAGTTCACACATTCATGGTGAAAACATTTGCTGCAAATTGTGACAAAGAGAACATTTTAAAAATCTCATCAGTGGAATAAAGTGCAGTTAAAAATATCAGCAGTTTGTCCTGATAGTCACATTTTTTCACTCATGCACAGTTGTTAAAAGGAACATGAACCAGATAATCACCAGCTACAGGTTTGACCAGGTGCAGTGTGAGCTGTTGTTGGTCCTGTGGCTGTGTTGGCCCAGTTCTGACCAAATGTGATTTTGTGTTTCTCAGCACCACATGTGACATTAAAACAACGGAACATATGTACATTTCAAGAGTTTTTTGATTTCCATAACCATTCCTTCTGCTCATACTGGCTGTGAAGTGAGCCTGTGCTCATTGTGTGCAACATTGCACCAATCCTTTCTTCCTGGACTTGACTTCCTGCTGAGTCACAGTGGAAGGAGAGGACCACAAAGAGGGAATTTTTACCCTAGTATTTAGAATAACTGAAACTGCTGGAGCGTCACTGAATCTGTGACTATACTCTGGGACACTGATAGAGGACTAACATAATATCCAATGTCAATTCATAGCCAGCACAAAAATGAGGAGCAAGTGTAGGCACTAACAACTCTTTAAAATCCATTTGTAAATATTGTTTAATCAGTAAGCACATTTACATGACACCTAAAAAAACCAAATTATTGCTTTAGTCTGACCAAAACTGGACTTTTAAAGTACATGTAAACACGTTAGCTCGACTGAAATCGAACTTAAAATTATCGGACTAACACACCCAGATAATGCGATTGAAAGTCGATCTACTCCTGCATGTATATGGACAATCGGACTGGAGCTGGAAGAGGTGATCTCCGCATGTGCTAAAGTTTCGAGCTAAACTATGACCTGGAAGTCGAAATGCATTTAAAACGTAAACGTAGGAGGTCAGACAAAAGAAGCCGGCTAACTACTACGCGAACATGGCAAAGTCTGCAATAAAAACTAATTTTTGGACAGATACAGAGGCTACCTTGCTAGCTCACCGGTCTTTTTTTCTTTCCACCTCTGTTGTGGTCTGTGACGTCATAGGTCAATCGGTAGTGGCCCATTACCCACAAGCCGAAAGAGTGCATATCGCCACCTATCGTAGCGGAGGCGACATAATTTCAACAAATAAATCGATTTCACTCCCGTGCATGTATACTGGGACAAGGACAGAAGTCCGATGAGATGGCTTTACTGAGCTATAACCATAGCCCGGTTTAACTGTGCATATAAACGTGCTTAGTGACATAGAAAATGAAAATAAATGACAAAAATATATATATTTGTATGGCCAGGAGCAAACCAGACTGTAAAAAAAAGATTAACGTAGCCTCTGTGACATTGCCTACAGCTCTCTGAAGCTCAGAGTGGGCTGCTGCATCATCAACGTCTTGGTTAACTGTCAATCCAAAAATTGGCGAAGAGGTGTGATGGTGAGATTTTGGTTCACGCAAGTTTGCGTCAAGTGCAAGATAACACTCAAAGAGGCCACGCCCTCAATTTAAAATACTTTCAGTGAGTCCCCACAGAGTTCTGGGGCCAGACTCTAGTGGCCCTTGAAGAAACTATAGTCATGTTTAGCTGGTTGATGGTTGCATTTTTGGCTTTTCAATTGCTGATTCAAACACAACAGAACTCCATAACATTTTGACTGATGCTACTTTTGATAGAACGTCATACTAAATGTTTTAGTCAAGCTAAAGCAGCATTGAATCATCCCCTCTGTCTAATACAGATAAATAAATGCTGACCTGGTGTTATACAGGCCTACCCTGTGGTAACTGGTCTATAACCTGCTCACTTTTCTTTCTGTCTTCAGGTGATGACATCACGTCCATCCAGCAAGAGATCACAATGATGAAAGAGTGCAAGCACAAGAACATAGTGGCCTACTTTGGCAGCTATCACAGGTGCTGTGTGTCTCCAGCTGTCCTCCTCACATGTGTGGGATTCCTGGGGTTGTTGGTGTACTGAAGCATGAAGAATTTGACTTTTATTTTCCTCCCTTTGCTTCTGAATTCCTCGCCCACTGCCTCTGGTCTTCAGTTAGATTGTAGGCACAATAGCTTGTGAATGACTGTATATTTGTGGGAGTGAAGCTTTAGCTCCAGGGTATTAGGGAGTGTCTGCTTACCTTTGATACTGAGTACTGATTCTCACAGTGAATTTACAGAGCATATGTTACAACACCAGGATAAAGGTTGTGTGTCTCTCTGCAGGAACACCAAGCTGTGGATCTGCATGGAGTACTGTGGTGGAGGGTCACTCCAGGACATTTACCACGGTACAAATACACACGTGAAAAATTCTGATTGTATTACATCCAGATGACTTTCATTTTAGTGTTTTGTACAGCATATTCTAAAGGTTGCTGCAGTAAATGAAAAGTCACAAACAAGCAGCAAGAACAAAATACTCATGTTATGCTGGCACAGACATGGGAAAACTAGCTCTTGATCATGATTCAAAACAGCAATCTTCGCTGTGGTTCATATACCGTTTGACATCAGCTCTCACTGATGAATAAAGCTAACGTGGCTTTCCATTTTTCAGCTACATTAAATTTTCAAACACTTTCAGGTAGTAATTCATTTGTAATGTGCAGAACATATGTATATATTTTATGTTAGCATAGAGGTGTCAAACCGATCTTCTCCTCTGGCTCTGGGAGAGACAACACATTAGTATTGATAAAAGTACCGTAGTCCAGAGTGGCCACAGAGTATATAAGATTTTTATCAAGACCTAATTTTATTACATTGAGTGCTCAAAAGCAGTGGCGAACCGTGGACCCAGACCCTGGGCATTCAATAGGAGCACATGTAGCAATAAAAGATTAAACATAGCAATACAAATAATAGCCCGAGCCCTGTCACACGGATGCACAGCATATTAAAGGTTTATTTGCCCCAACTGGCTTCACAACACACCAAGGTCATTCTGGAAAAACAGACATTCAAAGCTGGCTATCATGACATCATTTAATTACAAAAACTAAATGAAACAAGCAAATCACACATTCACTTACCTCACATATTTGTTTAGCTGGAATGAAAGTAAAATGTCTAGAATAATCATTAACTAACCAACAACTAAAGATGGATCCAATAGTGATCCAATGGTTTTTGTGGTTGTTTAGGCTTAGACACAATTGAATTTCAATTTAGATTTAATATTTCTGACAAAAGTACAAGACAAACACCTCCTGAGGTGAAATGGGAAAAGGAAAAAGCTCTTTGTAAGTTATGCTCAGCCATTTTTCACTAGCCTTAATGGCTATAAAACTGTCTGCAAATTGTAGGTTTAGGCCTACAGTATACTTGTTTCAAATTCAGTTTTGTGCTGCTGCTGCTGCTGCTGTGGCTCTGACCCTTTGCTGCTGCTGTGGCTGAAAATGCCAATGGTAGCCCTTGCTAGCTTGCACCAATCCTGGCAAGTCAGGGGATGGTCGACCTTTTTGGATAATATCTAGTTTGCTCTTGAAAAAGGAGTATCCAAAATGTAAGCCACGCGGTCTTCTTCTTCTTCACTAACTCCCGCCATTTCCCTGCTCTCTAAATGGTCTTCCGTCTTTCTTCCCTCCACTCACTCACTGTTTCGGCAGGTCGCTTGACTTATACACTCCTGATCAAAATCTTAAGACCAGTTAAAAAAATTGCAAGAATTTACATTTTGCATTGTTGGATCTTAAGAAGGTTCGAAGTAGAGCTTCAAAATGCGAAAAGAAGAAATGGGAACAAGAGAAAAAAAAAATTGAGCTTGCAATTTATTGAAAACAACAATTTAACTGAAATAAGCTGTTCATCAGCTGATCAAAAGTTTAAGACCACAGCCTTTAAAAGCCAACATCTGTGCAAAAATCTGGATTCCATGTCATTTTCTGTCAAGTAATCACACTGTCAAGATCTCTTGATGGCAAAGGCAAAAAAGCTCAGTCTTTGAACGTGGTAGGATTGTTGAGCTGCATAAACAAGGCCTCTCACAACGTGCCATTGCTGCTGAGGTTGGACGCAGTAAGACAGTCATTTTGCATTTCTTAAAAGATCCTGAGGGTTATGGAACAAAAAAATAAAGTGGTAGACCCAAAAAAATCTCACCGGCACTGAGCCGGAGGATCCGAATGGCTGTCCGTCAAGACACGGGACGATCTTCATCCCAAATTAAGGCCATTATTGGTGCTGACTGCAGCCCAATAACCATCAGACGGCATCTGCGAAGGAAGGGCTTCAAAAACAAAAAACGCCTTCAAAGGCCACGTCGCCTTCAACACCACAAAATTGCCCGTTTGGGCTTTGCAAGGGAGCACCAAACATGGGACATTCAAAGGTGGAAGAAAGTTTTATTCTCTGATGCGAAAAAATTTAACCTTGATGGCCCTGATGGCTTCCAACGTTACTGGCATGACAAGGAGATACCACCTGAGATGTTTTCTACACGGCACAGTGGAGGGGGCTCCATCATGATCTGGGGTGCTTTTTCCCTCAATGGGAAAATGGAGCTCCAGGTTGTGCAGGGGCGTCAAACAGCAGCTGGCTATGTGGAGATGTTACAGCGGGCATCCTTCATGACTGAGGGCCCTCGTCTGTGTGGTAATGACTGGGTTTTTCAGCAGGACAACGCTACAATTCACAATGCCCATCTGACTTAGAATTTTTTCCGGAAGAATAACATCACTCTTTAGGACCATCCTGCGTGTTCCCCTGATCTAAATTCAATTGAGAACATTTGGGGATGGATGGCAAGGGAAGTTTACAAAAATGGACATCAGTTTCAGACAGTGGATGCCCTTCGTGAAGCCATATTCACCACTTGGAGCAACATTACCACTAGCCTTTTGGAAACACTCACATCAAGCATGCCAAAACAAATTTTTGAAGTGATCAACAATAATGGTGGAGCTACTCATTACTGAGTCTGTTTTTGACACTTTAATTTCTGTTTTAGGGGGTTTTCGGGTTTTTTTGAGCTATGGTCTTAAACTTTTGATCAGCTGATAAACGCCTATTTCAGTTAAATTGTTGTTTTCAATAAATTGCCTGCTCAAAACTTTTGGTCTCTTGTTCCCATTTCTTCTTTTTGCATTTTGAAGCTCTACTTCAAACCTTCTTAAGATCCAACAATGCAAAATGTAAATTCTTGCAATTTTTTTACTGGTCTTAAGATTTTGATCAGGAGTGTATATGTTGTCCTAGGTATTCCCGAATACCCGGAAGATGTCGTGATATGGTCCCGCCCACAACTCAATGAAATATGATTGGCTAAAACACCTGTCAAACTCAAATTCATGCCCACATTGACTTGAATTACACGGGCCTTCGTTACAGCCACCGAAAGTCCAGCAGGAGGAATCACTGATTTAATAGCCTACCCAGATACCAATGGAAGAAAAATTGTGATTGGTTATATTAACCCATTGCTTCCCAAGAAATATTAGTCCAAGTTTATAACAATGATCAAGAAATTATTACTAATACTGACTGAATAAAAATCATTGAGAAATTAAATTACATATATATAGTACAAAAATTCTTTCAATATTTTTTCTTAGGCCTTCACTGAACCCACTGAAAATAGCATGAAATATTTTACTTCATTTATTTAGAAAAATTCAAAAATAAAAGCTCCATATTTGTACATTGAAACAGCTGCAGAAGCAATGCATTTACCATAAGGGCGGAATACAGGTTCGATTGAAATGAAGGAATGGCAGGTCTGATTTGACCACAGGGCTTCAGGGAGAGAAAATGGCATGTTGTGTTGGCTTTCTCTTTATATACACAACAGCATTTTGAGCATTCAGTGTGAAAACATTTGGCCTTGACGTACAGATTTTCTCTCTCAGGACTTTGGAGCCACTTTGGAGTTTTGTAGTAAGAAATTTCTCCCTTCTTTTAAGAAATGAACCTGGCAGGCTTTTTCTTTTAACCTCTTCCTAAGTCTATTAATCACTTGATGAATGAACTGTTCCTTACAGTGACAGGACCATTAAGGGAGAAGCAGATAGCGTACATGTGCAGAGAAACCCTACAGGTAAGACTTTTTGGGTGAGAGACTGTTGTTGTGTTGTGAAAACTCAAAAAGACTGCTGACAGAGTGAGTTTTTCCAGCAGCAGAGCAGCTAAATGGTGTTTAACTTTGCCAGACCACTAAGTATATAGTCAAGGTCACTGTGGCTGCAGCAGAATGAGTGGATGAACACACACATCACAGTGTCTTCACTTTGTTTGTGATGAATCTTCTGCTCACTTCATGACTTTTGAAGACAACAACACAGAGGAAGGAAATCACAGAAAAGAACTGAGAAAAGGTCTTTTTTTCTTGTTAATCCACATTTATTCACATTTGCATCTGAAATAAACTGATGTTGAGGACTGATCACAGAGATAAACAGCTGATTGACTCTGGACTCCTAACACATATAACTGAAGACATTTTGTTGTTATTAATCATAATCTTTAAAAATGTTTAGTATTTGTTGAATTTTGAATTTCTTTTTGCACATTTTACCTTTGTAAACTAATAATCAGCTGTCTTAACTCATTATTATGAATAATAAAAAAAAACATCTGAAACAATATTATGTTAAAACTCAATAATACTGTAAAAAACTATATTTGGGCCGGACTGTACTGATATTATATCCTCATGGTACATATTTTTAACATTTACTTGGGGGCAAATTCATATTTGTTTCCCAACTTAAAATGAACATGTTTTTCACCAACATAAAATGGTCCACAACTCCAAAATAAGTTGTAATAAAATATGTATATTTACACTGTTTTTATTGTAGGGTTTGTATTACCTGCATGAAACAGGCAAAATGCATCGAGACATAAAGGTACAGCAATTTTTTAAATCTTTCAATTGCACTGTATGTAAACAGGTAACTCATGTTATGGTGGGTGTTTTCTGTGCAGGGAGCCAACATCCTTTTGACAGAGAGAGGAGATGTGAAACTGGGTCAGTAGTGATTTGTATAGAACACACTCACACACACACACACACCCAAACAATACCTAGAGGACAGCTCAAACAGCATCAACAGTTCATCTACACAGGATTCAGCCCCAATCAGCTTCAGTGCTAATTTGTATGTCTCTTTGTATGTTCTGTTTTTAGCTGATTTTGGCGTGGCAGCAGAGATCAGTGCCTCGGTGGTCAAGAGGAAGTCTTTTATAGGAACCCCCTACTGGTAAGATGAATAGAGCTGACCTCTTGTCTGTTTTACAGAACCATGCAAACTAGAATTCAACCAGGAGGGGACCTTTCAGTGGCAGGGTATCCTTTTAATGAAGGTTACAACTGATTAATACTTTCTACCAATATGCCTCAGTATATCTGGTCAGAAAATGTATCAAAAAACTACCAAAATGCAATGATACAATTCCCCTGGTTTAATAGTACACTTTCCTGTCTTTAAGTACTTTATTTTAATAAATGATATCCCAGATGTGTTATGCTAAATATGTGAAACCTACACTTGTGCAGTCTGTATTTACATGTAAGGACAACCAATTTCCCAATAACATGGCTTTCAGGAATTCCATTGATAAATCTATCAGAAATGATTAAAGGCCTCCTGGTTTTGAATAACTCAATTACATGATACATATGGTAAGGTCCATATTTATTTAAATCCAGAGCAACAATGAACCTACAAGGTGCGATGTTTATATTCAAAGCCTGATACATCTGAATTTCCCTGACCTCCAAACATTATTATACATAGTTACGCTGACATTTTGCCTGTTTCCAGCAAATACTCACTATGGCACAAAATGTGGATGAATCTGCTTTTCACAATAATCCCAACCAAATGCACGTTTTCCTTCTTTTTTTCTTTATTTATTGACTGTCAAATTGAAATCAGTGCATATATGGTATGGTATCACATCGTATTGTTCATATCAGAAATTAACCACTGAAGCAGCAGGGAAAGGTGCGTTTCTGCTGCACTCTGACATTTCCTTCCTCTTACCCCTCCTCTTCCTCTCTGTTTTTCTGTGCAGGATGGCTCCAGAGGTGGCTGCAGTGGAGAAAAATGGAGGATACAACCACCTGTGTGATATATGGGCCATTGGCATCACTGCCATTGAGCTAGCTGAGCTCCAACCGCCCATGTTTGACCTCCACCCAATGCGGTGAGTCAGCACAGACAGCAGGGACTCTGGCTCTGGAAACAGACTTAATGCAACCTGTGTCAGGTCAAAGCCGAGAGACAAACAGCAGAGATGAGTGTGATGTAACACCACATGGCTGCCTTGCATTTTATTCCACAACAGTCACTTGCGTATAAAGAGTGAAGATATTTAAAACTATGTTTCAGTGCACTGATGTTGATGTCCAAGAGCAGCTTCCAGCCCCCAAAATTAAAGGATAAATCCAAGTGGTGCGTTGCCTCTTTCCTTTAAAATCTGATATTTTTTCTTCCTGAATCTGATCATTTTTTTTCTAGATTTAGAATTTATTACCCTCCTTTGTTGCTCTATCTCTGCAGGTCTGCAGGTTTCCACAGCTTTGTAAAGATGTCTCTCATTAAAAATCCTCGTAAAAGACCATCAGCTGAGACACTGTTACAGGTTAGCTGTTTCTTTATTTTTTTTTGTTTCTTAATAATCTTTTTTTTTTTTTTTTTTTTTTTCAGCTTTTCCCTATTTTGGGAACACCATAGCAAGTCAGCTCTGTTACTTGCATGACTGATTTAGTTCTATTTTTTACACTGGATGCCCTTCCTGTCACAACCCTCCCCTATCATCTGGGCTTGGGACCAGCTTAAGCCTACCACTGGTTTGCCTTGTGGCTGGGGTTGAAGCTGGGGCCTCTGCATGCGTTCTACAGCTAAGCTATGTCCCAGGGTCCATTAGCTGTTTCGTTATAGCTAGTCATTAATGGAAAGTATTTAATAATCCCTACATATCCAGGAAAGGTTGGGTGAACCTTACCTTCATTTATTACATTTATGCAGTTCAGTCTATGCATACTTGCAGTAGACAACAGAATAGAAATGTAAATAAATTTCAAGGTTCAAAGTTTATTTATTGTCATTTACATGTTTGCACATGAAACAAAATTTGTACTCAGGCCCAGCAGCATACAATATAATAAGTCAAAAATAATCTTTAGTAATGAGTCATATATTGAGAGAAAGTGTGTTCAATCAGATGTGGAGTTCACCTGTCTAGCATCCTCTCGGTAGAAGCTGTGTTTTAGCCTAATTGTTTTGGTCTTATTGCCCTGCAGCCTCTTGCCTGAGGGGAGGGGGAACACATTATTCTATTAAACTCTGCTTAAACATATAGTCTAATCAGGATTTGCAG
The DNA here is from genome assembly GCA_034769265.1 of Remorina albescens. Taxonomy (NCBI): domain Eukaryota; kingdom Metazoa; phylum Chordata; class Actinopteri; order Carangiformes; family Echeneidae; genus Remorina; species Remorina albescens. The sequence goes on along the minus strand of CM068495.1, from coordinate 1,525,630 downwards.
CTTATGTTTGCCTTCGTAATGTTTCTGTAAACAGTGCATCTGTAAATTACAGTCATATTTGATGTTTGGACACAGAGATGAAGATGCTGAGGTTCTCTTTGGGAGTGACCAGGTTGGATAGGGTCAGGAATGAGTACATCAGAGGGACAGCACATGTTAGGGGTTTTGGAGATAAAGTCAGAGAGGCCAGACTGAGATGGTTCGGACATGTCCAGAGGAGAGATAGTGAATATATTGGTAGAAGGATGCTGAGTTTTGAACTGCCAGGCAGGAGGCCTAGAGGAAGACCTAAGAGGAGGTTTATAGATGTAGTGAAAGAGGACATGAAGGTGGTTGGCGTGAGAGAAGAGGATGCAGAAGACAGGCTTAGATGGAGGCAACTGATTCGCTGTGGCGACCCCTGAAGGGAAAAGCCGAAAGGATAAGAAGAAGAAGAAGAATTTGATGTTTGGACAAAAAAGCGCTTCACGCTGGACTGAAAACTGCATTTTAGTGATTTCTTAGTTCATCAAATCACAAGACATTAGCAGCGATCCAGTGGTCTGGAACCAACTTAGCAATTTCCCTGCAAAGGTTGAAATTTTGATAATGAATTTGTGGTTTACTTTCAATACATTTGATGTTTTTTGATGCATTACTGTTTCCTGATGTGTCCTGTGGCTGTGATAACTTGTTCCCCCAGCATCCATTTGTGACACAGTTACTGACACGTGGCCTGGTGATTGAGCTTCTGCTAATGGCTGAATACCCTGAGCTCTCTTCCACCCGCACACACACCCTAGACGACTATGAACTGGAGGTCAGTGCTGAACTGAACTGAAAAACTGGCAGAAAATAAAAATAAAACTGGGTTATAATATAATATATAGTTCTCAGTTTATATTATTATAATAAATTACAAAAGACATACCAAAGATGTGAAAAATACAGTATATGTTTACATACAGACCTTGAGGGATTCCATCAATAAATCAGTAAGGTTTTCCTGTTGTTGAGCAAATTGCTCAGTCAAAGAATAGGTGTAAAAATTATTTTTCTGACAATGAATGAATTACGCTGTGTTTGAATCCAGTGATGATTTTTATTTCTATATAGTGAGCACTCTTCTCATTTTCTGTTTTGTCCCCTAAATGTTGTTTTGTCAGGCTGGGGAAATAGCTCCCGACAAAATTCAATCAGCAGGGAAACACCTGCCTGTAGAGAGGACCCTGTCTGAAGAGCAATGTGAGAACACACCCACACAAACACACACTTTCAAACAGTTTTTAACAGTCCAACATTATAGGAACTTTAGAGCTTTTGAAGGAAGCTGTTAGAGTTTTTAACCTTCAGTATCTGTGTGCTTAATGCACAGACACTGACTGACCGAAATGGAGAAAACAGACCCCTTGGGGGCCATGACAATCATCATATTTAATTTGTTGGAAATACTTTGTCTGAGCCGCAGGAGGCTCCTGTATACCTCTGCAGCTTTTACAGATCAACATATTTCCACCACTGGGATTATGTTAGCATGGTGATGGTAGCATTTGGTTTAGAGCCCCACAGAGATGTTAGCCTGACTGAAAACATATTTTACTGAACTTTGGACACGCTAGCTGTTTCCAGTCTTTATGCTAAACTAACCTAAAGTCGTGACTTCAGCTGTAATGTGAGATTAATCTGAACATTTTACTCTCTATTTCTTTTGCCTGTGTATTTTTTTGTCGACATTGAACAGCCAACACATGTTCAAGTGCACTTGATGGCTTTGCTTGTGACTCCATTCCTGCATATGTAAATATACTGTGTGTCAGTTGTACTTGCTGATGAGTTGCTTCATTGTCCACCAAGTCCCCCAGGGCCGTAATCTCCATAATATGAATAAGAACAAAAGCCTCTCAGTGAGCCTGCTGATGGCTGCCCTTGTTCTGTTGCCCGTCCCTACATGTGGGACAGAGGCTGCATCAGAAGATGGCACTGAAAACATGCCACTGGTGTGTGACAGACAGTGCTACTTCTGTGCACTCGTTGGAGTGACTTCATACTGCTCCGCTGCCCGTTTGCTTCTTGTGGTCCAAGAGTTTCAAATGTGATGGCCTGCTGTACTAGTTTGCTGTACTCAGGCAAAATTTACACACACACAAAAAAAAAATCTGGTTTGGTCAAAAGTTTAATGTGGCTTTTCTTAAGTGATAAAGAAGTTGTCACTGAAGTACTGAAAAAGTGTTTTGTAACAAGATTAAGACTCTGCCATTTTACTGGCTGTGTGAGGCTGTGCTAAATGCTAAACTTAGGAACCAGGAATCCTTATCAGATGCCCAAACCACCTCAACTGGCTCCTTTCCACGCAAAGGAGTAGTGGCTCTACTCAGATTCTCCCGGATGACTGAGCTTCTCACCTACTGTATCTCTAAGGGAAACCCCAGCCACTCTATGGAGAAAATCCATTTTGGCTGCTTGTATGCGTGATCTTGTTCTTCAGGTCATGACCCATGACCAGAGAACATTTGTGGCTTAACAATCTTAAAGGAAGCAAAGGTGAATCTTAAAGCAAAGAAATACCTCATACCATGGAAATATTAAATATGAGGGCAGACAAAGAAGAAGATAGAAGGGAGAGGCCAACAGGAAACAAAAACAGTTGCACTTTTGAACAAGGCTTCAACTTTACAAATTTTCTGTGTAATAGCAAGAATATTCTAAAAAGTATTCATGTTACAACATTAAGTGTGAGTGAAAAATACCGCACCATGTTCACTATGATGCAAAGAAGTCACTGCAAGTTGACTTTCATATTCCAGTGAAAGGAGTGACTGTTTTAAGACATATAAAATTTTAAAAATTTAACCGATGAATGACTGAAGTTTTGTGTATGATGAGAATGTGATTACACAAAACTGAGCCGGGAAGCGACGGCAGGTCTGGTTCAATAGTTTTCTTATCTTTTGCTTCAAAGTAAGTCAGGTTACTTGTGGTAACACGCAACATACTTCTTCCTGTCAGTGACTCTCAGTCAAGTCATGAGAGAAACCAAAGTAAGACGCTTGTCTGCGAAGCTAACCTGAAAATGGCCCCTTTGTCTTTAATCAGAACTCATAATGTACACAAAAGAGTCTTGCATAGGGTGTATGATATTCATTGTATTATATGTTTTGTGAAAATATTCAGGTATTGGTGAAATTCTCAATGATGTTTTAAACAATCCTAATTAAAGTCACACTAAAAATAGAGATGAAGGTAAAATTTAATAGCTTAAAATGCCATTGTAGACATTAGGGTTGAGCCAGATACTCGTCTGAAATGAGTGTCCAGTACGGATATAGCAATTTTGACAAGTACGAGTACCATACGAGTAATACAAGTCAATATCTGTATTGGGGTGAAGGAAAATCCTCCTCAGGGCGTCCTGTGATAGGACAGAGCACAACAATCGGCGGCACAATTTAATAAACACTGTCCAGTTGTTCGCTTAAAACATTATTTCATCATGTCAGATGAGTATTTTAACACGCTAGCTGTACTGGATAAGAAACGGTACAATGAAAAACTCACATCTGTGGGTCTTTCTCATTGTCCCTTCTGTTTGCCTTCATTTTCATGGAGAAATTATCCCACTGAATGGCCGGAGGTGACATACATCGATATTTACAACTACCTGATCGAGTCCCCCGGTAAGATCATCATTTAACCTGATAGATAAAAAGTTAGGCTACATCCACACTACTACATAATCATTTTAAAATAGCTTTTTATAACCCAAACGTTTCAAATCTGCCCCACATTATGGGGTTATGGGGTAAAAACTTGATTCGTAACAGAAGTGGTGCTGCATGCAGCCTGCATCGCGTTTCTCATTCTCACTGTTTCTTCAGCGGGTCAGGTTTTTTTTCTGGTTGGCTCGCTCTTCTTACCTTGGTGTAATACAAATTAAGCTGTAAATAAAAATATATTGAGGCTTACAAGGGTTACACAGAACAAGTGACTGAAGAGTGACCTCCATGACCATCACTCAAAAATTAGTTAATGCAAAAAAAAAAAAAAAAAAAAAAAGTACAGCATTAATATGTATTCACTACCATTAGCCACTATGAGCTACGGGTCAAACCCTACTAAGTGAAGTAAAACTGTTTGTCACTTTTAGTATGGTCATTGTGTACGTGCTCAGGTGTTGTGTGGACTCAGGGCTGAAGAATTATTGATCAGTGATGTGGCTAAAAAGAACATCCTGTGTCTAGCTTCAGCTCTGCTGATTGATGCACTTATGAGCTGAGAGGTGCCCACTGTGGTGCCCACATTACACTAGCTGGGTTGTGTGGGAGCACACAGGACTGTTCTTAAAAAACAAACAAACCCCAAAAACAAAAACAAACATGTTTGTTTGAATGAATGAAATGCTCTTTTCATCCTCATCTGTTTGTAGTTGATCAAGTGAAGTTTGGACCCCCGTTGAGAAAAGTCACAGAGCCTTATCCTGATTTGGTAATAAAAGTTTTCTCATTATTTTTGGATAGTTTTGTACTGACAAACATCAAAATATAAATCTTATCAAAGCTTCTGTGTTGGTTCCTTGAGCAGAGCCTATATGATGACGAATGGAGTCTGTCTGGGAATGAAGACAACTCACCGTAAGGCTTGCACCTTTTGTTATTATTATTTGGTGTTTTGTACATGAAGCTTCTCTTGAAATGATCAAAAATTTACCTCAGAATGGCCAATTCAATAATTATTTGCTGCGATTTCTGGTTTTAAACTGTGTGTAGTGTCCCCAAATCCACCGATTTCCTCCCAGCACATGGAATGTATGGCTATCTAACTGAGGATAGGTGTATGAACCAAACAGAACCGAATATTGTTGGGCTCAAGTCATTCATTTTTTAAATCAGTAAAATTCTTTAAATCAAAATTATTTTTAAATAATAGAAATAAACTTACATTTTTAATTATATTTTTACAGACTGTGACAGTTGTGAAAAATGTCATCTTGGGCCAGGGGGTGTCATGTGATCTCTAGGTTGGGGCTGATCGTCAGTGTATTTTCTGCCATAGCGCAGCTACAGGAAGCCTCTCTGAACAACCTATCAGTTATAACACCTAAACAAAACCAACTGTTATTCAGAGTCAATGGAAGAGTCCTAATAGAGGGTTGAGAGAACTATTGCTTTGTGAAAGTTGTAATGCACAACATGACTAAAGAAAACACGAAATCTGGACTGGGACGACTGCTGCTAAATAATGTTTTTGGTATTTATTCAGTTGATACTGGAGAGAAGACAGGAAATAAGAAGAGAGAAAAATGGGAAATAACAGCAATAAAGATCCATTTATGGAATCAAGTCAGGGCTGTTATGGTCTCCGCCACGGGGCCAGAACCCTGATGTCATGTCACAGAGCTTGAATTTGGTTTCTTTGAATGTTCACCTGAAATCTGCTGTTTTATTGGATTATTCAGAAAATGTAAGAGAGGATCAGATCCTCTTTCAGATCCTGGCTCACTGACCTTATGGAGAGGTGATGCAGAACTACGCTGAGATGGCTTTTGACTCTGAAAAGCAGGATATAGCTTCTTAGAGAAATCAACAAGAGAAGACAGGAGAAGAGTCAAATATTGGACCTTTTAACATTTGTGTCAAATCGAGCCTCATAGTCTTATTTTCATCAGAAAATCACTTTTTATCCCTAAAAATGCTTGAAAGACTCACATTACCATAGCTTTTACAAAGTCTTGGCTGCAGCCTGAACTTATGGAGTATAATGTTCCTATAGCTGACAGTAGTGATGACCAAAACAAAGAGAAAGAAATATCCTTGAACATGGAACAGAAAATCAGCTGTTCATCGTCAAGTCTCTGAAGCCAATAGGAGCTGACCCCTCGTTCCTTCACTCCCGTTGTATTATGGGCCATTCAGGCCCGTAGTCAGATAAACACCAGGTCTTCCTGTTTCAGGAGCCTGTTGGAATGTGTGGAGCAAGCGCTGCAGCAGAGGTAGGCCCTGTCCATCACCTCCAGCCTCTCTTAACATCAGCGTCCCGCAATCCCACCTCAATCCATCTCAAATAAACTGCTTATGTTGATTGTTTTAATGGTGTGATTATCAGCTAATGCCAATACCTTTGACATAGTCATAGGTTTTTCTTATTTCTCTGCTAATTCCAAGTCCTGCTGTCTCCCTGTAAGAAGTGAATGTGGCACTGATTCAGCATACATTCTTTGGTTTTCAGCTTTTTGGGTTTGTTGTTTGCTTTTTTGTGGTTGTGTGCCCTCATGATTTTTGTTTATGTCCTGCTGTTACCCTGCCCTCAGTATCTTCAGCATCTGCTCTTGTTGTTCATCTTGTTTTCATGACCACATTGTTGATTTGGCTGTCAACAGAGTGACTCTATTTCAGTTTTGACCTTGATCAGATGCTTGTTTTGTTTTTGTTTGTTTTTTTTGTTTTTTGGATGTTTTGGGGTTTTTTTTGTTTTTCAGAAGTTTAACCATCAAGAGGGCGCCATCTATTGATGTAAGTGGGAACTTTACTTGTTCTTACACATTATATCCAAGGTTTGAGTTGATATAGACCTGGAATTTATAGAAACAATACACAATAGATAGAAAATCATTTCATAAATTCACTGATAAAAGTTGACATTAGCAATGTATTGAAAACTGTGAATCTGTACTTCATACTCAAGAAGGTACATTGATCAGCCATTACATTATGACCACTGACAGGTGAAGTGAATAACATTGTTTATCTCTTGCATGGCACCTGTCAGTGGGTGGATATATCAGGCAGCAGGTGAAGATTTGGTTCTGAATTTAATGTTAAAGCAGGAAAAACTGTCAAGTGTGAGGCTGAGAGAGACTTTGAAAAGGACCAAACTGTGATGTGACCACTCAGACAGAGCATCTCCTTCCTTTGACACGTAACCCCTACCCAACACTATTCACAACAACTTTACCCCTTCAGGATCCAGGCCTCAACCGGTCTGGACTGTTTTGGCTATAATGTTATGGCTGATTGGTGCATGTTGTCCACCAGCTGCTCTGTGTAATTTCCCATATAAGGTCCCATATTGTTTCTTATTTTAAGGCTCAGTTTCTGAATATAGGCTGTGAGCATTTCTCTGTGGACTGAGACATTTGATACTTACACTGGATTAATAAAGAACCTAGACCTGATTTAGAATCAAAGACCATATGGACTTCACTACTTCATAGCCACATGTTGACACCACATATTGAGACATTCCTCTGCTCTCTTCTCTGAGTGACAGATGTGATGTGGTTTGTTTCTTGGTGTTTTTAGGGAGGAAAGAAAAGTAGCCAGTCATCGACAGCCTCCCTACCTGCCTTCAGTTCTCTAACTCTCAGCACTGACAACAGAGACCTGACTCTGAGACCGAGCTCTACACTGGGCCCTGATGTCGCCTCGACTGCGGACTCTAACTCCGACACAGGTGCAGCCCACTGCTCCATCACATGTTGTGTTGTGTCTCCAATATGTCAGTTTGTTTGACTTCTGTAAAGCTAGCCAAGAGGAGATTCCAGAGTCTAACATTAATTCCTGTTCCTCTCACTTGTGTTTTTTTTTTTTTTTGTTTGTTTGTTCTTGTTGTCAGTTCTGTCCAGGTGCTCAGGCACACAGGACATTGCACAGCGCTGCAGTGATCCATGTCTGCCTGGGGGGGAAGCTGCACCAGCAGATAAGAGGAAGATCTTGACAGCTACGTCTCCTAAGAGAGCGACACCTCTGTCACCTGAGTGGAGTACACTCAGGAAAAAGACTGAGGACTCAGTGGGTTCAACTAAATCTCAGAATCTTCACATCAGTAGTTTGATCTTCTAACCTAATAACTATCTAATGATTTGGTTTGGATCCTTTAGAAGTTTCTATGCCTATAAGATGACGAACAAACAGGAAGTTAGTTTGTGATTTGTCTGATTTACAGTTTTGATCCTACCCTTTGTTTTGTTCTGTGTAACCCTTGAAATTTCTAGAGGGCTGATTGTCATGGACTTCCTCCAACCCCTCAAGTCCATGTAAGTGTGAAACTTAACAGCATGTGACCTACAATTAAACCTGCTCAGCAGCAAATTGATGATGACTAACAAGACACGGTTTGTCAAACTGCATGAGAGCTGCACAAAGAAACAGTTTTGATGTCTGAAACTTGGTGATGTTTCTGAGCCTGTGCTGTTTAAATTTCCTATTCAAAATGTATATATTTTTTTCCAAAATATAGCCTGGTATTTTTGGAAATCTCAGCATCCAGTTTCTCTCAAACTGCTTGAAAAGCAGCACATTAAGATATTATTGTAATAACTGTAAATACATGCTTTTTGCTGGAATAATTATGCACTGTCATCATATCAGACTATTGGTGATTGACTGGCTGTACTGCATCTATAGATGGGAGCCTGCTTCTCTAAAGTCTTCAATGGTTGTCCTCTAAAAATCCACTGCGCTGTCACCTGGATTTTACCCAAGACAAGAGGTGAGACAAGATCTCCTGATGTCCCGAAACTCAAATGAAAAATAACACACTTGTGCACAAAATATTCTATAAAAAAAAATGAACATTCCTTTTCACAGGAAGCCATGCATCCTGTTTATATTCGAGTCTTTTAAAATATTTTATAATGGGCCTCTCATCAGAAATGTGGGCTGTTCCTTAAGACATCATCTGTCCTTTGTTTTGTTCACAAAAATTACAAAAGAGAAGAGACAAAAAAACAAGAACATAACGACAGTATGTCTGAGGTTAACGATGAGGAACAAAACTTACTTGAACAGTCACCTCATTTTTTAAATGATGTGGCCATGCCTTTCCGAGATGGCTGTAAACAGGTCAGTGGTCATGTTTCACAAACTGATATTAAAACCCTGACTGACACTTCTATTAAACATCCCACATGTCTTGATCAGAAAAGTTCAGCATATCCAAACAGATCATGGTATTTATTTATGACCTGTGTCAAATTTCCAACACTATCTCTGTGTAGATCAGTACCTTATTCTTGGGGCGGAAGAGGGCATCTACTATCTGAACCTTAATGAACTTCATGAAGACACACTAGAGAAGGTAAGAAAAGGACTCATTCATATACAGCGGGTAAAATAAGTATTGAACACGTCACCATTTTTCTCAGTAAATTTTCACCAGATATTGGTAACAACCCATGCAACCCACACATGCAAAGAAATCAAACCTAAGATGTCCATAAATTAAGTTATGTGTGATAAAATGGAATGACACAGGGAAAAAGTATTGAACACTTGAAGAAATGGAGGTGTAAAAAGGCACCAAAAGCCAAGACACCAGCTGAAATCTATCAGTAATCAGAAAGCAATCCTGCCCCTTGTCAGTGCAAATTAACATCAGCTGGTTCAGTCCCAACTGATGGCCTATAAAAAGGTGTCACACAAGAAATATCTAATGATGGGTAAAAGCAAAGAACTCGCTCAAGACCTTTGCAAGCGTATTGTTGCAAAACATACTGATGGCATTGTTTACAGAAGGATTTCTAAACTTCTCACCATAAACCGGCCGCAACCAGGTGCTCCTCGCAAGATTTCTGACAGAGGAGTCAAAAGAATTATCAGAAGAGTTGTCCAAGAGCCAAGGACCACTTTTGGAAAGCTTCAGAAAGACTTGGAATTAGCAGGTACAATTGTTTCAAAGAAAATAAGTAACGCACTCAACAGCCTGTATGTATGCTCACCATGCAAGACTCCATGGCTGAAGAAAAAAACATGCTGAAGCTCGTTTAAAATTTGCTGCACAACATTTAGACAAGCCTGTGGAATACTGGGAGAATATAGTCTGGTCAGATGAGACCAAATTTGAACTCTTTGGATGCCATAATACACACCATGTTTGGAAGTCAAATGGCACAGCACATTTCCCCAAAAACACCATACCAACAGTGAAGTTTGGAGGTGGGAACATCATGGTGTGGGGCTGTTTTTCAGCATACGGCACTGGCAAACTTCATGTAATTGAAGGATGAATGGAGAATGGACAGTCTTGATTAAAAATCTGTTTTCATTAAGATGAAATGAGGGTGGACATTTCAGCAAGACAATGATCCCAAACACATAGCCAAGGAAACGCTCACTTGGTTTCAGAGAAAGAATCGCCCAGCCAATCAACTGACTTGAATCCAATAGAAAATCTATGGAAAGAACAAAAGATTAGAGTTCATAGAAGAGGCCCATGGAACCTTCAAGATTTGAAGACTGTTTGTGTGGAAGAATGGGCCAAAATCACACCTGAACAATGCATGCAACTAGTTTCTCCATACAGGAGGTGACTTGAAGCTGTTATTGCCAAAGGATTTTGTACAAAGTATTACAGTTTTTCTCAGTCACTTTGGTGCATTTCTCAAATCATACTTGTGATTTGCAAAACAGTATGGACATTTCTCAAAACAGTTCGTACAAATAGCAAAACTGCATGGATTACTTGCAAAATGCAGTCTCCTGTGCAAAATCCTTAGTTCATCACTCAAAACTAAATGTCTGTCAATGAACATGCCAGTGCCATCAGAAGGTCAAGTCCTTGTGTCATTGTGTACGGACAAGACAGTCAAAATGTTTAGTCATGTTGTCAATAGAACAGTGTACTCTGGAGGGATGTTTTGATGAAAACTATGGCTAAAGTTTTAATGAGAATTACATTGTAAATTGTAGGTTACACCTTAGTGGATGTGGGAGATTGATTGCAAGAGACTGGACAAGATAAACATTTACAGTTTTACAATTTTTACTGTAATTTGACAATGTCAATGCAATATAGAAAAGAGGCACTGCTCCATGGTACCAAAAAACAAAAAAAAAACAAGGTAGATATATGAACATAGGACAATCTCCTCAGGGAAAACTGTACAGGTAGTGCTGTAGGAATTACAGCAGTCTTCCTACACCTCCTGACGTTCCTGTATGATCGGCCCCAAATTTTCATCCACATCACAACGGACATCTTCTCTTGTGATGCAGCGTGGAAAGAACCTTTTGGAGTGTCTTATCCAGCCTCTGCAGGCATCAGTTGTGATGTCATCACAAGCTGCATCCATGGCAACAAGAAGGGTCATCTGTGTATGCGGCTGGTGATCACAAACTTTCCATCTCCATGCTGAGAAGAATTCTTCAATGGGGTCAAAGAATGGGGAGTAGGGTGGGAGGAACTCCATCAGCATCCTTTTGTCGACCGCAAACCAATGCCTGATTATGTTGGAGCAATGGAAACTGACATTGTCTCAAACTATAACATAGTTTAGCAAGTCATCTCTAATCTGACCCCTCTCTTGTTCAGGGATGAGATCCCTGTAGAGAGTGTCTGAAAAGGGGCCCTCTGCCACCCCTGTTGCGTTGTCTTCCAGTCCTATGTGGGAAGAAATACAGTATGCAAAACAAAAAATTGAGCAAGATACAGAAAAATGTCACTGTATAAAGTATAGTTGGTGTATATTGTAAAATGCAAGTGGAATACTATACGGTAATATAGTATGAAGCATTACAGGAAGTATACTGTGTTACATAGTAGTGCCTATTGTTAGATTAGAGTACTGTACACACCTGTTCCATTGAGGAAAAGTCTGAATGATTGAGGACACAGTTGATCTCCCAACATTTGGCTGTACCCTCCGACCAGCCTCTGCCATTGTAAACCCATGATTGAGAACATGGTCCACAAGTGTGGCACTTATCTCATCAGGTACACGCATGTGTCCTCTGCCTCTTCTGCCACTTCCTCTGTTTTGCCTCCCAACTCCTCTGCCACACATCCTCACTCCTCTTCCTCACTGTTGATCCTGTCCAATTCCTTGTCCTTCCATGGCCAGAGATTGTAGCATTGTGTTGTGCTCCAGCTATATATATACTTGCTAGTTGATGGGTCATGAGATCCACCTTTGAGCTATTTCCGAAATCTGGTTGATCTAATCCTTCACAAATTTCCCCTTGTCACACAAAGTCAAGATTCAGCTGGGAGCAATTTGCCAATTCTGGACATATTTATCGAAAAAAGTCTGATGGAAATGTATAGAAATACTTGACATTATGACAACTTGCTCAACCATTCTGCATGTAACGACATATACAATGAACTAATGCCTAAATGTTGTGAGGGGTGAGACTAATCATTCGACACCCATATAATACATTTAATGAACATGACATTAGCAAATGATAATGTAAGAAAAAGTGGAGAATTGTACATAATCATTGGCATGGACGTACCAATGCATTTGCAACTTGTTCAAAGAAATGAGAAACTGTCTTTTTGATGTGCACAAGTGACACAATGATATGACGATTGAACAAATAGTTAAGAGAAATTTTATTCTGATCTGAGAAATGCACCAAAGCGACTGAGAAAAACTGTAAATAAATTTAAGTAAGCGTGTTCCATACTTTTTCCCTGTGTCATTCCATTCTATTAAACATAACTTAATTTATGGACATACAAGGTTGGATTTCTTTGCATGTGTGGGTTGCAGGGGTTGTTACCGACATCTGGTGAAAATTTCATGTCAGTAGCACCTTTTTAGAAATATATTTACTGAGAAAAATGGTGACGTGTTCAGTACTTATTTTACCCGCTGTATAACACAACATTTTCTGTATCCAATCACTTACAATTGGACACCACAAAAGAACCAAAGATGGTTCATACAGGTTTTTGCTACCAGGTAATTCATGGACCAGAGATTCTGGCTGATGAGTGAATATAAGATTCTGTGCTGGTTTTGGATCAGTTCTGCAATTTTGAAAGAATTCTGGAGAATTCTTCCACTCAGTCTACATGTGCTCTGTTGACTTGAAGTCAGAAAGTTGTTTTTTTTCTAGGTGAGTGTTTGGACCCATCGAAACCTGTCCCTTGTAGCCAGGTCTGATTTTTAAAAAAATTTTTTTTTTAAGGGCAGAAATCATAGGTTTAGCAAAGAACGGGTCAGTATCCAGTTAAGTGACTTAATATCACACTCTGCTGAAAGATTGTGGCTCACTCCATGCTGGTGACCCAAATGAGAGAGTATCTCAAGGGGGTTGTTATGGTGGAGCCTGATCAACGGATGATTAAAGCAACATCCAAACTGTGTTGCAGAGGGAAGTGAATCTGAAGATGAACCCTTCCAGTTACAAGTAAGTGCCATGGATGGCTCCAATGGGGTGGCACATCCCACCTCTTTAATCTCACTGGCCACCCCCCCCCACTCCACCACAGTCAGAATGTGTGACAGGCTACTGGGTTTGTCAGCTTGAGAATATTGTTTCCTTAACCATATCTAACATATTGCAATTGTTAAATATAGCCAAAATTTATATTAGATTTTGTGGCTACACTGTGCTTTGGCCTGCAGGAGTAAGGTGCTGCTTTATTTCTGTCAAAGAGTGTCTGAATGCCAAGTTTTGGCCAAAGATTTGGTTCGGGGACCCCAGAGCAGACAAATGGAGTCGCAGGGGGGGACCAAAGAGGAGGTCAATAAAGCAGACTGGATGATGATTTGGAAGAATTTGGGCCTGGGCTTGCTGAATACCTTTACATACCATGGTATTCACCAGGTTTGGGTGGAGTGTAAGCACTGAGTTGGTACAGGGTACTGACTAGAAACATGAGGTGTGTGACAAAGGCTCCGACTGATTATGGAGCCAAAGTTTCAGTCAATATGAGGATTATGTAACTGAAGCCATGACGGACCAAACACCAAGGGGGAGTGAGGGGATCAAGGGCAATGTGTGTGGTTATGATGGGTAACACTTAATAGATTGTTCCCATCCAGAGCATTAACTGATTTTGAAGAAGTTCACTGTGAGGTGAAGGTGGTATCAATGAAGTTATCATCTGCATCGGAGTTATGACCACCGCCTCCAGTTGGTCAGGGGTTCTGGGTTGACATTTTGGTTCACCAGGGCTCCTCTGGGGTCTGGTGGGCCCAAGTTTTTGGCAGGTTTGGGCAGTTGGAGACAGATGATATTTGCCCACAATCAAATCAAATCAAATCAGATTTATTTGTATAGCGCCAAATCATAACAAAGTTACATCAAGGCACTTTACATATAGAGCAGGTCTAGACCAAACTCTTTATAAAATTATTTAAAGAGACCCAACAGATCCCCCGATGAGCAAGCACTTGGCGACAGTGGCAAGGAAAAACTTCCTTTAAGAGGCAGAAACCTCGGGCAGAACCAGGCTCAGGGGGGGCGGCCATCTGCCTCAACCAGTTGGGTTGAGAGAGGGAGAGAGAGAGAGAGAGAGAGGCACAGGGGGAGGGGGGGCCAAAGTTGGGTAGAGTAGGGAGAGAAAGAGAGCAGGAGGAGGGGATATTCAAACAGGTGTAGGCAGGAACATGATGCTGCATGAGGTTCGTAGGAATGATGCTGTATGGAATTCTTGAAGATGTGGGAGCAGCAGGCATTGCAGGAACATGGGATGGTGATCATTCATCACCTGTAGGATGAGGACAGGGAGAGAGAGGAGAGGAGCTGGGAGAGAGAGAGAAGAGGAACTGGGGGAGACAGAGACTTCGGGAAAACATGGTTAGTAAATGCAATGCACATGCTTGGAACTGAGAAAAACTGGGATTTCGGAGAAGCAGATTGTTGGTATGACGGCGCATGCGAGGGGGGAGAGAGAGAGGGAGAGGGAAGAGGGGGGGACAGGGAAGAGGGAGAGGGAGAGAGAGAGAGAGAGAGAGAGGGGAGAAGAGAGGGAGAGAGAGAGAGAGGTGCTCAGTCCTTCCCCCAGCGGTCTAAGCCTATAGCAGCATAGCTAAAGAGTAAATGAACTTTAACTTTTTAACTATAAGCTCTGTCATACAGAAAAGTTTTAAGCCTGGTCTTGAAAATTGCTAAAGAGTCTGCCCCCCGGACCAATACTGGAAGTTGGTTCCATAGAAGAGGAGCCTGATAACTGAAAGATCTGCCTCCTGATTTACTCTTGGAGACTCATAAGTAACCTCCATCTAGAGAGTGGAGTGGCCTACTAGGACAGTAAGGAACTATGAGCTCTCTGAGGTATGACAGAGCTTGGCCACTAAGAGCTTTATATGTTAACAGAAGGATTTTAAATTCTATTCTGAATTTTACCGGCAGCCAATGAAGAGCAGCTAACACAGGAGAGATGTGATCCCTTTTTCTAGTTCCTGTTAATATTCGTGCAGCAGCATTCTGAATCAACTGAAGGCCTTTCAGAGATTTGTTTGGACATCCAGATAATAATGAGTTACAGTAGTCCAGCCTAGAAGTTACAATAAACACATAGTCCGTCTCTGAGCCTACACTGATGTTCCTCTGCAGTGAGCCATGTGTGCCTCAGCTACATAGTCTCTTCTGGAGGGGGTTTTGTAGGTGACTATGTCACCCCTGTGATTAATTCGGTTGTGTGGGTGAACACTCGAAACCTGTGGGTGACAAACTTTGTCACAGCGTTGTTCCTGGCAGCTAAAGAATTGAGTTCTATGGACTCAGCTTCATCTCACAGGGCTAGCTTGTCTTTCATGTTTTCTGAGTTCAGAATGATTTAGAATAAAAACCATTTCATGTATTTTAGTTTACTGATCAGGGTCATTCCAGGCAAATTGAACTGTAAGAAGACACAAATTCAGACCCAGAACTCTATGGAAGGTCTGTATTTCTGGGAAAGCTAAACTTGAAAGACCTTGAAGAGCTGTCTGGTGAGAGGGATGTTTGGCTGGGTACTTGGGTTTTTAGATGGTGTCAGAGCCAAGAAAATCCTCGTTCTCAGTCAGTGGCAAAACAAACATTTCTTAAATTGAACTTGGAAGGGTTAGTTAAATCCCCCCAACAGAAGACTTGAGCTGATTACTGATTGTCTTTTCTTCACGCAGCTAGTCCCTCAGCGTTGCACCTGGCTGTACATCATGAACAATGTGTTGATGTCTATATCAGGTAATAAAACCCTTCAAAATTATGGTTTTGCCAGAGAACAGATTACAGTGCGTTTTCTGTTGCTCTAATAAAATGTCCATTCTGCAGGGAAGTCATCCCAGCTGTACTCCCACAGTCTGACAGCTTTGTTTGAACAGAAAGGACATCTACAGAAGAAACACAGCAGTCTGTCCCTCAGTGCCAACCGCTTCACTGACAGAATCAACCCCAGGTAGGATGGGACATTCATTAAACTTGAACATACAAAGAAAATGTTGTTCGAACTGATGGCACACTGGTGTATTCTTGACTGTGCCAAAAGTATTTTCTAGTTTTTCACTGAGGGTTTCTTACTGATGATCCACAGGAAGTTTGCCATCTCTGTGAAGATTCCTGACACCAAAGGCTGTAAAATATGTAGTGTAGGTAAGTGATGTAGAATTGACTCCACGTGTTCTTCATGTTTATTCAGTCACAATGACATCTTGTTTCTCTCTTTCAGCAAGAAACCCGTACACAGAGAGCACATTTCTCTGTGCAGCAGTTCCATCTGGTCTGGTTCTACTATTGTGGTATGAGCCACTGCAGAAGTTCATGCACCTAAAGGTTTGCAAGTAAACACAAGAAACTTGTGCTACAAAAAATGGTGCAGACTCAGTGACTAACTCCCTAAACTTAACTACAACCTTGCGACCTGCCCTACGTGCCCTAAAGATAACTATATCTAACTAGACCAGTGAGCAGTGATAACTAGCATGTCTTTGGGGTCATCAGGTGGGAACCTCCTTTCACCAGTGTTTCGTCTAGTTGGTCCCACGACACCTCCAGGAGGCTAGACAGTGATCACTGGCGTCCCAGAGTCACCCCCCTAATGCCAGCTATCACCGCTCCTCACACCAAGACAACTATCTCAAAAAGCACTATTGTCAACTACTCCGACCTCGCACCAACTGCACCAGCAAAAGCGGGGTGGGGATACAGACCCTGGTTCAGGTAGGGGGGAGAAATAGAAGAGGTGGAGATAAAAGTAGGGATGGGATACAGACCCTGGTTCGGGTAGGGGGTAATGAAAGTATAGAGGGTGCAGGAGGTGGAGGATGAGATACACTAGCAGATTCAGCAAACAAACTCACCTAAACAGTCCTATAATCAGAGACAAAGACAAGCCAAATAGGCCTATACAGACCAACTGACCTAGACTAACCACATGGTCTCAAAGAGGCTCACACAGGCCACACCTTCCACTTGAATACACCTCCTCTTCCTGGATTTCTTCCTCTGCTTCTACCCATGGTCTGTCTATCCTAAGTGCTCCCCCTGCTGGGCCCCCACCTACTATTACTTCTTCTAATCCAGATCCACAGACTGGATCTTACTGCCTCACCCGACATTTCCTTCACTATTTTCCTCACACTCTGTCCCCTTCCTCCTAACTCCCTCAACAAAGAGACTCCGGCCTTGCTACAAACCCTCTAAATCCTACTTCCACTGGATAAATCCTAACTTTCCATCCTCGCTGCTCAGCTTCAGCCCCTAAGTCTGCATACCTAAGCTTTTTTCTTTCATACGCTTCTACAATTGAATCCTCCCACGGCACAGTAAGCTCTATCAAATATACTCTCATTCTACTCCTACCCCACAAAATTATATCCAGCCTTTGTTTTGTACAGGCTATTTCCTGGGGAACAACAAGATTTCATCCTAAATCCACTTGCATCTCCCAGTCACTGGCATCCTCTAAGCTGCCATGCCTCATTGCTGTCTTATTAACTTTCTCTCCCTCTCGAACAAACTGAATTGCAACTCTCTTTGTCTTAGACCCTCCTAAATTTGCCTGCCTCCGTATATCTTCAATGCCTGCAGCTAAGCTTTTTAAAACTTGGTTATGTCGCCATGTATACCGTCCTTGTGACAGACTAACCTTACAACCTGACAAGTTGTGCTTTAGAGTTGCAGTACCTGAGCACAAAGAACATAGCGGGTCTCCATTTACCCAGAGTTTTAGGTTCTGGGGAGTTGGCAATACATCATATGTTGCCCCTATCCAAAATCTAATACTACTTTCTTCCATACTCCACAGCTCTTTCTTCTCTACACCTTCCCAGTTCAACCACTGTCCCTGCTTAGCCTGAGCCACTGCTTTTGCACCCCTTAATATTTCCTCCTGCCTACAAATTTGCTCCACAACTAGCTTCCTCTTCTCTTTGGGACCTGCTCTACTCCACATCGGTTTGCCTGGGCCAAGCCCCAAGCCTCCCCGGCCTATTTGTACATTACCCACAATCTCTGTATGCCTAAGAGTTGCTTTCACTTCCTGCACTGCCATTCTTGGATTCCATTTTCTCCCCTTGGTTGGGTTTGGAACCATCTTACTAACAACCACATCTTTACTCCCAGATAACAGGAGCTCTGTCCTAAGCTTAGTACATTTAAACTCCTCCACTAGACTAGATACCGGGAGCTGAAGTATGCCTTTCCCATACAGTGCCACAGTACTTAAACATCTAGGAACACCTAACCACTTCCTAATGTAAAAGCTTATTAGTCTTTCCATTTTTCTGCAGCAGATAATGGAATATCATATACAGAAAGTGGTCACATCAACCTGGGAAATAATCTGAACTGCAAACACCACAGCTTCAGCTTTCCTGGAAGCCCTGATTTATCTATTCTATCCAGCCCCTCAGCAACATCCTTCCGAACCTGTTCTCCATCATGCAAGTCTGCCTTCTACCACTTACCTAGACTCTTTACTGATTTTTCCCTAATTATTGTAATTTCCTCTTCATGTATTACAAACTTTCGATCACTTAATCTCCCTCTACTTATTGAGATACTTCTAGACTTGCTAGGCTTGATTTTCATACTAGCCCACTTTAAGTTTTTATTAAGTCTCTCAAGTACTCTTTTCATACATGGCACCGTTGTAGTTACCAACGTCATATCATCCATGTATGCCCTAATTGGTGTAAGGCACATCCCATCCTGTCGCCTCTCTCCACCTACAACCCACTTAGAAGCTCTAATAATTACCTCCATTGCCATTGTGAATGCTAATGGAGAAATCGCACACCCTTCCATAATGCCTATTTCTAGCCTCTGCCAACCTGTTGCAAAGCCTGCTGTACTTAAGCATAGTCTGATATCCTGGAAATATGCCCTTACTAAATTGACAACTACTCCAAGCACTCTAAAATAATCAAACACCTCCCAAATAAGGTTATGTGGCACTGAACCAAATGCATTTGCTAAGTCCAAAAATATTACATGCAAGTCTCTTTTCCCACTCTTGGCTGCCTGAATCTGATGCCAAATCATGCTAGTGTGCTCTAAACACCCTGCGAAACCTGGTATTCCTGCCTTCTGTACTTTAGTATCTATTAAACTATTCCTTTCTAAGTAACTAGCTAATCTCCATGCAACTACACTAAAGAAAGTCTTCCCCTCTACATTTAGGAGAGAGATCATCCGAAATGATTTTAAAGGGTATTCAGAGGAATATGGTGCTTCGTAAATTTCTGCTGCAGGGATGACATTTATGATATGGTGTTTGAGCTGAGCTGAAAGTGTTTTCACTCAGCATAATGTCAGTAAGGCAGGAAATTCTGTTTCATACAGGAGGTTTGAATAAGTCTTAGTTTTAGTTAGCATGAAAATGTATCCCTTATTCCTGGTCAGGTTGACTTTCAGGTTTAGGTGCAGTATAATAGTTTTACAAAGTCCACATTACATACGAGGCTGCTGCCTAGTAGTAAGAACTATTTTAGTATGGAGCCTGAGTTTTAAAAAATCATAATCGTCTAACTTTTTACCATAATCTCCTTGTATTATGTTACAGATTATGATAGTTTTGTCTTTACATGTCAGTTTTCTTTCCCGTGCTTTGATGGGTTTGGTGTGTCAGGCTTTGAATACTGAAGGACAATTAATATTAGGATTTATGAGTATTACTAATATTGCTTTTGTAGGTTTTGTTGGGTCAACATTCTTACATGATCAGGGTTTGGCAGGGATGTTGGATGGATCAAAAAGAGCCGGCATCTGAGTGGAGGTCTTACATTAGCATGAATCCCACCTGTCTGCCACTGGCCACCACCCAGGGCAATAACTGATCAGCTGTTGTGCCCATAAGTTTAGATACATTTAGATACAATGAGGGAATTTACCACAGAAATGTCACTTGAACATGGTTTACTAAGTTCTGTTGAACTTCTTAATACAGCAACAATTAATTAATTCCAAACATACAAAGTATTTGCATCTGCATGTGATGATGTTTTTTTATAAGAAAGGCAATGCTTAATGCATGAGCTTCCCTGGAGAAGAACTAAACAGGAGATTAGCTTCAAATACAGCCGACTCCTGGGAGCAATGGAAGTGTCAGTAGATACTTGTTTTTGTACACAAGACTCACAATATTTTCAGACAGAATTCCAGGTGAAAATTTAATGCTAGTTCTGTCATGGAAAACTTTTCAGTCTCATTTCTATAACATGACTTATCTTCATTTGCGCCCATCTGTTTGAATTGCAGCACATAACACTACGGTTGCCAGACTCTCTGCCAGTATTTGAGCTGCTGGTGTTGGTGACAGATGAGTTTCCCCAGCTGTGTGTTGGGGTGAGAGACTGTAGTAATGGAAAGTCCCCTGCCAGCCAACAGCTCCAGTTTGATATTATAGAGCTGAACGGGGCCACTGTTTCAGCACCAGGTAGGACTAACTGCTTTTTCTCTGCTGTTGTTAATTGCAGCTCCGTTCAAAGCTCAGATGAAACTGTGTGTGTCTGTGTTTGTGTGCAGATGATGGAGCACTTAGGGCAGTGCAGGTGACCCAGTTGGACAGAGACACTGTCCTCATTGCAGTAGAGAGTAAGTTTCTGCCATCTGAACACATCCTCCATCATACTGACTCGTAACACACTGTACCTCCTTGTCAACACTCTTTTCACAGAAACTTTGAAGATAGTGAACCTCCAGGGTCTCCCATCTAAAGAGCTAGCTGCTGAAATGCGCTTCGATTTCCCCATTGAAACACTAGGTAGTAATAATTACGTGGAAAGCATAGTGACTGAGACTTGAAGTTGATGCTGACAGTTGAGTGACATAAAATGTTGTAATAGTCTGCTTACAGGACAGTGTGCTGGCCTTCTGGCAGCATGGCCTCAAGGGGAGGAGTTTTCAATCAAATGAGGTGATGAGATTATTTAAAAGGAAGACACTGAGTTTATGTCACCTGTGTGTCTTTTAATCAGATTTTCACCACCACATTCTTTCTCTCTGCAGATAACCCAAGAAATAACAGATGAGAGTCGAGTATTCAAAGTTCTTGGAACAAACAGGTACATCAACATTATTCAGACAATATCAGTAGAATTCAGTGCAAAGTGGGGCTTTTGAAATAGACAGTAGTAGTAAAGGCAGTAGCACTAGTTATAATAGTATCAAGTTTTTGGCTGGTGTCATCAACAGTAACACTATTAGATACTGCATTGAAGACTGGGAACATTTTTCTCACAGTTCCTCAGGGAGCAACTGGCTTTTTTACATCAAACTAACATATGTCCTCCAATTGCCCATTCCACAAAATATGATTACATAACACAAATCAGCCACAGTGTTTAATTGATCCTGGGACCAACCCTGGGGTCAATTGCAACACGAATCAATTGCAGTATTTAAAAGACATGAGTCTGTTGTTTTTTGTCTCAGCCCTTTTTTCTAAAAATCTGCATTGTTTTAATCATTATTGAGTTTTGTTTTGTGTAGAGCATAGAAACTACCATAAATAAAATAGGCACAATTTACTGCTTTGCGTATGATGATGAAAAAATAACATTATGAGAGGCTCACAAAATTATTTCATGTTGAATTATAATGATGTTTTGATAATTATCTCATGAATTTACTTTTGTTTCTTTTCTTTTTGTTTGTTTCTGATAAATGCAGTAGTAGAGACGTTTGACTGGAAACATTCTCTCCTCAGTCTACACTGGGAATAGTCATACTTGTACCTGCATAGATAGTAGTATTAGCAGTGTCAGTATAAATAGTGGTAGTGTGCCAATGATAGTAATAATAAAAGTGATAAAACACTGTTAATACCAGTAACCGTGGTTATTGATATTAGTGGTGGTAGATACTTATAACTAATTAATCACATTATTGGTAATAGTAGTATTTATCATGACATTGAGAGCACAAAAGTAGGTCTTGGTTTCATATGAGGTATAGGAGTTATCAGTAGTGCCGATAATGTGGGCTGATATGTGTTAATACCGAATATTCCAATTTTTCCTCTCACATGCAATGTTTTATTTTTCATAGTACCTTGGTACATATATTTAGTTTCTCAGCATTTGAAAGTTACAACTTTGAACTGCTGTTCAGTGGCAGCCTCACTTGTACTTGAAATATGAAACACAATCAATAATTATATTATTTTAAAAATTCCTTCCGCCACTCCGCATAATACTATATTGTAGATCATGATATCTAGGCTGGACTGCTTTGAGATATTACATTTTGGATATTATCTCAGCCTGATTCATAGAACTAACAGCAGTATAGACGGATTTAATAGCGGTGTTGGTTGTTGGAAATACATTAGTGCTATTTTAAATAGTAGTTGTTCTCAAAGTAGTAGCAGAAGCTGAATTAGACATACTAATGGTCATGGTAGTGTTGATTGCAACAGTGCCAGTATTATAATCATTATTAAACTGAATTAAGGGGACAGAATTACTTGGAATTGATAGCAGAACAAGATATATTACTGGCATAAATAAGAAATAGTTTTTGAAAAAGCTAATACGTGGCGAAGACTCTCAATAATATCACTTTAGTACAGTTTCACTCTACTAGGAAACACTGACTTACAGTCTCAACAGCATATGATAAATAACTTAATTCTATCCACACTTTCTGATGACATTGCTCTTTGTGCAGAGACATCATCCTTCAGAGCACACCCACACATGACCCTTCAGCGCTCAGCAACCTCTACATCCTAACAGGACATGAAAGCAGCTACTGAAAGGAATAGGTCATCTTCAACAAAGAAGATAAAATGCAAATCTGCGGATAAGAACTGTCCTCCATGACTGAAGCTATAGCAGACACCAGCACAAAGTAATTCCACCACCTCTGCTGTGAAAGTCAAATGTCAGTGTGGGATTAAGTTCCCAGCTCAGACGTCTCAAACTGTTTTTGTTGAGATACTTGTCACTATGCTAAATGAGTTTCTAACTCATTTATCATGAAAAACAATCCAACCCTAAACCAAAGTGTGACTGCTACAGAGAAGACATAGCCATAGATTCACTTCTGTATGTATGGACTGAAGAAAAACATCTGTGACATCTATCACAGTTTGAGTTATCTGTTGTCTTTGTCAGACACTAGAACCAAAACATTTGGTCAAATCCCTGAGAGGCTGCATGGAGGGACAATCTGATTCAGAAATGCACAGCAGATGTTGTGATAGAGCTGAATTTTTCAAAGGATCTCTGTGAGACTTTTTAGCGCAGGTGGTGACTGTTGGTGGCACTGCAGCTGAAAGCATTTATACTTTGGTTTCACTACTCAGCCAGAGATTTTACCTTTTGTCCACACTGTAAGGCTGCGTTCAATTCATATTTGAGTTCCAGCAATGACCAGTTTCTCGCTTGTAAATACTGTTTCCATTGTATTTACCACCTGGAAAAACTCAGACTTCTTTAAATTTGCTGACTATATCTAAGATGGGGCTTAATGATATGGAAAACAGAGT
This sequence comes from Remorina albescens, assembly GCA_034769265.1. Lineage (NCBI taxonomy): Eukaryota > Metazoa > Chordata > Actinopteri > Carangiformes > Echeneidae > Remorina > Remorina albescens. The sequence continues at coordinate 1,502,005 of CM068495.1, read as the reverse complement.
TTGTCAAGGTAATTATCACGCTGAATCCTTTAAATAAAAAATTTAATTAATGCATAATGCATGAGTTTACCATCACACGACAGACTAATCATGACAATACATTCATTCCATTTGACCTGAATCAGGCTGATTTTTCAGGGAGTTTCTTCCTCAATCTAGTCACATTTTTTTAATCATTTTTTGACCAGCATTTGGTGTTTTGATGAAAGATATCCGGCCAACAATTGAATCGAAAGCAACTGGACTTAAGACTTAGGTTTTTAGTTGGTCAGACTAGTGAGGACTAGTCACCGATGCGTTACAAACTGATGAAGCCCGTTGGATAAGAGGCGAAATGTCTTCTTTGACAAACCTAAGTCCTAAGTCCAGGTGGTTTTGATTCAGTTGTTGGCCGGATGTGACCATGACCTGGATGAATGAGAATATACACAGACATTTTGATGAAAGATATTCACCACTGATTTATCACTGTTTTATGATGGCCATGAGAGCTCAAAACACTACAACCTAGAAATTCATGCAACCAGACAAAACACAAACAAATTCTGAAAAAAATTATTTTGACAAAACTTGGTTGTGATGTTCTTGCATGGATGTATTCTAATACACCTATTAGAATACATCCATACTCATTTCTTAAATGTTTTTAACTTGTGTATCCCAACCTGGTTATGACACTTAATGTCCCCTGGAAAAATTTCCATAGACATCTGTTTTTGGAATTTGTGTGTTTGTACTTGTTTCCTTGAGCTCCAATGGTTGGAGCTCCCAGGGCCACCTAATACTGACTTAAAAGGCAGTTGTAGTCTTTGTCAAATGTTGGATTATCATTCAAAGTATCAGTTAGAAATTCACATGATACCTTGACTCCAAGCCACTGGTCCAACTTGAAATAATGAAATGGATGCTAAAATGTAAAATTCCAAATTTCAATTCCAACTAGAGAGAGAGAGAGAAACAGAGTTTTATTTACTATTTTCCTGGAAAACCTAAAGGTGAAAATTGGTGAGTTTGAGTTAGTATGAAGCTTTTACTAGGAAACTGTATGTTGTTGTATGATAACCCCAGGCTTACTCTCAAAACACTGAATTGAAAATATGGTATCTAGTTTTGGATGTGTAGGGAGACTAATTAACGAAACTTATAAAAACATATATTTATATTTCTTGCTTGAAGCTACCTAGTTATCTGGTCAAAGTTATCTTACGTTAACATGAGCTAAAAATTAACTAGAAACTAAGCATGTGGTAAGCCAAATTTACTTTTATCTGAGTTTTTTTTCTAATATAAGACCATATAATTCTGAAATCATATTTAAATGTAGATTGAGCTTTATAAATGTGCTCCTTTAGCATAGAAGCTCTTACATTATTTGCTACCGTGTTGTGAGCCTCTCTGGTGTCTGAAAAAGGCTGCTCCATTGCAGCTTCAACATGTGAGTCCATTTCACTCCTGTTAAGCTGTACACGTTGTTAGCTGTATATTTGATTACCTGAGGTGCCATAGAAAATGAATGCAAACTTTAGCAGCCCCCTTATGATTGTTTGAAAAAAATATATAAATTCCTCATTTTGTGTGTCATGATATGTATGTTATTTGTAGAAAGGAAACTGTATTACTAACATTCAACTTTCCCTGACAGATACTTGAAAGACGATATGCATATGGGCTTTTTTTTCTTTGAAATGTTTTTGTTGTTCTTGTGGATAAAATGTATGTACACAAAAATACAGTATATTCTTACGGAATGGAGAGATTGTTATATAAAGAAAAAAAGATAACCTCTAAACCTAAAATAGATTGAAACACCACAACCTAGGAAACCATTCAAACCTCTTCACTTTTTGCTATGGAAAACGGGTTTTCAGAAACATTCTTTTTAAAAATCAGAAATTGAAATCTTTATTGTGCAAAGTATTCAGAGCCTTAATGGGGGAGTTGTAGAAGCCTCTTTGGTAGCAGTTACAGCTTCCAGTCTTCTTGTAGAAATCTCTATAGCATGGTTATTCCAGTAAAATTCAACAAGGTCCAGTACAATAAAGAAGTCTCAAGCCAAGGTCCGGTTGTGATGCATGTGTGTTTCTCATGCCCTAAATTTCATAGGTATGGATTCCTTGCATATCCTTATCAAATAATTGCTTTTTCTATGTTAACGTGGTATTCACATGAAGTTGAGTATGCTATCATTGCCTTCAGCTATATGATCAACAGCTTACTTATAAATCAAATGAAGTACATTTCAGTAACATTACAACAATATTAACTGTCACTTTTAATATTTGACTTGTCAGGGATTTGTCAGGGATTTGAAAACATAATTACGCAACTATAAACACGTTCTTTTTGCAATTCAAGAAAAAAGCCAAGGACACATCAAAAAATTTAATCCAAATTAAATACATGAAAAATGTGACTCTTAAAATAAAATGCTTTATTTTATGAAAATCGAATAAAAAGTATAGCTTTGCCCCGAGGTATAGCTTTGTAGCTCAATGGTAGGGCTTCATGCTTTGCATGCAGAGCCCTCGGGTTCAAACCCCAGCCACAAGGCAAACCAGGGGTAAGCTTGTGCCGGTCCTAACTCTGGATAAATGAAGAGGGTTGCGACAGGAAGGGCATCCTGCATTAAAAACTGTAGCCAAAACAATCATGCAAGTAACAGGGCTGACTTTCCGGACCGACTGACTCGGGAATGCACTCTTTTCATTAACTGAGAGCATGACGTGAGAAGATAAACTAGTCTCGTGAAACCCTATGTAAGTTAAAGTAGTAAAGCTCTGTCAAAATGCAGTTATTCCCAATCATTGACCTGGGTCTGGATAATAGGACTTCGGCCTCTGGACACGGACCGCGGTCCGTCAGTTGGGGGCCCCTGCTCTATAGGTTCTGGAGATGGGATTTATGGCTCTTTGAAGGGAGCCGGGCAGCACGGCAGCATAGTGTTTAGCGCTGTTGCCCCACAATAAGCTGTATCCCTACGGGTTCGGTTCCCGGCCTGGGGCCTTTCTGTGTAGAGTCTGCATGTTCTCCCCGTGCCTGTGTGGGTTTCCTCCCAACATGTTTGGGTTAACTGACCATACGGACCCAGAGATACACAGAGACAAACAACCACTCGGACTGTCTCTGTGTGTTGACCCTGCGATGGACTGGCGACCTACCCTCCCCCAGTGTGAACTGGGACTGGCTCCAGCACCCCCCGCGACCCGGAAACGGATAAGCGGTAGAAGATGACTGAATGAATGAATGAGGGGGGGCGGAGCTTGAGGGGCCGTTCGTTTCAAAGAGCCGTTCAGAAGACTGTCACGTTTTTGTATTTATTTATTGAGCTGAGGTAGCGTTACGTGATGGTGCTGAAGAGAGAATAACAGTGGCCTGGCGTCTTGCACTGCCTCAAAGAAAACACTGAGCATGTGATTGATTCTGAAACTAATTCATACTCCATCCCAGTTGGTGGCGACAGGGCCATAAGTCGTTTGCGAACTGGCATAGATTTCACATCCGAAGCGAAGAAGAAGCCGCGCCATTTCACTTTTCATTCATTGGTTTTGCGGCCTACATCTATTTGTAGGTGAGTTAGAGATGAAAACGTTGGGACAGTACATGTTAAGTGGTTGTTGAAATACACCTGTCATCATAGCTTTGTTATAGATGGTTTTTTTTTTTTTATTAAAATGATGTGCTGATTCTGTGGATTACCATCTGCAAACGATTTGTTAGCTAGTAGCTAGCTAACGTAAAAACTCCCTAGAATTATGTTTCACTACTTATTAAAACGCAATTATACCCGCATATGGATGCATTGGTCCACTTCACGCTGTTTGATGCGTTATATATAAACAGTTTGAGCCAGTCAGTGTGGCAAAAGGTCGTCGAGCTCCGACATATCGTAACATACGAGAATACTAAGAGTTAGTTATTAGCAAACAGCTAGCTAGGAGAACTTACTCGCTGACGTAAGGCTTACACGAGATGTTTACCTCGACGTTAGCAAACAGAGTGGCTCATGTGAAGTTCAGTCCATCAAACTGTACTTGTAGAAGCAGAACTCATATGTCTACATCTGAGTTATAAAGCAGATACAAGTGCATATTTAAAGACCATATACAATCGTGAATTTCCTTGGATAAAGGAAATTTATCGCCAGTGTAAGGAGACTCTTGGAGAATAGTTTATAGTATACAGCTGGTGTCCGCTTATGTACACCCCATTTGACCGTTTCACGATCCAAAAATTGGGCTTAGTGGCTGTTAAGCCCTTTGTTTTGATTTTGAGCATTTATTATTTCAGTATGTACTTTGTATGTATGTTCATTCCATGCTACTTTGTGAAATGTATTCAAGAAAGTGGCTTCTGACATTTCAGCTCCATTGAAAGTCTATAGACACAGTATATCTAATCTAATAAAACCACCCGCAACTAATTATTAAAGTTATAACATTCATGTTGATTGAGACTCAGTCTAGTCTTTAAATTGTGCCCCTTTCTTCGCTCACTTGTCTAATTGAGCAAGTGTTTGATTTTGTCCAATACATTTGTATTGGACAGTGGTATGATCATTCTGGGATTTACAAAGAAGTATGGCTCAATGGAAAACATGTCTATATAATATAATACAGCACAATTCAATGGCCCGACAAAATTCAAATGAGGAAAATGTTACCTTTCTGTCTCCATCTCTGTGATAGTGCTGATGTCCAACCATTGACTGCATTATTGTAATTGAATAATATGTATGTAATTTACATAAAATTTTTTATGTAAATTATAATTATGAAATTTAATAATGTAAATATTTTCCTAATTCTTCCAGGAAACAGGGAACATCAACATGGTGAAAATTTTTATTGGCAATCTTGCTTGCAGTACTACACCTGAGGAGCTGCGTGAACTCTTTGAGAAGTATGGCAAAGTCACAGAATGTGACATTGTCAAAAACTATGGTTTTGTACACATGAACAGCATGTCTGAAGCAGAGGAGGCCATTCAAAATCTCCACCAGCACCAGCTGCATGGCTGGCGCATGAATGTTGAGATGAGTAAAGGGAGGCCCAAGTCCACCACCAAGCTGCATGTCAGCAACCTCGGTGAAGGGGTCACCAGTGATGTTCTTCGGGCCAAGTTTGAGGATTTTGGCTCAGTGGTGGAGTGTGACACAGTGAAGGATTATGCCTTTGTTCACATGGAGCGAATGGAAGATGCCATGGATGCCATCAGTAAGCTGGACAACACAGCCTTCAAAGGTGAACTCTCGGGCAGTGGCGGATGAGCTGTCATTACTCTCTGTAAATATGAATTTGGATGCCATTTTCTTGATCTGAAGGTCTTGTGACGTACTACTTCATATTCCACACAAAGAGAAATTATGCCTTCATTGACCTGATGCAATGCAAGTCATCACTTGTAAACTTGGCAGTCTCTTGAAAAAGCAGTGGCAGTGTAACTGGTGACAATGCACTGGGATAAAATCACATGCTCTGGTGCTGAAAGTTATTTTGTTTTGCTCAATGATTTTCAGCCAAATGCATTTAACATGTTTTATAGGCGATAAGAGCTTTTTCATGTCAGAACCCCATGGTTTCATGCATGTCTTCTCTCTCCTTACAAGGCAAGCTGATGAGTGTACAGCTGTCCACCAGCCGTCTGCGAACTGCCCCAGGAATGGGAGCTCATACCGGCTGCTATGTCTGTGGGAAACATGGTCACTGGTCCAAAGAATGTCCAGTCGGTCGAAACAATAGCCATGGTGATGACTCGAGAGGTCGCAGTGCCTGGGCCCAGCCACACGGTCCGCCAGGTTATGGCAGGGGCAGCTACATCATGGCCTCACCTTTAGCAGCTGGTGGCTCTGCATATAATCAGGGTAGTTATGTTGGTGGTCTACCTCCTCCCCCTCGTAGGCTCAGTGGTTACGGCTCTGAGTGTGGTGATAGGTATGTCAGCAGAGTAGCTGCTGCCTCTTATGCTGAGAGATCACCACATGTGTATAGCATTGTTGATTATTATGAGAAGTACCGAGCTCGTCCTTATGGCTCAAGCTATTTCGAGGATCGGCGCATATCCTACCTCCCCCCTCCCCCACCCCCTCCTTCCTCCCTGTCAAAGCTCTCCTCCGGTATAGATCTGTTTGACCGTCGGCCAATGCCTCCACCTACATCAGCCATTTCAGCTTCTGCATACTATGCAAAAGACCGCAGCCTGATCAGACGAGTGCCTGTCTCTTCAGCGGGCTCCACCTATGAGCGAACACAGCTCTCACCAGTGTCCTCCAGGACCTCCTATGCCGTTCCACGACCCAAGGACCATTATGCGCCACGATATACGCCTTACTAAAGCCATGGTGCCAAGGTGAGCAACATAATAAACAAATATGACAGTTTACTTGATCTCTAGAGAGTGCGACACTTTGGTGTAAACCTTTACTGGTCAATGTGCACTGGGATCTTTCACATTTCTTTCAGGCGATAAATTCTTAAGAACTATTTTACAGATTCTGCTACAGTAAATCCTGTTTTTGAAAAGGGATTATCCTGCTCTTTCTAGGTCTATTTGAGAGTTATAGGACTTTGCCGTGGTTTCTTCAACGTATGCAATTCCATCAGTCTGTGTGACGTGCAGCAAAGAAAATGTGATTCTGAAGTTCAGCTGGAAATTGTGTTGGCAACCTGAGATGGCAGTTCCAGCAGCTGACCTGCCCTCCATCAGACTGGTGTTCTCCAGAGGGATGATTACCGAACTGCACTGTTTGACATTTATGATGTATAAAACAATAATTTTCTCACTTACTCTGAAGGGGTTTCAGCTCAGTTTTTAGCCATGTCTATTATCTGTGTTTCTTACTCACATGAAGCAGTTGTTAGTTGTTTGGCCTTTGTCATCTTGAAGAAAGCTGGATTTATGTTGCGTGAATAAGCTATGCCATACATGTAAAGGCACTAAGATTACATGAGAACGACACATTAATGCCATGGCATCAAAAGAGAAACCATGCAGCAGCAACAAAAGGAGCTGATTGGCTGCTGCTGTTTTCTTCCATGTGTGACTTGTGGTAGAGTTTGTGGGGAGAGAAGTTAAATACTCTCAGTAATCACAAAGCTTGGCTCTGTATGAATAAATGATCATGAACGCAGTGAGTTCACTGCGGTAATACCCTGTTTAATAAGAATTAAATAACATTATTAACAGGATGTAACTCTAGTTTAAATACGTGTACCTCATTGATACTCTGAATTGCAAATTTAATGAAAGAATGCAAATGCTGTGAAGAATAACATGAGCGTGATATGGCCTGATCCTATTCAAGATATGTATAACTTGTGCAGTAATGTTATCAATGGGTGAGAGCTGACTCAGCTCTCAGTTAGTCAATACCAGTGTCATGGGTACCTGTGGCACTAGTGCCTCACGTTGACTATAAGTCCAGCTTAGCCATCATGTTCCATTAATATATAGATTTTTTTTTTTATTTGGTTGCGGTTTAACCCAGGCAGTTAGCTGTGTCAGTTACTTGTAGAGCTGAAAAGCTTAATCTTGCTCCTCAGCATGCATCTTGTGATGTGTCAGTTATATGGGTGTGGATAAATTTATGTTTTTCAAAAATGATCATCATTGATGATGAGTAGTAGTCTATTTTTCAAGTATGTTCAATTAGAGCTAAAACCAGGAAAAGGGTGAAACAGGTGTCTGCCCACAAATATGAATCCATATCTGTATAACTGACCTGAGTGTTCAGTCAGGGTACAGAATCACTGCAATTGATGTTGAGGGAGGGGATTTGAAGTAAGACAAAGAATTTCAAACATTCCAGCCTCCTTGTTATAATTTCAACATTTTTGCTAAATAAGCAATTTAATTTTATATTAAAGTTTCTACTGATAAGTCAGAATTCTTGGAAGTATTGTTGAGTGACAGCACAACAAGAATATTGGATAAAAAGGTGGCTAACAACAACTCTTTTCTTCCCACTGACAATATTGCACACTTTGCCTGCAGCTGAAAACAAAAATAACCCTTCAAATCCTGGATATTAGTCTTGGATGGTTCTGTATTGTAAATGGTTGTGTAACACAAGTAGATAGAGATGTGATGCAGGATTCAGGTATGGCTGTTAAAGTCGTTAGGCACTTGCTGTGTTAAAGGTGCCTTTGTTTAGCTTGCATATATGTAGATTTGAAGTTTGTATTTTTTCATACTAGCTGTAAAAGACCAGCATACATTGAAAATCTGAAAAGAAAATGATTTTTAATAAAGCCAAATTTATTTTCATTTCTGACATTTTTTGTTTCTGGAGTTCTGTTCTCAAAGAAATTTTCTTTCATATAATTTACTTTTGAGCATGTTGATTTATATTTTTCCTCCGGATACCCACTGTAAGTATGCATACACACACGTACATAAAGAACAATATGAAGATAAGAAATGAAAAATTTGTGTGTGTGATAAAATTCTGAATATCGGGACATTCCGTTTTCCTCCTTTGTTTCGTTGATGTTTCGTGTTACGTCACTTGCCGCTTCAGTCCCGCCTTGAAGCTGCTAACTGTTAGCCGCTGCAGTCTCCGTGCTGCCTGGTCATGAGCTGCTCGTGTTACGCCAATCAGTAGAGCAGCGGTCGCCATTTCAGTCCTCCGAGGATCGACACACAGTCTGCGGTTGGTAAAGGTACGAATCTACGAATACAGCATCCCACAGGGGGAATCTAATCTTCCAGGTTCCATTCTTGTCGGCTGAGTTAATGCATTAAAGGTTCCTGTCGATTTGAGTAAAAAACGCAAGGCTTTTGTCGTGTATGGAAATGCTATGCTAACTGAAAAATATGCTATAGGCGTGCTAGGGATTTGAGGTTATTGGCTAAAAGCGTGGGAGGAATGTAACATAACTTGTTGCCACCCATAACAGTCACATTTACTTCTTAAATGATTACCCTTTATTTTATTATTCCCCATTCTTTATGGGCCTACTTGCTTTGTTAACTTTGGTTTCTGTCGCGAACTGATGTGGGTTTCAGAGCCACGATGTGCTGCTTGGACGGTGAATGAAGGAAACCTGAGATCAGTGTGCACGATTTTGATGGTCTCTGTAAAGTGGTTTCATGGATGACGGTGACGTTATCAGCCCAAAATGAAATCACATTCCCTTCGTTAAATTTACGAATGAATCACGACATCACCATCGACGGATTACACAGTCGAGGTTTAACGCTTGCCTTGGTAGAGCTACTTCAGACGTGTTTTGATCTGTTCTGGTCTGGGTTTTAAGGCGGCCATGACAGAATATAGATTGTCGGTGGTTCTTGATTCTGTTAGTGTAAAACATTGTAGGATTCTCATATCACTATAATAAAGAAAACTTAGATTTTGGTTTAACTGTTCTCTGAACTAAAGGGTGCTTGAGGGTGAACTGATAAGATTTTGGTGCTCAAAGGTTTTGTCTGAATTGAACACAGTCATTAAATGCTGGTCAAAAAAGGAATGGAATTTGATTTACAAAATTTTCTGGCAATAACTTGAAACCTGTTCTTAAAGTAACGGATGGACATTCATTTGGAAGTATAAATCAACCATTCTTCTTATTGAGCTGTTTCAGCTCAGACATATTCTTATGATGGCCTTCTGGGGTTGGACATAACTATTTTGAGATAGGAAGATGACTATATCTGTGGCTCCTGTGAATCTGCAGAAGGAAGTGTGTGAGTGGTTTCCATACTTGTGAGGAAGTTAAACATTTCAGATATGTATTAGAAGGGAACTGGAGACCTCACATTTTGTAGTCGTTAGACTTTGTATTTATTTAAAAGCACAGAACACCTTTTTCTTGTTTTTCCCAAGTCTCAAAGATGTATTCAAAAACTTCAGTACATGTATGGAATGCATCAAATTTATCTTTTCTGTGGTCTAGGTTAAGTACATATACACATGCTGTGTTAATCTAGCACACAACTAATTAATGAGTAACATTTAAATTGAATAGTTTATCATTTACTAAATAAAAACTGAAGATATTCCAAAGCTAAAAATGTGTTGCCCCAAAGTCAAAATGATGTCTGTGATTCTTTGACTGCCATTTGCTAGAAAACCTTGTTAATTCCTGTAATATATGCACACATTTCTAAAACACCAGTTATGATAATTTGTGTTAAGATTAGTGCAACTGTTCAAATTTAGTGTCATTGTAATTTGCAGTTATCTTTATTTCCTCCCCTCCCTTAGAGACGTGGCAGCTCCACAATGGTGAAAATATTCATCGGGAACTTGTCACCAGACACTACATCAGATGAACTTCGCTCTCTCTTCTCCCAGTATGGCAAGATTGCAGAATGTACTATTGTCAAGAACTTTGGATTTGTGCACATGGATGATAAAGCAGAGGCTGAAGAAGCCATCTGCAACCTTCACCATTATGAGCTCAATGGCCAGCCCATGAATGTAGAATTGAGCCGTGGGAAGTCAAGAGGATCCACCAAACTTCATGTTGGCAACATTGCCTGCACCAACCAGGAGCTGAGGGCTAAGTTTGAAGAGTTTGGCACAGTGTTGGAGTGTGACATAGTAAAAAACTATGCTTTTGTTCACATGGAACGAATGGAGGATGCCATGGAAGCCATTAATCAGTTAGACAACACAGCTTTTAAAGGTGAACTCTTGGGCTGGGCTTGATGGGGGGTTAAACTTTTATTATATATGATATCAGGAATATTTAATTCTGTTATAAATTTACAGGTAAGTGTTGGATGCACCTCAGGTGAGTAAAATGGGAAAGATAAGGGAATAATGGTGAGCTCATAAAGTAAGGCAACCCACAATACTTAATATTTTAAAGCTGGTATCCGTAATATCATTGGTTATATCCAGCTGTGTGGTAGATTGCTGTAAAACACTAATGGATATTGCAGATTGTGAGTTACCTCTTAGGCTCAGGTCACAGCTGGTCTGTATTTGCAAGTACAGTCTATTTAATCCAGGAAGAAACAAAACATTTAGTTGTTTGTTTGTTGTTGTTGTTTTTTTTTGTTTTTTTTACAAATTAACGTTATCTGCATTTGTTAAGGGCAGCTTGTACACCAAAATGAATGGCCATGCAAATCTGTTTATACTTCATTCGGTCTCTGCACATGGATGTGTTCACACATTTGAAAGTGCGTACACAAATTTGACCCGCGCAAACCCTTGGCAACCCTTGGCAGGTGACTAAATTCAGTTACATCAACATAGAAAATAGAATTTGTGCTATCAAACTTATTTATTTCAAGTCTCAAACTTAAGCTAATTCAAATAAAAAGCTTATTTGCAACTTTCCATGACAATGGTAGTGCTGTACAGGGGAAAGTATATTTGCTCTGTGAACTCTTTGGAATGTCCTGCGTTTCTACAATTGGTGAAGCCATGTCATTCTACTAATACCAAACTCAATTTTCAGGTGTTTTTTTTTTTTTTTCTTTTTAAAGCACATCCATAAATATTCACATTTCTGATGGAAAGCCCAAGTGAACCATTGAACTGAATAACTGGTCAATTCATTCATTTTTTTGCGACCACGATGAAGGTCTATTATTTAATATTTATGAAAAATGAAAGCATAAATGCAGGTCATTCTGATGAGTTCCCTCACTTATTTTTACCACGACATGACTATCATTGAGGTAATCTTTCTTTTTCACTGCAAAGCGTTACTATGGAAGTTACGGATTTCAGCTTTAACAATCATTCTTTTTAATGTCAATGCATTTTAATAATAGGCAGTGTCTTATTGCCACTAAAGAAGTATTATTCAGGTTTTCTGGACTGATGGATTAGGAGACATTTATGACAGACAGGAAATGTCAAATATATTTGGAAAAAATGCAGGCATAAGTCCTTATTGAATCTTTTCTTTTTAAGGCAAACTGATGAGCGTGAAGCTTTCGACTAGCCGCCTGCGTACTGCGCCGGGAATGGGAGACAGATCAGGTTGTTATCGTTGCGGGCAGGAAGGCCACTGGTCCAAAGAATGTCCTCTAGACCAAAATGGCTACCACAGAAACGGCTCAGAGCCAAAGTCTGATGGATACGATGTCTCGAGATTTGGTGGGCGTGGTCACAACAGGGGTTATCATCCGGACTTCAGTGGCGATCCAGATTATGGTGGCAGCTATGCTCCTGTACATGTGTTTTCCCGGGGTGCTGGTCACAGCAGCGGCATGGCAGGGTACAGAAGGGGTGCAGGCTATGAAAGCGCAATGAGATACGGGCCACACCCAGGTTACGGCATAAGCGCTGTTGCTGATCATAGCATGCCTCGGATGTATGGCAACGAGGTGGCATACCGGAGCAACGGTTCTCTCTATGGCGCGGTTCCAGCCTACCCGATGCGACGGTCGCCTTACGACGAAAGGGATCCGTACGGGGTCGTGGACTACTACGAGAAGTACAGGGCCAATTCTTACGGAAGCAGTTATTTTGAGGAACGCCGCGCCGTCCCTTTGCCTGCTCCATCAACAGCTTCCTCCACAGCTGTAATAAGGGAACGTCTTCCCCCCTCTAGCCTTGACCCATATGAGTGCCCTCCCCTTCCTCCTCCACCAGCCCCAGTCTCCTCATACTATGCACGTGACCGGAGTCCAATTCGGAGACTCCCTGCCGAGACAGATGGATATACATTTGAGCGTTCGCGCCTTTCCCCAGTGCCCACCCTCCAAAGAAGTTCTACCTTTGACCATTCGCGGGATCCCGGTGCTGAGCGGGCTCGATATACATTCTGATCCTTGTCCAATACAGCCAGGTGAGAGTTGACTAACATTTAGAGGATAGGATAGCCTAAGTGCCATTGGAGTCACTGAAAATTAAACAATATATCTCATCGGTAATATCAGTGGCGCAGGTCACCTTTCTGAATATGGAGAGACATGGTTAATAAGGGTTAGGTCACAATAAAACAGTAACCAACGTGTAGACCTTAGTGTGAATGGTTGAATGCATTCACATAATGCTGTGATCTCATTCCAGCTCATACAAAAAAATGCAGTACAAGTAATGCTCAGCTGATCACCTTTCATTGTCCTATTTACATGTTGTGATATTGATGCATTTCTGAGAGGGCATAGTCCAGTGTAGAAGTGTTAGGGTTCCTGCCAGGCTGAAGGTGTCCCCTCAATCAAGCAATTTTGGGTTGGCCAGATAAGATACAATAGTGGAAAAGCTTCCCAGCAATTGGTTCTTAAAATGATTAGTTAACAGGGATGGAATTCTAATAGCCACAGTTGGAATGGCCGTTGGATGTAGTAGGTCAAATCCAAGTCTAAATATCTATAAAGGGTTTACAGACCCTGTCAGTCTTTAGTGGCCCTCTTTGTGAGCCTTGCATTTAGAATGCGGCATGGATGAGTTTTCCCTGTTCCACTCCGGCCTAACTTGACCAGTCTCAGTCCTACCCACCCCAGCACACCCACAGGATCCTCATGCCAGGACAAGCAACCCTTCTGATGGAAACAACCTGGGTGACATCTATTCATGATACTGTGAGAAGAAAAGGTTTTCCCCTCTCAAAGTAGCTATATGTTCTTTCACTATTTAGATTCTGTTCATAGAAACAATTAACATAGTGCATGGTGCATGTTTTAAAGGTGAGTCCTAGGATTATGTTATGTAAATGAAGTGAATTCTTTCAAGCAGCGTCTTAAGTATCACTGTATGTATTTTAGTGCATTTCTGTTAATGTAAGTTTACATTGTTACTAGATATGTGAAACAATGACAAAACAATCTAAATTCTGTATCACCTACATTAATCTATAGCCATGCACAGGATAAAAATGGTTATACTTTTGTATTTGGGCTATATGGAATCTTTGATGATATGATGCTTTAGAACTTTTTATCAAGCTGCGTTTTTTTAATTAATTACTTAGATTTATTTTCATGGGTGTGAATAAATATGTGGCTTCACATTGTCACTTGTAGTCTATTAAGAACATGACCTCAATTACTGTACATCTTGATTTCCTACTATTAGGTTAATATTAAAACTGAAAACTGTGGCCTCTGTGTTTGTTGTGTCATGTGTGCTTTTTGTTTCTCTCTCTCTCTCTCTCTCTCTATATATATATATATAGAGAGAGAGAGAGAGATTATCTACCTATATAGATATATATCTGTGTAGGTAAATAAAAAATATGCAATTGAATTGAAGTCATAAAACGGCACTCTACGTTTGTCCGACCAGTGTTGTGTTTAGCTTGGAATTTCAATAGAAAAGTGAAAATTAGAAAAATGAACTTGGTTCGGGTCTTGGGCGGCTCGAGACGATGAAATCTAATGGCGTCTTCCTCTAATTGGAATGCCTGGTAACGAAACTGAAATTATTGCAGAAAAAGTGTCCAATCAAGACTAAAACCACGTTATTAAATAATATTGAGGAGTTCTAAATAATTGGGTTCATATTTCATCATTAAACATTGGTAGATATGGACGCTGTTGATTTTTTGTGAGTGCCTGAACGCGTGAATAGAGCCCTGTGTAAGAACATTGTCATGTCGCCATAGTCTTGAATTGGCAGTCCCATGAACCAATCAATTTATAGAATAGAGATTACAAAAACTGTCCAATGGGACGTAGTCTGCTGGGAGGGCATTGGCGTGGCCAATAGCAAGGCGGCATTCTGCAGCGTACCATGAGACGATCCTTTGTGATTTTCAGTTGGACGCCATTTTGATTGAAATACTGTAGGGTGAGCGTTGTGTACTTTGTTAGCTGTTTTCTCTTTTTAAACAATTTATAATTCAGTCGACTGACAGAAACGAAGCAATTTAAGTACCCCCACTATGGCTACGGGAGCAAATGCAACTCCTCTAGGGAAGTTGCATCCCAGTATCGGCGCTAAACGAGGATTTGACGCGGGGCCTGGTGCGGGAAACGGGTTGATGCCGACACCGGGGCCGCCTGCATCTTTTGCTTCTTTACAAGGTTTCCAGCCTTCGATTCCAAATGCATCTTTCCCACAGACACATCAGTTCAACCCAGCACCAGGTTTTTCGGCCCAGGCTCAACAACCAGCTCCGGGGGCTGGATTAGCCAAAACCGGTAAGTGAACTGCAAGCCCACTAGCATCATAAGCGCTCGATGCCGCACAAGCTATCGTTGGTCAGCTAATGTAGCTATCTGACATGGTTAACGTAAAAGGCCCAACATTAAGCATTGGCCTTCCGCAAAATGGAGACCGCGTGGCCAACGTGAATATGAGGAGCCAATCCAACACCTGTAAGGGCTCAGTTGGGTTTATCCCCCTTCAGTTATGGAACTTGCATATATGTTAGGCGGATCCTGACCGAACACTGTTTTGGTTGTATGTAATTTTCTGGTCTTAGAGGAACACTTAATGATCACAATTTTAGCCTGTCGTATTTTTTTTTTTGTTAGAATCACAATGTTGTAGTGATCTCAAAATATGTGCACTGATAACCTTTTCAAAGGAAACGATAAACACCAGGTTATGCTGCGATGAGTTCTCCTTGGTGTCTGGATTAGTTAAATTCTAAATGCTCTTTTGATTACCCGTAGGTTGTTAAAATTTACAGTTTCTTGTTAAATGTCCTCTGAAGCGAGGTCATGTCGAGTGCCACAGGCAGCATAAAACCCCCGTCTCTTTCAGTAGATTTCGGTCAGAAGAAAGCAAGAAAGAAGAGCCGCTGGAGCAGTGAGACGCCCGATCAGAAGACGGTCATCCCGGGCATGCCTACAGTCATTCCTCCTGGACTGACCCGGGATCAAGAGAGAGCTTACATAGGTAAATGCTTAGTAATTATCTCTTCTTAGTAAAGGTTTTCATGTAATTTATGAATGCTGATTTCTCTATTACATGCCTCATCAATTACATGTTTGAAATGCTAGTTTTCTTAAATGATGCATACCAGTATTAATGTTACTGTCTGCTGAATTCCCAACAGCTAGAGTGCTGTAAAGGCACCCACAAGATGCTTTACTAACTAAAAACCTGGAATCCCATTTCCTATCTATCTGACAGTAACATTACTGTGTTACACAAAGTGTTTAATTTTGCTCTAACTGTTAAGACAAGCAATACTTTTTGATTAACAACAATTATAACTTGTTGATTTAAGGTGCAAATTGAGGTTATTTTTCTGTTGTCTTACAGTTTGCATACTATTGGGCACCCATTAGCAAGAGGAGTTTAAGATAGATGATGTAACACCACTGCTTGCTGATCTTTGTCCTGAGCTGCAGGTCACTGTTCACTGTCTTGCCTGATCCCCTACGCACCATCAGTAATGTCCTGTGCATGGATATGTTACTCATAAAGTCCTAACATGCTAAAGTATGCTTCTGTTACACTAGTGTAAGTGTGAGCAATGCTGCTTCAATGGCAAAACAATCCAATTACTATCAATTCACCCAACAATTTGGTCTAGTTGGGCATTGCAAATTGGGAAACACTTGATCACTGTTATCCTGCTCTCAGTTTGGCCTTTTTTTATTTTATTTTTTTTAAAGAATTATCATATGAAATGCTGTGCTTAAAACCATAAGTGCCGTTCAGCAGCAGTGTAGCACAGACACACTGCATTTAGCTTGGGTCCCCAAAGCAAAAAAGTCTTTTTGTCAATAACTGACATTGTTATTGATGCTGTTCACTCATTGGAAATGGTTGTTCTTCCTTGGTGCATAAACTCTGATTTGTGCATACCCTCCCTTGTCATACTTGTCTTTGCGCATTCAATAGATCCCCTAAAACAATCTGAGGAAAGCATATTAAGATAAATTGCTGTTAGTCACAATTCACAGGCCCAATGTTCATCTCAACAATGCAGAGTAGCCCTTCCAGTGATCAGTGAATCTCTGGTTGTGGGGGTATTCCATTATCACGTTCATAATGTGCATGTGATGACTGATCTTATTTTTTCATTGCCTTCTAAATGTAAGAATTGTTTCTCTGTCACTGCAGCCCCTCAGTGTTAGATCTGTGGAGTGACAAGAGTGACTGTCATCACCTGTTTTGTTCCGAAAACTCACTAAACAAATAGACCGGTGATTTTGAGACACACTCTGTACTCAAAATGCCTAAACCTTTAAAGGCAATATTCAACAGTATGTGAAGCCTCGTTCTCATGGATGAAAACCTATACTAATGGTGTGGCAGGCATTTTTGGGAACCATGGTCTAGTCTTTTACTGACATATTACCATGTTTAATCGTTGTCTGAGGAAAGGTTAGTTCTGTTCAAGCTAATGTGAATGACCTGTAGAACATATTCGTATTGGGTAGTGTATGCCTTTGATGAAATGAGTAAGTGGTTTCATGTTGTAGAGTCTTACTAGATGTTCATTTGACCTCTCTTTATTTATTTATTTTAACAGACTCACCATTTGCTTTTACCTTAGTAATGACTGAGACAGTGCTCTAATATGCAGAGCATTGTCTCCCTGATGTTGTTGTGGTAACCACATTTCTCTCCATCCTTGTTTTTCTTTCCTAACCTGAATTCTTCCAGTCCAACTGCAGATTGAAGACCTGACTCGTAAACTGCGTACAGGAGACCTGGGAATCCCTGTTAACCCTGAGGACAGGTCGGAAAAAGATTAAACTCATGAACAGTAACATTTTCTCTACATTCTTGACTTTTTGGAAGAAAAATGTTGATTTTCTGACATGTGTGGTTGTTAGTCTAAATCTCAGATTGTGTAGTATGAAGCTGACAGATGTAGAGTTTGGTTAGCTATCTCCTATTTGAAGGACAGTTATAACATGGCAAAATCTCAGTGTTAGAGAAGAATTCATTTATATAATCATATTTATGAAGTTCCTGCCAAGCAGTCCATCACCAGTAAGTGTACATGTTGTACATTTCCTGGCACAGGTTATCTTTAATTGGTCAAATGCATTCTTGTAAAAAAATCATTGCTTTAAACATTTAAGATCAATTCATTACAGTTGAGTGTATCTCAATGATGCTTTCAAATACCTGTTTCTTTTTAAACGGAGTGTATGTACAACAGCACCCAAAACAAACGCAGTCTAAAGAAACAGTTGTGCATTAAATGGGCTGTTAAACAGGTGTTGATTAAACTGTGTGATTATTTGAAGGATAAAGTTTGTACTCCTTGTTCAAAGAGTTGCTTCTATTGTTTAGTGACCCTCATTGATTTTTGAATGCGTAGGACATAGTATTAGGGACACCTGTTAATATAACACAATGGAACTGCATTCCAAAATCTAATGTCAAAAGTGATCACACAGTTGAAACACCACCTCCTTAACAGACTGAAGGAGAATTTACTGTAAGAGTTCAGAGAGGTTTACGCAATCAACTCAAAAATGAGTATATTCTTACCCTAGAGACTGAGACAATGACTAAATTGAATTTAAAAAGAAAAAAAACGCCTTTTCCAGTTTACTGTGTTATTTGGATGAAGTGCATAAAGGATCTATTTTTGCTCTTCTTTTTTTTGGAGCTCTCAATAAAATCTCATGTCATCTTCAGAGGTTGAGGTTTACCCAGAACAGGGTAACTATCTGCTGAGGAAGATGCTGAGAAGCAGTTAAAAGCCCCCAACATCTAGTGGGTTGGCTTTGAATTGAGTATTAGTGTTTTCTGTTTTTATTAAAATTTTCAAAAAACTCTCCACAGGATGTCTTTCATCAGCCACAGTTTCAGTCTTGGGTTTAAAAAAAAAAAAAAAGAGAGAGGACAATTGATTTGTGACTATAAATAGGAAAGGAGCAAGAAGGTAGGAGTGTTTGGACAACCCATTATATACAAAGGTGTAGGGTGATTTTAGGTGTATTTTAGCCAGGACGACTATTTGAATATTTGTATCTTTTCCATTGGATTATTTGTCATTTTATTTGACAGTTCAGTGGAGTCCTAGTGTCAATGCATCATGATTTCACCCACTTCTTTTTTGTGTGCTGGAGAGTGCTGTGTGAGTCTATGAAACCACATTTAATGCTAAATGTATTAAGATTTTCCTCTGAAACAGGTTTGGGTCAATGTACCATACTTAATGTCAATATTTTTAACATTGATATTGATATTTCAGATCTGTATTTTAGTTAAATTGGCTTATTTTCAAAACTTAATAAACTAAGATTTCTGCCCATCAGTTAATACTGTCTGATTCACATGCATAGTCATGAATATTTCTGACAGTGATGTATGTAGCTTACATCACATTACACAACTGATTCATACGTTTTGTCTTAGACCTAACAAAGACTTGTCATTGGTGATGTGGCTTTTCAGACATTTGCACCCCGGTGGGGAGGGAAGAGAGGTTTGGGTGCCAGTTTTCCCTCTGGACTCTTGAGGTCTGGATGAAAGATGCCACAAATGTTTGTGTCCTGCAAACACCATGGGCAGCGTATAACATAGTTTCCATAAGGATCTGTTCCCACAGGAAGTGGTTTGCTCTCAAGAGTGTGTGAAGTTGACCTCTGTTAGCTAGACTCCCTGTCATCTGTACACTGTATAGAGTTTATCATCATAAGACATTTCCACAGCAGCTAAAAATTTGATTGCAGAGCTGCAACACTCTTATAAATCACTCCCCAAGCTAATGTGAAAGAACCAACTGGGGGTGTTTCAGGTCGTCTTCGTTGGAAGTTTGAAGCATAAAAGGAAACCCCGCCCCCTTTTTTTTTCTCCCCTTACTCTTCACATTACATGGACACACATGTGGCTCTCAGATGGGAGAGCATAGGAAAAGGTGGATATCTAATCTTAATTCCTTTTCTCTAACCCAAATTACCCCACATCAACCTAACCCTTTTTCAAGCACAGAATCTCCATAACGCAGCAGCACAGGTTTTCAGCATCCAAAGGGAGGTATGGACCTCTTCAGCCAAGTCAACAGCAAGCAACACAAAGCCAGCGTTTCTGCTTAGGATTGCAAATTTTGTTATGGTTTCTTTTTCTTACCTCCAACTTTCCTTTCTTGTAGGCCAACAATCCTGTATGCAGGTTTAATTCTGGCCATATACTATTTAACTTTTTCTGTGTGATTGATGCCCTTCCAGTGTATCGGGTTAATTACGGCTATACAGCTTTGGTTGCCCCCCCCCCCCCAGCTCCCATCCTTTAATTGCATAAATGAATGAACCTTTGATGCCTCAGTGCAGATTTTCTACATCTATTTATTTATTTATTTTTGAGTTTGCTCCTGCACTGGTCATGAGTCACATAGTTTTCTAAATTTGCAAAACCATTTTAAATTTAGCAGTATCCCATTGATTTAGTGCTGAACATTTTCAAATTCTTAAAAGTCCTAGTTTAGCTGTAGGATGCGTGTGTAACTGTTAATGACAGTGCTCAACTTCCAGAGGGGTGTTAACGAAGTCGCTTTTGTTCTTTGTTTGCCGTCTTCAGGTCTCCCTCTCCAGAGCCTATCTACAACAGCGAGGGCAAGAGGCTGAACACCCGCGAATATCGCACACGAAAGAAGATTGAGGAGGAGCGTCACTCACTCATCACTGAGATGGTTGGACTTAACCCTGATTTCAAGCCTCCTGCAGACTATAAGTATGATTATTTTCTTTGTTTTTTAATGCTCTGGTGATTCTTTGAATGGAGTAAAAGGAAAATGTTGTTTGTCCACGCAGTTCAAAAAAGTGGCATCATGGACAATCTTGGTGACTTCTCATTCATATGAAAGAAACTTGCCTTCTGCTCCTCAAAAAAATTACAGACCAGGAAAAATTTGTGGCTGGTTTTGTCAAACAGCACTGATGAATAGTAGTGAGTTGATAAACATCGCATGTTCCTTAGGGGACTTGCAAAATAAACTTAAATATGTTGCTACCTAAGCCCCATGATGAGTTCCTGGAGCTACATTTCTGCACTGCTCACAGGTGGTAACTGACAGTGTTGGCTAAAGTTGAAGTTGGTCAACCAATATCGTACCAATGTACCAGTATTACTTTTGGACAGAGAAAGATCCAGGTCCCAGTTTTCAGCAGTGAATAGGGACTAGTGGTGGAACTGGTTTTTTTTGTTTTGTTTTGTTTGTTTGTTTTGTTTTGTTTTTTTGTTTTTTTTTTATATATTATTATTATGTGTTCAGTCAAATCAGAAGGGAATGCTCTTGGTAAATACAGACGTTGTTTGGGTTCTTTGCAGACCTCCAGCCACCAGGGTCAACGACAAAGTTATGATCCCCCAGGATGAATACCCAGAAATCAACTTTGTTGGTCTGCTCATTGGGCCGCGGTAAAGAGGACTCAATGTCACATCACTTAAAATGTTTTAAGTTCTTTCAACAAGACAGTTTAAGGTCTCACTGCTCTTTCTTTTGTCTTACCAGTGGTAACACACTGAAGAACATTGAGAAAGAATGCTGTGCTAAGATCATGATCCGTGGTAAAGGTTCTGTAAAAGAAGGGAAAGTTGGCCGGAAGGATGGACAGATGCTCCCAGGTGAGGACGAACCACTGCATGCCCTAGTCACTGCCAACACAATGGAAAATGTCAAGAAAGCTGTTGAGCAGGTAAGATTTAAATCATTGTGTTCATGAGCATTCTCCTCTTGGATGCTCCCATCTCTGTTTGGTGCACCATACTGTCCAACTGTAGTTTATGGCTTAATGTGTGGCTTAATTATACTAGAAGAAAATGTACAATACTTTCAATATATTAATGGTGGGAAATTCACAGATTCGAAACATCCTGAAACAAGGCATCGAGACGCCTGAGGATCAGAATGACCTACGGAAGATGCAGCTTAGGGAACTCGCCAGACTCAATGGTACTCTGAGGGAAGACGACAACAGGTAGGCTACGCAGGTCTGACAGAGCTGGAGCTTCAGGTATGTCAGAGATCCACAGAGTAAGTTACTGTTTTTGTTTCTGCAGGATTCTCCGGCCTTGGCAGAACTCGGAACCACGCAGCATTACCAACACCACTCTCTGTACCAAATGTGGTGGAGCAGGCCACATCTCCTCTGACTGCAAGTACACTAGGTAATCATTGAAAATGGGACACTAAATGAAATCGGAGGACCTGAGGTGTTGATGTCATGTTCTAAAGGCTTGTGGTTTTTTTGCTTTGTGCAGCACATTTGCTGCCCACAGAGCCACAGGTGGTGAGCCACCTCAGTCAGCCCAGGACAAAGCTCGTATGGACAAGGAATACCTGTCCCTCATGGCAGAGCTGGGGGAAGCGCCAGTACCCACATCCGGAGGAGGGCACTCCAGCACCCAGGGAGGAGCGCCTCGAGCTTCAGGCCCCAACAATAACCAGCCCCCACCAGTGAGTTGGTGACTCCATGGTTCTTCAGTTAGGTTTGTATAGAAAATCTTACGATGATTGTGATTAATTGACTCTTTCATTGCAGCAGAACCGGCCTCCCTGGATGAGCTCTGGCCCAGCTGAGAACAGGAACTTCCATGGCATGCATGGAGGGCCTGGGGGCCATGGAGGGCCCCACAACTTCCCTCCACCAATGCCCAACATAGGAGGGCCCCCTATGCCCCCCAACCCCAATGGCTTGCCTCCCCCATGGATGCAGCCCCCTCCTCCCCCTATGGGACAGGGTCCTGGACCTCATGGACACCCTATGGGTAAGAGCTGTGGCAGATGCTGAGAAAGAATTTCAAGATAAGAGTTAATAAGTGTCACTGAAGACTGTGAAGTCCTGTAAAAGTCTTGAAGAGTAGCCTTTTAAAGTGCGCTCCATGTGCATATGCAGTTCAAAAAAATTCCTTGGTCTTCATTTTAGAGTCAGATTCAGATAGACTGTTGATTATACAATTTTTGCCCTTTAAGGTCTGCTTCCTCCTCCAATGGGTATGATGCCGCCTCCACCTCCTCCCCCCAGCAACCAGCCACCTCCCCCTCCTTCTGGTCCCTTGCCACCATGGCAACAGCAGGCTCCACCTCCCCCTCCAACCAGCAGCATGGCAACCAGTACACCGCTGCCCTGGCAACAAAGTAAGGGCTCACAAAAACTGCATAAGGGACCATTCAGTTTTTCCTGTTCATTATATATGTCTGTAAAGAAATGTCACATTGTACAAAAGTTTATGCACTTGGTAACATGCAATGCTGTAATTATCTGCTTAAATTAGACGACACCATGTAAAAAAGGTCACCCTTGGCTTTTCTATGAGTCGTACATTGTGCATTGTCATAAATTCTATGTGTGCTTTTTGTTGGCAGAAAAGGGTTAACTTATATTTCCGCCCCCTACACCTCTCAGATACCACCACTACATCCAGCCCTGGCACTGGCACGCTGCCTCCATGGCAGCAGCCCCAGCAGCCTGCAGCCTCTGGAGCCCAGCCTCCACCACCCATGGGTACGCCATCCATGGTGCCACCCCCTCCTGGCGTCCAGCCACCATTACCTCCTGGTGCGCCTCCCCCTCCCCCTCCCCCACCTCCAGGCTCAACTGGCATGATGTATGCCCCACCTCCACCCCCGCCACCCATGGACCCCTCCAACTTTGTCACCATGATGGGAATGGGGGTACCAGGTATGCCTCCATTTGGGATGCCTCCTGCCCCCCCACCTCCTCCACCTCAGAATTAATCCCACCACAGAAGAAGAGTCTCAGCGCTGCAGCACATAGTTCACCAGATATCCAATAGACTGATGTTAGAGTGTCTGTGTGTCACAGAAAATATAATCCGTGCTTTATTTTTTATTAATCCTGAATATTGTGAAACAACGAGGCTGTGTTAGTTCAATTTGTAAAGTAGTGCAACTTAGTTGTTTTTCCTGTTTTTAAAGTTTAGATTAATACAAAGCTCCTTGTGTGCACAGATACACACCGTTGCCCTGAACCACATGTTCTGCAGTGCCACACAACTTTGTCATGTTACTTGTTCACCAAATAAATTACTCAAATAGCCGTGGGCTAAATTTGCTCAGTCCCATCGCTTCAAACCTGGAAACATAACTTTCATTGAATATAATATATTGAACTATGACTTGCATGACTCATTTTAAACACCTGTTTAAAGTGACACCTTATACTTCTATCAATGTCCCTGTTGACTCTTGAGTTGAATAAGATTAATATTTTTGTAATGAGGTGTGAATTGATCTAAGTTCTATAGTTGTGTCTCAGATTGATTCCAGGAATTCTCCAGCTTTTTTTCTCTTTCGTTATTTGTGTCTCAGTTAAAAATGCTGAGTTTAAAGGGAGTGTTTATCCCCCTGTACTACTTGAATGTTATGAATTTGATATATCTTTGTTTTCCTGCCTCTGTGCTCTGATCAGATGCTGTTTGCAGGGTCTTTGTTGCTTCTGTGGGGACAAATGCATCAATTTGTTCTTTGATTTATTGGAGGAGGAAACTGTTTTACTGTTTCTGGACTCGGTCTGTTGTGTTTTGGAATAGCTGTTTAAATCTTGCTTGGTTTAGAATTAAACTCATCCATTTCACCTTTTTGTCCTTCAGTGCAGACTCCCCCCCGTCTTTCATGGATGTTAGACCCTTTGTCAAAATGGTTACCAAGTGACCCCCCCGCCTCCTGGCCAAGGCACTGCAGGCTGTCTCGGAACGGTTATGTAATGTTTTTTTTCAGTCTCCACAGCGTCTGATACGTTGAGGAGGTCCGTCCTTACAGAAAGACAAAAAGAATCCTTGCTGCCTTATACTAATATAATTTCCTCATTGAACTTTATTTAATGCCTCACAATGATTGAAAACTGAATTTTGATCTTTATTTTGCCAAATTACAAAAAAAACTAGGGTCCAATTGACACTTGACTTGGTTAAACCTTTGCCAGTGCTTACGGTCTGGTTTTGGTCTCTCACATCCTTTGAACTTCCTGAGTCTTTGGATTTTTCTGCTGTCCTTTGCAGGTCATCTCAAACTGTCAGGTTGGATGAGATTATCAGTAAATGACATTTTAGCTTCACTTCAGCCTCTTGCACTACATCCGACCTCCTCATGGTCTCTGCAAGAAGCAGTCATCTCTGAGATGTGAGACAGATAGCTGTTACGAACCAACAACTTGACAATTCAGGATACAAACGGCCACTCGGAACGTAACTTGTTAATTGGGGAGTGTCTGAACATGCATATGTTAAAATCCCGCATCCATATATGACCTATTCATCTTAAATTTCAAACTTAGGTCACTGAACAAACTCCACTACTCCTGTAGTAGTAGACAGCTCGATGTATAGAAATGTATCAAACTACTTTCGGTATATTTCTTTTCAAAACGCAGAACATTAAGTATTTCTGCGCTCAACAAATGTAGAGTTTTTCACTTTTACCGGTCTGAATGGAGAACTGCGCAAAGCACACAGTTTAAGACCGGAAATAGAATCATTTTGACAAAAAAATAAAAGCACGTTTACCAATATCCGCTTTACGTTTGTCGTGCTACTCTAGCGTATCGTTTTTTTTTTTTAAATGCAATCATAATTAGCTCTTTTTTGTTTTTGAACACAACGTAGGTATTGCTTGAACATGAATGAACCCTTGTCGTTTATCTGCTGTTTGTGAGGGCAAATTCGCTTCAGTGAGCGTTGTGACGCAGTTTGAAATGGACTATGCGCATGTTAGCTGAGCCAAATGTGACTCTTATTCCGAAACTTTCAGCCGGAAGTGGTTCTTTTTTTTCCCTCTTGAACGACGCTGGCTACGTGCCATATAAAACAGACATTTCCCATCCCACTGGCAGCCTGTGCTCAGTGCAGAGTCGGAAGGAAGGCGGACGAGCTGCGGGGTCATATTTCAGTTATCATCCAGGTAAAGTAAACATGGCCAAGCCGCTGACCGACCAGGACAAGAGGAAGCAGATCTCCGTCCGGGGACTGGCCGGGGTGGAAAATGTTGCCGACTTGAAAACTAATTTCAACCGTCACCTCCACTTCACCTTGGTTAAGGACCGGAATGTGGCCACCAAAAGGGACTACTACTTTGCCCTGGCCAACACAGTCCGAGACCACCTGGTGGGCCGCTGGATCCGGACGCAGCAGCATTACTATGAGAAAGACCCCAAAGTAAGCTGCCAACTGATGCCGCAGTCCTGCGGGCGCACACACGCACACACACACAGCTGACAGGGGGCAGTGGGCGGGGATGCCGGGCTCTGTGTAGGGTTTGATGGCCTCTGCGCGTGCACTTGCATGCGCACACACATGCGTGTGCACGTGAGTGTAAGCTTGTGCGCGCCCGTGGTATTCATAGCCATACATAGGAATATTACAGCAGCTTTGTTTCTATTCAGAAACAATTTTGTGCGTGTAGACTGGCTCTTTCTCCTTACATAACCTGCCCCAGTACCCTTCATCTGATGATGATGATGATGATGGTGGTGATGAGCTACGTGCTCTTTGGTGCTCTCTGCTGAGCAGGCCGCACCACACTGTGACCGTCTGTGTGCAGGCTTAGGACTCAACTGGTGGATGAAAGATATGTAATCGCACGTTGTGTCCTCCCTCCATCACATAGCAATAGTTCCCAAAATGGCCTCGCAATGTGAAAGGGTAGATCAAGATGTGTCATTCTAACGGTTTATCTCAGTTTAACTGACAAAAGATCTGCTCTCAGCCTGACTGGGAGGACCATCATCTGTATAGTGAACTGATCATAGTAACAAGCTATGTCAGAATGATATAGGGTTGGGATACCAGGTCTTTGCCCGTCAGCCCTGATGGCAATTATAAAGCACGATCAGATTGACTGTGTTTTTTTTTGTGGGGGGGGGTTGTTAAAGCTAACACAACATGACATTATAAATGATGCCACAGAAAAGCCTAGTCTAAACGAATGTGGTCAGAAAGTCATGTCATTGTCATTTGTTATGTTATTCCAGTCAAAAAAGATACCATTAAACTAAACTCATCACTCAGCACAATGCCTGTCACAATCATCAATTCAGATTTAATACTGGTTGTTGTAAGGACTGTTGCATTGACATTATGATGAATGTTTATAAATCACCTCTAGTTTAACTTATGATGTCGTTGTTTTTTCATGTGTGAGTGACTGAAGATTTTTACAGATAAACATCTTCAGTCCTTTGGGTTGAATACAAAGTAGTAGAAATGTCAGAAAAACAATAAGTTGAATCATGTTTGGCATTCTGTTGCATGATGACATCACAAAGTTTATTTAATGCCGCAAACAGTATGGATTGAGCCTCACACAATCATGCACATTGCGTATTGGTTGTTCCTTTTAATCTAAGAAATATTTTGCAGGGTGCAGTATAGAGCCATTTTATCAAACCCAGTTCTGAGAGCCGTATTGGTGATTTGAAGGATTTTTGACACATGTGACAGATCTTGTTACTTTCCATGTATCCCCAGCCCCTCAACCACAACTTCATGTTTTATGGCAAAAAACTGATTTGAAAAAATGTCAGAATGACTGTCTTCCCGGGTATGACTCCAAGAGTTTGGGATGTTTGCTACTAAATTTTGTGTATACAGGTGAAACATGCATCACAGACTAGTTCAGCATTTAGGTTTTCAGAGCTTTTGAGAAGACTTAGCCCCTCTATCATGGCAAAGCACCTTTGAATGAACAGTCATGGTTTTCACAATAAAGCATCTTCAAGTTCTGAATGATTATCTGAGTATGTTTGATGTGGGCGTGGTTAACCTGCCAGCTGAAGGGCATCACTACAGTTTAACTCTGCCATTTAAATGTGTGGATTGGACAAAATATATTTACAACAACTTTGTGGTTCATAGTGAAATATTGAAATTTACTATGCCACTACAGTTCACTGAAAACTGGAAATCTTTGCATTTAGGAATAATATAGCTCCCCTTTAAATGGCAAAAATAATGTTAAAATTCCACAGTAGATTCAAAAGACCTGACTTTTTGGGTTTAGGATAGGGTTCTATAAGTGGCCAAAACATGTTATGAGAACTAGATAGTTGAAATTTTCTAGGAGGCACTATTGAGCCATTTTAATGAAATAAACATCTTGGGCTCTGATAGAAAGAGATCCATGTTCCTTGCATAAAAGGTCCTCCTTTCCTATTTATGTAGATTTCTGGGTGGCCTGTCAAACCAATACAACTCTCATTAATCAGTCATCACCAAGGTCAGACAGGCTGGCAGACTGCCAGCCACGACACACTACAGTACCACATTCTTCATGCAGTTTGGACAATAATTGCCAATTTATTTGTCATCAATGCACACAATGTATATTGTAGACTGTATGCTATTACTGCATTCTTGCGGTTTGATTCACCTCTCTGTGAAGGGTCATTGAAAATGTAATGGCTCTGTCCGTGACAGCAGGTGTTTTGTCCTACCAAAGATCGTGTTACTCCGCCATTAGGGCCTCCAAAAGGAACACGTATGCTTTATTATTAGTGTTCCCCTGGGAATCCAGGCAGAAGTTCACAACTGCATACTTATTACTTTATTTCAGCCAAAGTTTTGTCCGTTTTACTTTAGGTGGATTTGAGAGAATTCATAGATTTGTTCCCTCTGTTCTCCTGTAGCGTGTCTACTACCTCTCTTTGGAGTTTTACATGGGACGGACTCTGCAGAACACAATGGTTAATCTAGCTTTGGAGAACGCCTGTGATGAAGCAACATACCAGGTGAGGCAAAGGATCATGGGAAAAGGCACAGGGATGAAGGGCATTCCCAAATCAAATGTACTGAACTGAGGGTGTCACAAATTGAACAGAAGAAAAGAAAAAGTCCTTCTAAAACATTCAACATGTTCTACAAGCAAAGAGGTGGACACAGAGGAAAACCTGCATTTATCTCACAACTATCAAACTTAGGACCCACACCTGACTTTGTTTTATAACTCAGCACCTGTTCTTCCTGTCAGAGGAAAGCCTGTCTCTTTCATTTATTTAACAGCTCCACTCAACTAAAGTAACAACTACTACACAAATCCAGACATCAGAAACCAGTGTCTGACACCACTGATATCACAGTTTTTAGTTTTTGTCTGGGGCTTTCAGAAAAAACAAAGATCAGGCTGTTATCCAGTTCAGATAAAAATCTGTTTTAAAGTTGAGAGGAATTACTGACATATTTCTAGCTACACCCCAAGGGTGACTGTGTTACTCCTAGCAGCTTCTTTGTAAGAACATATTGGTGTGTTCCTCAGCTGGGCCTGGACATGGAGGAGCTACAGGACATTGAAGACGATGCTGGTCTAGGAAATGGTGGGCTGGGCCGACTGGCTGGTGAGATCCTGCTCTCCCCTGACAAACTGCTGAAACATAAGTGCTGTGGACAGCCTAGTCACACCCACCCCACTCCTCCTCCTCCTCCTCCTCCTCCTCCTCCTCCTCCTCTCCTGTCTCTGTTTCCTCAGCCTGTTTTCTAGACTCCATGGCATCTCTGGGCCTGGCTGCTTATGGATACGGCATCCGCTACGAGTTTGGCATTTTCAATCAGAAAATTGTCAATGGCTGGCAGGTATATTTATCTGGTTTTCTGGAGGCACCACATCAGCCTTCCACAGAAGTACAGAACACAACCTATGCACTGTAACACACACACATACCTTTGGTGATGGCTTGAGTGTTGTAAAAGAAGGACTACAATCACCCAATAACAGGCATAGTAAATTCTGTTTTGATGCATAATATCACCAAAACATTTAACACCATAACAGCATCAATATATGCTATTTGAAATATTATAAATATAACTCAACAGGAGAATCACTGCAACCTGAAAGTATAGCACATCAGATTAACACTCATGTTCGCAGGTGGAGGAAGCTGATGACTGGCTGCGATACGGTAACCCTTGGGAG
This sequence comes from Remorina albescens, assembly GCA_034769265.1. Taxonomy (NCBI): domain Eukaryota; kingdom Metazoa; phylum Chordata; class Actinopteri; order Carangiformes; family Echeneidae; genus Remorina; species Remorina albescens. Next base: position 1,472,312 of record CM068495.1, on the reverse strand, counting down.
AAGGCTCGTCCTGAGTACATGCGTCCAGTCCACTTCTATGGACGAGTGGAACACACAGCTGATGGGGTGAAATGGTTGGACACTCAGGTCAGCAGGAGCTACATGTAGGACACCACTACAGAACTAGCCCTTCATCCAGTGGGTTTCTCAACCTGTATGGGTAGATATTGATAAAATTTTAACATTTAACACAGTTACAATATTAAAGTACTGGAAGATTAAAACATTAAATTGTAAAATCATAACTTAAGAACAGTTAAATATTAGAATGGTTTGAACATTAGAACAGTTAGAATGTTAGGACAGTTAGAGCATTTGAGGAAATAGAACAGTCATAATGGTACAACAGACTGTTAGATGGTTAGAACATTAGAACCTTTAAAATCATGAGCTCAGTTAGAATAATAAGAACATTAAAAGGGCTAGAAAAGAACACTTTAAACATTAGTTAAAGCGTTTTAGAATTTACAACATTAGAAGAGCTAGAATAGAACAGTCATAATGTTAGAACATTAGAACCATTAAAATCAGGAGCTCAGTTAGAACATTAAAGCATTTGGAACTGCGGAGCTTTCAGAAGGCAGATGATGTTAACATGTTTTTGGTGACACATCATCAGTCACACTCGCAAACCGTGATGAATCTCAGCAGCCAGTGTTTTCAGTGGTACGGTTAGGGGGCCTGGAGCCAATCCCAGCTCACACTGGGTAAGGGCAAGGTACACCCTGGACAGGTCTCCAGTCCATCACAGGGCCACCATACGGAGACAGACAAAGACAAACAATTACTCACACTCACACTCTGACCTACGGACAATTTAGAGTCACCAATCAACTTAAACATGATGTCTTTGGACGGTGGGAGGAAACCAGAGTACCCGGAGGGAACCCACGCAGGCACGGGGAGAACATGCAAACTCTGCACAGAAAGGCTCCAGGCCTGGGAACCGAACCCGCAGCTTTCTTGTTGTGGGGAAACAATGATAACCACTACGCCGCCACTAGAATTAAGTTATTTTGTGAAAATGATTAATATTGACATTTCCTGTAATTACAGAGATTTGTCTAATATCCACTTCGTTTATTTCAATTGTCGTGACATTTAAGGATGGAAGATCATCCAGCCACATCTTTAATTCCAGATTATCAATGCCTGAACAATGTTAAAAAATCTCGTAGATCAAAAGTTTACACAGAGAACCATGTGATTATGAGCAGCATATTTCAAACAAATATTTTTATTTTAACCAGGTGGTCCTTGCTCTGCCCTATGACACGCCGGTGCCCGGCTACAGAAACAACATTGTCAACACCATGAGACTGTGGTCTGCTAAGGCCCCCTGTGACTTTAACCTCAAAGACTGTGAGTTATCATCACCTATAGATATAAACCTAAAGAATCTTATTCTGTAAGATAAAAAAAATCATGAAGGACTCACACTGCTGCTGTCCCACAGTTAATGTTGGCGGTTACATCCAAGCTGTGCTGGATCGAAACCTGGCAGAGAACATCTCCCGAGTTCTCTACCCCAACGACAACGTGAGTGGACTTATTCACATCAACTGTATATTTTATTTTGAAGGTCAGTCTAATTTCTTCCTGCTTGGGTCTTATCACATCTAACCAAGGGGTTATGTCTTCAACTGCAGAGCTCGGTACATTTTAAATGCCTTTCTACTTTTGCTAACAATTATTTCTGTACTTTCTGCCTTTCAGATGGGTTAAAGAAACCATGTGTTTATGTTGATGAAACAAGTATGGCAGATAAAGGTTTAAGCACATGGTCTTTAAGATGTGATGGATATCAACCTGCTTGGATTGTTGTTGTTGTACTTCACCTTAATTTTACTTCCTAATAATATCAGATAATCTGCAGTGACTGAACAAAAATTATGATTTCATCATTAATGTAAAGACACAGACATCTTCTGATAGGCAGAGTTAACCAACAAATAAGAGGGCTGAAAATCGACAGGTCAAAAATCGAAACGAGATTATGGCCATGGTTATAAATATCATTCATTTATGCATTTTCTACGTCTTATCCATCTCTGGGTCGTGAGGGGGTGCTGGAGCCAATCCCAGCTCACAATGGGCGAGAGGGGGATCACCCTGGACAGGTCTCCAGTCCATCACATGGCCAACACACAGAGACAGACAGAGACACACAACCACTCACATTCACACTCAGACCTACAGACAATTTAGAGTCACCAATTAACCCAAACATGATGTCTTTGGACGGTGGGAGGAAACCGGAGTATATGTATACTTTTTTTATCTCTTCTCTGTCAAATGGATTATCAGATTCAGACAAATGTTCATATAATACAGACAAAATAAAGAGTAAATGGTCTCTAATTTGTTTGCCCCAGAGGAAGCAGGGCAGTGACAAATTCTCTTCCTGTCATCAACTGACTGTACAGCATTTCCTCAACATTGTTATCTTGGGGCTGCTCATGTTGGTCGATAGAAATCAGTCAGTTTACTCACAGTTCTTGTTCTAATAAAATGGCTACATGTGATGAGCAAGCATTCAGTTGTGAAGATCAGCCTTTGTGACATTGCCACCAACTCTCCCTTGGTTGAGAGTTGGTGGCAATGTCACCAACTCTCAACTCTCATAGCCCCAGCAGAAGAAAATAGCAGAAGCACTAAGTTAGCAACTTGCAAACACTCTGCAGGATTTAAATATTAATATTGGATCTGGTTGACACAAAACGTACCTCATGTATGACTGAAAGTGAATGTTGAAGTAGCTCTGTCTGCTGGATGGACTGTTTTTTATTTTGCTTGTTTCAGATACTGCTGCCCCAAAATCGCAAAAAAATGTATGCAGTTTAAACTCTGCGCGCTGTTGGGAGAAGATAGAACGTTATTAATCCTTGAACAAATTTATAAAAGCTCAACATAAGTGAAATATAGATAATGAAATATAAGATATAAATATAATGCGAATAGGGTGCGGCTCATTAGAGGAGAATGAAATGTTGCACATGGCCAAAGTGTAATAAACTTATTATTGCATACTGTATGCAAAAAAGGTGATTAAAGTGGACATGCTAAAGAGACATTGTGAATTGACATTGCTGTTTTAGCCTGGCTCCTTTGTTGTTGTTGTTGTTGTTGTGCTGAAGAAGGGAGTAAATGAGGACCTCTTGTGGCCTTCAGTGGAGCGCCTCTGTTCCCTCAGTTCATGACTGAAGGTGGCTTGCAGGGGGTGAGAGGCATTGTCCATGATTCTTAGCAGTATCCACAGTATCCACCTCACAGACACGTGCACTAACCGCTCCAGCTCCACTCTCAGGACAGAATAAGCCTTCCCAATGAGCTTCTTGAGTCTGTTAGTGTTAACCTGCTCACCCAGCATATGACAATTACAACTACAGAGATGTAGAACACCTGAGGAATGGTACCACATATCTAAAAGATCTGTGTTTGTGGTCCAGATTAGGTAACAGGAATGTGAGCAGAATCTGACTGTCCGAGGTGTAGAGGGTGAACAGCAAGTGAGATAGGGTTGTGCTTTGCTCTTCCACTGTGTCCAAAATGCTTTTAGAGTTAAAAATTATAACGTACAGCCGTTTCATAAATGCTGTGGTTGAATGTGCACTGTGTGTGTAGTTCTTTGAAGGGAAGGAGCTGCGTCTCAAACAGGAGTACTTTGTTGTTGCTGCAACTCTTCAAGACATCATCCGTCGATTTAAAGCGTCCAAGTTTGGTTCCACAGAGTTTGTGCGGAATGACCTTTCCACGCTTCCAGACAAGGTCAGAGACTCATAATCCCATCATGTTATATTAGCCTATGATACTTTACAAAGACCTTTCTTAGCTTCTTAGATGAAATGTCTTTCATGTGTGGTGAAACTAGAATTCTGCCATCTGGTGTGTAGGTGGCCATACAGCTGAACGACACTCACCCTGCTCTGGCCATCCCTGAGCTGATTAGGATCTTGGTGGACATTGAGAAACTCAGTTGGGAGAAGGTATAAGAATTAACAGCAGCTTTACCATGCCCACACCTCGTGTGATTAAACCAAAATGACAATGCAATCAGTGGAGCTGCTTTCTAAAACTGACCATCTGTTCTTGTTCATGACCTTGCTCTGACAGGACCATCTGTCATCATCATCCCAAACAACAAATGATTCTCAGTCTTTTAAACTATATTTGTTAAAAAGTTCAAATAGAGAAGTATCTATTTTAACTTAATTACCTTTTACATTGTCATGAGTTTGAGGGTACATGTGTTGATGGTGGATACTTTTTTGTTTTGACTTGTTTGAGAAATAATATGCATAACTGGCCATGTTGGGTTTTTGTCATTAACAAAATGGCCACTGGCAACCTGTGACCATTGTAACAACAACAAGCTAACTTAATTCAGTGCCCCACCTTACACTGACTGTGTCGGGTCTCAGGTTAGGGGTCAAGCTTAGACAGACAGGCAGGTGAGTTGGCAGAAGACCTGTCTCATTAGTTTCAGGGTTGCTTTCTACTCCGACACAGTTTGACTGTGTGATGATATCATGCCTGTCCAACCCACCTGTCTGTGACCCCCTTCGTCTGCAGGCCTGGGATATTGTGGTTCGTACTTGTGCCTACACCAACCACACCGTCCTGCCTGAGGCTCTAGAGCGATGGCCCGTTGACCTCTTCCAAAACCTCCTTCCTCGACATCTGGAGATCATCTATGAGATCAACAGGAGGCACCTGGAGGTAAAAAACAGGAGCCCCATACCTTTCTGGACTTTGATCAAAATTTTTAAATGAACAGGTTTCCAGTGTGGGGTTTTCATTCTCTGACCACACCATCCATACTGTACAGTGGTAATTTGCAGCTCAGATGTTTCTGTTTATAATTGTAGCGTACAGTTGATATTAACACAAACATTCAGTACACCACCAAAAATTGAAATTAGAACTAGTCCGGTGCTCGAGATTGTTTCCTCCAGCAACCTGTCAAGTTGCATGAAAAAAATGATCACAAGCTCTCTTTCAGTTGTGGATGGCCAGGAATGTATTTCTGCCTAACATTATGACACCACAGTGAAAGTGACCTTTGACCATTTGGATATATGTAACCCCCTCCACAGCTGAGTTCAGATTTCCTGGAATATGCATGGCTCTGATGGAGTGCATATCCCTATGGGGCCCACAGCAGAGTATATGAGACCCCCATATAAATGCCTGAATGGAGGATGTTAATATGTGGACTTCTGCCCCCCCTAAGCTATCATTCTGATGTGTTATCAGAAATATAAAACTTGTTTTGTGTTCACTAATGAGGGCATTGAGTGAATTTTTGGTCATTTTTGCAGTTCAAGCGTTGGTGGCTTTGTTCTGAGTTAAATTTAAAACAAAGAGCCCTATCTATTTGACTAATTTGTCTCTTTCCTTCTCCCAATCAGCGCATCTCTAAACTTTACCCTGGAGACAATGACCGACTGCGCCGCATGTCTTTAATTGAGGAAGTGGACAACAGGAAAATTAACATGGCTCACATGTGCATTGTGGGATCTCATGCTGTGAACGGAGTGGCTCGTATTCACTCTGAAATCATCAAAGACACGGTGTATGGAAATTCTCAGCATGAAATTTAATGATGTAAAGGTTTATCTGTGCCATAATCTCCAGAATAAATTTTGTATTCTTCTCCAGGTTCAAGGATTTCTATGAAGTCGACCCTCAGAAGTTTCAGAACAAGACCAATGGCATCACACCTCGGCGCTGGCTGGTCATGTGCAACCCTGGTCTGGCTGAGGTCATCGCTGAGGTGTGCTTCTTCTTTGTCATGCAAGGCTTTGTAGTGGGAGGGGTCAGGGGTTGTTTTTTTATTTTTTTATTTATTTTTCTTTTGTGGTTTTGTTGTTGTTTTTTTGCATTAACACAGAAAACACACATTTTCCTCACTTCTGGCTTTTCCTAATGGAATCATTTCAGTCAACTGCTGAATTCCCATTTGTGGCAAGTGGCATTGTGGCACTCACCCATTTTTCTCTAAATGGGGCTATCATTAAAAAAGTGGATTATTAGGAAATGATGAGGCTCATTGCTTAATTTTATAGCCCCAGAAGCCTGTGTCTTGTATGGGTAGTCCATGGCCTGTCCACATGTTGATGTGATAATCAGTGTTGATTCATTCAACTTCACTGACCTGTTTTTCTTGCAGAGGATTGGTGAAGATTACATCCGTGACCTGGACCAGCTGAAGAAGCTTCTGGACTTTGTGGACGATGACGCCTTCATTCGAGATGTTGCCAAAGTCAAACAGGTGAGTGTCACAACCTGGCTCAGATGTAGGACAAAAGATGGAGACCACACATGACTTTAAACTAGAAAATATAAATCTATTTAATTAAACAAAATTAAAGTTAACTATGTATGTCAGTTCATCAGTAATGTTTGTAATGTATGGGTGTGTGTATGTGAATGTGTGTAAATCTAAGATGAAACAAAAATATATATAACCAAAACTCAAACAAACCCAGCAACTCAAACAGGAGAGCGCGAGAGTGAATATTCAGAGCTCTATTTATAAAGGAGCATTCACACCAATTCAGGTGTTGACCATCTCTCATGATGAGCCACTTCCCAGATCCCAGACAACCAATCAAAATTTAGATCAGAGGCCAGGAGGCCGTCACATCCCCCTCCACAAGAGCGATGTCCCACCTCCGACCTGAAACGAAAAAGTCAAAATATTAAACTGCATTTATCACACACATGTCTAATCCATTACTTAACAAGCAAATGAAAATTTACCCATCACCTCCCAATACGTCCCCTACCCCCAACTCTCACGACCCAGCAACCTTGGACCTGGAGGAAGCACTTTTAAGAGTACATAAAAATTGGGGCAGAAGACATGCAAAGAGACAAACGGGCAAACTTCCCTTTTCAAACGCAGATCTTAAGTCAAAGGGGCACGTGACAGTGCACCTGCAACCACATTTTCTTTTCCTTTAATATGACGTATGTCCAGATGATAAGGCTGCAAAAATAAGGCCCATCTCATCAATCTCTGATTGGGATTTTGGAGTGAACGCAAAAAGGTCAAAGGGTTATGGTCAGTATAGACCACCAAAGAAGAACCTGACCCAACATAAACATCAAATTGTTGAAGGGCCCAAATAAGAGCAAGTGCCTCTTTTTCTATGACAGAATAATGTTTCTGATACACTTTAAACTTATGGGCCTTTCTTCCCCACTTTCATCTGTCTGTAACAAAACTGTCCCAGCCCCAACATCACTTGCATCTACTTGTGACTTGAAAGGCTGGTCCAGCCGAGGAGCTGCAAGCACAGGAGCAGACGACAACAGACACTTCACTTGGTCAAATGCCTGCTGACAAAGGGGAGACCAAACATACTTAACGTCAGTCTTCAACAACTCAGTCATGGGGCTACAACAGAGGCAAAGTTGGCACAAAACCCCCGATAATAACCCACCATCCCTAAAAAACGCAACAACTGGATGGAACAGGAAATGCTTGTATTGCCAAGACTTTTGCATGAATGGGATGAACTTCTCCCTGTCCCACCACTTTACCCAAATAGGTTACTGTGGCCTTTGCAAATTCACATTTGGCCAGATTGATAGTCAGGTCAGCCCAAAGTAGCCTATCAAATAGAGCCTTCACTCTGTTAAGATGCTCTTCCTAAGATTCACTATAGACCACTACATCATCCAAATAGACTGCGCAACCATGCAGCCCACACACGACTTTGTTCATTAATCTCTGAAAGGTGGCTGGAGCATTACACAGTCCAAATGGCATGACTGTGTAAGAGTACAGACCTGAAGGTGTCACAAATGCACAAACTTCTCTGGCTCTTTTAGAGAGAGGAACTTGCCAATAACCCTTAAGAAGATCAAAGTTACTAACATATTTGGCCGCACCCACCTGATGAACACAATCTTCCATCCGAGGAAGAGGGAAGGAATCAGGTTTTGTTACAGCATTGATCTTCCGATAATCAGTGCAGGGTCTATAGGTGAAATCAGGTTTGCTAACCAAAAGACAAGGGGAGGCCCAGCTAGAGGAAGAAGGTTCGGCAATGCCATTATCCAACATGTATGACACTTCCGAGTCCAAGATGCTTCTCTTTTCGGGAGAAACCCAGTAGAACCGCTGAGTGATAGGCTTAGCATCTCCCACATCAACATCATGCTCAACTAAATGAGTGCAAGTAGGAGTATCAGAGAACAGACCTGGGTAACTTTGAATAAGCTCAACCAGCTGTTTACATTTACTGTCCTCCAAATGGCCAAGCACTGTATCCAACTTTGCAAGGGTTTCTGAATTTTTAAGCTGCAAAACCCCATCACCCACTAAACCCTCCCCCTGCTCACGCACTGACGTACAATCATTCACCATCAGAGCTGGACAACTTTGGACATCTTCACCCGAAAGAGCCCGCACATGATAAGGTTTGAGCAGATTAATATGGCACACTTTAGATGATTTTCTTTTATTTGGCATTTCAATCAGGTAATTTTGCTCTGAAACCTGATGGACTACATAACATGGGCCAAAAAACTTTGCTTGGAAAGGGGACTCCACGATTGGCAGAAGAACCAGAACCTGGTCACCTGGGCTAAATTTTCGTTACTCTACCTTGCGGTCAAACAGTTTTTTCATTTTCTTCTGAGAAATCTGTAACTTCTGTTTAAGCTAGTTCCCCAGCCTCAGAGTCTCTGCCTAAACCCATTAACATAGGTAATTAAATTCTGTGGAGGATCAGTCGACCTCCACTGATCATGCACCACAGACAAAGGACCACGGACAGTATGAGCAAAAACAAGCTCATTGGGACTAAATCCTGTACTCTCTTGAACAACCTCCCTCGCTGCCAATAAGAGCCATGGCAAACACTCTTCCCAATCCGCCTTTAGCTCTGTGCAGTAAGCGCACAGCAAAGATTTCAAATGTTGGTGAAAACGCTCAAGTGCACTTTGGCTCTGAGGGTGGTATGCTGAAGCCTTGTTGTGTTTTATGTGAAGTTGTTTAAGGATTTGAGCAAACAAACGAGATGTAAAGTTAGACCCCTGATCACTCTGTACTATTTTGGGAATGCCAAACACAGATATGAACTGACTCAAAGCCTTAACAACAGACTTTGCAGAAATGGAACGGAGAGGATATGCAGCTGGATATCGGGTTGACTGGCACATTACAGTTAGCAAATAAGAACAACCTGACTTAGACCTGGGAAGAGGACCCACACAGTCAATAATCAGGTGCTCGAAAGGCTGACTCACTGCAGGAATAGGATAAAAAGGAGCAGGTTTTATTGTCTGGTTAGGTTTTCCAGTAACTTGACAAGTATGGCATGTCTTTACATATGCAGAAACATCACGTTTCATATGTGGCCAGAAAAAATGCTGAAGCACACGATCATATGTTTTCTTTACACACATATGTCCTACCACATTATCATGAGCCGTCTGAATTACGGCTGTCCTAAATTTTAAAGGCAACACGATCTGCACAATAGGATCACCACTGAAGTCTCACCATGAGGAGCCCACATCCTAACCAAGACGTCATCCAAGAGGAAATATCCCTGCTTCACCTTTCCTACCTGCATTACAGGCAAAACCAGATCATACACATCTTTCAGAGACTGGTCCACTTTTTGTTCTTCCATCAGCTCTGAACGAGAAGCACAAAGGTCAGATGGCAGTGACAATGCAAAATTCTGTACATCACAAGGTTTTTCATTCATATCAGTCAGCACACCAGACATTGAACGAGTCACAGCACAGACTGTAGTAGCTGCTAGCTCTGATCCACTAAGTGCCTGTGTTCCCACAGTACAAGCTGCTGAAACTGTTTGCTCAGTTTCAGGGATTTCTGGAGATGGCAAAAGTGCAACATCTGTCTTACTTGGTTGGTTTGACACATCAGAAAACTGTAGACTACCAAATCCTGCATCATCTGGCCATATCCGACGTCCTGCCAGATCATTTCCCAGAATGATGTCAACTCCTTCCACCGGCAGTTGAGGGAACACCAACCTCGACCTCCTTCTGCACCAGATCACATGATAAAAAGATTTTATGTACAGGCACAAAAAGAGTTGTCAAACCCATCCCTATGACCGGAATACAGCTCCCAGTATCTGTATGTGGGGAAAAGGGCAAAATAGCTTGCCTCACAAATGTGCGTAAAGCTGCTTAGTCCCTCAGTATTTTGACTGGAACCTTTTTATCACCTCCAATTAGCATAACCCTCATCAATTTCAGAGGATTCTATCTGTGTAACTTCCATATAAAATGGAGCTACCAGTTTTTTGTCATCTCCAAAATGGGGAGTATGAATACTCGTAGCCAAACCAGCTGACTTCACATGGGTTACTTTCGATCTTTTTAACAATGGAAATTGATACTTATCCTGGCTGCATCGTTCACCAAAGATGTGCTTGTGTGTTAACATATATTCATCAGCCAACACTGCAGCCTCATTAGGACAGGTGACTTTGTGCTCATTAATGTACGTGGCAATGTAATCAGGCACAGACTGTTTAAGTTGTTCTAAAACCACTAAATCACACAATATATCAAATGTTTTCACCCCAGATGAAGAGGACCAGCGATTGAAATGTGTGACCAAATCCCGTGCAAACTCCATGTTTGTTTACCAATCTTTCGCCAGTTCCTAAAGCGCTGACGATAGGCTTCAGGAACTAACTCATAGGCCTTCAAGACTGCTGATTTTACTGCATTGTAATCTTTACAGTCCTCTGAAGATAGGGCAGAATAAGCCTCTTGAGCTTTACCTGTAAAGACACACTGCAACATTAAGGTTCATTCCTCCTCAGGCCAAGATCTAGAATCGGCAACACACTCAAACAGACATAAGAAGGTCACATCATTTTCATTAAACTTTGGCAACAATCTTAAATTACTGGCAACATCAAAATGCGAAGCAGTGGTTTGCCCATTTAAAGCAGATGCAGAAATTTTTCCTTCTTTAATTAATGCATATTTTTGCAGTTCCAAATCCAATTTCATCTGTTTCTTTTTGTATTTAATTTTTTCCAATTCTTTTTCATAATCCAGTTTCAAAAGCAGCAATTCTTTCTGCTGTTCAAATGTCAAGCCAGTCCCAGAAATAGTTACACCAGTCTTACCCCCTTCATCGATCAGTATACCACATTCCTGTATATTAGCCTTGATGATACTCTTCAGATTGTCCCTTGTGCGTTTGGGCTCCACTTCAACAGAGAAATGCTGAGTAATCTTAATCAGCTGCTCCTTGGTGTACTGCTCCAGCAACTCCTCAGAGGGACACTGAACAAACTCTTCCACAATGTTAGCCATAACCAGCCAAATCTAGAAACCTAGATAGTCAAATTGAGGTAAATTCAAACAGAATTGTGGGCATGTAGGCCGTCACATGAGCGCTAGAAGGAAGACGACAGTTTGTTATATCTTCTTCTGACTTCTGACTTTTTTGACTCACATTGCTTTGCTGACTTGAACCATAAGGAGAACAAGATGAAGTTTGCTGCCCACATGGAAGAGCACTACAAGGTGAAGATCAACCCCAGCTCCATGTTTGACATCCATGTGAAGAGGATCCATGAGTATAAGAGACAGCTTCTCAACTGCCTCCATGTCATCACATTGTATAATAGTGGGTTTCTTCTTTTCTTGACAGCTTTTCTTGATCAATTGTAGTATGACTTTACGTTAACACTGTTTATTTTCTTAAAAGGAATCAAAAAGGAACCCAGCAAATTGTGGACCCCCAGGACAGTCATGATTGGAGGAAAGGTGAATACAACATTCTGTAGTGCTCTGGTCACCTGAACTGTAGCCAAATACACTGCACAGAGCAGTGGATGAATTGTGGTGTCAAGGGTGTGTATTAACCAAGTAGAGTCCCTTTAAACTTGGTTAATACCCAAACAGGCAAAGAGCTGGGGTGTATGTGGTGCCCCACAGTATATTCCTGTTTGAATCATTAACACAGCTGGGCTTCTTGGGCAACTGGCTCAAAAGTTACACAGATTTGAACAAGTGAGTTGTGACTGCACCCGCCTGTCGAAGTACCCCCAACCCTCAATTACACAGAACTTTAATCCTTAAGAAAGTGTAAACAGGCCAGTATATAAATATTCACCCCCATATAGTTGTCGTCCCAGAGGAAATTTGCTACAGAGACTGGAACTGTTCCTGTACCAGGCCGTAAACATGTTTATTTCTGTTGTAAAGTTGGATATTTTTACATGGAAGTCTATGGGGACTGTCTCACTGCTGGATCCAGACTCTAATGGTAGGTGGAGAAACTGCAGGTTTAACATGGGAGTCTTTAGGGACTGACTCACTGCTGGATCCAGACTCTAGTGGTCGGTGGAGGAACTGCAGGTTTAAAATTGGAGGCTTTCGGGACTGACTCACTCACAAGGTTTTGCCACTTGGTGATTTCATATTTCACCTCAAGAAGCTTTTGCTTATATTTCTCTTTGGGTTTGTGTATCAATGATAATTACAAGATAGATGCCAATAGATTGTGTGTTGGTATGTGTATTTAACTTAAGACACACTCAAGATTACTTACAAGATACTTTGTCCCACTGCCTAATTGTTTAGCTACAGTAATTTTTGCACAAAAAGTAAGCATATTTACACCAAATTTGGACCTTTTACCCCCCAAAAAAACCAAAAAACTGAAACACTCTCAGCTCATGTTGCTGAAACAATGAACTCTCAGCAATGTTTGTGGTTCCGCACAAATTTGCCTTTGTAAATGGGCTTTCTTGGAGATCTCAGATTGTCTTAAGTGTTACTGAATGTGATTGTCCTCTGTGTTTCCAGGCAGCTCCAGGTTACCACACTGCCAAGATGATCATTAAGCTGATCACATCCATTGGAGACATCATCAATAATGACCCAGTGGTGGGAGACCGCCTAAAGATCATCTTCCTGGAGAACTATCGGGTCACTCTGGCTGAGAAAGGTAACGCATACTGATGATCTCATTTAGAGGTTGTTGATATTAATTTGTAAGTTTTTTTTTGTTTTTTGTTTTTTTTACTTAAATTTTATATATTTTTGTCAACAACAGTACAATTTATACATCTCCACACAATTATCTTTCATCCGGCTGTACATATATATATATATATATATATATATATATATATATATATATACATATATATGTATATATTTATTCATGTTCAAGCATTAGACGGATGCATAGAAAGTTAAATGTCCAGTCCAAGACCCACAAGGTGGGGGAAAAAAATAAAAAATAAAAAATTGAGACAAAAAATTGGTAGGCGTATGTGTCTCAGGATGGAGGTCTTTGGTGTGTGCACAGAGGGAGTGAAAAGCAAACATCAGATATGGCCAAGCAGCCATTTGTAAGTTGTTGGGTTTTTTTGTTTTTTGTTTTTTTTAAAGCTTTCAAAGATTGGTGGCTGGAAGGTCCTAAAAGGTCCTGAAACTCTATGTTCTCAGTTTAAAGCTGGAAACTAGCTCTGATTAATGACCCAGTTTCAAGGACAGTGAAGATTTCTAACCTAATCATCAATATGATTTACTGAATGAGTCTGTCTATGCAGCCATCCCTGCAGCTGACCTGTCAGAGCAGATCTCTACAGCAGGCACCGAGGCCTCTGGCACTGGTAACATGAAGTTCATGCTGAACGGTGCCCTCACCATTGGCACCATGGATGGAGCCAATGTAGAGATGGCAGAGGAGGCTGGAGAGGAGAACCTCTTCATCTTTGGAATGAGGGTGTCCGATGTTGAGGCTCTGGACAAGAAGGGGTGAGTCTTGGGACAGTTAAATATTAAACATGATGGCATGATATTATGATAGAATCTGAGACTGTATATAAAGTGTAACATTCGCAGAGGATGATATTTTCCATTCCACAAACCAGGACCATTAAATTTAATGGACATTCATGCGTGCACACTTGTATGTGCTTAAGCAAACACCTTAACCCTAACCCACCATAGATGTTTCCATGTGGGCAGGGGACGGAAGGAGTGGGGTCCTGGAGAGACTGTCGTTGCAACATGATGGCTACATGTTAATCTGTATGCTATGATGTTAGCAACAGCTTAGAAAAGACATATTTATTTACTGACACACATACTGAATTCAGTCAGTCTGGAATTCAGACACATGGTGCATTGTTATACTTTTACAATGAGTTCAAACTGGAGAGTCTCAATGAAGGTGCACTTTGACTCTGGATCTGCAAAGTGAAACCAGTGCTGAAGTGCCTCAAACCTCTTCTGGTTGTTTTGATCCATGTGAAAATGGTCCTGCTTCCTACATGGTTTATTTTTTCACAAAACGTTTTCCTAATGACTTTATTGTTCCTGCCTCTATTTTCAAGTTTTCTTCAACATAACATGAAGTTCATTTTTAAATGATGGTCCCATTTGGCAGAAAACAGTACATAGAGCAGGTGATGTATTAGTGCTGGGCTACAATTTGATTGATAGTGTGTACCACACAATCAGGTTGGAGCAGGTCAGATCCACCTCTCATTCCTCAGCTTCCCATCCAGATATGGTTTTGCGGTGGTTTGAAAAAACCAACATGGAGACAACCAAGCTACAAACTGGAGTTAACAAACTAATAGGTGACATCATTGTGGGTTGCTGCTTCTTCACCACACAGTGAGCACAAAAGTATGAACTGCTGGCCTTGTGCAGTCAAAAAATGTTTCTGATTAAAAATGCCAATTCCACAGTAAGATGTTGTAGTTTAAGGGCCAAATTTGGGGTAAAATCCAGTTTGCCTGGTTGGAACTCTTTAGATTCCATGCTATGAAGATAGTATTCACTTGCTTGGTAAGTTAGAAACATTCCCTTTCAATCTTCATATTAGAGTTCAAGTCGCCGACTAGAACTCAGCTCATGATGACAAAGGCAAGGGCTTTGTTAGAGCACACTCGGGAAATTCTGTTCATGAATGTGTGTGAGGGTATGGGTTTTTATTATTTTCTAATATAAATCATCAGGTAAATCTAATCTACTCTTTCTGAGTGTGCTAGATTCTGCCCAGTAAGAAGAGCAAAAAGTAACACACTTTCAGTAACATCACAGCAAACCCAGTGTTGTTTTTTTTATGCCTTTGTCCCTAGTTATGATGCCCTGTCCTATTACAACCGCATCCCAGAGCTGAAGCAGGCCGTGGACCAGATTTCAGGGGGCTTCTTCAGCCCCAGTCAGCCCAACCTCTTCAAAGATCTTGTTAATATGCTGATGCACCATGACAGGTAGGAGACTCACTGAGACTGTTGCTGAACAGTCAGCACTTTGTAGAGGCTGACACATTCACTGTCTAATGAATGTGAATGAACACATTCTCAATTACATGACTCCTTTTATTATGTGATGGATATGATCTGATATAATTTATTTATGCATTTAAGGTGGTGCATGTTTAAGTGAAAATAAAGAAAAACATATGTAACATAAAACTAAACAAGACAACCCTAAGATCTGAAATAAATCACCACAAGTTGAATTAATTGGATATGTAGCAAGAGGTTGCTCCCCAGCATGGAACTAAGTGTAAAATAAGGAATTTCTGGCAACACTGTTTACTCCACCTTCTTATGAATGCAAACAGTAGCTAATGTGAGGAATCTTAATAATATTGTACAGGAATGTTTTGATAAATCGATACGTTGTGTAAATGGAAAAGAGATGGTCATGACAGATGTTTGTCCTTGTGGATCCTGTTTATCTGTCATCTGGATGCCTTTGCACTGCTTATTATGTTTATCTATTGTTTTTGTACTTTGACAACCCCATATATAAAAGAGGTGCTAAAATAGACCCTTGTGGTAACCAAAGTACTACCCCTAATTTGATTAAGCCCTATACACATCACAGAGTTTACTTCTTCTTGTAGTACAGAAAGTAAACCAGGTTTCAGAATGATCAAACTCCAAGCACTGTAACTTTGACTAAAGTAAACAATTCAGTGTCATATGTTTTTGCGCATTATTGGACTTATGCTGCAGGATATCCCCCCGCCCCCCCAACCCCTATTTTCTGTCACCTGTCAGAGAATAACTTTTTCAGCTTCTATGGGGTTTAGACCATTGACCATGTGAATAACACTGGCACTCTTCCTCTGAGATAAGTTAGATAGCTATAACATAATATTCATTTCTGACTGCAGGTTCAAGGTGTTTGCAGACTATGAAGACTATATCAAATGCCAGGAGAAGGTCAGCGCACTTTACAAGGTCAGTACGGTCAGGAAAGGTGAAATCCTAATGAATCTGCCAGTGTAGTCTAATAAAGCAGTCATTAGCTCATTTACAGTAGTCATGACTGCAGCTGCTCAGCTTCCTGCTCCAACATATATAGTTATATTTGATGTACACCACAACACTATATTATTCTATATTCTACTGTGCCATAATACATCACTTTATACTTTACTGTATTATGCTGTACATTAAGCTATCGTTATATCGTAATGGCTTATCATGAAAATAATACTTGATCAACTGTTTGACATTGGTTTTATAGTACTGTAACATACAATAGGGTACTGTACCATGCTGTGCTCAAGTACATGGTGGTATACTGCTATATACCAATACCAGCACATGGCTTTGTATTCCACTTTATTATACATTGTGACAGTCCAGTTTTCTGTCAGTGAACTTCTGTTGTCCTCCTGTTGTCTACTATATGTCACCCATATCCCCACATTAACAGAACCCCAAAGAGTGGACCAGGATGGTGATCCACAACATTGCAGGCTGTGGTAAATTTTCTAGTGATCGAACAATTTGCCAGTATGCCAGGGAGATCTGGGGCATGGAGCCCAGTCTGGAGAAGATCGCTGCTCCTGATGATCCTCACTAAACCACCACATCTCCCTCCTCCACTTCCCTGTCACCACCAAGTGGTACAGAGAGCCACCCTTTAGCTTTTTCACTGTGCACTGTTATTATTACTGTACTGATCCTCATACATAATCTAGCAGTAACATGTATTGTAATAGTACTACTGAATGAAAACCTTGCAGTAAATGTTTGAAAGTCATCAGGCCACACTCTTCCATCAGACAAGGACTTCCGTCCTCAGGTTTTCCCACAATGATGATTTTGAGTACATTCCCCTCTTACTTCTGAGCCCAAATGGCTGTTAAAACCCAACAAAGATGCTAACAGACCTCAAAATGCTGCTGGTCTCAGACCAGTGTGTCTTCCATGACTGAACGATGAGGCTACGCAGCTTCAAAGCAGCGCTTTGGGTGGTTAGAAGGAAGCCATGTTTCCATACTCAATACAGACAGAGGAACTGTGTATTTGTTTGATTCTGGTCTCAGCATGTTTGTGTCTGTCTCAAAGCCACTGTGTGAGAGAATAACAACGCCTCTTTTTATTTTTGGAAGGTGTGTGTACTCTGTAGTGTAGTAGTGTATTAAATATAGGACAGTTTATGACACTGTGGCTAGTCTGATGTGCTGTAACAACATCCTGTTCTGCTTCAGCTGCACTCTGTGACAGAGTCTGGTGCTGCAATTAGAGCTTTTCATCTTCTTCAGTCAATAAATGACTAAAAACAGATTTTATGTTTCTGTTCACTTCTCTTTGATCAGATCAGGGTTTTTAGATCACTCCTGGTCCAGAACAGAGATGGGCTAAGGGAGAATGTGAATGTTTTTTCTAGTACACTATTAAGCCATTGTAAAAAGATCCATGGACATATAAAAAAATATCTACAGACATTTTTTGTTCACAACTGTTAGTAATCCTTTTAAAAACAAAGACAAACACATTTGACCCCAAGATCAAAAAGACAGATTATGCCTACTTATAAACTGCACAGTCAGTCAGTTTTTTCCTTTAACAAATGCAATGCTTAGTTAAAATGTGCTGCTGTCATTTCTGCTCTCTTACAATATTAATGATAAAATATCAGATAAATACTGGACAAAAATTGAAAAGGATTGTTTTAACATATTCATGTGCCAGTTTATTGGGTACCCTTAAGTCAAACTAATGCAGTGTAAATACATTGTTCAATACATTGATCAGCCGTTCTGTTCTGTAATCACTGATAAGAAGTGAATAACGATGATTATCTGGTTACCATGGCACTTCTCAGTGGGTGGATATATCAGGCAGAAGCTGGACATTTAGTCCTGAAATTGATGTCGAAGCAGGAAAAATGGCCAAGTGTGAGGATGTGAGAGAATTTAATAAGGACCAAACTGAGCTGGATTATCTCCGACACTGCAGCTCTGTGGGAGGATCCTGACCTGCAGTGGACAGTAAGGACCTACCAAAAGGAAGTTAAACCACTGAACTGCACAGAGGGTTGAGAGGGAGTTTTTGTTGTCCACCTAATGAGTGTTTCTCTCACGGTTAGAGGTTAGTCTGAGGCCCTGGATCTCCTTCATTAAATCTTCCAGGCCTGATACCCTTCCAGACACTCAGGCGGCTCTTTCAGATGGAGCTTTGGGTTTGTGCTGATACTGCTGATGTAATGGCTGATAACAACAGACCTTGATGGTCAGTAACAAGTGGCCCAGTGTTCTCATATCAGCACTCGGGCAGATATTTTCACGTTTTCTTGTCTAGTCATACATCCCTTTCCTGCCTGTTCTCCCTCTTCTTGGGACATTTGAACAATTATGGAGTGTAAACTATCGATAGTTAACACTCTAAGTATATAACACTTTCTTGAGAGGTTGCTGTTTCAGATGGGAGGTGACATCGTGCGCAGAATACTATACTGATGAATCCTCCTTCTTCCTTGAGCTCAAGCTTCACTAAAAGTATAAAACATCCTAGATTCCAGTGCTCTTTCTTCAACACTGACGATAGATTCTTCCTTAAAAAAGGTCACAGATCAAGGCTCATTGATGGTCATGGGGAGTGAAGGCTGGGCCGTGTGGTCTAATCCAACAGAAGCACCGCTGTAGCTCAAATTGAACACACAGAGCATCATAGTTTGTTGCATATGGAGCTGTGTAGCTGCAGACCAGTCAGGGTGTCCATGCTGACTCCTGCCCACCACCAACCTAAACCTGGTTCAGACTCAGTCCAGCTCTTGATGAAAGCAATATTTCTTCATGATAGTGGCCGCTTTCAGCAGCATAATGCTCCCTGCCTCACTGCAACACTAGTTCAGGAAGAGTTTGAGGAGCAACAACCATTTCAAAATTCCCTAGATCCAAAAATGTAATCCCATATCCGTCGACTCCATCCTTTCCAAATATCACTATATAGAGTCCAAATCATTTATGCTCACACTCCTGTCTACAGGATATTTAGAGTCCCCAGTTAAGCTAAACGTGCATGTCTTTGGATTGTGTGTTCCTGGAGGGAACCCACGGAGACACAGGAAGAACATGCAAACTCCATCTGCGGTATGAGCTGGACCAACAAGTCGGATCCATGGAGGCTCCACCTCACAACTTCCAGGATTTAAACGATCTGCTGCTACAGTAACGTCTTGGTCCAGATACCACAGCTCACTTTCAGAGGTGTAGAGGAGTCCAGACTCAAGGGTGAGGATTGTTTTGGTGAGAAAATACAGTTGTCCATAATGTTATGTTATGATTAGTGTACAACAGATCTGTTATTATTCTTCTCCAATTAGGACCATGACCAGATTTTACTAAAACTTTGAAAATGGGTGTTTCCTAATATTTAATCATTGATACAAATTGAGGTTGACCACAGGGCTGCAAGAGTTGCAATATTTCTGACTTTGTGTGTGAAAATGCAGAAGATATTTGGACACAGAAGCAGCACTCACTACTGTCTGATTTCTGTGCTGTGTGCTGTATAGATGTGTGAGTTAACCTGATTAAGTCAAACTCTTTTAGAGTCAGATGGAAATGAGAAGTGCTGACTTTTGTTCAATGCTTATTTGTGGACAAAATTAATCTCAACAGGACTGCTGTGCTGTGTTTTGCCTTCTCCTGTTGTCCACCAGAGCTGACACTGAACCACAACCTTCATCCTGGATCTCACATCATTCCTGACAGGTGAAGTGCAGGGTGAGAAAACTAAGTGCAGAAGATCCAGGAGGAGGAACCAAAAACATGAAGTGATCCAGTGAAAAGGATCACATTTCACCTGAGCTTCTTTCCACTGCAGGTCACTAGAGGGGGTCAAAGCTACTGAGTGCTGCTTTTACACCACCAATACAAATGAATGACTATAGCTTCAAATGATTCAGTGCTTACTGTATATATTCCCATAAGAAGGATTTATTTGATATTCTTTACTGCTACAAGTGAAACTGGTGAAACTACCATGTGTAGTCAGCACAGTTGCTGTATGAGTAAGTAACACTTATCCAAAAGTATAAACAGCGGTGGCATCTGGGTGTGAAAATGTGAGTAGTTTGTCAGATTTAATTTAATTTAATTTAATTTAATTCAGTTTTTATTGTGCAGCGCCTGACACAAACCAAATGGTAATCTTTCAAATTTTTACACAAACGTGCAGTGCATACAGGGATGAATCCATATGCACCAGTGGCCCTGCCCTTAGCCTCAAACCTGTCGGTCTTGCCCCGCCCACACCCTCATGATTGACAGGTGTCTGTCACAACCTGCCCCTCCTATCTACTATATGTAAGTCCCGTTGCTCACTTTGTGGGCTCTGTTTGCCCCACCTGATGCCCCAGGTCCACACATGCGGGGATGGACTCCAGTACCTATGGTAAGGTATTTGATCACCTCAGGTTTTACTCAGTTATTGTCAGTTATTGATCATTGATTGATCTATTTCTTGTTTTAATCTTATCATTTTTCAGTAAATCAGGGTTTAGTGGTTATTTGTTAAAATGAGCTCTTTAGCATTTACAATGCATAAACTCTTCAAAAGTGAAATTAATTTCTAACTATAATAAAATTAATTAAATTAAAAATTAAAAATTAGGATTTGATTTATTATTCACTATTTTGTAGTTTCAAGGATATTTTACAGTGATTATCATCAGTTTTCATGTTTTTCCATTTTTATTAATTTCACTGTACCTCATTTACTGTGTTTTAAGATTTGTAGGTCTTTGTTTATTAATTATCAGCAAGATTTAAAAAACTAAATTGTACATGACGCCTCTCAGAAAACACCAGTAATAAATGAAAATAAAATAACATAGAACAATTAAAATTAGATCAAGAGAAGGTAAACTAAGATCAGTAATCAAGACCAGAAAAAGTTGGATAAAAGATAAATAAACAGATAAGCGGATAGGGTTGAGTTAAAGACTCTGTTTAAATATGAATTCATGTAATGATGAAATACATCTACTTGCTTCATAGTCTCAGACTATGAAGCAGTTGTGAGTAAACAGCTCTTGGTTCAAGAGATACTACATAACAATATACTAACAATGTTAGATATGTTTTAGACATATGTTCATACTGCTACATTAAAATGTGTTATGAACCATGTAATCATGTTTACATAAAGTGTATAAATGAGTATTAGTGTTTAATGAAATATATATATAATAAGTGTATCTGTGAATGTATGCAAGTACAGTCGGCGCATGTTCAGTCTGAATAGGCCTCCTTAGACTGTAATGTTCCATGTAATAACTCAGAGAGTACCTAATTCTCTCATAATTAATTTATGAACAGTCAATATTTAGAGTTTGGACTATATCAGAAGGCGTTGGTTACTGATATAAATTTTCATATAACAATATTTGTCTTTAAAATTCATTATTTTCAGGAAATGCTCATTAAATATAACATTTTATTTATTTTTTTTATCATTCATCATCTTTTTATAACCAACATCAAACATACTTTACTTTCAGCAAATTAATAAAGATGAATAAAAATCTTATCTCTGCCAACAGCTATACTGCAGTGTGTTATAGTGATAAACTAGTCATAAATAGCTCATATACAACTTATAAATGCTAGCCAGGGTACATATTTTGTTTGATGTTGTTTGTAATAAAATGTACTATTTAGTTCATAGACTGTGGATAATATTGGTATTCCACACGTGTCCCAGATCTGGACTCCCTGGACGTCCCTCCTCTCACCCCAACAAGTAAGGAGGTCCTCAGCCAGGCGGTGAAGGCCAGTTTCGTTGGTTTCACCCAGGAGAGAATCCGCCATCAGTTCCTACTGGGTACAGACCATTTCAGAGCAGGAACCTGAGTTAGAGGAACGGAGGAGCTGTGGACCAGTGCTTTATGTGGGTTCATGTGTTTGTGTGTACCCAGATCCTACCTTGTGGTCTGAGTGGGAGGTGAACCACTGGCTGGACTGGTGTCAAACAGAGTTCAGTCTCCAGTGCCTGGACTCAGACCTGAGGGGCCAGAAAGGCAGTGAACTGTGTGGCCTGGACCAAGATGCTTTCCTGGGCTTGATGTCAGACTGCACTGCAGGAGAAATCCTGTGGGAACATCTACAGACCATGAGGAGAGGTAAACACAACTTCCAAAACTCACACCTGTACTCAAACTCTTTCAGAAGAGTCTCATTTAGTTTTAACAAACATATGTGAAACTACGTCACCACTCCTCTCTCACTAAAATCCAGTACTCAAGAGTAGTCAACTCATTAACACTCACTATCTCCATGTTCACAGTAATACTGTAAATGAAATGAATTGCAAACTGCCCTCTAACTCAAAGCTTGCATCTTCCTTGTAGAAATAAAAGCTTTCTTATTTGATGTATTTGCTGACTTTGATTTTGTATTGTATATTGTATGAATTTATCTCTAGTGACATGTACTGCATGCGATTGAAATTTTATAAATCTAATGTCATTTGTTTGTCAAATCACATATATTAAATATTTTAAACCTAGTTCTATTATATAGGCTGTTTTTGCTTCAAACTGTGTGTCATGTTCTTACATTCCTCTTTATTACATTAGTGTAGGTCCCTTTTTTCCAGGTCAATAACACAATAACTCCATGTCATCACTGTTTTCATTGATTTTTGATCTTGCAGAGAGTGACTCTGACTGTACTTCTTCAGCACTCAACTGCACAGCAGCATCTTACTCCCCGCTTCACTTCAACAAAGGTATGAAATGAGGTGTCTTTTCTAACCACTACTTTTTGGTGTTATTATTATTATTAATAAGAACATAGTCATTATATATAGTATTACCATTATTATGAATAATAATAATACTATATATAATGACTATGTTCTTTCTTGTTATAATAGTATTCTGAATAAGACTCATTGATGAGTCACACAGGGAGATATCTTTAAGAAAGAAAAATAGACTGGAATAAAAATGTGCAAAAAATAATTAATGTGAGATGATAATGAACATCCCCAGCGACCCTGTAACGGATAAGCGGTAGAAGATGAATGAATGAATGAATACTAATGAACATATGGACAAAACCAAACTGATTAACAGAAAATGAATTGTAATGTTTACAAGTGCAGTGAATAGAAACTGTAAAGTTGGTCAGTAATTCATTAACAGTAGCATAGGACTGAGCAGACTGTCCAGAGAGGGACTTTTTCTCTGTGCTCTCAGGAAACTACTCAGCCTGTGTTCAGGACCAGCCAGACAAACACAGTTTCCATGTTGGATACGTTCCCACTGAGAGGACAGAGCTCCACACTCTGGAGCCTGTGACTGCACAACATGGAGACTACTACCTGATCAAAACAGAGGATCCCAGCAGGAACATGGCCTCTGCTCCTCGGCATCAGGAAGCAGGAGGTCATGCAGGTAGAAGGACTATATGAGTGTGTGTGTGTGTTTCATCATGGTAAAATGATACAATACAAGATACAGTCACAGATAGGTAAAACCAAGTCCACATGTGCTTCATGGTCCATTGTGGAGGCTGAGACAAAGAGGAGTGAATGTTAGTACAAACAAATAAGGAGGTAAATACCTCTGATGTTCAAAATATAGAAAGATCAGTTCAAATATTTTAATGATTACTTTAGTGTACCATTATCCATTAAAGTGTCCAATGAGGCTGCATCATCAGCTGAAGCTACTGTTCCTGTGTCCTCACAGAGTCAGACTCAGAGGTGGAGACTGTTCACAGTGATGATTCTGGCCACGTGGGCTCTCTGTCATGGGTTCCTCCACTGCAGGATATAGACACAGTCCTGGAAGAGACCATGTCTGAAAATGCCTTTACTTTACTACAGCCACACAGGAGCTTCAAGGAATACATAGGAAACAAAACAAATCTTGGCAGAGCTGTGATACCAGCAGCCATCCTCGCTGGATACACTGGTAAGTACCAGTTTCAAGAGATAACAGATGCTGATTTTTTTCTCCATATAGCTAGACCAGAAGTCTCCAACTCCAGTCCTGAAGAGCTCCTGTCCTGCATGTTTTAGATGTTTCCTTCTCCAACACACCTGATTCAAATGATCAGCTAGTCATGAAGCTCTGCTGAGGTCTGATAAGGAGCCACTCATTTGAATCAAATCAAATCAAATCAAATCAAATTTATTTGTATAGCACCAAATCATAGCAAAGTTACATCAAGGCACTTTACATATAGAGCAGGTCTAGACCAAACTCTTTATAAAATTATTTAAAGAGACCCAACAGATCCCCCGATGAGCAAGCACTTGGCGACAGTGGCAAGGAAAAACTTCCTTTAAGAGGCAGAAACCTCGGGGAGAACCAGGCTCAGGGGGGGCGGCCATCTGCCTCGACCGGTTGGGTTGAGAGAGGGAGAGAGAGAGGGTGGGAGGGAGATAGAGAGAGGTACGGGGGGGCCAAAGTTGGGTAGAGTAGGGAGAGAAAGATAGCAGGAGGAGGGGATGTTCAAATATGTGTAGGCACGAACATGATGCTGCCTGATGTTCATAGAAATGATGCTGTATGGAATTCATGAAGATGTGGGAGCAGCAGGCATTGCAGGAACATGGGATGGTGACGATTCATCACCTCCAGGATGAGGACAGGGAGAGAGAGGAGAGGAACTGGGAGAGACAGAGACTTCGGGAAAACATGGTTAGTAAATGCAGTGCACATGCTTGAAACTGAGAGAAACTTGGATTTCGGAGAAGCATGGTTGTTGGTATGTCGGCACATGCAAGGGGGAGAGAGAGAGGGAGAGGGGAGAGGGAGAGGGAGATAGTCAGAGGGAGGGGAGAGGGAGAGGGAGAGGGAGAGAGCGGGAGAGGTGCTCAGTGCTTTCCCCAGCAGTCTAGGCCTATAGCAGCATAGCTAAAGAGTAAATGAACTTTAAATTTTTAACTACAAGCTCTGTCATACAGAAAAGTTTTAAGCCTGGTCTTGAAAATTGCTAAAGAGCCCGCCCCCCGGACCAATACTGGAAGTTGGTTCCATAGAAGAGGAGCCTGATAACTGAAAGATCTGCCTCCCGATTTACTCTTGGAGACTCTAGGAACCACAAGTAAACCTCCATCTAGAGAGTGGAGTGGCTTACTAGGACAGTAAGGAACTATGAGCTCTCTGAAATATGATGGAGCTTGGCCAGTAAGAGCTTTATATGTTAACAGAAGGATTTTAAATTCTATTCTGAATTTTACTGGCAGCCAATGAAGAGCAGCTAACACAGGAGAGATGTGATCCCTTTTCTTAGTTCCTGTTAATATTCGTGCAGCAGCATTCTGAATCAACTGAAGGCCTTTCAGAGATTTGTTTGGACATCCAGATAATAATGAGTTACAGTAGTCCAGCCTAGAAGTTACAAAATGCTTGGATTAGTTTTTCTGCATCCTCTTGAGAGAAGATGTTTCTGATTTTCCTAATGTTTCTCAGGTGGAAGAAAGCTGCCCTACTGACTTGCTTTATGTGAGGGACAAAGGACATGTCCTGGTCAAAAGTCACTCCAAGGTTTCTTACAGTGGAGCTGGAAGCCAAAGTAATGCCATCCAGACTGATTAGGTGATTGGATAGGGTTTCTCTAAGGTACTTAGGGCCAAGTGCAATAACTTCAGTTTTGTCAGAATTTAGAAGTAAAAAATTATGGGTCTTCCAGACTTTTATGTGTTTAACACATGTCCGCAGTCTAACTATCTGACTAACTTCATTTGGCTTCATTGATAAATACAGCTGAGTGTCGTCTGTGTAACAGTGGAAATTGATGCTGTGTTTCCTGATAATGTTGCCTAAAGGAAGCAGATAAAGAGTGAAGAGGACTGGTTTAAGTACCAAACCCTGTGGGACTCCATAACTGGCTATAGTGCGTGAGGAGGAGCTATTGTTAACATGTACAAACTGATATCTATCTGATAAATAGGATTTGAACCACCTTAGAGCAGTTCCTTTAATGCCAGTTTCATGTTCCAGTCTCTGTAATAAAATATTTTGATCAATGGTGTCAAATGCAGCACTGAGATCTAAGAGGAGAAGTATGGAGGCTGATCCATTGTCTGAAGCCATTAGAATATCATTGGAGACTTTAACCAGCACTGTTTCTGTGCTGTGATGAGCTCTAAATCTTGACTGAAACTCTTCAAGCAAACTGTTCCTATGCAGATGGTGATGTAATTGGTTTGCTACGGCTTTCTCAGTGATTTTAGACATTAACAGAAGGTTCAATATGGGTCTGTAATTGGCCAAAACATCTGGATCAAGATTCGGCTTTTTAAGCAGGGGTTTGATGACTGCGGTCTTAAGAGTCTGGGGTACATAAGCCAAAGATAAAGTCAAATTAGTCAAATCTAAAATGAGCAGCTCAATTAAGTTGAAAATCTCTTTAAAGAAGCTGGTCAGCACTGGGTATAATAGACAGGTTGATGGTCTCGATGATGAGACCATAGAAGCTAGCTCTGAGAGTTTCAGAGATGAGAATGATTCCAGATGTAAAATAGGCATTGCAGTTGATTCAGGAGTTGCTGTATTCAGTGGAAGATTATTGTCTAATGTAGGTAAGAGCTGATGAATTCTTTCTTTGATTGTTATAATTTTATCTGTAAAAAAGCCCATAGAATCAGGTGTGTTGGAGCAGGAAGCATCTAAAACATGCAGCACAGTAGCTCTCCAGGACCGGAGTTGGAGACCTCTGGTCTAGACTAATGTTGGTTGCAGATCGATCTAGCTAGTACTGATGCTGATTGTTTCAACAGGAAGTGGTCCGATTCAGCTATGGCAGTTTCTTCTGGAGCTTCTGACAGACCACAGCTGTCAGTCATGTATAAGTTGGACAGGAGATGGGTGGGAGTTCAAGCTGACAGACCCAGATGAGGTACACAATGGCTGAGGGTTTGAACAATGTAGTTTTACAGGAATTATTTGGTATTTCATCACTTTCCTCCCTCGTCCTGAGGTCTGTGGAGTTGTTGATTGGTGGGAAAAGGTTTCACACAAATAGCAGATAGATGTTGTCCACCTTTTTATACAAGTGATTTGCAAATTTTCTGTCTGTTAAAAAGCTTGTTCACTCCATCCATCCATCTTCAACCACTTATCCAAAGTCAGGTCAGGGGGTAACGAGTTTAGCGAGGAGCCCCAGACTTCCTTTTCCTGAGAAACCTGGCTAACTGTGACTGGAGGATCCTGAGGCGCTCCCAGGCCAGTGAGGAGGTATAATCTGTCCACCTGGTCCTGGGTCTGTCTCGAGGTCTCCTCCCAGTTGGATGTGCCAGGAGAACCTCCCTAGGGAAACGCCCTGCTGGCATCCTTATCAGATGCCTGAACCACCTCATATGGCTCCTTTCCACACAGGCTCTCCTGGATGACTGAGCTCCTTACCCTATCTCTAAGGGAGACCCCAGCCAACCTGCGGAGAAAACCCATTTTGGCTACTTGTATCCGCGATCTTGTTCTTTCAGTCAGGACCCATCACTCATGACCATAGGTGAGGGTAGGAATGAAGATTGACCGGTAGATCGAGAGCTTTGCCTTCTGGCTCAGCTCCATTTTTGTGACAAATCGTATTTAGCCTTGCTTAGCAAAGGGAATGGAATCTGAGTCATCCCTGGTGTACAAGTTCTACCAGAGCGAGGAGGAAACATGTAGTTGTCTTACACTGGAAACAACATGGGAACAGGTCCTGGACCTGCATTTTAGCTGGATGGAATTTCTTGTAGAGGTATCTTACTCTCCTGAATGACCAAAGGAAATTTACTGCTGTCATTTCAGCACCAAACACAATCACCAATAAAAGTAAGAAAAAAGCAATGAGTCCAGTGACTGCTATTATTGCATACCAACAACATTGAATTTCTTACATCAAATGTTGTCAATCATCATGATATTGCTCTGAGCTCAAGAGGAGCTAAAGAGGGTAACAGGGTTGTAGCTTTCTTTGACTTTCAGTTATCACCCTGTGGTGTTAAGATGTAGCTTTGTGTCCAGGTTGCACTGCTGTGGGGTCAGAGGAAGAACAAACCCAAGATGAACTACGAGAAGCTGAGTCGGGGTCTGCGCTACTACTATGACAAAAACATCATCCGCAAGACAGCTGGCAAACGCTATGTCTACCGCTTTGTCTGCAACCTCGAAGGCCTGTTGGGATATGAGCCCACAGAGTTGCGCGCTTTGTTGGACATCAGTAGCAAGACTCACTAATCCCCCCAACATATCTGGTGGAGGAGCAAAGAGACTCTTTTTCAAATAGTTTCCTATCATTTACAAGCTTAGGTCCGTTGGTGACGTGGTGTGTAGGTGTGTGGACGATGATGAGTTTGTCTGATAATATAATGTATACCATTTATTTCAATAGAAAATATCAATAACACGCTAGAGGCAAAAAAAACCCCAAAACAAACCCAAAACAAACTGCAATAATAAGACAGCATTAGAGTGTGTTTACATGCAAACAATGGGCTGAGTACATGATGACAGATGAATATGTCATGTGTTTTTGGTCTGCTTGACTTTCAATACAGGTGTGTATTAATAAGTTTTATTAGTAAGAGAAGGAGCCGTCAAGCAGCAGCTAATTCTATTTTATCAGTGCATCTTTGAATGGAAGATTATTATTATTATTGTTTATAGTAGTAGGTGTAGAAGTATCATATATTATACTTATTTTACTCCTGCACAGTCTGGTTTAGACCAGGGCAGCTTTTCAGTGGACACGTTGCAGACACAAACACCTGTGTCGCAGATTTTATATTTCCCACGTGTGATATTTTCATAAAACCGAAATAAAATGCTACACAATAGCTACTACTACTGTTTATCATGATATTTATGCTGGACAGTTTCAAGATGTTCAATTCTCTTTAAATAGGATTCAGGCATACTAATTTCATGGGTTTATATTTCTGACAACTTTAAAATACAATATGTGTCATTTCTTGGCAATTATAGCGAAAATATAGTGTTAAATAGATTAAAATGAACAAATCTAATAAAATGCTGCCATAATCTGCAGAATATTCTATATAGTCAAAGTCCTGAACTCATGGACAAACGATAGTCCAATAAAAATGTTAATACACAGTTTTTTATTATCATCTTTATTTTATTTAAGTTCCTTTGATCACCAAGCAAATGATTGGACTACCGCTCATGCTACAAAGGAAGGCTGTTTTTCTGACTTGATTGGCCTTGGTAGTGCTTTGCTGAATATTACCAGATGTGTTGTTGTCTGTCTGAATGCAATTTATAGTCATTAGGACACGCATTGAATCCCTACACTACATTGGGAAACAATGTAGACAAACAAAATCCCCATTGATGAACATGCTGAACTGAACAAATCTTTCCAGTCCTCCAGATCACCCACTGTGCATATGCAATGCTGACTTTCCACTGACAAAACATCCAAATAATTCCTTCCAGGGAGAAAAGTGAATCATCTGTCAGTGATGCGTCATATCGATGGCCAAAACACAAAACCACCTATCAGAAAAAATGCTCTTTTTTTTTTTTGCAGATAGACCATATATGAGCAGCCTTCCTTGTTCTCAGCATCCATAGTGAAATCCACCAATCAGAAAATTCTGCAGATAAGAGGTTTTGCGTTTTGGCCATTGATATTAAGCACAAAGATTCAACCTGAGCGAATCCCTGCCAGAAGTGTTTTAACAGAGATCAGCTGCAGCTTGAACTAATGTAACCTAATTGATGTATTCACGCTTGATCAGCCAACTCTTTAAATTTTTCACTTCACAGCATATGTGTAGAAGGCAAGTGGGTGACTGGAATAACCAACCCCTGCAGAGAATTCAAGTGGTTTCATTTGACACCTCAGACAGTAAGCCTTACTGTTTATTGATGTACCAACCCTTTGATTCTTGATCCATAATTCCTGCTCTTGTGAACACATTTCTTCCTAGTCCACGCTAGTCCAAAATGACCAGCGTGTGGTCAAGAAAATGCTCCATACAGAACTGAAGTGTATTTTAATTTCTTCAAACAAGAATTTCTGATGTTTATGTACAATCTGCAAAACTAATTACACTGATGACAATACTTCCAGCCGCCCAATATAGATAGATGGACTTCGTGTGTTCTCTTTCTGAATGACTAAATTCGAACAGATAGATAAACTATATTGTAGTAAAAAAAAAAACAGAATGACCCTTAGAACTATAATAGTTAAATAAAACAAACATGTGCCTCCTGTCCCGGACTAATAGGTAAAGTAATAAAATAACTGATCCAATGAACCATTTTGTGGGTCAAGTACAAGTTCCTCAACATTTCAGACACACACATCACTTGAGCAAATGTTTGTAATTTCATTCTTATACTTGATTCTGGTACTGATAAAAACGTCTCATTCTCAGTCTTATTCCCCTAACAACAGGCTGGAGACCAAAGTATGTTGAAGCTCCAAATCGCTCTGCTTATGCAGAGCCAAGACACTAAAAGTACATTTAAAACTCTATGTGTCCTGAAGCAGATGGCATATTATTCATGACCCAGTTCACGTTCATGACTCTGTTTTGGTAAAAATGAGTTCAATGTTGTATTTTCTGTCCCTGAAAGGAGATTAGTTTGTTCTTGACTGGTGAATAAAACACACACCTGCCTCCACACAAACACACACACTCTCCCCCAATGCCAATTGTCAATTAGTGTGGAATTTGGAGAGTAAGTGGTGGAAATAATCCTCACACAGTGTATTGCTGTCTGTGTTCACTGACAGATGAAATAACATCAGCATTCAGCCATTTTATCAAACAGAGAATTGTGTTTTCACTCTGAAACTCAGATCTGTTGAAACCTGAACATGTCATGTTGAAGTCAAAGGTCCTCGGTATCATCACTTTCTCCTAATTCAGGACAGCACTTTATCACAAGAGCAAAGCACTGTAACAGATTGCTGCACTCCCTGAAGACTATTAACTGAGGAAGAAGACTATGAGGGGCAATTGAAAGCTCCGAAAAAGTTTGAATTTAGTATCATCTCTTGCTCTGAAAGGTCTTTGGTGGTGAAACACCTAAACACAGTGGACACACTCAGCTGCTCCTTGCTCTGTGAAATGAAGAAGCTTCATTCTTAACCAGAAGTCAAGAATAGATCTTAACTTCTATTGATAAACCAGTACATAAAATTATTACCTTTACATACAATTATCCACAAATATCAGTGACAACAGAGGCAGGCCAAAGAGCTGTGACACTGTCCGACACCCCCTCTCCCCACTGACAGGGACAAACTGAGGAAACATGTCATGCTGCTGTTCTTTCTCTCAAGTCCTTAAAATTGTCACAGTATAAGAGGAAGCAAGATTCTTTTGACACAGAGTGAACTGAGCTTGACCTGCCCAAACTCTTGTATCTGTGTCTGTGGGGAGACTGTTGAGCGCTCTCTCTCTCAAACACAAACACAAACACACACACACATTGTGTTTAGTATGTTTTATATTATTGTACTGGGATTAAAAAATATATTTTTTAAAATCTAAATATGTTTTATGATAAATCTGAACAAATTTATTTTACCTAAAATAAATAACATAATTTATATTAATGTTATTCTGATATTAATGCTTTTCTACTGTACATCATTCCAAAACGTACGACCACTTTGTTAGTTTTAACAGTGTAGAGTGGGAGATTGTCACTCATTTGAGCTGAACTTGGACAGGATATCAGCATTGGGACAACTTGTATGAAAACTATCTCATTTTTTATCTAATTAGTATGATTGAGACAAGCCTTTTTTTCGACATTTGCTCAAAAATGGAGAGTTAAAACCAGATTATATTGTTGATATTGGATAAATAGATTTATATCCATCCATCAGGGTTACAGGGGTGCTGGAGCCAATCCCAGCTGACATTTGGTGAGGGTGGCTTTGACCCTTTAGTCTCCACTCTATCAGGGGGAGGTTTAAATCTAGATGATAAAAGCATTATTTTGTATAGTATAGAATACGTATTTCATCGAGATATACAAACCAGAATTTTAGAAACAGGCTGAGTCATTAGATCATGAAGTGAAACTTCAAAAATAGTTTGTAAACATAACATTAAACCAGACTGAAAGCTGGAATCAATGTGTGTGTGTGTGTATGTGTGCGCGTGTGTTTTGTTTTTTCCAAGCTCAGAAGCACTAAGCCTCCACTGGCCACCTGCCTGAGTGGATTTTAGGGCCACACAGCCCAGCTGTGTGGTCAATATCTTTTTAAGGCTCTGTTGGTTTTGAGTCATCCACCAAATTTCATTTATATTCAGTGGTTATTTGTTGATAACTATGTGTCAGCTGTGAAAGACTGTAACCCTGCTAGTGGTGTCTACTGACCAATGATGGACAAAATGTTTTAACTCAAGTTTAATTTTGAACTTTGAATTTTGGTGTTTAACCTGTACCAAAACAGAAATGTAAAGAGCAGTGGAGTTGCATAGTGACAGCACACAACTGAAGCCAATCTCACTGCGACTCCTCCCTGAGACCACAAACTTCTCTTTTACATGCTGGTAAAAAATTACAGCTCCAGAGGCTACAAGTCCAAATGTCTATAGAGCCCAAAAAATCTAAACTCTACACACAACAGCCACAAAACTGAATTACCATGTTTTATTGCCTTTACATTACATTTCATTACTCTATTCCAGTGACTCAGAGACAGTGCTCATGTGTTCGCTTCATATAAAGGAACGTGAGGGGATACAGCTTGTGTATGTGTGTGTGTGTGTGTGTGTGTGCGCATGTGTCATTGGGACTTCTGCTTCTCCCACTGCTCAGGTGTGAGGGTCTTCTGTTCAAAAGCGTGGATCTCGTTCAGCTCCTCAGCCAGGCAAGTGTTCACCATTCTGACAACAAACCACACAAGGTGACAATTGGCAGTTACTGGCTTATTGTGATAAACCATGAAAATAAACTCTTATTTATGGAAATACACTCATTGATACACTAAGGTCACAGCATTCACTGCTCTACTGTGTTGACATAACGTGTTAGTGTATTATGCCCAGATTCATCATTCATCACAAACTGTGTGTGTGTGACGGTAAAGACCACAGAATGTGATACCTGTGTCTCTGTAACAGCTGTTTCCCTTCAAATTGGGGTGACACCACTAGGACTTTGAAGCTGGAAGCACAGCGGTTAGGTGATGTGTCCTCCACATCCTGGAGAGGACAGCATACTTATCCATAAATTAAGATTAATATTTTGCCTGTGAAGACAACCCAAACAGCGATTGTGTTTGGCACTTTGTAAAACCAAATAATACAGAAATATGATTTATAGGAGACGTAGTCGCTGTCGTTTAATTTAAACCGAGTGTGTTTCCATGACAGACGACTGTAGCAGCCACAGCCTGAGCCGGTCCTTTCTCTTTGGACCACAAGCAAAAAGCAAAATGTCGAATCATTCCGAGGATGAAATGGTCACCGAATGTCTTCGCTGCGCTCTAGCGGGGTTTGTGCTCAGACAAAAAGCGGGAAACAGCCCTAGTCAGCACATACCAAACGTGGTGAGACCTACCACATGCACTGCCGCAAGATCTTTCATGAGTTTATCCCGGATGTGATCTGCTGTTATAGCCATATCTGAATAAACGAAGAATGGGACGTGAACGTTTTCCACACAGTCAGTCAGCTCATTCAGACTGCTGCAGTCCAGTCACAGGAGGGTTAGGTTAACACCGGAAGTGATATCGTAATCTTGAAGTGTAAAATGCCTATTTGTTTTAAACGCGGCTACGGAACAGTGTTAATCTGACAGAGACGCGTAATATTAGCAAGGTTATATCTTTTCAGTATTCTTGCTAATTTCATACACCGTGCAGGAAGATACAGTGTGAGTGTGAGATACTAGGTATTACTAACAACGTAACTGAGAGAAAAAAAATGTCATATCACACCATGGCAGTGACAAGCTGGCCAGTCGGGCGCCGGGTGACTTTTTTAAACTGGCCAATCATAAAATGGGTGTTCTCATTTAAACAGAAAACTGTTTTTGTGGAGATTTATGTCAGCAAAAATATATGTTCTGAGTTCAATCATCAGATTATTAATTATCAAATAATGTTTTTTATGATGTAAGCACTTGTTAGCCTCGTTGAGAGATATATTCTATTAATTTAGGGACTATTGAATCAGGCAGTTTTGTGGGCAACCACAACCAACACTGTTTACATGAACGTACGTAGATTTGCAGCAAATCGACTATGGCTGTTCGGTTGTGATTGTGCATTTAACGCCAACGTGTATGTTTTCAATGGAATACTCTACAGTAGGTCGTATTCAAATGAGGATGGCGGCACTGCCTTGTTAAATACTATTTTACAGGTATTTTATACGTCTTCGTTTTGTTTAAGGCTGCATTAGCTAAGATAACTCCTCTCCTCCTAGTAGCCATAGGCGCTGCGTAACGGTGGTTTCGTAAATAATATTTTGCGTAGTTTAGTTGTCTACAATGGTGGTGGAAGTAGAGAGCTTCTTTGGTGTGTATATGCTTTATTGTATCAACCCTAAATTCAAAGGCCGCATCTACATCGGCTTCACCGTGAACCCAGAGCGGCGGATCGGACAGCACAACGCTGGTCGGCACAGAGGGGGGGCCAAGAGAACCAGTGGGAGAGGACCGTGGTATGGCGGCTGACCTGCTGTAGCAGAATGCATGATGGCCACTGTGTGTGTGGAATGACTAAATCCCCTCTGGATGTACTGCTTTCTTCTGTCCAGGGAGATGGTCCTCATCATACACGGCTTTCCCTCTGAAATCGCTGCCCTGAGGGTAAGAGTGTGAGAGCAGCATTGAAATGATTGAGGACATTTAAATAGATCCGAGTGAATTATCATCAGTCAGCTTTATTTGACAGAAATTTTTGTTCATACAGTTGGTTTAAAGTCCCCGAAACGGGATTTAGACCATGATATCACGTCAAAACGCTGAAAGCCCATTTCCAATTTAGCAATTTGTTTAGGTGTCACTGTCCTGTGGCTTGTCCAGCAGTGAGATTAGCTGGCTCTCCCACGTTGCGCCACCAACACTGTTCACATTTTGGTCAGGGAAGACAGATTGCTTTAGAGAGGAGTAAAGGATGCCATCCCTGGCAGTGTGATCCATATCTCAGAATATGTGACCACAGAAGTTCACCCAATGTTTGGGTCAAAGAGTCTTAGACCACCTCCAAGGTGACAACCCAATTAGAGATAAATTACCATCAGATTTTAGAAAAGAAGAAGCCTTGAATGAGAAGTGAAAAATCTTCCAGAGCCTTCCAGAGTCCTGGTCCCTCTGACTCAAACAGTTAAGACTCATTACCTGGATGACTGAACCTACACAGCCCCCCCCAAAAAAACAAGAAGTAATTATCTCAACTCAAAATGTCAGTTAAATAAAGACATTAGTTTATCCACCTAAACTTTGACACTTATCATATTTCTGTGTCAGTTTGAATGGGCGTGGCAACACCCTCACTCTTCCAGGCGACTCTCCCATGTCTCTCGGCGCTCCAGGAAAGAGTCGAGCTTGCAGTTCCACTGGCGTGTCCTCTCCAACATGCTGCAGGCGGCGCCGTGGAATAGACTGCCACTGACGGCTCGCTGGCTCAAACAGGAGTACAGAATGGACTTTGACCCCATTCTGCAGCCTCCCCTGCACATCCCCATTGCATTCGGCAATGTGAGAGCCAAGAAGACACTTTTGCTGCAGTCTGAGGGAGAGGAAGACTTGTCCAGCTGTTTTCTCTGTAGAAGCTCAGTCAAGGTAAGGCCTCATAGTGAGGACTTTGTTTTTTTTGCTTTTCATTTAAGAAGTAGTTCAACATCTTTGATAATATCCTTACATTCTCACATAAGCACAATGTAATGAAAATGGAGCCAATCCCAGGATGCACTTTGTGCTTCAGGTCTCCAGTCTATCATAGGGCTGACATACATGGAGAAAGAAACATTCATGCTCACACTTAATGGGTAATTTTGAGTCACCAAATAAACCACTGGAGTACCTGGAGTGTACCCACACAGGCAGAGGTAGAACATGCTAACGCCACACAGAAAGGCCCCAGGCCCAGGGCTCACACCTGTCATTTTGCCTGCTCTTTGGTTACATTAAATTAGCTTTTAGACTATTTTCTAGTCCTTTGGTTGACATGGTTGAATGCTACATCTTTGTCTGTTACTTTTCCCAGGTGGCAGAAAAGCTGAGCTGTTTCCACCCATCCTGTGGAATGACCAGCCATGTGATATGCCTTGCCAAACATTTTCTAATGTCAGAGCCATTCCACCTCCTTCCTGTTGAGGGACAGTGTCCAGCCTGTCGACACTCAGTGCTGTGGGGAAGTCTCATTCGTCATAAACAGGGCTGCTTCAGAGACCTGGAGGATATTGCATCCTCTGCCTCTCAAGTGAGTTACAGGATGATTTCATGTGTTTGTGTGCGTGTGCATGTGCATGTGCGTGTGTGTGTGATAATTTTGTGTCTATTTGTCTATTTTTTATTTATGTCTTATTCTGGACAGTAGCATGAATTATCATCATCATCATCTCCTCCTCTCAAGTCAGGAGGTTAATGCTTTTCTGACTTGTCCTCTGATCCTCCACAGAACCACTGGGCAGATGAACTGCAGATATGAAGGAGTACAGTGTTCTCCTATATTCCTGTTTAAAATATAAGTCAAAAAAGACTTGTCATCTCTCTCAGACCACTGGTTGTGATATGATTTTTTTTTTTTATCTGATGATTTTTTTTTATAACTATGCGAGTTTTTGTTTGATTTGTTACATTTTTGGAGGGGGGAAATTTTTTTTTTATGTATTAAGTGATTAAGTGTTTTGTACGTGTGTGAAGTGTCTGTCAGTTTCTCAACTTCTTTTTCTTGTTAAGAGTAGAGCTAGAGTAAGATAAAATGATAATTGTTATTTGAATGAATGACCAGGTAACAGCAAATCTCAACTAGAAAAAACAGTTGTGTATTTTTTATGTCACATTTATCCTATACAGTTGTTAAGCACAAATGTAAGTTTTTCTCTGAGCTTAGCTGCTCTTATGATTATGTATGATTTATTGGAAAAAAAACAAAAAGAGTACAGCAACTTATTTATCAAATAATGTACTGCAAATCATCACTCCTATGTGTTACAACATAAAAAATGCACAGTAAGTTAAAATAAAAAAGGTTTAACTCATTGTGATGTCATCCATTGGTTTATGAGCTGGCATTTTTTCAGCATATCATATGTAATTAAATGAACCAACATTTGTAGATATTAAAGTGTTATTGAATAACTGCAAAACATTTTCATATTGTGAAATAAAGACTTCAAATGTTCATAATATGGAATATTTTTAATGTATTTGTTCCGAATAATTACATTTAATTTAGTTCATATGAGCTGATTAATCATATAAACTATGCTCTGTCCAGGGACGATGGGCCTGGTCATTGTGGCAGGCTGGGCTCACCCCGTCCGGACGTGGGGTGTGGGTGGTGGGCCCCTGTTGTGGGTCTGGCTGGGTCTTTGGGTCGAGGGGGGCTCTGTGCCCCTGGGCTTAGGCCTGGGGTCTTTGTCTCCCCTGTCTCTCTTCGGGCTGCTGCTCCCGTGTTTTCCTGCAGGTCCTTGCATGGGTTGGACCTGTGGCTGTCTCCTTGGGGGGGGTTGGCCAGGGGCTCCCTGTGCTCTGGGGTTGCTGGATGCCCTGGTAGCTTGGTCCTGACCTGCCTGCTATCCCGGGCAGGGGGCATGTTGTACCAGCCCCCCACATCAGCTACAGTGAGCTACCCACAGCATCCAATGACAAACCGTAGCATACTCACAAGGTGCACAACTGATACATAATCACACACTCATATATTCATTTTAAATGATATTAAACAAAACGGTAAATTTGCACTGGAATTCCTACGACCAATGCTCTCATTGTTTCTGTTGATATTGTTTTTGCTGTTGTTGTTTCTGTGCCCCTCTCCTTCCTGTCCTCCCGAAGTTGATATTGTTGTTGCTGTTTAGGGTTAGTGGGACAAGTTTTGCGAAGATTACACTGGGACTGAACCGAAGAGAGAGAAAATCAATAAATGACTAGTGCAAATACTTGCAGAGTAAAACTGTTTCAGCTGTTGTAGGGTTATATATATATATATATAGATAACAAGCAGCCAAACTTGTACAGAAAAGCACCAGATCCTTCACATCATTTTTTGTTCACTTTTTATTAGCCATAGTTGTTAGTTGCAGTGACAAAGGAAACAACAGTGAACCTTTATTAAGTGTGATCATTACAAAGTAGCAATCAGAGCAAAAATATGATCAGAAAGCATTATTGCATTTGTTAATTTATCTAGATATCAGAAATTTCAAAAGTAAATTTATTAGTGGTTCCTCATTTACTTTCTGTAATGTTACTTGGTATGATTTTAACTGTGAGTTTACCTTTAAAAGAAGAAAGATCATAAATCTTAGTAGCTCATGGTGGCTCATTGTTGTAGCTCAAATTTTTTTAATGTTTGTTAAAATTAGAAAACTTTTGGCAGATATCCATGAATAACTCACCTGTTCACTGACTTCATTACTTTCCTTTGCTCACATTACATTTTCACATTCAGTTTTACCATGTAGCTGCCCCATGTGGCCACAATGAACAATAACATTTTGCGTTAGAGAATGAGTATTTAAAAAGTATGTGATTATATACAAAGTGTAATTTTACTTTTATTTTTTTAGTTGCTTTTATTCTTATTATTATATTTGTACTGTGTGCTGTAAACACAACACTGACATATTAGAATCACATAAAATAGTACTAATAGTAATAAGAAAACAATTGCTTGTTAATACATTCAGCAGAAACAGATTAACCTTGCATTAATTTAGAGTAAACTAGAAAAACCATATTTGGAAGATTAACCTTGCAAGGTGGAATGGGAGGCAGGGCTGGATCTGATCTGTTCTGTACCCTATATTGATTGTGTTGTACAATCTGCCAATCACAATCAATGGCTTTCTTCCATTTGTTTTCCTCTAAATGGGATCATCATTTAAAAAAACACATATATATCATTTTATATTGAAGACTTGAAACTAGAGACTGGTACCATAAACTCATTAGGAAAACATTTATTAAGCTAATAAATCAAGTGAGAAGTAGGGACATTTTCCCATAGACTTCAATACAATCAACTTTTCTCAACCAGTTACCCCCTAGTGGTCATTAGCTAGGATCCAGATTTAAGGCAGTAATGCACTAATTTCACTTTCCAGCCATCCATTATTAATATAAAATTGCTGACTGATGCAGCTTGAACTGGTTAGGATTTGTGTGCAACTCTTTTGTCCTTGCAGTGCTTCCTTACTGCTGGTAAGGGGGGGCTTGCACAGTGATCACCGGCTGACAGGGACAGGAAACAAGAAAAGATCATTTTTCATCTGAATAAACAAAATAGCCAAGCTAAATGTATCATCTTTACTCTGTGAAGATTTTTATTTTAGTGGGGCCTTGTCCCTCTTTATAGTCTGTTTGGTATATTTAGAAAACCTTAAGTTGCTATGACAATCGTTGGTGCAGACTCACCATTTTTGGAGCTGGGGTGCAGCAGTTGACCACCTTGCAGCAGTATGCGGCCAGAGTGATTGAGATGGCCATTAGAGCAGTGTGAATGACCACACACTCAGCATAGAAATGGGACTGGGTATTCTGTAAATGGGACAAGATTTGCAAAGCTTACACTGGGACTGAACCAAAGAGAGAGAAAATCAATAAATGACTAGTGCAAATACCTGCCATGTGTTTATATAAGGCTGTTCAGAAATGTAAGCTTATACTTCCAATACAAATTTAAGACTGGCACATTGACTACATCTGCCCTCGTATCACTGTCTGACACTTCAACTGCTCTCATCTTGTGATATGAGTAAATCATGAAATGAATTATTTATTGCTTTAAGTATAATATGATTTACAGGATGATGGTAACATTAAGCTGCTCTTTCTTGCACTCTGTCAGATTTTTAAAAGATCATTTTGAATGATAAAGTATTGTTGTCAATACATTAATACATTCACTACCTACAATTTCAGTATAAATCCGAACATTGTTCTTTTTAGAGGTAACATTTATCACTTTACCTCAATCTTGTGGCAGATTTCAGCAGTATATTGTGTGAAGTTATGGTCGTAACTCCAACAGAATGGGAGAAAGTCGTCCATTTTAATTAGAGTGCAGATTATGTTGACGATGGAGGCACCACATGCAACAATCTGCATTGCCAGACAGGCTCTGAGCTGAGACACAGGAAAGACAAACAAGGGGGCGAAACTTTGGAAAAAGTTATGACAAAGACTTTGACAAATAAAAAAAATCACAAAGACAAACCATGTTCTCTGGGTAACCTCATATCAGGGCTCTTTCTTCCCTCTGACCACATGTAATTACACAACCAGCTTGATTCAGACTTGTGTTACAGAGGAAGTGGAAGAGACCTTTTTAACAGAACATTTTGATACTTTCTTTCTCCCCTGAAAGCAGAAGTGACCTCAATCTGTATTTGGCAGTGTTTGGGTCTCTGTGTTGTGTGACTCCTCTCTGGTCTGATAACTTACCGTGGGCAGATGAAGGTTCTGAGCTGCTACAGCGACACTCCCGGCTATAACCACCTGTGAAAAGACCAAAATCACGCGGTCAAGACCTCAGGAAGTGTAAAAAGTGGGATGAAAATTGTCACAAGAACAAATAATAGTTTGTGAGTCAAATCAACTAAAGCAACTGACAGTCTCAACATGTGTGACAAAAATTTACATCAAATTTACCCAAAAAACAAACAACATATAATAACATTTTACATATAAATAACATTGTACTGTGACAAAATTATCTTATATGTTTTTCATGGGTTTGGATATTGACCAACATTCCTGAGAATTTGAAATAGCCAGAAGAGGACGAGAAATAAAGTATAATGTGGTTGTTTTCAAAGGATCTTACCAACAGAGATGAGATAAGTATGGGGATGTCAGAGTGTGTCTGACTCAGACCTTCAGTCAGAAACACACTGGCACAGATGATCTGAAATGCACTCAGCCCAATCTGGGTGACCTGCCAACAACACACATATTACTGTGGGTTCAAGTTACACACACATACACACACACACACACACACACACACACACATCGTACCCCCAGCGCTTTGGGTTCAGCCTCCAGGTACTTCAGCTTCCTGTGGACGTTTTTCTGAAAGGTGACGGCGACCAGCGGGGTCTGAGGCGGCCCACAGCTCTCCTCCATCACCGCTGCTTCATCTGGAAGAGTCAACATCCAGCCTTGATCTCAGCTCACATGCTCACATCCGCAGGACCTCAGCACATCCACTGCAGCGGAAGTCCGCCTCCGTGCATCCAACGAACACAACATCTGGATTTCATCATTCTGGAAAAACAACACGCACTTTCCCCCCACTTCATTCAAATATCACTTAACAGAGCGCCTTTTACCTGCCATGATCCCAGGATCCATTAGCTGCTCAGAGCTGCTTCTCTGTTTTCTCTTGGTCAACTGGTCCCGGGCCGCTGGACGGAAGTTTTGCAACAACTTGGTGGATGTGACTGTTGGAGTCCCACCCCGGGTCTGTCAGTGCAACATGACTCCTGCTGCTCACTTCCTCCTGGTCCCACGATCAGCTGTTTGAAAGGGGCGCTGTGATTGGCTGACTGATCGACACCAAAACGGCTGGATACACACAGCAGAGTTTAAGAAGAGACCAAGACATTATGATAGCCTGATCAATCATCAACCAACAGCCTTATTAAACTAAATATTTACTAATACGATCAGCTTAATAAAAATGAAACCATTTCATAATTTGTTGAAATATATGTGACGATGGTGTGTGGGTACAAATTTCTATTGAAACTAATAAGAACCACCAGTTTCGGATAAAAGCCACTTTTTGGCATGATTTCTTCTAAAGAAAGAAAAACCTGAGTGAACCACCTCGCTGATTGCACAATCAAGTCTTTTTCTATAAAAGTCTTTTATTTCTAAAAATGCCTAAAGGATAAATATGTATAGGATTATAAGATATAAATAGCCTGAAATGATAAAAAAAAAAAAAACAATGTCACAACTGAATGACATCCCCTCATTGGATGATGAAGCAGACAAAAGTACAGTATGGAAATAAACAAGTTTGGGTTATATAAATATGATGGCAAACGCAGGGGGTAAGGAAACATGAAACTGGGGCTCTGTGCAATTTACATTTACTTTTGTTTGGTGTTTGGTGGATTGGATGATTGAACTTTGAAGAAACAAGACATATTGGCAGTTTAACAATTTCTTCATTTAACAAACAGGAGCCTCAGTAGCATGTGGAAAAACCATACACAGCCACATCAGCCTGGCACCTCCTCCTCATGCTGGTCACCAGCCTGGTCACACCGCTGTGGGATGGCATCCCATTCTTCAACCAGCATTTGTTGCAAGTCAGCCAACGTGGTTGTGTTGGTCACTCTGGCTCAACCTGCACGCTCAAGCTGATCCCACAAGCGTTCAGTGGGGTTGTGGTCAGCACTGCTAGCAGGCCATTCCATCCTCTCCACTCCCAAATTCTGGAGGTAGTTTCTGATAAACCCTGCTCTGTGGGGGGCGAGCATTATCATCTTGGAGGAGTCTCCAGACTGTGGAGATATGGAATTGCCACTGGTTGTAGAATCTTAGGCATTGAAATTGCCAGTTCTTTTTGTTTTTCTTTTTTTCGTAGCACAAGTTTCTTGTGTTTATTTCAAATGCAAACCTTGACTGCAAATCTGTAGAAGACAGCCTATGGTACGTTAGTGCTGGCAGGGTGAGGAAACAGTCTACTTGGGGCCTTGTCTTCATGGGACGACCACTTCGCGGGTTGTCTCTGACATCCCCCTGTTATATGGAACTTGGCCTTCACTTTGGAGATGGTACTTAGGGTTCTGTTCAGAAGAAGAG
Organism: Remorina albescens; assembly: GCA_034769265.1. NCBI lineage: Eukaryota > Metazoa > Chordata > Actinopteri > Carangiformes > Echeneidae > Remorina > Remorina albescens. The sequence continues at coordinate 1,429,076 of CM068495.1, read as the reverse complement.
CAACTTAGCACAGTTTTTGGGGACATGCAACCATCCCCATTCATCCACAGACCCAGGTGCTGAGCATGTGATCTGTGCATGCAGGGCTCATGCGCAGATGAGGTAAACACTCTCTCCTCCAATCAGAGCTCTACCTTGCTGTGTGCACTGTGTGGCTCGAAGGTATGAAGAGAGAGTTGCTCACTTTTCTTCAGTTTTTGGACAGTCTAGCGCATCCACAGCTCCAGTGTGGATTTCACTTTGGACTTCACCTTCTGGACCTTTCCTTCTTATTTTCTTATCTTTCCTTTATGTGTGTCCATGAGACTGTAAGTTATCTAATTTATTATTCAAGTTGCCATTCTGTAACCATAAATATGCTGCAGTATTACATTCTCTCAGTTATATATTTGTTAATTATTCTTGCCTTTAATAGTCATTTCACTTAAAATATTATCACTGAAGATGTTTGAGTTCAGTAATTTCTGTGTAGCTGTGGAATCTGGTGTGTTTGTTTATTTTGGGCAACATTTAAGGAGTAGTTTTTGTTGATAGTCTTAAAAATTCTGAGAGCTATTTTCTCCTTCTTCATTCATATTGACATTCTTTATTTCATTAGGCTACATCACAGTTGCACTCTTTGACTAATATTATCTTGTATGTTTAAAACTATTGCAAATTATTAATATCAGTATGTTTTGTGTTTATGTCTTTGATGTGGCAACACAGATGGGCCAGCATTAAAAGAGTGGAACTTTATTCAGAGTGTGTGTGTCATCAATTGGACTGTTTGACCATCATTACTACTGTTCTTACTGGACAGCCCGGGGACATTGCAGTCACAATAACACAGCTATCGCTTAAGGTTTCATCCATTCTTCAGAGTCTCAAGTTTGGTAGTCAGTGAACCAACACCCTTTCTCATAGGCTCACTCCAAATTATACCGCAACTTGGTTTTGTGGAACACCAGCTTGAAGTTGCCCTATTGCATGGACCCTATCCAGATCAGTCAAAGGGGGCATGCCGATTCTTGGAGCAGACACCTAGTGACCACTGTAGCAGGGCCCATGCTGGGGGTACCAGAAGCTCAAAACAAGACTCTGTGGCAACAGCAAAATAAGCTGTTTGGCATTGGAAGAGAAGATTTGGCAAATTTTTCATGGGCGCATCCACATACTCAGCTCTGCTGCTCATCATACAAATGTATGTTCCTTACAAATGTGGCACCATTTCAAAGGGAAATAAACAGTCTTTCCAACGGTATAAGATTTATTGCCAAAAAGCATTGTTACAACAAAGTAATGATCTACCAAACACAGATTTCCTTACTTTTTGTGCTAAGTTTATTTTAAGTAAAGCTGTATGAACCAATGACAGGAGTAGTTACTAAGCTATTATGTCAATATCAAATCAACACAGAACACAAATATCACATTTTATTTTTTGTTTTATCATTACTCATTACAGTTACTCAATTCTTTGGACATGTAAGGCTACTAATTTACTTTAGTAACATTGCTGAAAGTGTTGACTGAACAGGAAAGCCTCATTGAGGAGTTAGTATAACTACCTATAGATAAAGCTGTAATTCAAGGACACACACACACACACACACACATAAGAATATATCAGTTTTCATTGGTACAAGAAGTTAACAACAGGTCAAAGTGCTTGCACATTGTGTATAACTTTACAAACATAAAGGTCCCTTATTTCTGTCCACTCCCTAACTTCACAGCATCTACTGGTGGATGAAACTGCACCAGTGGGCTCTTTAAAGCCCCTGCAGAAGCTGACAGCCACCAGGAAGCCAGTTCATTTCCCCTGCAACAACGTCCTGCATAGTCAGATAATCTACAGACAGGCCTGTCAACAGCTTCATCATTTTTAATGTTTCAAGGAACACAAATAAAACTCTATCCACTTGCATTGTATGTAAAAGACATTTTATTTATTGTAGCATAAACACTAGGGACAAGGGGAAACAGCTGCAAAGCAAATTACCATATTTCCTAAATTGTTATTCCTTCATTGCTGGAAAGCAATGCAGTAGACTGTTGGGGGAGGAGAGATGGACTGCTAAGCTTCAGTAAATGTACGCTCCATTAAAAACTCTAATCAGGATAAGACTAACCTGCATGGATCCATGGTTATTCCTTGCATTTCTATGAAAACTCAGGATTAAATACATATAGTATTATAAAGACAAAAGTAAAAAACTGGAAAAGCAATCAGTGCCATTAATGTTGATACGGTAGAACGAATGCCTTATAAACTTCCTTATAATTTTCCCTTTTGTCCTGATTAGTAATGCAAACACATCATAATCACCAATAACGTTAATAGTGATTGGATACATTCCCTTCTTCAATAAGAAACTCTTTGTGCTACAAAATACACAAAATTTGATTCTTAAAAAAATAGAGGACTAAAAAACATTTGAGACAATGTTTACACTGAAACAGAAAATGTAAAATGTATTTGTCAAAAATAACTAATTGTTTTTGCCACTTGTAAGAAATTTAAAATTAATTTATGTCATCACAATCCTGATCAGTGTATATTATTGTATTATACAACCTGAATTGATTATGATTAGGCATTTTAGTCAGTTTTATGAATGTGTGCCTCACGTCAGTTTGAATAAATGTGCCATTATTAGTAATAATTATCCTTAGTGTCCCAATTTATAATGTTTTTATGCAGTTGTTGAAACTGGTAACGAATAATATTGTGGCATCAAAGATCTTTTATTATGTGTCATTCTAAATTTGGCTGATGATATTGAAAATATAGGATGCAGTACACCTGCTCTTCAAAACCTATAGATAGGGAGTGATGATATAAAATCAAACTAGCATTTAAATAATCAAACTCAAGGTAAAGATATATCTTACATTTCTTTGACTTTATAATTGTTTTAATGTTGTTGCTTACAATTGTGAATCAATAGATTTTTATGATGAAATTAGAGATTAATTGTGATTGTAGTTTTTAATATTAACTTGTTGTTATTCAATTCTTTTTAAAATGAATCAAATTTTGTGTCTTAGAATATCGATCCTGTCAATGACTGTGTGAGCAGTGTGCTACATGAAAGTTAAATGTAAAGTCAAAGTCCAGATTGTGTGTTGGCAGCAGTTTGGCCAGTCAGAGCACCATCTGCACTGTGGGTGGACTTTGGATTTCATTTTCAGGGGACATGCTGTTGTTGAACTCCAAACGTCTTGTCAAATCGATTACAACTCAAAAAATTTAAGCCAAATATTGATCAACTGTGAGATGAAATTGGAAAGACAAATGAGTAAATGTAAGAGCGAACACTAAAATGTAAGTTCATTTAAGAGTATTTTGTGATTCTATTTAACCTGTAAGAGTGAGAATAGAAGGATTAATCGCCTAAAGTCATCATATATTTACCTTGAACTTATGAGTATAACTTTGAAGTGCTATTTTGATAGATCAATTTATAACAGCATTTTAAAATTTACCAATTAATTGATTGATTAGTTCAAATTAAGTGTCAGAAATGGATAGGCTTTGGTAGAAATGCTGCCGATCCCCTGAGAAAGAGCCTCACAGCCTTACTGACTTGTCTTCTGAAACCAGAGTGACATCTGGGATGAGCTCTCATCAACCTTGGACCAGGCCACCTTACAGAGTCTGGTAACCGTCTGTCCTCTTCCTGCGGCTCACCAGATAGACCAACACCACAATCACAATGAGCACAAGTAATGTCACTCCCACTCCAATGGCAACGCGGTAATCTGGCTTGTCAGCAAGGCACATGTCAGCTGAAAAACACATGAATCAATAAACAAATTATTTTTCCAAACATGATCAAAAGTGTCTATAATCTGTAGCCTAATTTGAAAGGTGCAATTTCACAGGGCAAAGCCTCATGTTCTACTGATAATACAAAATTAATTACATTATACAGAATTATTTTTTAATTTTAATTTTTAAAAATGCACAGCTACGGCCAACACACAACTCAAAATTAAGACTTGACGTTGAGCTAAAACTTTACTATGTTTTAAAAAATTTTTCAACTTCAAATATAATATGGTTTGCAGTTTCATTATCAAATTTAAATTACACATCATGTTCAATTTCAAGATAATTTTAAACCTATCTGAAGGACAGTCATTTTAATTACTGGAAGTTTAAATTTTTATTAAAAAATTTCCAGTGATTCTGATTTTTAAATGGAAAAAATAATTTTCTTTTAAAAGAATTATCTTATTTTTTCATTCATTATCCAAAACCAAACAGAATATGACTTTGGTGTGATTAAAAAATAAAAACTAAGCGTGTAATAAAAGAAATTGTATAATAAGGAATTTATAACATATCAAGAGGTTCTCATGAGAACACTTACGTGGGCCAAAGTCAATGCTCTTGGTCAGATTGAAAGCCTGCATCCTGTTTTCATTAACATCTAGGTAGAGTCCGTTCCCCATGAATAGCGATTCACCCAAGCAGGAATAGCAGTGTGACACTTTGGCAGCGAAGAGATGCAGTGACTTGTTGTTGGCAAGATATTCTTGGCGAGCTCCTGCAACAGTCAAAAAACAATGCTACAGGTGCTTTCAGGGCATAATGATGATTGTCAAACTTGTTGGAGAGTACATACTTAAAAGTAATTCCAAAGGTCATGCCTTGACACACAGACATGGAAGTTGTTAAGCATTTATCTACTTTTAGTCAGTTGCCAGTGTTGCACAATTTTCAGCCTCCTTTGGAATTCAGTGACCCAAATTCTAAATCAAATCAAATCAGATTTATTTGTATAGCGCCTAATCATAACAAAGTTACATCAAGGCACTTTACATATAGAGCAGGTCTAGACCAAACTCTTTATAAAACAATTTAAAGAGACCCAACAGATCCCTCGATGAGCAAGCACTTGGCGACAGTGGCAAGGAAAAACTTCCTTTAAGAGGCAGAAACCTCAGGCAGAACCAGGCTCAGGGGGGGCTCTTAGAATTTAATTCTAAGAGTTTAATGACAGGAAAGGAGAGGCTGGATTAATGACAACTTACCTCCTTTGGTGAAGCTGTAGCTGAGTTTGAAAGACAGAGCATCAACATAGGCAGTATTATCAGCAACACTCTGAGGAGACAGGATTTCACAAAGGATATAATACAAAGCGACTGGGTAATCAAAGCGCTTAGTGTAACTAAATGTGAGATATTCATTTTCACTGCAGTCAACAAGACCATAGCTGGACCAAATGTGGGTACAGACCAATTGCATATTACCATCTAGACTAGACTGTCTTGTCTGGAAAGGTCAGGGAAATACTATATTCTTCTCCTGGGATTATACTTTTAAATTTGAGTATTGGGGTGGTATGGTGGCAAAGTGATTAGCACTGTCGCTTCACAGCAACAAGGGCCCCACCCTTGTTGCTGTGAAGCGACAGTTTCTGTGCAGAGTTTGCATGTCCTCCCTTAGACCTGTGGACTGAATCCCAGGTAATCCATCTCTAAATGACTGAGGAAATTAGCAGACTGCCGTGTCCTCAATGCTGTCTCTTGGATGTGATAGCATATTTGCTGGAAAAAGCTGAATTTTCAGGTTCCTGAAATATGACAACCGAATCTGTTCTGTTCTGGTCAGTTCAACTAACATACCCCTGCTCTGTTATCAATCCTATACATGGGGAACCATCTGCATAACAAAACAAATGCTCTCATTGCTGACAGGACAGAGCCTTGCCATGAATTTTATCATACATTCGGAAATTATTTATTTAATTGTTGAACTGCTGAACTGTTGTGTGTATCTTAGTGTGGTTTTTGCATTTTTGATTTTGGTCTCTTTTGTGCCCTTTTTCTTCGTTCTTTTTGAAAATACCCACAGTGACAGCAACATAATTTTAATTTTTACTCTCTACTCCTACAAATTTTCTGAACTGCTTAAATATATTTGGATTACTTGTGCAGAGAAGCTTTGTGTTCTGACAGCGTGATTTCAAGTAAACATTTTGTTAACCCAATCCTGCCAGGCTTGGATTGTTGATTGGTGATTGTTTTGCTTTTACATCACGAAGTTGCAGTCCTGACAACTTATTATTAATATAGAACCTAGACCTACTTTAAATATGTGACACACTTTTGCTTAGTTCTTCAAATCGATTGCTTTATATATTTTTATCTATCGTGCTATTTATAATTTTTGTACTAATATGGTTGTGAAAGGTATACCTAAATAGTGGTGAGCATTTTCAGCAAATCCCCTGGGTTCTTTTATGGATTTTTGAAAAGCACATTCAAATTTTATGTGACTAACATACTGGAAGGTAACACTTTGGCTCACATGCATATAAAAGATAAGGATGGTGCGTTCTCAATAAGCTTTCTTTACGTTTTACATGTCATTTTATATTCAATATATGTTTCATCTTGAATCTAATCTTTTTAATGTTAGTGAGGTCACAAAGGGTTTGAATTCTGAAAGCAAAATATCTTAAAAAGACAGCAGCTAGTAGATACATTGTTCCGTTTTTCGGAAAGAAAAAGTAAAGCTCACTGAGAAACTGTATAGAGTTGCTCTGCAAAAATACAAAATTTTCATTAGGGTCTTCCCTTCTGTTGTGACCATTTTTTTGATTTTACCTGTATTTTATCCCAATAAACTGCATAACCTGACAAGATATGAAGATTTTAGCCTGAATTTACAGTCAGTATTCCTGTTAAATTGTAACTTTAGTTTACAAATCTTTCTTTTATTGCACCTGCTGGTCTTACTGTTTTTTTGAACACATAATTAGTGTGAGATAAAGGTGATTAGGCTTTGTTTATGCTGTTATTTTGACAATTATACATTGATGTTACACTTCACCAAGCACCTTTCACCTGCTCATCTCGATTGTCTCTTTGAACACCACTAAATGAATCACAGACACAATGTGGAGAGGCAGGATGCAGCTTCCTTGTCACATGCTTTTAGAACAGGCCAGTCGACTATAGTTCCCCTTTTTAACAAAGCTCTGTTATTTCACTTCTTACATTAAATTACTTTTGTAATTGTTATTCATCAAAAAACTATTTAATTGGTTGAAACTTATCTTTGTAGTCTAAATAGGTCAAAGAGAAAAACAGGGACTGTGCAGTCCTACCAGCATTAACACAATAACATGATATTAGTGAGAAATGAGATAAACCAAATGTACCTTGTTGAACATGAAAGTAATTAAGCCCTCTTTGAAGACGAGAGTCAGGTTTGCCTTGGTTTCCCCACAACTTCCTTCAGGCTTGGTATCTTTAGGCTGAACAATGAAGGTTCCATTGGCCTGAAACATAAACAAAGAAATCAGGCAACTAGACAGATGCTTTGTATCACAATGTCCCCCAAGGCACCATAGCTGTTACAGTGTTTCTTTAGAGCAAAAAATATCATGTAGCATTAGCAATTACTGTCTTATGACACAAAGATGGCACATGTTTAACCTTCTGTGTGTGTCAAGGCCACAACAATGAAGAAATAAAACATCTGAACTAAGAATACATTTTTTTTCAATTCCTGAAAATATGTTGCTAACAATTGCTTTTATAACAGCTGAGTCAGAGACTCAAGCAGAAAGTTCTATTCATTGTGATGACTTCTTAGAATGGCTGAATAAAAATGTTAAAACCCAAATTTGAGATTACAATCTGTTTAGAAGGTTTGCTAGATTTTGGTTTATTGTAACTGAAATGTACTTTTTGTGTTTCCAATCGGATCCGTAGCGCCATGTTAGCCCTCAGGCAAACCACTTTTTTCTCAGTCAGATTGTAGTTTCCAGCTGTCAAATCAGTTGGGGGGGTGGGTCCAGGGACAGGTGGGGTGGTAGGCTTGGGGGTGGTCGTCGTAGGCTTGGGGGTGGTGGTTGTAGGCTTGGGAGTGGTGGTTGTAGGCTTGGGAGTGGTGGTTGTAGGCTTAGGGGTGGTGGTTGTAGGCTTGGGGGTGGTCGTCGTAGGCTTGGGGGTGGTCGTTGTAGGCTTGGGAGTGGTGGTTGTAGGCTTGGGAGTGGTGGTTGTAGGCTTGGGGGTGGTGGTTGTAGGCTTGGGGGGGATGGACGTTGGTGAAGTGTCAAACTGCTTTGCAGATGACATGGTTGCAGATGGTTTCTCTTCAGTCAATGACAGCACTTTAAAGACAGGAAGGGACAAACCAATTAATTCAAATATTAATACGACCTCCCAACTTAATTTTCTTCCATTAAAAAACACAACAACTGATTGTTTTTGACAACTTGATGGCAGAGGAGGTAACAGAAGCTGATCTTACCTCCACCAACTAACGAACAAAAATACCACAGTAAAGTGAACAGTCTGGCCCTGAGTATGGCTCATAAACTTCCATATCACAGCAGACTGTGGCTGTGTGTGCCAGAATCATCTAAGTAACATCTTACAATACTGCCAGACTCAGACAATACAACTTGATCACTAAAATAAATTCATTTTGATAATTGCTATCTACAGAGTTGGATGTTGTCAAGACAAAGGTGAACCCTTCCAGTCGCATCAGGTGATATTGTCTTCATACATCAATGACATGTGACGTGTTTTCAGTCCCCAGCTTATCTTCTGCTCAGACAGCGCTGACTCAATCTATTACTCTTTGTACAAACTTCGGCCTCCAAAAGTGAAGACAAGTTAAAGTTACTCTACAAGTTACTCTCTTGAAGCTTGTTTGATGTAACACTTGCAGTGAGTGAACTGCAAATTTTAACGGAGACTTTAGGCTTAAGCACAAGTTGCTGATCCTTCCTCGGAAAAAAGCGATCTTTTGCCAGCTGACATGTGACTCAGAAGCTATAGACAGCGGAAATTTCTGTTCCCCAAACAATCCAGGAAGTAACACTTCGCTCTGATGAAAACATCTCCTGTCTCCTTTATTCACCGAATTTATTTTCTAGGGAGTCCAATCGCAAAATTGTAATAAACCAGTTTAGAAGGTGCAAACATTATTTGCCAAATCCTACAAAACGCATCACACTTTAGTCGCGCAACAAAGCGGGTGAATATAGTGGAGGAAGGCAATTTTCGCTTGCAAAGTAAAAGAGAATGATGAGATTGAAGCTCACCTGAGACAGCGCAGCACGCTACTACGAACAACACAACTGCCTTCATCATGGCGACAAGTGCGACACTCACTTGACTCTCAGTCACCCACTGTGGTACAGCTCCGTACACCAGTCCGTAAGAAACACCCGCGTCAAGTTTACATCGGCACACAGAGCATGACAGGAAGTCTCTCATTTACAAATAAAATCCTCCCATATATATTAGTTGAATTTTTTTTCACATTCAGAATATCAATTATTTCAGTCCAAACAATAATGACATAATAATGAGGATTCCCTTTCCATTGTCTATTATACACATTTATACAAAATTTGTGGAAAAATTATGTTGGATTGCTACATGGATAGGGCTTTCTCTCTACATGTCTCAGTGTGTTGGCCCTGTGCTGGACTGGTGACCTGTCCAGGGTGTACCCCGCTCTTGCGCAATGTTGCTGGGATTGGCTCCAGCACCCTCGCGACCCGGAAACGGATAAGCGGTAGAAGTGGACGATGAATGAGTGTTTTTAATTTACCAAATAACTTCTTGTTTTTTTACCTGTGTGGTGGATATACACGCACAGAACAATTATTGATTATTACTGTTATAATTCACGGCGATCTCGCCCATGTTTATATTTGTTTGTGCCTCTTACCAGAGTCAGTATTCTCCTTAATGCATATGTGCTACCTTAAACAGTGAATGTACACCTTCAGGAGGTTCACGTAATTACCTGTGCGACAGTTCGGTTGATTAGTAATTTCTGTGGAATAAACGGAGCGCTTTTTGGCTCTTCAAAGAGGAACACATCTCCTTTCTTTTTCGTCCTGCACTCCTACATTGGTGACCCCTTTTGCTCTTGGACGTTTCCAGAGTTAACTGAATATGTCTGCTACACTAAAATTGCCCGACTTTTGGGAACAGAACGCAAGAGCGTGGTTCGCACAGGCGGAGGCTCAATTCGCCATCAAGGATATCACAGAGGATGAAACAAAGTTTTATCATGTCGTAGCGTCCCTTACCAGCGCAACTGCGGGGAGAGTGGTGAGTTTACTAGAACGTCCTCCAACATGGAGGACATCTGATAGACACTTTTGGACTGTGTGAATCCGAACGTGCGCGCCAACTCCTCTCCCTTCCCGGTCTCGGCGACAGCAAGCCTTCTGAGATGATGGATCACATGCTGGCTCTACTGGGAGACCATCAGCCGTGTTTTATCTTTAAGGAGATATTCCTGCAGCAGCTTCCAGACCAGGTTTGTTTGGCACTTGCTAATTCACCTATTATTGATTTTCGTCAGCTGGCTAGGGAGGCTGACAAGTTTTTCTCAGCTGGGAAGAAATGTTTTTCAGCCACGCCCACTGCCACCTCCAGTGCTACCAGTGATGACAATATGCACCAGTCATACTCCATCTCTGCCACCACCTCTGTGCCCCGACGTACACGGCAGTCAGGGGGATTGTTTTTCTACCATGCTAAGTTTGGCAACAAAGCCAAAAAGTGCCTTCCCCCCTGTTCATTCACCCCGTCGGGAAACGCACCGGCCGCCACCTGTTAGCAGCCGTGGGTGTCAGCAATACCGGCGGCTTGTTGTTCATCACTGACTCCCGCTCCGGTCGTCGCTTTCTTTGTGACACGGGCGCTCATATGAGTGCACTGCCAGCTTCAGCCACAGACATTCGCGCAGGGCCACGCAGCCCCCCCTTGTGGCCGCCAACGGTAGCACAATCCACACCTATGGCACACGCACTGTGACTGTATGTTTTGCTGGTCAGCGTTTCACCTGGGACTTTGTGTCGGCAAAAGTGTCCACCCCCCTCTTGGGTGCTGATTTCTTTTTTGCCTACAAGCTTCTAGTGGATGTGAGAAACCGCCGCTTCGTCCACGCCGAAACATTCAGCTCGTTTCCCTGTGAGCACAGTGACACTCCCCCCACAAAGCTGTCCAGCGCCCTTCACACCTGTCGATGACTTTTCTCACCTGCTCGAAGAGTTCTTGGAGATCACTACACCTACCTTCTCATCCACCTCCACCAAACATGGCGTGCTGCACTACATCTCCACCGACGGCCCACCGGTGCACGCCAAGGCCCGCCGTCTCGAGCCGCACAAGCTCGCTATTGCGAGGGCTGAGTTCGACGCCATGGAGCGACTTGGAATAATTCGTCGGTCAAACAGTCCTTGGGCCTCACCCCTTCACCTGGTGCCCAAGCCCAACGGTGGTTGGCGCCCGTGTGGCGACTACCGGCGTCTTAATGCTGTCACTACACCAGACCGTTACCCCATTCCTCACATCCATGACTTTTCAGCCCACCTGGCGGGTACATCCATTTTTTCAAAGGTGGACCCCGTCCGGGGCTATCACCAGGTACCTGTTCAGCCTCAGGACATTCCCAAAACAGCTGTGATCACCCCGTTCGGGCTTTTTGAGTTTCTGAGAATGCCTTTCGGCCTGAAAAATGCTGCTCAGACCTTTCAGCGTTTGATAGACACTGTACTGCATGACTTGTCTTTCGTTTTTGTCTACCTGGACAACATCCTGGTGGCCAGCATGTCTAAGACGGAGCACCTGTCTCACCTGCGTCTCCTCTTCAGTCGTCTCAAGCAGCACGGCTTGATGATCAACCCAGCGAAGTGCCAGTTTGGACTGTCTTCCATTGACTTCCTGGGCCACCACATCACTACGGCCGGGGCGGTTCCTCTGCTATCAAAGGTGGAGGCGGTGCTGAAACTCCCACAGCCTCTCACTGTCAAGGCTCTGCAAGAGTTCTGCGGCATGGTCAATTTTTACCACCGTTTCGTGCCTCGTGCTGCCAACCTCATGCGGCTGCTGTACAGTGCGCTCAAGGGTAAAAAGTCTCCAAGGCACGCCATTTCTTGGTCCACGGACATGTTGGCGGCTTTCTCTGCCACAAAGGATGCTCTCGCAAATGCAACCATGCTGGCTCACCCCATGCCTGAAGCCCCAGTTGCCCTGACCACAGATGCCTCGGACTAGGCTGTCGGTGCGGTTCTCCAGCAGTTGGTTAAGGGTGTGTGGCAACCTCTCGCTTTTTTCAGTCGCCAACTTCGGTCCAGCGAGCAGAAATATGGCACTTTTGACCGTGAGCTCCTCGCCCTGTATCTGGCAGTCCGACACTTCCGTTTCTTGCTGGAAGCTCGCCCGTTCACTGCTTTTGTGGACCACAAGCCTTTGACCTTCGCCATGGCCAAGGTGTCGGAACCATGGTCTGCCAGGCAGCAGCGCCACCTGGCTTTCATCTCGGAATTTACCACAGACATCCAACACGTGTCAGGCAAGGACAATGTCGTGGCTGACTGCCTCTCTCGTGTGGTCGTTGGTGCTGTCCACCTTGGAATAGACTATGCCCAAATGGCTGTGGATCAGGCTTCAGATCCGGACAACCAGGCGTACAGGACAGCTGTCACTGGTCTCCGATTGGCAGACGTCCCGTTCGGTGATGGCGGCACAACGCTGCTTTGCGATGTATCTCTGGCCCTGCCCCGTCATGTAGTCCCGCCAGTCTGGAGACGATGAGTTTTTGACGCCGTGCATGGCCTCTCACACCCAGGCAGTAAGCCATCACAGCGTCTTGTGGCTGCAAAGTTTGTCTGACATGGCATGAGGAAAGACTTTCGCGACTGGGTCAAGACCTGCATGCCGTGCCAACGCGCTAAGATTCACCGCCATGTTAAGGCCCCGTTGGAGCAGTTCACGGTTCCGGAGAGGGACTTTGACCATGTCACCACTCACCTCCTGACTATGGTGGACTGGACCACGCGTTGGCCAGAGGTTGTCCCGCTGTCTGCAACAACTTCAGCTGATGTGGCCCGGGCTTTTATCGGCTCCTGGGTCGCCCGGTTTGGTGCCCCCTCCGACCTTTCTTCTGATCATGGCCCCCAGTTCACTTCTGAACTCTGGACTTCTGTTGCCCTTCAGTTGGGTGTCTCACTCCACCGCACTACAGCATGCCACCCTCAGGCCAACGGCATGTGTGAACGGTTTCACAGGGACGTGAAGGCCGCCCTTAGGGCTTCTCTCACGGACGACGGCTGGGTGGACAAACTCCCATGGGTGATGCTGGGGATTAGGACTGCGCCTAAGGAGGACCTCCTCTCTTTCTCGGCAGAGTTGGTTTATGGCCAAGCCCTCAGGGTCCCAGGGGACTTTATTCCCCACACTACAGGTCCCTGGTCTGCTTCTGACCAACGGCGCACTCACCTGGACACTGCCCAAGCGTTCCTGCCAGTCCCGACCTCGCACCACTGCCTGCTACAGGTGCACATCCCCCTTGACCTGCGAGCAACAGGTTATGTTTTCATCTGCCATGATGCCCACCGGGGACCGCTGCAACCGCCATATGATGGGCCTTTTCGGGTTGTAGAGGCGGGTGAAAAGACTTTTGTCGTCAATGTCGGAGGCAGGCTGGACCGCATCTCAGTGGACCGGCTGAAGCCGGCCCATCTGGATTTGGGTCGCTCAGTTGAAGTGGCTCAGGCGCCACGGCGTGGCCGGCCCCCGGGTAGGGCGGCCTTGGAACAGGCTCAGCCCCCTTTGAACCCCCCACACTGCCAACCGGCACATGCTCGGCGTCAGCGACCTTCTGTCACTCCCCCACTTCACCCCCCTCAGCCTGTTCAGGAGCTTCGGAATAGCTTTGGGCGGGTCATTCGGGTCCCTGGTCGTTTCACTGGGCCAGTTCTTGTGAATTCTGGGGGGACGTGTGTGGTGGATATACATGCACAGAACAATTATTATTACTGTTATAATTCACGGCGATCTCGCCCATGTTTATATTTGTTTGTGCCTCTTACCAGAGTCAGTATTCTCCTTAATGCAATCCTCTACACGGAGCGCTTTTTGGCTCTTCAAAGAGGAACACATCTCCTTTCTTTTTCGTCCTGCACTCATACACCTGCTTGGTTTATCAGTGCTTTAATTAAAATGAAAATCATGGGATTCACTTCAGATTAGACAATATTTAATTCATCTATTTTTTCATGGACTGTGCAGAACTGTGTTTACCTTAGTATAGTGTATGATATTTTACCATTTCTCGTGAATGAAGTGGGAATTTTAACCACTTAATGTGTGGATGAAAACCGGATAAAACTGAAAACAAGCACAGTGGATGAGATGGCATAAAAATAATTACAGTAATCTGGAACAATATTGGGAAGGTTACTTATGATATGCAATAGGTCACAGATGACCAAATATCAGACCATGAATATGTCACTGTTACATTTTTCTCACTATCATTTTCAACATTTATCCATGATGGGGGTGCTGGAGACAATCCCAGCTCACACTGGGTGAGGGCAGGGTTCACCCTGGACAGGTCACCAGCCCGTCACAGGGCCAACACACAGAGACAGACGGAGACCAACAACCACTCACACTCATACTCAGACCTACGGACAATTTCGAGTTACCAGTTAACCTCTTTCACTGTGGGAGGAAACCCGAGCACCCACGCAGGCATGGGGAGAACATGCTCAACACAGAAAGGACCCAGGTTTGGGAATCGAACCCACATCCTTTTTGCGGTGAGGCAACAGCACTAACCCTGTTCTAATTATTGAATCAAAATAAAAATAACTTATCGTACTTGATTATTGTTTGATTACTTATCAGAGCATTACATTTGGATGCAATGTCGCACACTGAAGGGATTGTATTTTGAAAGCACAAACCGGAAGCGGTAACGTTGATTCTTAAGTGCTAATGATTTATTGACCAACTGACTTCAAAAATCAGGAAACGAAACCACTGAGACAGAAAGAAGAGGCGGTTGAGCAAAACCGGGGGGAAAGGTCCGTGTGAGACTTTCCCGTATGGTCAAGTTCTCTCTCTCTCTCACACACACACACACACACACACACACACACACACACACACCGGGGTGTTCATGTGACTCAGTGACTCAGCGCTGCATTTAACTTGACCACAACGTAACTGCCAAAAATTATGTACTTTAGTGGATACGGCTCCTACAGTCATTCAAACAGCAGTGGAGATTGGGCCTGGGGCTGATTATCACCCAACTGCCCAGGTGCCCCTAAAGCGCCAGGCCACGGAAGTCAGACTCAGAATATTAGTAGTAGTGGGAGTAGTAGGAGGACGAGAGATAGTTTTAGAAGTATCGTAAATTCATAGTTTTTGTTATAATAAATGTGTGTAATACTATGTATAAAAGGACTACTAGTTGAGATCACTGTAACAGAAGGCGGACAGAGGAAGTGCGGGGAAGTCAGCTGTGGTATTGGGAGCAAAACAGACACATGTAAAAGTTGTAATATAGATTTTGATGTTGCTGTTAAGAACAATAGACAAAACGTTGAGGTGATTTCCTGACTTCATGAGAAGTCTGGGTCTATGAAACGTATGACGATTTTGGATTTGACGAGAAATCAGGAAATCCCGGCGTACGATTCCCCGGGCCTGGGGCCTTTCTGTGCGGAGACTGCATGTTCTCCTCCGGTTTCCTCCCACCGTCCAAAGACGTGCATGTTTAGGATAATTGGTGACTAAATTGTCCGTAGGTCTGAGTGTGAGTCTCTGTCTGTCGCAGTGTGTTGGCCCTGCAATAAACTGGTGACTTGTCCAGGGTGTAGCCCGCCCCTTGCCCAATCTTAGCTGGGATTGGCTCTAGAAACGGATAAACGGTAGAAAATGAATGAATGAATCTATAATTACATACAGTCCTCGTGATTTACATATGAATTAAAAAAAATACTAACTGGGCCTTTGAACCTTTTGCTGCTCTAATGAGAAACAAGGTCAAATGTATTCTCCTTGTGCGCTGTAGTAGCCCTATGTTTTCACTTTCCCCTTTGGATTGATTTCCCGGGAAAATACTATGATAATGAGACCAGTCTCTACCAATCCCAATGCTACAATTTCACCTGGCCCCACCTTCGATGACGACAAATGAGAGGAAACTGTACAATTCCATAAAAGGATATTACTCCCGCATGCGCAGTAGCTTGAGTTTTGTTTGAAGTGAACTGCTGCCTGGAACTGCCCTACAAGCTGCAAAGTCGCCAATCATTTGATTTTAACTGTATATTTTCCCCATTTCCTCCATATTGTTTTAGTGCCTCTATGCATCGTAGGAAAGATGTTAGGCCACCACTACCCAAATGCCGACAAGTCGCAACAACTGGTCAACTATGTGGAGGATTATCTGGAATGTGTGGAGTCCCTACCATTGGACATACAAAGAAATGTTTCCCTGCTTCGAGAAATTGATGCAAAGTATCAAGGTATTGTGTTATACGCTTTTCTCCTGAATTCTAACTGCGTGTGTAAAAGTGTTAAACATTGACGGCAGTGTGAGAGGATGGGCTGAAATGGTGGAGCAGGCGCGAGGCTTGTGTTCCCATTTTGCAAAAACTGAGCGCCCCTTGTTTCATCCCAACAGTAAGGTGACCGGCTGAAATGTGGACAATTCTATCGATGGACCAAGGGCTAATTCAACAAGCAAGCAAAGCGACAGTTACCATAGCCCGGATACTCAGTCCTGTTTTGTGTGCGATACCAAACTCGACGAGGAAAATCTGAAATACACTATTTGTCTTTCTACAAATGTACAAATATATATTGTGACCAGATAATGATCTGTAAACGAATATTTGGTGTCCGATGGCACATTCGGTGCTAATACAATCCCAAAACGAGAACCGTGTAATCATAAAATCTCAACTTTTTCATTAGATACACACTATACAGTGCCGCCTATCGCGGTGTTTCCACGGAGGATTATTGTGCGAATAGCAGGTAAAACGATGCGTAAACTTGGTTTTTTATTTGAAAGAAACGCTACTTGGTCTATGAAACGTATGCCGAATACCACAACACAGAATGAGGATGCGTAGAAACTATACTATTGTCTTAATTGATGTATGACCCCTTTGCCCAACGACCATGGTTAACAGACATTGCCGTTTCCTTAATGCAGGCTTGTGTGACATTATGCATACTAAAGAGCGCTGGTTAACTGTTAATTTTCGCCTTGCTGTTCGTGAGGTGGGCTCGGTATTTAGCCGATAAGAGCGATTAATGACTCTGTCGTCAACGTTAAGGCAGTTAGTATTGAAACAAATACGTTTATTTTGGGAAAAGCAATTGTCATTGTTGCGTTGTATTGACACAGGCAAAGCGGCGGCGGTGAACTGCCTCCGCTCCCGAGAAGTTAAACGACACCATCGATAGATAGTGACAGACATCGAATGAGCTCATGCGCATTCATTTTAAATCATTTTCGGGAGAGACTACACATATTTCAGGGCTGGATCGACGTCCGCCCCACCACTCTGCACCCTAGATCTTGAACCGCAGAGCCGGATAGCTCCTCAAGGCACCCCCTCTGACTGGCGTCACTTCCCGTGGGTTGGGTCTCAGTGTGGCTCCGCCCTCCCCTGCCCCCTATCTAACATGTCCAATTTCTATTTCACGTCAGCCAAAAGTTTAAAATGTCCGCTGAAAAGTTGGACGGGCACTTTATTAGGAACAGCTGTGCACCTGCTTATTCATATAGTCAGCCAATCGGTCGCCAGCAGCGTGGTGTGTAATATCCAGTAGATGAAGTCAGGAGCGTTACTTCATGTTCACATCAAACCTCTGAGCAGAATACTGAGGCCGCAGTGACTGGACAGTCCGTGACCTGCTCCGATGATCTGGATTTTTGCTATGGCAGCAGATGGTAAAGTCTGTTTCCATGGACCCAACCAGCCGTATGTCAACAGTGTACAGTGATAGTGGCGTAAGTTCGCTGAGTGCCACACTCTGAGTATTGTTGCTGACCACGATCTGTATTTTATGGCTGCATTTTACCATCGTACCAGCAGGATAATGATAAAGCTTTCTCAGACTGGTTTCATCTATATTCCAGTGAGTTTATTGCACTTCAACTCCCCCCCGTCTCCTATCTTTTTAGGCCTTTTGTGGGATATGGTAGACCAGGAGAAGAATGTGCAGGGGATAAATCTGTAAAACTGGTGTGGTGCAGTCACGATGTGGAGAGCCAAGGAACCACCCAGTGTTAGTGTACTGTGTTGTTCTGTACATAATTAAATGTTCACTGGGTTCATAGGATCAGAGTTCAGTTAAAGTAAAAACATAATTTTTCACGCACATTTTAGAGATAAAACAGTCACTTTGAAACAACACCGGTAAAAAATAACCTTCCCATGCCTTTTTTTTTTCCAACAGTTTTACAAATGACAATGAAAAACACAACACCTAACAAAATGACCAGAGGCTCCAGTTCGTTAATTTGCCTGTGTGGTTTGTGCTCTGCAGAGGTGCTGAAAGAGGTGGATGAAGTGTTCGAGAAGTACAAAGGTGAACAGGATGCAGCTCAGAGGAAGCGCCTACAGATCCAGCTGCAGCGGGCGCTCATCATCAGCCAGGAGCTGGGTGATGAGAAGATCCACGTGGTGACCCAGATGACAGAGCTGGTGGAGAACCGCTCTCGCCAAATGGACTCTCATTCCCTGTGCCTCCAGGAACCCAGCGAGGCTGAGCGGCTCACCACAGAGCGGCGATCCAGCATCCAGGAGCCCCCAGCCCCTGAGCGCACCTCAAACCGGCGTCCAAGACGCCAGCGTAACAGCGAGAGCCGTGACTCCAACCACCCTTCAGCCAACGGGTCTATGGTGGACGATGCCTCGGAGGAGCTTTCCATCCCTCCACCCCGAGAAAAGAAGTCCAAGTCTGCAAAGAAGAAGAAGCGCAAGTCCAAACAGGAACGGGACGCATCACCAGTAGAATTTGCTATTGACCCCAATGAGCCCACTTACTGCCTCTGTGAGCAGGTGTCTTATGGTGAGATGATTGGATGCGATAACGACCAGTGCCCAATTGAATGGTTTCACTTCTCCTGCGTGGGGCTGACCTACAAGCCCAAGGGCAAGTGGTACTGTCCCAAATGCAGAGGGGACAGCGAAAAGACCATGGACAAAAGCCTAGACAAGAACAGAAAAGACCGTCGTTCCAGGTAGTGACCTTCATCTCAGAGTTCTTCATCTTGAAGGTTAGAACTGCGTGGTAGTTGATAAAAGTACTTTTGATGTTATAAGAGCACAATCAAATACCATGAGTAGCAGCGCTTATTATTAATCAAGGACAAGTTGTGATTGCTGCTACATCACTGATTGTTCCCACTGGCTATCAGCTCACTGTGGACTATAAGGAGTCCAGCTATTGCAAGAATCATCAGCCTGAAGCTGCTGTCGTCCTCAAGTTTTGAAGTTTTGCTCTCTGTGGGATTTTATTTTGTTTGTTTGTTTGTTTGTTTTTTACTTATAAGCAAAAAAACAAAAAACAAAGAATCATTTGGTTTACTTTTCAATCTGGTCACATTCCTCATTTAAAAAAAAAAGAAAAGAAAAAGGTATTCCATTTAATGGTCATTAGTTTGTTCAGTTTTGGCCAAACTTACTCAGTTATTTGGAATCTGCATCTATCTTCTTATGATACTGGCTTCTAGAGAATAACCTTCACATGTAATATGTTTACAAGATATTGATATTTAATTGAGGAGATGATTGTTGATAGGACACTGGAGTAGAACGTCCTGTGTGGACTTAACGTTTTCACTGGTTCACTATCACTATTGTGTACATTTCTTTTTATATTCATTAAAACAAAGTATTGTCATTCAGTGACCTGTGTTTTCTTCAATGTGAAATACAGTCAGTTGCCCTTCATAGAAACAGTATTCTCTAATGTCAGTGGCCTCTTTCAGCTGGATAATGCTCCCTGCCTCATCGCAACAACGGTTCAGGAATGGTTTGAGGAACAAATAACCACTGAAGGTGTTGACTTAGCTCAAACTGCCCAGATCTCAGTCTATTCCAGCATCTGTGGGATGAGCTGGACCAACAAGTAAAGATCCACGGGGGCTTCACCTCACAACCTCCAGCACTTAAAAGATCTGCTACTCACTTACAGAGGTTGAGGAGTCCAGGGCTGTTTTTAGATCTACACAGTATCAGCCAGCTGGTTGTAACATTATGTCTAATTGGTATGATTCATGTAAGATTGGTTCTACACTAAGAAATGCACACGGTCTTCATACAGAAAGTGAGTCCTAAAATATTTTTCTCACAGTAAAGCAGTTACAATATAACTAAGTCATTCAGCCATATGTGACTTTCACTCATGAGTACTTCTACTTTTGGGACTAAAAGTATTGTTATATAATCGTACTTCTGCACTTAATCAAACTTTTACAGGCTGTTCTTCTGTCTAACTATAGTAACAGTCTATAATCCAGCAGTCATCCAAAAATCTTCCTTTCATCTCAAAGAGAGCTGATTAGGTGTCGGTCCTCAAACTAACCCTAACAACTGCAGAGACTGTCCCATCCTTTGACTTCTCTTTTTCTTCCTCACTGCTGCTTGACTTGCCAAACAGATTTACATCTTTAGAGATTTGAGCTGCTGAGCCCTGGACTGACCCTGATGAGGGTCAGACGGTGTGAATGGAGCAGCCTCATACAGTGGACACGAGCATTCAGGGAGAGCATGGACAGGACGCTGAACATCTCCAGGTCCTGCAGGCTCAGCTGTCCTGGAGAATTACAATAACAGAAGTTAGTGCAGCACATTCTGCTGCAACAACTTTCACGTGGGCTGTCTATTTCCTCAGAGTCACAGCCCAACTTCGGGACTGGAACAAAGGAAATGTGACACATGCAGTTGGATGACAACAAAACAGGTGCATAATATTTAGAAATTATACAGATTGACTTTAAACAGAACAGTCGTTTAATCATTTGTACGTTTCAATGATGTAATAGAAACACACCAGGCTGCACCTGTAGTTGTGACAGTTAATGGAGGGAAGACAGCTGTCACAACTCTGTTTTTTGGTTTAGTGAGACCTGACTGTGGATCTTTTTATCAGTTTTTCAGTCTTTGTCTCTGAATCATTACAGCCACAGGTAACATAGTCTAGTGTTGCACCTTAATGTGAAGGAATCTTGAGAAAAAGGTTAGCACTAAAGTACGAAAACAGTCAAATAGCTGCCCTGATAAATGTGCTGACTCTCAGTTCTGTCTCCCACCTGACAGTAGAACAGCTCTAGTTCCTCCCTCCATCAGGTGAAGCTCACAGGATTCCTCGATCTCCAGGTTCCCATAGCCACAGATGCTCCTATAATTTCACCTGAAGGGCTCCCACACTATCAGCCTGGCACAACAAACAGAGACAACATATACAAATATGTATTTAAGAATATGTGAAAGTCTCATTTCTAATACTAAATGGTATTAGAGTATTAATTATTTTCCTATTTCAGCAGCATTCAAAAATACTATATTAACCATATAGAGTGTCCCCTGCGAGGAGTGTTCTATTATGGGTTATTTGTAATGTTAATGTTGCTACACTAGCTGCAGTTTAAGTCAATTAGTTAGCTAATTTCACTTTAGCTGAGATTGGCTGTTTAAACAGAGCTGGACCCTAATCGTCTGTCCAGGGCATGAGCTGAGTGATGGAAAATTTCCACAGCCAAGAGCAGCGGTCAAAAGTTTGAATACATTTTCCTATTCCTTTGAATGGGAAGCTGGTGAAACTGGCTGTGTTTCTGTGTGGGACTTGTGGCTCCAGTTTAGCCATTTACAAACCTTAGCATTTTAACCTTTTGGCATCCCCGCCTTGTTCATCACTCTTTTGTGTGGCCTGGGAACACTTCCATTGAAATGACCATTGACACAGTCTCGATGTATAAAACTTGGACACATTTACATGTTGCCTTCTGTCAGTTCAAAGACTATTCTGTTTGCACTGTCAGTCATCAGTCTCATCATCACCTACATTGTGGCATATTTCTTTTGACATACACAAGGCATCACTATTAAAAATATTCTGATAAAGAATAAACTGTAAGAAATAAATTTCACACCATGCCTTCCTCCAGGTCCCACAGGGTGATGTGTGGGGTCCTCTGTTTGTGGTTGTAGCTGGTGAGCACCAGGTGATTGACAGTGTGGGTCAGAGCAGTTGCATGGAGGTTCAGCAGAGACGTGTCATCCTGCAGGGTGTGGACATGTTGATGGGACGCCATGTTGAACATCCTTAGGTGGTGAACGAAGTAAGAGCACACCACCACATGATAGCACAGGTAGAGGGTGACATGATTATTTAACAAGAATTATATCCAATGCAAAAAGACCTGGAGAAACACAGTTACCGCAGGTAAACTACATAGTATAATGAGGCATCAACATCCAACCATTCTCTCTGACAAGTATTGTTTTTCAAAGGAAACAATCAACTGGCTGGTGTTTCCATAAAAAAAAGAGGCATGTGCATTTAAATCTGTGGGACAGACGTCAGGAAATAGGTATGGACATGTGATGATGCTTGTGCAGAAAAGGGAGGAACCGCTATTATTACAGAGATGGATCCATATCTTCAAGTTCAAAACCCAGTGGCACTATTTCACAGAGATGTGGACAACAGTGACTTGGTGGGTGAGGTCACAAGAAGGGAATAGTTCTGAATGCCTTCCAGTGAGGACATCCAGGTACTCTGTTCTTTACTTTGGGGCCATTTGTTGCCATGGAAAGAGGGGTCGCCACAGTGATGAGGATAAAGCTACATCATACACTGTGCCCATCACAGTCACCAGCTCTAAGTTCAGGAAAACTATGGGAGATTTTCTCCACCACCCAAATGAAAAAACCAGATTATTGAACGTGTTAAAGAAGAATTCATTCTTCATTCTCGAGGGGAGTCCAGCAACACTTTCCCCACTGCTGCAGCCTCTCTTTCTCCCTTCACTTCCCATCCCCTACCACCTTATGTCCTCACACTCTTCTTTGTGTTCCTCTCCACCTGTCTGCTCCATCCATCCATCCATCCACACCTGCTCCTCATTCCCACACAGCCCTTTCTCACTAATCAAAGTTATTTTGTGCCACTTATTCTAATTCTAATTCTAATCTATCACCTGTCTGTTCAGGGCGCCAACATATATTCCTTAGATAAACAGAGAGTGGCTGTGTCACATGTACTTGTTCATCTCCACTGAGGAGGTACTGGCTGATGCACTTCTATTTTTCTCTGCTCATTCTCCCTCTCTCCTCCTCCCCCTGTCTCTGTGCCTCTTTCTCCAGCTTCCTCTTCCTTTCACACTGGCTCTGTGTCCGGACATCCCACAGCATTGCTGAAACAAAGGGGAAGGAGCTTCGAGCTCTTGCGGCCTGTCCATGAGTGCCATCATACAGCAAGATGGGAACAAAGAGTCTATCAGGATGGGGCCTTTAGTTTTAGCCTCACAGCATCAGATATGTCATGATTAAATAAAGACCTGATCATCTCTATAGTTTCAATTAAAAAGTTCAATACATATGCAGATGTTTATGCCTCTAATAATTGTTTTTTTGTTTTCTTTCATTATGACGGCCACATATATCATTATCCAAATATTAAGAAACCTCAGCTTAAGCCACCTATGGTAATATCTGAAAAGTCAGTTGTAGCCTAATTTAAATACAAGCCCCACCTACTTTCACTCTGCCTGTGTCACTCTTAACCAATCACAATGAAGTGAGAGTGATGCAGGTTCACAGACTACAATCCGAGAGCACTGCAGCACCCCTTCATGGCCAGGACATACTGTAGACCATCAAAGTGGACTTAGACTCCAGGGCTGAAAAGTGAACCCATGCCACAGAGCCTTAAACCTGCATTCTATCTAATGACTACCACTGAGAGAGTCTACTAGTTAAAAGAAATCAGATTGTATTGAAGTCTATGTGAAAATGTTTCTATTTCTCTCTTGATTTATTAGCTAAGGAAATGTTACTGATTACTTTATAGTCTCAGCCTCTAGTTTCAAGTCCTCTTCAATACAACACGATTGTTTCATTTCAAATGGTTTATTTTTTAAATGATGGTCCCATTTAGAGGAAAATACACCATAAAGCATGGGCTGAGTTAAGGGGTGTGGCTACTGTGTGCTACTGACAATCAGGAGACTAGAGAAAGTCAGATCCAAATCTTGCTCCTCTTCAGCTCCAAATTCTGAAAATAAAGCATGATGGTGATGGTGATGAAGATATTACAATGTAAAGGCTTCAAAAAGGCAGTTCATGAACAACTGACCCTTGCATCAGGGGATGAGAGGATGTCGGTGTCGGACTGGAAATGGGTCTGGTTTTTGAAAAGACTATCAGTCAGCACAGAGCTCTGAGGTCATGTTTTTTGGGTGAATTTAAACTAAAGTCAATAATTTGACTGATTGTTTTTATGACAGATATATTAGCTTTAGCACTATTGAAAAGGCAATTAAAAGTGAAAATAAAGGAATAAACTTTGAAGCAACATGCACTGAAATTCAGGGACATAAATAAAATAAACCAGACAAAGGAGTAAAAGAGGGTGAAATGAGTTAAGGCAAGTTGTTATAGATCCTAATTAGCACCATGTGTAGTTGTTAAAATGATTGAAGCAGGTGGGAATAAAGATGTATTAGACTAAAAAGTCATATAAAAATAAGGAGAGGGAGGATGAAGCAGCTCACATGTTTTCTCTCTCAGTGGTGTCTTGGGAGGCTGCAAGTCCTAAACTGGTTGGCTGTCCTGGGGTGGCTCTTTGCAGGACATTTTAAGATCATCTTTGACTAAACCAGTGTCTAGATCCCATAGAACTAGATAATCCCTGCAACAACAGCCAGATCTCAGGTGGCTCCTAACAAAATCAGCTTTGGACTTTGGACATCAGAAAATGTGTTGTTGGCTTATTTTTCCCCATAGTAGCAAGGTTCCATGTCTTGATTGGGTTCCTGACTCTCACCTGGTCTCTGACAGGCCCAAAAGAGTCTGTCCATCCTATAGCAGGCAGTACTCATAGTGAGGACAGGGAATGACTGTGATCCCAGTCAGTCTCCTCACATAGCTCTTCTTAATCAAGTCATAGACCAGTAGAGTCTGGGAGGTTAGACACAGAATTCAGACCAGTCCTTCAGACTTGAGCCGGAAATGAATGTGACGGAGATTGGATCTGAACACATTAAATTGACCAAGAGCCATTAAACCTGCTGCACATATGAACATGAAAGAAGAAAAAATGTTTAGAGATGTAAACTTTAATAATACGTCAATATCAAAGTGTCTCCACGCTGCTGTTTAAGCTCCTGACTGGAACGATGTAGAGTTAAAATCATGGGCGAGCATCATATCAGTGCTGCTGTAAAGGCCGTACTCCACTCTGACCGGTCTGCAGGAGAAACGTCATCTGGCCAAATTCCACACATACACCGCTCCAGTTCTTGTGGACCTCACACAGCATACCTGCTGGCAGAGGGAGCCAGCTTCCATCATGCCAGGATACAAAAAATGGATAATAGGCTACTTCTGTTTTTCTGGATAATGCTGATACTGATGTCAATCCATCACATTTCCTGACTAAAGTAAAGCACTTGAGAAAAAGCAGTCAGCAATTCTAACATATTTTGGATTTATCAGGGTGAAAATATGCTCAGACAGACCAGAGGGGTGTACTACGAAGCGGGATTAGTGTTTTAGCGAGGTATGTTGAGCATAAAGCCAGACTTTTCCGTGTCACGAAGGTGGCTCTCTTTTAAGCTGGCCATATCACCGGGGTAACTTATGCTGCGAACATAACCTGGTCTGGACCAGTTTTTGTTCTGACTTTCAGCTTAAAATCGGCTATAAAGAGCGCCGCCCTTTCACTGATCATCCTCCTTGAACGTGGCCTCACCGATTCTGGAAAATCCAGTGGATTTAGGTGACCGAATTGTTAGAAGTGCTCTTCGGAGGGAGAGAGTTTTTCGAGACCGGAGTGATCTGTTGGCGTTTTCTGACGATATTCTTTATGAGCGATCTAGATTCTCAGCTGAGGGAGTACGTTACATATGCAATTTTGTTGAACCATATAAGTAATGCGACCAAACGAATCCATGCACTTACACTAACGCAGCCATCAGCAACACTTTTTCACCCAATAAAAAAACAAAACAAAACACCAATCACAGGATGTGTTGTACCTTTTTCTCATACTCCAGTTGCTTGATCTCAAGTTTTAGTTTCTTGATTTCCAGCTCAAGAAACTAAGACATAGGACTGCTAGAAAATATAAAACCCTTACCCCTTTTTTTGTGGGCCTAGAGGTGGAGGCCACAGGCTGAGGGGAGGGTTGCACAATTTCCTCTCCCTGTGACATTAATGAGCAAGAAAGTTAATTATTTCTAATTTAAAAAGATAAATTTAAATTTTAAATTAAATTCTTATTTAGATTATTAAGATATCTACCCCCAAAGGTACCTTTGAATACACTGAAAGTGTCTCCTCATCATTGATCTCCACCTGTGGAATAGTTTAAGAGAAATGAATAATGTGGATTCAACACAGCAAACAAAGATAAGAGTACATGAGAACTTGCTCACAGTTACCTCTGTGTGGGGGTCAGCAAGGGTGTGTGCTGGAGGCTTGAGCAACACTACAGTGTCTCCTTCAACTGTAAATTAGATTAAAACGTTTCTCATCTGAGAAACAATAAATATGTAATTAGTATTTTACCACCGAAGCACCTATGCATACCCTGGACAAAGAATTGCTGCTGGGATCTGCCAGCAGCAGGTCTGATTGAATACCCCCTTGTACCCCCTCCCTTTATCTAATGCAAGGGCCAGCTCCTCTGAGGCCGTGTAATCGGCTGGAGCGGGGCCCCCTCAAATCCTTCTCCTCTCATTTTTCTTCTTGTTTCCTTCTGATAATTTTAACACTCAATATGTTACGCAGTGTATCATCTACATTACACTAAAAGAGTGATGAATGCACAGCAAATACATACCACTTTGAATTATATTTTTGTGCTTGGTCCAGATTTGCTGCCAGGCCGTTTTGCACTGCTGGTATTACAACAAATAGAGCACCAATTAGAAAATTGGACAAATCAAATTAATTTCACTTTGATTTGGCCCTAATCTGAGTGATTTCCATGTATCCTTCATTGTGAGACAATGTCAGGGAGTGAATTAAAGTTATATAGTGATATATAATATAATATTATATTACATAGGCTATATTAACTTACGCATTTACACGATCTGCAATTTTTTTCCAGACTTCCTCTCTTGCCTTGTTTGTAGCAACAGTGTTGCTTTTATCTGTTATTATTGGTCCGAACTCTTCATAGCTCTCCATTATTATAATCTGCTCCTATGGCTGAAATATGCGGCACGTAATCGGTCCAATTTTCTGCGGAAATAACGTCAAATGACGCCTAAACGCCCCTTTTTATGTGAACGCGCACAAAGCTGGACGAGGCAAGCCTGGGTCGACAAGTTGATAACCACCGTCGTGATACTCATTATCTGTGGTTGGAGCTTTCGGCTTTGTCGAGCCAGCTCACCCAAAGAAAGCCCGGCTCTGTTGAGCTTCCTTCGTAGTACACCCCCCAGGTGCACACACACAGTAGGTTTAGTTTGGAACCACAACACAATAATGACAATTTTACTTTGACTGGAACCTGAAAAAAAAAAAAAAACTCTAAGGATAATAACCCAAGTACTATTCCTTTGCTAATATATCATAGTTTGAGATATTGGTATACCATACGTCATATAAAATGTTCAATACCCTGTTCTCTATTTTACTAGAGTGTTATGCCCCAGTCTAGGGGTGCATAGAGCACAACATGAAAAAGGCCTAATCTTCCCCAAGTCCCAAGTAGCCACCAATGAAACAATTTCTTGTGTAACAATGAACGTGATTTATTTACAAAAAAGTGCACTACGTACAATATATACAAAGATAAGCTACAGGGGAGCTCAGGCTTCAGGGTGAACCAAGGCCAAAACAACAAACAAAAGATTTTAACTATAAAACAAAAGACTTCCCTATCAGAAACTACTCAAACAAAAGACAGAGGACTTACCTCCCTACCTAGCAAAAAACAAGAGAAAACACCATAAACCAAAACTAGCAGTCCACCCCTACTGCTCCCAAAAATCTCACAAGTCTGTGCTTAAGCAAAGAAATCGAAATCGAAGGTCTAGCGTGTCCGGTTGGGAGAGGACGAAGATGAGCAAATGCCAGCTGCCACCCGACGTCCACCATCTTGCCTCGTTTTATATCAGGTGGTTCTCGTCTTCAGACTATCACAGGCCAGGCTGGGACTCATCCACCAATCAGCTCACGGCTATGGCACATACCTATTTACATGTAGGATTGAAGAAGACAGAGCACACACACACACACACACACACAACAGGCTCAACCCACACTACCACACACTATTAACAAACACAATGACCCCAGTCATAACATAGAGACTGAAGAATTAGAAAGCCCTTTCCTTTCGCAGTAAATCAAGTGAGAAGTAGAGCCATTTTCACATACAAGCACATCTAAATAAATTAGAATATCATCAAAGAGTATAATTATTTCCATAATTCAATTCAAAAAGTGAAACTCATATATTATATAGATTCATTACACACAGACTGATATATTTCAAGTATTTATTTCTTTTATTTTGATGAATATAACTTAGAGCTAATGAAAACCCAAAATTCAGTATCTCAAAAAATTTGAATATTTTGAAAAAGTTAAACATTAGAGACTCCTGGTGTCATATTCTAATCAGCTAATTAACTCAAAACCCCTGCAAACGTTTTTCCCGGTCTATCAGTCTGGTTCAGTGGGCTACACAAGCATGGGGAAGACTACTGACCTGACAGTTGACCAGAAGATGATCACTGACACCCTGCACAAAGAGTGTAAGGAGGTTTCATTGGTAAAGAAGCTGGCTGTTCACCGAGTGCTGTATCCAACGCATTACTGGAAAGTTGAATGGAAGGAACAAATGTGGTAGAAAAAGGTGCACAAGAAACAGGGATAACCGCAGGCTTCAGGGGATTGTAAAATGAAGCCCATTCAAGAATTTGGGGGAGATTCCTAAAGAGTGGACTGCAGATGGAGTCAGTGCTTCAAGAAACACCATGCACAGCCATATCCAGGACATGGGCTACAACTTTCACATTCTCTGTGTCACTGTGCCACTCCTGAACCAGAGATGCCAGAGACGTCTTACCTGGGCTAAGGATAAAAAGGACTGATCCAAATGGAAGTAAATTTTGCATTTCATTTAGAAATCAAGTCCCAGAGTACGGAGGAAGAGAGGAGAAGCACAGAATTCCATTTGCTTGAAGCTCAAAATCAAATCAAATCAAATCAGATTTATTTATATAGCGCCAAATCATAACAAAGTTACATTGAGGCACTATACATATAGAGCAGGTCTAGACCAAACTCTTTATAAAATTATTTAAAGAGACCCAAAAGATCCCCCCATGAGCAAGGAAATACTTCCTTTAAGAGGCAGAAACCTTGGGCAGAACCAGGCTCGGGGGGGCGGCCATCTGCCTCGACTGGTTGGGTACAGAGAGAGAGGGGGGGAGGAGAGAGAGGGAGAGGGAGGGAGCAAAGTTGGGTAGAGTAGGTAGAGAATGAGAGCAGGAGGAGGGGATAGGTGCCTGCAGGTGCAGCAGGAACATATGATAATGTATGAAGTTCATAGAAATATGGGAGCAGCAGGCGTTGCAGGAACATGGGGTCCAGTGTAGTTTCCACAGTCAGTGGTGGTTTGAGGAGCCATGTCATCTGCTGGTGTTGCTCCACTGTGTTTTATCAAGTAAAAGTTCAGCGCAGCCTTCTACCAGGAAGTATTAGAGCACTTCATGCTTCCCTCTGCTGACCAGCTTTATGAAGATGCTGATTTTATCTTCCAGCAGGGCTTGGTGCCTGCCCACACTGCAAAAAGTACCAATACTATGTTTAAGGACCATGTTTAAGGACCTGTGCTTGATTGGCTAGTCAACTGCCTGACCTAAAGCCTATACAGAATCTATGGGATATTGTGGGGAGGAGGATTCATGACACCCAACTCAACAACACAGAAGAGCTAAAGGCTGCTGTCAGAGCAGCATGGGCTTCCATAACACCTCAACAGTGCCAC
The DNA here is from genome assembly GCA_034769265.1 of Remorina albescens. Classification (NCBI taxonomy): domain Eukaryota; kingdom Metazoa; phylum Chordata; class Actinopteri; order Carangiformes; family Echeneidae; genus Remorina; species Remorina albescens. Next base: position 1,399,037 of record CM068495.1, on the reverse strand, counting down.
AGAGTGATGGCCACCATGCCACGCCGCCTTGATGCAGCGATTCATGCAAAAGGAGCCCTGACCAATTGAGTTCTCTACATGTTCATACTTTTCAGTAGTCCAACATTTCTGTGTTAAAAATCCTATTTAAATTGGTCTTATGTAATTTTTCTATTTTTCTGAGATAATGAATTTTGGATTGTCAGTTGCTGTAAGTAATAATTATGGATGCACTGATACCACTTTTGTCCAAAACGAGTAGTGTAAGAGTACTCACTGATACTGATACCAAGTACTTACGCCATTACACATAAAGTTACTTTGAATTTTTTTTATTCTTCCACATCGTCTGTTATTTGAACAACATTCCTCAGTATCATTTTCTTCTACATGGGTGACTGTACTGCAGTGAAGCTTGCGATTTTGATTTAACATACCCTTTTGTACTGTACTGTATTTCTCATCACTTTATCAGTAAAAACCTCATCTGTCAAAATTTTTTTCAAACTACTGAGGGACAAATGGGGAGAATGTGTGTTCTGAGTAAACAATAAAAGCTATGTCCAGTACCTTGTTTGAGTACCGTGACCCACTTATTTACATAGTTGACCCAGTACCATCAGTGACACAGGGGAATCAGATCATCCATGTAGCAATGCTCACCTTAATAAGTTTTTCTTTGGATAGTTTGCTGCCTGCAACGCTGCCACTCTGACACAGTTTGATTCCCCTCTCACACATCTGCCACTCATCACCAGTGTCCTACCTTAATGCCCTTCCTACGATAATGCCCCACTTACAGCAGTGTTACCAAAGTTCTATCTTTTATTCAGTTAGATCCCATTGTATGGTCACTTATTCCTAATATGAACTTTTTCACATGAAACCTCAAATGGAATACACTGATTGCATGAGATTAAGTTTGTATGAGTTTGTAAATGGCAGCCCGTGCCCTTATATCCACACATGAGATACATGTTCTAAGTTATGTATAAAGTCCTGCAAACAGAAATGCTTGAGTGTAAATTATATTAGTCTACTATTTCTCATCAAACTGTGATAACTGTGATTAAATTCAGTATATACATCTGCCATATGTTGCCACCCCTCAAAAATTCCTGCCCCCCTCTCGCCACCCCATAAATATTTTTCTAGATCCACCCCTGGTTTCACACATACCGTGGAGTTTTCCCCATGGGGATGACCACCTCTGTGCCTTCATTCATGACCTTATGGACACACTATTCATTACTGTGATGCTGCAAAGTCAAACGGGACAGGACTACGAAGAATGGCACTGACCTGCGTGGGGCTGGCCCCCCACCCAACGCAAAATTTCGGGGAATTAGTGTGTTTCGTTTGTGCTTCGTTTGTGCTGGTTTGTGCCGTAAAATATTTCGTTTGTGCTGCTACGGTTTTTCAGTTATTAAATATTATTTTTTAGGTCATCCACAGTTCACCCAGTCCCCCATCTACTCCGAATGGACCCGAAATGGTACCGTTCGTTTGTGCTGTAAAAACTTTCGTTTCTGCTGCTACGGTTTTATAGATATTATACGCTTTAATTTCTAGTGATGACGTCACCACCCGAAATGCTCTCGTGTTAGTGTTACCCTCTTCATTTGTTTTGGATGTGGTCAAACAAGGTTCGTCTCTTGCTACCACGCTAAGTGAGTTGCTCGTTTTGTTTTTAATTCCATGTAGTTTTGTGTGTTTCTGCGCATTTGTCATTCTTCAAGCTCCTGGAATGCCACTATTGTAGGACGAACTTCAGGTAAACACTTTACACTGTTGTAGCTTTTTTAGCTAGCCTGCAGAAAAACTTGTTACCGTTTTCACTGTTGTTAGTATGAGCATAATATTTCTTTAAATGTGTTGTTCCCATGTTTATTCATTTATTTTCTCAGCATTCATATGTAATTATTTCAATTAATACATGTATGTGGAGTTGACAGCACGAAGAAGAAACTAAGGTTGTTACAATGTGCCAAATGGAACATCATCAAAATTAATGCGTTGCAACAATTAAGCAATCACTGCTTTGTATAGAACACAGCATGTGGGCAGATCTTTTTGTTATCTGATGCTGCTTTCACTCCACTTACCAGGTCATCATACATTTCCCAGACACATGCAGCCATATAATGTCCAAGAGCATCCCAGGTCAAGCCTCTTTGAAATGCCATGAGTGCCCTCAAAGTAAAGGTCTTCTCTTGGAGCACCAGACTGGAGGGAAATTCAGGCAAGGCAATTTCTGTACAACTGCTGCCAAGGTCAGTGTCAATCCACACAACCTCTCCCAGACTGTAGCTGTGGGTAACATTCCATGAACACAGAGCCTTTCCTGTACTACCTGCTTCTTGAATGCAGAGGGACACCGAGATGGACTTTGGATTGGTCTGAGGCAGGGAGAGTCAGGAAGCCTGAGTCCCTCTTTAGCCGCAGTCTCAAGATGAGCCATGCCACAGTTCTGCAGAACAGCAATGTTGGTACACACAAGTGGAACTTCCTTTGTTACTTGTTTGCTTAGGCTGCAGTACGGCGAGGAACATTGTTTTATCAAATAAACACCTGGAAGATTCCTCATGGTTCTCTTAATCACAGTAGAGATGTGTAACCAGCCCAAGTCACCACCACTCAAATTCATCCTGCTTAAAAAAAAAAAAAAAAAAAGACTGCGCTTCAGTCGCTCCTGCCTCTCCTGACCCAGAAAGCAAAAATCCATTGAATCAACATTGAGATTGAGGTCATGGCTTAAGATTGAATCAATATCGATGTCTGACGTTGAAAATAACATTGAAAGCGCTCGTTATGATCAACATTGAAATGTTGAATTTTCAATCAGTCTCAACATTGATTCAATATTTATTCAACTATATTATGTTCAACATTGAAATAATGTATAATTGTCAATCAATCCAAACAATGAATCAATATTGATTCATCTATAAATGCATTGAAATTAAATTGATTCTACATTGAAACAATGTTATTATTAAAGGACCATTACAGCACTTTTCAACCTTCATCTGTAGGTTTTTAATATGTCTCATTCAAGAAATAAATAAATAAAAATAATCACTTTACACTTTTGGGTGTTATATAGTTCTGCAGGGGTTGCTCAAAACTTGTGTACCAGTGACATCACTGCCGTTCAAGCATATGGCAGTTATTAGAATTGGTGAGCTTGATTTCACTGGTAGACAAGTTTGGAGCAAACCCTACAGAACTAACAACAAACAAAAAAGCAAAGTGGTTATTTTTGGCTTGAATGAGGCATATTAAAAACATACAGACGAAGGTTGAAATGTGCTGAAATGGGCCCTTACGTATGATTACTGCAGTGGTCCTCAACCTTTTTATACCAGGATCCCATTTTACAAGGACATTTTTGGAGGATCCTACACTTGCTTATAACTTTCATATTTGTGACCCCACCACCACCACCGATTTTGCATTTTATCAAAGTTGCAAATGTGTTGCAGATACCACCTCTCTGCTACCACATTTGGGGTGCTGAACATCAGGTTGAGAACCGCTGCTTTACTGCATTCTCGATGAAGGAAAAGAGACCAATCTATTTATCACTATTTATTTAAATCTTTAATTTAACAAATATTGGGCTCTCTGCCATTTCTCAACCAGAAATGTTTCACCTCTCAGCCAGTGAGTGCAAATGTATTTTTTTTTTTTTCAATTCTGGATGAAAAACAAAAAACAGAACAAAAAACAGTTTTAAAGCAAATGTCCAGTGCTAAAATGAAAAGTGAAATGGGCTGAATAAGCCTTCCACTGCAGTTCAACAGTTAGTCCTCAGGAACTATAGGACCCAGATCAACATGAACAAAACAGATATGAAACAACTAATTCTTTCCTTTCCTTGGTACTAAGCCACTCCTCTCTGGTGCATAACGTAGCCACTTCTTCACAGTCTCGGTGTATGGGAATTCCAGCAACTTGCGGTCAAATTGACGAGCAGCCGCTGAAAAATAAAATTTAAAAAAATTACTTGTTATAAAGGTTTGTGTGTATGTGTGTAAGATACAGAGTGAGCATATGTTCCATTCCAAAATTACTTAAATGCCCAATGTTTAGTTTTTACTGTATTAGATTTTCACTCTGCCTTAAGAATGCATCTCCCTCAACATGGAATGACTCATTTATCTATGTAGATTATGTTTCATTTCATGCTGAGGAAAATGCATCCAATCTTGTTTACTTGTGATAATCACATTTAAAATACACATGAATCAACTTAAATATTTGCCAAATCCAATGCAAAGTAGTGAATCTATTTTTTTGAAATGCAGACTCACCAAACATGCAGTCCTGAATTAGCATATCTTTGAAGGCCCTCTTCTGTCCCTTTCCCGCCCAGTTGAAGATGCTGGCTAGACTGTTTGTCATGCTAGAAGATAGCATGCGCCGGATCATCATGTCCGAGTTGGTCCCTCCAACTAGTGCCAGGCGGGTAATCTGAACAGATAATAGAGAATTCAGAGTAAACACAAATTTGTGCTACAAAAAGGACCAGACTCGGTGACTAACTCCCTAGCCTTAACAACGACCTCGCAACCTGCCCTACGTGCCCTAAAGATAACTATATCTAACTAGCCCAGTGAGCAGTTATACCTAACATGTCTTTGGGGTCATCAGGTGGGAACCTCCTTTCACCGGTGTTTCGTCTAGTTGAATCCCACGACACCTCCAGGAGGCTAGACAGTGATCACTGGCGTCCCAGAGTCACTCCCCTAATGCCAGCTATCACTGCTCCTCACACCAAGACAACTATCTCAAACAGCACTACCATCAACTACACCGACCTCTCACCAACTTCACCAGTAAAAGCGGGGTGGGGATACAGACCCTAGTTCGGGTAGGGGGAAGAAATAGAAGAGGTGGAGATAAAATTAGGGATGAGATACAGACCCTGGTTCGGGTAGGGGTAATGAAAGTATAGAGGGTGCAGGACGTGGAGGGCAAGATATACAAGATACACACAACAAGCTACACTAGCAGATTCAGCAAACAGATTCCCCTAAATTGTCCTGTAATCAAAGAAAGACACAAGCCAAGTCAAACCAATACAAACCAACTCACCTGGACTAACCACATGGTGTCAAAGAGGCTCATACAGGCCACACCTTCCACTTAAGTACACTTCCTCTTCCTGCATTTCTTCCTTGCTTCTCTCAAGAGTCTGTCTATCCTAAGTGCTCCCCCTGCTGGGCCCCCAGCTACTATTACTTCTTCTAATCCAAATCATTTCCTTCACTATTTTCCTCACACTCTGTCCCCTTCCTCCTAACTCCCTCAACAAAGAGACAACAGACCTTGCTACAAACCCTCTACATCCTACTTCCACTGGACAAATCCTAACTTTCCATCCTCGCTGCTCAGCTTCAGCCCCTAAGTCTGCATACCTAAGTTTTTTCCTTTCATACGCTTCTACAACTGAATCCTCCCACGGAACAGTCAGCTCTATGAAATACACTCTCATTCTACTCCTAGACCACAAAATTATATCAGGCCTCTGTTTTGTACTGGCTATTTCCTGGGGAACAACAAGCTTTCCTCCTAAATCCACTTGCATCTCCCAGTCACTGGCATCTTCTAAGCTACCTTGCCTCCTTGTTGTCTTATTAACTTTCCCTCCCTCTTGAACAAACTGAATTGCAACTCTCTCTAACTTAGACCCTCCTAAATTTGCCTGCCTCCGTATATCTTCAATGCCTGCAGCTAAGCTTTTTAAAACCTGGTTATGTCGCCACGTATATCGTCCTTGCGACAGACTAACCTTACAACCTGACAAGATGTGCTTTAAAGTTGCAGTACCTGAACACAATGAACATAACGGGTCTCCATTTACCCAGAGTTTTAGGTTCTGGGGAGTTGGCAATACATCATATCTTGCCCCTATCAAAAATCTAATACTACCTTCCTCCATATTCCACAGCTCTTTCCAACTAAGCTTTTTCTTCTCTACACCTTCCCAGTTCAACCACTGTCCCTGCTTAGCCTGAGCCACTGCCTTTGCACCCCTTAATATTTCCTCTTGTCTACGAACCTGCTCCACAACTAGCTTCCTCTTCTCTTTGGGACCTGCTCTACTCCACACCGGTTTGCCTGAACCAAGCCCCAAGCCTCCACAGCCTATTTGTACATTACCCACAATCTCTGTATGTCTAAGGGTAGCTTTCGCTTCCTGCACTGCCATTCTAGGATTCCATTTTCTCCCCTTGGTTGGGTTTGGAACCACCTTACTAACAACCACATCTTTGCTTCCAGATAACAGGAGCTCTGTCCTAACCTTGGTACATTTAAACTCCTCAACTAGACTAGATACTGGGAGCTGAAGTATGCCTAGCCATACAGTGCCACAGTACTTAAACATCTAGGAACACCTAGCCACTTCCTAATGTAAAAGCTAACTAATCTTTCCATTTTCTCTGCAGCAGATAATGGAATGTCATATACAGACAGTGGCCACATCAACATGGGAAATAATCCGAACTGCAAACACCACAGCTTCAACTTTCCTGGAAGCCCTGATTTATCTATTCTACCCAGTCCCTCAGCAACATCTTTCCTAAACTGCACTACCTGTTCTCCATCGTGCAAGTCTGCCTTGTACCACCTACCTAGACTCTTTACTGATTTTTCCCTAATTATTGGAATTTCCTCTTCGTCTATTATAAACTTTCGATCACTTAGTCTCCCTCTACTTATTGAGATGCTTCTAGACTTACTAGGCTTGATTTTCATACTAGCCCACTTTAAGTTTTTATTAAGTCTCTCAAGCACTCTTTTCATACATGGCACCGTTGTAGTTACCAACGTCATATCATCCATGTATGCCCTAATTGGTGTGAGGCGCATCCCATCCTGTCGCCTCTCTCCACCTACAACCCACTTAGATGCTCTAATAATTACCTCCATTGCCATTGTGAATGCTAATGGAGAAATCGTACACCCTGCCATAATGCCTATTTCTAGCCTCTGCCAACCTGTTGTAAAGCCTGCTGCACTTAAACATAGTCTGATGTCCTGGAAATATGCTCTTACTAAATTGACAACTACTCCAGGCACTCTAAAATAATCAAACGCCTCCCAGATAAGGCTATGTGGCACTGAACCAAATGCATTTGCTAAATCCAAAAATATTACGTGCAAGTCTCTTTTCCCATTCTTGGCTGCCTGAATCTGATGCCAAATCATGCTAGTGTGCTCTAAACACCCTGCGAAACCTGGTATTCCTGCCTTCTGTACTGCAGTGTCTATTAAGCTATTCCTTTCTAGGTAACTAGCTAATCTCCGTGCGACTACACTAAAGAAAATCTTCCCCTCTACATTTAGGGGAGAGATCATCCGAAACTGACTCAGATCTGAAGACTCCTTCTCCTTTGGAATAAGAACACCTCCTGCCCTACGCCATGCTCTGGGAATAAACTGTTTCTCCCAAACTATTCTTAATTGCCTCCACAAAAACCTTAGGATATCAGGTGCGCTTTTATAAACCCGGTAGGGGACTCCATTTGGCCCTGGGGCCGAAGAAGCCTTTGCACGCCTGACTACGTCCTCAACCTCCTTCCACCTAGGTGGTCTAACATCCATCTCCTGATCTATCTCCCCTAATGGTGGCATGTCAGGTGGAAGGCCTAATACTCTATTCTGCTCAAAATCTGAATATGTATTTCTTAGATACTTTTCTACCTCTAACTTTGTTGCTTTAAGCTGCCCTCCCTTTTCCTGGTTAAACAACCCTTTAACAAACTTAAATGGGTCCCTGTAAAACGCTGTCCTAACATATTCTTTCTTTTTTCTCTTTTTCCTAAGATAGTCGGCCCTTCTGAGCACTGCTAACCTGCTTCTCAATTCTTCTTGCAACACATTAATTCCCTCCCTCTCTTCCTCTGTAGCCTTTTTCCACTGCTTTCTTAGTTGAGAAAATGGTTAGTGTGCTAAAGTGTACAGTGTACTATGTCAAATGGACAGGGTACCAGCTCATTTTTAATTACAAATTTAATGAATTTTAAGACTTTTTCATTACATCCAAGTAAAAAATAAGACCATTACTATGTCAAAACTTAACAACAAACAATGCAATCAAACAAATTGGCAATCATTGGCTAAAAAAATAGACAATTATTAACCAACAAAGAAATGTTATCCCACATCGTTCTGAGCTTGTAGATCGGACATTTTCACAATATTTCTCTGCCAAACACACAACCAAGTGAAAAACAAATTTAATCCTTCCACTCCTACAATTACAGACATTATTAGCCCTTTGATTTCAAACAATAAATTTAAGATCTTTATAACTTTTTAAAGATCCACAGGATACCTGCAAAAAAGATGCCTGCAGAAAAGATTGAAGCCTCAACAGATTATAGAGAAAATGCTTCGTGTAAAAATTGTTCACCATCTGTCGACGGACTGTTTCCGCCTTAAGTGCAGCTTCAGCCTCATCAAACTGCTCTTCATTGATGAGTGGCAGCACGATGGGGAACTTCTCTTCTCTCTGAGAGTCAGATCCAGCCCCATGAATATTCAAGGTGGATCTAATATCCGTGATTTCAGTCTTTAAAAACTGAATGTCCCGCGACATTTGCTTCACCTCCATGAAGCATTGGCAGCAATGTCTTGAAAAAAAAAAGGATCGATTCTACATTAAATTTCAAGGGTAGATTCTCTTTTCAATCATTTAGAATTACACTAAGCAACTCACTGATAACTAAGTGTTTGCACCCCTTAATTAGTAACCATTAAGTGCTTAAATTTTAAGCCTAAACACCATGACAAACTACAAGGAAAAAACATGCCAAACATGGGAAAGTCACATGAGATGTGTTTCTCAATTCAGAGGGCATCAATAAGTTTTGTTTTGTTTTTTTTTTTAAATCCTTTTTTTAATCAGGTGAGTGCCTTTGATATTGGCATCACTTTTACAAGGGAGTCCTGGCCAAACAATTTACAGCATCATAAAACATAAACACAACAGTGCATAGATAAATAAAGGGTAAGAGGTTGATCAGAAAATGATGCTTGCCTTTCAACACTTGACTGGACTCCCCTCCATGGGATCTCCGACGTGGCGTTTCTTGAGCTGAACCTTTAGAACAAACATTTCAGTTGAGTAATACATACCATTCCTTGCTTGCTGTGATGGCAAGTGACTGTGGTAGGGGCTGGAGTTATCCATTGGCTTTCCTAGAGAAATACAGACAACATTAACAAAACAAGGCCACCATAAACAGCTCCTAGCAAAACAGTGAGACACTGAATAAGCTATATGCACTTGACACTCCCACCCATCTAATTAACATTTCCAGTCAGTGCAAGGTCTCCAGTAAGGCAGGACCAGTAATCTCCCATAGAGGCACCACTGCCTCCTCATGAAACAGACTGCTGAAAATATGAGTAGCTGAGAGAATCACATACTGTACATGTAGCCTATTAGTCTACTTACCATTATTACAGATCTCTGTGGACTCTAACGCCGCCAAATAGCTTCCACAAAAGCCTGAAATGAGAGAAACAAGACATGAACTATGACTGTTGTAACTTGGACAAAGCACATTTACATAGGAAACAAGCTTTACTGTCCATCCCAACGTAGTAGTGTGATGTGGTTCACTTACTATTATTAGCCCGGGGAAATGACAGATCCTCCAGTACGTGGCTTCCTGCAGAGGCTAAAAGAAGGGAACACAAGACATGAATAGATGCTGTAACTTTTGAACACATATCACATGACTGGTATGCTTGTAGGTACTGACAGAGGAACTAAATGCTTTTAAATTAAAGCTTACATGCAAAATTCTGTCTCTGCCATTTTAATAAGTAATGACATACCACTGCTTGCACCTGTGGGGCACGGGCTGGTTGTACTGGCACTGGCTGGATGCACTGTATTAACAAATATGTGGAATTATACATGATAAATATGTACAGTAGGTGTAGCAATTAGTGCCATAACTGACAGTGTCATCGCTGTACCTGGAAAATGAACATCTGGTGGCTTTGCAAATTTTCTCTTAACATTATTTGTCTCTGGCTCCCCATCAGACTCCAAATACAAAGGATTTGGTATTGAAAAAAAAAAATTAAACATTTAACATTCCCAGCAATTGAAACAATTTTAAGGATAATTAAATTAAGTGAGCAAGCCTTGAGAAACACAATGTTCACAGGTCAGGAGCCTATTGCTTGTTTCTGCAGTATGAGTTAGCTTGATGTACAAGTACACATAGACATGACACTAGTCTATCACAGGACCAACATCCAATCCAAGCCTTGAGGCTGAGTGCCAAGCAGGGAGGAATTGGGTTAAAGCAGTGGTTCCCAAACTTTTTTTCCTCAAGCCCCCCTTTGATGATATAGGAACATTGTAAGCCCCCCATCTATCATCACACCCAACCTTACCACCCCAAATCAGTCATACCTTCTCGGTTTCGAATAAATTGCAATATATTATCTCTATAAAATATTTGTTTTTCTTTCTAAAATATGTAGGCCTACAAATAACTTCACTTTTCAATTTCAGTTTGTTTTACTGAAAAAATAACAGTAAAACCAACTTCAAAAAAGATTGGACATTAGATTGCTTTCCGGCAGTGCTTTCAGACATCAAATCAAATCAAATCAAATCAGATTTATTTGTATAGCGCCAAATCATAACAAAGTTACATCAAGGCACTTTACATACAGAGCAGGTCTAGACCAAACTCTTTATAAAATTATTTAAAGAGACCCAACAGATCCCCCGATGAGCAAGCACTTGGCGACAGTGGCAAGGAAAAACTTCCTTTAAGAGGCAGAAACCTCGGGCAGAACCAGGCTCAGGGGGGGCGGCCATCTGCCTCGACCGGTTGGGTTGAGAGAGGGAGAGAGAGAGAGAGAGAGAGGCACGGGGGAGGCGGGGGGCAAAGTTGGGTAGAGTAGGGAGAGAAAGAGAGCAGGAGGAGGGGATATTCAAACAGGTGTAGGCAGGAACATGATGCTGCATGAGGTTCGTAGGAATGATGCTGTATGGAATTCTTGAAGATGTGGGAGCAGCAGGCATTGCAGGAACATGGGATGGTGATGATTCATCACCTGCAGGATGAGGACAGGGAGAGAGAGGAGAGGAGCTGGGAGAGAGAGAGGAGAGGAGCTGGGGGAGATGGAGACTTCGGGAAAACATGGTTAGTAAATGCAATGCACATGCTTGGAACTGAGAGAAACTGGGATTTCGGAGAAGCAGGTTGTTGGTATGACGGCGCATGCGAGGGGGGGAGAGAGAGAGGGAGAGGGAAGAGGGGGAGAGAGAAAGAGGGAGAGGGAAGAGGGAGAGGGGGAGAGAGGTGCTCAGTCCTTCCCCCAGCAGTCTAGGCCTGTAGCAGCATAGCTAAAGAGTAAATGAACTTTAACTTTTTAACTATAAGCTCTGTCATACAGAAAAGTTTTAAGCCTGGTCTTGAAAATTGCTAAAGAGTCCGCCCCCCGGACCGATACTGGAAGTTGGTTCCATAGAAGAGGAGCCTGATAACTGAAAGATCTGCCTCCTGATTTACTCTTGGAGACTCTAGGAACCACAAGTAAACCTCCATCTAGAGAGCGGAGTGGCCTACTAGGACAGTAAGGAACTATGAGCTCTCTGAGGTATGACGGAGCTTGGCCAGTAAGAGCTTTATATGTTAACAGAAGGATTTTAAATTCTATTCTGGATTTTACCGGCAGCCAATGAAGAGCAGCTAACACAGGAGAGATGTGATCCCTTTTTCTAGTTCCTGTTAATATTCGTGCAGCAGCATTCTGAATCAACTGAAAGCCTTTCAGAGATTTGTTTGGACATCCAGATAATAATGAGTTACAGTAGTCCAGCCTAGAAGTTACGAATGCGTGGACTAGTTTTTCTGCATCCTCTTGAGAGAGGATATTTCTGATTTTCCTAATGTTTCTCAGGTGGAAGAAAGCTGCCCTACTGACTTGTTTTATGTGAGGGACAAAGGACATGTCCTGGTCAAAGGTTACTCCAAGGTTTTTTACAGTGGAGTTGGAAGCCAAAGTAATGCCATCCAGACTGATTAATTGATTAGATAGGGTTTCTCTAAGGTGCTTAGGGCCGAGTACAATAACTTCAGTTTTGTCACATGTATGCATTAAATTTTTAAATATATGTTCAAGTAAAATTAATATAAAATTTTACACTTCTTTCCTACCTCTTATATTTCTCTCTCTTTCTGTTACAGTATCTCTCTCTGTCACTGTTATCTCTCTCTGTAACTGTCTCTCTCTCACTCTGTGTATCTCCCTCTCTCTCTTTGCATCTGTCTGTCTGTCTTTCTCTCACTCTGTCTCTGACGCTCTCAGACTCTCGCTCCCTCTCTTTCTCTTTGTCACATGGTGAACACTCACCACAAGGCTCCAGCATCTAGGAGTGAGCTAATAAATAAACCAAAATACAAAACACATTTGGTTGAGGAATTCCACTGTACCTTGCTCTTCTTTTCCGACGTTCATCTACTTCCCCCTCTGATTCCAAATCAGTGGTTGGACATCCAGTATTCACAGAAAAGACAATGACTCAAATGTGTTGCTCTAAGGTAAAAAAAAAAAAAAAAAGGAGAGAGAAAAAGGCAATCACAATTAGTATAGTACTTGCTACAGTATTAGCAATAATTACATCATATTCACATTTATCTTAATTTATTGAAAGTTAATAAATATGGAGCTACTGTTGGACTGTCTGGATCTGCAGTGGACCTGTATGGGGCTGCTGTTTCCTCACAGACACGTGTATCTTATTCATAGCACATGATTGGAATTTTCTAAATCACACAGCTAACACTAATGTTAAGAAGCTACCACCTACCTCACAGTAATAATTCACAAAGTTAACATTTAGTCACATGATAATATGAATCTCAAGGGGAAAGTATTAAATAATATTATATCATATTATGGTGTATGTATATTGATATTAGATATTAATAATATAATAATATTACAATATTATGTTCTCATTTGAACTTACCAGTTTGTCTTCTTTTTCACACTCGGACGTAAGAAAAGCCGCCGCCAACTGCCTTCAACCGTTAACCCTGCGTTCACACTGAAAGCGTCAAAATCGCTTGTGGGCGCTCTGGACGCTCACAACGCGCCGCCTGGCAGCTGAAAGCAGAGAGCACACAGACAGCAGAAGCGTTGTGAGAATTGAAAGGGCGGGGCTTCAAGCTACGGTGCAGATATGTCAACACAGGCGGATCGGCTGTCCTCTGGATGAATATATACAGTTATTCTTGTTTTTACGCTTTTATAAATTGATTGCACATATATTTCATAAATACAACACGTTCACAAGCACGGGAATGTGATCTTTTAACAGTTATCTGTTTGATTACTATGACTTTACCCCCCTTTTTATGGAACGTTTGCACAAGGCGGGAGGATTTTCGGAGGGAAAGAGGTGTATAAATAATGAAAGCGGGACTTCGGTTCCCTCTTTCACCATGGGTCGCACTCTGGGAAGCGTTCTTTGTGTTTCTGCTGTCTACCTGGATCCACCATATCTCCTTCTGACACAGCCTAGCTGTCACCTAGCTTATACTGTAGGCTAAACTGCATGATTTGTATTTGATTCCATCTACTAACAATAGCCTATAACTTACCAGATAACCCCACAATCTCTGAAATCCCTCTCCAAGCATCCATCTTTTTTTTTATATCTCTGTAAATGTATAAAGAGCCATCATATAACTCCGGGAAACCGGAGACAGCAATGGTATGTTTTTCATCCATTTCTTTCGTCCTCCCTGTCAAAAACTCCCGCCCGGGTATCCAGATCTGCCCGAAATTGGCTGCCGCTTCGGTCGCGCCACTGCTCATTTGCATAAAGTTGAGCCTCTCTCAACTTCAACTCGTCGCTCACAACGCCTCCAACACGCCGCTCGAGGCCGCTCGTGTTGCTCCCATCGCGCCGCTTGCAGCCGCCGACGCCTCTGACGCCCCTTTAAGCCAGCGTTCATTGAAAATGAATGGCAGCTGGACGCCTATGACGCTCACGTTGCTTTCGGTGTGAACGCAGGGTAACAGTTTGATTAGAACTGAAGTCCCGGTGGGAGAAAGCAAGTCTCGCGACGCGAGCTGCCCACGCCTACCCTTGCGGGGGCGGGGGCGGGGACACCGGCACAGACGCACAGCATGTCAGCCCACCATACACTGAAACAATGTCTATTTAATGTTGACATTTCAACATTGAAAAACCAGCATCAATACAATGCTGATTCAACAGCATTTTTTCAAATGTTGAAATGGTAGCTGTAATTAAATATTGAGTCAACATAGATTTTTCAACCTTAACCAAAAATAACCAATTTGACCAAAATTCAATGTTGAATCACTTAATTTTGCTATCTGGGGAGTCTGAAGATTAAATAATCAGTTGAGTAATTTTAAAAAAATAAAATGAAAATCAATTGATAAAGAAATCAATTGTTAGTTGCCAAAACAATCACATAAAAATGTTGTTGATATTTTACCTGAAGACTTGTTTACTCATTCTGGGTTTCTTGTCAAAATGATAACTGTACAATTAAAGTATCATGATGTGTCTTTTGTTATAACCAGTAAACCATAAACTCTGACAAGGGAGTTTGCTTTCAGCTGATGGGAAGTAAGTGGTAAATAGGAGGAGGGCAATTCTCATTCACTTTGTACCATGCCAGGAGTAAAGTCAGGTCTTTGATCAGGTCTCCTGCGCTCCTGTCAGCAACTGGACACTTTAAGCTATATTTTATTTTCCCTACATTGAGGTTCCTGAAATGAAAAAGAATAAACATGTCATGGCTGTGTGTGTTTATTTGCTCATTAAAGTTCAATATTTCTAAACATTAGTCTCAACTAATTAACACAATTCCATATATTCTAGCTGTGGCCGTGGCGGCGCTGGAGTAGAATTGCTAGATTTACGTAGCCGCACCTGAACTCCTCATTAGTGAATGGGTGGACCGTGGGAAATTTTTGGCGGTATATTTGAAATTGAATGAATGAATGAATGGTATAATATTTGGATTATGCTCAAATTATATTGAAAATGTGCAAACGAAAACAGCCATTTCTTGGACAGTTTGGATTTTTGAAGCAAACAGCCATGGTCAGTAATGACAACAGTGCAAGTGGACCGACTACTACAGCTAGTCAGCTAGCGCCGGGTCTTGTCAGCTGTGACCAGGGACGTACACAGACATTTTGGGGGGCAGGGGCTCAAGTGAGAAAAAGGGCACTTCTTGTAATTTCAGAATCAGAGTCAGAACTACTTTATTTCCTAGGGGAAATTGCTTAATTTATTCATAAATAAATAATAGGATACATAGACATGCACACATAGACATGAAAGGGGGCTTGAGCACCTGCCCTTTTTCTTCCTGAAGAAAAAGTGCCCTTTTTTCTGGGGCTTTTTTTTTTTTTTTTAAAATAAATGATTTTTTTCTCTCTCTTATATAAATATAAATTTAAAAAAGAACTCCAAATCGCATGTCGGGAGATAACGCTCAATGCTCTATGTTAGACGTTGAATGTAGCCGCAAGGGGGTACAAGCCAGTGCCTTATTGTGCCGGTCCCAAGCCCGGATAAATACAGAGGGTTGTGTCAGGAAGGGCATCCGATGTAAAACTTTTGCCATATCAAACATGCGAATCGAATCAATGACTTCCATACCGGATCGGTCGAGGCCTGGGTTAACAACGACCGCCATCGGTGCTGTTCATGTACAGGGTACCGGTGGAAATTGGACTACTGTTCGTCGAAGAAGTTGAAGAAGGAGAGGAAGAAGGTGTGTTCGTAGGAAGAGAGAGAAAAGGAACGCCAAGAGTCTAGGACTGAGAGTAGGGACTTTGAATGTTGGAACTATGACAGGGAAAGGTAGAGAGTTGGTTGACATGATGCAGAGGAGGAAGGTAGACATACTGTGTGTCCAGGAGACCAAGTGGAAAGGTAGCAAGGCTAGAAGTTTAGGAGCAGGGTTCAAGTTGTTCTATCATGGTGTAGATAGGAAGAGAAATGGAGTAGGAATTATCTTGAAGGAGGAGTTTGTTAGGAATGTTCTGGAGGTTAAAAGAGTATCAGATAGAGTAATGAGTCTGAAGCTAGAAATCGAAGGTGTAATGTTCAATGTTGTTAGTGGGTATGCTCCACAAGTAGGATGTGAGCTGGAGGAGAAGGAGAAATTCTGGTTGGACCTTGATGAAGTGATGCAGAGCATCCCTAGAAGTGAGAGAGTTGTCATTGGTGCAGACTTCAATGGACACATTGGTGCAGGAAACAGAGATGATGAGGAGGTGATGGGCAGGTTTGGTATCCAGGAGAGGAACGCAGAAGGACAGATGGTGGTTGACTTTGCAAAAAGGATGGAAATGGCTGTAGTGAATACTTTCTTCCAGAAGAGGCAGGAACATAGGGTGACTTATAAGAGTGGAGGTAGGAGTACACAGGTAGACTACATCTTGTGTAGACGGTGTAATCTGAAGGAGATCAGTGACTGCAAAGTAGTGGTAGGTGAGAGTGTAGCCAGACAGCATAGGATGGTGGTGTGTAGGATGACTCTGGTGGTGAGGAAGATGAAGAGGGCAAAGACAGAGCAGAGGACTAAATGGTGGAAGCTGAAAAAGGAAGAGTGTTGTATGATTTTTAGGAAGGAGTTGAGACAGGCTCTGGATGGCCAGGAAGTGCTTCCAGTTGACTGGACAACTACAGCTAATGTGATCAGGGAGACAGGTAGGAGAGTATTTGGTGTGTCATCTGGAAGGAAAGTGGATAAGGAGACTTGGTGGTGGAATGAGGAGGTGCAGGAGTGTATTCAGAGAAAGAGGTTAGCTAAGAAGAAGTGGGACACTGAGAGGACTGAAGAGAGTAGACAGGAGTACAGGGAGATGCAGCGTAAGGTGAAAGTAGAGGTGGCAAAGGCCAAACAAAGGGCTTACGATGACTTGTATGCTAGGTTGGACAGTAAGGAGGGAGAGACTGATCTATACAGGTTGGCAAGGCAGAGAGACAGAGATGGGAAGGACGTGCAGGCGGTTAGGGTGATTAAGGATAGAGATGAAAGTGTATTGACAGATGCCAATAGCGTGATGGGAAGATGGAAAGAGTACTTTGAAGAACTAATGAATGAGGAAAATGAGAGAGAACGAAGAGTAGAAGAGGTGACTGTTGTGGACCAGGAAGTAGCAAAGATTAGTAAGGATGAAGTGAGGAGGGCACTGAAGAGGATGAAGAGTGGAAAAGCACTCGGTCCTGATGACATACCTGTGGAGGTCTGGAAGTGTCTAGGAGAGGTAGCAGTAGAGTTTCTGACTGGGTTGTTCAACAGGATCTTAGATAGTGAGAAGATGCCTGAGGAATGGAGGAGAAGTGTGCTGGTGCCCATTTTTAAGAACAAGGGAGATGTACAGAGTTGTAGCAACTACAGAGGAATAAAGCTGATGAGCCATACAATGAAGTTATGGGAAAGAGTAGTTGAAGCTAGACTAAGGGCAGAAGTGAGCATTTGTGAGCAGCAGTATGGTTTCATGACAAAAAAGAGTACTACAGATGCAGTATTTGCTTTGAGGATGTTGATAGAGAAGTACAGAGAAGGTCAGAGGGAGCTGCATTGTATCTTTGTAGATCTGGAGAAAGCTTATGACAGGGTGCCCAGAGAAGAACTGTGGTATTGTATGAGGAAGTCTGGAGTGGCAGAGAAGTATGTTAGAGCGGTGCAGGACATGTATGAGGACTGTAAGACAGTGGTGAGGTGTGCTGTAGGTGTGACAGAGGAGTTCAAGGTGGAGGTGGGACTGCATCAGGGATCAGCTCTGAGCCCCTTCTTGTTTGCTATGGTGATGGACAGGCTGACAGACGACGTTAGACAGGAATCTCCATGGACTATGATGTTTGCAGATGACATTGTGATCTGTAGTGAGAGCAGGGAACAGGTGGAGGAGAAGCTAGAGTGGTGGAGGTTTGCCCTGGAAAGGAGAGGAATGAAGGTTAGCCGCAGCAAGACAGAGTATATGTGTGTGAATGAGAGGGACCCAAGTGGAAGAGTGAGGTTACAGGGAGAAGAGATAAAGAAGGTGGAAGATTTTAAGTACTTAGGGTCAACAGTCCAGAGCAATGGAGAGTGTGGAAAAGAGGTGAAGAAGCGTGTGCAGGCAGGCTGGAACGGGTGGAGAAAAGTGTCAGGTGTGATGTGTGATAGGAGAGTTTCAGCTAAGATGAAAGGAAAGGTGTACAAAACTGTGGTGAGACCAGCGATGTTGTTTGGTCTAGAGACAGTGTCACTGAGGAAAAGACAGGAGGCAGAGCTAGAGGTAGCAGAGATGAAGATGCTGAGGTTCTCTTTGGGAGTGACCAGGTTGGATAGGGTCAGGAATGAGTACATCAGAGGGACAGCACATGTTAGAGGTTTTGGAGATAAAGTCAGAGAGGCCAGACTGAGATGGTTCGGACATGTCCAGAGGAGAGATAGTGAATATATTGGTAGAAGGATGCTGAGTTTTGAACTGCCAGGCAGGAGGCCTAGAGGAAGACCTAAGAGGAGGTTTATAGATGTAGTGAAAGAGGACATGAAGGTGGTTGGCGTGAGAGAAGAGGATGCAGAAGACAGGCTTAGATGGAGGCAACTGATTCGCTGTGGCGACCCCTGAAGGGAAAAGCCGAAAGGAGAAGAAGAAGCTCTATGTTAGACGTTCCCCCGCCCTCTCTCCCTTCTCCCGTATCGCGGCTGCGAACAACACAGAGGCAGAGAAAGGCAGCAGTGGACCCCAGCCCTCAGCACAGTTTTGCTTTTGTTTCTAGTTTTATTTACTCTTGGAGGTGAGTGGTGATGAAGGAAGTTTTCGAGTTCACAAATGACAAGGCCAAACATAGTTAACGTGTGTCTTGCTAACGTGCACATATGAGCTACTAGCTGATGTGTTTGGTTTAGCTAAGGTTCTTCATCATAGGCATACAGACTTATGTACTGGGACACTACAGGTGAATACAGTTAGGTTTATCTCATCATGTCATGTCTAAAACACTGCATTGATATGTAAATTGTGCGCCAATTTGCATATATTTAAAGAATGAAGGAAAACAAATCACCACAGATTTTCAGTTATAAGAGAGAATATCTTCCCCTTGACATGTTTAAATATGTACAGAACAAAGAGTTTGTTTAGTGAATTAAGGAGAAATCTACAGGTACAAACAGAGCAGTTAAACAAATGCCATCTTGTGATAAACCCAGTGAATCTTACAGAAATGTCTGTGTGGCCAATTATTTTGTAGAAATCTGCTGAGTATTCAACTATTATGTGAGTGTAAGGGTACTGAAATAAATAGGTAAGTCAGAGATGTCTTATTATTTATTTATGAATAAATTAAGCAATTTACCCTACGGATTAATAAAGTAGTTCTGACTCTGATTCTGAAATGACAAGAAGTGCTCTTTTTCTCACTTGAGCCCCTGCCCCACAAAATGTCTGTGCACGTCCCTGCGTGTGTGTGTGTGTATATATACATATACATCAAGTTTTTTGTTCTTCTTTCTTTGGGCAAGAGCTTTGTCATGACTGTTATACCTCTTTAGTAGGTTTTATCACAAACAGCCTGATAAGTGTGTGTAGCTTTAAATTTTCACCCATACTAAATGACTCAGCCTAAGATTCCTTGATGGCAGCAACCTCTAACTCATCAAATTAATTATCAAGGCAAAGTCACTAAGCTTCGTTTGGATCTCAGGTTGAATTTTGTCCCTTTACACTTTTAGGACAGAGAAATAGAATTAGATCTTAATGTTGTCCTGATACTGACAAATTTACCTCCTGCAAATTTGACACAGAAGCTGGTAAAAGATGTGACATAACTTGGTGCTTGAATCTCAAAGCTTAGACTAGCGAGGCCAATGATAAATAATAGTTAGACAAGCAGCAGAACAAATGTAATTTTATTTATACACAAACACTCACACGCATATATATAAAATTGTAACTTTTTCAAATCATCGGCAAAAACAAAAAATTGTCAAAATAAGAAAACAGTGAGAGGAGAAATATTTTATGTTGTTAAAAATCTCACAAAGTAACACAACACCTCAGAGTAACAGCAGGATGCTGCTCGTCATTTCCACACATCCATTCATAACCACAATCCAACACTTATGGCTCAATGCCTTTAAATCTAAGTGAAAACATGGCAGTGATGGCAAACATCTCACCCACACTCCACACTGAATGACCAGCAGAACATCTGAGGAATAAGTCACTGAGGGAAACCTGATGATGTGTTCCTCTTCATGTCGCTTGTTTCAACAAACACACACAGCTCACAGTCTCAGTTATGCTGAGTTTGTTTGTTTGTGGGTGTATGTCGTGAGGTCTGCCATTACCCAGCCGGCTTTGGTTGTCAGGGTGGAGGCAGCCAGTCTAAGTGTAGCACATTGGATATGAAGGCAGCAGCATTGAAAGGCTGCAGTGACATCAGCCTGATGGCAGTGACCTGGTGCTGCTTCATAGAAGAATCTACACTGAGGCCTTAGTCGTCATCCTTCCCACCTGTTTTACTCAACTGCAACAACAATGACCCCCCCCCCCCAAAAAAAAAAAAAAAAAATCAACACATGAGTTCGAGCTGTTGGGGATGTTTAAAGACATTTTCACTGGGATGGTTTTCACTCACATGCTGGAGTACGGTTGCAGCAGCAAGCAGGGAGCAGAGATAAGAAGAAATCAGTAATATTTTTGCAGATTAAGGTGGTGAACTGCAGAAAAGGTGACATCAACTTACTTTGATAACATCCACCCAGTTCCAGCCTCGGGGCAGCTCTCCTTTGTTATCTGAAAGAACCCTTCTGTTATCTGAACACATTGACTGTGGTTACAACCAATATCAATCAGACCAGACACTTGAGACTTGGAAGGTGTAGCTTTTACACATTAAAGTTTTTTAATTTGTCACTTGGCAATGATGTCATATCTTCTCTGCTTATGAGTCAGTGTTGTCTTTGTCTGACAGAAGCTTGACAATGACCTTTATCCAATTTGATGTCAGGGTTAAGGTTAGGGTTAGTGTGTAAAATTTAATTTTCCACCTTACTGATTTTCAGGTCTGTATTTGAAATCTGTATTTAGGTCTGACTGGTTCATTTTGGTTCCTACCGGGTCTGTTTGGGTCTGACTGGGTGTGTTTGCATGTTATTGGGTCTGTTTAGGTCTGAATGGGTCTGACTGGGTGTGTTTGCATGTGATATGCTCTGTCTGGTTCCCACTAGGTCTGTTTGGGTCAGACTCAGGTCAGCTCTTACTTTCAGTCACTGGTAGAGGTAGTGTTATATTTACTTCTCTAGCCATTCAGGCTTTTAATCTGCTTCATTGTACATTATGGCCACTTGGTCTTGCAGTTGTGAACAAGAGGTTGGGACATCAATTACTGATCTACCTGTTCTATTGATGATCCTCCTCTTCTGAGCCTTTGTCAGCTGTTCTTTCTTCTCCTTCTTCTTGGCTGTTGAAATTGTGTTGGTCACCTCGCTGCTGGATGTCAATGCCTGCAAAAAAGCAAACAAACAAAAAACCCACATTTTATCATTCTCTTCAGACCAGAAAACTCCAGGTGTTCTTCCAAACATTAACCTATGAAACACTGAACTTGATGTCACGCAACAAAATGGGGAATAAATATACTATGTCAAGTCTTATTTCAAAATCAAGACACAGAATCAAATAAGCCTCCAACTGAACTCTTCAGATGTCATTTTAAGTCCCAATGTAATGTGTAAAAACACCATAACAATCTCAGGATGTACTCACCACAGCACTCATTACAGGTTTATGGTTCTCCATCAGTGCCTCCTGGTTGTCCTTGGCCCACTCAAACAGGGTGTACATCATTGCAGTCCCTAGGTTAGCCTCCACCTGCTGCTCTAGCTTTGACAGAATCAGCTGTTTTGTCTCTACAGAGCTGTGATGGAACCAATATTAAGCAGAAAAAATAAAAGAACATGTGAACCACAGTGACATACAGCAGCCACAACTCACTGTCCACAGACGTCTTATAAACTTGGACTTATTTAAAGCCACAAAATGTGGACACTGATGCCCCCCTGTGGTGTTGTCACAAAGATACTGAAGCTGACAATTACTCTGCAATTCAAAAACCAACACATTGTTCAGGTTGAATATAATTTTTTTTCCCCAGTGAATAAGAGGTGGGTATCATACTTCTTATTTCAGTGTTGATTGGTGAGATCATTTTCAGATTTATTGAGGAATCGTTTGGAAACTGATGAAGAATTTGATCAATAAACAGAATCAATTATGACATCAATATCAATACAATCTTATCTGATGGCCTCAATATTTCTTAAATCCTTCTTATGGAACCTATAGGTACAATTTTTGTCCCCCCCCCAAAAAAAACAACCTTAATATTTGTGTGAAAATACATTCCTGCTTTCAAATTTCAGATTCATGTGTCAAAACATTATGATACAGTCACTAGAATACACAATTTTTAAGAGTTTACTAAAGCTGTATGGGCCCACAGTTTACAATGGTGTAATGGCAAAAAGCATCAAGTAATTTTAAATTTTCCAATCTGCCTGTCTGTCTTCAGTGCTTGATATATGAATGAACTTAAGTAGAAAGGCATATTTGACAACACGTTGTAGTTCAAACGTACATCCTGTTGTTGAAAAAGGCATCTAGGGAGATTTGTGGGGCTGTGTCTGGGTACGTCTCCGGCCATTTGACGTCCAGGATGAAAGCTTTGGTGTCCTCAAGGTCTCCTATCTTTTATGTAAAACAGAAGGGGAGACAAGTTCCAACAACAGAATCAATCCAAACAGGTGGTACCAGAGAAGATGAAACTTTAGGAACTGTCTGTGGTATAATTTGGAGTGTAGCCTGGTGGATGTTGGTGGGGAGGCACAGGTGATACTATTGTTTATAGCAGACAGTATAGAGGATAGTGCTCACCCTAAACTGAAATGACACTGGGCTAACTTCCTTGAAGCCCTCATCCCCTTCATAGATGGAGCGAAGAGCCTCCAGCTCCATCTGCAGTTAAATAGGAGGCACAATGGCAAGTTAGCCTGACAGAAGTCATTCATCAGAAAAACAGCATGTTTGAGTTGACAACTTTCACAGGTCAAAACCTCTCAGAAATGTTACATGAACCAGGGAATGGAGTTGAGAGGTATCCAGGACAGACACTTCACCACAGTGACTAATTGTTTCTTTCCATCCATGTAATTCTCCAGGCATAGAATGACTTCCATTCAGTGCAGTCTGTAAGCTGCTCCTGGAAATTAAGGTTGGTGGTTTCGGTAGAACGTCAATACACACACATTCATGCTGTTTATGGATAGTAATGTGCACCGAGTGACTTTGGGAACGTTTTATACTAAGACAACATGGTGACCTACGGTTTCTGAGGCATTCGATCTATGACTATATGTTCCTCTTGGACGGACTTTGGTGGGATATTATCTCCAGTATAAACGAAGCAACTCTGGGCTTAGTAATGGCTAAACCCCCATCTGGCTTCCCACCTTGGTCTGACTACTTCTACACTTACACTGAGCTCGTACACACCGACTGAGTGACTGACTGATGCCCTGTTCACTTGTTTAGTGCTTAACGATGCTAACAGCCATGCTACTGACCTGTAGTTAGCTTTTAGCCGCTAGCAGCTACAGCAGCTTGTGCACATCACTCCTTCTTACCTCCTGGTCCTCGTTCGCTGTCATGGTTTTCCTCCTGTGTCTCTGTGATAGTCTCTGTGTTTCAAATCTATTGCTGCCGCACAGCTAACGACCCGTTTCTGCCATTAAAACTTCACTCTGTTAATTTCACAACTTCCCCAACTCGCACAGACACTGACGCCATGCTAGTGTAGGCATGCGCAGTAGGGTTCGCTACGCAACCTGAACCGTGTCAGCGGGTTCGTTATTAGAATAAATAGTATTATAGGGACAAGAGAGTTTTTATTGTGTCCATAACATAAAAAACGTATAATTTGATCAATTAAACGATAAACATTTAATATGGAAACGTTTGTGTAACCTTGCGATAGAGTCACTATCACGGGCGGATCTACCGGGGTGGCATAGGGTGGCAAATGCCACCCTAAAATAATGCCTTGCCACCCCTGCTGCCACCCCACTTGGCAGCAATGAATTCAAAGAAAGGTTATGGCCAATTTCACATTTACGAGCGGGAATCTCCGATGTCCCACTGCAGAGAATGCAGCACGAGAGAACGTCAGAGCGGCAAGAAACTGTGTGGAGCGAAGCGAAGGCGCAAGGAAAGAAGACACAGGAGGAAAGAGGTAAAAATTGATTAATTATCTATGTAATAATGAAAGCACAGTGCTAGTATAGTTGATATGCTGATTTTTAAGATGAAAAAATCTGGTTGAAGAACGTTATTTCGCTAACAATACATGTAAAGTTGGCTATGGTCTGATTTAAGTCCTGTGTAAAGTAGGCTACAAACGCTAGTATTGATTCAACGTCTGTTAAGGAAAACATTGTTACAAGTTACTTTGAATCTTACAGAAATGAATGTGAATCTTAGACAATTTATGCAAATTAGGGAAAATATATATGTACAATTAGCAGTTGCTTTTGTAATTGAATCTTTTCTTATGTAGACATACAGTAGATTTATAATATGTGTGTAACATATGGCATTTTCATTTATTTCAGTTTTACTAGTTATACTATAAAGAGCTGCAGACAACAGTAAAGAATACAAACTTTACTACAGCTTCTGGGATTTCTTTAAGCCTTGTTCGCTACCTGTCAATTTGTGTATGGACACACACTGAGGGCAGGATAGACAGACAAATGTCTCTTCTTTTGTTTATACAGTATAAAACTGTCCACAACTGTCACAAAAGGTTTTTGTACTTTTTCTGACTGGGAGCAAAATTTATTTTCATGTGACTCCTTTTCAGGTTTGTGGAGATTTTGATTTAACATACCCTTTTGTACTGTACTGTATTTCTCATCACTTTATCAGTAAAAACCTCATCTGTCAAAAATTTTTTCAAGCTACTGAGGGACAAATTGGGAGAATGTGTGTTCTGAGTAAACAATAAAAGCTATGTCCAGTACCTTGTTTGAGTACCGTGACCCACTTATTTACATAGTTGACCCAGTACCATCAGTGACACGGGGGAATCAGATCATCCATGTAGCAATGCTCACTTTAATAAGTTTTTCTTTGGATAGTTTGCTGCCTGCAACGCTGCCACTCTGACACAGTTTGATTCCCCTCTCACACATCTGCCACTCATCACCAGTGTCTTACCTTAATGCCCTTCCTACGATAATGCCCCACTTACAGCAGTGTTACCAAAGTTCTATCTTTTATTCAGTTAGATCCTTTTGTATGGTCACTTATTCCTAATATGAACTGTTTCACATGAAACCTCAAATGGAATACACTGATTGCATGAGATTAAGTTTGTATGAGTTTGTAAGTGGCAGCCTGTGCCCTTATATCCACACATGAGATACATGTTCTAAGTTATGTATAAAGTCCTGCAAACAGAAATGCTTGAGTGTAAATTATATTAGTCTACTATTTCTCATCAAACTGTGATAACTGTGATTAAATTCAGTATATACATCTGCCATATGTTGCCACCCCTCAAAAATTCCTGCCCCCCTCTCGCCACCCCATAAATATTTTTCTAGATCCGCCCCTGGTCACTATCAAATCCCACATCAGATCAAATCAAATCAGATTTATTTATACAGCGCCAAATCACAACAAAGTTACATCAAGGCACTTTACATATAGAGCAGGTATAGACCAAACTCTTTATAAAATTATTTAAAGAGACCCAACAGATCCCCCCTTGAGCAAGGAAAAACTTCCTTTAAGAAGCAGAAACCTCGGGCAGAACCAGGCTCGGGGGCGGTGGCCATCTGCCTCGATCGATTGGGTTGAGAGAGATAGAGAGAGAGAGTATCAAAATATAACCAGGAGTTGTTCTATATAATACAAAAATAGCAAATGAAAAGGAGACAAACTGGATCTTCAACAAATGACAAATACTATTGTACAAGATGTATAAGTGCAATAGTGCTTTCAGGTTTACAGGACAACTAAGTACAGATTGAATCAACTACAGTGGACTGGAGCAGATTACTTGCTCACCAATCGCCACAGTCACCACAAAGAAAGAATTCTATTTTAAACCCACATAATGCATTTTGTACCAGACAAATGAATATACAGTAAATCATGCAATTAACTATGATAACAAATATAAAAGATAAAATACATTTACATAAATACATTGCAACAAAGGTGCACACGGTGCACTGATTATAAGCACATCAAAAGGCAACACAGGACCTGGGTCTAGTAACTGGCCCCATGCTGCTCAACACTGGCTTGTGCATACCGGCTACTACCCCTCAGTGAGACTGCTCGGCTGACAGCAGTACCCTTAAGTTTTGAATGAATGAATTAATTAATATTTTATTTTGGTTACAATCTACAGCACAGAACTTAAATTATGTGCAATCAGCTTAGGGTTAGGGTTTTATACATGCTTGCACTAAACATTTTCTCACAAATTTTTTTTAACAAACTCTGTAACCGAAAAAGGAATAGGCTGAAGTTGAGGCTTATTTTTGCTTATCCTGTACCATCCATAAAATAACCCAGAATATCAGTAATACAAAAAAGAAAAAAAAAATTAAAGGATTTGCTCTAAATTATTCTTCTTAATCGTTCCACATTTCATTCATTTTACATTGTAATTCTTAAGTATTTTACCTTTCAGTTTTTTTTGAAACTCAGAGATCTACAAAATTTCAAATCATCACTAAGTCCATTCCATAATTAAACTCCCCAAAATTAAACATCTGTATTTAACATTAGTTCTCACAATACATATTTCAAAGACACCCAACCCCTTAAATTATAATTTTTTTCTCTTAATTAAAAAAAAATTGAATACAGACTTTTATTCTTTTATTCAGTGGTCATATCCCCAATAACTTTGCATTTAAAAGCAGACATCACAAACAGGGCAACAGCCCCTCCCCTTTTATTGCCCCTGTTTTGCCAAAATATTTCATAACTCTCTAATCCATCCTGTAGATCTTTTTCATCACTCAACCAAGTCTCTGAAATTGCTATTATAGTAAACTTTTCTTGGAGCTGTTGAAGGTAATCTTTAATTTTTGAGAAGTTACTGTAGAGACTCCTACTATTAAAATGAATCACTGAAAACCCCTCCATCTTCATACTGGAATTAAACTTGTCAGAATAATATTCCCAGTTCATGTCAATGTTCTGGTAGAAGTGGATCTCTGGATCAATGTCATTTTCTAACTCATAAAGCTTGTGATCTTGAAAATCAAAAGACTAAAAATCTGTGTATCCACACATTTTTACCGATTTGTCATTCACGAGCCGTATGTCGCATATACCTGTACTTCATAACAAAATAAATGTATGACGTCCCCCCACTATCCCATCTCTCTACTATGTGATTCATCATTTTCATTTGTATCGATCCAGTTCTTTAATGTCTCTGACTGCTATCACTCTAGCCTGTTCTGGTGTGCCATTTAGTCGTATCATAATTTTGCAGTTCCTCGTCCAAGTGTCTTGAATCCGCTTTTCCTTTTTCAAGACATGGGGTTCGACAATGGGACGGACCTTCCTTTACAGTACCTTAGAGTAGACTTTTCCATTGAGGCTGAGCAGTGTGATGCCCTTGTAATTGGCACACACCCTCTGGTCCCCCTTTTTGAAGAGAGGGACCACCACCCCGGTCCACTACTCCTTCAGCACCGTCCCTGACTTCCACGCAATGTTGAAAAGTCAACCAAGACTGCCCCTCAACACCCAGAGCCTTCAGCTATTCAGGGGGTATCTCATCAACGCCTCGGACTTTGCCACTGTGGAGTTGTTTAACTACATCAGTGACTTCACCCAGGGAAGTTGAAGATGATTCTCCATCATCCTCCAGCCCAGTCTCCACGACAAAGGGTGGATTAGTGGGAAGTTCCCCAAAGTGCTCTTTCCACCATCCTATCAACTCCTCAGTTGGATGAACAGTGTTCCATCTTTGCTGTACACAGTTTGGATGGTCCCCCATCTCCCCATCCTAAGGTGATGGATGGTCTTCCGTCCATCCGAAAGTCCTTCTTCAACCAGACGGGTTTCCTGGCCACCAGTGTCCACCACGGTGTCAAAGGGTTACAGCCTCTTGAGGCACCTAACACCCTAAGACTGCAGGACGCCTCTGCAGCTTCAACAATGGAAACTTTGAACATCAACTATTCAGGTTCAGTGCCCCCAACGTCCACAGGGATGCAGGAAAAACTCCTTTGGGGGTGGAAGTTGAGGGCTTCTCAGATAGGGGCCTACCCCAGGTGTTCCCAGTTTACCCACACTACTCGTTTAGGCTTGCCAGGTCAATCCTAACTCACCATCGGCAACTCCTGAATGTACTGTAATGCCTATTTTACATCTGGAATCATTCTCATCTCTGAATCTCTCAGAGCTAGCTTCAATAGTCTCATCATCTAGATCATCAACCTGTCTATTATACCCAGTGCTGACCAGCCTCTTTAAAGAGATTTTCAACTTAATTGAGCCATTCATTTTAGATTTGATTAATTTGACTTTATCTTTGGCTTATGTACCCCAGACTCTTAAGACCGCAGTCATCAAACCCCAGCTTAAAAAGCCAAATCTTGATCCAGATGTTTTGGCCAATTACAGACCATATCGAACCTTCCATTAATGTCTAAAATCGTTGAGAAAGCAGTAGCATTAGCATTAAAATAACAGCTCTAAGGTGGTTCAAATCCTATTTATCAGATAGATATCAGTTTGTACATGTTAATAGCTCCTCCTCACACACTATAGCCAGTTATGGAGTCCCACAGGGTTTAGTACTTGGACCAATCCTCTTCACTCTTTATCTGCTTCCTTTAGGCAACATTATCAGGAAACACAGCATCAATTTCCACTGTTGTGCAGATGACACTCAGTTGTATTTATCAATGAAGCCAAATGAAGTTAGTCAGATAGTCAGACTGCAGACATGTCTTGAAGACAAAAGTCTGGATGACCCATAATTTTTTTACTTCTAAATTCTGACAAAACTGAAGTTATTGTACTTGGCCCTAAGCACCTTAGAGAAACCCTATCCAATCATCTAATCAGTCTGGATGGCATTACTTTGGCTTCCAGCTCCACTGTAAGAAACCTTGGAGTAACTTTGGCCAGTAAAATCCAGAATAGAATTTAAAATCCTTGTGTTAACATAAAGCTGTTACTGGCCAAGCTCATAGTTCCTTACTGTCCTAGTAGGCCACTCTGCTCTCTAAATGGAGGTTTACTTGTGGTTCCTAGAGTCTCCAACAGTAAATCGGGAGGCAGATCTTTCAGTTATCAGGCTCCTCTTCTATGGAACTGCTGCCGCAGCGGTCAACAAGGTTATAACACAATTTCAGTTAGGTTGCCAGACAATGCCACCTTGGGAATTTCACCCAAAGAATTATTTATCATTTATCAATAGGACAGAGGTGCACCTACTGGAGGCAAGAGAAGAAATGGTTCCAAGTTTTATTAAAAAAAAAAAAAAAAAAAAAAAAAAAAAAAGTACACTTTATTCTCAATCTATTTTAAAATAACACATTCATACCGGCAGGAAGGGAAAAAAAAAAAAAAAAAACAAAACAAAAACAAATCAGGGGCCAAGGCGTACTGGTGGGACAGGTGTTTGTGAGGGATGGGGGATCTACCAAACAAACAAAAATAAAACACACACACACACACACACACACACACACACACACACTAGAGGGGTTACCACCACCCAGGTCACCAACACCGGCCTGCAGCCACTGAAATTGAATAAAAACACAGGGTTACCACAACAAAGTAATACGAAAATGAAAAAGAAAAGACTAATCACAGTAAAAACAAAAACCAGGGGCTAAACCAAATTAATTAAAGATAAACAAAAGAATGACTCCACACTACACAAAAGAATGACTCCACACATTCACCCGATAAATAATCATTTAAAAAAAAAAAAAAAAAAAAAAAAGCTAATCCCACACACAGTTCAAGTGTTTAAAGTCACCGGCAAGGTGGCCTACCACCACCCTAACCGCACCACCGTGGAATCCCCCCCAGCGATGCAGCATACAGCAGCAAGCACGGTGACAGAGGGAGAGAGAGGCAGCCAACAAGCCGACAACAGTCGGGGACCAAGCGAAGCTGTGGTGACAACACAGCTGCAGCAGCGAAAGTACAGTGAGCAGCCGAAACAGCAGAAGACAAAAGGAGACGAACACCCGGACACAAAACAGCAGCAGCTCCAATCAGCTGGTGGTGACGTCAGTATTCACCAGCAGTAGACTCGGCCAGTTAACGAGGGTTCCCTAACATAAAACAAAGTTAGCATTGCTACGTTAAACGATAGGATTAAGGGAGTGGAGGGGAGAAGTAACCTACCTTTAGAGCGTCCAACACAGGCACAGAGAGTGAGGAGAGAGAGAAACCCGCACAGCTACCAGCATTCATCCGGAACAATCACGGCCAGGCAAAACCATGGAGCAAGGCAGTGCTGCTTGACGGACCAAAAACTCCCAGACCGGAAGTGAAGCAATGGAGGGGCGCAGGAAGAGGCAGCAGAAGACTGGCACCTTTAAAGCTGGACCAATGATTGCCACCAGGTGTAGTCAATTACAAACGCGCCCTCTATGCTGCTACAGAACCAACTTCCAGTATCGGTCCGGGGGGCGGACTCTTTAGCAATTAGCAAGACCAAGCTTAAAACTTTTCTGTATGACAGAGCTTATAGTTAAAAAGTTAAAATTCATTTACTCTTTAGCTATGCTGCTATAGGCCTAGACTGCTGGGGGAAGCACTGACAACCTCTCTCCCTCTCTCCCTCTCCCCCTTGCATGCGCTGACATACCAATAACAACCATGCTTCTCCGAAATCCCAGTTTCTCTCAGTCCCAAGCATGTGCACTGCATTTACTAAACATGTTTTCCTGAAGTCTCTGTCTCTCCCAGTTCCTCTCCTCTCTCTCCCTGTCCTCATCCTGCAGGTGATGAATAATCACCATCCCATGTTCTTGCAATGCCTGCTGCTCCCACATCTTCATGAATTCCATTCAGCATCATGTTCCTGCCTACAACTGTTTGAACATCCCCTCCTCCTGCTCTCTTTCTCTCCCTACTCTACCCAACTTTGCCCCCCCCCCCCCCCCCCCCCCCGTGCCTCTCTCTATCTCCCTCTCTCAACCCAATCAGTCGAGGCAGATGGCCGCCCCCCCGAGCCTGGTTCTGCCCGAGGTTTCTGCCACTTAAAGGAAGTTTTACCTTGCCACTGTCGCCAAGTGCTTGCTCAATGGGGGATCTGTTGGGTCTCTTTAAATAATTTTATAAAGAGTTTGGTCTAGACCTGCTCTATATGTAAAGTGCCTTGATGTAACTTTGTTATGATTTGGCGCTATACAAATACATTTGATTTGATTTGATTTGATTTGATCAGTTGACTGCTTTGCCTCCAAAACACACGGTCTCAGGTCAGATGATACACTTACAAAATCGATCATTGACCTTCAGCCCAGGGTGCTCTGGTACCAAGTACACTTATGAGCATCCTTGTGTTTCCAACATGGTGTTGATTATTGACAAACTGTGGCTAGCACAGAAGTCTAATGATAGAACACCACTCGGGTTCAGATCAGGGAGGCCGTTCCTCCCAATTACACCCCTCCAGGTTTCTCTTTCTCTTTCATTGCAGACATGCGCATTGAAGTCTCCCAGCAGTACTACAGAGTCCCCCAGCAGAGCTCTATACAGGGCTCCAGCCAGGGTTTCCAGGAACGCTGAATACTCTGAACTGCTGTTCAGTGGAGAAGAATAATGTCCAGCCCCCATCCAGGATTTTGGATCCAGAGCCGATGCCATGCATGGAGGTAAACCCCACCAGATCTAACCAGTAGCGCTCCACCTCGCACACAAGCTCCGGCTCCTTCTGCACCAGAGAGGTGGCATTCCACGTCCCCAGAGCCAGCTTCCCTCATCCAGGTCTGGGTCTCAGAGACTCCTCACTTTCACCACCACCCATATGGCAACGCACCTGACCCCCAGATTTATTGATTAGAAGTTTCCACTTCAATTTACACTTTTTTCCACTTGTTAGCTCATTTTATTTTCATATATATATGTATTTAGACTGTCATTCATATGAAGAGGTGATAAGGATTTACAGTTAAACTACAAGTAGGATGAATTAGGATGTAAAAATAAACCTAATGGTGTTTAAAATTCTCCATAGAAAAAAACTTTGCAAATAAGAAAATCAAGAAAGGGCTGACTCTGAATCTGAAGAAAGTCATATGTTTTTTAATACATTGGAACACCACTTTCCAGTGTTATTCAAGGAATGACAAGAAATTAACACTTAAGGAAAAAGAGGTACAAAATTAGAAGTTTTGAAGGAATGAAGGAGAGAGGGGACTCTTAAAACATGTGAATGTCTGTTTGCCTTTTTAGACATGTCCAAAATTAACAGGAAAACATCTGAAATTTAAATAAAATGTTCTCTAGCAAGTACAGATGTTTGTGAGATATGAGCTGAGGCATGAAATGTGGTGATGTGAAATAAATTGTGAGCTGGTTGTTGTCAGATACGATTTAAGTTGTTCTGGTGGTGAAGCCTCAGCATCCCCCTAGCCACCGAAGCTTCCCATGTCTCTGTGAGTCAATATGGAATGAGCCTGAAAACAGAAACAGCTTTTATTCATACTGCTGGTGACATGATGCCACGATGGTATCCCACAAGATTGTGATTCAACAATGTATGACAACACACTGCAGCTTATCAAAACACAAAAGGCAAAAAACAAGGGCTCTCATTTTGACAATGCAGACACACAACACACCCAAGAGTCCACACATCTCTAAAGAAAACATTGTCTAATTTCAGGGACAGAGGAAAACATACACCAATACATCAGTATTTGTCTTTATCTTTACTATAGCTTCGAAACTGACACTTCTCTCTCTCTCATTTTCTACCATTAATCTGTCAGGGTCGGCGGGTGGCTAAGATGTTTTGGTCCTTTAACACAGATATATTCTGAGAGATAAACCTGGTGCAACACCCATTTGAAGTTACAATATGTCTACCTAATTAGAATCACCATTTAAAAATAAATAAGCTTTGATAGTAACGCCGAAACATGGACAGATTAGAGTGTAATGTATGCTGTGGGGGATACTATGATAATCTTCAGTTTGAACACACTGAAAGACACATGTGGTGTCTGAGTTGTGATGATGCTGATTTGCCTCAGGTGAAAAGGCAGCCACAGCAAAGAGGAGGAGGAGGATCAAGAGAGGAAGGAGGATGCTGGAAAGATTCTGGTTTGAGAGTTTGTACTTTTCTAAGGATAAGACGGAGGGCTGGGTACTGAAAGAGAAACAATTACTTTCTACAATTTCTGATGTTAAATAGCAAGGCAGGGATTCTACTCACCAAAAGGCTGGTCCCTTTCATATAATTAAAAGTTCCATTTAAACTTTTGATCTTATTCTCCTGATTCTTTTTCCTTCAAACTTAGAAATCATCAGCTTTGTTTTTTATTTACTTGGAGAATCATTTGACTCGTGCTAAAAAGAAACAAATCATCAAAAAGGCATTGCTAGATAAATGAAAACAAAACATAGAAACAACAAAAAAAAGGTAAAAAGAGAGGGATACAGGCTAAAAATCATGTCCAACAGATTTATATCCAAAAAAATATTCTCTGAGCTCCTTAATTCATAACTGTGAGTACAGAATGTACTTTTTCTTTCCGGGTTTCTGACCCTGTTTATAGACCAGGGATGTTCAGACTTTTTCAGGCATTCCCCACTTTGGACAAGGCGGAATTTCCATGCCCCACCTGCCCCCATCGTCCCAACAAAATGCTAATGAAATATGCAAAGCTTAAACTTTTCAAATTTAATGAAGTAACATCATTTAACATCATGTTCTATCACCAACTGTTGTGGTTCCTGTCAAAAATTTATTGATGTGAGGTAATAGCCTACACAAAGTTTGTTTATTGCTCCACTGCAATTAACATGTCAACGTTAATCATTATTTTCACACTTTGATTCCAGGTTACATTTTTCTCCTGGTCTATTATCTAATGTTCTTTTCATTTAGGCTACATGCAGGCCATTAATGTTTACTCTGTTTGTGTGTGGTTGTTTTGTTTTGAATATAGGATCTATGTTGTCAATAGAGAAAGGCATGAAAAGAAACATTTCCTCCAGTTTGTCATGTCTCTATTCCCGCCCAGTGGGGCCTGCCCACCACTTTGACGACCACAGATACAGACTCTCTGAGGGCATTGGTCCAGGATCTCTAAAGTGAATCCAGTGCTGAAGAACCTTAAACCTGCCACTTTACCAAGAACATCGGGGGGCAACTCCACTGTAGAAACTTGTAGAAAGAGAACTTGTAGAAACAAGTAAATTGAGTAGTTGGTTCGAGTTAATGTTGATTTTTGTATGCTCACACTTACTTTAGCACATCACTGGCCCTCCATGTAACTAATGTGGTATCTGGACCAAGAAGTTTTCAGCATATCCTTTAAGTCCTGGAAGTTGTGAGTTGGAGCCTCCATGGAACTGGACTTGTTTGTCCAGCTCATCCCACAGATTCTGAGTTGGACTGATATCTGGGGAATTTGGAGCCAAGTCAACACCTTGAACTGGTTGTTGTTCCTCAAACCATTCCTGGGCTATTGCTACGGTGAGGCAGGGATGATCACCCTGCTAAAAGAGGCCACTGTGATTGGGGAATATGTTGCAGAAATCAGCTTGAGTACACAAAAGCAGGACACAGAATCAAGGTTGGTGTTAAAAAAGGGGTTTCTCTATTGTACAAAGAGCAATGAGAGGTAGAACCAGGTACATCGGGGTGCAGGTGAATTCCTCCAACACCAGCAAAGAAGCATCACGTGCACAGAGATAGAGGGAGGGAGATAACAACTCAGACAAAACATAGGGGAGTAAGGGCCCATGGCTGAGGCCATTACAGAATACTGTTTGACTTCTGGTAGGTCCTTCCTGTCCACTGCAGACCAGGAACATCCCACAGAGCTGCATGCTGAGTGTTGGAGATGCTCTGATTCAGTTGTTACATCACAGTCTGCTCTTGTTAAAGTCTCTCTCATCCTTAAAGTCTCACTTGACTATTTTTTTCCTGCTTCAACATCAACTTCAGGACCAAATGTCAACCTACTGCTTGATATATCCACTGACAGCTGTCATGGTAACCTGGTTATCATTGTTATGGGTGATGGGTGTATTTCTGTGCAAGGAGTCCATTCTGTAATAGACAGGAACTTTGCTGGGACACCAGAGGGCGCTAAGAGTTTAGTGATGAGAACGTGGACAGTTTGGAAGAGCAACTGTCAATTCCTGTAGTTTCCACTCTCTGTTGAATATTTTCGCATTCACAGAACCTCCCTTGGTTCAAAATTACAAACTGCTCAGTCAGTGAGTTTTAAATATAGGCCATCGTTTTGGCTGATTGAATTAAGAGGTGTCTCCAGCAAAAAATCCCTCCCAAAAGCCTTAAAATCAACAGCACATTTTTAATTTAGGTTTGAAAAAGCTCCATATTTATTAATACACACACACACTGACAGAGGCAGAACTGCCACATGTTGCATTGGCCAACATACCACGCTTCAATGTAGTGCTCACTTGTTGCATGGACTGGTGGAACTGTGAAATGAAACCTCAACCTTGTGGTTAGAAAAAAAACAGTTTCACCAATGGCTAAGAGGCTAAACAGATAATGAGTATCTCAAATTTATGATACTTTGAGGACATGTAAGACTGAACTTGAGAAAATATCTATGAAAAGACTACAGAAATTCTTTTCTATCTTTGTAATATGATTTTTGTTAAAATTCTTTGATGTAAGTCCAGTGATGTGAGGACCACTGTAGAAAGATTACAAAAAGCAGAAAAATCAGAGCAAGATGTTGACATCTGCAGGATTTGCTTTCGATGCTGGATGTGCAGATATTGATTATTGATCCAAATCTGTTCTAAGTGGGTGACTGCAAAGGTTCAGAGCTCAATGATACAATTACTGCTGATTATCATAAAGTTACCTGGACTTCTTTTTTTTTTTTCAGACAAACACAATTCAAAATTGTTGTTAGGCTACTGAGACTCCCCGTGGTGGTTTGACTTTTTAATTAAATGTATTGTCATTGAAAACAAAGATTTAATTATGCAACTTTAAGATTTTACTTTTACTTATTGCTGAACACACAATCTCAAAGCTGCTTTAGAGTCTCAAAGCTGTTTCTAAAAATGTCACAAAATGCTGAAAAGGTGACACATGACAGCCTTCATTCATTTTTATGACTTCTTAATAGATAGAAGTCTAATTTCTTTATTGTTGGGTCTTTTGTCGTCACTAACTTTACCTGGACTGTAATTTCATCAGTGCATGTAAATAATTGATGATGAAAACAAAGAGCTAGGTTAATGCACACTTTGCATTATGTTAATAACCATCTGTTAGTTCAAATGAACAGCTACCTCTCCTCACGCTGCCTTTGGTTAGTGTCACTGAGCTGCTAGATGCAGATTCAAAGATGTTTTTTGATTGATCCTTTCTGACATCTCTATTCCAGCTGAAAATGCCTGGACAGAGAAGCATGACCAGCTGAGTCTTGTCACTGTTGTCCCGTTTGTCCCCCAATCCCCCGAGCTGAAATTGATTGGTTTGGTCAGACCAATTCAACTTCAGCAATCCTGACTGCTCTGGTTTGCTCCACAATATTCACTTGAAAGACAGAGGAGTATGGGGCAAGTTTTTTTGTCAATTTTAATTAGATTGCATTCACTGGAAGAGGTAATGGAAAAGAAAACCAGTGCACGTGTGTGTTTTTCTTTTCT
This sequence comes from Remorina albescens, assembly GCA_034769265.1. Taxonomy (NCBI): domain Eukaryota; kingdom Metazoa; phylum Chordata; class Actinopteri; order Carangiformes; family Echeneidae; genus Remorina; species Remorina albescens. Next base: position 1,362,065 of record CM068495.1, on the reverse strand, counting down.
GATAATGAGACAGAACAGCTTCTGTCCTCCAACCCCTCCATACTAATATCTTTGTACTAATAACATTGAATGCTCAGAGTTTTCTATATGCTGATTTTCATAATAAAAGCCATCCTCTGGAAAACACAGGTAACTCCATGCACACACACACTGTCTTTCACTGTATTTCAACAATTCCAATCCAAATCAATACCTGAATTAAATAGTTTTCCTTTATCAAAGTGTAAAAGCTCTGCAGTATCACAGGTTAGTGTTTCCATAACAGGATAAGGAAGTAAAAGCTATTTGATATTTTTTGTAGAAATACATTAACTTAAGTTATCAGTGTGCCTGTATTGGTTATATCATGCAACAGTGCATTTGTTTCAAGCTGTTTCACCCAAACCATCAACACTGTCCTGACTAGAGAAGCCACAGTCTCAGCTAAACTGCATCTATGCCTAAAGTGGGACATGGCAGCTGGAGCAACTTGAGACTTCCTCAACAAGGGATCTGCTCTGTGACAGGAAATGGGGAGAGAGAGTGGGGAATGACATATACACTGCTCAAAAAAAATAAAGGGTACACTAAAATAACACATCCTAGATCTGAATGAATGAAATATTCTTATTAAATACTTTGTTCTTTACATAGTTGAATGTGCTGACAACAAAATCACACAAAAATTATCAATGGAAATCAAATTTATTAACCCATGGAGGTCTGGATTTGGAGTCACACTCAAAATTAAAGTGGAAAAACACACTACAGGCTGATCCAACTTTGATGTAATGTCCTTAAAACAAGTCAAAATGAGGCTCAGTAGTGTGTGTGGCCACCACGTGCCCGTATGACCTCCCTACAACGTCTGGGCATGCTCCTGATGAGGTGGCGGATGGTCTCCTGAGGGATCTCCTCCCAGACCTGGACTAAAGCATCCGCCAACTCCTGGACAGTCTGTGGTGCAACGTGGCGTTGGTGGATGGAGCGAGACATGATGTCCCAGATGTGCTCAATTGGATTCAGGTCTGGGGAACGGGTGGGCCAGTCCATAGCATCAATGCCTTCGTCTTGCAGGAACTGCTGACACACTCCAGCCACATGAGGTCTAGCATTGTGTTGCATTAGGAGGAACCCAGGGCCAACCGCACCAGCATATGGTCTCACAGTGGGTCTGGGGATCTCATCTTGGTACCTAATGGCAGTCAGGCTACCTCTGGCGAGCACATGGAGGGCTGTGCGGGCCCCCAAAGAAATGCCACCCCACACCATTACTGACCCACTGCCAAACCGGTCATGCTGGAGGATGTTGCAGGCAGCAGAACGTTCTCCACGGTGTCTCCAGACTCTGTCACGTCTGTCACATGTGCTCAGTGTGAACCTGCTTTCATCTGTGAAGAGCACAGGGCGCCAGTGGCGAATTTGCCAATCTTGGTGTTCTCTGGCAAATGTCAAACGTTCTGCATGGTGTTGGGCTGTAAGCACAACCCCCACCTGTGGACGTTGAGCCCTCATACCACCCTCATGGAGTCTGTTTCTGACCGTTCGAGCAGACACATGCACATTTGTGGCCTGCTGGAGGTCATTTTGCAGGGCTCTGGCAGTGCTCCTCCTGTTCCTCCTTGCACAAAGGCGGAGGTAGCGGTCCTGCTGCTGGGTTGTTGCCCTCCTACAGCCTCCTCCACGTCTCCTGATGTACTGGCCTGTCTCCTGGTAGCGCCTCCATGCTCTGGACACTATGCTGACAGCCACAGCAAGCCTTCTTGCCACAGCTCGCATTGATGTGCTATCCTGGATGAGCTGCACTACCTGAGCCACTTGTGTGGGTTGTAGACTCATGCTACCACTAGAGTGAAAGCACCACCAACATTCAAAAGTGACCAAAACATCAGCCAGAAAGCATAGAAACTGAGAAGTGGTCTGTGGTCACTAACCTGCAGAACCACTCCTTTATTGGGGGTGTCTTGCTAATTGCCTATAATTTCCACATGTTGTCTATTCCATTTGCACAACAGCATGTGAAACTGATTGTCAATCAGTGTTGCTTCCTAAGTGGACAGTTTGATTTCACAGAAGTGTGACTGACTTGGAGTTACATTGTGTTGTTTAAGTGTTCCCTTTATTTTTTTGAGCAGTGTATGTTGTCCTTACTAGGCTACTCTGTAGGAACTGCAGCTATGCAGCTAGCTAAACTCTTCCTTGCCAATGACTTGAGTCATAGTGAGATCTAGTTTCTATATTTACTGTGGCTCTTTTCTATCATCTTACAGGGATAAAGTGAAAACTGGAAACAAAGTGAGAATACAAAAATCACCATTTCTAGTATTTATGATAGAAGCAGACGAAACAAAGCATAGTAGCTGTGTGCTGCATCCTCCAGAGGCTGCATTTAATAATTTAAAGATTGGTGAGACTGTCTAATATCAGAGGCTCCATCGGACATCTCTCTTTTGCCTGTTTACAAAGGATCCAACTGGTGGATCACTGATGCAGCTTAAAATCTCAAAGTTGAAACATGAAATAAAGTTACGTGTTTCCAGGGTCTCAATTTCATTCAGCCTTCTACAAAAGTGTGGCCAAAGTCACATTGTCTTCTGAAACCAAAAATAAAACGTGCCAAGATCTGACAAAATCATTCCCACTTATCAATGTATTGATGGCACCAGAAGTGTACCCCAAGAGATACTCTGGGTCACATCAGTGGGATGAAAAAACAATTTACATGTTCTTTCGGCTTGGAGGTCTTTGTTAGTTCTACAAATATCTGGATGTTCACCTCAATGGTATACTGGACTGGTCTCTCACATGAATGTCCTGTACAAGAAGGGCCAAAGTTGTCTTCACTTGCTCAGGACACTGAGGTCCTTTGGTATGTGCAGGACATTGCTGAGAACCTTTTATGACACCGTGGTGTCAACTGCACTTTAATATGCTGTGGTCTGCTGGGGGGCTTTTTTGGTGGTCTTCTATATTGCTTTTCTTTTTTTTTTTTTTTTTACTGTCTATGTATATTGACCCACTGTAACAGACACTTTTCCCTCTTTGAGGGATCAATAAAGGGTTATCTATCTTATCTTATCTTATTGACATAATCAAAAGAAGTCTCTTGGTAGAGAATGTTAAGTGTTTAAAGAAATGACAAATAATGTGTTTTTTCTTTCTCCAGATCAACATCATAGCTTCACTTTCATTTTAACAGGAGTAGCAGTTCACCATTAAAAGATAATGTAAGAAGGTTAAGGTGGAATATGGGGATCAATTAGACTTTTAAAGGAACTGTCAACTAACAAAAACACAACTGAAGCAGAGATATAATCTAAAATATCACGCACTCTTACTGTTTATGTTCCTGACATGCTATGTAACATAACTGTAACTACTAACTCTAAATCTCTTTAAAGTGACAGCCTTGAATGTCTGTTAGCTTTTCTGATGCCATCTCCTTCAAAGAATATGGCAGCCACAGCTAATGATTATACTGTGCCCATCTGCTTCAGAGACAGAGACGTTTTAGAGGTTTGTCACATCAGTTTGGTCAGTCCCAGTCCAGCCTTGTACAATAATGAGGAGTTTTTATCTTCTTGGAGTGCGGTTCATCAATACACAATGACCCCCTGCCACAAATACTAAGCATGAAATGTAATTATTGTACAACAGGACCAGAATACAAGGTGGTTATCATCCTTATTGTGTTCTTAATTAACTTATCCACTCTGCAAAAGAATTCTGGCCCATGGGGAAAACTCTAAATTGGCTGAGGGAGGCTTGCCATCATTTGAGATGTGATAATCCAAATAAACATCTCTCTCACCAGGGTACCTCAGACTAAGTCTGCATTTGCTGTGCTCTGGAGTGGAGAAAAGAAAGAGCAGGAGAGCTTTGTTCTCATGTTTTAGCACAGGAGGGGTAAACTACTGGAGAGGGTAGAAAAGGGGAACTCCCTGTTGGAAGGCTGTAGAGTGGGTACTGTGAACTGGGTTGCGTCGGCAGCAGGAAACCCAGCAGCAGAGCAGACACAACCTGAGTAGATGTCTGATCCAGAGTCGGCGGGGAGCCACTCAGCCACAAGCAGACGAAGATCCAAAAACAGGCAGGCAGAACTCGGAGTCAGGGACAGAAGGCGGGTAGGTTTACCGGGGCTGAGACAAAGAGCGTTGGTCAGGGACGAGCCGATCAGAAACCAGGAGGACAGTCCGTTGAAGAGTGCTGGAAAGTTAGGCATAACACGAGAACAATCTGGCAAGGAGTGTTTGGAGAAGGGTGCTTATATCCAGGGTTGATTGCTGATGAGGAACAGGTGAGGAAGGTGGAGCAGACAGGTGAGTGGAAAAAGCTGGCAGGGACCGGAATGGATCGTGACACCAACTGTTTATTGCTACAGTAATTAACACCCTGTCATTACAGACGACACTGAGTTGGGTTTGTCTGACACGATAAGTAGCTTCTGTTTCACTGCAAGTCCTGGAGCTGTTTACCATTTACCTCTAATGAACTCCATTCATGCTGAGTTAGCAGCTAGCTGGAGGTAAAATAGGAGGAGGAAGCATGCTGACTTAAATGCTAGGGAATGATGTCCAGTCCCTGCAGGACAAGACAACAATCCCCACCACTTTGTTCTAACTGAAGAGTCAAGTCAAGGTTTTTGTCCGAAAAATAAACTGGATACATTCAATATTATCATTATTAACACCTAACCGCCAGACTCTTTGCTTCCAATCCACTTTCCATGAATACCTTCATTACAGCTCACTGTCAACAGTGAAAGGCTTACTCTCTTTGTGAAGGGTGTTGATGATCATTATTTGGACAACTGTCCAGGCAGCAGTCATCATCACGATTGCGGTAGTGTGTAATGAACTACACTAAGCGATGTGCAGAATTTGTACTGTGTGAATGGACATTTAACCGGACTCCAATCCAATTTAAATACTGGGATATTTTCAGATAACAGATTTTTGATTTTCATGAACTGTGAGCTGTGATTATTGAAAATAAAATGAAGAGTGTAATGGATGCCTCATTGCTGCTTTGTTTGTCATGGTTATTTGTGCATATAGGGCTAGCTAAAATGTGATGGTCCAGCCAATAGATGTAGTTGGCAAGAAATAACAGATTCCTTTTATTTGAAGAAATATGGTTCATATTTGACAAAAGAAGCTCTTCATTTTAGTCTCGCCAATGTTGAAAGACGAGGATAGTCCTCAGACTTTTACACAATAAAGAGGAGAGACATATTCTGTCATCATAGATATCACTACAGAGAAAAAATACTTTATCCACAAAAAAACCCTTGCTGATCCTTGGAAAAGCAGGAGGCTCTCAATTACATGCAAAACTGCAGGAGTGGGTCTTATTTTTAATCCTCTGACTCTCAACACATGTGCAAGTGAAAGCCAAGTGAAACATGACACGAAATAGACAGACTGCCTCCCTGCATACGTCTTTATATCAACATTTGAAAAAGAGAGGAAGGAAACTTCTCACACACTAATCCCCTTCTGAAGTATCAACTAAACAAGCCTCATAATGTAACAGGAATAATTAACTGTGTACCAAAAAAGCACCCGAGAGCAGCAACAATGTAAAGATCACGGTGCTTCAAATAATTGAGGACGGCAATAAAAGTGACTGAATGATTAGTGTATCTGCTCAAGTGTGTTTGAGCAAAACGCTGATCAAGAGTCAGCATCACTGAGCTGCAAGGTTACTATTGAATGCTTCATTAAGCCATGTTCACTAAGACATTATGTTAATCAAAGCGTGACCCAAACAAGCCCATTAAGAGAGCAGTGGAAAGCTAAATAGCCTCTTCATCACCAATTTCATGCATACACTAAGATAGAAGCCACTGAGACTGCAGGCTGGAGCTAATTTCTAATCTTAGTGTATTCTGATCAGATACTGCAGGATAAATGTCTTTAAACAGGGAACGAGCTTAGTTGTTTGACTCTAATGTATGGCAAGATATGTGAGCAGTTTGGTTTGAAATCCTCAGGTGGGTTCTTGTTATCAAGAAAAGAAAATTTGTTGTTGCCTCAAAGCAAGAAAGTTCTGGGTTCAGACCTGGGGCGGATCTACCGGGGTGGCATAGGGTGGCAAATGCCACCCTAAAATAATGCCTTGCCACCCCTGCTGCCACCCGACTTGGCAGCAATGAATTCAAAGAAAAGTTATGGCCAATTTCACATTTACGAGCGGGAATCTCCGATGTCCCACTGCAGAGAATGCAGCACGAGACAACGTCAGAGCGGCACAAAACTGTGTGGATTCCCCTCTCACACATCTGCCACTCATCACCAGCGTCTTACCTTAATGCCCTTCCTATGATAATGCCCCACTTACAGCAGTGTTACCAAAGTTCTATCTTTTATTCAGTTCAATCCCATTGTATGGTCACTTATTCCTAATATGAACTGTTTCACATGAAACCTCAAATGGAATACACTGATTGCATGAGATTAAGTTTGTATGAGTTTGTAAATGGCAGCCCTTGCCCTTATATCCACACATGAGATACATGTTCTAAGTTATGTATAAAGTCCTACAAACAGAAATGCTTGAATGTAAATTATATTAGTCTACAATTTCTCATCAAACTGTGATAACTGTGATTAAATTCAGTATATACATCTGCCATATGTTGCCACCCCTCAAAAATTCCTGCCCCCCTCTCGCCACCCCATAAATATTTTTGCTAGATCCGCCCCTGGTTCAGACACTAGTTCTTGGGTGCAATATCAGCTGTGTGCAGTACCACTTTCCCTTTGTTTACCCGTTCTTGTATGTTGTGTGTCTCCAGCTGAGTGTGACTGATGTGCATCCTACTTTCCTGCCAAGCACTTATTGATCATCATCACTGATTATCCATTCCTCCTGCACCCGATTTATACCAAGCATTTCTCTCCAGTCTCCACTAGTTTGTCCTTGCACCCTCCGTTGTAACATCTTGTTCAAGTCAGCTTCTGTTTGTAAGTGTTTGATACGTATCTGCTTCTACCTGATCCTGATTTCGGCCACACTCAGCTGCTGCCATCCAGCATTGGTCCTTCATCGTCTCCTGGCTATTGTTCTGCCAAAATCAGAAATGTGTGTGTGCTGTAATCTTATTGATACATGCGAAGCAATGTCTAAATCCATGGGACAAGAACCAAACAGGGAAAAAAAAATCAAATGGACCACTCATATAGTATCAACACAAACACTACCCTCTGAGTATGTGGTATCAGGCAGTATCAGCCATTTTTCATTTTACAATGACTGGCTTCATAGTTTTTCCGAACAGCAGTGCCTCCAGCAATGCGTCAGCCCTACAGTCTCCCATGTTAAACCAAGTTCCTCTTCAGGCCATGAAAGTCTGGATCCACACCCTAGTGGTCTGTAGAGGAACTTACACGTCTTGTTAGTTTTAAAGAGTTTCTCATCTGAGTGGATCAAATCGTCCAAGCAACTGCTGTTTGAGTTGTGCCAGACCATGAAAGGCTGCATCAAGTATAAAGGCCCTCAAAAGGACATGGACAGTGTCACAGATTGTATCAAAGACTTTCAAGAGTAGAGTGAAAACATTCCCAGTTTGTATCAAATCAGATTTATTTGTATAGCGCCAAATCATAACAAAGTTACATCAAGGCACTTTACATATAGAGCAGGTCTAGACCAAACTCTTTATAAAGTTATTTAAAGAGACCCAACAGATCCCCCGATGAGCAAGCACTCGGCGACAGTGGCAAGGAAAAACTTCCTTTAAGAGGCAGAAACAGGCTCAGGGGGGGCGGCCATCTGCCTCGACCGGTTGGGTTGAGAGAGGGAGAGAGAGAGAGAGGCACAGCGGGAGGGGGGGCAAAGTTGGGTAGAGTAGGGAGAGAAAGAGAGCAGGAGGAGGGGATATTCAAACAGGTGTAGGCAGGAACATGGTGCTGCATGAGGTTCGTAGGAATGATGCTGTATGGAATTCTTGAAGATGTGGGAGTAGCAGGCATTGCAGGAGCATGGGATGGTGATGATTCATCACCTGCAGGATGAGGACAGGGAGAGAGAGGAGAGGAGCTGGGGGAGACAGAGACTTCGGGAAGACATGGTTAGTAAATGCAATGCACATGCTTGGAACTGAGAGAAACTGGGATTTCGGAGAAGCAGGTTGTTGGTATGACGGCGCATGCGAGGGGGAGAGAGAGAGGGAGAGGGAAGAGGGGGAGAGAGAGAGAGGGAGAGGTAAGAGGGAGAGGGAGAGAGAGAGAGAGAGAGGGGAAAGGGAGAGAGAGAGAGAGAGAGAGGTGCTCAGTCCTTCCCCCAGCAGTCTAGGCCTAGGCCTCTGGGAACCACAAGTAAACCTCCATCTAGAGAGCAGAGTGGCCTACTAGGACAGTAAGGAACTATGAGCTCTCTGAGGTATGACGGAGCTTGGCCAGTAGGAGCTTTATATGTTAACAGAAGGATTTTAAATTCTATTCTGAATTTTACCGGCAGCCAATGAAGAGCAGCTAACACAGGAGAGATGTGATCCCTTTTTCTAGTTCCTGTTAATATTCGTGCAGCAGCATTCTGGATCAACTGAAGGCCTTTCAGAGATTTGTTTGGACATCCAGATAATAATGAGTTACAGTAGTCCAGCCTAGAAGTTACGAATGCGTGGACTGGTTTTTATGCATCCTCTTGAGGGAGGATATTTCTGATTTTCCTAATGTTTCTCAGGTGGAAGAAAGCTGCCCTACTGACTTGTTTTATGTGAGGGACAAAGGACATGTCCTGGTCAAAGGTTACTCCAAGGTTTTTTACAGTGGAGCTGGAAGCCAAAGTAATGCCATCCAGACTGATTAAATTATTAGATAGAGTTTCTCTAAGGTGCTTAGGGCCGAGTACAATAACTTCAGTTTTGTCAGAATTTAGAAGTAAAAAATTATGGGTCATCCAGACTTTTATGTCTTCAAGACATGTCTGCAGTCTGACTATCTGACTAACTTCATTTGGCTTCATTGATAAATACAGCTGAGTGTCGTCTGCATAACAGTGGAAATTGATGCTGTGTTTCCTGATAATGTTGCCTAAAGGAAGCAGATAAAGAGTGAAAAGGACTGGTCCAAGTACCGAACCCTGTGGGACTCCATAACTGGCTATAGTGCGTGAGGAGGAGCTATTGTTAACATGTACAAACTGATATCTATCCGATAAATAGGATTTGAACCACCTTAGAGCAGTTCCTTTAATGCCAATTTCATGTTCCAGTCTCTGTAATAAAATATTGTGATCAATGGTGTCGAATGCAGCACTGAGATCTAAGAGGAGAAGTATGGAGGCTGATCCATTGTCTGAAGCCATTAGAATATCATTGGAGACTTTAATCAGCGCTGTTTCTGTGCTGTGGTGAGCTCTAAATCCTGACTGAAACTCTTCAAGCAAACCGTTCCTATGCAGATGGTCGTGTAATTGGTTTGCTACTGCTTTCTCAATGATTTTAGAAATGAAGGGAAGGTTTGATATGGGTCTATAATTGGCCAAAACATCTGGATCAAGATTCTGCTTTTTAAGCTGGGGTTTGATGACAGATCTAGAATGAAGGGCTCAATTAAGTAAAGAATGTCTTTAAAGAGGCTGGTCGGCACTGGGTCTAATAGACAGGTTGATGGTCTAGATGATGATACTATAGAAGCTAGCTCTGAGAGATTCAGAGATGAGAATGATTCCAGATATAAAATAGGCGTTGCAGTTGATTCAGGAGTTGCTGTATTCAGTAGATTATTGTCTAATGTAGGTAAGAGCTGTTGAATTCTGTCTCTGATTGTTATGATTTTATTTGTAAAAAAGCCCATAAAATCATTGCTGCTGAGAGCTAAGGGGATCACTGGTTCTATTGAACTATGACTCTCTGTCAGCCTGGCTACAGTGCTGAAGAGAAACCTGGGGTTGTTCTTGTTTTTTTCTATTAGTGCTGAATAATATGATCTTCTCGCACTGCGGAGAGCTTTTTTATACGTTTTTAAGCTTTCTTTCCAGGCTCGGTGAGACTCTTCCGAGTTGCTGGAACGCCAATTTCTTTCTAATTTTTCCGTGTCATCTGCTTTAAGGCACGAATTTGAGAATCATACCACGGAGCCAGCCTCCTCTGTTTTATTACTTTCTTTTTGAGAGGGGCAGCATCATCCAGATTTGAACACAGTGTGGCCATAGTGCTAGTCACAAGGTCATCAACCTGTGTATGGGAGAAATCCTCATTTGAATTTAGATATGGCATTGCTGTAAATGATAACTGAATGTTCTCTTTAAATTTAGCCACAGTGTCTTCAGATAAACATCTTCTATAGCCAAATTTATTCCTCGATGCTGTGCAGTCAGTTAAAGTAAACTCAAATGTAATGAGGTAATGGTCGGTCAAAAGACAGTTTTGAGGAAAAATTGTTAACTTGTCAATTTCAATGCCATATGTTAGAACAAAATCAAGGATATGACTGAAGCAGTGAGTTGGTTCATTCACATGCTGGGAAAAGCCAATTGAGTCTAGTAATGAAAGAACCCAGAACTAAGGCTGTCACTTTCTACATCTACATGAATATTGAAATCTCCCACTATAATGATTTTATCTGTACTAAGTACTAACTCTGATATAAACTCAGAAAACTGATAGGAATTCTGAGTACGGACCAGGTGGACGGTATACTGTAACTAACAGAACTGGTTTTTCAACTTTCCAGTTTGAGTGGGAAAGACTAAGAGTGAGGCTTTCAAAAGACCTACAGCCAGATTTTGGTCTAGGGTTGATTAATAAGCTTGACTGAAATATCGCAGCCACTCCCCCTCCTCGACCTATGGTACGAGGGACATGAAAATTAACATGAGTGGGGGGTGTAGCTTCATTAATACTAACATATTCATCCTGCTGCAGCCAGGTTTCAGTTATACAAAATAAATCAATACGATGATCAGTTATAAGATCACTGACTAATAGAGATTTTGATGATAGTGATCGAATATTCAACAGTCCACATTTAACTGCAGTATTATTTGAGACCGAATTTGTGGCTGTTTTGATTTCTATTAAGTTTTTGTTTTTAGCTCCTCTTCTGTTTAATCTAGGTTTAGTAACTTTTCTAAATTTAGGTGGTCGGGGGACAGACACAGTTTCTATAGACCTAGACATAGACAGAGACTCTATTCTATTCTCGGCAGGGAACCGCTCTGACTGAGGCGCAGAGGAGCGTGTTAAACTGCGGCTCTGCCTCCTGGTCTCGACTCGGGGTTGTCAGGGTTTTAACTTTCTAATAAACTGGGCCATATTCCTAGACATAAGAGCGGCACCACCCACAGTGGGATGGACACCATCTCTCCTAATCAGACCAGGTCTCCCCCAGAAAGTGTTCCAGTTATCTATGTAGCCCACATTGTTTTCGGGACACCACCTCGACAGCCAGCAGTTGAATGAAGACATGCGGCTATACAAGTCATCACTGGTCCGATTGGGGAGGGGGCCAGAGAAAACTACAGTGTCCGACATTGTTTTAGCAAAGGTACACACCGATTCCACATTAATCTTTGTGACCTCCGACTGGCGAAGTCGGGTGTCGTTACTGCCGATGTGAATAACAATTTTACCATATTTATGCTTATCCTTAGCCAGCAGTTTCAGGTAAGATTGGATGTCGCCTGCTCTGGCCCCCAGGATACACTTAACTATGGCCGCCGGTGTCGCTAACTTCACGTTCTTCAGAATAGTCACCAATCACTAGATTCTGCTTTTCAGCAGGTGTGTCGCTGAGTGGGGAGAACCTGTTGGTGGTGAACCGGGGGCTGCTGCCTATGACTATGCCTCTTGTCTCAGACAGTCACCCAGCCGCCCTGACTAGATCCCGGCTGCTCGGGAGCCGCTGGGGGGGAGGAAACTCTCTCGGCTGCCGTAGGAGCTGGTCTAGGTCTAGGCCGCACTGGCTACAGGGGGGCGGCTAGCTACACTAGCATAAGTTGGGTTAGCTAAGGTGCGGAGCCGCGACTCTAACTCACTAATTCTCGCCTCCATTTCTACCATCATCCTGCATCTATGACAACAAGTACTATCATAAAAGGAGGCAATGGCGTAACTGGACATGTAGCAGACAGGACAAGAGAGAAGAAGAGAGGGAGAAGGAGGAAGAGAGAGTGGAGAGAGAGAGCTGGAGGCCATTGCTAATCGTTCAGTTCAATTAGTGGAGCTACAGTATCGTTTATAGGCTTAGGAAAGGGGAAGGAGATTGAGTTCTATGCTAGTATAGTTTAATAGCAGTTTGCTGTCGATTAGTCAGGTGAATAGCAAAGAAATAGCAAAGACAGCACACGAGGTAACACAGAGCACAACCACCAGTGACCGGAAATGACGTAACACGCTTACCGCACGTAACCAGGAAGTGTCGTGCTACTTGGATTGTCCTCCACCTGTTGGATTTGGCAACATGGGTCCTTCGGTGCTACTCAGCAGAGCTGTTCAGCTGAGCCAAGTTTCTTGGCTGAGATAAGCTCTAGAAGATCAGTCAAGCGTGAATGTATACTTGGGGGAAGCTCCATGGGTCATCGGGTGAAGGCTATTAAGAGGCTACACAGACCTCTGGGACAGTCAAACGGGGCTTCTCAGGAGAGAGAGGGCCAGGATTGAGTAGTAGCGGGCCGAATGGCTATGAAGCGGGCTTCAGCGTGGAGCACTGTTGTGGAGAAAGCGATGCTTCATATGCAAGCCCTGCAAGCCACCAAATGCAGCCATGAGGCCCAACAGTGGCCCTTTGCAGGCAAAAGAAAATGGGTATAGTTGGTACTGGCACGGGGAGCAACATCCCATTGATTAAAACCACACTGCTGGGCAGTTTGCTGCAAGATTTTTCCCTAACTTTGGTACAGACACACTCTGCTCCTGACTGAGAGAAACGGTGACATGTCAGAAAATTGACTCAGTTCATAACAGATTCATTTCGTTTCACATCACTGCTGGATGTAAGGAAGTTTCAGGCATGTACAGTCCACAACTCTGGCCAAAAGGGATATTTGTTTGTTACTTTTAAGCTCACAAACCCAGAGCTAACAGATACAGGGCAGGATCAGGAAAGAGGGGCCGGAGGTTGATCTGCAGCAGCATCACACAGGTAACTCCACAGGAGAGCAGCAGCCGGGCATGTGACTGAGACAAACTAAAATAAATCAACAATTATACAGTGTGCTATAATGCTTGAGGAATGTGCATTACAGGGCACAGTGAAGCAGATAAGTTGGGCTGTGTTATGGTGGCTAAACTCTTGGAGACTTTTGAGTTGCTCTGCTATGCAAAAAAAGTACAATGAGCTGGCCAATGTGGTCAGACTGGATGTTGACTGGGCTAGAGGAATTCAGTTCATTTGCAGCAATCAAAAGTTAATTACTCTGAACATCTATACACCTTACGAATGTCCCCAAAATGAAGAAGATTATCTAAATGGACTGGCTTGTGTTATGTCTTTTATTCAGGACAACTCATCTACCTGCTTCTTTATTGTGGGTGATATGAATACAGACATTTCTGATGGTAGCTCCTTATTTGCCAATCATTTAATGCATTTTTGCTTTGATAGTGGTCAGATTTCCAGTAAAGTGCTCCTGCCTGATAATAGCTACACTTATATTAGTGAGGCATGGCACACAAGCTCATGACTGGATCCATGCTGATGCCCGTACCTCCTTAGAGGCTATGAGAATTAGTTATAAATTTGCCAATACTGATTATGTGCCTTGTTCCTTGTCTACGAATCTGGGCAATACTTACAATACCTACTCTTTTGCCTGTGAACAACTGTGGGTGTAGGCGAGATCTATTGGCCTAACTTGATTGAGAAGGATCTTGGTTCAATCTGAGACCTTGTTGAGTAATAAACTGATACCAAAACGTGGGTGCATGCTGTGATATTATCTGTAAGATCCCATAATATGGTATCAAATTGTTGTCAATATGATAATATCATGGAGTCCCTTCTTATTTTTAGAAGGCTTCTGTTTAAGACCAAGATGTACAAAGCCAAGCCACGCTGGAATGCATATGTTGAAAAACTTCATGCTGAGGCTAGAAGGGCCTTCAAAGCTGAGGCTGAGCCATTTAGACATAAACATTGTCCTTTTCCCGCTTATAAGAACTTGCAAATGCAAATTTTAAATATGTTATACGCTTCATTAAGAGGAATGAAAGTAAAATCAGGCCTGACTCACGTGCAAGGAGAAGGGAAAACAATAGTCCTAATGGATTCTGGAAAGAAAGAAAACCCCCAAAAGAATAGCTGTAAAACATCATTGCCAACAAATATTGATGGTGTAAGTGGTGCAGAAGGAATTACTCAGTTGAACATTACTATGACCTGTTCTGTTGTATTAAATGTAACCCCTTTGATGTGGGGAATATTTATAAGAATGGAGATATGACAGTTTCCCCACAGGAAGTCTCTGATGCTAAAAGATAATAGGCATGCAGGATGGATAATATATCTGCTGAACATCTAAAGTTTGCTAGTAGAACACTGTAACATCTGCTAACCATCTGTTTTTCTGGGTTTTTCTGGGTATATATATAAATATATATATATATATATATATATATATATAAATCCAGACTAAAACAAAAAGTTCTCACTAAAACTTTGGGAACCCCTCTATTGTATAACTTTTAAAGTAATTTTTCATGATTTACACGGGCAAAAGCTTTAGAAGCATTAATAAAGCAACTAAAGCTGATGCAATAATTCCTATTAAACAAATCTACAATCAGTGTCTGCGCCTGTTTAAGTTTAAGTTTAAAACCAAACTGGTTGTCAGAGTTTAGTATAAACTGGTCCGGCCAGTTTATATATATTATTTATGTTTTTATGTAAATATATATATATATATATATATATATATATATATATATATATAAAAATATATATATATATATATATATATATATATATATATATATATATATAAAAAATATATATATATATATATAAAAAAATATATATATATATATATATAAAAATATATATATATATTTATATATATATATATATAAAAATATATATATATATTTATATATATATATATATATAAAAATATATATATAAAAATATATATATATATTTATATATATATATATATATATATATATATATATATATATATATATATATATATATATATACACATATATACACACATATATACAGCAAACATTCTTGCCACAGCTCGCATTGATGTGCCATCCTGGATGAGCTGCACTACCTGAGCCACTTGTGTGGGTTGTAGACTCCGTCTCATGCTACCACTAGAGTGAAAGCACCGCCAGCATTCAAAGGTGACCAAAACATGAGCCAGAAAGCATAAGAGCTGAGAAGTGGTCTGTGGTCACCACCTGCAGAACCACTCCTTTATTGGGGGTGTCTTGCTAATTGCCTATAATTTCCACCTGTTGTCTATTCCATTTGCACAACAGCATGTGAAATTGATTGTCAATCAGTGTTGCTTCCTAAGTGGACAGTTTGATTTCAGAGAAGTGTGACTGACTTGGAGTTACATTGTGTTGTTTAAGTGTTCCCTTTATTTTTTTGAGCAGTGTAGTTTGTGTTCTGTTGAGTTACTGTTAGTTTTACTTCCTGTTTTTTCCCTCCTCTGTTTGATTACATCCCAGCCCTATTGTGTTACACCTGTGTCTCATTGGTTCCCCTCTCCTCGTGCTCACCTTCCCTCCTGTGCCAGATAGTCTTAGTTACCTCTGTGTATAAGCTCTCTCCCTTTCTGATCTCTGTTTGCCTCCTGTGTATGACCGGTTTTGGTAATTTTGACCTTTTGGATTTTTGCTTGTTCGCAGTCTGATTTTTCTGCCTGATTCTGCCTGCCTTTTTGGATTTTGACCTTTTCTTACCTCCTTGATTAAAGAGCTTATTTTACAGACTTTGTAATTCTGCCTTGCCTCTCTTTTGCTCTTTGGTCCACACACACCTGGCGTTCACAGTTTTTGGCATGCTCACCAATTCATGTATGTAAAATGGGGTAACTTAGCTTCTACTCCATTCAATGTATGTAACAGAGTTTTGTGGATATTTATATGAATATTCTAAGATTTTGAACAGACGGCATGTTTGGTAACACCATCATCAACCACTTAATGTATGCAAATGATTTGATGGTCTTTTTTCCATAGAGCGCTGGCTTTCAACACTTACTGAGGGTCTGTTCTCAATAGGGTTTAGACTTTGACATTAAATATAGTACAAAGAACAGCAAAATCATGATTGTTAGTAGTGAGGAGGACAGTAAACTCATTTTCTGATTTCTCTCTGAATGGCATTGTCCCCCCACTGTCCAAAGACATGCATGACATGACATGTTTAGGTTAACTGGTGACTCTAAATTGTCCATAAGTCTGAGTGTGAGTGTGAGTGGTTGTTTGTCTCTGTGTGTCTTTGTGTGTTGGCCCTGTGATGGACTGGTGACCTGTCCAGGGTGTACCCCGCCTCTCGCCCGGAATATTGGCTGGGATTTGCTCCAGAACCCTCAACCCAGAACCAGAACAGTGGTAGAAGATGGATGGATGGATGGCATTTTCCTTAAATTGTGTGGTGAGGTGAAGTTCTTTGGACACTTTACAGTTCATGATGTGTCCGATTAGAGGGACATTTAAAGACACTGTCATATGCAGTATGCACAAGCAAATATGCCCCTAAGCTAATTTTACATTTGCTCTGCATCTGAGAAGATGGCACTTTTTAGGGCTTATTATTACCCCCATGTATACTGCCCACCTGTGGCAGCATTGCAGAAAGAGCAGTGTGCAGAAACTAAGTGCAGCCTATAATGATGATATAAAGCTGCTCCTCAAGGAGCCACAATGGAGCTGTGCTAGCCAAATGTTTGCCAGCGTTAGTGTGCCCACCTGTCAATCTCATGTACAGATGTATGTGTAGATTAATGGCAAGATAATTTCTTTATTGACGAAGCACAGCCAGGTTATTCTCAGGGTTGTTGAGCCATTGGCATTCTAACTTGTATGTGTATATGTGAAGTGATTTGTTTAACTTGTATTTTATTGGGGTTTTTTTGTGCTATGGACAAATTTTTATGTCCTTAATAAAGCTAATAAAAAAAGTTATTAAGCCTAAATCAGGGGTTAAATTGACCTTTACATGAAACATAATAAAGTTTAAAAAATTCCTACTCATTGTTTGATCACAAGAACAGGATAATCTATCATAAAGAAGACAAAATGTTTGAGATACTACATTGATTTAGTCATGTTTTTTGACTCATACGTGTTTATATATATTAGTCCATTGTCTTCTTGTACAAAACTGTTTAAAATGTTCACTTTCAGTCTTCTTATTTTTAAGGTTTAAGTAACCTTGTACAGATGTGTACATTTTAAAATTTTCAATCTTTAGTTAATTCTTTATTCAGGGAATTTAGAGTAGAAACTTCTATGTTTCCGTACATTGTGAGCAAAGCTCAGCCAGAGTCAAATCTCTTGTTAGCGCATGCATACTTGGCCCGCGCAGCTGATTCCGATTCTGAATCATCAAATTTGCTGGTGCTGACAGCTGATGGCTCTGGAAATCATCAAGGATCCAGGTTGGATCTTAGAGCTTTAGCAACTAGATTTGCTTGAGGCTCTTGACAATATTTTACCTCACCCTAAAGGCTTCTTCAAGTCTGACTGGCAGTTGGGGAGTTCTAGGCAGTCAGTGAGTTGTGAGATCAATCCCCTGCAGTTTAACGAGCATCCGCAGCATTATTCAGGTAACACTAATTACTCGCATGATAGGCAGGTGAGCTAACAACCCTCAACTTGTTAGTGACACCACAAGGGGTTTAATAGCTGGCCATACTGCCCATTAGCTAGAAGTGAAGTGACCTTTTGGATGAGAGGTGAAACTTCTTCAAGAACCTCAGACAGGGCCACCTTCATTCATAAACTGCTAAGAAATAATGAGCTTTTGCAAATCGGTTTAATTTTCATTAAAAGTAATGAAAATAAGTAAATTTCATTGTCACTTAAATTGTCTACAAACCATGAAAGGTTGTCAAACATATGAAGGTCTTTTTGTCACTTTGTCACTTTGTTCAAGAGGCTGTGGCCTCTTTTGTGTTTTCAATCTGCAGTCCATCATTTAACGTCAGAATCATGTGAGAAAAACAACAGGATTAGTCTGTATGTAACCTCAACAGCTGCAACAAAGCTTTATACTATGACCTCCTTCCCCAGACATGGTGTGTTTCTCTTAAAGCTACACTCTCTCCAGGTGAGCTGCTGGTCTTCTGGGTAACCACAGGGTTGCTGGTTTGATTCCAGCTTTATTGTACTGTCTTCCCCTCCTGTTTATCTCTGCTGTCAGCTAATGCCAAAAGCAAAAAAAAAAAAACAACGTAATTTTGTAAATGCCAAAGTCTCTCAGCTACATTTATGACTGTGTGTTAATCAATAAAAGTTATCATATTATTTGGACAGTGATGGCTTCTGCCAAAAACACGGAAAATAAATGAGGATGTGTTTGAAGTAAATAGATCCTCAGTAAAGCCCATGAAGCAGAATCATAATAAAAACTTAAAGTTGCACCAATCAATATTTTTTGATATTAGTAATGGATCAAATTAATAAAATGATGGATGAAAGTATGTGTAATATGAGGCCTTTGCTTGTTTACCGTCTTTCAGCTTACTGTTTTGGTTTTTAGACCTTTATCTTTAATATTTCTCAGTTCCAGTGCTTTCATTGTTTTCAGCAGCAGTTGTCTCCACCAGAAAATCTCCTATTAAACCAACAATCTCAAACACACACACCATATTTAGTATGCCAACAGAAAATAGGACTTGTTGCATAATCTTGGCTCCACCTCATACTCTACCTTCATCTAATTTTTGTGCATGTGGTACAAAAGTGTCCAGAAGTCCCCACCCTTCAAAAAAAAAGAGTGAGATTTGACAACTTTTACCAATGCCTCAGACCCCCTATGAGCTTAAATGAAGCTGTAGTTGGTTCACAACCATTGTAAGGGAGGACCAAGTGATACATATTCAAAATTTTAAATTAAAAAATCCTCGCTTCTGCAAGAGAATCCTCAAGTGAACCCAGCGACCCTGTGCTCCTGTAAGCTTAGAATAATCAATCATGTGCACAAAGCAGGATGGACTGTAAGTAGGTAGCACAGTGTTTCCAGGTGGCTATATCCTAAGTTTGTCATGTGATATAGAAATGTCATTTAAAGGTTCTGTGACAAGGTTTTAAACAGTGAACCAACAGTAAACATCTGTTTTCTACATAAAGATATTGCATAGTAATAATGTCCTGAGCACAGGACTCCCACACGCCCACTGTGTGTTCAACTGAGTTCCTCTGCTTTTAGTTTTGATTACCATAATCACAGCAAATGGGATGTTCATGAGTTTGATTGCTTCTGTTAAACCATTGTTCATCATTCATAGCTGAAAGAGACCTCTATGAGCTGAATGAGACATCGTTCAGGTGAAAGAGACATCGCTCAGCTGAAAGAGACATCATTCCAGCTTAAGAGACATCTATCAGCTGAAATAAACATTGCTCAGGTGAAAGAGACATCGCTCAGCTGAAAGAGACCTCACTCAGGTGAAAGAGACATCTATCAGCTGAAAGAGACATCGTTCAGGCGAAAGAGACCTCACTCAGGTGAAAAAGACATCGCTCGGGTGAAAGAGACCTCACTCAGGTGAAAGAGACATCTATCAGCTGAAAGAGACATCGTTCAGGCGAAAGAGACCTCACTCAGGTGAAAAAGACATCGCTCGGGTGAAAGAGACATCATTCAGGTGAAAGAGACATTGCTCAGGTGAAAGTGACATTCCAAACTTTCTCCCACTGAAGAAATCACTCTTTCATCTAAACATGACATCAGATGACACCAGATCTCAGGGTGCCTGGCTATAGGAACTAAACTAGCTCAAATTCCAGTCCACCAGTGGATGGGTTGTCCAACTGTGTAACTATTACCGACACAGTAAACCCTGCGAGCTCCAGATTGAAACAGAACAGTTTTTTTCTCCTTCTTTTGTCAGTAACTTTATTGCCACATAATGTTACATCTCTGCTCTCATCAGTGCTACTTGCTATCAGGAGCTGCTTAACTGTTGGCGTTGTTGTGGAGTAGTCCACAGCCATGGGCTGACAATTGTGGCTATAATGCTTTTTATTGGTTCTTGTGTACACAGGGTGACTTCATCCTCCTGCTGCATGTGTAGTGGCTGCATGGGGGCATGTCCTGTGGGCTGTTGAAGAAAAGAGGGATGGATGTAGCTGCTTCTGGTACTTGGTTGTTCATAAAACTGCCTCTACAACAGAATAATGACCTCCTCAATAGCCACAAGCTGAACGTTTTACCAAGACCCTCACAGCCTGTTGATGTAAACAAATCTGTGGCTAAACCTTGGAAGACTAGATCATGCAAGTGTCTCACAAAATAAATTGCCTTTTGTGTGGAAACATCCCCCAAATAGCAACTGAAAGTCTCACAGCTGGCTGGTTGTGGGGGATCTGACATATTCTGGAAGGCTTATGACCTTTAAAGTGTTTCTCTGTGGGCAGTGTGAATGGGATGATGGATTTGAACATGTCTCAGTCTAGGTTTTTTAACCTTTCATTGATAGTATGCCTCAAATAGACCTGAGCAAAGACAACAAAAAACCAAGACATTTGCACCATGGCTCAGTGAGTGAGTGCAGTCTCCACTTTCTGAATGGCAGGATAAAGAGTCACTGAAGTGGTCAAACAGCAGAGGAGTCTTTTTCCAGAGGAGGTGAAATAAATCTTTCATCCTCAAATCCCTTCTGCCAGCTAAGCGTAAATCCTTGCCTTAATTCCAAAGTCAAAGAGAGTGAGCATGGCACAGGCACGCAGCACTTGTGGTGGAGAGGACAGAGAATGACTTTGGGCCCCATGACAGAGGGAAGCAACCCGCCAGCACGTAAAATAAGTCCTCTAGAGGACCCACAGAAAGCTTCTCTGAACCAGACCGGGCTGTGGATGCCATTTTTTCCTTGACCAGAGCTGAGCAGAGGGCAGCAAAGCCAGTGACAAGAGAAGCTGTTCAGATAGTTAAATTTTTATCAGAGCTGAGTGATGGAGTGGGCAGAAGGGAAAAAATACCACCAGGAGGAAGAAAGATAAAACTGGAGTTGCCCAAATTGTGTATATTCAGTGTTGCTGCAGGTGTAAAGTTAAGTATTTTTTATTTTTTACATATTCAATAGATCTTTCAACTCAGTGGTAACTAGTGCAAAAAAACTCAGAAAGTGTCATTATTGTTCATTCACCTTTCTATAAAGTGTGTAGGCCTACAAGTGATGTTCATCAATAAAGTCATGAACCTGCAAACAAAGACTTTGGTTGAAGCCTGAGGTTCTAAAATGGGATTTTTTGCAGAAGTCATTTCCTTTCATTAATAAGTTTAGATATTTTTTATTGCTTTGCAAAAAACAAAAACAAAAAAAAAACACAGGTTGAGGAATATGTATATTGAGGAAAAAAATACTGGATTAAAAGGCATAAATTTTTTGGACCCTGTGAACAATAAAGAACTAATTTTGATTATGAAAGATGTTTTTGCTCATTACACAGACTCTTCCTCTTTCAATAAAGTTCCCTCTGTCCAATAATATAAATATTTAATGGGATCTTTGAATGCAAGTAAATGGCAATAGAATTGTTAATGGAAATGGAAATGGTTCCCTGCATTGCATTATTCTTCCCGTCTCATTTTCCCTAACTTCATGCAAACTGATAAGCAATAATTCATACATGTTAGTGCAGAGGGAGGCAGGGCTGTGTTTCCAACATTCCATACCAAACTAATCTTGATCTCCTAAAATCACAAGACACTTTCCAAATTAGTTTTTACGATGGGGGTCTTCAGGATAGAGGGGTCTCTATATGTGGGATTATAACAGATGTACAGCTGCTTTTGTGTAGTTGGTCAGTTTGGGTTTTTGTGTAGGTTTTTGAATGATGACTCTTATAATTGGTTGGAAAGGTTGGAAAGGTTGGAACCATATATATATATAAGAGCACAATGAATTCCATTCCCATTCCCTAGTTACACAAATTGACATTTCAAACTGTAACTAAGTTTTACTCCACCATTGAGTTTGTGAGTTAGCATTTTGAAGCCTCTAATTTGTAATTTCAATGTCAGCCACCAGAAGAAACCATATGTGGAGGAGAAGGTGGAGCTGAGAAGGAGTGAGGGTTGAATCTTAGCTGCTCTGTATGCTATCCTGATTGGGTGGTACAATCTGTCAATCACATGACATCCAAACCTTATGCATGCCCTGCTGTAAGGTCTAATTTTCTCTAAATGGGACCATCATTTAAAAATTAACATAATGGAACTACAGACTGAAGCCATAAAGTCATTAGAAAGACATTACTGAGCTAATAAATTAAGGGAGAAGAAGGATCATTTTCCAATAGACTTCAATACAATCTGGCTTTTTTTTCTCCTTTTTTTTTTTTTTAACAACCAGTGGGATCACCGCTCGATAGTCGTTAGCTAGAGTGCAGATAAAGGTTTTTCAGCATTGGGTTTACTTTACAGACTCAGAGTCAATGTCAGTTTTATAGACTTCCATATAATATGCACATAAGAGAGCCAGGCTATGTTTCTCTCTGCTTCCAGTATTTGTGCTGACACAAAGCAGCATGCTGTCTCCAAACACCCATGACCACATACACATGAAATTCATATCAGTCTCATCTCGCTTCAAGGAGATTTTGTTAACTTGAAATTTCATTCATTCATCCTCAACCACTTATCTGCTTCTGGGTCACGGGGGATGCTGGAGCCAATCCCAGCTCACACCGGGCGAGGACAGGGTACACCCTGGACAGGTTGCCAGTCCATCACAGGGCAAACACACAGAGATAGACAGAGACCAACAACCACTGACACTCACACTCAGACCTGCTTACAATTTAGAGTCACCAATTAACCCAAACATAATGTCATTGGACGGTGGGAGGAAACCGGAGTATCCGGAAGAAACCCACGCAGGCACGGGGAGAACATGCAGAATCCACACAGATAGGCCCCAGGCCCAAGAATCAAACCCACAGCCTTTTTGCTGTGAGGCAACAGTGCTTAGCACTGTGCTGCCCAGATTTTTATAGTTGATTAAAAGTTCCAGTTTTCAAAGCCAAGTATTTTACTAATGCTTGTTTTCAAAACTGATTATATTGACTGATCATTAGCTACTTGCGTTTTTCTTCCTATACAAAGTGAATGAATCTGTGATGCAGGATCCGTTAGATCCGTGTCTGCTTTTGGGTTTCTCCAGATGGTGTAAAGTTCACAGAAAAATTACCGGATGTCTGGATTTTGACTTCAAAACAAAACTTTACATCGTTTTCCTCCAATTTTAGTCAAACCTTGATGCAGTAAACATCGTGAAAGCAGACTAATCCACACAGAAATTGTCGACTTTGTGCTTGAATAAAACAAACCAAACTATCAACATTTTTCCAACAGTAAATCATTTCTGAAATGAAATCGGTGGTTTTCTTACTTTACTTACCAAAAAAATTGATTGACAAACTACCTATTTTTCAGAAAAACCTAATTCTAATAAATACACAGCAATATCTCCAATGTGTGCATTTGGGGAAATCATTTGTTTAAACCCTGTTTCCTGTATGTGATACAAGATGAATTGTGTTTGCTGAATTGTAACGTTTCCCATGGTTGATTGTGATAACATTGGATCAGTTTTAAGTGACATTCAAATGTGAAATAATTGGTGAAAACTATCCCGTCTGTTTGGATCGTTTGCGCGTGCTTTTATAGTGATGGTACGTACAGGAAGTGGCGTGTGTCACTTTCCGCTGGCTGACACTCGGAGTCGGAGAGGGAAGTAGAGTTGAACAACGGTGAGGACAGGGAGGACGGTTAGCGGTATCGAGGGTCACAGGGATGTACAGTAAACACAGGCAGAAAAATGTCCAAAAATCACCAGCAAAATGTGGACGTCTCCTGTTTTTTCTGTCTTTTCTGTTGCTGAGCGGGACTCTGGAAAGAGCCAGCGGAGACACCGGAGACGAAGGTAAGGTCGCGCTCCAACACCCTCTTCAACTTCTTGGACAATCTATCAGTTGCTTGGTGAAGCAGTTTGGGCACCATAGACAAAGCGGTAGAAAGGCTTTAAATAGTCAGACACACAATCCAATCTAGACACACTTAAGTGTGTCTAGATTGGACTTGGGCGGGGAATGTTTTGTTATCAAACTTTTCTCAGAGTGATTAGGCGGTAAAAGAAGGAGCAGCGTCAATCGAAGGCTTTTGAAAAGCAGCCCGTTAGGTGTCAGCTGCGCTCCGGGCGCACTCCATACAGACACACTGGCATCAGCCTGCACACTGAAACGCTGTCCTGGATCCATCCATCGCGGTGTCACACAGTGTTAAACAACACTGTCTCACAACTACTGTGTAATACAGCAGAACGCCTCTACTTTCATGACCTTGTGGGTCGCTTCAGCCCCCCCACCAAACCAACCACCTATATAATAAGATTTTTAATGTTCGCGTCGTGAACTTGAGCCTTTTACGGCGAAATGAACAAAATGTGTTACCCGCCATTTTTTTCTTTTTCTGTCGTGTTTTATTTCTTTGTTCCAAGGCAGCAACAAATTCTGGGATTTGTCAGACGTGTTTGGGGCGTCTCTGGACAAAAGGCACGTATGGGAGCGAGTGACTCTCTGTTAAGCACCTCTTTTAAAAATACTCAGCACTTTGACAGAGCCGAAGATCAGAAGTTTTAAACGTGTTGAGCTTTGATTCCACATTTCCTGTAGTCCAAATGTTCAAATGAGGTCGTTAATCAAACCCAGCACAGTATGAGCCCCGTTGTCCATATAAGGCAGAGTTGACGGGAAATGCTGGAAAGTACAGTGTAGTGGAATGGCCCAGATTTCACCCAATTATGTCACAGAAAGTGTGTTTTTCTGGGCTTTTTTGGGTAAAACCACAACAATGTCCGTCCCTTACTGGACCTAATTTTATAAGCCTGTCTTGGGTCAGAGTCCTGTCATCAGTCTGACAGGATTGAATGTGTTCAGGCCCAGGAATGTCGAGCTGTGGTATGAAGAAACATTAGTCATGTGCTCTGATACTCCACACAATAACCCCTATTCAAAAACCATGTTTCAAGTTAATCCTGTTAACCCCCTGCCTATGTGTCCATGTGTTTAGTGGGAGAATACACAAAAATCCAGGGCTGGGCACCCTGCTGAATACTCAGATGCAGGTCAACAGCAGCTCTGCAGTGAGCGCCACCTTTCTGTGGAGTTAGTGGTTAAGACCGTTGATACTTACAACAGCCAAAGAAACATTACTTGCTTCAGTACTTCAGAATCTCTGCCCCTCAAACTCAATTCACCAGAACATCTAAAGTTAGTGGTATATACACCATCTGCAAGTATGTGCGCTGTATGTGGCTTGCATTTTGTTATGGGAGGGTGTAGATGAGGCTCTGGTATCCAGACAGCCGCAACGACAGAAGGACCCCAACTGAGCACAGCCAGTGTTTGAGGAAAGTAAATGAGGGGGTCCACTGCTGCCTCACCTCTACAGCTCATCTTGAAAAGAATAGCAGAGCAGATAAAGCTGCTCTTCTTCTGGAGGATCATTTGTCCTTAAAAAATGCTACCAATTAAACAACATGCACATGAATCATTTCAAGAGCTGCAAAATATGCAGCTCTTGAAATGAAAGAAAAAAAAAGAAAGAAAAAAAAAATCATGCTGTGATTAGCAATTTTTTAATGTTGCATGTGTTCATACATCATTCAATATTACTTTTTAATACAAGCATGTCTCAAATACACCTCTAGTATACACAGGCCAAACTCAATGAAAATATGATATCAGAGACAGGTCCTGTTCTCCAGTTTGAATCTATTTATTTAAGTAAGACTCCTCCTGCTTTCTGACTTCCTCCCTTTTTAATTATTTGCTGTTAATGCAGTTTCAACATTTCCTCAATGTTTTCCTGTCACCTTAATAAATCCATCTTGTACATTTGCAATGCACTCATTTAACCAGTCCAATAACAGTCGTGTAGTCCTCACCACACTGCTCCTCTCTGAATCTCCATAAACAAAAATAAGGATGTGTTAATTCATGTATTTTTTCCTCAGTCCATTCATACACAGTTTTTTTCTCTCTCAGTCAAGGATGCTCAGAATTTGGTTTAGTGTCTTCCATTGTAAATGAAAGGGTATCATAACAATGACCCCAAAAAACAAGTGTCTGATGGACGTAAACGTGAGTGTTTTGAAGTTGCTTAGCCTTTCTTAGGGGAAAAAAATCGGGTCCTGTTTCCATTTCGACAACTCTATATTCAAGGAGACATATTGAAGAAGTTTAAGGTAAAGCTGGGAAAAGTAAGGCCATTGGTTTACTGGCCCTGTGAAAGAGTTTCCTCACTGGCCACTTGTCTTTCCAAACTATTTGGAACCATTTGAATTCTGTTAGTAGGCAATGTTGCCAATTTAGCGTCTTTGTTGCTTGATTTACAGACTCTTCAGGTCCTTTAGTGTCTTGTTATTTCGTAGAGAATGACAGGAAATGTGGTCTGGCTGCTCTGGAGTCAAACTAAGGACTCACCCAAATCATTTGATCACCAGGTCACCAAATATGATTTAAGATGAAATAATGTGCATTACGGTACATATTATGCCTTATATTTGAGTAAGCAATGCTCATTGTGTTTAAATGTCAGTTTGACACCCTCTTCTAGTCAGAGTGGGTGTATTGTAGGCTTGTGCAGGATGCCTTGCATTGCGCAGTGGACTGTGTAAAAAAGTGTGGCGAGGTGAAAATCTGATGCAAAAGTGCTGTGAACTTGTCTTATACTGTTGTTACCTTGGACATCATTAGTCTGTGAGTATGTTGTGTATATCTGTTAAGCTTGTGGTAGCAGGGTGTATGCCATTGCTGGTACACATGTATTTTACTCAGTTTCAGTTTTACCCTTTTTACGCGGTGTTAGATTTACTAAAACAAGAAAAAGCGACATGTTGTTACCCTTGAAGGCTGCACCACACGTGTTAGCTCGCTGTCTAGCATGCAAAAAGGAAGAAAGTGGATGTCAGGGCAGTAAAGTACACATTTGAGTTTTACTTCAGTTTAACGGTTTCGTTACACATTCATGTGTTTCAGTAAATAATCACCAGCGTTATTAGGTTTTGGTGCATGCTGCATGCCGATTGGCTCTCAGACATTGATCAGATTTACTCAGTCACTCCTTGGGTATCATATGACGAGGCATAGATTCTGAATTTAGTTTGCTCATAAACGCATCCTTGGCATGCTTTATATATAACAACACGGGTTCGTGCTTGTTTTCAATGCTGGAAACAGGCAGAAGGTCAGTTGTTTTCAGACATTAGTACAGCAGATATTTGGCTTTAGATCATCATTTTCTGAATATAACATTGATAATTTGCTCTTCCCATGTTTCAACAGAAAACTGAAAACCCTGAAAAAACAATCCGCATCAGAAAAGTGATTATTTGGTGCTATTAAAACTGGGGGATAATCTGCCACAGTTAGCAGAACCAGAGCCATTCACCAACACATCATCCATCTGCCATCAACACTTAATTTTTCCGCACAGTCTGAGTTCTACTGTCAGAGTGAGTCATTTATTCATACATTCACTCATCTTCTACAGTTTATCTGTTTCTGGGTTGCGGCGGTTGCTGGAGCCAATCCCAGCTCACACTGGGTGAGGGTGGGTTACACCCTTGACAGGTGTCCAGTCCATTGCAGGGCTGACAGACAGAGACAGACAGAGGCGAACAACCACTCACACTCACACTCAGACCTACGGACAATTTAGAGTCAACAGTAACCTAAACATGCATGTCTTTGGACAGTGGGAGGAACCGAAACGGAACCTGCCACCTTCTTGTTGTGGGACAACAGCGCCAACCACTGCTGCCATGCTGCCAAAAGTAATTTATAATTTGATTAAAAGACAAAACACAAACTGGTGAGCTTCTTTCAGAATATATTAACATTTTAAACAACCTCGATCTCTAATATATTGTTGCTAATGATCTGCAATACACTGACCTCACCGATGTATTGGTTGGGCTTTAATAGCATTCATTGATTACATTGCAGATATGCTGAATTAAGTTTTGGCGCTGGGTGATCTGAAAATTTCATATCAAATGATATTTTACTTTAAAACTTCAGTCTCTGCTACTCCTGTTAGCTCACAGAAGCGTATACACTTCCAAAAACCACATTGTTTTTAGAACGTTATTGCTCTGCAATGGCACAAAATTTGCTTTTTTTTTAATTTTTTTTTATCTTAAATTAGGGAATACTTTTTTTGTGACTAGTCAACATGGGCTATTTACTTCTGTGTGTACACTTATAAGCGAAGATTTGTGTCAGTTTGACTCTCACTGGAGCATTGCTGCTTTACTTCTGTGTGTTCATCCATTGATTCTCATCCGCCATATTCAGTAGTGATGTCTAGAATCACATCTCTACATTGGACTCTCCAATTGCCCCAGTTTGTGAAGTCACAGCCAATCGGAGTGTCTCACTCAGAGGTAAAGCTGTCAGCTGGCTGATTAGCCAAAGTCTGTGGGATATCGTAGTTTGGAGAAATCGGTCTGACTTCACTATAGTGACAGAATAAAGACAGAGACATAGACAATGAGATATTAAGAGCATTACAGGCTTTTGAATGGATTTTTCATCATTACTACTCAAAACAATGAGCAGAACTCCTGATCAAATCAAGAAAGAAAAAGTTATGTCTTTAATTATATGTGTTGGAAGTTTTCCTTGATTATTAAGGCTTACAGTGTTTTTATTTATTGATTTAGGAATGTTTGTTTTGCTTTTTCACATTTCACATTCACATTCTGAGCTACTATCCCCAATTCCAGCGAACAGAGTCCTTACCGAGTGACATATATAGGTTGTTCTGTTTCTGGTTCCCAGGCCTGGGGTCTTTCTGTGCAGAGTTTACATGTTCTCCCCGTGCCTGCGTGGCTTTCTTCCGGGTACTCTGGTTTCCTCCCACCGTCCAAAGACATCATGTTTAGGTTAATTGGTGACTCTAAATTGTCCATAGGTTTGAGTGTGAGTGTGAGTGTGAGTGGTTGTTGGTCTCTGTCTGTCTCTGTGTGTTGGCCCAGTGATGGACTGGAGACCTGTCCAGGGTGCACCAAGAAAACTTGGTAACATAAAAAAAAAAACAACAACACAAATTTATAAGGCAAAACAAAATGCATAAAAAAATCAAACAAAACCTCTTCATCTCGCTGTAAAATGGTTAAACAGATGTCCTGCTATTTGTAACTGGAGAATACAGTTCTGCTTCTGCTCTCCCGCCTTGCCGAATTTGGTTTTGAAACAAGCAGTTCAGTCCAAAAGAAAAACCAAGATGGGGCCTTCAGAATGAGGGAGGGAAACATGAAGTGGCACAAGGCGAGGAAAAGACTACATGTACATGGCAATTCTTAAATAAATGAGAGGGCTGTCCTCAAAAAATAAGCGCACAACTAATAAACAGAAGACCTAATGGGTGAAGAGTGTCACAGTGGCTGAAACTTATAAATCATAGCTTTCAGAAAAAAAAAACCAGGAGAAGCATGAAGCAGATGGTGAATCACCAGATCGATTGGAAACCTACTCTAAAAGATTGTCACATGGTTTTTGGCGAGATCACTTTCCCCAACTTCACTACCAAAACAACAGTGATACCTGTCTGATTCTAGAGTGATGTCATGTTAAGAGCTTAGTAAGCCTTTCTGATGCTTATGTGGAGTTACTTATTTACTTATTACCAGCAATGTCTGCACTAAAAGAAATGAAATAAAAAGAGGCACCTTGAATAAAAATAGAGAGTCCTATACTCTCACAGAGAGACTGACCAGCAGTGCAGTCATGTCCATGCAGTTCCCAGTTCTGGGATTCTATATGATAGGTGAACTGAGAGCTGAGAGGATGCCTGACTCAAGGAATCCAACAAATCACAATTCAGTTTTGTTCCATTCTCAGAGGCTTTAGCTATTGCATTTTAAAATTGGTAAAATCATGATTTTATCAATCAGCTCAGTGACTTCAAGCCCATACAAATTCCCACCTTTCA
Organism: Remorina albescens; assembly: GCA_034769265.1. Classification (NCBI taxonomy): domain Eukaryota; kingdom Metazoa; phylum Chordata; class Actinopteri; order Carangiformes; family Echeneidae; genus Remorina; species Remorina albescens. The sequence continues at coordinate 1,331,952 of CM068495.1, read as the reverse complement.
TTTTCTTTTGTCAGTGCACAATCTCTTTGGGCACATTGTCATGGTCAAGCTCGTGCTGAGGGCTTGCTCCACAGGTGGAACTGACTTCTTTTGAAATGTTTCACAACAATATTTTTGCTCTAAGCTAAATCCAGCAAAATGGAGTTCTAATTCACCTTGAATGTTTATTTTGGCCTGGATAAACATATGTGTAGGCGCAGTTTGCACAGATGTACATGTAACTTGAACCATGACTTCACAAAAGAATATCTGGACTAATACTGAGGCAGAGAGTCACCTCATGGTCCTGACATCTTCCTTACATTTGCACATCTGATGTCTCTCTCCCTGACAGTTTTCTCACACCTTTTACTCTCAGTTATGTCAGCAGAAGGTTAAAACGTCCTTCAAGCTTCGAATGTACTTATGCTCTGCCAGGACTCAAATAAACTCTGTGCTCAGCAGTTTCCTCTACAATCTCTTCTCGCAGCACGGCCCATTTACCAGGCGCAGAGCTGCAGCCTGTGCTGGGCCTGCACTCCACATGCTTTTGCAATGTAAGGGCTATTGTGGGAGCCCGAAGGAATCTGTTTGGGAAGATTTGAGAGCTCTTCAATGTATGGGCTTGTTACTTCCTAGGGGTGGGGGCTGCAGAGCTGCTGCCACTTAACCGCGAAACAGGCAAACTTTCATTGGCGACACGTTCCTAGATGATGCTAAGCTCATGTATTTGAACTGACTGCAAACGCCAAGAGAGGCTGAACCCTTCAGGAATATTTAGTTTGAAATCTAACAAGCTTTCGTGGTTGTTATTTGTAACACCGTCCAAGGTCTTCTCTGGTCCCCTGTGGGGGCTTCTTGTTTTCATTGTTCATTTTCCAAGTGTTATTTTTTTGCTTTGTGGGTCTTTGGTGTTGAGGTAAAGGGGACTGGGCTGCTAAGAGCTTGCTGTTCCAGTCTCATTCTATCAGTCTGTGTGCCAGTGTGGAGTGTGGTGTAGCTCTACAACATGTGAAGTTTTTAACCTCTTTTATGATGAACTGAAAAAAAGCCTCTCTTACACAACAGATAACTGAGCTGCCTCTTCTTTCAGAGCAAATGTCAGATGCTGTTTAAATGATTACATAATCTAAAGGAGGAAATCCACACTGTTTGGTTTTATCGTTCCATCCAGTGAACAAGTCTCTTTCAGAAGGGATTGTACAAAATGATATGGCTTATAAAACCAAAACCAAAAAAAAAAGACATTTTGTGAATGCGTCATCATCAGGACCAAAATCAAAGGAATAAATATTAATTTGAGGCAGCATCATGTTCACTCTGACCTATGCCAAGCTATAAAACACATGCAGACATCGTTCAGTGAGGAGAATTTCATTCCTCCTGATCCTCACACATGGTGAAAATCTTAACTCATATACACTGTAAAAAATAAAATTCAAATTTCAAAGTTGGTGCCTGTCTCCAATTTGCTTGGTCCTGCCCATAACAACCAACCAGCTGAGTCTGAAGAATGACAGTTAGTTGGATTAGCGCTAGTGTCCGTCCAGTCAGTCATACAGGGGAAAGATGTGCCCTCATGGACTCATGATCTTCAAGGAGGATGTATGAGACAGCCACAACGGACATGTCAACCAAACGCCGGTTGAGGTGAGTGTCCCAGATAATGCCTGTGAACGATATTTTAATTCATTTTCATACCTCCAGTGGATAGCCTTGAAATTAACGTTAGCATCCCTCAGATAAATAACTACCCTCACATAAGCTATTGTTAGCAGATAGCTATCGTTTTGTTTGGTTTTGTGACTAAGTGACTGATGGCAGCTGGATCATCTTGTTTTACAGATAAAATATTCATTGTTAACGTGCTCTTTTGGTTTCTGTCTGTTGCCACAGTTGCCAAGTAAAGATCCAGAGATCCAGTCCTGACTCCTGCGTCTCCTTTCCAACTCGTGACACAACAGAGACATTACATATATTTGATATATGATAGAGGATGACTCCCAGTGAATATTTGTTCAGTTTACTAAAATGATTGTTAAATACCCTAAATTTACAGATAGCATCTTTAAATATACCTATTAATGTATTTTGATGTAGAGTGTTTAATTTCCCATTGTCTAATTCTCTAAAATAACTATTGTAAATGTTCAGAAAATTCCTATTTGATTAAAGGTACATATTTTGTTTATATATTGTGTCTGTTGTGCCTAGGATTGTGTATATTATTATTGCCTCTTATCAAATCTCAATCTGGAAGGGATGTTCTCTACTGTGGATTGACTAAAAAAAAATTACTGAAAGAAAGAGTGTAACAATAGCTGAGTTTTAAGATTTTTATTAGCTCATAAGTGAGGAATCAAACATGTGCTCATTATATAAAGGGGACAGGTTAAAGTATGAGCTAAATGAAACAGGGGAACTCGGACATGAAAAGAAACATAACGCAACACAACCAAGAAGATTAAGGAGCTGATACCTAAATTGGAAGTTTGGGCGAATGAAAGGGTTGTTGTTCAACAAATGCGGGGCGAATCTATCTGAGGAAGTAGAGCTTCTTTTTCTTTTAAACTAAAATTTGGGACAATGTTGTCTAATAGCCGTGCCTCGCACCACTCAGAACAGCCGACTGGGAGAGCAGATAAATGCAACCTTACTTTGGGCTGGCGAATCAACTGGCCACGAAAAGGTCAGAGGAGCTGTCCGACGAGAGCGGCCGCGTCGAGGTCCTTCGTCGTGGCCTCCCAAGTTAGACTGGTCCTTGGCTGAAGTGGCTGTTGGCCTGTTTCGTCCCTCTTCACCGACAATGTTATCCCTCGGGCGGCTGGCTTGGTGATATCCGAATTATTCCTTTCTATTCTGATGAGGGAACAGATGGGAGCAGCACGCAGCACTGGTGGCTCTGGTTGCCAAGGTAACTTGAGACGCTGGGAACTGGGTGCAGTGCAGCCAAACTTGTTCCGGTCACCAGTGGTCTTTGCGTCAAGTATAAACTTAGCCTTTGTTGCTAAGCGGCTAAGTCGTGACTTCTGGGTTTTGAGCCACGTGAATAAATTTTTTTTTTGTCATTAGAGCTTCTCCTTAAGCTCTCCTCTCCAGAACTTTTTCGCCAGCTTTCTGCCGAATTGTAATGTTGTCTTTGACTATTTATTGGGGGCCGACCCACGGGCATGGTCTGATTGTCTGCGCGAATTTAGTCCAATCAGATTTCTCCCTCTAGCTTTGGGGCGTACGAAGGAGGTTTTATCTTTCTCTTTTGAAGTTACGCCTTTCATCCACCCAAGTTTACCTGCATATGAAATAAAGAGAAATGTATCTTTGATGAGTATATATCCTCTTCTCTTCCTATCTACTGTGAAGACACAATTAGGTGGTTATTCTTTGCTATCACTATTGCAGAACATACAAACAGATGAGACAAGAAAAGGACATTTCATGCATATCTCGACTGGTGGTGGGAAGTCAGAATTACATGGCTACGGACTGTGTAGGAAGTTTCTTCGTTTCCTTTTTTTTTCTTTACATTTGTACGAAACCAAGAAGAAAAGGAAAAGAAACAAAAGAAAGGCAAGAAAAGAAGAAAACCCCGAACACATAGGTTGTGGTGCTCGGTCAGTGCGCCATCGGTTTCGGGGTTTCACCATCAGGTGGCGCTGTGGTTCTATAAATGGAATAGTCCGTTCTTTCTATCTCCGCCAAATTAGCTCGTAGAAAGGTGGTTCAAACAGCTGTGAAGTCCTCTTCCTGCAAGGAAATCAGTTCGGCATGTTTACAGTCTCTTGTTTGATGAGAATAGTCCTTTTTTCTCTTATATCAATCTTGTTGTTCTTACTGGCTTGGATACATTCCATAGCAGCAGTTTATGACCGCCATATGCTAGTGTTATCAATTCATACTGGGGGTAAATGTCACAAAGCTGTACCTCTCCAAAGGGAGGTTTGGCAGGTCTTGCTGATTTGTGATGTGGGCTGTAATTTAGTGCCTGGGAAATCAGGGTCTCCTGATGCCAAAGTCAGATAGGAGTCTAGGATGCCACTTAGCGGAGACCTGTGAAATCTCTGGTTAGAGCAATAGTCTCTTTGAAAGTTTGAGGGGTGTGGGAGATTACACTGCCCCCCCCCCCCCGACCTCACAACATGTCATTGTTTTTTTTTTACTTGGGGAAACCACAATTATGCAGCACATCAGTGTAGATGGACAAGAAATGAATCCTAAATACCCTTAATTAACAGGGATTGTCATTAAATGTAGCTATTTTTGATGTATTTAGCTTGTTTCTCCACTGTCCAATGGTTGCTTTTTAATAAGATAAGATAAAATAAACTTTATTAATCCCGCATTGGGGAAATTTACTGTCACAGCAACTCCACAGTACGACAGATATGAAAAAGAGTGCAAAGGAAATAGATAAAATATAAAAGACATAACATAAATACACTATATACATAAATACAATGTATACATAATAATACACTGTATATACATCCTCCATATATACAGATATAAATATAGATATACCATGGATGGTTATTGCACTGGTAAATAAATTGCACATGACATGAATATGAATAGTAGACATGAGTGTGGATTGCACATGACAAATATTATATTAAATTAAAGAGTCTTATTGCAGTTGGGATGAAGGACCTGCGATAGCGTTCCTTCCTGCACTGTGGGTGTATCGGTCTCTGGCTGAAGGAGCTGTTTAAGGCCCCCACAGTCTCATGCAGGGGGTGAGAGGTGTTGTGCATGATTGATGTCAGCTTGGCCAACATCCTCCTCTCACCCACATCCTCTATGGAGTCCAGAGGGCAGCCCACGAAAGAGCTAGCCCTCTTTACCAGTTTATTGAGTCTATTCCTGTCCCTTTCTGTGCATCGTCCTCCCCAACAGACCACTGCATAGAAGATGGCAGATGCCACCACTGCGTCATAGAAAGTCCTTAACAGTGTCCTGCACACTCCTAAGGACCTCAGCCTCCTCAGCAGATGAAGACGACTTTGGCCCTTCTTGTACAGGACATCTGTGTTGTCTGACCAGTCCAGTTTATTGTTGAGGTGAACACCTAGGTATTTGTAGGTTTCAACCATCTCAATGTCCAAACCCTGGATGTTCACAGGTGTGGTTTGGGGCTTCTTCCTGCGGAAGTCAATCACCATCTCCTTTGTCTTACTGGTGTTGATGTAGAGATGATTCTGCTCACACCAGTCGACAAAGTCCATGATGACCCCCCTGTATTCCTGTTCGTTCCCTTTTGATATACATCCGATGATGGCTGTATCATCAGAGAACTTCTGAAGGTGGCAGTGGTCTGTATAATGTCTGAAGTCCGACGTATAGAGGCTGAACAGAAAGGGAGAGAGCACCGTCCCCTGTGGTGCCCCCGTGCTGCAGACCACCACATCAGACACACAGTCACGAAGCCTCACGTACTGTGGTCTGTTGGTGAGGTAATCGATGGTCCATGCAGTCAGGTGGCAGTCCACTCCCGCTCGCTCCAGCTTCCCTCTGAGCAGTGATGGGTGTATAGTATTGAAAGCACTAGAGAAGTCAAAAAACATGACCCTCACTGTGCTCCCAGTTTTCTCCAGGTGTGAGAGGGATCTGTGTAGTAGGTAGATGACGCAGTCATCTACCCCGATGCCAGGCTGGTATGCGAACTGCAGGGGGTCCAGTTTAGGGCTCACCAGGGGGCGGAGGTGCCTAAGTAAGAGTCTCTCCATGGTCTTCATCAGGTGAGAAGTTAGGGCCACAGGTCTGAAGTGGTTGAGCTCCCTGGGGTGTGTGGTCTTAGGCACTGGAACCACACAGAAGTTTTCCACATCATTGGAACTCTCTCCAGACTGAGGCTCAGGTTGAAGATGTACTGGACCACCTGACAGAGCTGGTCCGCACAGTCCCTGAGCAGTCTGGAGCTGAGGCCATCTGGACCTGCAGCCTTCTTAACATTGTTCTTCCTTAGTTGCATTCTCACCTGATCAGCTGTTAGGGAGAGACAGAGGGGGGGATTCGGGGTGGGGGCTGGTCCTGGTTGAAGGAGGTGGGGTGAGGAGGGTGCAGATGATGTCCCAGGAGCCACGGAGGAGGGGGTGAGCATTTGCCAGAGAAGGGGAGATTGATACTGGGGGGAGGGGGGGGTGGTGGGGCCGGTGGGGCCAGAATCAAATCTGTTGAAGAACAGATTCAGATCATTTGCCCACCTCTGGTCACCAGACTCTGGACCCCTCCCTCCACCTTTGCTGTGGCCTGAGATTTTTTCCAGGCCTCTCCAAACCTCTCTGACATTTTTCTGCTGAAGGTGTTCCTCCACCTTCCTCCTGTAGCTGTCCTTGGATCTCCTTATTTTGTATTTGAGTTCCCTCTGAACCCTCCTCAGCTCTTCTTTATCCCCAGATCTGAAAGCCCTCTTCTTTTCGTTCAGTAGGGCCTTCAGCTCTGGGGTCACCCAGGGTTTGTTGTTGGAGAAGCACCGTACCTTAATCTACTAATTCTCTAAAATGACAGATAAATACTGTACATTTGCAGACATTTATCTTTAATTTTATGAACCTACTTTGTTTTTATACGTTATAACGTTATTGTACTTGGGAAAAATAGTATTTTAACATGAAATTACTGTAGATAGACGTGGCTCTTTCCTAAAATAAATAATGTATACCGTCAAATTACAGAGATTAATTTGAAATGTATCTATTTTAATGTTTTTTGACATAATATGTATGTTATTTTACAGTATAATTTGAATTTATCAACTATAATATACCGTATTTTAATTGATTTTGACTGTAAAAAGCTGCTCTGTATTTTTACAGTTATTATATGTAGTTCTGTGATGCGGTTATTTACTGTAATTTTACAGTATTCGTTTGGAAACTTTGCTGCCAGTGCGTTTACCGTTTTTTTTTTTTACAGTGTATGTGGAGTTCACAAATAACTGAACTGTTCGTTGAATAGCGTTGAAGAGCTTAGCATCACCCTAACCAAAGCGTGATTTATTCTTGTGTTTTGAGTTCAACTTGAAAACAGTTCCTGGACATTTTGACTGTATATCATGTAGGGATGTAACGATATAAAAATTTAACCTCACGGTCATCGTGACCAAAATTATCACGGTTTCTGGTATTATTGCGATATTTTTAAAAGTGTCTTTAATATGTTCAGAAAGCACTACAGAAACTGAAATTGTTCCAAAAAAACAGTGTTAACAGTGTTTATCTAAAATATGAGAAAAACCTTTTCAACTCTTAACAAGTAAATTTTTATTATACAAATCCAACATTAATTATGCAATCCAATCATTTATTAAAACTATAAATAAACATTAAATAAACTTCAAATAAATATGAAAAAAGTATATTTTACATTTAAAATAAATAGCCACTAAACAAATTACAAAAGTAACTACTACAATTGTATGTATACAAACCCAAATATTTAAGTGAAAAACAAATGGAAACAAATCAGCAGAACAGAACTGATTCTATACTTATTCTCTCCATCAAAAAATAACATGCTGCTGACAGCATCATGTAGTATGCATCATTACTCATTTCAGATTAAAGTGTAAGAATGTCAGCATGTTATCTTTATTTGGTTTCAGCTGTGATCTCAGTGGAGAAACAATGTACCTGCTGGCACTGAATAGTCTCTCAGATGGAACACTGGTTGCTGGGATACACAAATGCTTTCTTTCAAACCTTGCAAGATGAGGCAGCTCTGATGCATGACCCTTCCACCACACCAGTGGATCATCCTCAGCAGGAATTGATGGCAGAGACATATACACCAGGACTTCCTCCTTCACTATATTTTCTGGGGTGGCTGGAACTGAACCCTCTTCAGATCTCTGCTGCCTTGTGGAGGTAATCTTTTTCAGCAGCCCAGCCAGGCCTTTCCTTTCTGATGCTGCTGTGGAGGTACTGCTGGTGCTTTGTGGTTCCTGCCTGACGTGTACAGGTGTCAGCTTCAAGGCCTCTTTGACACAACTTTCAACTACAACATCCACAGGGTCATCTAAAAAGTTTTTTTTGAACCTGGTGTCAATGAAACAAGCCATCTGCATAACGCCCTTTGTTTTCTCTGTGTACCACTTGTTTAAGTCTTCTCTCATCTCCCGTTTCATCTGCTTGGTGAGGGCTGAATCCTCATCATTTTCCTCCAGGAGATCACCAATGATGTGGTCAGGGACTGGCTTAATGGCTGATAAAGTTACTCTTGTCTCTGAGCCAAGTGCATCTGTAAACTTGCTCAGAGGTTCAAGGAGGTGGCAAAGTTGCTCCATTACCGCTATGTCAGCATCCTTTGGCATCAGATGCCAAACTCCCCTTTCTGCAGCCAATGTTGCACATATTGCCTGCTGCTGGCTGAGGAAACGCTCAAACATGTTGTATGTAGATCCCCATCGGGTTACTACATCATGGAGGAGAGCCTTTTGTGGCAAGTTGAGGGCACCTTGCTTTTCTGTCAGGGCTCTCCTTCTCTTCCAGCTCCGTGAGAAGCCTTGAACCAATTGACGACAGGCCCTCACTGCTGTTTCAACTCTCTGAATTTTCAGAGCATTCAGAGATGGCCAGGTTCAAATTGTGACCAAAGCATCCAAGCCACAGATCTGGGAACTGGTCAAAATCCTTGATCATGTTTGTTGCATTGTCTGTGGTTATGGAGACCAGATCCGCCTTGTTCATCACCCACTTATCCAACATATTTTCAAAAAACTCTTTAATATTTTGAGCAGAGTGATCTTGTGGGAAAAGCTGGGTTCCTAAGCAGTGTGATTCCAGTTGCCAGTCTGGGGTGAGATAATGAATGGTGAAGCTGATGTATGGTAGACCACCCCCTCTTTCACTGGTCCAGAGGTCAGTAGTTGCAGGAAAGAATTCACCCTGAGCCAAACTCTTCTTAACATCAGCTTTGACTGCATTGTACATCTTTGGAATTTCGTTTTTTGAGAAATAATTTTATGATGGCACTTTTTAATGAGGCATGGTAACCTTCATCATTCTCAGAAAGCCAGGCCTCTCAACCATCCGGAAAGGCATCATATCTTTTACCATGCAGTACGTGATTGCTTCAGTCAGTTCTTGTGCGTTTTTGGATGAAGGTGCATATGCAAACTGCCTTTTGAACGCTTGCTCAAGTGTTTCTGAAGGACCCGTAGCAGTACTTCGCTGCCCCACAGCATGTACTCTCTGTAAAAAAAAAAAAAAAAAAAATGGATAGCCCCATGTCACTTTGTTATGATTTATTAATACCATTAGGCTACAATACTTTTGTCATTGCTAAACAAATCTGCTAGTGCGATTTAGCTGATCAGGCTGCTAGCTCGTACTTGGTTGCTTCCAATGTCCATTTAATGGTATGGGAGTATACACATAGTCACTCACTGTTGACTAAAATATTACGAAAATGAAGTTCATGGCATTGTCTTGTTTTTACCGTTTCACTGTCTCATCGCGAATGAAAGTTTCACTGTTCAGCAACTCACCTTGCATTGGCTATAGAGTTGTGGGTGATGGTCACGGAGATGAGTCATCATGTTCGATGTATTGCCTCCTTTCGAAGAAACTTTTTTCCTGCAGGTTCTGCATACAGGGTGGCTGTCTTCCATTAGCAGCCCCTCAGCATTCTTATGAAAGCCAAAATACGCCCACACCTCTGACTTTGTCTTCTTAGAGGGCTGATAAATGTCTTTACAGCTGTCGTCTCCTCCTTCTGCCATGATTCTAACTTTAATAGAGTGTAAAGGGATGTTGAACGCTACACAGTGCGCCTGCGCGGCAACTTAATGATAAGCTGGGAAGGATGAAACACATGTTTTTCACACCGCAGTTACGTACCGTGATAATTATAATATTTGAAGTGAAAACGGTAATCATTATTTTCAACATTTTTATCATAGTTTACCATTTTATTGTTTACATCCCTAATATCACGCAGGGCTTCACAATTAATCAAAATATAACGTTTGATTATTTATTTATTTATTTATTATTTATTTTGGGAGAAAGATAAAATGGGCATTGGGGCAGCACGGCAGCATAGTGGTTGCCCCACAACAAGAAGGTTGTGGGTTCGGTTCCTGGCCTGGGGTCTTTCTGTACGGAGTTTGCATGTTCTCTCTATGCTTGCGCGGGTTTCCTCCGGGTACTCCGGCGACCTGTCCGAGGTGTACCCTGCCCTCACCCAGTGTGAGCTGGGATTGGCTCCAGCACCCTTTGCGACCTGGAAATGGATAAGCGGTAGAAGATGAATGAATGAATGAATGAGAATGGGCATTATTGGCACCACAAGCATTGTGGTGATACAGAGATGCTCTGACCTACAGGCCATTTTCCCTGAAGTAAAGGAGTAAAAAACCTAATAAATGTGATGTAAACAAAGGTAAAAAGGCCCTAGCTGAAATCAAATATTGCAATATGATTGCATAAAACAGTAACACATAGGATTTTTTTGTTGTCCTGCTGATCAGTGCTGGTAATGCTTTTTGTTGTTATGTGCTGGGTGACTAAAATTCACTGAAATGGATAGGCAGGTGGTTTTACACCCACCCTCCTCATGTACAGTCATGCATTAATTATACATTAGTCCACCCTCCAGGTGACACTGAGGCTGGAGGTCTAGTCTGGTACCTGTTGCCAGAACGTACAAGTCACATAGGCTCTCTTAATGTTATTACACCTGAAGTGTATATCCTCCAAACAAACACGACATCTACTGAGTGTTATTGCTGTGCAGTGGTTTTAGCTGGAGAGATGCTGCTCTTTACTTACACCAAAGAAGCAGAATAGATTCTTGGGGCTGATCTGTCATGATTAGACAGCTCACAAGAATGAGCAGAACTCATGATCAGATTACGATAAAAGTTTCAAATCAGCTCTAGAACATCCTAAACATACTTTCTGTACTGAAATTTTCTTTAGTTATTATGGTTAACAGCATTTTTTTCCTATTCTTGTTTAATGACTATCCACTATTATAGTGAACAAAGTCCCTATTCGCTGATTGTGAAAATGTGCTGACTTAGTGACATTTTTAAAAATTATAACCATGCAAGGAAAAACACTAATGTATGGAAAGAAATATCCTTAATGTGGCTCTAAAAGGGTAACTTGAATGATATGCTAAATAGCTTTGTGTTATAATTCAATTCGGCATTCAAAAATATTGTAATAATACCACATCTTAAATGTAAAATGCAATTATATCATTATGAATTATGTACAGATTATAATGAAAGGTGGTTATTTAACATCTTAATTAGGATATTTGGATTGGACTAAATTGCAATATTGGTAGAGGATATTGTCCATTTTATGATGTTTGCTTTGGTGAAAATAGTTTTGAGGATGTCATCCCTTCCTTCCTTTAACACGTAAATGTTTTGATTAAATCGTCCCCCAGAAGCAGGACGGGACACACGCTTATGACACAACATGATCGGGCCGCAGTTCAGCCTTGAATCAACCTGTTGCATCTGACTCTGTGTCATCACACAGACAATGAGCAGATGTGCTTTGGTAGAAAATAGTTCTGAGTGGAATGCTCTGATCTGTTGATTATCTTCCTTTACTGTTGGCTTTTCTAAACCAAATATTACTGTGCTTGTATTGTGATGATTGCAAGTAACTAAAAGACCTGCAGGTAACCATTGCTTTCACTATTGATTCAACAGTTGATTGTTTTTATAATTGATTTATTATTTTTTCTTCTAAATGTCAGAAAATGCCTTTTTTTATTTTGAATGTGTTGTTTTGCCTGACTGAATAATGAAGATATTCAGTTTCAGTAATAGAAACTAAGAAAAGCAGCAAATCCACATATTTGACAACTACTGCAAATTGTCATTTCTATTTATTTAAGATTACCTTTGTATCGGTAGCAAGATGTCAGTGCCGACTGTAGCTCTGGATCATATAAGCCTCACCTAACCTAAAGTGCAACAGGTAAAATGAAACTGTGCCGGTCTGTGTGTGTTTATTTAACCAAGAGACACCAGTCCGTCACCACAATTAGACTGGAGAATTCCCCACTTTAACTCTCATCATATCAGAATTTGAAAGATTTCAGAAAATCTCTACCTGAATCATAACCTTCAACATGTGTAGAAAATGACTTGTAAACATGAGGTGGTGGGTCAACAGTCTCTACCTGTTATTTCTTTACCAATCAGCCAAAACATTATGACCACTGACAGGAAGTGAATAAACTGATTCTAAAAAAAAACACCAAAAAAACAAAAACACCTCAAACTCAATTTGTAGCAGTCGGGGTTACGTTTGTGGTGGGAAACACTTCTGTGTCAGGATAATGCCATAAATGCAACAATGGGCATGGAATGGTTTGAGGAACAACAACAGTTGACACTGGTTTTGTAGCAAAAGGGGGACCTGCACTATAGTAGGCAGTAGGTCATAAAGTAGCGGTTGATGATGTAAGTATTAGATAGAAAGGCAGGGGTCAGCCAAGGGTGCACTCTTATCATCAGCCATTAGGTGGTGGCCTGAATGTCATTAACCCTTCTAAACTGAGTGTTGTCGCCGGCGGCCACCACATTTTGAATTACCATGTGAATGTTTGCTCAATTGGAGAAATGCCAGAGGTTTCTGTAAGCTGAGAAGTTGCACTTTACAGCCAATGTAGGGTCATTACGTTAATTCCACTTGGAAGTCAGAGAATACTTCGTTTCTAACCATTAATACATTCTTTCGACATACGGTAAACTGCTGGATATCAAAGGTTCTAAGTGTTCTGGAAAAATAGGCAAAAGCACTTACTGACAGGACACTTTCTGGCCTGTTTATGATTAAAATAAGCTTAAGGTCCCGGTGGATAATAGGAATCTTTGGTATCAGAGGGTTAAAGCCCAATTTCAGAAACTTCTTAATACGAAACAACTGAAATTTGCCAGCACCTTGATGTTGATGCTTTGTCAGCTGTTCTGTAGTTACTGTTATGCCTGTCAGAAACCAAAAGAGCCCACCTTGTGTGTCTGTGTTTAGCGTTGGATAACGGACACATAATCTGTCTGGTGTCTTCAGTCATCAACTTGGAACACAGACCTACTTTAAAGACAAGAATGTGTGGAAGATGGAAGAATAGAGGTTAGAAGTAAGTAATAAATATTTGACATAGCTCTAGGCTAGGAATGATTCTCTTCTGTTATTTTTATGTGAACATGGTCAGATATAATTAAGTGTGAATGATTTAACATTGCTGGCATTGCTGCTTTAGAGGTTCTTTGAGTGAGCAATAGAAGTCAGAACTTTCCAGAATAACAGGAACATAACACAGTAACCTTCTTCATTAGCTCATAATAAAAAAAATCTGTGAAAATAGACATTGCTGCCACAATTGTTTAGGAATAATTCTATGAATAATTTAGTGTGCAACTGTTGGTGCCATCATGGAGATCTATTTGAGAGCCTGTACCATGTATAGCTGCATGTGTTTCTGTCACTCCTAGGGCTGGGTGGTATACCGGTTCGTACCGAAAACTAGTTTTTATATTTGTTATGATCAGAATTTTTCATATACCGGCAACACCGATTTAAATAGCCTAAACATGTCCGGAACGCAGCGCGCTGGTAAATTGTTTCACAGGGGACCCTTTTCATTGCTGAGCCGCTAAACACGCATTGAACAGAGTGGAAATAATAGTGGAGTTACTGAGTGTGGTGGACATGGATAGAGGAAGCTCTGAACCAGCGGTATGGCGACACATTAGTGCCAAAAAGCACTGGTGTGATAAAACATACATTTGGATGTATTATATTATTTCACATGTGTAGATATTAACTGTGAGCGAGGAGAAATATGTGACCAGCGCACCACATATGTTTCCCTCTTCCACTGTGCCAAAAGTTTCGAACGAGAGAGCAGAAATAGACTTCAAGAGAGCGGGGTGATTTTTGAGTGGTTGTTTGGCGCGCTGGTCACATATTCCGCCTCGGTTGGGGAGCAGTTTCCTCTGAGTGCACACTCGCAGTTAATAGCTACGCGTGTGAAATAATATAATATGCCCAAATGTATGTTTTAGTGCGCCAGTGCTTTTTGGCACTAATCTGTCACCATAAATATGCAGTAAAACTTCTCTCAATCAGTGGAAAATGTGGTGGTACACATTGTAATAGAACAGAAAATGTTGAGCACATACTAATGCACTGTGTAAGATGTCAGGATGAAAGAATTAGGTTACAACAAAGGGTGAGAGAGAGCAAACGGGGTTGGGATTTGGAAGGAATACTAGGAACTAGTGGTGATAGGGTGAGGGAAATTCAGAGAGAGGTATTAAAATTCTTAGTAAACACCGGATTGTTTAACAGAATTTAGTAGGTGAATGAACTCCTTTTTTGTGTGTTATTGTAAACAGAATCCCGTACTACATACTCTGGTACGGTAGGTGGCGGTATGCACCTATAAGCTGGTATTGCAATCTGCCAATAAATGCAAAGAAGAAGAAGGAAATGTGGTCAACACTGAATCACGCATGAAAAAAAAAAAAAAATACCGTCAAATGCCGTGAAACCACAGTAACACTGAAGAAAACTGTGATATAGAATTTTGGTCATACCACCCAGCTCTAGTCACTCCTCTATCTGCCACTTTTGGTGTGGGGCAGCTGCAGATCATTGTACTATGGATCATTCCTGATAGTCAGACCCGCGATACTAACACACCAGAATATAAGAGGAAAGGCTCACCTGGTAGAACTGAATGATGGAACATCATCATGTCCTTCTCTAGATATGAAAACATGCAATGTTGCAAAATCAGCAGCATCTCATTAACATTAAAGCAGAGACTCATTCACATTAAAATTAAGAATAGACTGATGAGCACTGTTAAAGTGTGTCGTAAGGTGATGGGTACCGACTTAAATGACCTCTTTCAGCTCTATAAGGTGAGAGTACTTAAGAAGGCCTGAACAATCCATCCTAAACCATTTCACCCTCTGGCTGTGGAATTTCAGTTGCTCCCATCTGGTCACAGATACAGATTGCAGCAATGCAGGACAAACAGATTAAAGACTTCTTTTGTTACTGCTGCCATTAACGTCATTAATGAGTGAAACAGTGTGGTTTAATTATTTTTGTTGAAGAGTCTTTTTTTTTTTTTGTTTAGTTATGTCTGCTGGCTGTACCACAATTTGACCCTCAGGGATAATAAAGCTGACTTGACTTGAGTAGGTAGATTTTGGCAGTCCTGCATTAAGAATGGGACCATGCATTTGGAGAATCCTTACACACCTGAGTGTTCTGCTGTTCATCCTCATAGTGTAGCTGTGAACATTTGCAGCAAATGTTGTCTGCTGCTCAAAAATGTACAGAGATCCTGAAAATGCTTTTCTTATTTTCCTCTTTGTCATAAAATTTAAATTGTAATGAACAGGAGAAACTATTTTAAGTCTTACTTTCAAAAGCAGGAAGCATCTTCTCAACAGTAGTTGTTCATGATCTCTGTTCCATTGTATCACTGAGAGGCAAATATGAGCAGAGCCCACAGATATATATATATATATATATATATAATGGATTTGGGGGAATAATGCATGATGTCCCATCAGATCTGGTTATTTTTCTGTCTAGCATACGTCGTGAAGGTGGCTCTCATTCTGCCAGGTATGAGGGAGTGTGAGCGGAGCATCAGTAAGTACAGTATAATAATCATTAGTATAGAGATAGGGAACCACTATCCCCTATGAGAGAGCTTGGAGTGACTTCAGTCCTCACTTCAGTCCTGTGGAAAACTACGAAAAGAGAAACAGGGGAAGGAAACTCGTCCATTGAGTATCTGGTTAAGAACAGAAGAGCTGAGGGACTCTTGAACTGGGAGAGGGAGTGATAAGGAGTGAGGTTAGGAGATGAAGCCTGTGGGGATTTATGGTATTGGAAATATAAGCGTAAGCTGTTTCTAGGCTTACTGAGATTTGCTTCTGCTTACATGAAAAGTAAATCAACTGCCAGCATTTACCAAACAGTCCCATAGGATGTTTTAAACCTAGTGATAGCGGGTCAAATAAGTAGGGGCTGGGTATATCTGCTGATTTGCTGAATTGATGTCCGATTCACAAGGTTCTTAATTGGCTTAATTCAAATAAATAACAATTTAGCATATAAGATATTTCAGCTAAAGTTTTCCTGAGAATGATTTAGAGGCTGAGAAAATGCTGGAGATGTCCCTCTAACTTAGTGCCTTATTAAATTGGCAACATTTACTTTAGAAACGGACCCAGCAATGTAGACACATCTACATCTTAATCAAAAATATATAGCCAACTAATGTGTGTTGCTTAAATGCCCAGACACATTGGAACTACTGTCAAACCACCATGTCATTACCCTTTGGTTGGTGAGCTGCTGTTCGGAAGCCTCAAGTTTTTTATTTTGCTGTCGGTCATCTTGGTTTTTTGAAACCAGACAAAACCATATTTGGAGGAGAAGGTGGAGCTGAGGAGGAGTGAGGGCTGGATCTGACCTGATCTGTACTCTATCTTGATTGGCTCGCAGGTCATTGTCCATGGTACAATCATGGGCAGTGCTCATGAGGTTTCGGCTACTGTTTCCTTTGGCTACCACAAGACCTTGGATGTGCACTTTGGTAAGATTTACATCCATTTAGACTTCAGATCTATGTGCTATTTAAAAGCACAGGATTGCAGGCATCAGGCATCCTGGTTCGAAAGGGGTCCCATCTATTACTTCCAAAGCCGGCATTGTCACAGAAGTCATTCAACACGTTTACATAGGGCTGGGCGATATATCAATATAAAAAATATATCGATATATTTTTGTAGTATCCTGAGACTTCTTGTAGTATCTAGGGGGAGCTCTAGGCTCCAGGTGTGAGTTACCTGGCAGGAAATCTATATACACAAGAAGCATGTCATGTGATTCTCTGTGTGTGTGCTGCATACCATGTGCCAGTAAAAAGCCAAGCAACCTATTTTTTGGTGTCCTGAGTCCTCTTTGATTTTTCTGGGGCCACAATGTTATAATTTTTAAATGTGATATGGAATTAGACCATATCGCATATATTGATATGGTTCAAATTTGCGCTGTGATCCTCGCTCCAAGCAAGCTGCTGACCCGGAGGTCTCTGCACTACTCCCCGCGCCCCCGCCCCCGCCCCTCCTCTTTCATGCACAGAGGGGGGAGGGGCAGGAACACACAACCAGCACTCTTCAACAAACATAGAGGAAGCAACAATGTATGCGGAGCGTGCGGTGGAGGAATGGGTTAGTAAAAGAAAAACCAGTGGCTCAGTAATTTGGAGATAGCTCGGATCCAAGTGTCCGATGAGCAACAAAATCACATTATATGTAGGGAGTGCCATAAACAAGTTACAAACAGGGGTGGGAGCACTACAAAGTTTTTTTCCCCACGAAGTACGAAGAGTGTGTGAAACTGCGTGCTGCAGCATCCCCAGCTGCAATCCACAACCCAAAAAAGCTCCAGCTCCGAAACAAAGCTCACCTTACTAGGGTTTGTCATGTTTTGTTCTTTTGTAATGTTGTTATTCGCAACTGTGGATTTGTTAGAAAGAAGAAGAAAATCTGTAATTTGTTTTTAATAAGCCATTTATATTTGTCAAACAAAAAAAAATTTGATATTGTACTTGTCTCATATAAATATATTTATTATGGAAAAAGATTGGCCTATTTTATTTTATAGACTATTTTTATTTAAGATATTTTTTTATTTAAATGTGCACCTTACGGAGCTTTGATTTAAAAAAAGGTACACCTTGTTATACAGTAGTTATGTTTAACATTCTATTGTTATTTGAAAAGCTGAGTATTTAATCATAAACCAGGTGAAGAAACCTCTTTATTATTTATTCATTTGATTTTGCAACTGTTCACTGAAGTTGCCGGTTTCAATAAAACTACTTGTGACGTGTCATATTTGGCTTTGACTTTGACTGAACATTTGCTCTGACTTTGCGAAAAAATATTGGGATATATATCGTATATCGATATTCAGCCTAAATATATCGGGATATGACTTTTGGTCCATATCGCCCAGCCCTATGTTTACATGAACAGTTAAGTTGAGCTATGGTTATAGCTCGATAAAGCCATCTCATCGGACTTCTTTCCTTGTCCCAGTATACATGCACCGGAGTGAAATCGATTTGTTTGTTGAAATCATGTCGCCTCCGCTACGATAGGTGGCGATATGCACTCTTTCGGCTTGTGGGTAATGGGCCACTACCGATTGACCTATGACGTCACAGACCACAACAGAGGTGGAAAGAAGAAAAGACTGGTGAGCTAGTAAGTTAGCCTCTGTATCCGTCCAAAAATGAGCTTTTGCTGCAGACTTTGCCATGTTCGATGCGTTAGCAGTTAGCCGGCTTCTTTTGTCTGACCTCCTATGTTTACGTTTTAAATGCCGTTCAACTTTTGGGTCATAGCGCGAAACTTTAGCACATGCGCAGATCACCTCCTCCAGCTCCAGTCCAATTGTCCGTATACATGCAGCAGTAGATCGACTTTCAATCGCATTATCTGGGTGTGTTAGTCCAACAATTTTAAGTTCGATTTCAGTCAAGCTTACGTGTTTACATGTACTTTAAAAGTCCAGTTTTGGTTGGACTAACGCAATGATTTTTGTTTTTTTTAGGTGTCATGTAAACGTAGTGATTGACTGCTTGGTGTTTGGCTCCAACTACACGCTAGCTGATTGTGTAACATCCTGTGCTGTGAAATATCCAAGATGCAGAATAAATAATGCTATGCTGGCTTCTCTGTTTTGAAGAAATATGTGTGTTTTCAGTTTAGATCTGGTTTCCATAAACACTGAGGTATGAGACCAACTTCATGCGAAAATGGTGCAGGGGTTGCATCACATATCAGTTTCATGTTAAGGACCCCAGTGAAAAGTAAAGTTTTGTGCTTAGTTTAATGTACGTGGTAAAAACACTGAGAGGACTATTCCCCTAGTGCAAAAAGATGTATTTCTCAGTTCTACTTAAAAAATTGTTTCTGGGGTAGATCTAAACTGCATTTGAACATTAAATAGAATGTTAGCCAGCAAGCTTCCACCTCCCTGCCCACAATCAGTTGTGTAGTTATGAATGTGTATAAAACACAAGTCTTACTTATTTTACTGAAACTGCCTCATACCTGTTGCACACTTGTAATTTGTTTTGTTTGATGCCCTTCAGAGAGAACAACCTACAGTACATTTTATCATGAATTTTTCATGATGAAATCACAGACAGAGATAGAGTGCATTTTTCCCTGCAAAGTGATGTGAGTGTGTTGGTGTATGGAAAAGTTAAACATTTCATTTTGCTTTTAAATGATAAATGGCGCTTTGGGAAAATCACTATAACAACACAGTAACATTTTCTGAAGGAAATACTTGCGAGCGTTAATAGCTTAATAGCTAAGTGTTATATTCAGTGAACTTTAGATTTACATGGTACTTCCACAGTTTCACGTGGGCTGCACTGGCCTAATAGAAATGTAAAAATTGGTGATGCCCTATCTTGATTTAAGGTAGTCCAAATTGGGATTCAAGGTAGTCAAAACTGGGATTTAACGTAGTCACAGCTGGAATTAATGGTAGGCATAGTAGGGATATAAGAAATCAAATTTGGAATCTAAAGTTGTGAAAGTTGGGATTTATGGTGGCTATAGAGATACAGTGTAGAAATATAGAAACTTCTAGATAGTCAAAACTGGGATTTAAGGTAGTCAAAGATTTGATTTAAAGTAGTCAAAGGTGGGATTTATTCGGGATCTAAGGTATTTATAGTCATATAACAACTAGCGATGCACCGACTGTGAAATTCTGGGCTGATACCGATTTTTAAAATAAGAATTTGGCTGATATCTGATATCTACCAATACCGATTTTTTTTTTTTTTTTGGGCTCATGTCATTATGTTTTGTTGCTATTAATTCCACAGGGAAACAAAGAAATCACTGTTAAAAAAATAATTGAATTGTTTTAACGTTATTCAGCCCACCATTACACTATCTTTGAATGAGCACAAATTCATGAAGCAATCTTTAATAACTTTCTTTCACAGAAAAAAAATCTAAGTATAAAAAAATAGGACTGTCTTACATCTTGTATATTTCATACAGATTACAATGTTCTTATGTTTCCATTGAGCAAAAACTTACAGTAGGCTGGAACATGTGCCTCCTCATAAAACAAAAGTTTACCTCTTAGGAAAAATCTCCAGTCATTTGAAAAAAAAAAAAAAGTCTATAGTCTGATAGTCTATTTCTTAGTGAGATACATGTTTCTCTTCAAAGACATAAGTATCTCTGCCTTGTTACCGCTCAAGTCTGTTTCTCTTCTCATCTGAAATGTGATTCGCAGAGCTGAACAGCCCCTCACTGTCTGTACTAATGCATGGTGCACTCAGGTATTTGCATGCCATCTATGCCAGTGCTGGAAAATGCAGGTGATTGTTTCTCCCGGATCCGAGTGCATCATCATTTCTGGGAATGGGAGGCTCTGCAAAGTAAGCATCCAGCTGCTGTGATGCCCTCGTCCTTGGCACTTCTGGTCCGTTTTCCTCCAGAATCTCCTCAAACATGTCATGCAGAGTGGACTGTGCCACGTCCGTGTGTGCCCTCTTGCTCTCTCTACAGTCTCCAACACTGAGAGCAGGCCGGTCCATAAGTTGCATGTCAGGCATTGCTTGTGCGTGTTGTTTAACACCTTCATCAAAGTAGTGGTCCTAATATCTGGGACACAGTGACGTTGAAATGGAGAAAATCGGATCCAACTCTATTGGGTCGAATCGTTTGATTACAGCCTCCAATAATGTGATTTGTGTTGTTTTAACAACTCTCTTTCCTCAAAAGACGTCTCAGGGCTCTCACCAAGGGGATTGTGTCAGCAGCCGATGCTCCCGATGAGCTGACTTCTCTTGTCAGTTGTTCAAACGGGGAGAGAAGTGTGATGAAATTTTCAATTAAAAGTCAATAGTCATAGTCTGCAGCATACGTAGCTAGTGCAAGCTTAATGACGGCGCCTGGGCAGTGTGTATCACGGCTCTAGATACTCCATCAGACCTCTAAATCCTGCATCCTCCACTGCAGAGAAAGTGGACCTTTTTACTTATCCCTTTCACTTTGGCACTGTCCGAAAGCATTTTTTTTCCCTTTCTCAAATGCTTTGCTAATTGAGCACTGAGTTCTGCTAGTGGCAGGTTGTTCCCTCTTCCTGTCCAGTTCATCTCTTTGTTTTTTATCCACTTTCAAGTATTAGTATTATTCTGCCTTATGTCTGTTTTTCAGGTGGCTAATGAGATTTGATGTGTTAAAATTCTTAGATGTAGCACCTCCTCTTGAAATGTCACTCGAACACATCTTACACACTGCATATCGTGGATTTCTCTCAGATACGGTGTAAAACTCCCACTTAGCCAACATTTTCTCTCACTCTGAAAATGCTTGTGCACGTGGCACCTTTTGCCCTCCCCACGTCACACTAGAGCTGTGGGCAGTCACCTCTGTGTTGCTGATGCTGTCTGAATCTGAATGTCCAACTGCTAATAACCAATGCATCGGTCACTGACATCGATGAATTCTATGTAATTTACCGATAGGCCGATGCCAGTCCACAAGCGGAACATTGGCTGATACGGATATTTGGCTGATTTATCGATGTATCCTTAATAACTTAATGTGCTGCTTTGTTTTTATTACCGATGTTTTTAACATGCTGCTATGCCTTTTTTAAATCACTGCACTAAAGCCAACCCCATCTCACATTGTGCGAGGGCGGGATACACCCTGGACAGGTCGCCAGACCTGGGAACCGAACGCGCGACCTTCTTGTTGTGAGACAACAGTGCTAACCACCATGCCACCCCAGTTAGAGGTTATTCAGGCCTCTATGAAAACTTAGACTCGTATGTCTGTTTCATTCATTCATTCATCTTCTACCGCTTATCCGTTTCCTGGTTGCAGGGGGTGCTGGAGCCAATCTCAGCTCACGGACGAGGGCGGGGTACACCCTGGACAAGTCACCAGTCCATCACAGGGCCAACACACAGAGACAGACAGAAACAAACAACCACTCACACTCAGACCTACGGGCAATCAGTGACTCAACAGGACAGGAGAGTCAGATGATGGGTTCTGACTGTGACTGTTGTCATTCTCCCAGCCCAAGTGTACTGGTGGAAAAAATTAGAAGGTGGTATACACCACTAGTCACACCAGCGCCCACTTTCTCTAGTGATTTATATTAAAACTGCAGGAGTAGAATTAGTTTCTCACTGCACAATTTTAGTTTTGGGTAAACCAACATCTGTCTGTCTCTCTGTCTAACTTTCTCCGGGCATTACCTTCCTGTAAGCTTTCCACCATCATATACAGTTCAACAAAAAGTCCTCAAAGTGGGTTAAAGAAGAAGAAGTAGGAGAAAAAACAGCAAACAAAAGAAACATTATCCATTCACATTCAGTCTGGATGGCAAGGAAAGCGCGTGCTGTGCCATCCCAGTTCTGTGTAGCGCTGCACTGGGAGTTAACCTCGAGGGGAAAGAGGAAGAAAAAGGATTCAGTTCTTGAGTAGGACTGTGCCTACACAATATGGAACAGTAAAACAGCAGCAATGTAAACAGGCCAGAGCTGTCATTGTTGTCAGATACAGCACATGGCATAAGAGAGGTCAGTTTGAATCAGATAATATTAATCAGCTGATTCCTAACTCGCCATTGAAATTAACTGCTTTATCTCTTCCCTTCGTGAGTGCCCTCTCAACTTCCTTTACAAAGTGAGTCCACACAGTCATCTCTCAAGAAGATAAAGTATTTGCTGCGTATTATTTCTCCTCTCTCTGCCAACCCTTCTTCCCAGTCCTCATGCTCTTTATCTTCCAGGCACCTGAAAAGCTGTCAGATGTAGATCACACCTCTCATTGTTTTTCCCTAGCGCCCTGCAGTGATAACTCACCAGGTGAGGGTACGTGAGTGCAAATCCTCCAGCTTTTTCTCTTGATGTTGGCAGAGAGTCCCTGAGGGTCAGCATAGTAAAAGACAGTAAATAAAGAAATATATAAGAAGTGTGTGTATGAAGCCTTGAATGACTAAACAAAGAGAAATGTTGGGACAGGATGTTTTGGTTGCTGCTGACTGGGGCTGGGGCTGCTCCACTGAGATCATTTGAATTGGCTAGTGCTATGTGACAAATTACTGAACAACATACACGGCTCAATTGCGTCACATTTTGTTGAACACCAAGAAGATATATTCTATATACTTTAGCATATTTTTATTACCATGTCATAACATCTCACAGATGGCATTAACATAATGACCATTCTGCTGGCACCATCCTCACACAAAAATATATTAAATATACTCGAAAACACATTCAGGCTCTTAGCTTGAAAAAACCTTCAGGACAACAAAGATTATGGTTCAGTGGCAAAAACAAACTTTGGACCTCATCTTATATCCATCTTGTTATTTTTTTTCTGTCAGGCTGCTAGAGACATTTTGTTGCCCTTGATTGTGGGTGTATTATAATAACTGGATACTTGACTCAAAGAT
This sequence comes from Remorina albescens, assembly GCA_034769265.1. Classification (NCBI taxonomy): domain Eukaryota; kingdom Metazoa; phylum Chordata; class Actinopteri; order Carangiformes; family Echeneidae; genus Remorina; species Remorina albescens. The sequence continues at coordinate 1,308,445 of CM068495.1, read as the reverse complement.
AGCACCCGGATACTTGAATGTAAACCGTAACCCTTGCCTCCAGGAGGTCTTCTACAGCATGCTAAACAGCTAGCCCTAGTCCATATCGTCATTTTCCTGAGAGTGATTCACTGTTGACTCAGAGGATGTATTATGACCTCCTGGAGGTCTAGTCATGCCCCAGTCACCACCATCTGCTCCAGGGAAGAAACCAAGTTCAGCAGCAGAGAAAACATACAAATAGTCCATTTGAAATAGACTCTGAGAAGGTTCAATACTAATAAGACATTCATACATTGAATAATTATTTACCTTGTTTCCAATTTGAAGACTTCTGATGACAGAGTATAATTCATAGATTGTCAAAAATGAACTGTATTGCAGAATCATATTAGGGCTGACAAGAGACAGACTGGTCCAAGTTCAAATAAGATAAAAGAGCAAAATTACAGGTTACATGAGGTATTGAACCATGAAGATGAGTTTAGGTTTGTCTGGCAGGGTGTTGTGATGTTTTCCTTTGGGGTCATTCTAACCAGTGAGCCTTAACCCAAAACAGAATTAAGGTTAATAGAATTGGAACAAAAAATACATCTCAGAGACAGTTATTTGAAAACCTTGGCAAACATAACCAAAACTGCATTTTTGGTTTGGCACAACTATAGAGGTAAATGAAACAATGTCTGTGTAATTTGGTGAAATGCTTTACTGCCAAACTGACATCTCTGTTGATTTCCAGTGTGAGAGAAAAGTTTAAGAAGGGCTGTCAGGGCAGAGCAGTCCAAGCTGCAGCAGCTGCTCTGTCAGCCCATTTCATGCAAAATTCAACATCACACTGAACAACTGGCAATGTCCAAGTCCTTTCAGTCAGTACCAGGCAATGATGGGAAGTGCGTTCCTTCAGGAAAGATTTCTGCTTCCAATATAGGCTAGTTACTACAACCCAAATTATTCATGCTGTTTATGGTAATTTTGTTTACTTACTTTTCAAAGTCTGGCATTGCAGGAAATCACCTCGGCTGTTGGGGAATGATTAATAAGCCCAAACTGTGTGCTTTGTAGCCTGGACAACGGCATTTTCTATTCCAAAGGCTTATACATTTGTCCTTCACAGGGGCGTCAGTGGCTTTAACTGAAATTTACTCAGCTCATTAATAATGTAGCCATAGAATTTGGGTCTTCTGAAATGTAAATCTCTTGCATGAAATCTTTACTCACTCTTAATCTCTTGGCTAGCCTGGATGTACTGTAGCTGATTTTGTGCTTGAGAATCTGAATGAAGGATAATCACATGGATGAAATGCCAGCCACAGAAACAACTTGAGACAATGCGAAAGCCTAATATCAAAATGAATAATTTTTTTCTCCAAGCATTTCACAGTTGTCATATCACTAGAAGTCTCATTTACTGTAGGTGGTACAATTATAACTGGATTTTGCATCAGAACGATGGACTGTTACCATCTACAGCAGTAACAGCACATTTTTCACCTCTTCTGATTTCTTATCTCATGTATGTGTTTGTTTGTGATGAGTTTGTGATCTCAAATGTTCTACTCTATTTAGCTACATTCACTTCTCAGTCAGGCATGGACTTTGTTGTGTGCGCTTCTCTGCTGCTGGGATAACTCACTTTTCTTATGGGCACCATTAAAATTGTATTTGGTTGATTTGGTTGTTTCATTTGATTTCTGATGGGTGTATTAATCAACATACACAATAGATGTTTGCTAGAGAATTACCAAACCTTGATTTTACGTTCATAACATTATAAAGACATGTCGCATTTTGGAACTGTTAAAGCTTTTTAAAATCCTTTCATGTGATTGCATGGGATTCATGAAGCTCACAGAAGGTAAATGCATTATACTGATCTATGACAATGCTATGTAATTAAGTTAGGAAGACTAAAGATTTTAGGAAGAAAATTTAAATGATTTAGTTTATTCATAATTCTGTTTAAATGCAGTTTCAGTTCATTCCACTTGCTTATTGAAAGAAAACCCAAATCAATGTATTCCAGTCCACATTTTCACAGCTACCAGGAGCTTCTCAAACATCACACACACATACACACAACACACACATGCACACACACGCGCACACACAGGTACCCATGGTGCTGCTGATGCTGGTGGCTTACGCAGTTACACAGACACCAGTTAGCTGTATTAGTGTCAAACTCAAAAATGTTTAGGACATTTTAAACTTACTGAAAACAAGGTGGCTGTTTCTGGCAGTTGTAGTTGTCTAATTAGGAATTTCCAGCTCTTCTAGTGTTAAAAAGCAATAATGATATTTTATACCAATGTTTTCAATTGATCGTTATTGTAGCTTAGACAGCTCTGTTTTTTGGCTCACTATCTCTTGGTTTGATAAATACCAATCATGCATAACATTATGACCACCGACACGTGAAGTGAATAACACTGATTAATAGGAATGAGCGAGTACACCACTATCCGTATCTGTTCAACCATCTACATTATCTGTATCCATATTCGTACTTGTAATGGGCGGGGCTTAAACTGGATATGGGAGTGATTTATACGAAAGTTGTATTTTTAAGCCTGAAATTGATAAGGATTGGTCAAAAGTTGCTATATTTATTGTAAGTCTCACTATATTTTTATTTACAGCTTAATTTGTATTACACCAAGGTAAAAAGAGCGAGCCGATTGGGGAAAAAAGCCTGACCCGCTGAAGAAACAGTGAGAATGAGAAACACGATACAGGCTGCATTAGGGCTGCACGATTATGGCCGAAATGATAATCACGATTATTTTCATCAATATTGAGATTACGATTAATTATCACAATCATTTGTTAAATTTGAACCAAAACTAATTTTATTGTCACATACAGTAGGCTTGTTATAACTGCTTTCACAACCATATGGTGCTTCATTCCTGCTAATGTACCAATATGTGCATCAAAATACAATAGGTCTTCTTATTCACCAAAATTCAGTGCTTCTCCTTAAAGGATAAATAACAACGAAAACTGTATATGACCTCTTCTTGTTTTGTGTCACTTGCCTTGAACCCAAAATGCTTCCACACAATGGATGACGATCCGATTCTCAGGACAAGCCTCTCGGCCTCGCCCTCTGCTATGTTAGACTTTTTTTTTTTGTTTTGTTAAGATAGTTTATCGCTTTCTGACCGGTGGCTGCTATCTACTGTGGAGCTTTACCCACGTTCGCTGCTACTCTGTCCTCAGTGACTGTCAACTAGTAATACATCTAGAAACTAAGCTCATGGAGGCATGTGATCAGACATTGTTTTACGGAGCACCAGAGGCTTAAAGAGAGAGCGTTTTCTCTATCATTCTGAGGAGTGCTAGATTGGCTTTGGAAAAAAAAACCTATGATATGGAGCGTTTTATGAACAGAATGACGCATTTCAAATATCGCTCGATCACGCGAATTTGACCGTGGGAAGCCAAAATCGTGATCGTGAATAAAATTCGATTAATTGTGCAGCCCTAGGCTGCATGCAGCACCACTTCTGTTATGAATCAAGTTTTTACCCCATAACCCCATAAAGTGGGGCAGATTTGAAATCTTTGGGTTATAAAAAGCTATTTTAAAATGATGATGTAGTAGTGTGGATGTAGCCTAACTTTTTATCGCTATCAGGTTAAATGATGATCTTACCGGTGGACTCGATCAGGTAGTTGTAAATATCGATGTATGTCACCTCCGGCCGTTCAGTGGGATCATTTCTCCATGAAAATGAAGGCAAACAGAAGGGACAATGAGAAAGACCCCCAGATATGAGTTTTTAATTGTACTGTTTTTTTCTCTGGTACAGCTAGCGTGTTAAATTAATCATCTGACATGTCGAAATAATGTTTTAAGCGAACTACTGGACAGTGTTTTTTAAATTGTGCCGCTTATTGTTTTCCCCTCCGGTGGGCGTGGCTTTCAGAGTATGACGCGTTGCTCTCTGTCCTATCACAGGATGCCCTGAGAAGGATTTTCCTTCAGCCCGAGCATGGATATTGACTCGTATTACTTGTATGGTACTCGTACTCATCAAAATTGCTATATCTGTACTGGATACTCGTTTCAGCCGAGTATCCGGCTCAACTCTACTGATTAACTCCCATCATGGCAGTATTAGTGGTTGGATATATTAGGCAGCAAGTGAACATTTTTATTGTCAAAGTTGATGTATTAGAAGCAGGAAAAATGATTTGAATGACTTTGACAAGGGCCAAATTGTGATGGCTAGACAATTGGGTCAGAGCACCTCCAAAACTGCAGCTTTTGTGGGGTTCTCCCGGTATACAGCGGTCAGTATCTATCAAAAGTGGTACATGGAGGGAACAGTGGTGAACCGGCGACAGGGTCATGGGTGGCCAGAACTCATTGATGCACATGGGGAACAAATAATGGCCTGTGTACTCCAATCCAAGCTACCGTTCAAATTGCTGAAGAAGTTAATGCTGGTTCTGATAGAAAGGTGTCAGAATAAACAGTGCATCACAGTCCCCACAGACCCCTGTGCACTGCATCAGAACTGGAACACGGAGCAATGGAAGAAGGTGGTCTGGGCTGATGAATCACATTTTCTTTTACATCATGTGGATGTGTGCGTGTGCGTTGGTTATGTGGGGAACACATGGCACCAGGATGCACTATGGGAAGAAGGCAAGCCGGCGGCAATGTTCTGTTGGGAAATCTTGGGTCCTGCCATCCATGTGGATGTTACTTTGACAAGTACTACCTACCTAAGCATTATTGCAGACCATGTACACTCTTTCATTGAAATGGTATTCCCTGATGGCTATGGTCTCTTTCAGCAGGATTATGTGCCGTGCCACAAATTAAAAATTGTTCATGAATGGTTTGAGCAGCATAACAACGACTTTAAGGTGTTGATTTAGCCTCCAAATTCCCCAGATCTCAATCCATTGAGCATTTTAAGGATTAGCTGGACAAACAAATCCAATCTGAAGAGGCCCCACCTTGCAATTTACAGGATTTAAAGGATACCACAGCACATCTTCAGGGGTCTAGTGGAGTCCATGCCTCTATCGGTCAGGGCTATTTTGGCAGCAAAAGGGGGACCAAAACAATATTAGGCAGGTGAGCTCTGATTTGCTCCCCCATGCAACAAGGACATAAGGTTGTTTTTATTCAAGAACAGGGACAATAAGTCATCACTATGTAATTATTGCTCTGAATGAGTCATCAACTCCTGTAATTACATAATGTACCATCATTTTTCTCACAGTAGAGTCAGAATACAGGAAACAGCATCCACTATGTGAAAACTTTTCTGTTACCCCCCCCCCCCCCCCAATCAAACGGTGTGACTCAGATTGGAAGACATTTTGACAGACATGCTGTCCAAAAAAAAAGTAATTAATTAAAAATTAAGAAAAATTGAACACAATGAAGAGGAGAGATGCTTTTCTTTATGACAACTTCTACCTGAGTTTATATCTCAGTTTAAGTTCAGAACTGTGTAGAATGGCAATTGGAGATTCTGTCTAATTAGAAACATTTTCCTTAATTTCTCCCCACAGTTCAATGTGGATTACATTGTGTTGTTCAGTTTCTCAGATACGCCTGGCTTTGTCCATGTGTTGACTTTAAACTGTGTACAGAGCAGTGCTTTATACAGAATGTGGATTTTAGGTAAGTGGGCTGCTGGGGAGAGGCTAAGCTTCACCTCCAAGCCCTTTTCCACCCTGAGATTTTCATGTAGCTACCAACCTCATAGAGGAGCTGAAAGACCCACTGTATGGAGTGTAACACTTTCCTAAACACAAATTGATTTTTTTGGACCCAGGGCCAGTTGTTCTGGAAAACATGTTGAATTTCCTCAGTCAAACTTTGTCCAAACCATCATGATCCTCCCTCAAAGTGGTTGTGGAAATCAGAATACGGTGCATTGGCCTCCCATCTCCACACAGCCAGATGTGAAACTATCCAGCAGTATTAACAGAGTGGTAATAGGAATGGAGAAGATTAAGGAACATGACATGGGAAGACATGAAAAGAAGCATTTCAAGGATCATTTACCGTAAAGAGTTCAATCTCTGTCTCTGACCGTGAACGGATGCCTCAAGGTTTCCGTTTGAGCAGGCAGATAAGATGGTGTATCCAATGAGCTCTCTGCTAAACTGGGGAATGAGGTTTAGGATCTTGGTTAGAGGAGCTGCCCCTCTCATCCCTTTTTTCATTATCCTCCTTCATCCACCCATCCATGCAGTCATCCATTCGTCCTACCAGCACTGCCTTATTCTTTTCCTGCAGAACAGGACGAAAGAGAGAGAGATTGGCTCATCCAACACATATGTACAATCAACACACACTGCTTTTGCAATTGAAAAGCTTCAGTACATTTTTACTGAATTTTGTGAAAGTGTTACAGCCAGAGCAAGTGAGGCTAAAAACAGTGGTGTATTATTCAGGTGGTAAATGCCATCTACTAGGGCTGGGCGGTATACCGGTTCGTACCAAAAACCGGTTTTTATATTTGTTGTGGTATGAATTTTCATATACCAGCAACACCGGTTTAAATAGCCTAAACATGTCCGGAACGCAGCGCGCTGGTAAATTGTTTCACAAGGGACCCTTTTCATTGCTGCGCCGCTAAACACGCATTGAACAGAGCGGAAATAATATTGGAGTTGCTGAGCGTGGCATTTTGGCGACACATTAATGCCAAAAATCACTGGTGCGATAAAACATACATTTGGGCGTATTATATTATTTCACACGTGTAGATATTAACTGCGAGCGAGGAGGAATATGTGACCAGCGCGCCACATATGGTTCCCTCTTCCACTGTTCCAAAAGTTTCGAGTGAGAGAGCAGAAATCAACTTCAAGAGAGCGGGGTGATTTTTGAGTGGTTGTTTGGTGCGCTGGTTACATATTCTGTCTCGCTTGGGGAGCAGTTTCCTCTGAGTGCACGCTCGCACTTAATATCTACGCGTGTGAAATAATATAATATGCCTGAATGTATGTTTTATCACACCAGTGCTTTTTGGCACTAATCTGTTGCCATAAATATGCAGTAAATCTTCTCTCAATCAGTGGAAAATGTGGTGAAACACATTGTAATAGAATGGAAAATGTTGAGCACGTACTAATGCACTGTGCCGGATATCAGGATGAAAGACTTTGGTTACAACAAAGGGTGAGAGAGAGCAAATGGGGTTGGGATGTGGAAGGAATACTAGGAACTAGTGGTGATAGGGTGAGGGAAATTCAGAGAGAGGTATTAAAATTCTTTGTAAACACCGGATTGTTTAACAGAATTTAGTAGGTGAATGAACTCCTTTTTTGTGTGTTATTGTAAACAGAATCCCGTTCTACATACTCCGGTACGGTAGGAGGCGGTATGCATCTATAAGCTGGTATTGCAATCCGCCAATAAATGAAAAGAAGAAGAAGAAGGAAATGTGGTGTTGTGAGGTCCGGGGTGGGGGAGAGTTCAATCTCCCACACCCCTCAAACTTTCAAAGAGACTATTGCTCTAACCAGAGATTTCACAGGTCTCTGCTAAGTGCCATCCTGGACTCTTATCTGACCCTGACATCGAAAGACCCTGCTTTCCCAGATAATAAATTACAATTCACGCCACAAATCAGCAAAACCTGCCAAACCTCCCTTCAGAGAGGTACAATTTCTGTGACGTTTACCCCAGGGTTGACCTGAGAACACTATCAGAAGGGGGTTGTAAATTGCCGCTATGGAATGTATCCAGGCCAACAAGAACGCAAGGATTGATATAATAATAAATCGACTATTCTGATCAAATAAGAGACAGCAAACATGCCGAACTGGTTCCCCTGCAAGAAGAGGACTTCACAGTTGTTCGAACCACTCTTCTACCAGCTAATTTGGTAGAGATAAAATTAACACCAGACAATGAACAATTCCAATAATGTAACCACAGTGCCACCTCAATGGCGAACCGCTGGAACCGATGGCGCATTGCCTGAGCACCATAACCTGTGTGCTTCGTTTTTTTAGCTTATAAATGTTCTGTAAAAAGAAAAAGAAATTTCATACACAGTCCGTAGTCATGCAATTCTGATTTCTCACAGCCAGTCAAAAGATGCATGAAATGTTCTTTTCCTGTTTCATCTGTTTGTGTGTTCTGTGATGTCGTGAGTAACTAATAACCATTTAATTGTGTTTTTACAGTGAACAAGATAAACCCATGTCCACCGAATTAACCACAACAAGCAGAGAAAACCGAACTTATCAAAACGATACATTTCTCTTTGTTTTATATATAATTTTAAACTTGGGTGAATGAAAGGCGTAGCTTTAAATCCAAAAACTGCCGTCGTTATGCCGTGAAACTAGAGGGAGAAATTTGATTGGACCTAATTTGCGCCGACAACTAGACCACGCTCATGGGTTGGCCCCGAAATAAAAGTAGTCCATATGAAATTTTAGGGGAGTCGTGAATTGGAGAAGTTCTGGGGAAGCTCTGGAGAGGAGAGCTTCCCCAGGAGACCTGACGGAGCAACAAAAAAAAAAAGGAGAAACTCAGAAGTTAGGACTTAGCTGCTAAACTACAAGGGCTAAGTTCAGACTGGAAGCCAAGGCTGCTTGCGGCCGGAACAAGTTTGGCTGCACCGCATTCAGTCTCCAGCATCTTGGGTTGTCATGGTAACCAGGGCTGCTTGTGCTGCGCGCGGCTCCAGTCTGTTTCCATCAGGAAAGAGAAAAATAATTCGAACATTAACTGAATAACCAAGCCAATCGCCCGGAGGTCAACAGTGCCGGTGAAGAGGGACGAGACAGGCCGACAGCCACTTCAACCAGAACCAGTCTTGCTTGGAAGGCCACGACGAGGATCTCGACGCGGCCGTCTCTCGTAGGACATTTCCTGCCTTTTTCTTGGCCAGTCGAATCGCCAACCCAAAATAAGGTTGGGTCTATCTGCTCTCCCAGCTGCCCGTTCTGAGTGGTGCGAGGCATGGCTATTAGACAATATAGACCCAAATTTTAGCTATTTTAGAAATGTTGTGAAGCTTGGGAGGTGTGAAAAATGTCAGGTTTAGTGTGGAGAATCTTCATGACTCAGTGCTGAGTCCTTACACAACAGCTGAACTGAGCACCCTCTTTTCTAGTCCCAGATTTATACTATATATATCTGCCGTTAGAAGACTTGTATAAACTCAAAATGAACTTTGCAATAACCATAATTTTCCATGTAAACTCAAGTGGTCATAGAACTGTTTGCAGAGGCGGGAGCTCGGGGAGTGTACAGTGTACAATGAGATCAAAGTGTAGTTATACTAGAGATAAGTACATTTACTAAAGTTAAATTTCCTTTATGTTCTTGTATCTGTGCTGCACTGTCAGCAACCATGAGATCAGAATTTATTCATGGTTGGATAAGCCAAGACTTTTTGATATTGAAGAATAGGAAGAGAGAAGCAGTTTATAATTTCTCCCTGGCTGCTGTAAATGTTTTTAGTCCTCAGCTGTTAAAAAACCAAGTTTGACATTTCAGACACATGATGAACATTTTCTTGAAGACGTTGTAAACCATCTCAATACTGGAGGCGTACTTTGCCCATGTAACTCTTTTGCCAAAAGTCCAGATAGAGATTGGAATGCATGATGCTTTTGGCAGCTAATAAAACTGTGGTCAGGGGTCAGCCAGTGGGCCAAAACTGACTTGCCATCAATAATATCTGGCCCGCCACATTATTCTGATCTCAGACTGACAGGCTGTGCTGTAGTTGGAGCTAAAATGGACCTCTGTCATGGCAGCAAAATTAACCCACACAATCAGTTCCTCTTAAGCAATTTGCCTACCAATGGAAATCATCATGAGACCGTTCATTGTTTCCTTGAAACAGACCTGAGTTATGATATATCAATAGGCTGAAAACCAGAAAATGCAGACAACACATTCTAGTATGTCTAGTTTAGTTCATTGTGAATGACTGGTCATTAAAATTGGGACTTGTTCTCGTCTGTTCGGTCTGACTTTGAATGGTACAAGAATTTTGAGCAATTCTACTTTATTACTCTGCTCTCCATTCAAACCTCATGAATCTACATTTCGAGCTTTCCCTGTGTTGCTGGAGTACTTCTGTGATTATACTTAAGGGAAGGGCTTCTCTCATTTTCTATGTGTATGTGTCTCTGTCTCTGTCTGCTGCTGTGTTTGGCACAGTCTGTCAGTCACACAGTAGGCAGGCCCCCTATCCATCCTCTGCTTCATGCTCTATTTTCTTCTAAATGGGACCATCATTTAAAAATGAACATCATGTTGTATTGAAGACTTAAAATTAATTTGAAACAGGGACATTTTCCCATAGACCCAAATACTGACTTCTTACAACCAGATGAGTTGCCCCCTGTTGGTCATTTGATAGAATGCAGGTGTAAGGCTGTAAGGCTCTTTATTAAAGTGTAGATTCCAGGGATGGCCGAGTGGTCTAAGGCACTGCATTCAGGTCACAGTCTTTCTCCTGGAGGTGTGGATTTGAATCCCACTTCTGACAAATGTGATTTAAAAGACCCAGCCCCAAGGCACTCATAAACTGGTGGTATATTTGTGCCGGTCCCAAGCCCGGCGTAAAAACTGTAGCCAAATCTAATCATGCAAGTCATAGAGCTGACTTGCTGTGAAAACCTCAAATAGGGGATAGCAGATGAAGAAGAAGAAGATATAGGTTTCAGGGCTGCTTGCTTTCTTTATTATGAATCAAAGTCAAAGAAACAGACTTTAGTTTTTAGCTTTCTGGTTTGTTCCAGGCCACTATGTTCCTAGTGAGTGATATAATATACTGATCGGACCCAAAGATGTTCAGTGTAAAGTGATAAAGTTTAGATATATCAGTTTAAATTGACTAAATTGATTTTTTTTTTTGCAGCCCTTGTTTATGGTGAAATATTTGGCGTATGTAATCCACAATGGTCCACAATGTATGCATTGTGGACCTTGGGACGTGAAACAAATTTAAGAAGAATTCATAACACAGACGGTAATTCAACTCAAATAAAACAGAGGAAAGTGGCAAATTAGCTTTCAGTCAATTGAGGAATTGAATGGCTAATAGGTTCAGATCCTGAATTGAAACTAAGTTTATTAGAAATGAAAAAAAAAGATCATTAATTATTATTTTTATGAAGATGCTCTATATTAACTTGCTCTGCTTTTTGTTTGCTGATGCATCAATACCCGCTGTATATGTGGAAGCATTTTTATTGATTGAGAAGTTTGGAAGACTGTGGCTAATCGCTGTGGCAATGTCAGCAGCTTCTGCGGTTGCTTCCAGATAAAACCTCTCCAGACTGTTGTGCAGCAGTAGGACTTGTGGAGTTTGTACTAACAGGAGTTGTCATAGAGATGCAACTAGAAAATGTTGGTTTCTACACAGGTTACAGCAGGACTTTGGCCCCACACTGACCTATGATGAGCTGCACAGAATGTCACACATGGACATCACGTGTAATACCAGGCCACGGGGTTAAAACAAATAGATGGAGAAAACAGAACCTACATCTCAGGGATCCACAGACAAGCCCATGTTGTCATTCCACTCTGCTCAGCTCATTATTTGGCCTGCCCCTTCTCTAAAATCCTCAAAATGTCACAGAAATGTTTCCCCCTCCCTGTCTTTAGCAATTGCTGGCCAAGTGCTGCTGACATTTTATGGATTCCTTTCAGTGTTATCAGCGATTAATGGTGACCTTTGCTTGGGGGATGAAGCATTTGAACTTCCCCAACTTGAAGAATTGAGGCCATGAGTATGTGGTTTCCAAAGTAGAATTCACCTCGGGTTGCTGTTGTGATATCAAGCACAGACTGCTGCTGATTCGAAGGCTCACTCCACTTCCTGTGCCAAGGTTTTGTGGAGCTGTTATTTAGCTATGCAGACTGCACAATACACACTGTGTGCTTGACAATGAGATGGCTTAATGGATTACTGTACAGACAGAGAGCAATGAGTGCCTTTCAGGTAAATGTAGGAATTCAAGTCTTTTCAGGACTATAGGTGATAAAAACATGGCGGAAGCCTGTGGCAACTACTGTGGCTGCCTCACTGAGAACTATTGTTCCCGCAATGTGATGGACTTTCCCAGTGGGCTCTTTATGCAGTTAGATGCTCACTGAAAGGGTAACTGGCAGGAGAGCAGTCTTACAAGGTTGGGAGTTTGGTTGTGCATTGTCAGATTTTGTAACATTGACTGTTGGGAGACATTTATTCATATTCATATTCAAGACATATTCTATCAATGCTTTATTTCTGAGCATATGCCTATAAGTACTTTGTATAGAGTGTGGCTTTTAAAATTCACATCCATGATTGTAAAACTTTTACTCCTAAAAGTATCAGTCAGTGTGAGACATGTTGGTCAGCCCGTTTGCATTTTGATTGTTATTAAAATACAGAGTGCTCCCAGAAGGCATTATTAGGCCTTCATGTTGTATTCTGTTGGATGTGGGCTGCTAACATTTTTAAGATTTTCAAGTGGGTCATGATTTGAAAGGGTTGGGAAATGTGCTGTGATTAGTTTGACTGCAATTTCAGTGACTGAGTTCAGGAAACAGAATTAGCTGGAGCTGACACTTTAACCACTTAAGAGGACAAAAGATGTCAGCAAAAGGTATACTCTATTGTCACATTTTAATGATAATATAACTTGATAACTTGTCTTTAGTTGGTTAACATGAGTGGGTGTCTGTTCTTAGCCAAAGATAATTTTTCAGGGAGAAACCCCTACTCTACTACTCCACTGAGTGTATTTGTAGTCCCAAAAACTTTCATCAGAGTGATACATCCTCACTGAAATAGACTGAGTCAACGAGGAATGAAATAGCCAAAATCACTTCAATTAATAGGTGTATAAAATAGAGAAAGCCATTATTTCTGTGTAAAATCTGACATAAACTGATATTTTAAATGTATTTTGATTTTTAATACCATCTTAATCTTATTAATCTATCAATTTATAAATGACCCTTTGTAAACCACCCCCTTGATCCCCATACTCTTATCCATATTTGTATCTTCCTGTCATTTCTTCAAAAATTTTTACCTTACTATGCAGATAACTGTGTTTTTGGAGAACTTTTTATCAACTGGATGATCTCTCAAACTCCAACTTGTGAAATATTACTCAGTATCAGCCTCTCTATTTTCTTAAGTGTATTAAAAAAACTTTCTAAACCGAAAAAAAGCTCCACTCGCACAGTTTAATTTTACTGGTTTGCAAGCTGATTAACATCTTAAATGTTAAGAAGGATTTATTTGTGAATATAATTTCATTCCCTAGTTTGAGGCCATATGTTGAAGGGTTTATAATAATGTAATATAAAAAAGAACCTTTTAAATAAACTGAAAAAATAAAATTCCCCCCATGGAAAAGGCTAGAGTAAAAACTAAAATTGAGATTAGAATTTTGTGTAGCAGCCAACATTGGAGATGGGAGGAGATGGGGCTGGGCTGACAGTTTAATAACCATGTTTTTTCCCTGGCTGATTATTGACTTTCTTCATTGGCTTAGGAATGGTAAACTCACACATTCAACAGTATCCTGACGGCTTTGTCTGGTTTAAAAGGGTTATTTTGCTTTCCTCTTTTTCTGCCAATTGTGTTTTTCAGTTTGTGATTCAAATACTTGATAAATGTCGAATTGAGGTCTTTAAAATCCCATTAAATTTGCAGCCTTACAATGCATTTTTTCTGTCTTCCAAATGGTTTCAGTTAAATTTTCCCCAGAGATGTAAATGAAAGCTCAGAGAAATGCTATCCTTTCTCTTCATGTCTTTCCTGGTAAAATAAAACAGCACCACATCTATAGAGTGTCTGTCTGTGATAGAACATACAGTCGCCCGAGTCCATGTGTATGAACTCAATTTGAAGCGGGCTCATGAGTCGTCTAAGCTAATGTAGCCATCCTGTCGAGATCCTTGCTTGCTAGCAAGGAACCGTTATTTCACAGAACTGCACTGGTGTATTGTCTCATGTATGGTAGATAAGAAAGAGAACTTCAAAATATACTTTAACACTTGTTGTTACCTTTTTTTTTTTGTTTTTTTTTGTAGGGCTTGGCTGTGTCAGGAGCAAGATCAGGGTAAAATTTGGGGGTCCTGTTTAAATTCAGCTTACGTCAGAATACCTCATAATTTCAAGCCTCGGCTGTACACAGGTCAACTTTTGAGGCATACTAAGGTATTTTATGTGTAAACAGGTTATTACAGTTTAAAGTCTACAGCATCATTGTCCAACGGGGAAAAAAATGAAGCTGACCTCATTAAAATATTCTGAATCAGGCCTGGTCTTGAGCCATGTCCTCCACTGCTGCTCATCAGTCAGACCTAGATTCAGATGAGACTACCAGACATATCAGAACATTTAGCATAGTCATCATTTTTTGTCTATGTATGACACAGTGATAGTGGTGGTGCTAATGCTAACTCTGACTCTGGAGTATATGGTTTCAGGTTTACTTAGCCTGCCCCAGCTGCAAGTTGACATGATTAATTCCTTAGGTTTGTGATGTATGAATTCCCGACTGGAACTGAGTCTGCTTTTATCAGGCTGTCATTGTTCACTGCAGTTTAAGGTTGAAACACTCAGGCATGGTTTATGTTTATGTTTATTTCTTTCATCATATGTGTGCCATATAAAAACAAAGTCTGAACGGCCAAGCATATAGACCAAGGGGCCAGTCAGGGAGACAGGGACTAATGCCTGGGTATTATTCAAATTTGTATTATAATGTAGCTGTCCTGTAACTTTGTATTTAATTTTGAAATTCATTTCAACAAATGAAAATCATAACATGGTATGGATATGTTGCAATATTCCATATTATTGATTATTAGTCCAAGCTATTTAATACTAGTAAGTTACACTACTCTTAAAGGACTGACATAACAGACATGATTGACATCGATGCATTCTACCTATCAAGTGAGCTGATGTTGGTTGGTGGAGGGAGCATGACCGATCCTTGGCCAATGTATCAGTGCTTCCATAGTTGTTACTGATGCTTTTACTGTCTGAGTATGATTGTCTGGCTGCAAATTACCAAAAAGTCAACCATTGACATTATTTATTTACCAATGTTAATAAATGGAGGGATTATTGGCCAATGATCAGTCCTTCCCTAACCGTTAGTTCTTCAATATTGTTTATAAGATAATAACACTCACTCACCTATATTCTGTACTGTAAAGGTAGATGTGCAAGTGCTCTTTTATTATTAAATGGTGTAGCTTCTGCATTATTACTGCAATTGTGAAAGTGTCTAAGGTCTCAGTCCACAGAAAAATGCTCACAGTCTTGATTCAGAAACTGAGCCTTAAAGCCAGTTGTCCAGACGTGTGGAACTTTGTACCGACCTCGTCCTACTGTGCCACTTCATGAATTCATAGTCTCAAGCAATCTTCAGTTTCAAAGTGTCTTCAGTACAACATTTAAATATTTTAAATGATTGTCCCATTTTGAGGAATATAGACCATAAAGCCATAGAGGGGCGTGGCTACTGTGTGAGTGACAGATCAAATTGCTAACTGCCTGACAATCAGGATTACAGTACAGTACAGAGCTGGTCACCTCCTCAGCTCTAACGTTTACCCATTCACTTGGTTTCAATAAAACCAAGATTGCCAACGACAAATTTACAAACTGGAGGCCTTTCAAACCAACAGGTGATGTCATGATGGGTTGAAACTCGGTGTTCACCTGAAATCTGTTTTATTTTTACTGGATTACTGAGAAAACATTTAGCCAGTCAGAGAGCAGCCTTGATCTGAAAATACATCTGAAAATTTTTTTTCCTGTTTGTACAAACAGTTACCATTCATCTTACATTTACCCATGTCTTTATATTAAAACGGAATAGTGTTTTTCATTGTAACCCTGTTTTTCTTTTCTTCAACATCTTAATGACACTACACCACATTTTCACTTTCTCATCTCTTATCGGTGTTGACCTGACTCACGTCTTTGTAAGCAGTCCTGCGTCCTATTAATCCCCTCCACGCCCCCCTGCTTTCTGTCCTTTAGGGCTGAGAACAGGAAGGACGGTGACGGCGCAGTGGCTGTCTCAAGGACGAATGAAGAGGGAGGCTGAGACCGTGACACAGGTCAGATACCCCATTAATTTTACTTTTTTCCCCTCACACTGACCCCACTGCATCAAAAGCAGCTGAACACTACAACTGTCTGGGCTTGAGTTGTTCTGATTAGATGAAGATATGTGACTATGTGTCGACCTAAGAGCCTGCAGTGCTTATTACAGCTAACAAAATTAAAGTTTTGTACAAATCCAGCCGCAATTTTTTTTTCTGTGGTAGTGGTGGACATGAAATGTGAATGTTGCAGGAACATAAAAATTCAGTGTGTCTTGGTAAGCGCACAGGCTACAGTCTAATTACACCATTCTCACTTCTATTGGCAGCTTTGGTAGCTTAAATATTTAATCACTGATGTAAGATGCTGTTTTCCCAGCATTCCCCAGTCACACTCTGGTTTTATGGCTGCATGGAAGATATCTGTTCTGTAGTTCTGTAATTGTGTCCTAAAGGGACTTTTGACTCGGGCGCACTTATTGATACGTTGACTTTTTACTGCCTTGTGTTCAGCTCAGACCCCTCCCACCCTATAAAACCACACACAGGTGCAAGGAAAGGAACATTAAAGACTGTGTGCCCTTTAGAGAATGATTGTTCCCGATTTCCCAGTAGGTTTAACAGCACAGCATATTCCAGAAAATTGTTCCTGATCATAGAGGTACGGTACAGTCCTGAGAGAGAGGTGACATTGCCTTATAAGGATTTAGACCTGCCTGATAGTTGACAACAGTTATGAATGTGTCCTGTAAAACAAAAGCTGTAACATTTGTTAGTTTAAAACACACTGCCATTTTTCTGGGGGTAAAAGTTTGTTAATCTGATGCAGATTTTTTGCATTAGCTTGATAATAAATTCAAAAATGATTAACTCTATTAAGCGTTTGCATTCTTTAAAATCACATCATTTGAAGAATGTTATTGTACCATGATGGTTTGAGAGGGAGGCAACTCGTCAGCATTTACTAACAAGCCCTGATTTGTCCATGTGAGACACTTCTGTCAATACTACTTGTATTGAAATTAGGAAAGATTTGGATCATTCTGACTCTTTATAGTTTTATTTTGATTTCCATTGATTTTTATCTGCCGTCTTTGCGAGTGACATCTACCGTCACATCTCTCCATCAGACACTCCTATTGGCTCCAGTTGCTGATTGTGTCAGAGTTTATTGTCGTGACAAAATAAAGAGAGAGAGGCATGTACAATAAGATAGTTAGAGCTTTAGAGCTTTGGCCAGTGCTGTCATGTGTGAGGTCTTGGAGAGGTCCTCTGTGATTTGCACCTCCAGGAGTTGTTCAGCATGTGTTTTTGTCTGTGATGACCATCTCCATTTCTGCTACATATATACTGCTTGTTGTTGTCAGGGGTAGGGTCGAATGTGAAGTGTAAACCAAAATAAGGTATCTTGGTGGAGCTGCAAGAGACACAAAACACATACAGTAAATGACCATCATCCCAGGATGTCATATATTTAGGCAAAGGTTGTTGGTCTCATGCCATACTACTGATGACTGGTTGTCATGTCTAGGACTAAGGGACTGCCTACTTGTCATATAATGTCATTGTTGATGTGGTGCTGGCTGGGCAGCAGCTAAGCATGGAGCCGTGGCTCTGTGCCTTGTCAGACAGATGTCCCTGCTTGGCCTAATGGTGGCTTTGGCAAGAGGAAGACAGTCTGGCTGGGTGTGAGTTGGTGAGAGGAAAGGAAAGATTGTAGCAAGAGCTTGAGGCATGATGCCTTGAGAGCAGCCAGGAATCCAATCCAGGGCCACTGTGGAAAGAAAAAATAAATCATTTTCATTCTTTCATTATTTTTCACCCTGACTTTTATTCAACATGAATTAAAGTCCAGAAACAGCCCTTGGCTAATAAATAGTATCTTAAAATACATTCCTCAACCATGGATTATGGAATAACAAGTAATAATTAATAGATAATCTCTACCACAGAAAATCATGGTTGTGGTGAGATCCTGCACTCGGTTTTGAGTCAAACTAAATACAACTACTCAGTTTGTTAGGTACATCTATTACAGCTGCATTCACTACAATCCAAGAAAGCAGCGCAACAGTAAATCTAACCTCCATGTAATGGCAGGCACGGTAGGTGAATCACTGATTTTCAGTCAGTTATTTGAAAAACTGATACAGATTCAAATACAAATGGAATACACACCAATCTGACATAACATTAAGTTGAAGCAAGAAAAATGATCAGGTGTGATTTTGTGAGAGACTTTAACAAGGACCAAACTGTGGTGTGACAACTGAGTCAGAGCATCTCCAACACTGCAGCTCTGTGGGATGTTCCTGGTTTGCAGTGGTCAGAAACCTGAAACCATTGACCCACAAACAGGGTCACGGGTCAAGGCTAATTGGTTGTTTTGGGGATTGAAGGCTGGACTGCCTGATCTGATATAACAGAAGCACTGCTGTAGCTCAAACTGGTGAAGAGATTCATGCTGGTTCTGAACACACAGAGTATTACAGTTTGTTGTCTTTGGGGTTATTTGGCAGCAGACCAGGCAGGGTGCCCATGCTGACCCTTGTCTCCCACCCAAAGTACCCTACAGTGGACACATGAGCATAAGAACTGGATCAGAGAGAAATGGAAGAGGGTGGTCTGGGCTAATGTATCAGGTTTTCTTTTACATCATGTGGATAGCAGCGTGGGTTTGCATCTCTTACCTGGGGAAGAAATGCATAAAAGGTAGAGGACAATCAATCTAGTGAAAGTAGTGTGATGCAGAAAGTTCTACAAGACACTGATAAACCAAAGGACTATAAATAATTAGTTATATAAATAATAAGTTATTTAAATAATAATGAATCTTTCCATTGTAAAGATTCACTGTATCCCCAGAAGTGTCTTGTAGTAGGTAACAGGGGTGTGCCAAAATATCGATTCGCGATTCTCATTTACTACGATTCAGAATTGATTTAAAAGTTCCCAAAATCGATTTTAAAAAATAAAACAAATCCGCAGGCTGTCTGCCTTCAATTTGTATGCGGGACGTCCTGACGTCACCACACAGCTGGTTCTGGAACATACGCATGTGCAGTAAGCACCAAAACAAGGAAGAAACTACAATAATGGAGGAAAGAGAGATTCAACTGGATTGACATGACTTATTTTATAGCTAGCTATGTAGAGTAGCAGTTGTGGTCCACACACATTGGAAAAGGCACTTTCCTTAGAATTTAAAAGGCAGCATGTTTAACTGCACAATTTGTTTTAGAAAAGAGAACTTTGTAAAGATGTAAAGAGACACTTTTATTTTTGTTGCTTAAGCAATATGTGTGATTGCTTTTATGCAATAGTTGCAACAATTCCATTTAAGCATGGATAAATGTTTAAAACTTATTCAATATGAAAAAGACACTTTAATGTCTCCATTTGTCATTCTGTCTTGCAAAGCATACTGGAATAGATCATGAGGATCCTTTGCACACCTATAGATTGAAGCAGAAATCATTATGAATCAACTTTTTTTGAATCAAAAATCGATTTTGAATCGTATCATAGCCTCAAAAATCAGAATCGCATCAAATTGTGAGATAGTCAAAGATTCTCACCCCTAGTAGGTAGGTAACACTAATAATACAAGACTCAGCTTTAAAGAAAGAACCATTATCCTTTCAGGGAGAGTAAATTAATTATATAATATTAACAAGGGAAGGGAAAAAAAGTTAGTTTTTTTTGTGTAAATCAGCTTAATAATTTTTGTCCTGACATGAAGGACAGTGAAATGGAGTTGGAACCTGAAAGTGTCTCACTACAGCAGCATGTCAGGCCTTTGAAATCTTATCCTTATTTTCCTGTTGTTGATTTGCTTCCAGGCTCAGGCCAGCTCCCCAACGGATACCGTGTAATTGACAGTGATCACTGGAGGCGTCTGGCAGCCTCTTGTGCATCTTAATGCTGATAATAATGGGAAAGTGAAGCCACGCTGAGAACCATAACCGTGCAGTATAATTGAGGCCCATACATTCATCTGCATACCAGCATCCTGTCACTAACCGGCATGCTGTCAAGTGGTATTGATGCCAGGTTAGCCAGTGCTGGCATTAGAGGAAATGAAGAGGGTTAGTGTCAGTAGAGGGGAGATCAATGGGATTAAACAGTAATGAGAAAGCAAGGTTGAGGATTGAAATGGTTGGTGGTAGATTTCTAAGACTTCCTCTCTGCATGGTGCGAATGTTGAAAACTACACAATATGATGTCTTGCTTTCACTCTATTAGACATAGATGGAATCTTGGCTGAACAACTTAAAAACTTTATGCTGCTTTGAAGCTTGTTCTTGTTCATACACCAAGGATAAGACCAAGGAGCAGTACTCTTATTTTTTATATTCAAAGGTCTTATAGGATAGTTCTCTCACAGGAGCTATGATTGTGAAATATTATCTCCTAACATTATCATTTGCAGTTGAATTATTAAACTTCCTAGACTGCATTTCATTGGCTCACCAGTATTTTGAACAACATCCTCACAGCACCTTGTGATTTGTTTTTTTTGTTTTTTTGTCTGAATGCCTTTATGGACACCTACATGTAAACCAAGATAGTGATGATGATGCACTGTGGTCCCCTGTTGGATAACCAATGTGTACATGCATATCTTTACAGTCTGATTCCCTGGTAATTTCATCCTGGACTAGTGACCATGCTCGCAATGGCAATAATATTCACACTGGCAGGAGTAGTGCACATTGTCTTTGGCCTTTCAGCATTCAAATAGGATCATAGTCACCAGGATTAACCTAATGATTTTAGAAAAGAAAGAGTTTTAGAATGCAAGTCAGCTGGAACTGATACTCCATTTTACCAGGCACCAAGCTATCACCAAGCTATTTGGAGTGTGTCTGAACTAGAGTTTTTTGGCCCCATCAGTGTTCTTTCAGGGATGAACCTCTGACAGGTACAAATATGCAACAACAATGGCTTCCTAAAAGTTAGCATAAATATTGCCAATAGTTAATTTTTAAATAAAACGACCCTTCATATGTTCAAATGCATTTCTATATATGGAACATCAAGTAATTTTTGTGTCTGAAACTTGTGGCATTTTGCCATGTAACATTTTCTCAGTGAACTCAAGCATGCTGGCCAGTCCTTTTGCATTATTGAGCTGTCATGCTTGGATCAGTCCAAACATTACACGACAACAGATATTTTGACAGGCTGGTATTTACCTGGACTTATGTCATTATCACAGATGACTAGGGGCAACTTTAACATCTCAGAGTTCTGGCTTATCCTGAATGAACAAAATAAATACCAATCACGCTAACACTAACACATGATGTGTCTACAAATGTTATACTGTAGTTAGCCAAGTGAGAGAATGTATAGGAATGACTATTATGTTGATTGGTTTCATCCTCACCTCTTTTAACCTGTCAAAGTAGTTATGGAATAGAGACAGACCGATATGGTTTTTCAGCGCCGATACCGATACCGATTATTAGTAGTCAAGGAGGCCGATA
Organism: Remorina albescens; assembly: GCA_034769265.1. Classification (NCBI taxonomy): domain Eukaryota; kingdom Metazoa; phylum Chordata; class Actinopteri; order Carangiformes; family Echeneidae; genus Remorina; species Remorina albescens. The sequence continues at coordinate 1,286,890 of CM068495.1, read as the reverse complement.
ACTGATATTTGGAGCCGATATTAATTTGCAGTAAAAGGGAAAATATTGGCGTCAAAATTTTGAATAATACATACTCCAACACTTAACTTCGTTTAAATGCCTTTAAGCATATGTTTATTAAACAGCTTATCAGATTTGCAACATGTTAAAGGTTTTTTTTATCTTAGACAATAGACATCTTTGTTTTAAAATTCTAACAAAAAGTGCAGGGAGCTCCCAGGCTCAGCAGCATGTCTTATAAAGTTAAATGAAAACTTAAACAAATAAATAGCTCCCTAAAGTTTTCTACAGTAAATAAAGTTTTCCAAAATGCAAGTATAACTGATGCGGAAGATCCGGGTATTTTTATGCCCACCATGACACCCAGAAAACGAACTTTTTTGGCATCATGCGCCACTGAGCAATGTCCGTAGGAATGAGCGGGCCCTGCCTCCGACGCTGTATCCAGTTCTCTTTATACATCCATGTTCGAAACATATATCTGCTCTCCGGACCTTCTCCATTTGGCAAAACTTTTTCTCCTCTCCGCTGTGTGTGTGAGCACTGTGCATGCACAGCTTTCACTGCTGATTGGCTGTTACCCGTGGCATGGCTCTGCATGTAACCAATCAGATGGTGCTGGGGTGGGACAATGCTGGAGACAGAGTAGTGACAGCAGACAGAGAGGCGCGGCTGCATCAGAGCCAAAATAACCCAGTTTTAAATTGATCTCTTATCGGCTGTCGGATTAAAAAAAAGGCAGATGCCGATATGCGTCAAAATGCCGAATATCGGCGCAGATAATCGGCCCGGCCGATAATCGGTTGAGCCCTATCCTCGGTTGAGGAATGTCTAAACCTAATTGAATGTGGATTCCTGCCAGTTAGGGACAACAAAGTACTGTAAGTTAGCAAAAGACAGCAAAACTGGGCTAATAGGTATCATACAGTTTAAAAGAACAAACAATTTTTGCTGGCTTCAGTTGAATCAAAGGAGACTCTACCTTATTTACAGAACAATTTAATGAAAGGCTGGAAAACTGGTGTGCTGTTAATAGGCTGGCCTAAACTTGAAAGAATTTTATGATGAAGTTAATCAACAAAATGTTAAAAAGACAAACTTAAATTCAAACTAACTTCCCAAAGTTAAGAAACTAATTAAGAATTTTATGATGAAGTTAATCATCAAAATGTTAAGACAAACTTAAATTTAAACTAACTTCACAAAGTTAAGAAACTAATTGAGCTCAAGCTAGCTACAGAGCTGGCTTTGCCACTCTTAGCAATCTGACCTAATAAATAGACCTGTCAACAGACAAAACAATACTGGACACTGACAAATTTAAGAGATAACAACATCCTTGGCTGAGCCTGCTACACACTGACTGACTGCTCTCACCTCTTTCCACCACATGGCAGAAAACACCATTCATTCATTCATCTTCTACCGCTTATGCGATTCCGGGACACGGACTGTGCTGGAGCCAATCCCAGCAGACAGTGGGTGAAGGAAGGGGACACCCTGGACAGTTCTCCAGTCCATCACAGGGCCAACATACAGAGACAGACAGAGACCAACAACCACTCACACTCACACTCAGACCTACGGACAATTTAGAGTCACCAATTAGAGTCGCCAACATGATGTCTTTCGACGGTGGGAGGAAACCGGAGTACCGGGGAGAACATGCAAAGTCTGCACAGAAAGATCCCAGGCCGGGAACAGAACCCACAAACTTCTTGTTGTGGGGCAACAGCACAAACCACTACGCCGCCATGCTGCCCAAAGCACTATTATAATTAAATTTTTAAATAATAGTAATAGTTAAAATACAGTTTCTTATTAATGAAAAATTCATTAATTTATCTCAGAAAGATGACTATTTAACAGTTTTTTACAGTTATTTTAAATATAGTAAGATGTTGCAATCCACCATAGATTTATTGCAAAGCAATACAAATACTGCATTTTGCTGTTAAACAACCATAAAATTGATTCCCAGTAAGTAAAAAATACTGGTATTGTGAAATCACTTCTTTAATTGTTCATTTACATGCAACGAATATAATGTACAATTATTCTATGATACAGTAAGTTGTTTTAAATTCACCACAAATATACAGCAGTTTGTTATAGTGTAGCCTATATCCAGGGACTGACAAACCAACAAACAGTTGGATCGCCATGCCAGGGTTATTTATTTGATTGTTTCAAAATCAGGGCAGAACACGTTTGATTTTTATTTCAATAAACTATAAATAATAAAGAATTTTTCTCAAAATTTTTTCAGGTTTTTTTCTTCCATTTGTCCACTTTAAGGGAAATTTCAAGGTACTTCAAGCTGTTAATCAAAGCTGGGTTGTGGGTACACGATGGGAGTTTTCAGAGGAAAGGCCACTTAAAGAGTAAAAAGTTGATGGCACAGTTTTGGGGGTTTGCTTTTGCATGCATTTATGCACGTTTGATATTTGTTTTAGAAAATATATTTTGGAAAATGCATGCTCTTTTACTGTCCTGCATTTATTCAGGAAGGTCAGTTAATCTTTATGGAATAGTCACAGAAGCTTCACATACAGACAAGCACAGATATACATTTTAAATATTTATATTTTTGGATGATTTTGTCACATTTCTGTTGGATCTGTTGGGTTTCTTTAAATAATTTTATAAAGAGTTTGGTGTAGACCTGCTCTATATGTAAAGTGCCTTGATGTAACTTTGTTATGATTTGGCACTATATAAATAAATCTGATTTGATTTGATTTGATTGATAGATGATGGTTGAAGGTTAATTGATGATTGGACATTTCTGTCTGTTATGTCATCCTGCCTATTCAGACATTTAATAGAAATACCTTGGGGTGTGCTGCTGTAGTTGTGATGAAATCCACTGAAGAGATGATACATCACTCTGTTTGATTTTAAAGTCAAAATTAAAAAATTGTGTCACAGCTAGAGTGACCAGATGAGAATGGGTAAAATTCGGGACCGGGGGGGGGGTACAGGTTGACTGCCATGACATGTCAGAAAAACAACAAAACAGTGACCACACACTCATACACTGTGCATATATCAATTTGATGCAAACAAATAGGCCCACGTCATCAAAAAGAAAAAAAAACGGAGCGTTCTGGAAAACTCTCGTATTTAACTTGAACAATGGAATGTTGAATTATGAACTATGATCTGAACTCACACTGGCTGACTGCACTGCAACGCCCCATCACTCCTTCTCGTCGCTGCAGCTCCTCCCGCTTGAAGAAGGATGACACCAACGTGTTGGTCTGTACAATCGTGCTGTTGGTTTTATGTTGCTTGCTGCTAGCATGCAGCTTGACGTCCGACTCCCCTCCGTGGGAAACTGCAAATTCTTTCCTACAAACTTTGCAAAATGCCTTGTTTGTATCGCGTAAGGCTGCAGTAAGCCATTTGTATTTATCTCCCCACTCCTCCCGGTACCTGAAGAGTCTTTTGCGTTTTTTAGTTGCAACCTGCTCGGGTCCTCGGACATGACTCCATGTTAACGATGAATGAATTAATGAAAATTATTTGAGAATTCGCGCCACTACTGTACACAATTTAAAAACTCCAACACCCATAATTCATGTAGGAACTGCTGCAGCCAATGTGCAGCCGGACGGAGCTGGCTGCAGGACGACTCAACCACCATGATCAGTGTAGATCATTCTGCTGTTTCGTACCTCTGTAGGTACCGTAGTCTCTGGAGAGCGCATGCGCAGTAAGGATAACGTTCTGTTCACATCCCCGGGTTTTGTTAGTTTTCGCGGGCTTGGCTGACATGTACTGTTCTGTGTGGTTACATGTCGGTAATAAAACAAGGAGTTTATTTAAAGTCACGGACTGGTCACACAACATTCGACAATCAGTTTTTAATGTTTTATCAGGAAATAACTTAAGACTCTACTCTAGTGTGATTTTCGGGACAACTGGGGCGGGATTCGGGATAACTGCTTTAATTTCGGGACTGTCCCGAATTTTTCGGGACGTCTGGTCACCCTAGTCACAGAATGGAGGGACTCCTCCCTCAGAGCTCTGACCAGGCTGCAGAGTGCTTTCCAGATCACAAAATGATTCTTTTGGCCTGTTATCAAGTTACTTGTGGAATTAACATTGATATTATCTGCAGTTGGCAGCATTTTTCATTTTAGCCAGTTAAAGCTAAAGTCAACACTGGCCAAAAATCTGTGTGCTTTTTGTTAATTAAGGTTGAATTTTAGCTTATATCTTTAGTTTTCAACTAAACAGTACTACTGATTAATTTTGGACATTTGCACAGTAATTTGAATATATCGTGGAATATGTGCTGCGGAGAATGTGGAAATAGTAGGTTGGATATATTTTTGCTGAACCTTATCAATTAAAATATCCCCTAATTAGACCCTGATTCTAATTGAATAATTTAAAAATGTGTTCCAACAAAAGCTCATTGAGATTCAACTTATGTTATGTTGTTAGTAAGGTGGTTCCAAACCCAGCCAAGGGGAGAAAATGGAATCCAAGAATGGCAGTGCAGGAAGCGAAAGCAACTCTTAGGCATACTGAGATTGTGGGTAATGTGCAAATAGGCCAGGGAGGCTTGGAGCTTGGCCCGGGCTAACCAATGTGAAGTAGAGCAGGTCCCAAAGAGAAGAGAAAGCTAGCTGTGGAGCAGTCTCGTAGACAGGAGGAAATATTAAGGGGTGCAAAGGCAGTGGCTCAGGCTAAGCAGGGACAGTGGTTGAACTGGGAAGGTGTAGAGAAGAAAAAGCTTAGTTGGAAAGAGCTGTGGAGTATGGAGGAAAGTAGTATTAGATTTTTGATAGGGGCAACATATGATGTATTGCCAACTCCCCAGAACTTAAAACTCTGGGTAAATGGAGACCCGCTATGTTCGTTGTGTTCAGGTTCTGCGACTCTAAAGCACATTTTGTCAGGTTGTAAGGTTAGTCTGTCACAAGGACGGTATACGTGGTGACATAACCAAGTTTTAAAAAGCTTAGCTGCAGGCATTGAAGATATATGGAGGCAGGCAAATTTAGGAGGGTCTAAGACAAAGAGAGTTGCAATTCAGTTTGTTCAAGAGGGACAGAAAGTTAATAAGATAACAAGGAGGCAAGGCAGCTTAGAGGATACTTGTGATTGGGAGATGTAAGTGGATTTAGGAGGAAAGCTTGTTGTTCCCCAGGAAATAGCCTGTACAAAGCTAAGGCCTGATATAATTTTGTGGTCTAGGAGTAGAAAGAGAGTATATTTCATAGAGCTGACTGTTCCGTGGGAGGATTCAGTTGTAGAAGCATATGAAAGGAAAAAGTTTAGGTATGTAGACTTAGGGGCTGAAGCGGAGCAGCGAGGATGGAAAGTTAGGATTTGTTCAGTGGAAGTAGGATGTAGAGGGTTTGTAGCAAGGTCTGTTGTCTCTTTGTTTAGGGAGTTAGGAGGAAGGGGACAGAGTGTGAGGAAAATAGTGAAGGAAATGTCGGATGAGGCATAAGATCCAGTCAGTGGATCTGGATTAGAAGAAATAATAGTAGCTGGGGGCCCAGCAGGGGGAGTACTTAAGATAGACAGACTCTTGAGAGAAGCAAGGAAGAAATGCAGGAAGAGGAAGTGTATTTAAGTGGAGGGTGTGGCCTGTGTGAGCCTCTTTGAGACCATGCGTTCAGTCCAGGTCAGTTGGCCTGTATTGGCTTGATTTGGCTTGTGTTATGTCTTTTTCTGATTATAGGACTGTTTAGGTGGTTTTGTTTGCTGAATCTGCTAGTGTATCTTGTCCTCCACCTCCTGCAATCCTCTATACTTTCATTACCCCCTACCCGAACCAGGGTCTGTATCCCATCCCTACTTTTATCTCCACCTCTTCTATTTCTCCCCCCTACCCGAACCAGGGTTTGTATCCCCACCCCACTTTTACTGGTGCAGTTGGTGAGAGATCAGAGTAGTTGACGATAGTGCTGTTTGAGATAATTGTCTTGGTGTGAGGAGCGCTGATAGCTGGCATTAGGGGGGTGACTCTGGGATGCCAGTGATCACTGTCTAGCCTCCTGGAGGTGTCGTGGGACCAACTAGACGAAACACTGGTGAAAGGAGGTTCCCACCTGATGACCCCAAAGACATGTTAGCTATCACTGCTCACTGGGCTAGCTAGATATAGTTATCTTTAGGGCACATAGGGCAGGTCGCAAGGTTGTTGTTAAGCTTAGGGAGTTAGTCACTGAGTCTGGTCCATTTTTTGTAGCACAAATTTCTTGTGTTTACTTTGAAGTTGGATGACTCTTGTGTACACCTGCGCGGTGTTGCCTCTTTGACATGGCTGGTCAACGCTGTCTAACACAACAATATCATGAATATTAACTGTCAGTGTATCTACAAAGGCCAAGCCATTTCATTACTGTTTATTGACTTAGAATTCAGACCTTTTCTCTACAGCAGTATTTTGTTAGTATGATGTTAAAAGCATTTTGTAATAAAAAGATCAAATGCATTAGCTGGCTGTTGGTGTGCACAACATACTGAGTTTCCTTTTCTTTCTCAGAACAAACAGAGCTGCCTCAGCTGTGGAGGTGAGCTGAAGGGGAGAGATAAAGGACACGTGTCTCTGAGGTGTAGCTGTATTTCTATGCCATTGTTCCACACCTCATGGACCTTTGGATCCAACTGGACTAACAGTCAATCCTGCACTGCCCAAGGTGTTTGTGAGGTGGAAGCTGATATGAAAAAAATATTTAATGGGAGATTTAAATCCAGACCAGCATAGGAAGAGAAGAGAGCATCATCTCTCAAAACATTAAAAATTTTAAATGTTCATGCTTTATAGTACAGTACTAGTGTTTTATCTGAAATATTTCTATCCATTCTATCCTTTCTATCTATTCACAAGAAATCTGATAATCTGACCGGCCTTTTCACATTTGGAATGATCTTGTTTAAATTTAAAGATGCCTTTGCCCTTTTTAATAAAGTTGCCTTAAAAGCTACAAAAGAAAACCGTTGAAAACCAGTTTTATCCCTCCAATATTCAAACATGCTAGAGTGAAAATTAAAGCAGCATAAACATCAGTATCCAGACACAACCATAGGCCATGTTTGCTCATTGGGAAGCTGTTTATCACATTGTCCTGCTTCATTGCTGACAGGAAAGAGCCAGTCTGTTCATTGTTCCTATGTCTGCCTTTGTGTGTTGAGCGAAGTCAGCAATAAGCTGCTATCTGTATTCCTGCCAAGCCTTCCTTCCTGCTGCTGTGAGCCGCGGTTTGGGCTCCAGCTCGGAGCACCATGTTTGAAGTGATGCTTTGTGCAGATGAATTGAAACAGTTAGAATTGGAAAAAATCATATTTCCTCCACAATGTGTTCTTGTTGTGGTGGTGAAACCTTTGAAACAGCTGTGTGACTGTAGTCTGGTCACACAGGGACCAGGTCTGATAAATCCAGGCTCTCAGTTCTCATCCTCATCCCCACTTCAATTATATTTCTGAAAGTTTAAATTAAAAAAGTAGTTTCAATGTAATTTTTTCTATTTTCTCTCTAATTTCAACCAGATGAATTATTATTGATGATATTCAGATAGTTATTTAATCATGTACCCATAAAATAAAGCATTATATTTGTATTTCTTAACATGAACGTTTAAATTGAACATCAAATCCCTCCCCACTTTGCAAGGAATATAATTTTGGTGCAGTTTAAAAATACTGAAAGACTAATACTGTTCAGGTTTGATCTGTAGAATGTAAACGTCATTAATGATGGTTATATTGAGCGCAAATACTAACAGGACCTCAATGACATTTAAAGCCTTCACATAAAAAATTAAGCAAGCTTTGTTTATATATGTGTGTGTGTGTACATTTTCTGATGTGAATTTAAATTGAACTCAAAAGATAATTTTGTTATCTTTTTCTTGGACAAATAAACCTAATTTAAGTCATCACTATTATATTAAATGAGTAATTAATAATTATTTATTAGTCACATCCTTATGTGTACTATATACTTTCCGACCGTATAGCTCATATCCAACAACCTCTTACTGGGTGTATTTGGAGTGTTTAACCTCATGGATTTTACCTTTATTTCTGTTCTTGTGTTCATGGTGAAAATCCTTGCTGGTTGTTTTACTTTGACCCACGACCCAGAAACAGATAAGCGGTTGAAGATGAAAGAATGATTGTTTTACTTTGAGAATCAACTGGATGCTCTGTGTTTCTCTTTCTGTCTGGCTCATTCTGCACTGGGTAGTTTTGATCTTTTTTTCTGTGTTTTAGTGAGGCAGAGCTACAGACTGTCCTGAAGAGTGCAGGGCTGTAACGTGAAGCCAATGCTGAAGAGCCTTAAAGCTGCATTTTATCAAATGATGAAGTGAAGTGTATGTGGAAATGACCTTACGTCTCACTTGATTTATTGACCTTTTATTAGCTTTCTGTCTTTTGATACAATGAGGAGAAATCCACAGAATTTGCAACTGTTTTTGTGTCTCCCTTTCCTCTTTCCACACAAGTGATCCCTTATCTAAAACCAGCTGTATAAAAAAATGTATTCATAGTTTGTAAGTAAAGGGCTTGACTGGTCTACACAGTGTCCTGATCTAACCTGTCCAACACCTGAACCACAAGTTTATTAACTAGACCACCAATCCTTGACTTCATGAATGGTTTTCCTGTTTAAATGGGAGCACATTTTCTGCGGTAAATTCTGACATCTGGCACAAATAGAGGTGTGATGCTTGGATGTCCACATGCTGTTTTGCTGGCTAGTCTATTAATGTTACATTTGAAGTTCAGTTTAAAAAGGATTAAGATATATGGGTGTTGCGTTGTGGCGCACAAATATCTTTATCCTGTGCGAGGTGGCCAGATGTGTGTATGCGCTGGGTTGCGGTATCAAGGTAACCGTCAAGACTTTACCTTTCCCTTTTTTCCCTGTCTCTGTACTGTTGAAGGTCAAATTGGGGTATCAGTAGTGCAACAGCAAAAGTGCATGTATGTGAGTGTGTGTGTCTGTGTGTCTATTTGGAGTTTTTTCACTCCTCAATCCAGAAGTTGTCTCAACCTCTGGCTCAAAGAATTGTTATTTCAGTGTGCAGATCCTAGCTGTCAGTCTTCATTTTAAACATTGCGGCACGATGATGTGGACTGTGTGGGAGTGAGAAAGCACTGGAAAATATTCAGGGGGAGGAATTACAAAAGTCTGCAGCACTTCAATGTGCCAGATTGTGTTATACAAATCTAAATTCATTGGCTGCTAATGTCAGCCAGAGCTGACTGTTTGATTTTCTGCATCTTAAAGCTTTTGAAGAACCTTGAACAATGGAAGTGGAGAAATTTAAAATAGGCAGCAGCACCTCATCACTGCACAGTTTGAGGGAAACGACTCCTTTTGGTTGAATAACCCAGCAGATAATTGATCACTGTGTGAACTGATGCTTTATGAACGTATCCAGTAATGTTCAAGGAAATGACAGGACTACATTACCATCTTATTATCAGTACGAGTGCAGATGCAGCTCTGAAATAAAAAGTAAATTAAAGATGTGGATTTATTGAATATTAATCCCCTTGAAATATTCAATTTGTGTGCAGTCTGAAAGTGTGTTTTCTTATATTAGTGAGCCACACATCCTGAATTAAGGTAAAGTCTTCCTCATAGTAATGTCCTGAGGAACTGAGTACATAGTATACTGTAAGGAGGGAACACAAATTGTAGACACTGAGACGCAAATGAAGCCAACCCTCGTGCTTGAGAGCTAAAACTAAAGTAGAAAAATTATTCCTCTTACCAGTTGGATCCGTTTACCTGCACAAAACCAGTGGTATTAGCCAAGATCAAAAAACCCTCTATAAACTTCAGTGAACAACGGCTGTTACAAAGAGAGCCGGGTCAGTAAGACTGCTACATTACTTATGTTGCTTTCACCACTGTTAAGTAGAGGCTGATAAGATCCAATCATTGATTGACTGGTTGTGACTATGTCTATCAAAAGTCTACATTTTTGCCCCTCCAAAACCAACACAGTCCTGGTGCTTTCAAAATAAAATAGTGTTTACAGAATGAATCAGTTTGGGAGCTTCAAAACCCATCAGGAGTAAATGTAGTATGTGTTTCAAAATGAAAATGAGTAGTGTGGACATAAGCTGAGCCTTAACTGAGACAAGCTGAGACTTGTGATGGTTTTCATCGGTTACATCTTAAAACAACTAAATCATATTTGTGTATCTCATCCAGGCTTAAAATCAAATCAATTTTATTTTATAGTGCCAAATCATAACAAAATTACATCAAGGCACTTTACATGTAGAGCAGGTCTAGACCAAACTCTAAAATTATTTAAAGAGACCCAACATATCCCTCCAAGAGCAAGCTCTTTGTGACAGTGGCAAGGAAAAGCTTCCTTTAAGAGGCAGAAACCTCGGGCAGAACCATGCCATCTGCCTCGACCGGTTTGTGGGGTTGGGGGGGGGGGGGGGGGGGAGGATAGAGGGAGGGAGGGAGGGAGAGAGAGAGGGAGGGAGAGAGAGGGAGAGAGAGAGGGAGGGAGAGAGAGAGAGAGAGAGAGGGAGCGAGAGAGAGAGATGCATTGTGTAGGGTTTTTCTGGCAGTGTTGACTGAGTCAACTCTTTAAGGATGGGAATATCCTGCCCCAATACCATCTGGTGGGCTAAGCAGTCCACTGCCCCAACTTCAAGAAGGTAAGTTTGCCTCGCTACTTGTAGGTACACCACTGTCACCGGATATAACTTTCTGTCCCCATGCACACAGGAAATATCCAGCACTGGCCTCCCCAGGGAAACTTCATTCTGGAGTAATGAGGGATGTATTAGTGTCTGGCCATTGCCACTATCAAGGAGAGCTTTGGCTGGTTTACCATTGACCTTAACTGAAATAATGTCCCGTTTAACTCCTAAATGATCAACATTTTCACAGGGGTGGGGAACAGCGCACAAATAAGCTGCTTTAGCTCTCCTGACAGGACATTCTGGCTTAATGTGTCCTTCCTGACCACAATAAAAGCAAACAGGTTTAACTTTGGACTTTGTTTTAGCTGGAGTAACTCTCAAGGACCACGTCCCCCCCAGACCCCAGTGGCTTACCCCGTACTGTGGCGGACCTCTGTGGGGCTTTGGACTGGTGGCTCTTGGAACCTGGACGGGCTGCCAGGAAGGTTTCCACCAGCTGAACTGCTTCTTTTGCCGACTCTGGATCCCTCTCCTTCACCCACACCCTTAACTCTGGTAATAGGAGTGATAGAATTGTTCCAGAATGAGGATCTCCCCCACTTGTTCCTTAGTCTTTTCATCGAGGTGGATGTCTGGTTCTCTGAACCGCTGTTGATAGACCTTTTCATTGATTTCATATTTGGCAAGAAAGGCCTCTTTCACCCTCTTGAAATCAAAGGTGTCCTCCGGTGCCATGGCCACATAGACTGCTCGGGCCTCCCCTTTCAGATATGGAATCAGCCTCACTGCCCACTCAGCCTCTGGCCACTGATATGCTGCTTCCAGGCACCCAAGTGAGATACTGCTCATATCATCCCCTTCCTCCAGTTTTAGAACTACCCCTCCCCTACCCGTTAATTCTCTTCAGGCACTGAGATAGAGAGCAGGTTCCTCATCCTGTGTTGGGGGGCTTGACTGGGGCTGATTTGCCCCCCCCCCTGCTGCTCCAGATGCTGCCCCCCTACAGCACTTTCTTCTGGACCACCCTCCACAAAATCCACCTTTGGAGCATTGGGTTTGTTTGAGGTGGCATGCTGCCTGCTCTAAATGCTCCACTCCTTCAATCTGGCAGCATTTCATCCCACTTCTGACACAAAATGTAGGGTTTTTTGGTGTACCTCTACAAACAGGATGAGAGCCAGAGTGATCGAGGGCGTGTGGAGTGTAGTGGAAAATAAGCAGAATAAAACAACAGGTTTCTTCGTTTTTTTTCTTTTTCTTCTTTAATTATGTTTAATTAACACGTAAAGGATTTACTGTCTCACCAACAGCTGGCACAATGCAGGACAAGAGCTTGCAGCAGCAGATCCAGGAGGAGGTTCCCCGTCTGATTACTTTCCCTCCCTGACCCCATTCACACCTGGATCTTATCTCTCACCTGGATCTTACCATTACCCCGTGAAGCCCCCCCCAGACACTCATTCACTTCTCTAAAAATGCATGCTGCTATTTACATTTCAAGATTCCACTTTAGGGGAGAAGAAGAAGTTACAATGGAAAGTGAGGAGTCGTGGTATGTAAAGATAACTAACCAGACCGACAGTGGGAGTTGGTTCCATAGAAGAGGAGCCTGATAACTGAAAGATCTGCCTTCCGGTTTACTCTTGGAGACTCTAGGAACCACAAGTAAACCTCCATCTAGAGAGCGGAGTGGCCTACTAGGACAGTAAGGAACTATGAGCTCTCTGAAATATGATGGAGCTTGGCCATTAAGAGCTTTATACGTTAACAGAAGGATTTTAAATTTTGTTCTGGATTTTACCGGCAGCCAATGAAGAGAAGCTAACAGAGGAGAGATGTGATCCCTTTTTCTAGTTCCTGTTTATATTCGTACAGCAGCATTCTGTATCAACTGAAGGCCTTTCAGAGATTTGTTTGGACATCCAGATAATAATAATTAACAGTAGTCCAGCCTAAAAGTAACAAATCCATGGACTATTTTTTTTTCTGCTTCCTTTTGAGACAGGATGTTTCAGATTTTTTGCAATATTGCATAGATGACAGAAGGCTGTCCTAGAGACTTGTTCTGTATGAGGGTCAAAGGACATGTCCTGCTCAAAAATGACTCAATGTTTCCTAACAGTGGAGCTGGAGGCGAAACTAATGCCATCCAGACTGGATACATGATCAGATAATACTTCTCTAAGGTGCTTAGGGCCAAGTACAATGACTTCATTTTTGTCTGAGTTCAGAAGTAAAAAATTGCAGGTCATCCAAGTTTTTAACCGTTACCCAACCGTCCTGACTAGATCCTGGCTGCTCAGGAGCTGCTGGGGGGGAATAAACTCTGAGCTTCTGTAGGAGCTGCTGTAGGTTGGCCTGCACCGACTACAGGGAACCGGCTAGCTACACTAGAATAAGTTGGACTAGCTATGGTGCAAAGCCACAACCCAAACTCATTAACTCTTCCTCCATATCTATCAACAACCTGCATTAATTACATGTACCATTATCACTAAAGGAGGGAGAAAAATAACTGAACTTGAAGCACACAGAGTAGGAGAAAGTGTGAGCAGAAGAGGGAGAAAGAGAAAGAGGAGAGAGAGAAGGAAAGCAAGAGGCCATTGCTAATTGCTAAGCTAAGTTAGCAGAGCTAAGGAATCGCATCAGTGATTTAGAAACTAGTGAAAACGAAATGCTTCACTAACTGTGAGTTCAGTGAAAATTAACTGTCAACAAGTGAGTGAGTGGCTGATTTATACCACAGGACCCCACAGAGATAAACATGCAGAGACAGGTGACACAAAGTCAAACAGCATGACCAGTGATAGGAAAAATCACTGGTGGTGCTCAAGCTTTTAAAGAACCTTCTTTATATAGTTTGGTTACACTGAGCCAGACAGAGCCATGCTGCCATGTCAGCTGTCACGTTCACAAAGTTGTTGTTCTGGCTTAGGTAGAACAGCAGTGTTCCCACATTCCATGTTTGTGCCTTTTATTAAACAGTGATTAATAAGGGATTAATAACTTTAAAGATAAAACAAACCCGGGGTACACCACTATAGCTCCATAAGGTCATAATACATCAAATTAAGGATTTTTTGGTGTGTTTTTCCTGGTTAGTTGACTTAACCAACAGTTCTACTCTAAATACAAAGTCTGTACCACCTCTATCCAGCCCTGACCCTGACCACAGGAAATAAACACACTGAGGGTTTGTCCAACAGTGTATTGTTAAATTGGCCACTGGCAGCTTCTTGCATCAGTTTTCAAAGAGAGAATGGGTGATCTCGTTTGTGCTCATGAATCTGCTCATGTAAAAATATCACAGAGAAAATACCCCGAACTCTAAAAACTGCAAGATGCAGTTACAGCTAATATGTTGCCCTCAGGCAAAAAAAAAGAAAAATGGAAAAGCAACACACACAACAACTACACAATCCCAGGAGACTATTTTGCCTCTGACAGAGTGACAGGTGTAGTTCAGTCCATCATTGTTGAGGCACAACCTTTTCCACACTTTGAGCCAGGAACAGTCCTGTTGATCCTTGTTTTGGCAGACATAGGAAGAACGTTAGGTGTGACAGGAAACCAGTCCCCCAGCTGCATGATAATGGAAAAAGCTGACATTGTAATATTCTTTTCTGGAATATAGTGTATATTATTCAATGGAGAATTTTTTCCCTTTTGATTTGACTACCTCTTATCAGTCAACATCCTTTCTGTGAATAAAGTAATCCAACACTTCATGTTCTGATAAATCTGATCAAGATATTACGTTTTGAATATTTAGTAAACGCTTTGGCTGGATTATTTGAGACAGATGTGTCCTTTAGATAGAAAACATGAACTATATGTGTTTTCATTTTACATTTACATTTTATCATGAAGTGTTGGTGTTACCTTGCCTCATTTTACTTTGCAACCCCTGTGAAATTAATATTGTTTGCTCTTGCATGGCAATAAGTTAGTAGCCCTTTTTATAATGTTACCAGACAAATCAAAATGTCTGCCATCAAGATCTATTTATGGGAGTAGCCAACAAAGCAAAGTGAGTTACCAAAAAAACACAAACTGAAAGAGAAGATCAAAGAGAGACAGCCTCACAGCTCTGCCTCCACTCTTTGATTGGCAGCAGAGACAAATGCATTCTTACTTTTCCTGATGAGAGCATAGACTGTCACTGAGACTGCAGTACATGTTTAGAATTAGTATGGCATGGACGTACTGCATTAGGTGAAATGAAATGGAATTGACCCCTGGTGTTTCCTTTGCCAACTGCTGGAGACACAGCTGTGCTGAAACTCTGTTTGTTTTCCTGTCTGATTGAGTGAAATGTTAAGCAATGCAGGGACTACTCATCCCTCGTGTACATCTGTTTCCTTCCCCATATCACTGTTGTTGAGAAATAAATTGGCAAACCATCTCTGCTAAACCTCAATCACACCAGTGCCCAGATGCACAAACCATTCTGTGATAGTAAAACTGACTGTTTACTTTTCGGCTTAAGTCCTAAGCTGTCTCGAACAGTCTGCTTTTCATTGCAACCCCCAAGATGTTTTGTTCTAATGCTGGCAAAAGACGGAAGGTAATGGAATGGTAATTAGATATAAGAAGGTCTACATGATTCATCCCTTGGGGGGTATAACTTTGCTCATCTGTCTATTAGATATTGAAAGCTCTTTGTGGAGGTAGAAGTTTGCCTCTGACAGTCGAAAATGTTTGTGGAAATCACTGGGAATTCGGGTTGATGACCACCATAGTAGAGTTCACTGAATGTCTCAACTAGACTGTCATAAGAAAGTTTTTTAAGAACATAATTAAGGGTTGGGTGTGTTCAACAGCAGCAAATTTTTTAATGAGAATGAATCTGCACATCAGTCACAACCAACGACTGGACATGCTGAGGTGGAGAGTGACCACATGGTAACAGCACAGTTGAAAGTTGTAACAAGATGGTGGTTTTGGTTAAATGTGAGTTAAAAGTTTGTGTCTGAAGTCACTAGCTGGGTTTTCAACAAGTTGACTAAACACAATGATCTGTCCTTAATTTAACCAACAGCTCTGACAGTCTCCACAGAGCCATGAAACACTTCAATAAAATTGGACTCACTCCAAGTAGATATTGTTCAGCAAGACTGTATATCGTATAATCTGTGCTCATTGTAGTGATCTATTCGCTACATTATTCAGTTGTACTGCAGTGTGTCTTTGTTATGGGAATAGAAAACATGGGTAAAGTGACATTTCCTGTAAAACATACAAATTTTTTGGGCTCTTTTGATCCTATGAATCGAACTTGGACTTCAATCTCTCAGTACTTCCTGGAGCAACCCATACCTTTTGTGTAATATGGAAGCAGGGCTATCTCTGTCTAAAGGACCTGATCTCTGTTGGAGAATCCAGTCTGGGAAATCACTAATTGTTGCAAAGTTCTGAAACTTTGAGACTTGAAATGCAGACCCACATCACACATTAGTTGACCCAGTGTGTGGAGGATAAAAAAGTAGAACTTAAACTTCTCTGAACAGCTTTTTTGTCTGTTTGTTGTTTCTTCAAATGCCTCCTTTCTTTGACGAGGACCTTTTAGTTGCACCCTTTATTTCATGATTTGTTTGGAAAAAGCATTACAGTTTGTTTCCAGCTGACTTAAACCCAGATGCAAATTTCTTATCTGATTCCCAAGAATTTCTTCCCTTTGCAGTGAATGTTGTCTCCAGAGGGATTATAATGCCTCTGGAGACAACAAAGCCAGTCAATGAATATTTTAAGACATTTGTGTTTGATTTATGGCTGTTTTCCTTTGGATTTGTAGAAAAAAAAATACACTAAGTCCACATCTATCTTGAAACTGTCTCTTTTTGTGGGTAAATGAACATGACTGTTAAGTCATTCATCTGGACAGAGTTCAGTAAACCTGACAGATGCATTTTGGAAAGGACATTTATTTTTACACCATACCTGTTGTCATGTTCCACTAAATATTCACCACCAGTTGTGTATCAGATAAACCAGCAATGAAACCTTGTTGTTCAACAGTGCATTATAGAGCTGTAATTCAGTCTTGTCCCCCTGTGGTGTGGTCATTAGTTTGGGAACAACACAGCTGTTTTCTTGCAGGGCCCAACTGCAAAGTACTTGTGCAGTGTCCAAGCATCTGTCTAATGTTTTCCGAAACATCGAGACGATATCCTCTTAATCCCTGGTGTATGTTCATTTTGCTGGATGTTCGGCTGGTGGCTCTGATTCTCGGCAGTGATGTAGTAAAAAAGATTAGTGATTCTCAAAATTGGGTCCAAATGGCTCCGGAGGGGGAAGTCAAATAACCTGATGAATCGTTCATTCAACTCAAACTGAATTCTCCATAAAAAATCCACAACACATCAGACTGACTGTTGTAATCACCCTCCACACCACTCTAGACAACATATAATGTCATTTATAAGCCATCCTGTCAGCATCACTGCAAACTAGATTGCAAACCGTTTTTCCCCAGCAATCTCTTCAGTAAATGTTGAGGTACATTTTCAGTAGGAGAGTGAAAACTGAGCAGATAGATACTGTATACTTACACATGACTGCATCCACTTTTTTTCTTTTTTAAAAGGAACAATTAGTTCATTAATGAGGAGAAGATTAATAACTAATTTAATGATCAATCATTTAAGGCACTGCAAAATATTTGATGTGGTAATTTGCGGCTTTGCTTTGTTCATTGTAATGCTTTCTATGGTCCCAGTCTGCTGATTACTAAGGCTCCATCTGGAAACTTCATATGGGGATGGCAGGCCATAATTTTTTCTGTCCAGAATATTTAAGGGTCGTGGGTCTTCTCATCCACATTGTCTTGTGGTGAACATTACAGTGCTGTACATCAAGTAGTAATGCTTTTATTAGGCTTTATTCTTTATTATTTTGTTATTTTTTTATTATTTTAGTATTTTATATTGTGTTTCTGTTGTGTTTATTGTAAATTTCACATAATCAGTATCAACGGATCTTATCCTATTTCCTAAGACCCAATTTTATCACTTTTATCTAAACTAAACTACAAGCTGGTCTTCACAAAATCATGTCAAAAAATGTCAGTGGACAATCTAGTAAGTGGAGATTGTTTGGTACAACATTATTTAATTAAAGAGTGAACTCAGGATTTCCCGAAGTCCTAAACACACTCCAAACAGTTTGAGCTCATTACAGGTAAAAAAACTCAGGAACAAGACTATAAAAAGACCCAAACTCACTAGATATTTTGAGCTGATATGTGTTCAGCTTGTAGCTAAATATACCCAGTAACACATCCTTCTGATCAGAAAGATGTGTTAGGTATGTCTAAATAGATCATAAGTAAAAAGACAGAGACTTTGAGGTCTTAAACTAAGATTTTAAAGACAATGTATTTATTTTGCCAATGCTTATGTTCCTGCCATTCACATTTGAAACTGCAGCCAGCACAGATGATAAAAGGATTTACAATTCATACATAATGAAGTGTTTGGAAGAAGAGGTAGGGGAGAGAGACATTCAGAGATGGCAAGGCAAGGCAACTTTATCTGTATAGCACCTTTCATAAATTCAACAATTCAGGGTGCTTTACAGAGTTAAAACTAAAGATTTATAACATTAAAAACATTGAAAGCATTAAAACATGATGTACTATGGCAGTAAAACGGAGTATGGATAGATCCGCTGGGATTCTTGTTTTGATCGCAGCAGGGTTGGCTTTCTGAACGGCATGGAGGAAGAATCTACAGCTGTGCTGCTCCAGCAGGAGGCTCTTTTGATCAGCCTCTCTTTAGAATACAGGGACATCCTCCACAATGAGCAGGGAGATGTCAGTCTACTTGGGTTTAGGGATTTTTCAAGGAGCACAAATGGAATATGACTTGTTTTCAAAAGAATTTTTTGGTTTCAATACGGAGCAATTTTTTCCCCTTAAGCAGATGCCAACACAGTGGCTCATGAAAAACACAGAAAGACATGAAGAGTGACACCAGCATGACGAAACACAAAACACACATAGAAAAAAACACTTATTTGTTACTGTTGTAATGTTGTTAGCTAATGTGGCAAATGGCAGAAATCAGATCCCTGCTCTTGAGATAAGCACCTTCTGAACAATCCAGCTCATCTTTCAAGACAAAAGTTCAGGCTGTGGGGGAAACAAACAGGCAGATCATTAAAACAGTGTCAGTACAAACAAGGATCACATTTATAACAAACCCTCTTCAATCTCATCCCACCAGTTTACCTCCTTCTGCTCTACCTTTTACCTCTACCTCTTAGTGATATCAATGAGCATTTCATGTCCAAGTATGTGATTTCATCACATCCTACTCCATACCACTCATCAAACAGACATTATCTTGACACACAACACAGAAATGCTGTGTGTGTTTGTGTTTGTATTTGTGTGTGTGTGTGTGTGTTTCCCTTTGAAACATCTCTATTGCTGAATTGAATGAAGACATTGCCTGTGTAGTTAATTCTAAAAGCAATTAGATTTCCTGCTAAGTGTGTTTGCCTAAACACATCAATATAGACATGTATCTTGTTAGAAACAAGGTTGCACTAAATGATTACATGTACATACATATGCAGAGTTGGCTTTCATTGCTGAAACAGTGCATTCAGAGAATGTGAGACTTAATGAGAGTTCAGTAAACAGTGTCAGCTGAAGACAGTTCCCAGAACTCGAAGGGAGATCTCAGATATCCCCTTTCCAAGAACTCAGCCAACAGCACGGAGCTGATTCTGTCACACCAGGGTCCTTCCTGCTCTCTAGTTGCTTTCCTTCACTGTCCCATATTTGTCTGGTGTTTTATCTGAAGTGTTGATAACAGGGCTGGGCGGAATTGTTAAAAGAAACATTACAACATCTTGTTTTCTTGTTTTGGTGTAAACTAGAGCAGTGACAGCATTAAACATTCACAAGAAAAACACTTTACTTTACTTTAAGTGTTGGAGCACAACTCTTAGATTACTGATCATTTGAGCTAAATTCATTGACCATACCACTAACCTCAGACCAACGAGCCTAGACAGTTTGTACATTGAACTGCTTCTTTTGTGGGGAGGGAGAGTTTGCAGTAACTTAGTTTCAACCACAGAGCTGGCTAATGTCAGTGACACACAGCAACACTTTCAATATTAGATAAATTAATATGTAATTGTAACACTGTTGCTGCTATAACATGGTATATCTGATTTGACACTGTTGCTGGTCAAGCTTGAACCATTTTACCCACCTCATATCACAACACGATCACAACCAGCTATCACTGCATGAGTATATTCTTTACTTTTTTTTTGTTTAACCAAGAACCTCTCTCTCTCCCCCTCTTTCTCTCTGTCTCTCTCTCTGGAGGTCTAATTGATGTATATTTATGGATCCAATAAAATTATAGCAGATTACAGATCATGCTCAAAGAAAACAAATCCTGTAAGGTTGGATGGTAAGTCCAGGTAGGCAGGGCTTGGGGGTGTGGCTGAGAGCAATATCTGTTTTATTGTGACATCTCAATTTTTTCGAAGTCCTGGTGGCTGTTTTTAAGGCTCAGTTTCTGAATACAGGTGGTTAGCATTTCTCTGTGGACAGAGACCTTTGATACGTTCACTGATTCAATATAGAACCTAGACCTAGACCATTTAAAGTTGCAAAACATTTAAAGAGAACATGGATGTGAACTTGGAGATTTATAGCCTGCTTTGCTTCCGGCCTGATAATCTCTCCAGTATGGGCTCAGTTATATATAAATGGCCTGGGTTTGGTCCAGGTCTCTTGCAAGAACCAGAAAGAGAAATCAGACAGTATGAAAGCTCATCAAATGTAAAAATGATTGTCAATCTTTTCAAATGTCTTGTTACAAGTCTTTTGGCCAGAAATTATGCACAGATTTGCTACTCACCCAGATTATCGGAGACAGTCTACATGTACATCTTAATTCAAGCTATATTTTGGACTGCATCGGTTGAAAATAAAACAGAAAGCCCAGCGGTCTTTTGTATGATTGGAAATTGATTACCATTGGTAGTGTGTGGCTGCTATTCAGCTGTAGAATGCAGAATTGGAAGAAAAGAGAAGGAAAAATAAGGAAACAGGATGTGAACGCTGGCTCTTGTTAGAACAAGCTGAGGTGGAGGTAATTACAATCGGCCTCTCTTTCCACAGAATGGATTAGATAAAGATTGATACTGTAATAGTGCTTTCATAGCAATTTCATTACAGCAGTCTCTGTTAATGTGTGTGTGTTTGTGTGCGTGTGTGCGTGTGTGCATGCTTGTTCGTGTGTCTTTATGTTTGTGAGCAAGGTCTGTTTTTGGCTGTTTGAAAATGACTTTGGGTATGAATTGTTTGATGTGTGGAATGGGCTTGTACATATGGAAGTATGTGGATCAGTAAATGACTTCACGGCAGAGATCAGTGGAAGGGAGGCAAAAGAGAATCTATCATAATGCTGAAATGATGTGAAAAGGGAGATGGAAGCAGCACATTTGGCTGGAAGTCTATGAGAAAAGAATAATGCTGTGTTTAATTTTGGGATGGTGCTCTGTCAAAGTCTGAGTCACTGACAGAAAGTTGGACGTGGGTCGACTGTTCTCTGTATTCCTAGGAGGTGGAGGTGGGGGAGGGAGAGGGGGATGGAATTCACAGAGTGTAGGTCATCCACCAGCCCATGAGCTGTGTGCTCTCAAGCTGTATTTCATTATTTGAAACAAAATGTAAATTTTATGTCTGTACGTATGGATGTGACACAGCAACATCCTGATTTCAAAATGCAAGATGGCTCTATTTTCATCCAAGTTGACTCATCAGTTATTGAATCAATTACATGTCTGCTTAATCCATCCCATGTGAATGAACAGCAGGATGGCAATGTCATTTATTCAGTTCAAAGCATGATGATGTCATCTTTAGTCAGTGTCACTGTGATCACTTACAGTAAAGAACATTATGAGCATTTCTTATTTCCTGCCCAAAATTATGCAGGTTTAATGTGAGCAGTTTGTTGAACCAGCTTTTCTTATTTTCTCAACAAAATCCATACGTAAGGTGACTGTAGCCATAATGATGCCACCCACGTGTGTTTTTGAAGATCTATTTTGAAACTCGGACTTAGCTGCTCCACCATCACCACCATCTTAGCAGAGCTGACTCTGCCAGTGTCATTGATAGTCTTGTCAATCACACAGTAGTTACGCCCTAATGCACGCCATACTTTATGGACTATTTTCCTCTAAAAGAGGCCACTCCCTCAATTCTACATAACTTTAAGCCTTGATATTTTAAACAGGTGAGTTATATTAAAACGTACAGTTGTCATTGAGGGGGGAAATACTTTGTTTCTCTTGTAAAGTCAGTAATTTTAACATGGGAGTCTTCAGGGGCTGACTCACTACTGGATCCAGACTCTAGTGGTCTGTAGAGGAAATGCAGGATGTTAAGGTGAGGAGGGGTGCAGATCATGGAAGACATCTCCCTCATGTGACAGCACTCTCCAAGAAAACACAGCTCTTCCTCCAGCCATTTGTACTGTTTTCTATATAAGGCAGAATACATAATGCACTTTTGAAGTGGTGCATCAAAAACCCATTTTCCCTTGCTGTTAACATGACACCTCTAAGAGGTGACTTTTGTTGATATGAAAAGATGCAAAGAGTAAAAGAAATGAAATAGGTCCCTCCATGGTGTTGATTCCCATTCAATGGTGGCCCAGCCTTACTAATTTCTATACTGTGATTTGATCAATGCCAGCAAAATTGAGATAACAGAAATACTTTTTAATAACAGCTAAATAAGCATACCTAGTTAACATGTTCAGGTAAAAATCGCATTAATAACCACAGTATGCAGGGTCTCAGTAGTGATGAAAACTACCTATCATTACTAATGCTAAATCACTGGAATAAAATTTTTTGTTGCCAAGGGAAATGGAATGTTTTCTTGACGACACTAAATCTGATATATTTCTGCATAAGTCAGAGCTTTATATCATTATCCGTCTGTGACTGATAGCACAGGGCTGAACCACAGAATGTGGAGATACCTTTCATTTCTTCCAGAGCCTGGGTTTCATGGCTAGAGGTGCCATATGAAAATTTTAAACAGTCATCTGCTGTGTGCTATACCGAAAGAAAAAACTGCAGATGAAAGGATACTGCTAGAAAACATATATAGTTTTCTGCAATGCTGGATGAGTGAAGATGGTATGGCTTCACATCCATTCCATCCTCCTGCTGTCCCTCCAGTCTTGGTTCAGAGGAGAGTCTTTCCACTTTCATTTCTAAATGAGTTGCCGTAGGGATGTAAAGAGGGATTTGGAACGGAGCTGAAGCCCCTTGGGGATTTGATCTAGCATCAGGTAATGAGCACTGGCATGGTTAAGGAGTCAGTTGAGCCCTTATAGAAGAGTGTCAGGCTCAATTCCCAGGTGCTGACATTGTAGCATGTAGAGGTGAAGAATCTGGCTCACAGATTGCTTTTGGGATAATTGAAACGTCGATGTCTGGGTCAATTCCAGTCACATAGTACCATGTCCAGATGGATAGAACACACAACCCTAAGCTCACTAATTGTGCTTGACTTCCAACAGGCACTGAGTCGCAGTTATCTACTGTATGCACCAACAAACTCAGGTGGTGGATGCAGAAATGATGAAAATAGATTAAGTGTTTCAGTTTAGATGTTACACATAGGGTGTGTTTACTGCACATCTAGACTGAACCTTTGTCACTACAGAATCAGGTCTGGATTTTTACAGCTCTGCTCCCAAAGGAGGAGTTGTATTAATGTCACTGAAGGATGTGCTCTTACATCTTTCCTTGCAGTGTTTGTGGTGCTCTGGAGAACCTTTGGTAATAAAGGAGCTCAAATCCTAGATGGCAATGGTAATGATCATATGAGATCTGTGAAACGCATTTAATTCAAAGAGGATTTAAATATCCACAACATACAGTATACATTTATGAGTTCAAATTCCACAGGAGTCATAGGCTATAATGCTAAACCTTTTTGATTAAGGGTAAAAACATAATGTTAAAACATACATGAACCTGATCAGCTGTTTCCATAAGATTAATGCATTTACTTTTTCTATTCTACAACTGGGAGAGTGTTAAAACATTTTCTATCCTGCACTGAACTGGATGTATATGCTTTCTAAACTAAAGCTGAAACTTCAGAGTAATTGTTTCATTTCACATTCACAGTTTTAAAGAAAAAAACAGTACAATGAAGAAATGCTGCTGGCCAAAATCTTTGGTATGGCAGAGGGTGTCTGACCTCCAGTCACCTCAGTCTAAACAGGCATGGAGGAGTCCATGCAGTACAAATGTGGAGCTGCAGGATTTCTCTGTGATCTAGGTCAGTGTAAGTGAGTGTCTTTACAACAACACTATACAGATAAAAATTCAGAGCAAATCCCTGAGTAAAAAGCTTGGCTCTCACTTTTTAACTTATTTATATTTTTGTCAAAAATAGACTGGCAGCATATGAAGCTGGATGGTGCCAACTAAGTAACGTTTACTTGATGGTCCTTATGTTTTTAATTGTTGTTTGTGCAGAAATGTCCAGCTATGATTGCAGACAAAGGGGTCTACAGTGTGAGTGTAGCCTAAACTGTCCTAAACACAGGCCTAGTCAGCACATAGAAGTAGTAACATTTTCATTTTACAGCTTGTTGTGTTTTTTTCTTACACATAAAATGTCTCTGTCGTTATGATGCGTTTTGATTCGTCATGGCTGTCACCTGGACCAGGGAATGCTTATTAAAGCCAAGTGGTTGAAAAGCAGCAGTTGGCTATGAAACCCCTAAGGTCAAAAATACGCACCTAACATACAGCAGACATTTAGTGAACACAAGCAAGAGAAGTGATTAGTTTGAGATGTGAACAACTTTTTATACGTGTCTCTGAGAATTACTTTTGTCCTCGGGCCGATTTCCATGAACACGGCTCTAAAGTATCAATGGGGCAAATTTACAATCGTTCCAACAATCTGACTTGCTTTTCAAGGGTAATTGAATAACAAAATTACTTTTCTCTAGTTTCAGTTTTTCATCCAAAAGCATGCCCAAACTATTTCAAGATGCTTCCAGAGGGGATAACTCCAGAAACAATCACTCAGTACATTCATAATTATGTTTAACTCACCTGTCCAATAGTCCAAAATACAAAGATGTTTTGTTTACAACGTTAAAGACTGTCATATCTCTGTCTTGTGAAAACTGAACTCTGCAAACTGCTTGTCCAACTAAGCAATTTTGTCATCATGAAAATAGATGCAGGTTCATTTTCTTTTAGTTCACACTTGAAATGTTGACCAAAGAAATACAACTATTGGAGTGTTGTCAAAAATGTAAATTAATGAGCAAGATCTGATATAAAGTGGATGGTCAGATTCTATTATTTTCAAATTTTTATTGCTGGGCTTGTAGAGCTGTCCTATATTATAAATTAGAGAAAATAATCAGTCAATTAAGTGATCAGTTGGGTAGACTACAAATGTTCATCTCTGCGATGCTGAGCTTCTTCCTGTCCCTGCTTCTGTGTCTGACTGAGCACAGAGATCTATTCATCAGACAGACAGACAGACAGACACACACACACACACACACACACACACACACACACACACACACACACACACACACACACACACACACACACACAGAGTGAGTGGTAACATTAACTTATGGATACCATCACCAAATACATCAGTTATGGTACATTACGCATTTTGCTACAGACAACACCCCATTTCTGTTGCTAGTTAATAGATGTCCATTTATTAGACTGTAACACAAGATCTCCAACCATTTACATTACAATCAGGAACAGAAAAAAGGAAATCCGTCTGTTTTTGCTATTCACGCTCTTCCACCCACCTTGCTTTGTCTGCACACATATCTCTCTAATGTTAATAGCTTGTTTTGGTATTCTCTGTCTGCCAGGACCTTATAAGACTTCAAACTGAGCCTCAGATTGTTATGGCCCTTTTTTTTATTTGCCTGTGCTCCATCTTGCTTTCAGCTTGTCACGTTATTATTTGGGGCTTAGCAGCAAGGGAACGCAATGTCGCCACTTTCATTATTTTACTGTTTTGTATAGAATTTTTATTTATTTATTTATGTTTTTGCTACAGAGGCTGAAAAAGTAGGCCAGGCAACTTTTATATTCAAGTTAATAGTAATAAACTTTGTATGCCTGGCAAGTGACTCCATAGTTTGCATGTAAAATGGTACAAATTTAAAACCCTCACACAAAGAAAAGAAAACTAAAATGATGTGTAGTTATCTTAAGCTGCGGCCAAGTAGGAATTTTATATATTTTTTTCTTTTCTGCTCCGTAACCTTGTTTTCCTCCCTGGCCGCCTGCAAGCCTCTCTCTGCTGCAACTTTTCTTCTCAAACACTGAGCCTGAACATTGAAGGAATAGAAAGAAAATGAGAATGAGAGGAGAAGAAAAGGAGGGAGGATGGGGTGGAATGGAAAAGTATAGAAAAAAAGGGAAATAGAAGAGGGAGAGGAGATGAAAAAAAACAAAACCCTGTATGACATGGGAGGAAAGAGACAGAGAGGACATTTCTTGGCTCGCCTTCCTCCCCTCATGTGCAGGCCATTTTAATGAGAGCCGCATTTAGGTCAGCGGTGGTTGGCTTTCTCCCTCTTTTTTTTTTCTCCTCCTCGACTTTCTCTCCTCGTCCCCCTTCCCCCACCTCCTGAGAGGACGATAAACACCAGCACTGTGCAGTTTGGCTACAAAACGACAGCAATTTGACTCAAGTAAAAGATAAAGCAAAGAAAAAGAAGCAGGGTTTGAGCACTGCTTTAAAGGGGGTTTGATGGTGGTTTTAATGCTGCCGGTGCTGCTGCACTTATTGTGTACGTGTGTGTGTATGTGTGTGTGTGGTGAGGGCCACAATCACTATCATTCCTATCCATCGCCAGCACACTTGTGGACAAGACACTTGAGTTTCCACTTGAAAGAATGCTCCAAGGCTAAGCCTATAGTTACAGAGGACCAAAGAAACCAAATATAAGAAAGGAAACTATCATTCTCTATCATCACATTTTTCTTTCAGCTGCTGATTGGCAAGAAAGAAACAACAAAACAACATATTTCACTGTGGAACCATTTCTCCAAAAAAAAATAAGGGCTGGTGTGAGGAAAAGAAATGGGTATTTGCCCATGAATGTACCCTAGGAGGTTAGTCTGGGCAGAATGGGCACATCCATCCTCAGCTCGGCTGCTGCTGTAGTAATAATAGATGAGCAAGGGATGGGAAGGGAGCATGTGGAGTGCCTCCTGATTGGAGAAGGTGTTTTTTCTATACTGCTCAACAGAAGACGAGGCAGAAAGCAGAGGTTTGCATTGGAAAACGAGGGCAGAAGTTAATACAGAGTAGAAAGAAAAAGTGAAGAAGGAAGTGAATTTGCAGTATGTTACCAGAATTTCCTAGTCCTTTTGTCAGAGCGTATGAAATACCAGTTGAAAATATGACCGTCATGGTGCAGGGCAACACAGTGCCTGTACACTCACTCACTCATCTGAGAAATTGGGCGCACATGCACAAGCGTCACGTCCACTACCAAAATTAGCTATGAATATCTCTTTCTCCATCACGTTGCAGACAAAACCAGTGGGGTGCAGAAAAGGACGACAATAAGGATCATAATTTCATTATTGTTGGTCAGATAACAGTGACGAGCTTGTGATTAATCATTTATACATCAATGCCCTGGTGTGACTAGAGCTGCAGACAGGAGCCGGAGAGAGGAAATATAAAGGAGATATAGGGAGGCTTATATTTTTTATAAATATATAACATTCTAAACACCTGAACAGTGTAAAATATGGGACCTTTAAGGTTTGAGCTGAACATATTGTTGCTGCCACAGAAATGAAATGTCTGATATGCTTGGTTGAAATGAAATTCAAGAAATTTTAAATACTTAGTTAATTATTTATGTTTACTGCAGGTGAACTGCTAATTGCAAAGTTTTCAGTTCAATTCCCAGTTCATCTACATACATGTGCTCCTTAGGGTAAGACCACCAAGAACAAAGCCAACATCAGTCCATTAAATCATTCTGCAGGGCTAATTTACTCCAGGTTTTCATTTTCACACCAGACAGCTAACAAGATGCAAGACGTCTGTCAAGACAGAACCTGAAGGAGAAACAGACAGAGGCAGGAGAAGAGAGGAATGCGTAGAAAACTGAATGTAAATGGGCAATGAAGGGAGTTAATGGAGACATTGAAGAGAGTGAATAGGCCGGATTCAAACAGAAATACACTGGAGCCTTCTGGCAGAAATGTGGAGCAGCCCACACACACATGGAGTACAGTGCATTGAAGAGACAGGCTCACCAGTAATGTGTGTGGATTTGATGTGGAGTCTAATGGAGGCAGGTGTTGTGTGCTAATTAAACACACATGAACACCCTGCTCGCTCTCTCTCTCTCTCTCTCTCTCTCACACACACACACACACACAGGCCTGGCCTTTGTTGAGCAGCTAAAAGACAGAACCTGAAATCAGAGTTTGGCTGCAGTGCTCTGGCCATGGACATGTCAAAGAGGCCTGGCTGTGTTAACACCAGGGATAAAAAGGAGTCATGACTGTGTGCTGATGTTTGTGTGTGTGCATAATTCACTACTCTGGTCACATGTAGTTATTGAAGGAGATGTATCTTGTGCTCCTGTTCTTTTTCTCTTCTTAGCTGCACTCAGTGATAAATGTGTGAGATTTGTGGTAAAAGTCCATTAGTGACGGGTTCAACTATTTTTCTTCTTTCCAAGTACAATTGACCACTCTGTTTTTGGTGTCAGGTTTTATCTCCATCTACTCCACTAATGAGCTACTGCTCTGATGATGAGCCATATTGGACTGGACTGGACATGCTCACAATTCATTGTTGATGTTTTTAGTGATTCATGATGACTTTTACTGATGCACAAAGAATCAAAGAATAATGTGAACGACTGTGATTTACATTCAGGATTTAACTCTTTTAGAGCCACATTGAAGATTTTACATTTTTTCATGTACGTATTCTAAGATATAAAAGTGACATTTTTCACATATTTCACAGATTCGGAGTGAGCTCAATCTCAGCTAACTATATGTCATTAAATAAGGATTCTGTTCACTGTAATAGGGGATAGTAGCACAGAAAACACTGAAAAAGAAAAACAGATTTAGAATTTTCAAGAAGAAATCTATGTAACTCATAATAGCCAAAGGAAACGTCAATTTCATTTTAGGAACGTTGTTCATTCGTCCTGTTATCAACATATACTGTAACATGCTTATTACTCTGTGTTGTATGGTTCTCCTAATATCACGAACACACACTATTTTTACTCAGTCTCACACTCATTATCTTCATTAGATCAGCAGGTGTGGATCAATCCCCTGCTTAAAGTAGTCCCAATAAATACCCCTGTGAGTAATGTTTTAGGAAATTACTGAACATTTACTGCAGCAATATATGCGATTACATGTTTGTGAGGTGTTATAAATACAGTATGGGACATCTTCAGTAAAAACCTAGCACCACAGACAGGAAGTCAGAGGGCATTAAGACAGAGATAGATACAGTAATTCATTTTAATCTTTACATGGAATTTCTTGGCAAGAATAAAAATGTTGAATAATGCCAGACTGATACTTTGACTATCTGCGTGATTTCTTCTTAATCGTCAAATAGTTCTCCCTGAGCTAATTGAGTTGATTTTAAATAACTTGAAAAACAAACATTTCTAGAAGAGTGCTTTGCTCTTACAGGGATGTCTGAGTTGTGGAGACAAACGAGCAACAAATGCAGAGTAAAAATTGAATTTTAAAAGTTAACCACAGAGAGTAAAGTGTCACGTCCTGATGTTTGTGTGAGAGGGGACGACAAAGATGTGGCTCCTTTCTCTGGGGGCAGCTGTTAATTAACCTCAAAGTATTTCATCAAACCAAACTGCTTCAAAAGCGACAGTTGATTGTGCACAATATTAACAGAAATCTACAAATATCATCCCATGACCTGAAAAGAAAAAACAATCTCACTGTGACTCACACACCACACTCTACCTCCTTCCTCTCTGGGTTAAGCAGTCATCAAACCCTCCATGGACATAGAGGTTAAAGTTGGAGGTGCACACACAGTGTTATTATTTACACTCTCAGTCACCGACACGTATTTTTATTTATTTATTTTATTGTTTATTTAACAGGGACAATACATACAACATTGCCACATACAACTGGGAAAATGTGGTGCATATAAGACTTCTAGCTTCCACTAATTTGCAGTCTTTGTCCCTGGCCAGGTTTTTAAATATAATGAAACAATTACAACAGTAGAATAAAACAATTTACACACGACGCAAAACAAAAATTCAAACACTTGATAAGACTTGATAAGATTTACATTAAACAACAAGTTAAGATATTTGACCAGTTAATGAAAAAGTAAGAATATTAATGTTCAGATTTCTGCTGCTGCTTAAACCAAAGTTTAATTTGCTTACTAAATTTCTTCAGTTCTGTGTTGGATCTAATTTCTGATGGAAGAGAGTTCCAGAGGTTTGTTCTTTTCACTGAGAAGGATGATTGCCCAAATGCTGTTCTGCATTTTGGGATTTTACAGTTTTGTCTAATTGCACTTCTTGTCATTATTCAACTGTTTTCTGTCTTTTTGATGAACTGAGACACCACCTATGGGGCCAGCCCATTTAAACACTTAAAAACAACTTTCAAAAAGGAAAAGTTTACAAAACTGTAGAAACTCAGCAGATTGTACTTTCGAATGATTTTGCAGTGATGCCATTTATGTGGTTTCTGGTTTAAAATTTTCAGGGCTTGTTTGTATAGTGGGGAAAGAGGCCTAGTGACAGAATCAGTGGCCTGGCCCCAGGCAGTGATACAGTAGGACAAGTGGGAAAGAATCATGGCATGTAGATATAAGTGGGCTGCCTTAAAAGAGAGACATGACCTGATAAGTCTAAAAGAGTTCAGGGTGGATTTTATAGTTTTAGATAACTTTTTCACATGTGCATCAAACTTAAGTTGCGAGTCTAGGGTGATACCTAAATATTTAAACTCATTTACCACCTCAATTTCTTTTGCATCAACAGTGACGTGAAACTTGTCAATGACTTTCATATTGAAAAACACATTGATATAGTTTTTTTGTAGTTCAATCTTAAATGATTCCTTTGCAGCCATTGTGATACAGTAACCATCAGTGTACTTAAGATCTCTGAGGCTTGCTGGGGATTCTTGGCTGATACATAAAAGACTGTATCATCAGCATACATCTGACATTCAGTGTCATTTCAAACTTTCGGTAAATCATTTATGTACAAGCAAAATAGAATGGGAGCCAGTACTGATCCCTGTGGCAGACCAGTCTTATTGTACAGACAAGGTGTTTTCACATTCTGTAGTCGGACACATTGCTGTCGATGTTCCAGGTATGAGCTAAGCCATCTAACAACAAGATCAGAAAAATTAAACTGATATCTTAGTTTGTTGATATGTATCTTATGGCTTACAGTATCAAAGGCCTTCTTTATATCCAAAAATACTACACCAACCACATTACCATTGTCAAGGGAATTCTTTCCCTTCTCAGTGAAATAGCACAATGCCATCTCAGTGGGATACTTTGTGCGGAATCCAAATAGTTTAGAATGAAAAACCGATTATTCTCAAGATGGACCATTAATTGATTTGCAATGACCTATTCAAATACCTTTGACATAACTGGAAAAATTGATATTAGTCTGTAGTTACTAGCGTCAGTTAATGCACCAGACTTATAAATTGGGGTTATAATGGCTGTCTTTAAAGTTTCTGGAAATTTCCCTTCCTTAAAAGATAAATTTATTGAATAAAGTAATGGTCTAATCAGAATGGTGCTGTATTTTTTCAAAAATGAGACATCAATTCCAAATATATCTTTTGCTTTTGAATTGTTCAATTGCATTATAGTTTTTTGAACTTCAATCTGATCAGTCTGTCCAATGTCAAAGGAAGAAATTGACTGCCAGCTGTAATATTCGAATTTTGTAATTGTTGGGAGCTTGAGCTAAGTTAATCTGTATTTTGAAAGACTGAAGTAAGTTCATCCACAGATTTTATGTATGAGTATGTATAAGTATGTATTTAATTCATTATCTATTTCCTCAGTGTTAGTGGATGTCACTCCTTTGACTTTAAGTTCCTTTATTCCTCCGTGTTGATTTAGCTTACCATTTAAGAGTGTATTAATATGTTTCCAAAGATATGAACTATTACCACCTGAGTCATTTAGTAGTTGCAAAAATAATTTGTCTCTGCCTTTGTCAATTTAGATACAACCTGGTTGTGTAGCCCCTTGCAGATTATAATATCTGTATGTATTTTTGTGGACAGTGATTTTTTTAATGCTTGGTCCTGCTTCTTCATCAGCTGACAAATGTCATTATTTATCCAAGGTAGAGTCTGTTTACGCTTAAACTAAAGAGGGCATGCAAACTTTTGAATTACATCTGCCACAGAATTTGTCAAGATGTCGCAGCATTTGTTAGTGTCACTAGTTTGTAGGACATTATACCAATTTAGACTTTTCAATTCAGTTTCAAATTGGTTTAATTTTTGTTTAGGAATTCCTGTTGGCACATGATTTGGTTTTTGTTCAAATGAAAATATCTGTAGGCGTTTTTTAGTAAGTTTCCTAGTTATTAGGATCATGTTATGATCTGACAAACCTGTTAATAAATTGTGTGTTTTTGTTACTCGTTCTGGTCTATTTGTGAAAATTAGGTCTATAAGAGTTTTACTTGTCTTGGAGATTCTGGTGGGATCTTTAATTACTTGATGCAGTTTATGTTTAGATGTAACTGTTTTAAGGTTTTGCTTAGAGTTTTTGTCCAGCCAGTTAATGTTAAAATCTCCAAGTACAATGTTTTCGGATCTATAGTTTAGTGCTTTAAGCAGGTTATCAAAATTTTGGTAGAACATCATATTGTGTTTGAGTGGATTATATAAGGTTATTATGTTAAAATTAATTTTAGGTGATAAAACCACATTTAAGATGAAACATTCTAAACCAAATGTATCCACATTGACTTAAGTGCATTTGAAAATGTCTCTTATGTAAACTAGCACTCCGCCTCCTTTTCCTTTTCAGTACTTTGTACTTTGGGTCCGCATTTTTTTCCTTTCCTTGTTAAATAAATATTAATTCTTTGTTGCCCTGTACTTGTTCGTGTGCAATGTGCAAAAACAATCCTTCATTAATACACTTAAAGATTGTATTCTTATAAAGAAACTTCCAGCCTCTCACTGAGAGCAAGATGACAGATTTACCTCGAAGTCACCACAAAAGTTACCATTATAGTTTATACTGATTCTTGGCACGTTCTTACAACCATTGGTGGCTTTCTTTCTACTATTATTTTAGAGACACCATCAGTGGCCACTGATCATTACCAACACAGCTGCACAATAAAGACAGTTCAAGTTCAGGATGAGAGCAAAAAGTTATAAAGCTATATGGGTTATATCAGATTTCTCCAGATTAACGACATTCGTTAAAGACAGACACACCGTAAGAACAGTCAATATCCTTGGAAGTGTGAATGGACGTTATAAAAGTTAATGGACAATCAAATCTCAAATGTTGATGGTTCATTTGTTGTTGGTGTATTTCAAAACCATTTTCCAACCCACTTGTGGTTTAGTGATCCATTGAGGTTCTGCATAAGAACTAATCATGATCGTTATTAAATATGTAGCATCTCATTAACCTTCAGTCTCATGATTGACAGTGACTTAGCCAGCTGGAGGTGATTAGCACACAATCACACTTTTCGTTCCCACAGTAGGTTTTTGAAACAGCTACATCTGGAGGTAAAATCACTGATTGTTCCATCATGGGTGACAATAGCGATCCTAGAGTGAGCAGTGTACTGCATGGTACCTTTATGCGAACCTTAAGAGGGTTTATATTGTCTGGTTTGCCTGTTTGGACAGAAGCCTCTAGTAGAGAGCCTATAGTGGAGCAGAGAGGACCATGGCTTCATTGCACAGTGAAAACTGGAATTTTCCTTTCAAAATATTGCATTTGTTGTTGCCTGATGTTCCTCAACAAATGAAAAAGAAAAGACATTTTTCCAGAGTAGCTAGTGCTTCATTTAGACCCCACAATGTTTCTAATTCCCCCTCACTGCATACAACTATGACCAAATATGGCAGTTAATTAGTCCCAACTTCAGAAATAGTTCCTTCTACATTGCTGTTTTGGAGTTTCACTGTGCTTTTCATTCAAAAGGTATCTCTCTGTTAGTGATTTAATTGCTGTTGAGTCACATTAACCAAATGTGGCTTCTGTAGCCACCAGCCATAGAGGTTTGGTGTTGTGCAACTGCACCTGAAAAAATAAATGTTTTTTACAATTACCATTACCATTACTTTAGGAATAACTAGCCTTGAATTGAAGCCACACTTCACTGGAAGCGCTGTTGATTAATTGATGTATTGGATGTGAGCAATGTATTAAGAATAATTACTCCACAGTGCAATAAAAACACTGAAAACAGCATGCTGTGTAATATGTCAGTTTTCATTTTCAGTTCAGGTGAGCAATATTTTAAAAACATTTATATTATTTTTTTGACAGTAATTTAGCTTATGATAGCTGCTCTGTGATGACCCCCCTTCAGGCATATTAAGATATATGGTAAAATTTGTGTCCTACTGTAAAATACAGTTGTGTATTTTTATGGCCATCCAAGGCTGAGTATTTACAAGCCTGCCTAAGTCAGTGGCAGGGCATTAATCACAGAACAGCATTAGACTGCTGGAGGCTGCAAATGGTTTTAAAAGATTCAGGTTTCACTGGTTCACATGACAATACAAACAATGCAAGAGACATTGGTTTAGGGCAAAAAGGAGCAGATGGATCTACAGTATGTAGAGGTCTGAAGGTCCAGCTGTGACCCAGACTACCTGGGTAGTATAAATGTGGTAGCAATTAAGTACTGGCTGTAATTGAAAATAAAAGTAAACAGAGCCTCTGGGTTGCAATTATATCACACTCATAAATACAGTTACTGCAGTCAGGAGATCCACATTTTATTCAGACTGTCTACCGTACCAGGGTCCTGTGGGATTTTTAACAATTATGTTTCCAATGTATATCACTCAGGATAGCTTAGTCTCAAGAATAAGAAAAATCTTACAAAGTCTCAGATATCATCTCATCTGATGCCTCTAATTATTATTATTATTAAGGATTCTTGTTTCTTCTCGCTATCTGTATCAGTCACAGTTTAACAAACACACCTTAAATGCCTCTTAAACAAAACAGATCTAAAAGAAACATTGGATATCGACAGCTATATCCCTAAAACAGCTCATACATGGCCATTTTCTCACCGTCCAAACATGCTGGAGCTCCTTGAGTATCTTCTAACACACCAAGTTTAGGGCTGGATTAAATTGCACCAGTAACAACTATAGAAATTTAAGATATATCCTTTTAGGTTTCTTTTAGGTTTTCATGAATTTGATAATGGGAAATGTATTTAACTGGTATTTAATCATTTGGTGTAAGAATATTTTGTAATTTGGAAAACGTCCAATCGCATTACTATTAAACAAGGTTTTGTTCAGGGGGCTGTTGTCATTATAGCAAAGAATATATGCGGTGAAACAGACACTGCTACTTCTTGGGAATTTAGGGGACACTCAAATAGGACACAAACAAAGGGTCATAACAACTTCTCTCGGGTCACTGATCTAATATATCTGCATAAATAAGCAGAAGATAAAGGTGATGGACGCAGACAACTAGACCCATGTTACTCAGATCATGAAATGAAAGATAACATTGGTTTCTTAAGGTTAACACTAGTGATAGACCGATATGGTTTTTTCAGGGCCGATACTGATACCGATTATTAGTAGTTAAGGAGGCCGATAACCAATATTTGGAGCTAATATTAATTTGCAGTAAAAGGGAAAATATTGGCGTCAAAACTTTGAATAATACAAACTCCAACACTTAACTTAGTTTAAATGCCTTTAAGCATATGTTTATTAAACAGCTTATCAGATTTGCAACCTGTTAAAGGTTTGTTTTTTTTTTTTATCTTAGACAATAGACATCTTGATTTTAAAATTCTAACAAAAAGTGCAGGGTGCTCCCAGGCTAAGCAGCATATCTTATAAAGTTAAATGAAAACTTAAACAAATAAATAGCTCCCTAAGTTTTCTACAGTAAATAAAGTTTTCCAAAATTTAAATATAACTGAAATGTTAATCTTTCACTTATCTTTGTTTTAAGTTCAAACAAAAAAAAGTGCAGGGTGTTCCCAGGGTCAGCAGCATCTCTTATAAAGTTAACTGAAAATTTAAAAATTTTTC
This sequence comes from Remorina albescens, assembly GCA_034769265.1. Classification (NCBI taxonomy): domain Eukaryota; kingdom Metazoa; phylum Chordata; class Actinopteri; order Carangiformes; family Echeneidae; genus Remorina; species Remorina albescens. Next base: position 1,250,854 of record CM068495.1, on the reverse strand, counting down.
CACCATGACACCTGGAAAACTAACTTTTTTAGCATCATGCGCCACTGAGTAACGTCCCTAGGAATGAACGGGCCCCGCCTCTGACGTTGTATCCAGTTCTCTTTATACATCATGTTCGAAACATTTGCAAAACTTTTTCTCCTCTCTGCCTGTGGCCGTAAGCCACCAAGATTCTCCCCCCAGCAATGACAACACCACCACTGACCGTCAGCAATATCTTTTATTTCTATTCTCTTTCACACAAGGAACAGTCTCTATAACACATCCAGTGTCCCTTTCTCCTTCTTCCCTCCGGCGAGCGTCCTCCCTGTCCTCCTTGTCCTGCACCTACTGCAGGTAGAAAGAGCCCCATTAGTCCTCCCTAGTACAGCTGGCCTTAATCACTTACCTGGCGCTGGTCCTGCGGAGCCGGCCCTGCCCCTGTCTCCACCTACATACCCCCACCGCCCAACTCAGGCCGGGGAGCCCACCGGCCCAACCAACTCCCCTTCCCCCCCGAGAGCGGGACAGGAAGTCAGCCACGGCCATCTGCGCCCCCGGCCTGTGGATCACCTCAGACTTAAATGGCTGTAAAGCCAGATACCACCGGGTGATCCGCGCATTGGCATCCTTCATGCGGTGGAGCCAATGGAGGGGGGCGTGGTCCGAACAGAGGGTGAATGGGCGTCCCAGTAGGTAGTACCGCAGGGTGTCGACCGCCCACTGGTGGTGGACAGTGCCAGGCACTCCTTCTCTATCGTGCTGTAGCGCAATTCCCTCTCTGACAGCTTCCGGCTGATGTATAGCAGGGGTCGGTCAACCCCTTCCACCAGCTGGGACAAAACAGCCCCGAGCCCCCTGTTCGAGGCAGCCGTCTGCAGGGAAAAGGAGAGAGAGAAGTTAGGTGTGTGCAGGAGCGGCTTCCCACAGAGGGTTTGTTTTACCCTCTCAAACGCCAGCTGGCACTGCTCCGTCCACTGGACCGGATCTGAGGCACCTTTACGGGTGAGGTCGGTCAAGGGGCCGGCCAGGTCCGCAAAGTTCGGAATTAACCTCCGGTAGTATCCTGCCAGACCCAAGAACCGCCTCACCTCCTTTTTGGTCTTCGGCCTCGGGCAGGCTGCAATCGCGGCCGTTTTATCTACTTGTGGCCGCACCTGCCCTCCGCCCAGGTGGTACCCCAGATACCGTACCTCCCTCCGTCCAACTGCGCACTTCTTCGGATTGGCTGTGAGCCCTGCTTGCCTCAGTGACTCTAGCACCGCTGTCACACGCCACATGTGCTCCGCTCAGCTGTTGCTGTGGATGATAACATCATCCAGGTAGGCGGCAGCATACGTAGCGTGAGGCCGCAGCACCCGGTCCATGAGGTGTTGGAAGGTAGCTGGGGCCCCAAACAATCCGAATGGCAGTGTCACGAATTGGTACAAGCCATACGGAGTGGAGAAAGCAGTTTTTTCCCTGGACTCTGGAGACAAGGGAATCTGCTAGTAGCCCTTGGTCAAATCCAGTGTCGTGAAAAAACGAAGGGTACCTAGCCGATCCAGGAGTTCATCGAACCAGGGCATTGGATAGGCATTGAACTGTGACACGTCATTCACCTTGCGATAGTCCACACAGAACCGGATTGATCCATCCTTCTTAAGTACCAGAACGATGGGGTTACTCCAGGCGCTGTGGGACTCTTCTATTACCCCCATCTCCAGCATGGCCTTTAAATCCCTCTGAACCATTTTTCTTTTGTGTTCAGGTAACCGATAGGGCCGTGAACGCACTGTCACACCCGGGCGAGTCTCAACATGGTGCTGTATGAGGTTAGTGTGCCCTGGCAGAGGGGAGAACACATCCGCAAAACACTTCTGCAACTGGGCCACATCTGCTCTCTGGGACGGTGAGAGAAGGTCGTCACAAGGGAGCGAGGCTGCCTGGGTGGATTTTGGCACCTCCGGCCCCAACTCATCTCTCTCCAATACCGTGCTTACCAGAGAAACAGTTACCGTCTCTCTCCACGCTTTAAGGAGGTCAAGGTGGTAGATTTGTGTTGCCCCGCCCCTGTCAGAACGCACCACCTCATAGTCAACATCACCCACTCGTCGTGTGACCACGGAGGGTCCTTGCCACTTGGCGAGTAATTTGGAGCTGGAAGAGGGGTGTAATACAAGCACTTTGTCTCCCGGTGCGAATTGTCTTAACCTAGCTCCTCTGTTGTACAGGCGCTGTTGACGTTCCTGGGCCTGGAGCAAATTCTCCCGTGATAGCTGACCCAGTGTGTGGAGTTTTGCTCTCAGGTCCAGGACGTATTGAACCTCGTTTTTACTGGGGCTTGGACCATCCTCCCAGGTTTCTTTAAACAGGTCCAACACTCCTCGTGGTTTCCTGCCGAACAGCAGTTCGAAGGGAGAAAATCCCTTGGAGGCCTGGGGAACCTCCTGCACTGCAAACAACAGAGGGTCTAGCCACCTATCCCAATTTCGGTCGTCCCCGTGCACGAACTTACGGATCATGGATTTCAAAGTCCTATTCAGCCGCTCCACCAGCCCGTCGGTCTGGGAATGATATACACTGGTCCAAATAGATTTAATTCCCATTAATTTGTATAGTTCGTTGAGTGTACGTGACATGAACGAGGTGCCCTGGTCAGTCAGAATCTCTTTCGGGACCCCGACTCGGGAGATGACCTGAAACAGTGCCTGCGCAACACTCTTAGCCAAGATGGTGCGCAATGGCACTGCTTCTGGCACTAACACAAAATGATATCCTTGTGCACTCCGGTGAAATGGCCCGATGAGGTACATACCAATCCGCTCAAATGGCACCTCTATAAGTGGCAATGGGCGCAATGGCGCTCTGGGAATGGCCGGCTGATTAACCAGTTGACATTCAGGACAAGACGCACACCAGCGTTGTACATCTCCCCGAATGCCGGGCCAATAGAAACCATTATCCGGTTCAGTGTTTTCTCGAACCCCATGTGACCAGCCAATGGGTTAAAGTGAGCCGCCTGGAAAAGCATTTCCCGACGGCTTTTTGGAACCAACAACTGGGTTACTATTTCATCTGTTTTAGTGTCACGACTCACTCGGTATAGTGTTTCCCTGATCAAAGCGAAGTGGGGATATGGCTGTGCGGCGTCAGGGTGCACCAGCTGACCATCAATTTTTATCACTTGGTCGAAGGCAAAGCGTAGAGTATCATCTCGAGACTGCTCAAGTGGAAAATCTTCCATGGAGGACAACGTGGGAGCCGGAGATGTCTCTGGAGGAGGCACCCCCGGCTCTTTCCCCCTATACCTGATTTCCACTGGCACCACAGGATATCTGTGAATGTCCCCATGCACACATTTAATATCCACCCATGAGGCCTCTACCAAAGCCCTAGGCTGAACCAAGCTTTAGTGGACTAAGGACTACGTACAGCCCGAGTCCACCATTGCCTGATGTATACCCCCTTGGATCTTTACCGGAACGCTGTATGTTCCTCCTGGACCGGGGAAGGGAGTCGGAGGGCCCGCCACCCGGACCACCTGACCGACCTCCATGATGGGGCACTCCCGGTGGACGTGTCCAGGTTGGCCGCACCTCCAGCAGCCCTGCCCTGGCGCTTGAGGAACCCCCTGTGGGTCAGGAGCGACGCCCGTAGTAGCTGGACCCTGAGGTGGAGGAGATATAGACAGAGGGTTGGATTGGGGTTGAGGAGAGGGTGGGAGCGGAAGCCCCACCCTCCTGCGTGGTGCCGGCGTCTGCCGGCCGATTCCCCGTGGCTGTCCCTCCACGCCGCGGCCATGGCCCACCAGATGATTCTCCGCCAGGGTGACCGTGGCCACCAGGTCCTTGGGGCGGTGGCACCGAACCCACTCGGAGGTTCCACCAGGAAGGCCATCCACGAACTGCTCCAGCACAACCTGGTCGAGGATCCGCCCCTCGTCTGCGGACTCCCCCACCTGTAGCCACCTGGAGGCGGCGTCCCTCAGCTGCTGGGCATATGCGAAAGGGCGGTCAGCCCACCGGATGTCCTCGAACCTCCCCCGTGAGGACGCAGGCAAGCCGAGCGCTGCTCTGTGTGCCTCTCCTGACAGCAGCGGGAGCAGCCGCACGCCCCACTCCCCTGCTGGCCATCCGCATGCCACCGCCGTCGCCTCAAATGCCTCTAGGAAGGACTGGGGGTCGTCCGCCGCCGTCATCCGTTGCATGGCTATCCCTGAAAGCGGAGATGGGGAAGCTGGCCATGCTGCCTCAGTCTCTCCAGCAGGGTCGTTTGTCTCTTGGCCTGGGCATGTAGGACTTTCAGGTGTTGTCTGTTGACGGCCGCCTGCTCCTGGTGCATGGTGGCGATCTTGGCCAGCATTTGGGCCAAGGCCGTCACCGGCTGGAGGTGCTGCTGGTCCGTCATTCTTGCTGGGGGAACGTGTCCCTGTTCAGGTGCCAATGTGGCCGTAAGCCACCAAGATTCTCCCCCCAGCAATGACCACACCACCACTGACCGTCGGCAATACATTTTATTTCTATTCTCTTTCACACAAGGAACAGGCTCTATAACACATCCAGTGTCCCTTTCTCCTTCTTCCCTCCGGCGAGCGTCCTCCCTGTCCTCCTTGTCCCGCACCTACTGCAGGTAGAAAGAGCCCCATCAGTCCTCCTTAGTACAGCTGGCCTTAATTACTTACCTGGCGCTGGTCCTGTGGAGCCGGTATTGCCCCTGTCTCCCCCTCCTACAGTCGGAGCCCAAACCACACCCACCTCCACACCGCCGTGTGTGTGAGCACTGTGCATGCACAGCTTTCACTGCTGATTGGCTGTTAAACGTGCCGTGTCTGCGTGTTACCAATCAGATAGTGCTGTGGGTGGGACAATGCTGGAGACAGAGTAGTGACAGCAGACAGAGAGGTGTGGCTGCATCAGAGCCAAAATAACCCAGTTTTAAATTGATCTCTTATCGGCCGTCGGATTAAAAAAAAGGCCGATGCCGATATGAGTCAAAATGCCGAATATCGGCGCAGATCATCAGCTGGCCGATGATCGGTCGATCCCTAGTTAACGCTCCAGGACTGATAATCAATAAGGTTAGGAAGATGATAAATTCCTGACCCAACTTGAATATATATTGGAATAAAGTAATAAATTCAAATCATGAGACCACAAAATACAGCCCCACTTAATTATACCACGTCTGTGATGGTTTCAAGATGCTGCTGCCTGAGGAGATGAATGAGGTGGTTTCTCGTAGCAGCGTGCAGTGAAGGATAAAGGGAAGACGACTGTGCAGCCTCCTGCAGCCCTGGCTGGGGTCTATCATGCCGGTCAGATGGCGGTGTGAGCCTCAGCAGTCCATTGGCACTTTGGCGGCTGGAAGGTGTTGATTAGCAAACACCACAGGCTGTTGAGGCAGCGTGGTGATGTTTAGGTTGGTGGCCAAGGTGACTGTGGCATGTTGAGTGGTGAGAGAGAGAGACAAGAGAGGGTGATTGACAGAGGGAGAGAGACTTGAAGAATCAACCACACAAGTGATGATGACGATTTCTGTGGCTCAAATCAGCAGCTCTGACAATGTCACAGGTCAGGGTCAGTTAGAGTTAGCTTGTGTCTGAGTAAAAAACCTCAGTGAAATCTTAACAATAAGAATAAATTGAATGCTTAATAATTACATTTTGACGTTGTCATAACAAGTGCAAGATGGAGTGGTACAGAAGTGCCACTTATTCTACCCTTTAGCATACTGTTACTTTTTCTTCATTATTTTCGCACAATTTGCCGGTATGAAAAAAGTAAAAGAGCTCTTTTCTTTCCTCTCTCCCTCAGGTTCTAGGTGAGTTGTATGTGCCCTATATTAACTACATTACCCAGAGGGCACTGCATGATTTACATATTCACATCTACACAACTCGGTTAACCCGCTTGTCAGTCAGAGTGAATCAACCAGACTGATATTTTTCAATACTAAATACAAAGTATAGGTAACTCCTTTTCAGTTTTTGCTCTGACTACCTCCACCTTCATCTGTCTATCTGTGGCTGTGTGTGCTTGTGTTTCATGTGTGCTCAGAGAGATCATAGAACAGTGTTGTGCCTAGGATTGTGTATATTATTGCCTCTTATCAAGTCTCAATCTGGAAGGGATGTTCTCTACTGTGGATTGACTTAACCCTCGTGTTGTCCTGCGGGTCAAAAATGACCCATCACCATGTTTAGCTGCAAAAAAACCCATATAACACTCTTTTTTCAACTTGAAATTTTATGACTTTTCCTAAAGGGACCCCAACATTAAAAAAAGTGAAACTCTGGTTTTGTTTACATTTCCATATGGGCTGTACACTACTAGGGTCCTAAGATTGTCTTATGGGTCATTTTTGACCTGTGTGTTATAAAAGCATTTACATGACAGAAAAAAGTTCAAAGGCCACATACACAAACTCTCTCTAACACACACACACATAACAAAGAAACTGGATTCCTATCGATGTACAAATTGAACTTGAATTTGCACCTGCACCTGCACCTGCACCTGCACCTCTGACCTGCAGCTAACCCCTCACATCACACAAGATCCCAGACAAAACAAAAAAACATAATGTAAAACAAATTCAGTGGAGAGGATATAAAGATACCCCTGACCAAAGAACCCCCAGTTGGTTCCTTGCCATGTCCATGAGTGGACATTTCACTGTCCAGCAGGTCCTGGACCAGATTTTTTCAGAGGTTCAGGATGAGCAAGAACACTATGATGTGGAAGAAGAGGTATCTGAAGAAGAAGATGAGGAGGAATACAACACAGACCATGAAGACCATTTTTATCCAAGAACAGTAAAATAACATGGTCCTCATCAAACACGGACGGCACCCCAGGAAAAGTTGCAGCACAAAACATCATTAGGATGACCCCAGGGCCAACAAGATATTCAGCTGCCCATGCCAAGGACATCTCCTCTACTTTCCTCCTGTTCATCACACCAGCCATTGAAAAGATCATACTGGAAATGACAAATTAGGAGGGTTCCCGTAAATATGGAGACAACTGGAAAAATATGGATCAGACTGACCTGCGTGGCTACATAGGGCTTTTGATCTTAGCAGGTGTCTATAGGTCTTGTGGTGAGGCTACATCTAGTCTCTGGGATGCAGAGAGTGGAAGGGCAATTTTTCGTGCCACAATGCCGCTGAAAGTCTTCCACACTTTTTCAAGAATGCTAAGATTTGACAACCGTGAGTCAAGACCAGCAAGGCGTGTGACGGACAAACTGGCAGCCATCAGAGATGTCTGGGACAAGTGGGTTGAGCGTCTGCCATACCTTTACAACCCTGGACCTGAAGTTACAGTAGATGAGCAGTTGGTTCCATTCAAAGGTAAATTTTTATTTTGATAATGTTACTTACCTGAAATTTATATTTTTACTTTGTTGATTCATGTGATTTTTTTTCTGTGACACTCACACTCACTACTGATTGTAATCTTTGTCTTTTTTTTTATCAGGTCGCTGTCGTTTCCGGCAGTATATGCCAAGCAAGCCAGCAAAATATGGCATCAAAATATGGGTGGTCTGTGATGCAAAATCCAGCTATGCATGGAATATGCAAGTCTACACCGGGAAGCTGCCTAGTGGAGCACCAGAGAAGAACCAGGGGATGCGTGTTGTTCTTGATTTGCACAACGCCACATGTGACAACTTTTTCACCTCCTATGAACTCGGCCAGCAGCTCCTGAAAAGGAAAATGACCATGGTTGGCACTGTTCGGAAAAACAAGCCTGAACTCCCCCCTGCACTCCTCGCAACAAGAGGGAGAGTGGTCTTCTCGACAAAGTTTGCCTTCACCCCCACCACCACTCTTGTTTCTTACTTCCCAAAAAAGAACAAGAACATGGTCCTGCTGAGTACACTGCACAAGGCAGCTGAAATCACTGATCATGAAGACAGGAAGCCAGCCATCATCCTGGACTACAACCGCACTAAAGGGGGCGTGGACAACCTTGACAAGGTTATTGGAACGTACAGCGTACAACGGTCATCTTCCACAACATCCTTGATGTCTCATCATACAATGCCTTTGTGATATGGCAGACGATCCACCCAACCTGGATGGCTGAGAGGAAGAACAGGAGGAGGATCTTCCTGGAGCAGTTGGGAAAGGCTCTTGTCACCCCATGCATCGCAAGAAGGGAGCGCCTCCCCCGCACAGAGGCCTCTGCAGCAATTGTGAGAGCTGCTCAGGGAGCTGAATCTTGTCTTGAGCCACCTGAGGCTGCAGCTGGGTCAGGCAAGAGAAAAAGATGCATTTTCTGCCCCTGGAAGAAGGACTGCAAGACGAAAGTTGTGTGCTGCACGTGTGAGAAATACGTCTGCAAAGCCCATGCTCACGTTTGCACATACTGTCCCACATGTTCAATGTTAAGCAACCTTTTGCTGTTTTGTTATTAGACAAGAGAAGAGAAAAGAGAAGAGATGTATTTGATAATTCACTTCCTAAAGAATATTAACAAAGAATAAACTGTTGGAAAAGTTTCATACTGTTGACTGTTATTTTTCCTTTCAATAAAATTAATTCAATAGTCATTTCTTCACATTGATATAATAGTAATAATAAACCTTTACTGTATAAAAGAAAACTATTATGACAGTTGGATTGTGGTAAAATAAAAAAAGAAAGAAAGAAAAAAAAATCATTCACTGGTGAACGTCTTTTTTCACCGTTAGAAAAAAATATATGATAAAATGTAATAAAATTGAGTTGATTTGATAAATAACAGGATGTTTCATCATAGAAAATAGATACTGGATTTAAAATTCAATTAAGCTGCTTTATTTTAGGGCTTTGGTGAAGGCGGGTCATTTTTGACCCATAGGACAAGGGGAGTATACAGAATGTTAAGACCGCACAAGGGTTAAAAGAAATTACTGAAGGAAGGAGTGTAACACTGGCTGAATTTTAAGGCTTTTATTAGCTAACAAAGGAGAAATCAAAACATGTGCTCATTATATAAAGGGGCAGGTCAAATCATAAATTAAATTAAACAGATGAGCTCGGATATGTAAATGGCATAACATGATATGACAATGATGATCAAGCTGATGGCTAACTTGAAAACTTGGGCGAATGAACGGAAGGTTGTTTGTCAAATACAGGGCGGATTTATCTGAGGAAGGAGAGCTTTTAAAGCTAAAATTTGGGTCTATATTGTCTAATAGCCATGCCTCGCACCACTCAGAACGGGCAGCTGGGAGAGCCGATAGACCCAACCTTACTTTGGGTTGGCGATTCGACTGGCCACGAAAAAGGCAGGAAATGTCCTACGAGAGACGGCCGCGTCGAGATCCTCGTCGTGGCATTCCAAGCAAGACTGGTTCTGGTTGAAGTGGCTGTTGGTCTGTCTCGTCCCTCTTCACCGGCACTGTTTACCTCCGGGCGATTGGCTTGGTTATTCAGTTAATGTCCGAATTATTCTTCTCTTTCCTGATGGAAACAGACCGGAGCCGCGCGCAGCACGAGCAGCCCTGGTTACCAAGACAACCCGAAACGCTGGAGACTGAATGCGGTACAGCCAAACTTGTTCCGGCCGCAAGCAGCCTTAGCTTCAAGTCTGAACTTAGCCCTTGTAGTTTAGCAGCTAAGTCCTAACTTCTGAGTTTCTCCTTTTTTTTTTTTGTTGCTCCGTCAGGTCTCCTGGGGAAGCTCTCCTCTCCAGAGCTTCCCCAGAACTTCTCCAATTCACGACTCCCCTAAAATTTCATATGGACTACTTTTATTTGGGGGCCGACCCATGGGCGTGGTCTAGTTGTCGGCGCGAATTAGGTCCAATCAAATTTCTCCCTCTAGTTTCACGGCATAACGAGGGGAGTTTTTGGATTTAAAGCTACGCCTTTCATTCCCCCAAGTTTAAAATTATACATAAAACAAAGAGAAATGTATCGTTTTGATAGGTCCGGTTTTCTCTGCTTGTTGTGGTTAATTCGGTAGACATGGGTTTATCTTGTTCACTGTAAAAACACAATTAAATGGTTATTAGTTACTCACGACATCACAGAACACACAAACAGATGAAACAGGAAAAGAACATTTCATGCATATCTTGACTGGCTGTGGGAAATCAGAATTGCATGACTGCAGATTGTGTATGAAGTTTCTTTTTCTTTTTACAGAACATTTATAAGCTAAAAAAAACTAAGCACATAGGTTACGGTGCTCAGGCAATGCGCCATCGGTTCCGGCGGTTCACCATTGGGGTGGCGCTGTGGTTACATTATTGGAATTGTTCATTGTCTGGTGTTAATTTTATCTCTGCCAAATTAGCTCGTAGAAGAGTGGTTCGAACAACTGTGAAGTCCTCTTCCTGCAGGGGAACCAGTTCGGCATGTTTGCAGTCTCTTATTTGATCAGAATAGTCAATTTATTATTATATCAATCCTTGCGTTCTTGTTGGCCTGGATGCATTTCATAGCGGCAATTTACAACCCCCTTCTGATAGTGTTCTCAGGTCAACCCGGGGGTAAATGTCACAGAATTGTACCTCTCTGAAGGGAGGTTTGGCAGGTTTTGCTGATTTGTGGCGTGAATTGTAATTTATCATCTGGGAAAGCAGGGTCTTTCGATGCCAGAGTCAGATAAGAGACCAGGATGGCACTTAGCAGAGACCTGTGAGATCTCTGGTTAGAGCAATAGTCTCTTTGAAAGTTTGAGGGGTTTGGGAGATTGAATTCCCCCCCCGGACCTCACAACAACAGCTTTTACAGTATGGGTCAACCACAAATATATATTTAAGTACATTGAACATCTGAAGCCAGATGAGTGTACTCCATTACAGTGCACGCTATCCAGGCCAAAGGACAGCAGAGATATTTTCATATTAGCCTGGATGCAGAATGCCCTGTCAATAACTCACACTTACTTTTCCTAACAGACTCTTTATTTCTAAATGGCTCTGGAGGAGTGGTATTCACGGCGCTAAGATTCAGGTGAATATTAATTTGGTAAACATGTGACAATAAAATACCAAAGTTGCAAACGAGACCTCTCCATTTCTCACATCAGCATTCATCCAGCCAACTACATCCATTTACACCGCTGAAGAGTGAGGCAAGATGTGAAGCACCACAAGCAGGGAGAAACTGACTTCTTGTCTGATAAATTACCCTTAAGGAGTGCATCCAAACTTCTTTTTTCATGGTGCTCAGGTAGTTAAGTACACCAACATAAGCAAGCCTTTATAGGAGAGATGATGCACCTCAATCCCATCCATCTAGAAAGCCCTGAGCAGGATGAATAAGTGAAGATATGGGGCCCGAGGTACAGTACAACACAGGTTGATTGGTCACAGGTTATACGTGACAGAAAATTTTAACTGCCTGGTTACCATGTCCTCAGGCGGCTCCACTGGGTGCATTTGTTGCTTCTTTGAAGGTGGAATTGTTTTCTCACAGCCATTAGTAAAGAAAAAAGGAATTTTCATTTTGCTTAAATGAGGCATCATGCTGTGAATTTGCCTAGTAAAATATGATGTGCTGAGACACAGATGGAATAGAATATCCAAGGGAGGTGGCATGAAAAAGTATGCCTTTTTGGATCCATTGGATTTGATCTATATCGAAATTATTTGTATACAATTGTCTTTTCAACGCTGCAGTTTTGAAAGCCCAAGTTATTTTGATGATTGACGCTTGAATGGTAAAGTGGCTCCACAATTTACTCAAGTATATTTCAGTAACAGGCAACTACTTAACTCATTAAAATAGCAGATCTTTTTCCATTTACACTGTTAAGGAATAAGTGAAGAAAACACTTTCTGAAATAAGATGTTAGTGTCATGTCATCCTTTTTCAGATTCACAAGCAAGCTCTGGTCGAGGTCTGAACACAGTGTTTGTCAAACTTTGATTGAAAGCTGCATCATGAGTGCTGTACATTGTTGTTTTCAAGATTAAATCTTTGTAAATCTAAACATTATTTGAACAGGTTTTTCAGTGTCGTTGAACTGTAACTAACAGGTTTGTGACATTGTTCTCATGATGCATTTCATATTTTGTGTTAGGATCAGCGTGACATTTAAAAGTGAATGCAGATGATGCTAACGGTTAGTGTGCTCTGTGTCTGTGTTAAAATTCTCCAGTCACCAGCAGCTTGTTAGCTGTCAGACTCTGATGACGAACAAGGTCACGGACTGGAGGATTAAGACCTGGTCAATTACAAGACAATCAAAATGGAACCATTAACATAATAGACACAACATAAAGTGTTTTATAAGAATTGTTTTCACCTCGACCCAGCAAGACTTGCTATTAGGGCTGCAACAAATAAACGATAAAATCTATCATTTAATTAATTTCCAATTATTTTAAGAATTGATAAATTGGGTCTGCGGAGGCTAACGTTAGCACGGAGAAAAGTACACAACCCAAGTCCTTAAAAGTCTGGGATGAACAGCGTTCATCTCACATGGCACAGCAACAAAACACTGCGGGATTTTACTTGAAAACAAAATATCAAGAAATGCTGGTTGCACTTTATAAAAAAAAAAAAAAAAGATTTGATGGGTTTTTTTTTTACATTTATCCAAACCATTCAGCTTCTGCTAACTGAAGACTGAACAAAATGTGTCAAAAGACCTGCTTCAAAATGTTTTTTATTCTTTTCGGCACACTTTAAAACATTAAAGTATTTAATAAAAATAAACAAAATAGCTTTGTTTATTAAATAGAATGCTGAAAATATAATTGTTTTTCCTCTTCATTAAATAAATAATTGATTAAGCGACAGATTAATTGATAATCAAACTAACTGTTATTTGCAGCCCTACTAGCTATGTTTGAGTCTGTTGATCTGTGTGCTCTATCCAACCAGAATTTTTGTTTTTTTCCATTCTTTTTTTAAAATTTCTTTATTTTTTTTATAATCTGTTATGTCTGGTCACAGTCAGGCCAAAGAATGGACCTGTCAAAATAATAGACACTTTGCGATGTTTGTCCTCCAGGAATGCGTTGTAATCATTAGTCCATCACAGCCCTGAGGATAAACTGCTTCTTTGTTCCTAAAAAAAGAAGCTATGATCATTGATCATAGCTTCTTTTTTTCCTCTCTGTCTCTTTCATTGATGTTGTTTATGTAACAGAAAGTAGCACAGACTGAAGCTGCTTGGGCTGTCACTTGTTTTTACATGGAGGCCAGATTAATATTCATTATAAATGTTGCTAAATTTTCATTGGGAATAATTACAACTGTAAATCCCAATGCTTGTTGGCAGTAGAATTTAACAAAAACCCTCTCTCTATATGTTGGCTCTGTGATAGACTGGTCACTTGTACACATGACAGTGTATACTATATGTCATTGTTTCTTAATTTTTGGTTGGCTTTTAACAAACACTGTTATCTTAAAAGTTTAGACCAGAGTTTGAGTGAGGGAAAGAGGGGTTCTGTCCTCGTCATATATATCCAATAATAAGGAGAATATCATAATGTCTTCCACCAGAGGCAATCATTTCCATATCGAAAAAAAAAAAAGATTAAATGGAGATATTACATTATTTGTATATTCCTGGCCTAAAAAACATACAGACACACACACACACACACACACACACACACACACTATACGCAATTTCTCCTGTATGCAAGATTTTCCTAATACTGAAAAATCTACTTCCACCAATTGTATATCAATTTTCCCCAGGATTTCAGTCAGATAAAAAAAAATGTGGCCTGCAACTCAGAAAGAAACTGGTGTCATATTCTTTATTTTTTCACCATGGACCTTCAGTTGTTGTTAGATGACTATTTGATGATACCAGAATGGGAGTGATGGGTATTCTGTTGGACTATTGATACCCAACTGTCATCACTTTTGGTACTGACAGATCATTGGAATCAGTCGACATCCCACTTTGACTCAGTGGGGGATTGAAAGGAGCGGTAATAAGTACATGGCTTCATCCACCCCCAGCCTCCACCTTTCCTCCTCCTTTCCTCAGCTTCGCAGAATGAGACTTGTTTAATTTTAGCATCTTTGACGTACATTTGACATAGATTAATTATAGAGGCTCTTTATGTCATTTAGCTGGTCACTTTCAGACACACACACACAGCACAGCACAGTACAGGGAAAAACGATTATTCAGGGAACCTTTTCTTCTGCAACAAATCGACTTCATTTTCAGCAAAACCTGCAGCAGCCCCACTCACACCTCCTCTGCTATCCTCAGCATTGCTCTCTTCTCTTCTGCCCTCGTTCTCCAAGCTCCCTCGGGTCTCAGACATGATTGCCTCTTCCTGTAAAGCTCCATCCACTCACACCTTTTCTGCCCCTTCTTCACACTCCTTGACTGATTGGGAGAAATTGCATCAGAGACGACGGTAGCTCTTTTAACAATTTCATGGCCTAGTTTGACTCAGATGAGAAAGACAGTCAAAAAAGGACAGAAGACGTAAATGGTCCTCTGTTACTTATTCAGCCATGACTCCTACTGGAAGGCTCCATCTATGGAAGTAGATCTGTTTCATCTGATTTTGAATTTTAAAAGCCACTGCATTTTTAGCATTGACATTTTATGTGTTGAAATTAAGTTGCTGAATTTTTTGCCGATACTCAAAATTTTCAATAACTGACTTTTCAATATTTCCAATTACAAAATCAAAAATTAAGTTTTAAAACATTCAATCAAAATAAATTCAATTGTTCAAATTTGGGGCACCATGGTGGCATAATGGTTAGCACTGTTACCTCACAACAAGAAGGTCACAAGTTTGGTTCCAGGCCTGGGGCCTTTTTGTGCAGAGTTTAGGTTCATCATGTTTGGGTTCATTGGTGACTCTAAATTGTCTGTAGGTCTGAGTGTGAGTGCAAGTGTGAGTGGTTGTTCTTCTCTGTTTGTCGGCCCTGTGATGGATTGGCGACCAGGGTGTATCCCGGCCTTGCCCAGAGTGAGCTGGGATTCGCCCGATCCGGAAACGGATAAGCGGTAGAAGATGAATGAATGAATGAGTGAAAGTTCAAATTTGATAGGCAGAATTCAGATGCAAAAATACAAGATATACAATTCATCTCAAACAGTTGAAAACCCAAAGAAAAGCAATCGCTTCTAGATTCTAGAGATTAAACCAACATCCAGCCAATCACGCTACGGTACATTGGTCACGTGACTGTGATGACTGTGTTGGCCTGTAGCTGCGATACATCAGTGTGTTCCCCATGTTGGCAGTGAAAAGTCTGCTCGAATAACAAATACATATTTTTTGAATAAAAAACACTCAGTTTTACATTTAACTGATTTTGACTAATCATTTTCATGTTCACTGATTAGGATGTGATTTAACAGCACTTACCATCTTGGAAGATGTGCTGCTGGAGCAACTTTTATGCTTATGCTATAGGTTCATAAGAGCTAACAAACCTTAGGTTGTCTCAGGTTCAGAAGACTGAGGATGACCAAGTTTCTTTAAGGAATGAACAAATGTCATATCTGCTTTCTTTCCTGTAACTTAAAGAAATCTCTCTTTTATTGTGGAGATTGTACCAATTGAATGTAACTAGTACAGCAGATCACATATCACCACCAAAATCAGGCTGTAAAAACACTTTTGCTATTTGGGAAAAATAGTTGCTACATCAAGTGCTTGGTTCAATGGGGTTTTACTGAATCTGTATGGAATGAATCCTGGGAGTGTTTTTATCATCACGTGTAATCAACTCACTACTGTGCCACCTCCAACTCTATCTACACAGATCAGCCATAGCATTATGACCACTGACAGGTTAAGTGAATAACATTGTTTAGTTCTGAAGTTGATGTTAAAGAAGGAAAAATGGTAGTGTGAGGATGGGAGACACTCTTCCTCAGACCAAATTGTGATGTGTAGACAACACTACAGCTAAGACCAACACTGCAGCTCTGTGGGATGTTCCTGGTCTGCAGGGGTCAAGACCCAAAACTGGTGAACCACAGACAGGGTCAGAGGTCAAGGCTCATTGTCAAAAGGGACCTCTACAATAGTGATCATAATGCTATGGCTGATTGGTGTGAGCACAGTTACTTTTGTCTCACCAGTCCATGCCCTTATTATCAAATCAAATCAAATCAAATCAGATTTATTTGTATAGCGCCAAATCATAACAAAGTTACATCAAGGCACTTTACATATAGAGCATGTCTAGACCAAACTCTTTATAAAATTATTTAAAGAGACCCAACAGATCCCCCGATGAGCAAGCACTTGGCGACAGTGGCAAGGAAAAACTTCCTTTAAGAGGCAGAAACCTCGGGCAGAACCAGGCTCAGGGGGGGCGGCCATCTGCCTCGACTGGTTGGGTTGAGAGAGGGAGAGAGAGAGAGAGAGAGGCACGGGGGAGGGGGGGGGCAAAGTTGGGTAGAGTAGGGAGAGGAAGAGAGCAGGAGGAGGGGATATTCAAACAGGTGTAGGCAGGAACATGATGCTGCATGAGGTTCGTAGGAATGATGCTGTATGGAATTCTTGAAGATGTGGGAGCAGCAGGCATTGCAGGAACATGGGATGGTGATGATTCATCACCTGCAGGATGAGGACAGGGAGAGAGAGGAGAGGAGCTGGGAGAGACAGAGGAGAGGAGCTGGGGGAGACGGAGACTTCGGGAAAACATGGTTAGTAAATGCAATGCACATGCTTGGAACTGAGAGAAACTGGGATTTCGGAGAAGCAGGTTGTTGGTATGACGGCGCATGCGAGGGGGGGAGAGAGAGAGGGAGAGGGAAGAGGGGGGGACAGGGAAGAGGGAGAGGGAGAGAGAGAGAGAGAGAAAGAGGGGAGAAGAGAGGGAGAGAGAGAGGGGAAAGGGAGAGGGAGAGAGAGAGAGAGGTGCTCAGTCCTTCCCCAAGCAGTCTAGGCCTGTAGCAGCATAGCTAAAGAGTAAATGAACTTTAACTTTTTAACTATAAGCTCTGTCATACAGAAAATTTTTAAGCCTGGTCTTGAAAATTGCTAAAGAGTCTGCCCCCCGGACCGATACTGGAAGTTGGTTCCATAGAAGAGGAGCCTGATAACTGAAAGATCTGCCTCCTGATTTACTCTTGGAGACTCTAGGAACCACAAGTAAACCTCCATCTAGAGAGCGGAGTGGCCTACTAGGACAGTAAGGAACTATGAGCTCTCTGAGGTATGACGGAGCTTGGCCAGTAAGAGCTTTATATGTTAACAGAAGGATTTTAAATTCTATTCTGGATTTTACCGGCAGCCAATGAAGAGCAGCTAACACAGGAGAGATGTGATCCCTTTTTCTAGTTCCTGTTAATATTCATGCAGCAGCATTCTGAATCAACTGAAAGCCTTTCAGAGATTTGTTTGGACATCCAGATAATAATGAGTTATTAGTTAGCCATTCGGAAATATTGGACGCTTAAAAGTCCTATTTTTTATTTGAGTCATACCATAAAAGAATTACATCAATCCCATCACATACATTGGAGTTTCAAATGTGAAAAAAATTCATGGTAATGGTATTAGATCAATGCATAGCAATGGCTGACACACAGTCAATTATCAGAATCAATATCTGGAAGGAAAAAACATAAATAGCATATCTCTATTCTCAAAGCTTTACTCAGTTTCCTAAACCCTCAATGTTGCTTAGGCCCTGGGGCCAGAATTACTGCCTGGGGTATTAACATTGGACTCATCGTGTTAAATTCTGACAGTCAACTTGATGAAAGTTTTTCAGTTAAGCCAAAGAGAAAACAAAAATATTTCCCCCTTTGCTGAGCCTCCTCTGGCTTCACATTTGACCTGCTTCCCTTTCCATAGTTTTGAGTTCTTATGATTAGTGACATTTCAGGTTGCAGGATAATCTGAATAAGCTTTGTCCAACATGTCTGATCATCTCTGCTTGTGTTTCCTGCCTCCTCATCGCCTTGGTCACGGATCTAAATACAAATTAAAAATAAAAACTAAGTTGTAATCTCGCAGAATATCCACAGTCTCAAAATGCCATTTTGGGGACAGCCATTGTACAAAATTGCAGTGTTGTAGTGTGTCCCCGTGTCATTAAATGAGCATACATTAACTTTCATTAAATGAGGATTGCCTGGCGTTGTGTAATTCATCAGATGGGCTGTAATAGAGCATATTTATTGTCACTGTGGCAGCCCACAGTCACATCAAAGATCTGAGGGGCACATACATTGTCCCATCGTTGCATGTTTACTGTTCATAACCCTGTATGATAATCATTGCCTCTCAGGAGGAAAAGGAGGATTGTCAGCGTCCTCTCATCATTTTCTTAGCATGTAGATTAGACAAGCTTTGATCCATCTAATAAGCCCTCCTCTGGCACAGTGTGCGCTAGCTCTGGTTCACTAGAGCACAGAGAGGGCCCAGGCTTGGAGCTCCATCTGATGGATGGATGCTGCTGTCTTCATTCCTCTCCATGTCTGTCTCCAGCTTCAAGCAGGTAAGTGTCAGTGCGATGACCAAATTCAACACCTACTACGTCTACTCTCACACCACAGTTCATGGTTAATCACCTTCTGTGTGACACAATGATGCATTGATTAGCGCTGTTGCCTCAGAGCAGGAAGCTTCTGCATCTAAACCCCAGGCTTGCGGCCTTCCTGTGCAGTTTTTATATTGTAGAGTTTTCATTTTCTTCCTGATCCTGCACGGGTTCACTCCAGGTTTTACAATTTCCTACCGCAATAGATGTGAGTGTGAATAGTTGTTTGTCTCTGTATATTGGCCCTGTGATAGATGGTGGGCTCCACTCTGACCCAGCTGGGATAAGCTCCAATTGGATAGATCAAAACAAAATACTTCAATCAGTACACTCACACAGAGTACACTGTGTTAACAGTATGCCAACTGTTGTAGAGTTCCACACCAAATACTCACTCACCTTCACCGTCACTCACCTTTTCTTTACTTGACTTTCTCATATCATGTGATGTAGAAAGTAGGCTGGCATTGGCACCAGCAGTGTTATAAATACCTTGATGGCCCCACCCCTTCCCCCATGAAGCCAAATGCTGAGGATGAGAAGTGTCCATCATCATTTGAATGTTATGAGTGAACTTTCCTGTTACTTAGCATTCACGGCATGTTGCCATATTGTCCATAAGAAGGCACTTACACACCCAAAACAGTAAGCGTCTGGAAGTACATGTGTTGAAGTCGAGCTTCTGAAGAAAACAAAACAAAACAGGGTTTTTGGATCAGATTCTTGAAGATATCTTGTCGCGGACTGGAGCTTTTAGGAGCTCTCATTTCAGCAAGTCTTCAGCAGACTGAAGGGCCTGCTGTAATAGAGCGTGACAAGATGAGGTCATCATTCAAAGATGGGGATAATCTTTCCTCAGAGACCTTGTGCTCTGGTGTGGAAAGGAAATGTGATGGAAGTTAACAAATGGAAAAGAGACAGATGTAACCCTGCTTCAACACTTTCATTCACCTGTCAATTATCTCATAGAATGAGCATAACTGCCAAACTAGGTGTTTTGAAAATTTGTAAAAATGGTAACAGCCTCCTCTGATTCTGATAGGATGCAGTTGGATGTTCCATTAAGTGTTTTATCTAAAGTAGAGACCTTTAAGGCCCCCTGTAGTCCAATTCTTTGACATCTTGACAGTTCACACTCCCCTAACTTCCTTCTTCCTTTCTGCCCACTCTTACACTCCCTTTCACACTTACCCCTCTTCACCCACTGTGAACTTGCCTGGGCCAACTGTGATCTTTCAGCTGAAGCTGGGGAAATTAAAAACAAACAAACTAAACAGCTGAAAAAGAAGGGAAATATGTGGAGGTGCATCTGTTGAGCATGTGTCAGTAGATGTTGGAACAACACGTTCAATTATGTGGGGAGGAATAGATTTAGATTCACAGTGGGTTGTTCTGTTAAAAGCTTTGCTCACAGATGAAAGACAGATAGAGGAATGAATGCAGATAAGACTAAAATGATGGAGGGAGCTCCTCTGTTAATCCTGTTTTATGGATTTATCATGATATAGCCAATTATTTCTTTTCACTGCAACTTTAATAAAACCGCATTAGGTTGTAAGGTTTTACCTTGTGCTTGCGCTTTAGCCTTTATCATATAGTCTGTTTTAGCGACCTCAGTGCTGGACATAAATATTCTGCTTAAACGTATGTATTCACAGTATTTGAGCTTAGCTCTCTTTACATGTCTGCGCCACATACTGTAAATAAAGATGGATGTAGGGTTTGTGATGTCACCCACAGGTTTCTAAGGCGTGGTTTTGAAGCTGCTGCACTGTCATCTTGGCAGTGCCTGAGCACACCCCCAAATCCCTGCTTCAAAAATTGTCAAAGAGGTGGTGTAAAGAAACTACATTCACTCAAAGAAGCCATGCCCTCAATAATAACAACTTTAATCCTTTTCAAAATTATCAGTTCCATTAATATTTCATCCTGGTACAGTGGTGATAACAGAGACAAAACCTGTTTTCTACTAAGTTTTACATTGGGGTCTATGATGACTGAGTCACTTTTAGCGCCACACTCATTTTTCAGCCCTGGATGTTGATGCTTAGACTTATAACCATCCTGTGATCTTGATCTTTGGCCTCTTTTAAATCCCTTTGAAAGCCATCTTTTAATGTGTGCTTTTTCAGGGCTGGGGTATGAATATACTTCGAACTTCTTAAATCTATTTTCATATGAGGTTGTCCTCATCCTTTTTTCAGTGATCATTTAATAGTTTCACTGTCTTCTCTCACATTACTGAGAGAGTCTTATGACTGTTTTCTGTAACAATGGTGGTTTGGACCCAAAAGCAGTACACAGGAGAACAGGAGGAGCGGTCGGAGATAGGTGGGGGGGGGGGGGTGTTGAAGCCTGCAGAGCAGTCTGAGGAAGTGGAGGTACTGATAGGGAGCAGGCAGAGGATGAGTTGAGGACAAGTGGATGGGTCACAGACAGAAGCCAAGGACGCTGAAGCAGAACGCGTGATCGGGGACGAAAGGCAGGCGGGTATACCAGGGAGCAGACATGGAGAGCAGGTCATGAACAGGCAGGGTCGGCAACGGGAGATCAGACAGGAACAGAACACTGGCGAGTCTCGCATAATGCTAAAAAACAACCTGGCAAGGAGTGAGTGTGGCGCTGGTGAATATATACTAGGGTTGATTGCAGGGGATGGGCTGCAGGTGTGCTGATAGCTGAGTGAGGGCAGGTGTGGTGTGAGCAGTGGAAAAGTACTGAGTCCAGGGTGAGAGACAGGGGCAGACTGTGACAGTTTTCTAATGTTGTAAAACCTTAAGTTAGGTTAGGTGATGTAGCTAAAACATCTGTAATGACATCCCTTTAATGGGCTTTAAAAGTTTCCTCATTCGAGGACCAACATTGCAGAAAGACAAACATACAAAGAAAAAGAGTCACTGAACTTCTAAATACAGAGGAAGAAGAAAATGAGAGGGACTGGCATTTATTCATATGACAAGGCAGTGGCTGTCGACGCAAGAAGTGTTGGAGTTGGATTTCAGCCAGTTCACTAATGGCCAAAATGCTCACAATGGCATCAGAGACACTGAGGTCTTGGCGTGTTACTTCAGCTCATGGAGACAGACACAAATACAGCTTCTTGTCAGATTTGTGTAATGATGTCAGAATGTTTAGAGAGGTTTTATGGAGTTTCAGAGTCTTGTCTGCAGTTGAGCAGCAGTCTTCTTTGGTGCAAAGCCTGTCTGTAGAGACGCAGCACAGAAGCAACACAGACTAACACATCTGGTTTTACCTGAGGATGTGTCGTCACTGCATATTGTTTCATTGACACAAAAAGTATGACGTCGTCAACTTTTTGAACTCTTTGTCTTTCTAGAAGGATTTCACAACTTTCTTCAGATCAATATTATTTTTCAGAACTGTTGTTTCCCAATTAACCAAAAAGAATATCAGCAGAATTCAACAGTATTCCATCATTAAAATATATTTATCTGTTTGACAGCTGACAACACTGTCTGCTGTAAACATGTTGAAATGTGATGATATCAAAGTTTGCTCATTTCTGCATAGTTAACCGATCACTGAATCAGTGAGTTTGTTACGGCCTCAAATAAAAGTAAATTTTACTGGCTCAAGAGACTGAACATATTAAAAACAAGTTTAACGTGCAAAAATGAATTTATTGAAACCCAAATGATACGTTTTCCATTAAACAAATAAACAAACAAAAGGACTGGAGACCTTGGCAAAAAGGAACAAAAGAAGAGGGAGAGGACTGATCCAGCCATGTAATAGACCGTCACCTCAGTCCAGTCCCCATAAACTACCTGAACTAAAACTTACCTAAATGAAACAAGAATCGAAAATAGGACTACCAACGATCCCCAGTCAAACTAAAATAACAAAGACCAACACGCTAACCGTGCCAGTGCTCAAACCAAAAACCCCGGGGAGAAAAACTCCCCAGTCGTCTGCTGCGCAGCGGGGCCTCTCTCTCTCTCTCTCTCTCTCTCTCTCTCTCTCTCTCTCTCTCTCTCTCTCTCTCTCTCTCTCTCTCTCTCTCTCTCTCTCTCTCTCTCTCTCTCTCTCTCTCTCTGCTCCCCTGCCTCCCTTTAACAGGTGCTCCTCAACTTGATTGATAGCAGGTGGTATCTGTAATGGAGAGGAGGGGCCGAAGAAAGAGAGACAGGAAAACACACATGCGTCCCAAGACGCATTCAATGGCAAAACAACCGTCGGACGCGTTGCGGAGCTGTTCACCTTGTTAGTGATCAATCATTTCGTCACATATTAATAATCGTGACTTCCTAGTTATTCCTATACATTCCCTTCAGTTATATATATAAATTCAGCTGTGGATGTGGCTTGCTTGGGTTTTGGTCCGTATGGTTTAGCCACAGAATCAGTGGATTGGTTCACCATGCTGTTCAGAATGAAATATCTCTTAAACTGTTTGATAAAATCTTTGGAATAAATGACATATGTACAGAGGTTCATATTCCAAGTGGATGAATCCTTGATTTTTACTCCACTTCCATCAGCAATATCTAAAAGATGCCTTTACATAAAGTCTGGTAGAGATTATTCATGATGCACAACTGTATGTTCAGCTGAAAGTGATCTTACAATCAAATAACTTCATAAATGATGATGATTTGCTGCTTTCCTCTGTTTCATATGTTTATAACCTGCCCATCTTTGTAGTCTGTGGCTTGGACAAACATCACCTTTCACCTTTTTATAGACTCTGTGATTCAACAATTTATTTAAAATTAACTGGCAGATATTGATTAACAAAACAATTATCTTTATCTCTGATCTGCTAAAGTAAGATTAGACTTCATTGCCATTTAGCCTTAAGATCACAGATTTGCTGGCATGGTTGCAAGTTCATGTCACTAAACATGAAACTGTTGGCACGTGAAAAAGAAATGTAGATTAAAATTTGTGTTTCAAACTGATTTAAAGTCCAAACATGCATGACAGTTCCTCTGGAGATAAGGTCAGAAATTGCAGCCTTTGTACAGCTATAGAGTTTGCGCCTGCAGAAGGATCACGTCAAAGCCCTTTGATGCTTGTATTGTGATGACCTGACCCAATGTCTGCTCTTCACTCCACAGGTCGAGCACCCAGTAAGAGGGGTGATCGTGCTCTCATCCAGTGACCTCCATCTGGTGCTACAAGTTGAACGTAATCAGTGAGTATTCTCTCCTGCCATGTGTGCTGCCTCCTCTGGATTCCACCAATGACGCATGGAGCCTGTTACACAAATATATGACATGCTCCTGAGTTGTAGCCTTCACAGGTTACGCTGCTTTCTAAAATTGAGGTTGATCAAAATGAAAGGTAGCTCCATCGAACAAAGTTCACAACCAGTGAAGGTCAGTTTGTTCTTTGATGACACCAAGGAGAGTTTTACCTGTGAGTGCAATGATTCGCAAGGTGGATGCTATTGAAACCTGAGGCAGAGGGAACATATGTGGACCCCTAATCCTGACGGGGACTCGGGCACAGAGAAACATGCTGACATCCTGCCTCTGTGGAAACACAACATGGACTACCATTGTTGCAAATGGTATCTCAGTGTTGGTTCTGTACCTCTGTATAGGGACAAACACCATCCAGATAAATATCCTTATCAAAAAGTACTTTAATACAAGTGTAAGGTTTAAGTACACAAGTACTTCCTTTCAAAATACCTTCATGTTGACACTTGTTTTGCTCCACATTTACCAAACCTAGAACCAAATGACTGTGGAGCCTAAATGGCCATAAAAACCACAGAATCTACAAAAGAAGCCATTGGTATTTTTATGTTTTGTTTGGTTTGGTTTTTTTTTTGTAGCCAGTCATAAAGTTTGGTCGTAGTACACAAAAACATTTAAAACTAAAAGGAATCTTTCTTTCTAATTGTTTCAGACACAAACATCAGACCAAGTCATGTTCTCTTGTGAAAAGTCTTTCTGCAGATATCTTCCAACACTGAAAGGTTTTATATCTAATGGCCATCAGGGGGCGACTCCACTGATTGTAATAAGAAGTCAGATTGTATTGAAGTCTATGTTAAAATGGTCCTATTCCTCTCTTGATTTATTAGTTCAGTGAACGTTTTCCTAAAGGGTACTTTAGGAAATGACATGACATTTTTTTTTAAATGATGGTTCCATTTAGAGGAAAATAGACCAGAAAACAGGGGATTTATTAGGGTGTGGCTACTGTGTGTTTGAAAAAAAAAGGAAGAAAGAAACATTTTAATCTACATTTCTTTTTCACGTGCCAACAGTTTCATGTTTAGTGACATGAACTTGCAACCATGCCAGCAAATCTGTGATCTTAAGGCTAAATGACAATGAAGTCTACTCTTACTTTAGCAGATCAGAGATAAAGATAATTATTTTGTTGATCAGTATCTGCCAGTTAATCGTAAATAAATTGTTGAATCACAGAGTCTATAAAAAGGTGAAAGGTGATGTTTGTCCAAGCCACAGACTACAAAGATGGGCAGGTTATAAACATGTGAAACAGAGGAAAGCAGCAAATTGTCATCATTTATGAAGTTATTTGATTGGTAAGATCACTTTCAGCTGAACATTTAGTTTTTCATCGTGAATAATCTCCACCAGACTTTATGTAAAGGCATTATTTAGATATTGCTGAAGGATTCATCCACTTGGACCATGAACCTCTGTACATATGTCATACGTCAACCAGGATAGAGTACAGAGCAGGTCAGATCCAGCGCTCACTCTTCCTCAGCTCCACCTTTTCCTCCAAATCGATTTTTCTTCTTTTGACCTGGAGTAATCTTAAGGCCATGGTTAGATCAGTGCTTCTTCCAGTTGGCAGATGTGTGATGAACGAGTGTGAGAAGCGTTGAGGCATGCCTCAGTCCCTCAGTCAGAGGCAGAATCCACATGGTGGAGGATTAGGTCTTCAAGAATGTGGGAAACAGATTGATGTTCCGAGACCATGGTGGCACCCAAGAAACAGATGGGCAGTGATGAATGAGCTGCACTGGAAACAGACATATACACAGAGCTGAGTGAGGATGGTGCTGTAGGTCTGGAGCAGGATGGTCACAGTGAGTCCTGTAGGACAACAAGCAGGCAGACTCTGAGTTTATTTTAGGCCAGTCCCAGCGAAGCAAAAGTTTGGTCTGGACCAGAATGTAGGTCAGAGAACAAGGGACACATTTGGGAGAAGCAGTTGCTCTGTTGAAGGACAAGTTACTGGGAATGTTACTGGAAACTGAATTTATTTTATCTACTGGGACCTTACTGGAGCAAGTCCAGGAAGCAGCTCAGTGTTTCAAGACCAACATCATTACTTTTACACTAACTAAAAGAGGAGAGAATGTATCTGCTTTAGATGATTAAAGTATCACTTTATTCCAACAAAGTACCCTGTCGTCAAGAGACAGCATATGTGTCTGTGTGTGTGCGTTTGTGTATGCACTCCTACACTTGACTGAATAGCCAGAATCGTTTATCTGTGGCTCATGCTTGTGTGTCGTGACTCTGGTTTGTGTGTTTATGTGCAGTTGGAGTTCCTACAGTGTGTAGTTCAGGGCCTCAGGACATCTGACAGCGCTGTTGGTCAGGTCCTCAGACTAACAGCTCAGCCCACATGAGGGTAAAGGACATTAAAATGTCAGGATCAGAGCTCTGCTGATGTAGTGAGGGATGAACCAGAACATTCCGTGTAAACTGTGTCATATTCCTCAACGCGTTCAGTCTGAGCAGGTTTTGTGACACGCAAAAGTAACAGTTAGCATGTTAGCAACCAACACACTCAAGTTCTACATCTTTAGAAAGAGAAAAAAACCTGTCTAAAGAAAAAAAAAGGGATCTTTAAGTTTAGTTCAGTTTGAGACTCAGTCAAAAACTCAGTCAGCTGAGTTTCTTGTGACATGATTGAAAACTCCAGAGCTGCTACTGAATGGGTCTAATCCCAGCTGCTATTTCCAAGATGGAGTATGAGCTTTGTCATTGCCTGAGCAGAGTGTGTAACATCGGTAAGACTGCAGCCTCTGGTTGTTAAATGGATGGTTGCACTGATGAAGGTATTTCATTAGATCATTTGGAAAGGTGGTCATCACCATTCTCACAGGTGTAAAGGTTGATGTCAAGAGATGCCTGGAACTTATTTTCAGTGTTCATGAATTATTTTTGCTCTATCACAGCAACCTCGGGAAAAAAAAGGACAGCTGTCTGTCTAGACAAGTGTTTTTGCTAAGTATGAGAAATTATCTGCTTACATTCCTGAGAATGCCAACATACATGACCATTCATGCTCACTGGGCATTCACAAGTCTGAGGCTCAGTGATTGCTGTTGTGTTGTCATTGGTTGGACACAGTGGCACTGCGTGACTCAGCAAGAAGTGGAAGGGTGGATGTGTTTTGCTTAGCCCTGGTCACCAGTTTGGTTAATTTTTTTTAATAAGTCATGAAATTGAATTCTGTGCAGATTCAGAGGTTTGGGCTTTGTTCCAGTTGCTGGATCCATCACTGAGATATCTAGAGTTTCACTGACTTTCCCATTCAGAGGAAACCAGACCAGAAAGCAGAATATGCATAAGGACGTGATTATTGTGTGATTGTGCACAAACTGAACTGAACTAGATGGTTATTTATTTATTTATTTGATTAGATTAGTAGCAGATAACATTGTTTACACAGCAACATATTTATGTGTGCATGGAGCCAGCACAAACAAGTGCAAAAGAGCTCAAACGTGTTTGTTATTAAAGTAGAGTGATAATCAGTTATTAGATATAAATAGCATCAAAACAGTTGTCCATATGATTCAATTTTGTGCAAGCATCTTTTGTTTCCTTACATCGGTGCCTCACACACACTCAACTCAGGGTGCTGGCATGACACTCCACCACATTATGTTTAAATAGCATATTCATAGTGGAGGGTTAGTGCATGAAGTGTAAGCTTGCTTTATGTTAATGAAAACCTTGATTACTCTGCTTCCCTGTGATGATATGGAGGGAAATGGGCAATACATGCTGTCCATTTTGTGCAATGATGAGATAATATGTGGAGCTGCTGTGACAGTAAATTTCCCCAGTGCGGGATTAATAAAGTTTATCTTATCTTATAAACCCGCCACATGTGTCTGGGTGGACTAATTGTACTGCTATACTCAAGACAGCAGCCCTGACAAGGTGTTAATTAGGACTAATGTCCTTGGAGGGTCTGACTTTACAAAGAAAGAGTTTGGAGCACTTTCTAAGATCTCTTCTGACAACAGTTTTTAATCACCCCACTTCCTCCACAGATTTGTAATTAGTTTGAATTAGGCCTAAGCCTGTGACTGACATCATTCAGAGTAAACACAAGAAATTTGTGCTACAAAAAAGGACCAGACTCAGTGACTAACTCCCTAACCTTAACAACAACCTTGCGACCTGCCCTACGTGCCCTAAATATAACTATATCTAACTAGCCCAGCAAGCAGTGATAACTAACATGTCTTTGGGATCATCAGGTGGGACCTCCTTTCACCAGTGTTTCGTCTAGTTGGTCCCACGACACCTCCAGAAGGCTAGACAGTGATCACTGGTGTCCCAGAGTCACCCCACTAATGCTAGCTATCACTGCTCCTCACACCAAGACAACTATCTCAAACAGCACTATCGTCAACTACATCGACCTCTCACCAACTGCACCAGTAAAAGCGGGGTGGGGATACAGACCCTGGTTCGGGTAGGGGGTAATGAAAGTAGGTGGGTGCAGGAGGTGGAGGACAAGATACACTAGCAGATTCAGCAAGCAGACTCACCTAAACTGTCCTATAATCAAAGCAAGACATAACACAAGCCAAGTCAAACCAACACAGGCCACCTCACCTGGACTAACCACATGGTCTCAAAGAGGCTCACACAGGCCACACCCTCCATTTAAATACACTTCCTCTTCCTGCATTTCTTCCTTGCTTCTCTCAAGAGTCCGTCTATCCTAAGTACTCCCCCTGCTGGGCCCCCAGCTACTAAATCCAAATCCACTGACTGGATCTTACTGCCTCATCCGACATTTCCTTCACTATTTTCCTCACACTCTGTCCCCTTCCTCCTAATTCCCTCCACAAACAGACAACAGACCTTGCTACAAACCCTCTACATCCTACTTCCACTGGACAAATCTTAACTTTCCATCCTCGCCGTATACCATCCTTGTGACAGACTAACCTTACAACCTAACAAGATGTGCTTCAGTGTTGCAGTACCTGAACACAATGAACATAGCGGGTCTTCATTTACCCAGAGTTTTAAGTTCTGGGGAGTTGGCAATACATCATATGTTGCCCCTATCAAAAATCTAATACTACTTTCCTCCATACTCCACAGCTCTTTCCAACTAAGCTTTTTCTTCTCTACACCTTCCCAGTTCAACCACTGTCCCTGCTTAGCCTGAGCCACTGCCTTTGCACCCCTTAATATTTCCTCCTGTCTATGAACCTGCTCCACAACTAGCTTCCTCTTCACTTTGGAACCTGCTCTACTCCACACCGTTTTGCCTGGGCCAAGCCCCAACCCTCCCCGGCCTATTTGCACATTACCCACAATCTCTGTATGCCTAAGACTTGCTTTCGCTTCCTGCACTGCCATTCTTGGATTCCATTTTCTCCCCTTGGTTGGGTTTGGAACCACCTTACTAACAACTACATCTTTACTCCCAGATAACAGGAGCTCTGTCCTAACCTTAGTACATTTAAACTCCTCCACTAGACTAGATACTGGGAGCTGAAGTATGACTTTCCCATACAGTGCCACAGTACTTAAACATCTAGGAACACCTAGCCACTTCCTAATGTAAAAGCTTACTAATCTTTCCATTTTCTCTGCAGCAGATAATGGAATCTCATATACAGAAAGTGGCCACATCAACCTGGGAAATAATCCGAACTGCAAACAACAGAGCTTCAACTTTCCTCGAAGCCCTGATTTATCTCTTCTACCCAGTCCCTCAGCAACATCCTTCCGAAACTGCACTACCCGTTCTCCATCATGCAAGTCTGCCTTGTACCACCTACCTAGACTCTTTACTGTTTTTTCCCTAATTATTGGAATTTCATCTATTATAAACTTTCGATCACTTAATCTCCCTCTATTTATTGAGATGCTTCTAGACTTACTAGGCTTGATTTTCATACTAGCCCACTTTAAGTACTTTGTTCTCATAATCTGCTCTAATCCAGTTTGGGATGTCAGATCACACCATGACTGGCAGCTCTGACCCAGCTGAGCCTTACGCATTTTTTTTCTTTCTTTCAGTTTTCTCCTGAGTTTTTTTTTTTTTTTTTTAGTTTGTTTGGGTTTGTTTTGTTTGTTTTTTTTTGTTGGGGTTTCTTTTTTGTATTAAAGAAAATCCCTAGATAAGCATCCTGACTTGGAGCTGCTTCAGATAGCAGGATGAAGGTATGAAGGGAGTGATGAGAGGAGGAGAAGGAGGGGCTGGGTTGATGCTACAGTGGGTTAGATAGACTCCATGCAGGAAATAGAGAAAAACATCGATGAAAGGGGCCAGAGGGACTCAAAATCAAATCAAATCAGATTTATTTGTATAGCACCAAATCATAACAAAGTTACATCAAAGCACTTTACATATAGAGCAGGTCAAGACCAAACTCTATATAAAATTATTTAAAGAGACCCAACAGCTCCCCCCATGAGCAAGCACTTGGCGACAGTGGCAAGGAAAAACTTCCTTTAAGAGGCAGAAACCTCGGGCAGAACCAGGCTCGGGGGGGGGGGGCGGCCATATGCCTCAACCGGTTGGGTTGAGAGAGGGAGAGAGAGAGAGAGACACGGGGGGGGGGGGCAGACCTGTATCCCAAATGCTGTGTGCTGTTTGGCCTAAGCTCTGCTACAGTAGCTGTGCAGCCTAGAAATGTTATACACATTTTTCTACAGACACCCATGCACACACCTGATGGACACCATATTCCTGTTTTCCATTGTGTTAGTGTCTTAAAAGATACAACACAGCTTCATCAGTCACTCTGTGACCTTCCGAAACTGAAGGTCTGAAACAGACCTGTACAAGGGCTCAGTCCTGCAGGACTGTTCTCTCATTTCACTTCACACCTGAAGTCCACCATGAACGATGGCTTACGCCAATCACTTAACAAACCTGCTCCACATCCTCAGGCTGCAAATTCATGATCAACAACACAACACAAAGCCCACGAAGAGTCCTCACAGGAGGCACTTTGAGACATCTCATCAAGAGCCAACTCTACCTGTACTGTGCACTCATAGGACTATATAAAATAAAATATGACAAATGTGAAACGTCAGTGTCCACAATGAAGCACAAAGTGTTTTGTCCTGATACAAACATGTAGTTGTCCTGATCGATCACCGCTCCTTGTGTTTCCACTTTACCCTTGATGCTTTGACAGAGGCATGGCCAGTTGACAGCACATTTTCCAGGTGACGGGCCCTGAACAAGCCTGAGGGGCAATTACAGTTGGTGTGAAAAACATGAAAGGCCCTGGCTGTCATAGCTGAGGAATGTGACTGCAGAGTGTCAAGGTTAGCTGTGAAGCCATTTTTCCCTGTGCCACTGTTAAGCCACATGTTCACTTGTTTTGGCTACCAGGACCTCCATAGCTATAGCTTTTGATTTGACAACACCAGAAAACAGTGTCAGTTGTTTCAACTGTTGCCCACAAAATGGCATACAAAAATTGAGGAGTCTCTCTAGTGGCTGAAAAGGAGGAAGTAGAGTGACAACAAGGCCAACTTGAAGATGAGGTCACATGCTGGGTACTGACATTCAACACTTTTATGGACCAAGGAAATTGGTTTGATACTGTTAATTCAGTGAACCAAACAGCTTGCACCATGTTTGGACGAAGATGAAATAGAGTTGGTCATTGTCTGAGACTGAACTAAAAGGTAAAACTCCGGTTGAACTTAATGTGTATTGCAAATTTTGTTTTGTTAAAATGGAAAAGTTAAATCAGTAGAAATGAGACGACAAAATATTGACAGATATTAGTTTGTCTCCTGTTTCACACTGCATTGTTTTGTTTTGTTTTTTAAATATAACCATAAGCATCCTTAATGCATGTGTTTTTTATTGTAACTATGACAACTAAAAGCTGATTGTTATCTTAACAAATGGGGTTATTTTAAGCAAAACCATTTGAACAAAAGTACGCATTTGTTATTCTTTTTTATTCAGTCTGACAGACAGGTCTGTCGTATGGGTATAAGAGAGAGAGATGGTCGTAAGAACAGACAGAAATGAAAGTATCTTAACGCTTTCATTTCATTCACATTGCAACCCATTCCAACCAATGGGTTGCAATGTGTGGGATGTCACACTATGGTCCACTGTAGAGACTGATGGGCAACTTTGATATCAAGACTTATGCATATAGAATAAAACTGTTTCTGAATAGCTTTCCGCTGTAGTGACCACTATGCATGAAATTGTTAAAATGTGTTGTGTCTAGGATGAAATTAGGATGAATCAGACTGTATTAGTAGAGAAAGTTCCCGGACTGCCACTAAATGTGGTCTCAGTGAAGCAGTTCTCCAATAAAGAATTCTGGTCACTGAGACCACATTTCAAAAAAGCATCTTGGACTCATTCACACCTGAACTTAGAGCTTTCCACTAGTGACTTGATCAGCTGAGAGGGATGTTATTATGTTAGACAGTATACATAAAAATGGACACAGACTGGGTGAAACTAATGCTAAAGAGTGTTAAATTTAAACCTTTTATGAAATGGCAATCAGGGTATAACCACTGTTTGCAAAACATCAGATTGTATTGAATTCCATGGGAAAATGGCCCTACTTCACTCTCGATTTACTGTCAAACTAGAGATCAACTGAGATCAAGTCATGGTCTCAGTCTCTAGTTTGAGGTCTTCATCAATACAGCATGATGTGTATTTAATAAAATGATAGTATCATTTAGAGGAAAGTAGACCATGAAGTAAAATGTACATTAGGGGTGTGGTTCTGGTGTGAATGACAGACTGTACCGCACATGTCAGGATCGAGTAAAGAGCATATCAGACCCACCCTTCACTCCTCATATGATTTCCTCAGGTTTCACAACATGAAGATGGCTGAAAGCCAAATTACAAATTGGAGGCTTCAGTTTGGCAGTTCACCAACCAGTGGGTGGCATCAAGGTGGGTTGACACTCAATTCTGCTGTTCCAGAAGACTTAGAGCAGTTAATTCAAAGGACTTTTCGATGATTTGATTTTTTGAGATGAGTGCTTTTGAAATCAGTTGTCAACATCAGGTCTTAGCTCACCACAGGTGACCACCACAAATCTGACACACCAATTAGCAGGGCCATTCGCACATCTACCATCGCTCTTTAGCTACTGAATGTTAAAATCATAGCTGAGTTAAATGAGGCAAACAGCTATGTAGAGTTAGAGGAGTTAGTGATAGTTTTCTTTTTCCATTATTCCCATTATTCTTCCAAAGTAATTGTTTAGAGCATTTTGCTCTCTGTGTGTAACATCAGTCATGCGCTTCCTTGCTTGAGTTAGCATGTCTGTGGTAGTGTGTAATTGCAGCCTCAGATGCTACTTCTGTTTTTCCAGACATCTCAGAGAGGAGTACGGAGAGTTGCATAATCACATTAACTGCAACTCCTTCATCGATTTTTCTCATCTCTTTCCCTCAAGATGCCATATTCAAAGTTTAACTCCACCTCAGGTCCATGAAAACTGTAATCACAGCTAATTTATTTATTTTCCCCATACAGTCCATTGTGAAAGGTGAGCAATGTTTTGATGTAGCTATATGAAATAGCACCTGGAACCTGGTTGCCATGGTTCCTCTATTGTCTTATCACCGATGTCCCTGCTCCCAGCTGTTCATTGTGATGAATGTCTTCTCTCACCCTCCTTTGCCTAAGGCTCAGCACAATATGCTTATCTCACAAATGCGCAAATCTTCAATTACACCTTTTTTTTCCCCCAGCTTCATTTAGCACAAAGCCAGGTTTCTTTTGATAAGAACGTCTGCAGCTCTTTCAGTTTCCTGTATATAGTTGGCCTTAATTTAATTTAGGCCATGGTGGGTATGGCAAGTGTTGGTGTCATCCATTATAAGATACTTCTGCAAGTAAGCTTTTTTCTGAGTCTGTGTGAGGACTGATGGAGGGGAGGGAAGAGCGGATGATTAACAACATATGGTAAAACTTCATGTGATGAAGTGTGTGTCCAACAGTTGGATGTGTGCATCTGTTGTGTGATTCCTTGTGTCTCTGTCCATCAGTAGGGCAATGGGTCACTCTCCCCTCCCTCTGCCATCCAGCTCCTTCCTGTCACCGTCCCTCTGCCAGATCCTGGCAGTAGTTCATTTGTTGACACAACAAACAGCTGTTGGGCTCTCGGGCTTCTTGTGTTGTTGCAGCTTGCCAATAAATACTCCATTTTAACAGCAGAGCCGTAAGACGTTACGGAGAGTGATCAGAGGGAAACATTTTACTACTTACAAGTTTAATATTTTATATATGAAATGAAAAGTTTTCGCTTTCCTTTTTACCGTTTACCTACTCTCTTTTTTCTTTACTCCTTTAAAGATGACTAGTCTTCCTATAGACTGTAATAAAGATGTTTTATTTTAAACAAGATCCAGTGTGTCAAGATGGACAGAGCTGCATTGGATCAGTTCTCCTACACTGCTCTGGGATCAGCCGCTCATCTTCCTGGTCAAAATATGTTAATAGTAATGTGCTAGTATGAGCTGCTGTCATGACCACTGAGTGATCTGACTGATCTAGCAATTAATGTCAGGTGGTTAATATCATTAAGAGGTGATTTTGCAGAAGATATGGTCTGTGTGAACCAATCAGAGTAGAGACTTTTTTTTTTTTCTATAGTCGCAAAAATCAACTAACAGACGAAAAGAGGGGACAAAACACCTTCACCAGAGATTTAAAACAAACATTTGTGGACAGTCTTAGTGAATCAGAAAGCAAGCTTTCACAGTGAAAAGTTGAAGCAGAAACCAAAGGAAAAGTGGTTTGCCGGAAGAGGGAGAGGACATTGCTGAAGCTGTTGTCAAAGCAAAAACCTAGTCCACAAATCCTCAGATACACCTCAGCCACTGATCTCCTTTCAACGCATGTGGAGCGAAGGCAGTGAACACAGTTTCTATAAAAGTTGCACCATGGACCTCAAGAATCACAAGTACTGTATCTAAACCGTCCTGTAGCAAGTGAAAAACAAGGATACAGGATAATTAAATCATTCAATGCTAAAAACTATCTGAAATATAATGAAGCATGTGATTCTCTTTTACAGATCTTCCTCAAACAAATCACCTATGAAGAGATAATGCATTAAATATATGTAGGAAAAAGTAATGGTGATTTAGAATGATAATAAAACAACAACAAGGTGGAGTCAGGATAGAGTTTTAAGGCTACGATGAAGTCTGAGCTCCACATAATTCAGCAGTTATATTAATGAGTTGGTACCAACAAGTGTGCATTCATCTGCATCACCTGCTCATTGTAGAATACCAAGTAAAAAATACTTCAATGTGCAGACAACCTTGTCACAGTGTCCTCTGCAGCACAAGGACCACAACAAAATCTGTCCTCACTGGGGCAAGGAATAATAGGGTGGCCTCACCATAAGCTCCTCTAGGTGACTTTTATACGGCCTGTGACCTAAATGTTGATGGCACAATGTAATGCTTGAGGCATTGTTAGTGTTTAAATTTGTTTCCAATGAACCTCACTTTCTTCACGCAATCCACCAGCCACAGGGTACAAAATCAGCCGGGAAATGAAGGCTGGATTTACAGAACAAAGGAAGTGTGCCATTTACTTTTGTGTAATCAGTACAAAAAGAGGACTGTAGCCATTAGTAACCTTTGAGTGCTGATATCAATAAAGAGGTTAGTCGATGAGGCAATCAGAAGAGATCGTCTGAGCCTCTTCTGTGATTGGCTGTTATGTTCTGTGTGATTGAATTAAAATATAGAAGATTTCTGATAATCACCAAGAAACCAAATCCTACAAGGTTGAATGTTGGCAGGGCTTTGGGTTTGCCTGAGGGCACTGAGTGCTTTGTTGTGGCACCACAAAGTTCCAGAAATCCTGACTGCTGGTTTTAAGGCTCAGTGTCTGAATATAGGCTTTGAGCATTTCTCTTTGGACTGAACTCTTTTACAGTATTAATATAGAACCTTGACCTGATTAATAACTGTAAAAGAAATTAAAATCTACCTTTAGAGCATGGGACCTTTAAAGAAATAAAAGACTGATAATATTCAGACTGAACAATGTTTGAGTGTTTAGACTAAATCATCCATATTGTTGCTTTTCGTGATGTTTATATTGTGCATGTTTATATCTTGATAAGGTTATGGTAATGATGCATGCATCAGCCCTACTATTTACTGCTAGAAACATAAAAATGGAGCCAAATTATCCTGACAAAATAGCTCTCAGGCTAATAGCTATGTCAGCGTTGCCAGAAGTCTTACCAAGACGCTGCAGGGTCTTAGCAATATTCTGTCTGATGTGTTGGCCTAATGGGCTTCAAAATTAGTTTTGGGTTATAAAGAAAAAAATATTTTGAAAATATGGGTTACTCTAAACCCATTTGAAAAAACACTGCAATACCTTACCCTTCCCTTCAATCCCTAAGGCCCAAACAAAAGACGCAGCAGGAGATGACGAACTGTCCTCTCCCCACAACTGTAATCTGCAACTCCAAAGCACACCGTAAAATTTTGTCAGCGGCCATCATGACTTAAAGTGTTGTGAAAAGTACAGGCTCACTTCTAAAACAGAGGCAGAAGAAAATGCAGATATAAAGAGGAATAGTTGGAGAAGGTATGCAAACATGTCCTCAGCTGGTTAAACAAGTATCTGTTTTGTGTTCCACTTAAGAAATTGATCCATTATTACAAGGCCAATGACTCACTCAAACCCTGGAGTGACAACCAAAGACATCTTGCTTTGACCAGACCTTTCAGGGCCTTTGTCCTCTTTTTCTTGTAAAGGTTGTCTCAGAAAAGAGTTTTGCTTCATTTTCAGGGATTTTGAATTACTGATAATTTAAACTGATTCAGGCCTGAACAGCCATCATGATTGAACTCTGCTCATGAAAAACAAAGAAAAGAGGGCAATTATTTTTAGCAGCAGCATGAGCTCTATAAAGATGTGCCTCATTATCATTATTAGTACCTCAGGTTTATGTGTCTGCCGTGTTTGTGATGTCTGAGATTCTGGCTGCACTGCTCAAAAGTTTAGCTATTAACCTTCACTTTGCTCCAAATGTCAAAACTATCAGATGGATTGTTGAGGAAATTCATGGTTCTCATAAGATGGATCTGAATGACTTTGGATCCACTAACAGTTAAATGTTTTCATCTATCTATTGAAATACTGCAACATCGGCCTGATGGATTAGCACACAGATATTCATGGTGCCCAGCACTCAACATTTCCTCTGCTGCAACAATGAAGTTATGGTTTGGGATTCATGCTCCCTTCAGGGTGAACAAATATACCTGAACTTGCAACCAATTGGAAGAAATTTAGCTTTCCAACCAAATATCTGCAAAACTAATGACACTTGCTTTGGCTGCAGCCAGATTTTGTGTTAAATGCTCAGTAGAAAATGTTACCATGCTAACACGCTAAAGTAACTTAGCAAACATTTAAACCTGTGCCGTGTTGGGATTTTCAGTATATAACTTCAGGAAGCTGTTGCCTTGGCTAAAAGCTCTTAGTGACTCAGGTTCAGTATTATGTCACTTAATAGATACACTTTGAGTTAGCAGTTTATTAGGAACACCTAAAACTAATGCAGTGTAATACAGAAATCAGAGCATCAAGCTCACAATGTTTGGTTTGTACTTCAACATGTCAACATTACAGTAGGATCATTTTTGAGAGTGTTATTCATGCTGCTTCTCAGCTGTAGTAGAAAAACAAATGAACCCCTCAGCTATAAATGAAATACTGAATGAAAAACTGAATTAATAACCCCGTGCTTAACGGTCATTTTAAGAAAGGCTAAAATACACAGTGTTTACAAGACTGTTATATTCATGCGATTTAGGCAAAATTTGAATGTTTCATGTTCTTTTTCACCATCTTGCATAAAAACATTAGTTGCTCACTCACATTTACAATGGGGATTTTCCATTTTTGCTTTCAAAAGCAGGTTGTGTCAGTTCAAAGACAGTAATGTACCCACTTGATGTGTGTCAGCCAATCACTGGTTTTGCAGCATAAGGTTCAGAGTTAATTTCAGGGTTTGTGATACACCTCATCCCGACTGAGAAATGTCACACCTCTACTCAGCTGCTGCTGCTGTTGTGAGAAGTGAAGCATTGTGGCCTGGCCACAAAACACATTAAAAGTGCTGTTCTTGCACATGCAGGAGAGCAAGCAGAAACAGGAATGAAAACCTCTGGCACTCAGTCGTCACTTCTTCTGTGCCTTAACATCTTGTTTTCTCTGTATACTGGGGACCCAGTTCCTGTTCGAAACTTCCCTTCATATTAAGTACTTCCTTATCCGCTCTTAAAGATAAATCTAGTGAGAATTACTTCATTGCATTTAATTGTGAAGTAAGGACATTTTGTACATAAAGACACCAATGTGGTTTCTTTTATTTCAGTGGATTACCATAGGGCTGTTTTAACTGCTCTTCCTGGGCAGCCACTCCATAGACTGCTGGATGTTGAAGTTAGACAAGGAAGAGGGAGAATTAGCTTCACTTAGTGGCTCTTATTCATCTGTATCTTTTAGAATAGATTTTTAAAACTTTCCACTGCAGGTTTTCAATACATACAATTTGCTCAAGAAAAAAGAAGCAACTGATATATAACAGTATATACAGTATTTCTGGAATTAGTAGCCTCTGTTTCATGTGATTTGTTCTTGTATGTCAGCGTCATTAGTAACAAACCTCATTGCATCACAGTGTAACAGCATGAACACTAGTGCATCAGCTATTTCTTTGTGCCTCTTTTTCTCAGTCTTATGCATTTGTGACCACGTTGATATGTAAAATCCTGTGTGTAAATGTAGCTTGGATAAGATAACAAAAATGGAAAAAGTTGCCTCCGGCATTCAACTCTCTTTGCTCTCTCTTTTCGTCCAAAGTCTGTATGTTTCTCAGTAGGTTGATCTTTTCACTCCACAGTAATAGAGGAAATGTCATAGGTCTCATGCTATTATGTTTTTCATTTATTTGTAACTGTTTTTCAAAAACAGGCTTGCTCTTTCCTTTTAAAGAAATCTAACCTTTGATTCTCACTTGCTACTGTTTGAGGTTTGTTACAAATGTTTTCATGGTGGTTTGTCTTGACTTAAGCTTTTTGTTTGAACACAAAAAAGAAGGACACCATATTGACATTTTGTTCTATTTTCTATGTTCTATATTGCTTTGCTCTGTTGTTTGTTAAGCATGTAATGTAGGCCACAAACTCAGCTCAGATTGGCACCAGATATTTCAGTTTTACTGAGCTATTTAAGTGAGAAGAAGAGCCATTTTCCCATTGACTTCAATCCAATCTGACTTCTTTCTACAACCGTTGGTGTTGCCCCTTAATGGTCATAAAATAGTTTGCAGGTTTACTTTCACTTTGCTTTTCAGACCCAAATTCAATTTCCATTTTTTATTGACAGTATGTGAGTTAAACGTAATGTATTGTCCATATCTCTGATTGCTGTACAACAAGTACTCATTCATGGCACATGCAGGGTTTTAGTCTCTTTCTGCTCAAGAACTGAAGCAATATAATAGAGATAAATCTAGAAAAACTTAGTCATGGAGATGAGGACAAAGACACTCTTTGTTCCTGAAAAGCAGCTACTGTGGAAACATGAAGTTTTTACCAGACAGCAGAAATAATTGATACTCCCCGGAGACTTTGATCTCTTCGCTCTGTCAGCTGTGAATGTTTAACTGATCTTCATGTGCTTTTATCATTGAGCCGGAAAACGTAGCCTGATCCCCGGGATATCACCATGGATACTATCAGAGACATATCCTCTCGCTCCTTTCTTAAGATTCATTGTCTATGGAGCTATAAAGAGCATCAGTGCAGCTAGATAAGGAAGCAGGAGGTTGTGTCTCTGTCCTGGACAAAACCTTTCAAGCTGAATCCAGGCTCCAGTAGAAAGTGTTAAAGCTTTAAACCATGGCACTACTGTTAGTACCCCCCAAGAAATCTTCATTTAAGAGTATCTTCACCTCAAAGGTTTCCTGTATTTAATTCTCAGTTGCTGCTGGACTATAATAACAGTGGAGCCATTCACACTATAACTGTACTGTTCCCTTTTTCCCCATTAGTCCCAGCGATCTGCAGATATTTCTGCTGAATAAGACCTCAGACAGCAGAGTATTCCAGTTGCTTCTCCTTGTGATGTGTTTATTTCAGCAGGAACACTGGCTGCATTTGGCTGTGTTAGCTAATGGCGGAGGTCTGTTTATATCTGTTTACCAGAGACAAAGGCGACTGTGTCTGTATGTTGTTGCAATTTGGGTCTATCTTTTGAAATGTTTGTGGCATTTCCACCCATCCTGTCCCTTTCTAATGAGAGCATTCACATGTGGTTGCACATGACGCTGAGGAAAAATAAAGTGTCAAGTGTTCAGTTTGGTTTTACTTAGTGATAAGATGCTTTGAAACAGGGGTATGATGTCATGATTGACTGGCTGTCTGCCTGCCTCTCAATTGTACAGATGGGTGCATGGTGGGAACTGCAGCACTCTAGCTCCAAATGACATCACTGACACAAGATGGGAGTGTCTGCATCCAGGGTGTTTAGGATATTTGTTGCACTTGCACATTAACTTTCATTGTTGTAGATTGAAGTTTTCCCCCCACTGCTGTGAACACTCACTCACTCATCTTCAACCGCTTTTCCGTTTCTGGGTCACGGGGTGCTGGAGCCAATCCCAGCTCACACTGGGTGACAGCAGGGTACACCCTGGACAGGTCACCAGTCATTCACAGGGCCAGACACACAGAGATGAGCAACCAGTCACACTCACATCTACGGGCAATTTAGAGTCATCAATGAACCTAAACATGCCTAAACTAACCTTTGGACGGTGGGAGGAAACTGGGATACCAGGAGGAAACCCAATTTTGTTACCCGTAAAGATACACTGAATATGACAAAAGTCCCTGAACTGCACCAATTGACTTCATTGGTGTTTGATCATCCTTGTAGTTTTAATAAATAAAGACTAAAATATCTTAGAACCCTACACAGGACTTGATAATTGTATGTTTTTGTGCTGTTATTTTTGCACAGTTTTATTACATTTAATTGACTAATGTATTCATGAATCAAATCTAA
Source organism: Remorina albescens (assembly GCA_034769265.1). NCBI lineage: Eukaryota > Metazoa > Chordata > Actinopteri > Carangiformes > Echeneidae > Remorina > Remorina albescens. Next base: position 1,210,140 of record CM068495.1, on the reverse strand, counting down.
CCTTTACTATTTAGGTGACTGTAGTGGTTGGTCCTCTTGTATTTTCCTTTAGGGATCATACAAGCCTATGTGATCTCTTCTGTGGGATTTATGCAGCCATGTCTTTATACAGTAGCATAACATGAGAGGGACTGTGACAGAAACATCCCTTCCTTCCCATCACTATGCCTCTGCCTTGTATTTGCTTTCTTCCCCCCTCCCTATGTGGTTTCTCCTATAGCTTGTTTAAGCAGGCTCTAGAAGCTTTGCAAACCAATCAAAAGGAGAAAGGCAGTTCTAAAAACACACTACCTCTGCATTACATCCAGACACACACAAAAAGCTGTGTCCAGCTGCTTATCCTCTCAGCCTGCCTATTAGACTAAATTATATAAACACAGCAAAGCCAGGCTGCTTTCATTCATCCTCTAAAAGAGCACATTACTTTTATTCTTGGAAGCAGCACTGCAGGTTGACCCCAGATACACTGTGTGGCTTTGCAGCTGATGTACTCGGAGATAGAAAAAGGATGGGTATGTCTGAAATTATTCAGTTTCAGGGCTACCGAAGAGTTGTTATACATCCACTGGCATTTATATAATGAGCATTCATGGTTAGACGATAGTGCTCAACACAGTGCAAAACAGAGTGGGGTCTGCTCACAACCTCCCTGACAGAGGTGGACTTCAATTTAGAGAAAAACAGAAGAATCAACCCTTAGAATTATCAAATGACATTTTCTGGAGCAACATCATGTAATTTTACACCAACAAAAAAAGAAATTTCTCTTGTGGAGAAGAATTTGTGGATCCAAAAACATTATTTTTTGGGTACCTGGCCTGACCGCCTGACAGCTTCAATCAAGCTTAGTTGCTTAATCTGTCAACCTCTACCCATTTCACACACTCATCAGTCCTGCATTGTTTTGCTTAAGCACAAAGGTTACATATCATACAAGCCATTGATCACTGTGGGTGGACCGTTCTTCCAATGTTTGCTAATTTTCAAGCTTCTGTAGTGGACTTATTTGCACTCGTTGCCAGGTTTTAATTAGGCCTTAGGAGGGATTTGAGTGTGATCTTGTTTCTGCACTATCCTGGCAGCTTTGCAGACAGTGACCTGCCATGAAAAGCAATCAGCTTTTGTCTTCTGTCTGCCTTTGATGAAAATGCTGTGTAAATACTGGCCTGAATAAGATGGAGTTGAATTTTGCACACCGCTGTGTGTGGACTAGCTTCAATCGAATTAAATTTAGAGGACTGCCATGTCTTTATATAGCAGATCAAATTGTCTCAAGTAAAAGGGGTGAGAAAGCTGGATTATGTTCCATTTCGATCCTCCTCAATGAATAATACAATAAAACACCAGGGACCTAATGGAGATAGGGCTCATCTTTCCTGACCGTCTTCCATTTGCCCATTTGTGTGTTTCTCCTGGTCAGTAATTCAGCTGCACACAGAGGCTGAGCGAGGCCCAGTGTCGTCCTGGTGCTGAGCCAGACATCTGTAACACTGAAGTGTTTGTCTAGGGACGTCTTGGCATTTGACAGCCAACTTTCTCATTCCTTGGACACAGCAAATGTCACCCTCAATGCACCCTCGGCAGGCTAAAATGGAGGCAATGCATTTACGTCATGGGATGACCTTTTAAGAGATGCTAAACAATAATCTCTATTCTTTATCTTTAGCAGCTGCTCTGCAAGATCTTTCAGTAGAGCAGTGACAAAAAATAATAGGGACAAGAATGTTTTTTTGAACCAGATCACTAAAAGATGAACCAAATCCAATACAATGGCAATTATGGGACTTGGATATTTTATATATATATTTATATTTTTATTGTTCTTTGTCTCTGTTTGTTATCAATTTTTAACTGTATTAACATGAAGCCGGTTGGGCTGATACAACAATTAATTAATCTTTCAGTAAAATTTGGAAATGACTGGTTGGCCCTGCGTTGCTGCCTCCTGGGGCTGCTTTGAATCTCGTCTGTGCGGGGCAGGGTGGGGGGCATGGGGGCTGCCTCCCCTACTGTGGTGGCACCCTGTGGGACTGGGGACTGGGGACTGGGGGGTAGTTGGCAAATACTGTTGTTATTGTCTTGATATTGATGAAGCGCCTTGTGTCTGTGTTGTGTTTCTTGTTGTATTGTACTCTTTTGTTCATGTGCTTCCATCTCAAAGAGTCAAACAACAGCTAATAATTCTGTGCGGCTTCACCTCTTGTCCCTGACTACACATCCATGTCAACATGTCTGCCAGCTGTGAAATTAAACAAAGACTAATATTTCATATTATACATTTAAGGTCTGATATCAGTAGTCCAGCAATTTAATATTCCACATCCAGAAAGTTGTGGACTCACAAGAGGGAGGTTTTAAAAATAAATGGAAATAAGCCAAGATATACTGAGTTGGCTTGAATCTCTATTTGAAAATGATGATTATTTCCCAACATAGATCAATATTTTTCAAACCAGTTTGCTGCATTTCTGTACAGTCTGCCCTGCCACAGAGTCCAAGTCATTTAACAGCTAAATGTACTGAAAATGAAAATTTCAGCTGCTGAACAGTGCTAATATTTCTGAAACATAAAATACCAATTTTTACATATTTTATGTATGTATACACATATAGTTTATAATTGTACTTTGGAATATTTATTATTTGCAAACACCAAAATCCACAGTTCCTCTACAGACTACTAAAGTCTAGTTTGGTCACAGTGAGTCAGTCCCTGTAACAATTACGAACTTTACAGTAGAAATAAACTTGTGCTTGCTACAAACAAGTACACACTGAAGTCCCAGCTCCACACAAGCCAAACATCTGTGATACAGATGTTGTTTGTCGTTGCTAAGCAACCATAGTCAGATGCTGTCAGTCACTTAGCAAGCCAAGCTAATGACATTAGCTAATGTCATTAGGTGACTACAGGGGAACTCCTGGCCTGGGGTGCCAGGCCTGGTGTCATTATAGCATGGCATTAGCTGATGACTATTTGAGCTGACCCTGAGCGGAAACATCTCCTGATAACTTCATCTCCATTGTCTCTGTTTGGCTCTGGTGGATGTATCAGCACGTTCTCCAGTTCACTGGAGATGCAGGAAAAATGTGCCAAATTGATAAACACAACTTCCTGGAGTTTAAATGATTTGTCAATGAAAATAATCCTGAAAGGGCTAAAACTGTGATTATAGCCTCAGCCTGTATTTTTTTAATCCTGCTGCTGCTAAATACCTCAGGGATCTTTAAATTGAAATCTAATCTCCCCCTCACCCTTTTCTCCTCTCTTCTTCTCTTGTCCCTTTTCAGCGAGCTTCTGAGTCCAGACTTCACAGAGACCTACTACAGAGAAGATGGACAACCAGTGACTGTGAACAATCAAAATTACAGTGTAAGTACAAAGTAACAAAGTAAAATATGTCTGCAGGAAATTGTATCTCCTCTCCACAGCTCTTGATATTATGGAGTGTTGTGTTCATACACAACACTCCATAATACACGTACACTGTTGTGTATGTGTCAGACAGGGAGCAGGACCTGTCATTCTGGTGGAAGTGTGAAAGAATACCACGCTGACACATCAAAGAGCTTTAAAAGGCAGACAGATGGAGACAGATGTGTAAGTAAATAGCCTCCTGGTTACATTTAGATGAGCCTTATTGAACAGTGGGAGCATAACAGTACAAAACATAAAGAGGAAGTTGCTGATAAAGACTAAGAACACTTTTTATATTTCATTAACATTTTCACTCTCATTTCACTTTCTCTGTCAAAATCCACTTAAAGGTAATAAATTGCTGTTTGAAGGTGATAAGGTCTTGAAGACTGGGGAAAAAATCATTGTACTGTTGTTAAACAAGGTAACATCCACAGTTTCCCCACAAAAAAAACAACCAGTACTGAGTGTGAGGTCACTTTCCTCTTGGCTCTTTCATCAACAGCAGTCACTAAAGCTGCAATCCTTTCCATGTGATGTCCACTGAAGTCACTTGATTGCAATCTTTAAAGACATTGTTTATCTGAATTTTTGATGACATGTCACATCTCTAGAGTTTTTGATCATCAAGGATGGTTTGACTGATTGGTTCTTTGATTAACTCTGCTGTTAAGTGTTGCATCACAGGAACAAATCATCCGTTTATCCTCAGTAGACTTTAGGCTGCAGGCCTGTAAACCCATTTATATGCACTCAGACCTTATCAAGTGATTAATAACTTTTTCAAACTAAAGTATAAGAGGTAAATGTAATGTTACCTCATAAATGCTGACTGCTCCCAGTTTCTTATTGTGAGGTCATTGATTTATGTTTGGGGAGTCACTCTCTAACTATGACCCTCAAGACAAAGGGTAGCAGATCTCCAGAGATCTCCAATCTCTGAAGTCTTTTCATTTGTATCCATGTAAATGCACCACAGAGCATATATGATTACGTTTTAGCTCCAAAATCGGATAATAAGAAGAATGTTTCTGAGGATACTGTCAGTGCAAGTGAGGCTACACCCAAAAGGACAACCCACCGTAACATCACCCATTGGTTTGTGAGCTGCTGTTCTTAGTTTTTGGAAGCCAGAAGAAACCATATTTGAAGGAGAAAGTGGAGCTGAGGAAAAGTGCATATTTAGATGTTAAATGTTTTTAGTTGTCTTTTGCTTTTATATCGAGAGAAGCCAACAGAGTATCATTGTAAATTTTTGTATAATGACAATAAAGATTCATTCATTCATTCAAGTGAGGGCTGGATATGATCTGATTATATAGTACCTGCGGTCTAAAAAATGACCATCATGTTGTATTGAAGAAGACTTCACAGTCAAGATTGAGACCATAAACTCATTAGGAAAACATTTACTGGGCTAATGAATGGAGTGAGAAGTAGGAACATTTTCCCATATCTGACTTCTTTTAACAACTAGTGAAGTTGCCCCCTGGATTAGATAGAATCCAGGTTACAGGCTCTTAAGTATTTGCTTCACTTTACTGAGTCCATGTCCACTTTATTGGCAGTACTGTATATGCTTACTCCACACTGATATGTTTTAGAATTCAAATGTTTTTGCTATGCTGCCATCTCCTGCCCATATGACCATTGGGTTTTTAAGCCTTTTGAGACTTCCAGGAACACTGCCTGAATTGCTTTAGTCTGAAAAGTCCAGGGTTGTGTTACAGTCGACACACATAGTAATGATGAAGAGTGATAAAACAATGACTTCTTGGAAGACTGACTCCTTGGACCAATGACGCAGACACTCTTGTTCACTGCCTGATTTGGGTCTTATTAGTGTGACTAGGTGTGCTGTCTTTGCTAGTTGAAGTCTTGCCTCTTTTTGCCAAGAAGACAAGCATCCTGTTTGCAACAGCATGTGCTGACCACCAGCACCTTCAACATGCACTTCAACACAGCAGGAACAAATGTCCATCAATGAGAACACATGTAATCATAGTAAAACAATGGCAGGGAGCATTTTCCTACACCACTGCTTGCTATTCATGCACACAAGAATCCATGTACTCTGTTGTCAAATGAATATTTGAAATGTTTAAAATTGTTTGAGTATGCATTAAAGCAGCTTTGGAAAAGGTTCAGACCAGTTTACCTGTCCCAGCAGCTGCCCCAAGTGTTTAATAGGTATGCAAAGATTGCAGGATCACCCCTCCCATCCCACAACACAGGCTAACCAGCACAAAGGCTCCCAGCCATATGGAATGTGCCATATGTACAGTAGCTGTCATGTAAATTTACATGAGCACATGTATTTTCTTGTGAGCTGGTGGCTATGCACTTAATAGCAGAAAAGCTTTTGTAAATGAGCTACTGAAGTTGCCTCTACAGGCTGCTGTGATTAATCCTTTAAAAAAAGATCTGACAATGATTGAGTTGGGCAGCCCTGCTGACTGATCAGAGTTGGGTGAGAGTTGGCACAGATCCTGCAACCAAAGGCATACCCTCAATGTAAGGCAATCAGACTATTTGGTTTTTTTTTTCTAAAATTGAAAATACAAATGAACCCTCTTGATTTAACATAAGTCTGACAAATATACAAATTGAATTTTGTTTTCCAATTTTAATTTTTGATATTTCTCATGGAAGATTGACTGATGAGTGTTAAACATTTTGGCGCTCTTCTCTTTTTGTATCTTATCATTGAGGACACCTTACAGTAGATCAACATGCAGAGCATTGCTGCTGATTCACATGGAAAAAACTGTGAGGATGAGGATTCTGAATCTGAGCACTGGGTTGCCTAATAATAATGTAGCCTATCATCTTAGTAAGACAGGGAGTATTTCTCAGATGGAAGACAAACCAAAGAATACAGTGTTTATTCAGGCATTTTTAAATAGCTCATCGGTTAAGGTCCATACAGTCTAAAGGTAGATCTCCATATGATCAGGTCTAGGTTCTATATCCATAGAGTGAAAGTATCAAATATCTCAGTCCACAGAGAAATGCTCACAGCCTGTATTCAGAAACTGAGCCTTAAAACCAGTTGTCAGGCCTTCTGGAACTTGTGATGTTATATTTTAAACAGCCAGTAAGCCTTAACTTGATCTGCCTACATCATGTCAGCCTACACAATTGATCTATTTTCCCCCAAAAACAAAACAAAACAACCAAAACAATAAAATATTGCCTGTATTTATATGGACATGTTACGGACACGGTGTTATTTTAAGAGTTTCTTCTCCATACTAGTGTGAATTGATCACACATTCAAAGAGCTCAGATGGTTCCTCATTCAGTCATACTCTTTGTAGCCTTATGTTGAAAGGAGAACTAGGAATAACTAAATGCAGTATGTATGGGTGGTGAGCAGATGTTATTTTAATGTTAGTGCTGTAGTGCAGAGTTATACAATACAAATTAGTCACAAAAATTTCAAGCTGCACTTTCTCTGCACAAAGACCCACTTTCAGCCATTAGGTGATGCATGTTTTTGAGGTTGCAGCTGATGGAGATGTGGCATGACTCACAAAAAGCATATGTGATATGACACCTTTCATATGAGAAGGGTTCAGCACAATGCATGGAAGGAAGGTAGAGATATAAGTTTTATGAACCACTGTACCTGTGTTACAACATTTGTTTGAATCTGAGATGAGTTTGCCAGAACTTTTTCTGGCTCAGTTTTGCTTGCAGTGTGATTCATGGAGCCTGGCTGTTTCATCCACTCTCCATATCCAGAGTAAATTGAGGGTTTCCTTGTGGTGGTTTAGGTTACAGTTGGACATATTTCTGATCCTTTCACTGGGATACAAACCCTACACTAGCTCATGTGTATCATCTTTTCAAAACATGATTTTATTTGCGAAGTAATAACTCCAGGTTGTGGTCAGCTGTCAATTTTGGATACATTTTGGCTTTCTGAGCTTTGAACCAAATGCTGGACTGTCAGGGTTGCCCCAAGTGGTCAAAGGTATCAAACATGCTAATGTAATCTTAAACAGAGGTCGAATCCATTTGTAATCCTGGTGAATACATATGTGATTTGGCTGTATTTCTCTGTAGACACTGGGTGGAGACTGGGTGCTCTGCCTGCATGTAATCTTTGAAAGTGAACCCAGCGAAGTCTCTGCTCATACTGTGATGCTGCTCATCTCGTGTTTAGTACTGAATACGAATCGATTTGGATTATGTTCTCCCTTCTCACTTAAAATAAACCAATTTACTCTCTGAAGTTGCTTTTCTCAGCAAAGAGTACTCAAGTTTAGCCCTGAGTTAATTGAAAATCAAACTTAAGAGAATGGAACTATGCATTAACCATGATATTAATCATGAGAGCATCACAGTTAGTTGTGTCTGGAGTTGTGTAGCCTGGTTCTTTTGAGTAGAGACTGATGTGCTCCTGAAGTGACCCAGGTCTCCAGAAGTCTTGCTGAGTCTGTCCACAGTGAATCGGTATCATACATGTCCTAACAGTGACTTACACTTACTGACTCAGGATTTTTCAATCAAGTATTCATGCCTACTCACTCACACTCAAACAGACAAAATACCTCCACTCATTTTATTAGACACACTGCAAATACTCACAATACCATATTCACTGCAATATGAATTTTGAAGTTAAAAGCATTATGTTTAAATTACTATATTTATTTAGGCTGCATATTCTGAGAGTGAGAGAGAGAGAGAGAGGGAATTCAAAGGTCTAGGTTGTACTCTAACCCAACAATTGAATTCATATATGCAGTACTGCAGTAAATATATATGAATGCACAATGAATTAACAGGAAGAGCACTCAAAGAGCAGAAAAGCCTCAGCTTGTTTGACTCGTGTTCACCCTTCTACAAACATGGTGGATGTATCGGCTCTGGTCAAGCTCTCAGCCTGCAGACAAGATCCTGTCTCTGATTTTCTGCACAGTCAATCCCCACACACCTGAAATGGGTTGGCATCGTATCCTGTGCATGAAAGCAAACTAATTACTGGGAGCAGGCAGACAGTGTCCTCACTGACAGCGGATCTAGATATTGGCTTTATCAGAGCTCTCACTGCTGCTGCTGCTACTGTTCAAATGAAACAGCTAATTTTACGCTTGGATGAGCTGCCAGGGTCTTATCAATTGTCAAAAACTGACATGGCATAATTTTTAAACATTGTGATAGGTCCCACCTCTCACCAGCCGTTGGTTCAGGACACAATGGCTGCGTTCAGACTGCGTGGGAGTATAGATTGTTGTATAGACTCTATAGACTGTGGTCGTGCCAGCAGCAGTGTTCAACTTACTTTAAGAACACTACCAGCACTGACCAGCTTTAGCTGATTGAGTCATTGTTGGCTTCATCAGAGCTATGTCTGCATAAACAGTATCACAGCTCTTCCTCCAGACAAAATATCAAATATTGATTTCAATTCTTTCCTTTTCCAGGATCACTGCTTCTACCATGGCCATGTGAGAGGACATCCAGAGTCCTGGGTGGCTCTCAGCACGTGCTCAGGAGTCAGGTACACTCAAGAATATGAATATGAATCCACATGATTGATGCATCATCTTCCATGACACAGCAGGGATAGAAAAGTCACAGTACAGTCCTTTGTGTTTGAATTGCTCCAGAGCTTACACCAAATCACAACAATGTGTTAATTTATACATTACTTCATGGTTAAATCGGCATTATGTTATGAAATTAATTGTTATCAAATATTGAGCAAATGTCAGGCAACAGGTCAAGTGTGAAAAAGCAGTTTGTTAAACTGGGAGTACTTTGGATATTATTTCCAAGGGGGGGATTATACAAAGATTTTGTTGCTGTAGAATCAGGATCAGCAATCTGAATCATGCATCTCATGTGATCACATGTCTGGATACGGGTGTAGTTGTCTGGACACAAAGCCAAAGGCTCAAGCAGGAAGTCTCTGGTTTTTTTCACTGACATTTGCCTAATGCTGCAAAGAAGAACCAAGCCTTTTTTTCTCCTGCTGCAGTTATTGTATTAGCTGTTTGACAGAAAACAACAACTAGGACTGGTTAGTAGTGAGTGAACTACATATCTGTCGGATCTCATTGAACCTGGATCAAATCTGATGTCATTACATGACATTTTTATTCTTCCTTACAAATAACATTGTTCCACCCAGTTTCCCTTAATTTTTTTCATGTGATGATGAGGAATATTTGATGTATGTTCTATTTACCAGATGTGGGCAATAACCAGCAGCTTTTCTGGAACTAGCTTGTGTGGTATTGATCCATAGGCGTTGGCCAGATCCAACCACAACACAGCAATGTCGCCTCTGTTCTCATGAGCTCTTATGAGCTGCGTTACTACACCTGTGTGCTCCAAACAGCCGGGGGAATCAGGGAAAAACACAAAACAGAAAAAAAAATCCACTAAAACAATTTTGGGAGACAGTTTTTAACAGAAGTGAACTTTCTCCAAATCTTTAATGGTGCTTTTATTATTTCTACTGATAATATGTTTAAAAGATGAATATAATGGAAAAAATCTGTCAACCTCAGTCATATTCTGATGAAATACATCAGAAGTTAATGAATGAGCTTGACCTTATTTTAAGCTCAGATGCTATGAAAATGATAGGAGTGGAATTGAACATAGTGTGAGAGTGTGAGTTTTCATGGATTTTGTCTTCACTGGATTCTTATGGGCAGCACAGTGACATAGTGGTTAGCGCTGTTGCCCCGCAACAAGAAGGACGTGGGTTCGGTTCCCAGGCCTGGGGCCTTTCTGTGTAGAGTCTCCATGTTCTGCCTGCATGGGTTTCCTCCGGATACTCCGGTTTCCTCTTACCATCAGAAGACATCATGTTTGGGTTAATTGGTGACTCTAAATTGTCCGTAGGTCTGAGTGTGAGTGTGAGTGTGAGTAGTTGTTTGTCTCTGGATGTTGGCCCTGTGATGGACTGGCAACCTGTCCAGGGTGTACCTCAACCTCACCCAGTGTGAGCTGAGATTGGCTCCAGCACCCCCTGCGACCCAGAAATGGATAAGCGGTAGAGGATGAATGATGAATGAATGGATTTTTGTGTAATAACATTCTGGTCTGATCTGATGCAAGGACTGAGAGCCGACTGGTTATTCTGTGTAGCTGGACCCGCTGGGAGCTTTCTGGTGTTACTCTGATAATAGACTCAGCTTTTTGTTTTCAATCACAAGTCTCCTGCTGCCTCAGCGTTTAAACTAATTTTACAGATACCAACACAAACTGTAAGCATGTGGACCAAGACAGCTACTGTACTTAGAGCCACAGTGAGCCGAGTTTAAATGTACTTGACATCAGAGCTTATTGAAAGACCCATATGCAACAGTTTACATGATCTATATATAAAATGATGGTTGGTCCTCATGGTCCTACAACTAGCCCGGCCCACCAGCTAGCCTTAAGGGGTGACAGAAACTCATTGCTCTGCCTCGTTTTACCTGAGATACAGTGCTGCATGATGTTACTTAGAAGCACTAGACAGTGCAGCCTATTATCAATCACAACTGTTGATATTACTTCTACAATGCAACAAAAGTCCCTGCAGTAGCTCTGGACATTTGCTAACTTGTCAGTGGCAGTCGCTGACCTGTCAGCTGTCAAGTGTAATAGAGCTAAATCACTCAGAGAAAAGAATTAGAACATCTCAGTTTTTGTTGAATCAGTGAGAGAGAAGTAGAGATTATTTGGCATAAATATTCATTGTTTGTATTGATTTTCTGGTTTCAAGAGAATTAACTAGGTCTGAAGGCTGAATCTATTCGAGGTAAGTTGAAGGAAAAGAAATCGGGTACTGCAGCCACACTCAAAGAAAATGTGAAGAGAAAAGCTCCTTATCTCCTCACATTCACATAGAGCTAAGGAGATGAAGAGAAGAGAAGAAATGCACACCACAAATTTGGACAAGTCTATCACAGGACCAGCATATAGAGACATGAAACCACTTATGCTCACACTCACACTTATGGGCAGTTTAGAGTCAATTAAATGCACATGTCCTTGGACTGTGGGAGGAACCCCCCCTCGACAGTGGGGGGTTCCCCTAATGCTACCAAGTTGTGTTACAAGAGTTACCTTTTGTTTTGTTGTTTCGGTTCACTGTTTGGGATTATGAAGATCCACACCTTGACATCTTCTGAAGGATCGAGCCACTGAATTTGGACACAGCTATCATGTTGAGAGGCTCTCTCAGCATGGTGGTTTCATGTAGGTAATTTTCACCCCTGGGCCCCTGATTAGAGTTCACAGGCCCTGATATTTAATGACAGAGAGACATACTTAACTGGTGACCTGTCCAGGGTGTACCCCGCCTCCCGCCTGGAACGTTGGCTGGGATTGGCTCCAGAAACCCCCGTGACCCAGAAACAGAAAAGCGGCAGAAGATGGATGGATGGATGGATGGATGAGACATACTTATTTACATAAGCAGGATAATTTAGTCTGTGAATGTGGTAGCCAGCTTTAAGTGATAATCTGTGAAAGCTGCTCTGTATACCCATGAAAGGCACATCGTCTGCATATTTGATCTGATTAAAAGTGAGCTGTTACTGTTGGGAATATCCAAGAGCTTCTTTAGCTGATGCTAGCACAGTTTACTCTCCACCTGGTCACCTGAACTCAGACCTGACACAGATTCTGTTTGTTTATTCTAATATCTATAAAAGTCTTGATTGCACTGACCCTGGAATCTGCCCTCAATACATTTTGACAGAGTTTAATCAACAGAAAGTTTGACTCGCTCTGTTAGACCTCTTCTTCAGGTAGTCATGGAAATGACTAATTTGATCCTCCTTTGGGATCCAGGCAGCAGTCTTAAAAGTCTTAAATGTTCACAGCCTCAATCAGATTTTAATGTGGAGCACATTAAAGACTTGGATTGAAGCTTTCTCCTGGCAAAGATGCAAAGTGTCCTCAGGACGTGAGTCCCAAAAAATATATTCATGAATTTGATCCAGTAAAAGAGACATCAAATTACAGCTCAGTGGGGCTTTTAGTGGGAATTTAATTCAAAAGCTTGTTCAGTAAATCAAAATGGATTCAAGGTTGAGGAAGTTTTTCATCGAGTTGTAAGAAGTTTTTAAATTTTTCTATTTGATGCGCCAACGTGTCCGTCAGCCCTCCTCAGTCCCCCTGTCCTGATCGGGGAAGGGAGCCAGATGCTGCTTGTCTACAGCAGCTTTGTAGACAACAGAGCAGTCATTGGGGAGAATAGAGATGTGTTAGCCAGCAGAATGTAAATGCTTTCTAAATGTCCAGTCATTCACTCATTCAAATGTGAGATGACAATACAAGTTTGCTCTGGATCTGAAAAGCAAACTGCGCTATAAATACATGAAGTTTCCAAAAGTTAACAAAGGACATTTTTATAAAATAACATATATATATATATATACATTTAAGAGCTAAGCAAAACCTATCAACACGTAATCATCACCACTTATTGTTGTGTTATCTTGACAAAGTAACATTGCATTGTTGCATGAATAATATGTTCAGTCCTGGTTTCATCAGACCAGAGAAGCCGGTTTCTAACAGTCTCAGAGTGCTTTAGCTGCTTTTTTACAAACCCTGATTGAGGAGAGGCTTTGTCTGCCATAAAGCCCAGATCAGTGGAGTGCGGCAGAGGTTATTGAAAATTTTCCAAACTGTCAATCATTCAAAAGTCCTATGTGGCCTGAAGCACTTCAACATCAGAAGCCTTACAGCAAAAAGTGGTAGGCTAACTCATGCCTTATATGGCTTTAATCTGGACTGCTGTTAAGTGAAATCATAGCTGAAAAAGGCAACTCCCACTAGTGAATTGACAGTGCCTAGAAACTAATTTTTCATATCAGAAAGACCTGATGGGAAAGGAAGAGCAGAGAGCATGTAAAATGTGAATGTTTGGTTTATGGTGCAGATAACACAGTAGAATATATTGGGATTAATGATCTTGTCCTGGCAAACATCACAGGTGCTGGGCCCCCTTCAGCAGACGATACTTTATGTGATCAACTCACATGGGTCTTCAACGAGTGTAATCAAAGCCAAGAATTATAAAAAAAAAATGATCCCCAAGAATTTTCACGTAGACCAAATACAGTCCTACAACGAGACAACAGTTCTCCAGTACATAACTTGATTTGACAACTGATTTGATTATAACTGAATCACTGTCTTATCAGATCATAACTTAACCTGAACTTGAATGGAGATGATTTACCATCCTCTGATAATCTTGACTATGTCTGTAACAGTTTTAGTTGCAGAATCAGCTCTGTGAGGAAAAACTATAATGTAAGAGTGCAGATGAAAACTATAAATGAAAATGACATGAGCCACCCTGCCTCAGTGGAAGCTATTGGAGTCTAGAGATGTTACATTAAAAAAGGCAAATGGAGCTGGAAGAAATCCTGTAATGCTGTTTTCAAAGAGCTACAATTATAAAAATCTCAATATCACAGTGTGTGTTGAAGAAGTCAGTTGCTCTATAAAAATATTGAGTTTAATCTCAAATCTGATAGGAATGTCGAATAAGAATTTGAAGGTGGTTGTGTTTTTAACATTTTTCTTTAGTCTTTGTGAGATACAGAGTTGGTCCTCAAACTGGTAAACAGACAAAATCATTAGTTTCTTGTTTCTTTGCTCTGATCTGCCAAAGGACTGCAGATGGAAATTAGCTAATTAGGTTCACAATATAATCAGGTAAAGTAAATCAATACAGAGCTGTACAGTGATCCCATTAACCATTTTATTGCCAAATTTAGGATTTTCCACTTTTCATATTTTTGTGTTTTTCCTTATAGAGTTGTAAAAAACTATTCTTTTTAAATTGTGAAATGTTCACAGTGGTCCACAAATTCAGAATTGGCTTGAAAAAACAGATATGGAAATTTATCCTTCATTTATAAAAGATACTGTAGGCCATAATAATCAAAGAAAAGTTGAACACACAAAGTTCCACACATATGTTTGGGTTCAGGGGTTCTGCTCATTCTTTGGAGCAGTAATAATGAAAAACCAGCTCTAAAGCCTTTAATGCTCTAAATATCCTATTGTCTACGTTTCCCTGTCTTTATTCTGTCACTATAATAAAGTCAGATCAACTTCTCCTTATTCCTCTTCTCATTATCAAAGATGGAGGATAGGACTTAATGGAAAAACACACAGAAGTAAAGCCGCAAAGCTCCAGTGAAAGCGTTAGACTGATCCAAATCTGACATGACTTTGTTTGTGTGTGACTCAACTGTGTTACACATTTGGGGCTTAGTAGAAAGAGCTGAATCTCTACCCTGTTTAAAAAGAAAAACAAAACAAAAAAAACAACTGTAAAAAAAAGGGTAAAAGCACTGGCAGCAAAGTTTCCAAACGAATACCGTAAAATACAGTACCGTACAGTAAATAACCGTATCACAGAACTACATGCAATAACCGTAAAAATACAGAGCAGCTTTTTACAGTCAAAATCAATTAAAATACGGTATATTATAGTTGATAAATTCCCATTATACTGTAAAATAACATACATATTGTGTCAAAAAACATTAAAATCAGATACCTTTCAAATTAATCTCTGTAATTTCACAGTATACATTATTTATTTTAGGAAAGAGCCAAGTCTATCTACAGTAATTTCATGTTAAAATACAATTTTTCCAAGTAATATAACGTTATAACGTATAAAAACAAACTAGGTTCATAAATGATTTATAAAAATAAATCTCTTCAAATGTACAGTATTTATCTGTCATTTTAGAGAATTAGTAGATTAAAAAGCAACCATTGGACAGTGGAAAAACAAGCTAAATACATCAAAAATAGCTACATTTAAGGACAATCCCTGTTAATTAAGGGTATTTAGTAGTCATTTCTTGTCCATCTACACTGATTTGCTGCATAATTGTTGTTTCCCCAAGTAAAAAAACAATGACACAATGTATAAACAAAATATGTACCTTTAATCAAATAGGAATTTCTGAACATTTACAGTAGTTATTTTAGAGAATTGGACAATGGGAAATTAAACACTGTACATCAAAATACATTAATAGGTATATTTAAAGATGCTATCTGTAAATTTAGGGTATTTAACAATTATTTTAGTAAACTGAACAAATATTCACTGGGAGTCATATATCAAATATATGTAACCCGTCTCCACTTTATGTCTCTGATGAGTCCCGAGTTGGAAAGGAGACGCAGGAGTCAGGACTGGATCTCTGGATCTTTACTTGGCAACTGTGGCAACAGACAGAAACACACAGAAATTGTGAGCTGTGTCTGAGCTAGAAAAGGCTTTTTAACATGTGAAATGTTACAATAACATAATCAATTTTGCACAGTAAAACTAAATTACAAAAAATAACACAAATTGGTCCTTTAAACAGGTTAGTCGCTGCTTTCATTGCTTCCGCATTTAAAGTTCAACAGCAAACCCCAAAATAAATGACATCAGTTATTCGGCTTTTTTTTAATAGATGAAACAATTAGGTAACCAAACTTAATATGGGAACCAGAAAACGCATTTCACTACCTCAGTTTAACATTTAAATATAAATGGACTAATATCACATTCAGCAGCCATCTGTATCATTTAGCAGCAACAACATGTACAGAGTAAAGAGAACCAGAGATTAACACTCAAAACATTTAAACACAAACGAACAAACATCTCCACACCTGTGGCGACAGACAGAGATAAACTCTCCTGGTGAAAAATCGAGCAGACTAGCGAGGGAAGACGGTGTGTCAACCGATTTGGTTCCCCCCAAGTTCCTGTTCCCCTTTACGCGGATTTACTGCTGAGCCGTGCGTAGTTGCTATGTTACCGTACGTACTTAAGGAAGAAACGCATATAGAAACACAGCTGGGTGTACGGAAAGCGAAATGGGACAAACCAATGTGTAGGTTACTGATATGTAATTTATTACATTAAAACAATAAATGGAGAATGCATTTGTTAGACCATTCATTGTCAATCTTTGTGTAAATGGATGCCAGCTAGCCTAGCTGTGCGAGAGTAGCCTACGTTAAGAAAACCTCACTGCCGGATCACTTACACTAGTTAGTCGATTCGAAATGGGCTGCTGGCTTACTGGTTAGCGTGCTCAAATGACGACTTGATGACATTATTTTTGACCTATAACGTTACTATTGCTTACTATTCATTTGGAAACAGGCGGAGTGCCTGCGAATGACATATTTCTGCTCCTCAGAAATACCCACCGGATAGCGTCCATATTTTTTATAATTCACCAGCCCGTTGAACATAAGTTTGTCAATTTTACCAGCATGAACATACATTCGTGTGCCAAATGCGCATCCTGGCCACCTGAATGCGCCCCTGGGTTGGGAATTTGGTTACCCCCTAGGTTAGGTCCAAGTAGGGGCATGATTTATATGAAAATCAATGATCCATTCACTGAACACTTAAACTATTTTTTCCTGGAAGCCTACCCATTATCTGTTATCTCTTGCACGACATGCCCATAAAATAGGCTACAGGCCTACATAATTGTCATTGTGATGATCAACAAGTTAAACTGTTGCATAGACACAATAACAATTCAACAACAAAGAATGGTATTTATTTATTCATTAAAAATTATAAACAAATCAACAGGCGTGAACTCGGAGCTAAGAAATCACAAATATGCAATTAACTCTATTCCATTAAAAACTATGACTGGCAGTACCGAATGAAATAACAGATGATCAAACCAATAGGGAAATTTTGTTTTTGCTGCAATCTCACGCAAATTGTCAATCATTTTGTACCACTTCGCTTTCCGTAGAACCAGTTGTTCTGGGTTGGTCCTATGGGCGGCATCAGTTAACATGGCTTTTCGAGGGGGAACAGGAATTCCAACGGGGAACCAAATCGGTTGACATAACGGCTGTGAGCAGGCTAACTTACTGTAGCATGCTAATGCTAGAACGAAACTAATTTAAAAACTTAAATTAACGATCTAAAGTCTCAACAGGACTCCCGGAGGATGAGTGGGACATTACACAGAGCAGCATACAGCACTTTGACCGCATTCAAATCATGAACATACATCAGCAGAGAGCAACACAACTAGACTAACCTCTGGCCATGTTAGAAAAGGCTTTGACCGAAAGCGCGCGTTAACAATGAATACTTTATCTGTAAAACAAAATGACCCGGCTGCCATCAGTCACTTAGTCACAAAACCATAAAAAACAATAGCTATCTGCTAACAATAGCTTATGTGAGGGTAGCAATTTATCAGAGGGATGCTAATGTTAGCTTCAAGGCTGTCCACTGGAGGTATGAAAATGAATTAAAATATCGTTCACAGGCGTTATCTGGGACACTCACCTTAAACGGTGTTTGGTTGACATGTCTGTTGTGGCTCTCTCAGACATCCTCCTTGAAGATCATGAGTTCATGAGGGCACGTCTTTCCCCTGCATGACTGACTGGACGGACACCAGAGCTAATCCAATTAACTGTCATTCTTCAGACTCAGCTGTTTTGTCGTTATGGGCGGGATCAAACAAACTGGAAACAGGTGCCAACTTTGAAATTTGAATCTTAATTACCCGCAATTTTAATGAAAACACTTTGAATGACTTGTTTTCTGTAATTTTGTATGTCTTCGTTATCATGGACAGCAATCTCTAAATTAATACCTCACATTTAATGTAAAATTGCATTTGAATATGAAAAATATGTTAAATTACCTTTAAAAATGAATGATAATGTAATGTTATATTATTGTTAATTACTCGTAATTCTAAAGATAAATCTGTAAATTACTGCTAGTATCTGTTAATTTACAGTTATTACATTGTCTTGTGGAAAATGGTAATAAACCTGTAAAAAATACAGAAACTTGTATGTAAAATTACAGTTAAAGATGTACAAATACAATAAATTGTCATTAAAAAACATAATTTTAATGTAATCTTAAATTATGGTTAATTAACTGTAATTTTAAAAATAAAACCTAAAATTACTGAAAATATCTGTAAATCTACTGGCATTTCATTGTTTTATTGGAAAACAGGAAAAATCTGTAAAAAATTACAGAACATTTCCTGTAATTTTACTTTTTTTTTTTACAGTGTAGTTTAAGCAGCTAAAACAGGCAAAACTGATTTTAGAAGTTTACATGCTTTTGTGGGCTTAATAAGATTAAATGAATAAATACATTAATAAATACAGGGACTCTAAAGCTCAGTTTAAGGAAGCATTGTGGTCTTGGTAACCCCTCTCCAACCTACAGCAGACTCCTGGGTTTTTTTTTTTCACACTTCCTCATGTCAGATTGATGGAGCCCACTGAGGTCTTGAACTTTCAGTGACTCTCAGCCCAATCCTGTCTCTGAGCTCTGCAGCATTAGCAGCTTCCTTCCTTCATTGTGTCTGGATCTGCACTCTCAGTTGGTTATCTAAATACTTATATCATTGCAATATTCCACCTCTTTCCACAAAATTCAGTTTTGACTTTTTCACCACTGAATATTGAGAGTGAACTGATGACAGAATTTTTTATTTTAACGTAAACATCATGACGCAAGATCATGTGAAATGTGCTGTATAAGGAACTAGGGGTAAAGAAAGAACTTGATAAGACTTTTTATTTTTCTCCAGTAGTAGTCCTGTATCAAACGTCACTATCATTGTCCATGTAGATTTTTCCTGATGGTAACTTGATGCTATAACAAAGTGATCTCCACTGACTCAAGATGAATCACAAAAAATGAATAAAAACTCAGTATTTTCTAACAAAGCCTGGGTCAGAGCTCAGATGCGCCCATATGTAGTGTGGATGGGCAGAATAATCAGCAGAACTCCTTTACAAAAACAAATTTGGTTCTCTTTGTGCCTATTGTGTTTGCTGGGAAATAAATAAAAACTCTGACAAAATGTTCACAGAGAAGGTGAAATAGTTTTCATACACACTTCAAATGCATATTGAACCAGAGCGAGCAGAGCTTGCATGAGTCATTATTTTCCAAGGCCAGGGCAGAGACAGATAGACAGATTTCTCACAACTTGTCTGCCTGTATAGTAACACTCTTTTGCTAACATGAATATAAAAGAAACTACAAAATTATTAAATGCAATTAGTCAACTACATGGTCTTCAATTAGATGGCACTTTTCGGGCCTTATCAACCACACCAATGTGCTTTGAACTCAAAATGTATATCAGTAATTATAGATTTAGCACTCACCATAGCTCTCGTTATCACTAGCTTGAATGTGAATCCCTACTCACATGATGAAATACTCATGATATTTGTCTCTATGGCTCTACTGTTAAAACAAATTAAAGGAAAAAATTAACATAGCACTGTACCTTTCTAAGGTGTTGGGCCATCACAAGCAGCCAGAATATTTTCATTCCACTATGACATTAATTGTCAAAGAGTCAAAGACTATTGGAGGGGGGAATCCTTTTTGATAAAAATAAAGATTTCCTTTTCTGTTGTTTTCATGATTGTAGTGGACAGCACTGTTAACATGTCTGCCCAAAATCTATAGTTCCAAACCAGGGTTAGTTCACGTAATTGTGAATTTTGTAATCTTTCCCCGAAAGGCTTATTTGTGAGCTTTTTTTGTACAAAAGTAGAACCATCCATTTCAAACGATGTAATCGTCACTCCTCAAATACTTCCATGAGTCATTTACATTGGCATGGATGCTAAAGTAGTACAACCAGTAGAGATCAACTCGAAGTCTAACGTTTTCGAAATTGAGACAAAATTGAGTTTTGTTTTGATAGGGAGAACATTGGGAGGAAATCAGGAGAGATTTACTGTTTAAATACTGCTAATTCTACATCTAACAGGAATACTATATTAACAGCGATGTAAGTCACAGATGATCAGTGACTCTATAATCAATTTAAAGAGTGCATTCAGCTTACTTAAAGCAAGGTGAAGAGTTTTGTTTTTTTTTTCTTTGAGAGGGCCTTGGAGTGTTAAGTTGAAACAGCAAAAGAAATCACAAAAGCATGTCTTGCCCTTCATACCTCTCATTGTGATGCAGATCAGTTCTAGCCAGAAGCTGAAAGGTCCGTGATTTACGTGGGTCATGAAGTCAGGCAATTCTGCAAACCCTCTTGACTTCACTGTTCCTAGATCAACAAAGGATATCATGGTTGTGAGAGAAGAGAGAAGATTTAGTTGGCAGGAGAACAAAAACCTGAAGAAGAGTTCAGTACAATGCCGTTTTCATTTGAAGTTCTGCATTAAGTAAAACTACTATAAGGTCAGTATTATCTATTCAAAGGCAGCTGTACTACATATTCACTAATACAAAGTATACTACACTGTAAAAGTACTGTGTTAAATAGAAAATAAATTATATACTCTGTAGAGTTAGACCTCTGTGTGGTTTCTGATTTTAAATCAGATCTTGATTTTATTATAATACAGTGAACATATTAAGGGTCTCAGTGCAGAGAAAATGCCCAAAGCATGTATTCAGAAACTGAGCAATAAAATAACTCTTGGCCAGTCCCACCTCTTGGGACCTTGTGATGTCACAACAAAGCAGTAGTTGCCCTTAACCACACCCAGAGCCCCGCCTACCCAGTCTGACTATCCAACATTGAAGGATTAGTATTTACTTTGAAATCTGCTATATTTTTTTTGTATAACCTTGAAAACAGTCAATCAAACATAAGGGGGACACTTTTCTGATTGGCCGACTGAGCTGTTGTTGCTACAACGAAAGTATCAAAGTATCAAAATGAATACAGATGCAGAAAGTGCTTTGTGCAAAAAATACATGAGCTTGAATATGAGGAGGTCAGAGCTCAGCTGGATCTTGAAGTAGTCTTATGCCGGAGTGTTTAGTGGGGAAATGTAATCAGGAGGCAATCTTCACAGGATTGGAGGTACAAGTACATGTCTGAGGGTCTGGCTGGAAGGAACAAGAGGTTCCCTCTCTTCCTCAGTCACACACACATACACTACCCACTTGTAACCCCAACAGTCACTTCTGCAGAATGACTCTCTTTGCTTTAAATTCCCTTTTCACTGTTTTGTGTTGTCTTGGACAACATGGCTTGTTCATCATTATGGCTTTTCTGAAAAGATGAATATACTTCTAAACTTCTACATTATGACTGATACATCGCCTCCTTATACTTCAGCCATTCTCCTGCACAGATCAAAGATTGTTCTGTGATGAATCTTATTCATCCGATCCCACTTCTACCCAGTATAAACATGTGATCTGTATCTGAAAACATTACCTCCCAAGCTTTCAAACAGGGGGGCGTGGGAGAGCTGTGGCCCTGAGGGAAGCATGTGAGGCAGATATACTTTTCCGGTAAAACAGCCAGAGTTGCACATCAATATGTGAAAAACACCAGGAAATTTCTTGTAGTTCCATCCTCTGATTTGGCCACCTCCGATTTTTGTCAGCTGCTTCAGCAAAAGCGTTGATAATATACATCTAAACTTCTTCTTCTCCTTTCGGCTTTTCCCTAGACAACAGACATCTAAACTGAATGTCATGAATACGGTGAACCAAAATAACTGCAATTCACTACTATCATTATTGGGATCATCATGAAAATATGTTTCTAATGCTTATAATAACTTAAACATATTGAAATCACTTGACACCTCACACTTTGGTAAGAAATATAATAAATATATTTAGTGCATAACAGATTGGACAAAACTTTAACCTTACAAAGTGCGCTGGAAAGATATGTGTGTGTGTGTGCGCGCGCGCGTATGTATGGATGTAGCTTCAGAACGTTATTGCTCCACAATGGTTTGATAGACATACACATTTGTCAGATTAAAAAGTTAGTTCAGATATGAATCAGTCTGGCCCTCTGTCAGGAGCACTACTGTTTTTCTTCTGTGTGTTTATCCATCAATTCTCAACCGCCATCTTTGACAGTCTAGAGTTTAGACTCAAGTCTCTACATCTGACACTCCTATTAGCTCCAGTGGGTGATGTTACAGCCAATCAGAGTGTCTCATTCAGAAGCCTAGCAGTTAGCTGATTGTATATCCAAAGTCTCTGGGATCAGTCCTGTATTTTTCTTATCCCACATTGAAGAGAAGTTGGTCAGAGTTTATTATAGTGACAGAATAAAGACAGATAAACATGGACATTAAGATCTTAAGAGCATTAGAGGTTTTGGAGCTGATTTTTCATCATTAGTGCTCAAAAGAATGAGCAAAACTTCTGTTCAGATAAAGATAGAGACTTCAAATCAGCTCTGATTCTGAAAACTTGGAGTAAGATTTCAAAATATAAGGAAAAACACAAAGGTATGAAAAAAAGTAAGAGGCTTAATGTGGGTCTGAAGGTAACTTTAAATCATAGCCACCCCTGTAGAAATAAAGGAGGGAAAAAAAAACCAAACTGCAAGTCTGTCCTTTCTCACATAGTTTTTCAATCAGGAATTATCCTTTAACAAAAATATTTATTACATATTTGGAAGTCAAGCAGTTTTGTAGCCTGGAGTCTGTCTGATTTACTCTTCCAGAGGATATTCTCATCCATGACATCCATTATGAATAAATTTCCACCAAACTGCTGAGATCATAGGAAAAAGACACATAATTCTGGAACTGCTCTTGGAAGTTTAATCCAGTGATAGTTGTTACCGGAACTGGAATTTTACATATATAATTAATCATACTTTATCAAGTAACAATATTATCAAGCTTAAATGTAAAGAATTATGAGCTAAAACTCATTATTCGTGTTGTGGATCCACAGCTCCACCAGGCATTATAGCTATACCTGAACTGTGATCCAAGCTTGGGATTCTTGGGGGCTGCTATGAAATCTGCCTCATGCAGGATCAGTCAGTTACTTTTCAGGAGCCTTGCTGTCATACTTTGCTGCTAAACCACTTGCCATCCAGGTCATACCAGGCTATGCTTGAATCAAACTACTTTGTACCAAATGCTGCCTGACCATATGTAAAAGCAAGCGTGTTTATACCTCTTCTAAATGATCTACGCTCAAATTTGGAGGATAGAGAAGTGACCAGATAAATCATAAAATCTGGAATAATGGATAATGATGGAAAAATGTTCAGTGATGTACTGAGTTGTAATTGTGTATATCAAAGAGCTTGAAAGAGAAGCTTTACTTGCTCTCTTGCCTACTCCAACTTGACCTTTCTCTGTGTTAAATTGGGGTTAATTTTCCAGAATTCCCTCCCACTTCCCACCCAGCGTGGGGTCCAGATGCTGTTCAACTTTCCAACAAGCACTTTATGTGAAGCATACAGGCATTTAAAGGTTACTTACACCAAGTTCATCTGAGCAAAGGGAGAGTCTTGCTGATACCATTTACATTAGAGCCATCATACATTAAGAATGCATGTCGATGTCACAGAGACTGAAAAGTAAGGAAGAGTGATTAGCTCTAATCTTTATCTCCCTGGCTACTGCAGTGGTACAGTTGTTGGTGTAAATCTAAACAGAATATGAAGGTTGAGCTACAACAAGTAATCAAACCCAAACATGATTTGTCTGCATTTGGTCAGTGTAACATGTGATGTGTTTGTGAGACCTGCACGGACCGGTTGTTTCAGTGATGCACTTTATCCACTTGATCTTTTTGGGGGGGAAGAAATCACTAGCTGTACAGGTTGCAGGATTGGGTTATATTGCACTAATAATGTTCCCCCCAGACAAAATTTCAACTTAATACCAAAATATCCATCAATCCATCTTACTTCAACCGCTTATCCGGAGTTGGGTCAGGAGATAACAGCTTTAGCAAGGAGCCCCAGACTTCCTCTTCCCCCGGAAACCTTGGCTAACTGACAGGGGGATCCTGAGGTGCTCCCAGGCCAGTGAGGAGATATAATCTCTCTACCTGGTCCTGGATCTGGCCTGAGTTCTCCTCCTAGTTGGACGTGCCAGCAGCACCGCACCAGCTATCCCGACTCTCCGGTCAATCTCACGCTCCAGAGTTCCCTAACTCATGAACAAGACTACGAGATACTTGAACTCCTTCACTTGAGGCAAGGACACACTCCCCACCTGGAGTAGGCATCAGACCATCTAAGGCCTCAGATTTAGGCCCAGTCCCAATACACCCCCTACCCCTACTTTTTAGCCCTACCCCTAAATTTTGCGCGTTCCCGCGAGGGTAGTGGTGTCCCAATTCCTTTTTTCACATAGGGGTAGGGGGCGTAACGAGGGATAGGGGGTATGAATCTAGCCCTTCAGAGCGAGGGTTTTCCGATGCTGACTTCCCGAGGAAGGGCGAGTTTCACGATCCCCAGAGAGCAAGAGGATGTGGAGAAGTCAGAGGAAAAAAACCACAGAAAATTCACAAGAGACAACAGACGTTGATGGTGTATTATTCTCTGTGTACCTCTTGGTTTATTTATCAACTGAAGCATGATGAATGCTAAAAAAAAAAACGATCGCAACCGATCGCGACCGTAGACTCCATGTTTTTTTTTTGTTTTGTTTGTTTTAGTTTTTTTTTTTTAATATATTGACAAAATTTATATGGACAGACAGAGTACGAACAGGGTGAGGGCATTACATATGAAAATAAAATAATGCCAATTGAAATTTACATGAACCGTAGCCTCCATGTTGCTGCTGGGACTACGCAGTCGCTTGCATGCTCGAACGTAAACTACGCGGTGACGTAGCAAGTGGTGTCCCAATTCCTAGGGAAGATTACAAAGCCCTACCCCTTGTGGCTTCCTTTCAAGGGTTAAGGGGTAGTGGGTGAGGGCTAGGGGTAGTGAGTAAGGGCTAGTGGTAGTGAGTAGGGTGAACATTGGGATTGGGCCTTAGAGGTGCTGATCCTCATCCCTGCTGCTTCACACTCAGCTGTGAACTGATCCAGTGAGCACTGTAGATCTAAGGCCGATGGCGCCAAAAGGATCACATCATTCGCAAAAAGCAACAATGCAATCCTCCGGCTACCGACCTCCATCCAGACCTGATTCCAGCAGTGGTTCCTCCGAGCAGGATAACCTTCCTCCCTCCTCTATCTTCCATGGGGTCTATAGAACCATTCTTTGTCTGGCCCCTCTCCCTGAGACCAATTTACCTTGGGAGACCCTACCACGAGCACATGGCTCCCAGCAAAACACTTCTTAGGTTCACTGGGGCACACAAACCTCTTCAACACGATAAGGTGATGGTTCCCAGAGAGGAACCAAAATATCACCAACTGCAAATTATTCTGATGGCAGAAGTTTTTGCTTGACCGAAAATTTGGCATGCAGGCAAATTGCAATACAGCCATAGATTTTGGCCTTTGCTCCTCCTGTTGAAAAGTAAACCATGAACCACTGTGGATTGGAGAAAATCCAAAATAAATTTTAACTTGTGCAATCAATTCTTGTTTTTAAAAATCACTGAAAATGTATATTGTATAATCGTTCCACCCTGGAAAAAGAACAGTTCAAATAAATCATTAAAAGCCCAAAATTAATATGACATTCATGCCCATGATGAGTGTATGTCACCTTCTGACCACTACTTAACCAGCAAAATTTGTTATTAATATGGGATGGTGTATTACTTTAGATTTTAGGTTGCAATTATATCCTTTGCTTTCATTAAGGATGGTCCAACGTTGCGAAAGGCAATAGGAAAGGATGTACTGAAGCACCTTTCCTTAGCATCCAGAGAATTGGACCAGCTTTTATCATGGCTGCTTCTAACATGCTTGAGGTCATTTCACAGCAGCCTTTAAGTTGGTTTTAAATATCGGTCTCTTTCCGAGGAATCGCCATTTTCAA
Source organism: Remorina albescens (assembly GCA_034769265.1). Classification (NCBI taxonomy): domain Eukaryota; kingdom Metazoa; phylum Chordata; class Actinopteri; order Carangiformes; family Echeneidae; genus Remorina; species Remorina albescens. The sequence goes on along the minus strand of CM068495.1, from coordinate 1,184,001 downwards.
TCACATTTGGTTAAATCAGACATTGTTCTCTAAAAGATGTGCGTTCCCAGGGAGCAATAGCAACAACGATTAACAGCTAGTTGTTTAATTGATAAAACCTACCTTAGAAACCCCCATAATCTCATGGTGGTGTCTTCCATGAGCTCACCAGCAATTCTTTCTCCTATTTTTTTCTTATCACAGGGGCTTGATATCTGTTAATTCCAATGACACCTACTACCTGGAGCCGATCAGTGGTGTCGATCCTTTTCACCATTCGCTGTTAAATACTGAGGAAGTGCCAATTCAAGGTGGAAACTGTGGGCACAGCCATCACGCTGCGCAGTCCAACCACATCTCTAACCTGCTCAGACCATTTCATTTGAGGGTAAGTCTAACCTTAACTCTTTACCAAAAAGTAAGTTGACTATGTCAGGAAATACACTTGTTTGCAGTCTTACACGGATGACGAAATCTCTAACAGTTTCATGAAAGATTAAATACTTGTGGTTCTGTTTTCTCAAATATGTTCCAGAACATCTGAAAATTGCAACAGCACAGAAAAAATAAAACATGTTTTAGTACGCTGAAATAGACTTGTACCATTTGTTCCTTTTTCCTTTTGGTTTTGTGTGCAGCGGTTTTTTAATGATAATGTAATGAGAATATTCTACTAAATATCTGCAGGCTGTTCAGTTTGAAAAATGGTTTTTAGTACAGATTTTTTTATCCCCTGCAGCTCATTCATATGACAGTTATGAAAGGCTGAGATACCGATTACATTGATTACGTGTTTCACACTTCCTAGAATAGGGTGACAGGAAATGTGTCAAAAACGTGTCATTCATTATTTTAATAACTGCTCATTGATATTATTAAAAGAGCAACATCTGTATCTAAAGTTTTCCAACATTAGCTACAATAAACTACTGGTCATATGGCCACTATTGACCCAGTCAATATAAACAGCATGGGGTTAATACCAGTGGTGGCTGGTGCTAAAAGTTTTTTACCCATTTAGTTTAGTTTCCTCCGTATTTTTTGTGTCCGCCATTTTGCTCAGCTAAAAAAGACCAGGAATGAATTGTCAAATCACATCAGAAAAAAAAAACACACGACACGATACTGATCGCTGATTCGCTGCTGATGTTTCTTGGACGCATACGGGACGCATACAGCTGCGTCCTGTGAAGAATCTAATTCAAACCAATTAAAAGAGAGCCTCAGGTCACATGCTTATCAAATGTTCGAGGGCTTACACTGGATTCTGTTTTACCGGCGTCCTTCACTTCAGGAAGTGAATAAAATAAAATAAAAACCATTTTAGAACCAAATAAATATTTAAACAACTTTTAATTACTATTGACAGTCACCCACAGAATGAAATAATGACATTAAATCTTTTAATAATTATTTGCATCTTACAGCATGTTTGTTTTTTCTTTTGATTTTCATCTCTTGATTTGTTGGGGGCTGCACCTTAGTGCCCTCTACTGACCAGCCGCCACTGGTTAATACCCAGCATTGGCACTGGCAATTCTAGAATCTGGGGTGTCCAGGCAAAGAAGCATGACTATGACCACATGTAGCCTATTGGCCAACACTGCAATTTACAGATGTCCTCCACATAACCTCATATGTAAGCATGTAGGCGTTACTGTAGCTCCAAGATGCATCATCAGCAGCCTCACTTGGTCACTCAGTTGCCTGGTTTCTCCTGATGTTGTGTCTCTCCTAAGAGTTCAGTGAGGTATCTGCCGTTTTCACAAGTCTTCATTGGCTGTTCACAGTCACATGAAGACATTTGGCTCCACAGGGGAAAGGTATTCTCGAATATGGAAACATAATTGAAATTGAATAGGTGTTGGTGACTGAAAATGGCTTTTGAACTATCTGGAAATGATGGCAATTAAAGCTGTGTTCAGCCTTTCAGGTTGGTTAAGGCTTTGCCATTAGAGAAAACCTAGAGAAGAGAAACAAAAGTCTAGATTGCTCATCTGCAGTTATAAAATGATACTCTTCAGTGGGTGCCTTCGCCTTCATCTGCTTCCACTGCTGAGGGCAGTCATTCTTTGTTTGTTTTCTCGGATTTGATCTCTTATTTATCACTTTTCCATTTACGTTCTCAATTACTTTAAACTGTTTTCATCTTTCAGCGCTCCTCATACGCTAAAACCCACTTAGTTCTCCACCACAGCATCATCTTTCCCCCCATTGCTTTATCTTGCTCTGTCCTGCATCACACCCTTGGCTCCTCCAATTCCCTCCACAGCCACACATTAATTCAGGGTAGTTATGCAGAATTGCCAGACACAGCAGACCTCACACTGTCCCAAGGCTTTTGCCACTATTTGCTTCTCAAATTGGTAATGTGATGTGTTAAGGCATTACCGTGGATATTTGTGTGTGTGTGTGTGTGTGTGTGTGTGTGTGTGTGTGTGTGTGTGTGTGTGTGTGTAGGTGTGTGTGTGTGTGTGTGTGTGTGAAAGAGGGAGAATGCTCCAGAGGCTGTCATTACAGCATCAATGTGCAATATTGGTGTTAATAACCAACCAAGCCATGTTAGCAGTGCCCCCTGCAGCATCAATTACACTACAGTATAAATTTGTACTCGCTAAAAATTGGGGCACCATCTTCAGTTGGAGAAAGACTGGCGAGCCTCATTAAGTCCTATAATAATTACAATTGGACATATTCACATCTCCAGTCAGGGTCCATGTCTCTGATTTTGGATGAAAACACGGGTCCACAGTAAATAAGGATTTGTTCATAGCTGAATTTTCAGTAACACCCAAATAAATGAGGAGTTAATAAAGACCAAGTGTGAGCAAATAGTTAGAAGGCAAGATAAAGTGAAACATGGTTCAAATTTACAGACGACAGCAGGGCTCTAAAGGGATAATCTACTTAATAACAATTTAGAGCTATATCGAACATCATCTCACATCACAGACAACAGAAAGGAAATTTGCCCGTTTCTGTAGCATCATCACAGAACTAGACCTCTTTCACAGTTGGACCAAAGTGTCTGTTTTGGGGCTGGCGTCACCAGCAAGTTGACATAACCCAGAGGATGAGTGATTTCCAGGCGATGAGACTCAGATAGTGGGGCATCTGTGGATTTCTTGGTCTGTCGTGGTTGTAGTTAGAACTCTGCAACACAATATCTGCTTTGATTTGTTTAAAAGACAAAAAGACATTGAAGTTATTTTTGTTGGCATGCAACCAACTTCTAAGATTCTGTGAAAGTGACACTTGGTGAAGCGCAAATATATGAAAAACCTAAAATGACTAGAGGGGAAAGCCTTAGTACATAGTTGATGAAAAATAGGCAAAAAGAAAGCAGAAGAAAACCAAAACATCCAAAAAGGAAGTAGATATATAAGTCAAAAGAAATTAAAAAGATCCTCTCATGAACTGCCAGGTCAAGGTGTTTATTATAGGTGGAGAACCGAATTTTTCAAGAAATGTGGACCAAGTAATTTAGAAGCTTTCCTGATTGCCGAAAATCACCTTTGTGAAACTACGAAACTACCAAAGTGATAGAATCAGACTACACTAGGGTTTATCAGTGCTGAGGTCAGACATATCATGATGAGGAATGAGTATTAGAAAGGTCAGGCAACAATACTTCTCCAGGACCCTGCAGTATGTTTAGCCTTAACAATGTGTCCAGATACAACAGAAATAACCGAAAAAGCTCTGACCCATATAAATGGCCTTCTCACTTTCTTTCTTTGACTCACAGGTAAAGCACTTTTTAATGGTATTTTATTATTGCTCATGTTTACCGTGTTTTACAATTATTGGGTGTTTGGACTGTAAATCTTACATATTTGTACTATTGTTTTTGTTTTTTTTTAAATACATTTTTTATTTTATTTTTTATTGGGAACCGCTGCCATACAAAAATCAAGCTCAACGTACAAATCTGTGTTCCACAGTTATCCCCCCCCCTTTTTTTTTTTTTTTAAAAGGTGTGCTATAACAGGAACAAAGCAACACCTTCCTTCAACAATCCACCCACCCCCAAACTTAAAAAAAAAGATTAAAAAAAGATATATAAGCAGCTAAATAAAATAACAGAACAAAAACCAACATAAGAAAAAATAAATAAATAAGGTGAACTAAAACACAGAGGAATGTAAATAAGAGGAATGCTCAGGGTGCCCGCTCCACTGAATGCACATACTCAGCTGGGGTCCAGAGAAGTGAGTATTTACTTATGAGATGATAGGCTGCCATCTTTTGTAAAAGTTAGCGGTTGAGCCTCTGATGGAATATTTCACCTTTCCTAGTGATAAAAAAGATATTAAGTCACTCAGCCAAGATGTAGGAGAAGGAGGGTTGGGGCTTTTCCACTGGAACAAAATTCGTCTGCGGGCTATAAGAGAAGCAAAAGCAACAATGTCAGAATGTATCCTATGTAGTCAGATTGCTTGGTATGGGGGGTACTCCAAAAATGGCTATCAACGGACAGTGTTCCAATGTGATATTGAGGGCTTCGCCTAACATGTTAAAGAAACAGGACCAGAACTCTGCTAATTTTGGACAAGAGAAAAACGTATGGGTATGATCTGCCGGCGACCAGCCACATCTATCAGAAGCGTCACTTGTACCTGGAAAAAGGCTACTTAGCTTAGCTTTCGTGTAATGGATGCTATGTAGGACCTTAAATTGAATTAGGTTCAGATGGGCACAAGAAGAAAAAGAATTGACCCTGATTAGTGCCTCTTTCTAACCCTCTTTTTAACCCTCGCTGGTAAGGCTGCTTAAATGATTCCAAAATATAATGGACAAATTGAAATTTTTATCACCTAGCCCTACATTGCATTGCATTTTATACACTCCCATTACAAAAGGCACTGGACCAAATCAGTGGAATACCAGACTTCAATCTGTGACAGACCCATTGGCATAGACCTTTATAAAAGATGTAAACTCTGAGCTGAGTGAAGCCAGGGCTGAAGAGCCTTAAATCTGCATTTTATCTAATGGCAATCAGGAGGCGAGCCTACTGGTTGTAAAAGGAAATCAGATTGAAGGAAGACTTTTCTGTGTGAAAATGGAACTTGATTTATTACCTCAGTAAGTATTTTCCTAATGAGTTAATAGTGTCAGTCTTTAGTTTCAATTCTTTTTTTTTTTTATGATCATCCCACCTCAAGTAAAATAGATCATAAGGCATACTGTTTGATTGACAGACTTTGCCTATTTTTCTTCAAAGTTGCTCCAGCCTGGCCTGCCCTGCATAAACAGAGGCTCATTCATGCTTTTCACAACTGTCTTTTTACTTTTGAAATGATCTTTGGGGATGTGATGCTTGTCTGAAAAACCTACCCTACAATGCACAACATAATGAAATGATCAATGAAAGTGATTGATTGAAATGAAAACCCACCATACAGGGCACAATAAACTGCAACTCCTCCTTCCCCATGATACACAGACAGAAATGGATCTTTTCTCTTCCACAGAGGAGGTTATTGGGAATCTGTTATCCTACAACTCAGAATGTTTACAGCACTTTTAAAGCAACCCCTTAAACCTAACAAAAACTAACACAGTCATAAATGGCACAACTACAGAAAATAAGAACAATTGCCCCTCTTCACTGTTATTTCTCATATGGCAACATTTCACCACTAGGTAATAATTAATAAAGGGAACATTTTTTTTCTTTAATCAAAATGATAGTCACTTTTACTATTAAGTAAGTATTTTTTTAATGTAATAATTATAGTAATTTTTGAAAAAAATGACTAGTTAGAACCTGAACAGATCTTATATGGTCTGGTCCTCCTTCACCCAAAATGGGCCGTGCTATCTCAACAACATAGATTCAGGGCTTTCAGGAGACAGTGATAAAGCCACCAGGCACCTCTCTGCTGATCGGACACTGACTCTCAACCTCCTTGCCCTGGACCAAGCAGCTCTGCTGAGGAGTTTGTTGCTTCAGGATGGACTAAATGCAATGGTGAAAGAAAAAATGTATAATATATTGCAGATTTGAATCGTTTTGTTGGTGGTCAAATTGCTAACAGCAGTTGAGCTCTATCTAACAATAATGTTGTATATATTGTCTAATTATTTTGCTCCCAGCTGAAAGGAAGCTCAGCCAGACAGACAGTGCAGCTCAAATTCAATATTCATCTTTACCACAAGATACCACAGCTCTCTCTTCTAGCCTGAGGTGTTTCTTATGGATAACTTTCAGTTCCGAGGAGTATGAAGCAGTTATCAGTGTCCTAGCAGTAATCAAAGTAAGACCAAGGACTCAGGAGAGAGTCCATGCTCAACAGGATATTTCACAGCACTCACACTAAGTCCAGACATAGCACTCAAAGAAAAATTCAAATTCAACTTCAAAGTATTCTTCCACTCTTGTGGAAAGGTTCACTGTGCACACACGCACATGCAGTAACCACAAGCTGTTCATTACATCATCCTCCATTTGGATGAATAGGCACTACAAAGAATCATAATGGAGACTTTGTTCTGTGACAGACTGTATTTTTTCCTCAAAAGATCCGGCCTAGTGGCAACAGAGGTGGTGCTAAAATATATAGGTCTGGTGTAAGATGTCAGTTTCCAGGAGGTGAGAAGGATCCTGCCAGAGATTTTAGTGTTGCTGGGAGTTTCACTGGGGAGAGGTGTACTGACCTTATTGTACAAATGTTAGCTGGTTCTTGGAACAGTTTTCCTGGCAGCAGTTTCAACCTTCTACATTTGTCAAGTCCAACTGCTCGTAAAAGTATTGGGACCCCCGGTCAATTTGTTCTGTGCTCTTCGGAGAAGGCAGTTTTGGTTTTAGGATCCAGGCAATGCCATGTTACCAGTGAACTGATGTTCTCAGCACCAAGGTGCTTATTTAAAAAGGATAGAAATAGCATTAGATAAAAGCCTAAAGAATAATTGGATTGCCAATGATTTCCCAATTTGAAATCCCATTTTTTGGGTCAGTGGTTAAAGTTAAGAGTTAGACTGCAACCAGTTTAGGTCAGAGTAAAGGTTAAGGTGAGGCAAGTAGTTGTTAGGCTTGTATTTAGGGTAACTCCATGCCAGGAAAGAGCCTGAGACTTCAGATCAGTGTGTTTCATTAGTGGTGATTTTCCTCCATGAAATACATATATAAGGCTCTGCTTCACAAGGATTTCTACATTATCTAGTATTTTTTTATGGGATCTACAGCCAGGGTGACCCAGAAGGTCACAAAATGGCTTCACATCCTGCTGTTACTTTTTTTTGTGTGTGTGTGTGTCAAAACGCTGCTCTGTCTCTCTGGTAAGAGAGGTAACTGGTAACTGAGTATCTACCAAATGGCCTTCTCACCTCTCACAGTATAAGTTTGAGAGTTTACATTTGCAAAACAATAAACTAGCCTACTACTATACTCAGTTATAGTGGAATCTGTTGAAGGGGAATTGTCCTCATAACATCCTGTTTGAAAAAAAAATTGATTTAATTACAACAAAGCCTTTCTCCAATGGTTGTGATCTAGTGGAAGGAGAATAGAGGGATAGAGGAATTTACAGTATGGATCTATGAGGTCACCCATAGACTTTTTACCTCTTCATGTATTACTACAGAGTTTCTTCATATGATGAGAATTCATCATAAAATCTATTCAGGTTTCTTTTCCAACCTTTATGACTCTACTAATGAAAAAAAACATTTTTTTTTGTTTTCTTGATTAGCTGGTCTGATCTTATTTCTGCCAGATTAGATTTGGCTGGTTATTAAATCCAAGGCTTCACTTTTCTCCCATCGGACCAGTGAATCATGAATTACTGTGTTCTGTAAACACAAGAATTATATATAAAAACAAACAAAAAAAAACCCAAAACATTTTTGTGCGCATCTGTGTTTGCCTGTACATGCACTCATTAAATAGTTATCAGTTAACATCACAAGTAAGGCATTTTTCTGTTGTGTCCACCACACTGGAGTTTTCGCTAGATTTTCTTTTAATTGAGCACATATTGAACCAACAGCACATGATCATGAGTGACATCAGTGTTTGACATCTATTTATTTACAAACAGGCTGCCAGCAATTTAATTTTAGCACAGTCATCCACATTTCCTTTAAAAACATCATACTGATTATGTAAACTGTAAAGTGTCATACCAACATGAATAGACATTGTCGCACGGTGATTAATTAGACTCTCTCTATATTTTAGCCCATGTGTTGATTTAATGTGAAACAACACATATGTACTTCTCACTTTCTGGTCACAGTTTTAGAAGCACTCCATTTAAAACATGCTATTTTCATAAATTTACTTGTGGACCAGTCTTTGAAAAAGAATGTCTTAACAAATGTAGAAGGTTGAAGCCACTGACAGGAAATCAGTACCAGAACAAGTTCTTTGAAAAAGACTGTTTGTAGACTATTTAACAACACTGTATTTTAGACTAAATGTGTCCATTGTAAATGGATTTCCAGAAATGTAATAAAAATCCAAGAAAATAATGTTTCATTCAACTCCTTAACTTGCCTCAGAATTATCCCATTTTTTCCCCTTCAGTTTCCAGTCTGTACATCAATGGCTACAATGCAGACTGAACTACTAGTAGCGATTTTAGCTTTTAATGGAGCTATTTTGTCAAAATGGAGCAGCCCATAGAGGCAGATGCCGCTAATGTGAAGGTTATAGCATAATATTGTATATCAATTGACACACTGATAAGCATGTTCTCATGGTTCTTTGTCTTTCTCTTATCTTTTGTCAGGTTAAAAGGAATACCTGGGGTACAACTAAGTACATGGAGCTGTACATTGTGGCAGACAACACACTGGTAAGATGACATTTCCACCTACTCCACCCACTCCATTACAGATTATATTTATCCATTTACATCAGCCTGCTGTCAAATAACACGCAGCAATGTGGACTGGGTCCACATCTGAAACAATTATCTCATTCCAGCTAATGCTGCTCTTTAATAATAGGAGCTCTGAGCTGACATAATAGTCACAGTGTGGAAAAAGCATGTGGAGATGAGCTGGAAGGATTTGTCTGCTTAATGAGGGAGCATATTCAGGTGGAATTTAAAGGTGAAAGGGCCTTTAAATAGACACTAAGCTGCACTGATGAGATGCTATGTCTCCGTAAAAGTCAGCTGAGGGTTCTGTCTGCTACATTAATGCCATGGTAATGGCACATGGTTACCAAATGAAGAGTCTTTTTTTTTTCCTCTGTAATTGGTCTAATTATGACTATAGACTTTGATAGAAGAGGAAACACAGGACCAGTTGGGTTATGGTGTTGTGCTAAAAATCTAACAAAATCTATAAAGTGTTTAGTTACAAGCAGCAGCAAGGAAGTAAGAAGTAAAATTTAAGCCACTATGAAACATCTGCCCAAGGTTTCTGCCTCTTAAAGGAAGTTTTTCCTTGCCACTGTCGCCGAGTGCTTGCTCATCAGGGGATCTGTTGGGTCTCTTTAAATACATTTATAAAGAGTTTGGTTTAATAGAGCAGCACGGTGGCATGGTGGTTAGTGCTGTTGCCCCACAATATGAAGGTCACGGGTTCGGCTCAGTTGTTCGTCTCTGTCTGTCTCTGTATGTTGGCCCTGCGATGGACTGGAAACCTGTCCAGGGTGTACCCTGCTTTTGCCCAGTGTGAGCTGGGATTAGCTCCAGGACACCCCATGACCCAGAAACGGATAAGGGGTGAAGATGAAAGAATGAATGAATGAAATAGTAATGACAATGAAACACAGTAGTGAAATCGGAAAATTATCAAAAGGTAATGTGTGAGATACAATGGCAGTATGGACAAAAGTGCGAGTAAATAACTGTAATGTGCAAGGAAAACTCAATGAAACGTGTTTATGCAAACACTTGGGCCTCCTATTTGTCTTCCTTCTGACTCAACATACACCTGGTTCCTCAACTTAAGCTCACCCATAGCACGACTACTTTTCATGCTACTTCCACATCTGGACCAATTCCGATGCACACAAGTATTCCTGGCTGTGAGCCAATTCTGCAGGAGAGCAGTTGGAATCAGCCCAGATGTTTTAGTATCTGGGCCAGACTCGGGCTAAGGATCCAGGCACATGTGGGGCCAGATGTTTGATTTTACAAACGAGTCTCATCTCAGACAGCTGCACAGCTCAAGGTCAACGTTCAGGAGGAGTCCAACTCCTTTAGTTTACTTATGTTGAGATCTTTCAGTTCATATCAGTCCACTGAACTATCTACCCCCCTCTGATATTCATGCTCCCCTTGAATTCATCCAACCACTTCAGAGTTATTGGAAAATCTCTGTAGGTTGCGTGTCCGTGTTGCACCTGAAGGTATCCGGGGTACATACTGTAGTGGAATGGAGCTCCAGTGCTACTGCCAGTAGCAGCATTTCTGACACACAGTTCTGAGGGATGTCTGAATCCTTTATCAAGGACAGCAGAGGATCTTAAACCTGCATGGAACACTAAACTCTGTGAATGGGGATGGAGACACACATCAATAAGGTATCTGCCACAAGCACAGTGGAGTAGATACACTGATCAGGCATAACATTATGACCACCTGCCTATTATTGTGTTCTTACCCCTTTTGATGCTAAAGTCCTGGAAGTTGCGAGGTGGGGCCTCCATGGATTGGACTTGTTTGTCCAACACATCCAACAGATGCTCGATTGGATTGAGATCTGGGGAATTTGGTGGCCAGGGAGGCCTCAAACCACTGTTGTGCTCTTCAAACCATTCCTGAGCCATTTTTGCTTTGTTGCCTCTCCTGCTGAAATATGGTACAGCTATCAGGGAATACCGTTTCCATGAAAGGGTGTACATGGTCTGCAACAATGCTTAGGTAGGTGGTACGTGTCAAAGTAATGGATAACAGGACCCAAGGTTTCCAAGCAGAACATTGCACAAAGCATCGCTCTGCCTCCACCAACGTGCCTTCTTCCCATAGTGCATCCTGGTGCCATGTATTCACCAGGTAACCAACGCACACGCAGCCGGCCATCCACATGATGTAAAAGAAAATGTGATTCATCAAACCATGCTACCTTTTTCAATTACTCCATGGTCCAGTTTTAATGATCACATGATCATAGTTGGCGCTTTTTGCGGTGCACAGGGGTCTGCATGGGCACCTGACTGATCTGCAGCCATTCAGCTCCATACTGTATGCAACTAAACTGCAGTGCACTGTGCATTCTGACACTTTTCAATCAGAGTCAGCATTAACTTCTTCAGCAATTTGAGCAACAGTTGCACAACAGTTGGATCGGACGACATGGGCCAGCCTTCGTTTCCTATGTGCATCAACAAGCCTTGGCCGCCCATGACCCTGTCACCACTTCACCACTGTTCCTTCTTTGGACCACTTTTTATAGAACCTGACCACTGCAGAATGGAACCCCCCACCCCTCAAGAGCTGCCCATTTGGAGATGCTCTGACCCAGTCATCTAGCCACCAAAATTTGGCCCTTGTAAAACTTGCTGAAAGCCATTCATTTGTAAATTTTTTCCTGCTTCTAACACATCAACTTTGAGCACAAAATGTTGACTTACTGATTAGTATATCCCAGCCGTTAACGGGTGCCACAATGAAATGGCACCTATTAGCAGCTGGGATGGCACCTGTTCACGGTGTGATTCCCTTCACCTGTCATTCGTTATAATGTTATGCCAGATTGGTGTGTATGGGTCTAATGTAGACTGAGGTTAAATACGTGCTTGGGGTCTTAGGCAGTAATCTCTTCCCCCAATTAGCAGATATTGTCAGTGAATGTTGCTACACAGCAAGTGATGCTTGTAGGACATGAAGGCCAGAGCGTAGGCCAGAGTGTCCATGCTGACCCTTGTCCGCCACCAAAAGATCCTACTATCTTTTGCATATGACCATCAGAACAGGAACACAGAGCAATCGAAGAAGGTGTTCTGGTCTGATGAATCAGGTTTTCTTTGACATCATGTGGATGGTCTGGTGTTTGTGCATTTCTAACCTGGACAAAACTGCATCAGGTTGCATGCACAAAAGAAAAGCTCAAGTTATTTGTTTCTGCAGGGAATTCAACAGAAACATTGTTTCTCATATTTATTTATTTTATCTATTTTATTAATTTACTTATTTTTTCTTAAAAAAAAATTTCTGACTTAGATCTCATTCATGCCAGTAATACTCCATCTCCCCTGTCCTGCAGTTTAAACGGCAGAATAAGGACTATGAAAAGACCAAGACGAGGATAATGGAAATTGCCAATTACGTGGATAAGGTGAGGCTGATGGGTTTTCTTCCTGTTGCTGACTGCAACTCTCCAAAGAGAAAAACACCTCCATTCAACAAGCTAATAGAAACTGTTGTAAACTCATCAGATATCTCCATGTCATTTATAGCTCATTTACTCTGAAGTTTGTTGTTTTAAATGTTCTAAATAAATGATTAGTGAATGAAAAGTTCACACCAACATGAGCTTTTGTATGAATCCTGATCAGGAGATATTCGATAGGCTCCTGCTTCAGCCCCTGAGGTGAGGCAGAGGAGAAATTGCCCTGTGTGACTCGCCTGTGCTATGGGATCTTAAAACTGTGTGTGTGTTTTGCGTGTTCAGTTCTACAGGGCTCTGAACATCCGTGTGCCTCTGATTGGTCTGGAGGTTTGGACAGACAGGGATCAGTGCATAGTCACAGAGGAGCCCAACGCCACCCTCTGGTCCTTCCTGCAGTGGAGACAAAAGCTGAAATCCCGCAAGAAGCATGACAACGCACAGCTTCTCACGTGAGCAAGACACACATTTACACCAGTAATCAGAGGGATATGTAACTTATAGATGCGTTGCTACAGAAACAGGCAGCAGTTATTTCACTTTACAGGTCTTTGTATGAGACTATCCAACTTTTGAATGAACCAGTAGCAGAGTTCTCCAGCTTGAATCACTTTATGGACATAGTTGTTGTTTTATTTATCCTATTTTCTTTGTGTAATGATGATTTCTTAACAATTAATCAGTTTGTAGCCCACTCATTTCTAATACAAAAGTCTCTGCCTACATTACATTAATCTGAGGCTCTGTAACCTTGGCTGACCCTACTACTTCTAATACAGCGGCTGCCTTTTACTTTGAATGTCCGTATCATTAATAAACCTAGTCGATGTGAGTACTCTCAGAAACTCAGCATTAAATTTGTTTCCCACAAAATTGTAGATAACCAGCAACACCTTTCATGCTAAGAGCACAGTTAAGTAGACTTAACAGTTGACAAATTCAGCTCAGTCTCCTTTTCCAAACTGCTGACATTAACTTTGACAGACACCAGTAATTTAAGAGGTTGTAGTGAACTTAAAATCTGTGCTTTTTCGTTCCTTTCTGTGCCTCACTCTTTTTTAGTCCCGTCCCGTCTAAGAAGCCAAAAGCTTGCAATTGATCTATTTCGATTGCCCAATAACAGACTGACACCTAGTTAGCCAAGTAAACAAAAGAAAAGGGAACCAATAAGTTCAAGGAACACCCAAAATGGGGAATTGCAACTTCCTCAAACTATACACTTCTTCATATTAATGCGAAAATAAATGTATAAACAGAAATAGAAATATATATCAGTGAAACAATGTATAATTGAAATAAATGCTTCATAGGTTCAGTGCCTTGCTGGAGGGCAGCTCAGTAGGTGCTGTCAGTGAAAAAAAAGAGTCTTTCCCAGTCTGTTTGAGGAACCATCCAGTCTTTGCTGCTCTCAGATGATGCTTTTAGCATGTGTGTAATCGTGACATAAATCTGCAGGGTTAAATTCAGGCGCTACATAAATAAGAAATGATTAACTACCAATATTATTTTCTCAGTCCAGACTGACTGTTATGGTCTGTGATTCTGATGATGGAACCAGCTTCTGAGTCTTATCAGAGCAGAAACGTCCATCGCTATCCTCAAGAATCTTCACAACACATCATAATTTTTTCCCAGGGACACAGAAAAAGTAATGAGCTCAGTTGGGATGCTCAACTTCCTGTTTGGGTGTTTTCTTAAATGGTGTGTGGATCTCTCTGGAACACTACAGATAAAGGTTAAACTTGATGGATTAAGACGTTAGAGAACCACCAGAAAACTGTTTATTGCATCCAAACATCCAAGCAGCGCAGCAGCCAAATGTTGGTCTTTTCAGGGGGGCCTTAACATTTGGAAACTTTCCCCAGCATCAGTATTGATCTGATTCTTCCATTGAGTATTCACCTCAGCAGGAAACAATAAGTGCACTGAGATGTTTTAGTTTTATTGTTTTTGTTTAGTTTTTTTGTTTTGTTTTGGGGGGGGTGGGGGGTACGTTTGTATGTTTATTTTTGTTTTGTGTTTTTGGAGGGAGGGGGGCCATGCACAGTCTGCCTTTTGATTTTGATATATGTGTTTGAACTCATGGTTGTACCTCAGGTAATAAGAAAGCTGATTAACTCCACATCCTCCCACATACACTCCCCTCCCCCGATGACACTCCAAGTGACTATAATGACACAAACTCCCGACTGTGGATCAGATATCATATTTCATATGTAACTTGACAAATTGTTAGTTAAACACAGATTGTATTAAACAGAAAGTCCTACTCCAGTCAGCAGTAATTGGGCCGAACAGCTCAGCGTGCTGGCAGCAGCAATGTTGCAGCTTGAGTGCTGACGCTTGTATCATCTGACACACACATTTGTAGATTCATCCAAAAGCTGTAAATTGTTGGCCCCTCTTGCTCCATAATAAGTTATGCTGATACCAAAGGGCTTATTTTGATTTGATTCAGCAAACATGGCTCAATTTTATTTTTGGAAGTGAAGTGACAGCTGCCAAGAGACCATATGGAGTGTTGAGCTTCCACGAATACCCTCTTCCACATCTGACAGGCTTATGAAGTCGGCCGCTGAACTGCTGTTGTGTCTCCCATCAATGTGAATCTACTGCGGAGTCCATCAGTGAACTGGGAGGAGATTGAGGTTTAGTGATTTTTTATTTGGTGTGTGCCTTTGTCACAGGGGTGTGATTTTCAAGGGGACAACTATTGGGATGGCGCCGCTGGAGGGCATGTGCAGCCTGGAAAACTCTGGAGGCATCAATGTGGTACGTAGGAACTGAGTTCTATTCTCTCTCACTTCCCTCTTAGCTGTCCTTCCTTTTACCTCAGTCTTTTCTCTCACTGTGAACATATATCTTTTATTGACCATATAACCTTTGTGTATTTAGAAGGTCCTTTGAAATATACTCTTCTGACTTGTTTCCTGCTGGGTCCTCCAGCTTCCTCCCACAGTGCAGAGACATGTAGGTTAGGATAATTGGCTCCAAAAGTGCCTGTATGTATACATTAAATGCAACCTCCACAATTTTTTTCTTTTTTTAAGTAAAGGTTGAAGTTGAGTTGTTAAAGCTGCATAAATGAATGTTTATATACTCATATCAATTCTAACTGTATATCTTCAAATCATCACATGCTTAAGGGAAGAGAAAGCCCAAGGGTGGCATCATGTTTCATGATCCCTTTGTCTGTTCCAGTTGTCTGACTGGTGACTGGTCTGTGTCAGTGAATTAGTATTGATTTATTTATTATTGAATCTCATCAGTCAAATATGACCTAGGATGATGTATGACCATATGTATATAAACTTATGCCATCAGGGGCCTAAGCCCTGTCCAAGTCCCTGCAATCTTTTGCCATGGACACCTCTGTCCGGTGTTTCAGTGATGTATCCTGGCAGGAATTCACCAGAATGACTAGGGAGCGTGGCAGCTAATCCACCACGAGGTAGATTTGGTTCAGTCTAGGGCTGGGCGATATATCGATATAAAAAATATATCGATATATTTTTAAATGTGATATGGAATTAGACCATATCGCATATATCGATATAGTTCAAATTCGCGCTGTGATCCTCGCTCCAAGCAAGCTGCTGACCCGGAGGTCTCTGCACTGCTTCCCGCGCCCCCGCCCCTCCTCTTTCATGCACAGAGGGGGGAGGGGCAGGAACAGACACTCGGCACTCTTGAACAAACACTGAGGAAGCAAAAACGTCTGCGGAGCGTGCGGTGGAGGAATAGAAAAGAAAAACAAGTGGCTCAGTAATTTGGAGATAGCTCGGATTCGAAGTATCCGATGAGCAACAAAATCACATTATATTTAGGGACTGCCATAAACAAGTTACAAACAGGGGTGGGAGCACTACAATTTTTTTTCACCACGAAGTACGAAGAGTGTGTGCAACTGCGTGCTTCAGCAGCCCCAGCTGCAATACACAACCCGAAAAAGCTCCAGCCCCGAAACAAATCTCACCTTACTAGGGTTTGTCATGTTTTGTTCTTTTGTAATGGTGTTATTTGCATCTGTGGATTTGTTAGAAAGGAGAAGAAATCTGTTTTGATTTTAATAAGCCATTTATAGTTGTCAAACTAAAAAAATTTTGATATTGTACTTGTCGCATATAAATATTTTATTTCATAATGCTTTAAGCTGCCAGATCACCACTGTTAGGTTCTCATGTATCAGACATCTCACAGACACAAAAGCCAGGCATCAGGTTATCACCCTCCCAAGACCAAAAGAGCCAAAAGGGAAAGTTCTAAGGGGCCTAAACCAGTTGTTGGATATTTCTCCCAGCAACTGTGCTGGCCACACCAAGGGTACAACCTTCAGTTTTGTCGCCATCCCCAATTTTCACTGGAGTCTGACTGACTACAATCAGTAATCCTTCAAAGTCTCAGGCATTGAAATATCCCCGCTCCTGGATAAACAGGCCATCAAAGAAGTTGAGTTGATGAGATGTGCTTCAGGCCGTGACAGAGCAGAGCTCATTCATGTCCACAAAATTGCTCTCAAAGACAACGTCCATCAGTTCAGTGCTGACATTCAGTCTTTCCCTAGCACCACAAGCGTGGTTTAGCGTGGTTGCCCGTGTTTGTGTGTGCATGTGCAAACGTCTGTGTGCACACATGCAGGTGTGTATGATGTTAAAGGTTGATACCTACAGTGTGTGTGTATATATATGCACATATGTGCATATATACTTATACACACATACATATGTGCATATATATATATATACATTGCTCAAGAAAATAAAGGGAACACTTAAACAACACAATGTAACTCCAAGTCAATCACACTTCTGTGAAATCAAACTGTCCACTTAGGAAGCAACACTGATTGGCAATCAATTTCACATGCTGTTGTGCAAATGGAATAGACAACAGGTGGAAATTATAGGCAATTAGCAAGACACCCCCAATAAAGGAGTGGTTCTGCAGGTGGTGACCACGGACCACTTCTCAGCTCCTATGCTTTCTGGCTGATGTTTTGGTCACTTTTGAATGCTGGCGGTGCGGTCACTCTAGTGGTAGCATGAGATGGAGTCTACAACCCACACAAGTGGCTCAGGTAGTGCAGCTAATCCAGGATGGCACATCAATGTGAGCTGTGCAAGAAGGTTTGCTGTGTCTGTCAGCGTAGTGTCCAGAGCATGGAGGCGCTACCAGGAGACAGGCCAGTACATCAGGAGACGTGGAGGAGGCCATAGGAGGGCAACAACCCAGCAGCCGGACCGCTACCTCCGCTACATTTGAGCAAGGAGGAACAGGAGGAGCACTGCCAGAGCCCTGCAAAATGACCTCCAGCACGCCACAAATGTGCATGTGTGCTCGCCAGAGGTAGACTGACTGCCATTAGGTACCGAGATGAGATCCTCAGACCCATTGTGAGACCATATGCTGGTGCGGTTGGCCCTGGGTTCCTCCTAATGCAAGACAATGCTAGACCTCATGTGGCTGGAGTGTGTCAGCAGTTCCTGCAAGACGAAGGCATTGATGCTATGGACTGGCCTGCCCGTTCCCCAGACATGAATCCAATTGAGCACATCTGGGACATCATATCTCGCTCCATCCACCAACGCCACGTTGCATCACAGACTGTCCAGGAGTTGGCGGATGCTTTAGTCCAGGTCTGGGAGGAGATCCCTCAGGAGACCATCCGCCACCTCATCAGGAGCATGGCCAGGCGTTGTAGGGAGGTCATACGGCACGTGGAGGCCACACACACTACTGAGCCTCATTTTGACTTGTTTTAAGGACATTACATCAAAGTTGGATCAGCCTGTAGTGTGTTTTTCCACTTTAATTTTGAGTGTGACTCCAAATCCAGACCTCCATGGGTTAATAAATTTGATTTCCATTGATAATTTTTGTGTGATTTTGTTGTCAGCACATTCAACTATGTAAAGAACAAAGTATTTAATAAGAATGTTTCATTCATTCAGAGCTAGGATGTGTTATTTTAGTGTTCCCTTTATTTTTTTTTTGAGCAGTGTACAGTCATGGAAAAAATTATTAGACCACCCTTGTTTTCATCAATTTCTTGTTTATTTTAATGCCTGGTACCACTAAAGGTATATTACCTGAAGAATACAATGAACACGACTAAAATGCAGCTGATTACAAAATACTTATGTCCTATTTGAAATGCTTAAGGTGAATTCTATTCCCAGGGTATATAAGTGGCCATTTCATGTCATCAGCAGCATTGCACATGCAAAGGCCTGGAGTGGTTTCCTGCTTACATTCAAGCTGTGGCACAACTCAGAAGTTGTCAGCTCTCACATAATGCCTAAAACAAAAGAATTATGTGAAGCCACAAAGGCAGCCATCTTGGCACTGCTGGAAATTGGCATGAGTGAGAGACAGGTAGCCAAAAAACTGAAGATCTCCAAGACAACCGTTCATTACACCAAGAAAAAACAAGCCGAACATGGTACTACTAAATTGCTAGCTGGTCGAGGCAGGAAACGTCTTTCTACCCCACGAGATGACCGTGCACTCATCCGTTCCTGTGTCAGGAATCGTCGTCAGACCTCCAGGGACCTTAAAAATGAGTGGGCACTGTGGCTTGTTCGGCAAGGACAGTTCGAAACCGACTTCTTGAAGCTGGTCTGAAGTCACACAGGGCACGGAAGAAGCCCTACATCAACGAAAGCCAGCAGAAGGCCCGGTTACTCTTTGCTAGGGATCACAAGAATTGGACCGTTGATGACTGGGCTAAGGTTCTCTTCAGTGATGAATCCAATTTTGAGTTGATGCCCACTCCAGCCAACTTACTGGTTAGGAGAAAGCCTGGAGAAGCCTACAAACCAGACTGTCTTGCCCCTACAGTAAAACATGGGGGTGGATCAGTGTTGATCTGGGGTTGTTTCAGTATGGGTGGCACAGGGCAAATGCAATTGTGTGAAGGGCGAATGAACCAGGTCATGTACAGGGCTAATCTTGAAAACAATCTTCTTCCATCAGCTGGAAAACTCTTTCCTGCCTCGAACGACTGGATTTTCCAACAAGACAATGCCCCTTGCCACACGGCAAGGTCAGTTAAAGCCTGGATGGAGAACCAGAACATTCGAACCATGCCTTGGCCTGCTCAATCACCAGATCTGAATCCAATGGAAAACCTGTGGAAAATCATCAAACTCAAAATGGAGAACCACAAGCCCAAAAACAAAGCAAATTTGTTTGAATTTGTGCAACAGGAATGGGCTGCTGTGACAGCAGAACAATGTCAGAAGCTGGTGGAGAGCATGCCAAGACGCATGGCTGCAGTCATCAAAAACAATGGTTATGCAATCAAGTACTAACTCCCGTGTGTATCATGTGACTAAAAGAGGCAGAAAAGAAAACATAGAATGCCTAAAAGTACTGTGTTTGGAAGTACAATGCCATAGCTTTTGATGCTAGAACTTAAGTGATTTTGGTTATTATCAAGAAAACATGGGAAATGGCTAGATATCAGCTCTTAAATTAAACTATTATGAGCTATTTTGGTTGTTATCATTATATTTGTCCAAACAAATGTACCTTTAGTTGTGCCAGGCATTAAAATGAACAAGAAATTGAAGAAAACAAGGGTGGTCTAATAATTTTTTCCATGACTGTATGTACAAAAGTGTGTGTTTGTGTGTGTGTGTATGTATATGACCGGCTAAAAAATTAAGCCAAAGGTTAATGGTCATTGTATTAGCACTGTAGTCCCACCAAATGTTAGGCTTCCCAGGAGCATGATGAGAAGATGTGGTCATGGCTACTCTCTGACAGTAATGTCAGTCAACAGTCTCCACTTAAGATTTCTGCCAAAGGGTGTGATATTCAGAGGCAGTATGGCATCAATGTGCAGTTTTAATTTTATTTTTCAAAGTTTTGTGATTATCTGCTTTCTCTGTGATACACTGGAGAGGAATGAATAGAATTTTTCAACAAATGAGGACAAAATAATGTAAAACTCATTAAATCTAACAGAAATGATTTAATTCAATAAAAATTTGTTTGTATAATTCCATATCCCAATTTGTATTATATGAAGAGACTTTGCAGGATAAATTTGAGACCTTCCAATATAATAGAGACCAGATCAGCTGAATATCTACAGTATGAATATTTAATGTGATGGGGAAATCTTTCAATTTGAAACCAAGATTTTAAGGTCTTTCTAATATTCAACGCTGAACTTTTGAGTGCTGTGTCTCTTATAGCATTTTCTGAGTTAGCTCAGCTGTGTCTGATTTGGTCCCATTGGAGGGAGCGGATATATACAATGATATATGTATATTTTAAAAAAGAAAATAAAAGACTATACATAACCCTAGGTTGCTATTAAGTATTTTAAGAAGTCTTATATATATGGGGGAAAAAAACTGCCCAACGCATGTGATACAGTCGTCCCCAATTTGACAAGCTGTGGCATTTACATTTCCTCTGATTTTAATCAAGATTTAGATTTTAAAATTAATAAATTCACACACAGCATTACAAATGGCTAGTGATAATTGCAGGTGCCACGCAACACACTTTGTCTTGTGCATTGTGTGATTGGCTGAACAGCGCACATTTTAATGTATTGCTTAAGTAATTTATATTTTATATATTATTGATATGTTATAATGAATAAATTATAAGTTATTAGTTATTAAGTTAATATATAAAAGTGGAAAAACACTCTTTTCAACAATAAAAGCCATAATAAAAAAAAAAAAACATACATACCATACCAAACATACCCAGGTTCACTCTGTTATTTGTTTGGTTTTTATTTGTCTCTGTCTTCCTCCTCCTCTTCATATGACCTTGTTTCCTACCAAAAGAATTTGATAGCATTGATTGCTGCTATAATTTGTGCTACAGAATATAAGTTCAAGAACTCTAGTGTTTTTACCAATGGCGTTTTTATTTTTTGTGTTATTTGAAATTGTATGTTTTATTGACAGTCACTATCAATGAGTCATTTTTGCTAAATATGGATAAGAGAAGAGTGGACAGCAATTACTTTGTACAATTACAATGTGAACCTTTTTCAGCAAAAACTCTTGTGTTTTTAAGATGAACAGTGCCAAAACCCGTGGTCATGTTTCCTTGTTTTAAAACTTACTGTCTGAGCTTTAAATCAGGGATTTGAAAAAAAGCCTTTATGACCAATGAAACATCATGGATTCGCAAGAGATTCACGATCCTTGTGGTTGTTGAATCCCAGTGCTCTTACAATAAGGATAACTCATTTTGGTTTAAGAACTTTCTCAAAAAGTCAGCATTTAAGTTCAACAAAAATGTCTCAGAATGTGTAGATTCAGTGAGATTTTGGCTTAGTAGTTCTTACTCCAGGTCTGGACAAAGCCATGCAACTGACCATCTTCTCATGAAATACACATATTTACTAACACCACAATCATCACATGCCACCTGAAGTGATCAAACTTGGATGGCTGTTTAAAGGCTTTTGTTAAGCTTGAATTAAAAAAAAAATCTCTTACCAGTTGTTTGTGAAATCAGTATGACAGCCACACACAGTTTTTGAGGGTTGTTACTGTCATCTTGTGTGGAAAACCAATCAAAATTAATCCAATACAGACAGTATATGACAAAAACTTTACTTTGTAACACCAACAAAAAAAACTTGTTAATCTAAAAAAAAAATCCTGTGATTTTTGCAGTTTCCAGGTTAGGGTGTGTTAGACTTCTCTTTCTAAAGGTCTCGCAACGCTGAGGTTTTATTTTTATCTGGACAATTGAACCCTCTTAAAGGAGAACCGTATGCAGGTCTCTTTATTCTGCTACAGCCCCTCCTGGTACATTATGGTGTTAACATTCATATCTTACCTGCGTGTTGGCAGCTTAAAAAGTCCAGTCTTTGGTATTTTTCTGCCTATGGCACTGTATGGCTTCATATATTTGTGCAGCAGTGGATTGAATGGACGTGGCCAGAAAGATCAATAGCTTCTCTATGCTTGATTTGCTTCTAATAGGCTGTCAGCTCCGCTGTGGACAGGCTGAGGCCTGTAAAATCCAAATGCACTGTGCCTGACAGAGCCATGGCGCCAACATGCAACCAGCACACACTTCACACACCACAGCTACCTCTGTGGTTCGGCTCTCAGAGAATAAAATTACATGGGAAAGGTTTTAGTTCCGAACATCAGCATTTCCAGACAGTTAACACATCGCCACTTTATAGTATGCATAAGTCACAAGCAGAGCTGAGATTGACTGATAGCTTTCATTGGCTCAAAGAGGAGCTAAATACATCAGGATACTGTCACTGCAGTGTGTGTGTGTGTGTTCATTAGGCTCTACCCTGCTAGTTTGACTTCTCTACCTTTAGAACTAAAACATTGGCTCTATTTCTTATTTCAGAACTGAGCATCATCTAACTTCATCCAACTCTGAATATGTATCTTCCACCACTGCACCTGTTAAACTTGGAGCCTCTATGATGCTCAAGTCACATTATATTTGTCCTAGTCACATATAGCTCCTGTAGCAGTAGGACAATGTCCACAGTTTGGATATATAATGACAATATACAAGGGATAGATACAGCATTCTCCAGATATTAAATCCTAATGGAAGTGAGTGGTCCTCTGACTTTTATAAATACTGTTAATAAAAATAAAAGAAAAACTATTTAGTCTCTGTGACATACAGGTTTAAAGTGAGCTGCTGTCTGACTCTGCCCTTAACCCCCATCCTCCATTCTATTTTTGTCAGGACCAGACAGACAAACTGGGCCTGCAGAGCAGACCAGAGGCAGCGAGTAGCGAGCAGTAGTTTATTATCAGTCCAAGTTCGGTGCACAGGCAGGCAGTCAGAATAAGTGGCAGTACAAAAACACAGGGCAGGATCATAAGTCCAAAAGGCAGGCGAAACCGGGAGATCAAAAACACAGGCAAAGGCACAGAGACACGAGGCAAAAGGGAGGCACGAGAGAGACAAAACTGGTCGAGCACTGGAATATCAAACACGAGGAAAGCACACCGGAAAGCTACTCACGAAGGATGCCATAAATCTGACAGACAGATGGGGGAAGACACTGGGTATATATACACAGACAGGAGACAGCAGGTGAGGCTAGGAGACAAGACACAGGTGAATGGCATTAGGGCGGGGACAGTAATCATTGAAGGAAGAAAACAAACAAAGACAAGACAGCACAGGACTTCGAAATAAAACAGGAATTGACACACACAACAAAACCCCTAGGACCTGACAATGTTATTTTAATCCTTGATAAAACTGAAACAGGAGAGTTATATAAACCTCCTCCCACTGTGAAGTCATCATGAAGGAGAAAATTTGCTACATAGACCACCGTCTGTTGGGCCTGACTCACTGCTAGATCCAGACTGTCGTGGTCCACGGATGGTAAATAGTGTAATGTTAGCTATTGGCAACATGTCAGGGCTATGTCAACATGTGACACTGAAGTCCCACCAATTAAAAAAGGGTGTAATATGAATAAAGTGCTAGTACGTGTGTTAAGAAGTGTTATTTATTCCTGGATTAACCAGACCAGCAGCCAAATTAAAGAATAAAAGAAAGACTGGATCACACCATTCCAGAGCTGTAGGATACAGTGGTAAAATGCTTTTTGAGGCATTGTTTCAGATCAGCTGATACAAAACATGGTAAAAACAGGGATAAGACTCATCTAGTTGTAAGTCCTGTCAATGAAATCTGTTATTTTCTGTGGGGGCTGAACCTGAGGGTAATTTTTCTTCTTGATATAACTGATATAATGAACCTTTCTGGATGGCTTAGTGCTACAGCTCTGTGATGTCAATGTTCTTTATGTTTTTGTGAATCCCATCAACAGTATGCCTCCCCCTGAGTGGTTTGGGGAAAGCGATTTTCTCAAATTGCCTGACCTCAGGGACCACATAATCAGCATCCGTCAGTGTGGTTTCACCTATTGTTTGAGCAGTCCTCCCTTAAATGTATGGGCAACAAAACACTTAGCAAATTGAAATTTGTTTTAAAAATGACCTGCGGACTTCAGCCTGGTGCGTTTGCTGGAAAAATTCAAATGTGTTTAGTTTTGACTTAATCAGAATCCCATGGGGCAAAAAAAAAAAAAAGTATAAATGTGTAAAGAGCAAAAACAACAAATACCCAACTGTAGGCCCAAAGGCGCCTACAGTTGGGTATTTGGGTAATTATGCCACAATTGTTATGATAGTTTGTTTAATTCCAAATTTTTTTTAGAACACTTCACAAAAGCCCAATATAAACAGAACTAATAGAGATCTTAAGGGGACAAATTCTTGATTTCAGTTTTACTATTTAGATTTATTTTGTGCTTGTATGATGAATATTGCTGAAACTGTGCATGATTGAGGCTACCACGCACCAACACGTACACAATGGTTGGGACTTAGAGCTCATTTTTGGCTAGGGCCCATTATAGAGGGTTAATCCAACTCTGCAAACAATAAAAATGGTAGTATGCTCTGACTCATGCAAGAAGTATGTATTTATACAACCAGAACTATCAGTCATCAGCATCTTCTCCACTACATTAACGAGTCCTCCACCGATTCACCCCCCTCAGGACCACTCTGAGCTGTCGATAGGTGCTGCGGCCACCATGGCCCATGAGATTGGCCACAACTTCGGGATGAGCCACGACCATGAGGGCTGCTGTGTGGAGGCCACCGCTGAGCAAGGAGGCTGTGTAATGGCAGCCGCTACCGGGTGAGCCTCAAATAGTGCCTTAGGCTTGAGCATAAGCCTTCTTACAATGAGACAAGAATGCTAACAGCTTGACACGTGAATACATCAGAATCAGAATCAGAATCAGCTTTACTGGCCAAATACGTTCCACAACATACAAGGAATTTGGTTTCGGCAGGTGGTGTCACTCACGGAATGGACAGCAGCAATATGCTAAAATCTAAACATAACTAATAGAAAAAAGTATATACATACAAATATATACATCTATGCAGAAAAATAAATATATACACAATTAGTGCAAAGTACACAATGTAGTGCAGATTGAATGAGTGTCCTGTTAATGTGAATGTATGACCATTCAACAGTGTAGCAGGTCCATAGTTTAGCTATTTACTAAAGTTATTGCAGTAGGAAAGAAACTGTTTTTGAGTCTGGAGGTTTTTGTGCGTAGGGCTCTGTAGCACCTGCTAGAGGGGAGGAGCGAGAACAGTTTGTGTCCAGGGTGGGTGGGGTCTCTGATGATGTTCCCTGCCCTCTTCATGGTTATGGAGGAGTACAGTTCCTGGATGGAGGGCAGTGGGGCTCCAGTGATTTTTTCAGCAGTTCTAACTGTGTGCTGCAGTCTGTTTCTGTCCTGCTGTGTGGCTGCTTTGAACCACACGGTGATGGAGGTGCACAGGACAGACTCAGTGACAGCAGTGTAGAACTGGATGAGCGGCTCCTGAGACAGACCATGTCTCTTCAGCTGTTGCAGGAAGTACATCCTCTGCTGAGCCTTTTTCAGGATGCAGTGGATGTTCATCTCCCACTTCAGGTCCTGAGAGATAGTAGTTCCCAGGAACTTGAAGGACTCGAGGGCTGATACAAGGCTGTTGTTGATGGTGAGGGGGAGCAGTGGCAAGGGCTGTCACCTAAAGTCCACTGTCATCTCCTCAGTTTTGAGCGTGTTCAGCTCCAGGTTGTTCTGGCTGCACCAAAGCCCCAGCCGCTGGGGCTTTGGTGCAGCCTGGATCAGGCCGATGACTGTTGTGTCGTCTGCAAACTTCAGGAGTTTGACAGCTGGGTGCTTGGAGGTGCAGTCATTGGTGTAGAGGGAGAAGAGCAGTGGGGACAGGACACACCCCTGGGGGGCGCCAGTGCTGACAGTCTGGGTTGTTGAGGTGGCGTCTCCTAGCTTCACCTGCTGTCTCCTGTCTGTCAGAAAGCTGGTAATCCACTGACAGATGGACGGAGACACATTGAGGTGGGAGAGTTTGGAGGAGAGGATTTCAGGGATGATGGTGTTGAACGCCGAGCTTAAATCCACAAACAGGATCCTTGCGTAGCTCCCTGGGCTGTCAAGATGCTGCAGGATGTAGTGCAGTCCCAGGTTTACAGCATCATCCACCGACCTGTTTGCCCAGTAGGCAAACTGCAGGGGGTCCAGCGGGGGCCTGTTACAGTCCTCAGATGGCTCAACACTAGTCTTTCAAAGGATTTCATGACCACAGACGTTAGAGCCACCGGTCTGTAGTCATTCAGTCCTGTGATGGAGGGTTTTTTGGGGACTGGGATGATGGTGGAGCGCTTGAAGACAGAGGGGACTTCACACTACTCTAGTGAGCAGTTGAAGATCCTGGTGAAGATTGGAGCCAGTTGGTCAGCGCAGGCTTTAAGCTAGGAGGGTTACACTCTGTCTGGGCCTGGTGGTTTCCTGATTTTCTGTTTCTGAAACAGCTGGCTCACCTCCTCTTCACACACTCTGAGTGTGACGGGGGGGGCAGGTTGGAGTGTGACAGGGGTGACAGGGGTTGTGGTAGTGCTGGTCTGGGTGAGAGGTGGGCTTGGGTGGGTGAGGGGTGTGAAGTTGTCCCTCTCAAACCTGCAGTAGAAGTTGTTGAGATCGTTGGCAAGGTCTTTGTTTGCCTCGACGCGGGGGAGGGTCTCTTGTAGCTGGTGATTTCTCACAGGCCCCTCCACACTGAAGAAGGGTCGTTAGCTGAAAACTGGTTCTTCAGCTTCTCAGAGTAGCTCCTCTTAGCCACTCTGACCTCCTTATTCAGTGTGTTTCTGGCCTGCCTATACAGGACCCTGTCCCCACTCCTATAAGCCTCCTCCTTGGCCTGGCGGAGCTGATGCAGTCTGGCAGTGAACCATGGCTTGTTATTATTGAAAGTCCGGAATGTTTTAGTTGGTACACAAGTCCTCACAGAAACTGATGTAGGATGTCACAGTGTCTGTCAGGTCGCCCAGGTTGTCATTGGCAGCTTCAATGACATTCCAATCTGTGCAGTCAAAGCAGGCCTGTAGTTCCTGCTTTGCCTCATTGGTCCATTTCCTCACAGTTTTCACCACAGGCTTTGCAGATTTTAGCTTCTGCCTGTAGGTGGGGATGAGACCAAACAGTGGTCAGAGTGACCCAAAGCTGCCCGGGGAACAGAGTGGTTTGCTCCTTTAATGACTGTGTAGCAGTGGTCCAGTGTGTTGCTGCCTCAGGTGGGACAGCTGATGTGCTGTTTATATTTTGGAAGTTCATGATTTAATCTCGCTCCGTTAAAGTCCCCTATGACAATAAAGTGCGTCCGGGTGTTTCGCTTCAAAGCCATTTAATTGTTCAGCGAGAGTTTGCAGCGCTTCACCCACGTTGGCTTGGGGGGGATGTAAACTCCAACCATGATGAAGGAAGAAAACTCCCGCGGCAAATAAAACGGCTTACAGTTAATGGTGAATGACTCCAGATTCGGGCTGCAGTGTTCAGACAGGACCGTGACAGATGTGCACCAACCTTCATTAATATAAAAGCATATTCCACCCCCCTTTGTTTTCCCCGAGAGCTCCTTGACGCGGTCCGCGCGGTGGAGAGAGAAGCCCGGCAGATGTAGTCCGGCGTCAGGTACGGCTTCACTGAGCCAGGTTTCAGTGAAGCAAAAGGCAGAAGAACGTGCAAAATCCTTGTTGGATCCGTTGAGGAGAAACAGCTCGTCCATCTTGTTAGGCAGGGAGCGGAGGTTCGCCAGGTGAATGGATGGGAGAGGTGCGCGATGGCCGCGCTGTCGGAGCTTAACGAGCTCGCCGGCCCTCTTACCTCTTCTGCGTCTCCTCCACGTCCCGTACAGAGCTGCTGCTCCTCCAACCAAAAGTTCTAAAAAGCCCTCTGGGTTCGTGTGGAATGAGGGAAAAGTGTCCGGAGAGGCGTCTCTACTGAAAGTGATTGGGTTAGCGTGTCCAAACACAAAGAAAATAAACAAAAACACGCAAATTCCTAGAGAGCGCTGTGCAGAGGCTGCCGTCTGCGGCGCCATCTTATTTCATGAAACATATTACGTAGAATTGATACTGAATGAAATTTTTGTCATCAATATGAAAAAACAGACTTAGGTATTTTTCCACGATGATTTTAAGACTTTTAATTTCCCACACTGCTAGCTTCACCTTAGCTTCAACAGGTTATTATATGGGAAGACTTGTACTAAGTTAGATCAAAGCACCACTTATAAACACAAAGCAATGCTTCTAAAAAAAAAAGGTTCATACGTGTAACATATCTATGTATGTCCAGGCATCCATTCCCTCGAGTGTTCAGCCGCTGCAGTAAACGGGACCTGGACAGCTACTTCCAGAAGGGTGGGGGCATGTGTCTGTACAACATGCCCAACATGAAGGACCTAGTAGGGGGAAAGAAGTGTGGCAATGGATTTGTGGAGGATGGAGAAGAGTGCGACTGTGGAGAACCTGAGGTAATTACAATTGTTGATGAATGAATGAACATAGTGAATAAAAAACAGTTTCAAAAAGAAACACCCATGAAACTCATCTTTCATCTGTTTTGTAGAGAAGACAGCAATAAGAAGATATGTTTGTGGTTTTAAGGACGAAAAAACCTTAGTTGTATATCTCCTCTGTCAGCCTTCTTTCTCAAGCTTTTATAAGGAGATCTACGACTCTCCTTTGATTGGCTCACTGTTTCCTTTTTCCAATAAGAAAAACAAATTCCTAAGTAGGATAGGCTAAATCCTACAAGGTTGATTGGTGGGTCCAGGTAGATGAGGCATGGCTGAGGACAGTGACTGTATTGTGACAGAGTCACATCCAGGATGGCTGTAAGGCTCCACTTCTGCATACAGACTGTGAACATTTCTCTGTTGACTGAGACCATCAATAATTCACATTATTAATATAGAACTAGGACCTGATTTTCAATGAAAGACCACATAGAGACCACTGTTAGGCTGTATGGACCTTTAACATCTACCTTTAGGCTAAACAGACCTTTAAGGTCTACCTTTAGACCTTATGGACCTTCAATCTACACACAGCAGGCACACTCATTACACTACTAGAACTATTTTCATAAGCTCGCCTGTGCAACGCCTCAGTCTATAGTGCCGGTGGCCTGATATGGGTAATCAGATGTTTTGGTGTTGCCTTTCTGGATGCATGTTTGCTTGAACCAAACCTTACTAAGATTCTCTGATGACAAGGCTACAGGAAGCTGCACATGAAAGTCCTAAAATGTCCTAAAAACCTTTGTCAGACATGAGACTGAGCAGTTGTCCCATCCACCTTTTGGGAAGGAAAGTGAACTACATTTGACATTTGTTGACAAAAGCAGCAAGAGAATTTTAGTACCAACGATTTTGACTCCTCTGCTTTAATGTCATTGAGGGAAGATGCATCCCTGGTACGTCAGCTCTTAAATGACGTAGTGCAGCCTCACCATGGCCTCATCATCAATGCTGTCTGCATCGTGTTTGTGCAACGCAGCGGAAAGTTTCCTCCAATCAGAATGAAATGTTTGCGCTCAATAAACTCTGAGGTTAAGTAAACTGTCTTTGGTTCAAGCAGCAGAGCAAATTGAAAACAGAGGAAGCAAATTGGTAGCTGACAGCAGCAACACCACTGACAGAGCCATTTGTTCTGACTCCCTCTTGGAGCAGAGTTGACAGTTGAGCCCAGGCTGCTGACAAGCCACCTGCTTTTAGCATTGCAAATGAGATGATCTACAGAATAATGCCTAATTGTCTGATCCTGTGATGCCCCCCACCCAGAAACAAAGTCACTCAGATTGTGAACTAAGTACAACCATTTCAAACCTAAATCTTTTACAAGGAGCTGCATTTTATTTTGAATATAATGAGACTGCTCTGTACAGGAAGTGGGAGTGAGGGAAGTCACAGAAAGACATTTCAGTTTTATAATTCAAGCACATTGGCTCCGTCTTAATGTTCAAATTAACATCACACTACAAGTTGGAGCTTGTTGTTGTGGTAGTTGTTGTTCTTGTGTTTATGTGTAATCCCATTGCTGTTCTCTTCTCCGGTCTAATTGGCTTTTTTTCTTTCTCTCGTGCACTCCCACATATTTTCTTACCGTAACCGTGGCTCAAAGGAAGGCGCCATGGCAACAGGAGGTGTAGCCTTTGTGTAGTCTGTATGACACAGGAAGCAGCTGCAAAGGCAGTTTTCTGCATTTAAATGTTCTTTTCTTCCTGCTACCATCTGCTCAAATCGGGACTTACCTGATGCATATGTGTGTGTGTGTGTGTGTGTGTATGTGTGCGTAATGTGTAATAAGTCAGAGTGATTTGTCTTGTTCTTCCTGGCTGTTTAGTTCTAAAAACCATTCTAATGGCTAGTATGACCTTTGACCCTATGTGTATTAGGAGCTGCACTTAAAGCTGTTTCTGAAAAATTCCAAGGTGAAATTACTCTAGGCCCTAACCCTAACCCTAACCCCTACTGTAACATTAGAAATGTTGATCCTCACTTGAAACCAGGCACAAGCCTGCCACTGGTTTGTGTTGTGACTGGCCCCTTCTGTTTTAAACGTATAAATATTCATAATCACATTTATTTAGCTGTAGATGATGTGTTGATTCATCATTTGGAAAATGGACATCATGTTGTATTGAAGACTTGAAACTAAAGACTGAGGCCATAAACTGATAAGGAAAAAATTTACTGAGCTAATGAAAGAAGTAAGGACATTTTTCCATAGACTTCAATACTATCTGACTTCTTTCTACAAATCAAATCAGATCAAATCAAATCAGATTTATTTGTATAGCACCAAATCATAACAAAGTTACATCAAGGCACTTTACATATAGAGCAGGTCTAGACCAAACTCTTTATAAAATTATTTAAAGGGGAGGGAATATTCAAACAGTTGTAGGCAGGAACATGATGCTGCATGAAGTTCATAGAAATTATGCTGTATGGAATTCTTGAAGATGTGGGAGCAGCAGGCATTGCAGGAACATGGGATGATGATTCATCACCTGCAGGATGATGACAGGGAGAGAGAGGAGAGGAACTGGAAGAGACAGAGACTTCGGGAAAACATGGTTAGCCAGCCAGTGGAGTTGCCACTTGATACTGTATTCATTAGATAAAATAAAGGTTTACCGCTCTTCAAGATTGGCTTCTCTTTTCACATCAGGAACTTAAGTCTCTCTCTGTAGACAGTCTATGCTTTAACCCTGATAAAACTCTGTTTCATAAGCTGCATGTCTATGACATTTTATCCTATCTTCATGTGTCAGTGTTGTGTTTGTCTGATAGAAGCTCAACATCATCTTTTATCCAATTAGAAGTCAGATGTGTAAGATTTACTTTTCCACCTCGGTTTTCAGCTGTGTCTTTGAAACTATGAAGGAATTTAGTTCCCAGTATCAGATCTTCAATCCTGAGAGAACCAAGCTGAGTTTGACAGCTCAGCTCCAGCCTCTCGGAGAGGTTTCCATTTCTCCCTAACGTCAACAATCATATAGAAAAAAAAAAAAAACATTAATTGTGACTTTTCTTTTTCTGTTGACTTAATCAATGCATAAAGAGATTTTATGAATATCTTTTAATTGATGGATAAACTAAACTTGCCTGCATCAGTCTAACTACTCTATCTTTGACTGTTTGCAGGAATGCACCAATGACTGCTGCAATGCCAACAACTGTACCTTAAAGGAAGAGGCTCAGTGCGCCCATGGAGTGTGCTGTGAGGGCTGCAAAGTAAGACACAAACACACAGGCAGACAAAGGAAGGAGCGCACCTTGTTTGCAGTAATATCTCAGTATCATTAGTTCACTGTCAGTCATCGTTTCAGTGTGTTGGTATACTGTACCCAGAGTGTGTCAGCTCCCATCACAGCAGGGCTCACTGTCTTCACATCACACCAGCACATTTCATCTCTTCTCTCATCTCACTGCTCAAATACAAATCCTGACATCCCATTGTAACATGCAGCAGAGCCCAAACTCCACTGAGCTTTAGCCTGACAGCAGAGACGAAAACTGACTCTGACAATAAGTTGTGCACTGTCTGCAGGAGAGGAGCGATAACTTTTCTTTGTTTATGTTATTGTCATCACAGTAACACTGTTCAAGTTTTATTCCCACTCTGCCTGTATAATGTTCTCTATATGACTCTGATGACACACAGGCCCACATTTTAGCATATTCTTACGTCACAGCTCTTCTGCCACTGCCAAGGCCTAACATTGAAAGCCTGCTATTTCTTTTTATATAAATGACAGTGTGTGGTTAAGAGGGAAAACCAACAGGTCATCACAGCTCTTTTTTAGTTTTCCTCACCATCGTAAACCACAGCAGCTATTTTCAGTGAAAAAGCTCTGGCTACTGTCCACTACCATCCAGCACTGAGCATCAGACACATGCTGTGTCCCAATTCATTGTCCATATCCCTCAGAGACTGCATCAGGAAACCAATTATGACTCCCTCAGATTCAGAGAGACAGGTCCCTCTTTTTCACCTGTTGGATTCACAACATATTTCAAAATTCACTGCATGTCAGTAATAAAAATAATATGACATCAAACAACACCAAGTTCCTTTGAAGGTCACACCCATGTAAACAGTATCTGTAGGATGTGATTCCTGTATTGGGCAACACTCATAGTCACCCAATTCTTAGTTCACGCAGAAACAGATCCTTATTTCTGATTGGCTGACTTTTACTAGCGCCCCAAGCCTGAGAAGGGAGATGTAAAACTACACTGGGAAAATTCAGTTCTTTAAAACCTACAAATACATCTTCATGTGGGTATTAACATTTTATGTAAAACACGGCAAGTGTTTAATTTGGGACATTTTTGATAAGGTTTTAGTTTTTTCATCTCTTTGCGTTTTTCCTTATTAAGTTGTCATTTTTAAAAATGTTACCAAGTCTCCACATATTCAGAATCAGAACAACCTAAGCTAATAAAGACTCTGTTCACTGTGAAAACAGAAAAAACAAGAGAAAACAAAAGAGACATTGATTTGTTCCTTATTCCTGGATAAAAGTGCTATTAACTATGATAGTGAAGGACTTCGGCACAGAAGGTTACTCACATCATCACTGATATTTTACAGCTAAATTTTCTGTCTGTTAGCGACCATATCAGCGAAAATGTTCATTGTGTCCACTCTCATGTTCCTTGTCTGTTCCAGCTGAAGCAGGCAGGTACCATGTGCCGGGGCCCGGCGGGGGCATGTGACCTGCCAGAGTACTGCACCGGGGCCTCTCCTTACTGCCCTGCCAACGTCTACCTGCTGGACGGCTCCTCCTGTCAGTACGGGGCAGCCTACTGCTACAACGGCATGTGCCTCACCCACGAACAGCAGTGCCTGCAACTTTGGGGCTATGGTAAAAGACAAGTCTATGAACACACAATACAAGCTACAGTGAACCCACTCACTCTGTGTTCTGGGGGTAAACAAACCCTTAGCAGAGAGTTAAGTCTTTGTTTAAACACTCTAAATTAGGTCTTTACCAGTGGAGGTTTTGAAGGGCAGTCGGCTTACTTTGAGAGCATCAATATCCAATAATGGTGTTTAAAAGTGCTATAAACTACAATGTGTTTATTCTCAACCACATGTCAAGAGTTTCTATCAATAAGCTGAGACTGTCAAAGTAAATTCCCATCACAGTCATGTTCCTTTTCCCTCTGAGAAGAGGAAGCTGTAACAGAACAATAGATAAAAGCAATGTGGTGACTTTCAATGTGCATCATCATCTTAGTTTATTGTTCTGCTTTACTGTTACAAAGGCTGATAATAAGTGCTCTGGACTTCCATACCACAGTCTTTTGTTATATTTTTCACAACTTTTTATGCCTTTATATTAGTTAGTATTTGGCAGGGAGGCTGTCAGGAAACGGGAGAGAGAGCGAGGGGAATGACATGCAGCAAAGGTCCTTAGCCAAATTTAAACCCAGACCAATCCACAGTTTCACTGCACACATATATTTATAGTACACTTAGCTAAAATTATTTAAAAAGTGTTGATTCAACTTTGGACAAACTTTTTATTTTGCAGTGCGTGATGCTGCTGAAATGGTTTGTGATACAGGTGACTGTAATATCTATCCAATGTTAATGAGCCCCACCTGCATGAAGACTACTGTGTTTTACAAGTTTTGGGTGGGTGTCTTATGAACTGGCAGCTGAGTATATTCAATTCAGGAGAGATTTGAGTGAGCTACTGAAATTTTTACTGCCAGAGAGTAAAAGCGAGAGTCAGTGGTGATTAGATCCCATAATGATGTTGCGGTATTTCAAGTGGGGGTGGAGCTTTGTGTAGTATAGAAAGCTATACTACAATGCCAAAACTCTACTGTGAGGAAAACACAGATGACTGATTTTACGTGTCGTGATGAAATAGACATTGATCTGACTCCAATTATAAAACCAAACAAATCTGTTTCTGTGTTTCACAGTTCTAAAAAGCACAGGTATTCCACAGCTGAATGAAAGTGGCAACCATGTGTGTGTGTGTTGATCTCTGTGGTGGCCTTTGGCATCTCTGCTGAGACCAGCATGAACTGTGACTGTTGCCGAAGGTCAGGACACTGCCATTTGTTTGTGGAAGAGATCATTAGCTCTTGCGACTTATCTTGCCTTCACTGACTCCTCCTTAAATTCCATATCCATTTCAAAACTTAAAGCCTGATATAGTCAAACACCTTAATATAATGGAGGCCTCCTCCTCTCCAGGCCGTAGTGATCAGACATTGGAGAGCTCTCCCAGACTCCTGCGATGCTTAACTTTTGTACTTTTATGATTGTTATATATACGTATAACAATAAACTCTACTTATTTACACATTATCATTGTGACAAACACCAAACAAGTGCACAGCTGACCCGCCCGGTTGATGGGACATGTTGTGTTTTCAGGAGCTCGACCAGCCCATGATGCCTGCTTCGAAGACGTCAACGCAGCAGGAAACGCTTTTGGAAACTGTGGGAAAGATGAACACGGCAACTATATGAAGTGTGAGAAAAGGTAAGCGATAGTGGGTACCATGACATATCATGACGCTCATAAAAACAAGCCTAGATACCAGGGCTATAGAACATGTAACAAGGTCTGCCATAAGAAAACGCTCGAAACATTTGTCATACCAAAAGTGAAATTGACTCAGTATCTCACTGTGTATAATTAGGGTCTTATGATTTTTACTTAGAGTGCATACAATCTGTTTTATTTTTTGGACTCTGAAACTGATAATGGCAAAATGACTCTATGTAACATGAAAGAATTACTAACATCTCTGCAGGCCCCCTCTGTTAGCATCTCTCAGCTCATCGTTTTGATTTTACTGTTTCTAGTTAGCCCTTGGTGCCCTTATTATCAGCTACATTTTCAGCTTCATTGACCAAAACAAGGAAAAAAGAAGAAAACACTGGACTCAGAGTCCTTAGGTGGACACAATCAGGATTCTAAATCAAATTTAATGTTACATCAATGTAGGCCATAGTGACCAAACTATGGTCACAAAGGTTCAGTACATTATGTATCATGGATGTTCTAAAATGTATTTCAACTTGGCTCATATCCTTTAATCCTCTTAGTCTTGTTTCGAGCTTGCTCTGCTCTACAAAATAAAAAAAAATGCAGCTTTGATGAACAATAATAAAATTCCTGGTTTCTTGCTATCATAGTTCACCCAAAGAGTTTTGTATATATCGTATGAACATAAACAAGAGTCAGGCCCTCTGCACACTGTCAACACAACTAAGACAGCTTCCATGGAACATTGCCAGAGCTAATTAATGGAGCCAAATTAACAATTTAGCTATGCAAACGACCATGTGGATTAAGGTGGTTGACGACTGCCTTGTATGATCCACTGCAGCCCAAGTCCATTATAAAGTCCCACAGGAGTCATTAGAGTGTTTTTTGACCACAGTGAGTCACAGAGCTGATTAGAAACTATGTAAATATGCTATCTGGCTGTTATTAAGACACACAGCTGCTATCAGCCCATCTTTCTCTAATCCTCTTCACTTGTTTTCTTCCAGAATTTGTCTATGTTTGCATGCTTTTTTAACCAGTTTGAACACATTATTAATACTGCATATAAATCAGGAAGCTCTAGATGTTGACAAAAATAGTCAAGTATAGCTCTCTCCTCCCTCCAGTGTTGCTGGGGAGGCAGTGTCAGGTTTCAAATGTTTCATGACTGCTAAGTGCAGATGGACCTGTGAGAGATCACAATAAAACGCCACAGAGTATCACCAGTTTTTCATTAATTTAGTTGTTGGTGTCAAATGCTGCTCTGTGATCCAGTGAGACTAGGACTGTCTGTCTTTAAGTGGATGTCTCTATAGATCTAACCAGGAGAGGTCTCCGTGCTGCAGTGTTGTTCAAGCATATCAAAACAGTTCTTTGGTCCCAAGAATTTGTTCAGTCATTCAAATATTTTTTCAATGATTTTACTTAAAATCAGGAACAGGATAATATCAACCTTTAAGTGTGCATGTTTGGGAATCCACCTGAGGGAAGAAACATTTTTACAGGAAAAACCCCATTGGGATACTATCAGGTCAAGAGGAGGAGGATTTTACATTCTGTAGAATATTGTCCCACTTTTCCTGGGTCAGCTGATTAAATCGTATCACATTACTGTACTTGAATAAACCTAAAGTAAACAATGGGCCAGAGAGAAGGTCAGAGCTTCATGGCATGAGAACTTTGTAGGTGCAGTCGCAACAATAACAACTGAAATTGACATAACCAGATGCTGAGAGGGCAGCTGTGGGAGAGAGAGCCTGCGTAAATATTAAAATTGTTGCTCGATCACAGGGATACTTGCTTTCAAAGGAAACCACAAAACATTTGTCTTGTTTTGGCATCACCTTCTGAGTCAGTCCATTATGACAACACAACATAGTTCTTCAGTGCCTCTCTCGTTATGTGTCAATATGGCCAAAAAAAAAAACAAACCTCCAATCTGTAACAAGGAGCCACTGCTCAGGAGGGAGCCACTGCTCAGAGTTCAATGGCCTGTAGATAGAGAAAATTAGCTGAAGCGAGTCAGAGACCCCATTCCATTAAAGAAGAACTCGATCTCTTTTCTTATGCTTTCCATTCACTTATTTGAAGTTGATAAGAAGAGCTGCACTGTTATTTCTGTCAAATCATCAACCAGCCACCACCAACTTCATTTCAAAACATAAGACTAAGGCTGTACTTCATACAATGTTTCCCCTTCCGAAGACCTGATATTTGATAGAGATTTAAATTGTTCACATCTTAATTTGTAGCTGATGAGAAATTAATTTTACATTGTAACATCTTTACCAGACTGACTGCTGCTTTACTACTTATCTACTTGCTTTACTACGTATGAAAACAGGACATTGAGGACATTGGGCACACTGGGTCCAGACATTAGCGTCACAGCCTGGAGCCTGAACACATCAGGCTGGAGAAACTGAGGATAATTCTGACAGAAGGGTTACTGAGATGATTGTGTCAAAACTGGTGAAGTCGGAGGAAGGGGGTTATGGGAGATTTATGGGAAAAAATATGCATTAACCTCTGGGGCTGAAAAAGTATCTGGCTCCAACAGTTAAACAGCTCCCATAGACTCCCATGTTCAAAATTTCATCCTTAATATACTTTATTTATTTACATTGTCAGTGGTTAGCTCCACACAAAAATCAGATTTTTCACCTGACAGTAATGTTCAAAGGTGGGGGATTTGGCAAACAATCCCTGGAGAGGTTTCCCTGAGGGTGTAAAAAAAGGCACCCCTGAGAGGATCCTCTTCCTCTTCCTCTTCGCTCTGTTGTCTCTCATAAATAAAGTTCTCTTTTGGTGGGGGACTAAATCTTTGTGTGCCTTTGTTTCTGCCCAGTGATGCCAAGTGTGGTAAGATCCAGTGCCACAGTGCTGCCAAGAAGCCCAAAGGCACCAACGCCGTGTCCATCGACACCACCATCAAGACGGATGGCATCGAGGTAAAATGCCGTGGCACCTACGTCTACAGCACCCAGGATGGCCAGGGTGACCTGCCTGACCCTGGCCTCGTCATGACCGGCACTAAGTGTGGAGAAGGAAAGGTTGGTCCACTACAGACTGGGGTAATGATTGGGAGGATCATAAAGTTAGAAGTGATTAGAAGTGATTTGTCCAACTTTCATGTTTTCATTTAGGAGTCAAATGAGCAGTTGATGGTTAAGAGGGCTTTGGTCAGCAACAGCTTGAAACGACAAATGTATCTGGCTACCTGCCCCGACAACTTTCACACCTGACTGGAGTTTTTAAATGACCTGAACAGAACACGAG
The DNA here is from genome assembly GCA_034769265.1 of Remorina albescens. Classification (NCBI taxonomy): domain Eukaryota; kingdom Metazoa; phylum Chordata; class Actinopteri; order Carangiformes; family Echeneidae; genus Remorina; species Remorina albescens. The sequence goes on along the minus strand of CM068495.1, from coordinate 1,145,501 downwards.
CAGAGACATGAAAGTGACTGCACTGCACAAAGGAAATTAAAGCCAGAAAACAAATGTCAGGGCAGAGTTTCTACTCCTCTGTGTGAACAATGATGTCGTACATCTTCACCTCTTTTAGTATTTGTGTGGGTTACAATAGCTCAGGGGTAAGGAGCCAGACAAAGGCTGCTGCTGAAGAAATGTGTTGTCATGCACCATGTCGAGTTCTGACATGAGAAGCTGTATGATATGAAGTGAAGCTGGGGCCACAATCTCAGGGGGTACTCTGATTTCAGAGGCGAATTAATCATTAAGATGTTTGTTTTGTACCAAAGAAAAACAAAACATCCAGCCCTCTAATTGTTAACAAGAGTTGGCAGATCAGCTATGCCTACACTGTCCTTAACTGATCTTCCATCGACAGGCCAGACTGATACCTGTAGACCTGTCTCAGGAAGTCTTTGCCTCTACTTGATTCCTGCAGATCTAATGGAAGACACTGTTAATCTGAAGCAGCAGTAGTCACTGTTTGTGCTATAATGCTCTTACTATATTCATAACACTGCAATATTTTTCATCACGCATATACCCTAACATCTCTCTAACAATGACCAAAGCAAATTTGCCAAATTTTGCAGCCATAAACCTGCTAGATACCATCCCACAAATTTATCATTTTGGTTCCCTTTCAAGCCATTTTTTACGATAGGGTTCTGGAAAGAAAATCATATTGCAATTATTTTGGCACATGATTTGTACTTTTGCACAGTCAATCCCTCATTTCTATATCAGGTGTTAGTTTTCTCTAGATCAAACCTTTGCATGTGAAAGATAAAACTTTGCTGCTGCTGCTGCTTTTTAATGGCATTATTTACTAAAAACATACAACGCCTATAAAAAGTATTCACCCCTCCTTGGATGTTTCAACCTTTTATAAATCAAATCATTGTCAAAATGTTGGCTTTTTTGACAATAATAAAAAAAAAATCCTCTTTGATATCAAAAAGAAAACAAATTTTTACAAAATGTCAGTTAATTAAAATGATATAAGATAATGTAAATGATTGCATAAGTATGCACCCCCTTCAGGTCAGTATATAGTAGATGCACCTTTGGCTGCGATCACAGCACTGAGTCTATGTGGATATGTCTCAATGAGACTGGCACATCTGGACACTGCAATTTTTCTCCTTTCTTCCTTGGAAAACAGCTCAAGTTTTGTCAGGTTTTTTGGGATCTGGCATGAACAGCTCTTTTCAAGTCCAGCCACAAATTCTGAATTGGATTGAGATCTGGGCATTGACTTGGCCACTCCAGAACCTTCACCTTGTTGTCTTTGAACCATTTCTGTGTGGCTTTTGCTTTATCCCTGTGGTCGTTGTCTTGCTGGAAAATAAATCAAATCAAATCAAATCAGATTTATTTGTATAGCGCCAAATCATAACAAAGTTACATCAAGGCACTTTACATATAGAGCAGGTCTAGACCAAACTCTTTATAAAATTATTTAAAGAGACCCAACAGATCCCCCGATGAGCAAGCACTTGGCGACAGTGGCAAGGAAAAACTTAGAAAGGCAGAAACCTTGGGCAGAACCAGGCTCAGGGGGGCGGCCATCTGCCTCGACCGATTGGGTTTAGAGAAGGAGAGAGAGAGAGAGGCACGGGGGGGGCAAAGTTGGGTAGAGTAGGGAGAGAAAGAGAGCAGGAGGAGGGGATATTCAAACAGGTGTAGGCAGGAACATGATGCTGCATGAAGTTCATAGGAATGATGCTGTATGGAATTTATGAAGATGTGGGAGCATCAGGCATTGCAGGAACATGGGATGGTGATGATTCATCACCTGCAGGATGAGGACAGGGAGAGAGAGGAGAGGAACTGGGAGAGACAGAGACTTCGGGAAAACATGGTTAGTAAATGCAGTGCACATGCTTGGAACTGAGAGAAACTGGGATTTCGGAGAAGCATGGTTTTTGGTATGTCGGCGCATGCAAGGGGGAGAGAAAGAGAGGGAGAGGGAAGAGGGAGAGGGAGAGAGAGGGAGAGAGAGGGGAGAGGGAGTGGGAGAGAGAGAGACTTTTTAACTATAAGCTCTGTCATACAGAAAAGTTTTAAGCCTGGTCTTGAAAATTGCTAAAGAGTCCACCCCCGGACCGATACTGGAAGTTGGTTCCATAGAAGAGGAGCCTGATAACTGAAAGATCTGCCTCCTGATTTACTCTTGGAGACTCTAGGAAATCTTCTCCCAAATCGTAGTTCTCTTGCAGATTGAATCCGATTATCCCCCAGGATTTGCAGATATTTTTCTGCATTTAATTTCCCCTCTTTACAAACCCTTCAAGGGCCTGCTGCTGAGAATTATCCCCAGAACATGATGTTGCCACCGCCATGCTTCACAGTAGAGACGGTGTGTTTGTGGTGATGTGCAATGTTTGGTGTTCGCCAAACATAGCATCTAGTCTGATGACCAGAAAGTTCAATTTTTGTCTCCTCAGACCAAAGAACCTTCTTCCAATTGACCTTGGAGTCTCCCACATGCCTCTGGCATATTCCAGGCGAAAGATTTCATGTGAGCTTTTTTCAACAGTGGTTTTCTCTTTGCCACCCTCCCATACAGCTTTGACTTGTGAAGAACCCAGACAACAGTTGTCTCCCATCTGGGCTACTGAAGCTCTTAACTCCTTCAGAGAGGTTGTAGGCATCTTGGTGACCTCCCTCAGCAGTCTTTACAGGAAAATGCACCTATTTCAATAAACAGCATGCACATCATAATTTACTTTTATGTTGAATAAAAGAAAGAAAGGCATACCTGTGGGCATCACAACATTATGTAAGGCATCTGAACTTTTCCTCTTCAATCAACATACATCATAGGAAATCTTATTTCTACCAGTCATTTAGTTTGTGAGGGGAGCCAGCTCTACGCAGATTTAGTTAAGTGCCAAACTCCTTCCATTTCTTAAGGATTTAACTGAACTCCTTGAGAAGCCCATTAAGCCATCTCCTGTCTTATACTTTTCAATGATCTTTTCTCTGAGTTGCTTGGAGTGTTCTTTTGTCTTCATGTTGCATTTATAGCAGGAATACTAATGAACCAGAGACTGGACCTCCCAGACACAGGTGTTTTTATACTATGATCACTTAAAGCGGGTGAATATTTATGCAAACACTTATTGAACACTATATATTTTTAATTAATTGAATAGTTTGTAAAAATCTTTTTTCACTTTGACCTGAAAGAATCTTTTTTTGCTAATTCTTGTCAAATAAGCCAAATTATACTGACTATGATTTTGTTCAGAAATGCAACAAAAAATGGGAAAACATCCCATGGGGTAAATACTTTTTGTAGGCATTGTAAGATACCGTAATGTCAAAGTCAGTGCTGACTTGTGTGTGTTGAAGATGGAATCTATTGGAGGAGAATGCTGAATTCTAAATTTGTCTAAATACAACTTTAAGGTCAATTTAAATTTAAGGGCAGCAAAATAATATCATATAAATATATTTAACATTAAACATACAAATATTGTATTCATGAAGCTGAATTATTTTCAATTTGAAATATCTAATAAAGTTGAATCATTGTGGTTTTTAACTGGACTGAAAAGGATCTGGTTTTGCCAGGACTGTTATTGGCTGCTGTGCAGCTACTTTCAAACCGTAACTCAAACCTGATAGCAGCTTTTGTCTGCTTCAGATCTCCTCTGTACCAGCTGGTGTGACTTTCTTCAGCGTGAGCTGAAAGAACATCACTTATTTCATCTAAAGACAGAAGTCAGTCATATGTGTTTCTCACTGAGGAGCCGATCACCTCACTTCATAAATCATTAAATGTCAGTGGGAGGAGGCCCGATCTTTGTTAGGTGTTTGTTTCAAACTTCTCTCATCCCATTGGGCTGTGAATCTGATGCTACACACACCTACAGACATGGAAATGGGACAAAATTAGAGCAGAAAAGAGCTGCATATTATTTATCAATGCATGCACACACATGCACACACAAAATAATTATCTGCATTTCCCTCCATTCTACCAGTAAATTCAATTTATCCATCTGTACTGCTTTCCTGCACATTCCAGCCCCTTGAATTCCATCTCAATGATTGTGGCGTTGAATAGTGCTGCATGAGTATATATTAAAAATAGGCAGCAAAGAATATTGTCTGCCATCTGGAATGATGAAATTTGAGTCATCATATTGAACCGGCCTTTTCTTGGCAGCACAGGCATACGTGGCACAAAGCTACAGCTTCTAATCACACAGTCACACATTTAACCAACGCTAAACTGATTGCCCTGGAAACAATAGCAAAGCAAAAACAACAACAGACAGTAGGAGATAGAGCACAAATGCAAATAACTAATATTAGCACTAATGTAGCTCTGTGCTGGAGAGCTGCATAAAAGGTGCTGAGTTATGACCTTTTGTTTCCCTTTGAAGCCTTCAGCAGACATAATATTTTACTGCTGCAGATTTGTACTGCAGAAAGTCAAAAGTTCTGCTACAATATTGTCAATGAGTTAAAAACCTTACAATAGACCCACCAATGTTTTTGATTGATGATGATTTTTAGTTGTACACATTATGACTCAATGGACTGATGGTGAACTGATCAATAATAATTTCACATTTTGAGTTGCTGACTTTTGTCTATATCCATTCATTACGCAAGCTAATCACAAAAACAACGTGACTCCTGCTTTGTAATCTAGTATAATTTAAACACAATCAGTCTCTTGACTGGAGCAAACTTATTCTTCTTACCCAGAAAGCCTAAATTTGATGTCAACTGACAAAAAGTACAAAAGTTCATTAATTAGCATGTTTCTTTGTGCATGCATGTAGTAAAGTTACACACAGCAACTGTATGAAAAAGGCTACAAATGGATGAGATTCAAAGCACAATGTTATCAGTTTGAATCTGATACCATCACATCTGAAAAGGAATCAGATGTTTTAACTCCTTCATCGCTCCTCCTCTTTCTTACAGTTAAAAGCTTTAGTCTCTTTTGCATGCCATGAATCTTTTGTCCCAAATCAGAGTCAGTGACTCAGTTTGTCCTCTACATCTGCCCACTCCCAAACCGCCTGTCCTCATGTCTGTCCTTACACCGCCGGGATAGATGAGTTGCATGACTAATAAAGCTCCTGAGAAAGCAGCACATCCCTCCAGCATTAGTGTAAATGGTTATAAAAATGAGAATTAAAGCAGCAGTTGAGACCAAATGTCTTTGGTAAAAGCATCTCAATAAAAAAACAATGGAGCTGTCAAACTGCTCTGATTAAACAGGACATGTTGTTTGCCCAGTCTCCTCAGTTGGCCAGGTTATTCCAAAGCCCAAGGGCAGTGGAAAAAGGCAGATCAAAATCTGTTTGTTTGTACGCACTGTATTCTCTTTACATGCACTCTAATCTGTAACACAGTATGTGATCATTCTGCTTGTGTTGCCACAGGTGTGCAGAGAGCGCCGATGCCAAAATGCCTCTTTTACTGAGCTGGAGACTTGCATCGCACGCTGTCATGGCCACGGGGTATTCACAAACTCGCACACACATACAAATTCACAAGTCTCACAAGCATCCATAGTCATGCAACAGATTCGACTCACTTAGCTGCTGGGCATGGCTCCCTAATCTTATTGTCACACTGTGTCCTTGGGCAAAGGTAACGCTTTGCAGCGCTGTCACCAGGTGTGTTGTAAAAGGCAGGAAAATAGATGACTGGAATACTGGAATGCAACAGTAACTGAAGTAATTAACTATTTATTGGAGCAGGACAAGCAAGCCTGAGGCAGATAAGGAAAAATCATACATAGTTTATAAGTCAGTAACCAAGCTCTGGAGTGGAGTGTAGGTTTAACTATTTGTTACCCAAAGAGGAGATGGGAATGAAAATCATTTATCCTTATCATCAATCTTTGATTCTGACCTCTGAAGTTGAAACTTAGATCTTGTTTGTTCATACTGATAATGAAACTCATCAAACATAAGCTGAAACATATATATAAGAGTGCCACAGCTCCAAAGACTTTCAGAATGAGCATGTGAAGAACATGAAAATGCACACCCCATTGTATTCTGGGACCAAAATCAACATGAACTGCTGGTAACCTTTGTGTCAATACTTTTCAGTGGCAGAAAAGCATGGACAGATTCATAAAACTGATGCACTTTTTAAATTCTAAACACTCAGATAGAAGAGTTAATATTATTTAAACTTGTATTGAAAGCAAAACAGACCTGCATTTTTGTGCACGAGCCTGAAAAGAATGTAACCAAAATGAAACATTCCTGAAACCTTTTGAACCAATACTCTGGTGTCATTCAACCAAAGAATGACCACGAGAACACGTCCTTGTTGGAAGAGCATTATGGTGAAAATGTTGATTTTTGCAAAGGGCCTGTTTTTACAAAATGAAAAACAGATGCTGAAATTAAAAGCAAAATGCTTGAACAAGCAAGCAGTGTGTAATTTGTCAAGCTTGCATGATGACTGAGACCAAAACACACCTACTGTAAAGCAGGTCTACCAAGGCCAAAGCTTCCCACAGGTGGCACAGCACATTTTAAAATGCAGCTAACCCGAACCTGCAAAACAACTGATCCATCTGCTCTCACCTCTTTCAAACAGAAAATAACAGGCTGTCAGAGGTTGTAAGTTAGTTGAAGAGTAATTAAGCTACATGGAGTTATTTATAGTCCAGGTACAGCTGAAACCATATTGAAAAGGCACAGATCTCACAGTTAGGACCATATGTCACCGGATGTGTCTTCACCACGCAGCACAGCAGTTTAACCTTGGCAGCTACCATCACCTTTTCACCACCATGACTTTTTATGAGGTGACACTCCAGACCGATGCTGCTGACAGCTGATATTTTCCTCCAATCTAATGTTTGCAAAACCACAGGAAATGAAACCTGTCTCTTGCTTTTTGCAATGCAACAGTTGAGACTTTTCCTTGCAGAGCCGATGGGTTTGTTTCGCACACAGGCTATGATGAGTCATGTTGTATCAAAGCTTTACTACAGACTGCAAACCTTAATCAGTTAATTAGTTAGGTGCCTTGGTGAAATGTTGTGGAATTCATCAGTTAGTCACTCAGTCATTTGAGTCAATCTGACTGTAAATCCAGCAGGAAAGTTTTTTTTATCACAGAGAAATAAGTCAACACTGTGTGTTTGGTCAACAGCCAAATCATCCCCTGTTTTATGGTTTACTTTCCTTTAAATGGGACCATCATTAAAAAAAAAGAACATGTTGTATGGAAGAAGACTTGAGCTAGAGACTGAGACCATAAACCCATTATGAAAATGTTTACTGAGCTGATCAATCAGGGGGAAAAGTAGGGCAGTTTTTTTCCATAGACTTCAAATCAATCAGATTTTTATTTATTTATTTATTTATTTATTTTAACAATCAGTGGAGTCACCCCTGATAGTCATGAGACAAAATGCAGGGTTAAGACTCTGTGCTACAGGATAATTAGCTCTGTAGCCTGCTAGCATGTGTTGCAGGAGAAAGAGGCAGTAAATCCTCAAAGTTTGTGGCTCCTTTGTGTTCGGCAGCTGTCACCATGTTACTTAGAATCACAGAGAAAGTCTTACTGAAACGTGCAGACGCAGAGAGCTGTCAGAAAGCCAAAGATTATAATAGAATATAAAATATACATTCATTCCTCCTGAGTACTGATTTCTTTCAGATCACAGCAGATCATTTATAGAGTAGATGTATTAGCAGGAGCAGGAGAAAAACATGCAGTTCAGCTAAACATTTTATCAACTGCTCGAAACTGAAATTGTCTAGTCATGGGGAAGCAGTGGTAACAAGACTCAGCAGGTCTAGATCACTCATGGAAACTCTTCAGATCGTTGGGTATTTTCCCCATCTCCTTTTCAAAACTTTAACACAAGCAGAGAATTTTTATTTATTTATTTTCACTTCAATGAGAACCAGGAGTAAAGTAAAGCTGAATCTTTAACAACGGCAGGGGCGTGCTTGACATGAACAATTAAAGGCCAGATGGATAAACTCGGCTAAACACGGTTATATGACGATCTGCAGATGTATAGGTAAATAATGTATAATATAATCCCTGTTGAGGGTTTCTGCCCACTTCAACACTCAGCTATTTGAGTTCGTTACCAGTGTGCGTTCACACAGTAATGCAGTGACTTGAACATGGCAGTTTAGCCTCTGTCAGAAATTATGATGAAGGGTATTGGTCATGTGGTCTTGTGTTTAGGTGGACCAGGTAGACTTGGCTATCCACTAAACTCACTGATTTTATACCTTGTTCCTCTAGTCTGTATTTTGAAGTGTCCTTTGGCAATATAATATACCCCAAAATACCTCTGATGGCTGTTCCACCAGTGTGTAATCCTGCAAACATTGGTTACATCCATTTATTATGTTTATTTAGTAATGGTTGTCTCTCATTTTTTAGTTTTGGTTGGAGATTTGTTTGGCATAACAGTGTGTGTTCTGTTCCTCTGAAGAGACAGACAGTAAAACCAATTATCAAGTTATCCAGCTGAAGTTGTCCTCGTGTTGTTGCTTTATTCACAGCCAAACATTTAGGTTGATTTTTTATGAAGGAAATGTGTAGTAAATGCTATAAGAAACAAATATTATAGATTGGCATGAAAACGGACTAAATTATTACCTACAGTAGTAGCTTGGTATTACTTCTGAAGTCAAATGTGAAGAATATTTCCTTTGTTACACGTGTGACTTGTGTGTTAACTTAACCCTAATTTGATATGTGGAGTCTAGCCCTGATTGGCAGGGCCTAGTTAATTTTTTGAACTGCTCTCATCATTTGAAGCGAACCCAGACCTCAGCCGAAATTTCACACCTTAGAAGGCTCAGCCTGTTTACCTCAGTCGCTGCATGAGGAGCAGGCGCACTACTCATCAGGCATTGCTATTTGATTAGGATTTGAAATAATGTGAGCAAGAAGAAAAAACACCAGACACATCCTCGCTTCCCCTACTCCCCCGTCCTTCTCTCATCACTTTGTTGTTTTATGCTGTGTGTCCCTTTTGTGTTCCCTCCTCTCAGTGTAGCTGCAGATGGATAATGGAAATGGCTTTGTTTTGTTTTGTTTTTTTAATTTAGCATCATCATTTGATTCATTTGATTCATTCATTCAGAGATCCTAAGGCTTTTGGAGAACATGGATGTTCATGCAAATCAACAACAATATTAAACAGGGAAGTTTCACTCTCTGCATCTTTTTCAAGATTATACATAAGGCTTTTATTTTTAAAAGCACATTACACTCTGTAGAGTTGGCAGGGTGAATGATGTGTTGTACACACAGTCACTGATGTATATCAGTGACTGTGTGTAAATCCAGGTTATGGTGTTTTCATTTCACACAGTTTTCCCCTTTTTATCATTATATGATGGATAAACTCCTTCTAAATATTAACTTCATAAGGGATCATTACAAAAAAGCCACACTCGGCCTCCTGGCATAAATGAATGATACGAATTAGCAAATATCTAAGTGCCCTTCATGTCGACCGAGTGCTAATGGGTTAAATAGGCCTGTTTATCATCAGTAGGGTAATTACATCTGGATGTAATTGGAGAATGGCAGTATATTCTCCTCTGTTTAGAGGTTGCAAACTACACAAGGTGTGTGCAGATATTAGTCATTATTAAATGCTGGTTTTTATATTTTAACTTGTTTTTGGTTGTGGTTTTTGTTTTTTGTTTTTTTTGTTTGTTTGTTTTTTTATAAATTTAATACAGTCTTTTAAGTTAATTAACTGTCATGTAGAATGAAGTAAAGGTCTCTTAAACTGGATCTCATTCAGAGGTGATTCTTCAATTAATTCTTAGTCAGTGTGTAAAAACTGATTTTAATCCTCCACCAGTGTGAAAGGTTTTCCTTTGTCTCTGAGAAATCATGCTCTGACCATGTTGTCATGACAGATGAGTCTACTGTAAATACTGTCTGATGTCACAGAGAAGAGGCCAGCCAGAGGATCGAAGGGGCAGTGAAGACAGACTACAGGCTGTTGGCTGGTACTACAATTTATAGATGTTCCCTGACTGCCTTCCAAAAAGATAATTGGTAGATGTTAGAATTTAAATCCCACAGCCCACATGACTATGGATGGATGTAGCTTCAGTAAACATCATCTGGGACCCCACTTGTCTTTGTATGAGGCTTAAAGGAGTTGTAATTGTCTTTCCAAATTCAAATCAGCTGTCAGGAGGCTTCTCCCTTAAAAATTAGAAATGTGTAACAGAAGAGAATGGAGAATAATAAATATGAGCCTTGATTTGCCTCTCATGACTGTGGGTCCGAACTGATTGGAGCTGGAGATTGTGTTCTCTGTGTTTTTCCAGTATTAGTAAATGTCAGCCTAAGACCACTATATTGTAGGGAGAAAGGAATGAAGGCGTGACTCAGGAGCTGAGCAGTGATAACGTCATGGTTTATGGACTGTGACTATTACTGATAGCTGAACAAGCTGGACCTTGCCTTAATAATGTTGTTGTAAAGTTGCTAATGTTTATTCATCCTTTATGCAGAGCCGACCTGATTAACCTGGCAGGGAGCCCCAGGGGCAAAGACTCAGAATCCCTGCAGTAAACTGTAATGCCACACATTAATCAATTTGTTTTTCCTAACCTGATTGTTAGGAAATATATTATGCAATTTGCTGAGCACATGATATTAACTGAATTAATAAAGAGCAACGCTGAATTGAACAAAGATATTCAGGCATAAATATAGCAGCCATTTCAATTTCATTAATAGCATTTCAGAATGTGTTCTCCCTTAATAATGCATCAGGTTACAGTGATGACCAAAAATGATCTCCTACACCCTGAACCAGGGCCTGTGATCGTTCTGGACCTGGACGCAGTTTGTCCAGAAGAAATCAAGGTCAAAGGTCTAAGTGATGGAAATACAGCAAATTGGAGGCATTATTGTTTATAATATGTGTTCTATATCTAAAGGTAGAGGAAGCACAAACAGCGTCAGTGTGTTGCAAACAACACATCAGTGCTTCTGATCAGATGGTACAACCTGCAGCACATTCCAATACTAACAAATGCCTTGTATGTCTATGTGTGCATGTGTGTAGGTTTGTAACAGCAATGGGAATTGCCACTGTAATCGAGGATGGGCACCACCCTTCTGTGAGAAGCCAGGACTTGGCGGCAGTGTGGACAGTGGACCTATTCAGTACGACAGTGAGTCCATGCACAGACACACACAAACACAGAAGTAGATAGGTGCAAGCCTAGAAGTCAGTCTGAAGGCAGCATTAGTTACTTGAATTTGATTTGGATTGCCATGGAGGTAATTGTGTGCACGACGTGCCTGGGCTTATTTAAAACCAGACAGGCTGATGCAGTCTAGACCATCTACAAAAGTCTCACTATGCACAAAGGTGGGACAATGAAGTAGCTGAGTAGCTGAGACAGTAAATAACCAAAGATTGGGCCAAAAGCCGGGTGGCCTACAGAGTCAGCTCAGGCCTGATATTGTATAGAACAAAACAACAAGACTGTGTGATGACTACAACATGGCCAGAGAAGGAAAGCTGGTCATTTTGACATTGATATTTTGATGAAGAGACTGATTGGCTGGGTGAGTGGGAGTTTCTCTAGAACATTGGTAGAATACCTGTAAAAATGGGAACATCAAGGTCAGTGAAACATGAAAAGGTCAGTCACACCTGGGCAGACAGTGATAGAAACCTGTCTCAACAGAAACATGTACATGTAGAAAATAAGGTGGTTACCTCATGTAAATATCAAAACACAATGTAATCCCTGTAGGTAGGGTTAGGGGTAATGATTGATTGGTAATGTCTGTGTGTCCACAGGTCAGGTGGGGCTGGTGGTGGGGCTGCTGTTTGCTTTCCTGGTGGTCCTGCCAGCAGTGCTGCTCATCTTCTACTGCTGCAGGATAAAGACGTCCTGTTTCCATAAGTGGCTTTTACAGAGAGAGAAGAACAAAAGCAACAAGTACTGCCTGTCTGTCTGACTGTCTGTCTGTCTGTCTGTCTGACTGTCTCTGTCTGTCTGCCTGTCTTTCTGCCTGTTTGTCTTCCTCTCTATCTGCCTCTGTCTGTCAGTCTGTTTGTCTCTCTCTGTCTGCCTGCCTGACTCTCTCTCTGTCTCTGTCTCTCTGTCTGTCCATTTCCCTCTCTCTGTCTGCCTGCCTGACTCTGTCTCTGTCTCTCTGTCTGTCCGTCTCTGTCTCTCTGTCTGCATGTCTGACTCTCTCTCTGTCTCTGTCTATCTGCCTGTCTGACTCTCTATCAGTCTCCGTCTCTCTTTCTGCCTGTGTGACTCTCTATCTGTCTCTGTCTCTCTGTCTGTCCATCTCCCTCTCTCTGTCTCCCTTACTGACTCTCTCTCTCTGTCTCTTTGTCTCTCTCTCTGTCTGTCTCTGTGTCTCCGTCTGCTGCTTGCTTGCCTGTCCATCTGCCTGTCTGGGAGCGCTGGCAGCTCTCCCGTGCTACAAAGAGACCCCCCGCCTCCTCCAGTATCTATGCGGCAGGCTGAGATTCACAACCATCAGAACCAAACAAAACCCATGTCCTCATAAAGCCCAAAGCATCCTTTATGAGCATTGCTGTATACCTCGCCCACAAAAGCAACCTTGTCATAACAGTGAACTTTGGAATCTCTCAGGTCTACTTCAGTGATTTACAGGACAGAAATGCGTCTGGAGAGGATCCAGCATTTTAAAGACCCTGACCCTCAAATCGCAGACAAAGAGAAAGACTGGATCTCAGTGATACTGGGTCTGAGCAGTAATTTACAGAAACGGCTGTTAAATAGAGATGACTGAATGAGTGGTAACGGTTCAGAGGATTTACCAGCTCTGCTGATTAAAAATACTCTTAACTGCTGCAACTGCAGAGTTTTTTGTTTTGTTCCATGGGCAATAGTCTTTGCTCATTTACAGTTCAGCAGCAGGATGATTACTTTAACATGTCGGTCATTCTTACTGGAAAGCCCCAAATTGTAATTATTGTCATTATTACACGAAGCATCACTATTACACACAGTTAGCCTGGCACCGTGAAGAACAATGTCAATGCCTCTCCTCTCTTCTCTACTGCATCTATGGCTGTAGCATCACTGGGTGAATGCCTTTTTTTTTTTTAATTAATGCTAATATAGGCGAGAGATGAAACTGAGGAGCAGGAGCATCAACACAAAAAGTATTAATGTCACTTCCATTTACAGATTTTCACATTGACAAGGACATGATAGGTTTGCCAGTGTACCTGTGAGTATATAAAGAGCTTTTGAAGGACAATTCCAGTTCAATTCAATTTTATTTGTATAGCACACTTTAAAGTGAGGTCAAGACCTAACAGTATTATTTAGAGAAAGCCAGCAGTTCACTATGTGCCACACTTGATGACAGCAGAGACAAAAACCTCCTCCAACAGAACCAGACTCACTTCAATTTGACAGCCTCCTTCTTTGTTTCCCCTTCACCTCCTGATTTCCCCTCCCATCAGGCTGGACGAAAAACTTCATGTTGATTTCTCTTCCCTCTCTTTTTCTACTTTGGACAAAAAAAATCAATGACAGATGGAAAGGAATGCTGAAGCAGGACTGGTTTCAGGGGTCAGGCTCAGGTTTATTTTCTGCCTGTCCTTTCAGGACGGACGTGTCGGTAGAGAAAGGGAAGAATGGCCATCTGAATCCTGCTTTTCACTTGAAAGTGGTTGGACCGATCAACAAAGCCAGCAGCCACAAGGGGGTGAGTTAGAAGTGTGTGGTTTAGAAAGGAAGGGAATAAAGGCAGGGAGGAAATGAGGAGGGTGGTGGCTGTTTCTCCTGCTGCGTTTTAGGGAATAATGACCCATCCAAGAATTTGCCCTTCCTATGAAATGACCTCATTATTTTGCAGCTCGTAGAACTGTGTGACCACTTAGAAACAGCCTCCTCCCAAATCCACCACACTAACTGTGCCGCCAGCATCATTTCGTCTATTCCTTTTCTACTATACCTCCTTTATAGCTTTATTTATTTGGCTGAACTGTCTTGTTTGAGGAGCAAAAAGAAGGAAGTGATGAAAGATTATTGTAAATGTTATTCATAAAGCATACATCTACTAACTATACATAAAATATTGATAATAATATTAAATTATGATATAATTTATGTAAAAATATATTTAGCTTCAGGATTAAAGTGTCTGAAAATGTTTCGCACTACAGAATAAGATCTCAGGCCACCCCTTCAGTTCTTATATACCAAGGGGTTACAAAGGCCAGGCATTAAGAAAACAACAAAACTCACAATGAATTAAGTTGCACGGTACCAGTAAAAACCACAAATAGCACATGCTAACGCTGATAGTTAACCTTTTGAAGTTTCATTTATGGAACCTTGAAGTTCACAGATTCTTTTTCTCTTCATCATGTTATATGTAGATCACTTCTTTTAGGTCTTGGAAAATGACACAATAATCATATTTTGTATAACATGTTACACCAAAAACAATGGATACGAGTCACCATCTCTATCATTTCTTGAGGAAATTATGAGTGGAAGAAATAAATATATGTTTAGACCAGTAACAGTAGCAGGTTAATTGCGTAATTATGACCAATAATTATGAGTAGTAATTGATGAATAAGCCTTCTTAATGAAAATACTGACACAAGGCTAATAAAGAAATGTTCATTGCTGTTCTAAGATTCAGTTTTTCATGTGGTCTTAATTTTCAGCTTCCTCACACCAGCAAAGAGGTCCTGCCACTCAGACCAGGCCTGGCACCTAATGGCACCCAGCCTGTCAACATTGTGCGACCTCTGAGACCTGCCCAGTCTCCTCAGGGTGGTCCCCGGGACCTCAAGACGCCTCGCCCGCCCCTGCCAGTTGGCAAGCCCCTAGCTGCCCCACTCAAATCACCACCTACCCCTCAGAGACTGAGGCCGCCGAAAAAACCTCTGCCCCTCAACCCGACACGATCTCCCCTGGTAAAAGCCTTTTTGATAATTTTTGTGAACTTTAAAGAGAATTGAACTGATCTGAGGAGCAACATCTGGGCAGGGGGCCAGAATCCATGTTAAATAAATCCTCATTTTAACCACTTAATCTAATAAATTGCACCATATTCCATTTTAAAAAGCCACAGGACAAATGACATAGGATTTGATATACAGAACAGTATGAAATATGTCCAGTTGCTCATCTGACAGCTTCAGGGATTTAGACTCATGGTGGTGTTGACATGTTTCCATGAAGGATTAAAGTAGCACAAACAGACATTAAGGGGCTGGAAATGACAGGTCAAATAAGGCACTCAAAGGACACAACTTCAACTGGGAAACATTACAAACACACAATTAGATGGACTAAAATGACTGACCTCTTCAAGTAATGCTAAACTTACCAACCTCCCCCAGAGACAGAAATCCAATCCAAGTGAGCCCAGCGGGGTGATCTGATCTGATTTGGGTTTAAATTAGACCCCCATTCCTACTGTGTTCACCATAGCAGGCAGAAGAAGAGAATAAGAATATGAATTGCTCAGGGCAGGTGGAGATATAGTTAGAAATATTGATTGCATCAATAAATAAATAAATAAATAAATCACAATGACAGTTTTGTGGTGTAGAGGACACTAATAATATTTCATTTGTTTTTCCTTTCATTTATCCAAAAATACACATATATATATTTATATAAAATGAAAAATGAAACCATGGCAACATTAAACTTCCTGTTTGTGGGGCGTGGTGGACGTCTTTTTGAGTCCCAGTGTCAGACGTGGCTGCGGCTAAATCGATAATTTTTTTGGTGTAATTTCCAAACACGCAGAACTAATGAGAAAACTTTTTGAGTCTGACTCAGAGTTCTTCTGAGATGAATGACAAAAATACATCTTGAACCCAGAAGAAATAATAAACCACAATGTTTTTATCTGATTGCTTTGGTATTGATTAGTACTCTGCTCTCATCAGTTCACCTCTGTGAAGTGTAAAACGTATTTAAATGAGATGAACTTCGAAATGCTCCGCTGCTTTTTCTTGTTTGTGTCCACCATCCAATATTTCATGAGCATTTACCTTGAGATCAGTGCTGTTTTGCGGGGCTCACTTTTCATCTTCTATCAGCGTGAATGGGGGCGTAAGATCCTCTTTTTGGAAAAGATTCAGGATACGTCCTGGATCCAGTCCAGACTGAAGCTGAGCTGGAGTTTTCCTTCCTGCTGGGCCCATGTATCTGGGATTAAGTTTTGTTCTGTGTTGGTGCTGATCTTAAAAACAAAGGTGTTTTCCCCTCTTTTGCTTTTTAAACATTTTCCCTTCATGCTTGGATTCTCCACAAACTGAATTGTATGTGATTAGACTGATAACCAGACACATAACCTGACTCATGTGTCATTAAATGTTTTTTTAGATGGCGTCTGAATTGCAGCCCCGAGCGTCCCCATTCCCTCCTCAGAGGCCCCTGCCCATGAGCCCAGCCAGGGGAAACTCCCTCACGGCAAGTGTGGCCTTGAATGCCGTTTCCAAACCCTCTCCAGGTCTGCTGGTCATGATGCCCCCAACAGTGGGACCCAAACATGTGGGAAAAGTCTCAGCCATCCCCCCTTTCACAGCTCTCAGGTGGGAAAACACACAACAATGACACACAGGGCCAGGGAATGACATTGTAGAGAGGACAGTCATATTTGAACTGGGACATTGGCAGAGAAGCTGGAGGGGACGCGCACAGGGTCTAGACACAGAACCTTACTGCAGTGAGGCGTACTGTACCAATATGCTACCCACAATAAAAACATCATAAACCAGACTTACTCTCTGTGGACCAGGTCCTGGACAGTACTGTGCTGCTGCTTCAAACTGGACCAGCAGTGTCTTTCTCCAATCAGCCCCTGCTGCACTTTGTGTTTAGTGCTAATTTATGAATGTTAGCATGCTCATAAACCATGTACACCTTTTTCACTTTGTAATTCAGATTTGTCGTGAATGCATGCATGAACATTTGTGTGTGTGAATTGGTTTGTGTTTGTGTGTGGACAATGGAGAAATCAGTCACACACTTGTATGTTGTGCCTTTGTGATTGATGACATAAACAGACAAACAAAGCCTCCGAACTCTTCTGAAGAAAATCTTGCAGTCATCAGTTTGTTGTGTAACCTCAACCTCAAGTTTGAATCTCTTCTCCCCACACACACACAAACACACATTTTGCAGACCAGTCCCAGGTGCCAAACCAAACAAAGCCTCACTTCCACCACGAAAATGACCTTCTCCTTCACCCCATCCCTCATCCTCCCCCCTCTGAGGAGACAGCAGCTGACAGCCTATTTGCACTAAAGAGACTTTGGCTGGTGAACCACAGAGCTATCGCATACAGGAGGACAAACCAGAGACATGAAACAACAAATGGGACCTGAACCAGTCCACATCTCTCCCCGCTGCTCGGCCTCCCAGTGCTCTAACATTAGCCACAATGACGCGGTTTTGCATGGACACCTTGCAGACTGAGACAAGTATTATCGCTGGGGAAACGGTCACATTTGCCAAATCTTTTTTTTGTTTGTTTTTTTTTTAAGATTGTTTGTTTGTTTTTTAATAAGTTTATAATGTTTATGTGTAAAAAATTTGTAATGACTGCTGTTTTGTTTACAGTTTGTGTCATGTGCCAAAGAGGTCTTTTCATACCTGGGGTGTGTCCCAAACGCTTGAAAATCTTCTCACCTTAATTTTACCACAAGTCAACTCCTCCGTCTTTGTAGGTTTTATAATTTATTATATTTTCAATGCGTCACTCACAGTATGGGGATGAACATGATGATGGGGGGTCTTTCAGGATGAAGCAGAGCAGCAGCAGCAGCTTCTCTCAACACTGTTTACATGGTGGAGGACTGGACAGACGCTTGGTGCTGGCAGGACACACCTCAGTCGCTCATCTTGGTTTGAATGTTTTTTGCTGTGTTATTACTTTTAAATTGTTGCATAAAACATTTTTACAAAATGACCAATAAGCTTCATTCATTCTATCTTTTTATTCTCATGTGATGATGATGAAGTTTTTTCCCACATCACCTTAGTTCAAAAAATCCACATGATTCAAAGTCAGGATTATAAAGTGTTAGCAGTTGCAGGTGTTAAAAAGTTGTCGGTGTTCACCAGGTACAATGGGACTAAAATAAAAATGAAATACAGTTGCATCATGGGAAATGTAGGCCTCACTGCCCTTTGACTAAAACATGTTCCCTTTTTCTTTTTTAAAAAATTAGTTCTCATTTTAGAGATTTTGAAAAAGGTAAACTGTACTGTGGTATGATGTTTTCACAGCAGTGACTCTCAGAACATTTGTCTCATTACATTTCTCTGTGTCCTGTAAAGGGTTTTTTTTTTTTTAATCTCCCATATCTTAAAACTTCAGTGTAAATTAAAAATAAAGTCTAGAATCAAATCAAGAAATTACAGTGTCACTGCAATATACAGTATAATAGATAGCCAGCACATGCTAGGGATCGCCAGTATTTCTGAGAGTGCAACACACTGCAACTTCAATACGTGCACGCTGAATACAGACAACAGCGTTGAGTCGTGGTGTTGACACTGAGGCAGAACACCCATTGGCTGCAGGTTTGGTTTCTTGCTCAGGAGAACATTCATTCATTCATTTTCAACCACTTTATCCATTTCCAGGTCACAGGGGGTTCTGGAGCCAATCCCATTTCACCCTGGGGGAGGGCGGGGTCACCTTGGACAGGTCGCCAGTCCATTACAGGGCCAACACACAGAGACAGACAGAGACCAACAACCACTCACACTCACACCTACAGACAATTTAGAGTCACCAATTAATTCCCCAGAGAACTCCACACAGAAAGGCCCCAGGCCCGGGAACTGAACCCGCATCCTTCTTATGGTGGGGCAACAGCGCTAACCACTGTGCATTGCCCCTCAGGAGAACACTAAAACACTAAAATGTTTGAAAGTGCTGTGGGTGCAGACTTGTCACATTCTAAATTGAATAAGTTTACAATGTGCAATAGATTACACACCACAGCCCCAGGCCTGAGAAGGTGAATAAATACACTAATAACTTTCCTCAGGCCACAAAAATAAAGACATTTTATGAAACCAGCAGTCAGTCAGATTTAGTCATCTCTCTAACCTTTATACACACTAATAACACAAACTGGCAGGTTTTACTATTGAATGGAAAATATGGAGGCCTCAGGAGGAAAAGGGCCCATGATGGCTCTTCATATTGGCAGGGACAGATATAAACCGCAAACCACCCACACAGATAATATACAGCTGACACAACGTCTGTGTCTTTTACCATTAAAGCTTGGTTTGGTCCTTCTACCTACCTGAAGGTTGAGGTTAAAAACGATTACAGTAGTGTTTGGGACCTTTTGTTGTCATGGTGAACAACTAGTTGTCTAAAAACTCTTTTCCTATCAACTAATATGTAATTTTAAAGAAACCAACAATGAGTATTGGTAGGAGGAAACAGGCCATAGAAGTGTTTCAGTCACATTCTCTGTGTTCTGTAAAAGGTTTCAGGGCTCTGACCAATCTCAAGTAAAGTTTTACATAGCTTCGCAAACATATAGCCTGGTTCTGAAGCTAACTAATAAAATTTGTGTCTTTGTTAATTCACTCAAAGACAAAGGAGTAAAGTTGGCTTTCACAAAACAAACTCTATGTCCACATAGTGGCTTTAAGGTCCGTGTGTTCTAAGGGTGGCGCTGAAGGAGAAGTCAGCATGTGGAAGGTATTATCCTCCAAAGAACATGAATGTAAATTTAATGAAAAAATTTCCTTGGTATTTGGATGTGATAACAGCACAGAAAGAAAAAGGTCAGAGGTCATCAACTGTGGAGCATAAATATATTTCACAGATTTGCGGCCTGTAAATGTCAAAAATTGGCAGGGGGACTTTCTATTATCTGCTGAGAGTCAGGGCATTTGTAAAGAGACCAGCTGCCCCCCTTTAGCAACTCTATTGCTCCACTAATTTGAGGAGAACATTATTCAGAGTGTGTTCCATCATTTTCTTTACCCTAGACCCCTCAGACCTGGTTGCGCTGGGACTCAGTGAGCTGAAGCACCCAGACTGATTTAGCTTATAGTTTCTCTGCTCTTCACCTGTGGAACAAGCTTCCTGAACACCTGAGATCTGCTGAAACTGGCAGCTCATCTAAATCTAAAGGGCTGAAAACATTTATTTCTTCCTCTTAATGTAGTTTTAACATCTTAAAAATGTCTTATTTTTAACATGTGCATGCCTCTGTAAAACACTTTGAATTGCCTAGTCGCTGGCTGGTGCTATATAAACTTGACTTGCCTCATATGGAAATTAGTTCATTTAACACACTAAGGGCCTGATCTACTAAAGGTTTGCTCGTATAAAAACGTGTGCAAACTTGATGTCAAAAAAATGTGCAAGATGATCTACTAACGGTGCGCACTGAGGACTGCGTCTTTGAAGTGAGCAAAACAACACGCGCTGTCGATTTAATGAATACGGAATATGGGGCGTTTCTGCCCAAGTGAGAAAAATACTGGGCGGAGAAAATCCAGATAAGAAATATTAGCACACGCATTACAATTTATCAAACTTGAAAGTAATTGCGGTGATTATGATTGTGTCTAAATATAAGACATTGAAAGGGCAGGTGCAAATCATCCCAACTTTACACAAAATGGCTGCTGTCATTATCGCCAGGAGGAGAAACAGGAACAATGAACGCAGACGCAGAGAACGGATTTTTCTTGTTCGCGTCAGTATATTTGGGATGACAGAAGAAAAAATTATTCAAACATATCGCCTATCCAGCCATGCCATCTTGGAGCTGCTGAATGACTTAAAAGCTGATCTGGAGCCAACAACAAGGAGGCTCCAGAAGTGCCAGAAGTTTGGTCATACCTGCCATGACCAAACTTCTGGCAGTTTTCCATTTCTTTGTATCTTCATTCCAGTGCACGGTTGCCATTTCTGCTGGGGTCTCACAAAGCAGTTTGCCAGGTATGCTCTCAGATGTATTAAATGTTATGATACGCAGAATGGGCAGGTACATAAAATTTCCATCCACACGGGAAGCACCGAATGAAACCAAACATGGGTTTTATGCGGTTGCTGACTTCCCAAGAGTAATCGGAGCGGTTGACTGTACTCATGTGCAAATTGTTCCCCCCCTCAAACACTGAGCATGTGTACAGGAATCGCAAACACAGCCACTCATTAAACGTGCAGGTCATTTGTGACTCCAGAGGAGTCACAAACGACCTGGCAAAATATCCTTGGTCGGTGCACGACTCATTCATCTTGAGAAATAGCAGTATATTTTTAAAGTTAGGAGATGGCAAGTATGGTAATGGCTGGCTGTTGAGTGAGTAGTTTCTATATACTCTATGCTATATAAATCAATCCTCTCATTGAACAGAATTAAACCATGTATTTTCATATGTTTCAAAGGTGATAGTGCATATCCCCTCCATCCCTTCCTCCTGACTCTGATACTCAACCCTACCACTCCGGGAGAGAATCCATACAATGTGACCCATATATGCACACGGAACATTGTGGAGCGCACGTTTGGGGTGCTGAAAAGCTGGTTCAGGTGTTTGGACTGCACAGGAGGAGCACTACTATACAGCCCCAGGAAAGTGGCTCAAATCGTACTGGTCTGTTGTATTTTCCACAACATTGCATTACACCACGGGTTGGAGCAGGATGCCACTGAAGTCAAAGCTGAGGACAACCATGAGCCTCATGTGGTGCAACAAGGCAACGCTGCAGGAATACAAACTCGTGCCACTTTGATTCAGAGTAATTTCCTGTGAGCTGTTAGTGGTGTGTATTGGTTTTATTTTCATTCAAAAAAAGAACAAAAAAAAAAAGAAAATCAGATTTTACGCATGGAGAACGTGATCAAACAGACTTTTCAAAAATAAACAGAAAAAACTCAGAAATCCAAACGAAACATTAACAACCATTGTTTCCAATAGAACATCAGTGTGTGCCTCTATTTTGTTTTTGTTTTTTTGCACTATACACATAATTAATTGCACTTTTTCTTTTACGCAGTGTGAGCACTCGTCCTGGGCACTCCGGTCCTCACTCTCCCGTTCCTGGCTGCTCCAGTCCCTCAGCTCTGGCCTCAATGGAAGAACTGGCAACTGCCTGCACCCCGGCTTCAACTCCTCTTGCCAGTGTATTTATGGCCATCGTTAGGCCAGACATGGCGCTGACCAGCTGTTTTGTGTGCGCAGCAATGGCCTAAGTGTCCTGCCGGAGCGCACAAGTCATATTTGATACTGCTTGCACCTCCCGTGATTGAGGGCTGCAGACTGCTTTTTTTGTTGTTGTTGTTCTGCCAGCAGTCTTAACATAAAAGAGACACATTTTTGTTAGTTAAATTGTAAACACCTACACCTGTTTGAATATCCCCTCCTCCTGCTCTCTTTCTCTCCCTACTCTATCCAACTTTGCCCCCCCCTCCCCCGTGCCTCTCTCTCTCTCTCTCTCTCAACCCAACCGGTCGAGGCAGATGGCCGCCCCCCCTGAGCCTGGTTCTGCCCGAGGTTTCTGCCTCTTAAAGGAAGTTTTTCCTTGCCACTGTCGCCAAGTGCTTGCTCATCGGGGGATCTGTTGGGTCTCTTTAAATAATTTTATAAAGAGTTTGGTCTAGACCTGCTCTATATGTAAAGTGCCTTGATGTAACTTTGTTATGATCTGGCGCTATACAAATAAATCTGATTTGATTTGATTTGATTTGATTTAAAGGCAGTATTCAGTTAAACATTGTTACAGGCTGCACATTTACTTTTGATCTGCTAAAAAACATTTAAAATTTTACACATACATTGGTGTGCTTTTACTGTGCGCCTACCTGGTTCTGCTGTAAACTTGAGTGTGTCATTTAATTCAATACCACTAATCTGTTGTTCACAGAGTGATAACAGGACCTGCTGCTCAGTATGAGTGAGAGGGACTTCTTCCGCTGGCCCTCCGCTTGTCTTATTTGCAGAGCTTTTATTATGAGCTAGTTTTTCTTTTGTTCTGCGCCTCAGGTCTTGCCACCTTTTTTTTCCTTCCTCCACTGTTCTCCTTGTTTTCCCGACAGTGTTTACTTTAGCACAGATTCTGCTCCATATCAGATTTCTTTTGGTAATGTTAAGATTTCTCTGTTGGAGATCGTTCAGGTGTTTATTTGCCTCCTCTACAAGCACTTCCAACTCAACTGAATCAAATTTCATTTTGCGCTTTGCTCTTCCTCCACACGCGCCATGATGGAAAGGGTGGCAGCACACAAACTCATTTAAATACTGCTGTTTGCACCTGTAGTCACTTTGGCAATTTCTCTTAGAAGATCACCCGCAAAATGCACGCAAACCAAGCGCACAAAATCTTACCACGAGCACGCTATTTAGCTCCCCTTATCTGGGATCTTAGTAGATCAGGCCCTAAGTTGTCATCCTGCAAGCAGAGAGAGATGGCAGCGAAAATCAAGATTGTTGTGATTATGTTTCAGAGCTGCAGGTCAAGCTAAAGGTAGACTTTTTCATGCTCTTTACTGAGAGGCTGGATCCACCAAATCAGACCCCTCTGGCAGTTGACTCAAGGCTGTAGAGAGCTGTAACATGCTGGCTCATCTGTTTAACTCACACACGGCCTTGGCATCCAGCCAAACACAGCAAAATGAATCTAGCCCATATACAGCAGGACTATCAAATTCTATTTCCACACCTGATACAATTTTACAGACATTACTGGAGGATAACAGCCAGAACATACCACAGATGAGGAAG
Organism: Remorina albescens; assembly: GCA_034769265.1. Lineage (NCBI taxonomy): Eukaryota > Metazoa > Chordata > Actinopteri > Carangiformes > Echeneidae > Remorina > Remorina albescens. Next base: position 1,121,718 of record CM068495.1, on the reverse strand, counting down.
TTTAGGGACCAGACGCCCGCTGAGGTCCCAGGGATGTGATGGGCCAAAAGCACCATTTTACAAGTAATAGTCAGGCCCCACCAGTCCAACTAATTCGCTAAATGTTACTAAGTGGAAACCCCCAAGTGCAGTGCAGCATCACTGCTGTTTTGAAGCCCCCTGATGGCCATTGGAAAGAATGCAGCTTTGAGACTCTTCAACATTGACTTCACTGTACAACCCCGGAGTCTAGGTTATACTTTTACAGATATTCTTTGCACCTTTCTTTCCAATAGAGAGCAATGGTCAAGGGTGGAAGTTGTTTACATGGAACATTTGTGGTGACATGAACACTGATATTAAAATACCTGATTCCCACCAATAAAACGTTAGAAAAATGTCTACTAAAGATGTTTGTTGAGTCATCAACCCAGGGGAAAACTTGATGACAACACTGAGGATGGCTTTGGGAGAGACGTGAACAAGATATTAAATTAAGTAATGTTTTGTTCTGTCAACACCTTTGTTGTCTTTTTAATCTACTGTCTAAATCCTAAATTGTCAATATTTTAGGATGCTTGAAGAAAGAAGCAGCTGGGTTTGATATGTTCACAGTATGTAACAGGCACAGAAACACCTCAGCACTTGAAATTTCCCACTTGCTTTTCATGCTGTCTTTGTTGTAATTGATTGAAATCTTTGCAAATTTGAGAGAAAGCAGTTGCATTTATTCTTTAATTTCAGTGCAGTGCTCTGCGTAAAAAGACTGCTGCAGACAGATCAGTATTTTACTCTGCCTCTGCTCTGGTCCAAGTAAATCTTTCCACAGGCTTGTCATTCACATGGAGCAGCTGTAACATACCTGTAGTCATGGACCACTTTCTGTTAGCACCAAGAACTTGCCACAGTCTGCCTTAAATTCCTTACTCTGTCTATATCTCTGGAAAAGAAAGCACTTCCAGTGACGCCAAAACTACCAGAACAGATTGTGATGGTGAGTTGTGGTAAAGTGGCAGTCGAAATGGAGAATGATCCGTTCTCATGCTGGTGGTCATCACCAGAAATGTTCATGGTAATGATTTAGAGTAAACAAAATATGAGGAGGGCAGATTACCATCTGAGCCAAAGAACTGAATTCAACAGAAAGTGAAGCAAATATAAAATAGAGAGAAAACCTGATCCATGTTACCTATCAAATAAGGGGTTTATCTTACTATCAACACCTGACAGCCTCATCGCCTTCGATTAAAGACAACAGCTGCTGCAGATGGAACTTCGCAGAAGCTGGAAATCTGCCATATTTCATTGAGACTATATATCAGCACTCTTTATGAAACTGTGTTACAATGCACAGCTAATCACTTTATTTCATCAAGGACAGATCGTCTCTTGGTACATTTGTCAGACAAGTGTTGTTAAACTGTAGAAGACACCAAGCATCCTGCAGGTGTTGCTGTTGGAAACTGGTCCAACTGATTGTCAGAGGGACACTTCATTCATTTCATACATGATTAAAATGCATTTCATTTTACATGTCAGAAAAATAGTGTCATACCTGAACTTTTATTTGTTCTATACCCGTTCCTTCCCCTCAGGGATCCTTGTTCCTATGGCCAGATGTTGCTTTGTATGAAAGTAAATACTATTTGATCAGAGTACTCCACTGGTGCAGCACTGCAGTCCCTAAATTTGTTAAAGTTAATCCCTTCCTCTGGTGCTTGCATTGTGGGTCCGGAGTTTGATCAGAGATTTAACATTTACAGAGTGACCCTAAAATGTTTATTGTGTGCAGACTTTCATGCATTTGAATGATGATGAACATGTCATTACTACAGATTTCCTTACTTTAGTCCAATTATAAGTTATAGGGCAATATAACTGTGCAACAATACATCTCTATCAGGAAGCATCTGACAACAATTGATTACATGGGGATGCATGGATCTAACCAGCTCCGACAAATTCACAATGGACATCGTGTGGATGAAGCTAAACACAATGAAATTAAGTTCCCAGAAATGTCAAACCAGGTGATGTGTCTGGATGGCAAGTACAGCCTCTAGTTCTCTGGCCAAATTCTTGGCTATCACTTGCTTGCACTGTTTAATACTGACCAGCCTGCTAGGCAAGAAGATCAAGACTGGATTCTTGGTGCCTGAAGTGAGAATGTCTGAACCAGGAGCCTGCAGGGTTTCATTCATCAAACACCACAGCAGCTGATTACATTCATTAGAACACCTTCATCTGGAGAACAGGGACACCATCAGCAGTGAGTGAGAACAGTGGGATTACAAGAGCTGCAGAGCTTCTGAAGAGCTTCCTATACTTTCTGTCATACTCTCACATTGGCTTGGACCTCTTTTGATCTTTGTATGAGAGACTCATTAGGTTTTGTTTGTTAGCAACTTTCTCACAGAACTGTGGGTTTAGAAGTGTAGCATTTCTAATCTGTCAGGATAACTTCGGCAGAAAGATAATAAGTCGAAGAAATTCTGTTTCTTTTTATGCCAGCCACATTCATACATAACACAAATCAGCCTGTTCAGCACTAATCAGTACAGATGGAGAGGTTGAGGGAACACAAGTCTGCACTGCCTCTACACTGGTGCCATCTGTGGTTATACTCAGTCTTTAGTGTCTACCACTGATGGGCAACACTCACTAAGAATTCCGTGGCCCCTTGGTGGAGGGATCGGCATTGCTTTGTCTGAAGAAAATGTACTTGTTCATGATGTTGCTAAAACCAAATGCTATTGGCTGATGCCAGTGGTCTGGATGTTTCTGACCCAAAGGAGCTCTCTGGGAGAGTTTGACCTTTCGAAACATCAATAAGCCGCTGAAACTTGTCAGGTGAAGCTGGGTTATCCTCCCATCCCATTCCTACCAGGCCAAGGCTCAACCAAACAGATACACGTGTGCACACACACACAGAAACACGGACGCACACGCATGCAGGTGTTAGAGTGAGACACTGTCCAGAGAACGTTACTGGCCTTTGATTTGAGTACCTGCACCAACTGTCATTTATCAATCATGTTTACTGAGCTGTACAACTGATCAATACTTCAGCAGGTGTCTACAAGAAGACCTTTCCCTGAACTGATCTAGACTGATCCCTCATTCAGGAGTATGCATGTCACAAAACTCACGGATCAACATAAATAGAATATATTAATATTAATACATTAATATTAAGTTTTCATTTCTGTGGACTTGAGTGCAGTTTGAGAAAAAGTACTATCAATTCTGAAACATCATATAACTTTATTAACCACTCTATTCACAGCTTGAGAGCAGGAAGTGTCACTACTGACAAAATGAGCTCTTCTAATCGCAGGCTCTTCCTCAATTTGACAGAGTGAATGAAAAACATGTAACAAAGCTGCAGCAGAAGCAAAAAAAATTACAAAATCCTTAAATTGTGAAAGTTTATGTGAGTCTGTGTAAACAACACTGTGAATTTTACAACATCCACCATTTATTATCAATCTACTACACAACAGCCATTTGTGAGGATCAGGCGACCTATTAAGCCAAAAAATGTCAAATGATTCATCTGGTACATGAACTGTGGATACAGTAAAACCAAAAAAAAAAGGAGCTAGCCATATAATAAAAATAATAACTTTATATATATATATATATATATATATATACACTGCTCAAAAAAATAAAGGGAACACTTAAACAACATAATGTAACTCCAAGTCAGTCACACTTCTGTGAAATCAAACTGTCCACTTAGGAAGCAACTGATTGACAATCAATTTCACATGCTGTTGTGCAAATGGAATAGACCGCTACCTCCCCCTTTGTGCAAGGGGGAACAGGAGGAGCACTGCCAGAGCCCTGCAGAATGACCTCCAGCAGGCACAAATGTGCATGTGTCTGCTCAAACGGTCAGAAACAGACTCCATGAGGGTGGTATGAGGGCCCGATGTCCACAGGTGGGGGTTGTGCTTACAGCCCAACACCGTGCAGGACGTTTGGTATTTGCCAGAGAACACCAAGATTGGCAAATTCGCCACTGGCGCCCTGTGCTCTTCACAGATGAAAGCAGGTTCACACTGAGCACATGTGACAGAGTCTGAAGATGCCGTGGAGAACGTTCTGCTGCCTGCAACATCCTCCAGCATGATCGGTTTGGCAGTGGGTCAGTAATGGTGTGGGGTGGCATTTCTTTGGGGGGCCGCACAGCCCTCCATGTGCTCGCCAGAGGTTGCCTGACTGCCATTAGGTACCGAGATGAGATCCTCAGACCCATTGTGAGACCATATGCTGGTGCGGTTGGCCCTGGGTTCCTCCTAATGCAAGACAATGCTAGACCTCATGTGGCTGGAGTGTGTCAGCAGTTCCTGCAAGACGAAGGCATTGAGCTATGGACTGGCCCGCCCATTCCCCAGACCTGAATCCAATTGAGCACATCTGGGACATCATGTCTCGCTCCATCCACCAACCCCACGTTGCACCACAGACTGTCCAGGAGTTGGCGGATGCTTTAGTCCAGGTCTGTGAGGAGATCCCTCAGGAGACCATCTGCCACCTCATCAGGAGCATGCCCAGGCATTGTAGGGAGGTCATACGGGCACGTGGAGGCCACACACACAACTGAACCTCATTTTGACTTGTTTTAAGGACATTACACCAGAGTTGGATCAGCCTGTAGTGTGTTTTTCCACTTTAATTTTGAGTGTGACTCCAAATCCAGACCTCCATGGGTTAATAAATTTGATTTCCATTGATAGTTTTTGTGTGATTTTGTTGTCAGGACATTCAACAATGTAAAGAACAAAGTATTTAATAAGAATATTTCATTCATTCAGATCTAGGATGTGTTATTTTAGTGTTCCCTTTATTTTTTTGAGCAGTGTATTATCTGTAACAAACAAGTTTACAAAGTACTTTCTCACATGAACCACTGCCCAACATAAATGACGTTGGTTTATAGAGGGAAATTACATGAAGCAGGTACTGCACATGCATGCACACACAAGCAGAGACAATAAAGGCATGATACTGTGACAGTTAAAAAATGATAAGAAAACGTTAAAATTCTAATAAATAACTGCAAATAATTACCCAAAGGATGGAATAATTAAAAGTTGAAAAAAAAGTGTAAAATATGACATCACATAAAAGAAAGACTATAAAAATGAGTGAGCCTACCTCATATCCTCAGGCAGGTCACCCTTAGATTTAAGCTTTTAATGCAGACAAATCCAGAGGACAGCGGGCAGCTGGCGGGGGGTCTGGAGGAGGGCTGGAGTAGACTCTCTGACAGGTTTGAGGCGAGATACACGGGGTGGACCCTCATGGAACCAGGCAGGCGAAGGCGGACTGCTGCAGGATTAATGATCCTGGAAACCGGGAATGGGCCCACGAACCGTGGGGCCAGTTTCCTGGATTCCACTCTTAATGGCAGGTCTCTGGTGGAAAGCCAAACCTTCTGACCAGGGGTATAATGCGGGGCAGGGAGCATCCTTGCGATATTGGTCAGAGGTGCGGAGCAGGGTGGAGCGGGCCTGTAACTGGTGCGGCGGCACTGACAAATGAAGGCCTGGACAGATGGGACCCTGGCCTCCTTCTCTTGAGCTGGGAAAAGTGGCGGTTGATACTCCTGGGAGCACTGGAAAGTTGAGAGTCTCGTAGCTGAGCTGGGAAGGATGCTGTGGGCGTACTCTACCCACAACACTTGCTTGTTGCACTCTCAGCAGTGATGACTTTATGGGCTTTTTTTACAGATAAAATTATAACAATCAGAGAAAGAGTTCATCAGCTCTTACCTACATTAGACTATAATCTTTTACTGAATACAGCAACTCCTGAATCAACTGCAACGCCTTTTGTACATCTGGAGTCATTCTCATCTCTGAATTTCTCAGAGCTAGCTTCTATAGTCTCATCATCTAAACCAGGGATCGGCAACATTAAACACCCAAAGAGCCATTTGGGCCCGTTTTCCACAGACAAGAGTTCACTGGGAGCCATAAAACTATTTTGACATCTAAAATGAAGATATCACTGCATATATCGTTTCTTTACCTTTATGCTTTTTTTTTGCATTTATGAAATCAAATAAATCCAACAAAGAAAACGAAATTTTATTTTTGAATGCAAGAAAAACATTTTGAACTCCAAAAAAAAGACTCTGGGTTGAAGGTTACTTGCTGATAAAATACTCAGTGTCTATTTGAGTCTTCCTCGTACAGATGAAATAAAAAGCCGAAGTTAAATTATCCACCTGCAGCAAACCATCCACATGTGGCTCCAGAGCCGCAGATTGCCAATCCCTGATCCAAAGCATCAACCTGTCTATTAGACCCAGTACCAACTAGCCTCTTTAAAGAGATTTTCTACTTAATTGTGCCGTTCATTTTATATCTGATTAATTTGACGTTATCTTTGGGTTATTTACCCCAGACACTCAAGACCGCAGTCATCAAACCCCAGCTTAAGAAGCCAAATCTTGATACGCATGTTTTGGCCAATTATAGACCATTATTGAACCTTCCGTTCATTTCTAAAATCATCGAAAAAGCAGTAGCAAACCAATTACATCACCATCTGCATAGGAACAGCTTGCTCGAAGAGTTTCAGTCAGGATTTAGAGCTCATCAGAGCACGGGTACAGCGCTGGTTAAAGTCTCCAATGATATTCTAATGGCTTCAGTTAATGGATCAGCCTCCATACTTCTCCTCTTAGATCTCAGTGCTGCACTTGACACCATTTACCATAATATTTTATTACAGAGACTGGAACATGAAATTGAGATTAAAGGTACTGCACTAAGGTGGTTCAAATCCTATTTATCAGATAGACATCAGTAGTTCATATTAACAATAGCTCCTCCTCACACACTATAGCCAATTATGGAGTTCCACAGGACTTGGTACTTGGACCAATCCTCTTTACTCTTTATCTGCTTCCTTTAGGCAACATTATCAGGAAACAGAGCATCAATTTTCACTGCTATGCAGATGACACTCAGCTGTATTTATCAATGAAGCCAAATTAAGTTAGTCAGATAGACTGCAGACATGTCTTGAAGACAAAATTCTGGATGACCTGTAACTTTTTACTCCTAAATTCTGACAAAACTGAAGTTATTGTACTTGGCCCTAAGCACCTTAGAGAAACCCTATCTAATAATCTAATCAGTCTGGATGGCATTACTTTGACTTCTAGCTCCACTGTCAAAAATCTCAGAATAACTTTTGACCAGGACATGTCCTTTGTCCCTCACATAAAACAAGTCTGTAGGGCAGCTTTCTTCCACCTGCGAAACATTACGAAAATCAGAAACATCCTGTCTCAAGAGGAAGCAGAAAAAAAAAAATAGTCCATGGATTCGTTACTTCTAGGCTGGACTACAGTTACTCATTATTATCTGGACGTCCAAACAAATCTCTGAAAGGCCTTCAGTTGATTCAGAATGCTGCTGCACAAGTATTAACAGGAACTAGGAAAAGGGATCACATCTCTCCTGTGTTAGATGCTCTTCATTGGCTGTCAATAAAATTCAGAATAGAATTTAAAATCCTTCTCCTAACATATAAATCTCTTGCTGGCCAAGCTCCATCATATCTCAGAGAGCTCATAGTTCCTTACTGTCCTAGTAGGCCACTCCGCTCTCTAGATGGAGGTTTACTTGTGGTTCCTAGAGTCTCCAAGAGTAAATCGGAAGCCAGATCTTTCAGTTATCAGGCTCCTCTTCTATGGAACCAACTTCCAGTATCGGTCCGGGGGGCAGACTCTTTAGCAATTTTCAAGACCAGGCTTAAAACTTTTCTGTATGACAGAGCTTATAGTTAAAAAGTTAAAGTTCATTTAGTCTTTAGCGATGCTGCTATAGGCCTAGACTGCTGGGGGAAGGACTGAGCACCTCTCCCCCTCTCTCCCTCTCCGTCCCTCTCTCCCTGTCCCCTGTCCCCTCTCTCTCTCTCTCTCTCCCTCTCTCTCTCCCCCTTCCTCTCTCTCTCTCTCTCTCTCTCTCTCTCTCTCTCTCTCTCTCTCTCTCTCTCTCTCTCTCTCTCTCTCTCCTCCTCTCTCTCTCTCTCCCTCCCCCCTCTCTCCCTCCCTCCCCTTCTCCCTCTCTCCCTCCCCCTCTCCCTCTCTCTCTCCCCCTCTCTCTCCCTCCCTCCCCTTCTCCCTCTCTCCCTCTCTCTCCCTCCCTCCCCTTCTCCCTCTCTCCCTCCCCCTCTCCTTCTCCCTCCCTCTCCTTCTCCCTCTCTCCCTCTGCATACGCTGACAAATCTATTCACTAACCATGTTTTCCGGAAGTCTCTGTCTCTCCCAGTTCTGAACTGGGGGGGGGGGGGGGGGGGGGGGGGGGCACTGTTGGGTCTCTTTAAATAATTTTATAAAGTGTTTGGTCTAGACCTGCTCTGTATGTAAAGTGCCTTGATGTACCTTTGTTATGATTTGGCACTATATAAATAAATCTGATTGGATTTGATTTGATAAAAACGGCCAGGGTATGGGTCTGACCAGCCACGAAGAATTGTCCGTGAAAGAGGGGTCGAGAGGGCATATCCGCCGGGATGGTTCGGTTCACCAGTGCCCCCTCAACTACTGGTGAGCCTGTTCTTTTACCAGACAGGATGCCACAAAATGGCCAACCTGGCCACAGTACATGCACCTGCATGCTGCTGTTCTGCCAAGGAGAGATGAGTCCTTCCCAGCAGGTGCTTGAAGTGGAGGGCGGGGCTGTGACCAGATCCGCCGTAGACGTACGTGGAGGACCCCAGAGAGACTGATGGGCCCTTTCTCTCTTCCACTCTGAGACGCCCATCCACACGAATGGCCAGCGCAATAAGCTCGTCCAAGTCCTTAGGGGGGGTCTCGAGCCGCCAACTCGTCTTTAATGCTGTCCGAGAGGCTGTGGTAAAAGGCATCATAAAGTGAAGCGGAGTTCCACTTACTCTCTGCGGCTAAGGTGCGGCACTCGATGGAGAAGTCAGCAATGCTCCTCTCCCCCTGCACCAGGCTGAGCAGTCCTCTAGCTGCTTCTTTCCCAGGAGTGACATGATCGAAAACCTTCTTTAGTTCCTCAGAGAAAATCTTAACTGAGGAGCAGACCACGGATTGCCTCTCCCACTCGTCTGTTCCCCAATCCCAGGCTTTACCAGTGAGTTGGGAAATAACAGATACCACTCAGGACCTTTCTGTAGGATAGGCGGAAGGCTGGAGCTCGAAGAGAAGAGAGCACTGAGTGAGGAAGGGCTGGTACAAACCCGGCTCGCTGGAGTAATGTTCTGGAGGAGGGAGCTGAGGCTCGGCCACTGGAGCTCGTGAGGAGAAGAGCTGCGCATCTGCCCGCAGATGGCGTCCATCCTCCAGTCCTGTCAAGTGGCGAACTCCTGGAGGCCTCTGGCAACAGAGGTGAGCCAATCCTCTTGGAACTGGATAGCCGTGGCTTGAGCAGTCAGCTGCTGTTGTACTGAATCTGATTTGGCTGGGTTCATGTCTCTGGCCAAATTGTGCTATCAGGTCTCAGAACAGAGGAACCCAAAAGCAAGAATACAGAGACAGTAGCTGAGTCCAACAGGCTTAATCATTCCCAAAAAAACAGGCAGGGGTCAGTAACCAGGCAAGCAGACAGATAATGCAGACAAATCCAGAGGGCAAGGCAGGAGCTTCAGACTGGTTAGACAGGCAGGGGTTAGGAAACCAGGCAGAATAATCAAGGGGCTAGGCAGAATATCTAAAACCTGGTAAACAGGCAGGGTTCAGGTAGCAGGCAGGCAGGCAGGCAGGCAGGCAGCTAGATAGATAGATAGATTAGATAGATTAGATAGATAGGTGGGTGGGTAGGTAGGTAGGTAGGTGGGTAGGTACAAGGAACACTGGCATGCCAGGCAACAAAACACTAAACAATCTGGCAGAGAGCAGGTGAGAGTGGACTGGTATAAGTACTGAAGGACTGATGGGGGAATGAGCCTCAGGTGAGGAAAACCAGGTGCAGGGAATGAAGGTGATTACCAGGCAGGCGGGTGTGTCAGGAGCTGCAAAGACAGGAGAGTTAGTGATCAGGCTGTGTCACTGTGACAGTATGTGTGTGTATGCTATGATTTGTCATTGGATGCTGTGGGTAGCTGATTGTAGCTGATGTGGGAGGCCTGGCCCTTAGATTAAAGCTTTGACTCTGGAACAGCCAAAAGGGCCCTGCCCATGGCTTTAACATCACTTCCCCAACCCCCTTCACTCAAAACGCCTGCTGTTAACATGTGGCAGGACACTCAAAGTCCCACTTGCAAAGAAAGATGGGTGTAAAAATATCAAGAGGGCCCTCTGCTGTTACTATTCTGAACAGGGACACACACACATATACAGACACACAATCCATGCGCAAACTGCTAAAAATGGAGTTAAACCTAAATTATTTTGGCTACATTTGCTGGGGAACATGTTTTGCACTAAAGGGAACACTAATTCACGAGAGGCACAGCGTAAAGCTTGTCAAGAAGCAAAAAAGCCACACGTGGCTAACACAGAAGCTAACATGGATGATGGCGACAGCATGTCGTTTGAGGAAAATGTAGCTAACACCATTTCCAAAACTGTTACTGAAAGGATTGGTGCTCTCATGGAGCAGAAGTTTACAGAGCTGCACTTTACTCTGGACAAACTAAGCAGCTGCGTCAAAAACAACACAAAGCAAATCACTGAGACTGAGAACCGCATTTCTGATGGGCAGGACCATGCATTCTCTCTGGAGAACAAGCTAGCTGAACCCGAAAAAAGAGTGATGCTTTTTTCTCATACGGGTGGGAGGAAGCCTCTCTGCCTCACCTTCACACCTTTTTAAGGATGTTTTCTGTTCTTGTTTTCTCGTTTAGATGGCTCTACTTTGTTCAGGGTTCCGAGCCACCGTTTGCCCAATGTGTTAAGTCCCTTAAATCTTCGAGTCATGTCCCATTTGGTCTAGCAGTGAGGATTCCTGGTTCTCACCCAGGCAGCTGTTTGTTGGCAGTGGGCATTCGTCTGGGCGGAGTCTCTGTCCACCAGAGAATGTCCATCCTGGCTTGCCGATTGTGTTAAGAGGCCTTAAATGCTATGTATATGTCCCATATGGTCTAGCGGTCAGGATTCCTGGTTTTCACCCAGGCGGCCCGGGTTCGACTCCCGGTATGGGAATCAGGCTTTGCAACAATGTATCAACCAGTAAGAACTGCTCACTACTCGTCAAAAAGGAAAACTTTAATGGTTCACCTAATGTCAGTCTGGGGAATTAGCCTTGCAACAATGGACCTACGAGTAAGAGCTGGTTACTACTTATCAACAAGCACAAATTTGATGGTTAGGTCCCAGAATTTCTCATTAAAATCACAAAGCTCTCTCCAAAAAAGAAGAAAAACCTTCCTAAAATATATTACTTACTCTCCAGCACACATTGTATGCATCTACCACTATCAAAATGGGAAGTGGATATGTGTCTAACCGCTGACTTTGACTTCTGGAGCCAAGTCTGACAAAACACATTTAAAATGACAAAAAATGGTCACGTGATGCATGACTGAGAGCATCGCTTTTGCCAACCTCCCGCTTCCTCAGCCAATAAATCTAATTTCTAACCGATTAATGTAGAGCGCTTCATATATTTATGTTTTTACTTGGAAATGTTTTCAAAGACAAATTTACATTTAATGCAGATGCAAAGGGCTAGAGTTTTATTATCTGACTGGTTGGTAGTAATCAACCCTCTGTTTAGTGATTCTTCATCCTCCTCCCATGATGAACTGAGGACAAGTTGGAAGCCACAGGAGCAAGTGCTGACCCACTATGACGTCATTCATTTAGCTGTTGTTTTAAAGCCTAGAGCATGTCATTCTTACATCACCAGCTTGTTTTTTCTTTCAAATCATACTTGGAGAAGAATGTGGAGCTGAGGAGGAGCAAGGGCTGGATTGTCCAGTTTTTTTTGCAGTACAGTGGAGTTGACTCTTGATAGTCATTAGATAGAATGAAGAGTTAAGCACTGGCATCACTTTACAGACTAAGAGACTGGCCGGGGCTAGCTGGTTAGTACACTAACATCAGGAGAAGGCAGCTTGTTAAGAGTGGTACAATGTTTAATGCAAAACACAACACTCTAAGTACATATGTTTTCATATAATGGCATGTGATTTACATCAGTGCAGCCTGGTAGTCTGCCTCTGTGATCTGACAGAGCTTCAGAGGACCAGTGATGGTATTAAGTTCAGAGAAGCAGCCTCATTACTGGAAGGTCCCTGCACAAAGAGGACCTTCCCACTTCATTACTGTTACTGAGGTGCCCTGAACCTCAGCAGACCAGATTATGGTTATACTTTGCAACTTACAGGTAATTGAGTGAAACCAGTGCGTTTCCTAAGATAAAAGGCTCAGGTTAAAGACCAAAGAAGAGCAATTTCCCCAATGTGGGAAAAGTTAGGAGCTGATGGCAAGGACACAAACTACAGCCCATAATAACTCAGTAGGTCAATCAGCATGTAGATGTAGGAGGTGTCTGCAGCAGTCTGAGGCTTCTGAAAGCTGCTAGGCATCTCAGCAAACTGCCAGGGAGGAGGGTGTTCTGGATAACAGCAGGGCAATGAAGAGCCAAAATCTCCACTGCACAAGCTGATTGGTTGATTGAATTCTTTTTGCCAGTTAGCTATATATCTGAGGAGACAAAAAATATAAATATTTTACATATATTATTAAAAAACAAAAATCCAAAGGAGCAACCGCTAGAATGATTGACCTGTGATCCTGTGCACATCTCTGTGCAGCCATGCTCAGTGCAGCTGCACCCTAACACTGTCAAGTTGTTAAACGTACTTCAGTAATTAGAATTACATTCTATGACTGACATGAGTGTTTTAGGCATTGAGCCTCAGTATGAACAAACTTACAGCTGCTCTGCCTTCCATGCTTCAGAATAAATGTTCCATCGGGGAAGTCACACAGAACTATCAAAATAAAAAACTAGAATGAAACAGTAACATTCATTCATTCATTCATTCATTCATTCATCTTCAACAGTTTATCTGTTTCTGGGTTGCGGGGTGTGCTGGAGGGATGAGTCTTTGGATCAGACAAACCTACAGACTGAGTGCCAGTGGATCAGATCTGTGATGGAAGGTGGGACGGGGCAATGCTTTACAGGCAATAGACAACATCTTAACTTTAATGCTGAGATGAATGGGAAGTGAAGGGAACATAAGACTGGGCTGATGTGCTCATGTTTCTTAGTACCTTGGCAGTCAACATCCCTGCAGCAGGATTAACTGCAGTCCATGGAGTAGTGTAGTCTAATCGTGATAAAGACCCGGGTCACATGCTCTATATATCATCGGAGGCAGAATCCGTTTGGGTCTAGAAATGGTTGTTCACTGATAGTAACTTCTTTTAGTTACATGTTTATTAAGGAGGAGCTGGAATTGAGGAGTACCCTAAATGGAGCTTCACATGTGGGATGAAGTGGTCAACCTTACTTTCAAGGGGGGTGTGGACTCAGAGGGACCAATTAAACAATTTCATTTTTGCTGTTAGGGCAACATGGCGGTATAGTGGTTAGCGTTGTTGCCCCACAACCTGGGGCCTTTCTGTGTGAAGTTTACATGTTCAGCCCGTGCCTGAATGAGTTTCCTCCAGGTACTCCGGTTTCCTCCCACCGTCCAAAGACATCATGATTGGGTTCATTGGTGACTCTAAATTGTCCGTAGGTCTGAGTGCGAGTGTAAGTGGTTGTTGGTCTCTGTCTGTCTCTGTGTGTTGGCCCTGTGATGGACTGGTGACCTGTCCAGGGTATATCCTGCCTTCCCCCAGTGTGAGCTGGGATTGGCTCCAGCGGTCCCCCCCCCGCGACCCGGAAATGGATAAGCAGTTGAAGATGAATGAATGAATACATTTCTGCTGTTAATTCCTGAAAAGAAAATGTTTTCCATTAATCTGTATGAGGAAAGAACAATGCTTTTCTACTGCTGATAAAAATGAAACTAGAATTCCTGATTATATTATGTCAGTCATAAGCTGTTTCAGGTACTGCCCCTAAAGCAGCTATTCTTGGTGCCCAGTAGCACTTCTTTCCAGGACATTTAGTTTCTAGTCTCTTGAGCCCAGTTTTGTCAATGTGTGTGGAGTCTGCAGCATCTCAGAGGAGACACTCAGCTCTGGATGATGATGAGGATGATGATAAAAAGTGCTGATTGGATTTATATAAAGAATCTTGGCTTGAATGTCTCCAGATGGCATTCAACAAACTTTCTTTTGCATTCTTGTGAAATGTAGATTAAATACAAATGTACTTGTTGTCAGTCTCTCCAAACATTCAGACATAGATGTATGAATCAACACAATATTAACAAGCTGCTGCTGAATAACCACCCAGCTCCCTATGACACCCTCACAAACCCCACAGTATGTCTGCTCTTCTCTGTCTGGCTTTTCTTCCTCAGCTGTGCACTAAGCAATCAGACTTGCTGGACTACTTTGTAGGGTCCTTTGATTGCGTCAGTACAGCAATCAGGCCTCATTTAGGGGAGAGCCTTCACCTGTTGGCCAGTTCTAGAATGGCTAGTAAAGAGCTTTTTGAGAGTTGTGAAAGCTTCCTGCCCACCTTTAATCATGATCGGTCACGATCTTTCTCCTCAGCCCCTGTTTGTGATTCAGCTGACTTTAACACAGTCACCTTCTTTTTGAGGTTCGCACAGAGACTGACTCTGTCAAAACTTCCTATATTATCTCATCTATTTCTGTTTATGTTTAAAAACCTAATCTTCATGAAGTCCACAACCTACTATGCTTTAAATAATTTCATTTCCATATTGCTGTTTAATGAGTCGTATAGTTGCTGCAGTAGTTGTGTTAAATCTTCCCAGCTCCATTTACATTACATTCCCAACCTTTCTCATTAAGCTATTTGCCAACATTGATGGTGCACGAAACTAAAGATTGCGAACTGTAGCTACAGAGAATTGGTGTTAATTTTGTTGGTTGCCTTGCCTTCAACTAATTATCTAATCAAACAGGAGATAAAGATGGCCATTGTGTCTGTGACATCACACATAGCTGATCAGTTTTGAACTGCTCAGCAGTCGCCATCTTAGCTGTGCCTGTGCCTGTTGCCCCTCATTGCTGGTTAATCCAAAAATATGAGAAGAGGTGGGACATGTTTGGACAACCATCAAGATAAGCTAACAGGCCAGGTACCGTTACCATAGATAATGTTTTGTCTGTCAAATTATTGAATAATTTTTGAAAGAACACCATAAACTCTAGCGGTCTTTAGAGGAACTATGTGTTTAGAAGGGGAGTCTATGGGGACTGACTCAACAACTATGAGTTGCCGTTTGTGTGCGTTTTCTGCGAAATGTTAGTATGATTAAAAACAACAGATATTCAGCCTCCCGTGTGTAGGTGGACTCATAGCTGAGATACTGAGCTATGATCTGGCAACTTCAAACCGCAACATGCATCATTGACCAGCTGCACCTGTCACTGGAAAATGTCTTGAGTAGACAAAATGAATATCAGTTGATTGATATTATATCTAACTTAAAGTGCTAAAGTGTGATATAAAAGGGGCTTCTTAAAGAAGAGCAAAGTGGAGGTAACGGCTACCCGTTGTGATCAATCCAAACCTCTTTGAAGTTCATTCATTCATTCATCTTCAACCACTTATCCGTTTCCGGGTCGCAGGTTCTTTGAAGTTACTTAGAGAAATATTATCCATGCAATGCCTCCCTCCCTCTTCTAACGAATGGTCCTAGAGCAGGGTTCTTACTGTCTCATTAAGACATGAACATTATTCATAGAATAAATTAGCCACCGTTTTTCCAACTGATTTGTGAGTTAATTCTAATTTGATCCAGTCAGCAACAGCCTGAACAACACAGAAACACAGACAGGTAAGCTGCAGACTCTCAGTTGAGCAAGAAGTGTTGAGATGTTAGTGGCTCAACATACATTTGTTTATACAGATATTCATTCATTCATTCATTCATATACCGCTTATCCGTTTCCAGGTCGTGGGGGTTGCTGGAACCAATCCCAGATCAGATTGGGTGAGGGTGGGGTACACCCTGGACAGGTCGCCAGTCCAACCACTGACAATTAACCCAAACATGCACGTCTTTGGACGGTGGGAGGAAACCCATGCAGGCACTGGGAGAACACGCAAACGTGTATGTGAATGAGAAAACATGGCCCTAACACGGATCCAAACAAACCTACAAGAAGTAGTCAGACCCTTTCACTTGTGTTGTTTGGTCCAATTTGAATTTAATGAATTTTGAATAATGAATAATGAATTTTAATTTGAAACAACTGATAACTTTCCCCATCAGCTTTCCCTCAGTCTAACCCATCCTGAAAAAGGTGAAATTGCTTTTTTAATTTAAATTTATTACAGAGCACAAACTATGATGAGGAACATCCTTCTTGCTTTAATATTCCTTGCAGTCTGTTCACAATTTGCTACACTCAGCTCATCTTCTGAAACAACACCCTAATCTGTTTAATTGAGGGTTCCAAAACTGCCAATCAAACACAGGTAGCCTGACTGAGCCTCATGTCAGTGAATGCTGCACACAGTGGAGGGAATCTGGGCCTGTGAAAGGGAATGAACCTGTTCACAGAAATATTTTCTTTTTTATTGGAGTATTAACAATTCACCTTGCACAGTATGCCTGGGATGAAATTCACATGCAGGAATCACAGGTTCCTCTCAACGGTACTTCATTCATGTTTCTGAACTTGCTTTTACCTGGACAGGTAACCCCAGAATTAACTGAGCCAGCTGACATTATCAGTTAATGTTGGGTTCAGATAATCAAAGGATATCCTGATTCTGTTGAATCTGTAGTTCAGGTTTCTGTGAGATACAAAGGTCCCCCAGCTGGGCTCAAACCAGGTCCTATAATTTCATGGCTGGTGTGTTACCATTCAATGATTTATTCATTCATTCATCAATCTTCAACAGCTTATCTGTTTCCGGGTCGTGGGGGTACTGGAGCCAATCCTGGCTCACACTGGGCGAGGGCGGGGCCATTCAATGGTTCATGCAACTCAACCAGTACAGTCCATGCCAAAGGGTATTGCATACAAAGCAAGACATCATTATAAACTGTAGCTTCTTTCTATTTTCTTTTTCTTTTTTTTTTCTTTTTTTGTTTTTGGTTCCACAAACATGCAGAAAAGAAATTCAGTCCCTTCTCTGATTTTCGCATCAAAAACACTATCAAAGGTGAGAAAGCCAAGCTGTGCTCTTAGTCACACTTAGGACATATGTTGAGTTGGAGCAACTTTTCAAACCTAAACTCATATTTGTTCCAATTTCTCTTGAGCAGATTTGTGCACACATGAACAAACTTTCTTGTGAGTTTCTTAAGCTGCCAGATCAAGACAAGGTCAGTTTCAGCCAATCAAAAGGAACAAAGCTTCAAAGGGCATGCTTTTGTTAGTTTTCTGTGCATATACACAAGGTTACACATCTGAGAAGTTACACAACCTTAGTTCCATGCTGCTTGAGTGATCAACATGTGGCAATATGTCGACAAATGCAGGAATGAAACAGATTGCAAGCAAATCTCGAAGTAAATGCAAAATTTAAATTCTTCCCTAAACAAATTATTTTATGAGGAAATAAATTTAAAAATAAAAAACACTGTGTATCCTCGTGATGAAACACTGGACATAAAAATAAATCACAGAAATCTCTAAAGGGCACCGTAAACATCCACTTTATTGTTTTATAAGATTTCAGAGTTAGAGAATGGATGAGCTTTGAAAGGCGCTCTATTCTTTACATTTATTAAACTGCACTGCAGAAACACAGATCAGCCATGACATTATGTCCACTGATAGGTGAAGTGTTTTACTTCTATCTGGTTACCATGGTACCTGTTGGTGGATGGGATATATCAGGCAGGAGCTGAACATTTAGTCCTGAAGTTGATGTAGCAGCAGGAAAAAGTGTGAGGATGAGAGAGATTTTGACAAGAACCAAACTTTGTGGTGCGACTGGGCTGCCATAGCACTGACCTAAACCTGGTTCAGACCAAGTCGAGCCGTTCAAGGAAACAGTTTTCCCTAATGTCAGTGACGGCTTTCAGCAGGAAAATGCTCCCTGCCTCTTTGCAACAGAGTTAAGAAATGATTTGTTGAACAACAACCAGTTGAAGGTTCTGACTTGGATCCGAATTCTAAAAATCTCATTTCAATCCAGCATCTGTGGGATGAGCTGGACCAACAACTCCAGATTCATAGCTCCACCTCACAACATCCAGGACTTAAAGGACCTGCTGCTAATGCCATCGTTTAGATAGCAGAGTTCACCTTCAGAGGTCTACAGGAGTCCAGACTTCCAGGATACACTGTTACTGTTACAATACTGTTGTGCTGGCAAAAGGTTGACTTCACTCTGGCGTGGGAACGCCTCGGGATCCCCCAGTCAGAGCTGGTCGATGTGGCCAGGGAAAGGGAAGTCTTGGGCTCCCTGCTGAAGTTGCTACCCCCGCGAATAAGGATGGATGGTGTATGTGTGAACTGCTGAATTTTTAGTGTCTTTCAATTGTGAACAAAATTATTTTAGAGCCAGACATTCTTCTCAGGAGTTGCTGGAGACCAAACACGGGTCTGGGTGTTTCAGACTGGTCTGTTATGGTGGGCCGGTCTTAATTTTGCTCTTAAATGAAACTATTTTGTAAAAATTAAAGGTTAGCTGTAGACTCAATGACTTATTTTACAGCCTTTAAGGTTTGCCACTGGGCAGCATGGTGGTGCATTCAAAAAGGATACACAACTACAAAGAGCAACAACTGCACATGCTGGTAAAGCGTATACACAGAGGCATGGAATACACAATGAGCTGATAGTTGCCATGCAAAGTGTTGAAAACAAACCCACTGTGTCTCAGCTCTATGTGGGTGCACCCTGAAAGAGCTGCAGCCTCAGTGAGATGCTTCAATAACTGACTGTATGGTTTTAAAAGTTATGAGCTTTGGCTCACTCTCAGACACAGCTTTAGCCATGGCGTTCCTGGTTTAACAGCACTGTGCTGGAGAGATGACAGATCTGTGGATCTTAGCAGGTTTTCTGACCAGCGGAGCAGGAGGTAACAGTCAGTGGTGCCTTCTCTAAATGTAAAAAAAAAAAAAAAGAACTTTGCTCAGAGTTGAGTTGAGCCGAACAGTGCTGTGGAATCATTAATGAGAGTTTTTAAACAGACTGCTATTGAAGGAGAAAGGAACCTTTTGGAAATATACAGAAGCAAGACAGTTAATTTTGTTTTCTAGCAGAAGTAAAGCTTTGCCACATTTAGAAACCCCACTACTCCTCATCTGATGCCCTGATTTGTTGCCCCGGGCAGCTGCCACCCTCACAGTGTTCACACCACAAGCAACATGGTCAGCTAGTCACGAACATTTGAGCAATGTGCAGACATTCAACAAACAGCAGTTTTTAAAGTCACTGGTCAAATTGAGCTTTTGTTTTTGTGCAATTTGAGACCTTTTTAGCACAACAGGGAAGAGTGCAAAATATTTCAGAGGTTGATGTTCAACCACTTGAATTCAAACCATACAAAGTAGCAAGGACTCTATATTTAACTGCTGCAGTTGGAGTTCCAATATGCAATAAAAAGGAATGTAATGAATAAATAAATAAAGCCAATAAATTAAATAATTCCAATGCAAAATGGTCTTTAAGTTAATTACTACTCCCTACTAGGTTTAGCTACTCAGCCCCGATGCCAAAGTATTTGTGAACTGGCTGCTGCTGTAGGCCTAAATTCATTTTCAATACAATATAATATAAAACTTAAGGCCATATCATCAGCTAGCAGGCTATCTAGCTTGGCTGGCTCAATGATCAGAAAGTAATCAAAGTAAAGGTAAAGCATTAACAGTGTCAACTGATGCATAGTGGTTAATATACAGTAGAGTCATTTCTGCCACATGTTAAATAGAAAAACGCTCATTGGGGTACTAACAAAATCTGGACAAAATATGGCAAACAGCAATCTTTCTACAGCAGCTGACAGCTGAAGTGTTGCTGTAGTATGTTGAAGTATATAGACCAGATTTGGCTTCGAGGAGGTGTTAAGGTTTTTAAACCGTAAGGTAATTTAACTCAAATGCCAAGACAGAGGACAAACTCAAGGAGACCGTAAAACAGTAAAAGTTCAATATTTACAAGGAATGTACAACCAACAGAGAATCACTCACACAAGAGGAAAACCCAGTAACACAAAACACTACAGCAAACAGAACGTTTCCCACAATGTATGAGTCCATATCCAAAGGAGGCGGTCAGGTTCACTGATCTCTAGCAGCAGGAGTACAGCAGCAACACCTCACTCACATCCAGTAAACAGAGTCCAATAAGCAGAGCACAGTCAAAATTGAAGTCACAAAGAATTCACTAGACAAAACCAGGGCTCAGGTGAATCAGCCAGATACCACATAGGATTATGAAACAATCTGACAACCAGGAGGGAAAAATGCAGAGTGGAAGTACAGTGAGGGTGATGGCTGAATGGAATTCACACAGCAAATTTGAAATCATTAATTTAACTCCCTCAGAGTAAAAATTAACACTGACCTGGTGTTTATATGGGAACCACTGGTTCAGAGTCAAATTAACACTTTCAATAGTGTTGAGATTATCAAAACTTTCACAGTGTTGCTTAACAAACTCTGATGATGTAAAATATTAACACCAAATGGATAAATTAATTAGTACAACAGTGTTACTTCAAACACTCTAATAGTGTAAAGTATTGACACCAATATGGATAATTCTAGATTTATTAACACTTCAATAGTGTTATTTTAAACTCTGTAACATTTTGACACCAATATGGATACATTTACATTAATTAACCTTATAACAGTGTTACTTCAAACTCTAATAGTGTAAAATTGAGACACCAATGTAGATAAATTTTGATTGATTGGCACTGCGGCAGTGTTACTTCACAAACCAAGTGTAAAATATTAACACTAGTTTATTTTTAATCAACACTATGATGTTATGACCAGTAACACTGATGTAAAATACTTAACTAGTATTTACTGTGCTGCTGATACAGCATATATGGACCACTGGTATTAACAGTTAAAATGTACATGAAATAATCACTTCCAAAATGACTGGATCAAAAATATCTATTTTCCATTAACTAGGAAAATGACTGATGGCCTGAGCTGCACTCATCTTTAGTCTTCTGTTTGTAGAGGGCTGAAGTGGCAGGATGTGCAGGAGTAACAAGAGGTGTCATGTCACTGTCCCAGTCTGTAAAAGAAAAAAAAAACGTATAGTATATATGTATAGTATAAATTCTTTCATTTCAAAACTAAAGAGAATTAAATCATACTCTTACTTGAGTACAACTTTTGGCTACTAAACCTGCCTCTAGCTGATCTTTAGGGATATTAATCTAATTTATGCTATTACTTGAGTATTGTAGGAACTTTTAACTTTTTAACCTTACATTTTCACTGCAACTTCACTTACCTGAAGGCTGAGAACGTTGTTGGGGCTCTTATGGTCCTGTTGATTGCTAGTGCTACAAATCAAGATAGACAACGTTAATTGCATAAGCAAAAGAGTAACATGTGTGTCACTGTTATCTTAAGATTTGAATTAAAAGACATAAATAATCATTGAAATTGTAGAAAATTGATTCAGAATGATTTTTTTTTTTTTCGTTTAACTGACGGGCTAACCTCCAGCCCGGCCAGTCTTTATGCTTCCGCTGTTTGCTAATAACCCCTGACGCCCGCCTTGGAAACCATTTTAACTCAAACAGCTTCAAAGTTATACTAGTGTCCAAAATAGTGATGGGAATTCCGGCTCTTTTTAGAGAACCGGCTCTTTTGGCTCAGCTCACTAAAAAGAGCCGACTCTTTCGGCTCTTTTTAGACTCTTCAGATTTTTTTTGTTGCTTAAATTAATTTATTACCAACAGTAATGTAAAATTATGTGCAAATGAATTACTAATGTAAAAAAAAAATGTTTTATGTTTTTATTTATTTATATATGCTTATTAGTGCTACAAAAAATAAATTATAAAATACAAAAACAAACTTTTAATTTATTAATTCATTTACAATTGAACCTTTAACTTTTTTCTACTAAAGAAGTTTAAAGTGAAACAACACAGAATCGCTGCAAAATGCAGAACACAACAAAATATCAAATCAAAATCAAATCAAATCAGATTTATTTGTATAGCGCCAAATCATAACAAAGTTACATCAAGGCACTTTACATATAGAGCAGGTCTAGACCAAACTCTTTATAAAATTATTTAAAGAGACCCAACAGATCCCCCGATGAGCAAGCACTCGGCGACAGTGGCAAGGAAAAACTTCCTTTAAGAGGCAGAAACCTCGGGCAGAACCAGGCTCAGGGGCGGCGGCCATCTGCCTCGACCGGTTGGGTTGAGAGAGGCACGGGGGGGGGGGGCAAAGTTGGGTAGAGTAGGGAGAGAAAGAGAGCAGGAGGAGGGGATATTCAAACAGGTGTAGGCAGGAACATGATGCTGCATGAGGTTCGTAGGAATGATGCTGTATGGAATTCTTGAAGATGTGGGAGCAGCAGGCATTGCAGGAACATGGGATGGTGATGATTCATCACCTGCAGGATGAGGACAGGGAGGGAGAGGAAAGGATCTGGGAGAGAGAGAGGAGAGGAACTGGGGGAGACAGAGACTTCAGGAAAACATGGTTAGTAAATGCAATGCACATGCTTGGAACTGAGAGAAACTCGGATTTCGGAGAAGCAGGTTGTTGGTATGACGACGCATGCAAGGGGGGGGGGGGGGGGGGGGGAGAGAGAGAGAGAGGGAGAGGGAAGAGGGAGAGAGAGAGAGAGAGAGAGAAAGAGAGAGAGGGGGAGAGGGAGAGGGAGAGGGAGAGGTGCTCAGTCCTTCCCCCAGCGGTCTAGGCCTATAGCAGCATAGCTAAAGAGTAAATGAATTTTAACTTTTTAACTATAAGCTCTGTCATACAGAAAAGTTTTAAGCCTGGTCTTGAAAATTGCTAAAGAGTCTGACCCCCGGACCA
Organism: Remorina albescens; assembly: GCA_034769265.1. Classification (NCBI taxonomy): domain Eukaryota; kingdom Metazoa; phylum Chordata; class Actinopteri; order Carangiformes; family Echeneidae; genus Remorina; species Remorina albescens. The sequence goes on along the minus strand of CM068495.1, from coordinate 1,098,705 downwards.
ATACTGGAAGTTGATTCCATAGAAGAGGAGCCTGATAGCTGAAAGATCTGCCTCCTAATTTACACTTGGAGACTCTAGGAACCACAAGTAAACCTCCATCTAGAGAGCAGACTGGCCTACTAGGACAATAAGGAACTATGAGCTCTCTGAGGTATGACGGAGCTTGGTCAGTAAGAGCTTTATATGTTAACAGAAGGATTTTAAATTCTATTCTGAATTTTACCGGCAGCCAATGAAGAGCAGCTAACACAGGAGAGATGTGATCCCTTTTCCTAGTTCCTGTTAATATTCGTGCAGCAGGATTCTGAATCAACTGAAGGCCTTTCAGAGATTTGTTTGGACATCCAAATAATAATGAGTTACAGTAGTCCAGCCTAGAAGTTACGAATGCGTGGACTAGTTTGTCTGCATCCTCTTGAGAGAGGATATTTCTGATTTTCCTAATGTTTCTCAGGTGGAAGAAAGCTGCCCTACTGACTTGTTTTATGTGAGGGACAAAGGACATGTCCTGGTCAAAGGTTACTCCAAGGTTTCTTACAGTGGAGTTGGAAGCCAAAGTAATGTCATCCGGACTGATTAAATGATTAGATAGGGTTTCTCTAAAGTGCTTAGGGCCGAGTACAATAACTTCAGTTTTGTCAGAATTTAGAAGTAAAAAATTATGGGTCATCCAGACTTTTATGTCTTCAAGACATGTCTGCAGTCTGACTATCTGACTAACTTCATTTGGCTTCATTGATAAATACAGCTGAGTGTCGTTGCATAACAGTGGAAATTGATGCTGTGTTTCCTGATAACGTTGCCTAAAGGAAGCAGATAAAGAGTGAAGAGGATTGGTCCAAGTACCGAACCCTGTGGGACTCCATAACTGGCTATAGTGCGTGAGGAGGAGCTATTGTTAACATGTACAAACTGATATCTATCTGATAAATAGGATTTGAACCACCTTAGAGCAGTTCCTTTAATGCCAATTTCATGTTCCAGTCTCTGTAATAAAATATTGTGATCAATGGTGTCGAATGCAGCACTGAGATCTAAGAGGAGAAGTATGGAGGCTGATCCATTGTCTGAAGCCATTAGAATATCATTGGAGACTTTAATCAGCACTGTTTCTGTGCTGTGGTGAGCTCTAAATCCTGACTGAAACTCTTCAAGTTAACCGTTCCTATGCAGATGGTCGTGTAATTGGTTTGCTACTGCTTTCTCAATGATTTTAGAAATGAAGGGAAGGTTTGATATGGGTCTATAATTGGCCAAAACATCTGGATCAAGATTCAGCTTTTTAAGCTGGGGTTTGGTGACTGCAGTCTTAAGAGTCTGAGGTACATAACCCAAAGATAAGGTCAAATTAATGAGATCTAGAATGAAGGGCTCAATTAAGTAAAGAATGTCTTTAAAGAGGCTGGTCGGCACTGGGTCTAATAGACAGGTTGATGGTCTAGATGATGAGACTATAGAAGCTAGCTCTGAGAGATTCAGAGATGAGAATGAGTCCAGATGTAAAATAGGCGTTGCAGTTGATTCAGGAGTTGCTGTATTCAGTAGATTATTGTCTAATGTAGGTAAGAGCTGTTGAATTCTGTCTCTGATTGTTATGATTTTATTTGTAAAAAAGCCCATAAAATCATTGCTGCTGAGAGCTAAGGGGATCACTGGTTCTATTGAACTATGACTCTCTGTCAGCCTGGCTACAGTGCTGAAGAGAAACCTGGAGTTGTTCTTGTTTTTTTCTATTAGTGCTGAATAATAGGATCTTCTAGCACTGCGGAGAGCTTTTTTATACGTTTTTAAGCTTTCTTTCCAGGCTCGGTGAGACTCTTCCAAGTTGCTGGAACGCCAATTTCTTTCTAATTTCTGTGTCATCTGCTTTAAGGCACGAATTTGAGAATTATACCACGGAGCCAGCCTCCTCTGTTTTTTTACTTTCTTTTTGAGAGGAGCAGCATCATCCAGATTTGAACACAGTGTGGCCATAGTGCTAGTCACAAGGTCATCAACCTGTGTATGGGAAAATATAACTTCATCAATTGTGTTCTGTCTTGCTGGGGCCACAGACTTCTGCAAAAACGGTTTCATAGAGCTTTGGGTTGTAGGTTTAGGTGGTTGTGGTGGTGCACTGCATGATGCTATAGACACTGCAGCATCAGCAGCAAAAGTAGCAGTAGACACACTGGAACCTTCATTAATATCCCGTTCATCTGCTTGTGTTTTTTCTTCCCATTGCACTGATGGGTGGATGGTTCTCAAGTGCCGTGTTGTCTCTCCTTGTGGCCCTTTGCTCTCTTTCTCTCTCGTCGCCCTCCCTCCTCTGTTCTCCTGTTTGTGTGTGCTGTGTGTGTGTAACTGCCGCCCCTCCCCCCTCTGTTCAGTGCAGACACAGAGACGACACCACACATATTGACCAATCACGTGCGGCTTGAAGAGAAAAAAAGTGAGAGAGAGAAGGGGAAGACAAAAAAAACGGCTCCCAATCAGGAGCCGGCTCCCGTGGTTCACTTCAAAGAGCCGGCTCTAAGAACCGTTTCATTCGCGACCAACACATCACTAGTCCAAAGACTAACAAAGCGCTAATGTTAGCATGAAACGTAAGTGACAGGTACATGTCCGGCGGTGGTAATTCGTTTGTAAGACAACAATAATATCGCCATTTTCCTGTATTTGAAATATCAAGCTAACACAAACACATTTTGTGCAAAATATCAATCAAACAGTGAGTTATATCAGCAACTCACCCGTCACTTGCGTGGTATCTTCTCGTTGCAGGGAAAAGAAAATGGCTGTTGTTCAGATTTCTAACGGAAGTGTGCCTCTCCAAGTGCCCGGATGTGAAAACAACACCCGCAAGTGGTGGATACCGTTAACTCTGTAAGGTTACATCCACATGGATATGTTTTCTCACTAGCAAGGAGTCCATTGCATTAGAATCAACACCACAACCTCATCACTTCACTCTAAAATGGCCTAACAGTAGGATTTTGACTCCAGTGATTTTGCTGTACAGCTGCACTGCCTGCTGCTGGCCACACCTGCCAACCGCCGAGGGAGACAGTGGAAACAAGTGGCCAACAAATAAGAAAAATAATGCCACCACCACAGGAGGCCAACATATGTTGGTCCATAAGTTCAATTTTATTACCGAGGACAGGACTTCATACAAATAGAACTGCTCATCATGTTAAAAGTGTGATATGCAAATAAAAGAAAGAAAGAAAGGAAACACTTTAATTTTCTTAAGAAAATGGAAAAATAAACAAGTTGTAAATAAAAAGAAAAAGAGTACATGGGTATTTCATAGTGTAATAAGCCACTGGTTAAAAAAAACTTGATTTATATATAAAAAAAACTTTAAATAACATAGCTTTAAATAAATGCTCTTCTTTTCCCAATACACAATCATAGCTTTAAAAATTTACATTATAAACAAACAAATAGAAAGTTACTTATAATAATAATAAAGGAATATTTATTCTTTCAATTGATAATAATCAATAAGGATTTCCATCATTGCATTAGTATTATCTTATGAGAACAGAATGAATCTCACAGTTTATTCTCAAGCTCCCCTGCTGGCTTTCAGACCCTGTGGACCTCAGTGGGCTGCTGTTTTGTCAGTGACTTCCCCATTTAGCAGTCACTTTCTGTGCCGTCTCTCAGCCTTGCATGCCCAGCGGCTGTTGAAACAACACCAGATCTGCTCCTGGCTGATATCCATCCATGTTGGAGCGTGTCGGATCATACCCATCAACAATTACGTCCAATAAATGTCAGGCCACCTTCAGTCTCTGTCTCACTTAGCTATAGGCCTCACAGGGCCATCTGCTTAGACGTGAGAGGAATCAGACTGCCGCCATTTTCGTACACAAGTGTGAGCATTCATTAAGCGTGCGTATTATTGAGAAGTGAGACCGAAAGCCTGCAGCAGAATGTCCTCTAAAGTTGAGCATGATGGAGCAATTAAAATGATGGTCAATTAGGCCACGCTGCTAATTGACTCATGATTAAAGCCAGAGCTGATTAATAAAGTGAGCTCTCTTCGACCTTGATAGGGAGGAGGTGTGTGAGAGCTCGATGAGTTGATACAGAGAACAAAACACTGGAGCAGCTGGGCCCTGCTGGATAAATCAGTGTTCAAGTGGAGCCATGAAAGCTGTCTGTTTTATTTGTTTTTCATCAGGTTTTCCTTCAGGGTTCAGCAGCAATTACAGGTGAAGTAAGCAAGATTTTACTGTCACACAGCCCAGAATGGCCATAATATACAACATCGGAGCAGTTTGGTAGATTTGTTGTCAAGAAAAATATATTTGGACAGATGCTGAGACGCCTGGCTTCCAACTGGTGCTGCAGTCCCTGCGGGTCAGTTATAGAACTGGATTATTTATTACTCACCACAGTCAGTGCATCCAAATAATAGAAGAAAGGAAGGATGTAAAAACATTTTGCCACTAATTTTGTTGCATATACATGCAGATATTATTTTCCATGTTCTCATCAATATTTATATCTATCTCAAGATTTTTGCCTCCTCATCGTTTCATTTTAAATTCAACAGCAACATTTCTCACTTTAACCAGTGCTTAAAGGTAGCAGTAATGTGAATGTTCTTACAATTTCTTTTATTCTTAAAATTATGAATTAGTGTTTAGATACAAGAATGTGGGAGCTTTTGAAATGGAATAAGAGAACATAAAATTGACAGTTGTGTAACGTTTCCTGTCTGAGCTTTTATTGTGTTATTGTGGTTGAGTTCTGCTTCCTGTTTTGTTTGTATTTTTACTTTTCTTTCTAGGACTGGGTGGGGTGCAGCTGAGCTGGGTCACTCATCATCACCAGCTGTTTCTGATCTCATCAGTAGCAGTATATTAGACCTGGCCTTCCACATCCCTGTTGCCAGAATGTTTTGTTTGAGCCATCCCTAGAGTTTCCTGTTCCTTGCCTCGTGTTTCCTTGTGCCCTTGCCTTTTGCCTAGTCCTACTAGTGCTTTTTGTTTATGTTCTTGGTCCTAGACTTTTCTAGTGATTTTTGGTTTATGGTTTTTGTTTTTCCTAGCCTTGCCAGTGATTTTCTGTTTATGATTTTGTTCTTTCCTAGCTTTGCTAGCAATTTTCTGTTCACTGCCTTTTGCAGTTTAGTTTTCCTACTTAGTAGTGCTTTTCTGTTGCTTACTTTGCCTTGTTCTCTAGCTCGCCTAGCGGTTTTGTTTTGTTACTTTTCTTACGTAGTACACCTGAGGGCTGTACTACGAAGCGAGATTAGTGCATTAGTGAGGTATGTTGAGCCTAAAGCCAGACTTTTCCGTGTCACGAAGGTCACTCTCTTCAAAGCTGGCTATATCACCGTGATAATTTATGCTGCGAACATAACCTGGTCCGGACCAGTTTTTGTTCTGACTTTCAGCTTAAAGTCGGCTATAAAAAGCGCCGCCCTTTCACTGATCATCCTCCTTGAACGTGGCCTCACCGTTTTTGGAAAATCCAGTGGATTTAGGTACCCGAATTATTAGAGGTGCTCTTCGGAGGGAGAGAGTTTTTCCAGACCGGAGTGATCCGTTGGCGTTTTCTGACTATATTCTCTGAGTGATACAGATTCTCAGCTGAGGGAATACGTTACATGTGCAATCTTGTTGAACCATATAAGTAATGCGACCAAACGAATCCATGCACTTACAGTAACGCAGCCATCAGCAGCACCTTTTCACCCAATAAAAAAACAAAACACCTATCACAGGATGTGTTTTATTATTTATTAAAGTTCTGCTTTTTCTGGGAAAAGAAAAATTCATAAGTATACAATGTCAATCATGCTTAACAAAAAAATTTAAAGTACCATTTAGTGCAGTACCTTTTTCTAATACTCCAGTTTTAGTTTCTTGATTTCCAGCTCAAGAAACTAAAACATAGGACTGCTAGAAATTATAAAACCCTTACCCCTTGTTTTTTTTGGGCCTAGAGGTGGAGGCCACAGGCTGAGGGGAGGGTTGCACAATGTCTTCTCCCTGTGACATTAATGAGCAAGAAACTTAATTATTTGTAATTTAAAAAGATGAATTTAAATTTTAAATTAAATTCTTATTTAGATTATTAAGATATCTACCCCCAAAGGTACCTTTGAATACACTGAAAGTGTCTCCTCATCATTGATCTCCACCTGTGGAATAGTTTAGGAGAAATGAATAAAGTGGATTCAACACAGCAAACAAAGATAAGAGTACATGACAACTTTGACAGTTACCTCTGTGTGGGGACCAGCAAGGGTGTGTGTTGGCAGCTTGAGTTACACTACAGTGTCTCCTTCAACTGTAAATTAGATTAAAACGTTTCTCATCTGAGAAACAATAAATATGTATTTAGTATTTTACCACTGAAGCACCTATGCATACCCTGGACAAAGAATTGCTGCTGGGAGCTGCCAGCAGCAGGTCTGATTGAATACCCCCTTGTACCCCCTCCATGATCGGCCATCCTTCATCTATTGCAAGGGCCAGCTCCTCTGAGGCCGTGTAATCGGCTGGAGCGGGGCCCCCTCAAATCCTTCTCCTCTCATTTTTCTTCTTGTTTCCTTCTGATAATTTTAACACTTAATATGTTACGCAGTGTATCATCCACATTACACTAAAAGAGTGATGAATGCACAGCAAATACATACCACTTTGGATTATATTTTTGTGCTTGGTCCGGATTTGCTGCCAGGCCGTTTTGCACTGCTGGCACTACAACTAATAGAACACCAATTTAGAAAATTGGAAATAAATCAAATTAATTTCACTTTGATTTGGCCCTAATCTAAGTGATTTCCATGTATCATTCATTGTGAGAATATGTCAGGGAGGGAATTAAAGTTATATAGTGATATATAATATTATATTATATTACATAGGCTATATTAACTTACGCATTTACACGATCTGCAATTTTTTTCCAGACTCCCTCTCTTGCCTTGTTTGCAGCAACAGTGTTGCTTTTAGCTGTTATTATTGGTCCAAACTCTTCATAGCTCTCCATTATCATAATCTGCTCCTATGGCTGAAATATGCGGCATGTAATCGGTCCAATTTTCTGCGGAAATAGCGTCAAATGACGCCTAAACGCCCCTTTTTATGTGAACGTGCAAAAAGCTTGATGAGGCAACCCTGGGTAGACAAATCAAGTTGATAACCACCGTCGTGATACTCGTTATCTGTAGTTGGAGCTTTCGGCTTTGTCAAGCCAGCTCACCCAAAGAAAGCCCGGCTCTGTTGAGTTTCCTTCGTAGTACACCCCCCTGGTTCCTGTGTTGTTTTGTATTTCTGTTGCTACTTTGTCAATAAATGCTATTGGCCTCTACTGTTGGGTATCCAGCTTCCGCTTGTGGGTCCAGACTCTGTTACGTTCACAACAAATTGCTTGTCATTGCTTGCTTATTCCTTGTTATAAAAATAGTTTAAATCTGGAGGGGTGTTTATCCACAACTTGGATTTGCCTCTCACAGATATTTTAGATCTCTCTTAACTCATCACTGATGAAAATATTCATTAGTTCATTCATCTTTTACCGCTTATTCATTTCCAGGTTGCGGTGGGCGCTGGAGCCAATCCCAGCTCACTCTGGGTGAGGGCGGGGTACACCCTTGACAGGTCACCAGTCCATCACAGGGCCAACATACAGAGACCAACAACCACTCACACTCACACTCAGACCTATGGACAATTTAGAGTCACCAATTAACCCAAACTTAATGTCTCTGGACGGTGGGAGGAAACCGGAGTACCTGGAGGAAACCGACACAGGCACGGGGAGAACATTCAAACTCTGCACAGAAAGGCTCCAGGCCCGGGAATCAAACCTGTGCCCTTCTTGTTGTGGGGAAACGGTGCTAACCACTATGCCACCATGCTGCCTGATGAGAATGTAGTATATAATAATTAAAATGAAAATATGCATTGTCTTCTTTTAGAGCTGTTTTGATACTACAACATAGCCAATGTTTGCATCAGCACCTGTTTATTTACAATTCACGAATGGGCATTAAGACTTTATTCCATGTCTCCAGTGGTGGAGAGAAACAGTGATTAAGGATTAAAATATAAATGCTGGAACACCACCCTTAGATGGAGGATAGGCAAAATGTTGACAAGTATACTCAGGTAGAATGTTTCTCCTTGTGTCTGTTAATTTAGACTGGGTATAAGTCACAACAGGAGAGTGATTTCTTGGACCCAAATGCAGACTCAGAGGTGAAACACAGGTTTAACAGATTTATTGAATGCTCAGAATGTTCTGGGGATCCAATAAGATGGGATTTGCAGAGAAAGCAGGAGTTAAAGCAACTGAGCAGACAATGGAGCAGATGGGAGCAGTGGCGCTGTGACAGGGAATGGCTGATGAGGGGGATAGGTGGAGGAGACAGGGCTCGGGCAGATCCTTTAGAGGGCTAGCGGTGCAGGTGAGTCCTGAGCACACAGAGACAGGAGGAATCATTAAATGCAAAAAAAAAAACAACCAACAAACAAACAAAAAAAAAAAACATTGCAAGGAAGTTTTTCTAGACACTAAACCTCAACAAACTGACTAGTTACCACAATGCTTTGGTAGTGAGTGACTCAGAGTGTGGGGTTTAATTGCTGAGGCTTGATGAGCTGATAGGAGTCATAAGCATCACCTGCAGCTGCTGCCAGCTCCCTGGAACTGCCTCTAGACCACAGAGTGAAAATCCAAGGGAAGGAGGGGGAAAAACAGAAGGGAAACTGGCACAGAAACCGTGTGAATATGACATTATATGATCTAATAAAAAAGGAAGGAGGGTCAGAGGAAAAGAAGAAACAATTAAAAAGGGGCTAGAATGATGAATTGTTTTTTGGACCAGAAAATATACTGTGTATAGTTTGGCAGCATAGGAGATGAATCGTTAAGGGAGCCTTACATGATTCAACAGACGTGTATTTATTCCCTTTTGTTTTAATCCAAGAGTTAGTGTTATCAGGTTTAGGGGTGTCAGGGTTACATTTATCAGGGTTAGATTTATCAGGGTTAGGGGTGTCAGGGTTAGCGGTACTGTCAGGCTTTGGGGTTGTTAGGGATAGGGTTAAGGGTTAAGGCATCATCTCTAAACATCTTTTTCTTTTCTCCCTCAGTTTTCCATTATCAATAATATTACAAATATCTTGTTCATTCTGGGTTAGGGTCAGCATTCAGGTTTTAGGGGATAGGGTAAGGCTTAGTCAAAGCCATCATTCAATCTGTCTTCAAATGATTCTTTCGTTTATTCCTAGTTAAATCTTTTGTTGATTGATTTACAAAGTGTTTTCTCCTGGGCAGGAGAGTGATGGGATCTGTGTTTTTATTTTGTTGAATGACATTGCATTTGTCTGTTTGAAGCTTTAAAAATGAGAAATTAAATGTGTGTACAAATGGAGCATATCAGCAAATACAAAGGTGTTGTTTGTTAATGAAAGTGTTTTCTCACAGATTGACACATCTTGTTAGAGCTGTAAACTGGTAAGAATTAAACACGGATACATCATTAAACATATTCACTCACTTTCCAGTTTTTTTCTTAAAAGAAAAACGTTCAAAAATAAATTAACACCAGTTTACAAGATGACACAATTTAGGACTTAATTCTGACATTTTCCAAAATGTGAACAATGCAGGTAAAACATAGATTAGGGAATCTATTTTCAGCAATTTTTTTCCGTCCATGTCTGTTTGATATCCTTTAAATTATTTAGAAATGATCTCTGAAGCTCTGCCAGGTGAACCCTGTGAGTCTGATGCCGCCAGAGGTGAATGTTGTGTAATTTGAGTGGCACCATGATCAGCGAAGGGGCGGTGAACAGGCTGCTTGTGTTTGACAAAGGTTAAAATCGAAAGCAGCTCGTGGGACGGTTCCACCAGGTCCCCCATCAGTCGCCTGGTGCAAAGCATGAATCCTTGGTGTGTGTTCAAAATAAAAATGTTTGCTTAACAATGAGCAGCACTTTGCAACACCCTTACAACTGATCTGTTTACTCCTGTTGGTTGAATGATTGTTTCACACTGTTAATTAAACCTTTACTGTTAGTGTTTTGATAAGTGCCCGAAGAGGACACCCACAGCCGAGTCTATTCAGTGCTGCAGAGGCTGGAACCAGTACTTGACGACAAGATGATCAGCTCATGGCCCTGTCTAATCAAGGCGTTTTGTTGGCAGCAGTGAAAATGACACAGGTCTTTCACAGCTGGTTTCTGGATTTCCAAAATATACCTGAATCTCACACTGCATCATGTCCATGTGCAAAGAAGATCACCTGTTGCTTTGTCCTTGCCGCTCCTGATAAGAGCTACTATTTCACACACTAGTAAAAGTAGAATTTTATCCTTTTCATTGACATCTCTCCCATTTTGTAATGTGTGCAGTGCTCTCACCTCGGAGCCAGCACAGCTTCCGCTGCCATTCCTTCCAGCACTCCAACCTCCTCATGCGGTTTTCATGTTGTTGACGCATGTTCTAATAGAGGTCAGCAGACTCCACATCACTGTTTCATTCACAACTCCCTCATTCAGACGCACAGATATCAACTTTTTTAAAACACACATTCGTATTCTTTGTAAGCAGGGCTCGATTTGAGGGGGGATGTATTTCTTTATTTCAGGGGGGATGGTCAAAATCATCCCCCCTTCCCATCCCCTGTGTTATTTTATCAATGAATGGGGAAATATTATTTCAACTTTTTGTTTTTGCGCATATTGAGTAAAATACTATGGGCAAGGGGCACGCGAACATACAATGACACAACGATTTTTTAAAAAATTGACATCACGTCGCGTAGCAGCACAGTTCTCTTAATACATCCATAGCACAGGTTATACAGTAATCACACAGACAGGAGGAGAAAAAGAAGAAGGAGAAGGAGAATGGCCAAGCGACAGCTTTTTATATGTCACTAAAGGTGGAATTTCTGCACAGGGGTGATAACAACACAGTTAACGATGTTAGTTTGGAGCTTACGTTTTTTCTTCTTGTTAAATAAATAGAGTTTACATTCACAAAGTTAATGTTACAATTTATTTAAAAACTGGTGACTGCATTGGGAATAAATATAACGTAATAACAGTCTGTATTTGGCCACTGCTGTTTTCTCTATAGATGATAGCCAGAACCAACCTTGTGCTGAGAGATTTGAAGGTTTGATAACTATTAATTTTAAGATAACTTGACTCTTTCCCTGCCAGCATGTACCTTAAAAGTTGGCAGCCAGTGAAAGCAATTTTGACATTTCTATGGGTCTCTGAAAACTCTCACGGTATTTTCCCACATAGCAAAATTACATTGAATCAACGTTGATATATGGTCAGAAAGGTTGATTTTTGGTCAAGGTTGAAAAATCAACAGCGGATCAACTTTCTACTGTTGAAAATATGTCATTGAATCAACATTGAATAATGGTTGAGTTTGATGATTGAAATGCCAACATTGAATCAATATGTTTTCAACGATGCTGTTTCGATGTGCAGAACTGGGTCAGACCATTTAGGGGTTCCTCATACAGTTCCATTTAAGCACCATATGCTTTTGACGTTATTTTTTATGAGTAAATCTTCTTAAAGTTTGTGTGTAATATGTTATGACATCTAGAAGTTGCCTCTGGATCGCGACAGTCAAAACGTTTAAGCCTGGAGTTGTATCCCAAGCAGGTGGCGGGTGTGTTCAACTTACTGGAGCCGCTGCAGCGTGTGCGCGTGAGCGTGAGAGAGAGAGAGAGAGAGAGAGTGTGTGTGTGTGTGTGTGTACCATTGGAAAGGGGGGGGGGGGGGTATATTTTCTTTGTTAAAAGACTAAGTTTAAGCCTAAAAGTTAATTTATGCTCAGCGTACGTATGAAAATCTATGCGTCCGTTTCAAACAATGTTACCGTCACTGCTCACATACTTTCATGCGTCCTTTACGTTGGTCTGGATATTAACCAAAAAAACCACCAGGAGACAGCTAAGAGTCAAAAGATTATGACAACAACAAACTCAAACAAACATGGCGACTGTGGAGGAGGTATTGATAATGTATACATTACCCGCTTGCTCGTCGATTTGTTGTGGGCTCGAAAAAATCTGTCCTGCACCGACCTCTGCTTCTCCTTCGCGACCGACCCACTGACATTTAAATGTTTCCCAATCTCCTCCCAGCTGTTTTGTAACGTTTGTTTATCCCGGTGTCCAGGTGTATATCATAGATGTGCTTAATGTTCCTCACCAACTCGCACAGAAACACGGACGAAATGAACGCGGAGTACGGACAAAAGGCTCCGAGCGTATCCGTATGCATATTTAATTTTGAGCATAAATCGGCCTTAAGACTCTACCAATTTTTCAACATTTCTTTTGTCTCGTCAGAGATAAACAAAAAGTCGTTTTTACTCATATTTAAGGGGGTTGGGGCTCAATGTAAATGTAAAATTGGGCTAGAACCGCCTACGATCAAGACTAGGGAGCCGTCTATGCCTCTGATTTTCCCGCTGCTCGATTTTTGCACTCGGTCCTTCTGCTCTTTCGGTAAGTAGAGAATATTTTTCCAAACTGAGTCTGTTTTGTGGGTGTTAGAGTTCATAAAATTTTGATAACGTTTTATATTAACGGGCATATTTACAGTTTTGTTAGACGCCTAGGTTAAGCTCTTAGCACACCAAGTTATCTTAACGTTTTAACTTTGTGTGTCCTTTGAGAGTAGAAATTCGTGATTCATAAAATGTCTGAAATCACACTCAATTATGTTTAATGATCATTAAAAATGTTATGGCACATTGTCCAAACTGTATGTATTATTTTTAATCTTTCAGCTGCAGCCAGACAGTTTGACCACAAGCTGTCCACCTAGAATTCAGCAACACCGTCAAAAAGTGGCTTAGATGCTCCTGATCGAGAGGGAGGTTTGAGGAGGAGCTCAAACCTCAAAATTAGGGTAGCCCCCCACCTCCAATGGATTATTTTAATAGTTTTGTTGTTCAATTCAGTTGTTACTGTTGTTTCACAAGTTTTCAGAATAAATGAGAAGATCGAAACAATGTGTTCTGTTATTTTTTTTAGTAATTCAAATGTTAAAATTTTATATTTCATGGTTCAAATTAAAGCACACAAAGGTCATTTTGAACTAAAATAATACCGGTGTTTATATCTGTTTAAATTCACATGTAGAATACCATTTAGATAACGTAGCTGCAAAGGGGTACAAGCCAGTGCCTTATTGTGCCGGTCCCAAGCCTGGATAAATACAGAGGGTTGTGTCAGGAAGGGCATCCGACGTAAAACTTTTGCCAATTCAAACATGCGAATTGAATCTATGACTTCCATACCGGATCGGTCGAGGCCCGGGTTAACAACGACCGCCATCGGTGCTGTTCACATACAGGGTGCCGGTGGAAATTGGACTACTGTTCGTCGAAGAAAGAGAGGAGGAAGGTGTGTTCGTAGGAAGAGAGAGAAAAGGAATGCTAAGAGTCTAGGACTGAGAGTAGGGACTTTGAATGTTGGAACTATGACAGGGAAAGGTAGAGAGTTGGTTGACATGATACAGAGGAGGAAGGTAGACATACTGTGTGTCCAGGAGACCAGGTGGAAAGGTAGTGTGGTATCTTGAGATGCCGATGTGAAGAAGAGATCACCGCTGACACGTCATTTCTTATAGTCAAAAAAGAAGTTTATTGACAAGAAAAGGAACAGTGCCAAAAATGCAGAATCCTGGAGCCTCTCTGCCAATGTGAGATCTCCTGTCCTCTGTCTCCCAAACCCCTATATTTATAGGTCTTATCTGTCGTTGAAATGGACAGTTCTTCCACACCAGAAGCCCCCAACCAGATGGTATAGATATCCTCTGGTCACAGGTCTCTGGCCTTTGACCTTTTAGGAGCCAGCATAAACCTCCTCATTCTGTCTCTATGTTGTCTCAGTTCTGTCTATCCATCAAGAGAGCAAATGGGTGACAGATTGACCCTCAAGGCACATTCCTTCAGTTCATCCTACAATGGGTCATACAGAAACCTTTGACTAAGCCTTAATGGACTTCCTTACTTGACATGAAGGTAACACAAAGAAAAGAACAGAACATACAACAATTTAGGTATTAAAGAGAATGAAGTAAAAATACACTACAGTAGCAAGGCTAGAAGTTTAGGAGCAGGGTTCAAGTTGTTCTATCATGGTGTAGATAGGAAGAAAAATGGAGTAGGAGTTATTTTGAAGGAGTTTGTTAGGAATGTTCTGGAGGTTAAAAGAGTATCAGATAGAGTAATGAGTCTGAAGCTAGAAGGTGTGATGTTCAATGTTGTTAGTGGGTATGCTCCACAGGTAGGATGTGAGCTGGAGGAGAAGGAGAAATTCTGGTTGGACCTTGATGAAGTGATGCAGAGCATCCCTAGAAGTGAGAGAGTTGTCATTGGTGCAGACTTCAATGGACACGTTGTTGCAGGAAACAGATGATGAGGAGGTGATGGGCAGGTTTGGTATCCAGGAGAGGAACGCAGAAAGACAGATGGTGGTTGATTTTGCAAAAATGATGGAAATGGCTGTAGTGAATACTTTCTTCCAGAAAAGGCAGGAACATAGGGTGACCTATAAGAGTGGAGGTAGGAGTACACAGGTAGACTACATCTTGTGTAGACGGTGTAATCTGAAGGAGATCAGTGACTGCAAAGTAGTGGTAGGTGAGAGTGTAGCCAGACAGCATAGGATGGTGGTGTGTAGGATGACTCTGGTGGTGAGGAAGATGAAGAGGGCAAAGACAGAGCAGAAGACTAAATGGTGGAAGCTGAAAAAGGAAGAGTGTTGTATGATTTTTAGGAAGGAGTTGAGACAGGCTCTGGATGGCCAGGAGGTGCTTCCAGTTGACTGGACTACTACAGCTAATGTGATCAGGGAGACAGGTAGGAGAGTATTTGGTGTGTCATCTGGAAGGAAAGTGGATAAGGAGTCTTGGTGGTGGAATGAGGAGGTGCAGGAGTGTATACAGAGAAAGAGGTTAGCTAAGAAGAAGTGGGACACTGAGAGGACTGAAGAGAGTAGACAGGAGTACAGTGAGATGCAGCGTAAGGTGAAAGTAGAGGTGGCAAAGGCCAAACAAAGGGCTTACGATGACTTGTATGCTAGGTTGGACAGTAAGGAGGGAGAGACTGATCTATACAGGTTGGCAAGGCAGAGAGACAGCGATGGGAAGGACGTGCAGGCGGTTAGGGTGATTAAGGATAGAGATGAAAGTGTATTGACAGATGCCAGTAGTGTGATGGGAAGATGGAAAGAGTACTTTGAAGAGTTGATGAATGAGGAAAATGAGAGAGAACGAAGAGTAGAAGAGGTGACTGTTGTGGACCAGGAAGTAGCAAAGATTAGTAAGGATGAAGTGAGGAGGGCATTGAAGAGGATGAAGAGTGGAAAAGCACTCGGTCCTGATGATATACCTATGGAGGTCTGGAAGTGTCTAGGAGAGGTAGCAGTAGTTTCTGACTGGGTTGTTCAACAGGATCTTAGATAGTGAGAAGATGCCTGAGGAATGGAGGAGAAGTGTGCTGATGCCCATTTTTAAGAACAAGGGAGATGTACAGAGTTGTAGCAACTACAGAGGAATAAAGCTGATGAGCCATACAATGAAGTTATGGGAAAGAGTAGTTGAAGCTAGACTAAGGGCAGAAGTGAGCATTTGTGAGCAGCAGTATGGTTTCATGCCAAAAAAGAGTACTACAGATGCAGTATTTGCTTTGAGGATGTTGATAGAGAAGTACAGAGAAGGTCAGAGGGAGCTACATTGTATCTTTGTAGATCTGGAGAAAGCTTATGACAGGGTGCCCAGAGAGGAACTGTGGTATTGTATGAGGAAGTCTGGAGTGGCAGAGAAGTATGTTAGAGCGGTGCAGGACATGTATGAGGACTGTAAGACAGTGATGAGGTGTGCTGTAGGTGTGACAGAGGAGTTCAAGGTGGAGGTGGGACTGCATCAGGGATCAGCTCTGAGCCCCTTCTTGTTTGCTATGGTGATGGACAGGCTGACAGACGAGGTTAGACAGGAATCTCCATGGACTATGATGTTTGCAGATGACATTGTGATCTGTAGTGAGAGCAGGAAACAGGTGGAGGAGAAGCTAGAGTGGTGGAGGTTTGCCCTTGAAAGGAGAGGAATGAAGGTTAGCCGCAGCAAGATGGAGTATATGTGTGTGAATGAGAGGGACCCAAGTGGAAAAGTGAGGTTACAGGGAGAAGAGATACAGAAGGTGGAGGATTTTAAGTACTTAGGGTCATAAGTCCAGAGCAATGTAGATCAAATCAAATCAAATCAAATCAGATTTATTTGTATAGCGCCAAATCATAACAAAGTTACATCAAGGCACTTTACATATAGAGCAGGTCTAGACCAAACTCTTTATAAAATTATTTAAAGAGACCCAACAGATCCCCCGATGAGCAAGCACTTGGCGACAGTGGCAAGGAAAAACTTCCTTTAAGAGGCAGAAACCTCGGGTAGAACCAGGCTCAGGGGGGGCGGCCATCTGCCTCGACCGGTTGGGTTGAGAGAGAGAGAGAGAGAGAGGCACGGGGGAGGGGGGGGGGCAAAGTTGGGTAGAGTAGGGAGAGAAAGAGAGCAGGAGGAGGGGATATTCAAACAGGTGTAGGCAGGAACATGATGCTGCATGAGGTTCGTAGGAATGATGCTGTTTGGAATTCTTGAAGATGTGGGAGCAGCAGGCATTGCAGGAAGAGTGTGGAAAAGAGGTGTGCAGGCAGGCTGGAACAGGTGGAGAAAAGTGTCAGGTGTGATGTGTGATAGAAGAGTTTCAGCTAAGATGAAAGGAAAGGTGTACAAAACTGTGGTGAGACCAGCGATGTTGTTTGGTCTAGAGACAGTGTCACTAAGGAAAAGACAGGAGGCAGAGCTGGAGGTAGCAGAGATGAAGATGCTGAGGTTCTCTTTGGGAGTGACCAGGTTGGATAGGGTCAGGAATGAGTACATCAGAGGGACAGCACATGTTAGAGGTTTTGGAGATAAAGTCAGAGAGGCCAGATTGAGATGGTTTGGGCATGTCCAGAGGAGAGATAGTGAATATATTGGTAGAAGGATGCTGAGTTTTGAACTGCCAGGCAGGAGGCCTAGAGGAAGACCAAAGAGGAGGTTTATAGATGTAGTGAAAGAGGACATGAAGGTGGTTGGTGTGAGAGAAGAGGATGCAGAAGACAGGCTTAGATGGAGGCAACTGATTCGCTGTGGCGACCCCTGAAGGGAAAAGCCGAAAGGAGAAGAAGAAGAAGAAGAAGAAGAATACCATTTAGATGATGGTTGAATCAGTGTTGATTCAGTGTCAGATATGGTTGAAAATATGTGGTTGATTCTACATTGATCATAACGAGCGCTTTCAATTCCGTTTCAGCGTAGATTCAACATTTCTACCTGACCATGAATCAACGTAGATTCAACGTGATTTTGATATCTGGGTTGTTATATGTTTAAACAGTGGTATTAAAAGGAAGGTGAGAAAACGATTTTCATTTAAATCATAAATCTGTTTTATTTTAAATTCAGTTGTTCTCTGAATGTTGGGCATTTTCATTAAAATATGTAGTTTCCTAACTACTGGAAGAACAAGCTGCTGTGCTTTTAATTTGTAAAACTTTTTTTTGTTGTTGTTAAAATAAGTGTTAAAAGGTTCTCTATCCTATTACAATGTTTGGTCAGTAACATGTTACATTTCTTGTAAACATTTCTCTAATTGAATATGAGGCTAGGTGACTGCCCTCTTATTTTAACTAAATCCACCATCTCCCCTGATTTTCTTTTTTTTTTTACACCTCGAGTACTGCTTGTAAAAAATTTGCTCCTGCGTTAGCCGCCACTGGAGTGCCTTCAGAGACTCTAAAGGCACTCTACCCGCCACCAGAGATGAAATTGGTGAAGTGTTTATAATAATCATGGGCATAGCTACCATTATCATTCATTTGGACCCCCCCCCCCCCCCACACACACACACACACTTTTACCATTTCAAAAATCATCCATCAGTCTGTTCAAGGTCTGTTTACAGAGCGCTGTGTCATAGCTTAATTATTTAATCCGTTCCGCTTGTTTATTGAGATAAAACCTGAATCAATGAAACTCCAGTCCACGTTTTCACTGCTACCGGCAGCTTCTCGCATACCGCGCGCGTGCAAACATGCACACTGATGCAGAGACACCGGGAAGCTTCAGGTAGGTCAAGCACCGCCACAACACAATGGCCGGGACGTTGTTACTTACTGAAACTAAGTTGGTATTTTTTAACCGTTATGTTTCTGTGGCAAACTCTTTACACCGATGGTTCAGTTAGCTAACTGTTAAGAAGAGCTAATGCTACGTTAGCAAATAGTGAAAGGATGAGGAGGGTGGTTAGTTTTTATTTGGTTATTACTGTAGAGGAGACTTGTCTGTTCTTGGCAGACAGTCTCTTGGTTTGATGTTTGCTCCCCCGGACAACATGTCTCTCATGGACAGGAGCTGGCTGGCTACTTCACTTCTAAACTGGATCATAAAACCGACAAATGTTTTACTTTTTGAGGAGCAAACGTTGGCCTACTGCTGAGGGCTTTGGGTAAATTCCCACTTTCATAGACTGTTACTTTACAGTCAGTTGTACTTACGTTCAGTATTTACATTCAATTTAACGTGTTCTGATTATAAACATGAAAGAATAGATACTACTCACTGAATAATTATCACTCTACCACCTCTCCTGACAGAGTGAGTCAGAGACAGGTGCAGGATGCAGGGACGGTGCAGAGATCCTTTGCTGTGGTAGATGATGAAAGGGATAAGACAGTTTAGAATAATTTGTCAATAGGAATATTGAATGGGAAAAATTTCCGTCAGGGTGCCTCGTATGACCAATGAAGTAAGGAGAGCATCACTTATTTGAAAATTTGATAACTTAATATCATTTTACAAATTACAGTGTAGATTGATGGTGAAACATAGGCTTAATAATTCGCCAATATGTGAATTGATGTGAGACATAAATAAGTAGGCCATGAGTTGATAAAATATGTATTAAACCGATGGTGTGAGGTAAATAAAAATGTTTTGAGAGATATTGACCACAGTGAGTGAAGAAGGGCTCCCCCTCCTTATGAAAGCCAATTTAACCACTGCCCACCACGCAAGTTGACCAAAGCTTGTGTTCCAGTATGTTGGTTGTGGCTAATGCAGCCTGGAATCTGCAGCAGAGATGAGGGGCCTTATAAACAGGATGTCTGCTATATAACCAAAGAAACTTTGCAGAATTACTTGGCAAAATGATGAGAAAAGTGAGTAAAGTAATAGACCAAGCAGATAACTGCAAATTGTCACTTTTACAGGATAAACAAACCCTAACACTTGCCCCTGCTTCCTGTCTTTACGCTAAGCTGCACTAAACACACCCTGACATCAGCCTTGCACTAATACACTGGGATGTATAAAAGACACAAAAAGAATCTTGAGAAAAGTATAACAGGTTTATTTCAACCATTATATGAATCTGATGTTTGGAATAAGAAACATTTTGACAGCAAATTTTTGTCCTGAGATGAATTACTTTGGTGTGATGCTGTAAAATCTTTGCAGATGTGACTATGCAGCACTAGCATTGTGTTGAGCCAGAAGCCCCAGATGTTTCTTGTTTGGGGGCCCTCTGGGAGCTGTCAGCCAGGTCAACCAACAGCTGGACAGTCTGGGCAACCCGGCTCAGCCCCTCCTCCTCCAGGATGAGCTGAGGGGAGCACAGGGAGTCCTGAAGTGGGAGGAAGAGAGAAGTGAACAGATGAAGTTGAGATACATGTTGAATGCTGCTGTGCTGTGATCCTGAGAAACCATGATAGTAAAGATAAATCGTAAAGAAAGACATAAAAAAATGTGGAATTTGGATAGTGTGATTAAAAGAATGTTTTTATTGCCTGTAGTGAGGGGATTTCAGAAACAACAATGAGGGAGAACATCATCTGAAGTATAATTTCCTTACTAATTTTAGTAGTCAACATCTGGTGAGTCACACTAGACACAGAGCATCTCATCCTGAAGGAGGAGGCTTAATTGTTACCTTAAGTAATTGTGATTACTGATGAAGTGAGGTACAGTCTCAAGTGTGATGGGAATGTTCGTGATGTGTAAATGTAAAGATCAGCCAGACTGTGAAGGAGTTAATACATTTATAAGCAGCAGAGCATGTAATTTCAGTGAGTAGAGATCAGAAACATCCACACACCCTGTCAGATGGTGGAGTGTTTGTTGCCTCCAGGCCTGAAATGAAAACCATTAAATCGGACTTACTTCCACTTTCCTTTGAAACAAGCAACAAGATGGATTGAAATAAAAACAACCGCACTCTCACTTGTTTTATAAAACAGCAAGGTGTGATGTTTGAGATGGAAATTCTCAGCTGCCCATGTTCTTCAAACACGTTAGGTAATCCAGGTCAACACTCACAGGACTGTGCTCTTTAAACAGAAACAGGCACTTTGGTATCTGTGCACTCAAATAACAAAGGAATCGCATCACAGTTGCTGAATTAAGGCCGATGGACCAATTTAAACATTTTTAATTTGTGCATAAAAGCTTTGGAATTTACAGTAGATAAATCTCACTCTCTACTGCTTATCCATCATGGTTATGGGCGGTCTCGGAGCCACTGCGTTCTGGGTCAGGGCTGAAGTTGATGTAGAAGCAGGAAAAATGTTCAAGTGTGAGGATGAGAGAAACTTTAACAAGGACCAAACTGTGATGTGTAGACGACTGAGTTACACGTAGCATCGAGCTAAACATTGGTAAAGACCAAGCTCATAGTACAACAACCAGTTCAAGGTGTTGACTTGTTGGGGGATCTACACAATATTATTCAGGTGGTCATAATGTTATGGCAAGATGGTTGTATGTGTCTCAGAGGGCTGTACACTCCAAGCATCTGAGGACTCTATCTGAGCTGAAACAGCTTCGTAAATTCAGATTGTGTTCAACAATACTCTTGACTTAGATGAAAACCAAGTCAATCCAAATAGTTCACAGATTTTATTCTTGCCACTGTAAATGTAATAATGACCCTGGCCTTCTTTACATTAATGTATTTTGGAAGGGATCTGAGCTGCTCTTTAACCTTCAGAACTGATATGGATTGTTTCATCCTGATGTGTTATTTATTTCTTCTTGGCCATTGTGACTGTCAAGGCTGAATGCATTTGTTGCTTCCCCACCAGCATGCAGCTGACACTGCTATTTTACTTGTGTCTTGGTAGCTGTTACATCATCAGTCCTACAAGACTGGCATTTGTTGCTGTTTCATTTCACAGTCAGACAGGCTCTCAATGACCCCTGAACCCCTGTGTGAGGGACTCACACAAAAACTAAGAAATGATTAAATGTTCATAATGAGTGTTGCTGACTCTGTAGTGATTACATGGTTATTTGGTTATGGTTATGGACCAAGCTGGTCTGGCTTGATTCAGTGTGTTTACTTTTCACCAAATCTAGTGGAAACATTTTTCAGCTCCCTTACTTCCTGTCTGTGTCTCCCAGTCCAAAACTAACCCCACCAGGGTAGCCAGTTATTTTGTCAAGCTGACCACTTTGGCCTTATTTTTTTCCATTGTTCTAAAACTATAAACTAGGATCTTTGTATGACATCTATTCTTAATGGGTTTTGGCTGGCTTGGTTGGATCACTGCTTTGGCTCATGTATGTTTCTCCAACAGAAATGAGTCAGTGGGCAGAATTTGCTCATCTCTTAATAATAAGAGAGATCCCTGTCTCTGAAAGACAAAAAAGTTTGAACTATTTGACGAAGAGCAAATTTGTTCTCAAAATTTACTTTTCAGTGTTTAAAGAAGTCACTCAGTATTTCAAATATAGTTTTAATGATGCAAGAAAGCAGACATTTCAAAGCATGTTCAGATCGTTCCCCTGTTGCCTTTGGTTTGATGATTCAAAATGAGGAAACAAAGATGCCAGAAAACTCAACTGGACAAGATAAAAGGTGAGACTGTACCAATGTGGAACTTTCCTATTCTTATTAACTTCTTTAAGTGCGCCTCACTACAGGCCACATTCACCCATCCACTCCACTGCAGTATCTTGCACAAGAACACTTTGACACCACGGCAGGGGGAGGTGAGAATAGAATCATCAACCAATGATATGATCCACCTCCTGAGCCTCGGTACATATGGGTTACAAATACAAAGCATGTACTAGGTCTTCATCCCTGGACAGGTCACTAGTATAACCTACACACTTACACCTACAGCCAAGCTTGAGTCACTAATTAGCCTACATGCCATTGGACCGTGGGAGAAAGCTGGGCAACCTTCAGGAACCACACAAAATATGCAATCTCTATACAGAAGCTGTTTCAAACCCCTAACCTTCTTGCTGTGAGGCAGCAGTGTTAAGCACTGGGCTGCCATGGGCTCCTACAGCCTTTAGCTGAACTCATGAGGGACCCATAAGGCTCAGTAGCTCCATTATTGTTAAAATGACACAGTGCTGTCTCAGAG
Source organism: Remorina albescens (assembly GCA_034769265.1). Classification (NCBI taxonomy): domain Eukaryota; kingdom Metazoa; phylum Chordata; class Actinopteri; order Carangiformes; family Echeneidae; genus Remorina; species Remorina albescens. The sequence continues at coordinate 1,076,231 of CM068495.1, read as the reverse complement.
CTCTGCAGCAACTCCTTCTCATGGTCTCTGCTCTGATCTGCATCATCAGCTGTGGGAACTAATACACGCAGGTCTTTATGTAGTCAGCTGAGTTCACCACAGGGGGAATGCAGTCCAAGTATGGAAACATCTCAGAGATGATCCAGAGAGATGGAGGACCCTGAGCTTAAGCATCTGAAAAGTTCTGTCTATGTCCACAGTTGTCAAAGTAGTGGGCGGGCCCCACTGGGTGGGAATATAGACATGACAAACTGGAGGAAATGTTTCTTTTCATGCCTATCTTTAATAATGCCTTTCTTTATTGACAACATAGATCCTATATTCAAAACAAAACAACCACACACAAATAGAGAAAACATTAATGGCCTGTGTGTAGCCTAAATGAAAAGAACATTAGATAAGAGACCGGGAGAAAAATGTAACCTGGAATCAAAGTGTTAAAATAATGATTAACGTTGGCATGTTAATTGCAGTGGAGCAATAAACAAACTCTCACACAGAGGGGTGGCAGACTTGTGTAGGCTATTACCTCACATCAATAAATTTGTGACAGGAACCACAACAGTTAACAATTCCCCATTGTCCAAAGTGGGAAATGACAGAAACAGTTTGGAAAATTTTGCAAATGTAAGAAAAAGTGAAATATCACATAGACCAGTGATTCTCAAACTTTTTGCGTCCACTTTGTTGTTATGGGGAGTTGAGTGTAGACAGGGGGAAGCTTTTAAAAAAAACATCTGGTGGTGTGACAAGTGCTGTGAAAACCTTCTGATAATCTGCATAGTCACTGCTCTATTTACAAACATTCCTTTTAAGAACATTCAGAGATATGAAGACAGAGCTGCAGGTTAAAACTGTTTTCGGATCACTCCCCTTGCCGACCGTGAGCTCAAATTTTGTTCTGTGCTCCTCTTCTGCCTAGTACAAATTTCACTGCTACCCACGGCCCGCAGCACCGTATCATACACCGCCCCAGCATCACAGTTCTTTGTACTTGCCTTAGCGCTAAGATGTGCTCTGTTACGAACCTAGGGACAATTCAGGATATGAAGGGCCGTTTGTTCTGAGGCCAGCTTGTTCGTAGACTGGGGAGTGTCGTATATTATTTCATTTTTAGAAAAGATTGTCATAATTTTCTACAACAGTGAAAAAAGTTGCATTTGTTGTGTGTAGTGAGCAGCATGAGTATGAGAGACCATCAGGGACATTACCAATGCAAAGAAAAAACCCCCAATGTATTATTTGGTTGGTTGGTCAGCTAGCTTTACATGTCTGGAATTGTTTATTCAGACTGCTCAGAATAGCTTTGAGTCAGAAAAGGTATCAGAATCATTTTAATGCATCTTTAACTGGCCAAGCACTGTCAAATTTATGTATATGGAAATGGTTTTAGTTTCAAATGAGTGCATACATGGTAATTCTAGATCATTCCTGATGGCCTCTCATACAGGAGCTGTGGAGCAGAGAGGACTTGTTAGTGGAAAACATTCATTGTTCTTTTGGCTTACAAGAACAGAAACATTGAAAATCTCATTTAATAAAAAAAAATTGGAAATTAAATTGGACTAGGGGACTTTGATATAATTAAAATTGTTGATTTGTTTCTAAATCATCTCAAATTCAGGTCACATGATGACCAACTTTGTAAACTTCATCCCCAGACCAGAAGAAAAGAGCGCAGATGACATGAGCACATCACAAGTTCTTGGCTGACAAAGCGCAAGCAAGACAGACAGCAAGCACACAGACTGCACATGGTCCAAGTTTAATTTTTAATAATTTCTTTACAGCAGGATGAAAAAAAACTTTACATAGATAGATTTATATAAACTCAAAAATGATTCTTAATAGTACAAAAATGTCATATAAATATATAAAACAACAGTATTTCTGCTCTGGTAACATGTTTAGGAATATACCTTGGTCTAAACCAGTGAAGGAGTTACTGGCTGTTGCTTATCCAGTTTCATTTATAAAATATATATTTGAATTGAAACAGCAAAAATTTCATTTTGACGGTAGACTAAAAAAAAACAAAAAAAACCCTTGACACAGGGGGTGGTTTTTTTTGTTGTTGTTTTTTTTTTTTTTTAAACAGAGGACACTGACCTCAAGGAAGCAGAAATGTGGACATGAAGTTAAGGGTAGACAATAATAAGTTTTCTATCCAACGTATGTTAGTCAATTTAAGTTATAAAAATGTTTTGGAATTCAAACTGACTTTTAAAATTGTGGAAATGAACAGACTTTAGTTTAAAACATTCAAACTGAGAATAAAAAAGGAACTTGCATATCTGTTGCAAGTAGGTATGCTAACCAGATAAGCCCTCACCAGAAGTGTTGTACCCATTTGTGCCTTATGAGGTGATAGTGAGTTCAATCCAACATGATATGAGTGGGTGTCCCCCTTTAAAGCTGGGCTACAGTTAGCCAGGACAATCAGCCTTACTTAAGTTAGAATTAGACCAATATAAAGTTTGGGAATATTATTAGTGTTTGTTTTTGATATTATGATCTTCCAGAACTACAGAAGAGTAATTAAAATTATCTGAATAATTGAAGTTAGACACTCCACTTCCTTCACTTTAGCTTTAAGGTCTTGAATGCTTTAAACTTTAATCTGTTGTCATGGGGACAGCTCTGTATTGAGACTATTTCTAGGGCTTTAGCAATTTGAATCCCTATAAACTGTCTGTCATTTGGATTGAAGGTGGCAGGGTGCTATCATTTTTTTTAATCATTATACATAGATGTATTTTTGAGAGGCTCTGGATCCTTGGAAAAACTGATTGGTAAATAATAGCAGGGTTCTGTATTGGTTTTGGGTGTGGCCAATGAACCCCATAACATAGCATCATCTTTGCTCAGTTTTCAAATGGTTTTTTTTTTTTTTCCTTGGCAGGAAGTAAGCCATTTTGAATTTCATGCATCAGATTTTTTCAGCCACATTAATTTTAAATTGGGTCACTAAACTCAAGACCTTTTTCTGTGCTGCAATGCAAGATATATACATTTTTTTTTATTTTAATTGGATGGTGCATGTGTGTACAATGGAAGCCATTGTACAGTAGTAGACATGGTCACATCTACCCCAGACCTCTCATAACTGATTAGAGCTTCAGGACATTTACATAGTAGTAGAGTTTTAGTCATGCATCCTACCAGCAACACAAAAATTACAAATTTAGAGTTTTAGAGAGTTGATGCTCTACTGCTGATCAGCTGATATTGTAACTCTACATCGGTCCAGTAAGCATCATAATCAGATCCCAAACTGTGTTAAGCTGCAGACATTGACCTTCTTAGAGCGATAAGCTGAACACAGCAAATGGTTGAAACAGCAGAGGCCTCCTTTCAATTATTTACCATTCCAACTTTAAAACAACCAATGTTATTTTAACGCTGAATGATTGAATATTGATTAGTTCTAAGTTACCTGTGACTGTGATGTAAAGCACACACATTGTTTTCACTCAGTTTAACACTATTGGTCTATAGGCTTGAGCTAAAGCAGTGAAGCCTCCGCTGATTCACCAAAAGAGACAAGGACAAAAAAAAGAACAAAATAAATAAAAAAAAAATCAATAATTTAATAACCTGTTTACATTTATACAAAGATGAAGTCAACAAGTCAAACAGACAAAGGACATAAAAAAATAATTAAACACACACACCCCCTTGGAGGGGTTTGTACCATCAGTTTGGACACAATAAGCCTTGGGGGGGCGGGTTTATGCAACGATGCTGCACCCTGCTGCTCACACTTAACATAGCAGACAAAAAAAACCAAGCCATTTCTGCGGGTTGTCAGTTTTCATCAATAAGAGGCACTGAGTCATATCTCTAAACATCCAGCATCCAACATCTCTAAACATATTAACTAACTTGCATCTCTCTCAAATCAAAAAAAAAAAAAAGATAAATCACATTCACTATTCAGCCTCAGGTTCAACAGCGGCGTTTCTCAGAAAGACCTACTTGGAGGCAGGACTCAGCTAGTGAGTGGAGCTGAGGGACAACACATTTTCTGACGAGCAACAGCTGCATTTAGTTAAGCTGCTTTTGTAGTCCTGACCACACTGAAAGACAGACAGTCTCGTGAATCATCCACCTGCTTTTGATGATGTTTTCAGTTCATTTCAGATCGGACTCCACATGAATCTCTTCCTGTTGGCAGATAATTCTACGTTCAACATTTAATGTTAACAGTGGTCACATCTGCTTGTCTATGGGCTAGTATGATGTGCTGGCCTTAGTACAGGTGTGTGTTGGTAAAAAAGCAGGGCTCTTATGAGCCTATGGTGTCATGTATTATTTGGGACTTGACTGTGTAGCTGTTCGTTTGGCTCCACCCGTTGGTGTCTCCAGCAGTGAGACAGTTCGGCCCATGAGCAGTTCTGCTCCAGAGAATCACAGAGTGAAGGCTAAGAGAGGCTAAAGAGTTTAACTGCTCGCCTCCTCTCACACAGTGTGTCAGTTCCTCAGTGTAATGCTTCCCATTCCTCTGAATGTCTGAATCAAAAGTCGTTTGTAGAATTATCTGTTCAAGGTGCTTGCCTGCTCTGTGGAGCACGCATATAAAACTATTGCCGCTGTGGAGCATCGACACGCACCCAGGTGACACTTGCTCTAACGTCATAGAATACAAATACTGACACCGCTCACACAAATTGTGTTAGATGACAATTGTTGGAGTAGCTGCATGTCTCTACAACTGCCAAACACATCTCTGTGGGTTCAGTGTGTGCGTAGAGCAGCCCAACTATATAAGTACTTAGTGTTGTGTGTCTACTCTAGGCGAACAGGTAGCAGTAGAGGACGTAGAGCAGGGCCATGGCTGCGCAGTAGAAGAGCAGGAAATCTGTGGACAGCAGCGAGGACAACGAGGACGATGAAGGAGGAGGTGAGGAGTGGCAAGGGGAGAAGTCCGCCACCCTCTCTCTACCCTCCACAGCCAGCAGGACCGTCACACAGCGCAGCACAGCAGGCAGCTTACATAGAAGCACATCAGAGGAAACACACATGTCCATCTGGACAAGACAAACACCCACACGCACGTACACAACACACACAGAGAGGGAAAATACATGTAGTTAAAACTAGGGGATGAGAGATGGACAAAACAGAGAGTAGTATTACACATAGCAGAGTCAGGGTCGGAGTAAAAACCTGAACCAGGATCAGTCAGACCGTGACAGAAAAAAGGCAGCAAAATAAGTGAGCTTCAATCACACTGCATTTTCAGATTCATTTCATTTAAAATATTCAGTGTATCTAAGTTTGAAAAACAAGCTGTGCTGGAGGACGGTGAGAGCGATGGAGCAGATTGATTTACCTCTGGGACTCCCAGCTTGCGACTAGCAGCAATGAAGCTTTCCACGTTGAGTCGGCTCTTTGCTGAGCTCAGTTTTGGCTGAAAAGTACCAGACAACATCCAGGTAAACTCAACATTACTCATGTGCTCTAGTATCCTGATAGCAATACTCACCTGTAGGTATTGTTATATTTGATCATATTTTAGTAAATTGCTTCCATGTTTTCTGATCACCTTCTTGATACAAACTCAATTCTTCCTCCTTATTAACCTGTCACCTTCGCAAATACATTTTGATGGCTCCTTTATATATTTCCAAAAAATTTGTCTTTTTACTGGGAAACAGAACTTGAATGGATGGATGGGTCCTTTACTGCCCAAACTATCCCAAGACTCACAGCATGCCAGTAATTAAAATAATATGGCAGCGAAAACACTAACAAGGACCTGATGTTTACTGTCTTAAGTGAATAATGAGGAATGCATTGTGTTTTGTCAAGGTAGGAGGAGGCAACAGGAGCTTTGCAATACCATGTTGAACAGCTGGTGACACAAAGCAAAAATCCTCCGTAGATCGAGATCAGTAGATCAGTCTAATTTAAACTTGGTCTTCACGCTGTATAATGGCTACAAAGGACCAGAACTTCCTAGACCTCATCCTCTAAAAGAATGCAGCCCCTGAATTCTGACACAGCTCATCTGTTAGACAGCTTTACTGATATTAAATTGCACTAGCTGCTGGTCTGGGTGGACCAGGACTAAGATCAGACTAAGATCTACCAATTAAGACCTTACTTGTCCAAATCCGGTAAGTCTTATGTTTGGGGTTGTAAATTTAAACCACTGGAGCTAGCACAGATAACAGGCTGAAGACAGCAGCATTTTACATTTTACTGTCATTAAACTTTGGCAATATCCAAAATTTAAATTTCAAATACAAATATTATTGGCATACAAAAACATTATATTAAAGATTTTTCAGGTCAAGTGATTCTGCCACAGAAGTAAAAAGATTAATTTGTCACATGCTGAGAGTCAATGTACAGTGAAATGAGAGCAGAATCAAAAAAAAAATTCTGAAAAAATTAGAAGGTTGTAAATATCACAATATACTGTATCATTTAATATCAGCCCAAGGCCCGGGGACGTAGCTCAGTAACCCCTGGTTCAAACCCCAGCCACGAGGCAAACCAGTGGTAGGTTTGTGCCGGTCCCAAGCCCACAGAAATGGGGAGGGTTGTGACACGAAGGGCATCGGGTGTAAAAAAGGTAGGTAAATCAACACTGTAAGTCACAAAGCTGACTTGCTGTGGCGACCCCAAATAGGGAAAAGCCGAAAGAGGGAAAAAAAAATATTTACATATACATGAAATATAATATCAGCCCAAGACCCCCCCTACAGCTAAAAACACTCCCTCCTTCTTTTCTGCTTCTGATATTCTGCTGTCAAATACTGAAAAAAGGAACATAATACTATAATACGGCAGCAGCAAAAACCTCTGGGTGTTTTAAAGTGTGCAAACGACCAAATCTGAGCGGTTAAGATATCTCTCTGCAAAATATCAAGCCAGAATATGACCACTGGTGTCTAGCATGTGAATGGCATCTGATCATCTCCAGACAGAAGGGACAGGATTCAGCAGATCACACTCACCACTGCTGGGGAGGGAATGTGGATCATTGACACAGTGCGTGGTCGAATGTGATTGACCAGCTGGCAGAGGATTGTGCCATTGGATAAGGCCTCACCCAGATCCTCTGGTAGGGTGATCTTCAGCCGAGACTCCAAAGTCTAAGGGAAAGGAGACAGAAAGAGGACTATGTCAGATTACTCACTTACTCAGCATTTACACCACAGGATGCAAACTACTTAAACCCAGGATTATCAAGTGATGATGTGGAAAACACTGAACATAAAAAATCCAGAAACACACACACACAAAAAGACACATCTGTGATACAGTTCGTGTTCAGTCACAACATTAAACCAACAATTTTAAGTAGGTTTTCCCTCATAATCCTAGCTAGCCACCCCAAATGACACACCCGCCCTTACCATCCACGGGATTAATCAGATTAGGCCTTCTTCCATGGCTCCGTGGTCAAACCTGGAGCTACAAGGCAGCTGTGATCACTGTGTCCACTTTTTTATTACAGCCAGCAGCAGCTCTGCTGTGGGATAACATTGGCCCTCACACTCCACATGCATCAGTGGCCTTTTGGTGCCAATCACCCTGCTGTCAGTTCTCTGGTTTTCCTTCCTTGATAAAAACCACATCAGATGCTCTGATGTTACGTCATGTAGCCACCACAATGTGGAAGTCACATACATATTTACCCTTGTCCCTTTTTCATACAATCATACATAAATTTCAAGATGTTTCTAATATCACAGGCAGCGGGCTTCCTGACAGATAACGTGGTAAAGAGATGATGAGTGCTTGTATATGCTTAACCAGTACCACAGCGTGTAGTGTGACCTGTTACCTTGCGTAGTTGTGCGATGTCCGTTCTCTCTTCTTTGGGAGAACGCAGGGTTGTACGAGACTCACTTCTGCCCGATTCCCCGAGAGTAAACACTGGCCCTGACAAATAGACAAAAAGGGCTGAGAGCTTGATGACTTGAGTGAGTGAAGGCGTATGTGTGTGTGCATGTGTGGTGTGTGTGTACCTGTAGGTTTGACATTAGTGCGGGAGGAGGCACGGAACAGGAAGCTGTTGGGTTTCTGGGCCTGACCACAGGGAGGGGACAACTTCGGAGAGGACGGGACATCTGATGAACACATTAAGGCCATTTTTTACACTCAATAGAAGAATTATTTATTCCACGAAACTCTGACCAAGCCTCTACTGACACCCTCTAACCCCCCACTAATAAATAGCAAATAAATAGTGAAGGTTAATGCTCATCTCAGTCCACAAATAGGATGAAAATCAATAATTGAATTATCTTCTATTCATTCAGTCAACCAGTAGTTTCACCTCTAACTAATCTAATCACACCCCAATTATTGAGGTCAGGTCAAATGGTTAGGTGGATACGTAAGTGTACTGTAATTATCACTGTTCATATATGAGGAAGGAGAGTAAACTGTTATTTAGTCCCTGAGCACAGAGACAGTAAGAGCCAGAAAATATTTCAGATGTTGTTAATGTAAGTTTGCAAGGCTGTGGCTTCAAGAGAGCAGTGAATTTTGCAACAGGAAGCTAATGCAACTCTTATACTTTAAGAAGAGGCTTTGACACTTGTTGACGCTTCACTGTAAGAGGTGTGGGTTCATGAACAGTCTGGCACCTAACAGTGTAGCACTGCAAATCCTGATGGTAACAGCAAGTTAGTGTATCCAAAATATATATTGTTCAATCTGCCCCATTTTCCATATATTTCATGTCAGTCTCAAACTGATGACACCAGTATAATAGTATGAAGTTACAGTGCCACCTGCTGAAAACAGGAAGCAACTTTTGAGTGTCTGCCACTACACACCAGTGAGCACAGTGTCCACTGGATGTGAGAGTGCTTTAACTGACGAGCTGCAAGCCCTGCCTCACGTGAACATGCGTGGGAAGACCCGTTCAAGGCTGCCTACAGATTAAATGTTTTATTTTTCATTGATTCATAGATTAAAACTCTAAATCCTTCAATGAAATTCAACAGGAGATTGGGGGGAGTGGGGTGGACAGTCATGTTCATCTGAAACCAACTGAGACCTTTCAGTTTTTTACTTTGATATATGGCATTGGACTGGCTTTGCTGCACCATCCTTCTCTTCACCTTATTAATCCTCCATCCCCAACACACACTCTGAATTCTACATTAGCTATACTTTTATTTATCCACGCTCACTTAACTCATATGCCAAATATGCATATGTATGGTAATTAACTTTCTATTGCACTAAGATTGGCTGTCACACTCCTGATTTTCTATTAAAATGTCCTGACAGTTTTTTAATGCCCAGTTACTTATTTGCACTTGTAAATATCTTCTATACTGTTGTTATTCTCATTAACATATCATTCTCTACGAGCTTTTGAAATTGCTCCATGGGGATAAATAATAACTCTTGAAATGAACTGAATTGAATACTGCAGTTCAGTATGTCTAATGATTCAGATCGTGTGTGTGTGTCTGTGTATCTGTGTGTACCTGTTCTGCTGCTGGAGCGTTGTAAAAGTACTGAAGAAGACACTATGCTCATCTGATCAACACTCTGGCAAAAAGAAACAACTCAGTTAGGACAATGAAGACACTTCTCAGATCTTCTCAGCTGTATTCACTGACATTACTCACTGCACATCTCTGCCTCAGGCCGGAGTGGGAGCTGTTGCTCTCTGGAGATGCTCCACTAGGGGGAGAAAAATACCAAGTTTATTCACCAGAAGAGAAGTACCAATGTCCACACCCTTTAGTTTTCTAACATCTGAACTTTGTGAGGCCTGAAGGTAATGTGAGAGCAAATGAAAGGAGCACTCAGTGTCAGATCTATCTCTCTGATCTAGTCTGTTTCATCTGCTCTACTTACGCTGAGCTACTTCCTGCCTGTGGTACCACATGACTTCCTGCTTTGGTTGATGACTTCAGCAAACTGTGAAATAAACAGTTTTGACATGGAGAGTGTGTAGTTAGTCCCGGGAGAGACAGAAGCGAGGAAGTCATTGCTCCTCATTCACAATCTACTGCACACATGAAAACTTCTGAAAGCTCAAATTCACACTGCATAAGTGAAAGGGGGAAATAGGGCCAGACTCATGGTCTGGCCTTAATGTGAAGTGTGTGTTTTCAATGGCATCAAAAGCTAAATGGAAACACTCTCATATATGAGCAGGTCTTTAAAATATCTCCATTATTAATGAAGGTGGGTAAGAGTGAACGTCAACCTCGCCTTCTCTTTCTGCTGCTGCTGCTGCCGCTCTCTCTCTTGCCAGATTTGCAAGGTGCCCGGCCTCCTCCGCTCCTCCAATGTTGGGCTGGAGGGGGAGAGGGGAATTGGGGAAGCCGATGACGAGGGGCCCATTTCCACATGCAGGTTAGACCTGTACAGGAGAGAAAGAGAGAACACACAGACGGACCAAATAAGACAAATATGAATAAAATCCTTCAAAATTTTTTATGTATTCATGTAATCAGTAAAAAAATTGTTATAAATGGCCCAACACATGCTGGCTTCACCTCAATAGGAAGGAGGTGCAATATCAGTAGAACTGGGACAGTTTGTTCCAAATTGAATTTTTGTTCGAATATCATATCAGTCCGTACTAATTATGTTCTATTTATGGCTGTTTTTCATTCTGACTTCAGATTTCCATTTTTTTTTTTTATCCAGCTGAAAAGATTTAAAGGACCATATGGACTAAAGGTAGACTTACATGCACTCTCTAATTATAAAGCAGGTTCATGTACTATATTAGTACAGTAAAATTAAGTCCACACAGAAATCCTCACAGCCTGTATTCAGAAACTGATCCGAACAGAAGAAGGCTCAGAGACTAACAAAAACACTCTCAATGCCCAGTACTTACAAGATCTATAATGAAGACAGGTGGCAGCATACTGAGATTTCGTTTGTAAACCCACAAATACAGTGGGCCCCTCAAATCCAGAACAACCAAATCTATCACCATCATTCTTGATTCTACACTTGCTCAGCATTCTATCTTATCTGGTCACCAGCAGATACCAACATCTGTTAAACGTTTTGCCAAGCTATTTATATACACGGCCTACAGTATGAGAGGCCATCCAAATATACTATACACAAATGTGGTGAAAATTGTACAAGGGTCCAAGTACAACAAGTGAAATGAGAGCAGATTCAAGTTTTAAAATAGGCAACAAAAACTCAGCACATTCAAGTGAATCTGATCAGTGTTTAAATTTTAATCTGAAGTTTGGTTTGTATAAAATGTCTTTTGCAACAGTCTGCTTTGGGGTTTGTTTTTTTTTCCTGGTAGACTTTCAATTTTTTGTGTGTGTGGTCTATTTTTAGGCTCCCAGAGGAAGTGTTGGAGGCCCAGATCTGGAACATCCGTTTGTTCAGGCTATGAGTTAAGTGCTGTTTGTAAAGCCGTACTAACTGTCCCTCAGTCAAAGGGATCAGGCTGGTGGTTAGTTACCTAATCTACAGCATGTACAGTATGTTAGGCTTAACGAGGATTGAGCACTGTCACAATTTGAGAACAGTTAAAGAAACAAATAATCTGAACAAAGCTGTTTGTTGCACCACAGGCAGAGAACAATGGAGCTGCGTCACAAATTAATGTGTAGAACTTGTATGTTAAGAACAGACAACAGGCAACATGTTAAAAACTGCACGATTAGCTGAATTTATTATACTGAAAAGACTGGGAAGCTTTGGGACTTGATGTTGACAAAAAAAAGGTTGGGTCCACTATTATCATGGTATTATAATAACAGCATGGGTGAATATATGTGAACTTTAAAAGATAAGAGCATCCACACTGTATATAACTCGGAGCATGTGGGGGAGTGAGGGAGTAACGTGAGTAATGGGAACAGCACTGTATTGACTTTTTCCAGCTTTTAAAGTACCCTGTGTAGTGACCTTGTAAAACAAGGTAGGGAAAGAGAGAAAAAGTGATAAAAACCTTCTCTGCCTTTGTCTATCTGAGTGAGAAAAGAACACAGTCTCCAACCAGAAAAACCAACATGCTGCTAAATTAACAGGGATGATTGTCACAGAGACAGACTATAGAGAATCAGCATTGGCCTCAGATTTATTGTAAAAGAACAGCACAAGTCATGTAAACAAAGAAGACCTCAGCAGAGGCCAGTCATCACATTTGATACAATTGGTGTTATGGATAAGAGTTTCCATCACCCCTTATCTCTATAGGAAGATTAACATACTGCCAGTGATATTTTTCAATCTCCATTAATCCACCAACAATTTGCTGTCAGTAAAAACTTCCTCATTATCACCCAATCGTGCTGAAGGATCAGTGCCCTCCGCCATTTTTGCAATAAACACATTATTCTTGTCTAATTGCCCTGAGCAGCAGCGACACTGGGTGAGGGCGGGGTTCACCATGGACAGGCTGCCAGTCAATCACAGGGCTGATATATTGGCAGAAATAACCATTCAAACTGAAACTCAGGCCTAATTTTGAGTCACCAATTAAACTAATGTGCATGCCTTTGGATCCCAGAACCTTCTTGCTCTGAAGTGACAGTGCTAACCACTGGGCCTGGCTACACTTACAACAGACATCACATGGTTTTGATGAGGGTGTCATCAAAGGTTCAACAGACACAGATTTCCTTCTAGAATCGAGTGGTTAAACCAGTGCACTGATTTCTCTCCTTGTGTTATAATATAACATTGCTGTTGTGTGTTATGTGTTCTGTTATAAACCAGTTGTTTTGTTAGGAGTTTCTGGTTTTACCTGCAGATTGTTGCTTCCTGGGTTTGGGAAGGTGACATTCTCTCCTTCTGATCCTGAAAACAGTAAAACACTCAGTTACTTTTCTTGTTTCAGATAATGGTACAGTTACTGATCAGCCTGTGACTGACTGCTGTTAGAGGTGGTGTAGGTTTGTCCATTCTGATCTCCTCTTCCTCTTCCCCAGTCACAATACTGTCAATGAAGTATGCATTCTCAGCCTCTCCATTCACTGTGAAAAGAGTGGATGAGAGCTTGTGTTTTCTCTGAATATCCCTAGACTCAAAGGAGAAATGGGAAAGCCAACAGCATCTGTTTACAGTAGACAAGTCCTGCCTTACCTTTGGTCACCTCCACAGATCCCTCCTCCTCTTCCTCCTCTTCCAGGTTCCTCTGGTCTCTGCTGACCTCAGCCATGCGGAGGGAACGCTCTGAGAAGTCGTCTGCGGACTAGAAGCAAAGACAGAGACAGTTGTTAACACTGCAGACACATCCCATTATGTGGTGGAGGTGGTTGCAAGTCAAATATCATTATTCAGGTATTCAGGTGCCAGATGATCCCTCAGGGGACAACCATACTTAGAGTACAGGACCACACTGGAAAAGATATAATGTATCTGCTGTATTTTGTACACAATAGTGTCTGTTACAGATTTGTACGGTATTTAAATGTAATATTTTGCAGAGTGAGGAAAAAAACTTCATTTTAAATGCATGCCCAAACAATAATTTTTCAAGCTGAAATAATATCTCGGCAGCACCAAAACTGACATAAATGTAAAATTACATTGCATTGACTGGCTTGGGTCATTACGTGGTGAATGTGGCTTAGTGCATGCAGTCACTCAACAAAGTAGGTCAGCTGTATAAAAGTATGTGTGTGTATACTTGGAAATGTTACATACTGAGGGCCAAACAAAGACAGACAGAGTAAGGATTGAGGAAAATTTAAACATTTTGACTGCTAATTTATTCGTTGAGACTTGGTTTTAGGGTTGGACATTCAGTGGTTATGTTAAGGGTTAGAGTTAAGGGCAAGGTAAAGCATGATAGTGATGATTAAGTATTAAACCCAACCTTAAAAGCATATTTGAATGTGCATCAGGGATGGGCACAAATTTTCGTTTAATCAATAAGTGAAAAAAAAAAAATCAAATACATGTGATGATTACTTTGTCTTTACAAAGGGAGCCATTGTTATTTCATTGTTCTCAGCAGCACCTAGAAATATTGCGTCATTACTTGATATGAGAAATAAGTATTTTATTTTCTATATTTTATGCCATACATTTTTTTTTTACTTTGTGAAGTTTCAAGTCAGGGCCTACCACTGTTACTATGAATTGTTTGTAAAAATATTCTGTTGAAGAGAATTTAGCCGTATCTATCCACGGTGTTATTATTTTGGATAAACGTTCTTATTAGGTCTATTCCCCTCAATTAAAGAAGCAGTTGAAGAGCCTCCTCCTGCTTTCTCTGTATGCAGTGTGGATGGAGCTGGTGATCATTGATTAAAAGTCAAACAGTTTCCGGCATTGATTGAATAGCATTTTTGCTGGAAATGAACATCCCTAGTGTGGATGCTTATGTTTTACCTCATTCCCTGACCATCTCTTGCTGCCGCTGTCCACGCTGTTGAAGCCAGAGTCCAGTCCTCCAAACTGACCCGCAAACAGCTCCTGGTCTGACAGGCTGCAGGGAAACATGTAGAGCACAATTTCAACACACACACACACACACACACAGTCAGTCAGTGAATACACAGCAGCTTTATCATTGTGGTCACTGGTCTAAAGTTCACTGGCTTGTGTTTTTCTTCCTCAGATCTGATGCAGAACTGCTGTCAAACTGTCTTTTATCTTGGTCCTTGGTTCTGTGTGTTGGATGAAAACAGCTCAGCAGGTCACTGACAGAGCTCCATTCAAGTTCATAAATATGTGATAGGCTGTGCTTCCTCTTAGTTAATTTGCCCTTTCACTGCCGTCATTCATCAACCACTCCTCTTCCTCCTCTCATTATAAACCTCCCACCTCTCATTCACGGACTGTATTGGTAAAATACTTATATCCATGATCTTGTATTTTCTATGAAGTATCTGTCAGCACTCGTAGCACACTGTACTGATGCCTTATTCTTATTGTACAACATGGTTTGCCTAAAATAAACTTGTATAAACCGTATGTCATATTAAGTACAGAAAGAAATCTCATCTGCCTCCTTACCAGCTGTTGAATCCAGTGGGTCTTAGGTGTCTCTCCAGCTCCTCCTGGCTCCTCTTGCAGGCCTCCATGTTAAGGTACTTGAAGATGTGGTATTTACCCTTGGAGCATATCTGCGCTGGAGGCATTTGCAATGGGTTGTTGTCCAGTGAGATGCTCTGGAGGTGCTGGAGGTGGCGATAGCATAAGGGCACATGGGAAATGCGGTTGCAGGACACATCGAGTCGGACAAGTGGAAGCTCGGATATTTCTGCAAAGAAAACAGGGAAGGGTCGTTTGAGCTGGACTTACTTCACTGTAATGGCCAACCTCATTAAAACCAGTGGCAATGGTTAAGGTTACTGTTGATACCCATACTGCCATTTATAGAGCCTGCACTCTCCAGTTCTTTTGGAAGTGGCAAAGCTTGTTTCACATAGGTCATGTAACGACCACTGTCAAGTTATAGTTTTAAGGCAGTGGTCCCCAACCTTCTTTGAGTCGCAGACGAAGGGGGGGTTACTGTAATTCAAAAATGTTAAAAAAGAAAGAAGAATGTAAATGTAACCACCACACCTTATATTATGCGTTTTTAATAACTATTAAATGTTTATCACAGGCTCCTTCTCCCTTATCAAAGAAACACTCCAGCAACTTCTTTTTGCGGGCCATTTTTAGCTAACAGTAATATAGGGTTAATCTACCAACTTCATGAGGCATGGAAAACACCTGGGAGTCAGTGTGGGAGTGAGGCGTGGGCAGATGTGGCAATTTTTCATAATAAAATACCCGGAAAACTTTGTGGACATGAAAACAGGTTAGGTTGTTTTCATTCATTCATATTCAACCGCTTATCCATTTCCAGGTTGTGGGGGCGTTAGGAACCAATCTCAGCTCACAGTGGGCAAGGGCGGGATACACTCTGGACAGGTCTCCAGTCCATCACAGGGCCAACACAGAGAGACAGACAGAGACAAAGAATCACTCACACCCATACTCAGACCTATTGAAAATAAAATACATATAATTATAAACAATTTTATTCTTTCTTCGCGGCCCGGGGGTTGGGGACCTCTGCTTTAAGGCATCAGCGTAGAGTTCATGACCTATTGTACCAAAGCAGAACAGACCAGATCAGGACCGGGCCTCCTGTCTGCAGCTGCAGTTAGCATGCTAACTGTTTAACCGATACATTCCAGTCGAGGCAGATGGCTGTCCCCCCGAGCCTGGTTCTGCCCGAGGTTTCTGCCTCTTAAAGGAAGTTTTTCCTTGCCACTGTCGCCAAGTGCTTGCTCATGGGAGGATCTGTTGGGTCTCTTTAAATCATTTTATAAAGAGTTTGGTCTAGATCTGCTCCATATGTAAAGTGCCTTGATATTATGATTGTTATAACTTTGTTATGATTTGGCGCCATATAAATAAATCTGATTTGATATCAATAAAGCTGTTTGCAGAGAATGGACTGATATGTTAAACAATATGAGATCCCCAGATCTCTCACCCTTAGGCTGAACTTTGTCAGGGTTCATTCATCTTTTCCATTTTCAAATTTTAAATTCTTTGAATAGAATCATTAGTGAAAACACTATAAAAGAATGTTTTCATGGAGAGAGATGCTTCAGGGACTGGAATAATGATAATATCATAATAATCATACTGGTGAGATTATTTTGATGAATTATAAATATACAGACCCATATAATGTGCCACAATAATATTATTTTAGACATTATCACCCTGTCATAAACTGGACAACTCCACTCCATTCACTGTTTACATTCCAACTTACCTTTAACTTCTTTTCACTAATCATACATAATTTAAGGCAACTATTACAAGGATTTCAATTTAAAAGTCTTCCACCCTTTCATTTCCTGGTAGTGTATTACTGTGAAAGACTTGCAGGAAGTGCTACAGAGAGCATTGATACAATAGAAAACTGAAGGACATTATAAATTATAAATGAATGAATAGAAAAGAAACAAAGATGTAAGTGAGTATGACTGTAGTGTTGGAATGATTTTGGTGAATTTACTGCTTGAAGGTGATGTAGTTACCAAACCTCCAGATGATTATTGGTTGTTAAATGAATGTCGGCTTGTTTATGAAATCTGACTACACAACAGTTTAAAGTCAAATAAGTCCAAATATTCCAAATACCCTCTCTTTCTTTTCATTTCACCAGAGTAGTCAGCTGATTTTAATGGAATGATGCTAAATCCATTTAAATAACACTTCCAACACTGACATTACACAATCAGAATTACAATTACTTTACTAATCCCTGGAAAGAAATTACATCAGTATTTTAAGAACCTGAGCTGACAGTAACACTGGCACTGGCACATGTACCACACATGTTGATATGCACTGCCCTCATATATACACAAATTAACTTTGTCGCCTCATCTGACTTGAGGAAAGCTGGTAAAACTTGTTCCTTTACTAGCTCACCCAGTGCTTCTCTGCCTCCTGTTAATATGTAGTATTTTCATTTCCATTTCCTTCTATTGATTTAGAGAATAAACACTAATGATGCCTGACCCATTAGTCAGAAGCATTTCAATATTTCAACTTGTAAACAATCAATACTTCACAATAATGATGTAATTTCCATCAATTTTGTTGAGTTTCTACAGTACAGCCCATTATTTTGTCTATAGTTGGATTTCAAAGGCACTTTGGACATCAGAAATATCTGCTTCGTCCTGGTACAGATTAAAACTGACTAACTGAACAGATAAACTGTGAAGAGTCACATCACGTTCATCAAAAAACTGAGGCAACCACTGTTAGTTGGTTTAAGAGGAGGGAGTTCAATGCACAGGCATGACTGTACCTTCAGGCAAAGTGGTGAGCTGGTTTCTCCGTAGGTTTAAGTCCCTCACACACTCCAGCTGACCAAGTTCCGGGGGCAAGCACTGCAGTTCGTTACAGCTCACATCCTGACAGACAGAAATACAGGGAAAACTAAGAAACAGGAACAGGGATCTCCAACAGAACACCACTCATCTGTTTCATTACATGAGGACTTTATCTGGAGGCGTCTAGCTTATGCTTAGATGCTACATTTGTGACAGTGAACCAAAAGGACACACACAGGCATGGACTGAAAGAACGACACTGGTTGAATGCAAAATTTTTCCTCGATCAACACAGAAATATACTGGTGCTGAGAGACACTGAGATTAAGCACAGACAGATACTGTTGAAGAAATACAGCAGTGTGTATGTAGGTGTGTTTGTGCAAGAGTGTCGTACCAGCTGTCGGAGGTGTGTGAGGGAGTATATAGCGGCAGGCAGTGAAGACAGCTTGTTGTTGCTGACGATGAGCACTCGCAGGAGGGGGAGCTGAAAGACGGACGGGGGTAAACTGGACAGAAGATTACGACTGTGGAGAGAGAAAGATGTGCACGCATGCACACACCCACTTGAGTATTGAGCAATACTGTATTGAATTTCAAAAGTGCATTCACTGACACTCATACTTAGAAGCTAACTAGTTAGCAACCAAAACTGTGCAGCTAGACATAGTCTATCATTTCTATTTGGGGAGTGCGTTTGGCCTGATCCGATAGTCAATGTCCGTATTACAAGCCACCTGGAGGGTTTTCCTGGTCTCCTAGCAACGGTATAATTATAGTGTCGAGCAGATAGGGCTGTCTGTGTGGTTCTGTTGTTTTCAGACAGCTAGGACAGGATTTGGAAATGCCTGGTTTTAGTTCCAACATAAACAAACACTGTAGCTGTGCTTCATAAAGCACACTACACCTGGATACTGTAAGTGATGCAAAGTGTTGACTTCTAGCTTTGTGTTGCGTTTAAAAATAACTCAAGGTAATTACCATTTATTATAATAATTTTTTTTCCACACACCAATGTTCTGGTTCAAGGTTTTACATCCTAAACCACCACATAGCTGGTTTACCCTTACACTCTCGTACAACCCTCTCAAAATGCCAGCCCCTAATGGTTCTTCAACGTCATGGAAACAATAAACCCATGGTTAAGCTTATGGAAAAGTTACTGCTTGGTTTATGGACATGAAAACAGGTTAGGTTGTTTTCATTCATTCATCCTCAACCACTTATCCATTTCCAGGTTGTGGGGGGTTAGGAACCAATCCCAGCTCACACTGGGCGAGGGCGGGATACACCCTGGACAGGTCTCCAGTCCATCACAGGGCCAACACACAGAGACAGACAGAGACGAAGAATCACTCACACTCACACTCAGACCTACGGACAATTTAGAGTCACCAGTTAACCTAGACATGATGTGTTCAGACTGTAGGGGGAAACCGCAGTACTCGGAGGAAACCCACGCAAATAAGGGGAGAAAATGCAAACTCCACACAGAAAGGCCCCAGGCCCGGGCATCAAACCCACAAGGTTCTTGCTGTGAGACAAGAAGGTATGGATAATATACCAATAATCTGCTTGCTGCAGTCAGACATCTGTATAGTTTGTCGCCACCACTTGTCAGTATCTCAGTGGTGCACAGACATCCATTTTACCTTGTTTCTATTCTAGTCCAGATGGAGGACGCACTACACCATACACCATTTCATGACTTAGGTGCATTTGCCACTTGTGTAGTCAATGATGTTGAAAGTGCAATGCTAACCTGATGCATGTTTAGATGTGAAGAATAAAAAAAGAGAGAGATTACACCTGAAATTTTGCCTACATAACTGGTGAATGGGAATGCAATGCCACAAACAGCCAGTGTTGGAGGAGCCCATGTTATACTTTCATCTTCCAGTGTGGAAGGTTAACACACCTCTCCACCAACAACACATCTGTCAATATGAAGCAATAAAGACTGAAACACCTAATTTGGATTATATGTTGTAGCATTGATCTTTTGACTGGACAGACAAAACCAAGAAAACATGTCTAAACATTTGGCCCCTGGGGTGCAGGTAAATGTCTAGCTCTTTAACTTGGAGAAATGATAACATGTCCTTGATCAAATAAAACAAAACATGCTGAATATTTTATTAAGTCGAACATGCAATACAAACAATATGGCAATATATATCTTCCCTTTATGGCAGATACAAATTGGCGTGTAGGATGCTAAATTACCTGAGGTTGAGGTAGGTGAGGGCCTGGAGGTTTCCCAGGCTGGAGGACAGCGAGCGCATCCCATTGTGGTAAAGGCTCAGTGTCTCCAGAGAGATGAACTGACAGAGCTCCTCCGGCAGCTCACAGAGACGGTTCTTAGACAGATCTGAAAACACACAAGACACCTGAACATTAGAGCCAGCAGAGTTTCTCCAGTACTCATTCTGAGCTATGCAGAGAAAATAAAGACTGCTAATAAATTTAAAGACCCAGCCTTGAAGATTATTTGATTATATCTTTAAAAATTAGACTATTCACATATATATTAGTGTGTTAAAATGTTCCTAATCCAAAAAGAAACTAAAGAAGGAGCTCTTTAGTTCATCTTGGTTATCTGGTGGTCTAAGACAGAAATCAGCTACAGTACCTGCAACGTCCCTATTTTGAACCGAACTGTGAAACTTTGGTCTACCAGCTCTCTCTCTTCTCATTTTTCAAGTAACGGGAATCAGCAGTGCAGTATTTGTGTTGTTAGTACGCATGCTATATCATCCTGAGTTTGAACCTATGCTGCAAGCCCCCCCCCCCCCCCCTTGTTTCCTGATGGTCTTTCTGCCATTTATTGTTGAAATAAAGGCATAAAAAGCGTCACCAAAAAGATGTATAAGTAAAACAACAGCAATGATCTTAAGATCAAGGAGAGTTTTCAAAATTTACAAGATTATATGAAGCAGTTTAAACACTGAGACCAAACCTATCAGGAGGCAAAGAGGTTAATGGCCTTATAATTTACATTTCTAAAGTCCCCTTGTGCATTGTATCTTCCAGGCCTAAACTGAGATAATAGCCCTGGTGCGGTTTGATGCTCCGTAAAGCCATGGCAGCTTCCAAACTGCTTTCCAAAAACCACCAGTCTAAAACAGACAACCAGCTCGGAACCCACACTACTGTGACAGAAACTTGGCATGATCACCACTCATCCACTTCTGACCAAACTGGGTGAGCGTGCCCAAAAATAGCTGCTGTCCGTTTCCTGCCCCGTTTCCAAAGTTCCAGAGAAGGTAGGCCATTCCCATCCACCTTCAAGGACACAGGGAGCCCAGTTTATGACAAACCAGTGTAATCAGTCCATGCATGGTGTTGAAGTCCCTCTGTGGCAGAATTAATTTCCCCATATTTTTTATATAATATATAGTGTAATGAATGGACAAATGAAGAAAAAAAAAAATACACACACACATCAATAAATGATTCATGAGATGTTTAGGATCCTTGTTGAATATGCTTCTTGTAGAAAATCTTTTTGGTGAAAGTTTCAAGGTCCGAACAGAGCTGGAACAATAAGTCTGTTGTTTAGTATGAAGACTATTTTGATTCTTTACTGAAAATAACAAAGGCTGGAGCTTTTTCTCCAACTTCTATCATTAAAAAATGTAATGCTTTGGTGTTGGACTTTTGGTACGTTCTAAAACATCACGAGTTTATTCTTCATTTTATTAACTGATGGTTTGTACATTCTATGATTGATAATGAATATAAAGGACTTTAAATAACAACTATGTTCAATATTGATTTGTCTGCAGATTATTTCCTTTGCTATGCAAGTTGTATTTTTACCTTCGTCTGTCAATTTGGATTGTTACATTGCGGCTGAACTTGGTTGGTCATGGTTTAGGGAGTCAGCCATTGAATGTTGGTGCTGATCCACTTAAAGCTGCCAGTGCATCTTTTTCTTTGTATGCATCATTTTCACGATTAACATCAATTTCACAAAGAATAATATTCTTGAAAGAGAACAAAATAAGACATATGGTGATGTATGGTGTAGAGATAGCCCAATATGGTTTTTTCAAGGCCGATACCGATACTGATTATCTACTGATTAAGATCCGGGTATTTTTATGCCCACCATGACACCCGGAAAACAAACTTTTTTGGCATCATGCGCCACTGAGCAATGTCCGTAGGAATGAACGGGCCCCGCCTCCGACGCTCTATCCAGTTCTCTTTATACATCCATGTTCAAAACATATATCTGCTCTCCGGACCTTCTCCATTTGGCAAAACTTTTTCTCCTCTCTCCTGTGTGTGTGAGCACTGTGCATGCACAGCTTTCACTGCTGATTGGCTGTTACCCGTGGCGTGGCTCTGCATGTAACCAATCAGATGGTGCTGTGGGTGGGACAATGCTGAAGACAGAGTAGTGACAGCAGACAGAGAGGCGCAGCTGCATCAGAGCCAAAATAACCCAGTTTTAAATTGATCTCTTATCGGCCGTCAGATTAAAAAAAAGGCTGATGCCGATATGCGTCAAAATGCTGAATATCGGCGCAGATAATCAGTCGATCCCTAGTATAGTGTTGAGATCTGTGAGTGAGAATGTTTGTGAATTTGTGTACAAGTTTGTGATGGCACTGTTCATTCATTCATTCATCTTCAACCGCTTATCCGTTTCCAGGTCATGGGGGATGCTGGAGCCAATCCCAGCTAACACTGGGTGAGGGCGGGGTACACCCTGAACAGGTCGCCAGTCCATCGCAGGGCCAACACAAAGAGATGGCACTGTTCCATTTAAAAATCCAGATTTGGCCTTAGTGGAGATATGGCACTCCTAGTGTAGTTTTGATGAATTTATCAGATATCTTGTTTTTCAAAGTATGTAAAAATCATGTAAAGATTTATCAAAGCCAGTTAATTTCGGTGTCAAAGAAAAGTGACAATGAGATTAAATAATTATTCACCGTTGATCTACCTGAAGATTGTCATACATTAAAAAAAAAAATCACACTTCATACTTTTTAAAACTTATTAGCAAGATTAGCATTAGCTCTTGCTAATGACAGTTATTACCGCACATGCTCAGTATTGACTACACTCAGTATTTGTCTATACATTCAGTATTCTGTACACAGATATCCTCATAGTTGAAGTCTTTAGTAGAGTGAGGGGAAAGACCTGTGTGAGCATGGGGCAGACACAATGAAGCATTGATAGCCTGATTCCAAACAGCATCATTAGCATTGGGCTTCAGCTGGCAGTATGATGAGACAGAGC
Source organism: Remorina albescens (assembly GCA_034769265.1). NCBI lineage: Eukaryota > Metazoa > Chordata > Actinopteri > Carangiformes > Echeneidae > Remorina > Remorina albescens. The sequence goes on along the minus strand of CM068495.1, from coordinate 1,053,192 downwards.
CTGGCAATGGCAGACAGCCCAATGGCTGTTTATTGATCATTGTTGGAAGCAGCAGGCAGGGGGAGGAAGTACTTCCTGGCTTTGTTAGCACTTCTATAGAGAGATTAACTTCAAATTCACTGATGGGATAAACACTGTGCAGCTTTATTGCTCCTTTATAACTGAGTGTACATCAACCTTTTTCTCCATTATTTAGTGTCCTGGATAAGGGAGGCCTGGACAGATCTGGCCTGATATTTTATAATATGAAATGACAAAAACATATTTGGACACCTTTGCACATTGCTCAAGACTTAATCAGCTATTCAATTATTAAATAACGAAAATAATTGCAAGTTTACAAAAGGTAAATTACTTACTAAATTATTTAGCAACTAAAATAGAATTGAAATAAAAAAACAGCAAAGAAATAAGAGAAGATAAAGAGGAGTAAATATAGATGAATCAGGTCTAAAAGTGTTGAACAAAGCAAAGTGGAAACACTTTACTGCTGATCTCTGGCAGGGATCAGAGGGTTTTATTAACATGACCACATAAAATGGCCTTAATGAGGACTGGAGCAATAGTATATACAGCACAGACAGACAGAAAGTGAGGGAGAGTGTGTGTGTGTGTGTGTGTGTGTGTATTTTCTTTAGATTTTAAATGTAGGGTACAGGAGCACAAGACCCTGATCTCTCCATCTTCACTGTCCCATAGCTGGAGGGGAGCTGGCTGAACAATGGGTGGGGGTGGAAGTTGTGCTCTGTGTGTGGGGATGTGTGTTGTGTGTGCCTCCACCCCCTTCATGTGTGGTGATAGAGGCTTTTTTTGAGGGTTCAGAGTTGGTTTTAGGGTTTAGGGTTACAGTAAGATTTAGGCATTAGGTTTAGTGATGGTTAAGATCAGGGTAGGAGATGGGGAAATGTGTTATGTAAATAACTGTCCCCCATGAGGATAGTGAAACAAGTTTGTGAGTGTGCAGGGGTTGTAGTCTCCATAGAAGTTCTTGTCAGAGAAAAAGTGTGGGAGCTTGTGATTAAAAAGGAAGCAATAATTTCCACTGCAAAAAAAGAAGTTTGTAATTCTAAGCATAAGCTGCTTTTAATGACTGTATTGGTTAGCCAACTTATATCCAAAGAATATTTCTCTGTTCCTATCGCAACCAAAGTCCTTATAGGAGGTCTCAACAGGCAGCAGCCAACTTGGTAACAAACTGTTCAAAAAGTCTTGTGACTTTATTTGAAATTGAGTTTTAAACCACTGGTTTTCACGAATTATTGCACATGAAGATTTAGCTCGTGTCTATTCAACATGATTGGCTTGACAGATTTGCCAAATGAACAATTGGCTCATTTTGGGGATGGGTGTGGAATTGACCATATATCCACCATTTTCAGCGTTAAATAGCATTGCATTAATACAGAACTGGTCCATATTTGGGTTTCTTAAGTAGAGAGAGAGAGAAAAAAAAACCCCACACACATCCATCGCTGAGTAGAAGTCTCTCTTTGCTTTAACATCCTGATAGTTGCTAAAACAGAGCCAGACTAACTCAACATGAGCATCATGGGAAAAGCATGTGGTATGGAATGCGAGCAGGGAAGCAGTTTCAGACAGCAAGATGCTGACAGCTTCATAGTCCAGAGAGAAGTCCGTCAGCAAAGAACACCATGGCAAGGGGGCAGCCGACATGTCATGATGACAAGAGGCCAAACTTCTTGGTTACAGTGCTGACACACACAAGACCTGCTCAGGCACTTTGTTTCAACACTGTGAATCCAGCTGACACTCTTCACAGCTGGATCAGGCTCCATAGTGAGTGGCCATGTATTATTATTCTGCTCAGTGTAAACAGCTAAACGAGTTGGGCATCTTGGTTTTTGTAAACCAGAAGAACCCATATTTGGAGGAGAAAGTGGAACTTAGAAGGAGTGAGGGTTGGCTCTGACACATTCTGTCAGAGCCAACTGACAGAATGTGTCAGTTGGCTCTGACAGAATGTCAGAGTTCAGTCAATCAATGTGCCTGATTGACTGAACTGGTATCAGAAGATTTGCCCAGGTCTCTGGAACAGGAAAAATGTATTTGTTATCCAAGTTCACAGATCTAGTTTGTGTGGCTGAATGCTTTTTCAACATAAACTAGTAAAAATGTCAAAAAAAATATCAAAGTAAATAGCAAGAATGTTTGTTGTTGAACTTTGAGAACTTTGAATGCCTTTCAATATCTCATGATAATTTAATCAACAGTTGTTTACTTCAGTCTCAACCCACGAGGTGACCTTGAACACTGGGCCTTTTATGTGTACCCGCGTGCATTCCCTCCAGGTTCTTTTGCTTCCTTCCACCATCCAAAGACATGCGGGTTTAGGTTGACTGGTGACTCTAAATTGTCCGTAGGTCTGAGTGGGACTGTGAGTGGTTGTTGGTCTCTCTCTGTCTCTGTGTGTTATGCCCTGTGATGGACTGGCGACCTGTCCAAGGTGACCCCGCCCTCGCCCAGAGTGAGCTGGGATTGGCTCCAGCAGCCCTGCGACCCAGAAACGGATAACCAGTAGAAGATGAATGAATGAATTAAAGAAATTGCACATGGCAAAGTCAATGGTTGTTAGTTTCTATATGTTGGTCCTGCAATAGACTGAAAAACTGTCCAAGATGTCTCCCACCCTCACCCAATGTCAGCTGGAATTTGTTCCAGGCCCCTGCAACTCTGACAGATAAGTGTTAGGGATAATGGATGGATATAGTGAAATGTTAGAATGGCTGTGACTTGAGATAAAAAGACAAAATAATCAACACGACTTGCAAAAATAACAGTGCAAGTCAATTGCACTTATAGCAGGGGTCATGCAGTGTTCACCCATGTGACAGGATGAATCCATTAATCCATACTAATTAGCCCCTTTAGGATCTCTGCTGATATGGATTGACCCCTGTTAAGACACCATGGTGACCATGCAGAGATCATTAACTCAAAGAAAGAAGCTTTACTGAAAACAAGCAGCAACATCCAAAGTAGGAGCATGCATGTTCCAGAAAATTCTACAGATCCACGTCTGACCTCACCTTCCTTCAAACGGAACCAAACTTTTTGTTAATGTCTTTTTGGCAGTTAGATTAAAGTTTTCTCTGCTTATCGCAGCTGACTGCACCAACCCAGGGCAGTTCCAGTGTTTGCTGGATCTACATATGAACCCTGTCTGACAGCTAATGGAAAACACCTGCTATGAAATCACTGATTGCTGCACAGCCAAAAGAAGCAGGCTTTAACAGTTTGAACACACACAGCAGAGGAGCAGATGTATGACGGACCTGCAGCCAATTTGAAACTGATTTGTGTCACATGCAAAGGCCATTGTAGTCAAATTAATAGTGAAACCTAAGTGTGACTGCACAGGAGGGCAGAGTAAAGCGAGTGAGTGTTAATGGTAAAAGTAAATGGTTCCATGCACCCTTTTCATTTCTGCCTCTTCTTCTAAATATGACTGAATGGGGAAATGAAAAAAATCACAGTTAACTGAACCTTAGAAAGTTCACTGAGTTAAAATAAAAATCCATCCAAACAAAACTATTCAGGCTCTAAATGAACTTATTAGATATATTTTTAACAGCTAATTCAGTTTGTTCAGCAGTCCTTAGACGGATCTATAAACTAAAAATGCATTGTCAGTTGGTAAGTGCAAAGTCATCCATCGTTTTGTTAGCTACTGTTTTGAAACCTCGTGTTTGTAATTTGATCGTCATCATATTGGGGTTTTTTTTTTTGTGTTTGTTTTGTTTGTTTGTTTTACTGCAGCTTTGGCTTTTATTGATAATCACTAGCCTTACCCTGATATTCATCCAGATGTAAAAAATATATCAATAAACCTTAAAGAAACTGAACACAATATGTTCACATATACACGTTTTCATCCACCATATCCAGTTTCCAAGGCAAAAACAGCGATTTAGGTGAAAATTTAAAGGTTTATGGTCTAAGGGTTTAAGACAGGTCTGTTACAGAGTATTCAGAGTGGACCTGTTAGGTGACCCATAGATTCTGACACATAGTGGGAGGATATCAAAGGATCAGCAGAAAGAAAAGCATTGGCCTGTTGAAGCACAACACTGCGTCTAATTACAGACCAGACCAGGATACAGCAGGATCTAGTTCAGACACTTACATCACTGCTGACCATTGACCTCTAGAATTAACAATACACTGCTCTTATAAAAAACTCCTTTAATGCGAGCAGAGACCAAGCAGTGCATCCAAACACAGTCTCATGTTTCAGATCATAATGTGAGGCTTCAGAGGCTCTGTGCCCGCTGACAAAATCTGACAAGTCTTTAATCTGCTGTTTAAAAGGCTCACCTCAGATTACACAACAGTTTCGCAGCTTTGTGCGTTGTATGGACCAGTTCTCCAGCACTGATCTCACTCTCTAAATGAAAACAATAAATCTTATTTTCCAGGTCTTAAGCAGACCCTACAGCAGAAAGTATTTTGCTGCACACTTCCTTCTGCGTACTGTCACACTCATCATATCACCTGTCAAGTCAAAGTCTGCTCCTGTGAACTGACTTCCCATTCTCATGTGAGGCTGTATGTGTGGCTCATGGACAGGCAAATTTGTTTTGCTGCTATGTAAGCCAGGTGTGGTTTGTGTCTGGGTGTGGTTTGGTGCAACGACACTTTAGCAGCAGAAAAGAGTGACATGGGAGCCATAAACTGTAGCGTGACTGTAGACATCACAGTGATAGAAACATATTGCATCTGATTACTGCTGCAGCTATCATTTTTGTAATCAATTAATCTATTGATTATTTTCTTCGATTAAATTCAATTGAAAGATTACTTGAATAGGTGAAAAAAAAATAGTAAAAGTGTGAAAAAGACATGTTGAAAATGACAAACAACTTGTCCTTTATTCCAGAAGGAGCTGAAACAACAACCACAAAAGCATAAAAGTAAAAGGATATATAAAACATATCTACATAGAAATTACAACAACAACAGCAACAGTATAAAAGTAATGTAATGTAGACTGGGTGTTTCCACTACAAATGCTGCATCATTGAAGTCGTGCTCTTGTGATAAACAAGCTCCATACCACAGTTGATGCATTGTATTGTATTTTTTTTCTTTTAAAGTGTTTCCACATTTTATACATGTTCTGCCTTTTTGTCCTTGTCTCTTCTGAGCTTCGCTCCATATCGTTTGTGGTGATGCTGGTGTCATGTGCGTCACAGTAAGCTTCTGCGTGAAACACGACAGCGGCAGCCAAATTAAGGAAACAAAGCTTCGATTCAGGAAAAATTTAATGAAATTTATTTTTTTTTAATCAGTTCACGTTGATGAAACAATTAATCATTTCAGCCAAACATCAGATCTCCCCCAACAAATTTACTTTGAATAATCTATTTTAAAGATACTGTAGTCAAGTTTCTTTGGCCTTGATCCAAGACACTCAACTCATTTGATCCAAACTTTTTCCCAGATATGTTTCCAATAATTACTAATTATTTATTTTCATTTTTAAGAAAAAATTTGTGAAATTAATGAACACAGTAAACACTTATCTATTAGGGTTGTCAAAACATCAAAGTATTTAGTCTGAATAGCAGTAGCAGTTGATTAATCATGTCAATCACCATTCATAAATATGACCGAAAAATTCACATTCTCTCTGTACATTGTTGTAACAGAAAGATGTTTAACATAAGTTCTTCTATTTATGAGAAATCCAAATGAAAAGCAGTTGCTCCTTTTTCAGTAAATATAGGATGGGTGGATTGATGAAACTTCACAACAGTTGTTTGAGCTGTAATAAAAATGTAAAGCTATTTGATTAGGAATCAAGGAAATTGATTTATGAACTTGTCTTTTAGACTCTTTTCAAATCAAAAGAAATGTAGTAGGGCTGAGGGAAAACGTCAACATCAAAAATATAGCTTGCCTTGAATATGAAAAAATATTTTTTTTAATTCCACTTTACACAAGATGCTAATTGCCTTGTCTAATGAGCTGTTTAAGTTTTTTGTTGTTGTTTTTTTTTTTATATTAAGTAAAATGAATCAGAAGTGTATTGTTGTCGTTCACCTCTATGATGTATGAAGCATCAGGAAGCAGGAAGTTGGATAAATGGTAAATTAGGAGTGCAGCGGAGTGACAAAATAGTAGCACACCATAGCCAAATATGTGCACAGATTGAGGCACGACCTAGAAAGTCTGCAGAACGGGAAGAACAAGGTCCAAGCTATCAACACCTACACCTTGGCAGTCATCAGCTACCTTGCTGACATAATAAGCTGGGCAATGGAAAAGATAGAGGCCAATGAGGTTCATCATACAGGTGTTATACACAGGTTACAATTTCACATGGTCTTGAATTGTGCAAGTGCATGATGATGACTATGCCCCACTGGTAGTAGTAGTACTGTAGTATAAAATGTATGATCTCACTCTAGTTTTTGGTCTTCTGCAATACAACATGATGTCCAGTTTTTAAATGATGGTCCCATTTAGAGGAAAATAGGCCAGAAAGCAGTGGATAAATTAGGGAGGGGCTACTGTGTGACTGTCGGTACCACACAATCAGGATAGAGTACTGAGCAGGTCAGATCCAGCCCTTATTCCATGTCAGCTGCACCATCTTTTACAAATATGGTTTTTTTCTGGTTTAAAAGAAATTAAAAAAAACAAAACAAAACATGGCTGAATGCTAAATTACAAACTGGAGGTTTCAAAATGACAGTTCACAAAACAGTGGGTGACATTATGGTCGGTAGAGAGTTCAGTCTAATTCAACAGTCTACAATAAATCTTATTTCTTAGAGAGGTCATAGTGTTTAGTTGTTATTAGATTGTTTTAGAGAAGCCGTAATTTAGCTGGATAATCATTATGGAGGAGGTCGTCTGGAGCTGCTGTGTCAGGTCTTTCTTAATTCATTTTGAGGTTTTTCTAATTTTTTATACAATGGAAACACTGTGACACAGTGGACATCTGTCCATGGCACCTTATGCTGCAACATTAAGCTTCGAATTCTTTTTCTTAAACCCTCATTTCAGGTGCATAAACATAAGACCTAAAAGCGGAGTAATTTTACAGCAAAGATCAGTTATTAGTTGCTATCTCTTTAATGGCTAGATATTGGGACTGGTGAAAAAAAACATATTGACTAAGATAAAGAGGATACGAACAGTTTGTATTTTTACACTAGCAACAAATTAGCAACTGGAAGTAAAAAACAAAAAAACAAAATGTGGGCAGCTGATGAAGATCAGACCAGAACAGCAGAAAGACAGGGGTCCATTCCTCCCTCCTTCAACAAAGCAGAGGAATAAAGTAATTTGGAATAAAAAATGTGTCAGGGTGGAGTATGAAATACCCCAAACCCCAATGACCCACTGACTCACATTTTGTGTGAATTTAGTATTATCTAATATAAACAGTTTTCTGATCAAGGGTTTTATGACCCATTTATGTTTTTCTGGGTTCATAGGCTATACCTAATCCCTGATATCAACCTCTATTTCAAAAGTGCTTCGTCGGTCAGTCCAGAATCTCCACATTCCACTCAGGCCTCAGTGTAACACCGGGCCTGCCTCTGTACGAAGATGTACTTGTGTGTTCACAAAATGAAACTCTATTTATATGACGTTGTCAAGAAGGGAGGTGAGGTGCATAAAAAGGCTACAGGAGAAGGAGGGGTGCAGGGAATGGGGGGTGAGTAACAGGCAGATAATACCAGCAAGCGAGCAAAGACAAAAGAGCTGAGGAGCAGCCAGAGAGAGGAGGGAAAACACAAAGAGGCCGAGCAGGATGGCAAGATAACAAAACCCCCTGAGAGAAGTGACTCAACAAGGATGGTGTTTTATCCACACATCTGAAAGGACTGCAGGAAAAGACCTGTCTCTGCAAAGTGAGAAAGGCCTGACTCAGAGACAGAGGATTATGAGTAGACTACCAATTGCTTACCATGGCCAACTTTCTGTAATATTATGCAACATCTCCAAATTTAAAATTTAAATACTTGCCAAGGCATCAGACTTTGTTCATGGTAAAACTGACAACTCCACGGTCTTAGACTGCAGCTGCTGAGGTTCTTGTTCGGCTAAGAAGGAAAACTAGTTAATGTTACATCATGGTCACCAAAGCTGCAGACCAGAAAAAGGACAGACACCCAGAAGGCTAGCTATTTAGCAGTTAACAATAGGATGGCTAGCAGAGCAAAATAATCTTGTATCATCCTATTAATGATGCAATCTTTTAGATTCATCTAAGAAATGGGTTGCATGAAATACACAGAAAGATGGTCAATGATTTATGATGGTCTGGTCACCACCCACCCACCCATTTTAAGCATTTCCCACTTATAAGGAACAGCAAACTTGTCCAGGTTGATTAACAGACATACAAATTATGCCAACACATTAGGGCCAGATGGAACATCTTGTGCTTCTCACATACAGGCTCATATCTATATATGTGTGTGTGTGTGTGTGTGCTTTAATTGATTTTGGTAAAGATGCATGATCATGGTTCATTGAAATTTATGTCAGGTTGTTAAAATGCATTGTGGAAGAATTGTATTTTTTCATCAGCTGTCTTAACTCTTAAAATATCTCTGTTCTCTGAGGCACAGGTGATGACAGGGAAAACATCAAATTGTTCAGAAACCCTTCAGGAGCTTGTTTTCACACCATGCTTCGGTTTCTTAGCGAACCATAGGTCTTCATGGGTTAATGTAAATCATTTATGTAGATTTTAATAGATATTACTTTAATGTGAAAAGTTATGAATAAAATAAAAAATATAAAAAATACAGCTGGTGACATTAGTTACATATCTTATATATGTCTAGGATGGTATGGGGGTGATATCAGTTTATTGATTCGTTATCAGATCTAAGGTTCATGTACATCACACATCATGTGTATACCATCTAGTTTTGTACACACATTCCTTTGGCATTACTTAGACTGAAGCTCTTATCCTTGCATACTATATAAACTCTGATAGCAATGTCAAACCAGAGTCCAATCCCTGTGTGTGGACATAAAGGTAGCCAAAGTAGCTGGTTCTGATTCTGATAGGTTTGTCCTGCTTTAATCTGTTGTTATATTGTTCTTCAAAAATCGAACAGTTGGCTTCTACTAACTGACAGTATTTTGTCATTACTTGTGTAGTACACAAGCAGAAAATGTTAATTCACCATTAAACCGTTAATAATTTCTCTTTGCACCTAATTTTAAATTACATATTCTTCAGTTTATGACCCTATTTTCTGTTGACATGTATAATACTTGAAAACCTCATTGAAATATCTTTGAGTAAGATTTGAACTTTATTTGATTACTTACAAAGTAAACAAATATTCACACTGAAAGGTACAAATTGACTCAATGAGTGACTGTTTCCTTCATAGGAAAATACATACATTATTCATGTGGAAATAAAATGGTTTCCGCCCCCCACCCCCCAGCCTGGTTTATTTAAAATGAATCCAAGCCTGTCATTTGATCTGACATTGTTTGCGTTTATTTCACAATGTTGTCAATGGCAACGCAACTCCACGTCTGCTGCAACGCAGGATGTGGCAGTGTTGATTCCTGTTACAGTGGTAGTTACAGCAGCTCTGTAGAATGAGCTGAACAACAGCTCTACCAGGATGTGTGTGTGTGTGTTGGGGGGGTGGGCATGGCAGGGTGTGAAAATGAAGACACTCACACCGTTCTGAGACATGACGCTAATGGAGTTGAGATGCAAATCAGAGGATAATGGCCGGAAGTTCTGAGTTAATCACAGACACTGTTAATTCTTAGATGTGAACCTTTTAAATGACAGCTGTCACATGTTTTACTTTATGAACTCTTCAGACCTGATGTGCTGACTCAAGTGATGTCACATAACTTCACAAACACATAATGCATACATACTTACAGTATTTATGGGGGTTTTTTTGTGTGTTTTTTTAATAATAATAAAATCCTATAATAAAAAATAATAAAAGTATTACTTGTCAAACAGTAAAGTGATGATCAGAAAAAATAATATCTTGTTCAATACAAAAATGTGGTGCTGGAGGAGTGTATTTGAAATACTTACTACCACACAAGTTGATAAACTGACAAATTGTCTCAGAGGACTGGCGTAAATGCTAAGGTCTCCATTCACTGTTGTGACAAACCAAGACTTAGCTAAAAAAACAAGACAAAACCTGTAAATGAGATTGTTTTCACTGTGTCAGTGTTTTGATGAAGTTACGCCTCAGTCGGTACAGATAAAATGCTTTTCTTTAGTTCATTTGCAATAATCACTGTGTTCATACAATAAGGGGGAGAGCACAGTCTACACACGAGGCCCTGACAAACACAGAAAGCTGATTTTGTATGGACAGAGAACAAACATAAAAATACACAGTCATGCAGGGTTGTAGTGGAATAATTCCAGATATACCTGTAAGCCAACATCAAGCAACTTGAAACCCTTTACCAGGAAACATGGGTGTTCAATTTCCAAAATGCTCAAAAGGCAGAGTTCAACTCTGTAAGTGAACCTGTTGCCACAGCAGTTTGAAAAATGACAAACAGGCAGAGAGCTCAAAAATCTATCTAGTTGTCATGGCAACAACATGCCATATTACTGAAAGGTAATAATATTTATGCAATTCCAATTTAGCCCATAAAACAGCAGGGCTGTATTAAGCATCAGATAGGCTGAGATCAGTTACAAGAGCTAATTTTACTTAGTTGGGGTGCAACATTTCAAATGGTAGATACAGATGAGCAGTACTGAAAACAAGAGTCTACGAACTGTAAGATGTCCCTGGTATCACCTAGCCTTCAAAGTGGAAAAGGTATTAACATTTAATTAGGCCATAGTCAGAAAACTGAATGGAGCTATTGGACTTGATTTTCTGATTACAGAATTTATTACCAAAACAGAGTGATTTTTTTGGGTTAGGTTATTCTAAATACTTTGTACATTTCTTGAACATAAACCCCATTACTAATTGCACATTTACTCTATGTAATTTCAAACTGCATTTTTGTCAGATGCCAGTTTTGGTGATCATGAATCAGATTAAGTGCTGCAATTCAGATACTACATAGCTGCCGACCAGAAAGGGGTCCATTAAAAGGGGGAAAAGAATGTGTGCACTAATTGAAAATTATCATTCAAAAGGAGACATTTGGATTAAAACCACAAATGTTCCCCTGATGGTTGTGCAAAAACAAAAAACATGAGGACAGATCATCTGGATACCATGAAAATATGCAAAAGTTTTAGCAGTCATCTTTCGTTGCAAAAGTGAAGACTGCTGGTGGCCCTTGGCTGAAGGACACCAAATCACAAATTGCTCTGTAAACACTAGGTTTTTGCTAAATTGTACAGCAATAAAAACAAACATTTGACTTATTAAGAGAGGTACACTACAAGCTTTTTATAACAATGACACCACCTCAACACTTTGTAGAGGACTATGTTATAGATGACAAAAAAATTCCTAACATGAAACGCAAAAACTGTAATCAAACGACTGAAAAGCATAACAGAAGAAATTCCTTATAAATCTGTGGTAAAAATTGTCCTCTTTCTGTTCAATAAAGTGGTCTCTGGGCTGTCTTATATTACCAGCTGCAACACTGGGGCTTTTATTGGTTTCACCTTGTGAATATGCATTTGTAGGGCGACTGGGGGGAAAATATCTAATTGTGATTTTTCTGATGGATCTTTCAATTTGATTTGCCATTTAATTTTGTGCTTTTTCAAGTGCTGGTGGGGGTTTGTTGTATTTCCTCTGATGTAGCTCTCAGTTATTACTCTGTCAAATCACTGAGTAAAAAAAGTTGATGGAAAGCAATGTGTCTCAGACGTGGTGGATTTTCTAAAGAGTAACCCGATTTACTTTACTGAGACATGCTTCCATGAGGACAGTATTGACATCAGGTTTGATGGATAAAGAGTCCTAAAGGCAGACCACAATAAAACAACGCAAATCAATCTGTAGAGGACTGTCCATCCTGTGAGACAATACATAGGCCACTCAGTTCAAATGGACAAAAAGGTGGGCACTAGAGACCACGAGTTGCTGTTGGTATGTTTTAGACTGTTTCATCTTCAGGAGGACAGCTTCAATGCTGGGCTCTCTCAATCTCCAGATCCACCTGTCTTCATGTTGGATGACGTGAATACATGCGAGCTGTTGTCCCCTCCCAACTATACAAGATTGGCTGTGGCCACTTTCTTATTGGTGAGCATAGAGGGGTATTCTCTCCATTGCTTAGCATGACTGTCTTACATGGAGGAAACCCCGGTTTTGCTCATGGTCCGACTCGATGCATAAACTCTACATCACAGCCTTTTGCAATTTGCTAATCACAATGTCTGAAACTGCAATTTTGATAAAAAATTCTATTAAATCATCCAGCCTGATATTAAGATAATTTATGATTCTGATACAATCAGGATTGGGTATTAGCAAGTCCACGGTCATATGTATGACAGTCATTCACATTTTGTCAACATGGTAGCATCTCATAAAAACTCTGTGGTGACAAATCAAAACTAGGCTGAGTTTGAAGACTGGTGGGGTGCAACCCATGAGGACTGATGTGTTTGAATGTCAACATGTTGACAGATGTTGCAGCTGCTGTGATCCCATCACAACATCTTTCTTGTTGGCATCTTATGAAAAGTTGAGACAACAACTTTCACTCTATAATCATGTTCTCTGTGACAAGCTGATTTTACTGTTACTATACTAAAGGGCCGTCCACACCAAGAACTATAACTATAATGATAAAATGCCAGCATCCACACCAATGAACGATATCGTTGTGTTGCTAGGTTACGCCAAGCAAACTGAGTGCTCGGCGCAACGGTCAGCAGTGGAGCAGAGATTTATTTATTCCAAGGGTGCGCCCGATTTCATACCAGATGTCCGTCTTCTTGGTGGCATCTTTATACTGTCTGTCATTCTTTTCATACAGAGCTGGATTTTTTTGTACCTCAATGATAAGCCTCTCTCCTACGTCGTCCGCCATGTTGAATGAGTGTGTGAGTGATGTAGTGACGTGATGTAGTGACGTGAAGAACGTCTCGACCTGTCATTCCTGATGGATTTTGATTGGCTGTCAGTGTTTTTATCGTTCATCAAATCGCTCTGAAAGTGATCCGAACGATATCGTCCACCACTATCGTCGTTATAGTTGTAGTGTGGACGCTGCCATACACTTGAGTTAAGAACGATTTTTTGAACTATATATTTATAGTTATAGTTATAGTTCTTGGTGTGGACGGCCCTTAACTCTATGGAAACCGGAGACATTCACACATAAATGTTGCCACTGCCAACCCCTCCGTGCCCCCATGCCTTTTTATATTATGCACTAACTCCCTCAGTCCATCAGCCATCTGGACACCCAACACTGTGGCAGTTAATGGATATGCTTGGTTACATAAAGCATGGCCACGGCTTTCATTATTCACCAAGCAGTCAACCCCACACCATTAGATTACTTACACACATTCTTATAGTGTTACACTGTGTTTCAGCACAAACACGGAGCCAGCAGGAATGGGACTGAGGCCCATTAAGTAATGGCTGCCTGCTGAGCCTGGAACACACAGCAGCTACAACACCACAAGTTCAGGAAGCAAAGAGGGCAGAGACCTTTGCCCACTTGTCCTTGTTCATAATTCATCTGACACAGGTCATTTGATCCATCAAAAAGTTTAACACATTATCTAATAGTTTACAGTGACACTGCATTTCCAAGCTAACCACTTAAAAAGGAAGTACTTATTTCAGTTTGTGAACTCAGAAATTACACATGCTAATATGAAATGACATTTTCATTTCAAGTTTCCAAAATAATTTTTATACACAGACACATGACTAATTAAAGGGAAAAACAACTGACAACAACCACAAATTTGACGATGCGCACCATTCTACCAAAAGATACTCCCTTATTTGGTAATGATGGTGGTGGATAGCGTTTTCTTAAGAGTATTTCTATACCATGTCTGTCTAGATGACAGTTTCCACTTTCAAACAAGTGAACACTAACACAAGGGAAAATGCACACATACATGCCCATTCAGGTATACTGAGAATGAGCTATAGTGAACAAGAATCAGATTACTGGCTTCTACTAATGAGGAACAATAAATTCAGTTGTAGCATTAAAATCATAAGCTGTCCATAAAAGTGCATGTTGACTTTGGATCTTTAAACCTTCATTGTATCAAAAGATTATCAGGGGGCAACTGAACTGGTTTTACAAAAAAGTCAGATTGCGTTGAAGTCTATGGGAAAAGGTCCCTACTTCTCCTTTGATGTATTACAGTAGCTCAGTAAACTTTTTCCAAACTAATTTATGGTCTTCAATAGAGCATGATGTCAATATGTTAAATGATGGTCCATTTAGAGGAAAATAGGCCATAAAGCAGAGGATTCATTAGGGCGTTGCTAATGTGATGGATGGACTGTACCAGAAATGAAGACCTGTCAGACAAAGCACAGATGATGTCAGATCCAGCCCTCCCTCAGCTCCACTTTCATGTCCAAATATGGTTTCTTCTGGTTTTAAAAAACCAAGAATGTGATGATCAAATTACAAACTGATGGCTTCAAAATGGCCACTTCGAAACCAATGGGTAATGACACAGTGATTTGCCACTTCATTAAAATACAGAATGGAACTACACAGCTGCTACAAAAAAAAAAAATGTCTGTATCATTTGAATTCATTTCAATCTGCCATTTTATATCACGGATTGTAAAGGGTGATGAGAGGATGACCAGGAAGCTACTGTGGGCGTTACTTTATTGTTTCCCATCTAGACAAAGGTGCTACATTGGAATTTTCAGACAAAAACAGCTTTAGTTTTCAAAAAGTCTCCATTTCTGGGACTCAGAAACCCTGTGGAATATGTATGGCAGGAGTCGTAGCAAAAAGAGATGAGTTTCAAAATCTAAGTGTAGTAAATGTTCTGAAATATTCCAGTGATCTCCAACTGGGTTGACATATGGGGATTCACTTTTTTTTCCCCCATATTCATCCACATATCACAAGGGACCACTTCTGATTGACCAGGGCACTTACATTCTTACCACTAATTTTTCTGGCTTTTCCTTTAATTTGTGTCCAGTCTGTAGTTCCCTATAAGCATCCACACACAACTGACTTAGGCTATGTATGGCACAGTATATTTGTGGGCAGACTGATAGTGCCCTACAGCTTCTGTGTCTGCCTCTTTCTTTGCTTACCTCCCATGGGAGAGACAAGGGATTCCCCCTCCCCACCAGCTGCTGTGTTCTGAGAGAGAACACACACCAACAGGTTTCAGACGCACACACAGTGCTTCAGACGTGGACCTAAACATACTGTAAATAAAATCATGGCAAAAACTTAGAGGAAACTGCAGCCTCATTTATCCTGCACTTGTATGAATCTCTTTTGAATGAAGTGACTAGTCTAGTCTAACAGAAGCAGGCCCATTTGGCATTTTTTTCTGTGACATTTAAAAGCAGCCTGGACAAACAGCTGTGTGGAAAGATGTTGGCTGACACATAGTGTTCGGCGATTATGAAGGCGAAGCTTTGACGATTCAGACACTAAGACAAAGCAGAAGTGAATATGTGAACAGGCAGCCCACATCCGCAGCACAGAGGAAATAGATCATGCCAGAGGGGGGAGCACCGCACCAACATGCATATAGTCTTATTTAATGACACAGAACAGATGTAAACAACTGACAAAGCTGCATCCATATGTTCAGCTAAAACTACAAACACATACACGTAAGCAGACACACACAGCCGAAATCAAAGCTCCCTAAACCCCACCATTAGCCAATGCTGCACTACACTTTTGTAGTTTTCAAACAGCGTAACCAGAAATTTTCTCAGGCCTAAAACCTTGGGAGTGGGGTTTACTGTCAGTCTTTATTTGTACAACATCACACTGAATTTTAAGCAACAATGGCATGGAGTTTGAAAGGAAAGGAAAGGAAAGGAAAACACACTCTAGTATTTCCTTTATAGATCTGTAGCTCTAGATCTAAGCCTCGACAGGCTTAGATGGAGGCAACTGATTCGCTGTGGCGACCCCTGAAGGGAAAAGCCGAAAGGAGAAGAAGAAGATCTGTAGCTCTAATTGGCATCAATACTGGATGGTTCAATTTAAAAAGCAATGAAAATAGCACATCCATCTAAGATAAGATGAAGTAAAGGTATGATAAAATCTCATAGACACAAAGATGAAAGGGAACTCTGATTTATTAGGTAAAAAAAAAAAAAAAAAAAAATCACACGAACACTTAAGACAGGTAGATGGAAGACAAGCTACAGTCATGCAAGCAGCACTGTGAAGATGTGATTAGACATAGCAGTGCTTTTTTGTTTGTTTTGGGGTCTTTTTCATATTTGGTGTTTCCATACACTGCCTGAAGATATGCACCAAGAATTTATGATGATTGATCAGGTTGTTAAAGGGTTTTGGCCAGTACTTTATTAGACAGGAACTTGGGAGCTAAAGAAAATATAAACAAAGTTTATATAACTTTTGAGGGCACAACAAGAAGGTGGCGGGTTCGGTTCCCGGCCTGGGGCCTTTCTTTGCAGAGTTTGCGTGTTCTCTCTGCGCCTGCATGGGTTTCCTCCAAACGTCCAAAGACATGCATGTTTGGATTAATTGGTGACTCTAAATTGTCCATAGGTCTGAGTGTGAGTTGGTTGGACTGGCGACCTGTCCAGGGTGTACCCCGCCCTCGCGCAATGTGAGCTGGGATTGGCTCCAGCAGCCCCTGTGACCCGGAAACGGATAAGTGGTACAAGATGAATTAATGAATATAACATATACATAGGGAAAGGTTCAATAATCAGGGCTTTTTATAAAACACATTTCAAGAATATATATCTACATATCTGTCTCTCTTTGCTCTAAGTCAGCTGCTGGCTTTCTTGACCGCGGTGGACTGGAGTCTGCACACTTTAAGTTGTGCTGCCCACCTAACAAAAGGGTCTTGTCTGTCACATCCCCAGAGGTCATATGAGACTAGAAGTCACTTTATTAAGTTTGTGTCCATGCAAAAAAAATGTTTTGGCTGCTGTTAGTGAAAAAACTGAAATTCCACTTACACAAGTCTTTGTTTAATAAAGTATGAAGTATCCAATATTACATTATTATCTGGAGAATGTCCAGCTCCCTGTCCTTTAATATTGAGAATCTGCTGTTTTCATTTGTTACTCTTTAAATAACGTACAAAACTCACTCAGTACACGGTGGATCGGCATGATTAACTGAGACTGAAGGCGCTTTCCTTTTTGGCTATTTTATCCACTTGACTCTATCGCAATACTCTGTGATTTCAGTGTTTTAAGGGAGAGCATTGAACTGGGCTCTAAACAGCAAGTTCTTAAAGGCCTCAGTCTGCTCCAACACAGGTGCTATAAGGCTCAATCTGACTACAACTACTTGTAATGTAAAATAAGCATCATAGTTATTCACTCTTCTCTACTAGTATCTTACTGTGCTTATTTTGCCTTCAGCCTCCAGATCACTGATTCTGATCAGACTGAGAGCGATGAAACTGAAACTGCAAATTTCTGAAGCTCAGTTGAGAAGCAGCTCTTACCATTTCAGCTGATGGTTATTCATCATTAAACCAAGTCCCTCTAGCTATGTTAACTCTGTGTGGGCTCCAGGCTACTACAACACAACATACAACATGGAACAACAGATTAGCTATGAACAGAGCGTTTCTCTGGATGTACATAAGAGACTTCAGTTCATAAATCGGGCCCAGCACACACACACAACACTGACAGTGTTGAATCTGGTGAGGTGTAACCACACTCAGGGCAGGGCCTATGTCTGTGTGTGTGCCGCAGCGTGTAAGAGCAAGCCATTATTTTATGTGTTGTCACAAAAATATCCAATACCCCAAATTGTAGTAACATTATTCATTATATATAGATCACACAATAGATGTTAATATTAACATTAACAATAACAATACATATAGATGAATAGATATTTTTATTAATCCATTGCCCAGTAAATCACTAATACATCCAGTTAAAACGTATTCCATTTCATAAACCACTTTGTTCTACAGTTGGACAAAGGATCTCCTCTGCTTTCAGTCTGGCAGCATTGTCAGATAAGATGATGGGTGCAGCTGAAGCTGCTTTCATTGTCCTACCATTATGTTGTGGAAAGGGCAGCTGGTCTTTCCAAAATGTCCTACATCTTACAGTACATGGTCTCTTTACAAAATTCCTGAGAGTCCAGATTCCTGAACAGCGCAGCGCTACCCTATTTCAAAAGCTTGCCCAGTCTGCTTGTACTCTTGCATGAATCCAGCAAACTGCAGCTTGTATACTGCAAATATAGACCAAGCATTTGATGCATAAATGATATGCCCAAGGGTGGCTGTACATTATGTGTATGTACATTCACTGCAAAAACATAGACTTATGAGTCCGAAAGGTGGACACAACACACAACATACAAAGGCTGGGCTTTGTTCCCTTCAACTGCTCTGAGCTACTGGGAAACACTCTGCAAGACGCAAGCCTTCCTCTTTGTTTGTGTGTGTGTGTCTGTGAACCTTTGACCTTCCTAAGGGAAGCTGCTCCTGTGAGGGATAGGGTGAGGGTGGGGGGTGGGGTGTGATGTTATCATAAACAGCACTGGGCCTCCAACCACAGCCAGGCCTTCTCTTTAGTTCACCACCAGATTCATGTCTTTGTGTGCAACAAAGTATATCATTAACATCCTGTTTGTAGCTCAGGATGAGTTTTCAATGTAAGAAAGTGTGTCTGCGAAGCAAACAACAGCCCAGCATCAGTCTAGGAAGAACAAAAATTTTCCTGATGGCCATAAACAAATGACCAGATAGTTATTGCAGAGATATTTGGTTTATATTCCCATAAATTAACTCTGCAGCCCGGGTCAGCCTTCAAGCCAGTGTTTTTCTAGCCAGTACACACTCATTATCATCATCATCCTTTCACATATCATGGTGTATATCATAATGTGACCAGCAATCCTGCGATATGAGTCTGTGTGTCACATCATCATCTGTAGTGGGCTCTGCCTCAGGTGACTTTGAACAAAGCTTTACAGGTGTGCAGCTCAGGTCAATATAAAAGCTGTGATCAAGGATGGGTGTGGTCTCATGAATGCATGTGTAATAATAAAGACTTCTGAGCACTTCTAGGTCAGCATGTTGACAGGCATCATAGCACTTGTAATAACATGTGGTCTGCGGTTATCAGAAACAGTGACTACATAAATTCAAGTAGACAGACATGTTAACATTTCAGAACCACCTCACTGCTGGTGCCCCCACAGTATGTATATCCAGAACATGAAAACACACAGACTCAGGTAAAAACAATACCAGCTCACTGTTAAAGGAGGAGTGGCTGCTGGAAGCAGTGGCACATTTAGTAGCTCAGGAATTGGTGGAGAGAGAGAGCTACAGTGTAAGTACAGACTAAAACAACAATCAGCTGCCCAGAAAAATGGCTTGAATTCAAAGCTCATGTTGCTGTTTGTTTTCTGGATTTATGCAACTGCTATTAGCAAACGACAACAGCATGACATCAGGATGGGTTACAGATAAGATTTAGGTGCAAGTTCCTTTCTGGAAACTGGTCAACTGATAGACTCCTCAGTTTTTGGCTCATCCAAATAAAACATTTGATGGCCTAATGCCAGACACTAGAGCAATTGATTAATCGACTTGAATCGATTAAAAAAAATTATTCAATTACAATTTTGTTACCTTGACATCGCTCTCACTGAAACATCAGTTCCACAGAAACTTGATGCCAGAATCCCCACAAACAACATGGAGCCAAGTATGCATGTAACCATGGTACATGCCTGTCTTAGGGAAGCTCTTCATTATGTACCATTTTCAGTGATGCTGCTCTGGTTAACCATGTTACACAGCCTTAGATATAATGAGCTGGCAGTGATGTATTAGGGCTTCAACGGTATCATCTCTGCTTTACTTAATACAAGATTAGTTCAAATTCAACCCAACAAAATTTTAATCAGTCTGGACTGTCACCATCCACCACTGGACATACACACAGAGACAGAAGGTGGAGGCCTCTCAGAGAGAGTTCTGTAGCTCCCTGTCTTATGTTTGTGTGTGGAGACAGGACTACCAGGGAATGCCAGTAAAACTGACAGTACCTCATTACTCACTTACACATGACATTACAACATTTTAGACTTAATGTGTACAGCTGGATCTGTAATAGAGCTGACCAGCACAGTTGTATGATGGTCCAGTTCCAGAGCACACACAGAGCACATTGCCTCCTCAAATAACAGGCACTCAGAAAGCAGCAGTGAAGAGAGAGAGAGAAGAATGGTAATGATTTTTCTGACAAGATTCATCCTGGTGGATCTGCAAGGGAGCATCAGCACAAAAAAGTTCTTTCAGATAATTATGGCTAGAGCAAGTTCACTGGATGTTGTTTTGCAGAACACTATCTGATCTAGGCAAAGACCACATTGACAAGATGACCTATCTGCTGATCTTCTCATATTGAAAGGGTTTCTACAATATTACTCAGTCTACAAGCAGCTGTACAATGTTATCTGTAGCTCTGAGGGGGGCCTGCATTAATAACTCTGCTGATATCAAAGTGACGTCATCATTATCAGCTTTGCTTGGGTTTGAAGACTAACAGAAAGGCTGTGTTACAAACTAGGAGTGGGGAATTTAAGAGTCATGGGCAATGACAGTTTAACAAAAGACCTTAATATTGGCAGGAAACTGTTTTCATTGCCCTGATTATTACCGAAGATATACTAACAACTACCTCCACTTAGGGCTGCACAATTAATTTAATTTTAATCACGATCACGATTTCGGCTTCCCACGATCAAATCTGAGTGATCAAGCAATATTTAAAATGCGTCACTCTGTTCAAGAAAGCTCCATATCATAGGTTTTTTCCCCCAAAGCCAATCTAGCACTCCTCAGAGTGATAGAGAAAATGCTCTCTCTTTAAGCCTCTGGCACTCCATAAACCACTGTCTGATCACGTGCCTCCATGAGCCAATCGGAGTTGTTCCCTGCATCACCGTGCAACTTAGTTTCTAGATGTATTACTAGTCGACAGAAGAACAGGTCATATGAAGTTTTCTTAGTTTTATTTATTTTTTAAGGAGAAGCACTGAATTTTGGTGAATAAAAAGACCTATTTTGATGCAGATATTGGTACATTAGGAGGAATGTAAGCACCATAGGGCTGTGAAAGCAGTTATAATGAGCCTACTGTATGTGACAATAAAATTTGTTTTGGTTAAAATGTATCAAATAATCGTGATAATTAATCGTGATTTCAATGTTGATGATAATAATCGTGATTATCATTTTGGCCATAATCATGCAGCCGTACCTCCACTGCACCTGCACTGCAGGTGCACTCCACCTCTCCTGCACTGATTTAATTTTTCTTGTCTCTGTCTCTTGTTGGTGTAATATCAAATTGTCAAGCTACTGTATTACACAAGAAATCCACAAATTGACTGATTCCTGCTTCTTAAATTAGAGTATTTGTTATTTTCCGATACATCTTGCATCACCGTCTTCAAAGAAGACGATGGGATGCAGCATTGATCATCACCACGGTAACTGACGTCCAAATCAGGATTCGAAAGGTTTGTTTTATGTTGTTATTATTGTATTTGCATGGGCACAAAAATCCCCAAACACACACAACAGTGTATGTACCTGTCAGTCATCAAGTCCAAGTTGTGAACTCTGATGAGATCACCATGACACATAGGAGGTCATTTAGTCAGACTTGACAAAGCTCCCCCAGAACCACAGAAGACATTATTCAACCGTTTTCAGGGTTTTCAGAGTAAAACTCCTCATGATGAGTAAACTGTACGTGGCTTTGTTTAATAAGTTGAATGCCCCTTAAACCCAACGCTGGCGGTATTACTGACTTCCCTAACTGGCTTATTAATTTATCTAAGCACCTGCACTTGGATAAACAGAGCCTGATCAAGTGGCATTACCATAGGTATGAGATATATTCACCACCTCCATGGTCAGTAAGGTTGGGTTGCTCTGCTGACAGGTGTCTGTGTTTACATGTGTTCAAGGCCTCCTTATCCCATAAGGCCTACGTTTGGGTTGTTATGAGCAGATGGCCATAATTACCAGAGCACAGAAAGCAGCAGCACCAGAGTAAAGGGGGTGTTGGTCTCTGCGTGGCCAGACAGATTTCAGCAACCTGGATGACATAATCCTCTTTTGAACCAGGGCAGGTCAAGGTAGAGCCCTTTAATCCACACCTACTTCAGCTTTTTGTTAACAGCCTTCTAAAACTTCGAGAAATATAGTGTTTTATTAAGGCTGGGTGGTGAATGCTATCATGTGACATTATTGGCTCATCAATGCAGAAAATTTTTTCTTTTTTTTTTTAAATGGCAAAAACTTAATGAAATAAGCTGTGAATATAGATGTGAATAAGGTTTCCCTCTCTGATAAGACTTCATGTTGAGGAAGAGGAACTGGCATGTCTGAGGTTTCTGTCCTCTTTTTTGAAGTTAAAGAGATTAACACACGAACCTTGCTTAAAAGCCGAAAGTCGTGTGGCTTTACTTAGGGGGGAAAGTAAATAACCTGTAAAATGAATTTACTTCAGTAAAATCCACCCAGCAGGGACTTTAAATTTAAAAAAATAAACTTCATCTGAGGACACTCCGCACTTTGTTGTGAGCGGTACCAGTTTGAGAAAGTATTATTATTATTATTATTGAAACAACTGCAGTTGAGCAGAGTGTAAATGTGCCGGAGTAGCAAATGGGACCTGGTGATTTGAAATAAGTCGAATTTATATATTTTTTTACTAGTAACGCAGTCGTAGCTGCAGAGTTTCAGTCGGTCTGGTGGAAAGTGTCGGGTTGAGAAAGGATGCGTCTTCCCCGTTCGGAGAAAAGAGGCAGGTGGCGATAAAACAAAAGGCTCTTCTCAAAATAACAGCTAGCTCCAGGCTGCTGCTGCTGCTGCTCGGTAAGTTTAGAAGAAAACAGCAACAACAACAAAAAAGACAACCAACCTGCATGTGTAATGTCGGACAGGTCGTAGTTCCTGGCGCTTCGGGGAAACTCCTTCAGTTTTCGGTTAGACAAGTTGAGAGCCCCGCTCGCGGCAGCGTCTTCGAGCGCCTTCTCCACGCTCCGGCTGGCCGCTACAGTGGCCGGCAGCTGGACTCCATCCCCAGCAGCCATCAAACGCACAGGTCTGCCTCCTCTTTTACTTTGTTTCGAGCGTCCGCTGCACTTTCATGCCCCGTAGATCTGTACAAACGCCACACAAAGCGATTCTCTGTTAAACGCCTGGGAAACTACAGTATTAAATCCGAGGGAGAAAAAAATCTGTACACGACTTGAGTTGCGATCGCTTCCCTCACACGACAGGATCAGTAGATTCCACTCCTGAAAGAGAGTGGTTCAAGCTGTCAATCTTTCAGGAAGTTGCATCAAGTTTCACGATTTCGCAACCGTACGACGGAAAGACGGCGCCTTCCTTTCAAAATAAAAGCCCCAAGTTTAGTACATTTGAAAGTATATAGCAATAAAATCACAGTTCACATTAACACCAATGTTCTATGTTTCATCACAGTGCTGCATGAATCAGATATGAGGCTTGTTGGGTCATTGTTGCCTTTTATTTTGTGACTGTGCTTTTCTTTAGCATAACTTCCAATACCTCTCGAAACCATTCCCTTGTGGTTTGTCAGATCATTAAAAAAAAAGCATAACTAACTAATAACTAACTAACTAAAATAATCAGATTGTCGGGGAGGGAAAAGAAAGAGCATATATGTGTGTAGATTTAATGGCAACACTATGTAGTACAGGTCCAGTTTCTAATAGTATCTTAGAGATTTATTTGAAAGAATTGTGTAATTAGTTAAAAATTACTATTATAAAGTGCAGTTAGCTCAATCATACAATCTTGAAATCCACTTTTTGAAAACTTGTGGAGGGTTGCACCTGGACATTAATCCATGATATCGGTAGGCACTTTCTTCTGGCTTGAAACACTGTAGGACCTTGCTGTGCTCCAATGGGCAAAGAGCTTCATCTGAACTCCATGATGCATTTTAGCTCAAAGCTGGGAATGTGGAATCTCTCAGCTACCCATTATATTCAAGGAGCCTGTCAGGAGCGGAAGGCTTCACATCCAGTACAGACAGGAGGAATGATCACAATAGGTATATCAGCATTACTGCATGGCTATTGTTATAGGACAGACCATGATGCTTACACCCCAATGGCTTAGTGGAAAAAAACTTTTATTTAATCGTAACAATAATAAATACAGAGAAAAGTCCAGCAAATATCAGCACACTTTTAATTTTACATAAATGTCAAAGTGCTACAAAGTAGAAAAGCAGGAAAACAAAGCAAGCAATAAAAGTGCAGTTAAAAATAAAAACGGTCAAAAAACACTGTTGAAACTTCATTTAATTTTCTATTTTATACCAATGTGTATTCTGGAGGTAGCGAAGAAAAAAAAAGAGTTAAAAGTGAATGGTCCGTCAATTTGTTTAGAAAATAGAAAATATGCATGCCCCCTCATATGAGTTTTATTTTGATAGCCACAACCGGATGTATGGAAGAGCAGTTTTTCTTTCTACCTGGGCTTTCTGGGTGCTTTTCGGAAGGGTGCAGCCAGCGCGAGGGGGCAATGGGGGGGTGGGCGTGGCCACAATGGGAGTATTTTTGACTGGCACCAATGGGGCGTGGTTTCTGTCTGCATATTTTGAATTACGGGAGATACGAAGTTACGTCGATGCTAATACTTGAAAAAGATGGGTGTAAAAACTTCTGTGACACCATCAAAACTTTTAGACATCATGAAACTGTGGTTTTAACAATCGATGGAGTTTGAATTTATCATGAATGATTGCTTCTGACTTTCTTCTTCATTGCAATGATGTCTAAAACAATGTACGTGGAGTAACAATTCAGTGTGTACGGCCAGTGTTTTCACGAGTGTTAGTCTGTCTGTATGGATCTAAACATCCATATAAGTGCAAATGCAGCAACAACAGGGAGACATTTTCCCTTCTGCCTCCCATGAGGTTTATAACCTTCATTCTTATTCCTCCATTCTTTCAGAACAGATGACTCTCCTCCTACACACACATTTCACACACCTCTGCATCCATTAGCATTGTCCCCTCCCTGCCATCCTCCATCCATCCTTCTCTTTAGCCCTTGTCTCCTCCCTCCCTCCCTCTCCAGTATCCCATTTGACCATCTGTCATAGTCCTATCTGACTAGTTGCCCAGCTGCGACCAAATCTAGTGTGTGTGTGTGTGTGTGTTGGGGGTGTGGGGGTGAACTTTCACTACATGCACTTGTGAAATCCATTAACAGTTGCTGCTTAATTCATTTTTTCCTCTGTATTTCTGTGCAATTATAATGGAAGTATAAATATGTCCCCCATCTGTGGGAATACTGTGGTGTAGTTTAGTCTGCTCTTTTCAGATTTCCTTTGTTTCATCTTAAGAAGCTATAAAGTTTTTAGAGGAGGAACAAGGAGGCAGTATATGAAATGTGTATTGCTTTGTGTAATGTGTTAACTGCTGATGAATAATGTACTCATGATTTCAATTAATGAATAATCAACAAAACAATCAGTACATGCATTTTTACATTTACTGAATAAATATTGGCTGCTCATAAAATCCTATGACAGTCCTGTTGTAAAACTACAGGGCTACTAATGCCGATGATGTACTTTAAAGGAGCAGAGTTCATTCCACCGTTTGGGGCCAGACAAATAAGAATTGATTGTGTAGTTAGTCATTGCGAAGAGGGCACAGAGAACAGTCAAAGTGTGTAGTTTAAATGTGGAGTCATTCCTTTCACTAGGGCCAGTCAAGACCTTCACTCGCTGTTATGTTTTGAAGACAAAAGGTTATAATACATCCTCTGAGGAGTACAGAGCTTTCACAGTACAGTATAGTGGGGTCTAAAACTACAAACCACTGATACCAACAGCTATTTTAGTTGGCTGGTTATTAATTGGCTTCAGTCCATTATCTAATTAAGCTTTAACAATGGAGAAATCCTGCTACATAATTTAGTCCATTCAACACTTTCCCATTAATGCTGTACAGAACATACAGTAGCACTAGGTGGGGCCCTTATGGGAGCTTTACATGCTTAGCTTCTCTGCATAATGAATCATGTTCTGTTTGGGGCTTCAGAGTCTGAACCTCTCCATGTGGATCATCTCAGTCAAACACAGACACACACAAGGAAACAGGGAGTCAGAGGATGAGTAGAAACACACACGTATCTTGTGTGAATGACACAACGTGAGCTGACAACACAAAAGCAGGGATAGAAACTCAAAGTCTCTGTTGATGAGAATGATTATTCATGCTCTTCATTACCCTACTTCTTTTTGGGATGATGTCTTTACTACAACCAGTCAAAAGAGAGGTGAATGTACCATGTTGGTTGAATTCATTTACTTATCATTGGACCAGTTAGTTCACTGCTCATATGTTTCATTAAAATCAGCTCCATCAGATATGATTTAACTCAACTGATTACATTATATCTTTAATGAAGAACCAAAGTCTCTTGTGTGGGTCTTGGAGAACAGTGACCCAGTAGACTAGTCTCCCTGGAGTTGTTTCCCACCAAACTTATTTTAGTTTCTGCTTGAGTCCTCGCAGGGGTGCAACATCATGGTTTCTCACGCCTTTTGTCCATTCCTTATTCCTCTGAGCTGTCCCTCTCTTTCTCTCCCATCCTGTTGTCATTCCCCCAGTGGGTTGTAGAGACTGCTGGCTGTCTCTCAGGTGCACAGACATGACATTTGCCAATCCTCTTCATGAAGGAGCAACAGCATCATTATGTGTAATTGTCAGGATGAAGGTCAGAGTGGTTTTTCTTTACAATAGAAGAGATATATGCATGTTAAAGACAAGCAATCAACAGAAATCAACTACATAACTGAAACCAAACAGCATATGCTACCATATTATCAAATTAAAATCAGATGTATAAGAAATAAACAGGTCTCAAAATATGAAAATAAATACATTACTTACTTAGCACACTCAGGACAAAGAAAAGGAGACCTTCTGAAACCACAAACAATGAAAGAGCTCAAAAGCAGTCAGATATGCCAGAGCCTTGTGTCAGTGGGCCTCTGGTCATATGACTTCCAGAGCTCTTGTGACTGTCAATATCCTCTAGTCATGTGCCTCAAGTTCTGACATTATCTGAAACAGCTTTCATCCAGAGACATCACTCAGTGTAAATATAGTAGTAAGTACTACATTCATCAGAGAAGTGCAGAAAACACCAACTTGGCATTTTAAGGTTTTATAATAATGGATAGGAAAGGAGGCAGTGATACTGGTCGATTCTCTACATGAGCAGGAGTTCTTGAAGAGATTTGGTGATTTTTATTATTTTTGACAAAGTAATTGATTTTTTAGAAATATCACAAAAACAGTTGAGGGATTCTTCTCATCCACAGCCACGTCCACCCCAGCACCACAGTGAGATCTGGGTACTTTGTTAGAGTATGTAACTGGACAGTGCATACAGCTCTGCCTCTGTGCCAGCAGTTGCTCCTGTCTTCCTCCAAGTGTCTTTTCATTAGCTGCTCTCCTCTCCTCTCCTCACCCTTTCTTGCTGCTCCAGCTGCCACTGCAGCTCTGGTTCAAGCTTGAAAATATACAAAACAAATTCATTGGACATGGTAAGACCTCAGCTGTTTCAATTTTCCTACGTGTTTTCTACAGTGTTTGGGTGAAACATCCAGTCAAGACAGGAGATTTTAGGTAATTAGAACCAGCAGAAAAACTGAAAAAGCCCTTTTACATTAATAATCAGTGAGTTGCTGTTACAGCTCAGCAGACACAGGATGTCTGGGGAGAGTTGGAAGCTGAACTGGATGATATTTACTTAGCTTTTTTCACTGATAATTTGTGATGAATATATACATCTCCACCAAAATCTAAAAACTTTATCAAAATAATCCTGATGGAAAATGTCAATTTTGACCATAACTGCAGGCAACCACAACACTGACACAAAGTTGCACTTATAGAATAAAAGGGGCAACCACTAGGTTTTGGACATTTTAATGTGGAAAAGTTACATCTTATAGCTTTACTTAAAGTTTGTATCAGCATGTATAATCAACTAAATCTCTGAAAAGTTGAGTGTCATCTATATAATTATGGGTCAAATTATTGTATGGAAGATAACATCGCCAAATGGAGGCATGTAGAGATGAACTAAAACAAAACCAGTACTGAACCCATTGGAACATCATATAAGTGTGGTATTGCTTAGACTCCAAATGCTCTACATAGACAAAAAAAAAATGTCCTCTTTCAAACTGGTTCCTTCTAAACAACCTCAATCAGAGGTGGAGTTCTATTGGAATTCAGTTACCAAAGTCCACTGGGTGTTTTATTCCTACTGAGTACCTTTTACGCTAATGTTCACTTACCTTGGGTTCAACATCCAAAATTACAATTTCAATCAATGACCAACAATGCGGAGAAGTTTCTTACTGAGAGGTGACTGACAGCAAGGGGAATGAGCAAGCAAGGTAGAGGTCAGGAGAGAGAGTGAATGAGTGACTGCTGAAAGGGGAGCATGCCTGTGAATGAATGGTATGTGATTTAGATTTGACTAGCCCACTACCAGCTGTGCATGTTGTCTCACACACACACACACACACACACACACACTCACTCTTATCAAGTCACCCCCCTGGTCCTGATGTCAGCATTAACTGTAATCTGCAGCAGCGAGTCACCACCTTCCCTTAGCCCCACCTCTGTCATAAAGCAATAGGTAAGGAGAATTAAATGTTTCAAATATTTGAATGTTTGAACATTTAAAATCTTTTGATCCATAGTATGATTCCTGTTTATTTTGATCTCGATCTCCTACTGCTCTCCATCTACCCACCAGATGTCACACTTTCGCCTTCGACTGCCAGATCTACCTGTCTTGTCTGCTTGTTTCCAGTAGCTTGAGCGTGCCTCCCTGATCAGAGAGGTTCCCAGGTTCTTCAATAACTTGAACCAGCTGGCTCCAACAGCTTTTGGTTGGATTGTTGACATTTGTCCCCATTATGCTGCGACCTGTGTGTAGTGACATTGGGTCTTTTCATGTCTGTCTGGTCATACACCTGGATAGTTTTCTTCAGTTTATCATTTAGAGTTTTATTCATGAGCCTGCATACAAGAGAGGTTCAGACTCTGTAGTCTGAACCTCTATGCTTCTGCTGCTGCCACCAACTCTGTAAATATTTGACCTGCTAAAACATAGAATATTCCATTTTCAAATCGAGCTTGCAAGTTAGTTAGTCACTTATTCTGAATTCTTTTTGAATGGGGTGGGAGCTTTGTCTACAAGGGAAATAAACTGTAAAATGATAAGATTGTTTGAGACCAGTGGCAAAGGATTAGGCCACAGGTGAATGACAGATTAAGATGGCAAACTGTTTGGAATTCAAAGTAAACACAAGAAACTTGTGCTACAAAAATATGGACCAGACTCATTGACTAACTCCCTAACTTAACAACAACCTTGCGACCTGCCCTACGTGCCCTAAAGATAACTATATCTAGCTAGCCCAGTGAGCAGTGATAACTAACATGTCTTTGGGGTCATCAGGTGGGAACCTCCTTTCACCAGTGTTTCATCTAGTTGGTCCCACAACACCTCCAGGAGGCTAGACAGTGATCACTGGCGTCCCAGAGTCACCCCCCTAATGCCAGCTATCACCGCTCCTCACACCAAGACAATTATCTCAAACAGCACTATCGTCATCTACTCCGACCTCTCACCAACTGCACCAATAAAAGCGGGGTGGGGATACAAACCCTGGTTCAGGTGGGGGGGGAATAGAAGAGGTGGAGATAAAAGTAGGGATGGAATACAGACCCTGGTTCGGGTAGGGGGTAATGAAAGTATAGAGGGTGCAGGAGGTGGAGGACAAGATACACTAGCAGACAAACAAACTCACCTAAACAGTCCTATAATCAGACAAAGACATACCACAAGCCAAATCAAACCAATACAGGCCAACTCACCTGGACTAATTGCATGGTCTCAAAGAGGCTCGCACAGGCCACACCCTCCACTTAAATACACTTCCTCTTCCTGCATTTCTTCCTTGCTTCTCCCAAGAGTCTGTCTATCCTAAGTGCTCCCCCTGCTGGGCCCCCAGCTACTATTATTTCTTCTAATCCGAATCCACTGACTGGATCTTACTGCCTCATCCGACATTTCCTTCACTATTTTCCTCACACTCTGTCCCCTTCCTCCTAACTCCCTAAACAAAGAGACAACAGACCTTGCTACAAACCCTCTATATCCTACTTCCACTGGACAAATCCTAACTTTCCATCCTCGCTGCTCCACTTCAGCCCCTAAGTCTACATACCGAAGCTTTTTCCTTTCATAAGTTTCTACAACTGAATCCTCCCACGGAACAGTCAGCTCTATGAAATATACTATAATATACTTTATTGTCTTTAATTTACATTTTATTCCCTTGTCTTTAACTCTCATTGTAAAGTGTCTTTGAGTACCATGGAAAATGCTATATAAATAAAATGCATTATTATTATTATTATTACTCTCATTCTACCCCTAGACCACAAAATTATAATCAGGCCTTAGCTTTGTACGGGTTATTTCCTGGGGAACAACAAGCTTTCCTCCTAAATCTACCTGCATCTCCCAATCACAAGCATCCTCTAGGCTGCCTTGCCTCCTTGTTATCTTATTAACTTTCTCTCCCTCTTGAACAAACTGAATTGCAACTCTCTTCACCTTAGACCCTCCTAAATTTGCCTGCCTCCATATATCTTCAATGCCTGCAGCTAAGCTTTTTAAAACTTGGTTATGTCACCACGTATACAGTCCTTGTGACAGACTAACCTTACAACCTGACAAAATGTACTTTAGAGTTGCAGTATTTGAACACAACGAACATAGCGGGTTTCCATTTACCCAGAGTTTTAAGTTCTAGGCAGTTGGCAATCATCATATGTTGCCCCTATCAAAAATCTATAACTACTTTCCTCCATACTCCACAGCTCTTTCCAACTAAGCTTTTTCTTCTCTGCACCTTCCCAGTTCAACCACTGTCCGTGCTTAGCCTGAGCCACTGCCTTTGCACCCCTTAATATTTCCTCCTGTCTATGAACCTGCTCCACAACTAGCTTTCTCTTCTCTTTGGGACCGATTTGCCTGGGCCAAGCCCCAAGCCTCCCCGGCCTATTTGCACATTACCCACAATTTCTGTATGCCTAAGAGTTGCTTTCGCTTCCTGCACTGCCATTTTTGGATTCCATTTTCTCCTCTTGGTTGGGTTTGGAACCACCTTACTTACGCATCTTTACTCCGAGATAACAGGAGCTCTGTCCTAACCTTAGTACATTTAAACTCCTCCACTAGACTAGATACTGGGAGGTGAAGTATGCCTTTCCCATACAGTGCCACAGTACTTAAACATCTAGGAACACCTAGCCACTTCCTAATGTAAAAGCTAACTAATCTTTCCATTTTCTCTGCAGCAGATAATGGAATCTTATATATAGACAGTGGCCACATCAATCTGGGAAATAATCCAAACTGCAAACACCAGATCTTCAACTTTCCTGGAAGCCCTGATTTATCTATCTATCCAGTCCCTCAGCAACATCCTTCCGAAACTGCACTACCTGTTCTCCATCGTGCAAGTCTGCCTTGTACCACCTACCTAGACTCTTTACTGAATTTTCCCTAATTATTGGAATTTCCTCTTCATCTATTACAAACTTTCAATCACTTAATCTCCCTCTACTTATTGAGATACTTCTAAACTTACTAGGCTTGATTTTCATACTAGCCCACTTTAAGTTTTTGTTAAGTCTCTCAAGGACACCTTTCATACATGGCACCGTTGTAGTCACCAACGTCATATCATCCATGTATGCCCTAATTCGTATAAGGCGCATCCCATCCTTCCGCCTCTCTCCACCTACAACCCACTTAGAAGCTCTAATAATTACCTCCATCGCCGTTGTGAATGCTAATGGGGAAATCGTACACCCTGCCATAATGCCTATTTCTAGCCTCTGCCAACCTGTTGTAAAGCCCTCTGTACTTAAGCATAGTCTGATATCCTGGAAATATGCTCTTATTAAATTAACAACTACTCCAGGCACTCTAAAATAATCATACGCCTCCCAAATAAGGCTATGTGGCACTGAACCAAATGCATTTGCTAAATCCAAAAATATTACATGCAAGTCTCTTTTCTCAATCTTGGCTGCCTGAATCTGATGCCAAATCATGCTAGTATGCTCTTAACACCCTGCGAAACCTGGTATTCCTGCCTTCTTACATTGGGAGTGATCTCAAAATGATCAAAATGATATTAAATATGATATTATTAAAGTTTTCATATAGAAAGTTTGTGCTAAAGATTAAGGGAGCGTGATCATTTAGACAGAGAGAATTGTACTAATAATTATAGATGACAGGTCAGATATTTATCCTGAGTGGCAAAAAGAAAAACATTCTTTTATTTTCTATGTCTAGCTGGCCTGTAGTTTCCAGATATTTAATATCTTCGATAATTGATTTGTATATAATGTCTACCAGAAACTAAAATATTTTCATTCATCTTCTACCGCTTATCCGTTTCTGAGTCACAAGGGATGCTGGAGCCAATCCCACACCGGGCGAGGGCGGGGTACATCCTGGACAGGTTGCCAGTCTATCACAGAGCCAACACATTGAGACAGACAGGGACAAACAACCACTTACACTCACCCTCATTGCTGCGAGCAAGAGTCAGAGTCACTCAACTGAAATCAAAACAGCCATAAATTTGGTCTCAAATAATACTGCAGTTAAATGTGGACTGTTGAATATTCGGTTACTATCATCAAAATCTCTATTAGTCAATGATCTCATAGATGATCATCGTATTGATTTATTTTGTATAACTGAAACCTGGCTGCAGCAGGATGAGTTGGTTAGTATTAATGAAGCTACACCCCCACTCATGTTAATTTTCATATTCCTCGTACCATAGGTCGAGGAGGGGGGGTGGCTGCGATATTTCAGTCAAGCTTATTAATCAACCCTAGACCAAAATCTGGCTGTAGGTCTTTTGAAAGCCTCACTCTTAGTCTTTCTCACTCAAACTGGAAAATTGAAAAACCAGTTCTGTTAGTTACAGTATACCGCCCACTTGGTCCGTACTCAGAATTCCTATCAGAGTTTTCTGACTTTATATCAGAGTTAGTACTCAGTACAGACAAAATAATTATACTGGGAGATTTCAATATTCATGTAGATGTAAAAAGTGACAGCCTTAGTTCTGGGTTTCTTTCCTTACTAGACTCAATTGGCTTTTCCCAGCATGTGAATGAAACAACTCACTGTTTCAATCATATCCTTGATCTTGTTTTAACATATGGCATTGAAATTGACAAGTTAACAATTTTTCCTCAAAACTCTCTTTTGACTGACCATTACCTCATTACATTTGAGTTTACTTTAACTGACTGCACAGCAATGAGGAATAAATTCGCCTATAGAAGATGTTTATCTGAAGATGCTGTGGCTAAATTTAAAGAGAATATTTGGTCATTATTTGCAGCAATGCCATATCTAAATTCAAATGAGGATTTCTCCCATACACAGGTTGATGACCTTGTGATTAGCACTATGGCCACACTTTGTTCAAATCTTGATGATGCTGCCCTTCTCAAAAAGAAATTAATAAAACAGAGGAGGCTGGCTCCGTGGTATAATTCTCAAATTCGTGCCTTAAAGCAGACGTCAAGGAAATTAGAAAGAAGTTGGCGTTCCAGCAACTTGGAAGAGTCTCACCTAGCCTGGAAAGAAAGCTTGAAAACTAATAAAAAAGCTCTCCACAGTGCTAGAAGCTCATATTATTCAGCACTTATAGAAGAAAACAAGAACAACCCCACATTTCTCTTCAGCACTGTAGCCAGGCTGACAGAAAGTCATAGCCCAATTGAACCAGTGATCCGCTTAGCTCTCAGCAGCGATGACTTTATAGGCTTTTTTACAAATCAAATTATAACAATCAGAGAAAGAATTCATCAGCTCTTACCTACATTAGACAACATGAAATTGGGATTAAAGGAACTGCACTAAGGTGGTTCAAATCCTATTTATCAGATAGACATCAGTTTGTTCATGTTAACAATCGCTCCTCCTCACGCACTATAGCCAATTATGGAGTCCCACAGGGTTCGGTACTTGGTAAATCTTTCAGTTATCAGGCTCCTCTTCTATGGAACCAACTTCCAGTATCGGTCCAGGGAGTGGACTCTTTAGCAATTTTCAAAAGGCTTAAAACTTTTCTGTATGACAGAGCTTATAGTTAAAAAGTCAAAGATCATTTATTGTTTAGCTCTCTCTCTACCTCCCCCCCGTCTCTACCTCTCTCTCTCTCTCTCAACCCAATCAGTCGAGGCAGATGGCCCGCCCCCCCGAGCCTGGTTCTGCCCGAGGTTTCTGCCTCTTAAAGGAAGTTTTTACTTGCCACTGTCGCCAAGTGCTTGTTCATCAGGGGATCTGTTAGGTCTCTTTAAATCATTTTATAAAGAGTTTGGTCTAGACCTGCTCTATATGTAAAGTGCCTTGATGTAACTTTGTTATGAGTTGGCACTATACAAATAAATCTGATTTGATTTGATTTGATTCACCAATTAATCTACCATCCATGGTTTAGGACTGTGGGAGGAAACCCACACAAGTACGCGGTCAAACAGGCAAACTCCACACAAGAAGGCCCCAGGCCTGGGAACCAAACCCACAATCTTCTTGCTGTGAGGCAACAGTACTAACCACTATGCCGCCATGCTGCCCCATGCACAATGATTTCATAACAAAAAATTATTTTCATCAAATACATCCCAAACTATAGTTCATCTGATGGCTGTCCTAAACATGAGCACAGACAACAGATACCACAAATTTAACATAATAGCTTCAATTGTAAATCTGTAAAATTAAATTTACATAATTAATAAAAAAAATAATCCAGTTAAAGAGGAAGTGTTTTAATTCAAAACAGATGGAGAATATGATGGGTTGGCATTAAGAGTGTACTCCAGGGATATTGTATTGTACCTCTATACAGCTGGGGGATTATGAGATTAAAAACACAGATATTGGAGGAGCTAAGCAGCTGTTTGACGGATGGAAGTCTCCAGGGAGCACCCACATTAAATCTGCTTTGACCAGGCCTAAAACTCTGGGAAGAGGAATGATATGATTGATAATGGCTGACAGAGAGTCATAGCTCAATTGAACCAGTGATCCCCTTAGCTCTCAGCAGTGATGACTTTATGGGCTTTTTTACTGATAAAATTATAACAATCAGAGAAAGAATCCATCAGCTCTTACCTACATTAGACAGTAATCTTCTACTGAATACAGCAACTCCTGAATCAACTGCAATGGCTATTTAAAATCTGGAATCATTCTCATCTCTGAATCTCTCAGAGCTAGCTTCCATAGTCTCATCATCTAAACCATCAACCTGTCTATTAGACCCAGTACCAATTAGCCTCTTTAAAGAGATTTTCTACTTAATTGAGCCATTCATTCTAGACCTTATTAATTTGATGTTATCTTTGGGTTATGTACCCGAGACCCTCAAGACCAAAGTCATCAAACCCCAGCTTAAAAAACCGAATCTTGATCCAGATGTTTTGGCCAATTATAGACCCATATCGACCTTCCGTTCATTTCTAAAATCATCGAAAAAGCAGTAGCAAACCAATTACATGACCATCTGCATAGGAATGGCTTGCTTGAAGAGTTTTAGTCAGGATTTAGAGCTCACCACAGCACAGAAACAGCGCTGGTTAAAGTCTTCAATGATATTCTAATTACTTTTTTTTATTTTTTATTTTGCACAAGGCAACAGAAAACAAACAAACCATAGCCATCACAAAATAAAGGTGCTGAGCAGAGGCAGGAGACCCAGATGGGCCTATATGAGGCCTCAACTCCTTAAATACTTTACATCACCAATTCAAAACAAGAGCTTAAAGCAAAGTAATAAAAAAAAAACATCCAAACAAATTTCACAACATTAAGATAATAATAATAATAATAATAATAATAACATTAATAATATTCATAACAAATCAAGATAAAAACAGCAAACACAAAATGTCAGTAACAAAAAACATAAAGTCATTCACCTAACAAAGTATGTTTAAGCCTGGACTTCAGCAGTGGAGCAGAGGAACAGTTTTTAATCATAGAAGGTTTTGAATTCCATATTGTAGGACCTCTGAATCTTATATTGAACTGACCTAATGTTGTATGGGAAAAATGACAATGAATATTTTTTGATTGCCTGGTAGGGTATGAATGAATACTGGAATTTGGATTGAAAAAAGTATGGAAAACAGCAGGAAAATAATCTACCTTGTGAATACAGTTAAACATGAAAATACATGTCTGATACACATTAATATCAAAAATTGATAATATCTTGAGTTGCCTAAAAAGAGGAGTAGATGGTTCAGAGTGAGTGGAAGTAGTGGCAAGCCTTATGAATTTCTTTCGCAACAAAAAAAGTTTGTGAAGAGAAGTAGGGAATGTACTGGCCCAAATAATATTATAATAAGATAAATATGGGTATATTAAACTGTAATGCAATGTCTGAAGACAGCATCGATTCACTAAAAAAGAAATCCTCCAATCGGTCGAGGCAAATGGCCGCCCCCCCTGCCCGAGGTTTCTGCCTCTTAAAGGAAGTTTTTCGTTGCCACTGTCGCCGAGTGCTTGCTCATCGGGGGATCTGTTGGGTCTCTTTAAATAATTTTATAAAGAGTTTGGTCTAGACCTGCTGTATATGTAAAGTGCCTTGATGTAACTTCGTTGTGATTTGGTGCTATACAAATAAATCTGATTTGATTTGATTTGATTTAATTATACCATAATTTTTTTGCACACAAGCTCGATATGGCTTTTCCATGTAAGGCTTTCATCATTCATTCAGCAGGCTTCAGACAATGGATCACCCGCCATACTTCTCCTCTTAGATCTTAGTGCTGCAATTGACACCATTGACCATAATATTTTATTACAGAGACTGGAACATGAAATTGGGATTAAAGGAACTGCACTAAAATGGTTCAAATCCTATTTATCAGATAGACATCAGTTTGTTCACGTTAACAATAGCTCCTCCTCACATAAAGAGTTTGGTCTAGACTTGCTCTATGTGTAAAGTGCCTTGATGTAACTTTGTTATGATTTGGCGCTTTATAAATAAATCTGATTTAATTTGATTTGATTTGATTAATGATCATGATTTTTATTGTGAGGTACAGATTTCCATTATTACTATGATGAACCAGAAGGGTGCCTCAATAGAGCAGATGTCTCCATACGGAACATATGTGTGATGGACATTATCATCGGGATCAGGATTTGAATGCACAAACTCCTAGCTTTTAACATCACTGCCATGTCTGATTTTCACATCTATATCCAGACACCATTTCCTCACAAAGGGATGTAAGTGTTGCCCCTGGCTATGAACCAAGTTGCCACCAAAACAAGCGATCCTGCCTCCTCTAAGAAAGAGACAGCTGAAAACAGACCTCCTTGGCTGAGGTAATTACCATCATATGTCGCCATCATGTGGTCACAGTGGAGACAAATTACTTTAAACGTGCCGTGAAACTACAGCAGTGACATCAGTGCAAGTATTAATGTTGGAGAAACACTTATCCTGTTTGTCCAATTATATTATATTATGTACAAATGTGTGAATATAAATATTTGTATAAGCTGAAATATATCAAAAATGTATCAGTAACGTGAATTTGTATAATAATAACTGTACGTTTTTAGAAATAATATAATAAAAATCTGTTCTTCCAAAAAAGGATGCCTGACAACAATTGTATTGTTAGGTGTGTGTGTGTGTGTGTGTGTGTGTGTGTGCGTGTGTGCGAATCGGGGGATGGGGTGGAGTGTGTGTGGGTGGGTGTCTGACTTGAATGAAAACACATTCAGATACAATTTTACTATCATGGGAATTAATATTAACGTGTTCTTTTATTCTTGAAGAAAGACACTACGAATTCGAACTACACTACCCATCGGTGCTTTGTACAGAAATTTACCACTTTTCCCGCATAGTGAAGCATTTTCTCTTTCATTGGCTGAGCGCCACGGCAGGAAACACATAGTGAAATGTGATTGGCTAGTGAGCTCCCATCAGTTCCCCGGATAAAGATTAGCTATATATAAAAGGACAATTGTAGGCGGGTGTTGTAGTTCAATCTAGCAATCGTTACCCAGCTATTTCATTTTGTGCAGCGGCAGTAGACTTGACTAGTGGATTTTAAACATGGTATGTATTTAATCTCGTCTCACGACACATTACGGCAGCTAGTGTATGTTACTGATTTGGTGGCAATTACTGATAGCTAGGCGTCGGGGCGCCTCGGTGAGTAGCCGCTAACGTTAGCTGTTGTATTAGCTTAGCATGCTAGCTAGCGCGTCGTTATTGGCTACATTGAGCAGGCGATAGACTGGCCAAAGAAAGGCGCGGTAAAGCTGGCCACTTTAGTCCATGCTATACCATACTTTTACCCGGTGTGACAATTGTTAGCTCACGGAACAGTGTTGGTGTTTTCCAGGCTGGCGGTAAAGCAGGTAAAGACTCTGGGAAGACCAAGACGAAGGCTATTTCGCGCTCGCAGCGAGCAGGACTCCAGGTTTGTACACTGACATTCATTCATTTCCTCGGCGATGCTAACAGCCAGAGGTTACCCAGCTGGTGGCCGTCTCTCACCGACAGGCCAGTGAACCCCTTGTGTCCCTTCTGAAGCCCGCATTCTGTCTTATCACCCCAGTTCCCGGTGGGTCGTATCCACAGACATCTCAAGTCCAGAACCACAAGCCACGGCAGAGTGGGAGCCACTGCAGCGGTGTACAGCGCGGCTATTCTTGAATACCTCACTGCTGAGGTGAGGTTAACCCCGGTTACCTTCCGTCAAATCAATAGAAATCCCCTGAATTGGCTCTAGAAAGTTGCTGTTATGAGCGGATATCTAAAGCCTGAACCTCTTTTAGGTTCTGGAGTTGGCAGGAAATGCTTCCAAGGACCTCAAAGTGAAGCGTATAACCCCCCGCCACTTGCAGCTGGCTATTAGAGGTGATGAAGAGCTGGATTCACTCATCAAGGCTACCATTGCTGGTGGAGGTAAAGAAACTGTTGTAAACTTTGCATCAGGTTTTTGTCTTGGAATTATAATTGGCCTGCTCTGTTCGTTGTCTGTGTTTATGGCTCACCCATTGTCTTGTCTTTTGTTTCCCCAGGTGTGATCCCTCACATCCACAAGTCTCTGATTGGAAAGAAGGGCCAGCAGAAGACTGTATAACCTGAAGTGCTCTGGAAGTTGTGCCATCTCAGGACGAAGTCTGCATCAAGTGGTTAAATGTCTTAGATTAGAACACCTTTAGGAGTTATTTGTATGGTTGAGCTTGCATTTACTCACCTGGGGTATTTTTTTAAAAGTGGCTTCAGAGAAGCTCATTTTTTGTGTTTTGGCTTTTTTTTTTTTTTTTTTTTTTTTTTTTTTTCCCCTGGTGCTGCAGTTTTTGTCAACTTCCTTTTGTGGCGTTCCTTTTGTTTTAAAGTGGTGTTTTAATAAAGCTCTTATTGGGCATTTGCAGTTTGCTCTTTCAGTTCTTGCTTGTTTCTGTTGTCATGTTATCACATTCTCCTCTCTAGATATTCGTTGCCTACCCTGGTGTGGATGGTGAAAATGTTTGGCTTTTAGCATTAATCTTTCCAGTTTAAAAGAATCCATCTCTGTCAACAAAAGTAAAGATCAAGCACTTCAGCTTACACATGGGAAGTGTCATGGCGTACATACACCCATTCTAAACATGCAAACCATCAGTTTCAGTCTTGTGCAGTTGCATGAATTGCAAAGCATGTTGAACTTCCATTTACCACTGGACTGACGTGAACTGGGAAACGTTGTCATTTTTGGATTCTGAATAAAGACTGGATTGGCACAGTCAGAACATTTTACATATTGTGTATCTTTGGCTTATTTGCTGTATTGCACACAGTTTGTGTTTCAAGTATAGGACTACAGATGAGTAGAACTGGGGGTGTTAACGTTCGTCTTTAAATTTAGTGACGTCAGTGACTCCAATGTCCTTTAAGCTAATAAAACATGAAATTAAATTACAAATCAATTGGTATATACTATTGAATTTCACTTCGGGAATTAATAAAGTATCTATCATAGCATTTTTGTGAGATGTATGTAAGTAAGAGGAAGCTAACTTTCTACCCCTTACCAAGTGTAAAACTTAAACCCCAGGATATTGGGTGTTTTTAATTGGTAACAATTTTACAAGGATGATCCATTTAATAGAGCTGTTAGGGAAATTATCATTGGTGGTGAAAAAAGATCACTGGAGTCCAGCATGTCTTATGCTATGGATGTTTATTGATGCTTGAGCTCAAGGAGGATTCATCAGTACAGTGTTCTGTGGATGATATAATCTCCAATCTGAAGCAGGAACCACTCAGGAAAGTCTTATACACATACTTAGAGTGTTAACTATCGATGGTTTACACTCCATAATTTTTTGACTACACTATTGGTTCATTAACCACAAACAAGGAAACATGACTATATCTGATTCTGAGGACACCAGACCACTTGTTACTGACCATCCAAGGTTCTGAGGTTATCAGACCTGACACCAACAGTATCAGCACAAACCCACAGCTGCACCTGCAGGAGCCGCCTGGTTGTCTGAAAGCCTTGACAATTTAGTGAAGGAGACCCAGGGTCTCACACTAACCGCTGAAATATTTTTTTTTAAAAACAAATATTGCAAGTATATTCTGAAAAATAAACTGACATTCAAAACACCATAAATCATGAGCATGAACTCAAAATACATGTTCAGATCACCTCCTTTAATGCTGAACACTGAGCCAGCACTGGATGGCGCTTTAGCACCACCATAGGCCTCCTACTGGAGTTTAGTATCAGCTGTGATATATAGAACCACCATAAGGATAGGTCAGGTTCTGTACCTATCCAGCATCAGATTGATCCTTGGAAAGTTTTCCCCTGAGAATGAATGCCACCAGTAACAAAAGCTGTAAGATAAATTATGTGTTCACAGACCTGCACAACTCCAACATCCCAACTGTACGTTTACCATGTTATCAATAATGACCAACTGTATATTTGTTGTTAAATGTGCACTTGATTCACAGACAGCACAGTGATCTGTGGTGTGTTGGTGCTCTTGCAGATGTATGTGGATAAAACCAAATCTGATTGGCCTTTTATGGCACTTTAAATGGCATTCAACAACTTTGCATCAGATGATTGATTCTGTAGTTAATAGGACTTGATTAGCAATATTGTTAGTAGTTCATGATGATGATGTACATTTTGTAAAAGCAACTAAAAGGCTCAAGGGACCATTATGAAAGAGCTGGCATGCTAGTAGTTTCCTGTTTGTGGCAATACATTTGGTAGCAGTGATGAATCTGTGGATCATTTATCATATAAAGAGTAGCTAATGCTAGCCTAGCTTGATAAAGACCATTTGGTGTGTATCCTTAGTGACATCACACTGAGATTTCAGCCATGAACCCGGAGAGAACGCCGTTAGCATAACCAACAGATGTCTTAGCTGGAGGTCTCATTTAAACCAGACTTTTACTCTGAAATGCTTTAGAGACCTTTAAAGCTTAATTGAAGCAGCCTGGGGATGTTTTCTGGAAATAAACAAAAGATTTGTTTATATTCAATAAATTCAATAAGAATGGATTTCTGTGAGATCTGACAAACATGTTGAGTGCATTCCTTCTCTCATAAAATTTGTGCAGAAACGATTTTATGTCCAGCATGCTTACGTCTATGTTTACTAGCATGCTGTTGATACATGACAGGGGACCTTTGCAACATCCAAACTCCTTATAAGATATCAGATTTTTACAGGTTTTGTTATTCATGCCTTTTGATTTGTAGAACTTCAATAACTATAAATTCTTTGTATTATTCAAAGTACTTACAAAGTCAGGCTAACAGTTTCCCCTGCTTCCAATCTTTATACTAAGCTAGGCTAACCAGATAATGACACACTTTAGTAATTTCTGTTTTGTCATCACACTCTCAGAAAGAAAGCACGTATGCACCTTTCCCTTCCTTTAACATTCTTCCCTTCTTCTTATTTTAATTTAAATCTGGAACAGATGCTCTTGAACTGTGAACATCAAAATTCAGATCTTTTATCGGAAGAAAATTAAAGAAAATAACAAATCTCTTGCTACTTACGAAGTGAAAATTAATTTAATTTCAGCCATTATGGAAATAAAATCAGATGTAGCATTTAAAAATAACAAAGAAAACTTTACAGGGTAACACAGACTTGGCTTCAATGAACCAGCAGAGCTGGTCTTCTTTTCTTTTCCAAACCAATCATGCATGCAGGAGAGGCTTAGTCCAAACATACCTGGGCACACTCCTCAGTTTGCCTCATATATTCATTTATTCTATTGATTTTAAAGGGACATTGTGCACATACATTAATCATTAATCAAATGAAAAGATTCATGCACCTGATTTGGAAAAGCTAATTTCCATCTGCAGGTAATGGGTAAATAATGAGAACAACAATTACTGAACTGTGCAATATCTTGACTCGAGCTCTGAACTTGTGAAAAGGTATTATTTAGTTAAAATTAGCTTTATTAAAAAAAAAAAAAAAAAACAACTGTAATAATTAAAAGGTTCCCTGATCTCTGGAGGATTTGAAATTCAACAGCTGAAGTGCTAAAGGATAAAAGGTTGAATTTCAACAGAAAGGAGTGGGGAAGTTTTGGAGGGCACCCAATAAATAAATAAATAAATAAATAAATAAATAAATAATACAGTATTCTCAAAAGGTTTTGTTTTAATTTCTCAAAATTTTGATTTAAGTTTCCTTTGAGGTTCATCACCTTGGTAGAATCACAAAAATGCACCTGATTTGTTCATCCATACAAATGTAGAGTAAGTATTAAACCTATGTTTCCTACTATCAGGAGTAATCCTGATCAAAAATCCCTCCACAAGTCTAAATGAGGTGATGAACTTTAAAATGTGGTTTGCTGATGCATAATTAACCTTTAGAGTCTTTAACTGGCCCCTTTGTCTGTTCAGCTATTGATGATTTGTTTTGTAGGTCTGGTGAAAAGCGGAGTGCTAATGAGGCTTTCCCTGCAGCCCCAGCCAGGCAGGTCACAACTCAGGCATTACGTCAATTAAGAGCAGATGAATGTGTGTGTGTGTGTGTGTGTGTGTGTGTGTGTGTGTGGGGGGGGTTCATTTGGTTCTAATTAAAGTGCAGGAAGTGAAGTTGTGGCGCTCACCTACCTACCTACAGGCTGGGCAGTGTCTCCGCCACTCTCTGGAAGCCATTAGCACATCTGGCCCTGCTGGATGGATTTTGTATTTATTTGGTCTTCCAGAGCCCATTAAAATATGTCATCACAAGTTAGATGACGAGTTTGGTGTGAAGATGAGCACTGCTCTCCTCCGCTGTCAAAAATAACTGTAAAGTATACTCTGGGCTAACGTTTACAGTAGGTTACATTACTGGCAGCTTGTAAGGAAGAGGCAAATTGGCCATATTGTTCTGCCTGTGAGGGACAACTTACATGTCCTTTTGTCTGATATTTTAACTGTCTATTCAGAGTCCTTCAATATAATTTATTTTTTTATTTATTTATTTATTTATTTTTTAATTAAATGGTTCTACCTTCTTAAATTAAGAACTTTATGTCCACTGATTAATTTGACAAACAAATCAGTTAATGCGAATTTTTCTGGTCAGGGAGGTTCTGCTCATCCATCCAATATCTATAGCATCTGTCTGTGCAGGCTCACTGAGGGC
This sequence comes from Remorina albescens, assembly GCA_034769265.1. Lineage (NCBI taxonomy): Eukaryota > Metazoa > Chordata > Actinopteri > Carangiformes > Echeneidae > Remorina > Remorina albescens. The sequence continues at coordinate 1,009,170 of CM068495.1, read as the reverse complement.
TGGAGCCAATCCCAGCTGACACAAGCCCAGGGTGTGAACATTGAACCCTCTTGTTGTGAGACAGAAATGCTGTACCACTGTCCTACCCCATAGTCCAATCAGCCTGGATAAAATATTTCTTACAGATCAGGAAGCATGAACAATGAGAGAGGTTATGACAAACTATCAGATGAACTCAAAGAAAGGTTTGGGATAAAATATACAGTATGTTGTTTAAATTTGGAGCCACTTCTCAATGATATTGAATACATAGATGATTGAGTATTTAATTAAAAAGCTTATATGGCAACATTGGAAATTTAGATTTATCCTTCTTTTGCACTTTTGCAGTCTGATCATCATTTCAGTTAGCCTGTTTTACATTCAACCTTCACCTTCAACAATAAAACTAACTTTGTCAAAGCAGCATTTCTACCTGAAACCTAAAATATAACAGAATGTTATGATTATATATACTGTATAAAAAACAATGACATTTTATATTAATAATATCAGATTTTTTGCCCAACTGCACTTTCATGATGTTATGGTTTTATTACAGATCTTCACACTCACGTTGGTGAGCAGTTCGATTATAACAGAAACAATGAGAAAAATTACCGCAATGAGTTCCAGGTTTAATACATTGCAGTTGATATCAGTGAGCCACGTTGTGCAGTGTTTTATGAATGTAATAATGAACTATACATCTTTATGACAAAAATTAAGCACTAACCAGATAGAGACTTTTAGCAATTACCACATATCTCAGTGATTTCCTGTTGAGCAGCTGCAGTTTTTGGCCCAGACAGACAAGAAGTTGGCAGCATGAAATATTCTGCACCAAACAACTATGAGCGTTTGTCAACTCAGCACTGACCACACTACAAAGCAGATACAATGTTGGGTTTGATAACACAGTTAGAGAGAAAATGAGGTGGCCACAGAGAGGGCTGGGAATTGAAGTGTTCTTTTTTCCCTCTTCCTTGTTCAAGTTCACACTTGGGTCCATCTGGTGGCAGGTGGTTCAGAGCTGCTGAATAGGCGGTGATCCAGACTCTCCTCCTCGCCCATCACACATGGCTAACTTATCAGAACAGACACAATGAAAGCAGCAACCACACTCACTGTGCCTGCAGTCTCTGTCAGGGATGAGACTTTGATTCACAGGCGCTTACAGCACATTTGCTGAGATTTTTTTCTCTTAGTTTTCCCCTCCTTTCCTGTTGCATTCTGTGGCGGCCTGGCATTGTCTGCATGTGTGTGTGCGCATGTGTGTGTGTGCACACACAGACGGGGTGGGCTGGCAGGGGTCACGGTTCGCTAGCCTGCCTAGATCCATCAAGAGGAACAAAGCAGGGGGAGAAGGAGCAGTGCCAAGCCCCCAGATATCAAAGACCAGGTTTGGGATTGGGATTCGCTCCAAAAGGCTTGACCCATTTTGGTGGTGCAGGGGGTCTCAGGGAGCTGGAGCGGGGAGGAACGGGAGGAGAGGAGTTAAAAACAATAATCAAATCCACCACAGTGTCTGAGGAGAGGGCCTGGGTGAGAGAGCTGGCTGAAGCCTCTGCATGCATCATCCCCTCTTGCCTGTCCCCTTTGAAGTCTGCTTGCTTTTGTTCTTTACATATCTTGATCTGATTTTGCAATCGCTAATTTGAATGCATCATATGAGTGGAAGTTGGACAGAGGATGGGTGGAAGAGCTGCTCACCACACAGAATTCCACAGGGGAGCTGACAGGAAGGTCAACACAATTGGCCACAGGGGGAAATGGGGGACACAAGTGAGCTAAAACTATATGATAAGAGTGAGTTTGAAGAGTTTGAATTATTGCAGCTCAGTGCAAATTTGGCGACAATGGCTGAGTGGTCAGGGGGCTGAAATCCCTTTGCAAATAGAGGCCGCTCATGCTTTGGTGGTCTTCATTTTGCTGTCAGCTTTCCCATTGGAAAGAGACAGTTATGAGCTGCAAAGGCAAATATGAATAAATGCTTGAAAGGAGCTGATTTATATGAGCTGGACGTTCCAAATTTTCTTATAGCACACCTTATGTATTGATAAAAATAATTATTCAACATATTATTTGGTCTGGCTCAATAAAACATACTGGAATTAAGCACAAGACATAAGTAAATGTGCCCTGCGATGGACTGGTGACCTGTCCAGGGTGTACCCTGCCCAGTGTGACCTGGGATTGGTTCCAGCGTCTCCAAAAATGATAAATGGTAGAAGATGAATGAATGAATGGACATAACCAATACGTAACCAAAGTTGTATATGATAAAAATCCGGTAATATAGAACTGAGACAGGATCATCATCATCATCATGACAGGTGTGGTGTTCTCTTTCTCTTATCTATGGGAGAAACCAAAGGAAAATAAAAAAGAATAGATTATAGGTTATGACATTGTTTCTCATAGGTGTATTTCTATTTTGTACTTCAGGAGGAGATAATAAGTCCACCCCGCGACCCAACCCCGGATAAGCGATTGAAGATGGATGGATGGATAATAAGTCCACTCTATAAATGCTACAGCTAAGCTAGACTAACACAACTTTGGTAACAAATGTGTCAGTTGTAAACATTCCAGTTTACAGAAAAACTTTTTGCCCTGACTTTTTGGCCAGCTAGTTATTTGTAGCATTTTCACTAATCACCACTAGTGCCTGGATCCAACCCAAGTGATGGGAAACTCGATTCCTTTCACTGACTCAAGTTTATATGAATCACTCACCAAAGTGAATCAGTCTTTTGAGTCATTTGGGTCAGTGTGCACACAAGCTCCATCCAGTCCCAGTCCTCACTGATTTCATACTATTAAAACCACTGATTTGAAACAGGAAAGTTATCAACTTCAAGGACATTTTTTTTATTTAGTGTAATAATTACCAAGACAAACATAATGTCCTGTTTTCATCTGAGTACCTGTGTGAGGGGCATGGGTGAGGGATTTTGTCTTGTTTCTTTTTATTTTTTCAATGTGTAAAGCACTTTGTGCAGCATTGTTCTTTGTTTGAAAAGTTCTGTATGAATAAAGTTTGATTGGACTATTGATTGGTCGATTGATATAGTGAATCATTTCCTTCCAGCTGAGTTCACCGGAGGAGGCGGCAGACTTTCACTTCAGGTAGGGGACGGGCTCTCCCTGCTGCTGACCTGAGAATGAGAGACAGAACTCATGAGTTCCACTCAGAGTGGTTTACCCCCAAATGAGTTATAAATCAAGAGTTTGACTCCGAACGAGTCACAGCGAGAGGTGTCAGGATTCAAGCTGTCGACGAGTTTTACTCCTCTCGCGAGAGGACGAGAGAGGAGTCAGAGTTTATATGGTGTGAATGTGAACAGGTTACCACGAGAGGAGTCTACAGTATGTACTGTGTGTGGGACCAGGCAGTGGGTGACTGCAAGAGGGGAAATGGAGTGAAACAACAAACCAGAGCTGTCGCTTTTCCCACAGGGATAACATAATGATTAACTTCAGTCTCTGCTGTCACAGTCGCACAATAGTGACATGTTGTCTGGTCTCCTCAGTAGCTAACGGTAGCAGGGATGAGTCATTGAACAAGTTAACAGAGATGAGGAATCATGATTCATGAGTCCGTAAGAGGACTATCGAGTTTTGAACAATTCGTTCAGGAGTTGCACATCACTATCTGGCAGTGTGTCAGTCCACACTGACTCCCATGTTAAACCTGCAGGTCCTCTACAGACCACTAGAGTATGGATCCAGCAATGAGTCAGTCCCCATACACTCCTGGATCCAGACCAATAGAGTCTGGATCCAGCAGTGAGTCAATAAACTTTACAGCAGAAATAAACAGTTAGCAACAACTAGCTTGTAGCCTAGCTAATTACTCGGAAAATGAATTAGCTTTGAGTTACTACATGCTAACAGGAGCACAGGCCCCAAAGTCTCAGCTTTGCGCATGCCCAGTCTCTTTGTCCATTGCTGGACAGGCTGGGACTTCCAGGCTTCCTGAGGTCGATCCAGGCACTGCCAAGACAATCACGGTGGACTGTATGACTGCTCTTCAGAAAAATGTCCATGACATCTGTGAATACCACTTCTAAAACCCGTTGTCACATCATCAGATGGTTGTAGCCATGGTTATATAATGTGGCTGGTTAACTTTACAAGAGGTTGTTAAAGAATTTTGAGGTGGCTGTTAAGGTAACACCTTGTAAAGTAAGGGTTTTCTGCCTTTTAGGGACAGCTGCTACAGAGTTTAAACAATATGTCTTTCTAAGTGGCTCTGTGGGTGTTTGGCATGGTCGGGGAGGTGAGCCACACTTTGATGATATTACCTAGAACATGGCAAAGATATGTCAAGCCAGTTTAAGAGCAGGTGTTACTGTAAATGGCATTTTGTATTAAGATGTCTATCATGTAGCCCCAGCAGCTACACCCGCTCCTGTACACATTCCTCAACACTGAGAACAGCATGCCTTCAGACAGTGCAGGGAGGTAAGGAGAAGAAGGAATTAGAGACTTTTCATCAACCTTGAGCTTTAATGACTTCCTCGAGGTGTTTTTTGACTGCCATCCACAGGCTCTGTAGGAGGGGAGCCTTTCTACTCAGCCTTGGCCTCATGCCAAGGTGACAATCAATGTCTCTGTGTCTCTTCTGTGGGAGATTATTTTGAAGGTCTCCCCCTTTTTATTGGAGGAAATGGTATTTGGAAGCTCAAACAGGATGTCCTGCTGGCTGGCCTGGACTCTGATCCATTCTCTTACCCCCCCTCGGACTCCATTCTTGCTCCGTCTGCCCCCCACCACACCCCACCCTTCTCCCTCAGCTCCATTCTCTCAGAGGAAAATATCTTAAATTAATCCAGGAGTCTAACCAGCCTCTTCCTCTTTGCGTATCTGCATTTGGGAAAGGCAGCAAAATCACTGTTAAGTCAAACTTTACTGTTTTACTGAAGTCAGTATATAGTTAAATCCCCATGGTGACCTATCATTAAAGCCGCCTTTATGGGTGAACCATGTGGACATATTTTTAACGTATTTAACATTTGAACAAGCAGCACATAAGAAAAATGGATGTAGGACTACCAGTGGTAAAAATCTTTACCACTTTGAAGGTGAAGACAATTGAGCCAACAAAATGAAAACTCTAAACTTGAACTGACTTTGATCCAGAATTATTATTTAATACCCATGTTGTCAAACTGTGAGTTTAATGATTTGCAGAGAAAAACAGGCTTAAAATAGATTTAAGCCAAGTTTAATGATGGTGAAAGGTGTCACTGCTGCCCCACGGGTCTTAAAGAGGGGCTTTACTCAACAGGTTTCAGTTGGACACCCTACAGTATCTGGGAGAAAGGCCAGGGAACGACTTCTTAGAAGGTCCAGAGTGGTGTCTTTTGTTCAGTGCATAGATTTTCAGGGGCAAAATGTGCTCTGAAAAAATCAGTAGAAAACACCTCACTTGAGTTTAATGTCCACAAATCATGAGTGAAACAATCCGTCAACACCATGACGGCGTGTTTCCACCTTAAACTGTGGTGAACAATGACGGTCAGACAACAATTGGATTTTTCACAACAGAGTTCTGGAGGCACTTTAAGGTTAGGGCTGATATTGGAAATCATCTTCTGATCTAATGGTTGCTTTACTCCCATTGCAGCTGAAGTCCTGTTGTATATTGACATGGGTAATAACAAAAGCAATTCTTGTCAACTCACACCTGTCAGGTCGAGTGTCTGTGGCTGAAACACAGTAATTTAAACCAGGTTCATTGGATTAAAATACAGTAAAGATGAAGTGGGGCAAACAGCTCAGCATTTATGATCACATGTGATGTGATAATCTCTCTATGAAACCATGATAATAAATCAGGTATAAACTCATTTGCTTTAATTTAGTTCAGTTTAAAAAGAGCGTTTTTCTTTAGAGTATACAGAAGGATAAAACACACTTCAGTCTGACACGAAGTCATCGTTCAGCAGTGAAAGACCTGGAAAACACACATATATACATGGAGCCATGGAACCATAAGCCACAACATTATGACCACCTGCCTAATAATGTATAACACCAAAACAATCTAGTGGACGTCCGGATTCTTTGAGACCTCTGTGTAGCTCGTGATTAAGACATTAGCAGCAGCTCCTGGTAGTTGTGAGGTGGAGCATCCATGGATCGCTTGTCTTCTTCTCATAATGCCTCCTGGTGCAGTGTCTTCCTCAGTTTTTCTTCCTTGGACCAATTCTGATAGGTTCTGCTCACTGCAGACCAGGGACATCCCTGAGAGCTGCAGTCCTGGAGATGATCTTACCCAGTTGTCAAGTGTAAATATATTTTTTACATATGTAACTATGTTTAGAGTTTTTTTCTTCAATCAAAACTTGAATGATGGGGGAACTGCTCTGCTGCTTACAGGAAGGTGCTGCAGAGGGGGGTTAAAACTGTCCAGAAGCTTTCTTTCTATTGAGGACATTCCTACGAGTAGGTCTATGATGGGGGAATCTTACTACCCAGTCCATGCACTATTTGACCCCCTCCCCTTTGGGCATTAAGACCAGAACAGCTAGGTTTTATATGAGCTTCTACCCACAGGCTGTTATACTGGTGAACTCCATTTAACACTTAGTATAGAATTATTATAGACAATTTTATATACTATTCTTTGACTTATAAAATCGTGCTCTTCATGACCTGACTACAGATTTTGTTTCATGTACACGAGAAAAAAAAAACAAACAGTAAAAAAACGGTAACAGCACTGGCAGCAAAGTTTCCAAACGGATACTGTAAAATTACATTAAATAACTGCATCACAGAACTACATACAATAACCATAAAAATACAGAGTTGATTTTTACAGTCAAAATCAAGTAAAATATGGTATATTATAGTTGATAAATTCCCATTATACTGTAAAATAACATACATATTATGTCAAAAATCATTAAAATCAGATGCCTTTCAGATTTATCTCTGTAATTTCACGGTATACATTATTTATTTTAGGAGAGAGCCAAGTCTATCTACAGTAATTTCATGTTAAAATACTATTTTTCCCAAGTACAATAACAATGTTATAATGTATAAAAACAAAATTGGTTCATAAAATTAAAGATAAATGTCTGCAAATGTACAGTATTAATCTGTCATTTTAGAGAATTAGTAGATTAAAGAGCAACCATTGGACAATGGAAAAACAAGCTAAATACATCAAAAATAGCTAAATTTAAGGACAATCCCTGTTAATTAAGGGTATTTAGTAGTCATTTCTTGTCCATCTACACTGATTTGCTGCATAATTGGGGTTTCCCCAAGTAAAAAAAACAATGACACAATGCATAAACAAAATATGTACATTTAATCAAATAGGAATTTCTGCACATTTACAGTATTACAGTAGTTATTTTAGAGAATTGGACAATGGTAAATTAAACACTGTACATCAAAATACATTAATAGGTATATTTAAAGAGGCTATCTGTAACTTTAGGGTATTTAACAATCATTTTAGTAAACCGAACGAATATTCACTGGGAATAATCCTCTATCATGACAGGCTTAGATGGAGGCAACTGATTCGCTGTGGCGACCCCTGAAGGGAAAAGCCGAAAGGAGAAGAAGAATAATCCTCTATCATATATCAAATATATGTAACCCGTCTCCACTTTATGTCTATGTTGTGTCCCGAGTTGAAAAGGAGACGCAGGAGTCAGGACTGGATCTCTGGATCTTTATTTGGCAACTGTGGCAACAGACAGAAACACACAGAAATTGTGAGCTGTGTGTGAGCTAGAAAAAGGCTTTTTAACATATGAAATGTTACAATAACATAATCAATTTTGCACAGTAAAACTAAATTACGAAAAATAACACAAATTGGTCCTTTGAAAGGTTAGTCTCTGCTTTCATAGCCTCTGCACTTAAAGTTCAACAGGAAACCCAAAAATAAGTGACATAAGTAATTCTGCTTTTTTTTTTTTTTATTAAACAATCTAACCAAACTTAATATGGTAACCAGAAAACGCATTTCACTACCTCAGTTTAACATTTAAATCCAAATGGACTAATATCACATTCAGCAGTCATCTGTATCATTTAGCAGCAACAACCTGTACAGAGCAAATAGACCCAGAGATTAACACTCAAAACATTTAAACACAAACAAACAAACATCTCCACACCTGTGGTGACAGACAGAAATAAATTCTCCTGGTCGAAAAAAGGAGCAGACTAGCGAGGGAAGACGGTGTGTCAATCGATTTGGTTCCCTGTTGGAATTCCTGTTCCCCCTCGAAAAGCCATGTTAACTGACGCCGCCCACAGGACCAACCCAGAACAACTGGTTCTACAGAAAGAGAAGTGGTACAAAATGATTGACGATTTGCGTGAGATTGTAGCAAAAACGAGATTTCCCTATTGGTTTGATCATCTGTTGGTTCATTTGGTACTGCCAGTCATTGTTTTTAATGGAAAAGAGTTAATTGCATATTTGTGATTTCTTAGCTCCAAGTTCATGCCTGTTGATTTGTTTATAATTTTTAATGAATAAATAAATACCATTGTTTTGTTGTTGAATTGTTATTGTGTCTATGCAACAGTTTAACTTATTGATCATCACAATGACAATTATGTAGGCCTATAGCCTATTTTATGGGCATGTTGTGCAAGAGATAACAGATAATGGGTAGGCTTTCAGGAAAAAATAGTTTTAGTGTTCAGTGAATGGATCATTGATTTTCATATAAATCATGCACCTACTTGGAACTAACCTTGGGCGTGGACAAACTTATGTTCAACGAGCTTGTGAATTATAAAAAATATGGACACTATCCAGTGGGTGGGAGCAGAAATATGTCATTCGCAGGTGCTCCGCCTGTTTCCAAATGAATAGTAAGCAATAGTAACGTTATACGTCAAAAATAATGTCATCAATTCGTCAGTCGAGCACGCTAACCAGTAAGCCAGCAGGCAATTTCGAATCGACTAACTAGTGTAAGTGATCTGGCAGTGAGGTTTACTTAACGTAGGCTACTCTCGCACAGCTAGGCTAGCTGGCATCCATTTACACAAATATTGACAATGAATGGTCTAACAAATGCATTCTCCATTTATTGTTTTAATGTAATAAATATCCTACACATTGGTTTGTCCCATTTCGCTTTCCGTACACCCAGCTGTGTTTCTATTTGCGTTTCTTCCTTAAGTACGTACGGTAACATAGCAACTACGCACGGCTCAGCAGTAAATCAGCGTAAAGGGGAACAGGAACTTGGGGGGAACCAAATCGGTTGACACAACGGCAATGAGCAGGCTAACTTAGCATGCTAATGCTAGGACGAAACTAATTTAAATAGTTAAATTACCGATCTCAAGTCTCTACGTGACTCACGGAGGACGAGTGGGACATTACACAGAGCAGCATACAGCAGTTTGACCGCATTCAAATCACGAACATATATCAGCAGAGAGCAACACAATTACGACTAACCTCTGGCCATGTAAAAAAAAGGCTTTGACCGAAAGCGCGCGTTAACAATGAATACTGAATATCTGTAAAATAAAATGACCCGACTGCCATCAGTCACTTTGTCACAAAACCATAAAAAACGATAGCTATCTGCTAACAATAGCTTATGTGAGGGTAGCAATTTATCAGAGGAATGCTAACGTTAGCTTCAAGGCTGGCCACTGGAGGAATGAAAATGAATTAAAATATCGCTCACAGGCGTTATCTGGGACACTCACCTCAAACGGTGTTTGGTTGACATGTCCGTTGTGGCTGTCTCAGACATCCTCCTTGAAGATCATGAGTCCACGAGGGCACATCTTTCCCCTGCATGACTGACTGGACGGACACCAGAGCTAATCCAATTAACTGTCATTCTTCAGACTCAGCTGGTCGGTCGTTATTGGCGGCACCAAGCAAACTGGAAACATGTGCCAACTTTAAAAATTGAATGTTAATTACGTGCAGTTTTAATGAAAACACTTTGAATGACTGGTTTTCTGTAATTTTGTATGTCTTCGTTATCATGGACAGCAATCTCTAAATGAATACCTCACATTTAATGTAAAATTGCATTTGAATATGAAAAAAAATATGTTAAATTCCCTTTAAAAAAACGAATGATAATATAACATTTTATTATGGCTAATTACTTGTAATACTAAAGGTAAATCTTTAAATTACTGCTAGCATCTGTTAATTTACAGTTATTACATTGTCTAGTGGAAAATGGTAATAAACCTGTAAAAAAATACAGAAACTTGTATGCAAAATTACAGTTGAAGATGTACAAATACAATAAATTGTCATTAAAAAGACATATTTTTAATATAATCTTAAATTATGGTTAATTAACTGTAATTTTAAACATAAAACCTAAAATTACTGAAAATATCTGTAAATCTACTGGCATTTCATTGTTTTATTGGAAAACATGAAAAATCAAAAAAATTACAGAACATTTCCTGTAATTTAACTTTTTTTTTTTTTTTTTTTTTTTTTTTTACAGTGTACAAATGTGCAAATGACAATAAATCAGCTTTGAACCCATGAATAATGTTTTGTTGCATAGAAATTTCGTTTTCCAATGAAGAGTCTGTGATCAGAATGTTGTGACAACACAATGTGACCTGGCATTCTAAAAACAAAGCTCTGGAACTTTGTAGTTCTAAGATAGGTGAACATTTTCTTCAGTCAGTAGATTCACTGCCTCCATGAACAGAAACCACAACTCGAGGACAAACAAACCAAACAAAAGAAGAAACATGGCTGCCCAGCCAAACACACAACCCCCTGCTACGGTGACAACAGTTGAAGACTCCCATCATCATCACGTGGAGTCCACGCAGAAGGACAAGGTCAGACATCTGATGGAGGAAAATGTTCTTCTCAAAGAACAACTGAAGGACTCTCAGCTACAACTTCACATCTGTCACAGCAAACTAAAAATGTGAAAAATGGCATCATGGACCTCAGTGGGAAACTACAACAGGAACAAGTTTCTCTGTTAAAAAAGGCCATCCAGCTTGACCCCTGCACCAGTGACAAGACCCCATCTGCTCAGGCTGAGGAGGTGGAGAAGATCTACCTCCAGCTGCAGAAGCTCCATACACAGCTGCTGCAGCAGGCCATGAGCCTGATAACTCCTGCCAAGGAGAAGAAGGAACCATCAAAATACCACTGGTACAGAACTGACAGGGCCCAAGCCCAGCAGACAGACCTGCAACAGCCAGAGCCAAGAGAAGAGGCCCATGATATGAAGGTGGCACTTCAGAGAAAGACCATCGCTCTGCAAGAGGCTCAATTAAAAGCTTCAGCATCAGCTCAGAAAAGACCTGCTCAAGACCATCCTACATGCCTGAGCTGGAGCATCAGAGAAAGGTGGATGCTGCAGTTGCTGCCTCCCACAAAAAGCTTCACCAGGACCGGTGGCAGAAAGAGAGGGCTGCTCTGCAGGACTCAGCCAAGGAGCTCCACAAAATCCTAGAGGAGAAGAAGGAGGAGTGGACTAAGAGGGCGCGCGTCATGAGCTCCGGGGTGGACAAGCTGGAGAACTACATCCAGGAGGTTCTGGACAAAAAGGTCAGGAAGAAGAAACGCTGGCTGTACAGGATCTTCAGCCGCTCTGGTTCCAAATGAACCTTTTCAGCAGAGGGGGGGTTGAATTGGTCTGAAGATCCAAGCAAAGGGAAAACCAAACAAAAACATCTCTTCCCCTCCTCTCTCTTCTACCCCTCTCCTCACCCTCTTTCCTCCTCTTGTTCCTCTGACTCTACCCTCCACCTTCCTCCACCCCAGCCCCCACTCAGTTTCATTTTATTGCAATAAAATCTTTAAAAAAAAAAGTATTACTTCCTTTATTGTTTCATATCTGCTGCAGTGGGACAATATTTAGATGAAGATGTCTCTTTTTTGTGAAGATAGAAGATTAATCTGAATTTGAAGTTTATTTTGGAAGGTAGCTTAGTCACAAATTTGACTTCCTTTGTTGAAATTAATTATTTCAAGCTGCTTATTCAGCATTTACTCAACAAAGCGTGCTTGTTAATGTTAAAATAATTTTTTTTTAAATGGATGCAGCTCATTCTAAGCCTGCAGGTCTTCCAGATGGTGAGCGGTGAAACAGCGGTATATTTAGAGCTGTGTTAGGACAAATAAAACTGTCATAATGGGAATTTTTAACATTTGTCCAAAATTAATACAAAGCATGTTTTTTTTTTTTTTTTTTTTAATCATTTGAACAATTTATCTCATTCTTATTTTCAGGATATTTATAAAACATTTATTTTTACTCTATTTTAACTTCCCAAACTGAAAAAATGTCCAATAGATGGTGTAAAATTTGTTTTTAAATATTTACCTACTTTAGAATTAAAATATTATTATTTTGTGGGGAAGTTTTGGAACTTCAAATTCTTGCTCTCTAGTGGGCAGGTATATAATGATGACACTAATTTAATCCCTACATCGTTACCTACCTATAGCATTTTCAACCATGTGCTCATGTTAACCTATGACTTATTGGTTTAAATGTAATATTTGACTTGTTTACTTGTTACACCACCTGATAATTATCAATAATAATGATAACTATTGAGAAACAAAATACTTCTGGTGAAGTTAATTCATTCATTCATTCATCTCCGACCACTTACCACTCCCTCAGACTCAGCTCTGGACTGAAGAGTGGAAAGTTGTGATGGGAAAGTTCTCAAAAAAATAGGGGGAAATGGAAAGATTGATATGTGTAGAGGAACATTCCAGTCTGAACCAAACCAGGCCTGAACTGAGCCTGAAAGAAACCAAAACCACTGACATTTTATTTATATCCATCATCATGTTCTCCTACCTAAATGAGGACGATCTGTGAGCAAAGCTCTTATCAAATATCTCTTGGTCCAACAGCAGCCTGCACAGAAATTCCTTCATCAGTCCAGCTGCTACACAGGCCGTGTCATAGTGCTAACCCATTCTGTATATCTCCATACGGCACCTTAACGCCTCCTGTGTAGATGCACAAATTACAGTGGAAACACACTGACCAGATGTTTGTGCTCATGGTGTGTATATGTGCGGTCATACTTGGCCTACCGAGCTGTTAACATTGACCTCATGACCTCTAAAGAGGCAGTTTAGACTTGGCGTGGGGGGGCAGATCTAAACACTGTAGTGAAAAAAAGATATAAAAGCAATGAGAAAGGCCTGCAGGATGTGGATGATGCCCAGCTGAAGCTGAAAAACTTAACTGTGATCTCTGTTTCAGAGGAGGAGTAGGACTCATGAGGTAATGAAGAGGTATCGGATAGGGAATGGAAATATGATATGATTAAAGCACATTGCAATTTTTTCTCTTCCCCAAATTGATCCTATAACAACCATATCTGACCTGAAGTAGGTTTCTCCCCGGAGGGAAGAGTCGACAGCTGCAGAGAGTCAGAGCAAAACCATAACATCAGGGTCCTGGATCCACCACAAAAGAAACCAAGTTTAAAACCACACAATTTGTGACTATGCAAATAAGTAAAAATCTGTCTTAGTCAGTATTTCTGCTATCAGCTGATTATCAGGTGATTATTACACCTGAGCTGTGCTTTTTCATGGAAACTGTAGTTTTTCTTACAAAGTTGTTGTCTGCCTTGTTATACCACAAAGGTGTAAACCTACAACGATGATATCTGGATAAGTGAAGCAGGCGTCAAGACTTCAGATCTCACCTTTAAACACGTAGTTTTCCTTTATTGAACTGTTCATCAATGTGGGTTTACACATTAGACAGTCCTTCATTTTGTGAATGACCACTTATTCTCATTGGATGACTGAATCACATCTAATGCTGTATGTGCAGACTGCACCTTTATCTTTTGAGGCCCCATGTCCTGAAAGAGCAGATCCTGCCAGTTCTTCATTCAGGGCGATTCCAGAGACTTTTCACCAACAGTCAGACCAAAGCTAAAATGTAGAAATCACAGACCTCCACCATTTGTCCTTAAGATTATAGGCCATGAGCTTTGATATCACATATTATATAAAATATATAATGTATAATATATAAAAATATTATCACTTGGGTGGTGGTTTTAGGGGGTTATGATATAATTCAATAATATATCAATATAATGATATTTTTTGGATAATCTTTCATCAGCTTTAATTTAAGTTTCAGGTGATCCTTTTATTTTGTATAATCAAAATATTTTTAAAATTTAAGGTGCCGAAAAAATTGCATCTGGTGGGAAATATATATATAAAACACAAGATGATATCGCTGTATCATCTTGTATTGGCCTCAGCTCAGAGAGGGATGATAGCAGACTTCCCCCTGTAGCTGGGTTCAGTACAAAAAGACCGAACTATACCATTCCAAACTGACAGATCTAGATTTCTGTTGTATTCAAGTGAAATGTTTTCCTGAAGTTAGTGCTGCCAGAAAACAAAAATCTGACTTGAGTTAGAGCAGTGAAACGGACTAGAGCAGCACAGATCTGCAACAAAGCACCAAATATAAAAGGAGACAGATGAACACCCACCAACTCCTCCACAGAGACATTTAGAACATTTATCCTCCAGTCAGCAGGAGCAGGTTGTTCCAGTGCAGGCCCAGTAAAATGCATGACATGGAGGCTGATGAAAGCATGTGAGATTCTTTTTCGCCCACAACAAATGGAGAAGCTGGATGACTTCCAACTTTTCTTCAATCAGACCACCCACTTAGACCGACATAAAAAGAACATGAACGGCACTGTTCCTGTCAGTGACCAGAGGGAGGAGAGTAGCATTTAATCCCAATAATTCACCTGGTTACTGGCACTTGATTGGATTATAATATTTCTAATATTATATTTGTGTTTTAAGGTTCTTAAGTTAAATGCTGTATAAATGGAAATGTCACTGTACAGCAGCACCATGTGCTTTTCAGTACACCTGCCATCAGTGCCCTTCCTCTTACACTCACCAAGTCTTTACTTGTCTCTGGTTTCATCTAGTTTTGACAGCTGGCTCCTAGTGCTGGGCTGACATGTCTTATTTTAAACTCTCCATGAAAAAAGAAGAAGAAGAAACCTTTGCCTCAGCAACAATAACAGTTACCATGGCATCTTTACAGTTTCTCTCAGCTGGAATTTTTAGTTTTGAGTGAAATGTGTCCTCAACATGTAACATTTCTATGTCATTTTGTGTTTACCATCTGTGAATTGCACACCAATTAAAAATATGAATGAATGTCAAGAAAGCAAGTGTTGAATTTAAACAGGAATTCACTTTATTTTATTTATTTCAGGAGAAATAAATAAAGGGCTAAGAAAAGCAAAAGCAGTATATTATCTTTTTATATCCTGAATTTTACCCTTAAATTTTTTTTGTTCTCTTTATTCCCATTTATTTCCTGATCCTTTTCCAGATAGATTATTTGATGGCATTACCAGGATGCAGAAAAATAGAGCATTTGAAACTAAGTGGACTGTTAACTGTAAAAGTTGAGTGACAGCTAAAATTGCAGCTGTAATTCCAGAGTAAAATTTACCATTTGTTGTTGTTGCCCTTACATTGTGACATTGAGATACATTGAGCCTACAGCTGAATTAAAAACAGCTACTTGTTTACAAGTTGAAACTCCTTGTCAAAATCAAGAGCGCCTGGCCTGAGTGTCATCAGTGGCGTGTTCATGGGAGACTGAGAGCGTCAGACTTCGGGCTTCTGTGTATCATAGTGTGCCTAAATGCTCTTTATAGCCTCTGAAACAGTGATAGGCTGCTGCTGGAATCCCTTATTTACACCCTGCAGTGACTCCTCCAGCGGTGCAGTGTCAGATCAACTTTTAGCACCCACACATTTGGTCACACTGCATTTTTCTAATATTACCTGCATAACCTAAATGCATCATAAGTGTGAAATCAGTGTGCTGAGGTCATAGGAATGCACAGGTCTGTTCTCTTTTACCCAAAGATAGACTTCAGGTGCTGAATCATGTCTGCTCCATGTTCCTGCTGAAGACCTGTTGCTGCGATAGCTACCATTAGTTATCATTACACATTACTACTTGTTTCCCATTGTAGCTTTTGCTAAAACCATACTTCTCCTCCTGCTAATATTTACTGGTGCACATTTAAAACTACCAGGTTGATTCAATCACTGTATGTTGTTTGTATTTTCCATGGCATCTTCTCTTCTCCTGTTCTTGTTCTTGTTCTTTCTCCATCCCTCTACTGAGTTCCCCCCTCCTCTCCTTCATGCTCGCACTCACTGCCTCTGATTCTCTCTGCCACCCCCCCATCTCTCCCTCTCTTAACCGAGAGAGATGGCCACCCCCCTGAACCTGGTTCTGCCCAAGGTTTCTGTCTCTTAAAGGAAGTTTTTCCTTGCCACTGTCGCCAAGTGCTTGCTCATGGAGGGATCTGTTGGGTCTCTAAATCATTTTATAGAGTTTGGTCTAGACCTGCTCTATATGTAAAGTGCCTTGATGTAAGTTTGTTATGATTTGACGCCATATAAATAAATTTTATTTGATTTTGATTTGAAAATTGTTTTCAACCTTCTTATGATGTGAAACTGACTGAATAAAGCTCCTGTCATCCTGGTCAGTGGTACAAAAGCACCAACAGTAAATAACTAGACTGGCTGTAATATAAACTAATCCCTGGTTAGACACCAGGTTAGAAAAGTGAACCCAATACTGACGAGCCTTAAACCTGTATATTCTATCTAAAACACATGGTATTGAAGTCTATATGAAAATTTCAATACTTTTTCCTTATTTATTAGCTTACTAAACATTTTCCCCACTCAGTTTATCTCTGGTTTTTATCTCTGTCTCTGGTTTCAAGTCTTCATTTCTTACATAATGGACCTCCTCAGCTTCTCTTCCAGATACGGTTTCTTCTGATTTAACAAAAACAAGATGGCCGACAGACAAATTACAAAGTGGAGGTTTGAGTACAGCAGCTCACATACCAATGGGAAATAACAAAAGTTGAAGCTGCAACATATAAACTGTTAAAATGATTCTAGTATTCACAGAATTATTTGGACTGTCTGTGTAGTCATAGATAATCTCAGGAGAAATTGAAGCTGTGGATTTTCCTGATTTGTTTTCTACCCTTTTATTTTTTACCTATTTTTAATATCCAATTCCTTCAGTCAGGTGTTTGAAGTTTGAAGTGCAAAGCCAAGTCCTCAGAAAATTGTGAATCCTTCACATTTTGAATTTGAAAAACATTAAAAGATAAAGCCAAGTCAAAAAGCTCATTGAAAAGTTATGTAATAAGTCATCTGTACATCATACAGAACATTTATTGTATGTCCTCAAAATACACAAGAAACCATAAGACAGAACACAGCAAGGGAAAACCCCTTAAAGTAATTTGGAAAGGATGGCCACAGTTTGCAATTATGCGCTAGAGTTCATCAGACCACAACAGTGTCCTCTGTTAAAAATTAAGCAAGGCTGCCTCCTTGGAAAAGTAATGCCGAGCTTTGATTGAACAACTTCAAACACCCAGAAAATAAATAAAAGATGTCATTTTCCCCCCTCCTCAAACCCAGAACAGTACCTGTCAGTCAAAATGAACACTTCATGGCTCCATATTTCTCCCCCATTGGCTTTACACAAAACATTTCAGAAACAGGAGCTGTTCCAGGAGTCACTTCCCTCCTTCTTCCAACAGGGCTTGGGTCTGTTCCACAAACCCATTTCCCCTGATGGCAAAAGACAACAATTGTATTGGAATCATTTTCAAAAATCAACAATCATTAGTAATGTCCTAAACCAAGTGAATCTAACTTTGCTTTTGGTGTGTTCTGTTGGCCCTGTAGCAGAAAATAAACCAATACAACAAAGCTTTGTTAAAGTTGCAGCCCACGAGCAAATGAGCAGGACCTGCAGCAGCTCCACATTTACTGAGGAGTACTTCCATCTTATTGATTTGTGCTCAGTTCTGACGCCAGCAGCCATTGGGTCTTTCTCCTACAGCATTATAATAAGGAAGTAGAAAAACCGCCACATGATGTCCATGTTAAAATTAAATTCAGAAAGCTTTGTTTATGAGGACACAACAGTTGAAGCCACTGTAGAATTTTTGTCATGTTCTGTTTCTTTGCTTGGTTGCATCGGTCTGACTAGTCCTCACTTTGGTCAGACTAGTGAGGACTAGTCAGACTGATGCATTCCAAACTGATGAAGCCCCTGGGATAAGGAGGCGAAACGTCTTTGACAAATCTAAGTGTTAAGTCCAGTTGCATTCGATTCAATTGTTGGCTGGATATGACTATGACCTGGATGAATGAGCATATGCACAGACATATTGCTTGGTTGCAGTTGCTCAGATCCAAGTGGTCAACTTCCCCCTTTCTACAGAGACTTTAGTCCCATGAAATGACAAAATCAGTCAAAAACACAAAAACGCCTTTGCCATTGGGGGAAATCTGAAAGCTCTGTTTTGTAATGTTGGGAAAGAGAAGCTAGCCTTACTTGCCCAATGTGAGAGCAGCATCACAGACACCTGTACAAAGATTTCCTTTTGTATTGTGGATCGCTTCTTGACTCTGGTTCATTGCACAAAGGAACTCAAAATATCATTGCAATTTCTAAGCCCCTTCATTGCTACAAACACTCCTCTCTTCTTTGTGGTATTTGTATGTGTTGTTGTCCCCAAAACAAAATGTGAAGTTGTTTTGAAAAGATGGGGCTACAACAGGAATCGGGTTGAAGCCCTGTCAAGAGCATGCTCTATTCTACTCACGGTTGTTCTCTAACACACACCCTTTAGTTTACAAGCCAGGCCCTCCAGCTGAATTTGCCCAATACTTGAACTCATAATTTTTAGCTCCTGTGTTATTTATGGTTTTACAAATGGGTTTTGCTAGGTTTGCAGCAAAGTCTCAAATCTTTTATGAAATATGTATATAAAAAAAAGTCACCCTCTCACCTGCTGTGGCAGTTTTTTGTTTCCATTTACATGTCAAATTTATTCTGATAACTGATTTTAATTCAAGTCAGTGACATTGAGCGCTGCAGTGACGCTCAGCTGTCAAGAGTCACAGATAGACCTCTTGTGAAGTGCTTTAACTAAGTCCCTTCTGCTGATTTTCTCCTTTTTGCCATTTCAAATACACACACACACACACACACACACACACACACACGCACACACCTGCAAATGAAATTCAATAAATAAGACTTACAATGTTATAAGGCAATGCTGACCATGCATTTGTCACAATTAACAACAAATCAAGAAACATACATGGTAACAATATGCACATTCATTAAGAGCAACACGGTTGCCACTCCCCACAATTTTATTAATTTTTTTTTCTAATAATCAAGTGAAGTTTTCAAGGCTTTCCGGGTGATCTCCTGATCGACAGGGCTCATCCCCACCACACCTGGCTCTGGTTTCTGCAGTGGGACTACTTCCTAATACAGAGAACCCAATCCAGCCTGTGGGCTGGACACACAACAACTGGACCCAGCCACAGTGGGGCTTTGCATTGCATCCAAAATTGGGAATTCATTCAAGAAAAATCAAGTCTATCTGGAGACAGATCCAGCAGCCAGCTGCTCTTAGCCTCAGGACAGTCCCGAGGTCTCCAGGTAACTCTGGAGTTTTCTCACTGTACTTCTGTCCAAGGAGCAAAGGTCGAAGTCAAATGTAGTGTTAGTGATGTGGAAGTGTCCGGTCTCTTCAATCAGGTTCACAATCTGGAAAACAAAAGCACCAGAAGGTAAACATCCCCCTTTCAGAACTACCATCTCAGCTGATTATAAAAACTCAGTCATCACTTTCTTTCCAGTGATACTGACACATCAGCTGATCACATCTTTACATCAAATCAATCAGCACTTTCATGTTTGCTTCCATTAAAGTTCCAAAGTCTCAGATTTGGCCACAAATTGGATTCAAACTGTAAAAAAAATAGAACAAGCCCAAGTGTGTGCGTGTGAAGTAGCCACTGTGAAGATGTGATGACCAATACCTCAATCCGTTGTATTTCAGAGAAATCAACTAAAATTGGCATGCTAACCAGCTAGCTATGAGCCATCTTGTGGCACTTTATGACTGTAGCTGCTCTATGAGTCAGTGTAGAGTGTATTCTGCCCTCAGCCCTTCTCTAATTCTGCCACTTTTTACTTCTTTCGTTAAAATTCACATTCACATCACACCTTCGATGCATTTTCAATCATTCTGCCACTTTTACACTTTGATTAGCCAATTTCTAGAAAAAACACCCATCAATTTTCTTCACATTTTCTCTTTTCTAGTTCCAGTTTTACTTGTTATGAAGGCTTTG
This sequence comes from Remorina albescens, assembly GCA_034769265.1. Classification (NCBI taxonomy): domain Eukaryota; kingdom Metazoa; phylum Chordata; class Actinopteri; order Carangiformes; family Echeneidae; genus Remorina; species Remorina albescens. Next base: position 988,925 of record CM068495.1, on the reverse strand, counting down.
CTCGTTTACAGATGTGACATCAGTTCAAACAGTCTGCTTTAGGTTTGTGGCTCAAACACACTTTTCACAGAACATGAAACAAGAGTCGAGTATTTCTTTCTGAACAGAAAGAACTTGAACACGTGATTGTCTGAGCAATGAGGAGAACCTGGATCAGACCACAGCTCCTCTGGTGAAAACATAACAGACACTGGTGCAGAGAATTTGGTTGCAACCAAATCTTGTGGTGAAACAGTAACTGACACCTAAGTCACTAAGATGAACACTGAGGGTGTGTGTCCATGTACTGTCGTAATCTGACAGGACAGTGTCTTGCGTGCTGCTTAAAAAAAAAAAAAAAAAGATTTAGGTTTTCAGTGTCTCTCACGACACTGGCTAGAACTAAAAAACGCTTCCCTAAATATTTTCTAGGTTACCAGGGTAAAAAGCCTTGTCTCATCTCATTGGTTAACTGGAGAGGAGCAACAGTGGTGACACCTGTGCCTTTCTGAAATGTTCTGAGATTTTAAACTAAAGGTGCAAGGAAGAGGCGCATAGGGAGGTGGCAGCCATCTGAATGAAGGTGAAGGCAATTACAAGGTGTCTCTAAAGTGGCTGAGTGTGAAAATGGTGCGCTTTCTTTTTAGCATTGAAACTTCAAACTGAACCGCTGGACAACAACGATGCAAGTCTTGCCTGTTTTGTTCCGGTGTGTGATTAGGTGGCCCACTATTTCAGGTTGCTCATTGTGAGCATAGAGCTGGTTCAGGAAGGGTCAGTTTGGGAAAGGGGGCCTAACCTGATCCTGTTCATCCATTCCAGGAAGGGATGGCAGCCCACATTTATCACAGGGAAGATCTCAACTTCAGACTCATTCCTCTTATTTTAGTGGTGATGGAGGTGTTTTGGCTCATTTTCTTCCCTGCTCAGGATTCAACTGTAAACAGCTCATATAGAGTCCCACTGTCTCCAGGCATACCATCTGCATTACACTTCTCGATGTGATCCAATATGCGGCACACACCAGTGAGCACAGAGGCTGATACTTAATCATTTCCATCTCTTGTAACAGGAAATGTAGCCAGTTGGTGAACTCTGCTAGATTAGCCTGATTACAGTGGAGTTAAAGCCGAGTGTGAGCCACGCTGTTCTGGATGAGATTTCGTGTTTCCCTCGAAGCCAGACATCTTGTTAGGGGAGTGAGGCAGAACTTGGCAGCTGCTGCTGGGACAATCCATTAATGCCGCCACAAGATGGGCCCAAGAATATAAGCAAGAAACTTGTAATCTCTTAGGTGGAGGGAGGTTAAACACATAATTCATTGCTTCCAGATGAAGCTGCAGATTACACTGACAAAATCAGTGAAGACTGTGGGAACCCTCTCTGAATTCAAGGTTTTATTGTCGTTCACACATTACCTTCAATGAATGTTAGAAAGTTTATTTTCCACTTAGTTAACTTGCATTTTTATTACTGTCGTAGGAGATATTTCTTGCATCACACTGCATCGTCGTCTGTACTGAACTGTGTGTATTAAGTGAAAGAACCAGATCCCAGAAACAAATGACATAAATGAGTTTCCTACACAGGGCGTCTGGAGTAAGTCTACAACCCTGGTTAGCTCAAAAACACACCAAATAGATTATACAGTACAACTCATCTGACCCGGGAGAACCTTGAGACCCCCCAGAGGAACTGGAGAAGTTTGGGCTAGTTTTCTAAAGGAAACCAGGGTAATGCTAACATAATTATTGCAGCGCTCTAGGATACTCAGTGATGTCTGGGCTTTGGTTGGGATACTGGAAGGAGGTTAAGGTGTGAACCCAACAGGGAGGTAACAGCTGTGCAAGTTCAATTTTAACCAGAGAGACAACTGAAATTTCTAAAGGACGAAGGCAGGTAGCTATGAGGACCATCAGGGTTATTATATAGAATTAACTTTCATATGCATATATGAATCCTAACTCACTCACATTTTATACTGAAAACCTCACAAATATGCATCAGAAAACCATATACACTGATAAACCGTTTCCAACTGTGTGTGTGAGACATTTTACGAGTATGTATGTGAGGTTTTCAGTTGCGTGTGTTTTTCACTTCATAGACGTACATGAATGGTCATTATGGCCCTCATGGCTGATCATGGTTAGATGCTGCACTGTTGGATTCAGCTGCTCTGATGTGTTCCTGTCTGGTAGCTGAGTTGTTGAGATGCTGATCAATGTTGGCTGCTTTAAATCCCAAGCTACTACATTAAAATACCCCAATTTTTTTGCCAGTTGGTATTCTGCCGGGGGGGGGTAACAATGGTTACCATTGTTGACAGCAACAAGGTTCGGGATTTGATCCACTGACACAGCACAACGACCACCAACAACAAAATATCATGGCCAACCAGTTTGCACCCTCAGGTGCTTAACATGTGAAGCAAAGGTGTAGTCTGACAGCAGTTGTGGGCTGTTGATATAAGCAGCTGCTCCTGGCACCATTTTCAAAATCCTAAACTTCCAGCTCACAACATAACCTGTGCTGACTGGAGCAGCTTACCTGTTGTAGGATGTGGCCTTCTCTTAGTGTCATCAGTCTTTTATGCAGCTCCACTAGCTCATCCAGGTAAGCCTGGAAATCACATCGCAGCAGGTGTCAGCACACACAGGAGGAAACATGCATGTTCAGATGTGACCAGACCAGACTACCGACAATATGGTAGCGTTCTCTAAGTTATCTACAAGTTCTTTGTTACACTGCTGTGATGGTAAAGTATTTTAGCTACTGCCAAAATTAAACACAATGTTAATAATCCAACAACTGTACCACAGACCTGTGGAGTGTTGTACTGTGGGTCAGACTGATGATTCAGGATAAAACATTAAGAAACGCATCTACTCTGAATGATACCACATACTGCGTGTGCTTGTGTCCCACCTACCTTCATCTGGTTTATATGGGGTCTTTTATACTGACATCATGGGAGTGTGAGTACCTTATCGCAGTCCAGATTCTTGTTCTTGTCTTGTTTGCTTGGCTTGGTGGGACTCTTCACCTCCAGTATCTGACAGGGGCGGAGTAAACAGTCATGCATATACAGTGAAACACCTCATGACCTTTGATGTACTCTGATAATACCTGATTATTAGTAGTCTTTAATAGGGGCGGTGCCTCACTATGGGAGGTGGGTGAGGGCGAGGAGCTGTCACTCTCACTGCCATCGCTTAAACTGACCCTACATGGGTCATCAAAAAACATGCTTCATTACATCAACATACCAAACCAGATGATACACATTCATTTCATCTACCGACAACACTGAAATACTGATGTTAGACACCCACGGGAGACACAGGATCTTTTGTGACTCAGTGTAAACAAAGCAATATTTTATAACATCACATCAGTGCGTAGTCTTATTTTCTGGTTGAATTATGTGCATATGTATTATCAGTGCTGACGGGATTCAGTGCAGAGGGCTGATAACTGCAGGACCTACTGCCCAACAACTCACACAACTGTTAATCTACACTTCAGACTGCACAGTTCAGTATTTGCTGCCTGTGTATCTGATCAGGCATTCATGAAACAGAGGGCAGAGTCACTAACCGGCGTTGGTGGTGTGTAAGATGTGTGTGTGCAAGTCGCTCCATGTCAGAGTCCATGTCATTATCATCGTCGTCCTCTGAATCCTCATCATTGTCATCTGAGTGCAGGTCCTGCATTACAGACTGCAGTGGGCCCAGAACTGAGGGACACATAACACAACAGGTTAAGTTACAATAACAATGTTTTTGGGTTTTTTTTTTTTTTTTTTTTTACATCTCATCTGAAACAGTGGTGAAAACATGCTTTAAGGAGGGGATCATGCTGTGTGGGTGATGGAAGGATTGTTAAGTGGAGCTTGAGGTTGGGAACAGCTGCTGGTTTCATTCTGGAAAAACTGTGAAGATATTTAGATTTTAGAAAATAAAATTGTAATTTTTCCATAAAGATCCCATAAAAAGACCAAAACCAACAGTGTTAGTACACCTCTCAGTGTGTTGTACACATTTAACATGAAAACCTTAATAACAACAATTCATTCATTCCCCAAAACCTCGCTGTTGTTAATAATGTAATCTAAATGACAATCATTGTTTTTGATACCAAGTCCAGATCAACATTACATCAGTGCATATTCAGATCAATAGCGTATAAATGCATTCTAATTAAAAAGTATTTACGAGGTTAGAAATACATGTTTTGTGAGGTCTAACTGACCTTAAACTTTGACCCTTAACTTTCAAAATCTACTCTGCATCACTGAGTCCAAGTCAACTTCTGTGCCAAACTTAGTTCCTGAGAAAACTCAGGTGTTTTATGAGGTGACAATGACCTTGACTTTTGACCACCAAGATCTACGTAATTAGTTTATGAGTCCAAGAGAACCTTTGTGCCAAATTTGAAGAAATTCTGTTAACAATTATATCTGAAAAACATCTCTTAAAGGAAAGACTTTTTGTAGGGGACTAGTTTATGCAGCGTAATAATAACAATACAGTTGGTACTTTTTGTGCCATATGTGATATTGAGTTCAGATGAACTAAATTGTGTGTGTATTATTAGCTTTTAGATAATAATAGAAATAATCAATATGTACGCGTGCTGGCAGTGATGGTGCTCTGAAGGGGGGAGGCTTATCCATGATACGACACTATCCCCTGCTGACATGACTGTCGGGAGATGCATGAACGTTCATGCAAACAGGCAAAACAGCAAAATATTATCCATGCACATGTGACTGCGCTGTGGGCCCTCCAATGAAAGTGTTACCTGTATGGGTGGTGGCAGGAAGAGCCACCCTTTTCCTGATGATGAAGTCCACCACTGCATCCAGAGAAGATTAAACACAAGCAGATGTCACCCTCAGGAAAAGAAGCTTCACAATGGCAACACAAAGCCCCACAGTCTGGACTCACCTCGCCCTGATAGACTATGTTAATGCATTTTAGAGCAGTTTTATTGTCACTGGTTTGGCCACACTGTTTTTCTGAAATGAAACATTCATTGCAGCCCCAACAAAGTAAGGAGAACCTTGTCAACAGTTAGGCAGTTTAAACGTCTAAGGTTTATCCATACAATTTATTCAGAAGTAGGAAAAAAGTCAAGTCAGAGATGATGTTCTACATAACATCTAAAGGTAGATGTTAAAGATCCTTACGGTTTAGAGGTACACGTCAACAGTCCATACAGTCTGAAGACCTAAAAGTGGTCTTTGGATATAAATCAGGTCTATGTCTTATAGTAATACAGTGAAAGTATCAAAGGCCTCTCTCCACAGAGAAATGAACAAAGCCTGTTTTCAAAAATGGAGCTTTTAAACCAGCCGTCGAGGTGGAGCATGTACCATTAAGGACCAGACCTTACGGCAGTGGCCTGGTTTTGAATCCGACCTTTAGCCCCTCACTGCAGGTCATTTCCCTGCTCTACTTTCCTACTTCCCTATCTTTCTCCCTGTTAGTAAAGGCAAAAATGCCCGTAAAATTATTGTGACTTTGTGATGTCACAACCACAACAAAACAGCTACTGCCTTTAGCCAACACCAGTCCACCTGGACCCACCATCCAGTTTTGCAAGATTTGGTTTCTTCTGAGTGTTTACCTGAAATCTGCTCTTTTTTATTGTTTGACTCAGAGAACAGACAGCTGATCAGAGGAGCGACTCAGATCCTCTCTTCTGATTGGCTCACTGACAGAAGCCTGAGAGAGAAGATGTAAAACTACACTGAAATAGCTTTTGGTTCTTCAAAGCACAAGTATATCTCTTATCTATCTTATGGCTATCAAGTTTAGATAAACGCAAGAGACAAGTAAAAAATCATATGAGGGACTTGTACAAACGTGTAGAAACCTTTCTCTCACCTTTCTTGAAAGAGATTTTGAGTTTCTTTTAACCTATAAAATTTTAATATTAATTTTGCTTTGATATAACAATTCTCACAACATCTTCAAAATGCTTTATCTTGTCACCTGACAGTGACCCCTGTGATATATCTCCATAAGGCCTCAGCAATTAGGCTGCTCAGTAAAATGTGGCCAGAACAAACAGGCTCCTTCTGAAAGCAAAAAAGCTTCAGACTGTCAAGATCAGACTCTTTTTCTTGTTCAGTTGTGATTGCTGCTAAGTGAGACAGTTTCCTGCCTTCTGTCTCATATGACACACTGGCTTATTAAAATGATCATCGTTGATTGAAATACACAATGAATATAAGATCTGCCTTAACTGACTGTATTCCAGACACTAACCTTGTCGTTTGTGATGTGTGGGCGCAAAGCCTGAACTGGAGCTGGAACTGGCTGGACTGGGCTGTTCAGACTGGGAAGAGGAAGAGAAAATAAACTGTGAGACTATAACACACAAGACATATGGAAGTTTGATCAGACATCACCACCACATAATCTTCTTAACATACATTTCCACTTCCTGTTTTTCAGCATCTCTTAATCAAACCTATAACAGCTGAAGTCCATTTGGCTGATTGTAATATTAAATTGTTAACTGTGGTCTGCCGTGGCTGTTATTAAGACAAGACATTATGATTTCACCCACTGGCCTGTCAAGTGCTCTTTTGAAGCCTTTGATTTATCATTTGTCCGTCGGCCATCTTGGGATTTGGAAATACAAGAAACCATATTTGTAGGAGAATATGGAGCTGGGAAGGAGTGAGGGAAGGATCTGACCATCTCTGTACTATATTCTGATTGTCAGGGAAGTCACCATGTATGGTTTGTATTTATAACACATAGAATTAGGAAAAACCAAACCCAATTTAAAACCAAAAGGTTTTGATGCCTCTACTACTATTATTATTTTATTTGACTTTTATTGTGAAGTCTCAGTTTGAGAATTGTTTTTAATAGTAGTTTTTCCTATTTTCTAATGGATGATTTCAGATTTTGCCCTACATTATAGTATATCCTCCACTAGGGGCAGTGCTGCTCCATCATGGCACCCTGGAGTAAATGTAAGCTACCAATGTCAACAGGTGTGTGAATGTTGAATTCGTTGCATGCATCTGTATGCATTAGGAAATAAGTGTGTGAGTGTGTACAATTTCAAAAGATAAAAATTATTGTTTGGTAAATCACAAGCTGGTAGTCAGTGATTCTAATGGCATTGTTTTCAGTATATAAAAATAATGTATGAAAAAGAAAATTCTTTATGAAAATAAAAGGTTCAATAAAAGTTTGAAATGGGGCAATATATAATGAGCAAAAAACTTGCTGAACATCCTCAGGTACTTTTCAACATCTCTGTTAGCCTAACTAGTACAGTCAGACTCATTGTTAAACAGACTCTCAAGCCAATCCAAAGTTTTCATTAGAACAGTTCTGACAGTCTGGAGACAGGAGCTCACATTATATAGTTAAGGGAACTCATGTGTCAACCATGTCTGCTCCCTGCACTGATCCGGGAGAGTCCAGGTCTGATGATGGGCAGCGTTTCAGGTGTTCACCTGATCCTTTTCACCACATTTTTCATACTTGGGCTGTTGTCGAAAAGTCAAAATAATCTTTTTTCCTAGCCTTGTTGTGAAGTTGACTTCACAAGGATTTAGGAAAAGACAACTGCAGCAGAGACAGTCTTGACTAAACTTTCACTGGCTTTTTTTCCCCCCATAAATAACTAGGAAAAAAGATTATTTTGACTTTTCAATCTGACTTATGCTGTGAAAGAGGTCAGAATTAAAAAAAAAAAAAATCATACTCAGAAAAAAGTATGGCCCCTTTTCACACTTTTTATACATTTGTTCTATAGAGAAAATACACCTTTAGCCTTTATACAATGAGAGGAGTTTCAGTCATGTTTCTATATAGTATTCCGTTATGATGATATTGTGAACTAAAAATTCTATATGCTTATTCCTCAAGATGATTCCTTCCTTTACATCTGTAACAGAATACCTATATTTGAATTTGGGAGTGGGATTGCACCATAGACACAGCCCCACATTTAGTCTTTACCACTAGGTGGAGCAGGAGAAAATGACAGGGGGGTGGCTTCCGAAAAATTTTGGGGGGTCAAATCCCCCAAAACCCCCGAAAATGCAGGTCTTACACCTGCATCAAGCTACTGCATCACACTTGTTGGCGTATCTGTTGCCTTTGGTCTGACCTCTACCCTGAAACCTGCCCAGCTTGGATGAACCTGCCAGGGGTATGATCCCTGCTGGTATAGCCCCCAGGGTCACGGAGGCACATATCTATCTATAGTGGCACCGCCACTGGCGCTGCGAGGTTTAGCAACCAGAAATCGGCGCATATTGACTGAGACAGTCCAACCGTCTGAGAGAGAACAGAAATGAAAGTGAACCACCAAAAACAAAATGTTCCTTCCCTCGAATGTCTGAATAATGTTTTATTTCAAAATAAAGAAAGACAGGAGTTGGCAACCAGCAGCAGTGTGTCTGAGCTCTGTGTCAACAAGAGAGAGAGACTGACTGATGCTTGCTCACTCCTCGCTACGCACCAATGGCAAATGAAGGCGGAGCATTATTTTGAATTGTGACACATGAATCTGGTCTCTGAGGTGTAGAGAGGGAGAGCTATTTATTTATTTTTTTTGATGATGAAATGGTGTTGGTTTGGTGGTGGGACAGTTGTAGCATAACATTTCAAATACTTTTAAATATTTGATTTATTTATTTTTTTAATTTATTTTCATGCCATCATGTTTGGTGGGGCAGTCAGGGCATTTAGGGGGGCATTGCCCCCCCCCGTGCCCATGCCCAGATCCGGCCCCACATAGACATATACGAGAGATGGACTCAGATTTTTATCCATTTAGGGATGGTAAAATTATAACAGTGTGTCACTTTATAGGTTGCTGTGAACAGTTTGCAAATTGAGGTGGAGTGCTTCCTATGATAAAGGAGAAAGCATTGAATCATTGAGGCTCTTTCCCTAATCCTTTAGAGAGTTTGCCCAGTTCTTATCATGGCTGCTGCTTAGCCAATTTGATAATGTCCCTTCGTTCCTTCCCAGCAAAGATTTTAACCTGCTGCCAGTTTGTGTATTAGTTCGTGAGGAGAAAAAAGGGAGGAAAGGTCTGTACAATGCTTGGGTGTCTCTGTGAGCAGTTTTATTATTGAAGGTGTCCAAACAAACAACATGGACTCATCAAGAAGAAAATCGGGTCTTTTAAGAGATTTCCTCTGATTGAAAAGCTAAAGGGCCTCAGCCTTGTCCTTCCAACTATAATCTAAAGTGTGGCAAATACATAGTGAAGCTTTTTTTGTCCCAACTGTTCCCTGTGGCTGAAGGTCAGCAAGGGAAAACATCTACCTCAATCAGTTCATTCGATTTAGAGACATCTGAGGAAGTCATTAGATGTCATTGTTATTAATTTAGGTTGCTCCTTTACGAAATTAGATGGGCTCAAATGTGGAGTACGAAGCCCATGAAAAAAGGCTTCTTAAATACAGAGGGAGGCAGTCTGTCCTCTGAGCACAGACTCTAAATTTCAATCACCATTATAGACCAACCGATTCAGATTTATTTTTATTTTTCTTTTCCTTCTCCTAAGAACTACAATTGGCAGCTACACCAAATACTGAGAATCTTTTCTTTTCTGGACAACCTGTGCAGAAGGATCTGATTCTCTCTTTTGATTGGCTGACTGAGTGATCAAATAAAAATATAGGAGATTTCACTCAGAGAAACCACATCCTGCAAGGTTGGATGACTGGTCCATGTATGTAAGATTTGGAGGTTGTGGCTCAGGGTGTTGACTGCTTTGTTGTACTGAGAAATTCTTATGGTCCACATGGAAGCCTTCTTTAATAGTATATGGGAGAAAAAAATAAGACATATAAGAAATTTATATATGATAATGTATAAATGCTCATAGTATGGCAGTTGTCAAAATGATTTTTGTTTGCGAATACAAATGTTGACCACTAAATGGCTTGTGAAAAGGAATTCTGCCTTTAGAGTATAACCACCTTAAATAACCAGGTGAATTGCATTCTCTCTTTGTCTCTCAACAAAAATAAATGTTTCTATGCATTCATTTGGATTTTTAATACCTCTATGGTTTCTATTTTGACCTCAACCTGCTTTCTAATAAAAAAAGAGGGATAAATCATATGTAGTATGTTCTACACTGGCTAACTCTAACCAATTTGATACCAAGTCATTTGTCCTCTTCAAACAGCAATTTTACATGTGTGGACACGTCATAAATTGCAATAAGGATGTAGTGCCAGAGCCCTGGGGAACAAAGAGCGCCGACCAGCAGACTTGGCTTCAGATTAAATGGAGACACTGATATAATCATATGTGATTAACTACGCCCTAATTTGTTGACTGATCTAAAAAGCCTTAACCTAAATTGAATGTAACTCTGTGTTTTTTTCTAAGCACTGTGGTTTGGTAGAACAATAGGGGGGTTTATGATATCTCATGCTTCTTTTGTATGTTCAGTTGTTTGTTGTTCAATACCAACAGTTCTGAGACCAGGGGGATGTCAATAATTCATAATTTTCTGAGTCAACCTGTATTCTCTGTATTTGCAAAGTGTTTAAAATCTAGTTGACACAACCTAACACGGAGCACACTGCAGCATGTGGAATGGGGTTATCAATCTTTCCTTTGAGCACATTTAGACTTTGTTAACTTAAAAATTTATATAATTACAGTACTGTATTGATTCAATTATACCATCACACTTTTTATGAAATCTGCACTTATTTCTTGCTGGGTGAGGAAAAAACTTGCTCCCAAGCGTTGTGGCTGATGATGAAATGAACCCTCTGTCTATGTAGACCGACTACTATTTATCCAGTAGTCCAATTTAATGTGGTGGTTCATGTACATAAATATAAAGATGAACTCTCTATTTTGTTCTTTGACCTCTTCCTTTTTGACTTGTTTAGAAACCTTATCATCAAAACCCAAGCCAGCATCATACAGTACTATTATTTATCAAATATCAACCCATGGTCATGCCACCCATCAGTTTGTGAGCTGCTGTTTTGAGGTTTCCAGTTTGTAATGTGGCTACAGGTGATCATGTGTTTTTGACGCCATAGGAAATCATATTAGGAAGAGAAGGTGGAGCTGAGAATGAGTGTGGACTGGAAGTGACCTGCACTTAACCATCTCTGGCAGGTGAACATTTCCGGTACAGTCCATTTACCGTGCTTTTTGGTCTTTTTGTACTCAAAATGGGATCATCATTTAAAAAAATGTTGCATCATGTTGTATTGAAGACTTGAAACTGCAGACCTAGATCATAAACCCATTATGAAAATAATCACATAACTAATAAATCTAGTGTAAAGTAGGGCCATTTTACCATAGACTTCAATACAATCTGACTTCTTTTATAACCAGTGGAGCTGCCCCCTGATGGCCATGCAGATTTAAGATCATCCAGTAACCCTTTCATCTGACCACTCACTTTTATTATTTGTCTTTAGTACAAAATGCTCCATTTCGGCACATTTCCCCTTCTGACTTTTGGATCCTTTAGCCCTGACATAGCTCTGAACTCCTCCAACTCCAGACTAAATAATCAGGTCAGCTGTGAATGTGTCAGACTGAGAAGACCGATGCGTAATGTACTGGTTCTTGTTTGTAAATCTGAATCGTGAAAGATTATGCCGCTGTAGACCAAGAATGCCTGAAAAAACCAAATTGGTGAGAAGTGACCAACAGAAGAAACATGAGAGAAAAAGAGAGAAGTGGGACAAAAGGCTGAGGGACTCCAATGGATGTCACCTCCAGCCAACAAACAACACACAGCTGGTCTGTTGGTTTATGGGACAGCTTCTTCAGAGTGCCATAAATCTCACCAGCACTCCTGTTTAGGGCTTTTGTCTTTCTTCACTCAAAGCCACCAAAGCAGCCCTCTTCAAAGACAATAAATAGTCTTTAACTGCAGTTCACTGGCATCAATTTGGCCTCCTCTCTTGGCACAGTTGGGTCAGCTGAAAAGAAATGCCAGCAAACAAGACCGAGCTGACCGAAACTATTTAGTTTGTCTTGTGTAATTCAGCGGGGGCTGTCCAAACAAAATTATTTTAATGTGAATTAAGGAGTCTTTCATTCTTATGCTCCATTCAAAACAAAACCATTTATACAGAATTGTTGTGGTTTAGAACACAAACATCTTCTACTCTCTTGCTGATGAACAGTGAAGTCCTGATATGTTGTTGAAAAATCTGATCCTCTTAATTCAGCCAATCAAGTGTACTTGATTGTACTAGATGCTACTCATTTATCTGTAAATTGTCTATCATATAATTTGCAATATTTATCAATCATCATGATTATCTTACTGCCACATACTGCTGCGTTATTACAGGCTGTGAATAAATTTGTGCCGATTGAAAGGGAAAAAAAAGTTTTAAAGCTTTTGTATTTACTGCCCAATGGATCTCAAAAAACACGGAATTCAAATCAATAGGTTCTTAGAAATCATTGGTTGTGTTACATCCGGCCCATCAGAACTACAGGCCTTTGTGATCAATCTTTTACAGGTGACAAATCCACTTAGTCTGTTCCCACATCCAGCTGCTAAAAAGAGGGTTTTCATGCAATGCGGCAGCCTGCTTTCCCTTCATGTCATCACCTACTCCACATTTCCTCCTCTCTGCTGTTTCTGGCCCCAGAGCTTGGAGAAAAACACTGAGATCAAACAAGTGGTCACATGAGAAATGAGAGTTGTGCTCTGTGTCACTCCGGTGCTTGGCCACCGGGGTTGCTAGCCCGAGGAAAATCAAACACCTGGCATTTGTCGCCCCACATCCCCTTTACAGCCAACCCTACCCCCGGTCCCTGTGTGGGAAAACTTAAAAGGCATTTACATACAGAGCAGACAAAAACACAGGTTCTGCTAGTGCTAAGTAATAACTCCAGTGCCTAAACATGCTACCCCTGTAGAAAGTTACACAAAGACTCACACTTTACACAAGCATGGAGAACAGAAATGAAAACACTGTAGCATAAAAGAAAAGTGCTGGAAGCATGGGGATTTAGACCTTTCTTTGACAGACGCGCACCCTTTCTCTTCTTTCAAAAGCTGAAAGGATTAAAGGGGAACTCTGTGGTATTCACTGCCACGTCTCCCCTTTCTCCTCAGGTGTTGTAAAACCATAAATCTTTCTTGTCTACTACTTGCCTTTAAATCACCCTTATTTATTGGGAGGTTCTTCACCAAATGTTGGTGGACCAGGCAACCCAGTTAAATGTTAGCCTATTCATGAAAAGCACCACTGTAGAGGTAGCATTTTACAAATCCTGAGAGAAGTAGTAATCTCAGCCTGTTTGTGACTATATTCAATAATTTTACAATATAAACATCATAAATGGGCAATAATCAGTCACTGATGTCTACAGGGCAACAAAACTGCATCATGTAAATGTATCTCATTCTTGAAGTCATCAGTTGTGTGCGCTTCCTGTTTGGCCACCCAGATGCATGCAGCTGAACTCCCGCCTTGTGTATTGGTGCCCACTCTTCTTGCAATTTCCCTACCCAGCCCCACGGAGCCCACCAGACAACCATTAGAGAAGATTCTCTCCCTGTAGGTTCTTTTACTTCACAGCCCTTCAATACTGAGGAAGGACTGACCACCAACAAACAGTCCTGGAAGACATCTTTCCTTTACCAGTATCTCTTCAACTCATTCCTAACCACAACGGATCCAAATATTTCTTAAACCTCTTCCCTTTACTCTGAAGACAGATCAAGAGCTGTCATTCTGTTGGTTTTAGAGGCAAGTAAATGTCCAAGTAGCAAAAAAGAAAAAAATATTCTACTTACATCTGATTTGGTGGACTGGTCCTCCATATCAGAGTCATTGGGATCCACCAGTTCCTGGAAAGGAGGAACCTTTGACATCTTCCTGCGCTCAGCCTCGTCACTTTCTGGTCGTAATTTGCTTGTCCGCATTTGCGATATATCCTTTAAGAGTTTATTATCTGAATGTTGAGCATCTGAACCAGATGTCTGCTTCCCGGATGAATCCACAAATCCCTTTTTACGTTTTTTGGCCACATGATCGTCAACATCAGGGTTGGACAGGCGTTTGTTCAGTCCTGACCCATGGGTGATTCCCTCTGTCCGATGCTCCTTGGACAGAGACTTGGGTTCCTTGAAGCCCATTTTAGGATTGATATCTCTAAATGGCTGGTTCTCTTTGGGTTTCCTGGAAGGTTCTTTGGGAGCTTTGCTGGGTTCCCAGCCAGAGTCTCTGAAGGCACTTTTGGGCTCTTTCAAGTCTATTGGAGTTTTGTCTTTATGGTCCTTAGAATGTTTACGGAGTTTGGAGAAACTGCTGCTGCTGTTGGTGGTGGTGGTGGTTGTGGCGGTGGTGAGAAGGGTAGTACCACTTCCTTTAGAGCCATCCTGTGGATTAAAGCCAACAAATTAATGAGATCCTACACTATGTAGGAACATGTCCTGTGGTTCTCAAGATGGGATCTTCCTTTTTTCACTGGGGATCCCATGGAGCCTCCATCAAAGCCGTCTGGGGGGTCCCCAGCAAATAAAAGATTAGTTTATTGTTTTTACAATTTTATCCAGAAGTGACAATATGTGAAAATGCAACTCCTGGGTTTCAAACAATTGCAGTAATAAAACACTGCAAAAGTGAAAAACCTTATTAGAGGTTTCATTTTTTGCAAATTATGGCTGTTTACAGAATATATAGGGGTGATTTAAGTATCGCACAGAAAATTCATACATACATTAAGGAAATTCAAGCAACACTAGATTGACTATCAATGCTCCAAAAGAAATGGCTCAGGATAATTGCATGAGGAAAAGGGAAATCTCACTTTAGGTCAAGAGGCAAATATAAGAGTTTAGGGCATATTTACCTACTGAGAAAAACAAGGCCAGTGTGAGCTTTCATTTCTGCAATAACTGGTGTATGCCACAGATAGTAAATTATTTCAAGCAGTGTTCGAATGTTCAACAGCAGGAAAAGTAGCTCCTCTGATTATGTTGTCTTTTTGCTCCTTGTGTAATGTTGGACTACACTTCAGGATACATGTACAACTAGTTCCAAATGGCAAAGTGAGCAAAATCCAGGCAGCTAGGTCAAAGGAAGATTAATCCTCTGCCTTTTACACAAGAAAAAACATGCATGCCACCCTGCAGTTTGGCATTACAATTTGTGAAAAGAGGTCTATTCTTAAAAGAAGCTCAAAAGGGTCTTCTTAGTCCCCATCTATAGGCTTAAGCAGCAAACTCAGGGCTTCTTTTGAGCGGTGCTGTTCAGTGGGGTGAAGGGGCCTTTTCAACAGCCACACATGTGCAACCTTAAAAGTGGAGTGAAGGGCAATGTAGAGAGAGGAGGAAATGCATTCGTTCTAACAACGGGGGCCATTTGTCCCTGGGTCTCACCTCAAGCCCCCTTGTCAATATTTCATCAATGCAGTAAACCCATTAAAGCAGTCTAGACGACGGGGTGTGTTACAACTCTGCCCAACCACTATTAAACCTTTCATTTTGTCTATCTGCTGGTGACCCCGGGACCCCAGGATATAAAGCTGCCGGCTCGTTCTAACCTCCAGCGTGCTCTTCCACTGCAGTAAACTCATTTCCCTCCCAGGGCAGCCAGACATAAAACTGCTTCATTGCTCTGGAATGGACACACTGAGCCACTGCAGCCATCAACATTGAGAAGATCACTAAAATCACTTTTCAACAAACCTTTCAGCACCATGACACTGGGAGGTTAACAGGTGACCATGTAAATCTCTGATGGGCCTGAGGGGCCTATAAAAATAACAACGAGCCTGTTGTTTTCATAAATTTATGCAAATTAATTGCATATAATCAATATTTGCCATGAGAAGTTAAATCAGGTTCATTCATTCATCTTCTGCTGCTTATCCATTTCCGGGTTGCGTGGGGTTAGGAGATAATCCCAGCTCACATTGGCCGAGGGCGGTGTACACCCTCGACAGGTCGCCAGTCCATCGCAGGGCCAACTTACAGAGACAAACAGACACAACCAACCACTCACTCAGACCTACAGACAATTTAGAGTGACCAATTAACCTAAAAATGCATGTCTTTGGACGGTAGGAGGAAACTGGAGGACCCGGAGGAAACCCACGGAAGCACAGGGAGAACTTGCAAACTCCGCACAGAAAGGCCCCAGGCCCGGGAATCAAACCCATGACCTTCTTGCTGTGGTGCAACAGCACTAACCACCATGTCGCTGTGCTGCCCCAAATTAAATGAGGTGGTTACCTAAATTTACAAATATAAAGGTGAGGTATGAGGTGCTGCATCTGTCACTCTACATTTTCATGCTGCTTTTCACATTTTCAGTCAAGTTGGTAAAATTACTGTAGTTTTCACTGCATGTGTTGTGCCACACTGAGAACAGGACATAAATTTCATTTTGATTCAATGCAACATCTCAGCAAAACGAACTGTGTGATCTTTCGCTGTCACAAAGAGGACGTCTTCATGGTTTTCGGTCCAAGATAAGCTGTTAATTCATTATTTTGTCCTCAGACTTTTGGGACTGTCATGGAACAGGAGTGTGTGAATCCTCATTTCTCATGATGATTTCATTCGTTCATTTAACCTGCCACCAAGAGCTGGGCAAAAATGTAAGCACTTATGGATGCAGGTAGATGAGCTCTTACACAAAATTGTCTACATCCTGGATCCTGTTCTCAATGGTCATAGAGTGTGATTAATATGATCAATACTAATTGTTTCCACTGTGACAATTTTTGGCATGTGATTGAGAGTGAGAGAAGGAGGGAGAGAGAGAGGAAAGGAGGGAGGGAGAAAAGAAGGAGGGGTGTATGAAAGAACGTATGTGACCTCTTGCTCTGGGAGTAATTCATCACATACACTGTGTTTTGACTGGAAACCGTTTCCATGTGAAATGGGCCTCTTCTGACCCAGCTTTTAAATGACACCATTTAAAGGGACTAAAAATAACATGGAATGGAAACAACATGCCACTCTATTGACATATGTGATTTAATGCTGTACAAGATTCTAGCTCCATCATCTTCTTCCCACCTTTCTCCTAACTTACTTATTTCACAAAGGTTCTTGTCTAAAACTTTAGTGTGTAGCAGACTTCAGAACAACATTAGAGAAAAAGAGGGGCATCTTCACACGCGCATTTTGTCAGAGATCCACAGCTTGTCAGACTGACTGGAGTAAATACTCATGGCTGAGCAGCAACCAAGATATAGTTTGCTTCAGCCAAATTGGAAGCCTTTGAAATCCCAGAGTTTAAACATGTTGGACATCTTTGAACCTGCAAAATATGTGGGAGATTAGGGCCTACAGACTTTGAAGGGGTTTCAAAGTTTCAGAGCTGCATGGGGCCAGAGACAGAGGGCAGAAGATAGGGTGGTTTTGCTGCAGGCTGGACCTGGAAACAACACTGACCTTTGACCCCAGGAAGCTTTTGCTCTTCTTTGGGTCGGAGAACGTGGACGTCAGAGAGCTGTTGGGAAGTGTAGGTAGCTTAAGGTGCTGGCCGAACAGGGAGGTTGAACCTTCCTGCATCACCATCACCTGCCAGAGATACACCAACAAACCAAAATCAGAGGCTTGTGGGCTTTAGATGACTCTTGCTCAGTTTCCAGTAAAGTTGTCAACCTTTAGGTAGCGACTTAACTGTGTAGCTGGCACAAGGTATCAAAGCTCCAAGGCTGGCACCAAACACTCAGATTGTGAATCCTGTTCACGTATTCTGACCTTTTATAAACAATAATTTGATTGTTTTAATTTGAAGTTTTTTAATCCCAGTTTGATGAAATTGTTACTACTGTAAATAGATAGATCAGTATCACATGCTGATACTGAACCAAAGCTTTTATATTTACAAAAACAACAACATTATCTGTATATAAACAATTTTGGTTTTATGTGCATCAATGGTCAAGCTATAATTGACATATTTTAGCATAAAGACTGCTAGTAGGGGAAAAGCCCCCATGAATATCGTCCTCATTTAATCCATCAAACAGAAATACAGAACTATGCCCAGACACTGGTCACAAGAAAAAGGTCCAACTGAAACCTGTTCTGTGCTGGCAAACTAATACCATGTTAGCATGTTTTTTTGAGACAAGCTCATTATTTGTTACTATTTCTGAAATAATTATTCAATTCTTTCTTTTTAAATCACCTGTAGTAATTAACTAAAATTACATGTCACAGTCAAGTTGACCTTTGGCTGTTTGGATATAAAATGCAAATTTTATCTTAATAGACATTTTTGAGAAACTGTCATTATTAGGGCATGGATTAGTGAGTTATGTAAAAACATCAATCTAGACCCGTTTTAGAGTGGTCCAGTATGAAGCAAGGGATGTTTTTTTTTTTTTTTTTTTAGACTTTGTCATCTTCAGTATCAAGAGTTGTAGATGTCACAGCAAGCCATGTAATTAGCGTTTTGACAATGACTAATATTTCAGCCGTCAGAGCTGCTCCAGTGCTGAGGCACGGAATAGTAAATGCCCAGGTTAAACCCAGTGACACCACTACATGAGCAGAAATCTCAAGCCATATCTTCTGTCACTGAGTAGGCAGCTGGAAATCTTACTTTTGAGTCTTCTGAACTTCGTTTATGAGGATCCCGCTGCTGTGAAAGACAAACAAGAGTTATTAATGATGAGTATTGATTTGTTATGATCCAAATGTGTAGAATAGAACAGTTACTTGTGCTGTATAATTTACCAAGACCAGGGACAGTGATGCCTCTCAAACTGACAGTGGAGATTGTGGGTTGTGACATGGTCTATATCAGCACTTGCTCCCTTTCTTCATGGGGGTGTGGGGCAAAGTAAATAGAGAGCACTTGGCTCCAGTCATAAAACCTACAGACCAAAGCAGCTTCTTATCAAGAGCAGTGACACTAAGGAGGAAACTGGAGGTATGATGCAAGTTTATCACAACTGTAACAATAAGAGTGTTTTACTAAGGAGATCAGCTGATGTCATTGAAAAATTTACCCTGCACTGTCCAGGTTTCAACAAACAGCATGTGGCAGGAAAAGTTCACATAAACTAATGAACACTAGTCAAACAAGGGAGCTTTGATCAGGTAAAACCTTCACTGCAACTGTAGAGAAAAACATTTCAACACCAATAATCCACAGACACAGAGGACATTCTATGATGTTGTGATTTATTGTAAAATGAGTCTGGTGATTTTAATGAAACTGTAGAATTGGTAATTAAAATATTTTAGATTTTGTATCTAAAGTCTGATATATATTATTCCTCTGAGCATGAAAAGCTACTACAGTAGATATTTGTGTGCCACACTGTAGCAATGTTGTGAATCATCACCCCACTACCAGAAATATACACTACTCTGGAGATGAAAATAGTTCCCACAAATTGCATAATTTCTCTCCGTTTGTATTTTCTTTGTTTGTTTTTTTTGTCATCAGTACGAACGTATAAACTTGGATTTGAGAGCCATAGACAGACAGGAAGAGCAGTGAAAAACATTAAACTACATGAGTGACTGCTCTCAAATCTGGTGTTGAGGGATCCTTAGTGAGGCATTTGACCTCAGTGACCATCAGCTAAAGGCAGAAGATCAAGTGAAGAGCAGTAAGCTGGCTGGGTAAAGTTATATCAACCTGTCTCTGGAGATACACTGGACTACATTGGTTTTACTTGCTAAATGTCTGTGTTGCATTAAGAAATGTTACTCATGCCCCCCCACCCTCCTCGCACTCCTACCCCTCCAGCTTTCAGTAGCTTCCTGCGAAACTCCTCTGTCGGGTTGTTGAAGGTTAGCTTCTCGCAGCGGAGATGATTGACAGGTGGGTGGCCCTCCAGGTGGAGGAAGAGATCGTAGTCAAAGCGAACTTTCTTCGGTTCTTCCTGAGGAAAAATGATTGGTCCACAAAAAGAGGGAGAAAGAGAGGAGTTAGATTCTGTCAGAACAACACAACTGTGTCACATGGAAACTGCATTCAGTGTCAAGCTTTATGGAACAATGTGAAATGAGCTTTTACAATTGATACATATTATATGTTCAGGCATTTTACAAAAATGACATAAGCATAAGCGTGACATAAGCTATAACATATGAATTAACTTTGAGGTAATCAGCTCTTCAGCAGAATAAGCGTCCACTCTTTATCTTCTATATAAAAATAGTAGATGTACTATATAAAAATGTACAATAAAACCAACTTTTGACCAATGTATATCCTCTAATTTAATATATAATAGTATTGCCCATCCATAATAGTCTCAGAGTTGTGAAACAAACATAAGCTGATGTTTACACAAGAGAAAGTAACTGAAAAGACAATTTATCAGTAGATTATACAATTTATTGTGTGCAATTAATATTTCACATGCAATTTACTTTATTATTATTTTATTTATTTTACAGTTTTTTACAGTCTGCTCTGCTGCTCAGTAAACTTTTATTTCACTCCTTGGTTACTGAGTAGATCAACCCAGCATGTGAGGAAACCCTTAAACTGCTGTTAAGTGGCATTGATTATAGCTTAAACATCGAACACATCATTATTTGTATGAATGTCTTTAAAAACAAATATATCTCCACAGTGATAAGCTCATACCAGAATATTTGTATAATGTATCAATTTTGCCCCACTAGTAGACACTACAGTTTACCAACTATCCTTAAACAACTCACATGCAGGTTGATGCTTCCTAGGCAGCTATGCTCAGAGAAGCCTCCAGTGTGCAATCAGTTACTGAGCTGTTTGGCCAAAAATTATTTAGTTTGAAACAAGGCATTCAGTTGGAGCTAAGAAATGCTGCACAGAGCTGGCTTTAAGTTTTAAAATTATTATCAGGAGTAAAGGCCTTCAGCCATCCAAACCTGCAGACAAACCAAACCAGCTGAATGAGTAAAACAGCTCTCTGTAAGAGCTGCTGATACATGTACCTTGTTTTTGAAGTAAACTTCAATAGGCAAGATGAAGCCTGCGTATCCAGACTCTTCCACTTTGTAGGGGGGATCTTTACACACTGAAATGAGAGAAAGGTTTGATATTAAAGAGAGGTCAGTGACCTTCAACAGTTTAAATTCATAGAGTTCTCTAAAATGCAAAGTTGCTCATTCCAAACAGTGCTGAGTGAACAACATTGATGTGTGCGTTAGCACTCTGGGGTCTAGACTATCATTATAATTATTATATAATCACAGGCTTTGAGATACAAAAAACAGTTTAACTGTTTCCTGTGCTTTAAAAAAAACCTTCAGTCTTTGTCACTGACTTTACTGAGCCACTAAAGCTACAGCTCCATCCTCATGAGGTCTCATTAACTCCCATCTCCACTGCCCGCATTCATGCGGCATTACAAAAAAAGCGGTTTTAAATTAGATGAAGGGTCTTTAAAGCTCATGAATCCACCCAGCTGATGACAAGGTGAAGACTCCTTCCCTCGTGGGATTTTCAAGACAAACAAGCTCAATCAGAGCTCAGGTGTTCCTCCCTCCAGGTGTGTGTTTGTCAGTCCCAGTCCCTTGGGACTCTTTAGAGAAAGTGCCAATTAAGTCCACATATGGAAAGACCTCAGAGTGTTTACTGGAGGAACAGTTTAAAGTGCAGCTCCATTCTTAGATAGAACTCTAAAAAGCCTTCAAAGCAGAAAGGAATAACAAAGTCAGTAATCAAAATACATGCTGTGGTAAATTATTTCAATTGTGGGCTGATTGAATGGATATTTCCATGTCCTCAGTTTATGATGAACAGAGAAATTTGTTTGGAACTTCTAGAAGTTTCTCCCTGTGGAAATAAAAGTTAGAAAATCCTTTAGATTTACAAAACCATTTTCCTCAAATTATGAAGAATTACAACAGGATAAAGAGTCAATTTTATTTCAGAGGAGTCTGAAGCATTTGACCACTGAGGTCTATCAAACAATCACTTGGTTGTTGTGTATTTGGAAGAATTTCAGACACACACTGACAATACAATTTAGCATCACATAAATGAACATCTGCATTATGACAATGGTAACAACATAAACATCTACAGAATTGCGTAATAGCCTTCGGCCCTATTTATAAATATTTCTCCATAAATAAAGCCACAATTTATTCATAAATATTTTCATGAAAGAAGAACAGAAAACCAAGAGTCAGACAAAAATTTGCTTGTTTGCCTTGAGTACATGAGGCGGGGTAATCTTCAAAGATTTCAAAAATCAGCACTGACGTGAGACCTGGACTTCTTCATTGATTCTTAACAGCTAATTCTTTGAAATCTAATTTAACAAGCAGAAAATTACATGGATATGTAATTAAAGAGCCAAACACCAGCTTAATCAGATCTGGGTCCGAGCAGACTGCATGCTGATTGGTTCACTGACACTGATGAGACTCATTAGGTATATACATTTAGCATCAAACGACATGACATTGAACCTTTATAGTATTGAATCAGTTTAGTCGGTGTTTAAAAAAAAATTCAATGTTTGATGCCCAGCTCTTTTTAAATCAAGTCCACTAGCATTTCCCATGGCGTTCGTTTTAGCCGACACATTTGGTCAGTACATTTATACTGACCAAACTGGCAACTGGTGAATTGTTTCAATAATTGCTTGAAAGCTTTAAGGAAAGAGCTTGGAAGCAGCTTTATTAAGATTTTTAGGGGGGCAAAATATTATGTCTACCTATTAGAATATTACTCATTATTATCCAATTAAAAGAATTACAATAGTCTGGAGTTCAACTAATGACCACCTATTTTGACCGTTACTGTTATCTTGTAATAATCTTATAATGATTTTTTTTTCTACGTAAGAACTCCCCCCAAAAAACAAAACAGCAAACAAACAGTTCCAAAAATAAAATGTAAATAAAGTAATTAAAAATCAAGAGATATCTGATTTGCTTATAATTAGGACTCTGAAGCCTTTCATGCCATATCCAGGTTCACAAATTCTTTTCTTTATGGTTTTGTTTTTTTAAATAAAGAGGTGAAGTGCTCCAATGTATACACATAATTAAAGCGTCATCAGCACACAACTGGCTACCAGTGATGAGGGAGATCATGGAAACAACATCATCATCCTCTATGCTCTCCCTGTTTTATCTTGAAGCTCTACCCCTTTAGACAACAACTGTGATTGATGGCTCAACTGATAATGCGGAGGTCGTCCTCACTGCTGGAGCCAAGCCATCCAAAACCGAGAACCACTGAACAAATATTATGGGTTAGAGTTAATTGTGCAAGTGGGTCAGGTTCAATTACAGGCAGCTAAAAGAGACCATTCAGCAGCAGCATTTACTCAAACTCAGTTGGAGGCTGAGATGAGATGAGCCACCATGAGATGGAAAGAAACATTCACACTCTGTGCACGTGCTGGTATATTTTTCTTATTGCCATGGATGACAGTGCAGACGTGATGTCACGGGAAGCCATTTTTAGCATAGGTGCAGTTCAGGCAAACCTCTGAGGCCAGTGTCAAATGAGCTGAAATCAGTCAAACTGTAACTGTGAGCTTAAGAGGCTCTCCTGCTCTGTCTTTATGGAACTTCACCTCTTACGTGTTCACGGATTTCCTTTTACTTCTTTTCTACACATGTACATATAGTGGACAAGTCAAAAGTTTGGACACACTTTCCTATTCATTTGAATGAGAAAGTGTGTCCAAACTTTTGACTGGTAGTGTATAATAGTAAGAAAAGCTAACTATCCTTTTGCTTTGGCAGATGTCACACTGGGTTTTGGAAGCGTCCACTTGAATGTTACCCTTTAAAAATTTTTTTGAATGAATGAATGGTAAAAAAAAACACTTCTCTCTTTTATTTTAGTCCTAATTTACCGATTAAATACGTTTAGGTCAACATCATGTCAGACCCCCTGTGCTAACCAGTGGTCTTGAGAGCTGAAACAATGAGTTGATTAGCAATGAGCTGAATGACAGAACATGAAACAACAATTATTTAAATCATTTTCAAACCAATAAACTCCAGCTGGTCTCAAGCTGTGAGGATTTAATTCTTCCTTTAATTTATAGAAATGAGTATTCAAGATAATGCCTCAAGCTAAGACATTTTTTTAAATTATCTTATTATATCTTTTTTTCTTACATTCGGCTAGTCAAAAAATATGGAGTTTTGCAGTGCTACAGTGAAACACCTACACATAAAATTTAAAATTGGGCTTGCAGAGATTTTGAAGAATGTCTCCAGGCCCATCAGACATAAAACTGATGTGTGGTTTAACACCATCTGCAAGCTTTGTCTGCTGTGTTAGGTGAATGACAGCAGCCGTCTGAGTTTTTCTTAAAAGCAGTGGCAGTAACGGTGATGAACACTGCCTGAATACTGTTCAAAGTGAACTGAACAAATCTAAAACCTTAAGGCTTCATGAACACATGACATGAAGAGAATAAATGTGAAGGAGAAGTGGCTGGGGTTCAGTAGTTCACATTGCAAAAGTTAACATTATCCGAGGAAGCGCCTGAGAGGCAGAGATGCACTGACCTGTAACAGAGCATTTTCCAGTGGTCACAGAAGCTTTCAAAGAGGGACAGGGCTGTGTTGTTTATTAACAGGGCCTCGCTTTAAACTGAGATGCCAATCACAGAACAATGCCAGTCACTACATATTTGCCCTTTCTACAAAGACTGGTTTGTAATGAGGCCAAGCCAGACTGCCTGCCTGGTCAGAAAACAAAAGACACAACCAGAAGTAAGACATTCTTTAGTGAGGTTTGTGGGTTCAATATGAGTTTCTTCTCCCCACTGATTTAATGTTAATCCCTTTTCATTTATATCAACATCACTTGTCCAAATCAAAGGCTGGACACAGAGTAGCAAGGGTCCACAAAAAAAAGCATTGCTGTTAATAGCGAACATTTTCTGCTCATATTCCTTTAACTCACCCTTAAGGTGTTTAATAGTTTAAGGGGTGCTTCAAACACAAACATCCAATTCCAGATGCTCAGTTTATTTAATTTTTGGTTCAGAGGTAGATCATTAAGATGTCATTCAACAGATAAACACCAAAAAAAAAAGAAAAGAGGAGGTGACAGACCAGGACAAGAACCCTATGGGCATCTGACGTCAAACTGAGAATGAAGAAGAAGGCAGGGACAATGAAGGTTAAAAATATGTGCAAAGCCCACAGTAAGTGCAGGGGCAGCAGTAGGTCCATACTGGCATCATATGCTGTACAGGGACAAGTTATGAGATAAAAAAAGCAGTGGGTCCCCCCACTTTCGTTTCATATGTATTTTATTGATTAGTGCTGGCTAGGGCCTCTCCTATGACTGTACTATTTTCAACTGAGATTATAACAACAACAACAAAAAAGGTGAGACGATAACTTAATGATTGAGTTTGATATTGTGTTACGTAACCTTTCTTCTGTAAAGTTATTCATGGCAGAAGCCCCTCAAATATCGCTCACAATTTATAGCAGAGCTAAAACTGAAGCAAAAACAGTGTGAAACTCTCTGCTGCTGTGGCAACACCAGCTGTGAACTTTCGTTTCATATGTATTTTATTGATTAGTGCTGGCTAGGGCCTCTCCTATGACTGTACTATTTTCAACTGAGATTATAACAACAACAACAAAAAAGGTGAGACGATAACTTAATGATTGAGTTTGATATTGTGTTACGTAACCTTTCTTCTGTAAAGCTATTCATGGCAGAAGCCCCTTAAATATCGCTCACAATTTATAGCAGAGCTAAAACTGAAGCAAAAACAGTGTGAAACTCTCTGCTGCTGCGGCAACACCAGCTGTGAAGCCTTTGCTGGTCTTCTGGGCTTTATTTACCTGTGGTGTCACAATTGAGAAGTGCTAAATGGTGCGTTGTAACTAAGGCGGTGGCACACAGATATGCAACTAGGTTGCAACAGGAGAACAAGAAGGCATATAAAAGTTGCTAATAACCACCGACTCCAGATAATGGTCATTAGTAGTTGATAAAACCACAGCCAGAAATGTAGACTGAGGTCAGACAGGGCCTCACTGACCAGCTCAATTCACACTGACCACCAAAACATGGTCAAGCCATCATATGTGAACTTAACAACATTCCTATGAGGAGTACTCATCTCAAAACCAGCAGTTCGTACCTCACAAACTGGAACCATTATGGAAAGGGAACTTTTGTTAAAACAACTAACAAGGCAATCAAACTGAGGAAATTGCTGAGGATGTAGAGTTTTGGTCAGTTGGTGCAACCTTGAAGGAAGTGACTCAGAGAAAAAGAAAAATGGGAAAAGTTCAGCCAATCATTCTAAACTAAACAACCGAGAACCACTTCCAACAATATGTCTGAGGGCCATAACAACCTGAGTCAAGGTGTCACAGTGTAACAGTGCAGCTGCGACTACAGACAGTCCTAAAAAGGATGCCAGGGAAGCATTCGTGTGTAGCAGCAGCTGAGATTGAGCCAATTTAAATATAAATCACATTTTCTACACAATCTACAGACAAATTTACTGATCAGCATTTTGACTGCACACAGTATGTATTCAGAAATTGAGACCTAAAAGCAGCCACCAAAACCTCTGGTCACCTCCCTCAGCCAGCAACAAGCCCCACCTACCTGGAGTGTTTACCTGAAATTTGCCATCAGCTTTTAAAAGACAGTGAGCCCATCAGGCTCGTATGTGAAACCACTATGAGCTACAGTAAACCTGAGGCAGACTAGGCCACGAAAACTCATTCTGATAGTGACTCGTGTCTCTGAAAGGACACAGCATGGATTAACACTGCATCACCAAGGTCATTTATCTGGGAGAGTTGTCAGCAGCTTGTCCTGCAGTTGGAGGAATAGAGAGTTGGATGAAATGCACATTCAGCCTGGTTTGCTAGCTCACCAGCTCACCACAGTCTCAGTTATATTCTGCCGATCAATCCAGCTAAAGATCCCGAAGTTCCTGGAGGAGGAGGACGCTCACCAAAGTCATGTCATCTCCAGTCCAGTCCAGTCCAAAAATCTTGTCTATAGTTGACCTACAAGTCCTGGAGGTGGTCCTAAGGACCATGGGGCTCTTTCACTGGTGCTCTAGCAGACAAATATCTCACCTTTTCATACTTCAGAACTGTGAAACAGCAACACAACACCCCTGTCCCACAAAAGGCAAAGAGCAAACTGTGGAAACTTATCAAAGTCTGCACTGTACACATCTTGGACATTGCCTCACCTGTGGAAGTACAGAACCAGATACATCCCAGGGGGAAAGACTGATAAACAAAGCTGTCTTGGAGACAGCCAACTTCCTGATCCAGCTGTGCCACAAACTGAAGACCAACAAGCAGCAGTGCAACCAGGAGTTCATATGAACAAGGCAATGGAATAGAAAAGGTAAGCCATTTCAAGCAGGGCACAGCAACCAGCACAACACTGCCACAGAAGGAGGCAAAGAAAATGTACTATAAACTACTTCAGTCTGTGAAGAATGAAATTCTCTCTCCAGCTCTGAGCCACCTGGCTAATTAGTATCAGCCACATGTACAAGGCTACTCTGGAGGCAAAGCTTTGTCTGGTAAAAAACTCTCTACCTCAGTCAAAATTCAAAATGCCTTGTCAAAGCAACATGTTTTCATCTTTATTGTAATTCAAAACTGTGTATTTTGTCAGCAAGAAAAAAACCTGTGAAAGTGTTCAATTTTAAAAAAAGGTCCCATTTCTTTTACTTTGTTCACCCCATGTTTTATTTGTATACACACACACACACACACACACACACACACACACACAGCCAACAGCCAGCTGACTGCCAACAATGCATAAGCTTCAACACTTCAAGCAGAGGACAAATGACAAATCAGTCATATAAGAGCATCCCTGTCTAATAAACAGTGAGTGGCTGTGATTGTTGGGTAACAATGGCGGGTCATGATTAGCAGCTCGGTGGGGATGGTGCCCATGGTTGACTGAGCAAGATCTCTTCGAAAACGACCTTACACTATAGCTTTCTCCACAGACCTGCAGGAGCTGTCCTGACCCAAAAAAACCTGAACCTAATCAGCTAACAAGACCCTCCGACACAAACAGGGCTCAAGATTAATTTGCTGAGATTAAAGACTCGAACACAAGAAAATCCAAATTTGTGTTGTGGACCAAATCACAAGACAAAGAGAACCAACAGGTGGCTGGCTCCAGGCAAAAAGGCTCAGGAAAACAGCATATCTCCCAGCATGCAACAGGGTGTTCTGAAATAAGCCAGGTTATCAACTCACTCATCTACCCAGTACAGAAAAAAGCAATAAAGCACAAAAAACCACCAAAGTGTGTTTATAAAAAGAAAAACTGGTTGGATCACAAAGATTTACACATCAGTAGCATCAATCTGAAACCACAGATGTGTAAAACCCTGCCCACTTCCAGGGACAAAATTCAGACTGAGAGGTTGATTGTTTGAGACTAAAGTGGTGGTTGTGGGTGGGGGTTAAAATCAGAATGATGCTCTTGATAGCAGGGCGGTTCTGGTCTAAAAACTATGCAATATTTACATGACACATCAGCATTTCTACACCAACAGGAAAAATCTGTAATGATCAATGTTTTTGTCAATTTGTATTTGGACAATAAGACTTCCTCTTGCAGTAGGAAGGGGACATATTTGGGCTATGTTCATGGCACAGATTCAAAAGCCAGGATATGTCAGACTTATTGCAATGATGACTTTAACAATTCAACTAAATAGTGTTAATGTCAACATGCTGGGCAGAGCCTTAGGGGCAAAAATACTATTACAATGTATTTTATTTATATTGATGAATTTTAATAAGTATTACCTTACGAATGTCATTCCATTAAAGGTGAAGTAAACATCTGTTCTATATTTGGATGAATATGAACAACTCCAATATATGAAAGAGGGACCTGAATAATATGAAATGTCTGAAAATTTCTAATTCATGTATTTATCTAATAACTAATGGCTGTCTGAGTGTTGCCATTTCCTGTGGAGGATTCTATTTCCCCTTCAACTAACCAACCAATGAAACTTGGGATTCCTCTGATAAATCAATGATTGCTTGACTGCCAGGAGTCAAACTTAATGAAATATATTTGTCATCTATTTATTTGTATTTAGCCTTTTAATACTTTTTCTTATTTATTGATGTGTCAATTATTTATTTCCACACTGTTGAATTGGCTTTTTTTTTTTTTTTAAAACAAACCCTGATTTGTCTTTGTCACACACACACACACACACACACACACACACACAGATTACCAAGTCCGTTGTACGACAGCCAGCAATAAGAGCCTACATGGATGACCTCACTATCACTACATCAGTCCCAGGGCGCAGGTGGATCTTACAAGGTCTTGAGAAACTCATCAACTGAGCCAGGATAAG
This sequence comes from Remorina albescens, assembly GCA_034769265.1. Classification (NCBI taxonomy): domain Eukaryota; kingdom Metazoa; phylum Chordata; class Actinopteri; order Carangiformes; family Echeneidae; genus Remorina; species Remorina albescens. Next base: position 959,631 of record CM068495.1, on the reverse strand, counting down.
TTTTAAGCCTTTCAAATTAAGGTCCATGGTGTTGAAGAAGGGGAAGGTTACTGACAAATTCCAATTCCTAATCTCAGGAACAGTCATTCCATCCTTTACAGAGCAGCTAGTCAAGAGTTTAGGGAAGATCTTTGACGCAAGCTTGAAAGATACCGCCGCCATCCAGAAGTCCACGCAAGAGCTTGACACTTGGCTCACCAAGGTTGACAGGTCTGGTCTACCTGGTAGATTTAAAGCCTGGATCTAAGAGCACTCCATCCTGCCCCCGAGTGTATGGTACAAGCAACACCTTGCAGCCACCGTTCATTGGACTCAAGGAGGAGTTCATGGTGGCTCGCATATGGGAAGTCTTCCAGTACGGGGACTCCAGGGAAGCTAAAGTGTCAGCAGCCAGCATTGCGGTGAGGACAGGAAGGAAGTGGAGAGCGGAGAAGCCAGTGGAGGTGTCAGAATCACGCCTGAGACAAAAGGCATTGGTGGGTTCTGTGGCAATCGGCAGAGCAGGTGTGGGCTACTTCCAACGGACCCAGGTCGGCAAAGCCCAGAGTAAGGAGAGACACCACATTCTACAGGAAGAGGTCCAAGCTGGTCTGTAGGAATAACAAGTGAGCAGGGCAGTAAGACTCCGGCAGCAGGGAGCGTGGACCAGATGGGAGAGTACACTGCAGCGCAGGATCACCTGGTCAAACATCATGCAGGCAGATTTCTGCCACGTCTGGTTCCTGGTGCAGGCAGTCTACAACGCCTTGCCAAGCCCAGAAAACCTCCACATCTGGGGAAAGAGCGAGGTGCCCTCCTGCCTGCTTTGCTCTGGGAGAGGCTCATTAGAACAACTCCTCAGCAGCAGCCCAAAGGCTCTGGCAGATGGCCGCTATCGGTGGCGACATGACCAGATGCTTAAGGCAGTTTCTGAGAGTTTAGCGTCAGCCATTAACACCAGCAAACACCACCACACAGCAAAGGAAGCAGTCACCTTCATCAAATCTGGAGAAAAACCCCAGACTCAGCCAAAACCAATAACAGGCCTCCTTCACACAGCCTCTGCTTGGCAGCTGCAGGCTGTCCTGGGAAAACGGCTGACATTCCCACAGCACATCGCAACAACTTCACTCTGTCCAGATATGATCATCACCTCAGAGGCCCCAAAACACCTGATCATGCTGGAACTGACAGTGCCTTGGGAAGAGCTCATTGAGTAAGCCAATGAGCGCAAGCGCACCAAGTACAAGTAACTAGTGGACAAGCGCAGGGGCAGAGGATGGAAAACATTCTATGAGTCCATAGAAGTTGGCTGTAGAGGATTTGCAGGACATTTTTTCTGCAAGGTCCTCACTCGGTTGGATGTCACAGGAGCCAAGAAGAGGGCTACTGAATTTGTCAGGGAGGCCACAGAAAAAACCGCTAAGTGGCTTTGGTTAAAGAGGGCTGATCTGTGGGTAGCTGCTGGGACGCAAGTCGGGGCCTTATTAACCCTTGCTGGGTTGCCTGGGTGAGGGTGTATGTGGTGAGACCCGAGACACCTTATGACCCCAGGTCACAACACTGATGATGCGTCACAGTGCATCCTGGAGATGTTTCTTGAAGACTGCTCCAAAGAAAGAGCATAACTTATGATATGTCACCTCTAGAACAACCCAAAAACGTGTGTTGAAGTTTTCTCTAGTCATGATGCTTTACAGTGTTTTTATTTATACAATATGGAAAAAGTCAGTGTCTGTTCCTTGTGTTTTTTGTGTCTTCTGAGCTACTACACCCATTTAAAGTGACCAGAGTCTTTGAGTGACATATAATTAGCTGAAGTTGAGCCGATTCTGAATATGTGGAGACTTGGTGGCAATTTAAAAACCATTAATATGAAAAACATGAAACATGCATTAAAATATTTTAAAAGCCTTAATACGTGTGTAAGAGTTAACTAGTGTGTACAATATAAAAAATAAAACATGAAAAATGTCATAGATTAACCAGGGTGACATCCTTACAATTCCCACCAATGCTACAGTCTTTATTAACAATGATATAAAACAGATGCTGGAGGCTCAATTCAATTAAACCACTGTGAAGAAAAAGTACAGTAATAGTTGGCGTTAGTTGAGGCAAATGATTTCACCTTTTGACTCCATTTATTTGACTGATAAAAACACAGCCCTGGGCTCTTGACTTATAGCTTTGGTGTGTGGAGGTGTTGTAAATAGAAGACAAATGTTTTATGACAGGGCAAAGTGAGAAAGGAGGGAAAGAGTTGCCAAAAGACAACCCCATATAAACCATGCTTCAATAAACCACTTCCTTCAACCTCCTTTCATTGACTGAGCTGAGGGACAGCCAGCATTTACAGCTCAGTTCCTGTTATTTTGTGGTGGCTGCCCCGTCTATCTGCACCTCCTCCCCTTCCCCAACCTTTCATGCCAGCAGCAGCAGCCAGTCCGCAGCTTTCATGGCTCTTGTCTTCTTTGTGTTCCACCTATGGAGGTAGGTATGATTTTGGAGGAATCGTAAAATAATTACTGGCAAATTCCTGCAGCTCTTTGATTTCTGCCAGACACTGGAAAAGGGGAATGAGGGGTTTTTTTGGGGGGTTCTTTACATACAGAGATATTTTTGTCCAAAAAAGACTGCAGACCTTGCCCCATGTTTATTTCCCATTGTGCACACCAAGTTGAAACAACTAAGCTGAACCTCCAACTGCTGTTTCTTGTTGATCCTCTGGCTTCTTTTGAACCTGTCATCACCTCTGAATACAGCTGCATTTTGTTTTAGAAATGAATTTTCTAAAGCATTTTAAAATCTAATAACAACAAACCCAAGATATGACTTTACATGCAGTGACCTCAGGGTTTTTGTTGTACAGGTATACACCTCCAATATCAGGTTTATCTAAACCTGGAAAAACCTTAATAATATTTTAAACTTAATATTTTCAATTCAGCTCTAATTTGCAGTGAATTACTCAGCAGCGACTACGCTTGATTTCAGTTTAAGTTGGACGTTAATTTTGTTTACATATGTTCAGACAATTCTATGGCTAATGATCTACCCTGTTGCTCTCTGTCCAAATAAGAGGATTCTTTGGAATTGAAAGGACCCAAGCTAGCAAGCGCCAACTCCGAGTCATAACAAACCCAATGACATTAAATGCCACCAAACAAGGGACATGTACACAGTGTCTGAAAAACATTGGCGTAAAAACTGTTCATCCATCATTCGGCTTGAGGACAGTCTCCACCATTGGAAAACCTCACAGATGTTAAAAATGAAGTTCTTTTTCAGTTCTTGTTCTTCTGCCAGTGACAAACAGTTGCCTCTAAATTGCCACTGGTTTCTTTTATGAAGTCCCTAACAATCCCCTTCACATGGTCTGGTAGACTGCTCCTTCTGCTTCCCTTGGTCATCTTTACACTTGCACTGTACAATATAACAATGTGTGCACATCCACTGTCCCTCCCAGACAGGCCCTGTTCCTCTTCTCTTTTAGATTAGAATCATTAAAGCTGCACTCAGTAAAATCTCCTCCAAGCAAGTGATGTTTTCACCATGTTTATTTGCTTATTAGTGTGGTTATGTGTGTAATCCTGCTGACAAAGCGCACAAACTTGGCAGGACATGGGCAGAAGCAATAGCAAAAACCATCAAACTGTGGTGCAGATCTGTTTAAATGGACAGATCCAGGAATTTTTTTTTTTTTTAACTTGAGCTATGAACTCGACCAAGTGCCATTCTATATATGAAGGCTTCTCTTTATAAAAGCAACAGTGGAAAATTTGCCAATTTGTACATTTAGCAGATTTAAGTTCAGAGTTTTGTTCCACTTTAGACTCTGTTTTTACTCAGCAAATTGAACGGCTTAGTTATTCTAGCAATAACCTCAAAACCATGAAATCAGACCCTGTTTTCCCTCACTCAGCATCAGGTCTTTTTCTTGACTCAAAGAAAAAAGGAAGGACTTCAGCAGTAACTGTAAATGTGCCTCTTATTTGGAGACTTACAATTGTACATCCAAACTACATAAAAAAAAAAAAAATAAAAAAAAAAAGGAAGAAAACTCACTTAACAGATTTACAATTATGGTCTGTTTTGAAGAAAAGCTGAGAGCTGATCTTAAAAAAAAAAAAAAAAAAAAAAAAAACTTTTCACAATGTTTTAAGACAATAAGATACAGCATCCACAGCCTGCAATACAAGCATTTCCAGCATGCATTCATGACTGCTTTATTTTTGTATAAAATAAAGTTGTACTTCAGTATAATCACTTGCAGAACAGCGAACAAAGTACATTACTGAAACACAGCTAACTTAGTTGACATGTCACAGATTAAGTGTTATCTTTTTCAAACTACTTAGACAGACCAAGGACAAAAGAAAGCACACGTGTACAGAAAGGCATGTTTCACGTCCTGTGAGGATATCAAAGCATCTATCAGCCCAGCTCAGATATCATATTAGCAAAGCCATGGCAAAGAGGGAAAGAAAGCGCTGCAGCCATATTTTAGCCTGAGGATCTGTATCTTATGTATAGGTCACTGCAGTGACTTGACTTATGTGGTATGTGCACACAAACCACAAATTAAGCTGGAGTGGAGGATGAGGGGAGTTAAAAGGTTTCATGCAAGTGTTCCAAGGCACCCAGGAGATAGCCAGAGGCTAACATGTTGGCCCAATCATTAAGGCATCAATCTGTGGGTGTGTGTAATGTGTACACTGTGAAGGGCTAATACTGTCGCCAATCTGGCTAACATAAGGAAAGGGAATACTTTTCACCCTCAACTATTGTTGTCTAGTTTCAATTCAAACCTTTTGAAAAGGCCCAGAACTGGAGGTATGAGAGTGAAGTTTTAGATGGCTCCAACTTTCCAACCTTCGGTAGGAGCTTTGAGGCAATTTAGAAACCACACCTGAAAATGGAGCTGGAGAAGCCTTGCAGAAAATATGTCTGACTTATTGGTATTTTCTTCAAATGACATGGTGGCGTTTTTCAAAAGAAAAGTCCTCCAGGATGACCAATAAACCCTTCTACCTGACAAAAACAGCAATAAGTATGACAAGTTCTGTCATAAAATAATGGATACAAGCTCATAGAGATAATAATTTTTAACAGCATCAAATAAATAGATCACTGCCACCCACATATGGACATATGGATTTATGGTTTTCCAATATGTTAAAGTAGCCCCGAACAAAGATTGGACTGAAACCGTGAGCTGACGTGTTTCAGCAGGGCTGGATGTGAATCTTCAAAAGCACACAATTAAACATGGCAACCAATTTCAGATGGCATCACCTAAATGCATTTACGGTCATACTTGAACTCTGCTGTAATGTTCACATTCACATCAATTATTTAGGTCTGTTCTGCATCAAGTGCTGCAGATGTCCAGGAACTTTATGAACACAAGCTGTCATCATCCAGGAATTATCCACTATCCCCTATAAATAATTGCAAGCCGCAGTTGTCATACACTGCCTTGTGTACTTATGAACATAGGCCAGAGTTATCCAGGAATTATACACTTCCCTCTATAAACAAACCAGCTCTTAAGTCATCTAGGAATTATCTGCAGCCTTGTAAACATAAGCACGAGCTGTAGTTATTCAGGAATTATACACTGCCCTTTATGAATGAAAACAATCTGTAGCTTTGGGTGTATTCAAGTTTTCATTTCCAAATTAAATGACAAACAGGCTCTATTCCCCCTTTTTTTTTCTTTTTTATTTCTCCTGCTGAGAAGACATCAAACCGTAAAACAGAGCCACATGCCAACCAAAGCTAATGCATAATGTATGATGATAATATTGTTTGATGCTAAATATCTAATTCCTAAAGTGGCTGGTGCAGCACTTGTATTAGGTCTGGTCTAGTCTGGTTAAACTGGCCATGAATACAGAGCCAGACAAGCAAACTACACAAACCTTCTGTTTATTTCAACTGGGTTTTTTTTTTAGCTAGGTTTCTGCAAGCTCTTGTGACAAAAATCCCCTTAAAAAGATATTAAAGAAGATATATTTGTGATTTTAAGAAACAAAAACATAATACACTTTGACTATCTACATTAACATCTACCTTCAGACCGGGCGGACCATTAAAGAGACTCCCCCACCCCAAAAAAAAAATCCTCAGTTTTTGTGCATCTTTCCTGGTTCAACTCTTTGACGTCCCAGCCCATTTTTTGTCCATTACACCGTCTCACATTTTTCCATTAAAGTGACAATCCTCTGAAAGATCACAAACACCTCTGAAGAGATGCCATCTCCAGAGTAGATTAAACAGCAGCCGAGGCTCTAAATGAGGTGCTTAAGCAGCATGAGCCGCTGCTGCCTATTGGCAAAATAGTAGTAGTATCACTAGTTCCAAAGAGCTTCTTTTGCCTCAATTTGTTCAAATGGCATTGCCATTTGGCCCGTCTCCATGGCAACACCTCAATGCTGGCCCGTTGACCGCATGGCAATAATGAAGCGCAGTGGCAGCTTTACTGACTGATTCATCATTAATCTTAATGTACATCTGGCAGCTTCTCTGAACAGCACAACAAATCACAGAGTGTGGAAGGAAGCCATGACTTCACCCAAACTGCGCACCTCCAATGTGCATAGAGGTACATAAAAGTGATGACATGTTGATAAGAGGAACAGTCTGAACAATAAGAAAACAGCCCGATGTGGAAGAGCTGTGTCAGCTATACATCAGCCTACCTGTCTTCAGCATCTTTAAAAGACCAAATAAGACACATTGCGCCCAAATCCAAACAAAAATTAAACCTACATAAACATAGTGGCAGAGATAGATTTCAGGTATTGTGAAACTGTGGCTCCCTCCTTTCACTTGCCAATGGGTTAGGGAAGTTCTGACAGGCCTTTGGTAAACCCTGCTTCACATAAACACTTTCCTGATACAGAATCATGATACAAAGCTGACATACCTGACCTCCTTTCATCATATTCCGTAGTCACTTATGTAAGGCAACATCCAGGTGGAGGCGCCTCAATATAAAGAGCTTTTTTCAAATGCATCAGGGTAAAAGTTTTTGGGATTCAATTTTCTTCTCAGATCAATGACGTGATAAAAAACCAATAAATTCAGACATTAAGAAGTCATCAGTTACAACTGCCTTCACAAACCATGAGAAACAGGGAGAAGTAAAAACGATGTTCCAGTCCATTTAGTTTGAGATGGGCTTTTTTCTCCCTGCACCAACCCACTCTGCACACTCAATATAAGGTTTCCAAGGCGACACAGTATGAAACCAATCACAGCTACTTTTTTGACGCTCTACAAATGCTCCTGCTGCCCATAAAAGTAAAAATATTATCTATAGATAAAACCTGGCCCACAAAACTCAGCTCCTTTTGACAGCTTTACTCTGTGCTCATAATGCATTTAAATGCCTCTCATTTTATTTGAGTAGTGAGTTGACATGTGAAACATTCAAATGAGTGAAAAACTTTTACTCTAGAAAAGAGACTGACCTTCTAGCTAGAAAATTTACTTATTTAAACATAGGCCCCATTCAAGATGCAAACCAACCATTCTCACAGATATTGCAATGAGATTTTTATGATTTACGCCGAATACAACTTAATAGTAATCATTAGGCCAGTCAGACATCAATTGTAAATGTAAAAAGAAGAAAGAGAAAATAGATTCAAATAAATTGGAAAGGTAAAAAAAAAAAAAATTGTATTGGTGTTTGTAAATCTTGAGACTTCATCACTCCAGTGTAGACAGCAAACAAAACTTAAGTAATAAATAAAGAATAAATTGTTTGTATTCAGCTTCCCATTGTTTGCATTTGAAAAAACAAATGTGGTTAGATGAGAATTACCTGGAAGATATAAGACAGCTCATATTAATAATCAAGCAATGTAGTAAGAACTCAGATTATTTGCAACTATATTCACATTAATTGAGATAATCAATTTAAAACTTATCTGATAGAGTGTGTAGCGCTGCTTTTTACCATTTTCAAATTTAATTTTCTCTATTCTTGTTTTGCTTTACCAACAGTCCTAAACAAAAAGTTATTATTTACTGTCATAAAGCAGAAAACCCTCTGATTTTACAAACTAAAACTATAGGAAATAAAGTGAATCAAACTATTAACTGATGACAATAAATAGTTTTGAAATATTTTTCAATTCAAAAAACATTTCCATATTTCTGAGAGCCTATGACGATATCTTTAATGTCTCGTTTTGTCCATCTAAGAAATAAATTAAAACAGTCACACAGCAAAATCAGGACATGAATTATTAAACATTTGGCACTTGCAATTGATTATCAAAGCAGATGCTGAATATTTTTGTGAATCCACTGATAGGATTAACTGTTCTAATTGCCATCAAGATACAATTTGTCTGGTTTTGATCGAAAATGGCCTAAAATCTGATCTGGACAGATGGTCTCAGATTATTAATCACAACTTTTGTTGCTTTCTATTCCTGCAAATGGAAAACTGTTCCTTCTCTGTCCAACATTTGCATGTGTTCGGTGTAGAGAATCTGAGTGCAGTTAGAAAGTGAATTACCATATTTTGCACTCCTAACCTTCTTCTCCCAACAAAACCCCCGCATTGTAACACAGGTGAAGGGAAAAGCTCCAATAATGCATCTGTGCACAGAAGTTAACAACAGAGACAGTCAACATCCAAGGGCAATTGTATCAATTCACTTGTCCTCATCAAGGTTATAGTTATATTCACAAAATGAGAGCATTTGACTGGACATTAGAGAGTTGGGAAAATAGTTATCAACGGTAGTTCCAATGGAGGAAAACAGGGGATCCTCTTAAGTAGTTTTGCTAGGTGAAAAACCTGATTCCTGTCTGCTCTGTCTTCAGACCCTCTTGTGTTTCCAGCAGACACACAGCCCAACAGAACAGGGGGGTATTTGGCTCGCAATTTGTCACCATGTTAAAACACAGAGACAACAAAGGCTTCACCAGCACTGGAAAGATCTCGTGGCGTATGTCACCATGAAGGTTAAGTTTTCTCCCGCTGGGCTTCAAACCAAAGTCTTCCAGCCAAATCTTCCATTTCTAAAGACCGAGCTAGAGCTGAGGAGCTGGGAGAGGGATGTACTGTGCAGATGCCAAAACTCATTTGCTACCCTGTAATCACAGGCCTTTTAAGAGAAGCATAGACTGCTGATGGCTCCATATCAGCAAATGGAGGAGTTTGATATATATACTGTTGAGAAGCACTGGGGTAAATTTCACACTTGCTGTGACTCAGAAAACTCTAGGCAGCTTTGAAGTGTATTGGTTTCTGACTTGGTTATAATCACCCCATCAGATTATCAGACCATTCAGATGATCTCAAGGGCTCAGAGGGATCATTTTCAGGAACTACTGAAAGTGTTTAAACTTCTCTGGAGTCAAGACCAATAAAAGAAGAACAAATCCTACACTGCTCTATTTCCAGTTAAAACATAAGATCCCCAATTTACCAAAAATGCTCTGCAGTTTGTTCTTGGGTTGTTTGCTGGAACTTTTGTTTACACTTCTGAAATAGTGTTCCTAATCGAACACAGGAAAAGGCAAATTTGCTAAGTCATTCCCCATTTAGCCAAGAAGTTGCAGAGCCTCCAAAACTTGTGGTTGTCAGCATCCCAACATACTTTGTGATAAAATTTATGCTGACATTACTCATCTTCAACATTGACAGTCCAGACATCTAAAAAGTAGTCAGACACCATTTCATCTTTAAATTTTCTTTTGTAATTAATAACATGAAGGACTGTCCTATTTTCCTATTACCTATAAAGCCTGTCTGGTCCTCATCTATCAAGAGAGCAATCACTCTGTCTATTTGTTGGCTATGGTTCATAATCTGCATTTAAAACACATTGAGCTATATCCTTTACAGTTCATCTAACTTTCCTCTGAAAATGCTTCCCCCTTGATGGCGGGAGGGCCGCATCATTCAGGGTGTAATTAAAAGAGGCTTTTAGTAAGATGAGCAATGGTTCTCTCCATTCTGAATGGAGTCCATCACGGCCTGAGGATTTCTTTGCACTGACACCAAAAATTACACTATCAATTTCCTCCATTGAGGTTTCAGATGCAGGTCTGTCATGTTGGTCTTACGGGTGGAAGGGAGGTTAAATGTGGCCAGGAATTGTTGGGATTGTCAGTCCCCTTGAAACATACTGCAAATCATAATACACATACCCAAACTCTTTTTGGATTACTTCCAAAGTGGCAGTTAAGTTGGCTCCCAAATTTCTTTTTGCATTGCAAATCCTGTTGTCTCCGAAGTCTAGATGTAAATAACTTGGATTGTTTAGATCCTGTTTCACCTTTGTCTGATTTATTTAAGCTTTTTCAAACTTTCTCCCTCAAAATACAGTATTTTATCTCCCATCTAAGCCCTCATTTGCTCGAGTTTTGAGGGGTCTTAATAAACAGCTGCAATATCACCCAGTTTTCCAGCTGTTATTCCAGGTCCAACAACTTTTAGGCTTTAATTTTCCCTCTGAGAAAAAATTTTGGCTGCAATGCACACAAGAGTGGATGATCCTGTATATTATCATTATGTTCCAGGTACATTTTTAGGTCAGCCACATATTTTTTTTTGCATTACTATTCAGTCTTTGGCCCCCACATAATGGTTTTTGGCCTTCCATCTACAATTAATCCAGAATCATAAGAAAGGTGTCACTCTTTGCCTTTGGAAATTCTACTAAACATGAAATCTTAAGTAAATATCATCTTTGGCTAACCATTTTATTAGTTAACATATCAGTGTAGATACTACCATGTTTCAATCAGTTTCAACTCCTGCAATATTTTATTTATCGATGAAACGAATTAATTTGTCTTTCAGCAGTGTCTAATCTGGAACTCAGTATATATAAAAAAGTATATGTTTGTGCAGCACATAGGCTGAACATCTTCCTGGGGAAAGTGATATCACTGTCAGGGGAAGCATATGTGTGCCTTCTATATTCCCCGGTTTACCCTTTACTAAAACAAATATACTCCCTTTGCCTTTTTTTTTCCTCAGAGACAAGCTCAAGGCAAACAGAATTTAAAATCAGTTTTCCAACTCCGCTCTTTTCCTTCTTTCTTCTATCAGAAAGCCACATTGATTTTTTTTTTTTTTTTTTGCATTTTACTTAGCAATTTTGCTACTTTAGATGGACTTTTTTACTGAAGATGCTGAGGTTCTCTTTGGGAGTGACCAGGTTGGATAGGGTCAGGAATGAGTACATCAGAGGGACAGCCCATGTTAGAGGTTTTGGAGATAAAGTCAGAGAGGCCAGACTGAGATGGTTCGGACATGTCCAGAGGAGAGATAGTGAATATATTGGTAGAAGGATGCTGAGTTTTGAACTGCCAGGCAGGAGGCCTAGAGGAAGACCAAAGAGGAGGTTTATAGATGTAGTGAAAGAGGACATGAAGGTGGTTGGCGTGAGAGAAGAGGATGCAGAAGACAGGCTTAGATGGAGGCAACTGATTCGCTGTGGCGACCCCTGAAGGGAAAAGCCGAAAGGAGAAGAAGAAGATGGACTTTTTTACAATTAACATTGAACGATTATATGTTACAATAGGGTATGACAATTGCTTACCAACTACATCCGAGGCCTGAAATTAAAAAAAGAGGCTGATCAGCTGACATAGCGTTTATAATTACAAATCAGGGATTCTCATTCAGAGGGTTCCTTCTTATAGAACTGCCAAATGGTGGAAGTAGGTCAGAAATCCACAACCGCAAGATATTTGAACTCATCTCGCTCCATCCAGCAGGACATACTACAAAGACCTGATGCCCCAGTAATACAGTCCTCATAAAACAGACAAGGAGATTTAGAGCTTTAGTGAGTAAATAGAGCAAACATCAACATCTGACCATTTTCACATAAGCGATAAATACGCCTTGAACTGTTCTGATAATTGAGTGATCACATCTCAAACTACACCTTTCCACCTGGACACTTTTCTTTGTCACATATAACTGTAAACTAAGTGCTGGATTGGGTTTTTGTAAATAATCTTTACCCTAGAGAAATACTGACCATAACAAAAGAAATTATCTCATACAGTTGGACTCACAGGCGTTGGTATTGCACAGCAGATTAATACTGTATGTGCAGCATGTGTGTATGTAGGTTTGTGGTAGGGCCACTACACAGATGAGCTCATGATGAAAGCAATTATCAGTCAAACTTTGACTGCAACTTGCAACTGACCAATCAACAGAAAGAAAATATCCTCAAGTTAAACTCGTCACTGCTTTGTCTCCACATTTGACCCCCCCCCCAAAAAAACCCCCAAAACAAAACAGACTGTTCTTACATACAGGCTTCATCTGTTTCATGTCCAAAAGCAACACTTGCATGCAATTACTTCTGTCTGGCATGGTTCATACCAACACGTGAACAGGCAGTGACATTTAGAAGAAAAACTGAATTACTCCAAAAAGACATCAACACCACATAAAACGCATTTGGCATTGCTACACATTAATTCCAACCTTTCCATTCAGTCATCTGAGAATTACAGAGAAAAGCACACACCACTCCAGTCATTTGCCAATTCATGAAAACAGAATTTCGCAGGACGCAAAAGCACCATCGCCATAATTTTTGAGCAATTTCTTTCAAGCAAAAAAACTGGGGGGGGGGATTTTTAAATTGTATAAATAAGACTCCACAGCTTGATCAAGGAAACAATGTGGATGTGTGCAGATATGTGGGCTTGAACCCTGCTCATTTGTCTCATGACACATGAAGCCATGCAGCCCCTGAGAACCAGAAGGCCATCAAACAAAGTAAAAATCGAATGGTTCTGACCTCTTTTTGGTTTAGGGAAGCTTTCGTGCAGGTGAAATACTACTTTCTCAACAAAGTGCTGAATGTTGCTGTGCTCAGGTCCTCGGACAAACACCATCCAGTCGTGAGTGAAGCCTTCCACAGTGGGTTTCTTTCTGACCTGGGCACGGTGACCAAGTTCTAGTTTCACCTGAACAGCACCCTGTGAAATACAATGATGTCAGGTTACTGCTCAAATCCATAAACCCTGACTACTACACGTGTTCGACAGAGTCTGAAAATGTTCACCACATTTACAGAACAAGCACAAAGCACTGGGTCGACCTCCAAGAAACCCTCTCAATGGGGCTGGATTCCTGCAGGAGAAAATTCCATTCTAAAATGTTCAAATTTAATGTAATTGCACATCGACAGATCTCCACACTAGAGACAACCCGGCTTCTGATTTTATTCTGTCAGCTAAAGCCTACATGTGAATGCTGAGTAACTACCACGCTTGAAGGTGCACACGTTTTCTACGCACTTGAACCTACTGAAATCTGCTCCAAATGCATAAGATTACACGGCTGTGCAAAAATACTGGAAGCAGAATTACAAGAAACCCCCCCTCGATAAAGTTCACATCTTACCCGATTTTAACATTTTGACTTTAGGCATTGCATGCAACATTATGCCGAATTCAAGTGAGGATGGAAACGTCTCATTTACGCATGAATTAAATACGCATTTATTGCGAGGAGCGGGAAAATATTCAAAGTGAGACTTTTTTCAGGGGGATTTTGTACTCAAATGTTCACTCGGGAATAGCGGCACGTATCGGCTCTAGCTAGCTGCACGGCTCCTGAGCCCTCGTTACGGACTAAAAGCCGCCGACTCCTCCGGTGTGACAAAATGGCCAAACACGCTCCGTTAGACGGGACGGGCGGGCGGATCCTCCCGCAGACTACTCACCGAGTTGGCCATCCTTCAGGCCGCGCGTTATTGTTATTTCATGGAGAATGAGTTTTAAACGAGAGCAGAGGTGAGTGCAGTTTGTTAACGACGGCGGACATGGTCTCTCCTGGACTGAACTCAGACTCAAGACTTTCAAAGGCTCACCGGCTGTCAATTCTCTGTAAATAAGCGAGAGGATTTCCGCAGTGGACTTACAAAATAAAGCTCAACCAGTTGCGTTGTGCCATGAATACCGCCAATCATTAGTTAACATTTACGTCTCATGGTGTTCTTATTTTCTTGTATTCCATATTATGGGATGTGCACGACCAAGTCGTCAATGAATTCTTTTGAAATTTGACCAAATTCATGTCTCTAAATTTTTTACTTAAAATGAAAAAGATATTTAACAAAATGGACATCAATAGGTAGTTTTTCTAAACAGGCTTTAAACAAGAAGGAATATGATTTAGATGAAGACTTAGTTTGTTCATACACTTATTTATTGGTGACATTTGCCTGTCAAATTTCCATGTTGCCTAAAAATGCTGGAATCATCCCCAAAATAAACCTAACCTCAGCCACCACCAAGAATATTTTAATACTTCATACACTAATAAAACATGACTGAAAACCTCCACCAAATTAATATAATTGGTAATGTCTGAATTCCTGTCTTTACTAAGTCAACAATTGTTTTCCAGTTCCCTCACAGTATTTAACAATATCTATCAATGTCATTCTATTTATACCTTTATAACGAACAAAATTCGTCACAGGTCTTTATTATTATTATTATTATTACTTATCATGATCTGAACCAATCAAAGAGCACACATTTCAGTCCTTCTCATACCATTTAAAAAAAACTGGATTCAAATTAGAATTATTTAACTCCTGCATCGTGACAACATGTGGATAAAGTAGGGTACAGCTTCATGGCACAACATATGGTATTGACAGGCCATCGTTTTATTTTGAAATCCAAATGGTAATATTTCCGTAATTTTCCCGGCGCAATTTTGCAACCTTCACGGCTTTCAGGGGCAGAGCGCACGCGCAGCTTGGTGTGCCCGCTGGGGCCAAGCCTTAGCACGAGACGGAAAGGGCCAATAACAGAGCGGCAGATTCGTGAGCCTCCAATCAGGCAGCCGCAACTTCCCTGTAATTGTGTTGCCTTCATGTCCCATGGGAAACTGTTTTAGAGTAGCTTTTTATAACTTAATCATCGGCAGGTATTAGCGCATGGAAAACACTCAGTGAGACCAATTTCACTCAATAAAATGCTACAATTCGGAATCAGGGGTTTGTTTTACTCGTGGTGAATTCTTTATTTCACAATTACTGGAGTTAAAGAGGAGTTTCTTCTGTAAAGCGTTTATTTAATGGATGAATTGTACTGATCATTACATCTGCTTGGCATTTACAATCAAATGTTATGATAACAACATTTTGAGATCGCTTATTACAAAAATATTAAAATTGAGGTAATCATAATGGACAGTATCAAAATCGGAAGTTGACCTGGAAAGTAATTTCCTTTTTCAGTTTTCGATATAATGACATATTAAGAAAAGATTTCATTTGGATAATAGTACAATACATTTTCTTTAAAAAGTTAAGCTGAAGACAGAATGCGATAAAATACACAAGTGGTGAATCTAATATCTCTTTCCTAATATCATATAACATTAATCAGATTACATGTTATGTTATCATTAGTTACAGTACCATGTTACATTAATATATTTTATCTTAATAACATGGAGAATATGTATTAATTTAATATATGCAATTTTTTTAAAGATTTCTCCAAGTTTTGCAGCATTTTAAAGTGAATAAAAATCTTTCAGTCCTTGAAAGTTAAATAATGTTGCATCCTGTTGGTGCTGTACAGGAGTGGAAGAGAGACACTGTGGCATAAATGCCAACTTGATCTAGAGCGCTTTAGACAGAAATCAGTCAAATTTCTGTTATTCAAAACTAAGAAAGTCATGGAAGACAATGACAGAGTCAAATGACATCATATATGTATAGTTTTTAATCAAATTACTCTAAGAAAGTCAACTTTCACTTCAGAGGTGATGCGACTTCATGTCAGCTGTGTCACTGACTCCTGAGGAGGTTCACCCTGTTGGCAACAGTCACTTACTGAAGTTTCAGTATAGATCAGCACAGTCAATCAAAATTACCATACTTAATAATCATCATCATCATCATAGATACATACATTATCTATGATAGAGATGGTCATGCATGCAGAGGCCCCAGGTTCAAACCCCAGCCACATTGCAAACCAGTGGTAGTTTTTTGCCAGTCCCAAATTAGGATAAATGGGGAGCGAAAAACTATAGGAAAATCACTCATGCAAGTCCCAAAGCTGACTTGCTGTGGAAACCCAAAATAGGGAGAAAAGCAGAAAGAGAGAAAAAAATCCTTGATAGATAGATTGATAACACTGAGTTAAAGTCTAATGAGTCAGTATAAGTGAGTTTAAGTATAGTTGTATATCTGATATGCCATTTAAAACAGCATCCTTAAATTTTTCGGAACATTTCAGTTGTGTTATTTAGTCTTGTCCTCGGTGAATGGACAAGATCGCGGTGCGTGACGGAGTCTATCAATTTTGGCCCACTAGACACACCGTAGTTCCATGCCGGTCTGCCGGACGCTGACTGAATGAGGTAAACTTTGCACAACAACATGGTCAACTTTCATCAAGTTTTACCAGAGAGGTTGAAGATCGGTCATTCTGCTGCTGTGGACTTACTGAACTCCTGTCTTTACTGTTACAAATGGACAGACAGTCCAGTTTGCACAGACAGTCCAGTTAGCCTTAACCTGTAATAATAGCTCCAGTGTAGCTTTAGTTAGCCCGCTCAGCTAACTTCTTCTATGTTTGTGTTCTGTTTCGGTCCAGTATTTAATCATCGTAGCACTGGGTGTTGAAACTTTTTGTTCCACACAAGTTTGCGTTAAGAATTTTCTGTCAGGTTTCGTCTGTGAGGCATGTAATCTGTTTCAGGATCACGACTAGCTTGCGAGGACGCGCTTCAGGAAACTCCAATGAAATATCTGTCAATCGTTTCTTCACTTACTTATTTACAAAATATAACATTGTATAAAACCCCTCAGAATAAATCATCTGTCAAACCAGGAAGAATGCTTTAATTCGGGATGAATATAATGTACTAAATGGCATGGTTTGAAAAATGAAAATAAAATGATTTCTTGTATAATCTTCAGCATGGGCAGCAGCAGCATGGGTATGTAAGGCTAACTGGGTGCATATGAAAAATTGGCACTGATATTTTATATCGCGAGTAAGCATTAAATGATCATGACCAAGGTGTTGCACTGCTACAACCAGCAACACAAGATGATATATCATCTTTCAACATCATTCATTCTACTTAGGCGTACACACTTCCTGTGTGGTTGTATGTTTCTGTTGTCGTGGATCCAGACTGTGTTGGTCAGTTAAACTTATGTTTGCATTTTAAAACTCTTACCTGTATATAAATATGGCAGTAAAACTTAAGTAGTTTTGTGAATATGCTAGAAATATGATGTGTCTTATATCAAACTGATTATTATTAGATAATACCATGGATGTAGTTGGTTAGAATTAGCATGGTATTCAGCAATATAGGTGTACTGTAGTTTAAACTTAAATAACCACCCATTTTTGCTTCAAATGATTAAATTTTTGATGTGCAAAAGAACCTGTATCCATTTTGAGGAAAGGTTTCAGTGCAGACTGAGGTCAGGTTATTTCTAATTGGCTGTGGTGATGATTGACTGTCTATTGATTGATGCAATGAACTACCTGAGCGCTTTGCATTTTTGCATTTCCTCCTGATCCAAGCCAGTTTTTGTCTTGTCTCGTGATTTTCTGGAACACTGATGTGTGTTGATCAGTGCAATGTACCATTACGCCTGGACTCATGATGCTAACAGTTAACAACAATGTTGTGGCACTTGTTACCGTCAAAACATTGAACCTTCTGCAATTTGGATACTGCCAATGGCCATATGGTCATATTTATTTATTTCATTAATTTCATTGTGCATCGCTACCAGAAACTACTTTTCCCATTATGGTCCTCAGAGTTCTGACATGAATGGAGAGAGCCCTCCTGGATCTACAGCCTCAAAGAACTACTTACATTACATACAACAAAAGCTCTCCCACAGTTCCTGTAAAAACAATCCCTCTAAAAACAAAGATGGACAGATATCATCTCCCAATGTCCGACTGCTTTGCAGAAATCTCAGTGGGTTTTTTTTTGGTTTTTTTTATGCGCACACATCCTAGCAACAGTGGTGAGGATGCAAGTGGCTCTTCTACTGATGTCAGGGAAGCTCAGTCCTCCCTCCAACGAGCTGTCATAAACATTTGCTTGGGTATTAATAGATTGCTATAATTGCTATCCATCAATTTCCTTCTGACCGATTCAACTAATGAACTGGAACTTGTTGAGATGGTCTGGCTGTGTTCTGTGCTGCCCTGATTTGATGATTTTCAACATGAGCGTGAAAGAATGTGTGTTGTGGTACCTGAGAGGTTTTCAAAAAGCCCACATGCTTGTCTGGCATGTGCATGCTGCAGCAGCAGCCAGTGTCACACGGTAAAGCCTCAGTACTGTCATTTCTAAAGCACTGTTGGCTCAACACTGTTCGTGCATTGTCCTCACTTGTAATGCTAATGCAGACATAACAGTACAGGCCAGCCTATATTGTTTAGCTGTAAGATAAATATGGTGTAGAAACCTCTGGAACAGTTTGGTGTATAAACTTATACTGTAAAGGTTTTGCTGACCACTGACAGAGAAAAAGCCAGGTTCTTCCAAATTGTTGGAATCGACCCAATTTACCAAACAGTAAACCACTTGTTTTCATCAGTTTCACAGAAAAGTAAATTCACCATCATGTCCAACTCCTCTACAGTTCATTTCAAAGGCTAAAGCTAGAGCTAAATGGTACTGGATATAAAAGGTGTGACAGCAGCTATGTCATGATCAGCAGAATTCAGATTTTCCTCAGTAAGTTAGCACTCGATCCAGCTCAGTCGGTCTGGAGTGTAGTTGTGTGTGAGCAGGTGTGCTTACCTGTTAATGTTGCCGTGAAGCTGTGGGAGCCGATGGAAAATGTGCAGGAGCAGGGTGCTGGACAGTACAGCTCAGCAGGCCGGCTTATCACTTAGATAACAGGAGGGGGGTTGGGTTCTGTGTTTGTGTTTGGGGAGAGGGGTTGGAGGGGGATAAGGTACATGAGGCTCATATTCCCAGTAATGTTAGAACTGTATATCAGTTTACTGTTTACTGTTAATGTAAAGACGCCCAAGGAAAAGGACTGAAATATTGTCCGAACTACAAGGTATGGTATTTGTCTAATGGTATTAAAATGGACCCATTCAATCCCAAACTAAAAATTTTCATGTATTTCCCCTCACACTTCTCTAGACTTAAAACAGCCTGTTTTGAATGAGCAGCAGGCCAAAATTCAAAGATGTACAGTTTGCAAAAACCAATTTATGAAGCTGGAACAAATCACCTCTAACTATAAAACATTTTTCTTGGTCTTTTGCCAGTTTAAGTGCCAAATAATTTCTTTAAAGGTCCCATGTATGCCTATTTAATAATTTTCCTGTGTTTTATTTTAAGTGTTGACATCCATTAGAAGATGGCTGTACATCTCCTCTTCCAAAGTTTTCTTTGGTCTGTGAACAAATCAGAAGAGAGGCTCGGCATCTTCCTTTTGATTAGCTCACCAAAGATGACGAATAAACGTTTAAATCAGTGTGTATCATGTGTATCGTGAAGATCAACTCCAAATCAGCAGAATTCAGGGTTAGGGGTTAGGGTTAGTTGATTTTTGTTGTTTGTTATTGATTTTTGTGCTGCAAACACATTTCTGTCAATAACGACAAAGGAAAGACAGGAAAGAAGTAAATGGGAAGAAATGACGTCCAAGTTGAAACTTCCTCACGGTGAAACCTATCAGATAAAAAGCCACCTGGCTCAGGTGAGCAGCTGTGGTATTCAGGCTGCTCGGCACCTTATTGTCAGGCCTAATGAGACAACCTGAGAGGAGCCACTCATCTGCTTAGCCAGCTGTTGGAGAATGGGGAGGTATTCCGATGACTTTTGAATAATTGAATGGAAAATTATGTCATGGCTGTAGGCTTATAATTTGGTAACTCATGGGAAGGATCAGTTTCAAAGGGTCAGATGCTGGATACATCTGAGCAGTGCTTCTTTCTGCAGCGTCTGCTCCATTAGTGCCATAAAGCAACAGGTGGCTGCATCACTTCAGCACCACCTACATGTGATATTGTGGAGTTAAACAAAGGCAATCATTGAGCTCTCCGTTTGAAAGTTTTCCCTCAGAGTTGTCTTAAATTGATTTAATTGGAGTGAAAGGACAGAAAATCTAAAACCAGCAGTATTTAAACCCTGGCTCCTAACCATAGTCTAGCCATACGCTCTATATAAAAGTAGAAGTATCTAAGTGTTCCAGATCTGAAAATTGAAGCCAACGCTGAAGATCCAATCTAATGACCACAGGGGGGCAACTCCACTGGTTCCAAAAAGACATCAGATTGTATTGAAGTCTATGGGAAAATTTCCCTACTTCTCACTTGATTTATGACCCAAGTACATGTTTTTCTCAGCAGTTTATGGTCTCTGCCTGACAATCTGGATAGAATACAGAGCAGGTCCACCCCTCGATTCTCCTCAGCTCCACGGTCTCCAAATATGGATTTTTATAGTCTCAGAAAACAAAGGTAGCGATGTCCAAATTACAAATTTAAGGCTTCAAAAGGGCTGTTTACAAACCACTGGAGGAGCTCATAGTGGATTGATACTTGGTCAGCAGGAAACCCGATTTAATCAGATTTTTAATGATTCTGTACTGCAGCATAAACTATGAATTTTATTAATGTCCTCGGAGGTGTAGAATGGTACACACATGTCAATTGCCAAACGACAGCAGGTGACACATTAAAAAAATTTAAAAAAAATCTGTGGGAAGTTAATCTGTTATAATGTCTTGGCCAAAATTCAAAACATATTTGGCATGTCGGTTTACTTGATCTGTGCGTTACTGGTCATCTACTTTGAACATGCCCTCCCATTTTCAGAAAATTCAGAGCAGGCTGTTTGTCAGTTTCTCACCAAATGTGGAATACAAAATCAGCAGACACTGCTGCTAAAAATTAATTTTAACATCAAAGTTTTCAAAACTTTGATTGATTTGACATAAATACTACTTGGCTAAGTTGGCTAAAGAGATTGATTTAATGATTGATTAAAAAAAAGATATTATGCCAAAAGATCATAATTTCAAGATATTTTATGTTCCAAAAAATTTAAATTATTTCAAAATCATCTTCTGATGTAAAAATGTCAGCGTTTATATTCTTTCATGGCTTGAACTCTTGATTATTGTTGCTTCCAGCTTTATTGCTAATGTAGTTCTTTTCTCAGGAATGACTGCCAGATGCGATGGAGAGTTTAAAGGCACAATTTGATTTTCCCAGCCCCATCATACAAGCACAAGTAAGCTGCTGACTCATGAAATTAGTTTTGTCAGATTCTTTAAGTCTATGTATGAACCTACAGTGTGTAGAGGAGGCCCCTGTGATGACCATAATGTCTAAAATGTACATTTGCCCTGTTGTTTGGTTTTCCAGACAGTGAGAAACCTTGTTGCTGCTGTGTTAAAGGAGAAAGGACAAAATGGGCAAATCAAGCAGTCATCCCTTCAGGTGGGTAACTCCATGAAATTCTTTGCCCCCCCCCTCCCCCGTGCCTCTCTCTCTCTCTCTCTCTCCCTCTCTCAACCCAACCGGTCGAGGCAGATGGCCGCCCCCCCTGAGCCTGGTTCTGCCCGAGGTTTCTGCCTCTTAAAGGAAGTTTTTCCTTGCCACTGTCGCCAAGTGCTTGCTCATCGGGGGATCTGTTGGGTCTCTTTAAATAATTTTATAAAGAGTTTGGTCTAGACCTGCTCTATATGTAAAGTGCCTTGATGTAACTTTGTTATGATTTGGCGCTATACAAATAAATCTGATTTGATTTGATTTGAAATCAGAGTTTCGGGTAGTCATGGGATTGATTAGGATCTTGTGATGATTTCTTCGGAGTTCATCTGGTGTAACAGTAACAGTTTTTCTTAAAATCCCAGAACCTTTTTAACATCTCAATATATTGGCGCAACAGTTGCTTGAATGTAATTAATAAGGCTTAAGTAACTTTAACGCAAATAAGTAAATCAGATAGCCAGTGTCCATAGATGGAGGAAAGTTGTATGTTGGGTGGTTAGGAGTTATTCCTTTGATGCCTTTGAGCTAAATATGGATTGAAACATTGGTTGTTGTGTTGGTGGTGTGGACCAGGGCCCAGCTTTGGAGACTCTGTGGCAGCAGTGCTGCAGTGATTGCTCCCTAGTGCGTTCAGCCTGCTGTGATGCTGTGGTGCTGCTGGTGGATCAGGGCCATGCAGACCTGCACTATGTCCTCAACAGTGTCCTCAACCTTCTGCCCTCTGCCAGGTACACAAAACACACTAACACCTGGAGCCAGATATGTAAATAATTAATGCATGTACACAAAAAGCATGTGTACACCACCTCCCAGTCATGAATTAATAATTGTGAACACACACTCTGACACTGACACATCATCATCCTCTTGACCACAAGCACACACACTCTTTAAAGCAGGCCATTTAGATAAAAAGAGGTGAAAATGTGACATAAAGAGAAGACACCAAATGTAACAGAAACAAGAAAAAATCACTGGGCTGAAATAATTATTATGATTCAAATTTTCACTGTTAACAGAA
Organism: Remorina albescens; assembly: GCA_034769265.1. Lineage (NCBI taxonomy): Eukaryota > Metazoa > Chordata > Actinopteri > Carangiformes > Echeneidae > Remorina > Remorina albescens. The sequence goes on along the minus strand of CM068495.1, from coordinate 937,085 downwards.
AACAAACAATGAATACATGAAAATAACTGTGTTCATTGCCTTTTTGTTAGTGCTGAATGAAATAGCTCATTCTGTTTCACACAATTTTAATATTCACTGGTCACAGTTTCAGAGCTTCTGTAACCTGATGAAAGACAGGACTCTACTGTACAGTTAGAGTTATGGCACTAACATTTACAGATTAGCTCAATTTGTAATCATGCTAGCAATCTGTGAAGTTTTATGTTTGAGCCATATCTGTGAATTTGTGGTGTGGACAGTGACTTCATGTGTGTTTTAAGGGAGTGACCTCATACTCTTATGATTAATTAAGGCACCATGACTAAGATGTATTATAGAGTTATGCATACGCAACCCCCAAAATCTTATATTAGGAATGTGTCTGCATGTTTTCGGTTTTGTGTGTTCACATAGATTTGGTCAAGACTCATTTACATGTGAGTTTTATTCATCTGGCTGCAGGTCTCTCTTATCATTAGGCTTAAAACAAATTCCTCACTCTGTTGACAAGTCTGTATTCCTCAATGAAAAAACAGACAATATGAAGTGTAAATGTGATACATGAAAGAGGACATGAGATCTCTTGCACTATTATTGGCTGTATCTAATCAAATTACCATTCATTACTGTTCAGGGCACAAATTCAAGGAGCAATAAACAACTTGTAAATATCCACACACCAAGTCTAAGTAAGGGTTATTTGAATTGGACACAGATTACAAGGGACCAACATTGAATTTCAGGATGCTGTTGATGGCAGCTGTTAATCCAGGTGATCTATCAATTTGTATCACTTGTCTACATGTAGGTGACATACATGTTGACTTGCCGTAAACATGCTGATTATTTATAAAAAACTGCTCATAATAGGCCAAGTGCTCTTAGTTTGAAAAGCAGAAATGCTGTAATCAGCAGATAATCAGTTGCCATTTGGAGACTGGTACAAGACGATTTTCCTCCAAAGTGTGTTTCACTTCTTAACTTTTGTGTTATGAGGCTGTTGATGTTGTAAACTTTACTGTGTTCAAGTTTGGCAGGCGATTCTGAATCCTTGTTTTGTAACTGTTTTGTACTTGTCTGTAAAATCTATTTTTGAGATCATTCTGTTTATTACAGCTATTTACCCACTATTGTACTCACCAAGTTAATTTCTATAAAATGGGACATCACTAAAGACTTGTCAACATTGGATTCTGATCAGAATTAGAGACAAATTCCAATAAATCAAGAATCCTCCTGACAGCTGAACTTCATTGAAGAAGTTGGTTTGGATCATGAACTTCTCTCTCTCTCATGACTTGAACTGTCAACAGGAACTCCCAGGGACTGATAAAGGTCATTGGACAGCTGCTCCAGATGCAGGCAGACCAAAGAGACAGGGAAAAACCCTTCAGCTGTCCTTACTCCATCAGGTCCGTCTTTGTCATATATAAAGCGTGGTGTTTGTCTGTTTCATCTCTGATATGAAAACAATTTATTTGTCCATGATTCCATGATTGATGAGCATTAAAATGTTCAACAAGATTAGGAAAATGTTATGAATACACTCTGTAGGTGAAAATGATCTATCAGGATGTTCCTAATGGACATCTTTGTCGATGGAATAGAAATTTAAATCCAGACTGATCGAAAAGAAAATCAGCACCTGTGGATAAAAGACTATATTGGGTTCACACATTAGTTGGTTGAATGTAGGTAGGCTTAGCAGTGCTGACAGCAGCACTCTAATGTCTACATGTGAATGTGGCTTAGCCAGACTCTAGTGGCCTGTGGAGGAACTGCAGGTTTAACATGGGAGTCTATTGGAATCACTCATGGCTGGATCAGACATCTGGCGTGTGCGACCTGCGTGAAGCTGGCCCCCCACCCCAAGCAAAATTTCGGGGAAATAGTCTGTTTCGTTTGTGCTTTGTTTCTGCTGTAAAAATTTTCGTTTGTGCTGGTACGGTTTTTCAGTTATTAAAGATTATTTTTTAGGTCATCCAGAGTTCACCCAGCCCCCCATCTACTCTGAATGGACCCGAAATGGTACCATTCATTTGTGCTTCGTTTGTGCTGGTTTGTGCTGCTACAGTTTTATAGATATTACACATTTTATTTTTTGGTGATGACGTCACCCAGCCCCCCATGTACTCCGAATGGACCCGAAGTGGTACCGTTCGTTTGTGCTGGTTTGTGCCGTAAAAAACAAGGTTCGTCTCGTGCTACCACGCTAAGTGAGTAGCTCCTTTTATTTTTAATTCCATATATTTTGTATGTTTCTGCACAATTGTCATTGTTCAAGCTCCTGGAATGCCACTGTGGCAGGACGAACTTCAGGTAAACATGTTACACTATTGTAGCTTTTTTTGCTAGCCTACAGAAAAACTTCCTTGTTACCGTTTTCACTGTTGTAAATGACTTTTAGTATGAGCATAATATTTATTTAAATGTATTGTTCCCATGTTTATTCAGTTATTTTCTCAGTATTCATTAAGCCCATGTAATTATTTCAATTAATACATGTATGTGGAGTTGACAGCATGAAGAAGAAACTTAGGTTATAACAATGACTTTATTTGCCAAAAGGAACATCATCAAAATTAATGCACTGAAACAACAAGCAATTACTGCTTTGTATAGAACACAGCATGTGGGCAGATCTTTGTGTTAACTGATGCTGGTTTCACTCCACTTCCCAGGTCATCGTACACCTCCCAGACACATGCAGCCCTCCTGCAGTATGCCACATAATGTTTCAGGTATTTTTTGCACCTTTCTGATGGGAGAGGGGCTCCAGAACTGTCGTTACCCTCTGATTCACTTAGTGCCACAATAGCGATCGCACGTAGAAGTTGTTTTGCATGTTCCACAGATTGTGACTTAAGAAGCTGTGCTATTGACGTCACAAAGAAATCTTTAACATGATGTGTTTTATTTTTCAGGCAGTCCCACTGGCAGATCATCTTGATGCAGTGTGCAACATCTACCCTGACAAAACATGGGGGCAGTTTTGCAGGTTGATTCCCAAGCAAGACCTTAAAGCATTCATTGATGTAGGTATTCAGATCAGGAAGAGGGGTAAAAGCCTTGACCAAGAGCACCAAGAATGGCCAGAGAAAAATCACTTACAGCTTCTTTTGGAACAGGAGCACCTGCATGAATCCATTCTTTCAGCCACTGTGTGATAGCACTAACATCATGTTTCTCTGACAGCATTTGCACCACTGGGACACTAGAGCTGTTATGCCCTGTCATAACACCCTGATATAAGAAGATATGGCCAGACGAGCCATTCGGTCTCACCAGTTTTTTAACTACTGAGCCAGTTGCATCAAAACATACTGTTGGGTGAGATTTCTTGGATAGGGTCTTGTACACATGCATTTGTGTTTGACTCCAGTAGTGACAGAAAAACTTGTCTAGTCCAATGTCTTTAACGCTACCACTGTGAGGTGCACTGTACTTCAATAGTTGCAATGACAAAATGGGATCTTTGTCACTTAATGCCATATCATTTTTCTTTTGTTTTGCTTTGCGCAGGGTGGCCAAATTTGGTAGATGGCTTGGCTCAGGATCTCCAAAGTCCATCAGTTTCTCTGCCTGTGATGCCTGCCATACATGCGGTTCCATCCTGCCCTCACAGAGTTCTTTGGCTATCTGCACACGCAACTGTCCAGACGTGAATCGCTTTGAGTTGCCAGTGTGCAGTGAGTCATCACTGTTTTTAATATAACAGCTGAGCACCATTGGGCTGTTGATTTTGGGCTCTCTGTCACAATTAATGTCAAGAAGGCCATGACACTCCTTACGGTATCCTCTGATTTCAATATAATTATTTGTGACTGATGGATAGACCTTGGCTCTTTTAAAAACAAATGCGCAAGGAATTTTAACTGCTTTCCAGATTTGCTCATTTATGATGTGGGTCCAGGTGCCAGGCTTCAAAATTGTATAGTTCCTTTTTTGCGTTTGATTATACATATCTTTGTATTCAGCCTTTTTTGGAATAAACTCCCTCCACTAGTCAAAAGGAACTTGAAGCTGAAATGACTGTTCAGGGAAAGGGGGACCTGATTCAGAGCCTGTGTCATCGCTAGTTTCAGGATCAGTTTCATGATGACAATCCCAAAGCTGACCAGATGTTGTGTCTGTTTGCTTTGACAAAGGTGTACAGAGCCTTTGCAGACATCTTGTTTCCCAGCTGCCTAATCACATCCGTCCACACACTGGCATTTGGGGTGGCTATGTTGCCATTTTGAAGTATGGCCTCTTGCGATGAGCAGAGAACTGCAAAAATCGAATCTCTGTCTACTGCTGGTTGTTTGGGCATCTAGTTTAAGGACAAATGAATATCATTAGGATTTATTGCTTTCATAAATTTGGCCTTTTCTACCAATGATAATATACTGTGCTATACTTCATATGCTTGGCTCTAACTCAAATATCTGGAAAACTAGATCAGGAGTTAGCAACCATAACATTATGAAGAGGTATTTTTACACAATAATAATAATTTTTATTTCATCAAGATGATGTATTATTTTAATGTTTTGGAAATTCAAATTCCCCTTCTAGGTCTTTTGTGCAGTTGCTAAATTACACGTGATTACTAATGTGACAATGTTAGCTAACTAGTGAGCATGGTTGAGGATTTTCTGTACTTTTGCACTGCAGACATTGTTCACAGACTATTGGTGATGTCTCTCATTCTATATTGTATGAACTCAGTTTTTACACATTTTACTTACATTGGCCAGAAGTTTGATTTTGCAGAGGGGTTGTGAAATCCGTGCTCTCAAAGTGCTTGTTGAGGTAAAAATTTTTTTTTTTTAACCCCACAGTTAAAGTAGCATGAGTGCACCGTAATGGCAAATAAGGTGCAGGGCATGATCTTTCTTTCACATAAATAACAAAACGCTGGCTGTGGATTGCAATATTTTATTGGTATTATTTCAGACATATTTTTGGTTTACAGGACTGTTGAAGCAAGTAATCACCTGACGTCATCTCCTGATATTAAAACTTAGTTTTAATGGCAGTTTTGATGGCACAAGCCAGCACAAACGAAGCACAAACAAACGGTACCACTTCGGGTCCATTCGGAGTACATGGGGGGCTGGGTGACGTCATCACCAGAAAATAAAGTGTGTAATATCTGTTAAACCGTAGCAGCACAAACGAACAGTACCACTTCGGGTCCATTCGGAGTACTTGGGGGGCCAGGCGACGTCATCACCAGAAATTAAAATGTGTAATATCTATAAAACCGTAGCAGCACAAACTAAAATTTTTACAGCACGATCCAGCACAAACGAAGCACAAACAAACGGTACCATTTCGGTTCCATTCAGAGTAGATAGGGGGCTGGGTGAACTCTGGATGACCTAAAAAATAATCTTTAATAACTGAAAAACCGTAGCAGCACAAACGAAAATTTTTACAGCACAAACAAAGCACGAAACAGACTATTTCCCCGAAATTTTGCTTGGGGTGGGGGGCCAGCTTCACGCAGGTGCATGTGCGCCATAGCTGCTGTTGCTTATCTGCTGCAGGAAAGCTACACGTGTTCACTCTGGTTATGGCACTGTTGCTACCTGCTCGCTTTAATTATAGTGTACAGGATACCTGATTGTTTAGTTTTTCTCAATTTTTATTTGATTTTATGATTAATTTTTTAAATGATTTTTTTCCATGTCTCTCAGCTGGGCACAGACTGTAGGGGAAAGTGTCTGTTTTTTGTAATATAGCTGCTATGATGTCAAAAGCGCATGCAATTGACTCCATTGACATTTACAGCAGGTCTTTTTTCCGTCTATTTTTGCTGCTGGAGATACAGCTCACATTTAAATGGGAGAAATTTAAGATCATAAGGTGAACCACAGGCAGCGTATCCAGCGAGTGTCCGCCGTTGTTAGCTGAGTGTGGGGCCATCAACCGCCTGCCTTGTTGCAACCCTGCCTGAGGCTGGTAGTTAAATAACATCTTACAGTATTAAGTCACTTAACCAGTGTTGTCCCTTTATTTCACTGATTAGTGTTTTTAGCGCTAACTAGGCCCACACATCCCAAATGCTTTGTATCTGGTCTGCACATGGAGCTGGGATGACATTTTTAGAATTATTAATTTTCTCTTATCTGAACTTGTCATATCAGCGGAGCTCTTTACTTTCACTGTTGGACTGACTTCTGCATCACTACTTGCCCATTACATGTGGACAAATAGCTTGCATGGTTTTACCTAGCTCAGCTCAGCTCCGTTTCAGGTCTAATTTGGAGGGAGAATGAAAGTCAGGGTTGGTGGGAAGTTGTCTTTGATGGGTGAATCACAAGTAGTCTCCAAAGTGGTGGAACTATTGGTGGTAAAGGTTGCTCTAACTGGTTGGATATCCCCAGGCTGATATCGTGCAGTTGTGTGGATGTAGCCTCCATTCCTCCTCCCCCTTCCCTTCCCCCTCTTCCAGCTTTACCTCTGCACCTCTGCCAAGATCCTGGGGCCTCCTTAATCAGTTACAGCGGGTGATAAAAAGACTGAGCTCTTTTGTCAGTGTTTTTCCTTTTTTCTTTTTTTTCATGTTTCCCTCCTCTCTCTTGGGCTCCATGTTTTTTTTGCTACCTCTGTCCCTCCTTTGATCCTTAACCTCTCCTTCCCTACATCTCTATCCATACTTTCTTTTACTCCTTCCTTCCCATTGTCCTTTTCTTTCTCATTTTGTCTTTACTGCTGTCTGTGCTGTCTGTGTCTGTCTGGCAGTCTCACCCTCCCTGGTGGGAAGATGAATGTGTTGAGGGCGGCAGGGTGGCGCCATTGGACTGGCAGTCTGGCCTGTCATTGGTCATTGGGCCTGGCACCGCTGGGTTACTGTAAATGCTGTGGGATTAATGGAAGATGCACACTAGTGCCCATTGTTGACCGTCTGCTTGCTCCTGCCCTGTGCAATCTGCCACCGAGACTCTGAGCCACTCCAGTACCCAGCAGGACCAGTGAAGGTTCAGGACTAGGTCTGCCACACCAATTCATTTTTCATGTGAAGTTAGCCTGGCTATAACAGTGTAGCCCAGCCTCGCTCTCCCCTTCAGGCTTTCCCACGTACTGGAGTGCTTCTGGTCTGACTCCTCAGGTACAGTGACATGGCAAAAGATCCTATTAAAGTGCCAACCTGCAGCCTTTTCACAGAACTCTTTACTGGACAAATCTCACTGCTTATTAGTAGGAGCTGTGATAACAATCATAGCTAAACAAAGATATGCTCCAGAGCTCTGGAGACAACCATGATCAGAAACTATAGCTCAGGTCAAACTGGATTTTTGAGGCAACTACTAATATTGATATCTGTATATCAACTGATGATAATTTTTTGACACAATTATAAACATTTTCACAAGGACACAGTAAACAAAATCCAATTTAGGGATTTAATTTAATAAAAAGACAAACACTTGGTAAACAAGCTGTAGATCTGAGCCAATCTCTAAACTAGCCTCAACAAATCTTTTCAGTTTGAGCATAAATAATTGGAATAGAAATTCAGAAGCCCTGGAAAACATACTATTTAACCTCCTGTTGAAGGAGCAATGGGCAGCACAGTGGCATAGTGGTTAGCACTGTTGCCTCACAAGAAGGTTGTGGGTTTGGTTGCCGGGCCTGGGGCCTTTCTGTGTGGAGTTGTATATTCTCCCTGTGCTTTTGTGGGTTTCCTCCAGATACTCTGGTTCCCTCCCACTGTCCAAATTGCCCGTAGGTATGAGTGTGAGTGGTTGTTCGTCTATGTCTGTCTCTATAACGGGTGTGACATCGGAACCAAAAACAGCACAAACCCAGACCGGAACAGTTCAGAACTTTATTAACAATGTTAGAGAATCCAGAAAGACAGTAATCAGGATGCCTAATCGGCGAGCACAGTCCATGTACAGAACTTGACTGGGACCCTCCGGAGAGGGAGTCCAGGCAGGCTGCAGGCAGGAAGTGGGTAGATGCAAAGTCCGAGGACAGAATACAGGTCAGGTCACCGGGGCAGAGACGAGGGGACATGGTCATGGGAAGAAGGCAGGTCAGGTTACCGGGGCAGAGACAAGGGGACATGGTCAGGGGCAGAAGGCAGGTCAGGTACCAGGAGATCAGTCTGGAAAAGGGTGCTGGAGAGTAGTGCATGACGCAACAACAATCAGGCACAGAGCGAGTGTGGAGGGGGTGGGGTGGTTGAGGGGAAAACCAGGAGCAGATTATGACAGTCTCGGAATTTTGGCCATGTGATGGACTGGCGACCTGTCCAGGGTGTACCCCACCCTCACCCAATGTGAGCTGGGATTGGCTTCCAGCACCCCCCGCGACCTGAAAACAGATAAGTGGTAGAAGGTGAATGAAAGAATCAAAGAGCTATTTGTAAGTTTTGCAATTAGTACATAGCCAGTGTTAGCATGAATAGCTTTTTACCCTTAAAGTATTGAATAAAAGCTGTGAGTTAATAACAAAGTGCTCTCCACTTCCATTGTTGGGACTTTCACATTTCTGTTGCTACTTTGGTATTTCTTTATTACTCTTGCATTTGTGTCACTGCATTTCTGTGACCTTTTTATTGCAAATGGTGGTTTTGCATTGTGTTAACACGTCTGAGCCACCATACACTCCAAAACTTAGACAGGTCTCCTAAGTTAGGATGAGTTGTGTTTGTTAAGATAGGATAATCCTTCATTGGTCCTGCAGTAGGGGAAATTTGCACATTACAGCAGCAAGGAATAGCTAGAATACCTAGATGAGGTAGAAAAAGAAAGAAGTTAATACAAAATATATAAATAAATATGTAAAACCCAAAATTTTGCTACAGAGTTGTGTGTTCAGACAGCAAATCAGCTAGCTGGTTGAACATGACTCTTTTCAGAGGTATGCTGGCATACAGAGTGAATATCAATAACTAACTTAATGTTAGTTAAGTAAACCTACCATTTCTTTCTCTCTCTCCCAACCAGGTGCTTCCACCATTCTTATTTAAAATTAAAAGCCCCCTGTAGAGTTGTATGATTGTAACACTGTGTTGGTAGTGATGGTTTTGTTAACGTAAATGATGGAAACAGCATCAGGAAGGTGGGTATGACAACAGACAGATTCTCCCAGGCTAATTCATCTGTCAGCGACTTTGGTTCACCTGTGAACTTGGAGTTGACCTGAAAGGAGGGAGGTCTTCATCTTTGACTTCCTGCCTCCTCCTTTGTCAGACATCTAAAAAGTAGAGAATGGTGTGAGAGGCTGATGGATGGGAGCTATATTAATGCTTAAGGTTTGGAGATGGCTGCAAGGAACCTGAGCAGGGTAGGCAGAGATGGTCAGACTGATAACACCATATGAATACTGGCCGGGAAAGAATTCAGCCCATGCTGCAGGCTGTCACAGGTACAGACATGCTCAGTCACTGAACGTCCTTCCTATACTTAGATATGTGACGATTAATGGATTGGTTAAAAGGAGCTGATGGTAGTGTCATAATGAGTGAATGGTTTCAGTCTTAGCTTGGCAATTAGGACAGAGTACAGATCAAATTTATTTATATACCACAAAATTATAATATATTTTTTACATTTATGTATAGAGCAGGTTTAGACCAAATGCTTCATAAAATTATTTAAAGGGACTCAACAAAACCCTCTATTAGTAAACACTTGGAGACAATGGCAGGAAAAACTTCCCTTAAAAGGCAGAAATCTCGAACAGAATGAGATTCAGGGTGAGCAGAGCCATTTGCCTCGACTAGTTGGGTTGAGAGATAGAAAGAAAAAAGAGAGAGTGGAAAGATAGAGGGGGAGAAACAGAATATAAGGGAGGGGAGAGGGATAGAGAGAGGAGGAGAGATAATTCTATTAAAATGCAAGCAAAAACATACAGATGTAGAGAGGGATTAATGTCTAGTACCATTAAATGTGCATTAGTAAATATTAGCAGTAAGTAAAAATAGAAGAAGTGATAATGGAAATAATTAATAGTGTTTAATGATAACTAACAGTAATTATTGCAGCAGAAGGTGTTGGGTGGGGTTTGCTCAGTGAATATAGAAGCATAAGTAAAGAGTAGTTAAACTTGAAATTTTTACCTGTAGGTTTTGCCATACAGGAAGGTTATATCTTGCAAGCTATAAGAGGGTCTGCCCCACCAGACGGATGCTGGCAGTTCCATAGAGTATCCTGAAAGCTGAAAGATCTACCTCCCAATTTACTTTTGGAGACTCTAGGAACCACAAGTAAACCTACATCCAGAGAGCGAATCGACTTCCTGGAACGATAAGAAACTATGAACTCTCCGAGATATGATTGGGCTGCTCATTAAGCTATTCTGAATTTTACTGGGAACCAGTGAAGTGAAGCTAACGGTACAGAGTAGTTCAGATCCAGCCCTCACTCCTACTCACCTCCACCTTCTCTTCCAAATATGGTTCTGTCTGGTATCAACACACCAAGATTGCAAACGGACAAATTACAAACTGGAGACCAGGAAAATGACAGTTTACAAACAAGTAAATTACGTCATGGTGGGTTGACACTCTGTCAGCAGCTCTGTGAGGCTGAAGCAAACGGTGATGCTTTGGACAATAGGCTAACATGGTCATACTGTAAGGACAAAAGTAACATTTAGCACATGTAATGTTATCCATTTTGACAAACTTAGTGTGATAGCATGCAAACATTACAAACTCTGGGCTTCAACACAACAGTTAACAAACCGATGGGTGATGTCATCATAAATTGCCGCTTGGTCAGACTGATGTTCCCACATAGTTCACCGGACCATGTGTGTTTTGTAATGAGCAGCTAATTCAGTCTCGAGTACACATTGCTTTTTGAATTCCCTTTTTAGCGTGTCCATGTAATTTGCCTTTGACACAGTGGACCACACTATCCTATCGCTTTTGAAAATTCTGTGGGCATTAAAGGCACTGCTCTGGAGCGGCTGAAGTCATATCTCTCAGACAGGAGTTTTTCTGAGAGCCTGAGTGCCCCAAGGTTCCATACTCAGGCCTATCCTCTTTCTACATCCGCTGGGGCCAATTTTATAAACCATGGACTCTCTTACCATTTTAGCACAGATGATTTCTGCTGAACCTCTACTTCAGTATCTCAGTGATGTAAAAGCATGGATGGCATTACATTTCTTCAATTTTAATGAAAACAAAGAGAGGTTCTGGTTTTGGGATCAAGGGATACCATTCATCCTACTTTTACAGAACTCAGCCCCCTTCAGCCCTACTAAAGTCAGTAAAATCCTCTGTCACTTATCTGGGTGTTATAATGGACTTTGATTTTAAGATGGAGAAACATTAATGAGGTGACACGTTCAATTACAGTTGCACTTTAAGCTGCAAATTTAAACTTGCAGATACTGTTTAAACTTCATAATTATGATTTTCTTTTATCAAAGTTAAATAATTAATTGCTTCATTTGTTTCTGAATAATATCTCCTATATGTCTTGCACATCATGTTGACATCTACTGGATGGGTTGGTAGATAATAGAGTCAAATGACCTGACAACTGTGGGCTACTGCCATGAATTGCAGGTACTCAAGATCCCCAGACAATGTAACCTAATGACTCTGCCAACTTTTCTTCTAGTGCCATCATGAGGATACTTTTGTGATTTTTAGTGCAGGAGATTCACATCTGGTACATTTGTTCATGTTCCCCACTGGATGTATTGTAATGTCCTTTGTCTTCCCTTGATATCCAGTAGCATCTGTCACATTCATGAGATTAAAATGACAATCTGGACTCCAGACCTGTGGTGTGAATATTTGCCTTTCTATGTTTTGTTATTTTTTGTGTTGTTTCACAGGACCAGCCCTCACCCATATATCACAGCCTTAGAGAACCGTACGGACTGCTGGCCTGCTCTGCAGCTGGAGATTGACGATTTCATTCAGCAGGCTACAGACAGGTCAGCCACAGCAGAAGACTTGAACCCTCTATCCAATCACTCACTCCTTCAGTGCTCGTGTTTCAAAACTATCTGTGAAAAGCCACAATTCTAAATAACCCATCACACAACTGGTTGCTCTGCAGTAATGACAAATACAGACAGATGCATCTCTCAGCAACATAAATCACTTTGTTCACAAGGCTCAAATTTTACAAGTGTCGAACTGTGAGGTGTGATTCATTTGAGCCAAATCAAATCAAATCAAATCAAATCAGATTTATTTGTATAGCGCCAAATCATAACAAAGTTACATCAAGGCACTTTACATATAGAGCAGGTCTAGACCAACTCTTTATAAAATTATTTAAAGAGACCCAACAGATCCCCCTATGAGCAAGCACTTGGCGACAGTGGCAAGGAAAAACTTCCTTTAAGAGGCAGAAACCTCGGGCAGAACCAGGCTCAGGGGGGGCGGCCATCTGCCTCGACCGGTTGGGTTGAGAGAGGGAGAGAGAGAGAGAGAGAGAGGCACGGGGGGAGGGGGGGGTAAAGTTGGGTAGAGTGGGGAGAGAAAGAGAGCAGGAGGAGGGGATATTCAAACAGGTGTAGGCAGGAATATGATGCTGCATGAGGTTCGTAGGAATGATGCTGTATGGAATTCTTGAAGATGTGGGAGCAGCAGGCATTGCAGGAAAATGGGATGGTGATGATTCATCACCTGCAGGATGAGGACAGGGAGAGAGAGGAGAGGAGCTGGGAGAGAGAAAGGAGAGGAACTGGGGGAGACAGAGACTTCGGGAAAACATGGTTAGTAAATGCAATGCACATGCATTTACAGAGCCAGCACTGTGATGGCAGGTAGGAGGTGCTTATTAACACTCTATGTATCTATATGCTGCAGAAATGAACCAGCCTACATCACCATGCTGGCCCCCTTCCTGCAATACCTGTACTGTGAACCTCAGAGGCAACCCCAGCATGCCCTCCTCCGAGACAGCCTGCTCAGGGTGCTGCTGCCCACACATCAGAGAGCTGGATCAGTCGTCCAGGACTGGGGTCAGGAGAAGCCCTCCACAATTTCTGACAGCCTGCTGCACTGCCTCTGCCATTTGGTCCCGTACATGCAGGTGATGCAGTGATGGGTTATATTAGACAATTATCAACATCAACATGCTTATTATCAAGAGGCCAACAGCCTTGGCTTCCTCCAAATATTAGTTTTGTTTTTTTAAGTTTTAGTAAATGCACTGCTAAAATTAGCATGTTTGACATATGTTAAAATGATGTCATGTAACTACGTAAAATTTAAACCATGCTTTTTTTTAAAAGAAGAACTAATTCTTCCTTTTGAGATCAGTTAACTTTAAAAGTCCATACAGTCTAATGGTAGATCCCAGGTGGCTTCGATTATGAATCAGGTCTAGGTCAACTTTGTAGATTTTTTTTTTTACATTTCTCTGGGTTTTTAGCTATTTTAATTTTTTAATTTTTTAATTTTTTTACATTTTTCTGGGTGTTTACCTGAAGCCTACCTTGTTTTATTGGTTTACTAAGAAAATAATCAATCACAGGCGGGGCTTTCTTTCTTTATTTCTTTATTAGTCTTCCCGTCAGCACAACCATAGCTACGACTATTCTACCCGTGATCCTTCACACATACAAACACACTTCTCATCTCACACACAACAGCTTATGTCAGTGAAGAAGCAATCCAATGCATACAGAAGTAAAACCTATCATCTTTTCAACTGTTACCAAATGAAACACAAACCACAAGTCAGAGTTCTTGTACATACATGTGATTTCAACACCATTCCCCAAATATTTGAACATATTGCTTTAACACCATTTTGAATTTAGCTTTAGTGTTCTCTTGAATAATATAAACTGGCATTGAGTTGCACCTGATCACGACTCTTTAGAAGGCTGTTTTCTGTATCATACTTGTTTTCAAAAGTATGATAGGAGGGCTCAGAGGTAAACGCTATGAATAAAAAAGCTCACAGCATTTATTAATGGGGATCAAAAATGTCTAATTTAGTTCAACCTCAGTGGAAGAAAAATGACACCAAAGCAGAATGTCGTGACATTTTCTACAAACTAGCAAAAAGGCTTGTCTCCCTGGAACAGGTAATCTACTGTGCTATTATTTCAACTTAGTATCTTTTCTGTAATATTGGCCCCCAGACTGATAGACACCAGGGGCCTCATTTATAAGCGTGGCATACGCACTAAACAGGGCCTACGTCACTTTCCACGCAAAGGCTGTGATCTTTAAAAAACAGATTTGACGGTAGAATGTGTGCACCCCTAAACAACCTGACGAGCACAATGATCTGAAATATAAATCCAAAGCAACCAAAGAAGCTTCACAGGTAGAAAAGTCGGAATGACTACATAAATTCATCATGACTCTGACCCAGTACTTTTGGGTGTACATACACTTTTAGTAACGATCCTACGCACAGTTTTATAAATGAGGCCCCAGGTCTCTACTTATAGCTAGACATGGCACCCGTCAAAAGGACACCGTTAACTATAGAGCTTAAATAGAAAGTGCAGCTGTATGCAGCGGAGAATCTATCAAATAAAGGCCACTTCTCTAATATTTGCCTCCCTTCTTTAAAAATTTTAACTTCTCAAAATGTATGGATCCAAGTTGGGGTTTAGAGACCTGCTTGTTAGAAGCGGCCTTTTGGGGAATTTTTGGGTAAAATCCTAACTAAGTGGAGTGATACTGAAGAAGCTTAAGAGGTGTTGGTGTTGTCTGTGCTGACAGGTGGACAGCGTGGAGGGGGTGCTGGAGCTCTGTGGATTCTTTGACGTTCTGCTTCAGGGTCTTGTTCGTGCCCATGGGGAGCACTGGCAGACTGAGAGAGCAAAGCTTGTCCTGCACCTCTTGTGCGCCTGTCAGCGTTGCCTCAAGTTGAATGGAGACTGTCGGCCACTTCTTGGTTTATTGCAGCAACTCTTTCCTTCCTGCCAACAGGTCACATAGCAACAACACTATTTTGTCTCAATTACCCTCACTCATGCACTGCTGCACAGTGCGAGCACCTTCAGTGTCTGAAGCTCTACTGTTATTTCTAGGTGCTGCCAGTGGATGAGCTGATTGTGGGTGTGGCCCTGCTCCTGTTGGAGGCCCCTGCAGCTCAGCAGACCGGCCTGCTCCGTTTGGGTATATCATAAATGTGCTTTGGAAATTCATCATAAAAGAAAATATTTTAAATGTGATTACAATGATTGCATGTGAAGAGTAACAGAGTTAAAACTTTCATTTTACAAATTGATGTACCACAAAGGTGTTTTTGCATGTATTTGATTGGCCTGGGCAGCTCCTTGACAAGGGACGTGCTTGCAGCCCAAGTTGAACAGTTTGGCTGGATGATGCTGTTTTAAGTCAGAAGCTGCAATTGTTCAAATGAAGGACAAGGTTGTGTTTCTCATGTAGGATTCAAGTTGAACTGGAAGAAACAGGAAGCCTTTTTTTTTTTTTCTTTCAATAAGTCAATATATCCAATTACTTCCACATGAATGGTCAGAAAAATGTTTAAATATTTTTTGTAAGAGTAAAGCTCTGCAGTCAGCTTTTATAGGGAGAACTTGAAGTTACAGGGTTTTTTTTTGGTTTTTTTTTGACCATTTCAAAACAGTGGCTTTAACACATATTTACGAAAGTTTATAAATGCTAGAAACCACAATTAGTTTTTAAAAACTGATTTTAATGCTATAATGTAATGTAACAATATTATATCAAAAATGTTTACTATTATAGTAATATTATGATACTGACTTTCATTGATACAGGATTTATGTGACCAGTTTTCTTCACAGTAAATTTAATGAATAGGACACAACAGAGGTCCTCTGTAAGTTATTACATTTCTTTTATTGGCTGCCATTTTCTGATACTTAAATTTCTGCAGTGGCATAACATTACTCTGTATTTAAGGGTCAGGGTGTAATTTGTCTTTATATAACTCCTTTTCGTGAACTTCCCGGCATCTTTCAGTGATAGTATAATGTGGAAGCTTAGTTTACAATAGAAAAAGGAGTAGATATAGTTGCATGTATTTGCACAAAACAGTTTCCATCAAACTTAATCACATTGTCATCACAACTGTTCCATTCAGCATAGCGTTTCCACTTGAGCATCCAAACCATCATAGTTCCACTGTCCAGACACAAACACAGATGATCCACTGGAAGAAAAACCGACCTACAAATTCAAAAATATCCTCAAACTTGCCTCTTCATGTTATAAAATTTCTTTTGTTTATGCTGTGAATATCATATCCAGCTGCATGGTGAGTAATTATAGCTGTAGCTGTTGTGAAGGCTTTAATAGTAGAGAAACTATTACAGTCAATGATCTGATGCATTTAAGAACCTGATCACCTCAGAAAGTTCCTGGTGAGACCTTCACTGTTTGCTACCAATTAAAGTTAAAAAAAGAATAATGTGCAATAAGTACTGTTGCATTTAATTTAACTGTGAGCACAGAGAGCCTTTAAGGTTGTTTATGCATAAACGTGACCTTGGTCTACAGACAAACAGTCAAACACCATATATTTAGGTTCAAGTGGGTGATTGTGTAATTGTTATGTTATTTATGGTTCCTTGTTAAACGTCTGTATTTTCCCTGGAATTCGAGCCAGATTCAATTGTTCTATTTTCAACTTTTCAGGAGTAAGAAGTGTTCTTGTTAATAATAGAATGTTTTAGCTGAGCATCACATTCAAGAACATGTTGTGGTCACTAAATTAATTCATTTAATTTTTTGTTTTAATGCTCTTCTTTCCTTCACTTCATTTTTTTCCCCTTTAATTTTTCCTCTTGCTTTGTTTTACTGTTTAACCTATACATTGATTTCTGAATCTTCTTCTTCATCATGCAGCATGGCATTATTTTTCCCTCTCTTTCTTCTACACAGCTCTGAGATTAGTTCCTGAGCAGGCAGAACTGGTGCCGTGGTTGAGTCCGTTCCTAGTTCTTCCTCTGCTGCAGCTGCTGACCTGTTCGGGCTTCACTGAGCCTCTGGCTGACCAGAGGACACACAGCCTCAACCAGAGCCTGGCCCACAGCCTGCTCTGCAGCATCAGCAGGCAGACAGGATCACCCCTACAGGTAACACTCAAGGTTTTACAATGCTTTTTATCCCTGCTTTTGGAAGCAAAGACCAAGAGGCAGGGAGTTGGTTTGTACTCAAATTGAGTCCACTGCCTCAGTGTGGAGGCTCACTTAGGCTCATAGCAACCAGTTAAAATTAATCATCACTTTTACACCAACATGTAGGGCACATTGAAAATAAAAGACTGTAGCAGTGTTTAGAAGATCAGCAGCACTTTCATTCATTCATCTTCTACCGCTTATCTGTTTCTGGGTCATGGGGGGTGCTGGAGTCAATCCCAGCTCACACTGGGCGAGGGCGGGGTCAACCTGGACAGCCAGTCCATCACAGGGCCAACACACGGAGACAAACAACCACTCACACTTACACTCAGAGCTATGGGCAATTTAGAGTTACCAAATAACTCAAACATGCGTTTGGTATTTGGACGGTGGGAGGAAATTGGAGTACCCAGAGGAAACCCACACAGGCACGGGGAGAACATGCAAACTCTGCACAGAAAGGCCCCAGGCCTATGCTGCCGTGCTGCAGCATAGTGGTTTTGATTAAAAAAAAAATAATAATAATAATAATAAAATTAATTGGTTTGACTTTGAAGATGTTTCTTCAGTGTTACTTATGGCAGCTCAGTTTTTCACAATGTCAGTGTGCTTTGTTAATCACAAATCCCTATCAGGTCATCATTAGACATGCCCTAATACCTGCACTGCTTGTTTTGCCAATAACCAGGCAGTGGCAATATTTACTGTCCCAATGGATGTCTGTGTAAAGAGGACAACGGGTGAGGAGGGACATGATTTAGATGCTGTTGTTTCACATCATAGCTGACTCCATGCTTCAGGCTCACAATGGCCTACAGTTATGCTTTTTTACTTTAAATCAGCCACAAAACCAGCAGGGGCAGCTTGGAGGGCCTTCTTAATGGCTTCACAGCAGGTGCTCTCTATTAAAGGGGCTAATGACTGTCAAGCAGCCGCCACAAAAAGAGTCAGAGATATCAAACAGCAGTCGCTTTCTAGCTAATGTCTCCTTATTTGGAAGCATGGAGAACCATTGCATACTACATGGCTAATTAGCAAGTCACTTTGAATGGCTTAGAAATGTAATTTCAAATGGGAGGATGGGTTTAGGTATGATTTGGTCTTGCTTTTAGGTCTTGATTTTAGGTATGAAAGTCATGCTGCTCAGCCTTCGAGTAAATGACCTAAAATCTCATGTTTTAAATTCAATACGTATCAAACATTCTTTGTGTCTTTTTAATATTTAATCACCTCATCTGTGAATTCAAACACTGATTTCATTGTGTCTTAGATTGTTCATCAGCTTCATCAGTCACAGTATGTTTAATCGTGTATCAGATATGATCAGGTGCCATCAGAGAGGAAATGTGGATGAACAGTCAGCAAACAGTTGGCCTGCTCTGGTATTGAACTAAATGTCTCCAGCTATCAGCAGCCTGTTAACTCAAACGGTGACCGCAGATAAGGTCAGGTCAGTTAAAGAAAATGAACTGATACCTCAGATACAAGGGACACAACAGGAAGTGATAAGTTTGTTGAAATGCATGTATCAATTATGATGCCACTCGAAGAGCGGCACTGAAGTTTTAGTGCGGCACAAACTCTGTTCCTTATTGCGGTGGATAGATAGCCTGGTGGTTAAGTTGCCTGTCTCATTAGTGACCCCTGATCAATTCCTGATTGGCTGGACAATTTGCTTCATTGTTTTTCTACTCCCAAGTTTTCTGTTTAGTCACAGATCTATCCAATAAAGACATTAAAATGCAGCAATAGTTTTCCATGCAAACTCACCACACACTGAAGTGTACCGGTTGATTTTAGTTGCTCAGTGTGTTTAATTTTATTGTTTTAAGTCCTTGGTCAGAAAAAGTGTGGGAAACACTGGTTTATATCTGCATATGTATATTTTTATGTATATTTTGTGCAAAGATTTTGGCAACATCTCATCATAGCAACACTAGATTTGTCTTCAGAAACCTCTTGTGATTAAAATACAGTTAATTTGCATTTCATTCTGAAATGGCTGTCACTCGTTATTTATTGGTTTGTTTATGTCCATGTAGAATTCAACTTTTTTTTTTAAAACAAATTTCAATTTAATTTCAATTTAATTTCAGCTGATTTTATTCTTTCATCCATTTTGTATCCCTCAGCCTGGTCCACCAATGCTTCTTCCGCTCAGTCCCTGGTACAGTGAGCTCAGTGTTACTGTGTCCACACTGCACAAAGTGGCAGATGATCCAGCGCCAGCTGCTGATTGGCTGCTGTCGGTTGGCTCAGCCGTGTCATCTGGCCAGCGCCTGCCCTCCAGCCTCACCCTTATTGTGGCCTATCTCATCATAAAGGGTGATGACGATGTCTGCCAGCTGGCTCTGAACGTAAGCCAGGCCTTTGCTGTAGCCGACCCCTGCCAGGTAGGTAATCTACACGGCTCAGTTCAACACGGGGGGACGTCTCAAGTTAGAGCCTCTTTTTTAAGCTTTCAGAAAATAACCTGGTAAATAAATAAATAAATAATCAACTTAGCTTAAAACAATTAATTCCAGCCCTGCAATTCACGTACCTCAAAAATACTTATAGAAAATACTACAAATTGTAGGGAGCCAAGAGGTGCAAATCAGAAGGCCTTAAAAATGTCATAATTTGAAATCCACACTAATAGTTATTGTTGTAACTTCATGAAATCAGGGTACCTGACTGCTTTGACTGTTATAGATCTATACTTTGACAGAGTATAGATGTGTGCACCATCTATACTCTAATAATTGGTTGTTTTTAAACAGCCAGCTTGAATAAATAAAGTTTGCAACTTTTTTGGCTCAGTATCACATCTTCATAGTGAGTTTATGATTCATCATACTATCATACTACTCAGCTCCACCTTCTCCCCCAAATTCTGTTTCTCTTGGTTTCAAAAAAAACAGGATGGCCAGCGGACCAATTACAAACATAAGACTGAGTTTATATGCTGAAGGCGAAATCAGCAAAAGTCATTAAAGGGTGTGCTTGCTTGTGGTAGTTCATATTGAGAGAGCTACAGCCAATGGGGTTATCCCAGCATTCAACTGGCCAACCAATAGTGTAATTTCATGACCCGGTCAAGTGACAGTTGGTGGATGAATAGTGCCAAAATTACACTGTCAAGGCACCTTCAGTTACTGATTTTCTGAATTTGTGTAAAGAGAGAGGCGGGAACTGAGTGACTTCTCCATGGCCCTCTGAGACTATAAATGGAGATTCAGACGATGATGTGAAATTTCATGTGTTATGGCCTCCTCATTATTCTGGCTTGTTAGATGCCTCAGTGTATTCCCCTGCTGATCTAATTGCTCCCAGAGTGCCACTTTTGCCGTTGTTTGATGCATTGGTAGGAGGTTATTGGCATATTTGAATCCAATGGATTTCCCTGCTTGCGGTATCTCATCCCCTCACGTCTGCCTGCTCGCAGCCATAAACACTAAAAACATAATCTCTTTGTTATAAGAGAGGAGGGTAACATCCAGGCTTCTTCCAATCTGCCGGTATGATAAGACCAAGATTTAAGATTAGCTATCTGTTAATAAGCACCATTGTCTGATTGCATTGTCTGAAGGACCAAAGCTGTGAATGTAGGAGCAGCATCAACAATTATCAACAGTTCCCATTTTTCAAAGTCTAGTTGGTTTCCAATAATAATTATGTTAGTGGACAGATCTCTCCATCATATTAACCCTTACAGGAATTATTTTGTAAAACACTGAAGCTCTGTGAGCTTGTAATGTAATGTACTCTTATTTGTCATTCTACTACAACCACAATGTCTCATTTGTAAACATTCCCAGAAACTCCTTTTACTTAGAAGTTCCTATTTTCCCTGAAGATCCAGGCATGTCATGAATAAATAGTTTTTCTTAGAGAATTGCTCATTTTATTTTCTCCCTCCAGGACTCAATTCAAGCAATTCTATTTCAGATTGGAGGAGTATGACTAAATCATACACTCCTGTTGAGGATTGTGATTCCTTTGTTTAAAAAAAAAAAAAAAAAGCTATGAAATCAGGTGGTGCAGCCAGGTCTGTTACCCAATCTAGGTGTGTATAACCTCTGACACAGTGCTTATCCAGCTTGGTTATGCTGATAGACAATAAACCGAATCCATCCTTGTCCCTGTCCACGGATGTTTTACTCACTTTGACTCTGGATTCTTCTGATTCCATAGTCAGTGATTTATGATTTGGCTGCACTGTACTGCTCATAAATCAAATTTATTGCATATGTCTTGGAAAAATATTTCCTTAATATATGGTCATCAGCATTTCACCGTTCATGGTATAACTCGAAGAGAAGCATCTGTTTCATTCCTATCTGCCCCTTTGTCTTTCTCGCAAGTCATGCAGGTGAAGTGGTTGCTATGCAACAGCGAAGGTGCGGGGCAGCAGTGAGATGTATGCTGTATGCTAATTAAAGGCTGCACAACTCAGAGATGTTGACACCTTGTGTCTAAGGACCCTGAATGGTTACTTTTTTGACCCCAGCACTAAAGGGATTGATGAAGCATTCACCCTGTGTTGTCCCTCATCCCACTTTCTAACCTCGGTCTCTGAGAGTTTCATTGACCAGAGTGGATGTGGGTAGAAATGAACTAGGGCTAGGCTGACCCTGACCATGGGTCACATCATGACGAGACTGGGATGTAAGACAGCTCGTGACCTGGACTGGTTAAGCAGTATGTGCTGACACTGTCTCTTCAGCTCACCCTGCTGGAGCCTGTGCACACATATGGCTCTTTCCAGTAAAAATTGGTGTGCTCCCTAAGGCTTGTAGTTTCAATCATTCAAGCCTGGGGTAAATCATTCTCCAGCAGACAGCAACATGGATGTCCAGTATTCTAATTATAACTCTGCCTTAGTCTCCACCAACTCCTGTGTTAAATATAGGGTTGCACAGGGGCAGAAAATTTTCAGTAAATTCTCTATAAATTTCCAAAAAACCTGCTATGGGAGGTTAAGATGGGGAATTTTTAAGATATTCCATTGGAATTATGAGAAATTATAGGAATTTATTGAATTTAACTGGAAATGTTAGGGGTGCTGTAATTGCGGAGTAATTTAAACAAATGGTATCCAAACATAATTATAAACATTTTGTTTTGTCATAAGCAGGCATCCATGCAAAATAATACAGTAAAAAAAAACATGACATCATTTTTCAACACAAGTATTTGTGAGTGGAACTTTAACAAGTGTTAATTTTTGTATTGAGCAATCAGTTATACAATTGAACATCTAAAACATGGATGATGAGGAAGATATTATTAAGATATTGCACCTCCCCATTAAATCAAAACGTAAAGTTACCCCCCCACAGAAGAAACCACATCACATTTGAGGTAGCTTGCACTATGATAACCATTAAATGGTCAATGAAATGCTAGCTATCTTACATTTAGAAGCTAGATAGCTGCTGTATGTATGAACACATTTTCATTTAAAAATTGAGAATTAAACATTAATGCCATAGATTAAATATATTTACCCTATAATATCATCAAATTTACCTGACCCAATATAATCTGCAGGCTGAAATGTGTGGCCTCAGTACTCCAGGGTTCCAGAAATCATTTGTGCATGTGATGGAGGAATGCAAAATGCACGTAGAAGGTGTGGCCTCCATAGCCCTACAGCAAAGGAGTGTGCTGTGTGCATGTGAATGAGGAATAGTATAGATATTCTACTGTACATTAAATCTGGTTGTTTTGGCCAAGTTTATGCTACAATATATTTTCCCCAACCATATTCAAGTTCTTTGTTAGGGGCCAACCTTCAGTTTTGTAAAAAAAAAATTCTGGTTTATTCCCACTTATTCCCATTAATTCCAATATATCACTGTTAATCACCTAGGAACGTTTCAAACTTTAAAAATTCCTGGAATTTTGGAACCCTAGTTAAATAGATCTCTGCAGCTCCTCAATGTTTGAAGAGTTTACCTGCTAGTTTCTAACTTCCATGAGACTACTTCAAATGGGGTGGCAGTAAGAGATGTTGGTCAGTTACTTATGACTAGTGCTAATGCGAGCGCTATTTTTGACTGTAAGCTATAATGTTTATTGTTTCATGGTTTTATCTTAAGCCAAAGTAAACCATAGTAATTCATGCATAATCTTAATACTTAGACCTGCAATTTATTTAGTTTTGAAACCACCTCCATCTGCCTTCCAGGAGCACAACTTTATTTATGCCCAATTAAGCACAATTATTTTCTATTGTTTGAGTACATCAGAGGGACAGCACATGTTAGAGGTTTTGGAGATAAAGTCAGAGAGGCCAGACTGAGATGGTTCGGACATGTCCAGAGGAGAGATAGTGAATATATTGGTAGAAGGATGCTGAGTTTTGAACTGCCAGGCAGGAGGCCTAGAGGAAGACCTAAGAGGAGGTTTATAGATGTAGTGAAAGAGGACATGAAGGTGGTTGGCGTGAGAGAAGAGGATGCAGAAGACAGGCTTAGATGGAGGCAACTGATTCGCTGTGGCGACCCCTGAAGGGAAAAGCCGAAAGGAGAAGAAGAAGAAGATTTTCTATTGTTAAAGGTCATGGAAACTTGTATAGCAAAGATTAGCTGTCTGCCTTTCACATGCTCTCTCACTCTGTCTTTACATTTTGTCAGGCCAAACCAACCAACCATTCCTCCATTCATTCATCTTCTACCGCTTAAATGTTTCCGTATCCCAGCTCACATTAAGCTCACATTGGTAAACCCTGGACAGGTCTCCAGTCCATCTCAAGGCCAAAATACAGAGAGAGACAAAGACCAACAACCACTCACACTCAGACCTATGGACAATTTAGAGTGCATGCATGTCTTTGGACGGTGGGAGGAAAATTGATAACCCAGAGGAAACCCACACAAGGACAAGGAGAACATGCAAACTCCGCACAGAAAGGCCCCAGGCCTGGGAACCAAACCCGCGACCTTCTTGTTGTGGGACAACAGTGCTAACCGCCATGCCACCCTGCTGTCACCAACCAACCAGATGTTAGTAAACCCTGAAATGCCTTTTACTTATGTTCAAACTAAGCAGCCAGACATTATTAAACCATAAAATGCTTTTCATTCAGATATTTGGGGTGAAAGGAGGATATTTGGTGTTGGTGTTTGGGCAAGCGGAATATTCTTGTGGCATTCCCCCACCCTCCCCATACCCAGAACTTAGACTGAGCATAAAGTAGCTGCTCCTGGAAACAACACTAATGAGATAAGTGAGACTAAGCAAAAGAGCTGAAGGGTAGTTTGAAAATCCTCTGTGGGTTCATCACCATGAAATTAGCATTTTTTAGGGCACATTTTTATTTAATCCGTGGTCAATATGCAAAACTTTTATTTCAGCTTTAAAAGGCAATGTTTTCCCGGGTCAATAAAGAAGATATAAATGATTAACTTTCCCCTCAAAGGCAATGTAGGAACTAAAAAACAGCTTGTGAGGAAAGACACAATAGTTTTAAAATTTACATTCAGATTGTTTCATTTGGTGTTTTCTTTATTTTAACTTTGTCTGCAGGTCCCCACACTCATCTCTGTTCTGATGTTCAAATTGGGGAAAGAGAAGAATCCAGGCTTGGCTCTTGCTGTGCTCAACTGCCTGCCGAATCTCGGGACTCATAAGGTGCCAAACAGCCCCCCAGTCCTGCTTTACCATGATGATGATGTGGCATGTCATACAAACCAATGTATATCTTTGTACAACCTCCGTCCTTCAGTTCATGCTTCCTCTTTGAAAAGTCCTATCTGAGTATAGTTCGGAAAAGTCTTATAAATCCAGAATTGCCTTTGACTCAGAACCAGGTGCTGATCTTAACCATTAACAAACACTATGTGCCCCAATGTAACAGCTGTGTGTCCCCTTGTTGCTGCAAAATCTCCACATGATTGCCAGCGCCCCCAAGCTGAGAGCTGTGGCAATGCGCCTCATGACTGCTCTCTGGAAGAAACAGGTCAGTAAGAATGACTGATAATCATCATCCTCATCATGGTATTAAGATAAATACTGTTCCCAAAAAGTGACAATGAGCTGACTGTGCTCCTCCCTGTAAGGACCGAGTTTACCCGGAGCTGCAGTGTCTTCTGTCTCAGCAGGACTGCAGGGTGGTGGTTGGGAGGGACGCCCAATGGGAACAGATCCTTGCCCGGGCTGCCTGCCTCAGGGACATCTGCAAAGAGAGGTCTGACCAACACATGGCATGAAGTAACGCTCCTTTGCAAAGGACAGACAATGAGGGTCCATCCACCCACTTTCTGACACTTGTTTGCGTTGGGTTTGTGGTGACAGCACGCCAAGAAAAATAGTCCAGATGTCCTCTGCCCAGCTACACTTTCCTGCTCCTCCTTGGTGACTTGTGGGATTCCCAGCGTAGATCAGAAATATATCATCCCTGCATTGTCGCTGGCTCTAACACAGGGCCTTACTAAGAAAACCACCAATGGAAGGCCCTCAGGAGGCTTCCTAACCAGTCCAACTTAACTGATTTCCTCTGATGTGAAAGAGCAGCACATCTACACTGAGCTCCCCCAGATGTTATTTCGGCTGTTTCAATCCACAAACTAGTTCTTTTGTTCCCTACCCAGAGCTCATGACCATACATGAGGGTTGGAAAGAACATAAAATGGTAAATTGAGACCTTAGCCCTCTGGCTCAGGGCCCTCTCCACCGCAGCGGTCTGGTACAGTTCCCACTACACCAACAAGCCTCTCAGTTTCCAGCTCCATTTTACTCACCTTCATGAAAAAGATCAGAGATACTGAAAGTCTTTCACATATGGCAGAAGCCTCTGTGTCTGAAGAGGGCAACCCACCAATCCTTTTCCGGGTTGGCATAGATTTGAGAGTCTGGCCAATTCTGTAAAATAGGGACTGACTAAGAACTGACTGAAGGGAAATCATCTGATGTTTTTTTTAAAGTTATTTAAATTCATTCATATTTGTGACTTATAATGTAACAGCTCCATAGTTTGTTTTGACACATCTGCACTATAGACAATATCACTTTATTAACTCACATAACAAGAGTAAGAGTAAGAGTATTGACTAGAAAATGTGAATGTTTTGGGTTTTGTTTTTTTTTCTGAATTCATCCTTGACAATGTAAATAATCATCACATAAAAATCCAGTGTTATGCAGTCCCATTGTTAGGTTTTCCTGGAGCTTTCAGCTTCTTCATTGTCAGGTTGGGACCGCCCACATAGCACTATAATTGACCTGTTGAATTCATGTTGGTTCCACCTGCTTATGAACAGCATGATCAAGTTTGGGCTTGTTATTCCTCATTCTGTCTAAACTGGTAACCTGGCAATATAAAAATAGAAATTGTCAGTTCTATGTCTCTTTGCCACCTCAGTCGGCAAGATATTGTGTCACAATTGCCTTTATTTGTGTGTGTGTGTTTACATGGGTACGTTTGTTTGTGTCAGGCCTTACCAGCATGGAGGAGACATGTTGGCGGCTATTACACACACCCTGAACCAGTGCACACGACCAGACTTGGCAACCCCAGCTGCTCTCGCCCTGCAAGGACTACAGGAGCTGTGTCGGGCAGAGGTCTCACACACACATAAAACATGCATTTTTCATCAGATGTATGGTGGTCACTCTGGGCCTGAATTCCACTGAGCCCCATGAGGTTTATTTTCCAGGTCGTGGACATCATCTCAACATGGAGGCATCTCGGGCCTGAACTAAGCAAAGAGTCTCGTCCCCTGATGGTCAAAGTTATAGCTGAGCTCCTGGCTCTTGTTCCCCACCTCAACGTCAGGTCAGAGGAGTATGAGGTATATGAGCCTTCATCCAAAGGCTTTCTGTTATTTGTCTTTTATTTTGGAAAACCACCTTGTTTACTCACATATAGACTGACAAGAGGACACAAAGATAAAGCTGTGCCTTTACACAAAACACAAATTGTGTAAGATGTGGAAATTTCCAAATTTACAAAATTTGCATGTGTTACAGGTTTAAAAAAACGCACGATCATAATCTCTTTTGGTTGTTGTCCTTTCTACAAGATCACAACAGTAAATGTCAGGGTTTTGGCCTCAGATTCAAGTTGGATGAGGGTCTTTTGTCTCTGTGGTGCCAACCTTCCTAAATACCTGACAAGTTAACCATGTGATTATGGGCATATGGCTGAATAAACACAGCAGCAGTCTTAGCACATCTTTTATCAACATTTTTATACAAATTGGTGGCTGGGGTAAGCTGTTCAAAAATACTCATGTTAGCATATTAAGCTCTTAAATGAACATGTTGAATAGAAATGTACAATGTGAGTTTCTTAGTCATTTAAATAGCCCACTGTTCAGCAGCACATACGTGTTCCTGTGTCTTTACATGGATCAGTTTTGGTAAGAGCCAGACGATCTCTTTACCCCTGCTTCCGATAATTGTGCTAAGCTAACTACAGCCCGACCCCATGCATGTAGTTCACACAGAGACGTGATATTTATGCATTATTAAAGTATTATATTTTATATATATTAAAAACTTACCATTCATTTGAATAATAAAGTTTTGTCAGAATTAGACATATGTGCAGTTACTCAGCGATATATCAAACTCTAAATACACTTAAAGTTTTGAAAATAGTTTTTATTTGTTTTTTTTCTTCAGACACTGAGAGAGGAGGTGGTCAGCTTTCTGTGGAATTATGCCGTCAGCAAGGTCTGTTTACTAAAGATATTGTGACAAAGACCTACAAACAAGCTCATTTTAGATGTCTAGATTAAAATACCCCCACAAAAAATCTATAATGTAAAGTGTGTGTGTTTGCTGTAACAGGATCCAGAGGTGGCCAGCTGTGGTTACAAGGCTTTGGCAGAATTTCCAGAAGAAGTCCACAAAATAACTTTCATTCCTGAAGCAGTAAGGGACCTGCTCCACTCAATATTATCAATTATGTACCCATTGTCATGTTATTATTAAAAATGTAATACTTGTTTATCCACATAACACATTATGTTAGCTGGTGCCATTTTATTTGAGCTTTGTTTGTAAGTCAGGGTAACAACCAACTAAAAATGTCTTAAATTATTGGATGTTCTGGTGATAACCTGACATTTGGTCCAGCTCAACTTCCAAGTCAATGTTTCTCTAATACTTTGGTGTGTAACAATTAACAGCATACTAATGATCATTATACACATGTGTCAAACCCAAGGCCCACGGGCCACATCCGGCTCAGGATGCAATCATATCCGGCCCAAAAGATATATATTTTTTGAAAACATGGTTAGTTTTAGTCTGTTCCAATAAATTTTTTTCCTGTTTGGCCCGTGACTTAATCTGTGCTATGAGTTTTGGCCCTTGTGTGATTGAGTTTGACACCCCTAATCTAGAATGTTTAGTTCTAATTACAATGTTAGCATGCTATCATGCTAGACTCAAATGGTGACAGTGGGACATTTCACTGGATAAATATTAGCATTGTCCTTATGAGCATATTAGTGTATTTGCCTATATGCTCCAGCCTCAGAGTGCAGCTAGCATAGACCATTTGCCAACCCACCATAAGGTCACCCATTGATTTGTTGTTGTTTTTAAAGCTTTTAGAATGTAATTTGGCACATAGTTTTTGGCACCCTGTAGAAACCATATTTGGAGGAGAAGGTGGAGCTGAGGAGGAGTGAGGGCAGGATCAAACCTGGTCTCTATCAGATTGGGTAGTACAGTCTATCAATCACACAGTAGCCACACCCTAATTTGTCTCTGTTTTATGGTCTATTTTCATTGTATTGGAAAAAACCTGAAACTGGAAACTGAGATCCTATACTCAATAGAAACATTTTTACTCAGCTAATAAATCAAATTATGAAATGTACTGTTTCACAAAGTCTTCAGTACAATCTAATTTCTCTTACCAACCAGTGGAGTGGCTCCCTTATGATCACTAGGCAGAAAGTAGGTTTAGAAGAACTTTTTCAGAGTCTCTGTCTACTTCATTAAGCAGTCTATGGTACTTCATTAAGATGCAGCCTTGTTAGGTCAAAAATGAAGAGATTCAGATAGAACTCAGCAATGGAATCATGCTTAATTTATATTTTCTCCTTCTTCACCATGTAGTGTCATACCTGTAATCATGAGCTTGTCTCATTGTGTCTGTCACTTCTGTTCTATCCGATGTGGAGGCCAGGCCACCTACAAAGCTCCCTGAAGATGAAGAGGATGAACTAGGGGAAGAGGAAGAGGAGAAGGATCTCTCCATCCCAGGCTCATCTTACATGAAGTTGATAGCTCTCACCTCTACTTCTGTTCTTCCAGGTAAATCATGCTCAAACTGAGGTTAAACATCAGGCTTGGCCTTGGCAATACACCCATGCTAACACAACCAGCTTTGTGGGGTTCATGGTGGGAAGGAGAAAGTGGATCTGGGAGGATGATGTAAACCTTTCCTATGGTATTTTGATACAATTTGACTCTTTAGCATTTGAGCTCTTCCTGACATCACTGGGGAAGCAGGAGATGAGCCATATGCCAAGAGGGGTATACTTCTCTGCCCTGAGGGGGGGGAACCTGCAGTCAGACCAGGGTAAAACAGTAGCGGGAATCCCGTCATTTATGCTGAAGACCTACGAGAAAAACAAGCAGCCTGGACTCAAGCCTGGACTGGCAGGTGATAAATCCATCCTCCATCTTTAATATGTTTAATTTTGTGGTTCCTGTTCCATATTCAAAGTTGTTGCGTATATTTGTGTTGGGTTTTGTGTAAGGCACAGGGCCCTTCAACATCTGACATCAAGCTCATACATTTATCCTGGTGTGTGTGTATGGGTTTGCCTGTGTATGGGTTTGCCTGTGTGTGTGTTTCAGCTGGTCTGCTGCTAAGCTATGAGCTGCCTGTGCAGACGGATCGTAACGGCAAACCAATTGATCGCTTCCTCATCACCCGCAGCCGCAGCTACCAGCAGACCCTGACAGCTCTTATTCATGAGGTTTGTATAAACCTGTGCATCCTCTGCACCTCAAACATTTCTTTGCTTTTTGCAGAACAAAATCAACCTCCTGTATTCTTCTGAATTTTGCCATGCAGGTTAACATTCAGCCTTCTGAATGGCACAGGGCCCTCCTCTTACCACAGGCCTGGAAGGGCTTCATGAGCCGAGCTTTCCACGCTGTTTTACAGGTTTGACCTGACAGATTTATTACATATTTATAGAAGAACTGCCTGCATAACATTCTCCAGGCAGTGTTAAGTAGAGCGAGGAGAAGATTTAATTTCATTATAAACTGTACTCGTCTTTGTTTTACTTTTACTTCTGGAAATCCTTTAAATTATTAAATTCAAATTATTTCTAAAAATAAAACATTTTGGTACATGTGGTTTACATTATTTATTTTTAGTCATTGCTTTACTTAAGGTATATTCTTTGAAAACTCCTTATCTTACAAACTCGTACAGTATTTGTTGTTAAGAGTTTAAAGCCTTGCATGGTAGAGTTGTATTTGTAGATTTATGCTGTGTTCAGGGTCGACGTGCTGACTTGGAGATGCAGCAGAAACAAGGCAAAGAAAGCCCAGAGGAACTGCAGTACAAACAGCACTGTGCCTGGCTGTGGTGAGCATCACTCACACAGACAAACTGCTACCTGTGATGTCCACACAACTGTAAATACTCTCAAATACAACAGGTGCTTCAGAACTGGTCTTAACCCTATAACGCCGTGCATATCATATTTGATACATACATTTACGAGACCATCCCCTTGGCAAAATAAAAGAAAAAGAGATTGAAAAAGGCAGCTGTTTGGAAAAAATAAAGATGCAGATATAAAGACACAGATGTTATAGATGACCAAGGAGAAAAGCTTTTGTTATTGCCTGAATTGGGTGTAATGCCCGATGTAACAAATATGATATAAACAAAAAGGCAAATATGCATTTTTTTTTTTTACATTTTGTTAAAGGGCCAAATAAAGACGTCAGATTGAAAAAAAATTGAATTTTCCATTATTTCTCTGGTCAGGCTTTATAGGGTTAATGCAACTGGTTTATGATTGAGGATTAATTCAAGTGTCAGTGTAGTCGCTCATTTAATGAGCCGTAACCAAAGAATAAAAGGAACAGGTGCCAAAAAAAAGACACACTGTGATAGAGTTACAAGACTGTCCAACAAAACTGTTATAATTATACAGCTGGGAAATTTGGTAAATCTTAACTTTGTTCACCATATTTTAGACATTTTTGCGTTTAAGAGTGGCAAATTTAATAATTAATTTCATCTCATGTAAATCAATAGCCTTGAAAATGGAAATTTGATAACTTTTATTAACTGTGATTTTCATTAGAACAGATAATGGATTATTCCCCAAATTGGATAGTAAACTAAAAGAGATTTTTACTCTTTCATTCTACTATTTTACTCACTGCAGTTTGTACTAACTCAGAAATTCTCTGACTGAGCAGCAAATCTTCCTGTACAGTGTACAACCTATTCAGTGTGATAACCTAATGAGTTTTACCAGAAGCTCTAGTTCAAATTTTTGCTTTCTGTTTATCCTCAAGCAAAATGTGTCCATGATGCTAATTTTACAGAACAAAATAAATAAATGTTGCACATAGTCTGAATATGAATATATTAACTTCTATTAATAGCTCTGCTTACTAAAATACAACATAATGGGGGGGGAGTAAAACATCAAGAATTCAAATACAGGAGAAAATGCCATATTTTTCACTTTTCATTTAATTTATTTGAAATTTTCGTTTCCATTAGTAGATACATTTATCCTGTTAGGAACAAAAACTCTCCATCTAGTTTGACAGTTTTCTCTGGAGCTAAAAACAGGGCAGTGTGTGTTGAGCCTCTCTCAAACCTTTTCCATCACAGAGAAAAGCCTGCTTTTAGCACATCATAGGGAGTTTTTTACCTGTGGAAGACGGGGAAATCTTACCATTACCTTACTATTACCTGTAACTGGCTTTCAGTCTGTAGCTGCTGGCTCAGTTGATTGGTCTGTCCTCCATGTTTTCTTCTCTTTCCTCTCAGGGCCAGAGATCAGCTTGCTGACGTCATCAAAGCTGCTACAAAGTGAGTTTCCAGTTTGTGATGACTTTGGATTCACAGGAGTACCAGGTCCAGTCTGATATTCAAGATTAACTGTGCTCTGTGGTTATCAGGGACAGTCCTGTTGTCCAGGGAAACTCCATTCTCGCTCTGAGCAGCCTGGCTGCTGTCCTTGCTAAATATGAGAGCAACCTGCCTGGTGAAAGTGACGGCAACCTCGGGGTAAGTTATTTTCAAGTTAATTTAGATTTTAATTCATAGCACTGGGTAGCTGTACATATGTTTGGACATGCTAGTGCCTTGTTGTCAGGCTGCTTCAAAAAACAGCGCATTTAGGAGTCTGACAACCAGTTTACAACCCCACAGCAGTTGGGAGAGATATTTCTCCATCACCCTCCCCGTCTGCAAGAGCACCTCAGCCAATGTGCCAGCAGTGGTGTCTGCACTGGTTACGGAGTCATATTCAGACATATTTTTGTGAAGGTGTATAGCCGTTTGAGTTTATGAAAGTGGTGCACTCAATTTTCCATGGAACACACAGTGTTACTTTTCTGGCTATGCTACAGATTAATGAATGATGTGTTGATTTTGATGATTACACCAGAAATCATGGCAGTGTTAATGATAGAGATACTGGGTCAGCCAACCATTACACTCACCATTTATGTAAAGACCTGTGAATGGTCAGTCTCCCATTGCAGGCTGAAAAACAGAACCAAGATAAGATACAGGGTTTGTTCTCAGCCCAGTTGATTATAATATGGTGAAAAGTGATGGTGGAACTTTTACATATTGATGCAAGACCTAAAAAAACTTTCACATAAAATAAATCTTCTTGTGACTTTCACAGCTTTATATTCTAAGCCTTCAGCTAATAATAACCAATTGTGTTCTCATATTATGAGGGAAGCTCACAATAAGTTGGAAGGAATGAGAAGTCCAAGATTTAAAAACACAGACTTTATTTCACCAAAATTTTGAGAAAATTGATTTTCAATTTACAGCCTTAATGTTCTAACTGCATTGAAAAGAAAAAAAAAAGCAACTCGGCATACCTTTAATAAAGTAACAAAACGTACCAACTAATCTAACAAACACAGGGACAGGTAAAGTATGATGACCTGTCAGACCAGTCACACACAAAGGGAATAACAACACCGATACGCTAACAAATTACAATGAATTAGAACTACAGCCGTCCAAGAGAAACAAGCCAGATAGATCCAAAAAGTTTAGGTGTAATTAAATACAAAAAAATAATTTATCTAAACTGAAAAATCCGCTGATGTAGTGGGAACTTCATACAGCTGGATTTGAACTTTCTGTATTAAGGATCTGCTTCCTGTGGAAGAAATCCCTGTCCTGCACTGGTGAATTAGAACAACTTCAGAAAAATTAGTTTAGCATGATGCTGAATATAAAAAGGTTACAATGTTTCATCATTGTTGATTTGCCTTTGTAGGCTGGACCAGAGCTTGTGCCTACAGCCACCTGGTTGTCCATGGTACTGGACACGCTGCTCAGCATTATCAGCAGCAGCTACAAGGCCAGAGGGCAAGTTTTCCCATGGTTCCTGCATGTAAGTGCTAGATACCAATTTTGTGCTGCCTAATGTTTTGGGTTTTAGTTTTTTTTTTTTAACGTCTGTTTTGAACGGAAAAAAACAAGCAGTTATCCCAAACATCTATCCACAAACGCATAGTGAATAATGTGGAGAATCAGGGGAGCACAGTTGTAATGAATCATTCCCCAGTCAGAGGAATGTGTGAAGAGAAGAAAATATGACAATTACCAGCAACTCATTTTACATTTTTGCAGAGACGTGAGTTTAGTGTCTGCAGACTCTTGATGCCTTCATCAATTGACACACTCTTTTTTCTACAGCGTTCCTACTCAGGTGAAAATACGGCCAGTGCCATAGCTCGCTCCTGTGCTAGTCTGGCCTTGTCCTTGCTCATTCCAGTGCTGGTAGTTTGGCAGAGGGACAGTGTGGCCCAGGTCTTGGCAGCCTTGGAGGGTGGCCTGCCATGCTCACCAACCGCTGATGACTCCCAGGCCATACAGTTCCACTCCGGCCTTGCACTGGGCATGGTGCTATCCAGCTTGCACCATCAGCGCCTCAGGTGGGGAGTCTGTGAAATCAACCCCTTCCCTGACAAATTTCTCCCAGTGAGGTCTCACCTGCCTGTCTCTGTCCTTCAGTGATGTCTCTGGACAGAAGGACACTGATCTCCTCATCAAATTTCTTGGTGCCCTGGAAAGTTGCTCCTTCAACCCTGACCTGGAATACAAGTCAGTGCTCTGTCTGTAGACATGTGTGAGTGTATGTGGTCACCAAGCAGAAGTATAAAAGTACTAGACTGTCACACATTTTGTTTGATGAATCATAGAATTTTTGCATACTTATTATTATACACTTAAACACCAAGCTTCATTTTGCTCTAATGAACTTCAGTTGTGTGGGTAAATTGAGGTTTAGCTGAGGCCAACATTCTATACTGCCTTATTTTTAATTATATTAAAAAAAAAAAAAAAAAGCAGTGCAGCTGCAGCATCAGCACCAGCAATGGACAATACTGTATACTTAGAATAATTACATAGACAATCCTGACATTTAGCATTAATAAAATGGAATGTTATCATTGACACTTTCAATTGAGAGATGTGGTGGAAAATCTGACTTTGAAACACTACAACCATCCTGACTACCTAACTCATATACTTCATTTACATGTGTTAAGAATAAAACCCCCTTTCTGTTCTCTCGTCAGCACTGGCTGTATGTTGGGTCTGGGTCTGGTGCTGGCAGCCTTATGCAACAGTGGCCAGAAGGACAGTTACATACATGTCACTCAAACACTGGACAAACTATTGTCCAGCTTGCAGGACGACAGTGGGCAGGGACGTATGATGCAGGAGGTAAAACAGTCATGCACAATTATTGTCATTCTACTTTCACACATAACAGTTTGGTCTTAGAGTGAAAAATAAATAAATAAGAAAACAGTGAATTTCTAAGCAAAGTGTAAACCGGCCCAAAACCCACAGTGAAACAGATTTGAAAGATTTGTAGTGGCATGATTTTGTCTATGTGTAGGTCTTGGCATACTCTGTGGCGTGTGTGGGTGTCTCAGCCTTCAGTGGTGGCCTTATAGACGCTGCCAAGGCCGAAGAGGTCATGAACACTCTGCGCACCCTGACTGAGGAGAGCCAGCAGGTCAGTATTATGTTTGCTGGGAAAAGGAGGAAGTATTTGTGGACATGTTTACAGTAGAAAGCAGAACTTTGGGCCTCCTGCTAAACCTGTGCTTGGTAAGCCATTGAAAATTCAATGTGTCCTTCAGTTAGTTCATAATTAACCTCTAGATGATGTTCTACTATAAGTCATTGTCCTGCCATAGAATCCCTTTCACTTTACTGACTGCAGGAAGTTTTCATTTCTGCCTCTGTCTGTGGCCTGAAACTGAATATTTCTATAAAGCACCGACATCAAAATTTTGCTCATTTATTTCTATCTTGATTTTGTCAAATAAAATGCGTCAGGGTATTTATATTTTAAATATCAATCTTTGTAATGCTGACATTAATATATGCCTTTGAATCGAGGCGCATCAACGTCATTGTCTAGAATCCTCTAAGAAACAGACCCGTGTAATAGTTTGTGTTGTTGGTAGCTCTTGGATGCCATTTGATCCTGACAAGAACCTTTCGTAGCTTAGGGTAGCACATAGTGTAAACTCTATAAGACGTATTGGTGATGAACTAAAAAGTGTCACTGCTTGTATGAAGACCCCAGGCTTCTCCCTGGCTCTGGGGCTGGTCGTCTACGGCCTGTCACTGTCTGGTCATGGTAAAGCAGAGGACATCCACCCTCGACTGCTGGCTGCCTGGATCAAGATCTTACTCACCGAGGTACCGAAGCATGAACAGAGGACTATCACTGTAGATTGACACACCTTGGATTCAGTTTGTTTTACCCAAACCCAAACTGTGTGTTTTAGGGTTGTCCCACTATGCAGCGACTGGCTGCTGTCAACGGGCTGGTGGCTCTAGTGGGATCTGAAAGTTACCTCATTCAGGTGAGAGATGCAGCTGCTGGTCATTAATAACAAAGCCTGTGTGTTTTGGACACACTGAGAAGAGAAAGTGGTGTTGTTGTCGTCGTCATGGCATCAGAAATGATTCAAGGCAACAGAGGGCGTTGTGAGATGTGACTGTGGGTAAAGCTCTAATGAAACAAATGACAGAAATTCACGAAGATACATCATTTTCACAGCGACATAGTGGCTAGCGCTGTTGCCGCACAACAAGAAGCTTGCAGGTTTAATTCCTGGGCCTGAGGCCTTTCTGTGCGGAGTTTGCATCTTCTCCCCGTGCCTGTGTGGGTTTCCTCCGGTTTCCTCCCACCGTCCAAAGACATGCATC
The DNA here is from genome assembly GCA_034769265.1 of Remorina albescens. Taxonomy (NCBI): domain Eukaryota; kingdom Metazoa; phylum Chordata; class Actinopteri; order Carangiformes; family Echeneidae; genus Remorina; species Remorina albescens. The sequence goes on along the minus strand of CM068495.1, from coordinate 900,604 downwards.
TTTAGGTTAATTGGTGACTCTAAATTGTCCGTAGGTCTGAGTGTGATTGTTTGTGTGTCTCTGTCTGTCTCTGTGTGTTGGCCCTGTGATGGACTGGAGACCTGTCCAGGGTGTACCCTGCCCTCGCCCATTGTGAGCTGGGATTGGCTCCAGCATCCCCCACGACCCGGAAATGTATAAGCGGTAGAAGATGAATGAATTAATGCATCAGTTTCATTGTCCTGGTCAAGATCCTGGTCCTGTTACATCTCACTGTCATAATGTCATAGCTCACTAAGCATCTGTGGGAAATAGATAAATAGATTAGAGTTTTAAAATATGGATTGAGGTGTAATTTTGATAATTTGATTTGAAGTCACAGCTGCAGTAAATGTCTCAGAGAGGTTCAGGACAGCCACTGTCATCAATCTCATCTAATCTATTTTATTTAACCTCCACCCATCCATCATCCCTCCACATGTATCCATCCACCCACATCTATCTCTGATCTAATCTAAGATATGAACGTTTTGTTGGTTAATGTCTGTGTTTACAGCTGAGCAGTGATGCAGAGCTTTCGTCCCAGCAGCAGAGCAGACTGAACGAGGTCATTCGAGCCATCACACAGGTGTGTTGCAAACTGTGCTATTTTTAAAGTTTGTTGAATTACCGGTCTACATGATGACATCATCAGTGTTATTACTCTTACTCAGAGTCTAACTCTGTCAGGTTACATGGGCTGACGAGTCCTCACCAGTGTGGATTTGGTGAAAATGACGTTTGTCATAGAGGGAGTATAAATGTCACCATCATAGATATCCTGGGCAGGTTTCTATGGACACACACTTGATCCTCTGAGGATCTGTTCCTCCTCCAGTGCCATCCTGAGGACAACCCAAATATCACAGATCTTTGTTTGTCTTTAAGTACATCAGTCTGTTTATTCTTCATTATGTACAGTACATCAGTCTGTTTATTCTTCTTTATGTACAGTACATCAGCCTGTTTTTATGTCTGTTCCAGGTCATAACGTTCTCAGGAGCCATTGGTTTACAGTCTAATAGCGCATGTTTGGTGGGTCATTTACATTTGGCCCACATGTCAACCAGCCACAGCCACACAGCAGGTAGGCGCAGCACGGAGGAAGTCAGGACATGACAGCTATTGCCTTTATTCCTTTTTCTTTCTTTGTGCATTAGACCTGGTTAGTGTCTACCTTTTAAAACGTGAAGTTGCTCTTTGGTGGGATGTTTTTTTGTATGTGTTGTCACTTCAGTTCCTCAGGATTTCAGTTACCTCTCAGAGAGAAGTGTCATCAGATCAGTCGTTGACTTCATCTCAGAGGCTGGAAAGAAAGGTTTGTATAACCACGAATGTGAATTTCAGCATTTACTCCATACGGTTGTTTTTGTTGTTGTAACCGTAATTTATCTTTTCCTGACTTGTTATGTGTCTATCTTGAGAGACACCTGTAAATAAAATGTATAGACGCTCTATATAAGCTTAAATGTGTTGAACTCATGTAATTTACCGGCAATACTCCAAGTTGGAGTATTGCCTTTTTCCCATTTTTTGCTGATATGGATGAAATAATCCTTACACTCCATTTTGTAGTGGCCTAAGTCTAGGTCTTGGAGTCAGATGTGTTTAATATTACGGAGGCCAACCTGACTTGCTTTGATATTTGCTTATGTTTTTGAACTTGTTTATACCCAGGCCCAGAGTTCTCTCCTCCTGTTCTGGTGAAGACTGCTCTGATACCCCTTGCATCAGTTGGATCCAGTTTCCAATACCCACCCATAAACTGGAGTGCTGTCCTATCTCCACTGATGAGGCTCAGCTTTGGTAACAGTCCTCACATGGTCAAATATTCTATCCCAACGATGAGTGGGGGGAAGCAGAATGTTGAACTGCGTTGTCTTCAACAGGAGAGGACGTGCAGCATCAGTGTGTGGTGCTGGCAACCAGTCAGGCTCAGTCATCTCAGTCTGCAGCTCTCTTCCTGGGCTCTTGGCTCTCTCCTCCCCTGGTGCACAGTCTAAGTGTAAGATCCTCCTGAGTTCAGCTATATAGACCCATCAAGTATCAAGGTCATGTAGTGACATAAAATCTAAATTTCCATTTGAAGCATCACCCAAACGCTTCCATCTACTTTGGAGTTAGAAAATGACGATGGAGGCATCTTCTTCCTCTTCCTGTGCAGCTTTACTCATTACGCTCTCAATCGTTCATTCAGTGATATGGGTGTTGTTTGACAGAGGGCAGAAAGACAAGGTCCACTTATTGGACTTATTGGATACAGTGGGTTAACGTGATGATTTTCGACCCTGTCACTTTGTCTTGGGTTTATCCTCAGACAATAAAAACCACTTTGAATTTAGAACACTTGGCAGTTCTCTCATGATTCATGTTACATTCTGCGATATGCCCCCTAGCCATCCCCTTGGTGACCTCATTGTGGTTCGATTCCAATTAGATTACACCACATATCCCACCCAATGATCATGTTTTATGTCATGGCTGCTCTGAACAATCACCATCAATAGGTGTCACTATGGAACAATGAACTCAATATTTTTTGACCCAGGGATAATTGTAGCACAGAGAAACTAATTGTACAGAGATCTTATGGGTTTATGTTCTTTAAATTTTGTGAAAGAAAATATCAGAACAGCTCTAATCTTACATTTCATCTAAATAGCCAGCAGCCTTCCAAGAGAAAATTAGCTATCACCCCTTGATACTTACTCACTACCACTTTTGATGCTACTGCCTATGTGCCAATTGGAGAGGACTCTGGAGACCTTGACATCCTGTTTTCATCCTACAGTATCAGACACGGGCTTACCTGTATGAGACCCTGGGTTTGTGGATGAAGCATGTTGCGGAGGACAAGCTCCAGGTCTACGTGGAGAGTCTGGGCCTGCAGCAATTCCAGGGGGATGTTTGGCCCCAGCACCTGTCCTTGTGCCGATCTATCCTGCAGGGTCTTGCCCAGGCCATGCACCTCCCAAATCCTCCCAATAACATCTGGACCCTCCTCTGCTCCACCACTGAGAAGATTTTCACCCTCCTTCCAAATCAGATAAAGGTAGAAAGGGCTTTTCTTTTCAACTGACTCTTTGTCTGCCTCCCTCTTTCACTGCTCTTGGTGCTCAGACAACGACTGACTATACTTATCAACTCTTATCTTTATTAATGATTTCAACCTCAAATCATTCAACTCATGAAGTCAAATTAGGTTGCAGAATTATGTGGAAAAAGAAAACATCAGCTGGTGTGTTTAATGTCTGTTCGTGATGTCCCAACAAGCTCAGAATGATTTTCATTCTGGTCATTCATAATGGACCTTCAAAGTAAACGTTCATCTGTGTTCAGTGTTTACTCTCCAGCTGCTTCACATTCTTTTATTGTTTCAGCTGAAGATGTTTTTATGTTACGCCAGACAGTTCAAATTTCAAGACATATTAAGTTGTTTGCTGTGTTTGCATTTGCAGTTTTTTATTTTTATTTATTTTTTTAATGCAGCTTTTATTGAAAAATATTAAAGCGCTGTAACTGTACTGGGTCATTCATCAGTCAATGTTTGTTGCTGTTAATATTTTTTGCACTGATGAGTTTTGTGTTTCAGGGCGCTGATGTGGATTTGTACACAGGCGTCTCCAGATGTTTGTCTGAGATGTCTGACACAGAGGTGGATCGGATTACTCGGGTCACAGAGGTGAAGTGTGATGTTCCTACTGCTGCCTGTCTTTATGCTAAGCTAGGCTAACCACAGCCTGATTCCAGCTCTCCGCTTAACATACACTCACTGCCAGAGAGCAAACAACGACAGTTTAATGCATTAATAATAACATCAATGTATTCTGAACTCCTCACCAGTCTGTTTACGTGAACAGAAGCCTCAGCATCACTACAACTTAAAGCAGCAGCGATTAAAGAGACGGCCGTGCTGTGAAGTTACATTTGTTAACGACAGGAGATAGTGTTGCTCTCCTCCCATTTTAAGAGTCATGTTAAAGCAATGTTCAGAGGATCTACTGAAGTAATAAAACGGCTGCTGCGAAAGTTAAATGTGCTCAGTGAGCATTCATTATATGAAGCACCTGACAGAAGTAACACTCCAATTTATTATATTTCCATAATAAAAAGACAATAAACATATTCTGATTATGATTATAATGCACAGGCAGTATGGCCATCAGTTCAACCGCTGCTGCTAAAGTTCACTTTTCAACCTCAGTCTAACACACCGGACTTAAAGCCACTTTTCGTTTCTGATGGTTGTAGAAAAATTAGACAAATAACATGTCCAGATCAGATATATAAGGACATCCTCAGTGTGTACCAGTTCAGGGGCCAAGTCCTTTAGATGACACGTTTTTTAAAAAAATGGTCCCTGAAAACTACATAGACCACAAAGTCCAAAGTGGTCCGCAGAGGATTTTATTTATCTATCTTCATCTGCTCTTTTATTCGCAGAGTTTTAATTTTGAAAAGTGTTTCATCACTGGCACAAAGTGAACAATGGTATAAGTTGGGCCACAAAGGATCCACCCACTGAATCTTTTGTTTTCCCAGGAAGTGAAAGACACATTTGAAGGAGTCTTTGAAAAGCCTTGTCTAACAACCATGATGCAATCAACCAGTCAAACACAGTCTTTATTCTATTAAATCATATATATAGAGCATAAGTATATTACACATTTTCATAACTAAACACATTTAATTTACAATGTTCAGTCTAATGTTTAGATTCTGTTTTATCATTTTTGGTCTCTTTAGACTCAGATGGAGAAGACGTGCTTTGTCCTTGCCTACCTGACCTCTAAGGGCAGAGTTCCGCTCCTGGCTCTCAATGATATCATAGCTGGTGTGCTTCGTGGTTGGCCGAGCCACAGAGTTGGCTGGATCCTCCTGCAAATGTTTTATCAGTGTCGCTTCGCCAGCAACGCCAACACAGGTTAGAGTAGATAGTCTCCTTCTGCTTTCATTGAGCTTTCGCATGACAGTAATACTCGATATTGGAGGGGGATTCCACACACAATGTTTTAATGATTTGTTTGCATGTTGTGTGTCAAAGGCGTTGCCAAACGAATGGAGTGGCTGCTGGAGCTGATGGGCCACATCCAAAATGTTGCATATGGTGTGACCCCTGTTGCATGCGGAGACACCAAACTGGTAAGTTCCTGAGTTCTGTGTGTGGGCAGGATGATTCAGAGCTGAGGGATTGTAATCAACGCACATAATAAGTGTGGACCTCTGAGAAGAGAGTTTCATGGCTCTTTGGGGGGAAGAATTTGTTGTTCATGAGTTGGAAATTGAGGCAACAGAAGTAAAAATATAAACAAATTTTACTATTATGATGTAATGATATCTAAAGTTCCTCCAGATATATTTAAAATTGTATAAAATTCTCTTCTGTGATTAATATTTAGTTCTGCATTGTTTAACTGCATTCAAAGGAATTGAAAAATTGGCATCTGGGTTGGTAAAAACTGAAACCTCAGCAGTAGATGGTAAAATGTATCCACCACGTGCGAGTAGCAGTGGTGGTAGAGAAACATCCTCGTCTACAATCCATATTCTCCAAACATAGACAAACAGGCTTGTTAGGTAAAGACTCGGCTAAAATCAAATCAAATCAAACTTCTTTTCAGTGAAAATAAAACTCCACACCATAGATAAAATCACAATGGGACTTTTTTTTGCATCTCTAGCAGATGGATCAGAACAGTTACCATCTTTTATTTGTCTATGCTGATTCTTAGCTTGTAACTGGATGTGGCTGACACAGTTTCAGTGGTTGTGGTAATGCTAACTCTGGCAGTCCTGACAAGGTTTTCAGGTTAATTGAGCCCCGGCCCCTGTGACCACAAGATAACAGGACTGGATCCATTGATTTTTGATGCATGACTCCTGACTGTCTGAATTGGTTTTTATCAGACCGTCATTGATCGCTGCAGTTTCATGATGTTGACTGATTATATGATCAAATGTTCTTGATCATGTGAGGGTCTCTCAAATGTGATTACTATCAAATAGTGTTGTATGGAGTAGAAATGTTTTGTTGTTAAACTGCTGGTCAAAAAAACTACATAATTTTTTGTAAAAACTTATTGAATTCCCAGAAAGCCCAGAAAGTAAGTAAAACTAATCATTGACCAGATCCAAGAAAATTCTTGAAGCATGCTTTGAATTTCGAGGCACTAATTCACTGACTAGATTTCATACATTTTTTTTCCCCTACAGGCTACAGACTTCCTGTTCCAGGTCTTTGCTGCTGCCGTAGTTTCATGGGGGGACCATGCCATGCCACTCCTCTATGGCATCAGGGCCCACTGGTTTCCGTGGCAACCAGGCTCCAAGCCTCAAGTTCTGCAACACAATCTGTACGGGGAGGAGTCACTCACTAACCATGCCCTGCCCCAGTGCCTGCTGGGACTTTCACACAGCCTCGCTCTTATTTTGGACAAAGAGCCCTGGATCGGCCAAACACAAAAGGTCAGTGTCGGTCCACCGAGGATCATCCACATTCTCAGTCTGAAGTTCGGGGCCCCACTGCACGCAGGGTCACAGCTGATTTGAAGATAAACTCTTGTTGGATATAGTTTAATTTAAGCTTAATTCATTTTTTAGACAAGAAAATGACAAAATGTAATGTGTGTGTGTGTGTGTGTGTGTGTGTGTGTTTTAGTTCATAGACTGGCTTCTCAGCATCACAGAAGCTCCTGATCAGAATGTTTCAGCTACAACCATCAGCACAGCTAAAGGTGAGGAAGACACACAGCATCTCATACATTTAGACACATATATAACAAACACTGCTGAGGCATGCCAACAGCAGCTCGCCAGGTTCACTTCAAAAGGCAGGAATGATCTGCAGGCTGCAGTGATTACACAATGTGGATTCTTATACATAAAAATCTGTAGAGGCACCATGGAGCAGTAGTCAATGAGCAGCTCTGTTATTTTTGTGTCATGATCCACATTTGTCAATACACTGTGGCATTACGCCAACATGTAGCAAATGTAGCAGCCCCCATACTCCAGTCATAACATTGAATATTACAGTATTTGGACTGGGCTGTAGGTGGATAGACAGACACACCAAATATCAGCTTCTGATGGTGTCATTGTGATGATGGTTGCCTTTGGGCTGCTGGGAACAGAGTTACAGTCAGTCTCATCAGGTTCCCCAAGCCACTTCTTTCCAGTTAGCCAACTTTGATGCTTGGACCCAAAAAGCATGTTCCCTGTTTAATCAGTGTAAAAAAAAAACTATGAAAAAAATAATCATGGAACAGAATAGTGACATTCATTCATTCATCTTGTACCGCTTATCCGTTTCCGGTTCACGGGGGGTGTGGGAGCTAATCCCAGTTCACATTGGGTGAGGGCGGGGTCACCCTGGACAGGTCTCCAGTCCATCACAGAGACAGACAGAGATGAACAACCACTCACACTCAGACCTACGGAAAATTTAGAGTCACCAATTAACCCAAACATGATGTCTTTGGACTGTGGGAGGAAAACTGGAGTACCCGGAGGAAACATGGAGACTCCACACAGAAAGGCCCCAGGCCGGGAACCGAACCCACAACCTTCTTGTGGTGCAACAGTGCTAACCACTACTCTGCCGTGCTGCCCAGAGTAGTAACATTTGAAAACAAATAAATTGTAATGATAATCTGAGAAATGTACAAATGAATTAATTATTATGTTAATGCAAAGTTGTTTGGTAACCTGAATACATCTGATACATTTTCTACAGGCAACCCGCTGCTGCTCTGGTACCTGGACTGTAAAAAAAAGAATTCACCATGGAAATAAGACATTAATCTTGGCTAAAACTAACAATAAAGAAAGGATGAAATGGGTTATGGTGAGAAACTTAATGTAAACACAACTGGAAACCCACATAACATCCATCCTTTTACTCTTGAATCATACATTCACCAGAGCAAGAAGCAGATTGTTGACAGCAGTGATAAGTCCCAGTTTGTGTAGCAAAGACGTTTATCTGATGTGCTCTTTGTTGTTCCAGCTGCTCTGTTGGCCCTGAGGTCCTCCACTGAGTTCAGGAAGAAAGCTGTGTGGACCAGAGCATATGGCTGGTAGCCAGGAGGGGACACAACATGGTGTAACCATGGCAATGCATGCAGAGGGTCTTCACCAGAGCATGGATGTGGAAACAGTTATGCATCTGAATGTGTCAGGGTTCAGTGCCAAACTGATAGACTGACAAACTTCTGGCACATCTTAACAGGAATGTGTTTTGATAAATAGTATTATGTTCGTATTAGTTTAATCTTCTGCTGCTTTTTGGGCTAAATGTTAAATAAACATTTAACAAATCTGTCCCACCGTTCCCTCTCCTCTTTGATCCATTCACCCTCATTTCCTCTTCATCTTCTTATTCCATTTTTCCAGGTGGTGATGTCTCTCCTTTAGCAGCTGCCACACTGTTACAGAGGCTCCTGAAAGGACAACACAGCTGTTAGTGTGTCAGTAGTTGTTTCATATTGAAGCAAAGAATGATTATCACAGCAAATGTTCTACATTCAGTAAAAAGTCAGCTGCATACTGAATGGTAGCTGTATTTCATCAAGCAAAACCTAAATTGTATGATGTGATAGGTGTACTATTACATTTAGGGGCAGTAAATTGTCTATAGTCACCTTCCCTGAAGTTGCTACATGTTGAGGCATGATAAGCCACAACTACTTTCCTGTGTGACTCCAGCCAGAAACCTGTCAGTCAAGTCAAACCCCCCCCCCCTTTTTTTTTCTTCTTTACTTCTATACTGTGTTGTTGTTGTACTTTGTTCAGAGATGGAGTCGGCCTATGGTTAGCCTGGTATAAATACTGGAGGCTACTGTCCACACTCTCAGATGAATGTCTCCTGGCATCTCTAGAGACGGATTAGCATGTTTTTATCTTTTCATTTCTTGCTTATTCTACAGTCAACACTAGTGCTTTGAGCTAAATGCTAACACACAATGCTAACTGTGTGATGTTTAACGGGTGTATTTAGCATGTGTGATAGATAGTTGCTTCTGCAGGAAGCTGGTCATATATCATTTGGACCCAACCTTTGTGGGACCATGTCTCCCTGTATGCTTTTTTTAATGTTACATGAATTAACCTGCATTTATTTGGTTATTCAGGAGAAACTGGCTCAAAAAAATCTTCCAAAGAAGTTGCTGGTGTTTCCGGTCATGTATTGTTCATATTAACCAAAGCATCAATGTAACTGATCCTTGGAGGTTTCAGTTTGAACCAAAGTGGCGGCCTGACCCATGACCACCAACATGGCTGCAAACCACATCCAGTGGTTCTATGTGCTGGAAGGTTTTCTAATCAGACAAGAGTGTATCCATCCACCCTGTAGTTCAGTACAACCTCCCCAGCTTTAGCTCTGCTTGCCAGATATGGTCAGTAATGATTTTGGTTGTAGACTCCACAGACACAATGGTACACAATTGGGCAACCTCACTTAAACAATAAGACTTCAGGAAGTGCACACACTTGTAAGGAACACTCGTAGCACATCACTGTATCTAAAAAAGAGCTCATCAGTATCTAACACGAACAAGCTGATCTAATCTTACCAAGTACGAGCAGGGGCAGGTAGCCCATCAGGACGACAGGGCCGTATGTGTGTGTGGAGTTCAGTGCAGTAGTCTCAATGTAAGGCAGGGCCTCGTATATAGTGATGCCTGGGAATAAAACAAACCATTATGTCTTAGGTCAGCAGAAATGGATCACACTCTACTTTTAAAATTTGTAATATTAAATATAAAAAGTTGTTTACATCCCAGAACCTGAAATAAAGTTTTCTTTTCCGATAAAGAAGAGAAATATTTTAACACACCCTGAATATCACAATGCAATATTAACTACACAGAAATTCTTGTTTGTTTATTTTTGTCTTTTGTTTTAAATAACACAATATCATATTATTGTGTTTTATATTACAGGTGTCCAGTACAAGTACACAATGTCTTATTTCTCTTCTTAGCCTGTGTGTCTCTTCGCTAGATTTTGTTTAGCTGCCATCAACAGCAGTGTTCTCTCTCATTCACTCACTCACACACACACTCACTGGAATATGCTTTCCTCACACACTTCCTGACATTTTATCATCAACTGAACTTTGCAAACTCATTTCCTGTATACACACTGACGTTCCTTACACAACAACAGCCTCTGATGTGAGGCGGAGTCAATAAAGTGAAGTCAAGCTCTTATTGAGTGTCCATCCATGTGTTGATCTTTGTCTAATCAGCCAGTCACCTTCAGTGGCGACTGACAGGACGTATAGGGGGATCCAGAGTGTGTAGCGAGTCCACAGCATGGCAATGGAGGGTGTATCCATCACACACAGCAGTTCGTGTGGGTACCTGCCATCACAAAGCACACATGTTGAATACAGTATTGTACAGTAACTCACTTTATTCAGTCTGTAGATAAAACTGTTTTTCAGCTTTTAATTGATTCTGTTGGCTCTGTGTAGAGAAATTAATTAAATTATGATCTATTTTGCAGTGATTTACATGACCATAATGTCAGAGGCATTGCTTATAGTGATGAACTTATGATGCTCAGCTCTTCTGACTTTTCAAAGATTTAGTTTGTTGTTTTGCAGCTGCAAATTATTCTGATTTATCCTCTTAGGAGCATGATAATTCATCAATATCAGCCTAGTATACATTAACATGTCTTGTCAGATGTGCTAGGAAGCTCAAACAGAATGCATGAAATAAAATGGGTGTGTGTACCGTAAGAGGTCCAGAATGTTCCACAAGAAAAACTGGACACACACAACTGGTTTGCTCTGGATCTCCTCCAACAAGATGACCAGGACCAGCAGGAGGTTCTTCTCCATCACCTGGAAATGCCATCCGGAGTCCAGCAAATGTTGTCCAATACCTGAAGGTCTTAGGATGGTAGACCTGATAATAATTTCACTGAGGTTACTCACCTGTATGAAGCGAGGTAGGAGTCTGGCTTTCTCAATACCATCTGCAATATGGAAAAGTTCCAGGATGGAGAGCAGCTGGCAGAGACTCATCATCAAGCCAACAGAGTAGAATGTGTCTGCTAAGGCACCTGCAATGTCCAATAACAAGTTTACCATTCAGTGACACAATGTCTCATTCCCACTCTGAGTTAAACCAGTGCTGGTCCATCCAAACTTTTCATATTTAGCTCTTCTGAAGCTCACCTCGACCAAATGTGAAGAACCTAGCTATGGTATTAGCCAGGATCCATGTGTGTCCACAAAACTGCAAGAGGTTGTATGAGAAAATATAGGCAAGTCTGAAGCTGAACCTGCAAATGAAAAAAATTCACAGATCAAGTTTATACCATTTCACTATGAGCCTTGACAGTCTGGACACAAGGGGTACGAGTTTAAAACCAGCGTCACGGCACACACTCATGAACTGAAGAAACATACTAGAATGATGACCATCAGACTGCACATGCTCATTTAGACTATCCCCGCACCAGGAAGAACAAAGACATATTCAACATTTGCTGCCTTACTTATATATTTAAAAAAATAATATATTTAGTAAATTAACTTTCATTTTTTCCCCATACACTTTATTTTCTCTCTGTCTCTCTTCAACTTTTGTCTGAATTAATCAAAATGGAACCTGTTTTATATAGTTATTGACTTCAAGTGACATACTTACCATTAGTGATGGTGTGTCCACTGGTGAGTGTGTCTAGGTCCCAAATATCTAATTACTCTAATTTCATTGACCATGTCCTGAGAAAGTTTGTGTCTGTTTAGCTGCTGAACGCCACTCACGTCCACCTGCAGCTCCGATTGTGTCTGCCTGCTGCAGACTCTCTGAGTGTTGGCCACTGAGCAACTCCTGTCACCTTAAATACAGTGAGGCAGCTGAGTCTGGAACTGCAGGATTCAGATCCTGCCACTATGACTTGATGCTGATTGCTGCTGTCATCATGTATGACTATTATTAACCAGCCTGACAGTTGGAATACAACAGTAAAGGCAAATGTCCCTGGAATCTCTCTCTCTCTCTCTCTCTCCTCTGTCCCTCATCTCTCTCAACCCAACCCCCCTGAGGCAGAGTAGCCCCCCCCCACCACCAGCCCACATAACAAATAACATTGTCAAGTCTTGCCTTGTCAACTTAAATGTCCTGGTTCTATATTACGAGTTTGCATTATATGAATACATTTTATAAATTCAGCCATTTGATAATTGTCATGTTTCTCTTAGCACCTGCATAACCTTCTTCAGATCGTTGAGTAAGGTACAAACATAAAAAATTTACACAAACAGGGATATAGTCATAAAGATCTTAAATATTTTCATGAATAACAGATTAAAACACAGGACCAGTTGCTGCACTGAAAGAGAGTATTTCAAGAGGATGATTTATACTCTTTTAATTTGTTCATTCTGAACTTCCCCTTTAACAGAGCTTATTAATGAACCTCTGTTGCCAATGACATCGGCATGTATAAGGATTGCACACCCCTCTGCACTTCTGACTGCAGATAGGAAATCAATAATTTACAGAGGATTTAAAACTTGGAGCATGCACATCAGGCATGCAGAGATATAAGTCATAACAAGCCTACAGTGATAAAGCTGTTTGTGAGTGCTACACTGGCTCGTCCATCAATCTCCGAAATGCCCTGATAATACAGAATATTCCTCCCTCAGAGACAGCTCAGGTCAGTCTTAAAGACTCACTCACATTCTCCTTCTTTTGCCTGTTTGGTTGCAGGTGAGAGGACCAGCTTGGAGCTTCTGTGTGAGTCCAAAGAGAGTCATCCCTCCAGCTGCCCTCTGAGTCTCAATGCAGCAGTTTTCTCCCAGTGAGCATAGAGCCGTCTCAAAACTGCAAACACAAAAATGCTGCAAAGTCTTTGCTTTGTCGGGTTTCCTCACACCGATTGTTGAGCAGTTGGTGCTCAGCGGCGAGGAGGAAGTGGATTGTTCCATATGTGAAAGTCTGACATCAGATAGTCCCAGCCCCCTCCACAGTCAGCCAAGAGCAGTGAGGTCAGGAGAAGGCGCAGCAGGAGAATCATACACACAAACACTACATGTCTACATGTAGCTTCATGGGATTAGCAACACAAACAGGTTAAACCCTTTTCACATCCCCAAGCAGAAAATCAACACAATAACCAAAATCTACTGATTATCCACAACAGCAGATAGAAAGTTACTTACTCGTGGATGAATCATAAAGCAAGGTGGAGCTTAGACCAGGGAAGAAGCCCTTTGATTTTGGGTTATATCCGCATCATTTCCCAGATCATAACGGGAATTTTTGATCTGGTTCAGAAGTTTCTGAGTGCACTTCTTGTTAAAAGTCAAACACACCAGCTGCTTATTGCGCAGTAACAAAAAAGGTCACACCACATTTCAACCTTAAGTACAAGTACACTTACTTGTGAAACATGGGATGTGCAGTGGTAATGAGGATGGACTTTGTAAATGGTTGATATGGTAAATACACTCCACTTGTGTAGCTCTTGGTGCCACTGACCACTCAAATTGCATTACACCACATTCCACATACACACTCACATACTGATCAGCAATCTGGGGTTGGCAGCTTGCCGAAGGACATTTTGAGGCAGGTATTGAAAACAACAACCTTACCCTTAGTGGAAAAGCTGCTCTAAAAAACAATCCCTTCGTTGGGAACGACTTTCAACAGCCAATTAATCCACATTTGATGCTATAGTGAATATTTCTGACAGCGTCGGTCAGAGAGATAATAAACAATCAACTTGACCGCATAAATAATAACTATCCAGAGCAGGGAAGGTTTTAATATGTTCACCTTTGACCTCTTGTAACCATGGCACCTTGAGTTACTGTACATTTTATTTAGTTGCATATGTCATTCTCATTTTCTAAGCTTCATTATACTCAGTGTGTAACAGACTGTGTATGTTTTATTTTTATGAACACTAATCACACACATAATTTAATTACTTAGAGTGTTTTAGAGTAAAATCTGTGACAAAGTTTGAACATATCTGAATTCAGTCTGAACAAACACACAGATGCTCAGTATAATAGTGTGCACTACCCTCCAGTGGTGAGAGAACAAACTCATCCTGCAGATTCAACCTGACGAAGTCACACAGACACACTTAATGTGATTGTTTTGAACGAAAGAGTTTGGATGAACAGTGTCCAAACTGTCAATCAGCAGCTTCAGCCACAGACAGTATAACTATTCAGATGTGTACTCTGTGCTGCAGTGTGTTAGAAGAAGAGAGCAGGGAAGGGGAAGGCCATGCCAGAGGGGAGGAGTGTCACATGCCTGCTCTGGTTAACAGTGCTGATATAGTGAAACATCAAAAATACAATGACAGTCGGAATAAATATGATCAACTCCATCAACAGTCACTAATTTCACACACGTTCATTTTAACTTGGATGACATGCTCATGTTGCCCAGTGCTTTTTGAGGGGTGTACAACAAGTACTTCCCAGCTGGTGTATCACTTTTTTGGCTCACCATTGTCTTGTATTTTGACTTTGTGCATATTTGTGTATTTTTTTATTTTTTAAGTTGCAGTTTAATTCTCAGGTTCACAATATGGAGCTGAAGGCTCTGTCCAAGGGTACAAAAATACACCTATCAAGCCCTCAAAGCTCATTGTTGCAGTGTGTATATTTATGAGTATGACTAACTTTGTCTCACAGCACACATAGACATTACAGTAACATGTTCCTGGTCAGTACCTGCTGCCGAACTAATAACCTTTAGTTATCAATACACACTACTAATCATTTCCCACTGAGACTGCAAAAAACCCTATTTCCCCTATAAACCCTATTGCTTATATTTTGCACATTTCAATCAGTATACATCTGTATGTTTTGTTTGCATTTCCAATGGCATCTGCTCTCCTCCTGCCTTTGTTCTTTCTCCATCCCCTGCCTTTCTTCCCCTTAACGCTCGTTCTCACTGCATCTCTCTCTGCCCCCCCTTTCCCTTAACTAGTCAAGGCAGATGGCCGGCCCCCCCTGAGCCTGGTTCTGTCCAAGGTGTCTGCCTCTTAGAGTAAGTTTTTCCTTGCCACTGTCGCCAAGTGCTTGCTCTTGGAGGGATCTGTTAGGTCTCTTTAACAACTCCCTAAAGAGTTTGGTCTAGAATTGCTCTATGTGTGAAATGCCTTGATGGTCTTTGATTGATTTGGTGCTACCTAAATAAATTTGATTTGATTTGACTATGTGTGCCGTGTCTGTGTGCTGTGTGTTCATGTTGTGTTATCTGTAAGGTCTATGTGTGCTGTATAACTGTGCAGTGTAACTGTTTTGTGTATCTGTAATGTCTATGTGTGTTGTGTAACTGTGCAATGTAACTGTGTTGTGTATCTGTAATGTCCATGTGTGCTGTGTAACTGTGCAGTGTAACTGTGTTGTGTATCTGTAAAGTCTATATGTGCAGTGTGGCTTTTGTGTTGCAGCCCTTTGTGCTCTTACCAGATGCAGCTTGTGAGCACATGATGTGGTTTAGGTTTATGTAGAGTCACCTGACAGCAGGAGTTCAGGAAGCTTCTGGGTCTTGTCACTTACAGTGGATGTGTGTGGAGACTCTAGCTCTGATAAAGTGTTATTTCCAGTCTGAAGCGGGCAATCATGTATGGATTGAACACTCTGCACTGATGAAAGGCCACTGACAGATGGAAAACAGATTAGTCTGGAGCTCTGCTGGCTGTGGCACTATCATGTTTCTTTGACATTATGGCTCATTTTCTGTATCAATTGCTTGCATGTGCTCTGCGACCTTTCTGCTGCAGTTGCAGACTCACACGTAACAATCTTTGTCATGGAAGTCTACCTGCTGAATCAAAGTGGACATTAAGCAGCTAATTAAAACTCTCAACCACATCTCATAGTTTGGGGCAATCCTAACTGACATTAAGTGAGGACCCAAGATGCTGAGGTCCAAATTACAAACTCAAAACTTCAAATCAATGGGTGCTAGTGGATTAAATGCAAGTAAGATCAAAGTCAAACCTAATTTGCACAAAAGTGGTGGATCAGCCATCAAACATTTCTGTCCTGAAGGCCATGAGCATGTAGAACAGGAAGTCATGTGTATGAATACTAAGCTCCTTCCTGCAATAGCTGTTTGTACTCCAGTGATTTGGCTTCAAACCTCATTAATATTGGGGGGAATTTTCTACCCTTCTTATCCTGATGCAGACTGGTAATGTCTCTGGTTAGGCCCAGTGTTTTATGCATATTTTTTATTTCATTTTCTGTCCATCTAATATCAGGATCCTTGGCCATGCTCATCATCATGAATACACAAATCTCCAAGTGTAAAATTAATGGCAGGCCCCTTTAATTAACCCTATAAAGCCTGACCAAAGAAATAATGGACAGAAAATTCAAATTTTTTTCAATCTGACGTCTTTATTCGGCCCTTTAACAAAATGTAAAAAAAAAAAAAGCATATTTGCCTTTTTGTTTATATCATATTTATTACATCGGGCATTACACCCAATTCAGGCAATAACAAAAACTTTTCTCCTTGGTCATCTATAACATCTGTATCTTTATATCTGCATCTTTATTTTTTCCAAACAGCTGCCTTTTTCAATCTCTTTTTCTTTTATTTTGCCAAGGGGATGGTCTCATAAATGTATGTATCAAATATGATACGCATGGCGGTATAGGGTTAAGGCTCACAAAGGTACGTGAAAGTGTCTGGATGAGTCTTCATCAGCTGCTGAAGGAGATGTCTCTCTGGCCGGAGACACGGATACCTTTTATGAGCTCCTTCTTACAGCTCAGATCTGTATATGATGTATACGACCCGAGCGTTAATGATATGAACTTATTTATGTTTGCTGCTATGGAGATGAAATGGACTGATGGGGACTTTACTCATGACACTGGTGGAAGGCAAGTCTTTATGGATGCACTCCTGTCTTTAACCACTTATGTCGCCTTCTTAATCCTTTTTGACTAATGGCCTGACATGATTGACCACCTACTGTTTTAATGTGGACTCCAGGAGTAACTGAATCTCCCCAAGACGCTGCAGTCTCCAGGCTGCCTCACTAAAATAGTGAGCTAAATATATCCTGTTTTTGCCGCTGGGTTTACAGAAACTGAACCCCAGTGACAACTGAGGACCACTTAGTGTTTGGAACAGTATGTGGCCTAAAAACTGTCTGGGGGGGTAGACGATTTAGTTTGGAAAAACTCCTCCACAAGGTTCCTTTACAAAAGTTGGACATTTAAGCATGATTCATCGTGCAAGTGAGCTCAGAGATTACACCAACTGTAAACTTTAACACCAACTTGGACTGAGATGTTGGGGCCTTGGACTTTTTTGATGGCCTGGGGTAAAACTGTAGTTTTGGGCCCCTAGTGGCCCCCTATACATTCTTTACCCCCCAGGTTTGCTGTGTGGGGATTTAATATAACAGATCGTTTCAGCTGCATTGTACGTGGTGTTCATATAATATCATTCAAAGCAAGGGCTTGTCTATTTTCTGACTCATGTCTGTGTAATCCTGCACTGTAACAATCACACCCACTTCATACAGTGACTGTTTTGGGGCTGTGGCACAAACAAGTCAGTAATCGTTGGACCATTCTAGTTTTCTGCTTTGATTAGTCATAAACTGTGATGTGATGTTCATCTTAGACACTGATGAAGATAAAATGAGTGTTGCTTCACACAAACTATTACACATTTAATAGCCTCGCTTAATGTCTGGTGTGAGCAGTTCTTCAGCTCATTCCACAGCATCTTTGCTGGTGTAGGTCAGGCTGAGGCCGGTCCACTTTAATGTTTAGGGTCAATTGAAAACATCATCAGCAGGTTGAACCATCCTGACATGATCCTTGAGTGACCTTGATAAACCTGGGGATTCATTTTCCCCTCCATGGTGCAAAGTGGTCCAAGTCCAGAAGCAGCAAAGATCCAGATCCTTATGCTCTATGTGTCGGGTGGGGTTTTCATCTTTTTACACCACACACAGAGCTGCATTTTCTTCAAGCAGTTCAACCAACCATAGTCTTATCAGCCCTTCACTGTTGTGAAGAGTCAAGCTGCTCTGTAACAAACTTCAGGGGGATGATGTAGCAGATTCTTCTGTGGTGTCCATACCAACAGGACTCTATGATGTCATGAACAAAGATTCTTCAGCTTCACACTCATCAACTATTCTTGATGGGATGTATGAAAATAATTTTTTTTCCAAACAACTTCTGTGCAACGAGTTCAACTGGCAATTTATCAAAAAGAATGAATCAATGTGGTCTGCCAACCGGTGGAGGCCAGTTTCAGATAAGATCTGAGAGAGCAGAACTTCTCTCACTGCCATCTGAATTAGATCCTGTATTGGTGATCAAATGCTTTATATTAAACCAGATGAAAAGATTTTTGTATCTGATATTCCCCGGTCACTTTTAGCATTGACAATAAACTGCACTTTCATATCGTCAGAGAGTCAAACGTGGTTTTAATTTTCAGGTAAGGTGTCAGGTTGCATGTGACCTGAAAGCTGTAGTTGGGATTTCAGCTTTTGTTCTCCAGCCTGGTGGATCCTGTTCTTCATATGTACCCTAGATGTGTTGCTTCACCTGTTGCTTCTTAGACCATGCTCATCCACACATTGGTCACCAGCTCCCTTACCTCCAAATTCCACTGAGCGATTTCTTCAAAAATGTTTTGAAAGAAATAGTTATTGCTGCAGGAAGCATGTGGACCAGGAATGTGTTCAAGCTGGAGCCAGTGACACAGTGATAGTGGTTACATGTGCTTTGAGACCTATCATGTCACTGACTTAATCATTATAAAATCAGGACTTGATTTCTTGCTGCGTGTTTCATCATCACCAGTTTGCACTGGTGCGGGATGTGGTCTGGGCGCAGGACCTGGTCTGGATACTTGTGTCCTGCCTTTGACACAAGTGGAGCAGAGTTTCACCTCAGGGCCTTCTCTGGTTTCCCACTCCACTCACTGTCTACATACAGTACTGTGTGTTGCTGGCAGTCGGTGGTGGGGGGATTTTTTGCCTACCAACAGCAGAACTTACCCCCAACCCCCATCATAGCCTGGTGGTGAGTTCAGGCTACCTGTCAGCAAACCATCAGCACGGCCAGTTATTCATTCCAATTAGACTGGACTCCCTGATGCTGGCTGACTGTTTCAGGACTCTAACTTACACTGAAGATATCAGTCACCCAACCCACTGAGACTCATCCTTTTTATTCTGAAATATAATTCTGCTCATGGACTTTTATATCCTCATACATATCTCTTTACTTTTAGAAAAAACTGACTCCTGATGCAAACTGTTGTGGTTAAATTAGTGGTAATGAATATTTTGTATTCACAAGGCTTCCTGAGTGTGTGTGAAAATCTACAGAGACACAGTTTTTCTCAACTCTATATATCAGGTTTAAAAATCATAACACCAAAAGGATAGACAGGACCAGACTGTTGGTTAAAAAAATGAATTTAATAAGAAAATCAACAAAAAAAAAAAAAAAGATTAAAGAGAACTGCGAAAAAAAAAAGAAAATACACACAAGGGAGGCAACAATAACTGTACACAGCGTCCAAAACAAGGACCAAGAATCCAAGAATCCATTCCATCAGACCAAACAATAACACTGCAGAGCAATTTAGCTTCTTTCAGAGCTTTGTTTTGGTTTTATGACCACAGATGTACAGCTGTCGACCCCTCTCACTGCTCTGATCAGCCTAATTTCACTGAGACAGGAGACACAAACAGCCAGGCAGCAGCTGGTGAGACAGACATATTTATCAGAGGACGATGTAGATAAAACTGTCACACCGTGGTGAGGTTATGTTTGGGGTTTTTTCTTGTCTCAATGTTGTCTTGTCAGTTCCTGTTTTATTTTGAAAATTAACTGTCCTCTCGTTTCAGGTCACTTGCCCTTCCTCATGTGTCCCAGTCTGATTGTCCTAAGTGTTTTCACCTGTTCCCCTTACCCGATGTATATATTGTCTGCGTCTCCCTTTGTCTCGTGCCAGTGTGTCATGTTCGTCATGTTCGTCATGTTCATGGATCTTGCCAAACTTAAATCTTATTCACAGATCAGTTCGCGGTGTTTTTTTTCTCTCCATGTGGAGTAGCTTTCTGTTTGTTTTGTATCTTTAGTTCAAGCAGTTTTTTCCTCCCTTTTGGAGTGATTTTTATTTTTTGTATTAAAGAAAGATTGAAACTCTGCATCTGCGTCCTGCCATCATTGCCGGTCCCTGACAAAAACAACAAAACAGCTGAAAGAAAAGTCTATATCAAACTCATGGAGACGCTCCAAATGAATGTTAATGTTGCTGTCTGTCTGCTGAACATGTAAATGGTCAGATTGACAGTTGACACTGTTTTGCTTACCGAAAAAAAAAAAAAACTATCACAAAACAAAACAATACAAAAACAAACATGACAAATATAATAAACAAAACAAAAAATGCAAAAATAAAAACACAAATAAATAATAATAAAAATAATAAATGTGACAAACAAGATAAACAACAAAAACAAACAAGACAAATATGATAAACCAAACAAAAACAGCACAAAACCCACTTCAAATCAACAGCAAGTTGAAGTGTTGTGTCAGAAACTGTGGGATCTGATTTCAAATGCTGCTAATAAAAGAATTAAGATATGTTTGTTTATGTTTTGACAGCATGTGCAGTAAAATAAACCTCCTGTAAACCCACAGTCCATCAACACATCATCATCAGCTGCTGACATCAATGCAGTCACACACAGGTGTTTCCCTGATATTTATAAATGTCAAATTCTCTGTCATGGTGATAAGCAAACTGCATCCCTTTGCTCTTTCAGGAGAAATGACAGATTATTACTTACCTACTTTTGCTCTGGAACCTCTGGCATCCTTCAAAGGCCCTTGGTGGTCCCTGGCCCCTAGACTGCCCCCTCAGACACACACTGACCCCTTGAGAGCTTCAGGTGTCAGATGTGCACAGAGGCTGACTCCTCATTGGAGTGTGTTGTTGCTAAGTTGTTGTTACTCAGGTATTTACTTTCCACGCTGCCTTGGTCTTAGGTAACTCTGCATTGTAACAGAGCTGCAATTTTCAAATTTTGTCACAGTGCTTATATTTGAGCTTCATGTGTATTTTTAAAAACAGCCTGAGCCATCTGCACAGAAATGTTATCTGTAGGTTAGTCAGTGGGCTTCTCCCGGCCTCCTACATGGCAGCCCTGCTCCTTTGAGCTGACGAATCTCATTAAGGTTAAATTTGATAAAACTTTTAAAGGTTGTAGGCCTCTGATGATATTTGTCAATATTGAATATCACAGTATTTCCCACAAAATGTATGTAATATTCTTCATAATATTGATTTTATTTTACAGTGGTGCATTGTCTGTCCTGCTGCTTAGTGATAGGTTGGCTACAAAAATGGATGTAGACTGCGCTGAAAATTGAAGCTGAAGAGCAGAGGAGGCTGGCTCCGTGGTATAATTCTCAAATTCGTGCCTTAAAGCAGACGTCACGGAAATTAGAAAGAAAGTGGCGTTCCAGCAACTCGGAAGAGTTTCACTGAACCTGGAAAGAAAGCTTAAAAACGTATAAAAAAGCTCTCCGCAGTGCTAGAAGGTCATATTATTCAGCACTAATAGAAAAAAACAAGAACAACCCCAGGTTCCTGTTCAGCACTGTAGCCAGGCTGACAGAGAATCATAGCTTAATTGAACCAGTGCTCTCAGCAGTGATGACTTTATGGGCTTTTTTACAGGTAAAATTATAACAATTAGAGAAAGAATTCATCAGGTCTTACCTACATTAGACAATAATCTTCCAGTGAATACAGCAGCTCCTGAATCAACTGCAATGCCTTTTTTACATCTGGAATCATTCTCTTCTCTGAATCTCTCAGAGCTAGCTTCTATAGTGTCATCATCTAGACCATCAACCTGTCTATTAGACCCAGTGCCGACCAGCCTCTTTAAAGACATTTTCTACTTAATTGAGCCGTTCATTTTATAACTGATTAATTTGACGTTATCTTTGGGTTATGTACCTCAGACTCTTAAGACCGCAGTCATCAAACCCCAGCTTAAAAAGTCGAATCTTGATCCAGATGTTTTGGCCAATTACAGACCCATATTCATTTTTAAAATCATTGAGAAAGCAGTAGCAAACCAATTACATCACCATCTGTGTAGGAACGGTTTGCTTGAAGAGTTTCAGTCAGGATTTAGAGCTCATCACAGCACAGAAACAGCGCTGATTAAAGTCTCCAATGATATTCTAATGGCTTCAGACAATGGATCAGCCTCCATACTTCTCCTCTTAGATCTCAGTGCTGCATTTGACACCACTGATCATAATATTTTATTACAGAGACTGGAACATGAAATTGGCATTAAAGGAACTGCTCTAAGGTGGTTCAAATCCTATTTATCAGATAGATATCAGTTTGTACATGTTAACAATAGCTCTTCCTCACGCACTATAGCCAGTTATGGAGTCCCACAGGGTTAGGTACTTGGACCAATCCTCTTCACTCTTTATCTGCTTCCTTTAGACAACATTATCAGGAAACACAGCATCAATTTCCACTGTTACGCAGACGACACTCAGCTGTATTTATCAATGAAGCCAAATGAAGTTAGTCAGATAGTCGGACTGCAGACATGTCTTGAAGACATAAAAGTCTGGATGACCCATAAGTTTTTACTTCTAAATTCTGACAAAACTGAAGTTATTGTACTTGGCCCTAAGCACCTTAGAGAAACCCTATCTAATCATCTAATCAGTCTGGATGGCATTACTTTGGCTTCCAACTCCACTGTAAGAAACCTTGGAGTAACCTTTGACCAGGACATGTCCTTTGTCCCTCACAGAAAGCAAGTCAGTAGGGCAGCTTTCTTCCACCTGAGAAACATTAGGAAAATCAGAAACATCCTCTCTCAAGAGGATGCAGAAAAACTACTCCATGCATTTGTAACTTCTAGGCTGGACTACTGTAACTCATTATTATCTGGATGTCCAAACAAATTTCTGAAAGGCCTTCAGTTGATTCAGAATGCTGCTGCACGAATATTAACAGGAACTAAGAAAAGGGATCACATCTCTCCTGTGTTAGCTGCTCTTCATTGGCTTTCAGTAAAATTCAGAATAGAATTTAAAATCCTTCTCCTAACATATAAAGCTCTTACTGGCCAAGCTCCATCATATCTCAGAGAGCTCATAGTTCCTTACTGTCCTAGTAGGCCACTCCGCTTTCTAGATGGAGGTTTACTTGTGGTTCCTAGAGTCTCCAAGAGTAAATCAGGAGGCAGATCTTTCAGTTATCAGGCTCCTCTTCTATGGAACTTCCAGTATCAGTCCGGGGGTGGACTCTTTAGCAATTTTCAAAACCAGGCTTAAAACTTTTCTGTATGACAGAGCTTATAGTTAAAAAGTTAAAGTTCATTTACTCTTTAGCGATGCTGCTATAGGCCTAGACTGCTGGGGGAAGCACTGAGCACCTCTCTCTCTCTCTCTCTCCCTCTCCCCCCTCCCTTTCTCTCCCCCTTGCATGCGCCAACATACCAACAACCATGCTTCTCCGAAATCCCAGTTTCTCTCAGTTCCAAGCATGTGCACTGCATTTACTAACCATGTTTTCCCGAAGTCTCTGTCTCTCCCAGTTCTTCTCCTCTCTCTCCCTGTCCTCATCCTGCAGGTGATGAATCGTCACCATCGCATGTTCCTGCAATGCCTGCTGCTCCATGCATGCTGTATGGAATTCATGAAGATGTGCTTCATGAATTCCATACAGCATCATTCCTATGAACTTCATGCAGCATCATGTTCCTGCCTACACCTGTTTGAATATCCCCTCCTCCTGCTCTCTTTCTCTCCCTACTCTACCCAACTTTGCCCCCCCCCCGTGCCTCTCTCTCTCTCTCTCTCCCTCTCTCAACCCAATCGGTCGAGGCAGACGGCCGCCCCCCCGAGCCTTGTTCTGCCCAAGGTTTCTGCCTCTTAAAGGAAGTTTTTCCTTGCCACTGTCGCCGAGTGCTTGCTCAATGGGGGATCTGTTGGGTCTCTTTTAATAATTTTATAAAGAATTTGGTCTAGACTTGTGCTCTATGTAAAGTGCCTTGATGTAACTTTGTTATGATTTGGTGCTATACCATTAAATTTGATTTGATTTGGTTTGATTTGATTGTATCTAATGAAGAGCAGGGGCTGAGGCCATTGGTTGTAAAAATAAGTCAGACTGTGATGAAATCTATGGGAAATTTCACCTTTATCTACCTGGATTCATTAGTGCAGTGATAATGAGTTTATGATCTCAGTCTCTACATTCAAACCTTCAATGCAACATGATGTTCAGTTTTTAAGGGTTAGGTTGGGTTAGGGTCCCATTAAGAGGAAGATAGACCAGAAAGCAGGAGGCGTGGCTATCTTATGAATGACTCCCCCATCAGCTCCACCTCTTCCAATTACAGTTTCAAAAATGGCTACATCAAATTAGGCTTCAAAATGGCAGCTCACAAACGATTGGTCCAACCCTGAGTGGCAACTTCACCCGACACCTGAAGCATTGAATTTAACTATATGATTAAATGTTATATTATTAATATTGATTTGATTATAGTTATAATTATAGCTATAGTTAATGGTTCCAGTTGTATCCAATTGAAATGTACTTTCTATTTTTATTTTTATTGCAGGAGTTAGATTCTTTTATGATTAATTAGATTGCATGTTATCTTCTGAGGTTGATTTGTCTGTTGGCTCTTCGTTAAAAAATAAATTACCTTCATATCACATACCTTCTCCTCCTTCATGAGCAAAACCAGAAACTGTGAAAATGCAAATATTGATGGGTTTAAGTTCTGAATCTAAGTTGCTGCTCACTCATGTTTCCTCTCATGTTCAGATTCTCTACCTCCTGTGTGTTGTCTGGTTAAGAGGCTTAAGAAGCTTTAACTTGTTCCAACGGGGAACTGAAATATTAAATGTACTTTTTAGCCTATCTTTGGTTCTTACATAACAGAGAATCAAAATGTAGAGACATTTTCTGGAGGTAGTCATGCAGAGTGAGTATTAATAATCTTCAATGAACTCCACTCAACGGCTCCCATTGGCCAGCGAACCCCACATTGAGAACCATGTGGCCCAGACAGTAGTTAGTAATGTCTCTGTTCCGTTTTAGATCCTTGGCTTTACGCTTCATGTCGCGGTGAACTGGAATATCTGGAGCGCCTCCGTGTCATCGGTGTCCGTCCAACAGGACAGGGGCTCTGTGCGCAGCACCATCTCTGCCTAAAGAACAGGACAAACCTGGGGGGCTCCATCTCTGCTTCCTCTTCTCTGTCAGACACCGAATGTGAGGGAAAAGCAGCCGCTTCAGCAGCCATGAAGATTAGGCACAGCTGCGCAGTGACTCCGGCGACTCTCCGCGGGGTCAGACACCTACACCAAAAACCAGCACACAGAGGCGACCGTGCTCCGGGGGAGCCGGACAAAAACAAATACATGGATTTGAGGCTGGCGGACCCGGAGACAGGCCGGGCAGCAGCTGAGAAAGACTGTAGCACTGGTGAGAAAAACCAAATATCTGTCCTCATTAACAGCAGCGCCGGAGCTCCACGCACAACTGAACCAAACCACGAGCTGGCTATTAAAGGCGAGGATCACACTGACAAGAAAGGGGACTCTAGACTCGCGAAGTGTGCGAAAGTTGCAAAGGAGGGTTCCCCTGATGCACCACCACCACCACCATCATCAGTTCCTCCCTGCCTTAACGCAAAGACAGAGGGTTGTATCTTAGCAGAGGAAGACGGGCGTGCCATTACGCAGCCAGATGGGAAGAAACTCGCGCCAGGAGATGCAGACCGGCATTGTATAGACGATTATCTGGGCCGGAGGAGTGAGTCTGATGATTATGTGGATGATGATGATGTTAGTTTGGTGCTTTCTGATGACTGCGTCCCGTGCGTGACGGGGGATGAGTCCCATTACATTACTACGCACGAGATCCAGCTTTCAGAGCTCTCGGACCATGAGGGGGACTGCGACCTCAGCGTGGACTCGTCCACCGGCTGGGACATTGAAGATGACAACCAGGTGTACTCCTTTGTGGATTATGCTCCTCTGGACGCTGCCGGGGCCGCCGGGCGGGGGGGGGACAGCCGGGTCCGTTCCGCGGGCCCAGCAGCAGTCAGCCCTCTGCTGGAAAGTGATCTGTGCGAGGCGGCCAAGTTGACCAGCTCAAATGAGAGTGTGTCAAAGCCCCAGCAGCCCCAGCAGCAGGAGAGCGGTAGCAGCGGCACCGGGGGGCAGATCCACCTGTCAATCAGAACCACTTCTCGAGCTATAAATGACCCCCGCAACATTCAAGAGGAGGGAAATACTCTTTATCATGCCAGGCGCTCCGGAGGCTTGAGCCGCTATGTGTTCAGGGGAGATGATGGGAAGGCAGACACGCTGTGTGAAAGGGCGAAGAGTCTCATAGCTGCACCCGGACGATTGCACTTTGGTGGCACATTGCTGGGGAAAGAGGTCACCCGGTATTCCAGCGGTACGTCCAGCGCTGTCAGCGAGCTGGACGAGGCCGACAAGGAAGTGCGCAACCTGACAGCCGGGGCCTTCAAGAGCCTGGCCTATCCCTACCTTGATGCCATCAACTTCAGCACCTCCAGCGAATCCTCTGCATCAGAGCATGGCCTGGGGATAAACAGGTGGTCCACGTTAGTCGACCTGAAATATGGCAACATGAACATTTCAGGGGGCCTGGGCCCCAGTGTTGTTTCAAATCAGAACTCCGCAGCTTCATTTCAAATAGCAAAAAGCATAGGCAATAGGGGTTATAAAGGCATTGCACTGGCTAGCATGGACCCGCCCACCAGTAGGATCTTCACCCTGGCTGGGACCCCCCAAGGCGCAGCGTCGTCTACAAACAAAATAGAGCTGATGGGGAAATTCAGCCAGGGCCACAGTGGAGTGATCAGACTCACTGAGACTCTGAATTTTCGCTGCAATGTCAATTCTGGAATGTCTGGGGGAGAAAGAGGCACCAACTTTGCTGAAAACGCTGCAGGATCACGTTCCCCAGATGAAGTTACCAACAGTGTGCCAAGCGGCCAGAGCAGAGGGGCCAGCAAGCCGTGCTCCAAAACCATGGAAGACACGCACAAGAAAGCCATATTTGCCTCGAGCCTGATCA
This sequence comes from Remorina albescens, assembly GCA_034769265.1. Lineage (NCBI taxonomy): Eukaryota > Metazoa > Chordata > Actinopteri > Carangiformes > Echeneidae > Remorina > Remorina albescens. The sequence goes on along the minus strand of CM068495.1, from coordinate 873,410 downwards.
AAAATGTGATTTCTAAAAAGATGCAGTTCGAGCAGGAGCGCAAGATGGAGCGGGGGGAGATCAGTGAGCCGCATCAGACGCCCTCCCCGAGCTGCGTGCACCAGGAGGGCGACAGCCTCAGGGGGAAGTGGGGCTGGGAGCTGCACAGACAGAGCTCCAGGTTCTCAGAGAGCGGCTCGGACTACGCCATAATGTGCGTGGATGAGTTGGGGGACTTTGTAGACAGCGGCTCATGTGATACCAGGAGCGACTGCCGGAGACAAGACGCAGCCGCTGCCTTACCTCAAACTAATTTGGAGCCGGGAAATGAGGTCGGAATCGATACTAAAAAAGGCCCATTGGACGCGTCTAAAAGTACGCTGCTTCGGAGCCAAAATAGCGCGTTCAGATGCTGGAAGGACGAGGAGCTCGAGTTTCAAAAGGATAATAAAACTGACAAAAGTGCAGAGGAGAGAGCGTCTTCGGCTCAGCGGGATCAGCGCGCACCGATCAGCAGTAAACTAACCAAAATGTCTCATTTGTTTGTGCCAAGTATCCACCTGCTGCCAAGCGAAGGAGAGGCCAGCCAGCAGCTGCCCAACAGGAATTATTCCGCATGTGGCGACGAAGGACGGATACAATTGCCCTCTGACAACACTTTATACGTCGCGGACTCCAGGAGTGTCACCACGTCCAAATCTCCAGAAATTAAAATCAATTTAAGGAGCGTCAATAAATCGGAGCCTTTCACCGTGTCCAGACTGCGCGCTCCTAGCACCTGCAGCAGCCTCCCCAGGACCGACGACTTCAAATGCCAGGCGCTGGCTTCAGCCTGGAGAGGTGAATCCTCAGACAAAGTGCCGCATTTCATGGTCAGAGACATTAGAGATAATAAAGGGAAGCTCCAGACGCCCATTCATCAAGTGAGAGACGTGCGTAAACTGGTTAAGAGTTCTTATCACTTTGTTTCTTTGGATAACAACGAAAATAAATCCAGCTCGATCTCTGCTGAGAGTCACCAGGAGGCAAAGATACAGGGGCCTTACCGAACCACTAATTCTGTGTCCCCCATAGTGATAAAATGTCAGTCTGTGAACACAAATACTAATGGAAAACCACCTGGAAGTCTTGACATAACTAAGCCATTAGACATAGACCAGTCGTCTCCAGAGGTCACCAGAGCTGCTCCACAGCAATGGGCAGCAGGGAAAACCCCCACAGGTACAAGCAGCTCCTTGGAGGGAAGCATTGGTTTGAGGATTGAAAGCAGGAAACAGGAAAAAACATCAGAAATCACTGAGAAGAAACCTGAGTCAAAGATGGCAAACCAGGCGGCTCTGGAGAAACTCCAGGCCGCTGTGAAAACCATGGAGCAGCTGTATGTGTTTGAAAGAAATGAATGGAAGAGGAAGAATGAACCCCAGCCACTGACAGACAGCCATGTACTGTCACTGTTAGTCAGCGAGGAGCAGGGCCGGCCAGAGGACGAAGGGCCGAGAGGGTTCAACGCAGACAAGATGGTCGGAAGGGACTCCTATCCCAAAACAGATAAGATGGCTCCTGGAGCTACAGCTTTCCTCAGCACTGAAGGCCTGCTGAGGCGGGAAGACAGAGACCCAGTCAAGACCCTTCAGTCATCCAGCAGCTGTGACAACAGGCTGGTGGCAGACTCACTGAAAACCACCAACACCACAGGCAGCAAGAATATGTTAAGCCTGAGCTCCAGCCTGAAGGCCTCCACGACCACAAAGGTGACACAGCCAAACATTGTCACGCAAACGCCTTTAAGCACTAAGAATTTCATCCCTAAGTCCCCAAAGCTCCCTCTGTCATTAAAGATCAGCCAGGAGGAGATCAACAGAGCCTCTCTGGAGTTTTCAGGCACCCAAGCTGACAGTGAGAACTACTTAACCATCCCAAGCAAGTCGCTCACCAGCAGCAACAAGCCCCCATCTGCTGAGAAAACATCAGCATATAAGTCCACCACTCACACACACCCGACCAGGAGCCAGGAGGACCACAACCAGACCCCTGGACACTCCACTATTGTAATGGAAACATGCTCACCAGAGACATCTTCTGCAACCATCTATCACTCCCTGCCACTGGGCATTTCCACCAATCAGCCACAGGTGTACTGCTTCTCCCCAGCTATCACCCCCGCTCCCACCATAGATGCCTTCCAGGCCACTCAGAGGAAGATGCTCCTGGATCCCACCACCGGGAACTGCTACCTGGTGGACACTCCTGTGCAGCCAGCGACGAAGCGCCTCTTTGACCCAGAGACAGGCCAGTATGTAGATGTGCCCATGCCACAGCCTCCCATGACCCCAGTCCACATGCCAATCTCACCTTTGGCCCTCAGCCCAGGTGCATATGGACATACCTACATGATCTACCCGGGCTTCATGCCCATGCCCTCAGTGATCCCGGCCCGGACGATGGTGCAGTCCCAGATGTCAGTGCATTCTGAGGCTGAGGGTGGAGAGAAGGCTTCATTGCAGCAGACGGAGGGCATGTACATAGATAGTCCCTTCTACATGGCCATGGGAAAGTCGCCTCAGGCGGCCTCTGGAGGCCAGCAGCAGGCCTCCAGCAACAGACCGCCGCAGGCATTCTCAAGCATCAAACAGCCTGTCATCAGCATCACCTCCCAGCAGGGGCCTCGGATCATAGCCCCGCCATCATTTGATGGGACCACCATGAGTTTTGTGGTGGAACACAGATAAACAGCAGCTCACCTGGACAGGTGAGTCACTTTGACTTAATGTGTGCGAGGATCGACTGGTGCCAAACTGAAATCCATTTAAAAAGAAAACTGTTGCTCTTCAGCTCCCAATTTTCTTGTTTAACGTGTGATAAATTTTAACAATTACAGTGGATTCACCTTCATTCATTATTGCATCATAATGGGTGTTACGACTAAAATGCAGTAGTAAATGGAGGTTCTGTAACTCAGTGGTTCCCAGGCTGTTTGGGTTATGACCCCTTAAATAATTTGGAAAGTGCCACAGACTTAGAATTTATAGTTTTGTGTTTTATTTTGTTTGTTTGTTTGTTTTTGTTGTTGTTGTTTTTTTTAAAGAAAATTTGAAAGAACTGCTGAAATACAGAGAAAAGTACAACTTCAGCATGAATAGTTTTTTAATTTCTGTTGGAGAGATGTTGGACAGAGCTGATGGAGCAGCAGGGCCAGAGGAGGCATGCAGGTTATGGTGCTGAGTGGACAGGAGCAGCATGGGCTAAATACTCTTGTGAAAATACCATGATACATCTTTAAAGTTTATTAAAGATGTATGAAATAGGTTATTTAACAGACATAATTTTACTATGGTTTAATGAAAACTCTTATTGACACTTACACTTTTTGATTTAATTTTAGCAGTTTTTATTTTAAAATGAAAATTTTTTTGGACATCACAACATTAGCTGATATTGATTGATATTGATATTGATATAATTAATATAATAATATAATAGATTCTAATCTTTCAGTCTTCAGTTTTTAGAAAAAGGCAATGTTACATGAAAGTGACCAGACCACTTTTCTTTATTTTAATAAATAAAATTAACCAATTAATTTATATATATTTAATAAGTATTGTTTATTAATTAATTGACTTATTTATTTGAATCAGTTGGGCTTTATATTCTTGGGATTGTTAAAGTTTTGGCAAAGTGGGAAATATGGTCATGTCAAATATAAACTGACCTTGAAAGTATATTGTAAAACTAAAACTGAGACTGTTTTTTGGAGAAAAGAAGCAGGATCAAATTTTATAAAAAGGAACCTAATTTACAAAATTTGTTCAATTTGTTGTATGCGTATTACATTTTTTTCTCACTTTTTAAAGAAACTCTTGAACACTTTTGGTCTCATTACATGCCTTCATATCACCTCAAAAAGCAATTTAACACACACCCTAAATGAAAATGAGTCATTATCAATTTGCAAACTATCATGTCAATTGGATGAGGACATAAAGGACAAAACCAATCAGATACTGACAACTGACAATTTGACAACCAGGAGAAGGTGAGGCTGTGATTATAAAGGTGCAGCTGAGCACCTCAGGAAGCGCTTGTGCTCCAAGTTGATTTGTAAATTCTGACATGACAGCAGCGTTACAGAGAATTATATTGATATAAGATTCTTCATGGGTGAGGTGTGTGTGTGTCTGTGTGTGTTGCAGGTTGGACATAGTGATTGTGGAGTAAAAGGTCAGGCAGTGGCAGGTGTTTGTTTTGTGTTTCCCAGAGAGCTCCAGCTGCTGTTGGACATCATAAGGCTGCCTGTCAGGTCAGAGTCGCAGCAGAGTCAGATGGCTTTTTATAGGACCAGTCAAGACAGAAAGGGTGAGAAGCCAGGTTCACATGGCCTCTGATCAGCAATTACATAGACACACCATGCAACATGGCAGCAGATAGCCTCAGCTGCGCTGTGGCTGGACATTAGGAGTTCCCCTTCTGAACTGAGAGTGAGGTCCACATACTGGAATGCTGACTGCGTATTAGGTAAACAGGCCAAGTCCAAAACAACTACTGTTATGGTGACTTTGAGCATAGGAGTGATATGTATCAACACAATTTATTAACATAATTGGGTCAGGTTTGCATTTCTGAAGTTTAGTTTTGCTGGCACTTTCATCATTAAGAACAGTTATCACTTGTGTGTAGGGAAACAGTTGAAATGAGAGGTACACATGCGAGAACATATGGCTGTGTGATGTGTCTGATATCACACAGCCATATGCACAAGGTGAAATGACGGAAGCAGGTTTACAAGCATCAGACTTAATTTCCTAAGAGCCGATCAGTTGACTCATGCTCGTTAAACTGCTGGAGAAAAAGGCTGGTGGCAGTGGATGAAGAAATTAAACATAAATGTATTTGACCAAAGCATCTAGGTCATAACTGAGTGTAAAAATGGATTAAATGACAATATATTGTAGAATGGCAGTATTTATATATTAAATATGATATTTCAAAATTGTTTTTAAACAAGTTAAGAATGTACACCCTATTTTCACTCATATTTGTTTTCATTTTAAACATGATTGCACACAAGCAGTATATTAAACCAAAGAGCTTTACCAATGGACTATCATTGCTTGTGTGCTAATTCTATGCAGTATCATGATAGTATTATCACATGTGTTGTTATATATAGAGAATGTCAAAATTAGTTAACTGACCATTTATCTTCATGAAACTAATGTGCTGTGTTGATATTAACTTAATTTTTTCCTGTATCACACATAATCAAAGCCTTACTCGTTTTCACTGTAATGTAAACAATTTGATTGGTGGTGTTTCAAGATATCCATAATTTCATATCACAAAATTGTGCTATATTGTTGTTGTTTCTGGTATCCGCTGCCATTTAACAACAGTCAGTTTTATTTTATTTGTCATGTCATACATTTTTACAGTAAGGAAAGCAGTGAAATGACGGTCGAACTCAGCAGCATGACTGACTGTTAAAAAAATGTACAAATGGAGGGAAATATTGTGATATTCAATTTTGTCAAATATCAGCCGAAGCCTGCTCTGTTATACCTGAAAACTGCTTTAGCTTTTATCTCCATCTGACTTTTATTTTGATGTGTATCCCTAAGAGATTATATAAACACTGAGTTATTGTCCTGTACATAATAGTTGGATCTGCTGGTCAGTCCACATTTCTTTAATTTTGAAGCTACTGTTGATTATGTCACTGAATGTTACTTAATTCAACCAACATCAGATTTTCTTGAGTTGAATTGAATTAAGAAGTGTCTATGTTGAACGATGTTGTATTATATCTAAGGATTGTCAAATTTTTGTTGATGCTTAGATGCAGTTTTAGCTTCCTAAATGTTATGCTATAAAAAGGTGCCACACCATTGTCACTGTTGCATTTTATCAACAGTGAAAATAATTTATTTGGCTCAATTGTTGCCCTTAAAATGTGAGTTTACTCAACTACAATGAATGTAAACACAATTGGAGACCCACATAATATCCGTCTTTCATCTAGGCCCGGGAGCCAAACCCACGGCCTTCTTATTGTGGGGCAACAGAGCTAACCACTATGCCACCGTGCTGCCCTTGTATTTTCTCATTTAGTAGATTTTCCAATTAAATTCATTGAATTCCATTCAATCCATTGTATTGGACGACAATCATCTCACCACCAGACAAATGTTTGGTGTGCTGGATTACAAATGAGTTTGGGATTTGCCTGTGAAGACAAAACAAAAATTTTTATAGACTTTTAATTATGGTGTTTCTCACTTCCTGTACACAAACTGCTAAAATCTGAGCCTCTTATGGTCTCTGATAAATGTACAAGTAAAATTTTATACTGTTTTTCAGTATGGTCCTAAAGATGGCAATGCATCGTATGAATTGTCAATCAGAAAAAGCCATTTCTTTTTCTTGTGTGTGTTTTACGCTTGTTGCAGCACTTTGAAAAACACGTCCACAGTATTTGAGTGTGCAGACTTTTTGTATTTTAGTGCATTATAGAAAATGTGCGGCTTCATTCTGCTGTTCAGGTGGTTAAGAGAAATTAAATTTGCGTTGAAGTGTAAATACTTTTTTTTACAGATTAAGGAGGGTGAGATGCCATGACTTGTCACTGAAGGGTTGTGGGTGTTTTGGAGCTCAGCAGCAGGTTTGAGGCAGGGTCATCACATCACTGCGCTGCTGTGAAACTATTACATGACCTGTTTAGACAGTGAGGAAATATTGTGAAGGTAAAAGAAAGTAGTTGTTACGTAGAGAAAAGATAGGAATGTTTGAGACTTTTGAAGGGAAGGAAGTGGCCACTGCATAGTAAGAAGCTTAATGACTTCAGATGGAGAAAGAAAAATGAAAAATGTTTACAGTGACTGCTTAATATGATTTAATGGAAATGTTTCCCTTTGATGTGTGCAACTGTACAATGTTTGTACAAAATTGTGTCACGAATACTGAAAGGTATGTTGCATTAGTTACTGTTTGTAAATGTTTGTGCATTGTGAAAATTCAATAAACATGAAACCCTTTTGCAAATTCGTCTGTTATCACTTGTGGTTGGGGCTCAAGTAAAGGATGGAAGGACAGGATTAACCTAGCTTAGCCTGAAAGAGTAGGAACCATTTAGCCTGACTGTCCAATTTAACAGTTAATCATGTTTTCTCTTTTTTTCTTCTTTGTTTAAAAACACATAAAGAAACAAATTTGTAAAAACAGTTATTCGTGGTTTTACAGGAATTTACATCTAGAACACTCATTTAAATGTGATAACACATTGTTGACCCTCCAGTCAGGTAAGTTTTCAATGTTTGGGATCCAGTTTTGATCACATCTATATGAACCTGCAAAATCAGACTAATTTGATGGTTATTCTGTCCAATGTTCAAAAACTTACTCACCAACACCAACCAGCCCACTGATTGACAGTGACGGACTTGAAAACATGAAAAATAAATATGTTTTACCTTTATGTTGTTACAGTAGCAGGTTGCGCAACAATTTGCTTTTCTCTGCCACTCTATCAATCACATCATCCAAGTCCAGTCTCATGAGGATCTCCTTCTCTGTTGCCATCAGCATGAAGGCTTCCAAATTTCCCCGTCCCATTCTGTTCCTGAGACGAGTCTTAATGAACTTAAGTTTTGAGAAGCTTCTTTCACATGCCACTTGTGTGCAAGCATTGACACATTCCAGATGAATATGTGTGTTTTCATGATTGTTGAGCCTCTGATGAATGTGTCTCCAATCCTTACATCCTCGAATAAAGACACTTGTGTCTGTCTTTTTAGAAAATGCCACGCAAACTGCACAAAATAATGAGTGGTTCTCAGCATCATAACTCACCCATTTTCTTTTGATCCATCTTTATGTCTGTATGATTTCTTAACAGATTCTTGTGCATCAGAAGGCTGATTTGGATGAAACTTGAAAAACAATTCAAGTGTGTTGGATTGTGGGCGTTTGAAATAATTATATTCACCCTGGATCACCTCTGTGATCCAGGGTGAATATAATTATTTAAACAACTTTAAAGCTTTAAACAACCACACATGTAAAAATAAGAGTATGTGGTTGGTAGGTGGGTGCAGCCATTTATGCCCAATGCTTCTTCCCAATAGTGTCACCAAAGTGTTAAAATTGGCTTTGTATTAATGTAACATGTTCATTTTGAATGTATATATAATTACACAAAATCTATCATTTTATTTATTATTCATTTATTAACACATGCTTTTATTTTGATAGCCTACTGTACATCAGGAACTGTATTTGTTGTTGCTCCACCCCTGTGACCCCGACATCCTGTCATTTTGCCCCCAAAAGATTATGTTTCCCCCACCTCTGCCTTTTTCCTGCGATGCACATGTGGGAAGCGGTATGTGGCCATATTATCCCCTGCCCCATTAATCTGTTTACCCCTATAACTCTTCATGATCCACCTCTAATGTGTCACTACAGTATGTTTTGTTAATATACTTTTGTAATATGTAATATCATTTTTATAACTTTTATCTGTATTATGGGTTACGTTTTCTAGCTGGAGCTGCATATTGAGGCTAGCCACACAGTTCCTGACGCAGCTGTATTGTTGTTTTCTTTAATGCTATAGGTAGGCTGCCCTTTTATTTTGTATGCATTGTTATATTTGTACTGTATATCACGTTTCTCTTTTTCCTGCGATTTCTTTAATGCTACAGACTTCAATACAGGGTCACAGACCACTGAATGAGAGAAGTTGTCCGTCTCCTTCTTGGTTCGGAAAAATACATAACGCAGAAAGACACCGGTCACATTAAGACATCATGTATCCTTACTCTGTACCTGTCCAATGAACCTAAGTGTCTGTTTTGCACTTTTCCACTGAGCTCATAGACCCCTTCGAGTTCAATGTCACAGAAATATGCGCACGCAGCTTGGGGCCAGAAAACCAATTAACTCTCCCAAAGTCTATGGGAGAACGTCACTTTGCGTAAGCTCTAACAGGACAGCTAAATTAGACCAAACGGCCATTCCGTTTGGTCTAATTTAACTAAACACACAATAAATAATAAAGATCTGTGCTGTTTTGGTTGCTATTCTGTCAAGTTTCTCTTAAAAAAATAACCAAATTTATGACTTTCCTGGCAAAGCCATTGTCAATCAACATTCCATCCAATTGGAATTTCGATGTGCGTTGGCTTCTTTCCTTGAGCTGTCTTGGCAGGATTTCTGCTTTCAGTGGACAAAAACCTCTCCCTATGTCCTTGTAGAGGATCTTTTGAACATGCCCAGACACAACGTAGTTATATGCATCAAGCGACTTGTAAGCACACAGACTTTCTCGCGTGTAAGGGCTAGGTTTGTCAATAAGGTAAGCATGAATAGCTGGCCATTGGCTATCTGGCCACTTGCCAACATCGTCTAACCAATTTTTTAATGAAGCTGGGTCAGGCAGACTATCGCCGTTGGCTAAAAGTAATTTTTTGAGGTATTCCTCGTGGTCCTTAATGGACAACGAAAGCGCATATTCCGAATAATTCGAGTAATTTGGTGGAGGATCGTCGACATCCATGCTCTGGTCTGACATTTTCTGGCCCCAAGCTGCGCGTGCATTCTTGCTAGGCTCGGAATGTTTGTATACAATGAAGGGATCTATATTAAACAGCGTACGCCCTTGAAGGTCCGAAACCATAAGATAACATGACCGGACAGAACTGGTCTGCATATTAGGAGACAGATGAAACTTCTCTATCTATTCAGCTACAGTAGGTCTATTGCAGTAGATACACGCCCACAACAACACTCACACAACAAGGCATGGACAGTGGTTGGCCTGTCCCTGTCACTGGTAACTGGCCAATTATATTCAGTTGTGTGAAAGTCCAACGTCTGTACAGGGCAGGCCCAGCCCAAGAAGACAAATGTGAAACTTTTCCAGATATCGGGGCTCTTGCTGGCTGAGATCCTGTGGGAACTCTGACTTCGAGCCTAGCACTGCCTTACTTGACCTGTGACCATAATAAATGTTTCAACTGTGAACTGAAAATTTCTCCGGCTCGTTCTTGGGCTTCCAATAAAAGAATTAGATCAACAAAAGGTTGCCAGGTTTGGCATCACTGTGTAAGACCGTTACCTGTGCTAAATATTTTTGGCAACAGTTGATAAAGCAAGAAACATTTTGCAGAGGTGCTGGGCAGATGGATCATCAATATTATTGTTCCAGCATCTAACTCACCTGAATTCAAATAAGAATGTGTTAAATTGTCTTATCTGTTTTCCACTGGCTTCAGTGTAGCAATGTTCAGATAGACTAAGGATATTCAGACTCCATTCCTGTACTTAATACACACACAAAATTGATATTGATCTCAAAATCTCCTTCATTTAAGCTGCTTTCCGACTAAAAGTAGCAGAAAGTTGTAGTTCCTGGTAGGAACGCTTCTCGAAGGAAGCTCAATGTAAAGCTACAGATCTAAGACAGAGAATCACACTAATGGAGAAAGTTTTGAACTTTTTGTTAAACTGTACTCCACTAAAAGTTTCACAAATAAGGCAACACTTAATCTTTTGGCACACCATCACCATGTTATCACCAGGACCATAGAGAGAACATGCTGGCTCGACGACGGAGTTTGTTTCCTTCTGTTTCCTTCAGGTAAAGAAGATGAAAGCTTTTGCAGCAGCTACTAAAATATAACATCAATTTTCTCGCAAAATTTTGACGTTATTCTTATAAAGTCACAATGTTGTTCTTGAAGTCTAATAATAATAAATAAATAATTTACCAAATCTGGACAGAGAGAAATTGTGTGTGTGTTTGTGAGGCTGAAAACTGGGTTTGCGCTGTTGATTGAGGAATGTGTGTAAAATAAGCAATAAGTGTTTGAGTCTTACTGCTGGCTTTGGGCCGATATAGAAACTGGGTTAGGAGGGGATGGAGGTTAGGGTGCAGGATCAGGTTGCAGAACCTGAACTGTACACACCAGGCATATAATCCCACTGTGTCTGCATAACATTCCATTACAGATCCATAGCACGCATGCACGTAGCACGCACTCACACACGTAAATCTCTGACCATCTTGTAATGTATTTTATTTCTAAATCAACATCCTTTATAAAGGGTTCCTGTGTAGCAACTAATACATTTATTGCTGGTTTTAAAGGGACATACTAGTTAGCAAACAAAAGAATCTACAAGGATACAAATATATTACATTCAAATTGTTATTTACTGTGTGTTTTACATAGCCCCTATATGTGATTAAATTGGTACACTAATATGAAATTACAAAGAGCTACATTAACCAATGAAGGGCTACTAGGGAGCAGAACAACAACCTGACAATGTCCACTAACGCACTAAAGCAGATATTAGATAATATTAAATTGATCTTTTAGAGTTCAGAGTAAACACAAATTTGTGCTACAAAAAGGACCAGACTCGGTGACTAACTCCCTAGCCTTAACAGCGACCTTGCGACCTGCCCTACGTGCCCTAAAGATAAATATATCTAACTAGCCCAGTCAGCAGTGATAACTAACATGTCTTTGGGGTCATCAGGTGGGAACCTCCTTTCACCGGTGTTTCATCTAGTTGGTCCCACTACACCTCCAGGAGGCTAGACAGTGATCACTGGTGTCCTAGAGTCACTTCCCTAATGCCAGCTATCACCGCTCCTCACACCAAGACAACTATCTGAAACAGCACTACCATCAACTACATCGACCTTTCACCAACTGCACCAGTAAAAGCGGGATGGGGATACAGACCCTGGTTCAGGTAGGGGGGAGAAATAGAAGAGGTGGAGATAAAAGTAAGGATGGGATACAGACCCTGGTTCGGGTAGGGGGTAATGAAAGTATAGAGGGTGCAGGAGGTGGAGGACAAGATACACAAGATACACAAAACAAGCTACACTAGCAGATTCAGCAAACAGACTCACCTAAACTGTCCTATAATCAAAGAAAGACAACACAAGCCAAGTCAAACCAATACAAGCCAATTCACCTGGACTAACCATTTGGTGTCAAAGATAGTTATACATCATTCAAGGGATTATGTCAAAATGTTATATGGAACTTGTATATCTTTTAAAACTCTTTGACAAGTCAAGTCAGACATCAAATTATTCCTTACTATTGCAAATTTTAAACAGATAATATAAAATGCATAACAGCAATTTAGGAGGAAATAATGACTAGAAAGACCATTAATAGCACAGCACCAAATTTAAGACAGTAACAACAAAAACAAAAAGTTGTAACCTTCACAATATTTTACAAATTATTTGTTGCTTGTGTATGAAAGTATATTATTTACATTGAAAATGATATTCTGATCAAAGGTGAGGGCCAGCTCGCCAGCTTTTTTATCACTGAATGGGATTTGACATTGGATACTATCAAATTTGATTTTGTGACTTAGAATGTGTGCTAGAATCGGACCAGATGTGGAGGTCACTGTCCTCTACGTGGGTCAGACTCAGGCTGTGGAACCAAGTCTATTCTAGGCCAGGAGAAACTAGCATCTGCCCCAAGCATGGGCTGGATTTTGTTGTTGTTTGATTGTTTTGTTTTGTTTTTTACTATCTTGTGTCTACTTATTTTAGTGTTTTATAGCCTCATCATCATAGTAGACAGACAACTATTGTTGCGTCTTATCTGCATCCAAATGAAACTAATGTCCAATTTTCTTCTGACCCTCTCACATGATACTGCCTGGCCTTTTCTTTCTTTTCTTTTTCTTTCTTTTTTCCCCCTGAATTTTAAATTGGCCACACACCAGTACATTTGTGTGTTTGGTCGAAACTAATGAAAGGCATGCAAATGCATTTCAACATATGGGCTTCCAGTAACACCAGTGTATGTCGCAGTGCATGCTGAAGTCAGAACAAGAATGTGACCTTTTTTAAAATTTGCTTACTAAGTAGAAAAACGAAAAAATCTGTTTCCACGAAAAGTCCTCTATATTTCCGATAGCTTTGAACGCATCTGGCGCGGTTAAATGACGTCAAATCTGCGCCAACGTTGAATACATGTGGAAGAGTTGCTAAGTTGAGCAGCTTGTTTACTTTATTTTCTTTCCTTTTTCTGACCTGTGTATTTGGGTATCAGACCGATGAGGCGCCTTTACACAAGCTAACAGCAGAGCAGCAGTCCACTGTGCCTTCCACTGATGGCCGATGATGGTGTGAAGGCTGAGGCTACAACCCAGCAGCACAAAGATAGCTTAGGGAAACAGAAGACGGTGAGCAGTAATGGAGAAGCTGCAGCAGAAAACCAAACTCTGTCCAAAAGGCAAAGGAAGAAGCTCCTGAAGCAGCAGAAGTGGGAGGAGGAGAGGGAGCTGCGGAAGTAAGTCAAGTGTTTCTCATCCTTGTCACAGTCATCGAGGCATTTAGCTTCAGATGTGTGATGACAGTTTCTGTTTATATAACCTGTCATACTTTTGGGCTGTTAAAACACTCTATCACAGCAGCATTTTCATGCCAAATCCCATTCATCTGTCAATATAGAGCTCACTGCTCACTGCCCAAATGGTCACTGCTCAATTTAAAATGAGCAGTGACCATTTGGGTTTCTGGCTAAAGTGACTCATGTTTTTGAATGAGTTAAACAATGTGGGAGTCTGCAGCTTGATGTCATATCATGTCCACTTGCAGTAGCCGATTTTTTTCCACTGCAGGCAGAGACGGAAAGACAGGAAGCAGCAACGTCGCCTACAGAGGCAGAATCATCACCCAGAGGAGGAAGGAGGGGACACCCCGAATGCCAGGAAATGTCCTCGCAAAGAGGTGATGCCCAGTTCCCTTAGGCTGGTGGTGGACTGCAGCTTTGACGGCCTCATGCTGATTAAGGTAGGCAGCTCTGGGAGGGGCCTGATTTGTGCACACGCAGAGATATGAAATGAAGCAGCTCTGGGAGGGGCCTGATTTGTGCACACTCAGAGATATGAAATGAAGCAGCCCTGGATCTCAGGTGTTGTCGTTGCAGGATGTCCGGAAACTTCACAAACAGATCCAGCGCTGCTATGCTGAGAACAGACGAGCGATACATCCTGTGCAGGTAAGCGGGTCCTGTTCAACACATTTACCAGTAGAGACACATTCCTGTCTGTGAATTGACTACAGTTGTCACTTCTCCAGTTTTATCTTACAAGCCTGGGGGGTCAGCTGAAACAGAGCATGGATGAAAAGGACAAAGGATGGGTAAACTGGAAGGTAAGTACAGAAGCAACACTCAGTCAGTTAATCTGTTAGTTCATCAAAAGAAAATTAATTGGCAATAATATCTTTTTCCAAAGAAACCATCCTCCCTGTGCAGCCTGGCTATTTCTTAGAATATATATATAATTTGTTAAAATCCAAAATTTCAATTTACTCTGATATACAAAGAACACTAGCAACTGGAACTAGCAAGTGTCCATGGATTAATAAAAGAGGTAACTATTTTCAGTTTTTTTCTTTTTTCTTTTTTGAAAGCCCAACATTCTTTGTTGCTGGCTGTATCTGCAATCTAAAGCTCTCTTTCAGTTGTTGCAATCCCCTGTTAAAAACATTTAGAATGAAACTTCTAGACACAAAACACAAGGTGACCAATGAAATTAAATTTTTATGGAGGAATTTAAATAATTAGGATAATTAAATTGTAGTGAACAGAATAAAATATAAATAAAATCAGTATATGTTCTCAGAGATCTGTCTTTTGTTGTCGTCGCTGACACCTCTATCCATATATTGTAATCGCAGGGTTTTTGCCATGGCAGTAAAGCTCCATCTGTATGTTTGGGGTTGTATCAGGCTGCAGATTGAATTTAGGAACAATCAGATGTTTCCCTGTTGGGATTATGTGATGAAATTTATATATAGACTTGGGCTAATACCATATATCTAAGTGCATCACTTACCTGTCTGTGTGCAGGACATCACCATTAAAACAGAGCACTACAGTGAAATTGTAGCTAAAGAAGATCTGGTCTACTTAACATCAGACTCTCCCAATGTTCTCGAGGAGCTGGACCAAAAAAAGGCCTATGTGATCGGAGGCCTAGTGGACCACAATCATCATAAGGTTTGTGTTTCACTTCAGTGCTGCTAAATATGATATTGGAGTTGGACCATAATCATGTTTTGCATCATTATTTGAGTTGGTCAGTTTGCTGTGCTTTGCAGGGGATTACCTTTGAGAGGGCGAAAGAGCTGGGGATTCATCACGCTCAGCTTCCTCTCAGCAGCTTTGTCAAGATGAACAGTCGGAAGGTTCTGGCAGTGAACCATGGTGAGTACATGTATCGGATCAGTGCATGGGAGCAGTTTCAAACCATTAAACAAATAGCTTTAATGTGTTCTGGTTAGCTCTGGGGTAAAATTGCCAACATCTTTCAAGTTATTTAGAATTCACTTTGACATATGCAATCATATTGATCAGCTATAACTATCATCACATCACCAAATCATAACTGACAGGCTAGGTGAATAACATTGTTTATCTGGTTACCATGGTACCTGTCAGTCTGTGGACATATCAGGCAGCAGGTGAACATTTAGTCTTAAAGTTGATGTTGATGCAGGAAAAAGTGGTCAAGTGTGAGGATGAGAGAGACTTTAACAAAAACCAAACTTTGATGTGTAGACAACTGAGTCAGAGCATCTCCAACACTGCAGCTCTGTGGGATGGGCTGGACAAACAGGTCCAGACTCCTCACAACTTTCAGGATTTAAAGAGTCTCACCATCAGATGTCCAGAATTCCAGGATCAGGACTGTTTTGGTGGCCTATACCATATTAGCGAGGGGGTCAAAATGTTAGGCTGATATGTCTGTGGCCCCTGTAAGATTGTCTCAGCCTTTACAAAAGCAGACAAGTAAGAGTTTAAGAAGTACATCCACATTTATTTAGACCATGGTGTGCTCAAACCAACTACACCAACTAACTATCTTGGTAAGGCCAAGAATTAAAGAAAAAAAAAAAAAAAAAAACTTCAAAGTGATAACAGACAACTTTTCACCCATAGTGTTTCTATGCTATAACTGCTATTGTAAAGAAGAACAGAGTACATGAAATTTATTGAGTTTATTAAACAGAGAAAACATGACAACAGCCTGGATACTTAGCAAAGCAAAAAAAAAAAAAAAGTAAGAATCATATGAAATAGAACCCTGTGATCTCAGTGTTTTTATCCTTGCTGCAGTGTTTGAGATCATCTTGGCATATCTGGAGAAGGGCAGCTGGCAGGAGGCCTTCTTCACCGTCCTACCTCAGAGGAAAGGAGCCGTGGCCGTTGGCAAAGATGGTGCAACTGTTCCAGAAAAAGAGGAGGAAGATTCAGACTCTGACTCAGACCCTGGCACACCAGAGCAAATGAGAAAGAACCCAACACACAGCCCAAATTGACAACTCCAAACTAAGGCCTAATGTCTAATACCATTGGAATTAACTTAAACTGTTTTGATTTATTAATGCTAAAGTTCTGTTCAGAAACTTTTGCTCCTGCCTTTCTGAATTTTTTTTTTTTAATATATATTTTTTCTTTTTACTAGATATTTATTGAAAATTTTACTTTGTGCTTATTATATTGGTCTTAGACTGCTGATATAGATTGAAAGTTTCTAATTTGCTACAGTTCTTGGCAGAGTATATAGTTGTGATTACATTCAAGAACACAAGCCTTACTTCTTTTTTGGAGCTTAAGCTGTCGGACTTGTGCCAAATGGATTTATTTATAAGAAAAGATTTAAGGAGTTCTTGAAATATTATTAAATATGAGCAAAATAAAGAGAGCCAAAGACACAGAGCTACACCCGGTCAAATGCTGGTCAAATCATTGGGTGACAATAGGGTCCTAAATTTAGCTTGTGAATCACACAGAATGGCTCCAAGGACCCTAAGGGGACTCATAGGTGGTCCACTGTTTATTGTCATTAAAATGGCACATTTATTTATTAAGGTAACACCCTCACTGAGCCCCAAGAAGAAAAGTCTATCAAACCAAATTGAGTTTGGGTTTTATGTTTTGCTTACATGGGGCATATCCCTGAATAACTAGTATTTGATCAAATTGGCAAAAATTTAATCGCAAGCAGAGCAACACAAAATTTGACCAAAAATTCTGCAAATATCTTACCCTGCAATTATACCTTAATATCACAACACATCTGAGAGTGACAATACAATTAGGGAAATATTTCACGTAAAATTACAGTTAAATCCAAATAAAAATGAATTGTGTGAATGACGTCACCAACTGAAACAGGAAATACATTATGAATTACATGAATGGAGACGGAAACCCCGATTGCCCCGGCAACAAATCCCGGAAGTTGTAGTATCCATGGTAACGTATCTGCGGTGACGCGGAGCTGGGGAAGAGTTGGCTTTTTTGAACCGGTGCTGAAGCTGGCTTGTTTTAAACACAGAGAAGGAAACTATGGCTCGAAAAGCGCTGAAAGTGGTGGCTGAGATAAAGCTAAGAGCGGTAAATTTGCCATGATGTTTTCTAAGAATTCCTGAACTCACCCGCTGCGAGAAGGACGCGTTCTGCTACAGACTCCGTGATAATTATTGAGATTTTTATTTAGCTGTACATACAGCAAACACACGCCTTTGTTAAAGCCCGACATACCATGGTGTGGGAAGCATCTGGGGCTGCTCTATACTTCGGCATATGTTATACAAAGGACATGTGTTAAATGTGTCAATTCTTTGACTCGCTGTCTAGCAGGTGCGCCATTAAACGAAAGGAATTCATTAAAGGGCTCGCTCTCTGCCCAACCAGTCGAGGCAAATGGCCACACCCCCTGAGCCTGGTTCTGCCCGAGGTTTCTGCCTCTTACAGGAAGTTTTTCCTTGCTCATGGGCTGATCTGTTGGGTCTCTTTAAATAATTTTATAAAGAGTTTGGTCTAGACCTGCTCTATATGTAAAATGCCTTGATGTAACGTTGTTATGATTTGGAGCTATATAAATAAATCTCATTTGATTTGATTTGGTTAGGTCACTCAGCTTTGACCAAATGTTTAGTTAAAATCTGAGGGAGTGAGCTTTGAGTATCTGAATGTCACCTGGACCAGCCATACCATTAACATCCAATGATCATTTTACATTTGAAGGGAGACATGTTCATATGGAATGAATACTTGAACCCATTCAATTACATGGCAATTTCTCAGGATTTTGATTTAATTTTTCAATTGATCTAACTTATGTGCCTCTAGATGTGACACAAATTATGAAATTATAAAACAATCTTATGTGAAAATGCCAGAGCTAGTTTTTCATGTTTTGAACTCAACTGTTTGTAGATAACATTTCATGACCCATAAGTCATGTTTAAAATGAAGCTGAGTTAAAAGTCAGCTTCATAGCAGTTTTAGGTATTACCTGCAACTTGTTCTTCATGTTATATAACTCCCCAGATGTGAAAGAAAGGTATTATTTTCTCAAGACCAGTTCACAACTGACTGGTTTATATTTGGTTAGGATTATACACTGCCATTTGAAGAAATTATAAATGTTTTGTAACAGTGCATGTATATATAAGTTGCAGACACTTAGGATTCAGAAAGGGTTTGTTGGGATTGTTGGCCCTTGGACCATTTTAACATTATCAAAATGACAAATGAAAAATCTAGTGATGTAAGGACAGCAAGGGGATGGGTATCAGCCTATTTTTGTAAATATTTATCAAATTACACAATAATTTTAGTGAAAGACAACGTTTTAACAAAAACTCCAACTCAGCCAGCAGTTTGAGAAAACTGTGTACTCAAATCTAGTAAAGGTCAGTAGTTGGTCTTGCTGCAAATCACCCCACCACTCCCATGACTGTTTTCTGCTAAGAAGCTTAAAATGCAATGCATAATTTTTCATAAATCCAAAAATGGCGATAGTGCTCACAACAGCTGTTACTAATGAGCACCATGGTTGTAAGTTTACAAAATCTCAATTTACTGCTTTTTATTGAATTTAATAATCCATTATCCATTAAAAGAAGTAACAAAAAAATATCATTTCAGACACTTCTCTGGTGCTCCTAAATCTGTGGCACACTACTGAGCAGCAAAATGGTTACATCCAATTGATGTTATGCCTGCTCCGCCTGGTGCCCGCTAGAGGGCACACTCTGTCCTGCTCTCTGTTTTTCTGCCTCTCTTGGCATCTCTTTTTCGTTTCAGGAGGTCACTCCCTGCAGACGGCACTGAGGATGGTTCAGCTGACATCAATCTCAATCAGGACTCATAGATCTAGAGGGATTGGCTGCCACACCTGTGCTGGAGGCTCTTAAGCAGCAGCTGTACCTTTATCCAGTGCCAGAACGTCGCATATTCTATTTGGACTCCGACCGGCTCTCCACTCACCGCCTCCTATAGTTCTGCATTCTGGATCCTGCTGCCGCTGTGCAAGCCTCCATTATCTACCTCGGTTCACTTGCTACCAAGCCTCCACCCACCACCTGCCATCTCCTACTGCCTATTCTCCGTCCACCTGCCTTCGTTGCCTCTGCCTGTTTTACCAGTCAGCCAAGTTTAGTTTCGTGCTTTAGCTTGTTTACTCAGTTTAGTGGTTTATTTTAGTTAGCACTAGTCCCAGTAGTTTTGTGGCTGCTCGCCTTTAGTTTTTGTTTGCTTAGTTATTAGTTATCCCTTATTTATTCAGTAGCGTTGCTACTCGCCTTAAGTTCTGCCGTTATATAGTTTTTGTATGCTCGTTCTTTCCTTGTGTAAATAAATCATTTAACTGATCCCTATCGCTGTGTTTTCGTTGCCTGTATCTGAGTCCTACTACTGTCCGTAACAATTGAAAAGAGCTCCTGTCAGCAATTTAATTAGAGCTGAATCACAGGGACAGAGAGCACTTCCATTTATATTAAGATTTAAAAAACCACTCAGATGTCATCTTCCATCCTGACTCCTCCTAAACACAATAATGTAAAGGAACTGAACAGGAATATAAAGTCCTGCTTCAAGGCAGAGTTTTTGGCTGGGAAAAACTCAGGTTTGAATGACAAGATTATTAAGGTCAGTGTGTCACTGTATCAAAAACATACATGTCACAAAGACAAACATTAATTGATTCATCGAACAACTAACTTACTGATGACAGCTCCATCAACTCATTGGAAACTTGACTTCTAATGTTTTCACCTGACTTTTTAAGCAAAGTAAAAGAATCTTACATGTAAAACCAGTACAGAATATTGTAATACCCCCCCTCCCCTTTTTTTTTTAACCTTAAGGTGACTTATGGTCCTCCATCTTTCTCAGGTTTCCTGTCCTGGGGTTCACCTGTCAGCTAAAAATGATATCTACCTCAGCATATACTTCATGGACCAGTACTGCCAGTCTCAGTGTCTGCCTGCTGCCTTCCCTCTGCTGTTTCATGAAAAGATGACCTTTGAAAAGGCAAGTCATTTAATTCATAAGATGTGGTGCTGTTTTAAAGGTATCAAAGACCCCGCCCTGCACCATCTGTGGACCAGCAGCATCGCTCTCTCCTTTTGTCCTTCTCTTAAGGCACTGCCTGTAATACTCGGCTCCATTGGGCAAGAGAGTTGGGTGGCTACAGTACGTCTTCAGGTGGGCACCACACTTTACTGGTGTTTCATCGATTCAAGCCCACAAAATCTCAAGGGGGCTCAACAGCAGCTCCAGTGTCCTGGATCTGCCCCTGCTGACCACCACCCATCTCTAAGCTGGGCCTTCAGCTCCTCCATCCTCTCTTCCCAAGTACTGTTAGCTCTATGAGTACCACCTGTTTGGTACCCATAGGCCAGAGAACAATATCTGGTTTAAGGCTGGTCTGGGCTATTTCCTCTGGGAATTATAGCCACTTTTTCAGGTCTGTTCAGATCTCCCAGTCGTTCACTGAGGCCAGGATCCCTTTGTTCCTCTGTCCTCTCTCTTTCTCTCCCCCTTGCATCCGCTGACAATGCCTGCTGCTCCCATATCTTCATGAACTTCATGCAGCATCATATGTTCCTGCCTGCACCTGTATTGAATATCCCCTCCTCCTGCTCTCATCTCTCCCTACTCTAGCCAACTTTGCCCCCCACTGTGTGTCTCTCTCTCTCTCTGTCCCTCTCACCCTCTTTCTCTCCTTCTCTCAACCCAACTGGTCAAGGCAGTTGGCCGCCCCCCCCTGAGCCTGGTTCTGCCTGAGGTTTCTGCCTTTTAAAGGAAGTATTTCCTTGCTCATGGGGGGATCTGTTGGGTCTCTTTAAATAATTTTATAAAGAGTTTGGTCTAAACCTGCTCTATATGTAAAGTGCCTTGATGTAACTTTGTTATGATTTGGCGCTATATAAATAAATCTGATTTGATTTGTCCTCCTGTTGCAGCATTCTGTCCTGATCTGACAAACTAGACAAAGTGGTGTCCATCTGACCATTGTTTCTGTTTTTTCTGTGCCTGTTCCACACCATTTGCCAATTCCATAAGTATCTTATGGTGACGCCATTGGAATTTCCCATCTGCCAAGCTTGACTGGCACGATGAGAGGACATGCTCGAGGTTTGCTAACTCTCCACAGAACTTACGCTTGGGGCTCTCTGCTGCCCCCCATGTATGGAGGTTTGATGGAATAGGCAGGACATCATGGGCAGAAGACAACAGGAACTCAACCCAATGTCCTTCCATGCTCCAAATGACCTGCCAAGTCAGGGACCTCCTTGTACCCCCACTTAGTCCAGCTGCCCTGTTTCCTCATGGCTACAGCCTTTAATATGGCGGGTTTCCTCCTCCTCCTTCCTCCTGTCTGGACCACCCTCTGCACCATGCTGCGCTCCTCGCTTGGGTTTGCTTTGTTCCAGCTCGCACTGGTGGAGCAACCCAGTCCAAGCCTGCCGTGGGCTACAGGCCCAACTATATCGGCATGCTTCAGTCGATTCTCTGCCTCCATCAAAGCTCTGTTGGCTGACCATTTGCGGCCTCTCCTGACCACAACACCTGTCTACCATACTCTCTCATCCCTGCTGTCTCGACCCCGATGCCTTGACCACTGATGTTATTGGCAGCTGCAGCTTGCTGTCTGTGCTGTACAGTCCAATGAACCAAAGGCTTTCCTGGACACCTAGCCATCTCCTCAAATAAGTGTTAATCCTCCTCTAGGAGGATTATAATACTCATAGATGAGTAGAGGCCAGAGCAGTCTGGGCAGCACCCCAATCTGGTAGTCTCCTCTTCAGAGACTTCATCCAGGTGTCTGTTTGGATCAGCATCTCTCTCACACTCTTATGCTTATCATTGAAGTCTGCCCTGTACTACTTCCCTAAGCTCTTAACCAGCCTCTCCTGAACTGTTGGGATGATGGTATCTTTGATCTTAAAATGAAACAAGTCCTGAACCTGCCCCTTTCTTGAATTTTCTTGAATTTTCTGGTTTAAACTCCATCTTTGCCCAGTTGGCGTCCAAGCAGGTCCTCCAAGATCCATCTCCCCTCAGGTACTGAGTTTGGTGTGATGGTGAAACCTTCCATGAATACTCTAATCTGTACCTGCTGGATGCCACATAACAGCACTGCACCCTGGCGCAGCTTCTCTGCTGACTTAACAAGAAGGTTAAATGCAGCAGTAAACAGGATCACCAAGATCGTACAGCCTGTGATGATGCCCACCTAGGGCCTCTGCCAGTCGGTGGTGAAGTTTCCGCAGGTGGACCCAATATTGAAGTTTCTCGAAATAACACTGCAGAAGCTTCATGAAATGCTCAGGGACATGATACGTCTTCGGCATTAATTCGACCAGCTTGTGCAGTATCATCCCATAGGCATTTGTGAAGTCCAACAACAGGACTGCCAGGTATTACTATATCAAGTCCACTGAGACCTGTCTGCAATGAATGATTTCATCTAGATACGTAAACTCTATTTGACTGTATCAACTGGAAATATGTTGATTATATTTGTGAAAGAAGGAAATTTATTTGTCTCCAGATTTTCAGGCATGCAGTTGATCCTGGACACATTGCTGTAATGCTCAAGGGTAAGTTATCTTTCACTCTAATTTTTTATTTTTATTTTTTTCAGCTTTTTCCCCTATTTGGGGTTGCCACAGCAAGTCAGCTCCATGACTTTCATGATTGATTTTGCCACAGTTTTTATGCTGGATGCCCTTCCTGTCGAAACCCTCCCCATTTATCTGGCCTGAGACTGGTGCAAGTCTACCACTGGTTTGTGCTGTGGCTTGAACCTGGGGCCTCTGCATGCAAAGCATGTGGTCTACCACTTAGTTACGTCCCTGGGCCTTATTTTATCTTACACTCCTCTGACCTAGTGATGCTTGACAAATTTGTATATTTAGCAGCATTCAGTCATGGAATTTCAAAATATATTATACTTTAAAATATGATAAAAACAATAAGCGCATATCCATCCATTCAGTATAATGCTTGTCTGTGCAGGGCTGTGAGAAGGCTGCATTACTGGGTTGGAGTCAATCCTGGCTGATATTTGGCCAAAGTGTGGTACACGTTGGACAGGTCACCAGTGAGAGAAAAGAGAAAAACAATTCACTTTCACATTCACATCTATGGGAAATTTAAAGTCACCAATAAGCTAATATGCACATCTTTTGACTGTGGCCTTTGAACAGAAATAATAATTAACAATTTAGGTTACATATTATATTTATTTTTCATTTCTTATTTAAATATGGATATCAGTAGCCAATTTGTATGCCTTTTATTTGATAGTGTAGTACAGAGAGAGAAGAAATGGTGAATCAGACAGAGGCAGAGTGACATACAGGACAGAATCGCACCAGCCGGGATTCAAACTGGGTTAATATAAAATATAGGGTTGTCCATTGTAAAATACAAATAACAACAGTAGTAAGTATAAATATACAAAACTGTATGAATGTATTGTGATGATGATACTCTAGATTTCTGTCTTTTCAGATGAGATGGTCAGAGTGGAGCTGGTGCAGTTGGGCCCTCCAAGTGAGTCTGTTTTTCTGTTCTTTGTTCACTACAGAGTTGGAAAAGCTTCACATTGTCCACTAATAGATATCCTAGCAGAATGTCAGAATGTGTTTCCGTGTGTGTGTTAGCAGGAGAGGAAACTCTGGCCTGCTTTGAGGAAGATGCTCAACAGTTCTTGTTCCCTGAGCCTAAACTGGTCCCATCCTTCTCTGGAGTCGACCAGGAGATCCTGATGACTCGAGCACCTCACTTCCCAGTGAGTCCATCCCTTTAACACAATACCATATAGTGCATATTACCTGTTGTGTCTATAGTCTGCTATTTGTAATCCATATTCACCACGTGACTTAAAATTACTCTGTGTAGCCTTTTCACATGAATCCAGCACCAGCACACATTTTTTAAAGGTCTATACTTTGCCAGAATCCACCTTCCGATGATACTTAATTCTCTCAATCTCTCAAACCTTATATAGATTTAGTTTTGTTCATTTTAAGTATTTGTAAACTGTCATAGTCACTGTAACAGTGATTGACTTGATATGACTTCGGTGGAAATTTGTCTGTGGCATCTCCCCAAATACAGGAAAAAATATACTAGTCAAAAATATACAATCCTCATGACACAATATAGCATTAACAACATATAACATGTGCAATATGCAATAGTGCAAATGAGCAGAAGGTCACTGCCTCAGTCACACAGACATTGCACAGTAGGTTTATGTTTGTAATTATTTTTATGTCACAGTGGGATCTGCACTTTAAAAATATCATATATTAGTCATGATTACATTTTCTGGACCAAAAAGTGATGACCAAGTTAGCTTGCCAAGCATGTCTTCTGATGGGACAAGACAAGATGTCGCGTTCGTGGCTGACCGTCTACTGCTGTCACTTTGTTTGGTCTGTTTGTTATTTCTGACCCTCGGCATTACACAAATCAAGTCTCTGCTGGTGTATGATCGCCAATAGCTCCTGGATCTTCGACCAAATGTCAAGGAGTTAGGTGCATCTGATTATGGTGGACAGAAAACGTTGTCCCCGTTCCTGTCGGAAATCCCGACTCATCTGTACTGGGCTGCGAGCCCAACCCCCCGGCGGAAGCGCCTCTGACGCCGCGGTAAGCGCGGTGGTCGGCTGGTGAAACTAAAGATCTGCCTGGCGCGATCTTCGTCAATTTCCCGGACAGGATGTGGATTATCCTTTCCTTTCGCTGTGCACCGTCATTTCCTGGATCCTATCGACGCCTGTCTGCTACCTGTCGCCGGCTTTGGCGAGGGTTTCCGGCCCCGCCGGCCCTGCTCTTCCCGGTTCTCTCGGCGCGGGGTGAATCTCCGGAGTCTGAAGACGCTGCACCGGGCTCCCCGAACCACAGGCCCCGGCTCCTGCCAGGATTGGCCTGGTGAACGCCAGATCACTGGCTAACAAGACTTTCATTCTGAGGGATTTCTTCAGCTCCTGCGCCCTGGACTTCCTCTGTGTGACAGAGACCTGGATCGGTGCGGGTGAGTGCAGTGCTCTGGTCGAGCTTTTACCGCCGGGCTGCTCTTATTTTCCCCGCGGACATCGGGCCGCGGCGGAGGAACGGCGACTGTTTACAAAAACGACTTTAAATGTAAACAGTGCGCTGCGCCATCCTCATTCTCCAGCTTCGAGGTGACTTTATTTGAGGTGGGTCGCTCTGATCCGGTGCTGTGCGCTGTCATCTACAGACCTCCCAAATACAATAAGGACTTTGTGAATGACTTTTCGGATTTTCTGGCCTGAGTGATGCCACGTTATGATCGTGTCCTCCTTGTTGGAGATTTTAAAATACATGTGTGTTGTCCTGATAAGCCGTCGGTGAAGGACTTTTTAAGCCTTATTGACTCTTTTAACTTGTTGCAGTGTGTGTCTGGTCCCACACACGAACATGGTAATACATTAGATCTCGTTCTCTCCCACGGGCTGTCTGTGTCTAACCTGGAGATCTGTGACAATTTATTCTCTGATCACATGCCTGTTCTGCTTGAAGTTGTCTTCTCCTGTACTGCAGTTAAATCTCGCGCTCTTGCTCAGCGCCGTCGGTCTTTTAACCGTTCCACTGCCAGTCAGTTCACTGCTTCATTCGACCAGCTCTGATTTCCCTCTGACTCAACGTCTGCTGACACGGATGAGCTTAGTTCCTGGTTTCACTCCTCCTGTCAAACCATACTGGACTCTGGCTCCATTAAAATCCATGCAGCCTAAAGTGAAACCCGAGCCCTGGTTCAGTGACAGAACTCGTGCAGCAAGACGGGAGTGCCGCAAAGCTGAGCGCAGGTGGAAGAACGACAAGCTACAGGTTTCATTTCAAATCTTAAAAGACTGTTTGCAATGTTACCAGAACAATGTTAAAGAGGCAAAAAGAGAATACCTGTCAGATATTATTGTGTCTAATCGCCACAACTCCCGTGTGTTATTTAAAACCATTGACTCTGTCGTAAATGCCCCTCAGTCTGTCTGTGTGGAAGCATCCCCTGAGTTGTGCAATAATTTCCTGCAATTTTTCCTTGACAAAGTTGTTACCACAAGGGCTCTCATCCCAACTCCTGCCTCTGACCCCTCTCGTCCAGTCCCTTGTCAAGCTGTGTTTGAAAAGTTTGATCCTGTGACTTTGTCGCTTTTAGAAGACGTGGTTGGCCACATTAAGCCATCAGGTTCCCCTTGCGATGCTGTCCCTCCTCACTTCTTTAAGGAGATTTTCTCTAGTATAGGAAAATCAGCTCTTGCTATTATTAACAGCAGCTTATCTTCTGGTGTTGTCCCTGCAAGTTTTAAACATGCAGTAGTGCAACCCCTGCTTAAAAAACCCGGCCTCGATCACACTATGTTAGCTAATTTCAGGCCCATCTCCAAGCTGCCATTTATCTCAAAAATCTTAGAGAAAATTGTTCATACACAGCTTAAATCATATCTGGATGAACATGATATTCTGGAGGTCTTTCAGTCAGGTTTTAAAACCCTGCACAGCACTGAGTCTGCTTTAATAAGGGTTTTTAATGACATCCTCCTGGCAAATGATTCTGGGGATTATGTGATTCTTGTCCTACTGGACTTAACTGCAGCATTTGATACAGTGGACCACAATATTTTGGTAACTCGGCTGCAGCACCTTGTGGGCATTTATGGTAGTGCTCTGGAGTGGTTTAGGTCCTATCTGGCAGACAGAACTATGTGTGTAAGCCTTGCTGGTTGTGAGTCCCGCCCCGCTCCTCTGTCTTATGGGGTTCCACAGGGCTCAATCCTAGGGCCCTTGCTGTTCTCTCTGTATCTAATTCCTCTGGGTTCCATTCTTAGAAAGCACGGTATCTCTTTCCATTGTTATGCTGATGACAGCCAAATATATGTGCCACTGAAAAAGAAAGATGCCTTTTCTTTGAAACCACTTCTAGCATGCCTTGACGACATTAAAGCCTGGATGGCTTTAAACTTTTTAAACTTCAATGAAAAAAAAAACAGAAGTGATGGTGTTTGGTCCCAATGGTTCTTGTGATCCCCCTCCTGTTGATTTGGGCCCCCTGGCATTGTATGAGAAGCCAACAATTTCTAACCTGGGTTTTAAGATGGACAGTAATTTTAAACTAGACTGACAGATCAGCGCAGTTGTTCAGTCCAGCTTTTTCCACCTTAGGCAGCTGGCAAAGGTGAAGCCACTTCTTGCACGAGAGCACTTTGAGACAGTAATCCATGCCTTCATCACGTCTCGGCTGGATTACTGTAACGCACTTTATTATGGAGTCAGTCAGTCTTCCCTTGCACGTCTCCAGTTGGTCCAAAATGCGGCCGCTCATCTTTTAACTGGAACGCGTAAGAGGGAGCACATCACTCCCATTCTGGCCTCCCTCCACTGGCTGCCCGTGCATTTTAGAGTTCATTTTAAGATTCTTTTATTTGTTTTTAAATCCTTAAATGGTCTGGCCCCATCATACTTCATGCTTCACCTCTACGCTCCTGCCCGGTGCCTCAGGTATGCTGACCAGCTGCTCCTGGAGGTACCAAGGTCTAAGCGGAGGCTCAGAGGAGACAGAGCTTTTTCTGTTGCTGCCCCTACGTTGTGGAATGACTTACCTCTCCACATTAGACAAGCTCCCTCACTGTCCATTTTTAAAACCCGTCTAAAAACCCACTTTTATTCCTTGGCTTTTTGACCCAGTATGAGACGGCATTTGTTTTATTGCTTTTATTGTTTTTTATTTACTATTTATTGTTGTTTTTATGTTTTTATGTTATTATGTACAGCACTTTGTGTCAGCTTTGGTTGTATTTAAAGTGCTCTATAAATAAAGTTGAGTTGAGTTGAGACCAAGCATCCATGTTGAACTTTGCAGTTTTGTGTGTTTTTTTCAGGGTATGACGCCACGGCTGGAATTCTCCACTAAAACTACTATCATTGAGTGTTCACCTGATACAGAAATCAACATATATCCAAACAATTTGGTAAAAATTATACCGTAATATTTGGCTCAAAATGTTGGTGATGAATCATAAACGGCATCATTTTTCAAGAGGTTAAACCATGTAGAGCAGCATACAGAAATGCTAGAATCAAAGTTATGATTCAAATGAAAGAAAGATCTCTTGTTCAAGCAGAAGGTTATACTGTTTTGTATCCAGAGGGCAGTGATGAGGAGGAAGACAAAGTGCTCCAGCAGACCCAGGATCTCTTCCCGTCAGAGGAATCAATCTCAAACCCTTCTGAGGAGACAAGGTGGCAGGAAGGACAGAGAGAGATGCAGCACTGTCGGATCCCAGTCCCTGTCCCCGCTTAGAGTTGGAAACACCCAACGTCCGGCCCGGCTCAGCCTGGACTCTGCTCACTCTCACCCAGCCCTCATAGACACAGCCAGCAGCTCCCAGCCTGTAAGAACTGACATTTTTCTAAAATAAATATATATATATACTGTATATCATTTACAGGCAGCAGAGGGCAGACAAGAGCTCCTGTCTAACTGCTGCTCTCCTGTGCTGTGTGATGTTTTACTACTGGGTCAACTTTAACTATGCCACAATGAGTCTGAACAACTTTAATGCTATCTGAGGTGGATAACTTTAAGATGAGCAGAAGATTACACAGACTACTACAAAAGATCCTACATTCAGTGATCCAATTTTCTTCCTTTAATAAACACAGACATTACAAATATGATAATGAATCATGCAAGTTTAACAAACCCCAGACTGGTTTAAGGACTCAACCCAATCAGTTGTCCATATGACCAAATACCTGTATATGAGCCTATTTATCTCATGAAACTTAAAGCACTTGTTACTTGGATTAATGGGTCACAGAGGCATTAATTCACCTGTGTTCAACCGTGACAGCCAAATGCCAGTCTGCTTTCTGTGAATCCATCTAACCCAACAGGTCCATCTATCTAACATCCAACCCTAAACCACAAGTAGGCATCAGGTCGTAGCTTAGATACCCGTGCATGCAGGATTGAGGAGAGGACACACTCACCTACCTGACTCTAAACGGGGTAGGTGTAGGTCTTGTACTCAAAATAGACTGCCTGTAAATGTGGACATAGACTCTGTACAGTAAAGTAAAGCCAATGCTGAAGAGGCTTAAACCTTTATTCTGTCTTTTCAAGAAACATCTCCAGGATGCACTGCGATGCATCATCAGTGTTGTGACCTGGGGTCATAAGGTGTTTCGGGTCTCACCACATACACCCTCACCCAGGCAACCCAGCCAGGGTTAATAAGGCCCCGACTTGCGTCCCAGCAGCTACCCACAGATCAGCCCTCTTTAACCAAAGCTACTTAGCGGCTTTTTCTGTGGCCTCCCTGACAAATTCAGTAGCCCTCTTCTTGGCTCCTGTGACATCCAACCGAGTGAGGACCTTGCAGAAAAAATGTCCTGCAAATCCTCTACAGCCAACTTCTATGGGCTCATACAATGTTTTCCATCGTCTGCCCCTGCACTCCTCCACTAGTTACTGGTACTTGGTGCGCTTGCGCTCACTGGCTTGCTCAATGCACTCTTCCCAAGGCACTGTCAGTTCCAGCATGATCAGGTGTTTTTGGGCCTCTGAGGTGATGATCATGTCTGGACAGAGTGAAGTTGTTGCGATGTGCTGTGGGAATGTCAGCCATTTTCCCAGGACAGCCTGCAGCTGCCAATCAGAGGCTGTTTGGAGGAGGCCTGTTATTGGTTTTGGCTGAGTCTGAGGTTTTTTTCCAGATTTGATGAAGGCGACTGCTTCTTTTGCTGTGTGGTGGTGTTTGCTGGTGTTAATGGCTGATGCTAAACTCTGTTTGTGTAGCGTGGTATACTGGTGGACTTCCCGTATGCGAGCCACCATGAACTCCTCCTTAAGTCCACTGAACGGTAGCTGCAAAGTGTTGCTTGTCCCATACAATGCTGCGCTGTTGAGGCTGCGTGTAAAGCCCATCCACTTCCAGAGAAAGCTACTTACCTTCCTTTCAAGGGACTCAACTGTTGTTATTGGGACTGCATAGACTGGCAGGGGCCACAAGACTCTGGGCAGGTAAATAGACCTTGAGGCAGGGGATGCATCAGGGCGTGTCTAATGTGTGATTTAAAAATTGTATCACCCAATCAAGGTAAAGTACAGAACAGTTACATCCTGTTCTCACTCCTCCTCAGCTCAACATTCTCCTCCAAAAATGGTTAATTTTTGTTTCAAAAAACCAAGATGGCAACAGAAAAATTACGAATTGGAAGCTTCAAAAGGGCAACTCCCAAACCAGTGGATGAATTCATGGTGGGTCAACTCTCAGTCGTCAGTTATCCAGATCAGAGACATGTTCCAGTCACATATCAATCCTCTTATAGTGAGAGTTGTATTTAGATTTAGATTAGAACACTTCATTACAAAATCTAAGGTACTCAAAGCATCTACTGCCTCATCATCATAAACCTGTAAAGGGGAGTGAACAGGGACAGTCTGGGCTCACCAGCACATATGGCCTATCTCATGCATAGAGGGCGGCATGAAATAGAGCAACAGGCACAATAGTTCATGTTCTTCTGCATAAATTAGTAGCTACAGAGATTATGAGATTAGTGTCCAGAATGGACAGCACAGCAGTAAATACGACCTCAAACATATTTCAGTTTTAATGTCTGCCTCTCGGGCAGCATGGTAGCATAGTGGTTAGCGCTGTTGCCCCTAAATAAGAAGGTCGTGGGTTTCGTTCCCAGGCCTGGGGCCTTTCTGTGTGGAGTTTGCATGTTCTCCCTGTGCCTGCGTGGGTTTCCTTCGGGTACTCCAGTTTCCTCTCACAGTCCTAAGACATCATGTTTAGGTTAATTGGTGACTCTAAATTGTCCATAGGCCTGAGTGTGAGTGGTTGTTGGTCTCTGTCTGCCTCTGTGTGTTGGCCCTGCGATGGACTGGCAACTGAGCAGGGTGTACCCTGCCCTCACCCAGTGTGAGCTGGGATTGGCTCCAGCACCCCCGCGACCTGAGAATGGATAAGCGGTAGAAGATGAATGAATGAAAAACAACAACTGCCCACTGCAGCACGAGTTAGAAT
This sequence comes from Remorina albescens, assembly GCA_034769265.1. Classification (NCBI taxonomy): domain Eukaryota; kingdom Metazoa; phylum Chordata; class Actinopteri; order Carangiformes; family Echeneidae; genus Remorina; species Remorina albescens. The sequence continues at coordinate 842,005 of CM068495.1, read as the reverse complement.
GATGACAGATAACTGACAGTGATAACTTGATGAATTTAATCAGGTGAGGAACTCAAAAGGAACGATGATCTAATTAATGAGGAAGGATAAAGGTATGTAACTACCTTTAAAGTTTCTCAGGAGCAGGTCAGCCTCAATCTCTTTGCCCATACTGAGTAACCGAGTAAGAAGGGAGATGGACAACCTGCTGGACAGATGACCATCTCTCAGTCCCCTCTCAATGAGTCTAAACAAAAGGTACTTTCAGTAAAAGTCACTTGACCTTATAAAACTTCGGTGGAGAGACTTGAAAATGATAGTTCACAGATGTTTTTCATACTACTTGAGAGCTTGAGGATATGCAAGAAGAATGGACTTACCCAAGCTCATGTTTTCACTAAAGATTGAGCCAAATCTAAGTCTCATAAACAAGACAATATAGTCTGCAAAAACTGAAGCCACCAACATCTCACTGCAGCTCACTTCCGAGAATCTTTACTGAAGAGCAGGCAGGGTCATACACAAGAAGGCAGTCCACAAAACAGGCACACAAATCTGAAGAGGGCAAGGCAGAGCTCCAAAAACCAGTGAGACAAAAACAGGTCATACACTAAGGATTTCACAAAGAACAAACGCGATCGAGCAAAGCACACGTAGGTAACAATGACAATCTGGCAAAAGAATGGGCGTGACCCATGGGTTTAAATACAGGCAGACACAGGTGTGGAGATTATTGGCGGGAAACAGAACAAAGGAACTTGACAGGAAGTGATGAACCACAACAGGAATGAACACAAATTACAAAATAAAACAGGAAGTCCAAGAACATAAAGACAGAGACCTGACTCCTCTTATTATTAACGCTATAGAGTTTATTAGATGTGGCCATACTTTACACACAAACACAATTTTTAATGGAATAGGTATCACTTCTTTCTCCAAGATGTCAGAAGAGTAATACCTGATCCAATACCTTATCCAAGTGTGTCTTAACACGCACAGGACATTTGACCTGTTTCAACAGACACCCACACCCCCAAATAGGTGCAAACACTAGTCACTGGAGGTGGAGAGGCAGTTGGTGAAGTGCTTTTGTCAAAGGAACTACATTAGTAAATGTTGAGGGAGGGGAAGGTGCTGGTCATTTACTACCTCCTCGTACCTCTCCTCAGGCCAGGCCAGCGATTCAGAAGTAGCTCAGTCCCAACTCCTGGAAGTTTTTCTCAGCAAACAATAATTTATATATTTGCTGACTTACACTAAGCAGCATCTTTGGTTATAGCACAGTTGCTAAATCAGCTGGTTCTCATTTTCTACTGCTTGTCCGTAAGGGTCACCAGGGGTACTGGAGCCAATTTCAGGTGAGGTCGGGGTACACCCTGGACAGGTTGCCAGGCTGTTGCAAGGCCAACACATAGAGCCACACAGAGATGAAAAAACATTCATACCTACAGACAATTTAGAGTAACCAATCAATCTATACATGCATGTCTTTGGACTGCGGGAGGCAACTGGAGTACCCATACAGCTATAGGGAGAACATGTAAACTCCACACAGAAAGGCCCCAGGCCCAGGAATTGAACCCAAACTTTCTTGCTGTGAGCCAACAGCGCTAACCACCATGCTGCCATGCTGCCCTGTGGTCCTCAGATTGTTCCATCCATCCATCCATCTTCAACTGCTTATCCGTTTCCGGGTCCCGGGGGTGCTGGAGCCAATCCCAGCTCACTCTGGGTGACGGCAGGGTACACCCTGGACAGGTTGCCAGTTCATCAGAGGGCCAACACACAGAGACAGACGGAGACTAACAACCACTCACACTTACACTCAGACCTACGGACAATTTAGAGTCACCAATTAACCCAAACATGATGTCTTTGGATGGTGGGAGGAAACCAGAGTACCCGGAGGAAACCCACACAGGAACAGGGAGAACATGCAAACTCTGCACAGAAAGGTCCCTTCTCTTGCCCCACAAACTTCTTGTCGTGGGGCAACAGTGCTAACCACTCAGCCGCCATGCTGCCTTCAGGTTGTTCCAACATAAACTATTTTTAAAATCCCAGCTGCAAAACCAGACTGCTGTTTTTCCACTGCCCCCAGTTTTCATGCTTACTACATTATGACTCCAGTCTTCTCACTTCACTCTTAAGAAACAGTGAATGCATAAATTTTTCACCATGCTTAAGTATTACCTATAAGCACATCCAGAAACCTATGTAAATACGACCTTTAAAAAAGCAGGACTGGAACTTTGGACACTCAGACTCATTGACAGTCTTTTAAATATCCAATGAATACATTTTGACAGATAAAATTATTCAGAAATGTGTCTGATCAAGAGTCCCTGATTAAGCCTCAATAACTCAAACTGAGAGCAGTATTAGTGACTGAGATGGCTGGATTGCAGAGGCATTAGTGAAGTATTTATAGCAGAGGCAAAAGTTGACTGATTTCTGCTTTCTTGCAGGTTGGAGGGAGACCTGTGGAGGACTCAGCTCTTCAGAAAACCATGATCCCGTTGACCGCCATTGTGGACAAGATCCTTCAGCACTGTGGTGGTCTCCTAAAGAGAAAGTTAGACTCAGCAGGTCAGGTTCTCAACAAAGTTCTGACATTCAGAGTACAATAAGTTTGGGCAACATCACAGTAGAGTGCAGCTCAAATGTCATGCTATATGATATCATCATGGGGCTGGGATTTGATTTTATGTTTTTTTTTTAAAAAATCATGATATAATTATAATGTTATATTTAGGCAAGGTACAACATTTCCATGCTGTTTAGCAGCTTCCACTCATGTATACTATTGATATCATATTATTTTTGATATAAATGAATATAGATTTTAAAGTATAGGTATATATACTTTTATATAAAATATGAATTTTATTTACATTTTTTATTTTTTATTGATTCATTTTTATTTAAATCCAGCCATCCCTTAGCCATCAAGTCAGTAACAATTTTATTATCTAGCTAACCAATTTAATTTAGATGGACATGATAATTGGGGTTGGTGCAATGGAAAGTTTAATTACAAAGGAAGAGAATATAATCAACAGTATAAAAAGAACATTTAATAATGACTAAATTATCCAATTTAGATTTTACCATTTGTCAGTAAAGAGCTGTTGAAATTTTACATTTTACTAAGTCTTCATAGAGCTAGAATCCCGGTCCTTATCCAAGGTTAAACAAGGTAAATACAACATGGACTTAGAAAATCTTAGTACTGGATGAACATAGATGAGATTTAGATCTGTCTTCTCATTTAACGTTTTTGTTTTGACCCCAGAGTATTTATAATTCAAGTGAGTCATGATGGCTTCAAAAAACTAAGACTTTTTGTTCAGACCGCTATCCAGTTCTCACAGAGAATGGGAGGAAGTCAATGAGCGTGTTTGAGGACTCCTTACAACACCGAAAGCCATACACTGACTTGTCCGTGTGAGTAAAGAAGAGCACCCGTCTCAGAACTGGATATCACAGCACTGATATGTGTTTCAGTCTACTCTAAGGCTTGGGTCCATTTCTGCACAGCGCTCTGCGATGTCACTCATCACTGATGATGTTATATGCAGTTGTGGACAGCTGGCTGATGGGAGTGTGAGCTACCCTTTTAGATACAAGCCACTCCCACACTCAACTCTGACAGATGATATAAAACTGGAAGATGAGGGATTCTCTCCTACTCACACCATTGTCGTTGTGTTTCAGGGCGCCACAGTTTCAGAGGTAGACAAGGTTTTGGCAAGAAGGTCCTGCTCTCCAGGTCAGCATCGATACCCTGACCGGTCTGCGGCCATGCAGCCCTATAAGCAGAACCAGCATGAACTTTTTCAGCAGTTTGAGTTACTTCTGTTGGAGCTGACCACATGGTCCAACCTTCACTCCCAACAACCATCAATGAGCCTTGATACTGTCCCCCAGTAAACTTCTTCTTCTTCTTCTCCTTTCGGCTTTTCCCTTCAGGGGTCGCCACAGCGAATCAGTTGCCTCCATCTAAGCCTGTCTTCTGCATCCTCTTCTCTCACACCAACCACCTTCATGTCCTCTTTCACTACATCTATAAACTTCCTCTTTGGTCTTCCTCTAGGCCTCCTGCCTGGCAGTTCAAAACTCAGCATCTTTCTACCAATATATTCACTATCTCTCCTCTGGACATGTCCGAACCATCTCAGTCTGGCCTCTCTGACTTTATCTCCAAAACCTCTAACATGTGCTGTCCCTCTGATGTACTCATTCCTGACCCTATCCAACCTGGTCACTCCCAAAGAGAACCTCAGCATCTTCAAATCTGCTACCTCCAGCTCTGCTTCCTGTCTTTTCCTTAGTGACACTGTCTCTAGACCAAACAACATCGCTGGTCTCACCACAGTTTTGTACACCTTTCCTTTCATTTTAGCTGAAACTCTTCTATCACACATCACACCTGACACTTTTCTCCACCCGTTCCAGCCTGCCTGCACACGCTTCTTCGCCTCTTTTCCACACTCTCCATTGCTCTGGACTGTTGACCCTAAGTACTTAAAATCCTCCACCTTCTTTATCTCTTCTCCCTGTAACCTCACTCTTCCACTTGGGTCCCTCTCATTCACACACATATACTCCGTCTTGCTGCGGCTAACCTTCATTCCACTCCTTTCCAGGGCAAACCTCCACCACTCTAGCTTCTCCTCCACCTGTTTCCTGCTCTCACTACAGATCACAATGTCATCTGCAAACATCATAGTCCATGGAGATTCCTGTCTAACCTCGTCTGTCAGCCTGTCCATCACCATAGCAAACAAGAAGGGGCTCAGAGCTGATCCCTGATGCAGTCCCACCTCCACCTTGAACTCCTCTGTCACACCTACAGCACACCTCACCACTGTCTTACAGTCCTCATACATGTCCTGCACCGCTCTAACATACTTCTCTGCCACTCCAGACTTCCTCATACAATACCACAGTTCCTCTCTGGGCACCCTGTCATAAGCTTTCTCCAGATCTACAAAGACACAATGCAGCTCCCTCTGACCTTCTCTGTACTTCTCTATCAACATCCTCAAAGCAAGTACTGCATCTGTAGTACTCTTTTTTGGCATGAAACCATACTGCTGCTCACAAATGCTCACTTCTGCCCTTAGTCTAGCTTCAACTACTCTTTCCCATAACTTCATTGTATGGCTCATCAGCTTTATTCCTCTGTAGTTGCTACAACTCTGTACATCTCCCTTGTTCTTAAAAATGGGCACCAGCACACTTCTCCTCCATTCCTCAGGCATCTTCTCACTATCTAAGATCCTGTTGAACAACCCAGTCAGAAACTCTACTGCTACCTCTCCTAGACACTTCCAGACCTCCACAGGTATATCATCAGGACCGAGTGCTTTTCCACTCTTCATCCTCTTCAATGCCCTCCTCACTTCATCCTTACTAATCTTTGCTACTTCCTGGTCCACAACAGTCACCTCTTCTACCCTTCATTCTCTCTCATTTTCCTCATTCATCAACTCTTCAAAGTACTCTTTCCATCTTCCCATCACACTACTGGCATCTGTCAATACACTTTCATATCTATCCTTAATCACCCTAACCGCCTGCACGTCCTTCCCATCTCTGTCTCTCTGCCTTGCCAACCTGTATAGATCAGTCTCTCCCTCCTTACTGTCCAACCTAGCATACAAGTCATCGTAAGCCCTTTGTTTGGCCTTTGCCACCTCTACTTTCACCTTACGCTGCATCTCCCTGTACTCCTGTCTACTATCTTCAGTCCTCTCAGTGTCCCACTTCTTCTTAGCTAACCTCTTTCTCTGTATACACTCCTGCACCTCCTCATTCCACCACCAAGTCTCCTTATCCACTTTCCTTCCAGATGACACACCAAATACTCTCCTACCTGTCTCCCTGATCACATTAGCTGTAGTTGTCCAGTCAACTGGAAGCACCTCCTGGCCATCCAGAGCCTGTCTCAACTCCTTCCTAAAAATCATACAACACTCTTCCTTTCTCAGCTTCCACCATTTAGTCCTCTGCTCTGTCTTTGCCCTCTTCATCTTCCTCACCACCAAAGTCATCCTACACACCACCATCCTATGCTGTCTGGCTACACTCTCACCTACCACTACTTTGCAGTCACTGATCTCCTTCAGATTACACCGTTTACACAAGATGTAGTCTACCTGTGTACTCCTACCTCCACTCTTATAGGTCACCCTATGTTCCTGCCTCTTCCGGAAGAAAGTATTCACTACAGCCATTTCCATCCTTTTTGCAAAGTCAACCACCATCTGTCCTTAAACGTTCCTCTCCTGGATACCAAACCTGCCCATCACCTCCTCATCATCTGTGTTTCCTGCACCAACGTGTCCATTGAAGTCTGCACCAATGACAACTCTCTCACTTCTAGGGATGCTCTGCATCACTTCATCAAGGTCCAACCAGAATTTCTCCTTCTCCTCCAGCTCACATCCTACCTGTGGAGCATACCCACTAACAACATTGAACATCACACCTTCGATTTCTAGCTTCAGACTCATTACTCTATCTGATACTCTTTTAACCTCCAGAACATTCCTGACAAACTCCTCCTTCAAGATAACTCCTACTCCATCTCTCTTCCTATCTACACCATGGTAGAACAACTTGAACCCTGTTCCTAAACTTCTAGCCTTGCTACCTTTCCACCTGGTCTCCTGAACACACAGTATGTCTACCTTCCTCCTCTGCATCATGTCAACCAACTCTACCTTTCCCTGTCATAGTTCCAACATTCAAAGTCCCTACTCTCAGTCCTAGACTCTTGGCGTTCCTTTTCTCTCTCTTCCTACGAACACACCTTCCTCCTCTCTTTCTTCGACGAACAGTAGTCCAATTTCCACTGGCACCCTGTACGTGAACAGCACCGATGGCGGTCGTTGTTAACCCGGGCCTCGACTGATCCGGTATGGAAATCATAGATTCGATTCGCATGTTTGATTTGGCAAAAGTTTTACGTCGGATGCCCTTCATGACACAACCCTCTGTATTTATCCGGGCTTGGGACCGGCACAATAAGGCACTGGCTTGTACCCCCTTGCGGCTACATTACTGTCCCCCAGTAAACTGTCATTTGCTTTTTCTCTCCTCTCATGTCAAAATAAACCGCAGTGAAATGAGACTCATTGTCATATTTCAGTTGAACACAGGAATACTGGAAGCAGTAGAATGGATTTGACGTTATAACTCTCTATATCATTAATCTGTCAAGACGACATTGCAGAGTCCTTAGCTAAATAACCTGAAGGCTATTAAAAGCAAATTGTGTCTATGGCGATGCAGCTCTGTTTGAACTGATGCTGTATATCAGAGAAATAGCCTTTCACGATTTCTCTGAGGCATTAAGCACTAGCTTTGTCAGGAACATTGTGATAGATTGCAGAATGGCTGCAGAAACAGATCTCTATTTTGGTGTCCTGCGCAGACCTTGCTGGCAGTGAGCAGTTTTGTTTTTTTTTTTTGAGTGGTTTGCTTGGTCAATTTTTAACTAAAGTCTTTATATAATGCTATAAATAAGAGGAATGAGCAGGGGCTACTTTAGTCTCTGCAAAGACAGTGAAAGTGGTAGGTGATAAAAAGCTTCAGCTGAACTTTAAATTAGGCCTTTGGACAACTGAAGGTCAGTAAGCTGAATCTCAACCTCCCCCCATCAAGAGGCTGAAACAGTCTAAACATTACCAAGGTCAAATCAAATCAGATTTATTTATATAGCACCAAATCATAACAAAGTTACATCAAGGCACTTTACATATAGAGCAGGTCTAGACCAAACTCTTTATAAAATTATTTAACTTCGGGCAGAACCAGGTTCAGGGGGGGGCGGCCATCTGCCTCGACCAGCTGGGTTGAGAGAGAGAGAGAGAGAGAGAGGCACGAGGGGGGAGCAGAGTTGGGTAGAGTAGGGAGAGAATGAGAGCAGGAGGAGGGGATATTCAATACAGGTGCAGGCAGGAACATATGATGCTGCATGAAGTTCATAAATGATGCTGGATGGAGTTCATGAAGATGTGGGAGCATCAGGTGTTGCAGGAACATGGGGTGGTGATGATTCACCACCTGCAGGATGAGGACAGGGAGAGAGGAGAGGAACTGGGAGAGACAGAGACTTCGGGGAAACATGGTTAATAAATGGGAGAAACATGGTTATTGGTTACTCGGCGCATGCAAGGGGGAGTGAGAAAGAGGGAGAGAGAGAGAGAGAGAGGTGCTCAGTGCTTCCCACAGCACTCTAGGCCTATAGCAGCATAGCTAAAGAGTAGATGGACTTTAACTTTTTAACTATAAGCTCTGTCATACAGAAAAGTTTTAAGCCTGGTCTTGAAAATTGCTAAAGAGTGCCCCCTGGACCGATACTGGAAGTTGGTTCCATAGAAGAGGAGCCTGATAACTGAAAGATCTGCCTCCTGATTTACTCTTGGAGACTCTAGGAACCACAAGTAAACCTCCATCTAGAGAGCGGAGTGGCCTACTACGACAGTAAGGAACTATGAGCTCTCTGAGATATGACGGAGCTTGGCCATTAAGAGCTTTATACGTTAGCAGAAAGATTTTAAATTCTATTCTGAATTTTACCGGCAGCCAATGAAGAGCAGCCAAAACAGGAGAGATGTGATCCCTTTTTCTAGTTCCTGTTAATATTCGTGCAGCAGCATTCTGAAACATCTGAAGGCCTTTTAGAGATTTGTTTGGACATCCAGATAATAATGAGTTACAATAGTCCAGCCTTCAGGTGAGAACTATATTTACAGTTTGAGAAAAAAAAATTGCCAAAAATTTTGTTGTCATTGGACCACTGCAAAAAAGAATGCAACAAATAATAAAATTATAATGTCTGATTGCTTCAGGCATCGAATCAAAACTAAATATGAAGTTATGCAAAGTTTAATACCAAAATGTATTGCAACCCATTCAATGTCATCTTCTGAAAACGAATCCTAAAAAAAAATCAGATATAATAGCATCAGCTGTGTGGCAGACAAGTGAAAGTAAATGCAACATTGCAGATTATTCTAATCTTGATAAATATGAATGTAAACACCCAAATCATGGCTGTCTGCATGTCATCTTTGATCACTATAGAAATATAATCAGTCTTCTTTGTTCACCCACAATCATTCAAATTTGGTAGAAACTGAAACTGAGGCCCATAAGCATTAAAGGTAAGACACTTAGGCAAGAATGTGAAATCACACTAAACCTGACAGAGCTCTTTAAACACCATAATTTTATTGAACATTTCATTCTTATTCATCAAAAAATAGACAAATTGTGAGTTTCCAACACACCATGACCATAGATCTATCACAACAAAAACATGATACTTGGTTAAGGATAAGGTTGAAAGATAATTTAGTATTGAGCAGTTGCAACTTCAACAAGACAATAAGCAAAGGAAATCTCACCTGTTTTATCCGTGCCCTCACTGAAATTAGCATGTACAGCTTGCTAGAATTGAAAAGAGCCGTGTGTGCTGTGAAGTTTCCACATCACTCTTGCAGCTAAGTGTTAAAACATTAGCTGATGATGATACCTTTTATTATGGTCTTGTGCTGTAAGCGACTGGCAGTTTCATTTCTATGACAGTCTGAGCAACAAACCACCAAGAAGCTAGAAGAAGATATTTCTGAATGGGGCTAATGTTAAATCATACAGCTCAGCTGAGCCAGTTGTCTTAGAAAACCTCACTTTATTTCATCAATAAAATGAAAAAGATATGTGGATGAGTTTGGATGTTGAGCTTTGTATTTTCTGCCAACATAAGAAAGGCATTTGGTTGGAGGGATGTTGGAATTAGACCATTAACTTCAACTTAGAGAAACTGATATTGATTATCATTCTTGGACCAATAGTCAGGTGACCAGCATGCTGTCTATAACCAGGGGACTAAAGTACTCTGTGATGCATTACAAGCATAGGTCCCATGACATGTCATCTCAGTAGGTTCCACCATTAAACACTTAACCACAAGCTGTGGGCTGAGAAAGTCTAAGTGAAGCAATTCATATTCTATCTGAGCCAGTGTCACATGATGCTCGACTGAGCGGTGTGTATCAGAACAGGCTGAAGCCTTGGCAAATTAATGAGCTGGGTAACACGAGCTATGATGCAGTCTGTTGGCCAACAGTCAAAATATAGAATGGCTCTGCTTTGGACAAGGCGAGTCATCACAGCCCTGAAAACCTTTGTTCCGTTCAAACATTCATTCTCAAGAAATGGATAAATATAGCAACGGGCTTAACAAAGACAATGTGTGGACACAGTAGTCTGAGACTGTAGATGTTCTAGATGACTTGGTAAAATGTAGCCTATAATATATTTTGGAAATACAGGAGGGAATTAGATGCTAACTAGTACCACAGCATGCAACTTAAGGGCCCAAACAAACTCACTATCTCTCTAGTTCAGCGAAAACATCTTTGTCAAGCGCCCAGGGCATCTTTAAATGGGCATCTGACATTTGCAAAGAGCATAAGACCACAATTATGCCATAAGCATCACAAGTAACAGTGCAGCAAAGGAGCGTTATCATAAGTGCAGATGTGGGGCATTTACTTCACAGTGATTGCCTAGTGACAGTGGAGGTGAGAGACCCATGGGTTTTCATTCCACCACCCACTTTCTTAAATATTTTTATTTTGCACAGGATTTTTTAAGAAAGACTTTAATCTGGCCCTTAGTCCTGCTAGAGAAGAACAGGAAGGCCTGTGTGATATCTTTACTACATTTTATGGGCAATTAGCAAAATTTTGATTCGTAGCCCTATTTTTTTCAGCCTTTTTCTATGTTGTGTTGTATTGGTGTAACAAGCCAATCACAACCAAACCTGATACACAACTGTCTGCACCCATATTTATCAAATGAGAAGCTAGTGAGGCATCTAGGCTCAGAGTAGAAAAAAATATACCGTAGCATTAAAAACACTATATATAAAAAAAAAAGGAAAAGAAGCTGTTATATATCATCTTCTTAGTTTGCTGAAAGCATGTACAGTTGTGCATTTAAGCCGCATTTCTGCAGCTCATATTTAGGGAATACATTTTGGGGTATATAATATTGACCATCTCAGCTCATTCCTGACAATAAATGCTGGAAAACGTTAAACAACTCCTTTAACAGATGACAAAACAAAGAAGGTTTGCCATTCGTCAATCCGAGGACGTGGTGAAAAGAAAATAGCAACAAAAAGACACACTTTGATTATCAAATCATTGATTTGTAAATCCTTTAGCTGACTTTGCGAAGGTACAACCAGGGGTGTCTAATACACTGTATGTTTTCCCCATGCTGCCAAAACAACGGACCCTATTTGTGATATTTATACTTTGCAATATTGATGATTTGGTTATGAAAAAATGTCCTCGAACTTCACAGTGTTCATTGACCTCAGGAGCTTCTGCCCACCATCTCTGGTCTCGGGGTTAAAAACTCTGCAGACAGCAGTCACAGCATCTTTAACATACTGCCTCATGCAACTCGGGAAAAACCCCTATATGTTTGGCACAGTTTAAGATATACAGACAGTTATTACAAGCAGTGCATGATGGGACATTTTACAGCAGCCACACAAATAAAATCGTTCAAACATTTTAGAGAATTAATTTCAAATCAAGTATATAGGACTGATTTAATGTTTTCCTTTTTTGTAAATAAGATACACACACAGCAGTTATATCTAAAAAGAGTATCCTCCAACACGCAAGCGCACGCACACATACACACACACACACACACACACACACACACACACACACATACACAGAGCTCTTTATGAATGCATCTTTTTAAGAAAGAATGCACTCTTATTGAAAACAAAACTGACTTTTATTCATCCTGGCACAATTTGAGTAAGAGGGAAGCACTTGAGTTGTGATAGTAAATGTCTGATGTTTTGTGATCATCTTGGATAATATAAATGGAGGCTGCTATTGCTGATGTTTGAGCTTGGATGGGTTTGGTTGGATAGTTTTCCTGTCTTGTTGTGGTGCTGATATGTGATGGAAGGTTTACTGCTTTACATCCCTTGCAGTGGGGCATTTCCTCTGCACCTCTGAGCCAGCCAGAGGCTAAAACTGTGAGGTTTCGGTGAAGGAGATTGCATCTGTCTTGTCGACAGTGAAGCCTCCATTCACATACGATTTCTTCTCACACTCTTCATCATCCATAGTGGCTTCCAAGGCGAAGGGGTTGGCCACGTCCACGTCTGACGTCAGATCCATCCTCTCCAGTTCCCTCTTGGATAATTTCTGAACGATGCTTGCTCCGTATGCGTCGCCCAGGACATTGATCATAGTGCGGAACCGATCCCTGAAACATGCCACTCAGTAAATCTAACACCATCAGTTTTAGTAGTATTTAAACGTTTATGTAGGAAAGGTGGGGAAATCAGCAAGTTGATAAACTTACAAGAGCCAATCCACAGCAACTATTAAAGTGACGTCACTTGCAGGTAATCCTACCGCTGTTAAGACTATCACCATGGTAACAAGGCCAGCGTTAGGGACTCCTGCTGCTCCAATACTAGCAACTGTTGCTGTTATACTGAAACAAAGAAACACAATGTCACAAATGTGTGGTGTGTGGAGCTAAAGAGACAACTGCAGACATCTCTGCTTACGTAACAGGTGCAACTGATTTCAGCATGAATGAAGAGTGAACATGAATTCACCCCCTTGTTAATATATAATGGCTAGTTAATAGCTAAAGTAACTTTTTTTTCCCAGGCTGCTACTGTCCTGACTGATTGAGTCTATTTACTTACTTACTACATCAGCACATTGGCAAGAGTCATAATGTTTTAGGGTTGTCTGTCCATTTATGTCATTCTCACAGACTTAATATTTCAACAATGCCCTCCCAGAACTTCATATTTGGCACAAAGATTCACTTGGACTTCACTTGCATTAACTGACTGAATTTAGGTAGTCATTGGCGAAGGTCAGTGTGACCTCAGAAGCTTTTTTAGCCATAACTCAAGACTTCACACATAAAATTCTGGCAAAATTACACACAAATTGTTCATAATTGATTTGACTCTGGATAAACAGGGATGTAAATTGGCACTAGTCTCAGTGGTGGAGAGATACACCTGTAAGGCGGTACCTCTTGTTTTTATTTAATAAGTTCTTAAGAACTTCCCTTATGGATCTTGAGATTACATTTAAAATTCAGAAACTTTGGATAATTCGGCCCTGCGATGGACTAGCGACCTGTCCAGGGTGTACCCCACCCTTGCACAATGTGAGCTGGGATTGGCTCCACTACCCCACGTGACCCAGAAACGGATAAGTGGCAGAAGATGAATAGTGAATGAACTTTAGCTAATTGTTTCATTTTCTAAGTCTGACAGAAGATGCAGAATCTGACATCAGGTCCCTTCAAATCCATACGCTTATAATAAACTGTACAGAAAGCTGTGGAAGGTTATTATTTTTATTCTACTTATTTAGCTTCATTGTTTTATGTTTTATATCATAATGCGCAATTATAACTAAAATTTACCTGATAGTGACAATCTGGCCCACATCTAGAGCGTAGTCATTCAGCTGGGCAATGAAGATGGCGGCCACCGCCTCATAGAGCGCCGTTCCATCCATGTTAATGGTGGCACCCACTGGGAGGACGAAGCGGGTGATTCGCTTGTCTATTCGATTGTTCTCCTCGGCACAGCGGAAGGTAACTGGTAGAGTGGCAGAGCTGGAAAACATTCAGTGTTTTGAATTTGAGTATATAACTTTTTTTGTTTTTTTTTTAAGTGGTGTCAGTGTTGCAACACACTGACAATGACTTCATTTAACAACAAGAAGCAGTGAGGAGGGCTTTGACCTTGAGGAGATCATCAGCGCTGTCACCAGGGCCTGGGCCATTCCCAGTGTGAATGTGTACGGGTTCTTCCTCACAATGATGAAGAAGATGAGAGGCAGACAGATGGTGGAGTGGATAGCTAGACTGAGGGACAAAACAGACACAATACATAATTTATATATAATTACTGGACAATATATTACAAGTACAACAACAGACTTTTAGATATCATTACTATCCTCATAAATGTCTTTACATTTTTTGTTTTTAGTTCACTGTCATGTTACTAATTACTATTACACTGTCATGATTCTTCACAAATATTTTCTGATGACAGTTACACGGTGCCTGGTGGTAGATGTAAGACTCACATTTACATGTAAGCAATGAGTGTGTTTTCAGTGCATCACTGTATGAAAAGGGTGATGAGGAGGCATGGATCTTATATTACTGTGGACAGGACTCTGGTTGCTAGCTGAATGGTTAAGATACTACATAACCACAATGTCCACGTTTCAATCCCACTGTAACCCACATGCTGTTCCCTTTCTCATGTTTATTTTCATTGTCCTACTCTGGTGTTCTTGGAAAATGGTAAACCGCAACTTGATGGTGCCACAGATACACATGGAGTGAGGTGTTAAACATTCACAGGTGTGACTGGTTGTAACACACTCTACTTCTCACTAGCAGTTTTATGCTAAATAGTATTTTTTGATAATTCCACCTGAGTCAGTCATTTCAATTGACAGATATGAAGCATTCACCTCTTGAATGGAGCTGCTGGTACATGACAGGTACTGAATTGGCACTGAATGAAATTGTTTCCATTTATTTATTCAAGATCGGCAGCACAACGGCATAGTGGTTAGTGCTGTTGCCACACAAGGGGAAGTTTGCGCGTTTCGTTCCCGGGCTTGGGGCCTTTCTGTGTGGAGTTTGCATGTTCTCCCTGTGCTTGCATGGGTTTCTTCCGGCCGTCCAAAGACATCATGTTTGGGTTAATTGTTGACTTTAAATTGTCTGTAGGTCTGAGTGTAAGTGTGAGTGGTTGTTGGTCTCTGTCTGTCTCTGTGTGTTGGTCCTGCAATGGACAGGTGACCTGTCCAGGGTGTACCCTGCCCTCGCCCAATGTGAGCTTGGATTGGCTCCAGCAGCCCCCTCCGCCCGGAAATGGATAAGCGGTAGAAGATGAATGAATTAATTAGACCAGTTAATGGAAACCCACCATAAATAATGGCCGAGTCACATATACTGATAATAGGGGCCTTGAATTTAGGGGTTGAAGACTCAATCGTCAGTAGACTTAACTGCATTTCGAATGTGTGTAAATGTGAACACTGTGTACAAGAACGGACCCGATGTTGTCCCAGGACATCTCAGAGCCTTGGGCTAACCCTGACTAACCTGGGATTTACTGTACAATCTTTAATTGCCACTTCGATTTAGACAAGCAAGCAGAGTTTTCATTACTGTATTTGCAGGTTGAGCAGTTTTAAATGCCCTTGGTCCTTATCAGTGTCCACACAGAGCTCAGCTTTTACAGTATCACTGGGAGGGAAAATCGGCCCAAATGCCAACCATAAATCCTGGTGTCTGGAACAGGTGGATACAGAGTAATGGGAGGACTTACCCACTCAGCACAGTCACCATGTAAAGACCCATCTTCCTGAAGATTTCCCAGTCTTCCACTTCAATGATCTTAGCAGCAATTAGGAATAGGATCCCTATTGGCATGTAGCTGAAGAAACACAAGTCATCTGAACATTTTGGGGTATAGAAGCTAAGGTGATATTGTTTCTTTGGATTGCACTTGAAATGACGAATTGATAATAAAATGGGATATTCATTCATACCACATAATTATCTGGACAAGTTTCATGGTTGCTTCATTTAGGGCGTCGAAAAACTCAAGGAGTATTCGTCCCTTTTCGCCCATCTTCCCAATGACAAGGCCAAAAGCAACACAGAACATGATGAGCCCCAGCACATTGATTCCATCCGAGTATGTTCCAATGATTTTATAGTCCTTAGTGATGTTCTGCCAAGAGAGGAAACAAAAAGGTGAGTCATTCAATTAGCTAAGGCCAAGCCATGAAGCTCCTTTCACAACCATTGTAGTTGGCTCCAGCCATAAGCTAGGGAAATGTCTTTTTCACAGGATCCACGGAGACAGGTCATCTGTGCAGCAGGTTATTTTGACCCAAAGTTCCATTTGGTTGCTGTAGTGGCCGTTGGAAATATAGCAGGAAGTTAAGAAAAAGTCCGGTGACAGTAAAAAGAAGGACCGTCTGTGCTAGGAGAAGACAGAGGTGGATGAATGGATCAACTAAATACAGGAAATTCACACAGGGGACCAGAGTGTGATTCCTATGTTGTGTCTTTTATCTGTGATGGTTAACCAACCTTAAGGGCTTGTTCATTCTCTAAAAATAACAGTGTAACTGATCCAATCTTAATAAAGTTGTCGATTTAACCCGAGCGAAGACATTCCTTCCTAAACTCTGTTCTTATAGCAACCATTACACTAGATTGTGACGTAACCAAGTGTTTTTGCCAAAAAGTAAGAAAGGCATGACCGTTTCTTATTACAACCATGTTGACAAAGAATGGATCCACCATAGGGGTGCTACTCCAGGAGACACTAATTTGGGTTCTATCACAGGGTAAACAAACAACACTCTGTGGTTGTTCAGGTTGGAGTACTTATTGGATCACAGCCGACTTGCTTGTCAGTATATAAAGCTTATTATAGGCTCTTCTGATGTAGTGAGAGCAGATGTCATTTGCCTGATGCAGACACATGAAATATGAAGTGGAGCTAATGCATAAACAAGGACATACTGTTGTTTTATAAAAAAAAAAAAAGTAAAGTAAAAACCCCAACATCCATGTCTATACGTCTTCACATAATAAGATATTGGTGAACTCTGGGAAACGTGCATTAATGCCATAGTGACAGAACAGAGTAACGTGCACATGTACCTCTACTGCCGCCATGATAGAAGTGGTGAGAGGTGGAAATGTAGTCGTTTCGGCCGAAATCTTTTGAGGCTCCAGTTCTTTACGCTTAGTCTTGTACTGTTTGGTCACATTTTACAACATCAGAATTACACTCATATGGTTATACACTGTAGCCACAAAACTGTGACATCAGTTTAAGGGAAACTTAAAAA
Organism: Remorina albescens; assembly: GCA_034769265.1. Classification (NCBI taxonomy): domain Eukaryota; kingdom Metazoa; phylum Chordata; class Actinopteri; order Carangiformes; family Echeneidae; genus Remorina; species Remorina albescens. The sequence goes on along the minus strand of CM068495.1, from coordinate 825,026 downwards.
CGCATAGGAGGTGTAGGAGAAGGACTAGCCTCTTACCTGCTGAAAACAAGCCTGCACCAAATTTTCTGGAAACATGTTTCTGTCGATGAAAAAGACAAGATTGGGGATGAAGGGAGGGCACAAAAGATAATGATATTTACTAAAAGTCTTTCCTCGCAGATGATTTATTGCAATGATATTGAAATGTCTTCCCCAGGGACAGCAAGATTTTGTTGATACAACATTGTTGGGGGATTTCAGTGCACGTTGGGCATTGTTTTCAAAGAAGCATTTGCCTTAATTTAAGAAACTGACTGTAGGATACATCAGCCTCAGAACTCAGAATGAGAAAAGATCTTAGAAAGTATGAACAAAGTACTTCATTCATTCCCCATCGTCACTTCTACTGCTGAAAACCCCATTTTCTTAACTTATTGGATCATCTAACAGTGGCTAAAAGGGCCACATTTGTATGATTCATTGCTTTGACATTTGGCCAGGAGGAAAAGGTAGGCGTCTATGGCACAGTTCTGGGGTCTCATTTATAAACGTGGCATATGCACAAAATGGGGACTGAAACTGGCGTACGTCACTTTCCATGCAAAGGTTGTGATCTATAAAAAACAGACTTGACAGGAGAATGTGTGCACCCCTAAGCAAACTATGACCTACGTACACTTTTAATAACGATCCTACGCACAGTTTTATAAATGAGGCCCCTGGTCTCTTTGTAAACATAGACATTGGTGATATTATATACCAAATTAACCACATGAACGAGATTAAGTCAATGAGATGTCCTAAATGTTGGTTTTTGATTTTTTTGTGTTAATTATCCAGCCCTATGAGGTACGTAGGTTGTTTAACTTTGACTGTAGTTATGTGGACACAAAATCAAGTCAAGTTGATACACAACTGACTATATGCTGATTAAAACTTCAGTCACACCAAGAGTTTACCTGAGGAGATCTAAGAGTGTATCAACTGTTGTTACGTTGGGAGTGGTCCCGGCTCTGTCAATGTGCTCAGCTGTCTGAGAGACCCCTGGTTTGATGGTCATCACCAAAATGATTCCTGCAGCAATGAGAAATGTGCCAGCATTATCATTAAGATTATTAACCACTCTTACCTACCATTTGAATGACTTCTTAGTGCTAAAGCAACTGAAATCAGCAAGACAACAGCGGTACTCAGATCAAGGTAAGTGAAGAAGACCTTGGTAGAGCTCACCAAGTACAACTGCAATGATGGTTGTTGAGAAGTAATAAATAACAGCTCGCAAACCAATCTTGCCTGATACCTCAGAATCCAGGGCTGCAACACCTGTACACAAAGCACAATGGTTCATTCAAATATACACCAAAGTTCTGCCCCACAACCAAGAGAAGCACACAACTTAACCACGTTTCTTCATCCTTCCTTCCTTTTATAGAGAAGTGATCAGAAGTTCTTAACATAAAGGCTTAAAGTTAAATAATGGTGTTTTCTTTTTTATAATGTCAATAGTAAAGTTTTACCAAGATAACATGCTTGGATTTTCTGTCTGTAGAATGGTTTTTATTTATTACAGATAAAACATTTAAGTCATGACACCCTGCTCCCACTCCAGCCACCACCTATGAATTAATTACTGTCTTAGAGCTGCAGATGAAATGGCTGAATTAACTTCATTCAAAATATTAAAGGTCCATACACTGTCGCCAAGTGCTTGCTCATCAGGGGATCTGTTGGGTCTCTTTAAATAATTTTATCAAGAATTTGGTCTAGACCTGCTCTATATGTAAAGTGCCATGATGTAACTTTGTTATGATTTGGCGCTATATAAATAAATCTGATTTGATTTGATACAGTCTAAAGGTAGATGTCCTTGTGGTCTTTGATTATAAAGCAGGTCTATATTAATACTGTGAAAGTATCAAAGTCCTCAGTCCACAAAGAAATGTCTTAAGGCTCCATTTTTGAAGGATAGTGGATAGTAAGGCCTGAAAGCAGCTGTCAGGACTTTTGAAACTTTGGGATGTCACTTCAAAGCAAAGTGTCTGACCTCAGCCACACCCCAGGCCCCACCCACTTGGACCCACTATCCAATCTTTCTGCATTTGGTTTAACTGAATATTTACCTGAAATTTACTATATTTCATTGGATCACTCAGAAAACAATAGGCCAACCAGAAGAGCGTATCAACTCTTCTCTTCTGATTGGCCCACTGATCTGTTGATTTGATTTGATTTGATTTGATTTACTGCTTATGTGTGTCCAGGTCACAGGGGGTGCTCACATTGGATGAGGGCGGGGTACACCCTGGACAGGTCACCAGTCCATCACAGGGCCAACACACAGAGACAGACAGAGGCCAATAACCACTCACACTCAGACCTACGGACAATTTAGAGTCACCAATTAACCCAAACATGAGCCTTGTGGCTGGGGTTTGAACGCAGGCCCCTGAATTTGCAAGTAATGGCCCCTGCATGCAAAGCATGCACTCTACCACGGGGCCAATTTCATTATCACAAATTAATATCCAATAATTATCTTGCTCTCCACTTCCTCTCATAAGTTCAGGATCTTTGGCCAATTTGAGAACACAAGGAAGGAGGCGGCAAAGGAGGGGAGTGTTTAACAAGCTTGAGCTCAGTAATGGTGGACGGTGCAGTCGTTCTGAGAAATTTAAATAGACTTTATGATAATAGGGCCAGTGTTCAGTTTAAGTGAATTTCTGAGAGAAAGGTAATTACTGAAGGACGTTCCTCCCCTGATAAAACCTGTCTGCTCTGGTGTCCCTGCAGAGGCTTTTAAATGTTCCCACATCTGGGCTGAAATCTTTGTATATAGCGGCATAGACCAGATTTGATGGATGTTCTTGATCCTACTCTCTCGCTACTCTCTGGCAAACAGACTAAAATTAGATTTTAAGAAGTCAAAAGGTGTCTGAATGTGAGAGAAATTAGTTCATACAAGAAAACTCCGGTAGTTTCTCAGTTTTACTTATCCAATGCTTTTTGCTTATTTTTCTCCATTGTTTTAGAATAGATGCAAAAACTGACGTAATTCAATTTTTTTGTATCAAAAACCCTTTCCCCCACCCACCATCCTTATAGCTGCTATTATTCTGATGTTTATTGACTGTGCAAGCCAGATACTTGATTTTTTACCAGTGTACTCTATTAGTGCCTTTAGGGCCAACGTTAAACTGTTTGCATCTATAATTTTTGGATACATTTCATGGACTGTGTCTGCTGTTTTTAATTCTTTATCCAATTTTTGTTGTGTCTAAAGCAAAGATTTCAAAGTAAGAAATAATTAAGGCAGCTAAGGTTAGCAATGTTGCATGAGGAAGAAGGTTGTGGGTTTGATTCCCAGGCCTGGGGCCTTTCTGTGTAGAGTTTGCATGTTCTCCCCATGCTTGCGTGGATTTCAACCCACAGTCGAAAGATAAGGTTAGTTAATTGGTGCCTATAGTCTGAGTGCCTGTAGATCTGAGTGTGAGTGGGTTAGGGTTAGGGTTAGTGGGTTAGTGGTTGTTGGTCTCTGTCTGGTCTGTATGTTGTTCCTGTGATGGACTGATGACCTGTCCGAATGTGAGCTGGGATTGGCTCCAGCACTCCCCACTACCCTGAAATGGATAAGCGGTGGAACATGAATGAAGGAATGAAATAACTGAGTCTTTGAAACTCAAGGTTTGTCCCTATTACCGTTTATTTTATAAAATAAACCAAATGCCTCAATTTTACCCCTAAAAGACCACTTTTTAAATCTCCTGTTTTCACCTGCATGTAAACCAATGTGCACTGAGACAATAACCCAGGAATGTAATATTCCAATTGTCTGGGAACAGGTGGTTAAGAAGACAATAAAAGAAAATATGTTTTTGTGATCATGAATTCTGCTCATTTATTTTGGCCATTTGCATTATCACTGCTAAGCTCCTTAGAGCTCCATAGAGACAAATATATTGTATACAGTATATTGACATGTACCGGCAAGTGCTGTTCATCAGCTTTTGACTATATGACTGTCCTGTTGGATTTAAACTCCTGTTAGAGTAGCTTTAGACAAATATTCTCATTCATAATCATATCTAAATATCATGATCTTATTTAATACTATCATATTTTTTCATAATTCTGCTTAGATTTTTTTTCCTGCCCTGTTGCCAAACCCAACCATCATTTCAATGCTTTGCTTACAGGTAGCATTACCAACAATATTTATACAATATAAAATACAATAACAGAATTATACATTGTCAAAAAACTAACTATATATAACTTTAGAAATAAATTATTGACTCAAATTGTTCCAGTCAATTATCATATCCAAATCAACAAACCTTTGGCATTTTTACATGAACAGTTACCTGACTTGACCATATAAATTATGGTCAAGTTAAATTACACAATTTACAGTGGATTATATTCCATAGTATGCAGAAGAACCACCTTTCTGCTTTTAAACTGCCACACATGCACAAACGCCTGCTCATCGAGCAAGTTATGACACAATTCTAACTCAGATTTGCCAAGCAGGTGCTGAAAGCCAGAAAACAATGAATAATAGGCTACTATATATATATATATTATAATGTCTACTTCAATGAATAGCTCAGAGAAATGTGTAGTGAAGATCAGCTTTAACAGATTCCTTTTTTGAGCTAAATAAACCAGTGCATACAGGATTATAGCATCCATCTTTACTGGACAACAAAATACCCAGAAATACCTAATAAAAGATTGTGACAGAACAAGACTGGAGCTCATATTTGATAATATCCAATATCATTATATTCCCCTTACAAATGCAATATTTTTGATTATATTGATTTATTTACATTTTTAGTTGAATTATCCAGTATGCCTTACTGTTAAATCAAATTCCTGTAATTTGGCATCTGGCCAATAAAGCTTACTGGATGGACATCACTTAGTTGGTATTCACCTGCAGGAAACATAAACTTCCTGTGTGAACCTCTGTGAAACTCATGGCTGAACTTCATCTTTTCTGATGCAGTTGTCAGATTTACCTGTTATCATGCTTGATATGATGAGAGGGAGGATGACCAGCTTCAGCATTCGCATCAGGATCTCCCCTGGGAAGCCAAAGTACTGCTTGTGTAGATGGGAGAGGGATGCATACTCTCTGACTACGACACCCAAACTGATCCCTGAAAAATTAGCAGAGAGACAGAGGAAGGTCAAAACAGAAGGACTGATGAAGACAAAAAAGATGATATCAATTCACAGGGCAAACATCTGTTATAGCTGCAATGCATATACAGATGTGGAACCAGGATATACAAACACAATTCAACTGCATAGTAAAGTTATTAAATTATTCTGGTATGATGTCTGCTCAACAACAAGTACTGTATATGACTACACTGCATGGCCAACAAATGCATCATATTATTTTATAGGTCAGCGGTGTTTTGTCGTATGAAATTTATGAGGCATGTTTATTAAACATAATATTATTCCCATTGAGTGTGAGTGAGAGTGGAAGTTTGTTTCTGTCTGTCTCTGTGTGTTGGCCCTCTGATGGACTGGCGAACTGTCCAGGGTGTACCCTGCCCTTGCCCCAATGTGAGCTGGGATAAATGAATGAATGAATGAATAAATGAATAATTTCCAGCTCAACTGCAGACTTTATCTATCACCACAGTATGTGAGTATATATGAAGTCTATTATCATCATCCCCACATCCTCTCACCCTCTTACGCCTGAAAATTGTGTTTTCTCTAGCGATAAACCCCACATTTATCCCACTGAGGAATTTGAGTGATTTATGTGATCCACACAACAGAAAATGCCATTGGAGATGTCTCTAAAAGCCCAGGATGACACAGCAGATTGTGGCAGGTTGACACCACCATATTAACGCACTGTGCACCATGTACCACTCTCATACACTCTTTTAGGTTTAGCTGGCTGCACCGTCTTCAGAGGTTCAAGTCCAAACCTCCACCAATGCAGTTTACAGCTGCAGAGTTCACATGGTATGTTTGCTGCAGTTCAGATATTTGTGCTACTATGAGATGATGCCCAGCATTACAGCATCTTTTTTGTTTCTCTTTTTTTATAACTGCTGTAACTGTCATATGCAAATGAAATAAGGCAGCTAACCTTTAGTGGCTATGTCTGACTGGACTAAAAACACTTACTTAAGCTTTGGCTGTAATGCCACATATTAAGTTTGAAAGAATATTAACATTTTTTTCTTTGATACTTTGGATCTAAACTTCTATCAAAAGTTTATTGAAACAATTTGTGAAGTAACCTCTGTTAGTATGTTTTAGTCAGGAAGTGGAAGCAAGAAGCACTTAGCTTAATGTGCTGGTTTTAGCCAATAGAAGTGCATGCTGAAAGGTTGAACAGTCATAGACTGATTATAACACAGTGGATCTCAAGTGTCAACCCACCATGACATTACCCATTACTTTGTAAGCTGCGGTGTTGTAGCTTCCAATTTGTATTTTGTCTGTCGTCTAGAAGAAACCATATTTGGATGAGAAGGTGGAGCTAAGGAGGAGGGAGGGGTGGATTTTCAGACAGTGTCTGTCAATCTAACCTCTCCCTGATTCATCCCTTGCTTTATGGTCTGTTATCCTATAAATAGGACCATCATTTTTAAAAAATGAGCATCATGTGGACTGGAAACTAGAGACTGAGACCATAAACTTATTCAGAAAACATTTTTTGTGTTAAAAAAATCAAGTAAGAATTACAGTAATTTTCCCATAGATGTCATTACAGTACAACTTCTTTTGCTGAGTTGCTTCCAGATAGTCAACAGGTAGAATGCAGGTTTAAGGTTCTTCAGCATTTGCTCCACTTCAAAGCCCTGGTGTCCCTGTTCATTTTTAAATACGTTCTATGGGGGGCCCGGGGCACAGGGTAAGTGAGTAAAATGCTGCCTGTGACTGTCTGCTGTAATAGGGAGATTGCAGAGAGAAAGACTGTCACTTGTACTGTTTCTAACAAGCTGTGCAACAGTCAGTAAAGTGCAGGAAGGAGGAACAGTGTTGGTTGTTTACACCCATTTACAAGTCAATTACTATAAATACAGAACCAGGCTAGCTGCTTCCCTTCAGCATCCAGTTTTTATGCTAAGCTAGGCTAATTACATTCTGACTCCGGCTCTGCACGTAACAGACTGACATGAGATTGATATCCATCTTGACAAGTAAACGACTCAGGTTTATCAGTTTCAGTTTGGAATTGATAAATACATTTCTTTTAACCTTTTTCAAGCACGAATGTTTAAACAATTGCAGATGTTATTTCCTCTATATAGTGTGTGCACTGTGCTGTGCTGCCTCCGTGCTGGGACTCCTCACAAAGATCCAGCATCAGCTGTCACTTCAGTCTGGTCACGTTTGACTGTCTGAGACATGTCCAGACACTCAGGGAGAAAATTGCTCTCTGCCTCTGGAGGACAGAGGCTACGTCTCCATTAACACCACACTCAGAAGCCATCCTCCATCCCTTTAAGAATTATCAACAGGAAATGTAATGTGTGTATTCCTTCACATACATTGAAAATGTCTGCTTCTGTTTAGTCAAGCAGTGCAAGGCTGATGCAGAAGAGGATGATTTATTTCAGCAGTGACAGCGGCAGAGAACAGGACTGCATGGTAAAACAATATTGAGGGGTGGATGTACAAACAGTGAAAATAAATAAAAAATGGCACCAGTGAAGGTGAAAGTGTCTCATTCTTTCAGCATAAATGAGCAGGCATTAAGAGGCTTCCACATACCGAGAAGCACTGATAACACCGTGGCAATCAGAAGCCAGTTCCTCTTCAGCAAGCCTTTAAAATTCACGCCTCGTCGCTTTTTGTTGCCGATCATGTCCATGGTGCTGTTTTTCCTCCAGAAATGGGAGAAACAACAATGGTCCCCGTGGAAACACAAAAGACGCTTGCAGCTGGGATGTCAGATGCAGAAGAGATGGAGAGGGATGGAGGAGCAGCTGCGTTGCTACAGCAGAGGATGCAGCCGTCAGACACTGCTGATAGCCAACACTGGTGTGAGGGAGGGAGTGTGTGTGGGGAGGGTGAGGAAGGAAAGGAGGGAGGGAGGAAGATGATCGCCTGCTCCCTCCATCACCCTTCCCCCACACGGTGTGTCCATGACATTATCTACTTTTTCTGTGACACCAGCCTCCTCCCACCAGTGGTGGGCAGAGGAATTAGGACTAAAAGAACCAGACTAAACCGGAGGTGATTTACGCCTGTGTAAGTAAGTAAGTAAAACAAAGAATCCAAGATTTCATGGGATGATGAAATATGCTGCATCTTTGTTGCCCCATACTAGAGTCAGATAGTTGTGTTAAATAGTGCCCCAGGTCCTGTTGGAAGGTCACTTTTTTCAGCATCTGTTTCCTTCTTTATTTTGTCCAACTTGCCACTTGTCTTGTTGCGTGATATGTGTTGTGGAACATGTTCAACATTATTAAGTTCTCCAGCAACTGTCCAAGGGCTGGAAGAGCAAATTCTACCAAGAAACTTTCTGCTTGTTGGTTTAATTGTTTAGTGACAAAGTTAGTGCTATCACAGATTTTTAGGCTTTGTTTACTTCTAGTGTTACTAGTGGCTGCCTATTTTATGTGCTGACTTCCCTGAGCACGAAATACTAGTGGAACTCCCAAAAAGAGTCAAACTTTTGAACTCTAAAGCAGCACTTGAACCACAGGTGGATGATAAGGTTGCACCCATGTTTTCCTATACAGGAAATTGTCCCACAGTGAATGGAAGTACGATATGAAAAACCACAAACTTGTGTTGACGAAGTTAGTGTTTGAGGAGTGGATGCACTAGCAGGAGAGTGCACCACCCTTTCATACCAGTTTCAACTTGGTGGCCACTGCCCAAAAGATGCACCCACCATTGGCTCTGCAGCCTGTGCTATCAGACCCAGGCCAAGCTGTCACTGGAAGGGGTGCAGATCCCTGATGGTTCGCCCACTGCATGTAAGTCAGCCCTCTTACATAGTGTCTCTGGTGTGTCATAATCCATCCGTCCGTCCACCCTGCCCTCCATTTTGTCCCTCTGCCTTAACTCCCCCTGCTGTCTCTTTGGGAGGAAGGGAGTTGTTTCACATTTTACATCTACATGATCCCTTTAATAGGTTGCAGTGTTGGACAGAGACCAACAGTTCTCCTCTCAGTTTGGATCTAGTTCTGCAAAGTGGTTGAAGCAACACTCAGCCTCTCTTCTGGGTCGTTCTTCTTTTTGAATTTCTATTAAACAAGACCTCTTACCTCTGTTTTTGATTTTAGTGTATTTTGCAGAATTTCTCATTTCATTTAATTTGAAACCCATGTACCCAAATTTTACAATTATTACACTCCAGAAACAGACTAACTCTGATTAACTGTAGGCAGAAATGTTGTATATAACTTATGTCATGTCATCATAATTACTGCTACTACCATAAAACATAATTTTTGTTATATAAACTGATCAGAATAAATATCATTAAGACTAAAATCACATTCTGAAAGTATGTCCAAACTTGATTCTATGACCTCTGAGGTCATGTGGGTGTTGTACAGGTATTATGAGGCTTATCTAATGAAGAAAAAAAACAAACCAGGCCTCATCCATAATGTCTCTTGCTCGCAGGGAGTGGGATGTAAAGGAGAAAAGACCTTTCCTCTGCAGTGCACCGCAGCCAAACCAACAGACACGCATCATAATTACTGCTACTACCATAAAACATAATTTTTGTTATATAAACTGATCAGAATAAATATCATTAAGACTAAAATCACATTCTGAAAGTATGGCCAAACTTGATTCTATGACCTCTGAGGTCATGTGGGTGTTGTACAGGTATTATGAGGCTTATCTAATGAAGAAAAAAAACAAACCAGACCTCATCCATAATGTCTCTTGCTCGCAGGGAGTGGGATGTAAAGGAGAAAAGACCTTTCCTCTGCAGTGCACCGCAGCCAAACCAACAGACACGCATCTGACACACTGAGGTTGCTTCCTAAGGTCTATCTAGCTCTCTGGGACTGACATCAGACATAGCTGCCACCTATGATCCACACGGTGATAATGACAGAAAAATAAATATTTTGGTTAATAAAAAAATATAAAGTCTGCTCATTCACTTCAAAATACAGATAATGTAATAATGCAGCTTGTACCCATGGTTGCAGAGGGATGGAAAATGTATGTTTAATTTCCAGAAACTTTCCATTGGAATTTTTGCTCTGGAATTTTGGAAATTATGAGATTAAAATTTTTCATTTTTGAGTTTCCAATTTGGAAATGAACTAAAAAAAGAGGCTTGTGAAAATAGTAATGCAAGGACTTGCAAAAAAGTGCCACCTGACCAGGGCCCACAGCATCAGCAGTGATCCCTCCCATCCCCACCATGGACTGTTCTCGCTGCTGGCCTCCCGCAGCAAAACCAGCCATTTGATTGTCGAACTCAAATAAAAAATCCCGCCCCCCCGCCACACATCTACTTAGGGCTTTTTTCCTTATACAGAGTATTGTTGACATATTATTGCTGTGCGATAGAAGAATGCATATGTGCAATATATGTTTTTCTCTGCAGTAACTTATACTTTTGCACCATTGTTAATTACGACCTGCTGTTATTTTGAACGAAATTTCCTTCTGATGAACACTGCAATAATGTAAATGTGAATGACAAGAGAAGAAAGTCGAAGTCGACCTGCGGCCTTTCGTCTGTTGATGTGTCCGGCTGCCACCTGTCGGTCATGCGTCCTTTAACAAGCGGCCAGTTCACCCACAGAGGTTTTATTTTGAAGGTTGTTTCCGGAAGCACCGCTCTAAATCCCTTGTGTTTGGCTTTACTGTGGCATGAGACTGAGCCAGTCGTCCAGGGAAGCGCCAGCCAGTCAGCAGGTCCTGAGTATAGCTGTGGATATGAGAGGAAGTCTGATGTGTTAACCTGGTAGTCAGCCGGTGTACAGGCCGCCGCACAGCAGCATCCATCTGAGCGGGACTGACAAACCGACCCGGCGGTTACTGTTGCTACTTAACTGGCTAGCTAGCTACCAAACCTAAACCCGCTAACCTCACCGGTTTAAGTCGGTTTACGGGGCGAACGGTGTGGGCTAAGCGGGGCCTCCGGCTAAGTACGACTCGGTTTACAGCTGCCCTGGAGAGTTTAGCAGCACGGTTCATTTTCCAGAGCGACACCCTGCTGAGATGGGTGAGTAAACGGCTAACCAGCACACTCCAAGCCCAGCTAGCTAACCACAACTGTCCCACCGCTCGTTTAAACTGTCTACGGTTTTCATGAAAACGCCCACAACCGGCCACGCATGGCCCAGTGTTGACGCTGATGTTTGAAGCATTAATGCCACACCAGCCTTTGGTGGAGAATCGGAGTTTCCTGCCGTATTATCAGTCACTGACGATGGGTAGTGTGCACGTGCGCGTGTGTGGCTCAGTGTTCGGGTGGGGTAGCTTCCCTGACTCCATCCAGTCTCTGCTCATTGTGGACGTCGTGTTTTATCCCAAGTCCTCCCAATATTCCGGCTTGTTACAGGTTTTTTAAACCCGTGTCCGGTGTAACAGAGCTGGGTCTGACTATGAAGGGCTCAGCAGCTACACTGACGTGGAGCCCTTGAAATGGCAGTGTGCTGTGGATGGTGGTGATGGCACTTCTCCATCTCCACAGCTGTTATGCAATAGGATCCAGCAGCCCACTTTGTGTTGCTGTTTATACTGCACTGCTCTCTATAGTCTTACTCTTTATGCTGGTTATTGATGATGGTCACAGCACGGGTTACTGAGTGCAGCATCTTCATATAATTTAATATAAAGAGACACAAGTAGCTCACTGTAGATTCTTTAAAAATCTTCACTGTACCTATCCCTTAGACAACCTCTGGTATTCCTGAATGCAAATCTAGATCAACATCTGTTTGGCAGTTTATGACATGTTTTATAGGAGCAAAGCCCAGGCTGGATCACTCATGTTGTCATATAGGAGACCCAAGGATGATGGGATGGATGTGTGGGCTATGTGGTGCACTAGCAACTAAAAGAAACAAGCAGGTGACTGCATTCATGTTGCAACCCAGCCCTTATGCAATGTACCATCACCTGGTTTGTGCAGGCAAGTCTGTGAAATAAACATCTCCCGGTGTTACTGCAACGATTTGTAGCATTACCAATGATCAATAACGTATAGGAGAAAGTAGCATGCCAGCTTCTTGAGTAATTAGAGTGCAGTCTGAACCAAACCAGACAGGTCGGTCCCGATCAGGTTTTGCTGAGGATTTAGGCTGTACAGACTGAACTGAAATCAACGTGAACAAGCACTAGATATGTAACACAGGTACTGTATTAAAGCTGTGCAATTATCATTATTAATCAGCCTTTCTTTGGCTTAGCTGTTGTGCATGATTAATATCAGACTGTAAATGGATCATTACGGATGGAAGAGTTATCACAGTTTACTGGCAATGTGGAGCAGTTGTCAAGCATCTCAAAATGCAAATCTATGAAACATGGGTACACACAAGCCTGAAGGGAAAAACATTCATGAACCAACAGTCACTGTTATATGATATGAGGAAACAGCATGCAATTAGTTTTTTTTTCACTCATTAATAAGAATAACAGGAACAATAACCTAATCGTTTGTCATAGCATGTGAGGGATGCACACCAGCAATAAATAATTGACTCCATTACTGTGGTTAACATGGATTGGCAGTCCAACAAATTGATGGCTTGTAGTATTTATAACAGAGTAAAAAGCATAAGGAGGAAGATAACAATAGAATTATTTGTTCAGAAATCATGCATATGGTGCAGTTGGTGTGCAAGTTCCTCATTTTGTTGACCATCGGTAGCCACTTGATAAAAAAAGTTGTTCTGTCAAAATATTTGCAAAGATTTTTTTATTATATTTCATTCAGTTCTAGTGGAAACTGATCTGATCCTTAGCTCATACTCCACAGTACAGTGCTAAATTTTTAGGAAAATTAAATGTATTTTAACCTTTTGGAAATGATGATGTGGGCACACCCAGTCACTAATGAATGGGTTTTATCACCCTCAACTACTAGTGACACGAGTAATGAATTACAGTCTTACTGACCTTGTTGTCTTTGCTAGCAGCTGTTCACTGAAGCTCTGCATGTTTAACGCTCCAATACAACAGAGACAGACAGAGAGAAAGAGAGAGAGTACAGTCTGCTTCCTGTTTACCCCACCTTCTGCTTAGTGCCCAGTGTTTCTGAACGATCATGTATATGTGCATTTTCAAGTGTGCTAGTATGGATGCTCATCAAATGAAAACGCATTTGTGTTGACATAGTTACAGTGGCTATCCTTTCTGGACTGACCAACTCAGAGGAATTTGCAACTGAGGGGAAACAGAAATGCATAATTGTAAAAAAAAAAAAAAAAAAAAAAAAAAAAAATATATATATATATATATATATATATAATTAATCCTTCAATCATCTATTTGTAGACATTTACTGTAGGACTTGTACATCATAAGTTGAGAAACAATAAGCAGTGCTCTTTGTGTGACATTGTACACAATACTCATGCATTTGCACCATGGCCAGAACGCTCAGTCACTACATCGTGGTTAGACTGAACATCACCATCACAGTACTGAGTGTATGGATTTTCCTCATCTGTTGTATAATGGTTGATGAGGTTGTTCATTATGCGGCAGCAATATAAAAAGCTATCACTATGAGACCACATCTCTTCACTTCCTCACTGTCTGGAACACTGTTCCTTCACAAGACAGGACCCCAGCAAACCACTGTTGGTTCCATATTGCATTTCCTGTGATGGGGCTCTTGGTAACCTCAAGTGTATAAGAGGCTTGACTTCCTTTCTATTATATATATATATATATATATATATATATATATATATATATATATATATATATATATATATGTGTATAAAAGCAAAAGGTATATTTTGTCTGTTCAATGTTCAGGGTGGAGTTTTAAACAACATTTTATGTGCGAAGACAAACCTGCAGTAATTCCCCATCTCAAACAGACCCACCTCAGGACTGACTGACTCTCTGCCTTTGCATCCTTCTTTGCTCAACCCAGCATCTCTTGTTGTTTCTGTTTGCAGACAACCTGAGTGAAGCCCTCCAGAAACTGAAGCTAGCATCTACAGACAGCGCCATGGATAGCGTGGAGAGCTGCCTGGACTGTCTGCTTAAAGCTCTCGCCAACAACAGTAATCACAGCTTGATTTTCAATTTGTGTGTATTACAAATTACTTTTCTGGTCTGTGAAATTGCAATAGCAATCTGCCTGCTCTGGAAGTTGCACCAGTTTGGTAATATTCTCTACATGACTCAAGCCTTAGCACTCCCATTAGTGTGCTCATCTATTAATTTAATAAATCAGATCTCGATTGTACTTAGATTAGAAATGTATGTGTCTCGATAATGAGGCTGCGTGGTGTCTGCCTGAAGACACAGTGTGATATTGTGACTAATGTGGAAGAGTAGACGTCTCGCAGTTGAATGAGCAGGAGTCATTGTCATTCAGCATGCGTGGTGCTAAACTTGAGAGACTGTACTGGCTCACTCCTATGGTCTGACTAATGAGCTTACACGCTGTAAACTGGGCCTTAATAAAGTTTACAGTGTCAGTCCTCATTCACGCTGTGAGAAACGTCATCCAATGACAACCTACTTTAAAATATGTCCCTGGCCTAACTGTACTTTATATGAAAATTTAAACAAAACAGAAATAATATTAATAAAATGTAAATACAATATGGCCAAGTGCAACATCCAAATTGCAGCAGGAGATTGGGTTAAAAGCATTAGGGCTGATAATTTTGCAGATATTGGGGCATAAACCAATGAGCTGCATAAATTGGTGTGCGATGAAAAGACAGAGAAACACAAAAGTGATAACAGTTAATTCGTTCAGTACAAATATCTGTTTATCCAACCACCCAGTGCCTGTCTATTGCATTAAATGTCAGATAAGCAGTCAGTTTTGGTTTCTGTCTTGTCACAGAGGTACCAAAACCTGGCAGCAGGATCTGGCACTGGAAACAGCCTTCAAATATGATCTGCTTCCATCTGTCTTATGTAATACTTTCTATTAATAAAATACAGGCATTTATGGAAATAACGTACCGTTCTCCAAATTGATATTGTAAAATCTGACACTTTGTCACATATTTTGAGCAGTAATGTGAGCAGCGTTATAGTTCTTTCAGCACACATTAATGTGATTGAAAGTGATGAACTGATTTTATTCCCTCCAGATACCGAGGCCAGTATGAAGATCCAGGAGATGGGTGTTCTCCCGCTGCTCCCTACCCTGCTAAATCCCCAGTCTTCCTGCACTCCTAAAGTAGCCAACATCATTGCTGAAGTGGCCAAAAATGGTGAGGATTGCTTTCCAGGGCCACCTGCCCAGGAACACCCTGACTCCCTTTGTCAGCATTCGGTTTTTACTCTTTCTCCTCCTCACATCCTAGTTTTTCCATTTGTTTGTCCTGAATAGATTACTTTAAGATATCAAGATCAATGGACCTACTTTGTGAGTGACGGATAAGGTAGAATATATATTAAAAACAAAGAGTTTTGTGATGGATTGGCAGGCCATTTCAGACCAGGCTTCCTGGCATTTTACGGCTGAGTGTGAGGCTATTGTGTAAAGACTTGAATCTTATATAACTGCATTGTCAGAGAGATTCCATTTTCCATAATGCCTCTGTGTGAGTACATGAGAAGCTTTTAAAGCAGGGAAAACCAGATGTGAATAGAACTTGGGGCTAGAAAAGGTTACGATAATGGATGGGTTTTTTAGCAGTTTGTAAGACTGCAGCTAATGATCACTCTGCAGCATTTGCCAAGCTTGGCAGCAACCCGCTGGCATTTATCTGTCACTGCTTCTGGAACGTCTGCAAGCAGCCAAGTGACTGCTGAGCTAAAGACAACTCCCTCTGTCTGACAGTTGAAACAGACTGGATTGTTTTAAAGCTGCACCAGGAGAAATTTAATGTACAAACAGATTGGTCTTATAAGCATGCATGTGACAGAAATGAGCATCATACCCCCCCACCCCCATACTGGTAAGTGTAAGGTCCCTGGTGTGACATCCTCACCATGTACACTCCTGGATGACTCCATGCTTACTGTCAGTTGGAGATGTAAACTGTGTCTGAGACAGCAGTAGTGAGTAATTTTGTTATGCCCAGAAGCATGGACCCTTCACACTAATATCTTTATCTTTCTTTTGTAACCATTTTCCAAAGCATCACAGATAACTGGGTGGGTAACCATGACAATGAGGTAAACTAATTTCAATGTTGGTTTTTTCGATCATAGACAGAACAATTAAGACCCATTACGCTACCGGTGCACAAATTCTGAGTTTATTTCAGATTTATTTTAACAGTAGATGTCTCCAAAATGTCATTGCAACCTCATGCTTATATTTTTTCATATCTGTCACATATCAGATTCATCTTAACTCAGGACTTTGGACCTACTTGTACTAAGAACCTATAGGATCACCTTATAAGGGTTAATATTCATACGTCACTTGGCTGAATGCAACATTTATAGATTTTAACATTTCTCCAGACTTTTGCTTCTTTTGACCTGTTGTCCAATCTTCTCTGTAGAGTTCATGCGGAGTCCCTGTGTGGAAGCTGGCCTCATTCCACCTCTAATTCAGCTGCTAAACTCCCCCGACCAGGAGGTTTTACTGCAGACCGGCCGCGCTCTTGGCAACATCTGTTATGACAGCCGTAAGTACAAGTGTGCTTTGCTTAGGGAACATTGGATCCCTCATGAGCTTTGTCATCACAGACCTCAAAGAATATAAGTAATAAAAATTATGCTGTTTATGGACTATGGTTCTTGAGGCATGTATTTCAGCTGCACATGCCTTTATCGCACTTAGAGGATTGGGTCTAGGAACATCTTGTTGAGGTCTAATGAACCCCTGCCTGTTCATTGCATTCGCATGGAAGGCACTACACCTTCTGATGGTTCTGACCGATTAATCATCTCTTCACTGTCATTGCGATATGAACATGCGAAATAATCACATCACAAAAGACTGCCTAAAACACAATGAATAAGAAAGATTATTTTATTTACACGTATCATGTATTTACACACAGCATACAAACATTTGACCTATCAGATGTAGCCCTGGATACATTGGACGTGCGTTCATACCATTTGGCATTTGTCAATTTGTTGGTTACTGTGGTTAGCTAGCACGATGGCTGAGGAAGGAGAGAAGAACAAGGAAAATGTGGTCGATGTAGACCTTTTGGTTTAAAAAAAAAAAGACAAAAAAACCAGCACATCTGCTATTTTCAATAATTTTGAATTCAGGAGAAACAACATGTTCGAAATAATTTATTTCTAATGCTGTCAGTGTTAACGCATTAATTGCGATCAATTAAGAGGCAACGATTAATGTATCATTTTTTTTATCACATTCATCGCGCTCTGCAGTTTTTTCAATCGCAAATAAAGAGCAAATCAATCACCAATCAAATGTATTTTTGTGATTGAAAAAATAGCAGAAAGTGATGAATGCAATTTAAAAAAAAAAAACAACAACAACAAATAATGCGTGAATCATGGCCTTTTAATTGATAGCGGTTTAACACATTAATATTGACAGCCCTATTTATTTAATTTGATTCAGGAATTTATCTCAAATCATATTGTCATTGCAATATGAATGGTCATCATGCAGGCCTAGCTCCTGACCAACTTAGCTTAGCTGTGAACCAATGCATTACAGGAGACCTTATAAAAACATAGTCGTGTTACAAACATGCTACTGTCACACTTGCCTACAAACAGAATTCGTTTTTAAGAATGTGATATAGTGTTATATTATGTAAAATACCAAATACAGGAAAAAAGCAGGCTTTGAAAATTGGTTCCATCATTATCCCACTAAAATGTCTTCTCTTGAGGTTCTTCTCTAAAGATGATCGTTTTAATATTAAATTATAATTAGATATATTTGATATATTGCGTAATGAGCAAAAAACTTTAGGCAGGTTGATTCCTAGTCGCACAATCCATGGTACAATGATAAAGTTATATAAGTGGACAGGAATGTTTTAATATTATTGAAACAGAAAACAAACAATTTTAATACAGAGGAAACTAAACAGGAATAAAACATGCAGCAGTGTAAAAATAAACTTGTTTCCTCAACATAGTTTGGTTTTTTACTTTCTCCCAATATTTACACTGACATGGCAGAACTGCAGTTTGGCTCCATATTAACCATTATAAGCTTATTTAACGTTACATTGGAGGAAGATGTCCCTACTTTGATTATTTTGATTAGGTTTGCTTATACTTTCAGCTAAAAAAGTCCAGAGGCCATCTTTTCTTTCCTGATACTTATGCTTGCTGAGGATCTGATATCTGAACTTGACAGAGTACCAAATAAATGCTGAATAATTGAACAGCGGTATACTATTAACACTGAATGGCAATGGCTATTGCTCAGGTTAAACTTGAAAAACGTGAACAGAAACATGAAGCCATAAAATCTCTTTTATTATTTAATTGGTCTGTAAGTCATAAATAAAACCCATATAAATTAAATTTATCCAGGAATAGATAACAAATTGACTCCAAGATTTAGTAAAATAATACATTTAAATGCGTAATTGTAACAATAAGGACATGAAACAACAGCAGCACACAAAACTAAATAAATCTATATAAAAAAAACCAAACAAACTATGAGTGTTTGTGTATTTGCAAATTCATCCCGTTATTTTAAGCTGTTTGTCCTGTCTCTTTTTCTTTGCATTGGTGAACTTATTCTGCTCTTATCTGATTGAGTTGAGGCAGCACGAGTTCCTCCCCTCTAAATCACAGCCATGTATATAGTGCATTTTGCCTTTTTTCTTTTTGTGGCTGTCTTTGAAAAAGCACATTTGAGATGTCTGCTCTAAGACATTCATTAGTGAGTGTACCAACTAAGTATCTAAGTGTTGACCTCAGGGACAAGCAGCAGCATTTAGGCCTGATTTTTGAGGCCAGCTTCAGAGGCTTTAATCACAGCTGTCAGTTCTGGTGCACAGTTTCTCATCTTGTCAGAAGCTGGGTGTCATTGGAATCTGGTGGGATGTGACATTTGTTTGAGTGTAGGGGGGTGTCTCAGCAAGTTGGCATGGTTTAATGATAGCTGCACTGGGAGAGTGTAGAGAAGCAGCTGCTTTGCCACCTCGCAGAAGCACACACTTGTGATCTGCTAGACATTACCTTTGCTTTAGTAGAATAACTGAAACAAGATCTTTTACTTAATTTGAAACTTTCTTTACAACATACATAGGGAAGACAAGCACGCTTGTGTGATAGACATGAAGTGACACAAAATCAGTAGAAAGTTAAATGAGCTGTGATTTTTACACCAATCAAGGTATATGTATGTCAGAAATAATTTTAACCAGGCTGTATCTTTAAAGTTATCTTTTTTCATATATCTTAATTCATGAGGGTAAATATAATGTAATGTCAAGACCACCTCAAGGGCTCCTCTCCCTGTCTGTGTAGCCTGAGCTACAGCAACTCTAGTACTTTGTGTGTCCACACATTAGACCTTCAGTTGTACAGAGCCCTGTAAGTAACGAGTGTGCTATATGTCTTAAATACAGGGCGGAAAAAGGGATTAAATTGTTTTTGGGGCATAAGTAGCACGAATAAAATACAAGTTGTCTTGTTTGTGTGGATTGAATAACAGAGTGTATCTGCTCTATGAGACAAAGGACTGAAAAAGCAGCTGAAATTTTCTGGCTACACATGCTGATAAATGGTCCAGTAAATGTTTGGTTGACCTCACAGAACCCATGCACTTTACAAGGAAACTTGTTCTTTTTACTCTGTGACACAAAAGCTGCTCATCATCATGGCCAAGGGACAAGCATGTGCATGTGTATCTGTCTAGTGTTCCAATACCATTGTTGGGGAGCAGGGCCTACCTCCTTCTTTTTCTTTTCTTTTTTGTTCACTTACTGTCGACATTTTATTAAAATGTTCTGGGTACACAAAATTGGCTGTATGACTGTATCCCATTAATGAACCTAATAGATGTTTAAGTCTGAAATAAGGCTCAGTAACACTTGACCCATTGGTGAGCACAGCTGGCACTTATGCCAGAGATACATAGGTGGCATGGCATGTGAGTTGTGGCTGCAGAATGTCCTGGTTTACACTTTGGTGCCAATGTTAATGGTTTAGAGCAGATAAGCTGCCTGGGTGATGCATCATGTTGTCTGGGGATTTGGCTCCTCGCTTATTTTAATGCATGAGACACATCCAGCAGCAAAAATTCATAGAGAAAAGACCTGTGGACAGCTTCACTAAAGACTACAGCTTTTCTGTATAACAAAATAATTTAAAATGAAGAGAATTGAAGATTCAGATATCTTAGTAACTCTATGTACAGATTAAGCTGCAAAAGTGTGTGAACACATGTTTTTCCATAGCAGATCGGCAACACACACGCCATGCATCCATTGTGTCTCCTGCAGTGTGCCTTAGATCCTTGTAGGCAGCTCTCACCTAGGTTGATGTCTTTGTGTGTATTGAGAATTACTCATGACTGAACTCTTACACCATTCACTTAATTTCTCACAATAAAGGCCTAAAATGTCCTGTTAGTCAAAGAAATTGTTGAGTCAGCACAAATAGCAGCTTCATGTGAACAAAACAGAACATTTTCTACAAGACATTTCCTTGTTGTTGAGGGTGAAGGTGTGGTGTGCTGCCATGAGCGACTGAAAGTAGCAGATGCGGTGACACTGAGAGGACTGACTCATGCAATGCTTCCTTTGGCAGCTCTTCTGCTAGACAAAGCCTCCCAGAGTCACAGTTTTCACTTCTGTGCAGTCATTGTTTCTCTGAAAAAACAAAAAGAACAACAGTGATGAGAGAACTTGTGAAGAGAATCAGTGTCAAAGGTAAAGTTTCTTGGCCTTCAAAACAATTACAGTGTGGAAATGGATACTGTATAAAGGCTTGGTTATCCTAAACATCTTTACTTACGCTTCTTTTCAGATTTGTTTAAGATTTCAGTACGTTTGATTTTGCTGTGGTTGTGTTGCGTTTTAATTCTTGGCTGTCACAAAACACTGTATCAACTCCACACAGAGAGCTTTATTCCGTTGCATATTCTAGAAAGACTCATACGGGAAGAATTATGGCCAACCATGTCAAATGTGGCATTAAAGAAATTCAACTCCCGGTTCTTGGCAGGATCGGAATGATAAAATACTTTTATCAGATGGAAAGTTGTTTTGGGTGAATCTTTATTCACCACACCCCTATAGCTATGGACATAATTCTTTCCTTTACTCATTTTATAGCCTTAGTTTGCATTGATTTAAATGTTTTACACTGCTTACTTAGCATTGTTTTCATGTGTATCTTCAAGTTGTGGTTATTTTTCTTTCTTTTTTTTTTTTGCTTCTGCTTTGTGGTTGATTTGTGTCCTGGCCTCTTTGTTTTGCAGATGAGGGCAGGAGTGCAGTTGACCTGGCAGGAGGGGCTCAGATAGTAGCTGAACACATTAAATCCCTCTACCAAAATACTGAGCCGGAAAATGAGAAGCTCTTGACTGTCTTTTGTGGCATGCTGATGAACTATAGCAATGATAATGGTAATGACCATCTTCCCCCAAGAACAACTGTTAACTAATCTCAACTAATCAGCGATTGTTCTCTTTCTTATACACAGACGGTAGGGTTGAACTCAACCAGGATTCCGTGCTTTTCTAGTTTGAACTGACCATTCTCATTATCTTTCTACCATGCTATCTGTTGCTCTTTCAACTTCACCCCTGAGGTAACTGTAGGAGGACCGCTTCTCCTTCCACCATCCCCTCTGTAAGTCTGTTTTGTGTATAGATTCAGCAGATAAAATATTCGATAGCTAGTCCCCCTTCATACTTTTTAGCCATGGTGGTGACAGGGCCTGAGAGGTACTGGTGTTATGTCTATTGGTTGGTTCACCATGTTGGTCATGATGTCTTGGGTTCTCAGATGATGAATTCAGATGAGTCTTCATGACATCAGCAGCTCAAACTTGTTATCTGTCCAGTGACAAAATCCACAAGATAATTGGCACAAACATTCACAAAAACATTCAGGGTTCCCGGATGATGGATCCTGATGAGCGTGGTGAGCCACTGATTTGTCCTATGGTGCCACCATTAGATCAGGCATAACACTGACAGTATTGACACTGAAGTTAAATGTGATGCACATTTTCATGTTCCCCAGAGGTTGAACTTTCCTGACTTTGTCAGTGACATCAGTAGGTCAAACAATAATTAGTAAAGGCTAACATGCAAAACATCCACACTTGTCACTGTTACTAAATTGTTCGCACTGACTTTAATGTTTGGTCAAGCACAGCCTGACGGATTTGTGTAGTATAGACTCTTAGGGTTGGTCAATTTCTGTTTTTATGCTGCATGAGGTTATTCGAACCTCATGCAGCATCATGTTCCTGCCTACACCTGTTTGAATATCCCCTCCTCCTGCTCTCTTTCTCTCCCTACTCTACCCAACTTTGCCCCCCCCCTCCCCCATGCCTCTCTCTCTCTCTCTCTCTCAACCCAACCGGTCGAGGCAGATGGCCGCCCCCCCTGAGCCTGGTTCTGCCCGAGGTTTCTGCCTCTTAAAGGAAGTTTTTCCTTGCCACTGTCGCCAAGTGCTTGCTCATCGGGGGATCTGTTGGGTCTCTTTAAATAATTTTATAAAGAGTTTGGTCTAGACCTGCTCTATATGTAAAGTGCCTTGATGTAACTTTGTTATGATTTGGCGCTATACAAATAAATCTGATTTGATTTTGATTTGATTTGAACAGATTAAAAATGTGTAAATTGGTTTTTAATTTGCCTTGGAATTGAAGGGAAGTGTTTTAACTTGGATAAAGCCAGGCTAGCTCTTTTTCCCCTACTTCCAGTCTGTATACTAAGCTAGGCTTACCATGTCCTGACTCTTGCTCTTTGCTTTACACATTCTTTTCTCATCTTGCTCTTTGAAACAAAGTGAACAGGCTTATTCTCTGAAACTGCTTTTTAGAAGGCAGGGCACTATTTATAAAAATGTATAAAAATAAGAATTACCTTGAATATCCAAGACTTTGGGTGAGACTACTTTTTAACATTGGATATCCAAGTATAAATGACTGTGGCTTCACCAAGACTTAAGGCCGTCGAAGAACAGTTTACATCCAGCCTAAATGTCTCCGTCCTTATAATAAAGGCATCATTTTGTATTGACTTAACTGGTACTTACCATGAATTTGCAGCTGCCTTGACAGTTTAAAAGGTGAGAAAAGGGAGTCTACCCTTCTCTGTATCCTTGTGTACAGTTTTCTGGGAGGTCCTACAGTTTTTGTCTTTGTGCTAACAAGGCTGGTTGACAGCAGCTAGTATACGATCTGACAGACACAGCTCCTGCCTAAGTGTCTTTTGGCACTGGATCTTGGTTGGATTTGTTTGGCCGGGTGATGGTAGGCTGAGACAGGATGAGTTTTTGAAGCTTTCAGCATCTAGCTGACTCTTCATATTGAGCTAATGTTGAGACAGCAGCCCAGTTACTTAGACATCCGTTCAATTGAATCAATCCAGAAAATGACATGATTCTTTTTCAGATATTCCCCTGACAACCACAGCATGTAGATATTTGCACACATTATACCTGATGAGTCTTAATTTAAATATAGAACTTCATAAAATGTTAAAGATAATGTTAGAAACCTTTTATCCCCAGTGAGGCCAATGTTTCATTGATCCACTGTGGCCTTTGTGAATACTCTAACTGGCCTCAATATTTAGATTTTGGGATGAATGTTTTCATTAACTTCTAGTTGTAGTAATATTGTTTTTGGTCATGAGCAAATGGCCATGGAGTACATAATAAATATGTAAGCTAATCACAGCCATATACTGTATCTGGTTGTAAAAGAATACTTAATCCGAACAGTGCATGTATTTGCACGTGTATTTAATGAATGCTTCATCTTATATCATTTTATTAGCAGCCTAAAAGGAAGAATGGTTTCTTGTTTGACAGGTGCTAATGCAATTCATCAGTCAATATGTGTTGTAATTGTCACCCAGGTTGATTAAAGGGCATTGTCAAAGCTAAGAGACAGTCATTGCTACAATTTTGCGTTTATATTACAAATACATGAGAGGAGACCATGGCTGAGTAGATCACTGGATTCTTTATCGCACTATTTCATTACATGTTAACCCAACAGAATTAATGGTGCATCTAGTCTCATAGCTCATGATCAAAAAACTTCTGTAAAGGTAAAAAAAAAAATGGATCAGGATTAAAAATACATGTAATAAAATGAATCCTAGCAACAACACATTGTCTTCATCATCGCTCCTTGATGTTAATCTTCCAACATCTTCCCTTCTGCCCTCTCAAAGCCTCAATTTCATTTTATAATAGAACAAGAGTGTGACTTTCAGTAAACAGTTTCAGAGATTCACATTTCCCACTCTGTCTGATCTTAACATAACATTTTATCGGTGTTTAATCAATGTACTTAGAAAGTGTTATTACCTTTTTTAATGTGACTTCTTCTTTTTGTTACTACTCAGTGACTTTATGGTTTCACTGGTGCTGCTCCTTCGGGTTTTGACTGTCACCTGAAAGATCTTTTTGAATCGTCCCAGATTTCCTGTTGTCTTCTGTTCTGCTTATCTACGCACTCCTGTCTTACTCCATTTATTCAGTTTTCAAACAAATGAATAAATTTAATCTTTTTCTCTTCTGACCCCTCATATCTTTGTCTGTTTATTACCATCAAATACCAATTCATTCTAAGTATTTGCTGATGGTTGTTTTCATAAGATATTAACTATGGTTGGTACTTGGTTTTGGTGACCTTATTTGATTATTTGAGTGTGAATTCACAATAAGAATAGCTTGTGTAATGTGACCTTAAATGGTGTCTATGGGATAAAAGTAAATGGAGAATCATACATAAAGTCAGCAAAGTCAGACAACCAACAGTATCAAAGTGTATGACCTTGAACAAGACTGTATTTTAAATACGTTTCTCTTTTCATTTAAATGAAATCTGTTATTTGTTCCTTCTAAATTGACACAGGAATCTGATGCAACAACTATGTTCCCGTGCATACCCAATAATGCTATTATCTGCTTCCCATAGAAACAGCCTACATGTTGTGGTCACTGTTTATTTAAGGCTAAATTTTCCAAATGCTTTTCTCTTGATTTCTTCAGCTCTGTAATGTTTAGAGCAACACATCAACTACCTACCTTTCTGTGTCTCTGTTTACTCCAGATTCCTTACAAGCCCAGCTGATCAGTATGGGCGTGATTCCCACACTGGTGAAGCTGCTAGGCATCCATTCCCACAACACAGCCCTTACAGAGATGTGTCTCATTGCCTTTGGGAATTTGGCTGAACTTGGTGAGTAAATCTAAATAACTGTTCAGCCAATCAAAGGAGCATTCTGAGGTGATTCATAAGGTTATTTTCCCACATATCACTCTTCACTCAGCACCTCGTAATGAGGCCACTTATCAGTCTGGGTCGCGGGGATGCTGGAGCCTATCCCAGCTCACAATGGACGAAGACGGGGTACACCCTGGACAAGTCAAACTGAAATATCACATTGATGTAATTAATCAGATCCTTCACTCAGTTCTTCACTGAACCTTTGCCAATGATTACTGCCTCCAGTTTTGTTTGTTTTGATCTGTCCATATTTAGGTTTTGGTATCCGCTTAGGGTCACTCTCGTGTTAAAAAGTGAACCTTTAGCCCAGTCTCAGGTCCTGGATCATTAATAGTTCCTCTGTACTTCTACCAATCTCCCTGTCCCTGTTGCTAAAAAACACCCCAAAGCCTAAAGCTCCCACTGCCTCCTCCCACCTGGTAACTTTTTTCTTATCCACACAGGACCTCTAGAGCTCAACCAGAGTTCGTCCTTTGTCACCCCTGTTAATAAGACCCTTTTCTTCTCAACTGCTCAATTCCCTGAAATGGAAACCTCCAATACAGAAGAAATATTGTTTTATCTTACCCCAATTCTGAGCCTTGACACAATCATGTTTCTGAGCTCTGCAGGCAGTTTCTTCCTCCTCATGTTTGTTCTGATTTGCATAAAGGCAGGTGTGTACGCTTGAGCTAAATTTGAATTGTCAAACATAAAAAAATACTTATTATTCAAATATTTTTATTGGCTTTTTTATACTGCAAACACATACAGCACTGTCAACAGGGACGTAAACAGCAGTCCCAATATGGAAAATAAAACAACAATAATAACATAAATGTACACGTTTAAGACAGAAAATGTAAAAATAAATTAATTAATTAATAATAATAATAATAATAATAATGATAACAGAAAATAAAAATAAAGAAGTACAGATCAAACCCGTTGCAGAGATCATGAGTCAATTAAGTAGTAGTCTCAGTGTCCCTAGCTGGGAATTCCAGATTAAAGTAGTTCAAAAATGGCTGCCAGCGTCTGTGTGTTGGGGGCCTTACTGATTTCCAGTTACACAAACAGTAAGAATACTTATGTCGGTGTAATATTTCAGTTTTTCCTGTTTAATAAACTTTTCAAAAAGAATGTCAAAAAATTTTTTTTTATGTAACTGTACAACAACCACAGTTAAAAATATAGTTGGCTCTTGTATACAGAAAATGTAGTCATTAACCTGACTGTTAATCATATTAGCTGCAGACAAACTACTTTGAGAGGCTGATTCTGTTATGACAGACCTGTGATAATCCTCTTGTGCTTTCAGAGTCCAGCAAAGAGCAGTTTGCCTCCACCAATATTGCAGAGGAGCTGGTGCGTCTTTTCCAGAAACAGACAGAGCATGAGAAGAAGGAAATGGTTTTTGAGGTGCTGGCTCCACTTGCAGAAAATGGTAATGATTTTGGTAGTTTGGTACTTTTTTTTTTTGTTTATATTCATGATTAAGCTCTACAAAAGGTCACTTGCATGGTATGGGGCATATGATTTCAGAACTGTGAGACACTGCCACGTTCCCTCATGCCTTCATGCCACCTCCACCTAGTGTGCAATAATTTATCATACTCCGTGTGCGTTATGCCTTCCAGGCCAGCCGCTAACTGCACAGTCATGGCAGACAGCTCCTGCCTTTGCTCTGGTGCTCTTTTTTTAAACAAGACATCAGCATATTTATGTGTGTGTGCGTTTGTGCAGCAGAAGGAGCATCTCACTGATGGTTGTTATCTCCATTCCAGGCACACTGGGTGCTCCCCCATTGTCAGTCTCCAGGACAACAACCTACTTAACTCTACTCTGGAGAAACCTCGCTCTCCTTACTGTCCTTGCTCTTATATTTCTTACTCTGCATGTTGTTGATTATGTTTTTCCAGAAACACTTGAACACTTATTCTTTAAAAAAATCAAAAGCATAATGGTGAGACACGGATTATGTTCAAGATGTTTCAAAATTAACACAAAAAAATTGACATCCATTAAATGGTCTGGAAATGTCAGCAAGAGGCATAAATTGTAGTTTCCTGAGCTCATAGTGACATCTATAGATGACTGTATAAATATTTTAATATACCTACATGTATACCTGTCAGTCCTGATCCAGTCATTTTTGTAAATAATTGATGAAGGTGTCCCTCAAGTATCAATTTTGGGCCCCGTGTTATATATTCTTTACATATATATATACTAAATAGAGTATATGTTAGTAAGGTGGTTCAAAACCCAACCAAGGGGAGAAAGTGGAATCCAAGAATGGCAGTGCAGGAAGCGAAAGCAACTCTTAGGCATACAGAGATTGTGGGCAATGTGCAAATAGGCTGGGGAGGCTTGGGGCTTGGCCCAGGCAAACTGGTGTGGAGTAGAGCAGGTCCCAAAGAGAAGAGGAAGCTAGTTGTGGAGCAAGTTCGTAGGCAGGAGGAAATATTAAGGGGTGCAAAGGCAGTGGCTCAGGCTTAGCAGGGACAGTGGTTGAACTGGGAAGGTGTAGAGAAGAAAAAGCTTAGTTGGAAAGAGCTGTGGAGTATGGAGGAAAATAGTGTTAGATTTTTGATAGGGGCAACATATGATGTATTGCCAACTCCCCAGAACCTAAAACTCTGGGTAAATGGAGACCCGCTATGTTCATTGTGTTCAGGTACTGCAACTCTAAAGCACATCTTGTCAGGTTGTAAGGTTAGTCTGTCACAAGGACGGTATACGTGGCGACATAACCCAAGATTTAAAAAGCTTAGCTGCAGGCATTGAAGATATACGGAGGCAGGCAAATTTAGGAGGGTCTAAGACAAAGAGAGTTGCAATTCAGTTTGTTCAAGAGGGAGAGAAAGTTAATAAGACAGCAAGGAGGCAAGGCAGCTTAGAGGATGCCAGTGACTGGGAGATGCAAGTGGATTTAGGAGGAAAACTTGTTCCCCAGGAAATAGCCTGTACAAAACAAAGGCCGGATATAATTTTGTGGTCTAAGAGTAGAATGAGAGTATATTTCATAGAGCTGACTGTGCCGTGGGAGGATTCAGTTGTAGAAGCGTATGAAAGAAAAAAGCTTAGGTATGCAGACTTAGGGGCTGAAGCTGAGCAGCGAGGATGGAAAGTTAGGATTTGTCCAGTGGAAGTAGGATGTAGAGGGTTTGTAGCAAGGTCTGTTGTCTCTTTGTTGAGGGAGTTAGGAGGAAGGGGACAGAGTGTGAGGAAAATAGTGAAGGAAATGTCGGATGAGGTAGTATGATCCAGTCAGTGGATCTGGATTAGATGAAGTAATAGTAGCTGGGGGCTCAGCAGGGGGAGCACTTAGGATAGACAGACTCTTGAGAGAAGCAAGGAAGAAATGCAGGAAGAGGAAGTGTATTTAAGTGGAGGGTATGGCCTGTGTGAGCCTCTTTGAGACCATGTGGTTAGTCCAGGTGAGTTGGCCTGTATTGGTTTGATTGGCTTGTGTTATGTCTTTCTCTGATTATAGGACTGTTTAGGTGAGTTTGTTTGCTGAATCTGCTAGTGTATCTTGTCCTCCGCTTCTTGCGCCCTCTATACTTTCATTACCCCCTACCTGAACCAGGGTCTGTATCCCATCCCTACTTTTATCTCCACCTCTTCTATTTCTCCCCTTACCCGAACCAGGGTCTGTATCCCCATATCCCCTGGTGCAGTTGGTGCGAGGTCAGAGTAGTTGACGGTAGTGCTTTTTGAGATAGTTGTCTTGATGTGAGGAGCAGTGATAGCTAGCATTAGTGGGGTGACTCTGGGACACCAGTGATCACTGTCTAGCCTCCTGGAGGTGTCGTGGGACCAACTAGACGAAACACTGGTGAAAGGAGGTTCCAACCTGATGACCCCAAAGACATGTTAGTTATAACTGCGCACTGGGCTAGTTAGATATAGTTATATTTAGAGCATGTAGGGCAGGTTGCAAGGTTGTTGTTAAGTTTAGGGAGTTAGTCAATTTTTTTGTAGCACAAGTTTCTTGTGTTTACTCTGAATGTAGCAGTTTAAATAAATATTTATTTTCCTACTGAGAATTTCAGTGTCTCTTTTTATGCTAATGACACTGACATTGTGTACTGTTGCCCTTCTATGAAATGGGGCATTACACAGTTAAAGCACTCTTTTTTTTTTTTTTTTTAACTGCCCAAAGCACACAATTAAAGCATTAGGTGCAAGTACCAACCCAACCGGTCGAGGCAGATGGCCGCCCCCCCTGAGCCTGGTTCTGCCCGAGGTTTCTGCCTCTTAAAGGAAGTTTTTCCTTGCCACTGTCGCCAAGTGCTTGCTCATCGGGGGATCTGTTGGGTCTCTTTAAATAATTTTATAAAGAGTTTGGTCTAGACCTGCTCTATATGTAAAGTGCCTTGATGTAACTTTGTTATGATTTGGCGCTATACAAATAAATCTGATTTGATTTGAAGTACATTTAGGGTGTGTTCATATCATGCGGAGTTTTCATGTTCTCCCTGTGCCTGCATAGGTTTCCTCCGGGTACTCCGGTTTCCCCCCACCGTCCAAAAACATGCATATTTGGGTTAATTGGTGACTCTAAAATGTCTGTAGGTGTGAATGTGAGTGGTTGATCATCTCTGTGTGTCTTTTGTGTGTTGGCCCTGTGATGGACTGGAAACCTGTCCAGGGTGTACCCCGCCCTTTCCCAGTGTGAGCTGGAATTGGCTCCACTACCCTCTGCGACCCGGAAACGGATAAGCAGATGAAGATGTATGAATGTATGAATGTATGAAACACTGTGCTGTTGGTTTGCTGGAGCATAACGAGTCCCATGTATACGAATGGTGTCATATGATACACATCATATCTTGCACCATTGTGTTGCAGCAGTGGTGTGTTTCATACTTTGCCTGTCTTCTCTGTGTTTTTCCCTCCATCTCCTGCCAGATGTGATAAAGCTGCAGCTGGTTGAGGCAGGCCTGGTGGAGTGTCTGCTGGAGGTAGTGGCTCAGACTGTTGATGGAGACAGGGAGGAGGACATCGCCCAACTCAAGACTGCCTCCGACCTCATGGTTCTCCTGCTTCTAGGAGGTAAACATTTGACATGTTCATTCAAAAAGAGAATGACAAAGCATGAAGATCATGTTCAGCTAAAGATAAAGAGATGAAAACAAATATCAATCCAGTACTAAATGTGATAAATATACATTCTGGTCTGTCTGCCATGAGTCTCAGAAAACCCATCAGTTCACATGCTCTATATTAAGTTCTGTTAAAGCAGCAGCTCTTCTCTTTTGTGCTCTTCATGATCAGCTGACAGGTCAAATTATTCCAATGCTTTTACCCTTTATTCCTTTGCAGTGTTCATATTGTGTCCATCATCAAAGAGTTCTGTTAGAATTAAACTTTGTACAGTAAGAAACCTTTGTCAACAGATTTTAATCCCACTGGATTTTTCTTGCCAGGCTCTGAGCTGTTTGACTGTGATTTGACCTTTTTGTGGTGTTGAAGACAGGAACCCCTTTAAGATGTGGGCCTGTGACGCGGCTGTTCGTTTAATAACGATTGTGATGTTGATGCAGCTATAACATCAGTTCTATCTATGTGCACAGATCAGTCATAGCATTAACTTTTTTTTTTTTTCTTCTGCACTGATGGATATGCTCTTAATCTCATCGTACGTGTGTATAATGACAATAAAGGCATTCTATTCTATTCTATTCTAACTGTTGATGTGAATAATACTGCTTATGTGGTTACCATGGTACTTGTGAGTGGGTGGATATCTCAGGCAGCAGGTGAACATTTAGTCCTTAAATTGATGCTGAAGCAGGAAAAATGGTCAAGTGTGAGGGAGAGAGGCACTGTTAAGACCAAACTGTGAAGTGTAGACAACTGAGTTAGAGCATTTCCAAAACTGCAGCTCTGTGGGATGGTCTTGGTCTGCAGTGTACAGGAAGGACATACCAGAAGGAAGGAAAACCAATGAACCAGAGCATCAAGGGTCAAGCGTCATTGATGTTCTCCGGAGTTAAAGCTGGACTGTGTGGTCTGATCCAGCAGAAGAACTACTGTAGCTCCCATATGCACCATAGGAAGAGGACAACCTAGTGGATACAGTTTGATGCTTTGGACAATGTTCTGCAAGGAACCTTGGGTCCTTCATTCATTTGGATAGGGTTAGTTTGACATGTAGCACTGACCTAAACATTGTCCACACCAATTCCAGCCCTTAATAGAAACAGTGTCCCCTAATGGTAGTGGCCTATTCCAGCAGGATAACGCCCAGGTTATAATCTGTCGACAGTATAAACCACAGTCTGAAAAAGAAACATGATTCAGCACCAATGTACTCAGTAACACAATAGCGTTTACAACAGGATGCAGCTTTATAATAAGTGACCAAAATGAAGATATCAGCTCAGTGTCAATTATGTTAAAAATGAAAACTTTCTTTTTGCTGCTCTTTAGATGAGTCCATGCAGAAACTATTTGAAGGAGGAAAGGGCAGCGTCTTCCAGAGGGTCTTGTCCTGGATACCATCCCATAACCATCAGCTGCAGCTGGCAGGGGCTCTGGCCATCGCCAATTTTGCTCGCAACGGTAAGTTTCACTGCACAGTTTTCAGATGAGGTTGTCAAGTAGAGCTAACCCTGTTATCATATATATATATATATATATATATATATATTATATATATTATATTATATTATATATATATATATATATATATATATATATATATATATATATATATATATTATATATGTATATATTATTACATATATATATATATGTATATAAAGAGTTTGGTCTAGACCTGCTCTATATGTAAAGTGCCTTGATGTAACTTTGTTATGATTTGGCGCTATACAAATAAATCTGATTTGATTTGATTTGATGTATGTATGTATATACGTATATACATATATACATATGTGTGTATAGACACACACACACCTATGAGATCTTATGAGACACAATACAGTTTTTACTCTTGGCATTTTGTACAGATGGGAATTGTATCCACATGGTGGACACTGGTATTGTGCAGAAGCTGCTGGAGCTGTTGGATCGACACGTTGAGGAAGGCAACGTTACCGTTCAACATGCAGCTCTTAGTGCCCTGCGGAACCTGGCCATACCAGGTGAGCTGCTACACACCAGGGTCTGTCAGCTAGAAGTCTAGACTGTCAAGAAAATCTAATGACCATTAGGAGGTGGCGCTACTGGTTGTAAAAAGATTCCAGATTGTATTGAAGTCCATGTGAAGATGGAAATACTTTTCACATAATTTATTAGCTCAGTAAATGTTTTCCTAATGAGTTTATTGTCCCATGTAGAGATTAATAGACAGGGTAGCAGGTTAGTATTATGGGCAGATGCGCACCGCATTCTCAAAAATTAAGTTCACGACATTGGTTCACATGTGGTTTTCCATGGGATCTGCAGATTTTTATGTAATCTTCACCTGATATTTTGAGAGATGCTGTAATGATTTTCTTGAAGGTATTATTTACAGATATTTTAATGAAGGGCAATGCAGTGGCATAGTGGTTAGCGCCGCCCGGCAACAAGAAGGTCATGAGTTCGGTTCACAGGCCTGGGGCCTTTCTGTGCGGAGTTTGCATGTGCTCCCCGTACTTGCCTGGGTTTGCTCCCACCATCCAAAGACATCATGTTTGGGTTCATTGGTGACTCTAGATTGCCCGTAGGTCTGAGTGTGAGTGTGAGCGGTTGTTGGTCTCTGTCTGTCTCTGTGTGTTGGCCCTGTGATGGATGTGATTTGTCTTTCTTTTACCTAAATGGTGTTTAAGTTATTTGTCTTCTTCTTTCCTCCAGTGGTGAACAAGTCAAAGATGCTGTCAGCGGGCGTAGCAGACGTGGTGCTGAAGTTTTTGCAATCAGAGATGCCTCCTGTCCAGTTTAAACTTTTGGGAACATTACGCATGCTCATTGATACGCAAGGTAGAAATTCCATCATCATTTGCACCAGATCCTTAAATCCTCCTGGCCAAGTTTCTGCACTGACTCTTACTGTGATACAGATTCTAAACTTCGAAAACCATGTGCTCAGTACCCTGTCGTCATGTTACACAGTTTGAGGTCCATGTGAAAGATACTCCAAGCAGAGCTGACAGGAGTCAGGCTCTCACATTTGATCATATTGAATATTGCAATGGCTGGACTGTATTGAGATATGAAGAGGATAGAAGCTGTTATTAGCAATGTACAAATATCTTAGATCTACTCCTTTTCAGTGCAAACAGAAACAAAACACAAAATGACACAAGCATACTGCACTTAAAAGAAATGTGAGAGTTAGGAGCTTTGCTGAGTAGGCTACAGTTTACAATGTTTATTAAAAAAGGAAGATAATCTAAAATGGTCAGAGGATGGCCACAGTCAGCATGTTCTGATTGAAGTGCAGAGCTTTGGTGCTCTCGATGTGATCCTGTACTTCCAAGGGTTAGCCCCAGCGCTAATGAAGAAGGGGGGCAGGGTCCGCTCTGGACCTCATGTATGCTGACCTGTCTCCTCCAGTTATAAATCCAATCATGGGTGTGCCATCTGCCAAATTTTGGAGTTATTAAAAACACACAGATATTGTGACTAGGGCTGGGCGATATGAAACAAAATCCTATCACGATATTTCATATCAGTCGATAGCGATAGTCGATAAATCGCAATATAAATCAAATAACTATTTCTGTCAAGTTTAAAGGTTCCTTTTTACTCCTATGGGAGATGTGAAGATACCACATTAATATTGGTTTAAATATGAAATGTACTAAAGACCTTGTAGAACTGTATTTCAAATAAATAAAATGATTATATAATAAACTAAAATCTTAATTCTGACCAGTCAGAAGCTTCAAGTGTTACAGGAGAGCACAAACAAATCGACAACTAAATTCTTTGGTCAATTACAAAAAAATAAAATGTAATACAAAATAGAAAAGTTTCAATTCTGACCAGTCAAAAGCTTGACACAATTTGCAGTGCACTCTACTCTGCTTCTTGTCGGACTTTAAATAGCCAAAATATCCCCACACTACCGAATTCCTCGGACCTTTCTTCTCAACAGTGTCCTCGTCTTTTGAGCCTTGGGCTGTGTCCGTTGGGGTGTCTTCTTCGGGGACGCTGTCGCTCATGTAAACATTTTCTGTCCTTTTCACGTATTTTGTTACCACTCCTAATGTACTGGTGGCCAAAACATAAGCACGTGTGCTTACGTTGAAGCTGGCTGCATCGCCTACTCCAGTGGTTCGAATCAAATCAAATCAAATCAAATCAGATTTATTTGTATAGCGCCAAATCATAACAAAGTTACATCAAGGCACTTTACATATAGAGCAGGTCTAGACCAAACTTTTTATAAAATTATTTAAAGAGACCCAACAGATCCCCCGATGAGCAAGCACTTGGCGACAGTGGCAAGGAAAAACTTCCTTTAAGAGGCAGAAACCTCGGGCAGAACCAGGCTCAGGGGGGGCGACCATCTGCCTCGACTGGTTGGATTGAGAGAGGGGGAGAGAGAGAGAGAGAGAGAGGCACGGGGGGGGGGGGGCAAAGTTGGGTAGAGTAGGGAGAGAAAGAGAGCAGGAGGAGGGGATATTCAAACAGGTGTAGGCAGGAACATGATGCTGCATGAGGTTCGTAGGAATGATGCTGTATGGAATTCTTGAAGATGTGGGAGCAGCAGGCATTGCAGGAGCATGGGATGGTGAAGATTCATCACCTGCAGGATGAGGACAGGGAGAGAGAGGAGAGGAGCTGGGAGAGAGAGGAGAGAGGAACTGGGGGAGACAGAGACTTCGCGAAAACATGGTTAGTAAATGCAATGCACATGCTTGGAACTGAGAGAAACTGGGATTTCGGAGAAGCAGGTTGTTGGTATGACGGCGCATGCGAGGGGGGGAAAGGGGGGGAGAGAGAGAGGGAGAGAGAGAGAGAGAGAGAGGTGCTCAGTCCTTCCCCCAGCAGTCTAAGCCTATAGCAGCATAGCTAAAGAGTAAATGAACTTTAACTTTTTAACTATAAGCTCTGTCATACAGAAAAGTTTTAAGCCTGGTCTTGAAAATTGCTAAAGAGTCTGCCCCCCGGACCAATACTGGAAGTTGGTTCCATAGAAGAGGAGGCTGATAACTGAAAGATCTGCCTCCTGATTTACTCTTGGAGACTCTAGGAACCACAAGTAAACCTCCATCTAGAGAGCGGAGTGGCCTACTAGGACAGTAAGGAACTATGAGCTCTCTGAGGTATGACGGAGCT
Source organism: Remorina albescens (assembly GCA_034769265.1). Taxonomy (NCBI): domain Eukaryota; kingdom Metazoa; phylum Chordata; class Actinopteri; order Carangiformes; family Echeneidae; genus Remorina; species Remorina albescens. The sequence continues at coordinate 789,302 of CM068495.1, read as the reverse complement.
TGGCCAGTAAGAGCTTTATATGTTAACAGAATGATTTTAAATTCTATTCTGAATTTTACCGGCAGCCAATGAAGAGCAGCTAACACAGGAGAGATGTGATCCCTTTTTCTAGTTCCTGTTAATAGCCGTGCAGCAGCATTCTGAATCAACTGAAGGCCTTTCTCAACCTTTTTTGAACCTTGTTTTTGATGCTCTTAACGCGCCCCCCCCCCCCCCCCCCCCCCAAAAAAAAATTGTGTGCGTGTGTCTGACAACATGATGTGCTACAGCCTTTGAGGATTTTTGAATTTAACGTTTATATCATTTCATAGTATCACAACATTTGAAAATAACTCCAGGTGTAGGTATTAAGCAACGTGGAACTTGGTAAGAAAAATACCACCACAGCAGAATTTGTTGAAAATTTGTTTTATAGGTATTTAGAGATGCCAACAACATCATACACACCCGTGAACAAAGGCAAATTTACCAATACAAAGACTGGAACCACTGGTGCATCAATTAATGCGCCTTAAACATGAAACGGTCATTTTCTGAAGACTGACAAGACATGGCCTGGCAACAAGAAAAAAAGAAGAAAAAAACGATTGTAAAAGAAAGGACCTAAGACTGTTCGCGCTTTCAATTTTTATTGGGAGCCCTGCGCTTGGTGGGCTGCTGCCAGCTTCTTCACGTTCGGACACTTCGACGTGAGTTTTAGCCTGAGCGCGCCAGAGCTCACCAGGCTCAGACGATTGCGATATTTTGTCTGCATGTGAAGAGCTTGGCTGAATCCCTGTTCCAAATTTTGACCCAGACTGATAATGTTATTGTCAGCCGCTGTTTTGTTTTTTTGGGGGGTTTTTTTTCCCCTCGAGCTTATTATGCATTTATTTTGAAAGGAAAGCTGAGCATAACATTTTATCAAAATTAATTTAAAACCTGTCTTTGTTCGCTTCAGCGCTGAGTTGAGGAAAGCGACACAAAGTGCTGAAACGGAGATGCGGGAAGCAGTTTTTTTTTTTTTCCTTTTTTTTGTTTTGTCTTATTTTAACTAGCCCATCCAGTTTTCTGGTGGCCCAACCACAATCAAAATCCTGACGCCGCTGTAGCGTATAGGCCTACTATTTTTTCCCCTCTCGACCGCTTCTACTCTCGCTTGCTCACCTCTCTCAACCACACACAGACACACACCGCTCTCACTCTTAAGAGGCACACCAATCTCATAACGTGCCGACTACCTCAGTAAAATGTATTGAAACACACAAAGTAGATTTGCACTAAAAAAAACCCTGGGAAACCATGAAAGTTTAAAATCTAGAGTTCAAATTAACTTTGTAAAAGCCTCTCAGCCCTCATGCTCCCAGCGCCCCCCCAAATGTTCAGAACGCCCCCGTTGAGAAACCCTAGCTTAGTCTCTCTGTGTGTGTGTCAACCTAGCCTGACGTGGCTGTAACTCTATTCCAGCTGCGTCATTGGCTCGGCACGGCACTGTTCTCATTATCATTGGCTGTTCGTGTTGTCTGTCAAAACATGGATGGAATGAATTCTATCGACCATGTATTATATTACTATCAAGGAAAAGTTATTTCGCGATAATTATCGTTATTATTTTATCGCCCAGCCCTAATTGTAACTGATGCTGCACACACCAGGCAGATGGTTTCATATCAGATGGTCTCTTTGGCTAAAAATTAAAATCTCATCCATTTGACCTCTAATGGACCTCAACTGAAAAAAAACTTCATTTGTTTGTTTTAAGTTTAAAGAAAATGAAATACAACCTAATTAAATGTGGCTGTTTGTTTGGGTGCAAACTGGATTCACACCAAAGGAAGAGAGAGTTATGCTGACTGATTCGTTTGTGTGTCTGTGTGCATGTGTTGGTCCAGCTGAAGCCGCAGACCAATTGGGGACCAATGGGAAGCTGGTGGAAAGACTAGTGGAGTGGTGTGAAGCCAAAGATCACGCGGGAGTGATGGGAGAGTCCAACAGGCTTCTGTCAGCCCTAATTCGACACAGCAAGTCCAAGGTCAGACACTTCAGTCTATATCATCTGTTCTACTCTGGCAGTGAAACATGTTGCAGCAACCAGAGGGCTAATCCCACACTGCCACTGTAACTCTGTAAGACTCACCAGCCGAGTAGCAGTAAGGCTACAAACAGCCCATAATGCAACACTGTAAGATACTGTAGTTTTGGTTGTAGTCTCTTCAGTGATATTAATAGTTACAGTGGGAGCAATAATTATTTGATCCCTTGCTGATTTTGTAGGTTTGCCCACTTACAAAGAATGGAACTGTGTAGAATTGTAATCATAGGTACATTTTAACATTGAGAGACAGAATATCACAAAAAAATTTAGAATAACAACAATTTTTTATATATTTATTATTGTATTTTTGCATGAAAAAATATTTGATCCTACCATCCTACCAACCAGCAATAATTCTGGCTCTCACAGACCAGTTAGTTTTCCATTAAGAAGCACTCCTAATCTCAACTCATTACCCAAAACAACTCGTTACATCATAATGTAGCTGTATAAAAGACACCTGTCCACACAATCAGTCAGATTCCAACGTTTCCACCATGGGCAAGACACCAAGTATTAAGTCTAGGGCTGAAACGATTCCTCGACTAATTCGAATACCTCGATTACAAAAAATGTTTGAGGAATTTCCTCTGCCTCGAGAAATCGTTTAATTTTTACAGAGTATGGTATTTCACCCGGAGACTACAGGTGTCTCTTGTCACTCTCCGTGTGCCAGCAAACACAAACAAATGCCCCAAAGCTGCTGTGTGGTAGGGTGATCTACTAACAGGGTAAACAACCCTGATCTAAGTTTTTAGAAGCTGCTGAACAGAAAAAAAATTAGCCTTTAAGACGAGAGAAGTGGATACAGGCAGTAAGACGAGAAGTGCCGTCGTCGGCTACACATCAGCCTTGAAGACCGGGCAGTCAGAGTTGGCTGGTTTATGGTTCATCATTTGACCTTATAGCAATAAAAACCAAGTCCTGCATAAGTTAGGCTACATCCACACTACTACATCATCACTTTAAAATAGCTTTTTGTAAGCCAAACGTTGTAAATCTGCCCCACGTTATGGGGTTAAAATGTAGTTGGTGGATGTACGTTAGCCTTGGTTAGTTTCTGCTCCTGCAGTTAGCCTTGGTTAGCTTCTGCTCCTACAGTTAGGATTGGTTAGTTTCAGCTCCTACAGTTAGCCTTGCCAATTCAGCAACCTTAACTTAGATTTAAAAAGAATTAATGCGCATAGCTTTATTATCTTTTTATTAGCTTTATGACCCCAAAGACATGTTAATTATCACTGCTCACTGGGCTAGTTAGATATAGTTATCTTTAGGGCACGTAAGGAAGGTTGCAAGGTTGTTTAGGGAGTTAGTCACTGAGTCTGGTCCATTTTTTGTAGCACAAGTTTCTTGTGTTTACTCTGAATTAAAATTTAACATTACATCCCTTATGTTACAAAATATTCTAATAAAAGCTTGACATGAGAAGAGTATCCAGTGAGGGCTAATTGCTTGTTATTTATCTTCCTTTTTGTTTGGAATATACATTCACACAACAATGAGAAATTACAGATCTTTGGATGCCGATAACACCGTAAGTGAATGGATCCAAGTTGTGTTCCACCATAAACCAGCTGACTCTGACTGCCCGGTCTTCAAGGCTGATGTGTAGCCGATGACGGAGCCTCTCGTCTTACTGCCTGTATCCACTTCTCTCATCTTAAAGGCAAATTTATTCTGTTCGGCAGCTTCTAAAACCTTAGATCAGGGTTCTTTACCCTGTTAGTAGCGCACCCTATCACACAGCAGCTTTTGGGCATTTTTTTTGAGTTTGCTAGAACACGGAGAGTGACAAGAGACACCTTCACAGATTACAAAGTCAATGGAAAGCTCTTGATTGCAGTGTTGCCAGATCTTGCGAGAGAAACAAGCAACCAACTCTAATGAAACAAGCCCAAAAAAAAAGTAACTCAAAAAAAAAAAAGCCCAACCAGTGACCTAAACCTACGACACTGTGTAAGAGAGAGGCTATATATATATATCAAATCAAATCAGATTTATTTGTATAGCGCCAAATCATAACAAAGTTACATCAAGGCACTTTACATATAGAGCAGGTCTAGACCAAACTCTTTATAAAATTATTTAAAGAGACGCAAACAGATCCCCCGATGAGCAAGCACTTGGCGACAGTGGCAAGGAAAAACTTCCTTTAAGAGGCAGGAACCTCGGGCAGAACCAGGCTCAGGGGGGGCGGCCATCTGCCTCGACCGGTTGGGATGAGAGAGGGAGAGAGCGAGAGAGAGAGGCACGAGGGGGGGCAAAGTTGGGTAGAGTAGGGAGAGAAAGAGAGCAGGAGGAGGGGATATTCAAACAGGTGTAGGCAGGAACATGATGCTGCATGAGGTTCGTAGGAATGATGCTGTATGGAATTCTTGAAGATGTGGGAGCAGCAGGCATTGCAGGAACATGGGATGGTGATGATTCATCACCTGCAGGATGAGGACAGGGAGAGAGAGGAGAGGAGCTGGGAGAGAGAGAGGAGAGGAGCTGGGGGAGACAGAGACTTCGGGAAAACATGGTTAGTAAATGCAATGCACATGCTTGGAACTGAGAGAGACTGGGATTTCGAAGCTATATATATATTGTTTGCTAGAAAACAGTAAATATCTTTAATCTATTACAAGGGAATACTGTGCATCTCCCCAATAACTTTGAACATGCATGGGTCAGTTGCACCATTACTCTGGTTACTGGTTTTAGCATTTTGACGTCTTTTATCAGTCAAGGTGGATCCAGTTAGTTCACCGAGATGATCGACAGCTCTTACTGCTGTGTGACAGGCTGTAAGTGGCTATCTTCAACTCACTTGTGGCTCATTTTGTTTTAAGACAGTCAAACCGATGTCCGTAAGCCTCGCAGATGAAAAAACTGTGGAGTTGTTGGTTGTTTTTTTTTTTTTTTGTGTGTGTGTGTGTGTGTGTGTGTGTGTGTGTGTTGTGTTTCTCAACCTCGCCAGTCTGGAGGCGCTGGATAAACTTGACTCGTTTGATTTTGAGGACGATGAAGATCGTGAGGACCCTGCTATCCTGGTAAAGAAGTTTGAGTAGTTATGCTTGCCTGTGAAGAACGTAATTATGGACAGACATGCATTCAACACAACTAACCAGAAACAGCACGAGTTGATCCAGTCTTATGTCTCCACGTTGAAAGTAATGGCCAAGAAATGTGAGTTTGGCGCGCTACATGATGAACTTATTAGAGACCGTCTAGTCTGTGGTATTCTCAGTGACACTGTCCGTGCACAGCTGTTAAAAGAAAAGAAACTGACTCTAAACTGAGATTTGCATGCTACATGAACAATCTGAAAAGGGCAACAGGGAACTAAAAAAGGAAGCAGAGGTGTGCACAGTACAGTTCAACCCATGCACCAACTGCGATGGCCAACATGCTCCTGACCGTAACGGATGTCCAGCTTTCAACAAGCGCTGTAACACTTGTGGAAAAAATGAACCACTTCTCCAGATGCTGCAGATCAGGCAAACCACTTGCTGCCAACAGACCAGGAGTGGTCCAGCCCCCCACTGCACGCAGGGGCAGGTACACACATGTGAGTGAGCTTGACACGCAACCAACACAAGAGCCAATTGATGTGTTTCACTGAGACCATAGAAATGTTCTATTGTGAGAGCATAGACAGGCCAGAGGACATGCATGAGCAAGATGAAAGGTTTGCTGATCTGTCTGCAGTCAACACTGGCAAACAACTGACTGTCAAGATTGACACTGGGGCCAAATGCAATGTAATACCCAGAGCCCTTCTACAGCACATTGATCCTACTGCTCACATTAATCCCAGCAAAAGAGCAAATCTCGTAACCTATGGAGGTAATATAATTGAAACTCTGGGTGCAGCAAATGTGAACTTTACTTGCGGCCTACTGCAATTCCAAGTTGTGGACATAGACGTCAAGTCGCTGCTGGGTCTCAGAGAAAGTGTCAAATTCAGCTATGGACCAGAGGTGCATGCTGTTGTCCAACAAGAGGTGCCAGAGTTAACAGAGTACAAAGACCTATTCAACACCAGCACCATTGGCAAGCTGCCTGTGGTGTATCACATGCGCCTGGATGACACTGTGCACCCCACTATATGCGCTCCGAGACAGGTGCCACTGGCCATGAAGGACAAGATTGTGGCAGAACTGCACAGAATGACCAAGCTAGGAGTCATCACGCCAGTTCAGGAGCCCACTGACTGGGTTTCGGCCATGGTGGCTGCAAGCAAAAGAGACGGCAGCATGAAACTATGCATCGACCGCGTCAACATCAACAAAGCCCTCCTCAGACCCCACCATCCGATGAAAACTATAGAAAATGTCATCGCTGACATGCCGGATGCTAAAATGTTCAGCATCCTGGATGCCAAATGTGGCTTCTGGCAGGTGCCACTCAGCAAAAAGTCCTCAAAACTCACCACACTCGTGACTCCCGTGGGTCGCTATGCCTTCCTTCAAATGCCCTATGGCGTCACCACGGGGAGTGAGGCAGCCATGTGCTATTGTGATTGATGACATCTTGGTGTGGGGCCGCTTGAGAGAGGAGCATGATCTGTGTCTCTGTCAAGTCATGGAGAGAATAGGAGCTGTCAATCTCAGATTGAACCCTGAAAAGTGCCGTTTCCGGGTCACAGAGGTCTCGTATGTCGGTCACCTGCTCACCAACCAGGGTGTTCAGCCTGACCCTGCCAAGACTGCTGCTGTCTGCCTGATTCCCCCCCCCCGGATGACAAGAACAGCCTCCAAAGGTTCCTAGGCATGGCCAACTACTTAGCCAAGTTCATACCAGGCTACAGTGAGACCACGGCACCCCTTCGTGAGCTGTTGCGCCAAGATGTGGACTGGTGCTGGCTGGAACCTCATGCAGCAGCATTCACCAAACTCAAGCAACTCATCGCCAGCCCCCCAGTGCTACAGTACTTTGATGTGCACCAACTTGTTGTACTGTCAGCTGATGCCTCACAGCACGGACTGGGTGCTGTTTGCCTCCAAAATGACAGGCTGGTGGTGAATCACACTATGCTCAAATTGAAAAAGAGCTCCTGGCCCTCGTCTATGCCTGCACGAAATTTCACCACTACATATATGGACAGGCTGTGACCGTTGAGACAGATCATCAGCCGCTCATCCACATACTAAAAAAGCCACTACACACGTCCTCTGCACGCATCCAAAGGATGATGCTTCGCTACAGCGCTACAACCTCAGCATCGTTTACAGGAGGGGCAGGGAGCTCTACGTTGCTGATGCTGTCTCCCATGCACATCTGCTCTCCACCGACTGGGCTGAGGAACTGGAGGAATATGAGGTCATGGTGGTGGACGTCCTCTCCTCACACAAAACTGAGGAACTAAAACGTGAGACTCTTGTGGACCCTGTGTGCCAACATCTCTCCGAGGTCGTTGCTGCAGGCTGGCCTAACACATTTAGGGAGGTGTCATGTGACCTTAGGCCATTCTACGCCACGAGAGAGGAACTCACTACAGACAGGGGCTTGCTCCTCTGTGGACAGTGGTTCATCATTCCACGCTCCCTGCAGCGCTACTATGTGCAACAGCTACACCAGGGCCACCCTGGCCTCAAGACCACAAAGTGCAGGGCCAGGGAGACAATGTTCTGGCCCACCATCTACAGTGATATTGAAAGAGAGGTTTCCAGGTATGCCCCCGTAACGCTCTCAGGCCACACCAGCCCAAGGAGCCCCTTCAGCTGCATGATATCCCTGACGTGCCGTGGGCCCTTACTGCAGCGGATGCATTTGAGTGGGAGGGTAAGGAGCATCTCATGCTTGTTGACTCTTACTCTGGCTGGTTCAAAATAGACCAACTCCCAAGCACGACAAGTGCTGCACCACTTTGCCACTCACGGTGTGCCATAGCAACTCATGACAGACAGTGCTGCCTACTTCACAAGTAGGGAGTTCCAGGAATTTGCTTGCAAGTGGCACTTCTGTTATGTCACCATCAGTCCCCTGTACCCTCAATCTAACGGACTCGCTGAGAGGGCTGTGCCCTCAGCCAAGTCACTGCTGGAGAAGTGTGCACGAGATGGGACGGACATAGATGCACTTCTACGCAACATGCCCAGAGACGGACTGCCGTCGCCAGCTCTGTGCTTGCTTTCTCAGTGCACCAGAGCCTTCATTCCCATGACCAAAACCATGTACTAACCCAAAGTGGAAACACAGGTTCAAATGGCCTTGACACAGGCGAGACAAAGAAAGAAAGCCTACTACGACAAATCAGCTAGGCCGCTGGCTCCACTACAAGCTGGGCAGACAGTGAGAATGCAGACAGAGAGAGGGCACGACAGGCTGGCAACGGTATTAGGAACAGCACCACAACCCAACAGCTACTGGGTCAGAGCTGGAGATGCCACATATGTCAGAAACAGACGCCACCTACTCCAGACACCTGAGACTTATGTTTCTGACTCTGCTGCAGGGGGCCCATCTGTCGCTGCAGTCGTACCCCTACCAAGCCCGCAACATGGCACTGCGGGACCAGAAGTGTCACAGTGACAGCGGCCTGTGATCATTACTCACTCAGGGAGAGTCAAACTCTGGCACGCTGATGTCTGATGTTTTATGCACTCTCATGTTGCAGCCTGTTCTGGCTGTATGGCTGTTGTACTCTGTTTTAAAAAAAAAAAAAAAAAATTGGAAGCAAGAAAACAGTTAATGTTGCATGTCCTGCATTTGAACTTTATTGCATAACCCACACTTTTATTCCACAGATGCTTGTAGTTTTCCCCACATGCAAATCTGTGCCATGCTATGTTTCATTTATTTACGGAGACATATTTGACTTGAGAAAGGGGATGTAGACTGTGTTGACAGTCTCTATGGTTACGGCCACAGCCCGATGACGTCAGGGGACGCGGGGAATGCCAGTTAGGTAGAATCTACCAGGATCTGCTGGAGATCGGTTGTTCTGTTCGATGGCTAATAAAGCTAACAGTGCTACACCGTGACTATCTGCAACGTCTCTTCATTCACACACATCTACATGGTGCTTTTAACTTTATTGTGGTTGTGGAGAGCTGGGAGAGAATCAGGAGGGCTTCATACACAGAGCAAAGCAAGCCCAAAAACCCGCAACCTGCAACTGACGACGTTTGCAAGCGACTTTACAGAACAACAAGTCCAACGCTGCTTATAACAAGCGGACCTGGCAACACTGCTTGATTGATTTCCCGTCCGGTGTGGGCGGGGCTTAAATGTGCTCTGTCGCTATGGAGGAAAGACCTGATGACGACGAAAGCGATGATAAAGATAAATGTTGATTGTCTAAAAAAGGAGACCAATTGTTCATTATTAAGTTAAATGTCTTATTTTCTCATGTATATTTATAATTGCTCTTTAACTAAACAAATATGTTTTATCCGATTATTTAATTTAGCCGAAATTTCTGTAGAATACTCGATTAAAATATTCGATAGCTGCAGCCCTAATTAAGTCCTATTGTTGTATGGATCAAATACTTATTTCATGTTAAAATCTGATAGTAAATATATAAAATTTGTACGTTGTTGTTGTTGTTCTGGATTTTTTTTGTTATATTCTGTCTCTCAATGTTAAAATGTACCTATGATTACATCTCTACACAGTTTCATTCTTTCTAAGTGGGCAAACTGACAAAATCAGCAAGGAATCAAATAATTGTTGCTCCCACTGTATATAGTCCTTAAACATAAGACCACCCCCACTCTTTCTGCCCTGACTACTAGAGATAGACTGGTAAACTAAACAGTACAAACTACGGCTGGTTCAAGACACTATTATTATGGCCCATTATGGATTTAAAGCAGATGCAAATACTTAAAGAATCAAATTACTTTTTTTTTAATTTTCTGATCAAAATACAAAATACTGTAAATCAGCCGATTCAAGCACTGACCAACACCACTCAGCTGTATGTTACTAAGCCACCGTTCATTGTGAACACGCATTAATGCAACAGAATCTTCTTTTATAAGCGGTTACTCATTGGTGAGAAATAACTCCAGTTCCTACTCAGGGATTATATACCTCCTTCAAATTGAAAGCTTACTTACTGTACATGGGATCTTACAGAGGAACAATTGCTGTTCTTCACCGCTGCACAGTACAACTTTCTGTATGAGCTACTGTGTTAGAGTACAGAAGAAGAGTGGATTTATGGGGAAAATGCAGTTTTATGCTAGAGTGAAATTGCATCAGGTCAATGTGTAGACTGACCTGCTTTTTGATACCTGGGCCAGCATTCTAATATTGGAGGCTTTCCTAATTACACAGACAGTTCAGAGCAACTTATTTCTGAAGAATTCAACTTTTCAGTCGTGTACATGGAATAATTGCCTATTTTGACCGTAAGTGGCAGAGAGGCTAACAGGAATTAGGGAGAGAGAGGAGAACACAACTGAATAATGTGCACAGCTTGGTCTCTGTGTTACTGTCTCACTCACTTGCAGCTCTTCCACAGCAGCATGTTGGCTGTTCCTTCTCCTCTGCCACATTGCTCTTCATCAGCCACAGCTCAGCTATGCCTTCCTGACCCTTGAGTCAGAGTGAGTGTAAGGAGGAAAAGAGGGTGGAGCTAATCTGATTACTCTGTGATAAACTAGGATATTATACATTTGATATTTTATTAAATGTTGATATTGTGGTGCCTTTTCAGGAGAACATTGGTCAATGAAGCGACAAAAAGACACAATCCAGAATATCCCCTGCCGTCAACACTTTGTTTACCTGAAGAAAAAAACATGTTTGCTTTTTTTAAAAGCCTTTTTTTATGTGGATTTCAGGAAGTCATCAGAACTGTCATCCAAGGTGGAGGAGTCAAGCATTTAGTTACCATGGCAACTAGTGAGCATATGATCATGCAGAATGAAGCATTGGTGGCTTTGGGTCTCATAGCTGCGCTGGATTTGGGTAAGAGCAAAACATAATTCAGCTATTGCTTTTTTTTTCTTTTTTCCCAACATTATCTTTGAGTTATCAAAATGCTTCCAATGATGTACAGAAATAAGAGTGCTCTCCATTCAAAGGAAACTTCAAGGGCAGTTAAATTATTGTCCAGCATTCAAATTTTCCTTCTTTGCAAGTCAGGTATTTATGAGATAACAAAGAGCAACACTTAGGTGAAAGTACAAAGTATACGACCTCACTAAATCAAATAAACAAAAGAAAAAAGAAACAAAACAAAAAAGCATCAACAACCGAAACAACAAAGGTTTCTCTATTTTATCAAGGGTTAGCCCAAATTATTTCACTATTGTGCATGGTTCAAAAATACAAACTCAAATGTACAATTCACACAGAATAAAGAAATCAAGTATCAAAAGAAAGGAAATTATTTTACTGCAGAGAACTATTGATGACTACGCCTTGTCCGCCTCATTCCCCACATTACTTAAATCCAGACTCTCCATATATTCCATAAAAGGACCCCAAATGTTTTGAAATAGTGATAGTTTCCCCTTTATAATGTAAGTAATCTTCTCCATAGGTAAAACTGTGGACATTTCCTTAATCCAATTAATGAATTTATTAACTGGTACTCCTCCATGAGAGTGCTATGACTCTTTTTGCAAGCAGCAAACATAAATCCAGGGCAGTGATTATTTTTGTAGACATATGTCTATCAGGATATAAACCTAGAATAAACAGTTTAGGGTCAAGAATTAATTTTATACCTAGTATAGTCTCTAAAGCTTGTTTAATCTCCCACCAGAACTGTTGGACTTTATTGCATTCCCAGACACAGTAGAAGAGCGTACCCTTCTCCTCTCCACACCTGATACACAAGTCTGGGATGGCACCATTATAGATTTTCTGGCGTCACGTATGTCCTCATTAGCCAGTTATATTGCAGTACTTTGGGACGAGTATTGGTAGTTTGTGTTTGTGCTTCAGCACACGCTTTTTCCCAGTCCTCGGAGGGCAAGTCCTCCTCTAAATCTTCCCTCCAGGCATTAAGTTTCTGTAAAGAGGCCTCAGAGGATCCCTCTGCTAACATGTTATATAGTTTGGAAATAGTTCCCTTTCCAAAGCAATCATTTTTCATTGCCGTTTCCAAAGTGGACAACAGGGGGGATCGACACACACTGATTTTGAGATGATCTAATAAAGTTTCTCACCTGTAGATATTTAAATTGATGTTTTCTTGGAATATCATATCTAGCAATCAACTCCTCAAATGACATCAAAATCCCACCCTCTGATCCCATGAGATCCCCTATTGTCTTTAAACCTTTTTCGGCCCACTTCCTAAAACCAGGGTCTGCTCTCCCTGGAGGGAAAAAATGGTAGCCCCATAATGGGCTGAAGCGTGACAGAGAGGAGGATTCACCTGAATACTTCTTAACCCGATACCAAATTATAATCATATTTCTGACTATAGGATTTTTTTGTCTTTTTTTTTCAGCATTTTGACTTTCACTAAGTATATGTACTGAGGGAGAGAAAGTGGGACTGAGCAGTTTTCAATATTCATCCAAGGTGGGAGGGCTTATCTGTAAAATAATGCATCATAGTCCTCAATTGAGCTGCCCAATAGTACCAAAAGTGGATTGGGGCACCTGAGGCCTCCTCTATCATACGGTAGGTACAAGAGTGATAAACATAGCCCTCGATCATCTATTATTCCACGAAAAACGTACAACATTTTTTTTTAGTAGTGAGAATAAATAAATAACAGGAAGTGGCAATGAGATGTTCTGAAACAAATACAGAGGTTTGGGCATTCTATTTAATTTAAGAACATTTATTCTTGCTATAAGCGATAAGGGCAAGGAGTTCCATCTATCTATAGAGGAAGTAATTGAATCTACCATGGGGGTGCAATCAACCCCAACAATGTTTCTTATACATGGTACTATCCTAATCCCCAGATATGTAAAACAGTCTACCTTCTTGAATTGGAAAGAATTTCCAGCATTGTTTCTTTCTTCTGAGTTAAATAACATTAATGAAGATTTGTCTTTGCTTACTTTATATCCTGATATCCTTCCAAATGTGTTTCATCTAACAAAGCTGGAATAGAGTTTTTCAGTTTTTCCAAGAAAAGAATGACATCATCAGCAAATGCAAAAGCATTTCTGTGTTCCTGTTGGCCTACTGAAAAACCAGTTATGTTTTTATGAGACTGCATTGCAATGGCAAACGGTTCAATTGCTAGAATAAATAATAAGGTGGACAAAGGGCACCCCTGCCTACATCCCCGTTTGATTTTAAATGATTTAGATATAACTCCATTTGTTAATATTTCAGCATAAGGTTCATTAAATAAAAGTTTAACCCACTGACAGAAATTATCCCCACAGCCAAGTCTTTTTAATATTTCAAATAAATATGGCCATTCAACTCTATCAAAGGCTTTTTCGGCATCCAATGATAGCAAGGCAGTGTCTGGTTTTTTTCCCGATTTATGAAGAACATCCAACACTCATCTCACATGGAATCTCTGTCTACCTACAATAAACCCATTCTCGTCACAAGCAATTATGTCAGGTAATATTCTCTCCAGTCTTTGAAAATTTTACAAATTATCTTTAAATCCACATTAAGAAGACTTATTGGTCTTAGGTTTTCATATTTATTGCAAGGTTTACCAGGTTTGGGCAGTAAAGTTATCAGAGCTCCTCTTAATGAAACAAGGAGAATTCCCTTTTCAAATGAGTCCGAGAACATGTTGAAAACGGAGGACAGCAATTTAGCTTGAAATTTTTTATAAATTTCTATCGGCAGCCGATCTGGGCCTGGGGCTTTACCTGTTTTCAAATGATCTATTGCTATAGATATTTCCTCCTTAGTTATAGCTGCACCAAGATTTGCATTTATCAGTCCTGAAATGTTGGGTATTTGGAGGGTATCTAAGAAAAGATTTTGCTTTTGTCCCATATGTGTTATCTGAGCTGTATAATTTTTCAAAAAAGACCTTAAAAGTTTCATTGATTTTTAGAGGCTCAACAATTATCTGTCCATCACTGTTTTCAACTGAGGTAATGTTTTTCTCATTTTGTAATTGTAGGAGGCGCCAGGCTAATGGTTTCCCGGACTTTTCCCCTTGATCGTAGAATGTCTGCTTAAGACGCAAAAGATGTGAGGCTGCTCTAGAGGCAGAAAGTTCGTTATACTGTGCTCTTAGCGGCAGAAGTTTTCGATGGATGTTTAGACATAACGTTTGATAATATTCCCCCTCAAGCAGCTCAATGTGTGCTTCCAACTTTTTTGTTTTGTGATAACTTTGTTTTGCCTTATAACTTGTGAAGCTAATTATCTGACCTCTTATGTAGGCCTTAAAGGCGTCCCACCTTGAAGAGGATGGTGTTTCATCTGTATTGTTTTTTTTTGTATCACATCACCTGGAAGCTATTGAGCTAAAATGCTAGTATTATGTTAAAAAAAATTCTAAAAAATATTTGGAGGTTTCAATTATAAAAAATCAGGTGTATCTCATCCATATGTTTTTGAGTCATTCGGTCACATGACCTGGAAGGTGCGTAATGGGAAATGTCCCCACATTTGTAGGACAGGTAATGATTGTCCAGAGGATAAATTAAGATAAGAGGAGCTTTATTTATCCCAAAGGGATTAAGTCAGTGAGCTCATTTATTTATCTAAGAGTTATATAGTCTAATGGCTGTTGGTAAGAAAGATCTTGTATATCTCTCCGTCCTATAATGAAGAGAGGGGAGCCGTCCACCACCGTTGTTTCTTTGGTCCATCGGGATGTTATGAAGTGGATGATCCGTGTTGTTCCGGAATGGCCTCCACCATCCTCATTGTGTATCTCTGCACCACTTCCCCCAGAGAGTCCATCCTTACTCCAATCACAGAGCCATCCTTCTTAACATGTTTATCCAGCCTCCTTGCCTGCTTTTTTGCAACACTTCCTCCCCAGCAGACTGCAGCATAAAATAAAAAACTTGCCACCAAAGACTGATAAAACATCTGCAGCATATTACTACAGATGTTGAGAGATCTCAGCTTCCTCAAGAAATATAGGCAGCTCTGACCCTTTTTAAAGAGTGTATCTGTGTTAAGGGACCAAGCCAACTTGTTATCCAGGTGTACACCTAGATATTTGGAACCATCTCAATGTCCACTCCACAAATGTTCACAAAATCATTTTTTTTAACTTAAAAAAGTGGCAGTTTTAATGTGATTCTATGAGTTCCACCTGTTACCAACCTGTTAGTTACTTGGATAACTTCTGAAGAAGTTAAATTTGTAACAAATTTCTTTTCATCTCATGCATCTGTTCTCTCAAAACAGACTTCTAAAGCAGAGTTTTTATTCTGAAATTGACAAACTGGCCTTGCTCCCCAGCGACAGAGGGGCGGGGCTGAGATTAGAAGCAGGAGACTAGAAGCTGAGTCTAGAGGCTACAGGACATAGTAATACAGTAGTAGTAATACTTCAGTAACAATTGTTAACTGTGGCCTCGAATATGGGGTGCTTCAAAAAAGGGCAGAGACAGAGGACCACAAACGTGGGAAACAGCTGGGGGGAGAGAAGTAATTGTCAGGTCTTTCATGCATTACCATGTTTGTGAAATAAATGTCCCAGCAGAGATTTGGACATCAGTCACACTGGATGTGCTTAAAACGACCGAAAAAAAGTACTCCACTGGCTGCATGAGATACACCCCCTGGTTCTACAATTTAAATCTCCAAATATTTTTGATTAATATTTTAATGTAAATATTAGCATTTTAGCTCAATAGCTTCCAGGTCATGTGATCAATTGACTCAAAATCAGTGTGGGATTATAGTACTCCACTGGCTGCATGAGATACACCCCCTGGTTTTACAATTTAAATCTCCAAATATTTATTATTATTTTTTTAAATAAATATTAGCATTTTAGCACAATAGCTTCCAGGTGATGTGATCAACTGACTCAAAATCAGTGGGGGATTATAGTACTCCACTGGCTGCATGAGATACACCCCCTGGTTTTACAATTTAAATCTCCATATATTTTTTTATAAATTTTTTGAAATAAATATTAGCATTTTTGCTCAATAGCGTCCAGGTCATGTGATCAATTGACTCAAAATCAGTGTGGGAACATGTTACTACAGAGGGTGCATGAGATACACCTGTTGTTTTCCTCACATTTTCTAACCATTCATAATTTTTATATGGAAATATTAGCATTTTAGCTGAATATCTATTCGGTCATTTGATATAATAAATCAAAGCCATCGTTGGAACATTTTGATACGTCTGTTTTTATTTCCTTTAAACACAGTTTCTCTGCTTTAAATATCCCACTTTTTTATTTTGAAAACAGGAAGTTGATACACGCTGTAGCCGTCTTCTGTCTCTGTGTATTTAATGTAAAGTCTGTGATACGGGTGCACTTGAAATGTTGGAGTGGCTGGCTCGGAGTCACACTGCGTGGAACAGAAGAGGTTTATCTGGAGTGAATGTCTGTCAAATATCCAACTTAAAACTAACTTCACTGCAGTCCATTACCGGACTCCGCTATAGCTTTTTTTGTACTTTTTAAACTGTAAAGATGAGGGAATCTGAAGAAGTAGAAATCCGATTTAGGGTAGAATAGTTGAGGTGTAGCCTTAACAACAGGCCTGAACAGCAGGACTCTCTCCTGTGACATCTCAGCCTGTATCACTTATAAACCTGACAGTCTATTGCGTAGCTCTTCGTGATGACACACAACCTCCTTCTGGACTTCAGTTGCAGCTGAGAAGGACTTTGTTGGAGCTAGCCTGGTGTTGGTGTTGCACAAGCTGCTGTCAGATGAGAGGAGCGCTCCAGAGATCAAGTACAACTCCATGATCCTCATCTGTGCTGTCATGGGCTCAGGTGAGACCTCCACACTCCTCCACACAGAAACCACAGACTGGGCTTCTTCTGCTCTGTTTTATAGCATTAAAACAATGAAGGGAGGTCATCCACTAGTCAGGAGGCTGGTGGTTCAATTCCTTGATCTGCAAGTCAGCATGTTGAAGTGCTACTTGGCAAGATACTGAACCCAAAAGTGCTGCGTGTGTGTGCGCACGTGTGCGTGCCCTTTTTTGCACATTCCATATAAATAGCATCCAATGGTTTTAGTGTGTACACTACAAAGTGTACAAAATGTACACACACATGCGTGCATAATTATCATTACACACTACAACACACTCACTTACCATTGTAAGTCTTCTTCTCCCCTACTGCTAATAATTACAGGGAAACGGTATGTTCTGTTTGTATTTTCCATGGCATCTTCTCCTGTTCTTGTTCTCTCTCCATTCCTCTACTGACTCCTTCCTCCTCTCCTTCACGCTCGCTCTCAATGTGTCTCTCTCACTGCCTCTGATTCTCTCTCTGCCCCCCCCCCCCCCATCTCTCACTCTCTCAACCTAGAGAGACGGCTGCCCTCCCTGAGCCTGGTTCTGCCTGAGGTTTCTGCCTCTTACAGGAAGCTTTTCCCTTGCCACTGTCGCCAAGTGCTTTCTCTTGGAGGGATCTGTTAGGTCTCTTTAACAACTCCATAAAGAGTTTGGTCTAGACCTGCTCTATGTGTAAAGTGCCTTGATGTAACTCTGTTATGATTTGGCGCTATATTAAAAAAAATTTATTTGATTTATATATCACAGGAGTTGCTATTTTTATATTGTTAGCTCCATATGTGTTGTGTTGCCAAACAGACACCATATTATATTCTCCAAATGTAAGGGAAAATTCTTCTTTGGCACAAGACCCAGCAAAAAATGCCTGATCATCAATTTCTTTTTCTTTTTTTTTTTCGTCTGCATTTGTCCTCATAGTTTAGCACCACAAGGTGTGTCAACTTTTTATGAGATTGATGCACTTATAGTCTTGCGGCTAAATATTTTATTATTTCAGTGTGTGTGTGTGTGTGTGTGTGTGATCATCACCAGCCCTCCTTGGAAGCTAGTTTGTTCATCAATTTCTATATTCTTCAGATCAATGAAATGTTATGCAATACAACACATTACTGTTGTATTGCACTCTGCTTTGTATTTTCCTGTGACTGTGGAGGTCTGAACAACAAAACTTAATAAACTCAGGCGTCAAGGAATAAATTATTTGTGTTTTTGCTTTGAAGCAGATGCTAAATTAAGTGGAGATTGTTAATTCTACTTTAGCACATTGAATAAATACAAGGGTTAAGTTTAGACTATTAGAATCCAATGTCAATTAGAGCTAAAGCCTTTCACTTAACACTACAACTTTGTTTGGAGTTGTCCCCACTCCGACCGGGCTCCAACTGGTCCTATGAGAAAGTAATCTAATAGAGTATTCCCCGCTCTGACCGGTCCTATGAGACGCCACTGCTTGCAAACAGTTCCTAGGTATGTGTTAAATATGCACAAACCAGCATTGGGGGAATTCATACTCTATCTCAGTTGTATTCTGAATGGAAGGGGTTGAAGCACTACATGGAAGTAGTATCTGACAATAGACGAGCATGATGAGCAGAAGTATCTATAAGGAACTTAGAGCAGCAGCGATGTGCATCACTGTGTTATTAGACTTTAATTTATTTAACTCTTTCTTTTGAGAATTCACAAAGCTTCTTTTCCTGTATCTCATGTCAGAGCCTCTTCACAAAGAAGTCCAGACCCTGGCGTTCATCGATGTGGTGTCCAAACTGAGGGCTCATGAAAACAAGACGGTCTCTCACCAGGCTTCGCTCACAGAGCAGCGACTTACAGCCCAGAGCTAAATGACTGTGTCCAAACCCACTCCCGCCCCCTTCCCCCCACCCACTTAAATGCCTGCCTGACCACCTACACCCAATGACACCTCATGACTGCTCTCCCTTGTGCCCCATCGTCATGTGCCAAGGTACCACGTCGCATTAACTGCCAGCCTGACATCCAGTTATGTCTCTACCTTCAACCCCCACCCCTACCCTGCCTACTTCCACTAGGGTTAGACTGATGTGGCTTTATGCTCCTATTCAAGTCATCACCTGAGCTTTTTCTAATAGAACTTTTATTTTGAATCACCCAAGAAATCACATAGTTAAATAACATGTTAGGGTGGGAAGGCCTCTGAAACAGCTTTTAGACCACCATGGGACATAACTCTCCTCTGAAAGCCATAAAAATTAGATTTATTTAGGTGGGTTACCAGGTCCTTCAGGCAACGTGAGGCTTTGTAAATGCCCCTTAATGCTCAAGTCCTTCGTCTAGAGGTCAACACCCCTGATTTGTTGGTATCTTTCTTTTTCTTGAGGCCTCAGTCTATCCCTAGTCCCCTATTCTACTTGTGCATGCATCTTTTGCTACAAGTATCTCCAACAGGAGCTGGGGCGCCATAAACAGCGTAACGCAATAGATTAAGAGACCACACTCTTTTACGACCATAGCTGTGATCCCATTCGCCAATAACTCACCAGTGAAAGTGTGCACAAAAGAACAAAAAACAAAACTTCCTGTTGTGATTTTCTTTCATTTTTAAGAAGAAGCCGCCATCCATGATGTGCCCAGTTGTGTCCCATGTAGCTCAAGTTTAAATTGACTAGAAACTGTGCATGTTTTAGTCCTGTTGAAGGTGTGCCAGTGTTCATTTTTACCTCTCTACTGCTCGCATACTCCAAAGTACAGCCTGCCCTCTTCTACTGACCATCTAGTTTTTGCACCTGGATCTACAGATTTTATTCAGATTATTTTTTATTTTTTTAATTCCTCAGTAGTTTGAGCCCTCTCTCTGCTCTCCACACCTGACAGCTACACAGAGAGAGAATTGCATGAAAAGGAGGTGATGATCAGGGCTGTGGCTAAGTTAGTTGAATTAAAGTCAGCTCCAAGACTGAGTGAATCCAGGTTCATGTGACGAGTAGGTTGACATTGGAAGCTGAAAGTTTGTCTTTTCTAATGGAAATGAGACAATTAGTAAACTTAAATGTCACCTCTCTGCAGGGGCTCTGTCAGCCTCCATCAGTACAGTAATACAACATATCAGTCTTGAATCAGCAACTCCCTGAAGTTGCAGTTGCAAAGAGGTCATTAGATGTGTTAGAATGTTGAAAATATAAAATCCTTAGATGGGTGCCAGTGGGTTCAGTCAGATATAAGGTGGGTGCAAGGTGAATATCAGTGGAGTTCTGTCTTTTTCCTTCCACTCAATTCACAGTTCTCTCTGTTTTTAAACTGTTGAAAAACTGTATTTTTCATCAGTCTGGTCAATGCATCGCAGCTTAATGAAACCAAATTTCTGCATGTTATGTCTGTAGTTTAATAAAAGATCAATTTAAAAGTCATTTTAGATGAGCCAGGTTGTTTTGAATGAAATTTTGGCAGGTGATTAAGAGTTTACAAGGGAAGGCTGAAGAACATGAGTCCGGCACCAAGATCTCATTTCCTGATCCAGTTGTAGAACCTGAAGGTTCTCTGTGAGAGAAGCAGGTACAGCAGGGCGTCTGAAAAGTCTGGGATCTAATGAGAGCAGGTAACTGGTCACTGTGTCACTGTATTTGCTCTGTTGAACATTCCCCCACTCCTCCCACCCCCTGCCAACCACTGCCACAGCAGCAACGCTCCCCACAGAGAACAGGTCTTTCCAGGTGTGATGGTTGGTTCTTCTAGTCAAAGGGATCTCTGCCTACACCTCAGTATATCTGACACTGTACCAACACCCTGCTAACATATCCAGGCATGTTTCCTGGTCTGGTCCCACACTTTCAAAGGTTTAAATGGTTATTTATCAGATTTTTGCTCTTCTAAGGACACATGCCAGTGGAGATGTATCCATAGTAACTGCGTAAAATACTATAAAAACATAAGTGTTTGTTGTAAATGTCATGAGTTGTACATTTGGAGGATTGTAACTCGGCAGATAATTAAAAAGATAATAGCTGGTGATGGCTGCTGTCTTTTGTTCCTTTTCAGGGACTACTTGGTGTGTCCTTTCACTCTGAGGGTATGGCTTACTAACAGCTGCATTCAGAGTTAAATTCAAACACATTCAAACACTACACAGGCTTTGCGTCCTACATCCCATAGTGTTGTGTAGCTAATGCTACACAACACCATGGGACAATGTGTTTTCATGTTGGCCCTCCATCTATCCAGTTTTCACCAGAGACCCCTAAAGGGAAAGTACGGAAGCACATTGCATTCACTGGATAAAAAAAAAATTAGACACATTATCTCGTAATTACGATGTCCTGATCTTGTAATTACGAGAAAAGATCAGACTGGGCTTTCCTTCTGAACAGTCCTAACGACTTGAGATGCCTGCGCAGTGTTGACATACTAATATTAATACCATCCTCATTTTTAAGAAACAACTATTTCCCAGTGTGTCAAACCGAGAAGATAGTAATAGCAGATTAACTGCGATAGCACCATTATTGCCACTGAGAGAGGATTTACAGACGTTTACTTTTTCTTTAATTACGAGATAATGTCTAATTTTTTTTTTATCCAGTGAATGCAATGCGCTTCCGTAGGAAAGGATTAAAATTTCTCACAAATATCTAAACTGATGATATTTGGAGGGGGTCAAAGGTCACAGAAACCTCAAAAAAACAAATTTGTTCTCAGCAAATATTTAGAATTTTGTCCAATCTGCAAGAGTTCAACCAATGCTACTGTTAGAGCTAAGACTCAAATATATATTTAAACTGATATAGTAATAAATATAACTCACAAATACACCAGCAGCTGACCATTGGTATAACTTCATCACTCAGTCTGGCCCGTGGTTGGTCCAATCACAAACACTTTAAACCACTGTTTTCATCAACTTTATTCCACGTCAGATTAAAATCACTCAAATTTTAGTTGGACATGAGAAAAGCAAATATGAGGAGGTAGTTACATGACAATGTCAGCTGGATAAACACTGATGAGCCAAAACATTATGATAAGTCAAAGACGAATGAATGAGCGGAAATGCCTAACAGGTGAAGAGTTGTGGGATGTTTTAGAGGGATGGGTTTCTGTGTCCTATTGTCTGGGGGCGGGTTCATCAGTGTCCTGTGATCATATAGACAGGCGGTGGATGGTGATCAGGTCCTGATTATGACCTGACACAGCCTTTTAGAACCTCCTGAACCTGCTTCAGTTCCCCTTGTTCATCTGTTCAGTGCAACAGGAAATTAAAAAAATCAAATAAAATGTACAATAGATTTTAAGTACTAAAAACTGTTGATCCTTACCTATTTTAACACTCATAATTGTCAGAATTCATATTTTCCAAATACCAATTTTCAGTTTAAGAAACAAAAGTGTCACTTTCACCAAAAGAATCACTTTAAAACATCAAAAGAAACAGTTTAAAAAAAACCCCCACAAAACATTAAACCAAAAAAACAAAGAAAGATAACCCATCTGTTGTATCACAATACTGTTGTGAAATTCCAGATCTTACCCCCGGACTGGATTAATAGATTTTGGTTTTTCAGTGTTCAAACATACAGACAATAACAGGAAACATTTTCCAAATTTTATATGAAAAAGTCCTTTAAAAATGTCCACATCAGAGACAAACATGTTCCTTGGTCTGTGTTCCAACTCTCCACCTGTCCTCCCTTCAACCTGCTGAGTTATCGAGGTGTCCTGCAAAAACATGAACTCACTGACAAACAAATAATCACAAAGTGAAATGATAGGGGCAAAACCTTTGTTGGGACATATTTTATCATCTCCAAAGATGGAAATTCAGGTGACAGATTGTGGATCTTAATTTTAATTTGATGTCATATTAAATATCAAAGCCAAACTATAAAATCCATTTTTTCCATTTAATGGAGTAATTTGGATATTTTCATGTTTAACTTTCACATGCTGTTTGTGCACAAGAGCAGAAGATGCCAACTAGCAGCATAGGTATGAAATTTTATTGTGTAATAACGAATGTTTCTTTGCTTGCCAAGCTGCTGCATTAGGATGTGTCTTGGTGTTTCTGTCTAAATCTGATGTTGCAATAAAACTACATGTGAAAGCCAAGACAAAGATCACTGTTTTATTTGACCAGGTCATGCCAGTAAAGCCTCAGGTGAACTTTGGATTCTGACCCCCATCTTCTAAAGGCTGGTCAGAAAACTCTACCAACCTACATGTGGTTACTAGATCTATTTTAACAGCATAACCCAAAGTTTGAAAAGCTGTGGTGTGTCTAAGGACAAGCAGCTGACTCAAGACAAAGTGAACAAGATCAAAAATCTGACGAGACATTTATTTCCATCCTTCTGTGTCTTGAAACATCCTGGTCTTTACCAAAGACATCAAGGTCTGCAGTCCTACATGTGCAATGTCATGTTCCACACGGGACATTTTGCAGTGAAATCCATCATATAATGATCTGAGGTCCCTTTTAGTCCATTACATACATGGTAACTCCTTATGCTAAATGGTTGAAGCAATTAGCAAGTGGTCATTTCCTCTGTAATGCTGGATTAGTTAGCATTTGGAGAATATTTAGCATCACCAATACACTCACTGTTGATGGAGAGAAATTCTAATTGATTTTTAGTGCAATAACAACAGTTCTAGATAAAGACGGCATTTGCAGAAGTACCTTGGACATAAATATCCATTATGTTTTAATTTGACAATACTGTAACTTTCTACCTGTAGACAAGTGGTGGAAAGGTGTGTGAAGCAAGCACTGAACTTTGAAAAAATGTCACAGTCCTACGTGATGGGTTTAGCAATGGGGCATTATTCCCACAGTGAAAAATACCATTCTAATATCAAAAAGATGTATTAAAACTCCTATTCTCTAGACATGGCTATCAAAACTGGAGCATCGTAGCTTGAGTGCATGTTTAACCGTCCTTCCCAGCTGCTTTCTTTTTACAGTAGTCACACAGTGTTATATACAGAGCTTTTTTCACATATTAGTGCCTTAAAAGAAGGTGCTGGTTCAGTGAACAACTTGGTGAAGGTGTATAGTGACGTCTTCCCACTGTTCAAGGACATTCTGCTCAAAGACTGGGGGGGGGACAACAGACAACGAATATTACAACAGGCTGCGTATTTTTGTGAGCAGATAAAAGTGTTTCATGAGGAGAAAAAGGGTTACCTTTTAAAAGTGGAATGCGGCTTCGGCATTACGTAAAGAAACTGAAAAAAGATTAGACAAAGAGCAGGATTGAGTAAAGTCAGTGGAAAAAAAGAATCTAGACATGAAAAAGTTCTAGCTTTCCTGTGGTTCAACAAGTTAAGGACAGAGACAGGAAGCAGCAATGTTCAGGGTCAGGCTTAAGACACAGTTTTCAGCAAAGGATCTAAACTAGAGAGAGAAGATGAGGGATTAGGAGTGGAGGCAAAGGGAAAAGGCACAAGTAGAAAATAGTTGTCAGTCAGACAAAGTGACAGCTAGCAGGCAGCAGAGGAAAAAGCCACAGAGAAAGAGAGGATTGTTGTCTAAGTGACTTGACTGCAAACTGGCTCAACATGTTCCAAAAGAACATGTCGAAAAAAAAAGTAACATGCAGCCACACTGAGGTCTTATGCTACAGGTTTTGGGCAGTATTTCTCTAGCAACATTAACTTTGTAGCTTTGTCAATGTCCTTTTGTTCATATTGTTACAACAAGCCAACTACACTGATTTTCTACCACTGCGATGAATGCAGGTAGTTAATTTAGTTGTTTTTGTGTAAATACTGGTCAAAAGCGATTGGCTGCAGCAAAAAGTTCAGCAGCACTCAGGTTGGAAATGTTTGAGCCTTACTGTCACAATCATTGCAAAGACCCAAATAAACAAAGGAAACTCAGCAATGAAGTCAGAAATTTGCTAACAAAAAATAGACAGATGTCTAGAAAAGCTCTCTCAGCAATGCTATACTAAACCGCTCCAACGTAGCTAGCTAAGCTATTGCTGCATTGCACAATCTTGATACTGTTACATCATTGGGGTCCAGTTCTTTCAATTGCAAAGTCATGGTCAACAGTGACCACAACTAAGTAAATGTCATGTAAAGGAAATTCAACTTTTATAAATGGGCGACATCATCAGCCTGTCAAGCAAATATCTGACTCTTCAGTCAGAAAAGACTATCAGTTTTTAAATTATTTCATCACACTTTCAAAGTGATAAAAAATGACTGCAGTGACTCATTCTAGCCTCAATACCACAATGAAAAGGCAGAGTGAAAACAGCTCCATGTTTCCAGACTTGGATCTGAAATAGGACACAACACAACACCAAATAGATCATCCATTCAGTCACAGCAAAGCACCAAATGGATCCATCACACCCACCGGCTACAAACACACATACAGTGTGTGTGTCTCATGAGTAGTAAGCCGATGCTTTCTTGCTGGAGTGTGGTGGGAGTCGACGCATGGAGAGGGGGGGGGGCACCCTGACAAAGCATGGAGGAGGAAGAATGAGGTTTGAGGTGAGTGTTGGCATTATGTTAGCAGTTGCTCGGGCTGCTGTGGAGCTACTGCTCAGTTCAAACAGACATTCAATGAAAACCTAAAGAGGCTGAACTTTTTGTCTAAACTGGTATGGTTCCTACAGCTTGGGGGTCTAAACTGCATTTGAGTACAATGAACACCTGCACACATTAAGATTATTCATAGGGATTTAACTATGAGATATGGGGATTT
The DNA here is from genome assembly GCA_034769265.1 of Remorina albescens. Classification (NCBI taxonomy): domain Eukaryota; kingdom Metazoa; phylum Chordata; class Actinopteri; order Carangiformes; family Echeneidae; genus Remorina; species Remorina albescens. The sequence continues at coordinate 763,694 of CM068495.1, read as the reverse complement.
TGGGAAAACAAAATAACTGGTGCACACGAGACAGATATTCTGCAAAGAACACAATGTGCTCAAGATAAAAGTAACTTGGGTCCACATATCATTGTCTTGTTTAACAAATACCTAAAAAACATTAATATTAAGAGACCTGTTTGTAAGAACTCAATGCCTTCTATTCAGTTCTGGAAAGGAATTAACTTTGATGCTTGAACACCCAGCATTTCTACAGATGTAAACAGTAGTTCTACAAAGTAAACAGCTGCTAATGCTTATGTTAGCTATGCAGCAATAGTAAAACTTACAAACAACTAGTTTTTCATCACTCTCCACACCTTGCATCTTGTGAGAGCCAATGTATATAAATTAATTTTTGAAGTGATTGCCATTTCAAGTATTATTTGACGGTTCTGGTGACCTTTACAGTTAAATCACAAGTGATGCTGTTACATTATCAAGTGAAACACAGAATGTATGTGTAATTCACTGTACCACAGTTTTCCAATTATTTTTTAATTATATATTTGAAATACATACTTTCTTCTAAAATCCAAATATCTCAAAAACAATATTTCCAGGATTCTTACTATGACTACAGGACCTGAAATATCTGTGAAATGGAACATAAACAACAGATGGGTGCAAACCAAGGGAAATGATTGTACAGATAAAAATGTGGAAACATGAGAGGCAGAAGTGCAGATCAGTTTCTCACCAGCTTGCGCGCACAGCTTCGATGTCACTCACTAAGTTTTGGGCCAAACAAATCCCAAAAATCTGCAGATGAAAAAAATTTACACCGTTTCAAAGAGAATATATAAAGCAATGGTTTTTTTCTACTGTGTAAGTAACACATAAAAAAAAAACTGACCTGCAGTAGTGCAACTCCTATGAAGATCCCGGCCACCAAGGTGAGGTTGTCCTGCAGCCACTTCTCAAACTGCGGAACGCAGCCTTTGACATTGATGTAGTCCTTCTGTTCCGAGTCCTGTATGGACACAATTGCCTGTCATCGTCTTCACATCCTCACTGAGCGCTCCCACAATACAGATTTTAAAAACCATGCTGCCATTTTATGAAAATTGATCTTCAATTCTATGAAAATATATTAAGAGATTCCTATTTTAGAATCATCCTCCTTGGTTTTCTAAGAGCGGGGAAATTCCTCTCATAATTTCCCAGTGTTACTCACTATTCTGTACGGAGGCTGAATTACACACACAGGCTTTATATCACTGCTGAATCCTGACACCGCATGAACCCAGAACAGTTTGATGGTTCAGTTTTTCAGTGTCTGTGGAGCTGACCTAATGTCTGCTCATATTCTGGTTTCAATTGTTTCAATTGTTTTGAAACAGCGATTTTTGAAGATTTTATTGCATTCTGCTTAGAAATGTATCCAAAATCATCTGAACCGGTGAGTAAAGCTCCCACTCTTAAGCAGTTGCAGCATACTGTAACAAGTGTAATCCCTCCACAGCCTTTAAGGATGAACCCTTTTTATTCCAGTGGTTCTGGGAGCCATTAAATCTCAATGGATGAAGTTGGAGTTGATGGAATTGGACTAGGAAAAAGGACGCAGATGCATGGCATAATATTTAACTGCAGAGTACTATGTTTTTTTGATGCAAGTTTTTTGTTTAACTCTAACCCATTTCAGAGATTTCTCTTTCATTTTAATCTGACAAACATTGAACATTAGCATAAATACTGGCTATTAGCATTTTGGAAGAATCAAAACAAGCAAAATGAAATGCAATCATGTCACTTACTGGTTTAGCTCGAATGTCATATCCACACTGAGTGTTTATTACATCCTCCTAGAAACAGAGAGAGTAAACGGTATAGTACAAATTTTAAAGCCAGCATCTGTAATCAGAGTAAACACAAGGAATTTGTGCTACAAAAAAGGACCAGACTCGGTGACTAACTCCATAGCCTTAACAACAACCTTGCGACCTGCCCTACGTGCCCTAAAGATAACTATATCTAGCTAGCCCAATGAGCAGTGATAACTAACATGTCTTTGGGGTCATCAGGTGGGAACCTCCTTTCACCGGTGTTTCGTCTAGTTGGTCCCACGACACCTCCAGGAGGCTAGACAGTGATCACTGGCGTCCCATAGTCACTCCCCTAATGGCACCTATCACCGCTCCTCACACCAAGACAACTATCTCAAACAGCACTATCGTCAACTACACCAACCTCCCACCAACTGCACCAGTAAAAGCGGGGTGGGGATACAGACCCTGGTTCGGGTAGGGGGTAATGAAAGTATAGAGGGTGCAGGAGGTGGAGGACAAGATACACAAGATACACTAGCAGATTCAGCAAGCAGACTCACCTAAACTGTCCTATAATCAAAGAAAGACATAACACAACCCAAGTCAAACCAATACAGGCCAACTCACCTGGACTAACCACATGGTGTCAAAGAGACTCACACAGGCCACACCCTCCACTTAAATACACTTCTTCTTCTTGCATTTCTTCCTTGCTTCTCTCAAGAGTCTGTCTATCCTAAGTGCTCCCCCTGCTGGGCCCGCAGCTACTATTACTTCTTCTAATCCAAATCCACTGACTGGATCTCACTGCCTCATCTGACATTTCCTTCACTATTTTCCTCACACTCTCTCCCCTTCCTCCTAACTCCCTCAACAAAGAGACAGCAGACCTTGCTACAAACCCCCTACATCCTACTTCCACTGGACAAATCCTAACTTTCTATCTTCGCTGCTCAGCTTCAGCCCCTAAATCTGCATACCTACGTTTTTTCCTTTCATACGCTTCTACAACTGAGTCCTCCCACGGCACAGTCAACTCTATGAAATATACTCTCATTCTACCACTAGACCACAAAATTATATCAGGCCTCTGTTTTGCACAGGCTATTTCCTGGGGAACAACAAGCTTTCCTCCTAAATCCACCTGCATCTCCCAGTCACTGGCATCCTCTAAGCTGCCTTGCCTCCTTGCTGTCTTATTAACTTTCTCACCTTCTTGAACAAATGGTATTGCAACTCTCTTTAACTTAGACCCTCCTAAATTTGCCTGCCTCCGTATATCTTCAATGCCTGCGGCTAAGCTTTTTAAAACCTGGTTATGTCGCCACATATACCGTCCTTGTGACAGACTAACCTTACAACCTGACAAGATGTGCTTTAGAGTTGCAGTACCTGAACACAATGAACATAGCGGGTCTCCATTTACCCAGAGCTTTAAGTTCTGGGGAGTTGGCAATACATCATATGTTGCCCCTATCAAAAATCTAATGCTACTTTCCTCCATACTCCACAGCTCTTTCCAATTAAGATGATTATCTATGGAACATGGATGTATACTGGGATTGAGTCTAACCCTGATGCTACCCTGATTCTTCAAAGCTAGCAGGTACACTAGCAGCATCCCTTCAAGGCTGCTTGAAGGCTGTGAGTCTGCTGGAGTCACAGTCTTTGACCTGCTTAGTGGGAGGACGCTGGCGTGTGTTGTCGCCGCTTCCCCCATGCTTTTCCCCTTTTCCTCTGTCTGTAAAATTCCTGTTTGTGCTGCGGTTTGTAATCTACGAGATACAAGCCATAGCTGTGTGGAACTTTAGGAACTTTTCCTAACTGCCGCCTGCTTGGACTCTGCCGAGCTAACCGCTGAACCCCGCCGACATTGTAAGCCGACTTCCACTTACCATCTGGCGGGATGGCGCTCATGTACTCCGCTGCACAACTGCTTAAGCTCAATACACACACACGCCCAGCGTGTATGTCCATCATCAGGGAACTGGGACTTCTGCGCCGACCTCGTTACATGCATAGAAGCTCCCGAAAAAAATTCATCAACCATCTCTACCACAATTACTCTGCTCCTCATCCGCGCTCTGCTTCAAAAATCCCGGCTCTCTGGTCAACATCTGGCGCACGTTGGAGACGTCATCAGAACACAGTCGCGCCTGATACATGTAACACGGGTAACATCGCTGCTCGCAGAGCAGACTGGACTATACTACGCCCCCTACAGAGAGGTTCTGTTCCTCCACTGGTCAAAATTGAACTCTTTAATGTACAGTCCATGTCGAAAAAGTCATCTTTTCTACAGGATCATATCCTTGAAAACGGATTGGATCTCCTGTGCCTTACTGAAACACGGCATGAACCAGATGCTTTTTCTGCCCTAAACTAATCTTGTCTCCCGTTGCTACGCTTACCTTGATAAGGCACTCAGCACTGGTCATGGTGGCGGCCTTGCTGCAATATAACGCCAGGATTTGGAACTATCCTCCATTCCACTACCTCTACTGTCAACATTTGAATGCCTTGCATTAAAATACAAGCCTCCATCATCCTTTTCTTTTTATTTACTGCCCCCCTAAGCCCAACTCAGCCTTTCTCCCAGAGCTTCAGGACCTACTCAGCACATTCTGCACATCCTCTGCTGACATTATGATTCTCGGTGACTTTAACATTCATGTAGACACCCCTTCATGTCACTCTGCTGCTGAGTTTCTCCATTTACTTGACTGTTATAATCTGCAGCAACACGTTGATGTCCCCACTCACTCCAAGGGGCACACGCTTGACTTGGTCATCACAAACTTTATTCCTATCATGAACCTACAGGTACATGATCTAGGACTATCGGACCACAAAACTGTCTTCTTAGAGCTGCCTGTCTCCTACTCATTTCATTGCAAACCGAAGCGGCAAATCCATTTTAGAGCAATTAAAAGCATTGACTCTGATGCCTTAGCTCTAAACCTCCGACATATATGCTCTGACTCCACTGTTTTCCCCTCAGTCACTGAAACAGTGGACTTTTACAATCAGTCCCTGACTATCCTCTTAGACCACCATGCTCCCATCCGCACCCGTACAGTCACTTTCTCACGATCAACCCTGTGGTACACCAGTGAACTGCGGAAGATGAAATCAGCTGGACGTATCCTCGAATGACGTTCCAAGGCTTCAAGGCTGACTGTACATAAGCAGGCCTTTAAGGAACATCAAAAAGCCTATGCTAAATCCCTTAAAGGTGCACGGTCCCAGTTTTATTCAAATATCATAAACAACAGCCCTGGCAACTCTAAGCAGCTTTTCTCCACAATCAGTCACCTTCTACAGCCACAAATGACCTCTCACTCAGATGCCACTGAGGAAAAATGCAATAATTTCATCAACTTCTTCAGGACTAAAATATCAACTATCCGCTCCCTCCTCTCCAGTTCCCCGAGACCCTCAGCCGTTCCTGCCACTCTAACTGACTCATCGCCAGGTCTGCCTAGACCTCTGAGCCACTTTTCCACCGTCACACTGAAGGAGGTGGAGTCCATCATCACCAAGATGAAAACATCTACTTGCGCCTTAGACCCCCTCCCCACAGCCCTGGTAAAGTCCAACCTTGCTACCATCAGCCCCCTCATTACCCAGGTGATAAACCTTTCCCTTCAGGCTGGCCACATCCCACCTGCACTCAAAACTGCTGTTATCAGGCCACTTCTTAAAAAACCCACACTAGACCCAGAAAATCTTGCAAATTACAGACTCATTTCAAACCTTCCAATTCTCTCAAAGGTGCTGGAAAAAGCAGTGGCTGCCCAACTTGATATCCATCTCAAACTTAACAGTCTCTATGAAACATTTCAGTCCAGTTACCGTCAAGGCCACAGCACAGAGACAGCTCTGGTCAGGGTGACCAACGACTTGCTCATGACGCTCATGATGGCTCCCCATCCCTTCTCATCCTCTTGGATTTGTCAGCCGCTTTTGACACTGTTGATCATAACATCTTGTTGCATTGTCTCCATACCACCATCGGCCTTTCCAACTGTCTACAACTGGTTTTCATCCTACCTCTCTGGAAGAACTGAACACGTTGCCCTGGGGAAAGCCAAGTCAGAGACCCACACTGTCACCTGCGGGGTTCCCCAGGGCTCGGTACTAGGACCAAGCCTCTTCACCATATACATGCTCCCCCTTGGTCGGGTCATCAGTAAACATGGACTATCTTTCCACTGCTATGCCGATGACACACAGCTTTACTTAAAAACAGACTCAAACCACCCCAACCACTCTGCTCTCTCACAATCTGCCACTCTCACCACCTGCCTGGAGGAGATAAAGGCATGGATGAAGCTAAACTTTCTTCAGCTAAACAGCTCCAAGACTAAGGCCATCCTAGTCGGCACTCCACACCAGGTTTGCAACTCCACCATCACCAGTATCACCTTCTCGGATCAGGACCTTCCACTATCCCCAGCCGTCACCAACCTTGGTGTAAAAATGGACCCTCACCTCACCTATGACAGTCACATCAAACAGCTTTGCAAAACCTAATTTTTCCACCTCAAAAACATTTCTAAACTCCGCCCATCACTCACCCTGGCAGATGCAGAGAAGCTGGTCCACGCCTTTGTCTCCTCCAGGCTGGACTACTGTAACGCACTCCTCATCGGGATCCCTAGCAAGAGCATTCAGAAGCTCTAATACATTCAGAACAGCGCTGCTAGGATCCTGATGGGGGTGTGGAAATTCAACCATATCACTCCCATACTCAAAACATTCCACTGGCTCCCTGTCTCTCTCCATACTGAGTACAAGGTCTCCCTCCTCACCCACCAATGCCTTCATGGAACTGCCCCTACCTACCTCAAGGATCTCCTCACTCTCCATACTTCCTCGCGCTCTCTCTGTTCTTCCTCCTCCTATCTCCTTAAAACCCAAAGGACTAAACTGCTCACAATGGGGGAGCGGGCCTTCTGTTCTGCTGCCTCCCGCCTCTGGAATGCCTTACCACACCATCTGAGGGCACCGCAGACTGTGGACACTTTTAAATGTGGCCTAAAAACCCACCTCTTTAAAAGAGCTTATCATTGTTGATTTTATGTGCAATTTTTACCTTGTAGCACTTTGAGATTGCTTTTATGAAAAGTGCATTAGAAATTAAATTTATTATTATTATTATTATTATTGCTTGTGAAGACTGAATCACAAAAGCACAGAACAAGTTGTATAATTCAAGCATTCTTTAAAATTTGACTAAAAAATGCATCGTTCATTTCTAGAGTGACCAAGGATTCAGTGGATGGTTCTTTCATGGTCAAACCTGTCCCAGGGTGTGGTCTGTGAAACTGGGGCACAGCTAATAGCTTCGGTGTTGTAATCATGTAAACGTGTGGCTATTGCTAATTAGGACTACGCACAGCACAACTGAGGCTCCAGCCTAATTAACTTGACTTTCAAGAATTAATTGTGGAGGAGCAGGAACCTTAAGAGGCCTGATCAGGCTTTTGCTTGATGTTTGGTCTATCCTCAGGCAGTTTGACTGAACTTTGGTTTAAATACCCTACAGCACACAAGTATTAAATTGAATAACAGTTGCTTGGTGCAAGAAGGAAGCCAGCATCAGTGACCAGATGCAGTGTTCTCCCCCACATTTTACATTGCTGTAGTATTTTGCTAGGGCGTCTGTTTTTATTTGTGACACTGATTGAGGTGTACATGTGATCACGTGTGAAGTCGTACTGCAGGGTCCTTGGTGCAGCAGGAGAAAGGAACACCACACTTTTCTCGACTGGGATTTCCATCAGTGCAATTAAAGTAGATATTCAGGTTCCAGTCGTCTCCTCCAAACGCACCACAGCACTCCCACTGAAGTCAGGCAGAGGACAAAAACTGATCAGGACTGCATTAGTGGTTACAGACAATGATGTTGCACCCTCTCACATGCAAATGGCTTCAGTCAGACTCAGTGTTGAAACTTAAATTTCTCTGCGAAACATTATTTTGAAATACAAATTTCTTTTACATATTTATAACATATCGTAATTAACTACCAAAATTTTTACATCATCGTTAATATAAAATGATGCTGTGATCAGTTGCTCATTGTTATGGACAATTTTACAATTCTAACTAAAGGTGCGCTTACTAGATTTTTTTCTGGAGCTTTAAAAAAAAGCCCTCCAACTTGTTCAACAGATGTTATGTCAAACTAATATTTCTAAGCCCCACAATTATTTTAGGTGTTTGGACTGTCTTTCAGACGTACATATTCTTGGGTGAAGTCGATGAGGTTCTGTAGATCGATGTCATCCCGATACGCCCTGATGTTATTGTTGATGAATAGATTGAGCTGATCTTTAATCCAGTCTTTAAAGACAAACGCCAGGACTCCCGTCGTAAGCTCAAGGAAAAAGATGATCCCCAGAAACACAGAGAACTAAAATATGCAAATGAAAACACAAACAATTCAGAAAACAATTCTTTTTCAGACTATTCTTTGTTGGAAGATGTTCTTAATGTGGAACATACAAACTTCAGCAGAAAGGTGTTTTCCCTCAGTGCTCCAATGCATCCGGCAAAGCCCAGAATGAACATGACCCCCCCGACCACCATGAAGAGCCAGACTGGGTCCAGACCCCCCAGGTCTGTAATGGATGAGATGTTGGACAGGACCCCCTGGAGCAGGGAGGGAGCGCACAACAACACAATCAGTGGGAGGCAGGCAGCTGTGTCATGAAACAAGATAGAGCTGGAATGAACTCTGGGGGAAATAAAGTTCATTTCCAAAACCTAACAAAATATTTGGGAGTATGAATATGAATGCTTTAAACAATATATACTTACTACTTACTATGCCAAAGTACAGGTCACAAGTAAATTAAGTGAAATGTGAACCTAAACTTAACTCTCTCTCCTCCCCCCCGACATGTGCTGAATCAAATCAAATCAAATCAGATCAGATTTATTTGTATAGCGCCAAATCATAACAAAGTTACATCAAGGCACTTTACATATAGAGCAGGTCTAGACCAAACTCTTTATAAAATTATTTAAAGAGACCCAACAGATCCCCCGATGAGCAAGCACTTGGCGACAGTGGCAAGGAAAAACTTCCTTTAAGAGGCAGAAACCTTGGGCAGAACCAGGCTCAGGGGGGGCGGCCATCTGCCTCGACCGGTTGGATTGAGAGAGAGAGAGAGAGAGGCACGGGGGGAGGGGGGGGGGACAAAGTTGGGTAGGTAATCACCTCTGCTCCATGTTCCTGCTCAATACCTGCTGCTGCAATACTTACCTTTAGCTTTCATTACACATTACTAATCATTCCCACTGTCATTTCTGCTAAAAACCAGATTTCCCCTACTGGTAATAATTACTAGTGCACATTTAGTGTTACCAGGCTTCAATCACTATTTACCTGTACTACTATTTACTATATCTGTATGTTTTGCTTGTATTTTTATGGCACCTTCTGGCCACTTGCTCTTGTTCTCTCTCCTTCATGCTCGCTCTCAATGTATCTTTCTCACTCTCTCCCTCTCTCAACCAAACCAGTCAAGGCAGATGGCTGCCCTCCCTGAGCATGTTTCACCAGAGGTTTCTGCCTCTTAGAGGAAGTTCTTCCTTGCCACTGTCGCCAAGTGCTTTCTCTTGGAGGTATTTGTTGGGTCTCTTTAATAACTCCTGAAAGAGACCTATTCATAGATTTGATTTGATATGTTTTGACCTTTAATTAACATTGAGGATGACTGATGATTTGTCCATATAAAATATTAGTTAATGCACCTTTAATTTGGAAAAGGAGATATAAATATGGTGCTGATAAAATGAGCATTAAATGGTAATTGTGTATTTAATAAAATATAAATGTCCTTTTAATGAAAAAAATCTCAGGGTATTTCATTCAGATTTCAATTGTAAAATACTTTCATCATATGGCAAACTTTTTCTTATTAATATAAGCATATTGGTAGAAAATGTTGCTGCCCATACAGATGACAATTAGGGCTGGAACTCATGATTATTTTCATCATGTTCTTCATGACATTTTCAACAATTAATTTTACTATTGCATTTTTCGTTATTGCCTTAGAAAGTTTTCACTTTGTCTGACCAACAGAATAAATAAATATACCTGATATATTTATATGACAATACTGTATTGGAAAATGTACTCACCTTCTCACTCCATGCCCACAGTCCAATTCCAACTAAGGCCATTCCCAACAGCTGCAAAAAATATTACAGTCACATCATATTACCGTGAATGTGTGTTGATGCAGAATAACATAAAATCAGTCTGTCACAATGTTATTACAAGAGGATACATTTCCTCCAACATTTCCAAACATTGCTTCTGAGGCCACTGTGACCTCATGTTGTGGCTTCTCTGTCTTTGTTATCTGTTAGCAGCATTTGTATGTCTCACTACTGTACAGTATATACACAATACTATAAACTGAGCTCTTACTGCTTATATAGATAGCTAGATAGATAGATAGATATTAAGTGTCTGAAGGTTCTCATTCATCCAGGTCATAGTTATCCAGTAAGAGTTGTGTCAAGAGCTACCTGACTTTTCATCTCTCGTCCAAGGGCTTTCCTCAGTTCGTGCTTTCTGACTAGGGGAAGCTAGTCTGATTGGCTGGTAATTAAAGCTGGGCGGTATGACCAAAATTCTATATCACTGTATTTTTCAGAATTACTCCGGTTTTAATGGTGTTTGACGTTTTTTGTTTTTTTTTTCATGCATGATTCAGTGTTGACCACATTTCCCACTGACTAAGAGAAGATTTACTGCATATTTATGGCAACACATTAGTGCCAAAAAGCACTGGCGCAATAAAACATACATTCAGGCGTATTACATTATTTCACACGTGTAGATATTATCTGCGATCACGCACTCAGAGGAAACTGCTCCCCGAGCGAGGAGGAATATGTGACCAGCGCGCCAAACAACCACTCAAAAATCACCCCGCTCTCTTGAAGTGGATTTCTGCTCTCTCGCTTTGAACTTTTGGCACAATGAAGGGAGGGAACCAGGGGTCGGGTACTGGTTCTGCTGTGATTGGTCGTTTCTGAAGAGCGAGATTTGATTGACACCCCTCCTCTACAGAAGACAACAGCAACTGGGCAGATGTTCCTTCAGGTAAGAAACCCCTGGCTTAATTCGGCATTTGTGATGAAACAAAACAGTGGCTTTTGTAAAATTTCATATAAGTATGCTAGCTACGGTTAACATTATGGACTAACTAATAACGTTATAGACTATACAAAGACTAATGCTGATGTTTATCTACACTAACACAGTAATGTACATATTTTGGACAGTGAAGATAGATGTTTTGAAAGAGGCGTCAAAGAATCCATCTATGTGAAAATGGAAAACAATCCCTCAACAGAGGAGGTCTGCGACACCAGCTATCTCCCACTTAAAATGCTGTCCTTTCAGCTATACCCAGGAGACTCAAAAACAACAGTTAGAAACAACAGTCCTCCACGACTTACAACGACTCTCTGCCGAAACGAACAACTCAAATGATGGTCATTCCCTACATCTAGCTCTAACGAGCCATTGACATTCAATAGTGTGGATAATGGCTCATCTGAGGCTATGTATATGAGTTTCATCTCCAGCCAGTCAGACTAGCTTTCCCTACTCAGAAGGCACAAACTGAGGAAGCCCTTTGGATGAGAGGCAAAACGTCTTCAAGGATACTGAACCAAGTCCAGTCACTTTTGACTCAACTCTCTTTGGATAGATATTAGGTCTGTCAATGTTAACGTGTTAATCGCAATCAAAAATCCGCGAACTGGAAATGGATAAGTGGTAGATGAATGAATAAATGAATGCTAAAAGATTGCTAAAACGATGTTGGATGCTGTAGTTTTCTCTGGCCCCCTCCCCAATCGGACCAGTGATGACATGTATAGCCGCATGTCTTCATTCAACCGCTGGCTGTCGAGGTGGTGTCCCGAAAACAATGTGGGCTACATAGATAACTGGAATACTTTCTGGGGGAGACCTGGTCTGATTAGGAGAGATGGTGTCCATCCCACCGTGGGTGGTGCCGCTCTTATATCTAGGAATATGGCCCAGTTTATTAGAAAGTTAAAACCCTGACAACCCCGAGTCGAGACCAGGAGGCAGAGCCGCAGTTTAAAACGCTCCTCTGCGCCTCAGTCAGAGCGGTTCCCTGCCGAGAATAGAAGAGAGTCTCTGTCTATGTCTAGGTCTATAGAAACTGTGTCTCTCCCCCGACCACCTAAATTTAGAAAAGTTACTAAACCTAAATTAAACAGAAGAGGAGCTAAAAACAAAAACTTAATAGAAATGAAAACAGACACAAATTCGGTCTCAATAATACTGCAGTTAAATGTGGACTGTTGAATATTCGATCACTATCATCAAAATCTCTATTAGTCAGTGATCTCATAGCTGATCGTTGCATTGATTTATTTTGTATAACTGAAACCTGGCTGCAGCAGGATGACTATGTTAGTATTAATGAAGCTACACCCCCCACTCATGTTAATTTTCATGTCCCTCGTACCATAGGTCGAGGAGGGGGAGTGGCTGCGATATTTCAGTCAAGCTTATTAATCAACCCTAGACCAAAATCTGGCTGTAGGTCTTTTGAAAGCCTCACTCTTAGTCTTTCCCACTCAAACTGGAAAGTAGTTCTGTTAGTTACAGTATACCGTCCACCTGGTCTGTACTCAGAATTCCTATCAGAGTTTTCTGAGTTTATATCAGAGTTAGTACTTAGTACAGATAAAATCATGATACAGGGATATTTCAATATTCATGTAGATGTAGAAAGTGACAGCCTTAGTTCTGGGTTTCTTTCTTTACTAGACTCAAATTGCTTTTCCCAGCATGTGAATGAACCAACTCACTGCTTCAATCATATCCTTAATCTTGTTCTAACATATGGCATTGAACTTGACAAGTTAACAATTTTCCTCAAAACTCTCTTTTGACTGACCATTACCTCATTACATTTGAGTTTACTTTAATTGACTGCACAGCATCGAGGAATAAATTTGACTATAGAAGATGTTTATCTGAAGTAGCTGTGGCTAAATTTAAAGAGAACTTCTGTAGCCTCAGTGGACAGTCAGTGTATAGCCTCAGTGGACAGTCAGTCTGCAGCCTCAGTGGACAGTGGACAGTCAGTCTGGAGCCTCAGTGGACAGTCAGTTTGCAGCCTCAGTGTACAGTGGACAGTAAGCCTACAGCCTGAGTTGACATTAGTTTATTGCAGAAAGCCGATTAACTCTCTGGCTCTCTGTTCCTGTCTCTGTCTCTGTCTGTCTGTCTCTCCGTTTGGACAGGGCTGCAGCTTCTTTTATCCCCAATTTAGTGTCCTGGTCCAAGCAGAGAGCAGATGAATAGAGCAGGGATCTGAGTATGAGATAAAGAAGCGGGGGAAGACATCATGGTGACTCGGGCCTTCCTCCCGATTGGCCGGCGGCCACCGCAACAACCGGACAGAGCCACAGAACAATGGAGTGAAAAAATAAAGGCAGCTCTTACCCAGAACAAGATGTTAAAGCCAAAAATGAAGTATTTGATGCAGCAGCTGACTTCGTGTCCTTTGTGATGATTCCCCGACATATTTGGGCATCGTCAGCACAGAGGTTCCCGGAGAAAAACGGCCTACTTCACAGGCTTTGTGTGCGGGAGGGAACAGGTTCAGCGATGCGGGGTCGCATCTCTAGTCCTGCTTCAAATATTCAACCAGCCTCCTCACAGTCCGGCCGGTGCCATGTTGACAGCAGTCCAGCACGCGCTCGTTCGCGGAATACAAACGGACATACACTCAAAACACCGCACAATGAATTGTTCCCCGTAGCTTTGACAGAGCTGCATTGAAGTGAGGCGGCACTGTTACAGCGGCTGCTTGTCAACGATTGGCTGCAAAGTGAGTTAAAAGACTGAGACTGTGACCAATCGCATGTAGGGAAGTTCGGTCCACTTCCTGTGATTAAACCGACATGATATAGATATAACATAGAACGAAAAGCATAATTAAAATCATTTTGTGTTTCAGTACATAGACTGGATCAAAACATAGACTCGACACATACTGTTTGGCCTCACCAGTTATATAATAAAATTAGAAAAGTAAAACTAATTCTTTCTGATGTTTTACTGTCCAACTTATTGTCTGTTAGTAAAAATAAGACGGTAAAAGCTAAACGCTTTTACTAAAAGTTTGAATTATGATTATTTTTCTCGACACGTGTAAACTTAGATTTATAGATTTTTATTTATTTGGGGTTAAAACATGTTTTTTGACCATAGAGCTTCTGTGCTGTGCCTCTGCTGCTTCTCTAAACCTGGAACTTATCTGAATCTACTGCTAGTAAAACTGTATCTGGCTGTAGCAGCATAGAGGGCGCTGTTTGTAATTGACTACACCTGGTGGCGGTCATTGGTCCAGCTTTAAAGGTGGCAGTCTTCTCCTGCCTCTTCCCACTGCGCCCCTCCATTGCTTCACTTCCGGTCCGGGAGTTTTTGGTCCGTCAAGCAGCACTGGCCGTGATTGTTCCGGATAAATGCTGGTAGCTGTGCGGCTTTCTCTCTCTCTGTGCCTGTGTTGGACGCTCTAAAGGTAGGTCACTCCTCCCCCTCCACTCCCTTAATCCTATCGTTTAGCGTAGCAATGCTAACTTTGTTTTATGTTAGGGAACCCTCGTTAACTAGCCGAGTCTACTGCTGGTGAAGACTGACGTCACCATCAGCTGATTGGAGCTGCTGCTGTTTTGTGTCCGGGTGTTCGTCTCCTTTTGTCTTCTGCTGTTTCGGCTGCTCACTGTACCTTCGCTGCGGCTCTGTGTGCGCAGCGTGTACCTGCTGCAGCTGTGTTGTCACCACAGCTTCGCTTGGTCCCCGACTGTTGTTGGCTGCCTCTCTCTCCCTCTGTCACCGTGCTTGCTGCTGTCTGCTGCATCGCTGGGGGGATTCCACGGTGGTGCGGTTAGGGTGGTGGTAGGCCACCTTGCCGGTGACTGTTTGGAGTTACTCCTTTGTTTTAGTTTGAGTCATTCTTTTTGTTTATCTTGGTTAATTAATTTGGTTTAGCCCCCTGGTTTTTGTATTTTCTGGTTTTGATTAAGTCTATTATTTTTATTTGTTTGGGGCTAAGGGATTCTGTTTTTATTTTAGTTTATTGAGTTTGGGTACATTTATTGTGATTAGTCTTTTCATTTTCGTATTACTTTGTTGTGGTAACCCTGTATTTTTATTCCATTTCAGTGGCTGCAGGCCGGTGGTGGTGACCCCGTGTGTGTGTGTGTGTGTGTGTGTGTGTGTGTGTGTGTGTGTGTGTGTGTGTGTGTGTAATTTTGGTTTTTTTTTTGGGGGGGGGGGGGTTTGTTTGTTTGGTAGATCCCCATCCCTCACAAACACCTGTCCACCAGTAGGTCTCGGCCCCTGATTTAGTTTTCTGATTTTTTTTTTTGATTTTTTTTATTTTTATTTTTTCTTTCCTTTCTTCCCTCCTTTCCTATTTCTTCCTTTCCGCTCTCTCTCTCTCGCTCCCTCCCTCCCTGCGTCAACCCAATCGGTCGAGGCAGATGGCCGCCCCCCCCCCCCCCCCCCCCCCGAGCCTGGTTCTGCCCGCGGTTTCTGCCTCTTAAAGGAAGTTTTGCCTTGCCACTGTCGCCAAGTGCTTGCTCATCGGGGGATCTGTTGGGTCTCTTTAAATATAGAGCAGGTCTAGACCAAACTCTTTATAAAATTATTTAAAGTGCCTTGATGTAACTTTGTTATGATTTGGCGCTATACAAATAAATCTGATTTGGTTCCTGCCGGTATGAATGTGTTGTCATTTTAAAATAGATTGAGAATAAAGTGTACTATTTTGCAAGTACTTGGAACCATTTCTTCTCTTGCCTCCAGTAGGCGAACCTGTGTCCTATTGATAATAGTGATAAATAATTCTTTGGGTGAAATTCCGAAGGTGACGTTGTCTGGCAACCTGACTGAAATTGTGTTAGTATAACCTCGTTGACCGCTGCGGCAACATACCTCCAACAACCCCAACTATTCATTTCATGTGTGCAATGGTGTCTACAGTAACTGCTACCCTGATGAGGATACTGATCATAATAACCAGTGCTTTACTATTACATTGAAATATTGTCAGTCTAGGCTTATTGTAGCCCCTGGGGAAATGTTCAGGTCTAGTTCACCTGTCAACAGGAGCCACATATTAGCGGATGGACGGATGGATGAAATGGTTATGTCAAGAATGTCAAACAGATTCTCCTATGTTCTGTCACACCTTGCTCCTAGAGCTACAAAAAGTCATACTTTGAAAATGAAGGTTTGCTTTTTTTTGTTTTTTTTTGTTTTTTTTTTTTTTTTTGTTATACAAACATTTCTAATTTAAAATACAATACGTGATACCTGTAACACTACTACAATGCTACTGCTGCTAATAATTAGGATTACATTAAGGTTAACAATGATATATACTTATTGTATTATTATTCGTTTTCACGGGACATGCGGTTGTCTTCATGATCATCTCTTTGCAAGCTAAGTTTGGATTAAGACTTAACGCGCACACACAGACACACACACACACTGCATTAATGCAGCCGGTACCAATAATATTTCACAATAAAGACATGGTCGTGATGGAAATTATTGGATTGTAATAGTGATATAAGGCCGTGATTTCAGGTTGCGTTGTAGTTACTCGCTGTGTCCACTGGACGGCACTAAACGTCCATGAGTGTAATGACAAGTATCAGCTCCATTAGTGTCGAGTCAGATAAGCTTCAGTAGATCTCTCAGTAGAGTGCAAAGAGAACAGATCTCTGAGTGAAAATTCCCCATTGTTGAAGGATTTCTGAAGAAAATGCACAAATAAATGTGCCAATTACAAAACCCAAAAGTGAAAAACCAAAACTACTAGATTATGCTGCACACACGTCTATTTTGCTGGTGTGTTTTACATTATATCTAACATGTCAGAGGTAGTAACACTGAAAGAATTAGATCCATTGGAACAGAAACATATCATCTTCTCCTGTTACTTGAACACAGTGGTTGGAACGAGTCACGTGTGGAAGGGGTGTGTTTGGTATAGCACCAGCAGGGGTTCACTCAGAGAGCCTCGGCTCAGGCAGTACAGACTCTGTGTTAAGGCTTCATGAAGGACCAGACTCCCATTCTCATCAGTATAACGCAGCTGAAAACCCACCACCCCCACAGGCTTAACAGCCAGAACAGCTGACACATCAAATACATCATATCCAGATGAGGGTCGCTGGTCCAGGGCCAGGAGCCTCTCTTCCAGAGCTAGACCCTCCTGCAGCGCTCCCTGTGAAGCAGTGACACTGTGCAGGGTGATGGTCACACTGAGCGGATGGGGGTGGAGGGTTTTTCGGAACAGAACCAGCTCTGCTCCCAGCATGGAAGGATTCAGACTGCTGACATTGAACCATATCCAGCCTGGAGGAGCTCGATCTGGACCTGAAGAATCAATTCAAGGAACTACTGGTAAGTTTTGGTTTTGCTATTTTAGCTTCAACAGAAAATACATTGAGAGTTCAGCATTAAACTTCATTCCTTTTCTTGTGAATATCTGTCTCCAGTCATCGAAAGAAACCCACTTATTTTTTCTTATATTTCTATAATTTTTTATTCATACTCAAGTAACCATGCTAAATAGTGAGCTCCACTCACTATATGATTTGTAGTGTAGAAAATGGATGGATTCTTAGAGGGCACATTATTTTACTATGAACAAAATAATAGCTATTATTGCCATGTTATAAGTGAAGCGCTGTTAATGCTCGAGTTGATTATTTAGCATTATCAAGATATACAAACAGCGCTTTTTAAAGCTGACACAAAATTAAAGAGCCATTTCAACAGTTTTACAAATTAATAAAGAATTGGCTGTAAAACGATTTTAAAATGCTCTCTGTCTGACAAAATTACCCTGAGGATTTCACAGATATTTCCCATCATTTAATACTCAATTCGTCCTGCTAAAATTTGTGCCATTTCTTATTCCAACTAAAGCTGCACCAATAGAACATAATGCATTAATAGTAACTTTAATGATGATGTGTACAGGGGAAAGGGTCACTTAGCCCTCAGTGCTACGGAGTTGTTTAGCTTCGTTTAATACACTGCTTTGATCTACAGCCCTCAGCTTCCCATTTTGGTTGCAACACAGCACATCTCATTAAACCTAGTTCCAGCAACAGATGTTTACTCAGAGAAAGCTCTGATAAAGCCACTGTGGACTGTTTTAGCTCACTACTAACCTATTGATGGCTGCTAAAGAGAGACAGCAGAGCCCTAAACAAAGCTAGAGGGAAAGTGAATATTGGAAACCCATATCAGTCTCAATAATGCTAATGTCACTCTGTATCTCTTTGCTATTATAACAGCAATGGAGTCAAAGGGAATGTGTATGTAATTCAGTGTTGTGTTAACAAGTCTTTCCACTGCACCTAAATGGCCAGAAAACAATTGATGCAGCTTTAAAGTATATTATTTTCTGTACTCTTTATACCAAATAATGCCCCATCAAAACTAACATCACATTCCGTGTACTTTATTTAGATAGATTTATCAGTTTTTATAATCATAGTAATAATATATACTGTAGTATTCTATGTTAAGATGTTTTTAGTTTCTTACCAACAACACTCCGAAAACTCTGCACCAGCGTTCCATCTGACCTTCCAAAGTCTTGAGCCTCAAGTGAGTCTAGTCGCAGATAGACCCTCCTCATGTAGGGATGTGGTTTGGCTTGATGGTTTGCAGACACTATATTGATATGTAGCATTTCCAAAATAGCTTTGTTGAGCTCCTGCTCATCTTCTGCATCTCTGCGGTTATCCATCAGCCACAAGCCTGTGACCGAGCAAAGCAAGAGCAAGACCAGCATTGCATCAAATACTCCCAGACGGACTCCTTGAACCATTTTGCGTTTATTTAATTTTGAATCACTGTAGTCGTGCATCCGTGCTTCTTACTCTTGTCAGATTTCTGGTAAAGTTTCCATCCAGCAGAGTAGTGTAACAGTCTGTACACTAATAGGCATGCAGGAACCACAGGGGCTGTCAGGACTTAGTGAAGCAGTCCCATTCTGAAGCTAAGGAATGCCACTTCCTTTTGACAAATACTCTACCATGGACTGTAATGAGCCGCAGTCCTGCACCGCTTTGGACACACAACCACAGGGTCTGACTGAGTCATTAACAGGACTGTGACTATAAAGGCAGCAGCCTCATGTCTGATATAATTTCTAGTTATATGCTAATACATGTAACTTTTTCATCATGATCATCAAGAACTTTAAAAGTTTTCTAAATTAGATAGTAATATAGCATCAAACAACCATTTTCTATACATTTTCTGTGTCCTAATTCAAGGGCTGCATCCTTTGAAGGCTATAATCCTCGAAGGTGCAATCCTTTGTAGCTGTTGTAGACTGTGAAAGCTAAATCTAAACGAGATGGTCTGGTCTATGGAGGATTGTTGCATCACAAACTGTTCCTGCTCTTACCATTCTTACATAGCATGGCTACACTTGCTTAGCAACCTGGTAGATATATAACTTTTTTTTTTCAAAAAAGAAAAAAAGGCTTTTGATGACATATTTTTGTCCTTATCTGCATGTAATGAACCTTTGGATAGGTTTCCCCGGAAAACATTTGTGGGACACATATGGTGACAAAATTTGAAGAGGCCTGAAATGGGATATCCTACTCAACATCTGAACTGTGAAGCATTAGCTCTTTGAATGCTGCCTCCAAAGAATTTAGACAGATTCATGTTGCACCCCTTCTCACTCCTTCTCCATCCTTTGTTTAGGCCTTTTTGACTCACATGTCAAAGCTGCAGTTCCTCTACAGCCCCAGTCTGGATCCAGCAGTAGTCAGTCCCCATGAAATGTCAAAAAACAAGAATAATAGTTTTGGTCCCTAAAGCCAGTTGCCTCCTTCTGACCCAGGGCTCAGCAACCAGTGGCTCTCTGGCCCCTCCCCACGGCTCTTTCTGCATTTGAAAAAAATTACATGGAAACAAACAACAGTTATTTATATTTTAATATTAATTATTTATTTTGTTGCAGAGTTATCCCGGTGCCTTCACCTGTAGGTGGTTCGCAGTTTCTGGCCCGGCCCTCCGTAAACTCACCATGAATAAGTCCAAAAAAGAGTTCGCTGTAAATCTACAGTGACGTGTAGAAACAGAAATCAGATCATACAGGTGAAAACACTAACATTTAAGAGGCTATTATTTTGTAAATGAATATTTACTTTAGACCCAGAGCTGATATAGATGTGTTTTATCTTCAGGTGCGTCAGATGCTGTTTGTGGCTGAAGATTAAAAAAACAACAAAAAAAAAAACAAACAAACCAAAAAACCCAACAACAACAACAACAACAACAAAAAGGAACATGTCAGTACATTGAAATAAAATGTAGTGATAATTAAAAACAAACTGGCTCATGTGTTGCTCTTTTAAACTGTTAAGCTGCCGTTATACGTTTTATTTATATCAGAGTGGGCTACATTTTATTTCATTTTTTTAATTTCACACAAATATAGTTCAATGTATCATTAAGTAAGATTACACTTATTAGGTTTTTTCCTCCTAATAAGGGTTTAGGATTTTCTTTTTTTATAACTGATAAAAATAAAAGTGAAATATAATAGTGGTTTCAGTTCTGTATTTTCATAAATGCAACAAACCATAGTTGGAAGGGGGGGGGGACTTTTCATAGTAAACATTGCAGACCACTGGTCTAACCCTGACTGATTCAAGGCTTGACACCAGAGATTTTGACGAACAGGCAGCAGGAACAAACTATGATAACAATGTTATGAAAAGCAACTTGGTATAATCATTAGTGTGATTCATTTCTGGTGTTTAATTTAATTGTGATGTTATAGGGAAATCCAATCATCATGTGGCAGGCTAAGACAGACCAGTTGGTCTTTTATTGGAGCAAATCAAATTAAATGTCCACAGTGATTTCATTTTCACCATCCTACTACTTCAGGATACTATCTCTGAGAGCCAGCTTGACTTCCAGCCTTTGTAGATTCTGTCTTATTTGAGGCTTCGGCTGTCCTGTATCCTAAAGGCTGGAGCTTGTCAGATGGAAAGGACAGCAGCTGAATTTGGAGTATTGCACGTTAAGGATCATCTCTGACAAGCGGTTAGCATCCGACAAAATGAGACAAAGAAGCTGTCTTTGACTCTTACTGTTCTGTGATCAGTTATGAAATTCAAGCATCAGAAGCAGACGTGTTTGGAAACTTGAACAGTAAGCATCAGCAGGACCAAGTTTACAAGCAAACTTTTTAATTATCTTTGCACAGGGTCCGCAGATATGTTTGAGAGCTCTGAGACAGAATATGTAGGTTGTGTGCATAGTAGGTGAGAGAGAGAGTGGTGAAACTATCAACTACTGATGTGTGAGAGAGCTTGGACTGTGCCTACATGGTAAACCCTGGAGGGAATATTTTAAGAGTTGTGTTCATCCTCCAGCAGTGTTGAGATGCCTTAGTTTAGGCCATAATTTTTTCGTTTCTACTGGTCCATGTCAGTCTCCTCAGATATACTATTTAAACCCCTGCTTTGTTGTTTTTGAGTGTAGAAATACATGAAGTCCATTTTCAGGTTCCTTTCCTCACATTACTGCTCAGTTATGTCTTATCTTTGCCCACTTCTGCTCAATAATGACAAACCACCTGTGACTTTGCACAAGACTTTGATCTCAGAGCACAGTGATTGTCTTAAGGTTTTTCCACTCTGATTACTGATCCCTTAGCAGCAGTAACAGGAAGAAGGCGTCTACAGGCAACTCTTTCTGCCCCCTTCCTCTCTTTCCCTTGCTACTCATCTCACACTCTCAGGGGCGGAGTTTGTCTCCAAGGAGAGAGGGAGATTCTGTCACTGGTCAATGCTTTTGAAAGCAGAAGAGAGCGGACAGGTAAGGAAGGAGAAGAAAGACAAGAATTGGAGGGAAAGGAAGCTCCAGATGTTAGCAGATCAGGTATGGACATGTCTAAATGTGTGTGTAAACCTCTGCTGGGGAGTATTCTTGTTCAGGAGCAAAATATTTGCTTAGATGTGTTCTCATTCTTCTCCCAGTTTTTTGGTTTTGCTTAACTTCAAAAGTTGAGCCTGGTTGAGCGCATTCAAGAACACTGTCAGTTTCATGGTGAATTGAATTAAATTGGGGGAGTGTTCCAGCTTCCCCACTATCATAAGTGATGGGTTTTCAAAATAGCAAATTGGATTCAAAAGTAAAAAACCTGCTGCTCTTTAATATATACCAGACATTCTGGGGCTTCGGAAGCCTTTCAATTGCACAGTTGGGTCTATGGTGCTGGACAGAAGCCAAATGTTAGCTTTTCGGTCTTTCTTTGAAAATTGCTGCTGAGGAACCTATCATTATTAAGATTAGAAGAAGAAGCGGCTGGTGTGAATCGACGTAACAGGCATTCACAGCTGTGACACAAGCTTCCTTCACAGCTGTGTGCTTTAGGTCCATCGCTAGATTTATGAGAATCCATGTGAGCTTTACTGATTTTTCCTATTATTTTAAGCTTGTACTAGGTTGTCTTTTTGAGGGGGAAGTGGGGTAAACAAGTAAACAGACAAAAAGCACATGTTCTGTCTTAACCAGCTGATAATTTTCAAATGTTTCATGTATCAGTATCTCAGAACTGTGTTGGATTCAGATTATATATATATATATATATATACACATTTGAAAGCAAAAGTGCATTTTTAGCTGTGGATCTGGTGTCGAAAGTGCTCCTGGTCTTTATATACCTCACCTCTAAATCAGTTTCTCTTCACAACAAACCATTAAAGGGGAACTGCAGTGATTTAAATTTAAAGTAAGCAGCAAATCAACAGATACCAAAATTCTGACATCTAGCCCCTGTGTGGGTCATTCATATATTTCCCAGAATGCAATTTAGATGCATCTCTCTGGTAGACACATCTGTGTCCTTTCCTCCATATACCAGTTACTTTCCACTTCAGGTTTTTGGCATTTTTTTGGTCTGGTATCACAATGTCGTCAGTCTTTACCAAATCTGGCTTATATATAGTATAATTATCAGATACTACTCTGACATCTGGAATGAACATAGAAAATCCTCTGACTGTGATTTTCTTGGGCAAAGACTATGGACACAGGTATATAACGAACCATGACTTTAATTTAGTTTCCTGTCATTATTGACAAGAAACATTACATTATTGAGTTTTCCGCCTTTGCGATACTTCTCCACTTCTCTACAAGCCAACTCTTTTGGAAGACTTAAGTGCTTATGTGACTTATGTGACAACTCATAAACAACCTCCTGTTGTAGATTCTCGATCAACACTGTCCTTTTTCTACTGGTGAAAAGCATGAAGTTGACCAAAGTTTTGCAACTTTTGTGGAGGGAATCCACTTATGGTAATGACTCCATTGGAATGGACTGACTTTCCCCTGTGTTGCTTTGCTTTTAAAATTTTTTTTTTTTTAGAATGCCCCTTTAATTGGATATGATGAGCTGGAGATGGTGGAAGCATACCATTCAACACTGATGTTTTGTTTAGGTTTGGATTAGGGAGAGTATGTGGTATTGCCACAAGCTTACAGGAATTTAAATCTAGTCTGTCATTAGACCTGTTGCTCTGGTACTCAGATCCGCAGATCCTGAGAGGCCTCCTGAATGACATGTTAGCAGAGCAAACTGTCCAGTTCTGAGACTTGACGTTAATTCAGTGGTGGATGGTCTTTATTTGTCTATCCAGAGGCTAAATCCACAGCCTACATTACTTCTGTGTATGAGTCTTTTTTGCATTACATTGTAAAGCAACTGTAACACGAAGCTCTGTCAAAACAGTAAAAGGATCAAATGCAAACAGAGACAGAACTCTCAGAGTGCTCCAGGCAGGGTAACATTAGGACCTTTCCCAGCACTCCCACATCCCATCTGCAGCCTCCCCACTGGGGCACACACCATTCAAAGGGCCATCCAAAGCTTAAACAGGAAAGATAAATGACAGATTACCTTTGTGCTTTTACACTGAGAGTAAATATCAATGACGTGTAGACATTTAGTGTGACACAAAGCTGGAAAGGTTGTTATCTGCTAAAATGTGATCCACTCTCAGCTCTGGAATGTAGTCAGACTTTTGCTCCACAGCTAGTTTCTAACAAAGCTGCAGAGGAAATAGTGTTTATGTAGGGGTTCACGTAGACTAATAGGGAAAAAGCTCATCTGTCATGTTGGCAATACTATGAATGAGTGCTGTTAGTCAAAACTCAATACATCAACAACCAGTTACATCCTCTATCGTTGACATAATTATGTCAAATAAATTTAAATTACCCTAATTCTTGTCTAGACTCAATGATGCAATTAATTGAATTAATAATGTAGCCAAGTACAATGTCCAAATCAAAGGAGCTGAATTTAAAAAATAAGGTATCACAGCATTGTGCATTGTTAGTGTAAGATGAGATTTAATTTGTGTGAAGAATTATTCTGAATATTCTTTTATTTTGGTATTGATTGAATATTTTATATAAGTTCATTATTGGTCATTAGTTGATAAATATATTATGTACATTTCTTGATAAATGAGGAAGTATATCTTCAGTGTTTGTTTAAAATTGGCAGAGTGATATGCCACACAAGGTAACACGGCAGTGTAGTGGTTAACACTGTCACCCCACAATAAGAAAGTCATGGCTTTTCTGTGCGGAGTTTGCATGTTCTCCCCGTGTGCGTATTACCGTTTCCTCCCACCGTCCAAAGACATCATGTTTGGGTTAACGGGTGACTATAAATTGTCCATAGGTCTGAGTGTGAGTGGTTGTTCGTCTCTGTGTGTTGGCCCTGTGATGGACTGGCAACCTGTCCAGGGTGTCCCCTGCCTGTTATGGCTACTCTTGCATTCAAAAGAAGGTTAAAAAACATCAGAGTAGTTTGTGAGGAGGAGGTCTACAACTCTCTAAATAATAAGCACTCGTGGAGATGTTTCAGTTTCAACAAAAGGGTCTTGAATTTATTTAAATGAACAGAAATATTCTCCGGGTTGATTTCAAACAATAAGCAAATAAAAAATGTAATTTAGTGGTAGATAAACTCTTTCACTCCTCACTCGCCTCACTCCTTCAACACCAAGGATAAACCAAAAGAAACTAGCTGCCCTCACTCCCTAATCACAGGAGGAGGTTGGCCTGGCCAGGAGGAGGGACGTGAGCAGCAAAGAAATATAAATAATAATTCATTTACAATAATCATTATCCTTAGCATTTCCAAATAATTCAAATAATTATACAAAGAATCAATAGGCTCCAACACTGCCCCTTGCCCGGAACGTTGACTGGGATTGGCTCCAGCCCCCCCCGTGACCCAGAAACGGAAAAGCGGTAGAAGATGGATGGAGGGATGGATGGATATGCCACATAGAGAAATGTACCACGTTTTGATACGCAGGGATATTCAGTTGTTCTACTTTCTGAACAGAGATTAAAGTTCACACAAGTGTTTCATCTGAAGAAGTTGTCCCTGTGCTGTGATTACCCACACTACGACCCTATATAGATAAAAAAGTAATGCTAACTCTACACCAGCGTTACATTAGCACCATAAGTATTTTGGTGCTACATCTATGTAAATGCATGACACAAGCCATATTTTCCAAGTCTAACTGATCATGACATATATATTTTTTTCAATATTCTGCAGCCCTGCTTTTCTTTCAGTCTCTTCTTTTGCATGCAAGTTATGTTGCAACAATATAGCCCTCGATTCTCTGGTCATTTTTTGATAAAATATTTAAGGTAGCCAATCTGCAATAAAGCCATAGCTCTGCTCAGAGGCCATATATATTCTCTTCTTTTGTGAACACAACACAGCTCTTGCTGAGAAAAAAAATATGACAGTGGAGAACGCCATCAAAGCTGCTCTAATCTATCGTTTGGTAATAATTTCTCTCATAAATACGTGCAATGTGAAGGATTTTGCTCATTAAATAAGTTTCCTTAGAGGTGGTAGAGCTGAAAACAGAGTTAAAAAACCTATGAATATTTGACTGTATTGGTATAGCTTTTATTGTTGCTCTGTTTCGAATCATCCTTGCTGTACCCCAGATGTGCAACACAATTAATATCTGCTGCTATTATACATACCAAAGTTCATTAAAAAGACACATGTGCTGTCATTTGAAAACCACTTAGAATTTAATCCTACAAAACAAAATATGGTGATATATTTTGAGATTAAAGTTAGGTAAACTTCATTATCCCCAAGGGGAAATTCGTAATACGACCAACAGAGAATAAATAAATTAAGGAAAACAGCAGTTCATATATGGAATCGAATCAAATCAAATAAAATCAAATCAAATCAGATTTATTTGTATAGCGCCAAATCATAACAAAGTTACATCAAGGCACTTTACATATAGAGCAGGTCTAGACCAAACTCTTTATAAAATTATTTAAAGAGACCCAACAGATCCCCCGTTGAGCAAGCACTCAGCGACAGTGGCAAGGAAAGACATGCTACACAACACACACAGGACACACAAGCTATTTATAAACTAGAGATTGCATTAAATTACTAATGAGGCCAGTAGTAACCAGGAGAAATTAGTTATTTTGGCTTTTAGATGTTTCTGAGGAAGTATAGCCAGTAGTGGTGATTGAGTGACAGAGGTGGAGGTGGATGGTATTCTAACCATTTGAGTCCTGTTTTTACATTCAGCTCCTTGAACATGAGCTTTCCAGCACTCTAAACACAAGCATTGTTCATTGGGACAAGCTATAACATGTTCCCCAATGCCGAGGCTGATTATAAGGCACTATTCTGTTCAGGGTGCTTTCTGTGTGAGGTCTGGGGTAGGTGTCCTATACCAGTGCTGAAGAAATAGGGTTAGGGTTAGTAGGCTGTATGACATATGAAGCCTGTTTTCAAATACAAAACAGCTCCACCACACACCCTGAGTGAGATCTAGGCTGAGAGATTTTCATACTTTATTGCTCCCTGCAGAGAAATGAGTAATTAGTACTATGAAGTTTAATCTTAGCTCCAGCCTCAGGAAGTTATTTCAGAACTAATATATAATTTTTATTTATATTTCAATATTTAAGATGCCGTGAGGTTATCTTAAAGTCTGTTTTATAGAAGGTTTTCGGAAGTTTATCCCCCAGTGCTTTTAATAATCATAGTTAGACCAATCTTCTATAGTAAAGGCCCATGTTGGGGGTGAGTCTTTAAATGCCAAATCGCGTAATTACTACACTGGCTCAGGGAAACATTTGGTCATAATGAACATATTTCCTGGCAAGCTGGGTGCAGAACTTTTCATAAAGTTTAGAGGAGGAAGACGTGGTAAAAAACTTGATAAGCAATTAACAGCAAGGCTATTGATCATAAACCCTTGGTGCTCCTTCATACCAGTTTTGCTTCCTGTGGAAATGGATGCCTCTTAACAGATATTGATTAAATAAGAATGGAAGAGACATATTTTATTTTCTTTGTTTCATACTTCAGGGCCACCGTACTCATTGCATTACGGGATCCAGTGATACAAAGAGTCAACCCACTGTGAGGTCACCCAGTGGTTTGTGAGCTGCTGTTTGGAAGCCTTCACTTTGTAGTTTGCATGTCACAATCTAGATTTTTTTGATACTGGAAGAAACTATATTTGGGTGAGCTGCCCTGTACTCTATCCTGATTGGTTGTTTCAGTATGTCAATAACACATTAGCCACACCCTAAATGGGACCATCATTTATGAAACAAAAACCATGTTGTACTGAAAGAATAAACTCATTCGGAAAACTGAGCTTGTGAATCAAGTGAAATTTAGGGACAATTTGGAACACAGTTCAATACAATCTGACTTCTCTTTACAATCAGTGGAGTTGCCCCCTGATGGTCATTAGATAGACTGCAGGTTTAAGGCCCTTCAGCATTGGCTTAACTTTAATGACCCAAAGTCTATGTCCTTTTTTATATTCAGTCTAGGAGTGATAAAGTGCATATAAAATACCATGGACTGAATCCTTTGTATTTCCTTGCAGCTCCTGGCTCTTTAAGTGAACTCACGTACAAGCAGCAGAATCACAGTACGACCAGAGGGAAATGTAGCTTCTTCTCAAGAGGAAAGACGCTCGACTTCAGACTCCCATCTGAGTCTGCAAAAGACTTGCTGTAAAAGCAGTCCTGGTTTTGGTTGGAGCTCATCACTGAAGACCTACAGGACCTCAGATTGTGACTGACAGCAATGGGGTCACAGGGTCAAACGATGGCCTGGACGCTGCTCCTGCTGGGAATGACCTGCTCGTTACATGCTTCCCTTGTCAAAGTCAATAAGGGTTTAAAGGTGAAGTGGGGGCAGTCTGCCTACCTTGATGAGGGTGACCTACAGTTCCATATTCCCCGTCAGAAGGATGTATGCAAGGTAGAGGTGGTGTTAAATGAGCCCATAACTCAGCGAGTGGGGAAACTCATGCCTCAGGTAATGGAAAAAGCCTCCTCCAGTGAAGAGTGCCTTTGTTTTCCAGGCAATTTACCATCAGTGATTAAACAAAGTTGCATAGTTTCAGGACAGCATTACACTGCTTGACAGCCAACGTGAAGGAAACCATGTCATATATTATTACTGTTGTGCTAATGATGACAAGGTCTCTTCACCTTTCTAACTTTATGCATTGTGTTCCCTTCAAAATCCTCTCTGGCTAAGAAAATAAAACTAACAAACAACAACAACAACAAAAAGAATAGGACCTTCTGTTTCATGGACTAATAGATTTGGGCCACTTGAATTTATTTTATGGTAAGGTTGTAATTTGGGTTAAACATTGAAATGTGAGCTTGATCCTGTTACCTTAGAATGAACATATTAGTGGATGTATTTCCATCTCTTGAGCAGAAATCAGTCAAGAAGAGCATTGCTTGGCAGCACAGGTGCCTATCGCATTTGTCGCAGTGTCAGGGTTTGAATCCAACCCATGGAATTATACTGCATGTCATTCTCCCTGCTTCTTCCCTAGCACTCAGTGTCTCGATAAAGACATGAAAAGGCCACAAAAATACTTAGGGATGTTTGGGGAGGGGTACGTGAAGGGACTTCTTTGTGCCTGTGGCTTTGTTGTCCAGGTAGACAGACTGTCTCCTCTCTAATGACTCTGTGCTGACAGACAAATTAATCAGCTCAGTGTCCTGAATTAGCCAGTTTTTATGCTTAAAGGCAGAAAGGAGAAGTTTAGGATTCATCTTGAGACATTCACATCACTCTAAGCGCACCCACATAGCATTTAAGCCTTTTACCTACTTTAGTTATATAAGTTTAGCTACATAAGAGTTGTTGTTATACCGCTCAGTTCCACAGATTATAGAATCAGACCTGAATAGTCAAGTCCATTTTATGTGAATCAAACTAGGTCCTGGCAGAAATTATCTCAAGGCCGTTTCCAAAAGGAAACAGTCTAACCATATTCCTTATGATTAATTTTTCATTGATAATATTTAACTTAATATCATAATTATTTACAGAGACCCACAAAGAGCAACACTTGGTGACAGTTGCAGGAAAAATATCCTTCCAAGAGGCAGAAACCTTGAGCAAAACCAGACTCAGGGTTGGGCATAGTATCTCCTTTAACCAATTAGGTTGACAGAGAGGGAGTACAGGGGAAAAGACTGCCATTCAGTAATAGGGTCAAAAATAACAGCAACAATACTGCTAATAATAACTGTAATGCTACAATTTATACAAGTATCAGTAAAAACGACAGCTATCCCTAAAAGACATGGTCAGTACTTGACTGTGCCATATGAGGGTGTGTACATTTACATGAATAATACATGAATGAATAAATATGATTACTTTTACCAAAAATAAATGTTACTTTTTGATTTTGTCGGTTTTTCCAGTCACACTGCTTTTTCTGCAGTCCCACTAAAAATATGAGCACGATCAGAAATTAGCATTTAGATATATATCATATAAGACCATTGGCCCTGCAATGGACTGGCGACCTGTCCAGGGTGTACCCCGCCCTCGCCCAATATGAGCTGGGATTGGCTCCAACACGCCCCACGATCCAGAAGCAGTAGAAGATGGATGAATATTTATCATATTTAGCGCAGTCTATAAAGACAATGGTCAGTCTACAGAGTCACAGGTTTAGCAGTGAGTATTATTAGTTAGGGGATTGGCTAAAAGTCAACCCAAAGCTTATTGTTTAACATGTATATTTGTCTGTCAGATAATATGCTGTCTTAGTTTATATTTAACATTTATTTAGGAATCCGAAATTCCTTCTCAGGAAGGAAGAGGAATTCCCTTCAAAATAAAATTAAATTTTAACTGAATCAATACAAAAAATATAAAATGGATATAAAATATAAATAAAAGTGAATTGCAGTTAATTACTATGTATCAACTTAGCAATGTCTATATTTTCATAATAATTAATAGCAAATTACACAAAACTATTGGAAGTTATGTGTTCCTGTAAAGTGTTACTTTTTTTCCTGATTTTTTTCATTTGTTAGTTTATTATATGGCAGATATTCAGACAGTGTTTAGACCTGATCTTAAATCTCACATCTGGTCTTAAATCTGTTCCCAGAAAAGTTGGTTCACACTGATATATAGACAGAAAGTTTTATTCTGCAATCTGAAAACATGAACATTATGACGCAGCAGCAGAAATTCTGCAGCAGCTTCACTTGGACTGGTATGACCACTATCTTATAATTAGCTTTATTATATAAATTAAACTAATGTTAAAACTTTAAATTGATACAAGTAACTGTCTTTACTGCATCTGACAACTGACCTCAGGACGCTCCTCTCCTGGTCAATTTACCGATACCTGTTCTGTGTGATACTCAGTTACTTCATACCATACAGATATAGAGCCAGTCAGCCTGACTTACTTATGATACCAGATAGATAAAATTTGGCCCTTCCTCTCTTCAGGTGTTTGACTGCCATTATCTGGCCAATGAGGTGAAGTACATCCACAATGGCTGTCCACTGTTAAAAGAAGATACTGTCAAGCTGAGACTATACAGGTAAAACGCATGTAAAAGATAAAATATTCTTGCTTTTTCATGTTTTTGTTGTTGCAGTAACATGATGAGATTATGTTTATTTGTCCAGGTTTACCGAGACAGAGACACACATGGAGTTGTTTTCTCTCCATGTGGACATTACGGAGCCTGACTGCGGTGTCATAAAGCTTGGGCCAAAATCCTTGGTAGTTCCTGAGTTCTATGGCCTCTCGGATGTTGTTGATGGAAACGTGGTGTCATTCCACTATGAGAAGAGGTCTAGCCTGGAGTGTAGCATCCATCTGAGCAACCATGACACCCACCTTCCAGCCCACGGCCAGGTGGTCACCGGAGAGCCAGAGAAAGCCACCAAGAGAGGGGACGAGCCAGAGAGTTTCGTCCCCCTACGGCAGCAACTAGGTAACGTCAAAAACTGCATGGCTGACAGCCATTATAGGAAATCCCCAGTTCCTTTTCAGTGGTCACTAGTTAAAGCTCCAGACTGTTCTGGTCTGTGGAACCAGCTCCTAAAGCCAGTCAGAGCAGGAACTTCTCTTCCACTATCCATCCATCCATCCATCTTCAATCCGCTTATCTGAGGTTGGGTCACGGGGCTAGCAACTTCAGCAGGGAGCCCCAGACTTTCCTTTTCCCCGGCCACATCGACTGACTGGGGGATCCCAAGGCATACCCAGGCCAGAGTGGAGATATAATCTCTCCACCTGGTCCTTGGTCTGCCCCGGGGCCTCCTCCCAGGTGGACGTGCCTGGAAGACCTCCCAAGGGAGGTGCCCAGGAGGCATCCTAACCAGATGCCCGTTCTCATGACCATAGGTGAGGGTAGGAACAAAGACTGATCAAGAGCTTTGCTTTCCGGCTCATCTCTCTTTTCGTTACAGCGGTGCGATACAGCGACTGCAGTACCACTCCCGCTGCTCTGATTCTCCGGCCAGTCTCACGCTCCAAGGTCCCCCCATGCGTGAACAAGACCCCGAGGTACTTGAACTCCTTCACTTGGGGAAAAGACTCATTCCCAACCCAGAGTAAACAGTCCATCGGTTTCCTGCTGAGAACCATGGCCTCTGATTTGGAGGTGCTGATCTTCATCCCAGCCGCTTCACACTTAGCTGCGAACCTGTCCAGTGAAAGCCGAAGGTCACAGACCGATGTTGTCAATAGCACCACATTGTCCGCAAAAAGCAGTGATGCGATCCTGAGCCCCCTGACCTGCAACCCCTCTCCTCCTCGACTGTGCCTAGAAATCCTGTCCATGAAAATCACAAACAGGATCGGTGGCATGGCGTAGCCCTGGCGGAGGCCAACCCTCACTTGGAACAAGTCCGACTTACTGCCAAATACCTGCACACAGCTCTCGCTTTGGGCGTACAGAAATTGGATGGCCCTTAAAAGTGACCCCCTCACCTCATACTCCCGCAGCACCTCCCACAAAAACTCCTGGGGGACCTGGTCGTATACCTTCTCCAGGTCCACAAAGCACATGTAGACTGGCTGGGCATACTCCCAGGCTCCCTCCAGGATCCTTGCAAGGTTGAAGAGCTGGTCCGTTGTTCCAGGGACGAGGACAGAACCCACATTGTTCCTCTTCAATCAGAGGTTCGACGACCCGCCTGACCCTCCTTTCCAGCACCTTGGAATAAACTTTCCCAGGGAGGCTGAGTAGTGTGATGCCTCTATAGTTGGCACACACCCTCTGGTCCCCTTTTTAAAAAAGTGGGACCACCACCCTGGTCTGCCACTCCTTCGGCACTGCCCCTGACCCCCACGCAATGTTGAAGAGGCTTCTCATCCATGACAGCCCCTCAACACCCAGAGCCTTCAACATTTCAGGATGGATCTTGTCAATCCCTGGGCTTTTGCCACTGTGGAATTGTTTGACTACCTCAGTGACTTCCCTCAGGGAAATTGCCGATGACCCCCCTTCATCCTTCAGCTCTGTCTTTGCTTCAGAGGGTGGGTATATCGGGTTCAGGAGTTCCTCAAAGTGTTCCTTCCACCGCCCGACTATCTCCTCATTTGAGGTCAGCAACGTCCCACCCTTGCTGTAAATGGCTCGGATGGTTCCCTGCTTTACCTGCCTGAGGTGCCGGAGAGTCTTCCAAAACAGCTTTGGTGCTGACCGAAAGTCCTTCTCCATGTCCTCTCCAAGCCTCTCCCACGCCCGCTGCTTTGCCTCCGTGACTGCCGAGGCCGCAACCCTTTGGGCCCACCGATAACCTGCAACTGTCTCTGGAGTCCCCCGACATAACATACCCCGGAAGGCTAACCCTAACCCGGCTTCCCTGACCACCTGTGTCCACCACGGTGTCAGAGGGTTGCCGCCCCTTGAGGCACCCAGGACCTTGAGGCCACAGCTCTCCGCTGCAGCTTTGGCAATGGAGAATTTGAACATCGACCACTCGAGCTCGATTGCCCCAGCCTCCACAGGGATGTCGGAAATGCTCTGCCGGAGGTGGGAGTTGAAGGCCTCCTACACAGGGGGCTCCTCCAAATGTTCCCAGTTCACCTGCACTACACTTTGGGCTTACCAGGTCTGTCCGGAGGCTTCCCCCGCCACTTGACCCAACTCACCACCAGATGGTGATCATCTGACAGCTCAGCCTCTCTCTTAACCTGAGTGTCCAAAACATGCAGCCTAAGATCCAATGATATGGTAATAAAATCGATCATTGACCTTCGGCCTAGGGTGCTCTGGTACCTGGTACACTTATGAGCCTCCTTATGCTTGAACATGGTGTTTGTTATGGCCAGTCCATGACTAGCACAGAAGTCCAACAACAAAACACCACTCGGGTTCAGATCAGGGAGGCCGTTCCTCCCAATCACGCCTCTCCAAGTTAATCCATCATTGCCCACGTGTGCATTGAAGTCTCCCAGTAGGACTATGGAGTCCCCTACCGGGGCCCCATGCAGGACCCTGTTCAGGTTCTTCAAAAAGGCTGAATACTCAGAGCTGCTTTTCGGTGCATACGCACAGACAACAGTCAGAGTTTTCCACCAGATCCAACCGGTAGCGCTCCACCTCCCGCACCAGCTCCGGCTCCCTCCCCCACAGCGAGGTGATGTTCCACGTCCCCAGGGCCAGTCTATACCACCCAGGTCCGGTCCGCCGGGACCCCCCGCTTCCACCGCCACCCATTTGACAGTGCACCCAACCCCATCGATCTTCCCTGCGGATGGTGGGTCCACTGTGGGGGGGGGGGCATTTTCCATGTGGCTTTTTCGGGCTTGGCCCAGTCAGGCCCCGTGGCAGACCCAACCACCAGGCGCTCACATACTGGGTCCCAATCTGGGCTTGGCTCCAGACGGGGGCCCCAGGCATGGTCCTTTTCTGTTGTTCATGGGGTCTTTGTGGACCATTCTTTGTCTGGCCCCTCGCCTGAGACCAATTTGCCATGGGAGACCCTACCAGGAGCACAAAGCTCCAGGCAACATAGCTCCCAGGTTCACAGGGACAAGCAAAACCTCTCCACCACGATGGTCCCCCAGAGAGGAACTCTCCGGGGATCACATTAACTCTTCCACTAATCTCTTCTAAATCCCTAACATGTCTATTCAGCAATTTTGCTCTTCATTAGTCCAAGAAAAGGGTCTCCAAAGGGACAATAAGGTTTATCATATCATAGTGTAGCATAGTGTATTGCAGTGTATCATACTGTATTGTTGCCCTTTCTTATTACCTAATGGATGTTGTATTTAATACTTCTGCCAAGGCCACTACTGCATTGAAGCTGTACTAATGTCCCTGATTGTGAGTCACTTCATGTAAAAAGGTGAGCAATGACTAAATGTAGAGGTCATAAATCAGTCTATTATTCTATTTAAAAGTGAAGCAATCCCATAACCACCTCCTACTGCCTCAAGATAACACTGTGTAAACAATGTACCTGACTACACCTCAGTGTAAGACCACCACACCTATCAGTGAACAACTGTATTTGCAATTTGAAAATTGTGTAGGACTGAATCTAGCAGAGGTACTTGCACTTTGCAGTGGGTCTAAGTCCCTTTGTTCACAGTGTGCTTGGGTCATTGTGGTGTAACTTCCTGCAGTTAATACATTTTTTAAAACTAAAATTCCACATGTAAATTTATAAATTATAAGATGAAGATGTTCAAATTCCTCACATGAATAACCCTAAACTGAAACAAAGTAGACCATTGACTCCCGTAAGATTTTTGGCTTTAAATGTTTTAATACAAAAAAATTACAAAACAGTACTGTATACATTGTATCATTGTATTACTTATAGATTAAATTAAATTGAAAATAAACTAGGTCATGCTTTCTGATGGGGACCCCGGGAACCAAAATGATGAACATGAAAATTGTGTTGGTTGTGTCATCATTCAGATGATAAAGCCAGAGCAATGTGTAAATCTGAAGACTGCCTGAAAGGTCTGAGGCTGGTGAAGTTCACCAAAATTCCCTGTGATGACTTCCTGCTGATGGGGCTGAGGTATCAGCACATTGACCCACCATCTCCAGATACAGATTACATTGCCATCAGGGTGGACCTCAAGGACACCAGGAGTGGCAGCATATATAAGGTATTTGGACGGTGCTAGCTCAGCGATTTTACACATCTATTTGTTTTGAACTGAGCATCTGATTAAGACCTCAATAAATGGGTTAGTACGGGTTAGTTTTGGCTTGAAAAACATATTGAATGATAGAAAATACCAGATTTCACTTGTCAGAATGAAGTTTAGTAAAGTTTAGCTTGACTAAAACCCCCAATTAGCGCAATAGGTACAGCACTTTTTTGATTTTCATTCATGCCTTTCATTCCTCTTAAGCATATTCATAGTTTCAATGTTTTCATCCTATGGGGTAGTCTGAACAGGCCTGGATTCCAATCCGGATAGACAGTGCAATGCCCAACCAGCCTCCCAAACCATCACTCATGTCAATTTTCATCCTGGAAGTGGACCAGTTCATCCTCACTCCGCTCTCCACTGCCACACTAGATGTTGAAGATGAAGAAACTCTCAAACAGCTATTGGTTTTCAACATCACCAACTCCCCTGCTGATGGCTTCATCACTCATCTGTCCGACCACACTTCCCCAATCTCTTCCTTCACATGGATGGATTTAAATGACATGCTCATTGGATATCAACCTCCAAACTCCTCACATACCCAGCGCAGGAATTACGAGGTATAAGCTAAGATAAGATAGTACTTTATTTATCCCACGTATGGGAAATTCATCATTACAGCAGCAACCACAGGTGTAGAAGAAATGTAAGAATAGAAACAAAGAGTAGAAGTACTAGAAAAATATAAAAACATAAAGTGGCAGTAATAATGATAAAGTGACGATGATAAAGTTACTTTGTGCAGGAAGCAACAGTCCCATTAAAGCCTGAAACTGCGTACCATCTTCTCTGCAGGTGGAATTTGAGGTTCATGATTTTTTCTTTGAGAAGAGCCAATCAATGACTGTCCACCTCTCTGTAAGGAATGCAGACACAAATGCACCCAGAGTGTCCTGGAACATGGGTATGTTTGCATCCTTGTACTGATAATGCAATTTAGTTGTTCATGTTCTTTATTCCTATGATCTCCAGTGTTTGCTCTGCCAATGGAATAATGGAGCCACTCTGTGGTAAAACCACAGGAACTGAATTTGTAGCTTTGCAGAACTTTTTGACCTCTTAACTTTATTTATTTTGGTTCTGTGCTTTATTTTTGCATTTCTTTATTCTCATCAACCTTACTTTCACCACCTGCCCACCACCCAAGACAGAATAGCAACTAGCTAGTGAAGAGAGTGTAACAGCCAGAGAGAAGGAGAGCTAAAACGAGACTATCGTCCTGGAAACACAACTGAGATGAAGGCTATAGTGTGTGCCCCCTGTTGGTCAAAAGAACAACCAACAAAAGAACACTGAATAAAGCTTTAAAACTGTGGCAGACAATATCTAGCTAATTAGGGCTACACCAAAAGAGCTTGTAGACAGTTTTCAAGGCCTAAATTTGAGTCCATCTAGACTACAACACAATCCTGGACATTTCAAAACAAAATGGATCATTCAGCATTTCTGTAGGTTTCTGGAGCCAGATGGAGCAGTAAATTAAGCATCACTTAGGCGCTTTAAAAACCAGAGTGGATGCAGCCTCAGGCTCAGTATTCACACGTTTAGGTATCTCTTAGATTTTTCTGCTCTTTGTCTTGCAGGTCTCAGCCTGTTAGAGGGTCAATCCCGTCCAATAATGTGGGAGCAGCTCCAGATTGTGGACAACGACAACCTGAATGCGGTTCGAATCATCACTGTGGACGGTCTACAGCATGGCTGGCTCACTGTCAGGGGTATTGACCCAACTGCCTGTGACATCACATTTATCCACCTCTATATGGTCACCCAATACATTAGTTGAAAGTCATGGTAAAATCAGTGGGGACAGACTGAACCCGGCAACCTGGATCTGTTTGGTTTTGGTCCCTTAGCAAAACCCAGAAAGGCAGCTAACTAGAGCTGGAATAGAGTAAAATTCATCATCTTAAAATTCTGGACATTTATTTTTTATGGATATACAGTATCTAACATAGTAATTTCTGTGATTTTAATTGTTGTTTGGATGAAGGCATCAGCCAAATGAAAAAAAAAAATAAAAAATTCTGTGCATTGTTTGATGTAAACTCCAGGTGGAAAGGGCTTCATGTTCACCGTCAATGACATCAGAGCAGGCATAGTTCGATATCACCATGACGACAGCGACACAACCAAAGACTTCATTATCTTTCGCATCACTGATGGTCGCCATCAGACAAGGCACAAATTCCCCATCAAGATCCTGCCCAAAGACGACAGCCCTCCTTTCCTCATCACCAACATGCTGCTGGAGGTGTCTAAGGGCCAAATGGCTCTGTTGAGAGGCTCCACCCTCCAGGCTTCAGACATGGACTCCAGTGACGACTACATCCTCTATAACATCACCTGCCCCCCACAGGCAGGAGAGCTCATGAAGATCCCTGGACCAGGGCTCACAGGTTAGGAGAGAGGACTTTTCAATCCAACACAGAGTTTGATTTGTATTTTAATACATCCTGTTTTGTCTGTGTTGTGTTGATCTGCTCATCCAGGTTACCCTGTCAGCCACTTTCTGCAGAAAGATCTGTCTCAGTCCATGCTTTACTATCGACACCTTGGCAACGAGGTGTTTGATGATTCCTTCGAGGTGGTGCTATCTGATTTCCATGAACCACCCAACCTGTCAGAACCTCAAGTGGGTAGCAGCAAAGATATCTGACTGACTGTTGTATGAGCAATTCTGACCTAAAGGTCCACACAGTCTAAAGGCCAATGCTAAAGGTCCATATTGCCTAAAGGTATATGTCAAAGGTCCATATAGTTTAATGGTAGATGTCAATGGTCCAAAACCATGCTAGTAGCTCTGTGAGCTTGAACTAAATGCTAACATCAGTTAACCTTAACTTTAACATCAGTATGCTAACATGACCACTTAACCAGCCACTAGAAATATGAAGGTTTGTACTGAATTTGTCAAGAAACCTCAACTATCACTCTCAAGGATCACCAAAGTCATTCATCTTCTGGAGACCTTTAATGTATATAACTACCAAACTTCTTGGCAATCAATCCAATAGTGTCAGAGATATTTAAGTATGTTCCAAATTGGTGCCAATGAACCTGCTGTCTCTTGAGCCACATCCAGTAACACAAAAAAGCCACATTTTAATATTGTACTACTACAATGAAATTCTATCTGAGCCTTGTTTTTCATGCGTTCTTTATGATGTTGTGTTCAGGTGGTGATGGTCCACATAGAACCTGTTCCAGACCAACCACCTAAAGAGGTTCCTGGTTCCACCCGGTGCCTCATCATTAAAGAAACTGAAGTGCTCCACCTAACAAGACAGCAGCTTCACTTCGTGGACCAGGAGTCTCATGACAATGAACTGACATACACAGTCACCACTCCACCTTTCTACGTCGGTCCTCACAGGTCAGTGTGTCCTCAGCTTCTGAAAACACTGTGCACCCAACTGTGGAGAAGCGCTGTCTGAACTGTATGCTCCCGTCTGGACATGCAGCACCCCTGATGCAGGGAGGCTGTTCCTGGTGGACAGCATAGCCAAATTCACCAAAGACCCAACTGCACCAGTGCTGAGGCTCTTCACACAGGTAATACATTCCATGTCCAATATATTGGGTGAAAATGTGGTGAGATGGGCTCACCCAAAACCATTTTTGTGCTTTTTTTCCCAGCACGCTGTAAACTTCATGAAAGTGGCCTACATGCCTCCTATCATGGATATCGGCCCTTACCCCCAGTACATCCAGCTTGTTCTCTCTGTCACTAACCATCTGGGCAAAACAGTCACTGGGGTCTGCTTTAACATAACTGTGATCCCTGAAGACAACCAGCCACCAAAGGTGAAGAAGACTGTATTCCAGTCCCATTGCGTGCATCTCAAGTAATCTCATGTAAAAATATATGAAAGTGCTCCGTTTGTTTCAGGCGGTCACCAATGCTCTGGCTGTGGATGAGGGCGACAAGGCCAGGATTGGCCCTGAGCACTTGCTGCTGTTAGACGTGGACTCTATGGAGAACGTCCTGCAGGTGAAGCTGCAGA
Organism: Remorina albescens; assembly: GCA_034769265.1. Classification (NCBI taxonomy): domain Eukaryota; kingdom Metazoa; phylum Chordata; class Actinopteri; order Carangiformes; family Echeneidae; genus Remorina; species Remorina albescens. The sequence continues at coordinate 724,237 of CM068495.1, read as the reverse complement.
GGGGCCCACAGCATGGAGCTCTGCAGCTCAACGGCGTCATGCTGACACCAGGCCAGGCTTTCACAGTGCGCGACCTGAAAAGCTTTAAAGTTAGGTCAGACATCCTGAAACATTGATGTATTTACGTTATATTTAATTTAATCATACTGCTAGTGCAAATGTATTTAACTTAAAACACAGAATCAGCTGTTGTGTAATTCAACAACAAGAGAAGCATGATTTCACAAATGATCTGTTGTTCAGTGCAGCTGTTTAATATGGAAGCCAAGAGCAGTCATGGGAGTGATAAATCTGCTCTATCACGTTATGACATGATCTTGTTATGGTCATGTTTGTGTTTTCATTGATTATCTGTGGACACGAATATGTTTTTGCCAAAAAAAAACAACTATATTTTGCTCGGGCTTCTGGGGTTTTACATATTTTTCCAACAAAGTAAATAGGTAAAGATTTAGTAATAAAAACATATTTCAAAACATGTTAATATATTTAACAGGGGTATCATAAGTAAATCATAAATAATGTTTTTCTCAAATATAAAGTGTGAAGCTTGATGTTTGATTAAGGCCTACACAAAAAATTTAATTAGATTACATAAATACCCTTGAGTGACTCATTGCTGCATCAGAAAGATCCAGCAAACTCAGAATTGGGATTCCCCCACACTCAGCTTGCATAAACATGTCACTTGGCACCTTTGGGTATCCATGTTACTGTGTGTATGTGTGTTGATATTGTGTTGTCATGGGAAAGTATGGCATCGAGACCTTTCTTCAACAAGAAGTTTTAGGGACATTGATGGCTGTTTTTTTGTCTGTCTGTCTGTGGAAACGTTTCCTCTGTTGACTTTTAATTATTATTTTAATGATTCATAAAATCTTTATTCTGTGTTATCTGTTCATGCAGTTACAGTCACGACAGCTCAGAAACTGTGGAGGACAGCATTGAATTCACTGCAACAGATGGCACCAATTCAGTTGCTTTTGTCCTGCATGTGAAGGTAACTGCTGTTATTTGTTGGGTTCCTTTAAACATGAACACTCTAACCGGCTTCACATTTGTGGATATTGAACCATCTCCTGTTCTGGTAATCTCCAGGTGAATCCCATTAATGATGAGGTCCCAGTGCTGGTTCCTGGCTTGAAACCAGTTCTGAGCTGTGCCGAGGGACAGGAGATCGTCATCACAGCAGAGTATATCTACGCCTCTGATGCAGACACTGACAACAGCAGCCTGTCTGTATTAATTGCCCGGCAGCCTTATCATGGTGTGGTGCTCAGAAATGGTGTTGTGGTTGATCGCTTCATCCAGGCAGACATTAGTGCAGGCATCATCTCCTACAGACACACAGGTAGACACCAAATACATCCGTATAACAGCACATTGAAAATCATGTGGTGTCAATTTATAAAGACCCAATTATTGCTAATAGCTTCAAACAGTTTGGTTCATTTTGATATTTCTTACTGAACAAGGTTAGCTGTATGTTAAGATTATGCAAAACTAAGCCATGAAACAGGGGATGAATTAGGGGGCGGGGCTACTCTGTGATTGACAGAGTGTACCACACAACCAGGGTACAGAGCAGGTCAGATCAGGGCCTCCCTCTTCAGCTCCACCTTCTCCTCTAAAGATGGTTTTCTCTGGTCTCAAAAAACAAAGATGGCTGATGGACAAATTAAAAACTGGAGGCTTCAAAACTGCAGGTCACACACCGATGGGTGACATCACCAAGGTACTTGATATTAAGTAGTGACTGAAAGGGCTCAGGCCAAAGTACATATCTATATTTTAATCTTACCAATAGTGTACACACCAAAAGGAGAAGAAAACTGTTCACACAAAATATTTTTTTACCTATATTTGCATTTTTCCATAATTTAAGAAAAGGAAATAAGTCACATCCCGAATTTAACCCCAAGAATGGAAACATATGTCCTTTGCATCCTTTTTTGTAGAGAAAGCTTCCAAATACCTCTTATATTTTTCCTCCTGCAACAGAAAAATAAAATGTTACCTATACCTGTGATGATTGTTTTTTAGGACTGGAGATCGGCCTCACTCCTCACTACGACACCATCACATTTGTCATTTCTGATGGTGAGACAGAGAATACGCCTCCATGCTGCAGCACAGGAAACAGCGCCAGGACCTCAAGTGTAGCTCAGCCCCGGGACAGCCTTCCTGTGTATGATCTCCAGATCACAGTGTTTCCAGTCGACAGTGAACCACCCTCACTAACAACAGGTGGGCTGGACTCCTGTCTCACTCAACTGACTGCACAAAATCAAGTTTAAAAATGTAATTAACTAAATATAATGCTCAAATTATAAAACCACCACCCATTTTTTTTAGCTGAGCTGATATATGATTATTTTATATATCACAATAATTCCTACTATATGTGATAGTTTTCATAATATTGCAGTGTAGCACATTCTGCTGAGTTCAGCCCTGCGATTGACAAATAAAACTTTCAGTTGTTGTTTAACTTATGCCTGAAAAATAAAGTGCAGCAATTTAATTATATCTATATCTATTATCTAATTATCACATATATTATGAGAAAAAGGATGACCTGTCCAGGTTGTACCCTGCCCTTGCCCAGTGTGAGCTGGGATTGGCTCCAGCAGCTCCCACGACCCAGAAACGGATAAGCAGTAGAAGATGAATGAATGAATGAATGATGAGAAAAAGACCTTAAGCATAAAATACACTAATATAATTATATGCAACCAAACATGCCTGAAAAAAAACATATCATAATATATTTTAAGAACCCTTTGTGCTCTCTAAACTAGCAACCCTGTCACACAAACTGATCATCTATTACAATATTTGCCATAAACCAATGTAATGTATATGTTCACTATTTAAACTATGAATGTATAAAATCTAAAATGTAAAATTACACATAAGATTATAAAATAAACACAGGTATGAGAAATCTGAGAAGTATGTATGTTCATATCATGGGTATGTTTAAGTGTATATAAAAGGCTGTTATATATGTTGATATTATACCTTAAGAGTACTTATAGTACATATACAGATTGTGTGTGTATAAACATATCGTCATATATGATGATGATATTATATCTTCCTATTTATATTTAAGTATTTCTGATTCTGATTCATATAGTTGACATCTTGTAAATTGCAACATCACTCTTTATAGGGACATATATGTCACACAGGGTCCACCTATAGGGGGGGGGGGCAAACGGGTCTGCTGTCCCGGGTCCAGGGTAGAGGGGGGCCCAGAACTGGGTCCTCATTAAATTATGTCATTATTTTTCAAATTTTCTCAAAATAAGCCTATTTGTGGAAAGGATTATGTAATATTTGAGTTACATAAGCTTCTTATTTGTTTTTTTCCTAATTGTCACCCCCCCCTCCCAACAAATGGTTCGGCCACCGATCTTCGCTAAGCTCCGCCCCCTTGGTTACTGTTGCTATGCATGGCTGTTTTCTGTTGTCTGAAGTTTGGTAGGAAAATGTCCGGTCAGCACAAGTCCGGTGCCCAGGACATAGAGTAAGAAAACAAAGGGTTAAGAAATTTTCTAAACAAATATTTTTAAAAAAGGTGGTGACAGTGAAGCTGGGACGAGAAACGTAGAGCAAGGTGAGAAACAGCGCAGTTAACCTGTAACATAAGCTAACTGGCTAGTTCTAATGTTAACGTCCATTAGCCTAGCTTGTATTAAAGCCCGACACAAAACGTTATTTTTGACAGAAACAGCCGAGTTTGGTAGCTACATCAGAAAGGAAGAGACAGAGAGGAGGGGAAGATGAGAAGAGAGGGCTCCAGCTGCAGTCAGGTGACAGAGAGAGTGACGCAGGAGGAGCCGGGGGGGCGGGGGGGGGGGCGGGGTGGCATCTAAGATTATCTTGTCCCGGGCCCAGGCAAGACTGTCAGCTGACCTGATGTCACATATCACATTCCCTTATGAGTTGGTTTGGATGCATTGAAATACTGTAAAAAAATTATAATAAATAATCATCAACAACATATTCAATGATTCAAATGGTTGCAGGGATACATGTTTGAGTATTTTGAATTTTCTCTTCTGTTTGCAGGAGACATCTTTGTGGTCAGTGAAGGTGGAACTGCCTCAATAACTGCTTCTCATTTGAAGGCCTCTGACGTAGACACTATCCTGGATCAACTGGTGGTCAGTCTGATTTCTCCGCCACAGTTTGGCTATGTTGAAAATATCCTGCCCAGTCCTGGCTTTGAGAAAAGCAACATGGGCATAAGCATAGGTAAGCATTAAAATATGTGTTTTCGTCATGTGGCTCAAACAAATAATTAATACCACACTTTTTCTTCTGTCTGACCGTTTTTCCAGCTTCATTTTCATACAAAGACATAATAGATGGCCATGTGAACTACGTGCAGTCCAGACATGAGAGGATGGAACCCACAGCCGATCAGCTCATGCTCTGTGTGTCAGATGGCAAACACACATCTGCCCAGGTTGCCTTCTACATAATTATCAACCCAACAAATGATGAGATCCCAGAGTTTATGGCTCGCAATTTCACAGTAGGTTTTCATGGTCGTGAAGCTCAAAATATCCAGGAGACAGATTTTGTCAGAGTTGTCAGAATAAGATTTTGTTCACCAGATGTTTTCCAATATTTATTGATGTCCCTCTGTGATGAGGTACGAGAAGGAGAAATGAAGCAGCTGGATTCATCCTTTTTGAATGCAGTGGATCTGGACGTCCCCAGGAACGTGCTGCTGTTCAGCATAGTGAAACCCCCTCAGCACGGCAGCATCATCAACCATAACAGTGATAAGCTTGTCAACAAGAGACAAAAGGCCGGTCCCCATCTCCCTGTGATTGAATTTACAATGAGAGATCTGCTTAATGGTATCTTTTTCAGATTCCCACCTGCTATACTAAACTGCTACCTAAGCTTTTGAATTAACTCATAGCCTTCTCCAACAAATGGCCCCTTGCTCAGGTGTTGGAGTAGATTAGAAATATTTATGTACAATATTATGTCACATATTTACATATGTGACAGATTTTAAGGTGAATTAGATGAAATTAAGTTAGAAAAACCTTTGCAGAATACTTCAAAGCTTTTATTAAATCTTTCATCAAATCAGAAAAACATCTGTATCATTACTGGCTTGCAGGTATGAATCTGACGTATATGCACGACGACTCAGAGAACATGGAGGATAGTTTCACTATCCAGTTGACTGATGGCAGGCACGAACTCCACAAACAAGTGATGGTTAAAGTACTGCCAGTCAATGATGAGGAGCCTCATAGCATAAGGTTAGACCATTGTACCATCACTTTCATCACACCTCTTCATTTGAAGTGAGTCATCAGTTATCATGATTGGTTAAAAAAAAGGAAAGTAAAATGTGTCTCAATCTTCTGTCCTTTAGGAACAATGGGCTGGAGGTGGAGCCAGGAGACACTCGGCTCATATCCAGCATGGCATTACTGGCACAGGACAGTGACACTCCCTCCTCAGAGGTCATGTACATATTTGAGAGCATTCCTTCCCAGGGATTACTTCAACTCAAGGTTGGTGCAATGATGAAATACATCTGCTCTTATGTGTCCTGTCACTTCAGCTGTGTTAATTGATGTTCAGTAGATGATTCACGCCGGAGTGTCATGCTGGCAGCCATTAAATGGTGAAGGCTTTTTAGAGAACCTGATAGATGGCCTTCAAAATGTAATAAAATGTAATCTTGATAAATTTTGCTGTATTATCATACAGCACACAGGTATCTGGACAGATAGACATCAGATGGTGCTCAAGACTTAGACTTAGACTTAGACTTCCTTTTATTGTCATTTCTCAAATTACACAGCAGTGCATTTGGGGAACGAAATTTTGTTGCATTGGCTTCCAGAGTTGTAACAGGCAGTGTTGGGAAGTAAGGAAAATAACAGTAACTGTATGTCGCTATATACATATATGTACATACATAAACAAATATATATATATTAATATGAGTGTAATGTAATATACATACAAATATTAGTGCGATGTAAATATATAAATATGAGTGCAAGATGACAAAATATGTACATGGAATATTGCACAGAGCAGAGTAGCAGCAAATAGAATTGTGCAGTTTCAGTAGTGGTTTTGAATATAAATATAAATAGATAAATAAACAGAAAGATATTGCACTGAACAGAAAAAGCACCTGCCATTTAAGCCTCTGACATAAGCATAAGAAGTTTTTTTTAATTACTTTTAAAAAAAACTTTTTTTTTCTTTTTTCTAAATTCTGTTAATGAAATCAAAACATTTCACCCATGGTGCCAAGTGTCAACTGATGACTGGATTAGAGCTCAAGTTCCCTTTATTTGCCCCCAAAGCAGTCCTGTATCATTGTTTTTCTTATTGACTGTCCTGATGATAAATCAAAATTTTCAAATATGTAAATAAGTTTATCTTATAATTATGGGAGTCAGCTGCCCCTCCAGAATGTCTGAGCATGATCCAGAGGTCATGTGTACTGTAAGAAAGTGGATTTGCTTTGGATTTATGGCAATTTGGCAAAAGTTGTAACTGGAGAATGTGACAAGGCATGGAAAACTACTGTGGCTAAAAGCTTTTATTTACTGAAAAAGAAGGATATGGAAAAGAAAAGTTGTCATGAAGCAGTGGTATTCCTGTAAAGAGACAAGAAATTTGACTGTTGAAGAATGAATTCATCCCATGACACTGGGGTTTTTTACTTCATGGTAAATTCAATGTAAACATAAGTAAGACACAGAGAGGTATTGTGCTCCTAACTCTGACTGATCCCATCTCAGGAAGGTCAAGACTGGGTGACACTGAGAGCTGGAGCAAACTGCACCCAGGAAATGGTGGACATGAACCTTCTGCGCTATGTGCACACAGGCCTGCATGCAGCTAAAACACAGGACTTCTTTGTCTTCCACTTGATGGACGGAAAGAATCGATCACCCCCACAGCACTTCCACATCTCCATGAAAGATCTGGAGAAAGGTGCTTGAAGCAAGTCTTATATCTGTTCTTACACCTGGGTCTGGAACAAATGTTCTGTGTGTAAGATCCTCATGACTGCAGGACCACATGTCCAATGTGAGACAATCCATACAGTTCTGATGCAACCTTTAAATGTTTCCTCCACCATCATTTTCCAGGGAATATCGCTATCTTGGTAAAGCCGGTGAAAGTCAGTCGGGGTGATAGAGTGATTCTTACTACTGACGTCCTTCTAGCCACAGATGGGACAGAAAAGCCTGAGGAGCTTTTGTACGTCATCACTAACCCTCCCACTCACGGACATGTTGAGTACATCAAGCATCCTGGACTGGTCATCTCGACCTTCAGCCAGATGGACATAGCAGCAAACCTTGTAACTTATGTGCACGACAACCGAGGCAGCTCATCCACAGAAACCTTTCAGTGAGTCCATATGCTAATATTTGTGAAATATTGGCTTTTTGCCTGCGCACTGACAACTTTTGGTCTTTAACCCAGTCTGTTGTATGTTTCAATAGGTTTGTTGTGAGTAATGGTAAGACCAGTCGAAATGGAAGTTTTGAGATCTCAGTAGAAATGGTGGACCGGGTCCTGCCATCTCTATCCTCCAACAAAGGTATCACAGTCCCCCAGGGTTCCACCATGATCCTGGGTCCTGACTGCCTGGCTCTGTCTGACCCAGACACCCCCCCTAGTGCCCTGACTTTTACCCTCCTCCAGCCTCCACAGTATGGCAGACTACTTTTGGCTGGCAGCACACTGACTGCTGGATCAAACTTCACGTACAGACACATACAGGAGCTGGAGCTGTCATACAGACACGACAGAGGGCCATCGCAGATTGATCGCTTCGCTTTTACTGCCTCTGATAGCACCGACCGAGGTTTCCTCCTGGATGGGCACTTACATTTGGACCCTGTGTTTTTCACTATTCAGGTAAGTGATAAAAGTTTTTGAGATCTTAGATTGTATAAAAACCTGGACATAGATACTTGAGTTGTAAAGTGAAGCTAATGCTGAAGAGCATTAAACCATCATTATATCTAATCACCATCAGGGGGCATCTCCACTGGCTGTCAGTAGAAATCAGATTATATTGAGGTCTATGTGAAAATGTTCCTATGTTTTACTTGACATATTAGTTCAAGAAGTATTTCCCAAATTGGTTTATGGTCTCAGTCTCTAGTTTCAAAGTAACATGATTTTTTCAGCATTTTTAAATTGTGGGCCCACTCAGAGGAAGTAGAGAGTGCATCAGGGTGTAGTTGCCATGTGATTGACAGATTGTAGAGTACAGAGCAGGTCAGATCCAGCCCTTACTCCTGCTCAGCTCCACCTTCTCCTCCAAATATGATTTGTAGTGTTTTGAAAAAAAAAAAAAAAAAATTACAAAGGCTTCAAAATAGCAGTTAATAATATCAAAAGACCAACTGACTTCTGAGGCTATAATTTTCCTGTCAACCAATTTCTATTTCATTAACAATTTTGTCTGATTTCAGGTCAAAATTTTGGATAAGTCACCTCCCGAGGTAGTGAAGATCCTCCCTCTTTGGAAAGCTGAGGTTTTAGGCGATGAACGATATGGGATCCTCCTGTCATCTCGAGAGCTGAAGGCCCAAGACAGCCACAGCGGAGAAGAAGAGCTGATATTCTGCATTGTTCGCCAGCCTTACTTTGGTTACTTAGAAAACATCACCACAGGTTGGAAAATGAAGTTTATTCCTATTATCACCTCAGCTCGACTTGGAGTGAAGAAATAAGTCTGTTTGCTGTTGCAGGTGCGTTTGTGCCACAATGCTTCTCTCAGGTGGAACTGATCAAGAGAAACATCATCTATATCATCAGTCCAGGGAGTGAGGCTCTCTCAGACAGCTTAGACTTCAGAGTGTCTGATCCTTTAGGGAACACTGGACCCCCTCACACGTAAGAAGCAAAACTCTATGTCAATGATGTCATGACATATTTACAGTTTATACTGTCACAAATCCCAACGTTAAAGTGTTGGTGCTATGCACACTTTACCCTGGCTACAAATAACCCTGTAAGGGACAACACTAGGGCTGAAACGATTCCTCGAATAATTCGAGTACCTCGATAACAAAAAATGTTCGAGGACTTTCCTCTGCCTCAAGGAATCGTTTAATTTTTACAGAGCATGGTATTTCGCCCGGACTACAGGTGTCTCTTGTCACTCTCCGTGTGCCAGGAAACACAAACAAATGCCTGAAAGCTGCTGTGTGGTAGGGTGCACTACTAACAGGGTAAAAAACCCTGATCTAAATTTTTATAAGCTGCCGAACAGAATGAGACTTTAAGACGAGAGAATTGGATACAGGCAGTAAGACGAGAAGTGCCGTCGTCAGCTACACATCAGCCTTGAAGACCGGGCAGTCAGAGTTTGCTGGTTTATGGTTCATCATTTAACCTAATAGCGATAAAAAAACAAAGTCCTGCATAAGTTAGGCTACATCCACAATACTACACCATCGCTTTAAAATAGCTTTTTATAACCCAAACTTTTTAAATCTGCCCCACTTTATGGGGTTAAAACGTAGTTGGTGGATGTACGTTAGCCTTGGTTAGCTTCAACTCCTACAGTTAGCCTTGGTTAGCTTCTGCTCCTACAGTTAGCCTTGCCAATTCAGCAACCTTAACTTAGATTTAAAAAGAATTAATGCGCATAGCTTTATTATCTTTTTACTAGCTTTATAAAATTTAACATTACATCCCTTATTTTGCAAAATATTCTAATAAAAGTTTGGCATGAGAAGAGTATCCAGTGAGGGCTAATTGCTTGTTATTTATCTTCCTTTTTGTTCGGAATATACACTCACACAACAATGAGAAATTACAGCTCTTTGGATGCCGATAACTCTTTTAGTAAGTGAATGGATCCAAGTTGTGTTCCACCATTAACCAGCCGACTCTGACTGCCCGGTCTTCAAAGCTGATGTTTAGCCGAGGATGGAGCCTCTTGTCTTACTGTCTGTATCCAGTTCTCTCGTCTTAAAGGCTAATTTTTTCTGTTCGGTAGCTTATAAAAACTTAGATCAGGTTTCTTTACCCTGTTAGTAGTGCACCCTACCACACAGCAGCTTTTGGGCATTTGTTTGAGTTTGCTAGAACACGGAGAGTGACAAGAGACACCTTCAGACAATATAAAGTCAACGGAGAGCTCTTAATTGAAGTGTTGCCAGAGCTTGCGAGAGAAACAAGCAACCAGCTCTAATGAAACAAGCCCAAAAAAAGCGACTCAAAAAAAAAAAAGAACCCCAACCAGTGACCTAAACCTACGACATTGTGTAAGAGAGATGCAATTTGATAGATAGTTTGCTAGAAAATAGTAAATATATTTCATCTATTACAAGGGAATACTGGGCATCTCCCCAATAACTCTCCAGGGCTTTGAACATGCATGGGTCAGTTGCACCATTACTCTGGTTACTGGTTTTAGCATTTTGACTTCTTTATCAGTCGAGGTAGATCCAGTTAGTTCACCGAGATGATTGACAGCTCTGACTGATGTGTGACAGGCTGTAAGTGGCTATCTTCAACTCACTTGTGGCTCATTTTGTTTTAAGACAATCAAACCGCTGCCAGTAAGCCTCACAGATGAAAAAGCTGTGGAGTTGTTTGTTGTTGTTTTTTTTTGCTGTTGTTGGTGGTGTTTTGGGGTGTTTTTTTTTGTTTGTTTGTTTTGTTGTTGTTGTTGTTGTTTCGCGCTTTTTGATGCCAGCGCAGTCCCAGTGCATGGTTTGGGGATAGATTCTTTAAGGAAAAAGGACAAACTGCTGCGTTCAGCTTTATTGTGGTTGTGGAGAGCTGGGAGAGAATCAGGAGGGGTTCATACATGGAGCAAAGCAAGCCCAAATAAGCAACCACACTTTAAAAAACAAGCCCCAAAACCCGCAACCCGCAACTGACGACATTTGCAAGCGACTTTACAGAACAACAAGCCCAACGTTGCTTATAACAAGCAGACCTGGCAACACTGCTTGATTGTTTTCCCGTCTGGTGTGGGCGAGGCTCAAATGCGCTCTGTCGCTATGGAGGAAAGACGTGATGGCGACGAAAGCGATGATAAAGATAAATGTTGATTGTCTAAAAAAGGAGACCAATTGTTCATTATTGAGTTAAATGTCTTATTTTCTCATGTATATTTATAATTGCTCTTTAACTAAACAAAAATATGTTTTATAACTCGATTACTAAAATATTCGATAGCAACAGCCCTAGACAACACTGAAATGTTACCATGCTTGACCTTTGTCTTTGCAGACTTAAGCTCAGCTGGTCCAGTGTGGAGCTGTCTCAGTCTCAGTATTCAGTGTGTGAGGAGCGAAGAGGGGTTTCCCTGGAAGTCGTCCGAAAAGGAAACTTGGCGGAGTCTTCGTACGTCACTGTCAAGGTCTGCAGTCCTTGCTTACTGAAACTGAAATATAAACATATTTAAGTAGAGCTCAGTTGTATGTATAAAGCTTCTCACTACCTCAAACAGCTTGATATCCACTGGATTTGATATTTCTACCCTGTTTCTTTAAGACATGTTCCTGACATAGAAGTCTTTATATTCAGGTGAACGAGGTGAATGCAATAGCTGGAAAAGATTTCCTCATTAGCCCTTCTTCGCTCATTCAGTTTGATCCAGGTATGTCCTAATTGATTAAATAAACAGTTGCACAGCATTGAGTTCTAATGCTAAATAGTTTGCAAATGCTCAAAATAGATTTACATGCTTCGATATTCTAAAATACGTTATTTTTCATCTACTGTACATCTTACACTCTGTTCATTCTCCGTCTGACACTTTGTTGTTGCTCTTTAAGCACCCCCACCCTCTCTGAAGCTGATCAATTAGAGCTTATTGTGCTCCTATTAGTCAGTAATTTACAGAAAGCTGCAAAATAAAAGTCCTCGAACCAGGAATATCACAATTAATCAGACAAATTTGTGTACCAAAGCTGTGATATTTGTCTTTGTGTAGGGGTATCAAAGCGGAAGTGGCAGATAGAGGTTATTCAGGATCACCTTGAGGAGGCGGAGGAAATGTTTGAAGTGCTGCTAGTCTCCCCTGAAGGCACAATCATCAGTGGCATCAGTACAGCTCAAGTCACCATCAGGGATTCAGGTAAGCAAACCGAACAAAATCACATATTTCTAAAGCCAAAAAACATGACTCATAGGTCTGAACAACAGATACAATGTATGAACTGACAATAATAAATTAAAATTAATTAGCAAAAGTAATTAATGATCAATATCATTACACTGTAATTACAAAAAATAGTTTCAAAGAGAACTAAGTAAGGTGGAAACAGTCATTAAGTTATAGATCTGATATTAATTAAACTCACACAATCTCACACACACACACATAAGGTGGAAACAACAAGGTTAAAAATCTTGCAGGTAGGTACCAGGTAAGGGAAGAGTTCGTCCTAGAAGTATTTTCAGTGAGTCAACTATAGCATCCAGTTGTTTATGCAAATATGACTCGCACCATTAATTCTAGCAGTGGACAGTTCTAAATATATGACATCTGGGAAAGCAAGGGTCCAACGTCTGATGCTGGGAGAATGGGGATGTTTCCATTGCAATGCAATTAGCACAGATCATGTGATCTTGACTCTACACGTTAACTCATGTTTATTTGGTTTTTTTTAACATAAATTATTTAAAGGCACATTTTTACACACAGTATTTTTTAATAAATTTAACCTTTTTTTATGTCTACATGAACTAAAATGAACATGAATATGTGACAGAAAAAATGCACACGTCTCTAATTGAAACCTGTCACCTGACAGTCAAACCAAATTGCTAAGATTTATGATAACCTTAATGCAAATGTTGAGGAAATCTATTGATACACCATACACAGATACTTATCTGTAACACAATCACTTCTAGATTGTCATCTTTAACTGAAGTCCCCTAAAGTTGAAATTTGGTTGCCATTAGGTGTTCAGCATTTGTTCCTGTGGAACACATTTTAGTTTTTTTCTATTAGCACAACTAATTTATGAATAGGACATTCAAGAATGAGAGGGCTAACAAGCCATTGCCCTCTTTTTCCAAGTTTTTTAACTCCTAATTGTATCATGGTTTTTCTCACCAGTCCATTTTTATCCTCACAAACACCCCCTACTCTTCCAAGTCTCCATTCATTGCGAAGAATCCCTTCCTCCTTTGCAATGACAACATCTCCAATCTGCACATTACGTCTTGAAGACTACCAACGCTGTCTGAGGATGGTATTTGACAAATCTATTCCAGAATTGTTCTGTTAGACAATGCACTCTATGCCACCTTTTCTTGGCATACAGGTCTTCTGCTGTGAATTTTCCTGGTGGAAGCAGAGGGATAGATGTTTTCATTGTGAGCAAATGGTTTGAAGTAAGTGGTTCTAGACTTTTGGAGTCACTGATGCTGTAAGTGGTGAGTGGGCATCTGTTTACAGTTGACATGGCTTCATAAAGGGAAGTTCTCAAGAAGCATCATTCAATCTCCTAGCACTTTGTGAGAGGACATTCATGATATTCCTAACTGTCCTGATCTGAAGCTCCCAAACACCTGCCATGTGACTAGCAGCAGGCACATTCATAATGAAGTCACACTGTTTTTCAGCTGGGTACGTTGTCAGTCTGTCTTTGTCAAGTTCATTTAAGGCTTTTGTTAGTTTGTTTTTCACCCCCACAAAGTTTGTTCCTTGGTCTGATGTGATTTGTCTCACTGGTCCACGTTTTGCTTATTGAACAGCGCAGAGCTTTTATGAAGGCATCGCTGGTCAGATCCTCCAAGAGCTCTATGTGTAGGTCTACCATCTTTTGCATTTCTGTTGGCCTGTGTGCTTTCCTACAGGTGACACAGTTTTTAATGTGGTTTGCCACAACTTCACTGCCACCAACAACCCTGTAGTGTGAACACCACAATTTAGATTTTGCTCTCATTGAAAAGGGGCACCAGTCCTCAAAGAAGACAATTCTATTGAATTTATTAATTAGTTTGATCAGTCTCACCAAAAGCAGTGATCTCTCGATTACATTGATCTCCGATCTCCACTCCAATGAAACACAGAACACCGACTGGTTCCAGTTGATAAGTTTATTTACTAATTACTAACAAGGAAAACTAAATGAATGATAATACACACCGGAAACTATGCTAAACAGGACTATTTCTACTAGTTAGGTTACTGTTGGGCGATGGTGTGAGAGAATAAATTTGGCTATGTGTAGCACAGTTATTCTTAATGATGAAGTTTAGAATACTCACTAATAAATGTTGTGCCTAGGAATGTGTATATTATTATTGCCTCTTATCAAATCTCAATCTGGAATGGATGTTCTCTACTGTGGATTGACTTAAAAAAAATTACTGAAGGAAAGAGTGTAACAATGGCTGAGTTTTAAGGTTTTTATTAGCTCATAAGTGAGGAATCAAAATGTGCTCATTATGTAAAGGGGGCAGGTTAAAGTATGAGCTAAATGAAACAGGGGAGCTCGGACATGAAAAGAAACATAACGCAACACAACCAAGAAGATTAAGCAGCTGATACCTAAATCGGAAGTTTGGGCGAATGAAAGGGTTGTTGTTCAACAAATGCGGGGCGAATCTATCTGAGGAAGGAGAGCTTCTTTTTCTTTTAAACTAAAATTTGGGACAATGTTGTCTAATAGCCATGCCTCGCACCACTCAGAACAGCCGGCTGGGAGAGCAGATAAATGCAACCTTACTTTGGGCTGGCGAATCAGCTGGCCACGAAAAGGTCAGAGGAGCTGTCCGACGAGAGCGGCGGCGTCGAGGTCCTTCGTCGTGGCCTCCCAAGTTAGACTGGTCCTCGGCTGAAGTGGCTGTTGGCCTGTTTCGTCCCTCTTCACCGGCAATGTTATCCCTCTGGCGGCTGGCTTGGTGATATCCGAATTATTCCCTTCTATTCTGATGAGGGAACAGACGGGAGCAGCGCGCAGCACCGGTGGCTCTGGTTGCCAAGGCAACTTGAGACGCTGGGAACTGGGTGCAGTGCAGCCAAACTTGTTCCAGTCACCGGTGGTCTTTGCTTCAAGTCTAAACTTAGCCCTTGTTGCTAAGCGGCTAAGTCGTGACTTCTGGGTTTTGAGCCACTTGAATATTTTTTTTTTTTTCAGCTTCTCCTTAAGCTCTCCTCTCCAGAACTTTTTCGCCGAATTTCCGCCGAATTGTAATGTTGTCTTTGACTATCTATTGGGGGCCGACCCACGGATGTGGTCTCATTGTCGGTGCGAATTTAGTCCAATCAGATTTGTCCCTCTAGCTTTGGGGCGTACGAAGGAGGTTTTATCTTTCTCTTTTACGCCTTTCATTCACCCAAGTTTACCCGCATATGAAATAAAGAGAAATGTGTCTTTGATGAGTATATTTCCTCTACTCTTCCTATGTACTGTGAAGACACAATTAGGTGGTTATTCTTTGCTGTCACCATTGCAGAACATACAAACAGATGAGACAAGAAAGGGACATTTCATGCATCTCTCGACTGGTGGTGGGAAGTCAGAATTTCATGGCTACGTACTGTGTAGGAAGTTTCTTTCCGTTTCGTTTCCTTTTTTTTTCTTTACATTTGTACGAAACCAAGAAGAAGAGGAAAAGAAACAAAAGAAAGGCAAGAAAAGAAAAAAACCCCGAACACATAGTTTGCGGCACTCGTGCGCTGTCAGTGCGCTGTCAGTGCGCTATCGGTTTCGGGGTTTCGCCATCAGGTGGCGCTGTGGTTCTATAAGTGGAATAGTCCGTTCTTTCTATCTCTGCCAAATTAGCTCGTAGAAGGGTGGTTCAAACAGCTGTGAAGTCCTCTTCCTGCAAGGAAATCAGTTCGGCGTGTTTACAGTCTCTTGTTTGATGAGAATAGTCCTTTTTTCTTTTATATCAATCTTGTTGTTCTTACTGGCTTGGATACATTCCATAGCAGCAGTTTATGACCGCCATCTGCTAGTGTTATCAGTTCATACTGGGGGTAAATGTCACAGAGTGGTACCTCTCCAAAGGGAGGTTTGGCAGGTCTTGCTGATTTGTGGTGTGGGCTGTAATTTAGTGCCTGGGAAATCAGGCTCTCCTGATGCCAAAGTCAGATAGGAGTCTAGGATGGCATTTAGCGGAGACCTGTGAAATCTCTGGTTAGAGCAATAGTCTCTTTGAAAGTTTGAGGGGTGTGGGAGATTGAACTCCCCCCCGGACCTCAACATAAACTAAAGATTATTTCGACATCAACCCAGTCAGAAGCAGAGGACAGAGTTGCCTACTTTGAGTCGCGGCGCGCTGTCGAGATCTTTGGCTGGAGCCCATGGAGTTGAGGTTGCCAGGCAACCGGGCGTCACGCTCCAAGTGGTTTCTCTTGGATGTGATGATCATTGCTAGGGGTAACGGGTTCTGCCGGGGTCTCGGTGGATCAGCGTTGTCTTCTTTAGGCATTCTCGGGGTCTGGTTAGCCGGTCCTGGTCGGTGGGTAGCCGGGCTGGAGGTTGACGTCGGAATAAGCTTTCACTTGCAACTAATATTGTGCAGAATTTCGGGAAGGAATTGGTGTTGGCCAGACGACACAAAAACTTTAAGAATCTCTCTAACAAATGTTGGAGGATCAAAAAGGAAATAACAAAAATTCTTTTAAAGGCTCACTTATGTGAGATTCAATTTGGAGTAATCTGGCTCGTTACCGTAACTATGTAAGAACTTGCACAAAAGAAACTTACTCCAAGGATGTGGAGTGGAAAAATTAAAAACACTTGTTCACGTATGAACACGAGTTGTAAAGTGGAAAAAACAAGTAGAGGCTGTGTTATCTGTGTGTTATCTCGAGGCCCTCCCTTTTTGGTGTGAGAGGGCAGGAGAGTGTTGGAGTTGAGAACAAATGTCCTCCTTGATAATCTGAGTCGTGTGAGTTCCTGGTCTGAGCTCCACAGGGTAGCACCTCAAGGTACCTTTACACATTGTTTGGTGGGAGGTGATGACCAACTATCGATCCTAGGTGATAGTCGTTGTTACCACCTGCATTCAGTGTCCCTTTGTGGGGTTTTATGCATATTGTCCATTGCCTGTGGGAAAGTAGGTTTCTTGAGCCAACCGTAAATTACTGTGGTATCTTTACAGTTTTAAGGCTCAAGCTAGGGATTTGTTGGTGTTACACATTCCTTTGGTTCTTGTTTTCTTTTCAAGTGATAGTTTTATGAGGTGGACTTGGGCCTGGGAGGCTCTCCTTGGTACCAGAGAATCCCTGTGCCCTTACCGTGATCTGTGTATCTCATCTCTGCCAAACAGAGTCCGCTACAACCCAGTAACCATATGCTCTCAGTTCATTGAGTGTTGGTCCTCTGCCTTGGTGCTGAGTGTTGTGATGGCAGTAATCTATGATCACATGTGTCACCACACCATCTCTTAGCAGGATTACTGGGTGTTTCACATCCAGAGGTAAGGAAGCATTCTTTAAACACCTTCCTACTCTGAGAACACCATCTTGCCATACTGGATCAAATTGGAACAATGGATGACTATGTGGCAGTTTGCCCCGACTCAGAAGTTGCATCTCTTCTTTAAAGGCATGTTTTTGGACCAGCTTTGCCAGCACAAGATTGGCTCCTTTTCTTTCCCCAACATTTATGGGTTTTGATGTTTCGCCTGGCTTTAATCCCAACAGGGTCTAGACAGGGAGGTCATCATAGGTGAGATCAATATCATGAACTCTATTAGCTCTTTCGCTGTCTGGCATTGACTCCGGAACCTCTCTGTTATTGATATGAATTTATGAAGGTGCAATTTCCCTTTTGCACACACAGTCTGCGCTTTTCTCACTAGTTTGATGACTGTGTCCACAGTTTCTATGCTGATTAGGCAATCATCACCATAAAACTTCTTCCTGATGGAATCAGCTGCTGCAGGATACTCTTTCTCATTTGTGCAGCCACGAGAGGACGCTGCTCCAAAGAGGTGGACTTCCATACGGCACTCCTTTGGTTCTGAGTTTGTCTCACCATTTTTCCACCACAGAAACCGCAAATAATCTCTATCCCCCCTGCTTGCATGGAACCTCTGAAACATTTTGGGTGTTTGCAGAATCTGGGTGGGTCAAGCCATTTTATGAGGTCGGGTCCAACAAGCAAGTGATCATTGAGGAATATGCCACTATTTTTTGGCAGAACAATAAAAAAAACAAAAACATTTTTTTCAGGCTTTCTGGGATGTTCTGGGATGATTACTTGGGATGTTCACTATCATGGATGTGCTCCCACCATCACCTCTGTCTGCGCAGTAAGAAAGCAAGGATGTGTTTTGTTCTGCCTACCATGAGAGGTTACGTGCACCGCAGCAGCAGGGCGATCTTCATGAAGTGGTGTTGGGTGATGTTTCCTCCATATGCTGCATGTAGCCTCGCTCTTACAGTCCCTGGAGTTATGTCCTCTCCTGAGACAGCCAAAGCACAGGTTATTCTCTAGTATGAACCTTCTCTTATCCTGCACTGACTCACTGGCAAATTTCGGGCATTTGTGGATGGAGTTACTTTCTCCACATACATGTGACTGAGTTGCATGACACAAGCGAATGATCTAGTTTCTTTGACCCATTTAAACTGTTTTCTACAGCACGGTTTGTATTCTTCTGATGCTTTCACATTTGCGATGAATGCATTAACTTTTCAGCGGTTTAAGTCCCTGGGCAGCTTTTCATCAGTAGGCTTCAAGGCATGAAAATATGTTACAAGATTGCAAGCAACTTCTGCTTCTTGTGCCACAAAATCAGCAAACTCCTTGAAGTTAGGGTACTCACCTGTTTGCATCAGCTGTGTTGTGACATGGCGATTCCAGCGTGAGGTCATCCAATCAGGGTGTTTTTGTAGCATCTTTTGGTTCTCTTCACAGTAATTTAACACCTGAAGCTCTTTGACATATGGCATGGCGTTGCTACAGGCTATCAGAAAATCACTGAACTGCTTCAGCTTAATGGACACTAATGAGTTTATCTTTTGCCGACTATTCAGTTTCTCTCTAAATGCACACTGGATTACAAAGGGATGTCCATATTGGACATTTAAAGCCACCCATGCTTGGTCAGAAGCTTCATCATCTTTCCTATAGAAGCTTCCTTCCAACAGAGATCGTGCTTCACCACCAATGTACCTCTGTAGATAGGACAGTCTGTCAGCTGGATTTGTTCATCCCTGTTCTATCAGTGCTTTGAAGCTTGTGCTCCACTCTAAGAACCTGAGTGGGTCCCCTGAAAAGACTGAGGGCTTGTGTGCAGGAAGTCTGGTGAGACTTATTGTGTCATGTAGGATTTGCACTGATGATGCTTCGTTGATATCGTGGGTTTGGTTGCTGATGGGGTGCTTACAAGCTTGTTGCTTTTCTATTTTTTCTTGAGGCACTGGAGTGCAGTTGGCCACTGAAGCTACTTTACTAACATCACAAGCCTCACCTGAGTCAGCTTCAGAGTAAGCTTTGAGCTTTGCAGCTATCACTTGAAGGTCTCTCTTTTGTAGTCTTTTCAGCTCCTGCCTTTGTATGCCGATAGCCTCCTCCATCTTAATTTCAGCCTGCTTTGCTGCCAACTCAGCAGCACAGTCTGCTCTTTTTGCTGTAATGCTTCGCTGTTCTGACAAACAACTTAGATGTTGGGTTTTAACAGTAAATTTGGAGATTGTGGACCCATATATTGACTAGGCATGCTCTTTGTCCAGCACCAAGTGAAATCTGGTCTTTTCTACATTAGCATCAAACTCCTCCTGATCCACTTCACCCATACGTATTTACATTAGCCCCATCAAGTCTTTGGTTACTGCGATGCAAGAGTAAATTTTTCTTCTCACCTCAGTGGAAGGTGCCGATTGAGACCATACATTTTCGTATGCATCCATCACTCGTGTTTCCAACCATTTGACATCCATCATCTTACTTAGGTTTTGTTCACAGCACTCGTCCCTGAATTTGGTGCGTACAGCTTTAACCGAATCTTTCCACCATCCATATACCTTGATGAACATACTCTCTCTGTGAGAAGCTTTTTGCTGCTTTAGCTCCTGCATTTTGGGGGTTAACTTTCTCTCCTGTGTTGGGCTTTCCTGGACTCTGCCCTTGAAGTTACAGAGGTGGGTTCCATCATTGTTATTTTTTGGATTTCAATTTGGGCATGGATATCACCTATGTGTGTCTCTATTTTTTCTCTCTGAATTTTTTAGTTCTGTTGGCCCCCTCAAGACCCCCTGCTGCTCCTGTCATGTTAGTGATGTTCAATACCACTGATTTCCTTTCCAATCCAATTCCAAGTAAAATTGAGGCTCGTATTGGCGATACCAATCCGATACTGATACTTTAGGCAAAAATTATAAAAATAAAAAATAATATACATTAATAATGTTTAGAAAGTAGCTGTTATTCTATTTCAAATTATAGCTTCATAATGATTGTAAGACATCAGATTACTTGTTGTTATTGTTTAATTATGAAGGACTGTCATACAAAGAAAAACATCAAACTAACATGCGTTTGCGTTCGGCCAACATTGATAATTGGAATACAAGACTCAAGCTGCGCAGCGACACGGCGCACTTATACTGCTGCATAAAGTAGTTCCTACCAACTGGATATAATTTAAACCAGATCCTGATAGTATAGCTACTTTTCACTGTGTTCTTTTTAGTGATAAACTACACATTTATACCAAAATTAATATAATATTTCATAATTAATATACTTCTCCATGTCAGCTAGCTTGAGTTGCATCCTCTTCAGGACAGCCTCTTGGCTAACTAGGCTCTCAACATCCGACTGTATTCTGCCTAGCTCCACATTAATAGTGCCGATACTCTTGGTTAGGGGTAATGTATCTGTTTGAATGGCTCCTAACTTTTCCTTCGTGCCCCCACATCCGCTGAGGTTGTCAAAGCGTGTTTGCAGGTAGCCGCCTTGTTTCTCCAACACAGACTCCGCTATGGCCTCCATGTCAGATTTCGCACTTGTCTTGTTGCTTGAGTTAATTGTGGTGCTTTTCACAATAAACAGCGCAGTTGAATAAGTGAAATAAAGGTAGTCACAACGGTGAAAACCAATAAAAATAGCAACTAATAATAGTCAGATTTGACCTAGGCCACCGTTGTGTCCCCACCAGCTCTGTATTCTTGAGATCCTAAAGGACTCTGCAAATTGTCCAAATGTACTAATTTGACAGTTAAACTTTTGCCACCGCAGGACAGTGCAGACTGAAACAGGATGGGGAGGTTCCTGTCCTCGGAGGGAAAGAGATTACGTCAGACACATACCCCCAGCATGGATCCATTCGACTAGAGAAACTTCCTTTAGGCAGTGAAGCCAACATCTGGACCCGTGGAGACAGCATCTCCAGGCTCCCCAAAAAGAAACTCAGAGTTATGGGTAATCCAAAGACTGTAAGTACCTGCATTTATAGTTTAGCAGACTTTATATTTGCTTGATGTTTATGTTTAGCTGAGAAATTAAATTTTCCTGTTTGTCAGATTACACCTTCATCAGTTCTTCACAATGGGACTGACATCATTTACACTGTAAGTAGCAGCAACAGCTGACTCTAACATGAACTCATCTTTTAAAATCAGGAAATCCATAATTTCCTTTGTCCTTTTGATTACAGTATCACAGCATCATGCAAGTTCAGGTAGAAGATGACACCTCCCCATCCAGGAAGATCAGAAAGGCAAACATCCGTGTGGTTACCAGAGGGAGACAGCAAGGGGCGTCAGCAGTTCATACTGAATCAAGACTGCATCCTCAAAGAACTGGACTGGATAAAGCACCTGTGAGAGCAAATGTCATTGTTTCTTTTCTGCTCGTTGGAAGAATTTCTACCTCTAGAACCTTTGTGGGTCCAAATTTTTTATCTGAATATTGGTGGTTTCAACCTTTCTATTATTTCTGAATTTCTTATTTCTATAGGCTACAGCTGATATTACTGTCCCCAAGGCCTGTGTGCCAGAACTGATGGGACTCCTACATTTCAACCAAACAATCAATCAGCTCTTTCACTGCAATGGTGTCTTGTGGAAGGCCTGGGCACCAACAGATCAGGTATTCCAGCCTCACGTGTACACCATAATCTTCTTTCAAATGATAGAGCTCTGATTTACTTATGCTGTGCCTTCTTTTTTCTCATGTGAACTCTGCCAAGTAATGGTGATTCTCACCAAACTGGAATAGGAGGAGTTCTTTTTTGTAATGAAACTTTCACATATTCTACTTCCATTGCACAAAAAAAAGAAAAAAAATGTGATTTTCAATTCAATTCAATGATTATACACTGCTCAAAAAAATAAAAGGAGCACTAAAATCCTTTCATCCTAGATCTCAATGAATGAAATATTCCGGTCGAAAATCCTTATTCATTACATAGTGGAATGCGTTGAGAACAAAATAACATAAAAATGATCAATGTAAATCAAAATTATTATCCCATGGAGGTATGTATTTGGAATTATACTCAAAATAAAATTTACCGGCTGATCCAACTTCAGTGGAAATTCCACAAGACAAGTCAAAATGAGGTTCAGTAGTGTGTGTGGCCTCCATGTGCCTGTATGACCTCCCTACAATGCCTGGGCATGCTCCTGATGAGGTGGCGGATGGTCTCCTGAGGGATCTCCTCCCAGACCTGGATTAAAGCATCAGTCAACTCCTGGACAGTCTGTGGTGCAACATGTCGTTGGTGGATGGAACGAGACATGATGTCCCAGATGTGCTGGATTGTAATCAGGTCTGTGGAACGGGCAGGCCAGTCCATATTATCAATGCCTTCATCATGCAGGAACTTCTGACACACTCCAGCCACATGAGGCCTAGCATTGTCATGCATCAGAAGGAACCCAGGGCCCTCTGCACCAGCATATGGTCTCACAGTGGGTCTGAGGATCTCATCCCAGTACCTAATGGCAGTCAGGGTACCTCTGGCTAGCACATGCAGGGCTGTGCGGCCCTCCAAAGAAGTGCCTCCCCACACCATTACTGACCCACCGCCAAACCGGTCATGCTGGATGATGTTGCAGGCATCAGAACGTTCTCTACAGCGTCTCCAGACTCTGTTATGTCTGTCACGTGCTTAGTGTGAACCTGCTCTCATCTGTGAAGAGCACAGTCTGCCATTCTTGGTGTTCTCTGGCAAATGCCAATCACCCTGCACGGTGTTGGGCTGTAAGCACAAGCCCCACAGGCCCTCATGGAGTCTGTTTGACAGTTTGAGCAGAAACATGCATATAAATGGCCTGCTGGAGGTCATTTTGCAGGGCTCTGGCAGTGCTCCTCCTGTTCCTCCTTGTACAAAAGAGGAGGCAGCGGTCCTGCTGCTGGGTTGTTGCCCTCCTATGGCCCCCTCCACATCTCCTGGTGTACTGGCCTGTTGTCTGTTCCATTTGCACAACAACAGGTGAAATTGATTCACAATCAGTGTTGCTTCCTAACTGGACAGGTTGATTTCACAGAAGTGTGATTGACTTGGAGTTACATTGTGTTGTTTACGTGTTCCCTTTATTTTTTTGAGCAGTGTAGTTTACAGCTGCAGCATGGTGGAGTAGTGGTTAGCACTCACAACGAGAAGTTCGTGGGTTCGATTCCCAGACCTGGGGCCTTTCTGTGCGGCGTTTGCATGTTCTCACCGTGCTTGCTTAGGTTTCCTCCGGCTACTCCAGTTCCCTCCCACTGTCCGAAGACATGCATGTCTAGGCTGATGGGTAACTCTAAATTGCCCGTAGGAGTGTGTGTGAGTGGTTTTTAGTCTCTGTCTGTCTCTGTGTATTGGCCCTGCGATGGACTGGCGATCTGTCCAGGGTGTACCCCGCCCTCACCCAATGTGAGGTGGGATTGGCTCCAGCACCCCCCACGAAGACGGATAAGCAGTAGAAGATGAATGATTAGTTTGCACCTCATGAAATTCAAAAATCAGGTGTCTCAAAATATTACAATATTTAATTTGTCATTTGGTTGAATTAAAATTCATACACTATTAATATATCTTGGTATCTCTCATTCTGGATCAGCACAGACAGCCATAATCACAGAGATTATTATTAACGGTAGTCCAGAAAATGATCATTGCCACCCGTCACGAAGAAGGGTCAGCCACAGGTTGTGTTAAAGAAACCCTGATTATAAATAAACAGATTTTTCACAATTTAAACATTGATTTATCTTAGTGAATATTCCTTAGATTTCGATGTAGTTCCAGCAGAATTCCATAGATGACAAATCATCCCCCTTGCCTTCCATTTCTCTGAAATCATATATATTTTCATTTTATTTCGATTTATTTAAGTTCATGTATGTGCATTTGTTATTGAAACACAGATGGTGAGTCCTCAGAAATGTCCTCGGGGCTGGACCTTTCATGCTGGCCAATGTTTCATCCTCAGCAATGAGCACAAAGCCACCTGGAGCACAGCGAACAGGGCCTGTCGGGAGAGGTACAGGTCAACTTCAAGATCAACATCCAACATTCTTCAGATTAGCCCACTGTCACATACAAGAATAATTTGTACTGTATGCTCAACAAATGATCCCCTGAAAAGTGGAAGATTGATTTGCTTCTTTTTTATTTCAGATATAAAGGAACTCTAGTAAGTGTTCTCTCCAAAGCTGACATGGACTGGCTGTGGGACTTTAGTGGAAGGAAACCATTCTGGATAGGTGGGTTGTTTTCTTTTTTTGTGGATTTGTGGCATGACATTACAGTGTAAAAATAAATAAAATAATGAAATGATTTGTGTGTCGAAAGAGAGATCATCCATTTTTACAAATGGAATCATGCAAACTACTTCTCAAAAATCCTCATGAAATTTGTGAGAAGATACTGAAATATTTCATAGAAATTTGCCACGTCTTCCCAGTGCCCAATTCAAAGATCCAGTCTGTAAGATCTACAGCTCCTTCCACACCTTTCACACTTACGCCAGTTTATTTTACTTTGCACATTTACAGGTATGGGGGCAGTGTACATACAGTATGGTATAGTACAGATGGTCTGGATATTTTGTCACACTGCAGTGGGACTGTAGAGCTATTTATTGGCTTTAGTGAACATCAATTGTAATATTTTTCTATAGCACAGGCTCTTTAAACCAGCTAACACTTTTTCCCCTACTACTGTTCAAGGTCTAAGTGATAGGGAAGGCCGAGGACACTGGGAGTGGACAGACGGTGAGCCACTCATCTATACCAACTGGAGAAAGATGCCACCTTGGTCAAAAAAGAGGGGAAGCAAAAATTGCGTTGTAGTGTGGAGAAGGGCAAAGTGGCAGATAAGGGACTGTAACGCCAGCAGAGGTCATCGTTTCGTGTGTTCAGTGAAGACTTGAATTCAGCTTTGTGTACAGTGTCACAGCCATTATTCCCTGACTATGTTTTTGCCAAAGAGCTGCAGGAGGAAGGACTCATCCTCAGGATGTCTAAACTGCACAATAAGACAGTTCTCCAATAAGGATCAGTGGGAACTTGAACTGTTTTTATGATTTATACTGAACCTGTGACAATATTGTCAAAATAATAACATTAATACTAATTGACATTGCTTACACAGCATTTATTTGAACTAGCCATTGAAAGTATTGTTATGTTTGTGAAGCTCTTGACATTTACAAAAATTATATTTAGAGTCATTTATTTGTTTCTGACAGACCTCAAACTGGATTAGCAACAAGGGCCTAAAATCCAATGTTGTGGTGTTATCTTATTAGTTGCAAAGCAGTATGTTAATTTTGAACTTTGTGCAAATTACCTTCAGGATCTTTTTATCTTTGGCATCTTCTGTTAAAACAGTTATTTTAATTTAAGTTTTCCTTGCACTGCATAATACTTTGTGAATAAGTGATTAATAACAAACTAATTCCCACAAACCAACTAACACGTGTTGTTCTGGCAGGATGAAG
Organism: Remorina albescens; assembly: GCA_034769265.1. NCBI lineage: Eukaryota > Metazoa > Chordata > Actinopteri > Carangiformes > Echeneidae > Remorina > Remorina albescens. Next base: position 698,331 of record CM068495.1, on the reverse strand, counting down.
TTTTTATGATCAATTTCCAAAGACAAAAACAAAATGAGAGGACCATGTCTGATACTGGACTTGTTAGATATGAAAGCGTGAAAAGGACTCTCAACAGTGTGGTTCAACTGGAGTATTTTACCCAGCGCCTCCGTTCATTATTGCCATCATGAACAGATCATCCATGTATCCCTACATATCCAAACCTCTTTCCATTCTTCCAGTCTTAATAAAAGTACAGGATTTAAAAATCTCTGTAAATGAGGTTATAATGGAATATTTCACTCAACTATTAAATGATGCTGCTTCATTTTTCAACATGGTAACACTTAAAGTACAGCTGTAAAAAAACTGTCAACTGAAATTGACTAACTGGCAAACTTTCCTGACTAAAACTGTATGAGAACATATTTGCACTGGAAACTCCTGGCATGTTTAAATCCATCACTTTCATATGTTGATATGGAGCAGTTTGTGGACTTGAACAATAGTGTCGGTAAAGTGTTTGATAAACACCACAAACCACACAGATGTCTCTGATCAGCTGATGTCCTGCCCTGCAGGCACAGGTTACCATGGTGACAGAAACTGTAACAGTTTCTGCTGAGGAAGACATTATTACAGTTGAAAGGTACCTGTCAAAGAAAGGCTTATCGGTAAATTATCTTTGCATTATCACAGTGACATATATTTTCTGAGAAAAGATATTCCACTAAACATATTAAATATTAGTCCGTGGAGCCAAAAATGACCCACTGTAGCTGTGAAGTCATCACCCTAAGCTCCTCCCATAGACTCCCATTATAAACCCTGTAACAGTCAGATACATAACTGTGATAAATCAGACATTATAAAACAGCAAAAAACTGAATGCAAGGAGAATAGAGAAAAGTGTTGGGACCTGTTTAAGGCAGAAATAAAACAGAAACACCAACCCACAAATGAAGTCTCAAGCTTAAAGTATGCCCAGCCAGCTGAGGTTCATTGGTGGAGTATGTTGTTAACAGTATGTTGTTAACATACTCCACCAGTACATGTTTGAACCTTCGCTCAATTCATTTGTGTCAATGTGTTCTCAATATGTTGGAAAGTGTTAGACAAATCGCTAATAAAAGTAATGCCAGGAAAATTCCTTTTGAAGAGCTAAAAGAGTTTCTGCGACAAACAGTGAGAAAAGTGTTGACAAATATTAAAGAGCAAATTCTTAGACCTTTGATCTGGAATTGCTTTGACAAGACTTCCACCAATCAGTGACACAGGGGATAATGATGCTGTGTGATTTGCTCAAAGACTGAGTTTGCTCATTGACAGATTTCTTGGGTCTCTTTAAGTAATTCAGTAAAGACTTTGGTCAAGACCTGCTCTATATGCAAAGTGCTGTGATGTAACTCTGTTATGATTGCCGCTATCTCAATAAATTTGATTTGATTTGATTTGAATTCAAACCACAATTTTTAATATAAGCCAATTCGGGATTTATTTTAATTTAAAACAATAGACCTAAAACATATCTTTTCCTAACCGTAATTCCATGCGGATCAGACAAATGGACATATTAAACTTAAAATTCACTTAAAAATTCAAACACATTTGAACCACATTATAGGACAAAAAACAAACCAAAAACAAATGATACATGATACACACATACAGACTCACATAACAAAACAATGAAGGTGTGACTCTCAGCGAAACACATAAAAGAGTCAGAGCAATCCGCCGCCTCACCTCACTCTGCCCTACCCTGATGAAGCAAGGGTAGGGCCCTAACCCTAACCCTAACCCTTTGACAAGAATTCCACCAATCAGTGACACAGGGGATAATGATGCTGTGTGATGTCATCAAACCTTTGTGACATCATCACAAAAGAAAGAATTTCTTTGGTCCCTTGATCTTGTTCCAGTATATAGAAGATATATACACGTAGTGGCATCTCATTTATAACTTACCATACCAGGAAAGAACTGAGAAAACGACTAGCATGGAGAGCATCAGCATGGAAGACATCGCCATGAACTTTAGTGTGAAAAACAGCAGCCTGGAAAACAACACTGAGGAAAACAACAGTCTTGAGAACATTAGCGTGGAGAAGGATTCCCAGGAGAACAACAGCGCGGAGAGGGATTCCCAGGAAAACAACAGCATGGAGAGGGATTCCCAGGAGAACATCAGTTTGAATGAAAGCACTCCAGAGGACATTGAAAATATTGAAAGACTTTGTGAAACTCTGCAGCAAAAGATCAAGCTCGTGGAGGAGCAGAAAGAAGCAAATAAGAAAATACTGGATGATCTTGAAGAATATAGTTATTCATCAATGATGCAGTGGAAGAAAGAGAAGTTGAGCTTGCACAAAAAGATTGACCAGCTCTACAAAGAAACAAGCGAGTGTAAAAGAACTCTATTGAGAAAACAAAGTTTGAACATTGAGCTGGAAACCCTAGATAAGTTTTATTACAGAGAAGAAGCTCCAGTCCATCCTCATGAACTGCTGACTGAGAGAATGAAGATAGAGCAACAAGAAGAAGAGATGTCAGAGCTCAGATGTTATATTTTTCAGCTCAGATGCCAAAATGCAGTGCAAATACAGCACAATGTGCCAATACACCAGCAAAGGAGACCGAGTTGTCTGAGGGTGCTTTGGAGACAATTCACCGCTTTCTTCAGGAGATGAGCCCACTCGTCTACTGCCATTTTAATATTTGTTTTTGTTTCAGATGAGTCCAAACAACGATCATGTGATGCTGCCATGGTGCCCTGAGCACTTTGTCTTTCTCTTTCCTAGAACTTTAGATGATTAACGTTTTCCTCCCACACAGCCCAGTTTTTTCTCTCTAATCCCCTCTCACAAATTTTCTCTCTCTAGGTCCTGTTCTCTCTCTCACTCTCACTCTCTCCTCCCCTTTTCTCTTTTAGCCCCGCCGCAGCTGTCTCTCTCTATCATACTCTATCTCCCTCTCTTACTACTTCCTGTAATTTCTTTGTTCTTTTCTCTTCTAGGGATGGTGCTTTCTCTCAATGTCTTTTTTCTCTCTCTCATTTCTCTTTCTTCATTTCATTGACTTTATTCACTGAGCATCTCTCCCCCCACCCAACAGGTCGAGGAAGATGGCTGCCCTCCCTGAGCCTGGTTCTTCCTGAGGTTTCTTAAAGGAAGTTTTTCGTTGCCACTGTCACCAACTGTTTGCTCATGGACAGATTTCCTGGGTCTCTTTAAGTAATTCAATAAAGACTTTGGTCAAGACCTGCTCTATATGCAAAGTGCTGTGATGTAACTCTGTTATGATTGCCGCTATCTAAATAAATTTGATTTGATTTGATCCCGAACCACAATTTTTAATATAAGCCAATTTGGGATTTACTTTAATTTAAAACAATAGACCTAAACCATATCTTTTCCTAACCGTAATTCCATGCGGATCAGACAAATTGACATATCAAACTTAAAATTCACTTAAAAATTCAAACACATTTGAACCACATTATAGGACAAAAAAAGGAAAAAACAAATGATACATGATACACATATACAGACTTTCATAACAAAACAATGAATGTGTGACTCTCAGGGAAACACATAAAAGAGTCAGAGCAATCCACCACCTCACCTCACTCTGCCCTACCCTGATGAAGCAACATCTAAATCCAAATGTAGCTACATGAGGCCATGATAATTTTCATGATCATTTTATTCTCTTGGCCAAAGCCTAATAAATACAGAATCGTATTAGGAACATTATAGAATATACAAACAAATGAGTGTTTCAAAATATACAAACTTAAATCAAATCAAATCGGGCATGTTCAGGGTGGTATGGCCGCAAGCCATACCACTTATAATACCAAGTTGTATTAATTCATAGGATACAGGGTTTTTGTTATAATAGCTAATCATTTTAAGTTAATCTGGCTAAGACATAAATCTCCTCCTTAACGAACAAACTCAACATAAGACTCAGCCAGCCAAAAGAAATGGGGTGACTCGACTCTGGGCCCCGATGATGGTCTCACGCATATTTAGGGACTGTCCACATGAATGTCTGGCTTCATTTGCCAGCTCATGTCAGGTTACATCACAAAGAATTGATTAATCCCACCAGAAATGGGCTGAGCTGTTCTCTCAACCTATCACTATATGGCCTGTCTGCACTTCTTTGACTCAGCTCCTCTGTCGGGGCACTTTACCCGATCTGGACTTCCATCTCTACTATATACTACCAGCATCACCTGCTTCCCTTCCCCTGTTGACCCTTCTGCATCTGTCTGTCCTTTGTTTCCCCTTAGGCTCACTGTGGTGTACCACTGCCCTCCCTGCCCCACAACAGTCATTTCACTCAGTAAAGATCAACAAACTAGCTTCCAGGGAGGGCAGGTGATGGTAACAGACACACACTAAAATAATAAAATTAGCTGCAAGACTTAAATTGCATCAATCTCATAAAAAGTTGACACACCTTGCGTTGTTAAACTATGAGGACAACTGCAGATTAAAAAAAATTTTTAAAAAAATCAGGGTGTAAATATCCTTTTTTAATTTGTATAGCATTTTTAATTTTTGGCTTAATCCCATTCTCATCCTTCCGTTTTTTCTTCCGGAGCTGTACTAGTTTTTATTTGACACTCCACCATCTTAAAGAAAGCCCACAAACCCCTATACTTTCCCATGAGGATGAGGCAGGCTGGCCTCAATACCTTAGTGCTGGCAGCTTTCTACGAGTGTGTGGTTGAGAGTACACTCATTTCCTCCATCCACTACCTGGTATGGGAACTAGTGTACTGCAGACACGAAGTGGCTGGAGCACAATATAAATGACTGTAAACTCTATGTAAACAACCAGTTAATGTTTCCACTTGCTGAACCGAGTATTAATAATACCTGTTCTGCCCTCAGAATTGTTTTCATGATTTAGATGCTTTAAATGATTAATAATTGATGTTGTATTGAACGAAATCCATGGTTAGAATATTTACATTAAGGAGTCACACACACACAGGAGTTCTACAGAGAACTAGACCTTTATTTTGAAGTTTGATGGCAGGCTATACGATTTGTTTATACCTCTGGTAACCATGCAACTGCAGTAGAAAGCTATGGTCGGTCACACAGTGAACATAGTCAACTTTCTCACGCTCACGAAAGCAATAGCTGTAAGTTTCATGATGTAGTCTATGATATAAATGAACATTCATACTTACGTCATGTAAACGTCTTACTAGTATGACGTTTACAATGTAAAGTTTGATGGTTTATTCGGTTGGAAAGTCACGTTATCAGTAACGTTAATGAGCAATGTAATGTGTGGACTCGCGTGTACATGCTAGCAATGCATTGTTAGCGGACTAGCCAATTGTTAACTTTTGGTACGTTCTCATGTGTATTCTATAAATAGCCTGATGAAAAGTTGATTAGTATAGCGACTGGCTGTGTTTAAAACAGCCAGTCGCTATACTAAACTAAGTTTCTGTATTATTTCTGTGTTACAGTTTCACTCTTGGTGTTTTACCACTGAATAAGAATAAAGGAGCAAGGCGCTCATATCCTGCCTCAATGGAAAAATCTGAGTCTGGCTTGCTGTTAAACTGTGCTAATGTTGGCTAGGCAACATAAGGCATAGGGGGAACAGTACAGTACCCAATGTAAATAATAACTGTAAATATGTTAATAACAAGTGATTGACTGTTACATAAGATGATGGCCTACTAAATGAGCAATAAACGATTTGTCTAAATTCACGAATTGAATTTCATTTGCTTGTTAGAAAAGCATAAAATTGCCAGAAATAAGCACAAACAATTTAGTAGGAGAGAGGGCCGGTCACTAACTGTGACACTAACCTGTAGCAGAACTGTATGTCTGGTACAATGGACCGGTCTGCTGCAGCAAGGAAATAGTCCTCCCCCTCTTCCTCCTGCAGATTATATTTAAGAGTGTCCAGGGCAGATGATGGAGAGCGACCTTTCCTGAACAACTCTGTCAGCCTCTCAATGGTGATGGCTGGCAGATCCCTCTTACTGAGGGCATCAGCACAGGCAAGGCGATGATTATGTTAGTTCCTCCAGTTGACAAATAAGAGGCAACCCTCCACCATGTACTGATCCGTTGACCTGCGGCAGGCAGAGAAGCCCACTACATCAAAGTTATTAAAAGATACACATCATTTGTATGCGTAACAAAATGTTATTTAGGGCAGTTAGGCACAGTGCACATACAATTGCTTTATTTAGAATTTTATCTTGACCTCCTGTTCTCCATGCTTCTCTTGAGGACAAGGAACAGGGTGCCATGTCAGGACCAGACAGACAAACTGGGACCCACAGAGCAGACCAGAGGCAGTGAGTGGCGAGCAGTAGTTTAATATTAGTCCAACTTCGGTACACAGGCAGGCAGTCAGAATAAGCAGCAGTACAAAAACACAAGCAAGGATCAGAAGTCCAAAAGGCAGGCGAGGGTCAAAACCGGGAGATCCAAAAACACAGGCAAAGGCACAGAGATGCTAGGCAAAAAGGGGAGGCACGAGAGAGACAAAACTGGTCACACTGGAATATCAAACATGAGCATGCAGCTGATTGGTATGTACAGCTCACAGCAGCCTGATTTTACCTCTCATCCTTAACACCAATAGTGTTTGTTTACATTAATATTGGTTTATTTTATATTTTTATGGCAGAGACTGACTGGGTCGTGACTTAACTGGGAAACACTGCTCCTTTGCTTGGACTCTGTTTTGCCTTGCTTTGCTTGGCTCTGCTCTAGCTCGCTCTACTTTACAACACGCTGATTTACCTTGATTTACGTTTTGTCTGCTTGGCTACACCATGCTTACATGGGATGGATGGCCTCTGCTGATCCGCCTCATTATTACTGGTACTGTAATTTAAAATGTCTCCCTGGGCGAAATTCCCAGGGTGGCGTTGTCTGGCTTTCCATTGGTTTGAATCAGAGTTTAACATCTGTAACCAACCTCACCTTGGAGTGTGTATACCGGTCACCACAGTCGTGAAATAAGCAAATCCCAGCAGAAAATCAATAGGAACCATGTAGGTCCTTCATATTCAACTAGTTCTGAGTAGATTGTGAGGAGATTTGTGCAGTTTGATTGCATTTCAATGTGAAGTGTCAAAAACGCACTCTAAACACTGAGTTGATCCTGTTTTTGGACTTTTTATGAAAAGTAGTGTAGCAGGATGAGCTGCATCATCCCTGCTTTCATTGAATGTGCTGCCCAGCGCTCCCTTGTTAGCCAATCAGCTCCAGAGGCCATCCTATATAGGTGAGCACTGTTCATCCTGTCACTCTCTTGCTCTTTGGCTCTGAGGCTCCGCCCACTTCCTGGTTGCCTCACTTCCTGTCTTCTACCGGTGCAGGTGTAGCAGCATGGAGGGCGCTGCTCTTAATTGATCCCAGCTGGTGGCCGACCATTGGTTCAGCTTTGTGTAAATGCGGCAGTCCTTCACCATCTCTTTGTTTTGCGCTCCCCCATTGCGTCACTTCCAGTCCGGAAGTTTGCCCTCTCAGGTAATGCCAGTCGCTGCTGCTTCACTTCAGTCATGTAGTCTCTCTCTCGGTGTGCTAAAAGCATTTGTGTTTCACTGCAGAGCAGCGACAGAGTGCGCCGTGCTCCATTGTTCCTCCTGGCTTCATTTGTATCTGTAGTTGTCCTCTCTCTCTGCTTTTGTTGTTATCTCAAGTGGCTAAATGGTAGTGTGGTCGCAGGTGAATGCCGGTAGCCGTGCGGGTTTCCTCTCTCCCTCACTCTCCATATGCCTGTCAGACTCTAGAAAGGTAGGTCATTGCCTCTTTTCAAATCCCCTTAATTTTATCTTTAGCTAAGCGATGCTAATTTCGTTTTTTAATATTAGGAAAGTCTCATCAGCTGGCTGAGTCCACCGGTGGTGCACACGTGACGTCAGCACCAGCTGACCGGAGCCACTGCTGTTTTGTCTACAGCTGCTTTGTTCACAGCTGCTTGCTTGTCTCGTTGCTCTGTCTTTGCTGCTGTGCACTGCATCGCTGGGGTAGCGGTTGGCTACTCTGCTGCTTTACACAGCCACTTGAGCTGTGTATGGGACTAAGACACTCAATTTTAGTTGTATGACTGTACTGTGTGGAGTTACTCTTTTTATTTTGTTAATTAACTTGGTTCAGCCCCTATTTATTTTATTTTTAATAACTGGTTTGGCTTAATTTGATTTCTCTCTTTTTTTTGTGTGTGTGTAATTTAAATATTTATCCAGGGCAAGTGTTTTTGTTTCTCAACATTGTTTATTTCTGTTTATTTTGGACAGTTTAGGTTTAATTTATTGTTACCTGCCCACTTTTCTCATTTTATATTTTGTTATTAGGAGTCCAAGCAAAGCTGGAACCCTATAGTGATTGCTTGGATTATTATTATTATTAGGGGTCCAAGCGAAGCTGGAACCCTATTGTTTTTGCTCGGATTATTATTATTATTATTATTATTATTATTATTTTTTATTTTTATTTTTTATGCCACTTTTCTTCTTCTGCCCATAAAACCCAAACCGTACAATGAAAAGTCATCAAATTTGGTAGGATTGTAGAGGGTCATGTCCTGAACAGTTGTGTACAAGTTGGTCTCCGTTGGTCTCCATAGGTCACATGACCTGGCAGCCATTTTGGTTTAAAGTCGCCATTTTCAAAAGGTCGGGCCCCTTGTCCCCTTTGACCAAACGTCATGAAACTTGGTATACAGGTTCCCCTCAGTATAAGTAACAAACTTGCCCCTTGGACCATTCAAGTCCGGCATATTGGATTTTGAGCTAATTTGCATAATGATGATTTCAGCAAAAATTACATCTTCTCCCGAGCGGTTGGGCCAATTGGCATGAAATTCGAAACACATCATTTTGAGCCTAATCCCGACCTAAATTGCGAAGCAGAAGATGGTACATCAAAAAACATGGCCTCCACAAGCCAATCAATTTGCTTCCTTTACTCATTAATATGCAAATGAGCCAATATCATGCACTGTTGCATCAATCATTCTAAAATTTAGCAAGGTCTCACTAACAAGATATTCCAAATTTGAAAGCAATCCATCAAAAAACACACATTTCACAAGCACTTGAAAACGCCCATTTTTAAGGTCATTTTTAATATGTGAAAAAAATACTTTAAAATTATCTTCTCATGAACTGTAACATCAATTGATGAAAAAATTGACTTGTAAGGCCTCTGGGGTATGCTCTATCTAAATTACGAAGGAATAGTTGCTACATCATGTAATGTCAGAGATATGTGTAAATCAAATTGCAATGGTGATATGAGTTTTTTGTTATTTAATAGTTGTCTGCTTCTGAACCACTGGCCTGATCATCATGGATAGCCTTCACCCTTATCTTGAACTTCAACCATGGTGATTGTGTGAGTGTGTGAGAACTCCTTCTTCTCTTACTCTGATTAGTCTTCCGAATCATCAGCATTGTTCAAATAATCCAGTGTTGCGAACCACTTCACATCCCCCAGTAGTCCTTGGACCACTGGACGCATGTGAGTCATTTGTCCATTTGCCAGATTATTTACCATCTGAGCTCCCTGCAGGCCCATCATCATATTCGTGTGTCTTTCTATTGCTCGCAAGCATTGTCTCCTCAGCATGGGAACGATGCAACATGTCAAAAAAGAAACCAGAATTAGAACTATGGCAGCACTCATGGCTGCCTTGGCCAAAAGGGCTCCCCATTTTCCTAAATTTAGGTCCAGCCAATCCAAAGACAGGCTACCTCCCCTACCAGCATTCCCCCTTATTTCTTCTTTTAACTTTAGTAAATTAGTCATGGCCTTTGTGAATGATCCATCAGCATTTGTGTTATTTGGGATGTAAGTACAACAGTATTTTCTGAACATTTGACACACACCTCCTCGTTCTGCTGTCATCCATTCCAACACCTGTCGATTCTACCATGCTACTGAGGTAGTCGCATGCAACTGTTCCCCCAATGCTCTAAACAATTCACTGCTGTAGTTAGTGTACCTCTTGATTGTAGTAAATGTAATTTATCCAGGCCACATTCTTATTAATTGTAATCCAGGGCAATATGGACTCTAATCCTGCCTTCACCTCATTTTGTGCCTTAAATTCATCGGGAATTCCTGTTGGCAGTCCTATCGGATCTAACTGTATTCCTTCGTCCAGAATGAAATGTCGCTTTGACCTTCGAGGTAGAATTGACTCCATTTCCTGCTTGACTATTTCATTCACTCGTTCATACATAACTACCATTGGAATTCGCAGTCTAACTAAAGCACATAAGCCTATCCACCTTAATGGGAGAACATTATGCAACACATTCTCCCCACACATCCAAAAACTGTCGGCTACAGCATTGGTCTGCTCACTTATCAGGTACAGAATTGGGCGGGTCATGTTTACGGTCTCACAGTCTTGGTTCAGTGACACTGGATTCTTAAACCATACAGTCTTGGTAATAAATTGAGGTTTTATCTGTGACTCTGGAAACCACGACAACACCCAGGTGACATTACAGTTAACAGTTGTATTCCCCACCCTTATACCTCGAGAATCATTCAGGAAACCTCCGCTGGCAAAACACTCATATTTTTGTGTATAGTCAACTTTGTAATCGGTTTGTGGCTCACTCTGTGATGTAAGCATGCTAAACTCTTCACACTGCTCTTTGAACCGACAGTTTGGGCATTTATCCAAATAATTATGGCTTCGCCTGGATCCGTACAGAAATCTGCACCGGACACCACACATTGGGCTTCTAAACAAGGGGCTCGCTTTTTCCTGTGGCTTAAACTTTCCTTCACTTTTGTTATTCACTTTTGTTATTCACGTCGGCAGTAACGACACCCGACTTCACCAGTCGGAGGTCACAAAGTTTAATGTGGAATCGGTGTGTACCTTTGCTAAAACAATGTCGGACACTGTAGTTTTCTCCGGCCCCCTCCCCAATCGGACCAGTGATGACATGTATAGCCGCATGTCTTCATTCAACCGCTGGCTGTCGAGGTGGTGTCCCTAAAACAATGTGGGCTACATAGATAACTGGAACACTTTCTGGGGGAGACCTGGTCTGATTAGGAGAGATGGTGTCCATCCCACCGTGGGTGGTGCCGCTCTTATATCTAGGAATATGGCCGAGTTCATTAGAAAGTTAAAACCCTGACAACCCCGAGTCGAGACCAGGAGGCAGAGTCGCAGTTTAACACACTCCTCTGCGCCTCAGTCAGAGCGGTTCCCTGCCGAGAATAGAAGAGAGTCTCTGTCTATGTCTAGGTCTATAGAAACTGTGTCTGTCCCCCGACCACCTAAATTTAGAAAAATTACTAAACCTAGATTAAACAGAAGAGGAGCTAAAAACAAAAACTTAATAGAAATCAAAACTGCCACAAATTCGGTCTCAAATAATACTGCAGTTGAATGTACAGTGTTGAATATTCGATCACTATCATCAAAATCTCTATTAGTCAGTGATCTTATAACTGATCATCGTATTGATTTATTTTGTATAACTGAAACCTGGCTAGAGCAGGATGAGTATGTTAGTATTAATGAAGCTACACCCCCCACTCATGTTAATTTTCATGTCCCTCGTACCACAGGTCGAGGAGGGGGAGTGGCTGCGATATTTCAGTCAAGCTTATTAATCAACCCTAGACCAAAATCTGGCTGTAGGTCTTTTGAAAGCCTCACTCTTAGTCTTTCCCACTCAAACTGGAAAGTTGAAAAACCAGTTCTGTTAGTTACAGTATACCGTCCACCTGGTCCGTACTCATAAACTCAGAAAACTCTGATAGGAATTCTATCAGAGTTAGTACTTAGTACAGATAAAATCATTATACTGGGAGATTTAAATATTCATGTAGATGTAGAAAGTGACAGCCTTAGTTCTGGGTTTCTTTCATTACTAGACTCAATTGGCTTTTCCCAGCATGTGAATGAACCAACTCACTGCTTCAGTCATATCCTTGATCTTGTTCTAACATATGGCATTGAAATTGACAAGTTAACAATTTTTCCTCAAAACTGTCTTTTGACCGACCATTACATTTGAGTTTACTTTAACTGACTGCACAGAATCGAGGAATAAATTTGGCTATAGAAGATGATTATCTGAATACGCTGTGGCTAAATTTAAAGAGAACATTCAGTCATCATTTGCAGCAATGCCATATCTAAATTCAAATGAGGATTTCTCCCATACACAGGTTGATGACCTTGTGACTAGCACTATGGCCACACTGTGTTCAAATCTGGATGATGCTGCCCCTCTCAAAAGGAAAGTAATAAAACAGAGGAGGCTGGCTCCGTGGTATAATTCTCAAATTCGTGCCCTAAAGCAGATGACACCGAAATTAGAAAGAAATTGGCGTTCCAGCAACTCGGAAGAGTCTCACCGAGCCTGGAAAGAAAGCTTAAAAACATATAAAAAAAAGCTCTCCGCAGTGCTAGAAGATCATATTATTCAGCACTAATAGAAAAAAACAAGAACAACCCCAGGTTTCTCTTCAGCACTGTAGCCAGGCTGACAGAGAGTCATAGTTCAATAGAACCAGTGATCCCCTTAGCTCTCAGCAGCAATGATTTTATGGGCTTTTTTACAAATAAAATCATAACAATCAGAGACAGAATTCAACAGCTCTTACCTACATTTGACAATAATCTACTGAATACAGCAACTCCTTAATCAACTGCAACGCCTATTTTACATCTGGAATCATTCTCATCTCTGAATCTCTCAGAGCTAGCTTCTATAGTATCATCATCTAGACCATCAACCTGTCTATTAGACCCAGTGCCGACCAGCCTCTTTAAAGACATTCTTTACTTAATTGAGCCCTTCATTCTAGATCTCATTAATTTGACCTTATCTTTGGGTTATGTACCTCAGACTCTTAAGACCGCAGTCATCAAACCCCAGCTTAAAAAGCTGAATCTTGATCCAGATGTTTTGGCCAATTATAGGCCCATATCAAACCTTCCCTTCATTTCTAAAATCATTGAGAAAGCAGTAGCAAACCAATTACACGACCATCTGCATAGGAACGGTTTGCTTGAAGAGTTTCAGTCAGGATTTAGAGCTCACCACAGCACAGAAACAGCGCTGATTAAAGTCTCCAATGATATTCTAATGGCTTCAGACAATGGATCAGCCTCCATACTTCTCCTCTTAGATCTCAGTGCTGCATTTGACACCATTGATCACAATATTTTATTACAGAGACTGGAACATGAAATTGGCATTAAAGGAACTGCTCTAAGGTGGTTCAAATCCTATTTATCGGATAGATATCAGTTTGTACATGTTAACAATAGCTCCTCCTCACGCACTATAGCCAGTTATGGAGTCCCACAGGGTTCGGTACTTGGACCAATCCTCTTCACTCTTTATCTGCTTCCTTTAGGCAACATTATCAGGAAACACAGCATCAATTTCCACTGTTATGCAGATGACACTCAGCTGTATTTATCAATGAAGCCAAATGAAGTTAGTCAGATAGTCAGACTGCAGACATGTCTTGAAGACATAAAAGTCTGGATGACCCATAATTTTTTACTTCTAAATTCTAACAAAACTGAAGTTATTGTACTCGGCCCTAAGCACCTTAGAGAAACCCTATCTAATCAATTAATCAGTCTGGATGGCATTACTTTGGCTTCCAACTCCACTGTAAAAAACCTTGGAGTAACCTTTTACCAGGACATGTCCTTTGTCCCTCACATAAAACAAGTCAGTAGGGCAGCTTTCTTCCACCTGAGAAACATTAGGAAAATCAGAAATATCCTCTCTCAAGAGGATGCAGAAAAACTAGTCCACGCATTCGTAACTTCTAGGCTGGACTACTGTAACTCATTATTATCTGGATGTCCAAACAAATCTCTGAAAGGCCTTCAGTTGATTCAGAATGCTGCTGCACGAATATTAACAGAACTAGAAAAAGGGATCACATCTCTCCTGTGTTAGCTGCTCTTCATTGGCTGCCGGTAAAATCCAGAATAGAATTTAAAATCCTTCTGTTAACATATAAAGCTCTTACTGGCCAAGCTCCGTCATACCTCAGAGAGCTCATAGTTCCTTACTGTCCTAGTAGGCCACTCCGCTCTCTAGATGGAGGTTTACTTGTGGTTCCTAGAGTCTCCAAGAGTAAATCAGGAGGCAGATCTTTCAGTTATCAGGCTCCTCTTCTATGGAACCAACTTCCAGTATCGGTCCGGGGGGCAGACCCTTTAGCAATTTTCAAGACCAGGCTTAAAACTTTTCTGTATGACAGAGCTTATAATTAAAAAGTTAAAGTTCATTTACTCTTTAGCTATGCTGCTATAGGCCTAGACTGCTGGGGGAAGGACTGAGCACCTCTCTCTCTCTCTCTCTCTCTCCCATTCCTCTGTCTCTCTCTCTCTCTCTCTCTCCCATTCCTCTGTCTCTCTCTCTCTCTCTCTCTCCCTCTCTCTCTCTCCCCCTCTTCCCTCTCCCTCCCTCTCTCCCCCCCTCGCATGCGCCGTCATACCAACAACCTGCTTCTCCGAAATCCCAGTTTCTCTCAGTTCCAAGCATGTGCATTGCATTTACTAACCCTGTTTTCCCAAAGTCTCTGTCTCCCCCAGCTCCTCTCCTCTCTCTCTCCCAGCTCCTCTCCTCTCTCTCCCTGTCCTCATCCTGCAGGTGATGAATCATCACCATCCCATGTTCCTGCAATGCCTGCTGCTCCCACATCTTCAAGAATTCCATACAGCATCATTCCTATGAACCTCATGCAGCATCATGTTCCTGCCTACACCTGTTTGAATATCCCCTCCTCCTGCTCTCTTTCTCTCCCTACTCTACCCAACTTTGCCCTCCCCTCCCCCCGTGCCTCTCTCTCTCTCTCTCTCTCTCTCCCTCTCTCAACCCAACCGGTCGAGGCAGATGGCTGTCCCCCCTGAGCCTGGTTCTGCCCGAGGTTTCTGCCTCTTAAAGGAAGTTTTTCCTTGCCACTGTCGCCAAGTGCTTGCTCATCGGGGGATCTGTTGGGTCTCTTTAAATAATTTTATAAAGAGTTTGGTCTAGACCTGCTCTATATGTAAAGTGCTTTGATGTAACTTTGTTATGATTTGGTGCTATACAAATAAATCTGATTTGATTTGATTTCACTACATTGTCGGTGTTGTGCGCAATCTTTAAATGTATGTTTCTCTGGAATCACCATGGGAATCGTACCTGGAGATTCGGCGCATACTAAACACATGTTACTAGTCATTCTTCTAGTAGTATACTTTACCCACTTATACCACCCATTATAATTAGCAGCCTCCCAAAGTTCCCCACTGCCGCCACACACACTCTCATGTCTTGGCTGAGGAGCATTCAATCGCTTCCTCTGTCTAAGCAACTGGTCTAGATCAGCTTGATCGTAGTCCTGGCTATAGTCGTCATATACATCTTGCTCATTCTCCTTTGTCTTATCTGGGGTTGGAGTGATTTCTTCAACCTTAATACTTTTAACTTTTGGCTTAGTGGTAACTGTACGGACAGGGGTCATTGTCTTATTGGCTTTTACTGTAGTCATAACTGTAGTTGCTTCATCTGACTTAACATCACTCGGTATGGTCTGGGGTGTCACCCATTCCCATGCAGTGTACTTTTCTTGTCTAACTTGTGTCTCAGCATGTTTTCTACTTGTAACGGTTGGTGTGCCGTGAACCTGGTGTAGGAACTCTGGTATGGGCCCTAGCACTGTCTGGATGGATGTGTTTGTTTTTGCATCATACTCATCTGAATCATTGGGAGTTTCTCCTTTCATGGTCTGGTGCTTTCCTTCCGGCGTCCTGCAGTCGCTTGGATCTTCTTGGGCCTGGCAGGGGCTGGTTGGTACCGGCTTCATCTGTCCCAGATTGCCCAGTGACATCAACAGGAGAATGCTTGTCACTAGTTTGCACCACACAGTCATTCTCCTCATCATTCTCTGTCAGTTTTATACTGCCCTTTTTGTCTTTCGGAACCTTTGGTGCAGTGATTCAGGTGATTCCACGTCTTGCTTCCTTCCACCTGGACAGCCGTTGGCGTTGCTCTTACAACTTTGTAAGGTCCTTCGTGCCTAGGCTCGTGCCACTTTCGTCGGAAGACTTTCACATACACCTGATCTCCTGGCACCACTGGTCAGGCCGGATCCTGGTCCTGGTTGACCTCTCGGGCTTTTTCCTGCAAGTATATAGATCTATGGATAGCAGTTAATTGTTTCATGTATGCTTTTAGCTCATCTTGCAGTTACTCAAGCGACGGTCCCTTATGAGGACCTCTTAGTTGTGGTGCAGGCATAGGTCTACCAGTGAGCATTTCATGCGGTGTTAGATGCGTACTTCTATGTGCTTGCATGCGATAGCTCATTAGTGCGATTGGCAAAGCGTATACCCAGCTCAGTTTGGTAGAAGCACATATCTTATTCAGTTTTGCTTTTAAGGTACTGTTGATTCTTTCAACCATTCCTTGACTTTGTGGATGATAGACAGCTCCTAATCTCTGTTTAATCTTTAACTGCTGCAAAATGCCTTTTGCAACTTTTTCCACAAATGCTTTGCCATTGTCAGAGCTGATTTCTGACGGAATACCAAAACGTGGGTTAACTTCTCTGATTAGGAATTTGATGACAGTTCCTGCTCCTAGATCTTTTGATGGAGTTGCTTCCACCCATGTCAACCTGTCAATGACTACTAACATGTTCCTTTTTCCATGGACTGGTTTTATCATGTCAACATAGTCAATCACTAGGTGTTTGAATGGACCTTCTGGAACTGGAATGTGTCCCACAGGTGTTATTGTTTTTCTCACATTGTTTTGAGCACGCACTTCACACTGATTCAGCACTTCATCCACCATGGCTTGCATGTATGGTGACCAGTATCCTTGTTTTATTTTACTTAACACCTCCCCCCTGGCACAGTGATCAACAATGTGCACTTCGGAGATCAAAATGGTTAATAGCGTCACAGGTGCCACCAGGAGACCGTCATGTGACCTCCACAGTCCTGTCTCACTCATCGTAGCGCCTCTTTGTCTCCAGATGTTCTGCTCACTCTGATCTGCTTCTTTTTGCATCAAAATAATGTCCTCTGGCGTAGCCATTGGTTCAAGTGACACCAGTGGTGTCATTACTGCTGCTTGACACCCGGACGCCAGTTT
The DNA here is from genome assembly GCA_034769265.1 of Remorina albescens. Classification (NCBI taxonomy): domain Eukaryota; kingdom Metazoa; phylum Chordata; class Actinopteri; order Carangiformes; family Echeneidae; genus Remorina; species Remorina albescens. The sequence goes on along the minus strand of CM068495.1, from coordinate 681,209 downwards.
GGCTGCCTCATCTGCAGCATTGTTTCCTCTTATGACAACCTCATTGCCTTTTCTGTGAGCTTGACATTTTATGATTGCAGTCTCGTTGGTAGCATCATTGCTGAAAGTAGTTCTTTAACCTGCTCACCATGTTGCACCGGGGTCCCATCAGCTCTCTTGTAGCCCCTTTGTTTCCAAAGTGCTTCAAACAAAAAACAAACACCATGAGCATAAACAGAGTCTGTGTAGATATTTGCTGCTTTTCCTTTGGCTAACTTGCATGCTTCAGTTAATGCTTTTAACTCTGCTAGCTGAGCCGAACACGGCTGCTCACATTTTTCTGCTTTTTCTCTCAACCAAGCATCCTTCTGTTGCCTCACTACTGCATAGCCAGCATGATTTCCCACATAATCACGATAGCATGGAACCATCTACAAAGTAGGTGACATCTGCGTTTCGAATGGGGGATGACACTAGATCAGGCCTGAGCTTGGTGTATCTCATAGTTTATGCTACACATTCGTGAGGTTCACCTTCACATTCAAATGGGATGGTCATTGCTGGGTTTAGAGCTGAACACCGTTTGATGGTTACATCTGGATATGTTAGGGGTGGAGCGTACTGCAGACAACGTGCCTGAGTTACCACAAATCGTCCTTGATTGATCAGTTCAGCTATTTTGTGTGGTGTCACAATGATAATTGGATACCCCATCGTTATGACTGATGCTTTTTCATACGTGTAATGGACGGCCGTTAGCCCCTGATAGCATGAAGGGCATCCTTGTGCTACATTGTCCAATTTTGTGCTGTAATAGGCCAGAGGTTGTCACATGTTTCTTGCATCAGCACCGCAGACACATATTTATCACTTCTGTTTGCTATGTACAGGTAGAAAGGCTTGGTGTAGTCTGGTGTAGCTAGTGTTGGTGCAGTTTGAATGTTCTGTTTTAGTGTTTCTACCATAGCTTCAGTTGTCCATTTCAATGGGGTTGTCATCGCGGCATTATCAGACTGTTTGATTAGATCTCTGAGAGGAGCCACTTTTTCTGCATAGTCCTCTATCCACTCAGAGTTATAACCTGTCATCCCCAAAAATTTCATAATTTATTCAACAGTCTGAGGGCATGGGGCTTTGCTCACACCTTCTAATTGTGATGATGAGATTGCAACTGTGCCATGGGAGACAATTCTCCCCAGGTACTCCAACTGTGTTTGACAGTACTGAAATTTTGTTTTGGACACCTTGTGTCCTCCTTCAGCCAACCTTTGTAGAACCTTTACTGAGTCCTGATGGCATTCTATCAAGGTGACTGCGCAGATTAACAGATCATCCAGGTATTGTAACAGTGTGCTGTTTAGTGCCAGACCTTCAAGATAATTTTTTAACATTAGGTTAAACATGTGTAGCGACCATGCAAACCCTTGTGGGAGGCGAGTATAGGTGTACTGTTTACCTCTGTATGTGAACGCAAACAGATAACGGGACTCTTCTGACAGTGGTATACTGAAAAACGCAGAGCACAAATCAATTACTGTGAAAAATTTTGCTTCAGGTGGCATGTTCGCGAGTAGTGTGTGAGGGTTGGGCACTTCTGCTGGTAATTCTTCCACTATTTCATTTATCATTCTCAGGTCATGAACCAACCTGTGTCTTAATTTGTCTGATTTTAACACAGGAAAAATAGGGGTATTGCATACACTACGTGTTTCAACCAGTACTCCTGCTTCGATTAACCCTGTAATTGTTTTACTTACTCCTTCTTCAGCTTCTGGTTTCAGTGGATATTGAGCGCGGCAAGGGAGTCGCACACCTGGTTTTAGCTTTACCTGTACGGGGTTGGCGGATTTCACGAGGCCAACGTCAGTATCATGCTTTGACCACAACACTTCTGGAACATGTCCTAGCATGTCCTCCTTCAGCTCCACATTTGTCTTTTCTGTTTCATTGGTTATTAGAACAGCTTGAGTTGGCATCAGTATCACCTCTTGGGGTTTTGCCAACACTGATGTGCCACACAGGATCTTTATCATGTTCGCCTCTGGGGACTGAAAAATCAGTGGGTTATCAGTTTTTTCCCACTGGAGTGTAAAGGCAGTTTCCATCATTGGTCCCAAGTCTTTATCTTTAAAATTTTCGTTTTTTAGCAAGGTAATGCGTGGTATTGATTTTGGCACATTAAACCATTTTGTGAGTAATGGGTTACATTCTACCTGTAATGCTGCTCCTTCTTGCCCAATTACAGTGTACTGGGAGATCAGCTCAACTTTGATTCCTTTTGTCATTTTGTCCCATTCCTCTTCAAATTTCTCACTTTTGGTTTCATCATAGAACATTGTGCAATGATAGTCAAACAATGGCTTAGAGGCTGTTGGGATTTGGGCCTGGATGTACTTTCCCCACTTCTCTAACACCTGTGTTACTGGTGTAGAGATTTCCCCCAGCCAATAAACTTTAGCCTTTTCAGTTTGTTTTCTCATCAACATCTGATAGTCCAGGCCGTCTTTGTCAACATAAACTCACAAAGGAGAGCACCAAATTTTAATTTTTAATTTACACAACGCATCTCTTCCTATTAAATTGATTGGAGTTTGGCTTGACACTAATATTCGAATTTTGATTTCGGCCTTATTAGTGGCAATTTTCACTGGAGCGGTCATTGGAATTAGCTGCTTTATTCCCGAGAATCCTACAGTCTCAACAAATTTTTCAGACATGGGGAGGTGAGTGGCATACTTTGGACCTACACAGGTGTAAGTTGCTCCATTGTTGTCTACCAACATGGGCGTCTGCCTGCCCTCTATTTGAACCTGCAGCATTGGTTCTTCAACAGTCCCTATGATAACAGTTGGGAACTGACCCTCCCCTTTAGGATTCTCTGGGCAGCCCTAGTAGCTGAGATTGGGCCCTGCCCATGGGTTTACCGGGCCTCCAGCTCCACCTCACTGAGGCCGGCCACAGCCGTACTGAAAGTCCCCACCAGTTCGAGGGTGTTGGCACCGATCAGCAATATGTCCATATTCACCACAATTCCAACACCCCTTTGTGCAACCACCATCACGTCCACCTCCTCTATACATCCTCTGAGGTCGCTATGACCCCTGATAACGATTGCCATGATGTTGCATGTCAGGTGGTTGCTGATATACATTGACCACTGGTGGTGGCTGAGCTTGGGGAGCTCCAAAAGCTGGTGGTTGTGTCAGTGGCTGGGGTGGCATAACATTCTGTGCCCCCACCGCCAGGACAGGTGCAGTGAGTGCACTCGGCTGCTCTTTAACTGCTTGAGTGCCCTTGGTCGCCACGACTGCAGCCTGTGACTTTGCCTTGCTTTTTCCTTGCAAATGTGCAATTTTTCTTTGCATGTTTTTGTCCTGTTTATGCATTCGTCTTTCATCATTCCTGTGTTTGTCAACAGCATGCACCACATGATCACGAAACTGTTCATGTGGCATGGATGTCAATCCCACAACATCATCCAACCTGCTTCGGACAGGGGCTGGCAGTGCTTCCGCTATGGCGTTGCGAAACAATGTGGTCAGCACCAACCTCTTGTCTATTTCTTCCTCTGTCTCTTGTTTCCACCTCCTCATTTGACGTGTTATGTAAGCTGCAGCATTTTCAGTCTCTGATAGGGGCTCCCCTTTAACATTTTTGGATCTATTTTTGTTGGATATTCATCACGCAGTGCCTTCCAGATTATGGATCGATATGCATTGAACTCAGTTCCATCTGCTCTAGGGTTCAACATCCAGTCATTTTTGTTGGCTTTTAGTATGTTTTCCATAACAGGGGTTCCACAACACTGCGCCCATATGGCCTTAATGTCCCCCAGGGCCAGCAGTTTGCCCACAGTTTCTTCCTCAAAAGCTCTGATCCATTTGTTTACACCTTCATGGATATCAGGCAGCCGGTTAACCAGCCCAGCGAGGTTGAGTGTTTGCCACGGTACATAATGTCCTTCAGTTCCTTTAATTAGTATTGGATATTGGCCGTCTGTGTAGCGGTCAGGTTTTTTTAGATTTGGTCTTAGCCTAAAGTCATACGTTTGACCCCCATGTTATCCTTCTGATGATTTTTTTAGCAGGTTTGTTCACGTTACTGGCTACCTGTGCTTCCTCCAGGTTACATTTCTTATTATGTAAGCTGTCTATCTCTTCCTCAATTTCTTGAATCACTGTGCGATTTTTTTTTTTTTTTTTTTCCCTCTTTGCAAGTCTATTCCTGTTTGGTCAAGTTCTAGCCAGTACGACGACCCCCCCGCACACTCATTATGTTTTGCATAACAGTCTAGCACTTTGGTTGTTTTCTTTCAGTGCTACAGTATATTGGGGGCATGGTTATGTCACTCTGTGCTGTTTGAATCTGAGCTTGGCTTGCTGTTCTGTTCAACCCTGTTGACTGACTTCTGTTTGTCTGAGAGTTCTCCTGGTTGCCTGCATTATTGTCCAGGACTGCATTACCATTAGCATTATCATTTCTCATCTGAGAGTTTCCTTGTTTTCTTGAGCTATCATTCGGGTCACGCTGGCCCAATACAGCCTGTGGTAACAAGTCAAAATCACCTGAAAAGTTGACCACCTCAGCCAGGGATGGATACACCCCTGCTGGTTCCTGTTTGGGGTTTTTGTAACGAATATTTTGTTTTTCTTTTAATTCAGTCAAACCTTCCTTCAGGAAATTCCTGTAGTTTTCTCCTTCTTTTTTAAACATGTTTAAAATTTTTATCTCCTAGTCTCTTTTATCTTGTCTTTTCTTACTTTTGTCTTTGATTTTATGATCTTTGATTTGCCAATCATGTCCTCACACACTGACACATCAAATGTGCCATCCTTGGGCAATGCAGAGGTCATTCCTTTCGTTCGCTTCTCCCATTTTTTTAGAAGTTTTAGTAATTTGTTTCAACAATTCTGGATACTTAGCCCCGATCAGGGCTGTTGGCACAATACTCATCTTGCTATTAGCACTTTTTAAAATGATGTCAACTGATATATAAAGAAAGAGAGGAGAAAGAAAAGTTCTATGTCTTTGTACAGGACTTGGGAAAAGCACAAGGGAGGGGGAACTATTTTTAGCTTTCTGCGTCTGTGTACTTTTCTGGGCCAGTTGCCAACTGTGAGTCGACTGTACTACCACGCCCACACACGCCTTCCTCACTTGCCACTGGCCACTCACACCAATCTCACTTGATTAGGAAGAGCCCGGGGGCGTTCCTCTTCAGTCATTCACCCTTTTCCTTTAACTCTTTAACTTTACTTTAACTCCTTCGATTCTGACTTCACAACTTCCTTTCTGTGCCACAAACTGGCCTAAATACCCCACTCTATTTGTTCACTTCCAGCGGTCTCCCCTCAACCATACAACACACATCCATTCACTTACGTCCAGCCTTGCAGATCAACATACATTTATGCATTTTTCAAAACAACCACACATTGCAGATTTACCAAAATAAGACAGCTTGCATTATAAAAAACCTTATGTTCATAGAATGGAGTTTTGTTCATGCAAAATACTTTCAGAATTTTAGAGTTGCTACAGTATATTTAGTGAAACAGCGTATCAGCACAGACAGCTTTGCTTTGTTCTGTTGAAAAGTCCACTGGACCCATCAAGATTTGAGCAGCATTCAATGTAATACTTTAACCCAGCACTTCTCTCTCTCACACTTTATTCACCCCCCCCCCCCCCCCCCCCCCCCTTTTTTTTTCAGAAGCACTCTCTTCACTCACACACACATCCGGACACACACTGTCAGTCCAAGTCACATCTGGTTAGTTGTCTTTGTCAGGGGAAATTATCTACATGCATTTGTTTATGATTTATTTTATGTCCTAATTTTCGGGGTTTTTAACCCACTTGGTTAATCAGGAGATTTATGGAACTTGATTTTATCTTTAACCAACTAATTTATTGGCAGTGGGAGAACTGGCTGGCCACACCAGCTCCCCCCTGTTATGACCTCAAATTTTTCTCCTGTTTGAACTTTTGTAAGTTGGAAATTAGAGAGGTCTGAAACTCACTCTTAGCTAGGAGTTATACACAGGTATTATAAATATCTTCTTCTTCTTCTCCTTTCGGCTTTTCCCTTCAGGGGTCGCCACAGCGAATCAGTTGCCTCCATCTAAGCCTGTCTTCTGCATCCTCTTCTCTCACGCCAACCACCTTCATGTCCTCTTTCACTACATCTATAAACCTCCTCTTTGGTCTTCCTCTAGGCCTCCTGCCTGGCAGTTCAAAACTCAGCATCCTTCTACCAATATATTCACTATCTCTCCTCTGGACATGTCCGAACCATCTCAGTCTGGCCTCTCTGACTTTAGGAAGGTAGCAAGTCACTTGAAAGTAATACAGAACCAAAGCAGATGGAAAGAAAGCCTTGCTAGAAATAAACATCATGTATAAAGATGGATTTTAATGTAGCCGCAGGTATATCATCAGGACCGAGTGCTTTTCCACTCTTCATCCTCTTCAGTGCCCTCCTCACTTCATCCTTACTAATCTTTGCTACTTCCTGGTCCACAACAGTCACCTCTTCTACTCTTCGTTCTCTCTCATTTTCCTCATTCATTAGTTCTTCAAAGTACTCTTTCCACCTTCCCATCACGCTATTGGCATCTGTCAATACACTTTCATCTCTATCCTTAATCACCCTAACCGCCTGCACGTCCTTCCCATCTCTGTCTCTCTGCCTTGCCAACCTGTATAGATCAGTCTCTCCCTCCTTACTGTCCAGCCTAGCATACAAGTCATCGTAAGCCCTTTGTTTGGCCTTTGCCACCTCTACTTTCACCTTACGCTGCATCTCCCTGTACTCCTGTCTACTCTCTTCAGTCCTCTCAGTGTCCCACTTCTTCTTAGCTAACCTCTTTCTCTGAATACACTCCTGCACCTCCTCATTCCACCACCAAGTCTCCTTATCCACTTTCCTTCCAGATGACACACCAAATACTCTCCTACCTGTCTCCCTGATCACATTAGCTGTAGTTGTCCAGTCAACTGGAAGCACCTCCTGGCCATCCAGAGCCTGTCTCAACTCCTTCCTAAAAATCATACAACACTCTTCCTTTTTCAGCTTCCACCATTTAGTCCTCTGCACTGTCTTTGCCCTCTTCATCTTCCTCACCACCAGAGTCATCCTACACACCACCATCCTATGCTGTCTGGCTACACTCTCACCTACCACTACTTTGCAGTCACTGATCTCCTTCAGATTACACCGTCTACACAAGATGTAGTCTACCTGTGTACTCCTACCTCCACTCTTATAAGTCACCCTATGTTCCTGCCTCTTCTGGAAGAAAGTATTCACTACAGCCATTTCCATCCTTTTTGCAAAGTCAACCACCATCTGTCCTTCTGCGTTCCTCTCCTGGATACCAAACCTGCCCATCACCTCCTCATCATCTCTGTTTCCTGCACCAACGTGTCCATTGAAGTCTGCACCAATGACAACTCTCTCACTTCTAGGGATGCTCTGCATCACTTCATCAAGGTCCAACCAGAATTTCTCCTTCTCCTCCAGCTCACATCCTACCTGTGGAGCATACCCACTAACAACATTGAACATTACACCTTCGATTTCTAGCTTCAGACTCATTACTCTATCTGATACTCTTTTAACCTCCAGAACATTTCTAACAAACTCCTCCTTCAAGATAATTCCTACTCCATTTCTCTTCCTATCTACACCATGATAGAACAACTTGAACCCTGCTCCTAAACTTCTAGCCTTGCTACCTTTCCACCTGGTCTCCTGGACACACAGTATGTCTACCTTCCTCCTCTGCATCATGTCAACCAACTCTCTACCTTTCCCTGTCATAGTTCCAACATTCAAAGTCCCTACTCTCAGTCCTAGACTCTTGGCGTTCCTTTTCTCTCTCTTCCTACGAACACACCTTCCTCCTCTCCTTCTTCGACTTCTTCGACGAACAGTAGTCCAATTTCCACCGGTACCCTGTACGTGAACAGCACCGATGGCGGTCGTTGTTAACCCGGGCCTCGACCGATCCGGTATGGAAGTCATTGATTCGATTCGCATGTTTGGTTTGGCAAAAGTTTTACGTCGGATGCCCTTCCTGACACAACCCTCTGTATTTATCCGGGCTTGGGACCGGCACAATAAGGCACTGGCTTGTACCCCCTTGCGGCTACATTACAGGTATTATAAATATAACTTATTTAATTATAAATTGCCCCAATCCAGGGCTGAGGATCTGATTGATTTTCTTGGACGAAATTGAACTTATAGGTTGCAGCTTGGTTGCTTCTTTCTCTTTTCTTTTGCACTACTACTGAAATGCATCTTTTAAGTTCGGCTCGTTCCTTGACTAGTGGATGAGGTGTGATGCTCCTCCACATATATATTTATTAATAGGTGAGTACAATTTGGGTTAGGGTTTCCCGGTTAAGAGTATTGCCGCCCAAAGACTTCACCATAGCCCCACCGATTTACAGCATAGCTCACGGTGCGCTTCCCATCTCATTTTTATCCTCAGCCTGCAGTTATTAAACGCACACAAACCAGGGGGCTCCTGGCGCCGGCTCTTCACTGTCATACAGCACTTCACAAAACTCTTATTTCCACAGCACACAGCTCGAGCATCTCTGGCTCCGTTCTGTGGTTGGACAGCTTAACTTTTCTAACATACAACAGGGACCCAACTTGTCCCTCCTTTCTCTCAGACAGCCTATCCAAGCACTATGACTGGCCACTCGCACCGCCAGATATGTCCAATCAGCCAAAATGGAATTTACACCTACGTTGATCAAGCTGTCACAGAGCACCTTCTGTGCTTCTCATAAATATATAACCATAATAACACAACACACACTTTTACAGAATTTGCTGGCAGAACCTCTACGTGCAGGTTTCACCTAGGACCTGTGTCCCCCTCTGATCCTCCACCACTCTCTCCTTCAACAATGCTTCAACAATGTTTTTGCTCCAATAGCCTCAAATCAGGGGTATAGCAAACGGTTTTTTAAATCAACCATTCATTTCGAGTGCATCCACAATAGCTGAGACTTTAGCCGTCACCCCCCACAGCGAGTGCACTGATGTAGGTTTAATTTAACCTACCTCGGGCTGCAGCTTTGTTCAGCGATCTCGGTGCAGGACGCGGCGGCCTCCATCTCAGCCCAGATGTCTTATACTTATTGTTTTGACTTGTTAGGCGCCAGAGCAGGTCCTGATGACCTGACTCTCATAATGAAGCATGAACAGAGACAAGGCCTCTGGACCCTGTCTTTCCCCTACACCACGATGAGAAGTTGTTTTTTTTTTGTGAGCATTACACCTAAACAAGTTTAAGTAGTTATTCATATGTATGATACTGTAGTTGTTCAAGTAGCAGTTCGTTTGCAGCTACACAAGTAGTAACATTGCATCATAATATTAATCAACTTAGTAGAATTGTAGTGCTTATATTACTGTTATGAAAATGTCTAACAGCAAAATGTTTAATATATATGTAGGCTCTACTATACTGATGAATGAAGACAGCATTTTTTTTTTTTCATAAGAAGGCTCTTCGGTTGAAATGGTTTGCAAAAGCAAAGAGGTCACTGAAGTTGTTACAGCAATTATAGTGTTTATTACAATGCTGACACATACATAGTACAATAAAGGAAACAGAATTGTTTGTTTACAGGATATATGTCATAGAACAACAAAAAAAAAGCTCATATTTAATTAAAATAAAGTGCAAGTCAGTAATACACTGGTGGGCTCTCTGGTCAGGATGCTGAGGTGGCCAGAGATTGAGCAGAGTGACAAGGCCACCACTCATGATCCCTCTTGGCAGGTAGATGAAGAAAGCATCGGTGGAACCTGTGGACAGGGCGATATGGCAACAACTCCTTGATCCTCTTGACAAGATGCGGATGCAACCACTGGTGGGTCCTCTGCATAAGACACTCAGATGTTAGCTGGTTGGCCTTCTGGGCAGGGTGACCAAGTGACCACTGTTGGGCATGGCATCATGACCACCATTAGGTTTGTGGTAACTGAGGGTTACCTTGCATGTACAGCATATTGTAAGACCCCCCACAGCATTAATACTGAATTAGGATCTGAGCTGTCCTGTAACCCTCTATTACTTTCGGGTGGGTTGTTTTTTGGATTTGCTGAAGTGTTTTGGATCAGTAACCTGTGTTAATGTAACCCACATGGGCACCAAATCCGTTTGTCATTTAACAGAGTTTACCATGCCCCACCACATGGTGATGCAGCAGCCCTGTATTCATTTTCATTGACAGTGACAGCGTTGTGACACTCACTCATAGACGCTGACCAAGAGTGCCACTCATTGAGTGAGCTGACGTACATGGTTAAGAAACGTGCTATAAACCTCACCAGCTAATGATTAATATCAGAGTAGTGTATTGATAAATCTTTTGTTTATTAGGAGAGAGTCTTATGAGTTGTTGAGAGAGAGAGAGAGGAGCCGCTTCAACCTTGTAAGCCCTCCGTTGGACTCCGGTAAGAGCAGTGCTAAATGCTAAGAGGCTAGGTCACGTTATCAGTTTGTTGATGTTAGCTGATGTGAAAATGCTGCTACTGAGATACTTTAATAAAACCATTTGGACTTGCAGAGATGTTACCCAATGTTTTAACCCAACGTGTTAGTATTGTATCATTGTGATATGTGTAAAAATTACTTTAGAAAGATCGCTACCTAACGCGCTAATGCTAGCCGCGAGTGACGCCGCTAAGCTAGCTTTAGTGTAGCTGGTAAGCTACCATGCTATCGCCATTTTAATGAGGGAGACAGAGATTGAATGTGATGTCACGTTGTAATAGTATTGTTCTGATGTACTTTATTGTGTACATAAGGTGATTTATTTCATTGTGGTTATTTAAATACTCATGTTGATTAAAAAGTGAATTGATGAAGTTTATTTACAGTTAAAAAGATAAATATTGAAAAGAAAAAAGCTGTTTAAAAATATAAATACTGCTTATATAGATAAATAAGTCTTTATGTTAAAATACAAGTTCATGATGAATAATTGTGTTAAAGTAATTCTTACTGTAAGTGTGGTGGCCATGAGGTTCTACTGTTCAAAGTTAGTGTTTGTTTTTTGGCAAACATGACCTCTGGCATTGCAAATGACTAATTTGGCCACTGAGCAATGTAGCAGTAGTCCACTTCTTCATACTGATAGACTTCAATTGTGCATTTAATATTCTTTTATGAGTGCAGGGGGTTCATCTCTCCTGATGTCCTATGTAGGCTGTTTCTAAAGTGTCTTTGACACAGTTGATTCATACACTTTCAACATTGGTTGTTGCAAGAGAGTCCTATTAATTCCTTGATATTACCATGGCATTCTTAGAAATGTGTTTGAGCATCTTTATGTTAGCTTTGTGGTTGAATTTGCTGGGGCATACTGTCGTAGTCAGGTTTGGAACGGTCTGGAAATTTGTCCATTTATGATTATTGATTGGACAGTGGAATGATTGGTTTCAAATTGTTTGTAAAAGGCTTTATAATTCCTCTCAGATTCACAGGTTTGGACCCCGTAATTGCTGCTTGCAGCTATATTTATTATTTTTATTTTTCCGCCGCTTTTCTTCTTCTGCCCATAAAACCCAGACTGTACATCGAAAAGTCATCAAATTTGTAGGATTATAGAGGGTCATATCCTAAACAGTCACAGTGCAAATAAGATAGGTGACATAAAAATCATCTTACCTTGATCGTCTACCTTAAATGATCGTCTTTCCATTAACTTGAACAATATTTAGAACTTGAAGAACTTTTTACAAACAAAGAGGAAATACATTTGAAAGAAAGACAAATGAGTGACTGAACATACCAAAGAAGGTAGCAAGTCACTTGAAAGTAATGCAGAACCATACGTACTTGGACGGGAGACTGCCTGGGAATACCAGGTGCTGCAAGCTTTTTCACTTTGTGGACAGACTGAAGCGCTGTTGCTCTCATGTCACCGAAAAATAACATTTAATTTATTTTGAGCATTTTTGCACTTTAGTACACAGCATTGATTGCATTCAAAAATTATAAATTTATTCCACTATCTTATAATTTTGACAATTTGCGTGAAAACATGAAGGAAATACATTTGAAAGAAAGACGAATGAGTGACTGAATATACCAAAGAAGGTAGCAAGTCACTTGAAAGTAATACAGAACCAAAGCAGATGGAAAGAAAGCCTTGCTAGAAATAAACATCATGTATAAAGATGGATTTTAATGTAGCCGCAAGGGGGTACAAGCCAGTGCCTTATTGTGCCGGTCCCAAGCCCGGATAAATACAGAGGGTTGTGTCAGGAAGGGCATCCGACGTAAAACTTTTGCCAAATCAAACATGCGAATCGAATCAATGACTTCCATACCGGATCGGTCGAGGCCCGGGTTAACAACGACCGCCATCAGTGCTGTTCACGTACAGGGTACCGGTGGAAATTGGACTACTGTTCGTCGAAGAAGTCGAAGAAGGAGAGGAGGAAGGTGTGTTCGTAGGAAGAGAGAGAAAAGGAACGCCAAGAGTCTAGGGCTGAGAGTAGGGACTTTGAATGTTGGAACTGTGACAGGGAAAGGTAGAGAGTTGGCTGACATGATGCAGAGGAGGAAGGTAGACATACTGTGTGTCCAGGAGACCAGGTGGAAAGGTAGCAAGGCTAGAAGTTTAGGAGCAGGGTTCAAGTTGTTCTATCATGGTGTAGATAGGAAGAGAAATGGAGTAGGAGTTATTTTGAAGGAGGAGCTTGTTAGGAATGTTCTGGAGGTTAAAAGAGTATCAGATAGAGTAATGAGTCTGAAGCTAGAAATCAAAGGTGTAATGTTCAATGTTGTTAGTGGGTATGCTCCACAGGTAGGATGTGAGCTGGAGGAGAAGGAGAAATTCTGGTTGGACCTTGATGAAGTGATGCAGAGCATCCCTAGAAGTGAGAGAGTTGTCATTGGTGCAGACTTCAATGGACACGTTGGTGCAGGAAACAGAGATGATGAGGAGGTGATGGGCAGGTTTGGTATCCAGGAGAGGAACGCAGAAGGACAGATGGTGGTTGACTTTGCAAAAAGGATGGAAATGGCTGTAGTGAATACTTTCTTCAAGAAGAGGCAGGAACATAGGGTGACTTATAAGAGTGGAGGTAGGAGTACACAGGTAGACTACATCTTGTGTAGACGGTGTAATCTGAAGGAGATCAGTGACTGCAAAGTAGTGGTAGGTGAGAGTGTAGCCAGACAGCATAGGATGGTGGTGTGTAGGATGACTCTGGTGGTGAGGAAGATGAAGAGGGCAAAGACAGAGCAGAGGACTAAATGGTGGAAGCTGAAAAAGGAAGAGTGTTGTATGATTTTTAGGAAGGAGTTGAGACAGGCTCTGGATGGCCAGGAGGTGCTTCCAGTTGACTGGACAACTACAGCTAATGTGATCAGGGAGACAGGTAGGAGAGTATTTGGTGTGTCATCTGGAAGGAAAGTGGATAAGGAGACTTGGTGGTGGAATGAGGAGGTGCAGGAGTGTATTCAGAGAAAGAGGTTAGCTAAGAAGAAGTGGGACACTGAGAGGACTGAAGAGAGTAGACAGGAGTACAGGGAGATGCAGCGTAAGGTGAAAGTAGAGGTGGCAAAGGCCAAACAAAGGGCTTACGATGACTTGTATGCTAGGTTGGATAGTAAGGAGGGAGAGACTGATCTATACAGGTTGGCAAAGCAGAGAGACAGAGATGGGAAGGACGGGCAGGCGGTTAGGGTGATTAAGGATAGAGATGAAAGTGTATTGACAGATGCCAACAGTGTGATGGGAAGATGGAAAGAGTACTTTGAAGAACTAATGAATGAGGAAAATGAGAGAGAACGAAGAGTAGAAGAGGTGACTGTTGTGGACCAGGAAGTAGCAAAGATTAGTAAGGATGAAGTGAGGAGGGCACTGAAGAGGATGAAGAGTGGAAAAGCACTCGGTCCTGATGATATACCTGCGGCTACATTAAAATCCATCTTTATACATGATGTTTATTTCTAGCAAGGCTTTCTTTCCATCTGCTTTGGTTCTGTATTACTTTCAAGTGACTTGCTACCTTCTTTGGTATATTCAGTCACTCATTCGTCTTTCTTTCAAATGTATTTCCTCTTTGTTTTCGCTCAAATTGTCCAAATTATAAGATAATAGAACATAATTCCAGTTTTTTTATGTGATCAGCGCAGTGTCCAAAAGTGCAAAAATACTCAAAATAAATTAAGTGTTTTTGTCGGTGACATTAGAGCAACAGCGCTGTGGTCTGTCCAAAGTGAAAAAGCTTACAGCACCTGGTATTCCCAGGCGGTTTCTTAACCAAGTACTAACCAAGCCCCACCCTCCTTTAGCTTCCGAGATCAGATGAGATCGGGCGTGTTCAGGGTGGTATATCCGTTAGCCACTGCAGATAAGACAAAATACATCTTTATACATGATGGGACCCATGTGTTTATTTCTAGCAAGGCTTTCTTACCATCTGCTTTGGTTATAAATTACTTTCAAGTGACTTACTACCTTCTTTGGTATATTTTGCTGTAGGTGTGACAGAGGAGTTCAAGGTGGAGGTGGGACTGCATCAGGGATCAGCTCTGAGCCCCTTCTTGTTTGCTATGGTGATGGACAGGCTGACAGACGAGGTTAGACAGGAATCTCCATGGACTATGATGTTTGCAGATGACATTGTGATCTGTAGTGAGAGCAGGGAACAGGTGGAGGAGAAGCTAGAGTGGTGGAGGTTTGCCCTGGAAAGGAGAGGAATGAAGGTTAGCCGCAGTAAGACGGAGTATATGTGTGTGAATGAGAGGGACCCAAGTGGAAGAGTGAGGTTACAGGGAGAAGAGATAAAGAAGGTGCAAGATTTTAAGTACTTAGGGTCAACAGTCCAGAGCAATGGAGAGTGTGGAAAAGAGGTGAAGAAGCGTGTGCAGGCAGGCTGGAACGGGTGGAGAAAAGTGTCAGGTGTGATGTGTGATAGGAGAGTTTCAGCTAAGATGAAAGGAAAGGTGTACAAAACTGTGGTGAGACCAGCGATGTTGTTTGGTCTAGAGACAGTGTCACTGAGGAAAAGACAGGAGGCAGAGCTGGAGGTAGCAGAGATGAAGATGCTGAGGTTCTCTTTGGGAGTGACCAGGTTGGATAGGGTCAGGAATGAGTACATCAGAGGGACAGCACATGTTAGAGGTTTTGGAGATAAAGTCAGAGAGGCCAGACTGAGATGGTTCGGACATGTCCAGAGGAGAGATAGTGAATATATTGGTAGAAGGATGCTGAGTTTTGAACTGCCAGGCAGGAGGCCTAGAGGAAGACCTAAGAGGAGGTTTATAGATGTAGTGAAAGAGGACATGAAGGTGGTTGGCGTGAGAGAAGAGGATGCAGAAGACAGGCTTAGATGGAGGCAACTGATTCGCTGTGGCGACCCCTGAAGGGAAAAGCCGAAAGGAGAAGATGGATTTTGTCTTTTCTGCTGCGGATTTTAACCATAACACCAGGGGTGATTCTAGGATCAGAATTTTAGGGGTGCTGAGCAGAGGTGGAAAGAGTACAAAAAAAAATCTACTTAAGTAGATTACTAGTTACTGGGATGAAATTCTACTTCAGTAGCAGTAAAATTACTAGTGAAAAAAATCTACTCCAAGTAAAAGTAAAATGTAACCCACTTTAAAATGTACTCAAGTAAAATTACTTAATTACTTTTTTTTCCAAGGGGTGAGGGGTATAATACAAAAACATCACTTCCAAACAAAGTTCTTTTATTAAAGAAGCTGAGAAGCTGAGAAAACAAAAGTCAACATTCAGTCAACAGATTTGTCAGTATATTTAGTGCTTAAGTAAATCAAATCAAATCAAATCAGATTTATTTGTATAGCGCCAAATCATAACAAAGTTACATCAAGGCACTTTACATATAGAGCAGGTCTAGACCAAACTCTTTAAAATTATTTAAAGAGACCCAACAGATCCCCCAGTGAGCAAGCACTCGGCAACAGTGGCAAAGAAAAACTTCCTTTAAGAGGCAAAACCTCGGGCAGAACCAGGCTCAGGGGGGGCAGCCATCTGCCTCGACCGGTTGGGTTGAGAGAGGGAGAGAGAGAGAGAGAGGCACAGGGGGAGGGGAGGGCAAAGTTGGGTAGAGTAGGGAGAGAAAGAGAGCAGGAGGAGGGGATATTCAAACAGGTGTAGGCAGGAACATGATGCTGCATGAGGTTCGTAGGAATGATGCTGTATGGAATTCTTGAAGATGTGGGAGCAGCAGGCATTGCAGGAACATGGGATGGTGATGATTCATCACCTGCAGGATGAGGACAGGGAGAGAGAGGAGAGGAGCTGGGGGAGACAGAGACTTTGGGAAAACATGGTTAGTAAATGCAATGCACATGCTTGGAACTGAGAGAAACTGGGATTTCGGAGAAGCAGGTTAGGGTTAGGGTTATGACGGCGCATGCGAGGGGGGGAGAGAGAGAGGGAGGGAGAGGGAAGAGGGGGAGAGAGAGAGAGGGAGAGAGAGAGAGAGAGAGACAGAGGAATGGGAGAGGGAGAGAGAGAGCAAGAGAGAGGTGCTCAGTCCTTCCCCCAGCAGTCTAGGCCTATAGCAGCATAGCTAAAGAGTAAATGAACTTTAACTTTTTAACTATAAGCTCTGTCATACAGAAAAGTTTTAAGCCTGGTCTTGAAAATTGCAAAAGAGTCTGCCCCCCGGACCGATACTGGAAGTTGGTTCCATAGAAGAGGAGCCTGATAACTGAAAGATCTGCCTCCCGATTTACTCTAGGAGACTCTAGGTACCACATGTAAGCCTCCATCTAGAGAGCGGAGTGGCCTACTAGGACAGTAAGGAACTATGAGCTCTCTGAGGTATGACGGAGCTTGGCCAGTAAGAGCTTTATTTGTTAACAGAAGGATTTTAAATTCTATTCCGAATTTTACCGGCAGCCAATGAAGAGCATCTAACACAGGAGAGATGTGATCCCTTTTCCTAGTTCCTGTTAATATTCGTGCAGCAGCATTCTGAATCAACTGAAGGCCTTTCAGAGATTTGTTTGGACATCCAGATAATGAGTTACAGTTGTCCAGCCTAGAAGTTACGAATGCATGGACTAGTTTTTCTGCATCCTCTTGAGAGAGGATATTTCTGATTTTCCTAATGTTTCTCAGGTGGAAGAAAGCTGCCCTACTGACTTGTTTTATGTGAGGGACAAAGGACATGTCCTGGTCAAAGGTTACTCCAAGGTTTTTTACAGTGGAGTTGGAAGCCAAAGTAGTGCCATCCAGACTGATTAAATGATTAGATAGGGTTTCTCTAAGGTGCTTAGGGCCGAGTACAATAACTTCAGTTTTGTCAGAATTTATAGTAAAAAATTATGGGTCATCCAGACTTTTATGTCTTCAAGACATGTCTGCAGTCTGACTATCTGACTAACTTCATTTGGCTTCATTGATAAATACAGCTGAGTGTCGTCTGCATAACAGTGGAAATTGATGCTGTGTTTCCTGATAATGTTGCCTAAAGGAAGCAGATAAAGAGTGAAGAGGATTGGTCCAAGTACCGAACCCTGTGGGACTCCATAACTGGCTATAGTGCGTGAGGAGGAGCTATTGTTAACATGTACAAACTGATATCTATCCGATAAATAGGATTTGAACCACCTTAGAGCAGTTCCTTTAATGCCAATTTCATGTTCCAGTCTCTGTAATAAAATATTGTGATCAATGGTGTCGAATGCAGCACTGAGATCTAAGAGGAGAAGTATGGAGGCTGATCCATTGTCTGAAGCCATTAGAATATCATTGGAGACTTTAATCAGCGCTGTTTCTGTGCTGTGGTGAGCTCTAAATCCTGACTGAAACTCTTCAAGCAAACCGTTCCTATGCAGATGGTCGTGTAATTGGTTTGCTACTGCTTTCTCAATGATTTTAGAAATGAAGGGAAGGTTTGATATGGGCCTATAATTGGCCAAAACATCTGGATCAAGATTCAGCTTTTTAAGCTGGGGTTTGATGACTGCGGTCTTAAGAGTCTGAGGTACATAACCCAAAGATAAGGTCAAATTAATGAGATCTAGAATGAAGGGCTCAATTAAGTAAAGAATGTCTTTAAAGAGGCTGGTCGGCACTGGGTCTAATAGACAGGTTGATGGTCTAGATGATGATACTATAGAAGCTAGCTCTGAGAGATTCAGAGATGAGAATGATTTCAGATGTAAAATAGGCGTTGCAGTTGATTCAGGAGTTGCTGTAATCAGTAGATTATTGTCTAATGTAGGTAAGAGCTGTTGAATTCTGTCTCTGATTGTTATGATTTTATTTGTAAAAAAGCCCATAAAATCATTGCTGCTGAGAGCTAAGGGGATCACTGGTTCTATTGAACTATGACTCTCTGTCAGCCTGGCTACAGTGCTGAAGAGAAACCTGGTGTTGTTCTTGTTTTTTTCCTATTAGTGCTGAATAATATGATCTTCTAGCACTGCGGAGAGCTTTTTTATATGTTTTTAAGCTTTCTTTCCAGGCTCGGTGAGACTCTTCTGAGTTGCTGGAACGCTAATTTCTTTTTAATTTCCGTGTCATCTGCTTTAAGGCACGAATTTGAGAATTATACCACGGAGCCAGCCTCCTCTGTTTTATTACTTTCTTTTTGAGAGGGGCAGCATCATCCAGATTTGAACACAGTGTGGCCATAGTGCTAGTCACAAGGTCATCAACCTGTGTATGGGAGAAATCCTCATTTGAATTTAGATATGGCATTGCTGCAAATGATGACTGAATGTTCTCTTTAAATTTAGCCACAGCGTCTTCAGATAATCATCTTCTATAGCCAAATTTATTCTTCGATTCTGTGCAGTCAGTTAAAGTAAACTCAAATGTAATGAGGTAATGGTCGGTCAAAAGACAGTTTTGAGGAAAAATTGTTAACTTGTCAATTTCAATGCCATATGTTAGAACAAGATCAAGGATATGACTGAAGCAGTGAGTTGGTTCATTCACATGCTGGGAAAAGCCAATTGAGTCTAGTAATGAAAGAAACCCAGAACTAAGGCTGTCACTTTCTACATCTACATGAATATTGAAATCTCCCAGTATAATGATTTTATCTGTACTAAGTACTAACTCTGATATAAACTCAGAAAACTCTGATATGAATTCTGAGTACGGACCAGGTGCACGGTATACTGTAACTAGCAGAACTGGTTTTTCAACTTTCCAGTTAGAGTGGGAAAGACTAAGAGTGAGGCTTTCAAAAGACCTACAGCCAGATTTTGGTCTAGGGTTGATTAATAAGCTTGACTGAAATATCGCAGCCACTCCCCCTCCTCGACCTTTGGTACGAGGGACATGAAAATTAGCATGAGTGGGGGGTGTAGCTTCATTAATACTAACATAGTCATCCTGCTCTAGCCAGGTTTCAGTTATACAAAATAAATCAATACGATGATCAGTTATGAGATCACTGACTAATAGAGATTTTGATGATAGTGATCGAATATTCAACAGTCCACATTTAACTGCAGTATTATTTGAGACCGAATTTGTGGCTGTTTTGATTTCTATTAAGTTTTTGTTTTTAGCTCCTCTTCTTTTTAATCTAGGTTTAGTAACTTTTTCTAAATTTAGGTGGTCGGGGGAGAGACACAGTTTCTATAGACCTAGACATAGACAGAGACTCTCTTCTATTCTCGGCAGGGAACCGCTCTGACTGAGGCGCAGAGGAGCGTGTTAAACTGTGGCTTTGCCTCCTGGTCTCGACTCGGGGTTGTCAAGGTTTTAACTTTCTAATAAATTCGGCCATATTCCTAGATATAAGAGCGGTACCACCCACGGTGGGATGGACGCCATCTCTCCTAATCAGACCAGGTCTCCCCCAGAAAGTATTCCAGTTATCTACACTGGACAAAAATATAAATGCAACACTTTTGTTTTTGCTCCCATTTTTCATGAGCTGAACTCAAAGATCGAAAACATTTTCTATATACACAATATATACATTTCTCTCAAATATTGTTCACAAATATGTCTAAATCTGTGTTGGTTAACACTCCTCCTTTGCCAAGATAATCCATCCCACCTCACAGGTGTGGCATATCAAGATGCTGATTAGACAGCATGATTATTGCACAGGTGTACCTTAAGCTGGCCACAATAAACGAGGGCAGAGAAAACTACAGTGTCCGATATCGTTTTAGCAAAGGTACACACCGATTTCACGTTGATCTTTGTGACCACCGACTGGCGAAGTCGGGTATCGTCACTGCCAACGTGAATAACAATTTTACCATATTTATGCTTATCCTCAGCCAGCAGTTTCAGGTAAGACTGGATGTCGCCTGCTCTGGCCCCCGGGATACACTTAACTATGGGTGCCGGTGTCGCTAACTTCACGTTCCTCAGAATAGTCACCAATCACTACAGTCGGCTTTTCAGCGGGTGTGTTGCTGAGTGGGGAGAACCTGTTGGTGGTGAACCTGGGGCTGCTGCCTACGACGATGCCTCTTGTCTCGGACAGTCACCCAGCCGCCCTGACTAGATCCCGGCTGCTCGGGAGCCGCTTGGGGGGAGGAAACTCTCGGCTGCCGTAGGAGCTGATCTAGGTTGGCCCGCACTGGCTACAGGGGGGCGGCTAGCTACACTAGCATAAGTTGGGCTAGCTAAGGTGCGGAGCCGCGACTCTAACTCACTTATTCTCGCCTCCATTTCTACTATCACCCTGCATCTATGACAAGAAGTGCTATCATAAAAGGAGGCAGAGGAGTAACTAAACATGTAGCACACAGGACAGGAGAGGAGAGGGAGAAGGAAAAGGATCGTTTAGTTTGATTAGCGGAGCTACAGTATCGTCTATAAGCTTAGGAAAGGGGAAGGAGATTGAGTTTTATGCTATTGTAAGTTTAATAGCAGTTTGCTGTCGATTAATCAGGTGAATAGCAGAGAGAGCACACGAGGTAACACAGAGGACAACCACCAGTGACCAGAAATGGCGTAACACGCTTACCCATTTGCAGGTATATTGTAGTCAGACCTCAGAACAACAGAGCACTTTCAACATTACCAGGCAAGTTTCAACTGTTTGGCCTCTTTCTTCAAACCACCAAGGGGCGGACTTTACCAACAAGAGGTTTTCATTAAGACGTCAGTTTAGGAGCCCCCTGTAAACCATCCCCACCATTTCCTGCTCAGCATAACTCAAAATCTTACCAAGAATATCTGTCTTACTCCTAGTCTTAAAGGGCCAGTCAAAACCTTGTGTTTATTCTCGAGAGAGAAAGATACAGTATGACAGAGATCCGCCACAAACTCAATGTTTTTTTTTGCAAATTCATTTTAAGAATTGATTTTAAGACAGTTTAAGCTACACATGATATGTAGAAATACCAGGTGACAACTCCTTTAAATCTTTTTTTATATAACATCTGATTTCCCCTATTGGATCAATGAAGCATTATCTTTTGTATTTCTCTCTGTGTATGTTTTCAAATTAACAGTTGTTACAGGGATGTTTTGAACTGGATCAGTTGCAAGGTGGATGAAGGCAGCACATTTAACCTTTGTGTCTCAAGAAGTGACCTCTTTAACAGAGGAATACAACAGTGGCAATGTCAAAAAAAGCCTCCCCCAAAGGCAGACTGAAGCTTACTTTTTTTGGGGAATCTGGAATTGACACAGGTTTTTTTTTTTTGGTAATAGCATATTTTCAGTTTGCTATTTTTGTTATTCAGAAATGGATGCAGGGATTGAAGAGAAACTGTTCATGAACAGCTCTGACAATAAGGGGAAAAATCTCCTTTACTGTCTCAACAGCCTAGATAACAACTACTTCAGGTACATGGTGTCCTGCTTATGTGCTGTAATTAATTACACTAATTGAAAAGTCACTTTTATTGAAATGCATTTCATTCTTTTGATATTCAGGACTGCAGGAGAGGTTATGACAGCTAACATGGCACAAGGTGGACCTCTCCCCAACTTCATGCGTGAATGGTGTTACAGATACATCTGCTCTGGTGACTCTGACAGCATACAGGTGTCAACCAGTGACGTCACAGATTTGGAGTTGTCACAGCTTATAATGGAGGTAATGTTAAGTTTCTAAACTATGACTCAACAGTGTACCGATTACATTGAAACATATTCACACTTATTTAAAATATTGGGGTATTATTGCAATTAAATGCTAGTGATAATTTTTGGCCTATTTTGCGGGGAGGATTGTATTCCACAGGGTTCCCACACAATTTTACCAATGAAATTTCAAAACTTTTCTATATTTTTCTCAAATTCCAGACTCTATTTAAACACTTTACAATAAGTTGGCCAATCATAGAACTCATAGGTCGCATTAATGAGGCTCTTACTCTAAATTCTGTATGAAGACTTGTGTGATTGAGTATTGTCTGATTGTGTTTACAGAGGAAGCCATCAGATTGATAGTGTTGAAATCAGTTCCTGTGTTAGTCTGCAGCATGCACTAACCATCCACACTTAATGCTCTTGCACTATTGGACCAACACAAGCCCAATCTGCCTCTGAAAACCAGTATTTATTCATGTTCCTCTGACCTGTCTAGCTCAAGTTATGCTTTGTTTTATGGGTGTAGTTTCCTCATGGAAAGAATCATGTAATTTGTACTAGTTAAAAAATTGACAGGTCTGAGACCGTTGCTTTAGTAAGAATTTAGACCTTTAGGCAGTTTGACAGAGTAATTTGCTTGCTACATTTAATCCCAATTAAATACTAATCCATTATTCAAATACTATCCATTATTGGAAATATATGTATGTTACCATATTTCACAGTCATTTTCAGCTGACCTGCTGTGCACAGACTAAAATAGTCTAGGTTTCAATTAAAAGCAATTAATAAAAATAAGGTAATTAAAGACATTACCAGTTGAACACTATTTTGTCTGTATGACATGAATTTACAGGAAGTGATTATAACTTAGACATCTAAGTTAATGCTGCCTGTGCAGCGCAGCACTAGATTTTAAATTAGTAATACAAGGAACATATTTCATAACATTTAACGATTTTTTTATGAACACATTCAGTTTATTCCAAACCTTTTCCAGACCTGGAAAACGGGTTTTTCAAATTCCATAACTTTTCCAGGAATTTCATGACTCTGGGCCCATGATTCAACTGACAAGATAGGGTTAAATTGAATGACTTGACAGTCACCAGTTATGTCCTTGATAGTAAATATTTTTTCTTTTGCTTAATTTATTTATTCTGCATTTGCTGTTTGTACTTTCAGATCAACAGTGCAACTGATGAGAATATTAATGAGCTTATTGATGGCATTGTAAGCTGTGGTTACAATGGAAAAGTGGCTGTGGATAAAAAATACCAGATAATCAGGTAGATTTCATTATATACACTTTAAATTATATATACACTGTTTGGTGGTGATTATAAGCATTAAGTAGACCTAAAATTTGTTTTGATTATTCTCTTAAACAATTTTCTCCAACTACACAGAACATTTGTGCTTATTAGAAACCTTTTGTTTCAGGGCTATTGTTCTGCACTCAACCATGAGTTGTCCCCATGCTTGATCAGATGCGAAAAGGCCTGCGGCTGTATGACCTGCTGGAGGTTTTAAAGACATAGCCAGACCTTTGTCTGCCACTTTCTGTACCAGGGGAAGATGATAAGGTATATACTTTTGTCTTAATCGTCCCGATTAATTTATTATTAGTGCTAGAAATACAAAGGTAAATCTTCATCTCTTGTTTTTTGTTGGTGGATGCAGCTTTCATCCTGGAAAAATGCCAGCCTGATTGCTGTATTTCAAAGAGCCCTTCTCACTGAAGAGAACGTTCAGATGAACTTTCTCCAAGACTTCCTAAAAGAAATAGAGGATTCTGGTATGTTTGAGGTTGTAGGCAATTACTGAAATTATTTTATTATTATTCATACTAACACTAATCTTTTATTTAAGAACAAGATGACTGGAGTGGTGAGGAAAGTGAGGTTCCACAGCATCTGACTGTTGGCAGAATCATGCAGTGGATCACAGGACAAGCGCATAAGCCCGTTCTTCCAAGTGAGAAGAAGGAGTTCATCATATCTGTGGAATTCTACCATGATTGTGACAAAAATCTTATCATTTGTTTTCTAACTGTAAGTGCATGTAGTCACACAATAACCTTTCCAGTTGCTCACCTGACCACGTTCATTGAATTCAAAACCATCATGAAAACAGCTCTATCCCATGGGAAATCCTTTCATAGAGTGTGAGCTGTTGCTGATAGATTTACAATACAGCTACAACTTGAATCCCAAACCACATTCATGGCCATATTGATGTGATTTTTTTTTATATTGTTTACACTTTTTTTTAAAATGAATGGGCCGTGTAAACATGTATAGTTGTCACACTTAAAAATGCTTTTCCAAGCAACCTTTATTGGTGTTCAGCAGCTGGTTCTAGCTATTTTTAAAATGCTTGGTACTTCAAAGAGTTGTTCTGTTACTTTACCTTTGTGGTACTGCAGCTGGTTCTAGCCTCAAGTGCTTTTCAAAGCAACCTATTTTTAATTGTTGCTCAGCAGCTGTTTTTGATCACAAGATGACAATCGTGTTAAGAAAATGTATTTAAAAATTTTGCGGTGGAGCCCTGAGTCATTAATCACCATCACAATGAAAACAGTAAATCACTTACATGTGCTCTTTGAAGTAAAGTTAAATTTTGAAGTACATATTTTATCTGTTGTAGGGTGACTAAAATTAAATTAAATTTTATGTTTCAAGACTCTTGAGGTCATTTTAACCTTTTTATTTTAACAGTCTATCCTATTTAATTGAATTCACATTGCATTCTAGTAGCCAGGGGTCGGCAACCTTTAATATCAAGAGCCATTTTTGGCCTAAAAATTACAAATTTGATGTAGAGCCGCAAAACAGTTGAGCCTTATCATGAAGGTAACACAACCCATTAAAGTCTAAATGAGCTTTCATTAATGTTTTATGAATGTGGCTACTCACCAGAGGTCCTAGGGGAAGTTTTAGGGGTTCTGGAGAAAGTTTAAGGCAGAGGTGCCCAACCCTGCTCCTGGAGAGCTACTGCCCTGCATGTTTTAGGCTTCTCCCCACTCTAAGACAACTGATTCTTATTATCTTATTATAACTTGTTATCAAGAAGCTGGAGCCTATCACAGGCTTGATAAGGAGTTTATAAGTAGAATCAGGTGTGTTAGAGTGGAGAGAAGCCTAAAACATTCAGGGTATAGGGGAAGTTTTAGGTATCTTGGAGAAGGTTTTAGGAGTCCTGGACACAGGGAGCCAGAGGGGATGAAGAGCTGCGTGTGGCTCCGGAGCCTCAGGTTGCCTACCCCTGATTTAAGATATTCAAATTTGACAATTTTAAGACCTTTTTACAAAATTATTTTTCAAGACCTGTGTTAAAATTCAATGTCTGTGTATTTAGATACAAAAATACCATTTATTTATACTCCAGATGAATATTGGGCAGACACATTACACAATAATAAAGGCAGAGAGATGGTTTGGATTCTCTTTTCATAATCTGGTATTGGAAAAACAAAATGAGTGGTTATTTTAGTTTTAAAATACAAAAAAAATAAAAAATAAAATTGAAATACAAGGCATTTTTCCTTTTCAGTGTAAAAAGGGATAAACTACATTTTAGAAGCAGGTTGATTTTAATTTGCTATTTCTAATAAAAATATAAAATTATCTGACAAACAAAAAAGACAGGGTTTTTCATATTGTGAGACCAGATATTATTTTCAAGACAACAGCTTGGATGAGACCAGACTTCAGTAAAGTTGTACTTTAACACAAGTTTGTGGAATTTTTAATTGGGGAATATATTCAGTAACATCACTGTCACACTGTAGTGTCAATAAAATCACTCCACAGATCAAAGGCCATGTAATGATTATACTACTGCAATTATTTTGCGATAAAATGTTTTTTGCATAAATTGGGGGAATTTTAAGTTACAAGAAATATTCACCAAGTTTAATAATAATTAAAAAAAAGTTCTGTGTAACAATGTAAAGACTGTAGTGCCACCAAAATCACTCCACAGGTCAAAGACCATCTGTTGGTTAAACAATAGAATGTAAATTGGGGGGAAAAATACTTTAGCATAATTTTGGGAATTTTCAATGCGGAAAATATTCAGTAACGTCACTCTCATACAGTGTAGTGTCATCAACATTGAATATTAATGAATATTTTTCCTATTAAAATTTACTCAAAACTATGCAAAAGCATTTTTCTCTAAGTGCTGTAGTTTAACCATCAGATGGTATTCGACCTGTTGAGTGATTTTGGTGGCACTACACTGTCTAACAGTGTTATACAGTTAGCTATAACTTCATATTTTTGCAAGTTGCTGAATATTTTTTGCAATTCAAATTTCCCCAAATTATGCAAAAACATTTTTCTCTAAATAATTGCAGTAGTATAATCATTACAAGTTAAATTACACAAACTTGTGCAAAAGTACAACTTAACTGATTTATTTCATATTTTCTGTCAGCAAATAATTATATTTTTATTATTATAGCAAATGAAAATTAAACCATTTTACATTTAGTTGATCCTTTTGACAATGAAAAAGAAAAATGTCCTTTAGTTTTAATTTTTGTATTTTAAAATGAAAATCAAATAACCACTCACTTTGTTTTTCAATACCAGATTATGAGAAGAGAAGCCAATTACCAAATGATACACTGACCATTTTGAAACATACTTGTTCATTTGCTTTGTCTGTTACATGTTACTCACAGACTTTCAATGCACTGAACCACTGATACATACAAGTCTCTACCAAAAGATTCTGATGGTACAAGAGGATTGATGATGGACTTCACAGCTTCCATAGCAGCTGGAGACAGAGGGCATGCATTTTCTGGGACTTGGACTCCAAAAGGTTCTTCACTGACACCATCAAACGTCTCCCAGTCAGTACCATAGACATCCAGGTTCTGTAATTAATTTTAAACAATAAAACTTAATATAAATGTAAAAAAATAACAAGTACTTGAATTAACAGCCAATCACAGTGTGTAAATGGGACAAACCTGCAAGCCTTCTTCAGTTTCACCAGCAGGGTTCTGCATGTGTCCCAAAACCCAGAGTTGGTTAGGTGTGAGTCCACCTTCAGACTTCAAAGGATGATTGTCCCATGCTTCCGTGAAGGTGTGAAGAGCATCTGCCAGCCGAGGGAGGAACACATAATGTACACAAAACATATGTACTATGTCAGACAAGTCCAGGAGGCCATCTTCCTCAAGGCTGTGAAGCACATCATAGTAAAGATGGGTTACACTGGTCCAGACGTTCAATCCTAAAACAGAAAAAATGACCCAAAACATTACTAAATAAAATGTTAACATGAAAACATCAAATTTAGAATTACTGTATGTACTTATTCTTCCTCTATCAGATTACTACTTATTCCAAAACACTGTAGTTGCTGTTGTGTATATCTCCTCCATTTTCTATTTCACCCAAATAGCTGATGTCTAAAAAAAGATTTAACTATTTCTGCAATTTGGTTAGTTCATGCCCAGTTTGTTGTTCTTTCTGTCAGAGATGTCTCACATGACAGTTTCTAGCCATAATTTAAATTACGGTAACCTCTGATTGTGTACACTTTTTCCAGCGATGAAGCTGCTTCTTCCAGTCCCTTTCACACTGAACATGGTTTCAGCTATTTTCACATTTTCGACTCCTTCATCACCCCTGACCCTATGTACATAGTTTGTGTGGGAGAGAGTTTCCATTAAAATACTCATTGACTGAGTGTGTGTGTGTTAAAAACATTACAAACTGGCACAACTAACTACCTTGAAGTGCCACCCATAGTTTTCCACTGCCTTCAGAAAAAATTTAAGTCCGGTGCTTGATCTGTTATTTCTTGCTGGCTCCAGGTACATGATCTGTAACACAAACAAAGAGACAAACAATAACACCTCATGTCCAAAATAATACCTTAAATAATAATACAGAAGTTATCTCAGTAAACACTGACAAACCTTTCTGGAGAATCCATTGATTGCCCCAAATATGACAATGTTGTACCTACAAAGAAAAATGTTCTTCATAACTTTATTCATTTTCAATGAATTTCAGTAATATTCTGATTCACTTTAAACATAAGTTACCTTATTAGTTTATGATTGGTGTCAATATGCACCAAAGACAGAGGATGCTGTATACAGTATGTCCCAACAATGCACCCAAGCTGCATCATTTCAAAAATTCCAGTGGTGTCAACTCTGTGCATAGACTCTTTAATGCGTTCCCATTGCACTCTGTGTCCATCAGCTTGCAGGCAACCCTTTACCATTCTGTAGCCTGCATTTGATTTGATTTGATTTGATTTGGTAGTCTGTTTTTTATTGACAACACAGCATTGTCAAGCTCAGCGTCAGATAAGCTGCTGTAAGATGCTCTTGTTGACAACCCAAGTTCACGCATGCGTCTGAAGATGGTAGTCACTGACTCCCAGCAGGTGTGCAATACACGAAATTGGAAGGGGCATGTCAATCAGAAGGGCCAACAAGTCTTCAGAAATCTTTAATCTGGGACGTCCCCCTCCACTGCTCACTTCTGTGACGAGCGCAAGGGGTTGCTCTGGAGAACAGGCTGTGTTAATCTTTGATTGAAGCCTCAGAAGACTCTCCACAAAACTCTTGGTATAGGAAGAACAGCCGATGCAGATGTCCAAATAAATACTTCCTGATTTACAACATACTGGAGATAGTCCATATCCAAATGTAGCTGACCAACAATCTTTGCTATTGTTGATGACAGACCGTCTCATTAATTGTGTCAGCAGTGATTCCTATAAATATAAGGTCAATCAAGATATTATTCATAGTACAAATTTTCCCTCATGATCAGTCCATGTCCAGTAAAATCAAAAGTGGCAAAGAAAAACTTCCTTTATGAGGCAGAAACCTTGGGCAGAACCAGGCTCAGGGTGGGCGGTGTTGAAGTCAACCTGACTCCCCCGAGTTTGTTGATGTGAGAAGAATCAGTCGGAGCCGTTGATGTCCTCTTAAACCAGTTCATTTAGCAAAGAGTCTTTGGGAACCTCTCATACATACCTCTCATACATCCTGTAACCCTAACCCCAAGAGATTCAAAATTACACACATTCAGCAAGCAGTTATATAGGCTCGTAGCTCTAGCTAGGGAACGCCTCACTAAGATTCTGTTTGTCTTAGTACTTTTCCACCTCTGCCTCTTTCAGTGTTTTTCCTATGTTGTTTACTGGTATGAGACCGTTAGGATGCGGTCAGGTTGGTCGTTTATCAGGCTCGTAACAGGCTCCGTAGCTGCACTGACTTCCCTTATCTAGTTATGACTCATCTCTCCTTTCAGGGGGTGCAGTACTGTGACAGACAGAACACTTTGTTTTTAAGCGCATGATTCTATTATAACAATTGTATAGCTGAAGCATATGATTAGTAAACATATTTTAAACATATTTTGTTATATTCTCATAGCGGCCATCTGCCTCGGCCGGTTGGTTTGAGAGTGAGAGAGACAGAGACGACAGAGTGAGAGGGGGAGAGAGAGAGGGGTGCAGGCTCATGGGGCAGTGGGAAGTTTGGCAGCATTGCAGTGATCATCCTCCATGTTGTCTGAAAAAACAAAGACAGACAGCATTAGAGCAGTATCAATTAACTCAAGTTAAAGTCATCCGACTAACCAGTGCAGTCACTAAAAACACATTATTAATTGTCCGTACTTGTGTACTTCTGTTGGGATTCTGTCTACTGCGGTCCTGTGGATGTTTTCTTCCTGGATCTGCTGTCATCTCAGTCATCTTGTTCGGCATTGGCAGCTGTTCACTTTTGTGGTTTCCCCTCAGAAATGCAAACCTATGTTGGAAAGAGAGAGCTGTGGAAACAGTACAGTGTAATGATTGACTACGTTGTTCTTTAATACAGTTGTATTGACAACCATACAGTGGACATATTACAATAGTATTGTGTTATATTGGTAAAAAAAACTTGCTTTTTCTCTGAATTGCAGCATCTTCAGCTGCGATCTTCTTCCTGGATTTACTGTCATCTCTTGTCATCCTGGTTGGCGCTGGCAAATGATCAGCTTTGTGGTTGACATAAAAAAAAAAAAAAAAATCCCAATCATTCTTTACCAGAGTGACCAAGGGTAGAATCTTTAACTTCATGTGTTACATCACTTGAGGGTCAATTCAAATTTGTATTGAGTATTAATTTTTACCTAAGATATGTAGACAGATGTGGCACTGGGAGATCTGGAAGGCTAGCAGGGTGTTTGTCTTACATCTTTTGTGAAAATACCCAAAAACGAAAATACATGAGTGAAACAGAAACAGCAGCAGGAATGAAAAAAATGAACTACATGAGAGCACGTGTTCACACAGCCAAATATACACTAGAGACAAAAAAATAATCATAAAGTCTTCCTTATCTGTGCTGTGCTGGATTGCTGTCTACAGGGAATCCTCTGGGGATCTTTTACTCCCTAAACAGACAAACATTAAATTAACCCTCTTCATATTAGCAAATCATTTTAAGAAAGACAGAAAGAGAGACAAACTTACTTAGAAATTTGGTCTGGATCCTCACTCACGGTGTTGGCATCTTCCTCTGCAAAAAAGTAAAATGATTAAATGGAACCGTTTAATGTTTTTGACTGTTGGGTAACACTAGCTTCATGTTTCACATCCATTGAGGAAAAGAACAGCAGCAATTGAGAGAATTCTTAACCTCATCCTAACTTATTAGCATTTACCTGAATCTCCTCTTTTGCAGTCCAGCTTCTTCCCTGACTATGATGTCCCTATCGAGTCTGCATCTGATGGATTCCTGATCACTACAGCTGTATCAGTCAGGCACTGACGAAAGATGCTGCTGCTGCGATTAAAGCTTTCTGTCTTGAGCTCCCTGTTTTACATTTTAGCACACTGGCATCATCTTAATGCATATGATATTGCTGACCCAAAAGTATAAAGTGTTAATATGATTTAGAAAATAAATAAAATATTGATAAATAGATTCAATATGACTCTCATGACATGAGTGAATAATTTCCAGCCAACACATACCAATGTAATACCAAGATAATAGAATAGAATAAGTTGAAAACATAGCTATACATATATATACACAGATAAACATATACACTTAAAAAAATAAAGAGAACACTAAAATAACACATCCTAGATCTGAATGAATGAAATATTCTTATTAAATACTTAGTTCTTTACATAGTTGAATGTGCTGACAACAAAATCCCACAAAAATGATCATTTTATCATTATCCATTATTATGGAAATCAAATTTATTAACCCATAGAGGTCTGGATTTGGATTCACATTCAAAATTAAAGTGGAAAAACACACTACAGGCTGATCCAACTTTGATGTAATGTCCTTAAAACAAGTCAAAATGAGGCTCAGTTGTGTGTGTGGCCTCCACGTGCCCGGATGACCTCCCTACAATGCCTGGGCATGCTCCTGATGAGGTGGCGGATGGTCTCCTGAGGGATCTCCTCTCAGACCTGGACTAAAGCATCCACCAACTCCTGGACAGTCTGTGGTGCAACGTGGGGTTGGTGGATGGAGCGAGACATGATGTCCCAGATGTGCTCAATTGGATTCAGGCATGGGGAACGGGTGGGCCAGTCCATAGCATCAATGCCTCTGCTTGCAGGAACTGCTGACACACTCCAGCCACATGAGGTCTAGCATTGTCTTGCATTAGGAGGAACCCAGGGCCAACTGCACCAGCATATGGTCTCACAATGGGTCTGAGGATCTCATCTCGGTACCTAATGGCAGTCAGGCTACCTCTGGTGAGCACATGGAGGGCCATGCGGCCCCCCAAAGAAATGCCACCCCACACCATTACTGACCCACTGCCAAACCGGTCATGCTGGAGGATGTTGCAGACAGCAGAACGTTTTCCACGGCGTCTTCAGACTCTGTCATGTCTGTCACATGTGCTCAGTGGGAACCTGCTTTCATCTGTGAAGAGCACAGGGCGCCAGTGGCGAATTTGCCAATCTTGGTGTTCTCTGGCAAATGCCAAACGTCCTGCACGGTGTTGGGCTGTAAGCACAACCCCCACCTGTGGACGTTGGGTCCTCATACCACCCTCATGGAGTCTGTTTCTGACCGTTTGAGCAGACACATGCATATTTGTGGCCTGCTGGAGGTCATTTTGCAAGGCTCTGGCAGTGCTCCTCCTGTTCCTCCTTGCACAAAGGCGGAGGTAGCGGTCCTGCTGCTGGGTTGTTGCCCTCCTACGGCCTCCTCCAAGTCTCCTGATGTACTGGCCTGTCTCCTGGTAGCGCCTCCATGCTCTGGACACTACGCTAACAGACACAGCAAACCTTCTTGCCACAGCTCGCATTGATGTGCCATCCTGGATGAGCTGCACTACCTGAGCCACTTGTGTGGGTTGTAGACTCCGTCTCATGCTACCACTAGAGTGAAAGCACCGCCAGCATTCAAAAGTGACCAAAACATCAGCCAGAAAGCATAGGAACTGAGAAGTGGTCTGTGGTCACCATCTGCAGAACCACTCCTTTATTGGGGGTGTCTTGCTCATTGCCTATAATTTCCACCTGTTCTCTATTCCATTTGCACAACAGCATGTGAAATTGATTGTCAATCAGTGTTGCTTCCTAAGTGGACAGTTTGATTTCACAGAAGTGTGACTGACTTGGAGTTACATTGTGTTGTTTAAGTGTTCCCTTTATTTTTTTGAGCAGTGTATATACCATGACAGCAAATTATAGTGAAACATTTCACAGACAAGAGACAGCAAATAATTTGCAAAGTGGAATGTGTTGACTGGAGAGGCTATTAGCCAGTCAAAATACAATATACAGGACTGTGGTAACTATAATAAGTTTGGAGAACACCTGACTGAAGACATTTATCAGGATGTGAAATGTAAATGTGATCTATCAGTGTATTCTTTTCACTGGTTGATTCGGTAATTAACTGAGTGTAACCTCTGGACTGAAACAAATCTTTGATGCTTTTCTTACCTTTAGAGAGGTGATCCTCATTAAAATCCCCACAAACAATGATTAGCTGGTGATTTATTATGTCCAATGAGTCCAAGAGGCTTTTGAAATTTGGTAAAAATTTTTCCAAGATGAAATTGGGTGGTTTGTAAACAGTCGCTAAAAGTACTTTGACTAGAGCCTCAATTTTAACAACAAAAAATTCCAGATCTGTGACACCTTGCATATACTGCGAGGCTCAGCGTGAACATTGCTCCTGCAGTACACAGCAACTCCACCTCCATCTCTTCTTGCCATGTCCACACAGCTGTTGTAAGACAGTTGTCTGCTGCGTGTGAACATGCTGTATCCCTCCAGGTGGAAAACTGGGGATACAGAGGACCTTGACAGGTGTGATTCTGTGAGGCAAAGCACATCTGCCAGTCTCAACTCATGATGTGCGTTCAGGTCCATGATGTGAGCTGGAAGTCCTTGAACATTATGGTGGATTATTGTCACAGTCTGAAGCGATTGGTCCATTGATTTACAGAAATGCAACTGGTCTGGCACTCTGGAAAGATGCATGATTCATATTTTCCAGAGCTGTCGTGATGTTTGGGTCAGCATATATCTTTTTCTCTTCAAAGTCTGTGATGGCGAGACCCTGAAGTGAAGTTGTGTGGCTGAGTGCAACATACGCCATTCCAGGTTCGAAAATATGTTTGAGGCACACAACTGCTGACGTCATGGTCATGCCTTGCACTTTGTGGGCTGTACATGCAAAGGCCAACTTCATGGGAAACTGACATCGAACAACTCCTTTTTTACAACTTAAGTGTTCCTCAGAATTCTCAATGTAGATTGATCATTTGAGGGGCCTAAGATCTTTTTCCGGAATTTCTGTCCTGCTGTGGGATTGTCCAGCTGCAGTCCAATCATCTTCGCGGCTTTTGGTTCGTGTCGAGTAATCACAATGTGTGAGATTGCACCAAATGTCCCATTGACAATCCCATCCTCCACCTCGAGATTCCTGGTCAACATAACACGTACTCCTTGAGCAGCCATTTTGTTGTCAGGCAAGTCTCTTTTGTTGCCTGATTTTTTGGGGCATGATCAACATGCAGCCTGTAATGGGATCTTTTCTGTAGTCTTCAGCTGCTATGTCAATAAAGTCCTTGTGGAGAGCAGCTACAGCAGAATTGTGACGGTCGACCTCTTTGTTCGTAGCGTAGATGTGTAGCCAGTCGGCTGGACAATCCTGGATATCAGCCCCAGCCTGTGTGAGCAGCTCCCTGTCTTGGTCGCTGAGAGGATCTCCCTTTTGCTTTACTCTGAGGCGGTTCAGGAGTTCAGCAAAAGTCCGATCATCTTTCTGTCGCATGATCTCTGTCAGGTTGGCCATCTTGAAATGATCCTTCCAGAGATCAGACTCACTCTCCTCATACACACAGAGTAGCTTAGCTTTACCGAGGGGTGGCAGTTGGTAAAAGTTGCTCACAGCAAGGACAGAAATTCCTCCAAATGGTGTCCGGTTTCCTTTGATGTGCTGGAATCGCCAGTGGACGTAAGCAAACAGCTCTTTGGAAACCATAGAAATTTCATCAATGATGAGAATCTCAGCGTTGGACAGTGCCGCTCTGACTTCATCAAGTGCATTTCCAAGGCCCTGATATGGTGGCGTCAAGGTCCTTGGGAGCTTGAGGATGGAGTGCAACGTTTTGCCTGAGATGTTGAAGGCTGCTGTGCCAGTGAATGCAGTCAGCAGCACTGCAGGTTGGGATGTGTTGGCTTGGTCCTGGAATCTGGGGAGCTCATGCAGAATCCTGGTTGCCTCCTGATGAACGCACTTGATGAAATGCGATTTGCCACAACCCAACCAGCCCCTCCTGCGACAAAATAATGAAAAGGTTCTGGATTGTGGCCCCACACACGTTTAAAACACCATTCATGCACACTATAGAATATAGACGCCTGCGTTTCGTTTAGACTTTGAAACATTTTCCTGAGAAAGTCTGGGCTCAACTGCGGTGCATCTATTCTTGGCATGGAGCCCGTGTTATCCCTGTTGACTTGATAGTTGGGGATGTCGTCGTCTTCATCCTCTCTCAGTATAGGTTCACGCTGGGTGAGACACTCCAACCAGTCCACTTCTACCTCTGGCGCAAAGTTGTCCCAAGCATTGATAGGTGGACCACACTGCTGATACTGTTGGAGTGCATCGTCCATTTTTTTCCGTTTACCTTTGTATTGTTTCTTGTTGTCGTCCACGATACACCTGACGTCTATACCCCCCCTCTGACCGAATTTGTAAAACTCTTCGTAAGTGCTATATTGTTTGTTGGTCAATTCATCATCTGCTCTGTGAGGGAGATAAAGTTTCAGCAGCCATCTGTAAAATTTCTCTGGCGTTTTCTTCTCTGAGAAGCGTGCAAATCTGATGATTGCTGGTTTGCCCACACTCCTCTTCTGAATGAACCCTTTTTCATTTAGGAGAGGTATGGCTGTTGGACGTCCAGCTTCCTGGCCATATACTACCCTGTACTTTGAGGCAAACTCGGCCAAACACATACTTTCGATTGTTCGTCCAACTGGTCTGTATAAGTATTTGTCAGGCACTCCTGACATCCACACCTCCTCCGAATCTAGTTCCATGTTCTTGAGTCTTTTTATGGGATGATTCATCTTCAGACCCTCCTCATCAGTTTGGAGAAACACAATGGTACGGGACGCCTTCTTAAGGGGTAAGCTGCACATGTGAACTACGGCTTCTTGAGCACTGACTTCTCTGTGTTTAGCATATGCTTGCATAATCTGCTTCATCTCATCACCCTCGTTGACTTTTTCCTTGTTAACATTTTTGATGACAGTATTGAGGAAGTCGGTCATCTCGTGCTCTGGCTTGGACACGTAGGACATCATATACATAATGCAGCTGTAGTCGTCCACAATGTATTGGATGTCAATATTAGCAGACCAAGCTCGCAGCAGATCTGCATTGTAGCCACTGACCCAGCAATCATTTGGATCACGCTTGAGCATCACTACAAAACCGCTTGTCAGAGAGAAAATGTGGTCCAGGTACTCTTTTTCTGTCATGTTAAGTTGGTGGAGCAGGTCTGAGAAGCTGCTGAATGAGGCGTTTGGATCCATTAGCAGATCTCTGAGTGGCTGAAGTTTTGCTTTTGCTTCCTTCTTCTTCCTTGCATTCTCTTTCTTCCTCATCAGTAAATTTTTTACTGCATCTTCATTTTCATTTGCTCCGTTCTCCTTGTCTTCATTGTCAGGTGTAGGGATGGTAATGGTGGTCTCTGGCATTGGGAGTTTAGGGAATCCAAATCTGCAGGAAACGTTACCTTTTTTGCACGACTTTGAATGTTTCTTACTGTGCATTTGAACCTCGGATACAATTTTGTGGAGCACTGGGTCCGTCTTGGGGTTGGGCATCTTGCATGTAATATGTCGATCTATGAAATTGTAGACGTGGCTTTCCAGGTCATCTCCCAACACAGGGGCATCTTTAATCCAAATTAACATATGAATGTGTGGGCTTCCTCTTGCTTGAAATTCAACACGGTAAAAGTATTCCTCTACCTCACCGAAGGGCTGTGCAGGTGAGAGGATGAGGTTTGTCATGAGTGCATCTACTCTTTTTTCAAAGATGCGCATGACTGTGACGGGATTGCTGCGCAGAATGTCACACTTTGCATTCCAATCGAGTTCAGAGAACTCCCCCACTTCTCCCTGTTGACTTTTAATGACATCTATGACTTCAGGCCATCTCATCTCAGCAGCAGAAAATGTCAGGAAAAAGGTTGGTTTTCCTATCTGTCTGACCATGGCGGGGACATCTTTCAGAGTCTTCTCCCAATAAGCCGGTGTACGAATCGCGTTACATCTTTGTTCCGAATGAGTCTTTCCACCTCTTCCTTGTCCTGAAGCAATCTATTGTTGATTTTACGCTCATCTTTACTTCTCTTGACATACCTTTGCGCATCTGAATAGACATACTACATGTGGCCAAGTGTGTCTCTGTGACAAACTGGGCAAAGAAGAGATAGCTTTGGTCACCAGCGAAGCGTGTGTCACCAGCAAACAGTCTCACATTGCAATACATGCTTGGGGAAAGTTTGATTTGTCTTGTTTCATCTAGCGTGTTCTGGCCTGTTGGAAATTGCACAGGAAAGGCCATCGCTTCCAGCTTTGGTATGGCGAGGAAACCTACTGGTTTGTTGCCTTGGGTGGGTGCAATGTTGAATATTCCATCAACATATGAAAGGATTTCCGGTGTAATATCAGGGGGCTGCATGCAGGTGTCCAGTGCCAGACCAGGGTTCCCCTCCTCCCCTTTTTTGTCAGCTTCACTGGGCTGCTGGCTCGACTGTTCTGGTTCTGGCGCTTGGTTTTGTTCTGTGTCTTTATCATCAGTTGTCTCATCATCATAGAGACTCTCAAATGTGGCGCTCTCATCGACAGACACGTCTTTGTACTCGGAATGTATCTCTTTAAGTTTAGCCAGGCCAGCTAAAACATTCTTCATGTCGACGGTGTAGTGCTGGTGGCTTTTGTATTTAATGTGTCTTAGGTTTTACCTGCAGCAGCTGTGCTTCAGCCCTGGGTCTTAGGAGACTGGTCACTGTTGCTTCCACCTCTGAAGGAACACACACAACTGCTCCGTGACCTGCCCTCCGCTGACCTTTTGGCAGAGCAATTATTTTAGCGAATGGCAGAATTTTTGCAATAAGCTGCACGTTCAGTTGTTTCAACTCTGGGAGGATGGGTGCCAACTCTAGTCTATTGGCTGCTGCAGTGGGTGGTATTCTACCTTTCCTCAGGTGGTTGTCACAATTCTGGCATATCCACTCCTGCAGTCTCTCTTGTGGTACAGAGCAAAGGGGGGAGCTGTAATGGGTGAGGTTTGGACCCAAAAGCAGCACCAACTAGACCAAATGGATGGGAAGTGACTTTTGTTGTCAGCAGAAGCAGGTAAAAGCACAGTACAGTTCAAAGGGGGATGGCAGTCCCTAAGGGGCTTGGGGGAAATCCGAGGGCCCAGAATGAAGCTGTTGATGAGGCAGCAGTAGAGGTGGAGGACTCAGAGCAGCCCCGTGAGCAGGCAGACAAAGACCAGGAAGTGGCAAGGCAGATTCGTGGTCAAAGACAGAAGGGCTGAAGTATTTACCAGGGCAGAGACAAGGTGGGTAGGTCGGGAGCAGACAGGGTCGGGTCAGATGAAGGGTGAACGCTGGAAAGTCTTGCATGGGTAGAAAGAACAATCTGGCAGTGAGTGTGGAAGAGAGTGGAGCTTTTAACCTGGTGCATCAAAAGTTACATTAACATTCAAAATAAAAATAAAAATAAATATTCATTAATATGTAAGAGCACATGCATTTTATCAAATTAGAGTACACAAACTACAACTACCTAATAATAAATATAAAATGGATGCAGCACAGGGAAAAAAGATTATATGAGGCCAGCGGCCGCAAATGCTGCACAGGAGCTTGGCGAAGTCAACGGCAGCCTCGTCAATTGTCCTGCTCGCAGTCAGGTTGTTGCTGGGGGCCAAAAGACAAACTGCCTCAGGGGTCCGAGGAAGCACAACATGCACCACTTCGGTCTGCAGCTGGGAGGCAGAGGACCCCGGAGTCGACATGATGCCAAAAGAGAGGGGACCCTCTGGCATCAAGACCAAACCATCTACAATGGATTGTAGATGGGAGTCCCCGACAATCAGAACGAACTGCAACAACAAAGAGCATTCCTTCAGCATGTAAATCACTAGTCACCACAAGTCCTTCACAAGATCACTCATTTTTTCATTAATTCTAAAAAGTTTAAGTAAAAAAATACCTTCTTGTCGGGGGACTCAGGTGGGATGACCAATTTCTGGCTGCGCCCATTGAAGGGTGAAATTGGCCATCGCTTTACCCAATGGTGGTAACCAGTACCACTGACTGTTTGGAAAAAGACAAAGGGGATAATAATTAAGATAAAATAAGGACTTCAAATCAGGATACATCTTAAAAACTATTAGTATTTTTATACAATTAAAAACGTGCAGGAAACAAAACTATATTACGGACTTTACAAAATTAAAAAACATAAACAAATACATAACACATTATATGATATAACTGTTCAATACCCACCTGCACAAAAGGGTGCACACACGTCATCCAATCCCCTGAACTTTCTGGCTGGATCAGACGATCCAAACATCTGATGAGAGATGATAAAAACATTAAACTTGAGACTGTGTGGACAATTTAGATGTGTTTCAATGAAAGCACTGCATTGCTTAAATTACTTTCTCTGTGTTTGTGTATCAGTTGTGGTAGGAACATATGTTGTTCACTGGAGACCGGGTGCAGGGGGTCTGTGTTAATGGTGGGTTGGGCACCTTCCCAGACTCTCCTGGCACTGGGGGGGACACTGTCTGGACCGTCTAACAAAACACACATAACTGTTAGAAAATGCACTCACTAGTTAAAAATGGAAGCACTACATTTGACATTTCTACTGGTATTTTCATGCAGACAGTTGTCACTGCAACATAAAAGCTTATCTACTGTGTAAGTACCATCAGGGTGGGACTGACGGACGTAGGCTCAGTCAGGTCGAGCTTCCTCCATCACAGCTTCTGGGCCTGGGATCTCCTTCCCTTCCTCGGCATCCTGTTAGATAAAATTACAAGATACAAAAAAATCTAGGAGAGATTAAGAGATTATGCAATGGATAAAATCTAGCTATATCTATAGGGAATGTTGATATACACTATTCAGAGTAAACACAAATTTGTGCTACCAAAGGACCAGACTCGGTGACTAACCCCCTAGCCTTAACAACGACCTTGCGACCTGCCCTACGTGCCCTAAAGATAACTATATCTAACTAGCCCAATGAGCAGTGATAACTAACATGTCTTTGGGGTCATCAGGTGGGAACCTCCTTTCACCGGTGTTTCGTCTAGTTGGTCCCACGACACCTCCAGGAGGCTAGACAGTGATCACTGGCGTCCCAGAGTCACTCCCCTAATGCCAGCTATCACCACTCCTCACACCAAGACAACTATCTCAAACAGCACTACCGTCAACTACACTGACCTCTCACCAACTGCACCAGTAAAAGCGGGGTGGGGATACAGATCCTAGTTGGGGTAGGGGGGAGAAATAGAAGAGGTGGAGATAAAAGTAGGGATGGGATACAGACCCTGGTTCGGGTAGGGGTAATGAAAGTATAGAGGGTGCAGGAGGTGGAGGACAAGATATACAAGATACACACAACAAGCTACACTAGCAGATTCAGCAAACAGATTCACCTAAATTGTCCTGTAATCAAAGAAAGACACAAGCCAAGTCAAACCAATACAAACCAACTCACCTGGACTAACCACATGGTGTCAAAGAGGCTCATACAGGCCACACCTTCCACTTAAGTACACTTCCTCTTCCTGCATTTATTCCTTGCTTCTCTCAAGTCTGTCTATTCTAAGTGCTCCCCCTGCTGGGCCCCCAGCTACTATTACTTCTTCTAATCCAAATCCACGGACTGGATCTTACTGCCTCATCTGACATTTCCTTCACTATTTTCCTCACACTCTGTCCCCTTCCTCCTAACTCCCTCAACAAAGAGACAACAGACCTTGCTACAAATCCTCTACATCCTACTTCCGCTGGACAAATCTTAACTTTCCATCCTCGCTGCTCAGCTTCAGCCCCTAAGTCTGCATATCTAAGTGTTTTCCTTTCATACGCTTCTACAACTGAATCCTCCCACAGAACAGTCAGCTCTATGAAATACACTCTCATTCTACTCCTAGACCACAAAATTATATCAGGCCTCTGTTTTGTACTGGCTATTTCCTGGGGAACAACAAGCTTTCCTCCTAAATCCACTTGCATCTCCCAGTCACTGGCATCTTCTGAGCTACCTTGCCTCCTTGTTGTCTTATTAACTTTCCCTCCCTCTTGAACAAACTGAATTGCAACTCTCTCTAACTTAGACCCTCCTAAATTTGCCTGCCTCCGTATATCTTCAATGCCTGCAGCTAAGCTTTTTAAATCTTGGGTTATGTCGCCACGTATACCGTCCTTGTGACAGACTAACCTTACAACCTGACAAGATGTGCTTTAGAGTTGCAGTACCTGAACACAGTGAACATAGCGGGTCTCCATTTACCCAGAGTTTTAGGTTCTGGGGAGTTGGCAATACATCATATGTTGCCCCTATCAAAAATCTAATACTACCTTCCTCCATATTCCACAGCTCTTTCCAACTAAGCTTTTTCTTCTCTACACCTTCCCAGTTCAACCACTGTCCCTGCTTAGCCTGAGCCACTGCCTTTGCACTCCTTAATATTTCCTCCTGTCTACGAACCTGCTCCACCACTAGCTTCCTCTTCTCTTTGGGACCTGCTCTACTCCACACCGGTTTGCCTGAGCCAAGCCCCAAGCCTCCCCGGCCTATTTGTATATTACCCACAATCTCTGTATGCCTAAGGGTAGCTTTCGCTTCCTTCACTGCCATTCTAAATTAATTTGTGTATATCTAAACTAAAAACAAAAAAAATCTATAAATTAATCTAATCCTGACCTAATCAAGACAATTTACCCTTAATCTAATGTAATTCGGTCTACGCTAATGTGATCTAATTGAAATTAACACTTTAAATTGTTTAAATTATTTAAAACATAACAGATGCAAGGACAGTGTGTAGGTGTAGAGATGAGGTGCAGTGAGGAATAGACGATGTCCGACGATAGCCTTCCAAATGATGAAGATTGCTGAATCTCTGGATGCTGTCGATGAGCGCTTTGAAAGACTTTGACCAAGATCAAAGAGAACCTACAACAGACAGAATTATATATACTTTTTCTTTTTTACGTTAGAGCTACTTACACACCAACAGTAATGTAGACAAATACTATGCAATTTTACTTTTCACGATAT
The DNA here is from genome assembly GCA_034769265.1 of Remorina albescens. Taxonomy (NCBI): domain Eukaryota; kingdom Metazoa; phylum Chordata; class Actinopteri; order Carangiformes; family Echeneidae; genus Remorina; species Remorina albescens. Next base: position 639,308 of record CM068495.1, on the reverse strand, counting down.
GTTTGTGGAACTTAATATACATCACTTAAATTGATATCTGTTCTCTACACTGCAGACAATTTGGCCCATTTTTCTCTTATACCCTTAAACATGATATAGACTTCTAGCTTCAGCTTAATGTTTAGCTTTTGTGAGTGACTAATATAAGCTAATGCTACTTTATGAACATTTAATGTTGGGTTATTCTCTGTATGTCTCTACGTCTTGATCTTAGAAATGTTATTCTGTTCAAGTCGGTGTAAGCACCAGGCTAAAAGTGATACAAATGCACAGCAGACTTCAAACATGTCAGAAATTACAGTGAAATCAGCTGAGATGTTAAAACAACAGCATCGCAGTCACATACACACAGAGCAGCACTTGGTCAGCAGAAAAACCATCATAGCAACACAACCTCATCAATGCTATTCTGCTAATATCGGAGTTAGCACCAAACTCACATCTTAAGCAATAATGTTGGGGTTCATGAATAAAAAACAATTGCCTCTTATAGTTACAGGTACAACCTCAGTTACTAAGCAGCTCTTACAACCAACAAGGTTTTAAAAATTCCCGCCATTCACGTGCATGCGCACGGGTACGCGTACACACAAAATATTTGAGCTTTACACAACGACAAAATGTTTTTCTGTTTAAGTCAGTGTTAGCAACAATCCATCAGCAATATAGAGACAGCTTCATCAAAACATGAAAGAATAAGATATAGCTTTTTGGTTAAATAATATAAGCTAATGCTATTAAGCTAATAAAGCCAAAGAGAGAAACACATACACTTACCTCTGCTGTGATCAAAGGGGACGAGCCTCGCTGCTGAAGGGTTTTAAATCCCAGGGGAGAGCCAGTGACCAATCAGAGTCCTCTTATAACGGGTTATCAAATCAAATGACGATTGGATGATCGAATGACTGGTTGTATCTTGGCAGATTTCACATCTAGTAATAGATCACCATGCATAGTTTCGTCTTTTGCTGTCGTTGAAAAACACAATTGATTTCTCAGAATCGGAGATGATATGATTAAACCCGATGGCCAAAACGTTAACCGATCATAATGCAGAGCTATCTTTTGTTTGTATGTGTTGAGAAACGTTAACGATGCCATTAAAATTGACATGGAGGAAAACAGCAGGTCCTTTCCGGTCTGCCCACTGACTGGTCCGAAGAAATAATAATTTAAAAAAAGACAAAAACTTTCGAGTGATCTAGCTATTATGATTAAAAATGACTGAAAACTGCAAAAATAAATAAATAAAAAATCAGCTTCTGACAGAAAGAAAGATCCACACACACCTGTCTCTTTAGAATTGGGGGCGGCGGGGGTTGTAACACCCTGTGACATCATTCTGAGAAGGGCCGTCTGTCTGTATATTTATGTGTGCTTGTCTATGTCTCTGTGTGTGTCTGTGTATGTCTATATGTATGAATATATATTTTATATTTATATTATCTTTATATTTGTCTCTGTGTGTGTATTCTGCAGTTAAACAGAAATGTCAGTAGCAACAGTTGATCAGCTGCTGTCGTATCAGAGGAGTCTGATGACATCATTGATTGAAGCTGTGTGTCTGAGCTTGGATTGCATCATCCTCATCCTCATCATGTACCTTCTGGGAACCGCTCACTCTGGGGAAATTTGTGACAAAACGGTAACTCCTATCAAAAAACTGAGCAGACACTGAGCGCCACAACAAGTGTCTGAAACTATGTGTGTATTTCGGTGTTTCTAGGATGTATATGTGTGGACACGGGAGCGATTTAAAAGCATATTAAAATTTGAACTGCTCTCCTTCCCGCCTGATAAAAATACATGGGGAGAAATAGCAGAGACAGGGGGTGAGCATGTCCTTTAGAGGGGCAGAGTTCAAATTTGGTTTGTCTGACTGTTAAAGTAGACACATTTTTCAAGAGAGGACAAGAATCTCTACTACTTTGGAGAAAATGACGTGTGTACCTCAAACTATGTGCCTGTGAGAGCAATTTACAATTTTTTTTTTTCGATAATCATCACCTCAGCCAGCCACTCTAACTGAAGATTCCTCCACTCTAGGCCACGAACATTCCATGCAATACACACACGGGAAACTAAAATTTTCAGCAGAAATGAGGTGAGACGAGCATGAGACTTGAACAATCGCTGATCAAAAAGTATAAAAGATATTAGAAAGATGAAAACACGACTTGGTAGAGAACATATTTTCCTCCGTTTTAAAGGTTAAATGGACTGTGTAGCTGCAAGTATGCCGAAGTGTCAGAGGTTTGAAAAAGCTTAAGAATTTTGGGATCTTTGCCATCTCTCATTAGAAATGAATGGAGTTTTTTGGCTGCGTTTTCGCCAAAATATCGTATTCTTCCCAGAAAAAAACATAGCATACCGATCCCAAACATGCCCCAGATGATGGGTTTTGGTCCGTGTGGGTCAATTCAAAGCCCTCCGATGAGTTTGCAATTGAAATTTTTACGGAAGAGGAATAATAATATTAAGAAAAACAATAAGTAAGAATAAAAACGCGTGCAATAACAATAGTGTCACTAACTAGAAAATTCCAGGGAAATTTTGAAGTGCCACGGGGCCTGTTGCCCGGATGAGTAACCCATGTACTGTCCTGTGTTCAAAAGTCACCCCGATCATATTTTGGTTTGGAGAACTGATTGCGTTCAATTCAATTGTTTGCCAGATATGAATATGACCTGGATGAATGAGAATATGCACAGACACTGTTATCGTAGCACCCCCAGCTTTCACAAACGGCTCATATACAACACACTCCTGTATTGTGAGTCTATGGACAGCATTTACAAAACATTTTGGTAGACATTCAATTTTACCTTGAAGATGTATGCCACATTAACATTAACATTGCATCAGGCCATGCCAGGAAACTTAAGTGAATACCTTTTCTACTACAACATGTAACTGTGTGTAATGTGTAAATAATGTATTTATCATATGGGGCACCACGTTGAAACCAGTTCATTCTGCACATAATTTTTATGAAACATAACATATTTGAAAAAACAAAGTGGAGACTTCAGATTCAAAAAATTTTACACATGTCCCAAAATAATACAGTTCCGCATCTTGCTAAGACAAAAAAAAATGCATGAAGATTATAAATAATGACATTAAAAAGTAATTCAAATGGTATCAGAGCAAACAACATCATTGTGCAAAAATAAAACTCCTTTATACAGTCAATTCATCACAAAAAACATGCTGTGAATTTCACAAACTTTGAGTCTTTCAAAAATGAAAAATCAAACATTAAACTGTGTACAGATTAACACATTCAATATTATAATTTAACACAATCAAAGAAATAAGTACAAAAAGATAAAATCAGATTCATATCAGATATCATATCATATCATATTGTTATCTCTGTATCTGCCTTGTCTTCAATGTCTAGGTATGTGCAAAATGACTGGTTGCCCAGGGCGCCATTGGGGGCATTGCCAGGGCATGTGTGGGGGTGGGTCGGGGTGGGGGGCTGGAGGGGAGAGTTCGTCCTGGGTGGGATGTGGGGGTTGAGGGGGTAGAGTGTGTCCTGGGGGGGAGGGGGTGCTATTTACCCATAGCTAGGACAGTGGTTGACGAGCACCAGGGCGTGTCCACACAGTGGTGGGCCCACTACTGCTCTGAGATCCCCTGCAGTTCAGCCTGGGACCATGAGGTACCCAGTTTCCATGTGTGGGCGCAAGAAGGCACTGCAGGAGTCTTGGTAGTGGAGAGGCTATATACTGGCAGGTGGAAACTAACACAGTCCTCTTTTCTCCCTCCATTAGAAAGGCTAGCTAGCGGCACTAGATATAAGCAGAGAGTAGCACACAGAGCACAAGGCAGTAGCAACATGCACTAACTCTAGGCACTACACTACAGCACTTCACGCTTTACACCTACCCCGTGTTAGCACACAATGCAGTGTGTACAAACATACAAGCGCGCGCGCGCACGCACGCACACGCACACACACACACACACACACACACACACACACACAGAAACATACATCCATGCACACGTCATAGACTCAGATGAAGAGAAACACAGTACAAACCATAGTACAAATGGAGCAGGCTCCGATGGAGGCCATACAACAATACATGGTAAAAGGGTTGTAAAAGATGGAGAACATGCTCCAAGATTGGCCACGTTGCAGAATAAATGAAAATACTTACGAATACCTACCGCTAATCCAAGCTGGTCCTATCTGCTGAAAGGATGAATATACCTGCCAACACTCCATCGTATGATGAATCATCTACGCTCATTATACTTACCAAGAATCATTTTCTGCCTAACAATTGCCAAGTCCAACTAAAATCAAGAAAGAAACCAAGTGGAATAGCCATCCAGACACGATTCCACGACTGTGGAAAGAAGAACGAAAGAAGCAGCATTGTAAACAATGCTGAGATCAAGAGTCTCCCGCTGAAGTCAGAACACAGTATACCGCACTGTGATAGCTGTAATAAGTTTGCAGTACACCTGATTGAAGGCAAGATTCCGGTTGCGTTATATAAATGTGATCAATCAGTGTCTGCTTTTCTGTTGCTGCAGCGGAGACAAGCTGGCTATAGCCTCTGGACTGAAACGACTCATGGATGGCTTTCTTTCCTTTGGAGAACAGGTCTTCATTGAAGTCTCCACATACCACAACAGGCTGGTAATCCATCATCTCCAAGGAGTTTAAGAGGCTTTGCATGTTTGGAAGAAATGTTTCAAGACAGAGATTTGGTGGTCTGTACACAGTGGCTATCAACACTCTGACAGGGGGCCACAACTTTGACAACAGCAAATTCGAGATCCGGCACATGTTGAAAGTATCTCCGGGCCTCTGCTTGAAGATTGCTCTTGTAATAAATTGCAAGTCCACCGCCATCTTTTGTAGCCATGTCTACGCTGTTTGCGTATGAGATGTGTCTGTTGCGCGCAAACATGTCGTATCCCTCGAAGTGAAACTTTGGGGGAACGAAGGATCCAGTCACATGAGTTTCCGTAGCACATAAAATGTCGGCAAACCTGAATTCGTGATGACATTTCATGTTGTCTATGTGCAACAGAAGTCCTTCCGCATTGTGATGGACGATTGCCAACGTCGAACCAGTGTGGTCTGCTGTTTTCACAAAGTGTAAAAGTGGTCTTGTAATCTGGAATGAAGCGTGATTCATATTGTCCATTGCTGTCGTTATATTTGGATCAGCATAAATCTTCTTTTCCTCAAACTCAATGATCTTCAGTCCTTCAAGTGAGTTTGTATGGCTAAGGGCGACATAGGCCATTCCTGGTTCAAAAACATGCTTCAGACACACCACTGCAGACTTCATAGTCATGCCTTGCACTTTGTGAGCTGTATAGCCAAATGCCAGTTTCATTGGGAACTGCCGTCGAACCGCTCCTCTTACGCTCGTGTTTTCCTCAGATTTTTTGATGTACACCAAATTATCCGTTGGTCCTTGAATCCTTTTGTGGAATTTCTGACCTGCTGTTGGATTATCCAATTCAAGCCCGATCAGCATCACGGTCGTTGGTCAGCCTTTTTCAGATTTCATGACAATGTTCCTGGTTGTGGCAAAAGTTCCATTTACAATCCCATCCTCGATATCCAGATTCCGAATCACCATGACCCGTGCTCCACACACAGCTTGTATGTTGTCTGGTAAATCCCTCTTCTTGCCTTTGATGCAAATGTGCATCTTGACCATTTGTCCTGTTCGGGGGTCTCTTTTGTAGTCCTCTGCTGGAATGTTTTGAACTTTTAAGTTGAGGCCAGTAGCAGTTGCATAATTATAAGCATCAACTTCTTTGTTCGTTGCGAAGATATGAAGGGCATCGGCTGGACAATCTTTGGTTTCAATGACGGCCTGTGTGAGCAGAGCTCTGTCGTCGACACTGAGAGGATCCTTCTTCTTCTTCGTTCTGATCCTGTTCAAGAGTTCGGCAAAAGTGCGATCATCTTGCTGCCGCATGATCTCTGTGAGGTTAACCATCTGGAAATCTCTCTCCAGAGATCAAGAACATCTTCGCAGAGAGGTTTGGCTCTACCAAAAGGTGGCAGCTGGTAAAGGTCTCCAACTGCAAGGACAGACATCCCTCCAAATGGTTTCCTGTTGCCTTTGATTTGCTGGAATCTCCAATGGATGTAGGCAAACTGCTCCTTAGAAATCATGGATATCTCGTCAATGATCAAAATCTCTGCATTGGACAGTGCTGCTCTGAGTTCGTCCAGTGCGTTTCCAAGTCCTTCATATGGTGTTGGCAGCTTCAAGATGGAATGCAGGGTTTTTCCAGAAATGTTTAAAGCTGCAGTACCAGTAAATGCAGTAAGAAGCACTGCAGGCTGGGACATGTCCGCTTCATTGCGAAACCTGGGAAGTTGGCAGAGAATCTTGGTAGCCTCCTGATACACGAACTTTATGATGTGAGATTTGCCACAACCAGCTCCCCAAGAGATGAAATAAAAGAAGGGTTCATGATTTTGACCCCAGACACGTTTCATACACCATTCACCTACAGTGTAGAAAATGGACGCTTGCGTTTCGTTGAGGCTTCGGTACATACTCACGAAGTCTGGGCTCAGTTTTGGTACCTCAATGGCTGTTATCCCTCCACTGCAATCACCTTGGATTTGGAAATCTGGAACCTGGTCTTCTTCTCCCGCATCATGGGGGTTTACGTCTTCGAGCTCAGCGATACACTCCAAACGATCCATTTCAACCTCTGGTGCAAAAGTGTTCCACGCATTGATAACTGGTCCTTCCTCTTGAATTTTTTTCAGTGCTTTCTCCATTTTTTTCCCTTGTCCTTCGTAGCGCTTCTTATTTAAGTCACACTGCGTTTTACTGGCATTCAGCCTTTACGGCCGCATTTGTGGAACTCCTGATATGTTGGATGATTTTCAGATGTGAGCTCATCATCTTTTCTGTGTGGGTAATAGAGTTTCAGCAGGCGTCTATAAAACTTTTCCGGTTGATTCTTCTCCGAGAACCGAGTAAATCGGATGATGGCAGCTTTCCCCGACGTTCTCTTCTGAATAAATCCTTTATCGTTCTGGAGGGGAATGGCATTTGCCATTAGGCCATAGAGAACCCTGTACTGCGACACAAATTTAGTCAGACATGAATTGAAATTCACGCGTTGTGGGTCTGTGAGCGTACTTCTCAGGAAATCCGGACATCCACATGTCCTGCTCCTCAGGGTGTACAGCATGTGAGTTGTCCTTTTGCTCTGGGTTGACTTGTCCTTTATCGACTGGCTGATCATCCTGGAGAATTTCAAATGTAACGTTTTCATTGATGGTTAAATCGCTGTATTCTGAATGCTTCTCTTTCAGTGTTGTTAGTCCTGCTAGCACATTCTTCATGTTTACAGTGTAGAAGTGCTGAGGTCCCTTGTACTTAATCTTCCGCTTTAACTTGACCTGCAACAGCTGGGCTTCAGGGCTGGGCCTCGGGAGAGAGTTCACTCTGGCTTCCATTTCTGATGGTACACACGCACAGCTGCACCATGTACTGCCCGTTGCCATCCTTTCGGCAGCGATACGATTTTCACAAACGGTAAGATTTTTGCGATCAGCTGCCTTTCAAGCACATTTTACTCTTCTAGCTCCGGTGGAATGGATGCTAGCTCCAAGTTATTAGCAACCGTGATGGATGGCATCTGTCCTCTGATCAGGTGGCTGTCACAGGTGTGGCAGATCCACTCCTGCATCCTCTCTTGTGGTATGGTGCAAGGGGCTGAGCATTCACCTTCACATATGTGGATATACTTACCTGTCAAGCAATCAGCCACCACGTGAAGGTTTTTGACATATTTGTCTCTCTTGCAATACTTTACCTGATCTGGGAAGAGAGCTCTGTGGCACACTGTGCAAACATGTGTGGGCCCACATTGAATCCTTTCCTGAAATGAAGCTATAGCAGCTTGCATTGTAGGGTTAACCACAGGCTGTGGTGTTTCTGGGCAGTGGCTTTTGATGTCTCTATATTTCCTCTTTATTTTCCGTACACACTGCACCTTGTGACGAATGTGAAGAACAACATTTGTAGCCAGTCTATCCTTTTTGCTTTGAGTGCAACGTCGTATATGATGCAGCCTGAATTCTGGGATGTGGTGATACTTTCTACTCTGGTACATTTTCTGCCTGCTCTGAAAAGCAGGATCGGTGCTGTACCTTTTCCTTAGGTACTTTTTCATTATCGTTTTCTGCCTGCTCTGAAAAGCAGGATCGGTGCTGTACCTTTTCCTTAGGTACTTTTTCCCTCATCGTTTTCTCCGTGCTCTGAAAATCTTGGTCGGTGCTGTACATCTCCCTCAGGTACATTTTCTGCCTGCTCTGAAAAGCGGGGTCGGTGCTGTACCTCTCCCTCAGGTACATTTTCTGCCTGCTCTTAAAAGCTGGTTCGGTGTTGTATCGTCTGGTGATGTATTCTTTCTTTTGTTTTTGATGATGACAGACTTGGGCATATTTGGTTTTACTGGCCTGCAATTTTTTCAGCCGAATTTCCACACTGCTGGCATATTTCTTCTTCTCATCCTGGTTTTCACTGCTTCTTGTGCTATTGTCTCCAGCTTGCTTTACGCATCGCTTTCCTTCGCCTTTCCTTGCTTAGTTTGGAAAAATCTTGCATTGCTGTTGTAGCATGATGGGTGATGTTGACTGCCTGATTGAAGTCCAATTTCTCTGGTTGTCTGTCATCCGTTTTTCTCCTAGGGACGTTGGCACACTCATCTGCTCATCCACTGACTGCCCAGGGGTCTCTCTGGAAACACGATCACTTTCAAAGGAAACAAGCATTAACTCATAGCTTGCATGTGGACCACGTTCTTTGAAAAATTCATGCAAGTGCTCGGCCATGTCACCAAGTCAATGAAGGTCAGCATAATGGCAGTTCCTCTAGGGTGTGGCAAACCTTTCTCAGATCTAGAGTGGGAATCAAACAATCCATAGCGTCCAGATCATTCTCGGAAAACTGCAAAGCACTCTGGAGTTACTATGAGCACAGCATGGCGGACATCTTGTGAAAGGCACTCCAGGTTCGTGGAAAGGGACAATAGACCACTGTCTTCTTCGATTCTCTGGCCATCAGATCTGACGCGTACATGTTTACAGTGTAAACATTTCTCTCAGTGAAAACCTGCTTTGGCATCTCTTCTGACGTTAAGTGGTCTCTTTGGAATTTGTTGTCCAACAAAAGTTGCCGTTTAACACCTACATTAAGTGCATTTCCCTGTTTAAGTACTCTGTCAAGAGAGATTGTGTCGAAATGCAACCCTTCATTTTGGTAGGCCAGAAAGGTAAGAGCCATGCAAGTGCATTGACTGTTACAAGAAAAATCTCCATATCTGTTGTCTGCCTGGGAATGACTTGCCCTCACGGATTGAATGAGCTGGCCTGGTCCCATGACGGAATCCTGAAAGTATTTTATGAAGGAATGTTGTAATTTTTTAGCATTTTAATTTTGTTGTACGTATTGCTTTCATAACAATTTTAATTATCATCATCATTTTAAATGTTTTATTCTGTTACACGTGTCACCTGTTTGTAACATTTGTAAGCAGACGTGGCTAAGCAATATCTTGAATTATCCTTCTTTTGACAATCAGTTCCTACGGGATAGCCTCTTTTGTGAAGAGATTTTCATGTGTTATGATTCTACAGTGTGCATGCAAGTTACCTGGCTGGTACACTCCACGACACTCACTCTCCCTGGACCGTGAAGTGATGGCTTAGAACCCTCCACGACACTTGCTGTTGACTTTACCTATATAAAAATAATTGAGTGAACAGCATTAGCAAAATGTAACTATTTGGATTGTGTTACAATTATTACCAGCTAAAAATGTTTTTAACTGTTCTGAAAATACATGATAAACAAATACAAAAATGTCAAGTATTCTTCTGATATGTGATGTTCCATCATCTTTATTAATGGGGGAATAATTTGCTAGATCATGTGAATTACCTTGTTAAGGTATTTTGTTTTCCAGATTAATTAAAAATTATGTTAAAAAGTTCATGTTTTTGAATTGAGGTAAACCGCACAGACATAAAAGGTCACTTTATTCAGCCTTATAAGAGGTACCTGAGGTAAACTGCACAGACAGAAAAGGTCACTTTATTCAGCCCTATAGATGTACCTGAGGTAAACTGCAAAGACATAAAAAGTCACTTTATTGAGCCCTACAGGAGGTACCTCAGTGTATATGAAAAGATCTTGTGGAATAATCTTGACAAACCCTAAATAGCTGAGTCTTACCTTCATAGTACTGATATTTCAAGATAAAAAAAATAAAAAAAAAAATATATATATATATATATCACCATCATTACACTCAGAAAAATGTTGTTCCATCGCCATTATTAATGTCAGAATAAATTTATGAGATTATTTTAAATTACTTTTGTTAACAACATCCCATGGATGAATGAAGCCGTTTTGGTTTACATTTCTGGTCAGAGGTGATCCAACCAGCTGATGACAGATGAGATGATACATATAGTGTACTAAACCGTGGACAATTTAGCTGTGTATTTTGTAAATGAGAGAGCTGCAAGTGTTCAGTGTTATACAGATAAAATCTGAATCAGGTAATTTACCATCTTGGGCTCAGGAGAAGACTTGAGGTCCACACACAAGTTTGAGCTGCTGAACCAGAGGGTGTTCAGCAGGGGGAAGCACTCCTGAAAAACAAAACACAGGTTTACTTCTGATTAAAATCTGTCCTGTCACAAATACAATTCAAAGAATGATAGATAATCCCGAAAGGAATATTATTTAAAACCACAAACCTGCTGTTGAGCCATCCTGCGCTGAGGTGAACCTGTGGACCTGCGAGGTTACCTGGGCAGGCTCGCCTGTTACCAATGAAAATGTATTTTAACTGCATTGTCATTGCCCCTTTTGGCAAACATTAACACTATGAACAAATTCCAAACTAATAGAAGAGGGAGGACGACATACTGTCACAGCAGAGGAGGCTGGGCCTAAAGGTGCGCCCTTGTCTGAACTCCAGAGGGCTGTACTACGAAGCGAGATTAGTGCGTTAGCGAGGTATGTTGAGCCTAAAACCAGACTTTTCCGTGTCACGAAGGTCGCTCTCTTTAAAGCTGGCTATATCACCGTGGTAACTTATGCTGCGAACATAACCTGGTCCGGACCAGTTTTTGCTCTGATTTTCAGCTTAAAGTTGGCTATAAAAAGCACCGCCCTTTCACTGATTATCCTCTTTGAACGTGGCCTCCCCATTTTTGGAAAATCCAGTGGATTTAGGTACCTGAATTATTAGAGGTGCTCTTCGGAGGGAGAGAGTTTTTCCAGACGCGAGTGATCTGTTGGCGTGTTCTGACTATATTCTCTGAGCAATACAGATTCTCAGCTGAGGGAATACGTTACATATGCAATCTTGTTGAACCATATAAGTAATGCGACCAAATGAATCCATGCACTTACAGTAACGCAGCCATCAGCTGCACTTTTTCACCCAATAAAAAAACAAAACAAAACAAAACACCAATCACAGGATGTGTTTTGTTATTTATTAAAGCTCTGCTTTTTCTGGGAAAAGAAAAATTCATAAGTATACAATGTCAATCATGCTTAACAAAAAAATTTTAAGTACCATTTACTGCAGTACCTTTTTCTCATACTCCAGTTTTAGTTTCTTGATTTCCAGCTCAAGAAACTAAAACATAGGACTGCTAGAAATTATGAAACCCTTACCCCTTGTTTTTTTGTGGGCTTAGAGGTGGAGGCCACAGGCTGAGGGGAGGGTTGCACAATGTCCTCTCCCTGTGACATTAATGAGCAAGAAACTTAATTATTTCTAATTTAAAAAGATGAATTTAAATTTTAAATTAAATTCTTATTTAGATTATTAAGATATCTACCCCCAAAGGTACCTCTGAATACACTGAAAGTGTCTCCTCATCACTGATCTCCACCTGTGGAATAGTTTAAGGGAAATGAATAAAGTGGATTCAACACAGCAAACAAAGATAAGAGTACATGACAACTTTGACAGTTACCTCTGTGTGGGGACCAGCAAGGGTGTGTGTTGGCAGCTTGAGCAACACTACAGTGTCTCCTTCAACTGTAGATAAAACTTTTCTCATCTGAGAAACAACAAATATGCATTTAGTATTTTACCACCGAAGCACTTATACATACCCTGGACAAAGAATTGCTGCTGGGAGCTGCCAGCAGCAGGTCTGATTGAATAGCCCCTTGTACCCCCTCCATGATCGGCCGCCCTTCATCTTTTGCAAGGGCCAGCTCCTCTGAGGCTGTGTAATCTGCTGGAGCGGGGCGCCCTCAAATCTTTCTCCTCTCATTTTTTTCTTGTTTCCTTCTGATAATTTTAACACTTAATATGTTACGCAGTGTATCATCCACATTACACTAAAAAAGTGATGAATGCACAGCAAATAGTAATTTGGATTATATTTTTGTGCTTGGTCTGGATTTGCTGCCAAGACCGTTTTGCACTGCTGGCACTACAACTAATAGAACACCAATTAGAAAATTGGACAAATCAAATTAATTTCACTTTGATTCGGCCCTAATCTGAGTGATTTCCATGTATCCTTCATTGTGAAACAATGTCAGGGAGGGAATTAAAGTTATATAGTGATATATAATATTATATGATATTGCATAGGCTATATTAACTTGCGCATTTACACGATCTACATTTTTTTTTCCAGACTTCCTCTCTTGTCTTGTTTGGAGCAACAGTGTTGCTTTTAGCTGTTATTATTGGTCTGAACTCTTCATAGCCCTCCATTATCATAATCTGCTCCTATGGCTGAAATATGCGGCATGTAATCGGTCCAATTTTCTGCAGAAATAGCGTCAAATGACGCCTAAACGCCCCTTTTTATGTGAACGCGCACAGAGACTGATGAGTCAAGCCTGGGTCGACAAATCAAGTTGATAACCACCGTCGTGATACTCGTTATCTGTGGTTGGAGCTTTCGGCTTTGTTGAGCCAGCTCACCCAAAGAAAGCCTGGCTCTGTTGAGCTTCCTTCGTAGTACACCCCTCAGGACAATCTGGGTGGGGGTGTTCCAACCATCTGAGAAGATATAACATACATAGACTATTTATTCTGCATTTTTCCCCAGAGAATATGCGACATCTGAGTAATTATATCAGTGTATCATATTTTCATCATCATATTTAGTTATTCTTAATAGGCGATTGTAACCAAGTACCATGAAGGCATACAAATAAAAACAAAGTTCAATGCATTGAATTTTATTTTAACACAGTTAAGCAATTCTCCCCCATGTTTGGTTATGTCAAACGATTTCACACAAAGCTTGCATCTATGGAATTATCAAGCCATCCAAAAACTGCCATCTATTGTCATCATGCTGCAAAAACCGCAGCGAGGATGAGAAAAGTTAGGAAGATTTTTCGTCGAAGAAGCCTGAGATTTACTGTAGGAGCTGATAGCAAATTCTCCAGTGTAATGTTAACGCCTGAACTCAGCATTAACAACACACAACTCCTACAAAAAATCCTACAAGAATCACTCTTTACTATCAATGGAAAGGTGCAGGAAAGAAAAGCAGTTAAACTTTTACCAGAAGTGTATATTAAACACAAATGCATAAAGACTCTTAATATTAAAACAGCTGAACACTCACGTGCACAAAACTTGGCACACGTTTCATCCACTCCTCGCAACTGTCTGGCTGGCAGGGTGGATCCAACCACCTGGTGACAAATGATAAATGGATTAAATTTAAGATGAAATGGACGGTGCAAATGTGTCTCAGTGAAGAGACTGAGTTATTTAATTGAGTGTGCATGTCATTTCGAATCAATAATACATTGTTGACTGAAGAGAGGGAGCAGAGGGGGTGGTCTGGCTCGTTTTCCCTTCCGGCATGCTGAAAAACAGTAAAAAAAAAAAAAAAAAAACAACCCAAAAAAAACCCTCCAAACAAAAGCGCATTAAGCCTACACTAAATCCTAACCTAGACATTTTATCTTAAATATATATTGATACAAAATATCTAAAGTGAATTTAAAATGAATCAGTAAACTGTATTCTATATTATGTTATGTGCAAAGTAATCTTGAACAATTCAACAAGTAAATGTAGTGCAGGTGAGGTGAGTTGAGGTGAAATGAGGTGAGTCGAGGTCAAGCTCAGGATGCTGCAAAAAGCCGCTCAAAACTTTGATCAATCAACAAGAAGCTGCAAGGAAAAAAAATGTAAATTACTTAGACAGCTACCAATAATATTAGCAGCAATATAATACATCTTAACATGTCATGTCTGTGGGTGGCTGTAGCAGGGTGGTAGTCAATCACTAAATCTATCTAGCTATTCTTCACCACAAGGAGTTCTAGAAAATGTAGATATATGTAAATCAATTCAAGTCAGTATTGGCATTCTGCTAGCAATAACAATAGCAACAATATATATTATACTTTTGTCATATACGGCTAATATTCCGTACACATTAATAAATCCCATGAAACGCTTTTGTGTTTTTTTTCGGTGGTAAAGTTAACATTAGTGGCTTTGGATGCGGCACTAGTACGATAGCTACCAATGTTAGCTGCAATATTATACATCTTAACATGTTGTGCTTGTGTCTCTGCATGGCTGTGCGTGGAGTAGTCAACCAATCTCCCCGTAAAAATAGCAGTTTCTGCACAGTGAGTAAAGACATTAATGCTGTTTTTACATTTACATTTTCGCTGATTCAAATACATTACGATGACATAAAATTCACATTTCAGAGTAGGCTTTCTGTGAGCAGCTAATGTAAAGCTAGCTGAGCTAATCGGAGAATACACATGTTCTTACTTCGAGAGAAGGATCAAAGGGACAAATCAAAGCCACAGGCCGATTTTAAGAAGACTCAAGTGGACAATCCAGAGTCCTGATTGGTGGTTGCTAGGCTGCAGTTGACAAGAAATGTCCAATACGCGTTCAAAGTCACGCACCACAAACGATACATTTGAACATATCGTATTGTTGAGTTATCAAGGGCACATTTGTGTTTTGTGTTAATTCTTTATATTTTATCAGGCCAGTCAGTGGGCAGACCGGAGAACTCTAAGCGTTTTCCTCACTATCAATTTTAATGACATCATTAACTTTTGTCAACACATAAACATGAAAGTGTCCTGGATGGGTCAGCAATATGATCAGTTAACGTTATGGCGAACGAGCCGCTGTGATGGCTTTGGGGTGGGGCTCACAACAGCTGTAGAGCTGCAGAGGGATGTGCAGTTTTACATTTACACGATAAAAGTTTCCAGTGTCACCAGATTCAGTCGGTAAACCTATGGACAAAAACAAGAGTTGCCAACGCTGATGACGTCAACGCCAATTGAACAGCTGATGTGTCGGTTCAGCAGGAGTCCTCAATATGACAACGGATCATGTGTAGGCTAATGTAGCCCCTTGCTAAAGTCCAAAACCCCGATCGATATCTGGGAATCGACGAAGAATTGATTAAAAATGATGGGCCATGACATAACAGACTTCTGGACCTACTAGTATTTTTACTATGGAGCCATACTAATCCATATATTTGGGACAGACATGTGACCATAACCCGCATTGAAAAGCTAATGCTACAGCTTCAACTTGCATCATCACAACGGGAACGGTCGCTCAGGATTATGGGTATTGTAGGATAATGTAGTCTCTGCTGACATCTAAAGGATTAAGGGTCATATATATATATGTGTGTGTGTGTGTGTGTGTGTGTGTGTGTGTGCGTGTGTGTGCGTCCAAATGTTCAAGTCATTCCTACACATTTGTGGGGGGGGGGGGGGAAACTGAGAACTGAGCCCTTCTCAGTTCTAAAAACTGAGAAGGGCTGACATTTTTAGAAACATGAACTGTGATTGTGTAATAAATGTAGTAGCTATCATAAAGCCTGTTGCCACCAACAGAGTTCAAAGTCTTGTGACCCGTGTAAACTTTGAATCACATTTCTGTGACAAAGTGTGACAAAGCAGTGTGGCCCCAAAGAGGGGTGGATTTGATCCATTTTAAACAGGTTCACACAGAGCTGAGCTAAAGGACCTGCGGTCGCCACAGTGACTGGAGAATTCCCTTAGTTGAGCAGTCAAACTCTCCCCAGAAAGTGACTTCTGACCAGGTCCCGCTCTACTGCAAATTGTGAGCAAACCGTAGCTCCTGTCCGAAAAGCGAAAACACCGTGAGAGACAGAAAAGCAGGCAGATTCTGACAGTCTTTATTTGAATCAGAAACTCCTTAAAATCAGCGAGTAAGCACAGTGCGAAGACAGAGTGAGATTGTTTTGAATAAAACGTTAGATTACATTATGTTCAATTGGGACAGACACAGGTGTTGTTGGCAATTTGGGGCCCCCCGTTTAAATTTTGTGCAGAGCTCACTCTCAAAATAACATTTTATGAATCCCAACACCTATTTCTACATTTTGACAAAAAAATATTTGTCTCCTTTTTACGGTTTGGCAGTGAGGTTGAGTTTAAAATGAAAATGCTGGTTATTTTTTCATGCTTCTCCCACTCAATTAACTGTTGCGCTCCACTCTAGCTCTGACGAAAAAACGATTTGGACTCCTCCTTTGACCACTCGTAGTTTGAAAAGTTTACTTTTTCTATAAAAACGGTTTAGTATTTTGGGAAAAGCACAAGTTTTCCTCTGTTTTAAAGTTTGAATGACATTTCTACATGCAGGTATGAGAGAGCTAGGTGACTGAGAAAAAAGGTGAAGTTTTGTGTTTTTTTTTTTAAGATCCAATTCATTTCCTATGGGAAATTTTGGCCATTTTTTTGGGAATAACTTTGGGAAAACTTGGAATTGCGACACTAAAACGGATAGCACACCATTCCCGATCGATCTGCACGTTTTGACGTATACATTGTTGGGCTTTTCTCAAAGCTGCGGGACGAGTTACGCGCCAAAAATTTTGACGGAATAGCTGTAGAAGTAGTGCCTCTGGGCTGAAGCCCGTGGCACTAAATAATAAGTATGGAGAAGATTAAGTAGTGCCTCTGTGCTGAAGCCTGTGGCACTAAACTAGAAAATTCCTTGGCAGAAATTTCGAGAGTGCCTCGGGGGGCTACTGCCGGGATGAGTACGCGATTCGTTTTCCAGTCTTCAAAAGTCACCCCGATCATGTTCTGCTTTGGAAAAATTACTTGTTGTTACAGTCTATTTTTCAAACCCAATTTTACAGAGCCTATAGCGGATCCGGCGTGGATCCAAACCAGATCCGGCGTGGAGCCAATCCGGATCCGTTCATAAAGCAGCTCAGCCATCCGGATCCGTTCATGAAGCAGCTGATCCAGGCCAGATCCCTTTGCAGTGGCACAGCAAAAAAATTTTGAAGCTGGTGCTTTGTGGGTAAGAACAGAGTGGATTGACAACATCACCATATGACTATATGTCTGCTATACTGTATCAGAAAGCTCACATCAGATTATTCTTGTGTTGCAGTTGAAATCTGCAGGTTAGGAGACGTGTGTCGGCTCTTTTCAGCACCGCTAGCTGGCGCGGCAGCAGTGAATGAAAGCAGGCTGTTTGTTCATAGCTTTAAACACTGTAAAAATGTATTTTTACATCTATAAGAAATACAATAGTGGTCTCCACTTTGTCTTCTTCTCTCCTGTGCCCCGCATGTCTCCTTCTGTCACTGTCTTAGTCGTTATCTGTCTCGATATCTTTTATTGTTTCTCTCCTCTTCTCTCCTGTCCTCTCTGCTACATGTCCAGTTACTCCTCTGCCTCCTTCTATGCTAGTACTTGTTGTCATAGATGCAGGATGATGGTAGAAATGGAGGCAAGAATTAGTGAGTTAGAGTCGCGGCTCCGCACCTTAGCTAGCCCAACTTATGCTAGTGTAGCTAGCCACCCCCCTGTAGCCAGTGCGGGCCGACCTAGACCAGCTCCTACGGCAGCCGAGAGAGTTTCCTCCCCCCCAGCGGCTCCCGTGCAGCCGGGATCTAGTCAGGGCGGCTGGGTGACTGTCCGAGACAAGAGGCATAGTCGTAGGCAGCAGCCTCCGGTTCACCACCAACAGGTTCACGTTTCCAACAGGTTCTCCCCACTCAGCGACACACCCGCTGAAAAGCCGACTCTAGTGATTGGCGACTCTATTCTGAGGAACGTGAAGTTAGCGACACCGGCGGCCATAGTTAAGTGTATACCGGGGGCCAGAGCAGGCGACATCCAATCTTATCTGAAACTGCTGGCTAAGGATAAGCGTAAATATGGTAAAATTGTTATTCACGTCGGCAGTAACGACACCCGACTTCGCCAGTCGGAGGTCAAAAAGATTAATGTGGAATCGGTGTGTACCTTTGCTAAAACAATGTCGGACACTGTAGTTTTTCTCTGGCCCCCTCCCCAATCGGACCAGTGATGACATGTATAGCCGCATGTCTTCATTCAACCGCTGGCTGTCGAGGTGGTGTCCCGAAAACAATGTGGGCTACATAGATAACTGGAACACTTTCTGGGGGAGACCTGGTCTGATTAGGAAAGATGGTGTCCATCCCACCATGGGTGGTGCCGCTCTTATATCTAGGAATATGGCCGAGTTCATTAGAAAGTTAAAACCCTGACAACCCCGAGTCGAGACCAGGAGGCAGAGCCGCAGTTTAACACACTCCTCTGCGCCTCAGTCAGAGCGGTTCCCTGCCGAGAATAGAAGAGAGTCTCTGTCTATGTCTAGGTCTATAGAAACTGTGTCTGTCCCCCGACCACCTAAATTTAGAAAAGTTACTAAACCTAGATTAAACAGAAGAGGAGCTAAAAACAAAAACTTAATAGAAATCAAAACAGCCACAAATTCGGTCTCAAATAATACTGCAGTTAAATGTGGACTGTTGAATATTCGATCACTATCATCAAAATCTCTATTAGTCAGTGATCTTATAACTGATCATCGTATCTGGCTGTAGGTCTTTTGAAAGCCCCACTCTTAGTCTTTCCCACTCTAACTGGAAAGTTGAAAAACCAGTTCTGCTAGTTACAGTATACCGTGCACCTGGTCCGTACTCAGAATTCATATCAGAGTTTTCTGAGTTTATATCAGAGTTAGTACTTAGTACAGATAAAATCATTATAGTGGGAGATTTCAATATTCATGTAGATGTAGAAAGTGACAGCCTTAGTTCTGGGTTTCTTTCATTACTAGACTCAATTGGCTTTTCCCAGCACGTGAATGAACCAACTCACTGCTTCAGTCATATCCTTGATATTGTTCTAACATATGGCATTGAAATTGACAAGTTAACAATTTTTCCTCAAAACTGTCTTTTGACCGACCATTACCTCATTACATTTGAGTTTACTTTAACTGACTGCACAGCATCGAGGAATAAATTTGGCTAGAGAAGATGTTTATCTGAAGACGCTGTGGCTAAATTTAAAGAGAACATTCAGTCATCATTTGCAGCAATGCCATATCTAAATTCAAATGAGGATTTCTCCCATACACAGGTTGATGACCTTGTGCCTAGCACTATGGCCACACTGTGTTCAAATCTGGATGATGCTGCCCCTCTCAAAAAGAAAGTAATAAAACAGAGGAGGCTGGCTCTGTGGTATAATTCTCAAATTCGTGGCTTAAAGCAGATGACACGGAAATTAGAAAGAAATTGGCGTTCCAGCAACTCGGAAGAGTCTCACCGAGCCTGGAAAGAAAGCTTAAAAACGTATAAAAAAGCTCTCCACAGTGCTAGAAGATCATATTATTCAGCACTAATAGAAAAAAAACAAGAACAACTCCAGGTTTCTCTTCAGCACTGTAGCCAGGCTGACAGAGAGTCATAGTTCAATAGAACCAGTGATCCCCTTAGCTCTCAGCAGCAATGATTTTATGGGCTTTTTTACAAATAAAATCATAACAATCAGAGACAGAATTCAACAGCTCTTACCTACATTAGACAATAATCTACTGAATACAGCAACTCCTGAATCAACTGCAACGCCTATTTTACATCTGGATTCATTCTCATCTCTGAATCTCTCAGAGCTAGCTTCTATAGTATCATCATCTAGACCATCAACCTGTCTATTAGACCCAGTGCCGACCAGCCTCTTTAAAGACATTCTTTACTTAATTGAGCCCTTCATTCTAGATCTCATTAATTTGACCTTATCTTTGGGTTATGTACCTCAGACTCTTAAGACCGCAGTCATCAAACCCCAGCTTAAAAAGCCGAATCTTGATCCAGATGTTTTGGCCAATTATAGACCCATATCAAACCTTCCCTTCATTTCTAGAATCATTGAGAAAGCAGTAGCAAACCAATTACAGGACCATCTGCATAGGAACGGTTTGCTTGAAGAGTTTCAGTCAGGATTTAGAGCTCACCACAGCACAGAAACAGCGCTGATTAAAGTCTCCAATGATATTCTAATGGCTTCAGACAATGGATCAGCCTCCATACTTCTCCTCTTAGATCTCAGTGCTGCATTTGACACCATTGATCACAATATTTTATTACAGAGACTGGAACATGAAATTGGCATTAAAGGAACTGCTCTAAGGTGGTTCAAATCCTATTTATCGGATAGATATCAGTTTGTACATGTTAACAATAGCTCCTCCTCACGCACTATAGCCAGTTATGGAGTCCCACAGGGTTTGGTACTTGAACCAATCCTCTTCACTCTTTATCTGCTTCCTTTAGGCAACATTATCAGGAAACACAGCATCAATTTCCACTGTTATGCAGACGACACTCAGCTGTATTTATCAATGAAGCCAAATGAAGTTAGTCAGATAGTCAGACTGCAGACATGTCTTGAAGACATAAAAGTCTGGATGACCCATAATTTTTTACTTCTAAATTCTAACAAAACTGAAGTTATTGTACTCAGCCCTAAGCACCTTAGAGAAACCCTATCTAATCAATTAATCAGTCTGGATGGCATTACTTTGGCTTCCAACTCCACTGTAAAAAACCTTGGAGTAACCTTTGACCAGGACATGTCCTTTGTCCCTCACATAAAACAAGTCAGTAGGGCAGCTTTCTTCCACTTGAGAAACATTAGGAAAATCAGAAATATCCTCTCTCAAGAGGATGCAGAAAAACTAGTCCACACATTCGTAACTTCTAGGCTGGACTACTGTAACTCATTATTATCTGAGTGTCCAAACAAATCTCTGAAAGGCCTTCAGTTGATTCAGAATGCTGCTGCACGAATATTAACAGGAACTAGAAAAAGGGATCACATCTCTCCTGTGTTAGCTGCTCTTCATTGGCTGCCGGTAAAATCCAGAATAGAATTTAAAATCCTTCTGTTAACATATAAAGCTCTTACTGGCCAAGCTCCGTCATACCTCAGAGAGCTCATAGTTCCTTACTGTCCTAGTAGGCCACTCCGCTCTCTAGATGGAGGTTTACTTGTGGTTCCTAGAGTCTCCAAGTGTAAATCTGGAGGCAGATCTTTCAGTTATCAGGCTCCTCTTCTATGGAACCAACTTCCAGTATCGGTCCGGGGGGGCAGACTCTTAAGCAATTTTCAAGACCAGGCTTAAAACTTTTCTGTATGACAGCGCTTATAGTTAAAAAGTTAAAGTTCATTTACTCTTTAGCTATGCTGCTATAGGCCTAGACTGCTGGGGGAAGGACTGAGCACCTCTCTCTCTCTCTCCCCCTCTCCCCCCCCTCGCATGTGCCGTCATACCAACAACCTGCTTCTCCGAAATCCCAGTTTCTCTCAGTTCCAAGCATGTGCATTGCATTTACTAATCATGTTTTCCCGAAGTCTCTGTCTCCCCCAGCTCCTCTCCTCTCTCTCCCTGTCCTCATCCTGCAGGTGATGAATCATCACCATCCCATGTTCCTGCAATGCCTGCTGCTCCCACATCTTCAAGAATTCCATACAGCATCATTCCTACGAACCTCATGCAGCATCATGTTCCTGCCTACACCTGTTTGAATATCCCCTCCTCCTGCTCTCTTTCTCTCCCTACTCTACCCAACTTTGCCCCCCCCCCCCCCATGCCTCTCTCTCTCCCTCTCTCAACCCAACCGGTCGAGGCAGATGGCCGCCCCCCCTGAGCCTGGTTCTGCCCGAGGTTTCTGCCTCTTAAAGGAAGTTTTTCCTTGCCACTGTCGCCAAGTGCTTGCTCATCGGGGGATCTGTTGGGTCTCTTTAAATAATTTTATAAAGAGTTTGGTCTAGACCTGCTCTATATGTAAAGTGCCTTGATGTAACTTTGTTATGATTTGGCGCTATACAAATAAATCTGATTTGATTTGATTTGATTTGTGTCACAATGGAGTGAACAGATGTCTGCGGTCTTCAGTGGGTCTTTAGTGGGTCCCAATCTCTGTTCACTGTCAATGACCTGGCTCGCCACTGAACTGCCAACGGTTCAGAACTGTACGGATCCATCCCTCATCCAGCATAAGAAAAACAAAAAAAAAAAAAAAAAAAAACAATCTACACGCATGGTGCAGAAAACACATTTCATCACTACTCCTACTCTGACTTTCTGCATATTCTTTACCAGATGCAGTACATGCACTGTCACACTTACAGTAATAATTATTTTAAAACAATTATTCATCATGAACTTGTAGTTTAACATAAAGTTTCATTTATCTACATATGCAGTATTTATATTTTTAAACAGTTTTTTCTTTTCAATATTTATCTTTTTAATTGTAACTAAACTGTATAAATTCACTTCTTAACCAACATGAGTGTTTAAATAACCACAATGAAATAAATCACATTATGTACACAGTAAAGTACATCAGAACAATACTATTACCACCTGACATCACATTCAATCTCTGTCTCCCTCATTAAAATGATGGTAGCATGGTAGCTTACCAGCTACATTAAAGCTAGTTTAGCGTTGTCACTCGCGGCTAGCATTAGCGCGTTAGGTAGCGATCTTTCTTAAGTAATTTTTACACATATCACAATGATACAATACTAAAACGTTGGGTTAAAACATCTCTGCAACTGCAAATGGTTTTATGAAAGTATCTCAGAAGCAGCATTTTCACATCAGCTGACATCAACAAACTGATAACGTGATCTAGCCTCTTAGCATTTAGCACTGCTCTTACCGGA
This sequence comes from Remorina albescens, assembly GCA_034769265.1. Classification (NCBI taxonomy): domain Eukaryota; kingdom Metazoa; phylum Chordata; class Actinopteri; order Carangiformes; family Echeneidae; genus Remorina; species Remorina albescens. Next base: position 616,239 of record CM068495.1, on the reverse strand, counting down.
GTCCAACGGAGGGCTTACAAGGTTGAAGCGGCTCCTCTCTCTCTCTCTCTCTCTCTCTCTCTCTCTCTCTCTCTCTCTCTCTCTCTCTCTCTCTCTCTCTCTCTCTCTCTCTCTCTCTCAACAACTCATAAGACTCTCTCCTAATAAACAAAAGATTTATCAATACATTACTTTGATATTAATCATTAATTGGTGAGGTTTATATCACGTTTCTTACCCAGGTACGTCGGCTCACTCAACGAATGGCACTCTCGGTCAGCCTCTATGAGTGAGTGTCACAACGCTCCCACTGTCAATGAAAATGAATACAGGGCTGGTGCACCACCATGTGGTGGGGCATGTTAAACTCTGTTAAATGACATAAGCAGGTTTGGTTACCCATGTGGCTTATATTAACACAGATTACTGATCCAAAACACTTCAGCAAATCCACAGGCCAACCAGCTAACATCTGAGTGTCTTATGCAGAGGACCCACCAGTGGTTGCATCAGCATCTTGTTAAGAGGATCATTGAGTTGTTGCCATATCACCCTGTCCACAGGTTCCACCAATGCCTTCTTCATCTACCTGCCCAGGGGGCTCATGATGGCCTTGTCACTCTGCTCAATCTCTGGCCACCTCAGCATCCTGCTCAGACCAGTGGTTCAGAAGCAGACAACTATTAAATAACAAAATAATCATTATATCACCATTGCAATTTGATAGACACATATCTCTGACATTATATGATGTAGCGACTATTCCTTCGCAATTTAGATAGAGAATAACCCAGAGGCCCTAATAGTCAATTGTTTCATCAATTGATGTCACGGTTCATAAGAATTTAATTTTTAAGTATTTTTTTCACAAATTAAAAATGATCTTAAAAATGGCCGTGTTCAAGTGCTTGTGAAATGTGTATTTTTGGATGGATGCTTTCAAATTTGGAATATCTTGTCAGTGAGGCCTTGCCATTGTGCACAAGAAATTTCAGAACGATTGATGCAACGGTGCATGATATTGGCTTGTTTGCATATTAATGAGTAAAGGAAGCAAATTGATTGGCTTGTGGCAGCCATGTTTTTTGATGTACCATCTTCTGCTTCCCAATTTAGGTCGGGATTAAGCTCAAAATGATGTGTTTCGAATTTCATGCTGATCAGCCCAACCGTTCTGGAGAAGATATCATTTTTGCTGGAATCATCATTATGCAAATTAGCTCAAAATCCAATATGGCAGACTTGAATGGTCCAAGAGGCAAATTTGTTCCTTGTACTAAGGGGAACCTGCATACCAAGTTTCGTGACGTTTAGTCAAAGGGGACAAGGGGCCAGAGCTTTTGAATATGACGACTTTAAGCCAAAATGGCTGCCAGGTCATGTGACCTATGGACACCTGCTTGTACACAACTGAAGGAATTCGGCTCACAAATGAGCCGTGCGTGGGAGATCCTATTGGAGTTAACGCCACGTTAATTACTCGTGAGAGCACGGCCTTGAAAATCTCATTATTAGTGTAAAAACAAACAAACAAACAATGAAACAGGTGAGCTCGGATATGTAAATGGCATAACACGATTTGACGATGATTAAGCAGCTAACTTGAAAACTTGGGCAAATGAACGGAAGGTTGTTTGTCAAATACAGGGCGGATTTATCTGAGGAAGGAGAGCTTTTAAAGCTAAAATTTGGGTCTATATTGTCTAATAGCCATGCCTCGCACCACTCAGAACGGCCAGCTGGGAGAGCAGATAGACGCTCCCCTAAAATTTCATATTGACTACTTTTATTTGGGGGCCGACCCATAGGCATGGTCTGGTTGTCGGCGAGAATTAGGTCCAATCAAATTTCTCCCTCTAGTTTCACGGCATAACGAGGGCAGTTTTTGGATTTAAAGCTACGCCCTTCATTCACCCAAGTTTAAAATTATATATAAAACAAAGGTTATTAGGTTCGGTTTTTCTCTGCTTGTTGTGGTTAATTTGGTGGACATGGGTTTATCTTGTTCACTGTAAAAACACAATGGTTATTAGTTACTCACGACATCACAGAACACACAAACAGATGAAACAGGAAAAGGACATTTCAGGCAATGCGCTATCGGTTCCGGCGGTTCGCCATTGAGGTGGCGCTATGGTTACATTATTGGAATTGTTCATTGTCTGGTGTTAATTTTATCTCTGTCAAATTAGCTCCTAGAAGAATGCTTCGAACAACTGTGAAGTCCTCTTCTTGCAGGGGAAACAGGTCGGCATGTTTGCAGTCTCTTATTTGATCAGAATAGTCAATTTATTATTATAATATCAACCCTTGTGTTTTTGTTGGCCTGGATGCATTCCATAGCGGCAATTTACAACCACCTTCCGATAGTGTTCTCAGGTCAACCCAGGGGTAAATGTCACAGAATTGTACCTCTCTGAAGGGAGGTTTGGCAGGTTTTGCTGATTTGTGGCGTGAATTGTAATTTATTAACTGGGAAAGCAGGGTCTTTCGATGCCAGAGCCAGATAAGAGTCCAGGATGGCACTTAGCAGAGACCTGTGAAATCTCTGGTTAGAGCAAAGTTTGAGAGGTGTGGGAGATTGAACTCTCCCCCCGGACCTCAACAGTTAACAGAATAAAAGAAAATAAATATTAGTATTCTCACCTCTTTTAGTGCAGCAGGAATCTTCTTCTGTTTTCTAGTGAAGGAGAAAGCTCCAGATTTAATAGGAGAGACCGACGTTGAGGCAAATCAGTCGCCTAACAGAAAGGAAATACATCAGAATCCATCAGGGCCCAATAATTGCTGCTGAGGATTAAAAGAAATTTTAAAGTAAGATTAGCGTGTAATAAATGAAATATGAACATACACAACATTAGCACAGCTTACACCTGGTCACTGTATTATAAAGCTAATGTTGCACATTACAGAGAAAAATACACATCTTCTTTGGAAAACATAGTTCCAAATGATGGAGCTTAATGGCACAGAGGAATTAGATAAAGCAGACTTCAGGATCAATACTTCATTTAAGTCGGATTCTGTGGGACTGAATTCCCTGTTTGCTTACTGTTCTCCTGGAGCTTGGCAGAGCAATGATATCTCACACACACACACACACACACACACACACACACACACACACACACACACACACACACACACACACGGCGGCTGGTTCTTCAAGTACTCAGGTAGTACTTATTTGCAGAACAACCCTGACAGACCCCCTGCCAAATACACACAAGTTAGAGGAGGAGGAAAGACGTAACATCTCACACTTTGTAGGAGTTGAAAAGTCAGACCTTTCCAAGTCAGGGTGAACTTACAGTTGCAGATCATGCACATGGTGGCCCTCAGTGCGGGATCCAGATGGGAGCCTTTGAGCCTAACGGGGCCCCGCTGTCAACAACACCCTCAGCCTGATGGCAGAGAGATGAAGAGTCAAGGTGGAGGGATTTCCACCGACAGAAATTAAAGTAGACAAGATACAGAAGCGTTTTCCCTGCAGAGCTAATTTGGCATGTTGATTAATCCGGCTGCAACCACTGATAAAGATCTTTATATTTATATTCATTCACAGGTTATAATTTAAAAAAGTAAACGTTTACTATGTTTGAACACCTTATTCGGTTTAAAGTCGCGGTGCACCAAACTCCATTCGAAATTCCTAAAATTTAAAGTTGATGGTGATTTTTTCTAAATTTAACACGTTTAGGATGAAGATTGAAGTGAAACAAATAAGTTTTGGACTCAGGAAGGAATTCGGTTCACAAATGAGCCGTCCGTGGGGGATCCTATTGGCGTTAACACCACGTTAATTACTCGCGAGAGCACGGCCTTGAAAATCTCATTAGTGTAAACCCCCCCCCCCCCCCCCCCCCAAAAAAAACCTAACAACTCACCAAAGAAGTAGTGGTTCTTGTCTTCGTAATATTTGTTCCCATATTTGTCGACACCGATCAGAGTCCATGTCTTCACGTCATTTCACCCTGAAATCAGAATGAGAGATGTTACCGGATTTGTCTCACTCCCGGTGAGGCAGTTTTGTGTCACTGGCGACTCATTTGTGAGCCGAATTCCTTCCTGAGTCCCAAACTTCTTAGTTTCACTTCAATCTTCAGCCTAAGTGTTACATTTAGAAAAATCACCATCAACTTTAAATTTAAGGAATTTTGAATGGAGTTTGGTGAAATGTTACCGCGACCTTAAACCAACTAAGGTGTTCAAACATAGTAAATGTTTGAGTGTTTGTAGTTGGATTAGCATCAAGTTAGCTCTCTCTTTTCGTGTCTAATTTTTCCATTTAGACATTTTTTTATGTTTTGGCACAAGACAAACAAACATATTCTAGCCTTTAAGGAGAGACACAGGGGCTTCAATGAAGAAGCCACAACAGTCAGTGTGGGTCATACGCATGTCATTTATTTGATTTTGACTAAAACGCTAAAAACACAGGCAAGAAAAAGAAGAGGACAGACAGTTGTACTACGGCTGGATCACCGACCACTCACTGCTGGGACACTGGGAGTATACTATATATTCAAAAGAAACAAAACTCAACACACCTCAAAATAAGACACCACACAATTGAGAACGTGCCACCACAAACCATATCACCATCTAAAGTGAACTCCCAGCATCAACCACACTGGCGAATGGAGGACCTCACCAACCGCCGCACTAGAAACAGAAGGAAACAGTGTTAAAACTCTAAAACAATTTAAAACCTACACCAACCAAAAAACAATCAACTCAAATGAGAATAAAATACATACAGTAAAACTGACTAAAATAAACGGCAGCCAGCGCTTTGCCTGGAAACAAACAAAGCACGTATAGTTAGATTACTTATCAGACACAAGAGGTTTAAAATGCTGGCAGTTTTATATACCTCTGTGCTGTGTGACAGTCAAGTCAGACCTAAAAACATGGTAGACCCACATATAAAATCATTAAAAATACAAATACCTCAGGGTGAAAGCACCCCTACTTTACCCTAACAATTAAAATACTAAAATGACTAACAATGTTAAAAGTCCTTCCTACCAGCGTCAGAGGGAATCAGCCAGCCACAGACACAGTGAGCAGACACAATTTAGAGAGTGCCTGCAGTCACACCTGCTGCCAATCAGTCCCTCCTGTGTCCTCTGATTGGCCTCTAGCCTCTGTTCTCTGCAGGGTCCTTGTGCCCTAATGCTACAATCTGCCCCCATGAACTGAATCGACGTCCCGTCGATGGGCCTTAAAGCCAAGGCCTGTGAAATCCTTGCCAGGGGGCAATAATTTGATTTACTTGCGTGGTGGTTGATCTTGGGAGATGATGGGGATTCCGGTGCTGCCCTGCTGTAGTCCTATGGGGACGCCGTGGTTTCTCTTGTGTTGCAAGAGGCCTCTCCTCAGCATCCGGATGTGGTGGGGGCGTGTCATCCTGCTCCACCACATCAGTCAGCGGACTCTGAGAAAACTCAACAACAAATGGTGGTTCCTTTGATTCTTTATCAGTTCTGTGATGGCAAGGAGCTCTACAGACTGTTTTGGCTCTTGTGCTGGTGTGGCTGCCGTTATGTTAGCTCGTGCAACATTGCACTGGGATGAGTGGAGATTATTCCCTCTTCCTCCCTCAAAATCTTCACCCCATCTAATCGCTTCTTCCCGTATCTCAGTGTCATGCTGGGTTTACCTCTCACCACCTCCCTGATATGGTGCCATAGCGTTCCATTCGGGACAAGTTCCACAAACTGGTCCCTCAGGGCTACCTGTGAGTTTGGAACTGCATCTGGATAATTGTCAAGAACAGCATCCATTAATGACATTAGTGCATGAGAAAACTGCCTCAGTGACTCTCCCTCCTGCTGTTTACGTTCGTAAAACTGTTGCTGCATTACAACCAAAGGCTTTTTACCACCATACAATAATTTTAAAATGTCAATGATCTGGTATGAATCCGGAAAACACGCAAGGCTATGTTTCCGTTTCTACATTTTAATCTGCAGTTGGGATGCAAACAGCCTCAGTTATAAATGTGTTAAATATTACAAACACGACGGCGAATATTGCTACTCCTCTTTATAATAACAATAATGATAATAATAATATTCAAAATCAGGATCATAATAAATCTGAAAAAAATCCATAATCTTCTTCTCCTTTCGGCTTTTCCCTTCAGGGGTCGCCACAGCGAATCAGTTGCCTCCATCTAAGCCTGTCTTCTGCATCCTCTTCTCTCACACCAACCACCTTCATGTCCTCTTTCACTACATCTATAAACCTCCTCTTTGGTCTTCCTCTAGGCCTCCTGCCTGGCAGTTCAAAACTCAGCATCCTTCTACCAATATATTCACTATCTCTCCTCTGGACATGTCCGAACCATCTCAGTCTGGCCTCTCTGACTTTATCTCCAAAACCTCTAACATGTGCTGTCCCTCTGATGTACTCATTCCTGACCCTATCCAACCTGGTCACTCCCAAAGAGAACCTCAGCATCTTCATCTCTGCTACCTCCAGCTCTGCCTCCTGTCTTTTCCTCAGTGACACTGTCTCTAGACCAAACAACATCGCTGGTCTCACCACAGTTTTGTACACCTTTCCTTTCATCTTAGCTGAAACTTTTCTATCACACATCACACCTGACACTTTTCTCCAACCGTTCCAGCCTGCCTGCACCCTAACCCCTTCACCTCTTTTCCACACTCTCCATTGCTCTGGACTGTTGACCCTAAGTACTTAAAATCCTCCACCTTCTTTATCTCTTCTCCCTGTAACCTCACTCTTCCACTTGGGTCCCTCTCATTCACACACATATACTCCGTTTTGCTGCGGCTAACCTTCATTCCTCTCCTTTCCAGGGCAAACCTCCACCACTCTAGCTTCTCCTTCACCTGTTCCCTGCTCTCACTACAGATCACAATGTCATCTGCAAACATCATAGTCCATGGAGATTCCTGTCTAACCTCGTCTGTCAGCCTGTCCATCACCAGAGCGATCAAGAAGGGGCTCAGAGCTGATCCCTGATGCAGTCCCACCTCCACCTTGAACTCCTCTGTCACACCTACAGCACACCTCACCACTGTCTTACAGTCCTCATACATGTCCTGCACCGCTGTAACATACTTCTCTGCCACTCCAGACTTCCTCATACAATACCACAGTTCCTCTCTGGGCACCCTGTCATAAGCTTTCTCCAGATCTACAAAGATACAATGCAGCTCCCTTTACCTTCTCTGTATTTCTCTATCAACATCCTCAAAGCAAATACTGCATCTGTAGTACTCTTTTTTGGCATGAAACCATACTGCTGCTCACAAATGCTCACTTCTGCCCTTAGTCTAGCTTCAACTACTCTTTCCCATAACTTCATTGTATGGCTCATCAGCTTTATTCCTCTGTAGTTGCTACAACTCTGTACATCTCCCTTGTTCTTAAAAATGGGCGCCAGCACACTTCTCCTCCATTCCTCAGGCATCTTCTCACTATCTAAGATCCTGTTGAACAACCCAGTCAGAAACTCTACTGCTACCTCTCCTATACACTTCCAGACCTCCACAGGTATATCATCAGGACCGAGTGCTTTTCCACTCTCTTCAATGCCCTCCTCACTTCATCCTTACTAATCTTTGCTACTTCCTGGTCCACAACAGTCACGTGTTCTACTTTTCGTTCTCTCTCATTTTCCTCATTCATCAACTCTTCAAAGTACTCTTTCCATCTTCCCATCACACTACTGGCATCTGTCCATACACTTTCATCTCTATCCTTAATCTTCCTAACCGCCTGCACGTCCTTCCCATCTCTGTCTCTGCCTTGCCAACCTGTATAGATCAGTCTCTCCCTCCTTACTATCTAACCTAGCATACAAGTCATCGTAAGCCCTTTGTTTGGCCTTTGCCACCTCTACTTTCACCTTACGCTGCATCTCCCTGTACTCCTGTCTACTCTCTTCAGTCCTCTCAGTGTCCCACTTCTTCTTAGCTAACCTCTTTCTCTGTATACACTCCTGCACCTCCTCATTCCACCACCAAGTCTCCTTATCCACTTTCCTTCCAGATGACACACCAAATACTCTCCTACCTGTCTCCCTGATCACATTAGCTGAAGTTGTCCAGTCAACTGGAAGCACCTCCTGGCCATCCATAGCCTATCTCAACTCCTTCCTAAAAATCATACAACACTCTTCCTTTTTCAGCTTCCACCATTTAGTCCTCTGCTCTGTCTTTGCCCTCTTCATCTTCCTCACCACCAGAGTCATCCTAGACACCACCATCCTATGCTGTCTGGCTACACTCTCACCTACCACTACTTTGCAGTCACTGATCTCCTTCAGATTACACCGTCTACACAAGATGTAGTCTACCTGTGTACTCCTACCTCCACTCTTATAAGTCACCCTATGTTCCTGCCTCTTCTTGAAGAAAGTATTCACTACAGCCATTTCCATCCTTTTTGCAAAGTCAACCACCATCTGTCCTTCTGCGTTCCTCTCCTGGATACCAAACCTGCCCATCACCTCCTCATCATCTCTGTTTCCTGCACCAACGTGTCCATTGACGTCTGCACCAATGACAACTCTTTCACTTCTAGGGATGCTCTGCATCACTTCATCAAGGTCCAACCAGAATTTCTCCTTCTCCTCTAGCTCACATCCTACCTGTGGAGCATACCCACTAACAACATTGAACATCAAACCTTTGATTTCTAGCTTCAGACTCATTACTCTATCTGATACTCTTTTAACCTCCAGGACATTCCTAACAAACTCCTCCTTAAAGATAACTCCTACTCCATTTCTCTTCCTATCTACACCATGATAGAACAACTTGAACCCTGCTCTTAAACTTCTAGCCTTGCTACCTTTCCACCTGGTCTCCTGGACACACAGTATGTCTACCTTCCTCCTCTGCATCATGTCAACCAACTCTCTACCTTTTCCTGTCATAGTTCCAACATTCAAAGTCCCTACTCTCAGTCCTAGACTCTTGGTGTTCCTTTTTTCTCTCTACCTACGAACACACCTTCCTCCTCTCCTTCTTCGACGAACAGTAGTCCAATTTCCACCGGCACCCTGTAGGTGAACAGCACCAATGGCGGTCGTTGTTAACCCGGGCTTCGACCGATCTGGTATGGAAGTCATAGATTGATTCGCATGTTTGATTTGGCAAAAGTTTCACGTCGGATGCCCGTCCTGACACAACCCTTTGTATTTATCCGGGCTTGGGACCGGCACAATAAGGCACTGGCTTGTACCCCCTTGCGGCTACATTGTACTTGGCCCAAATACAGCAAGTAATTACGGTCATTCAGTGGCTCACATCTGGCATGCAAAATGTACCACTATAGGTGGCCCTATTGTGGACCAAACAATTTACAGAGGTGGTTCCTGATATCAGCCATAATTAAACCTCAACTCAGCCACTTAATTTATGTGCCATATTTGACTGAGATTAAAAAAAAAAAAAAAAGCTTAAACAACTACAGCAATATGTTTCTTTATTTGCACCAGTACATATTTTTAACACTGAGCTCATGAATCACATGTATAAAAGTCAGTAAATAAACAAGGATTCCTCCTGTATAATAACAGTCAGTGCATGAACCTGGACTCTTAGAACTGTGTGTTTATGAACCTTGTGTGGGTGTTCCACAATCTGGATATGTATTCAACCTGTTGTGTTTTCAATGCCCTCTCTTCTCCGCATCCTCTCTCTCCTGCCACCATCTCTGTCTGGAGCCAGATGTAACCATCTTTTGATGGTTGCATCAATCTCCTGGTCTGTGGCCCCACATGTCAAGCGGTTACGCCTCACAGCAGCTGAAACATACAAGCACAAATGTTGTGAGGTCCAGGGGTGGTTCAATCTCCCACACCCCTCAAACTTTCAAAGAGACTATTGCTCTAACCAGAGATTTCACAGGTCTGTGCTGAGTGCCATCCTAGACTCCTGTCTGACTTTGGCATCAGGAGACCCTGCTTTCCCAGGCACTAAATTCCAATTCATACCACAAATCAGTAAAACCTGCCAAACCTCCCTTTGGAGAGGTACAATTCTGTGACATTTACCCCTGGGTTGACCTGAGAACACAATCAGAAGGCAGTTGTAAATTGCCGCTATGGAATGCATCCAGGGCAACAACACAAGGATCGATACAATAATAAATTGAATATGCTGATCAAATAAGACACTGCAAACATGCCGAACTGGTTCCCCTGCAAGAAGAGGACTTCACAGCTGTTCGAACCATTGTTCTACGAGCTAATTTGGTGGAGATAAAATTAACACTGGACAATGAACTATTCCAATAATGTAACCCCAGCGCCACCTGAATGGCGAACCACCGGAACCGATGGCGCATTGCCTGAGCACCATAATCTATGTGCTTAGTTTTTGCTTATAAATGTTCTGTAAAAAGAAAAAGAAACCTCATGCACAGTCTGTAGTCATGCAAAAGACATGCATGAAAATGTTCTTTTCTTTGTTTGTTTGTGTGTTCTGTGATGTCGTGAGTAACTAATAACCATTTAATTGTGTTTTTACAGTGAATAAGATAAACTCATGTCCACCAAATTAACCACAACAAGCAGAGAAAACCGAACTTATCAAAACGATGCATTTCTCTTTGTTTTATATATAATTTTAAACTTGGGTGAATAAAAGGCATAGCTTTAAATCCAAAAACCACCCTCGTTATGCCGTGAAACTAGAGGGAGAAATTTGATTGGACCAAATTCGCGCCAATAACCAGACCACGCTCGTGGGTTGGCCCCCAAATAAAGGTAGTCAATATGAAATTTTTTGAGAGTCGTGAATTGGAGTTCTGTGGAAGCTTTGGAGAGGAGAGCTTCCCCAGGAGACCTGACGGAGCAACAACAACAAAAAAAGAAACTCAGAACTCAGAACGTAGCTGCTAAACTATAAGGGCTAAGTTCCGACTTGAAGCCAAGGCTGATTGCGGCCGGGACAAGTTTGGCTGCACCGCATTCAGTCTCCAGCGTTTTGAGTTGTCATGGTAACCAGGGCTGCTCGTGATGTGCGCGGCTCCAGTCTGTTTTCATCAGGAAAGAGAAGAATAATTCGGACATTAACTGAATAACCAAGCCAATCGCCCGAAGGACAACAGTTCCGGGGAAGAGGGACGAGACAGGCCAACAGCCACTTCAACCAGAACCAGTCTTGCTTGGAAGGCCACGACGAGGATCTTGACGCGGCCGTCTCTCGTAGGACATCTCCTCCCTTTTTCGTGGCCCGTCGAATCGCCAACCCAAAGTAAGGTTGCGTCTATCTGCTCTCCCAGCTGGCCGTTCTGAGTGGTGCGAGGTATGGCTATCAGACAATATTGACCCAAATTTAGAATAGAATAGAATAGAATGCCTTTATTGTCATTATACACACGTACAATGAGATTAAGAGCATCTCCATCATTGCAGAAAGAAGGAAAAAAAAAACCTATGCATAGCATAGAGGGAAAACGAGAAATAAATATATATGTACACAGCTTTTATATATGTACTAGCTTTAAAAGCTCTCCTTCCTCAGATAAATCCACCCTGTATTTGACAAACAACCTTCTGTTCATTCGCCCAAGTTCTCAAGTTAGCCATCAGCTGCGTAATCATCATTGTCATATCATATTATGCCATTTACATATCCAAGCTCACCTGTTTCATTTATTTTATGCTTTCACCTGCCCCTTTATATAATGAGCACGTGTTTTGATTTCTCACTTATTAGCTAATAAAAACCTTAAAATTCAGCCATTGTTACACTCCTTCCTTCAGTAATTTTTTTAAGTCAATCCACAATAGAGAACATCCCTTCCAGATTGAGACTTGATAAGAGGCAATAATATACACAATCCTATGCACAACACAAAGCACAAATGTTTTGAAATTAACTTTGTATCATTAGGTAATATGGCTACTGTATAAAAAAAAAAACAATTCTATTAAAACTGATCCTAAGCCTTAATGACAATATTCTTCTGTTAGATTTCAAGTGTTTTCCCCACATCTATTTTCTTGAACAGGAAATTTCAAAGTTTTCTAAAGTTTTGCATCTGTAAAAACAAGGATTGACAGTGTGTTAAAAACACAGTCACTACCACACACAGTACAAGCCCATAGGTGACAATTATGCAGGATTTCTTTTGTATAAGCCTCTATTTTGTTTTTTTAGGAAAATCCTATCACTCTTTAAACATAGGTATGACACAACAGGTATCAAAGCCAACTTACCAATAACGACATTTCTTAGCTGTAAGCGTTGAAAGCCAATTTTTGCATTTATCCCTCTCATGTTTATATTTTTTGATAGGGAGTTTGTGAACATCGCATGCACGATCCTCCACACACACTTGCGGATATCGACCCCGCCTTTGAGAGCCAGTGTGTTTACCTGAAATCATATCATCACATATTTATTATTTTTTCTTTTTTCATAGATAAATACAGACACTGAAAAGGTTGTTAAAGTTTTAAAATAAGAAAGTGCATTTATGGAAGCAGAGGCAGTTTGAGATGTGGTGACTGTATGTGATACGCCAACATACCAACTGTTTGAGAAGGTCAGGGCTACTTCGCAACTCTTCCTCCAGGCTCTGAAGAGAATATATGTCTGTGAGCGGCAACAAATTTCTATCAAGGCCCATCTCAACCTCATCAGTGATTTTCAAACCCTGCAGGGTCTTGAAGACAATTCTCATTTGCTCCATCATCATTTCCTGCTCCGTTAAAATATTTCGCAAGAGGGCTGTGGACAAAACGAGGAAGAAAGAGAGGTTAGACAAAATCTAAGTTCAATCTAATTCAATCTACTGAAGCACACAAGATCACTCAATAGCATCACCATTCTTCCACATTACCTAATAATCTAATTATCTAATTTTAGTAGAGAAAACGTGAATACCCAGAAGTGTGCAGGCTGGATCTCTGCTCCATGGTCTGGTGTGCAGTGCGCCTTGGTGTATGCGTCTCACTGCTGGTGCACCGAGGGTTCTCACTGCTGGTCAGAGGATGCATCACAGGCTCAGGACTGCTGTGGCTGCTTGGATGAGAGTCAGGACTGCTGCGTTTCTTGGATGGAGGTCACGACTGCGACGGTTGCTTGGATGGAGGTCACGACTGCTGCGGCTGCTTGGATGGAGGTCAAGACTGCTGCAGCTGCTTGGATGGAGGTCAAGACTGCTGCGGCTGCTTGGATGGAGGTCAGGTGTGCTGCGGCTGCTTGGATGGAGGTCACGACTGCTGCGGCTGCTTGGATGGTGGTCAGGACTGCCAGCAAGGTTGATATGCATAGGGATCTTTGGAGCAGCGGGCAATGACTCCAATCTGCGAAAAAATAAAAATCAAATCTTGTAATATCCGTTGTAACAAAATGCATTATAATTAAATTAGGGATTGATGCTCCTTACCCTTTTCTGGACTTTGTTATTTTCTTGATGCCTTGTATCTCATCATCAATGGCAATTGATGATCATCATCAGGCAATTTAAGCCTAGCTTCGTTGTAGACATCTGGGAAAATAATTGAAAAAGCTGATAATTTTAAGTAACACATGACATAACATTAGCTCAAACTAAAAGGTGGACTTGACAAAATTTAACTCACGTGATGTGAAGATAATTCTGGTATTATGGGGCTTCCATCCATCCCCAGGACATTCCTGGGATTTAACTGCTTTTGCCACATCATTTTTATTTGGTGGCCACATGCACTCTCCATTTTGCATCCAAACTGAGGGCACCACTTCAACCTCATTTGTATTGTCAAAGACAACAATATGATACATCTAAGAGAAAGCAAGAATAATAGCCAACTATATTACAAGAGCAGGATTATTACATATACAGGGATACAGGGTCCCAAACTACAAAACAAATAGGTTTAAATTTTCAATGATTCCTTGATCCATCAAACTATTTAACAGAAACGGGTGAGTGAGAGAGAGAGAGGTTCTTTTTTTTTTTTTAGTTATTGACTATCATGAACTGTTTAAAAGGTGGTTGGTTTTTTTTTTGCTTTGTTTGTTTTATCAGGAATGCATATATGTGTATGTGTGTGTGTGTGTGGGGGGGGGGGGGGGGGGTATTTATTTATTAATTTATTGACAATCATGGACTGGACACAGGTATTATTGTAATATATTGCAATGCACTATGTGCAATAACTGCATGCTGGTGCAATGTATTTTTAAGTATAGGTCTGTGCTGTCAATATCCTACAATATCTTGAGCAACGTCTCTAACTCGCGTCTGTAACTGTGTAAGTGGGGTGTGGGTGGGTTTGTAGTTTGGATGGATGTCAGCTGTGGGGTTGAGTATGTGTGTGTTTTGGGGGAAACGTGCTGACCTACTTATATGTTGACATGTTCCTGTTTATTGTGTTACTATATGTTCTGTGTAAATGTATGTGTTTTCACACTCTCATTGCCCAAGTCAAATTTCTCTATCCAGAGACAATAAAGGCTCATCTTATCTTATTAGTTAAAATGCATGAGCGGAACAACAACAAATTTGTTTTGGAATGGTAATCTCACATACTTCTGCAGATTTTTTGAAAACATGAAACACTTGACACTGGTGGAGAGGTTGGAAACCATATAAATTCCTATTTCTTTTGAGTCAACTGGATATGTAAAGAAGTGTTCAACCTGTTTATATTAATTTCCCACAATGTAAACTGTTCCTTCATCTTCAACAATGTTTTGGGCTACAATCAACTTGTTATCAATTCTGATACAAGAATCTCTCTCGTTGGATTTCACAACCATTCCATATAAAGCAAACACTTTAAACTGGCGAAGTGGTCGTGAGAAGCACTCTGGCACTGGCCCATCCATATGCTCTTTATCCAGGTTTTCAATTTCTTTAACATCAGGACTGTAGTTGCCATTTTCCATCTCTGATAATCTAAGTATCACCTGAGTCAAAGGACTGCATGGCCCCCGAACCAATTTCTTTAATTTTCCGAGGAAGTTTTCATATGGAAATGCTGATATGAGATCTAAATTTCCATGGATTTTGACATCTTTTCTGAGGTGTACCAGACCATGAATATTATAAACCCAAAACTCTTCACCGTAAAGATGACCAAAATGTTGAACAAATGAAACCAAAAGAGTATTAGCAAGGTCATTCATCTCCATACAATACTTTGGACTTGCCAAAATGTAAACACCTACAAACAAAAGCATTAAGTTATCATAGATCTGAGGCTTTAGCACACCCCCTAGCACAACCGGACCAGTTTATAACAAGAATTGTCGGATTTCGTAGCTTTCCACCTGCATCGTTCAGCCAGTGCCCGTGGCCTTCGAGCAAACTCACTGGGGATGTAACTTCTTAGTGATAAATGTCTATCTGAAACCATAGAGGCAAGAGTAGATGAAATACGACAGCGCAGGTGGCCAGTGGTACTGATCCACAAATCTAACAGACGCTTCATTACACCCAGACAAACCAAATGCATATAATCAATACGGGAAGCAAGCAACCATATCAATGCCAACATCTGCAAGAGGTGAGTGATGAAGACGGTGTTTTTCATCCACTGCTTGTCTAAAACTGTCATCAGTTCTATGTCATGCAACCTCAGGAAATGTCATTCGATTGGATTTGTGGACACCTGTTTGGTCACACTTGTCGCATCCATGGTATGCATTGTGTGACTTCACACCTCTTATGAAGGCTCTGGCTGGGGCATCACACACAACACAAACAACATTGACAAAGAAAGTTTTCTGATTGTATAGAACCCCACTTTTCAAAGTTTTCAACTCATGTATCAAATAACGAAGATATCCAGCCAATGAATTTGGTTTAGAAGTACCACAAAACAGTCCAATCAAAATCGGTTTCTGTGTGTATCCTTGTAACATACCAAGGATTGGCCAGAACTGAGTACTAGCCATCAAAATTCAACTGCAGTTTAAAGGCATGTCTGTCAGGCACAGTAGACCACACTTTGTCTAGAATTTTCTCAACTGAATTCCAAATTCCACGATAATGGAACATGCCACCTGCTACACTGTTAATATTGTAGCTTGTTTTTGTTTTCAGCAATGTTCGTCAGTCTTTAGGCAGGGAGGGATGGTGTTGATGGAGTTTAAGGATGCTCAGAAGCGCTGACAGAGCTATCAAAGAAATTCCAAATGAAACTGCCCAATCTGCCAGTAAGCTCTGCAGATCACTATCATTCTGAGGCTTTAACTTCTGATGAGGCAAATCCTCATCAGAAGTTAAAGCCTCTGCATGGACTTCCATATCCTCATCATCTTTTACTTCGTCACTTTGGATATCAGATTCCTCTGAATCAACAACAGAGATACTATTGGCACCCCCCACCCCCTCTATATTCTGCTCATTTTCAATGAGTTCACCGACTGTCTTTAATGCCCTTCTTCGGGCATTGCCCCTGTCATTGAACATCCAAACTCTTTCCATACCTTCACTTGCTGTAAGTCAGCTTCCACCTGAAACAAACAAATAATAGTCTAAATTACTAAATTATCAAGTGTACAAAGACAATTTTCAGTTTAAATTGAAATTTCATTATCAATAAGGACACTTTTATTTGGCTTAGCTGTTAAAACATCATTCATTTTTACTTCTACACCTACACAGGCCTCAATCTACTTTAGCATGGATAGTCTGCTTTTTCCACACTATAGCTGTGCAGACCTTAAACAGTTCAAAACTAGAACACGGTGTAAACATAATTTGCTTAAAATGAATACTTAATTGAAGGAGAGGCAACGCAGCACACTAGAGAAACCTTATGAAAGTTTTCAAATTTAAATAAATCAGTGTGAATCCAGGATCGTGCAGCTAATCACCCAGTTCATCCATTCAAGTTTATAGACCCTGAGATTTCAAATACTGCATAACCAGGGTTAAGGGTTAGACTGGTATGATTCAGTCTAGCAATTTGTGGTATAAACTAGACAACCGCGGTGAAGTTAGTTTTAAGTTGGATATTCGACAGACTTTCAATCCGGATAAACCTTTTCTGTTCCACGCAGTGTGACTCCGAGCCAGCCACTCCAACATTTCAAGTGCACCCGTATTACAGACTTTACATTAAATACACGGAGACAGAAGATGGCTACAGCGTGCATCAACTTCCTGTTTTCAAAATAAAAAAGTGGGATATTTAAAGCAGAGAAACTGTTTAAAGGAAATAAAAACAGACGTATCACAATGTTCCAACACTGGTTTTGATTTATTATATCAAATGACCGAATAGATATTCAGCTAAAATGCTAATATTTCCATATAAAAATTATGAATGATTAGAAAATGTGAGGAAAACAATAGGTGTATCTCATGCACCCTGTGTAGTAACATGTTCCCACACTGATTTTGAGTCAATTGATCCCATCACCTGGAAGCTATTGAGCTAAAATTATAGTATTTACATAAAAAAATTAATAAAAAAGATTTGGTGATTTGAAATGAAAAACCAAGGGGTGTATCTCATGCAGCCAGTGGAGTATGATTATCCCACACTGATTTTGAGTCAATTGATCACATGACCTGGAAGCTATTGAACTAAAATGCTAATATTTATTTTAAAAAAATTATAATAAATATTTGGAGATTTAAATTGTAAAACCAGGGGGTGTATCTCATGCAGCCAGTGGAGTACTATGATCCAACACTGATTTTGAGTCAATTGATCACATCACCTGGAAGCTATTGAGCTAAAATGATAGTATTTATTAGAAAAAAATAATAAAAAATATCACTGCAAGCAGCAATTACAGGGTCCAACCCTGTGAATCTGAGAGGAGTTATAAAGCCATTTACAAACAATTTGAAACCAATCATTCCACTGTTCAATCAATAATCATAAATGGACAAATTTCCAGACCGTTCCAAACCTGACCAGGAAGGTATGCCCCAGCAAATTCAACCACAAAGTTAACATAAAGATGCTCAAACACCTTTCCAGGAATGTCATGGTAATATCAATAAATTAATAGGACTCTCTTGCAACAATCAATGTTGAAATTGTATGAATCAACTGTTTCAAAGACACTTTACAAACAGCCAAACAATTATTATTTTGCAGTGCAAATTAACCCTAAGCCTAATGAATTAGAAAAAAAAAACTGAGCTCCTTCAAATAAAAATAAATGTAAAATAAAATAACAAAGTTCAAAACAGTGTCCTTTCTTCTATATCAAAAGATGGAGTTCAATCATGTGTGTGTGTGTGTGTGTGTATACATATATATATATATATATATATATATATATATGTCTGTTTGTTCTACTACCCAGGTAGGTTTTGTGGTGAACGTTCTTATCTGTGTTAGAGTGGAGTGAACAAATGTCTGTGGTCTTCAGAGTGGGTCCCAATCTCTGTTCACTGTCGATGACCTGGCTCGCCACTGAACTGCCAACGGTTCAGAATTGTACGAATCCCTGATCCAGCATAAAAAAAACAGTCTACACGCATGGCGCAGAAAACACATTTCATCACTACTCCTACTCTTATTTTCTGCATATTCTTTACCAGATGCAGTACATGCACTCTCACACTTACAGTAAGAATTATTTTAACACAATTATTCATAATGAACCTGTAATTTAACATAAAGTTTAATTTATCTATATATGCAATATTTATATTTTTAAACAGATTTTTTCTTTTCAATATTTATCCTTTTAATTGTAAATAAACTGTATAAATTCACTTCTTAACCAACATGAGTATTTAAATAACCACAATGAAATAAATCACATTATGTACACAGTAAAGTATATCAGAACAATACTATTACAACCTGACATCACATTCAATCTGTCTCCCTCATTAAAATGATGGTAGCATGGTAGTTTACCAGCTACACTAAGGCTAGCTTAGCGGCGTCACTCGCGGCTAGCATTAGCGCGTTAGGTAGCGATCTTTCTAAAGTAATTTTTACACATATCACAATGATACAATACTAACACGTTGGGTTATAACATCTCTGCAACTCCAAATGGTTTTATGAAAGTATCTCAGAAGCAGCATTTTCACATCAGCTAACATCAACAAACTGATAACGTGATCTAACCTCTTAGCATTTAACACTGCTCTTACCGGAGTCCAACGGAGAGCTTACAAGGTTGAAGCGGCTCCTCTCTCTCTCTCAACAACTCATAAGACCCTCTCCTAATAAACAAAAGATTTATCAATACACTACTTTGATATTAATCATTAGTTTGGGAGGTTTATATCACGTTTCTTACCCAGGTACGTCAGCTCATTCAACGAGTGGCACTCTTGGTCAGCGTCTATGAGTGAGTGTCACAACGCTCTCACTGTCAATGACAATGAATACAGGGCTGGTGCACCACCATGTGGTGGGGCATGTTAAACTCTGTTAAATGATATAAACGGGTTTGGTTACCCATTTGGCTTACATTAACACAGGTTACTGATCCAAAACACTTCAGCAAATCCACAAAACAGCCCCCGCCAAAAGAAAAAAAAAAGTAATAGAGGGTTAGAGGAAAGCTCAAATCCTAATTCAGTATAAATGCTGTGGGAGGTCTTACAATATGCTGTACATGCAAAGTAACCCTCAGTTATCACAAACCTAATGGTGGTCATGATGCCATGCCCAATTTTGGTCACTTGGTCACCCTGCCCAGAGGGCCAACCAGCTAACATCTGAGTGTCTTATGCAGAGGACCCACCAGTGGTTGCATCAGCATCTTGTTAAGAGGATCATGGAGTTGTTGCCATATCGCCCTGTCCACAGGTTCCACCAATGCCTTCTTCATCTACCTGCCCAGGGGGCTCATGAGTGGTGGCCTTGTCACTCTGCTCAATCTCTGGCCACCTCAGCATCCTGACCAGAGAGCCCACCAGTGTATTATTGACTTGTACTGTATTTCAATTAAATATGAGCATTTTTTTTTGTTCAATGACATATATCCTGTAAACAAACAATTCTTTTTCCTTTATTGTACTATGTATGTGTCAGCATTGTAATAAGCACTATAATTGCAATGACCTCTTTGCTTTTGCAAGCCATTTCAACCGAAGAAAGAACCTTCTTATGAAAAAAATAATAATGCTGTCTTCATTCATCAATATGGTAGAGCCTACATATATATTACATTAGACATTTTGCTGTTAGACATTTTCATAATAGTAATATAAGCACTACAATCCCACTAAATTGATTAATATTATGATGCAATGTTACTGCTTGTGTAGCTACAAGTGAACTGCTACATGAACTACTACAGTATCATACATATGAATAACTACTTGAACCTGTTTAGGCGTAATGCTCACAAAAAAAATCACTTCTCATCGTGGTTAGAATAGCAAAGTGGGGGAAAGGAAACAATGCTTAGTGGCATAAGAATTTGCTTGAAATGGGCATATTCAAGTGCTTCTGGAGACTGTATTTTTTGATTGATTATGTTCAAATTTGGAATATCTTGTCAGCGAGGCCTTGCCATTGTGCACAAGAAATTTCAGAACAATTCATGCAAAAGTGATGATACTGGGGTGATTTGCATAGTAATTAATATATTACACTACTTGAGTGTCTTGTGATAGCCAGGTTTCTTTAAATAACAACCTTTCCTTCATAAATTAGACAGAGGTCAGTGTAAGGGTTTTCCATACCAAGTTTTGTCTTGCTCAGGCCAGTGGTTCAGAAGCAAACAACTATTAAATAACAAAATAATCATTATATCACCATTGCAATTTGATAGACACATATCTCTGACATTACATGATGTAGCGACTATTCCTTCGCAATTTAGATAGAGCATACCCCAGAGGCCCTACATGTCAATTTTTTTATCAATTGATGTCACGGTTCATGAGAAGATAATTTTTAAGTATTTTTTTCACTCATTAAAAATGATCTTAAAAATGGCCGTGTTCAAGTGCTTGTGAAATGTGTATTTTTGGATGGATTGCTTTCAAATTTGGAATATCTTGTCAGTGAGGCCTTGCCATTGTGCACAAGAAATTTCAGAACGATTGATGCAACGGTGCATGATATTGGCTCGTTTGCATATTAATGAGTAAAGGAAGCAAATTGATTGGCTTGTGGCGGCCATGTTTTTTGATGTACAATCTTCTGCTTTACAATTTCGGTCGGGATTAGGCTCAAAATGATGTGTTTTGAATTTCATGCCGATCGGCCCAACTGTTCTGGAGAAGATTTCATTTTTGCTGGAATCATCATTATGCAAATTAGCTCAAAATCCAATATGGCGGACTTGAATGGTCCAAGAGGCAAATTTGTTCCTTGTACTGAGGGGCACCTGTATACCAAGTTTCGTGACGTTTGGTCAAAGGGGACAAGGGTCCAGAGCTTTTGAAAATGACGACTTTAAGCCAAAATGGCTGCCAGGTCATGTGACCTATGGACACCTGCTTGTACACAGCTGTTCAGGACATGACCCTCTACAATCCTACCGAATTTGATGACTTTTCGATGTACGGTCTGGGTTTTATGGGCAGAAGAAGAAAAGCGGCGGGAAAAAAAAATAATAATCTGAGCAAAAACAATAGGGTTCCTAAAGCTAAAATGCTAATATTTATAAAAAAAACTAAATAAATAAATATTTGGAGATTTTAATTGTAAAACCAGGGGGTGTATCTCATGCAGCCAGTGGAGTACTATTATCCCACACTGATTTTGAGTCAATTGATCACATCGCCTGGAAGCTATTGAGCTAAAATGCTAATATTTATTAAAAAAAATTATAATAAATATTTGGAGATTTAAAATGAAAAACCAAGGGTTTATCTCATGCAGCCAGTGGAGTACTATTATCCCACACTGATTTTGAGTCAATTGATCACATCACCTGGTAGCTATTGAGCTAAAATGATAATATTTATTTAAAAAAATTAATAAAAAATATTTTGAGATTTGAAATGAAAAACCAAGAGGTGTATCTCATGCAGCCAGTGGAGTACTATGATTCCACACTGATTTTGAGTCAATTGATCACATCACCTGGAAGCTGTTGAGCTAAAATGCTAATATTTATTTTAAAAAAATTACAATAAATATTTGGAGATTTAAATTGTAAAACCAGGGGGTGTATCTCATGCAGCCAGTGGAGCACTATGATCCCACACTGATTTTGAGTCAATTGATCACATCACCTGGAAGCTATTGAGCTAAAATGTTAGTATTATATTAAAAAAATGATAAAAAATATTTGGAGATTTCAATAAAAAAAAAAAATTATCAGGTGTATCTCATTCATATGTTTTTGAGTCATTCGGTCACATGACCTGGAAGGTGCGTAAGGGGAAATGTCCCCACATTTGTAGGACAGGTAATGATTGTCAAGAGGATAAATTCAGATAAGAGGAGCTTTATTTATCCCAAAGGGAAATTGAGTTAAGTCAGTGAGCTCATTTATTTATCAAGGAGTTATACAGTCTAATGGCTGTGGGTAAGAAAGATCTTTTTTTGATTAACTATTTTAATGTAAATATTAGCATTTTAGCTCAATAGCTTCCAGGTGATGTGATCAACTGACTCAAAATCAGTGTTGGATCATAGTACTCCACTGGCTGCATTAAATACACTCCTCGGTTTTTCATTTCAAATCTCCAAATATTTTTTTATGAATTTTTTAATGTAAATACTATCATTTTAGCTCAATAGCTTCCAGGTGATGTGATCAATTGACTCAAGTCAGTGTGGGAACATGTTACTACAGAGGGTGCATGAGATACACCTGTTGTTTTTCTCACATTTTCTAATCATTCATAATTTCTATGTGGAAATGTAGCCCTGTACAAAAATTCATATAGGGTACAGTGCAAAGATACAATAATATGTTGTTTTAAAACTCATGATCTTAAGAAGAAAAGTTCATGATAACTACAGTTCATAATGTTAAAAACAGTTAAATTATGTGCTGTATAAAAGTATAAATATCATATGTGTGGTTTATTAAAATAGACTATGTACAGTTAAAAGATAAATAAGTATTAAAAGGTCTTTAAGTTCATTTAAGTTCATAAAATAGTAGTGATCTGAGAGAAAAAGAGGAAAAAAGCAGTCTTTACATGTGAAAGCTAACTCGTTACCTGTCATGTGTCAATCATTTAATTTCCTGTTTTGCCTTTGGTTGAGGTCAAGCTCACAAGCCAATCGGAGTATGTTTACTGTGTAAGGGGGGCTGGACTAGTGGCGCAGGTTAGTGTGGTGTGTACTAAGCATGCGACAGGACAGACTGAGACGTGATCGACCAGAGAACTGAGAAGAAGCCTTGTAGTGTGGGGAGCATTTAAGTTTATTGAGGAGGGTTGATTACTTGTGGCTCCTGGATATAAACTTCTGTGTAACCTGCCAGAGGTGAATATGATATGTATGCCTGTATGTCGTGCTATATCGAAATTGTTGTAGTGTGAAGAGACAGGATGTGTAACGAGTTTAGCAACATGCTAACTAGTGGAAGTATACTGTGCTAATGTGCCTTCCTTGTGACTCGCCACTGTGTACCACCGCCACGTGTGTGACTGAACTGTGACCGCCATCTTCATTGCCACGGCCATTCCCTTTCCCTTCATGAGACTGCCATCATTCCCCCTTACCCCTACTAACGGATTCGTGAGTACTAACTGAAACCACTGTGCACGTGCTTTTATTTTACGCTCAGTTGAGTGAGGTGGCCGTTATTGTTTTGGGCCGCACCGCACCCAAGCTTCATCACCAAGCCTGCAATGGGCTAAAATTACATTTATGGTGTTGTTTGTGTGGGCCCACAGGTATAAATACTGAGTTTTGAGTTACTGTACATTAAAATGACTGTGTTTTTGGGTAGCTGGAATAAGGTTAAAGGTATCAAATTAAGGTTTTTCTTTGAGAAGGAAAAAAATGAGTTTTTGTGTGAAACAGAGAAATTAAAGGGTACCTGTTGATAACTCAAATATCTAACAAAAAAAGGGGTTAACTTGTTATTTTCAATTGAGAGAAGGGTAAAACAAAACAATAACCTGTGAATTTTATTTTGAAAACCTTTTTTATTTTACATAGTGTGTACTTTGAGAAACTTATAATTTTTTGTCATTTCATTCCAAATATTTTATTTACATTTTATTTAATCTTTGTGAATAAATATAAATATAATATAAATATATATAAATAAATATTTTTGCATTTAAAGTCGAGTTGTGGTGGTCATCATTATTATTGTTCATTATGTTACATTATTATAGAGGTATATAAAAAAAAGTTGTGTTTCACTACAACGAGCCCAGGCCCAGTCTCATTGTATTGCCCACTCTAGATTTTATTTCCACTACATGGGACCTGGGTTACACAAATATTAGCATTTTAGCTGAATATCTATTCGGTCATTTGATATAATAAATCAAAACCAGTGTTGGGACATATTGATACATCTGTTTTTATTTTCTTTAAACAGTTTCTCTGCTTTAAATATCCCACTTTTTTATTTTGAAAACAGGAAGTTGATACACGCTGTAGCCGTCTTTTGTCTCCGTGTATTTAAAGTCTGTAATAGGGTGCACTTGAAATGTTGGAGTGGCTGGCTCGGAGTCACACTGCGTGGAACAGAAGAGGTTTATCCGGACTGAATGTCTGTCGAATATCCAACTTAAAACTAACTTCACAGCGGTTGTCAGCAGAAAAAAACATAAATTGCCATGCTAGCAGTTAAGCTAATGACAGTACTAGCCATAATGTTACTAAAAGCCAGAAAAAAGCCCCGACAAACTTGCTAGCAGCCATGACAAAAATGTCCACTATTTTAAGTTAGTTAAGTTAGTAAATGTAGTAAATGAATAAGTTGGTTTTATAGCTAAACAGCATAGTTTATCCTCTCCTGTCAGCCACATAGCTAGACATTAGCTCCCTTATTAACATTATAGCTAGACTCTAGACAGAACTGTCTATGTATGATAACTGCCAACGCGCTGTCTCATGAGACAAACACTATCCTAAACATAAAAATAATGCAATTCACTCACCACGGCTTTGTTGGACGTCTCCACACAGAGGGTGCATGGGCAGCAAGCTTCAGATACACAGGGGCTGTGTCCGAAACCACCCCTTCACTCCCTACTCCTTATTCAGGGAGATGAATGTAGTGTACTATAATAGTGAACTCATTCACAAAATGAACAGTTGTTTTCAGACACTACTTTTTGCGCCGTTAATTGCGTCATTGCTGTCGAGCAATTAAAACGTGCCCCACTAACGGCTAAAGACAGAAAAAAAAATTCAGTTTAGCATTCTGTTAACGGCTTTTGATAATCTGATGTCCGATGTACTGTTTTGCACGATGTTAATGCTGTTTACATTCATGTAAACAGTACGTTTAATTGCATTGTTTTTGAAATGTGCTATAAAATAAACTATTCTGTTCTGCTGGAATCGCCATTTTCGCCGCGAGCGCAATGCATCATGGGATATCTTGCTTGGGTTGGTGACCATTGGCTATTCTTTACTTTTCACAATGCATTGTGGGATACTTTCAGTGCACTACATTTTGTCGCAAAAGATTTTGGACACCACTAGAAAATGACAAGCTCCCCATATAGTGCACTAATTAGGGATTAGGGAGCGGTTTCGGACACAGCCAGGCAGACTCCAAAGGCGGGATTTTTTTCTGGTGACGTCAAGTAGATGGTTACATTACGTAGCCTATGTTGAGTGGATATCAGAGCCCGTCTATCTCTGTTGGATATTGATAAATTTGAAAAAGCGGATACCTTCATGGACCAGATGAGTAAGTGTGAGTGATATTTGATTTCTCATAACAGCTGTGACTAACTTACTGACGCATTTCTCTGTCTCTGTAAAGTAACATGCTCTGTGTGTGTGTGTGCGCCTACGTAGAGAGAGAAATGCGTCAGTTGAACCTTAATCGCGTTGTGAAAAATCAACTCAACTACACACACACACACAATATATATATATATATATAGGATGTATGTTCATCCTGGCACAGAGTCTGACATGTGTTCTGCACGACCTTCCCAAGTGTCAAAGGTCAGCCTTCAAATGAATAACTGCAAAGTGATGCTTAAGTATTAAGTGTTCCTTTTCTCAATATTTCATTAAGGCTTTGAGCTAGCAGGCTGAAACTTGAGTATGTTCATCCTGGGACAGAGTCTGACATGTTTTCCGATTTTCGAAACCTGTTCCTCCCGGTACCGGTCAGCCACCTTAACCACTCTGCCACCGTTGCCGCCCATGTCACTGCCCTACTTTCTGCCATCATCAAGTCACGGAATTCAGCCGGACATTTTTCAAGGTTCGCCCACACCGGGAGAAGAGCCCTGCTTTCCCGGTGCCAGTCGGCTGCCTGAACCACTGCGCGCCCGTTGCCGCCCAATTAACCGGAAGTTCAGGCGTAACGCAAGGTGCTGATTTGGGTGGCAACGATGGTGCAGCGGTTAAGGCGGCCGACTGGCACCGGGAAGAGCGGGGTTTGATTCCCGGTGTGGGCGAACTTTTAAAAATGTCCGATTGAACTCGGTGACTTTATAATGGCAGAGAGTATGGTGGTGACAAGGGCGGCAACGGTGGCGCAGCGGTTAAGGCGGCCTACTGGCACCGGGAAGAGCGGGGTTCGATTCCCGGTGTGGGTGAACTTTTAAAAATGGCCGATTGAACTCGGTGACTTTATAATGGCAGAGAGTATGGCAGTGACAAGGGCGGCAACGGTGGGGCAGTGGTTAAGGCGGCCGACTAGCACCGGGAAGAGCGGGGTTAGATTCCCGGTGTGGGCGAACTTTTAAAAATGTCCGATTGAACTCGTTGACTTTATAAATGTGATGACATGGGCAGTGGCTTGGGCGGCAACGGTGGCGCAGCGGTTAAGGCGGCCAACTGGCCCCGGGAAGAGCGGGGTTCAATTCCCGGTGTGGGCGAACTTTTAAAAATTGCCGATTGAACTCGGTGACTTTATAATGGCAAAAAGTGTGGCGGTGACATCATGTCTCTAAAACGCACTCTAGACGCTTTTTAAGGTTTTTTTGGGGCTCCTTACGGTAAGTGGTGAAATAAGAATATCCCTGCCGAAAATTAACTAGAACCACCATAATCACATGCTTCTGAGTAGTTTTGAGGAGATTTGAGCACTTTGATAGCATTCAATCGGGATGTTTCTAACACGCACTCTAATCGCTTTTTTAGGCTGTTTTAGTGCTCTTTATGAAAATTGGTGAAATGATAATATTCTTGCAAAAAATGAACTACAACCGACATAATCAAATGGTTTTTAGCAGTTTTAAGGAGATTTTTGCAGTTTGATAGCAATCAATTTGGATGTCTCTAAAACGCACTCTAAACGCTAAATCAGACTTTTTTAGCTCTCTTTATGAAAAGTGTTGAAATAAGTATAGATCTGCAACAAATAAACTAGAATCCACATAATTAAGTGGTTCTCAGTAGTTTTGAGGTAGATTTGAGCGCTTCGATAGCATTCAATTGGGATTTCTCAAAAACGTACTCTAAACGCTAAATCAGCCTTCTGATGGGCTCTTTATGAAAAATGGTGAAATAAGAACATTCCTGCAGAAAATGATCTAGAATCCACATAATCCAGTGGTTCTGAGTAGTTTTCAGGAGATTTACGCACTTTGATAGCATTCAATTGGGATATCTCGAAAACGCACTCTAATCACTTCTTAAGGCTGTTTTAGGGCTCTCTATGAAAATTGGTGAAATGACAATATTCTTGCAGAAAATGAACTAGAATCCATATAATCCAGTGGTTCTGAGTAATTTTCAGGAGATTTGTGGACTTTGATAGCACTCAACTGTGATATCTCTAAAACGTACTCTAAACGCTAAATCAGACTGTTTTAGGGCTCTTTATGAAAAGTGGTGAAATAAGAACATTCCTGCAGAACATGAACTAGAATCCACATAATCCAGTGGTTCTGAGTAGTTTTCAGGAGATTTGTGGACTTTGATAGCATTCAATTGGAATGTCTCTAAAACGCACTCTAATCGCTTTTTAAGGCTGTTTTAGGGCTCTCTATGAAAAATGGTAAAATGAGAATGTTCCTGCAGAAGATGAACTAGAACCACCATAATCAAGTGGTTTTTAGCAGTTTTGAGGAGATTTGTGCATTTTGATAGCATTCCATTGGGATGTCTCTAAAACGTACTCTAAACGCTAAATCAGACTGTTTTAGGGCTCTTTATGAAAAGTGGTGAAATAAGAACATTCCTGCAGAAAATGAACTAGAATCCACATAATCCAGTGGTTCTGAGTAGTTTTCAGGAGATTTGAGCACTTTGATAGCATTCAATTGGGATAGCTCGAAAACGCACTCTAATCGCTTTTTAAGGCTGTTTTAGTGCTCTTTGTGAAAATTGGTGAAATGACAATATTCATGCAGAAAATGAACTACAACCAACATAATCAAGTCGATTTTAGTAGATTTGAGTAAATCTGTGTAGTTTGATAGCAATCAATTTGGATGTCTCTAAAACGCACTCTAAATGCTAAATCAGACTGTTTTAGGTCTCTTTATGAAAAGTGTTGAAATAAGTATAGATCTGCAACAAATAAACTAGAATCCACATAATTAAGTGGTTCTCAGTAGTTTTGAGGTAGATTTGAGCACTTTGATAGCATTCAATTGGGATTTCTCGAAAACGTACTCTAAACGCTAAATCAGCCTTCTGATGGGCTCTTTATGAAAAATGGTGAAATAAGAACATTCCTGCAGAAAATGATCTAGAATCCACATAATCCAGTGGTTCTGAGTAGTTTTCAGGAGATTTGCGCACTTTGATAGCATTCAATTGGGATATCTCGAAAACGCACTCTAATCGCTTCTTAAGGCTGTTTTAGGGCTCTCTATGAAAATTGGTGAAATGATAATATTCTTGCAAAAAATGAACTACAACCGACATAATCAAATGGTTTTTAGCAGTTTTAAGGAGATTTTTGCAGTTTGATAGCAATCAATTTGGATGTCTCTAAGACGCACTCTAAACGCTAAATCAGACTTTTTTAGGTCTCTTTATGAAAAGTGATGAAATAAGAATAGATCTGAAACAAATGAACTAGAATCGACATAATTAAGTGGTTCTGAGTAGTTCTGAGGAGATTTGTGCAGTTTGATAGCATTCAACTGGGATGTCTTTAAAACGCACTCTAAACGCCAAATCAGCCTGTTTTAGGGTCTTAATGAAAAATGGTGAAATAAGAACATTCCTGCAGAAAATGAACTAGAATCCACATAATCAAGTCGATTTTAGTAGATTTGAGTAGATCTGTGCAGTTTGATAGCAATCAATTTGGATGTCTCTAAAACGTACTCTAAACGCTAAATCAGACTGTTTTAGGGCTCTTTATGAAAAGTGCTGAAATAAGAACATTCCTGCAGAAAATGATCTAGAATCCACATAATCCAGTGGTTCTGAGTAGTTTTCAGGAGATTTACGCACTTTGATAGCATTCAATTGGGATAGCTCGAAAACGCACTCTAATCGCTTTTTAAGGCTGTTTTAGTGCTCTTTGTGAAAATTGGTGAAATGACAATATTCATGCAGAAAATGAACTACAACCAACATAATCAAGTCGATTTTAGTAGATTTGAGTAAATCTGTGTAGTTTGATAGCAATCAATTTGGATGTCTCTAAAACGCACTCTAAATGCTAAATCAGACTGTTTTAGGTCTCTTTATGAAAAGTGTTGAAATAAGTATAGATCTGCAACAAATAAACTAGAATCCACATAATTAAGTGGTTCTCAGTAGTTTTGAGGTAGATTTGAGCACTTTGATAGCATTCAATTGGGATTTCTCGAAAACGTACTCTAAACGCTAAATCAGCCTTCTGATGGGCTCTTTATGAAAAATGGTGAAATAAGAACATTCCTGCAGAAAATGATCTAGAATCCACATAATCCAGTGGTTCTGAATAGTTTTCAGGAGATTTGCGCACTTTGATAGCATTCAATTGGGATATCTCGAAAACGCACTCTAATCGCTTCTTAAGGCTGTTTTAGGGCTCTCTATGAAAATTGGTGAAATGATAATATTCTTGCAAAAAATGAACTACAACCGACATAATCAAATGGTTTTTAGCAGTTTTAAGGAGATTTTTGCAGTTTGATAGCAATCAATTTGGATGTCTCTAAGACGCACTCTAAACGCTAAATCAGACTTTTTTAGGTCTCTTTATGAAAAGTGATGAAATAAGAATAGATCTGAAACAAATGAACTAGAATCGACATAATTAAGTGGTTCTGAGTAGTTCTGAGGAGATTTGTGCAGTTTGATAGCATTCAACTGGGATGTCTTTAAAACGCACTCTAAACGCCAAATCAGCCTGTTTTAGGGTCTTAATGAAAAATGGTGAAATAAGAACATTCCTGCAGAAAATGGACTAGAATCCACATAATCAAGTCGATTTTAGTAGATTTGAGTAGATCTGTGCAGTTTGATAGCAATCAATTTGGATGTCTCTAAAACGTACTCTAAACGCTAAATCAGACTGTTTTAGGGCTCTTTATGAAAAGTGCTGAAATAAGAACATTCCTGCAGAAAATGATCTAGAATCCACATAATCCAGTGGTTCTGAGTAGTTTTCAGGAGATTTACGCACTTTGATAGCATTCAATTGGGATAGCTCGAAAACGCACTCTAATCGCTTCTTAAGGCTGTTTTAGGGCTCTATGAAAATTGGTGAAATGACAATATTCTTGCAGAAAATGAACTAGAATCCATATAATCCAGTGGTTCTGAGTAGTTTTCAGGAGATTTGCGCACTTTGATCGCATTCAATTGGGATAGCTCGAAAACGCACTCTAATCGCTTCTTAAGGCTGTTTTAGGGCTCTCTATGAAAATTGGTGAAATGACAATATTCTTGCATAAAATGAACTAGAATCCATATAATCCAGTGGTTCTGAGTAGTTTTCAGGAGATTTGTGCAGTTTGATAGCATTCCATTGGGATGTCTCTAAAACGCAATCTAAATGCTAAATCAGCCTTTTTTAGGGCTCTCTATGAAAAATGGTAAAATGAGAATGTTCCTACAGAAAATGAACTAGAACCACCATAATCAAGTGGTTTTTAGCAGTTTTGAGGAGATTTGTGCATTTTGATAGCATTCCATTGGGATGTCTCTAAACGTACTCTAAACGCTAAATCAGACTGTTTTAGGGTCTTAATGAAAAATGGTGAAATAAGAACATTCCTGCAGAAAATGAACTAGAATCCACATAATCCAGTGGTTCTGAGTAGTTTTCAGGAGATTTGTGCAGTTTGATAGCAATGAACTGTGATATCTCTAAAACGCACTCTAAACGCCAAATCAGCCTGTTTTAGGGCTCTTTATAAATAGTGATGAAATAAGAATAGACGTGCAGAAAATGAACTACAACCAACATAATCAGGTCGATTTTAGTAGGTTTGAGCAGATCTGTGCAGTTTGATAGCATTCCATTGGGATAACTCCAAAACGCACTCTAAATGCTAAATCAGCCTTTTTTAGGGCTCTTTATAAAAAGTGGTGAAATGACAATAGACCTTCAAAAAATGAACTAGAATCCACATAATCCATTGGTTCTGAGTAGTTTTCAGGAGATTTGAGCACTTTGATAGCATTCAATTGGGATATCTCAAAAACGCACTCTAATCGCTTTTTAAGGCTGTTTTAGTGCTCTTTGTGAAAATTGGTGAAATGACAATATTCTTGCAGAAAATGAACTAGAATCCACATAATCCAGTGGTTCTGAGTAATTTTCAGGAGATTTGTGGACTTTAATAGCATTCAACTGGGATGTATCTAAAACGCACTCTAAATGCTAAATAAGCCTCTTTTATGGCTCTTTATGAAAAATGGTGAAATAAGAACATTCCTGCAGAAAATGAACTAGAATCCACATAATCCAGTGGTTCTGAGTAATTTTCAGGAGATTTGTGGACTTTGATAGCATTCCATTGGGATGTCTCTAAAACGCAATCTAAATGCTAAATCAGCCTTTTTTAGGGCTCTCTATGAAAAATGGTAAAATGAGAATGTTCCTGCAGAAAATGTACTGGAACCACCATAATCAAGTGATTTTTAACAGTTTTGAGAAGATTTGTACATTTTGAAAGCATTCCATTGGGATGTCTCTAAAACGTACTCTAAACGCTAAATCAGACTGTTTTAGGTCTCTTCATGAAAAGTGTTGAAATAAGTATAGATCTGCAACAAATAAACTAGAATCCACATAATCCAGTGGTTCTGAGTAGTTTTCAGGAGATTTGAGCACTTTGATAGCATTCAATTGGGATAGCTCAAAAACGCACTCTAATCGCTTTTTAAGGCTGTTTTAGGGCTCTTTATGAAAATTGGTGAAATGACAATATTCTTGCAGAAAATGAACTAGAATCCACATAATCCAGTGGTTCTGAGTAATTTTCAGGAGATTTGTGGACTTTAATAGCATTCAACTGGGATGTATCTAAAACGCAATCTAAATGCTAAATCAGCCTTTTTTAGGGCTCTCTATGAAAAATGGTAAAATGAGAATGTTCCTGCAGAAAATGTACTGGAACCACCATAATCAAGTGATTTTTAACAGTTTTGAGAAGATTTGTACATTTTGAAAGCATTCCATTGGGATGTCTCTAAAACGTACTCTAAACGCTAAATCAGACTGTTTTAGGTCTCTTTATGAAAGGTGTTGAAATAAGTATAGATCTGCAACAAATAAACTAGAATCCACATAATCCAGTGGTTCTGAGTAGTTTTCAGGAGATTTGAGCACTTTGATAGCATTCAATTGGGATAGCTCGAAAACGCACTCTAATCGCTTTTTAAGGCTGTTTTAGGGCTCTTTATGAAAATTGGTGAAATGACAATATTCTTGCAGAAAATGAACTAGAATCCACATAATCCAGTGGTTCTGAGTAATTTTCAGGAGATTTGTGGACTTTAATAGCATTCAACTGGGATGTATCTAAAACGCACTCTAAATGCTAAATAAGCCTCTTTTATGGCTCTTTATGAAAAATGGTGAAATAAGAACATTCCTGCAGAAAATGAACTAGAATCCACATAATCCAGTGGTTCTGAGTAGTTTTCAGGAGATTTGTGCACTTTGATAGCATTCCATTGGGATTTTTGTTACTTCATACTAACATGCAACCAAACTGCACAAATCTCTTCAAAAACTAGACAAATCTCTGCAAAAACTAATAAAAGCTACTTGACTATGAAGGAACTACATGATTCCTTTTGATTTTCTAATGGGATTTGCTTATTTCACTACTTTTAATGCAGAGTTCAAAAACAGGCTCAATTCAGCATTGAGTGCGTTTATGACTAATCAACTTGAAATGAAATCAAACTGCACAAATCTCTGCACAAACTACTCAGAACTACTTGAATATGAAGGAACTACATGATTCTTGTTGATTTTCTAATGGGATTTGCTTATTTCACTACTTTTAATACAGAGTTCAAAAACAGGCTCAATTCAGCATTGAGCGCGTTTTTTTTACTTCATACTAACATGCAACCAAACTGCACAAATCTCTTCAAAAACTAGACAAATCTCTGCAAAAACTAATAAAAGCTACTTGAATATGAAGGAACTACATGATTCCTGTTGATTTTCTAATGGGATTTGCTTATTTCACTACTTTTAATACAGAGTTCAAAAACAGGCTCAATTTAGCATTGAGTGCGTTTATGACTAATCAACTTGAAATGAAATCAAACTGCACAAATCTCTTCAAAACCTACATAAATCTCTGCACAAACGAATAAAAGCTACTTGAATATGAAGGAAGTACCTGATTCCTGTTTATTTTCTGCTGGTTTTTGCTGATTTCACTCATTTTAATACAGAGTTCAAAAACAGGCTCAATTCAGCATTGAGTGCGTTTATGACTAATCAACTTGAAATGAAATCAAACTGCACAAATCTCTGCACAAACTATTCAGAACTACTTGAATATGAAGGAACTACATGATTCTTGATGATTTTCTAATGGGATTTGCTGATTTAACTACTTTTAACACAGAGTTCAAAAACAGGCTTAATTCAGCATTGAGTGCGTTTTTGTTACTTCATACTAACATGCAACCAAACTGCACAAATCTCTTCAAAAACTAGACAAATCTCTGGAAAAACTAATAAAAGCTACTTGCATATGAAGGAACTACATGATTCCTTTTGATTTTCTAATGGGATTTGCTTATGTCACTACTTTTAATACAGAGTTCAAAAACAGGCTCAATTCAGCATTGAGTGCGTTTATGACTAATCAACTTAAAATGAAATCAAACTGCACAAATCTCTTCAAATCCTACATAAATCTCTGCACAAACGAATAAAAGCTACTTGAATATGAAGGAAGTACCTGATTCCTGTTTATTTTCTGCTGGTTTTTGCTGATTTCACTCATTTTAATACAGAGTTCAAAAACAACCTTAGTTCAGCATTGAGTGCGTTTTTGTTACTTCATACTAACATGCAACCAAACTGCACAAATCTCTTCAAAACCTACATAAATCTCTGCACAAACTAATAAAAGCTACTTGAATATGAAGGAAGTACCTGATGCCTGTTTATTTTCTGCTGGGATTTGCTGATTTCACTCTTTTTAATACAGAGTTCAAAAACACGCTCAATTCAGCATTGAGTGCGTTTATGACTCATCAACTTGAAATGAAATCAAACTGCACAAATCTCTTCAAAACCTACATAAATCTCTGCACAAACTAATAAAAGCTACTTGAATATGAAGGAAGTACCTGATGCCTGTTTATTTTCTGCTGGGATTTGCTGATTTCACTCTTTTTAATACAGAGTTCAAAAACACGCTCAATTCAGCATTGAGTGCGTTTATGACTAATCAACTTGAAATGAAATCAAACTGCACAAATCTCTGCACAAACTACTCAGAACTACTTGAATATGAAGGAACTACATGAGTCTTGTTGATTTTCTAATGGGATTTGCTGATTTCACTACTTTTAATACAGAGTTCAAAAACAGGCTCAATTCAGCATTGACTGCGTTTATGATTAATCAACTTGAAATGAAATCAAACTGCACAAATCTCTTCAAAACCTACATAAATCTCTGCACAAACTAATAAAAGCTACTTGAATATGAAGGAAGTACCTGATGCCTGTTTATTTTCTGCTGGGATTTGCTGATTTCACTCTTTTTAATACAGAGTTCAAAAACAGGCTCAATTCAGCATTGAGTACGCGTTTATGACTAATCAACTTGAAATGAAATCAAACTGCAGAAATCTCTGCGCAAACTATTCAGAACTACTTGAATATGAAGGAACTACATGATTCTTGTTGATTTTCTGCTGGGATTTGCTGATTTCACTACTTTTAATACAGAGTTCAAAAACAGGCTTAATTCAGCATTGAGTGCGTTTTTGTTACTTCATACTAACATGCAATCAAACTGCGCAAATCTCTTCAAAACCTACATAAATCTCTGCACAAACTAATAAAAGCTACTTGAATATGAAAGAAGTACCTGATGCCTGTTTATTTTCTGCTGGGATTTGCTGATTTCACTCTTTTTAATACAGAGTTCAAAAACACGCTCAATTCAGCATTGAGTGCGTTTATGACTCATCAACTTGAAATGAAATCAAACTGCACAAATCTCTTCAAAACCTACATAAATCTCTGCACAAACTAATAAAAGCTACTTGAATATGAAGGAAGTACCTGATGCCTGTTTATTTTCTGCTGGGATTTGCTTATTTCACTACTTTTAATACAGAGTTCAAAAACAGGCTCAATTCAGCATTGAGTGCGTTTATGACTAATCAACTTGAAATGAAATCAAACTGCACAAATCTCTGCACAAACTACTCAGAACTACTTGAATATGAAGGAACTACATGATTCTTGTTGATTTTCTAATGGGATTTGCTTATTTAACTACTTTTAATACAGAGTTCAAAAAAAGCCTTAGTTCAGCATTGAGTGCGTTTTTGTTACTTCATACTAACATGCAACCAAACTGCACAAATCTCTTCAAAAACTAGACAAATCTCTGCACAAACTAATAAAAGCTACTTGAATATGAAGGAACTAGATGATTCCTTTTGATTTTCTAATGGGATTTGCTGATTTCACTACTTTTAATACAGAGTTCAAAAACAGGCTCAATTCAGCATTGACTGCGTTTATGATTAATCAACTTGAAATGAAATCAAACTGCACAAATCTCTTCAAAACCTACATAAATCTCTGCACAAACTAATAAAAGCTACTTGAATATGAAGGAAGTACCTGATGCCTGTTTATTTTCTGCTGGGATTTGCTGATTTCACTCTTTTTAATACAGAGTTCAAAAACAGGCTCAATTCAGCATTGAGTACGCGTTTATGACTAATCAACTTGAAATGAAATCAAACTGCAGAAATCTCTGCGCAAACTATTCAGAACTACTTGAATATGAAGGAACTACATGATTCTTGTTGATTTTCTGCTGGGATTTGCTGATTTCACTACTTTTAATACAGAGTTCAAAAACAGGCTTAATTCAGCATTGAGTGCGTTTTTGTTACTTCATACTAACATGCAATCAAACTGCGCAAATCTCTTCAAAACCTACATAAATCTCTGCACAAACTAATAAAAGCTACTTGAATATGAAAGAAGTACCTGATGCCTGTTTATTTTCTGCTGGGATTTGCTGATTTCACTCTTTTTAATACAGAGTTCAAAAACACGCTCAATTCAGCATTGAGTGCGTTTATGACTCATCAACTTGAAATGAAATCAAACTGCACAAATCTCTTCAAAACCTACATAAATCTCTGCACAAACTAATAAAAGCTACTTGAATATGAAGGAAGTACCTGATGCCTGTTTATTTTCTGCTGGGATTTGCTTATTTCACTACTTTTAATACAGAGTTCAAAAACAGGCTCAATTCAGCATTGAGTGCGTTTATGACTAATCAACTTGAAATGAAATCAAACTGCACAAATCTCTGCACAAACTACTCAGAACTACTTGAATATGAAGGAACTACATGATTCTTGTTGATTTTCTAATGGGATTTGCTTATTTAACTACTTTTAATACAGAGTTCAAAAAAAGCCTTAGTTCAGCATTGAGTGCGTTTTTGTTACTTCATACTAACATGCAACCAAACTGCACAAATCTCTTCAAAAACTAGACAAATCTCTGCACAAACTAATAAAAGCTACTTGAATATGAAGGAACTAGATGATTCCTTTTGATTTTCTAATGGGATTTGCTTATTTCACTACTTTTAATACAGAGTTCAAAAACAGGCTCAATTCAGCATTGAGTGCGTTTATGACTCATCAACTTGAAATGAAATCAAACTGCACAAATCTCTTCAAAACCTACATAAATCTCTGCACAAACTAATAAAAGCTACTTGAATATGAAGGAAGTACCTGATGCCTGTTTATTTTCTGCTGGGATTTGCTGATTTCACTCTTTTTAATACAGAGTTCAAAAACACGCTCAATTCAGCATTGAGTGCGTTTATGACTCATCAACTTGAAATGAAATCAAACTGCACAAATCTCTGCACAAACTATTCAGAACTACTTGAATATGAAGGAACTACATGATTCTTGTTGATTTTCTAATGGGATTTGCTGATTTAACTACTTTTAACACAGAGTTCAAAAACAGGCTCAATTCAGCATTGAGTGCGTTTATGACTAATCAACTTGAAATGAAATCAAACTGCACAAATCTCTTCAAAACCTACATAAATCTCTGCACAAACGAATAAAAGCTACTTGAATATGAAGGAAATACCTGATTCCTGTTTATTTTCTGCTGGTTTTTGCTGATTTCACTCATTTTAATACAGAGTTCAAAAACAGGCTCAATTCAGCATTGAGTGCGTTTATGACTAATCAACTTGAAATGAAATCAAACTGCACAAATCTCTGCACAAACTATTCAGAACTACTTGAATATGAAGGAACTACATGATTCTTGTTGATTTTCTGCTGGGATTTGCTGATTTCACTACTTTTAATACAGAGTTCAAAAACAGGCTTAATTCAGCATTGAGTGCGTTTTTGTTACTTCATACTAACATGCAACCAAACTGCACAAATCTCTTCAAAAACTAGACAAATCTCTGGAAAAACTAATAGAAGCTACTTGCATATGAAGGAACTGCATGATTCCTTTTGATTTTCTAATGGGATTTGCTTATGTCACTACTTTTAATACAGAGTTCAAAAACAGGCTCAATTCAGCATTGAGTGCGTTTATGACTAATCAACTTAAAATGAAATCAAACTGGACAAATCTCTTCAAAACCTACATAAATCTCTGCACAAACGAATAAAAGCTACTTGAATATGAAGGAAGTACCTGATTCCTGTTTATTTTCTGCTGGTTTTTGCTGATTTCACTCATTTTAATGCAGAGTTCAAAAACAGCCTTAGTTCAGCATTGAGTGCGTTTTTGTTACTTCATACTAACATGCAACCAAACTGCACAAATCTCTTCAAAACCTACATAAATCTCTGCACAAACTAATAAAAGCTACTTGAATATGAAGGAAGTACCTGATGCCTGTTTATTTTCTGCTGGGATTTGCTGATTTCACTCTTTTTAATACAGAGTTCAAAAACACGCTCAATTCAGCATTGAGTGCGTTTATGACTAATCAACTTGAAATGAAATGAAACTGCACAAACCACTGCACAAACTACTCAGAACTACTTGAGTATGAAGGAACTACATGATTCCTGTTGATTTTCTAGTGGGATTTGCTGATTTCACTACTGTTAATACAGAGTTCAAAAACAGGCTTATTTCATCATTGAGTGCCTTTTTGTTACTTCATACTAACATGCAACCAAACTGCACAAATCTCTTCAAAACTAGACAAATCTCTGCACAAACTAATAAAAGTACTTGAATATGAAGGAACTACATGATTCCTGTTGATTTTCTAATGGGATTTGCTGATTTCACTACTTTTAATACAGAGTTCAAAAACAGGCTCAATTCAGCATTGGGTGTGTTTGTGACTCATCAACTTGAAATGAAATCAAACTGCACAAATCTCTCCAAAACCTACATAAATCTCTGTACAAACTTATAAAAGCTACTTGAATATGAAGGAATTACCTTATTCCTTTTTATTTTCTGCTGGGATTTGCTTATTTCACTACTTTTAATACAGAGTTCAAAAACAGGCTTAATTCAGCATTGAGTGCCTTTTTGTTACTTCATACTAACATGCAACCAAATTGCACAAATCTCTGCACAAACTAATAAAAGCTACTTGAATATGAAGGAATTACATGAGTCCTGTTGATTTTCTAATGGGATTTGCTGATTTCACTACTTTTAAGACAGAGTTCAAAAACAGGCTTAATTCAGCATTGAGTGCCTTTTTGTTACTTCATACTAACATGGAACCAAACTGCACAAATCTCTGCACAAACTACTCAGAACTACTTGAATATGAAGGAACTACATGATTCTTGTTGATTTTCTACTGGGATTTGCTTATTTCATTCATTTTAATACAGAGTTCAAAAACAGGCTTATTTCAGCATTGAGTGCCTTTTTGTTACTTCATACTAACATGCAACCAAACTGCACAAATCTCTGCACAAACTAATAAAAGTACTTGAATATGAAGGAACTACATGATTCCTGTTGATTTTCTAATGGGATTTGCTTATTTCACTACTTTTAATACAGAGTTCAAAAACAGGCTCATTCAGCATTGGGTGCGTTTATGACTAATCAACTTGAAATGAAATCAAACTGCACAAATCTCTGCACAAACTAATAAAAGCTACTTGAATATGAAGGAACTACATGATTCCTGTTGATTTTCTAATGGGATTTGCTGATTTCACTAATTTTAATACAGAGTTCAAAAACAGGCTTAATTGAGTGCCTTTTTGTTACTTCATACTAACATGCAACCAAGCTGCACAAATCTCTTCAAAAACTAGACAAATCTCTGCACAAACTAATAAAAGCTACTTGAATATGAAGGAAGTACCTTATTCCTGTTTATTTTCTGCTGGGATTTGCTTATTTCACTCATTTTAATACAGAGTTCAAAAACAGGCTTATTTCAGCATTGAGTGCCTTTTTGTTACTTCATACTAACATGCAACCAAACTGCACAAATCTCTGCACAAACTACTCAGAACTACTTGAATATGAAGGAACTACATGATTCTTGTTGATTTTCTAGTGGGATTTGCTTATTTCACTACTTTTAATACAGAGTTCAAAAACAGGCTCAATTCAGCATTGGGTGCGTTTGTGACTCATCAACTTGAAATGAAATCAAACTGCACAAATCTCTTCAAAACCTACATAAATCTCTGCAAAAACTAATGAAAGCTACTTGAATATGAAGGAAGTACATGATTCCTGTTGATTTTCTAATGGGATTTGCTGATTTCACTACTTTTAATACAAAGTTCAAAAACAGGCTTAATTCAGCATTGAGTGCGTTTTTGTTACATCATACTAACATGCAACCAAACTGCACAAATCTCTGCACAAACTAATAAAAGTACTTGAATATGAAGGACCTACATGATGCTTGTTGATTTTGTGTTGGGATTTGCTGATTTCGCTACTTTTAATGGAAAGTTCAAAAACAGGCTCAATTCAGCATTGGGTGCGTTTGTGATTCATCAACTTGAAATGAAATCAAACTGCACAAATCTCTGCACAAACTACTCAGAACTACTTGAATATGAAGGAACTACATGATTCTTGTTGATTTGCTACTGGGATTTGCTTATTTCACTTCTTTTAATACAGAGTTCAAAAACAGGCTTAATTCAGCATTGAGTGCCTTTTTGTTACTTCATACTAAAATGCAACCAAACTGCACAAATCTCTGCACAAACTACTCAGAACTACTTGAATATGAAGGAACTACATGATTCCTGTTGATTTTCTAATGGGATTTGCTTATTTCACTACTTTTAATACAGAGTTCAAAAACAGGCTTAATTCAGCATTGAGTGCCTTTTTGTTACTTCATACTAACATGCAACCAAACTGCACAAATCTCTGCACAAACTAATAAAAGTACTTGAATATGAAGGAACTACATGATTCCTGTTGATTTTCTAATGGGATTTGCTTATTTCACTACTTTTAATACAGAGTTCAAAAACAGGCTCATTCAGCATTGGGTGCGTTTATGACTAATCAACTTGAAATGAAATGAAACTGCACAAATCTCTGCACAAACTACTCAGAACTACTTGAATATGAAGGAACTACATGATTCTTGTTGATTTTCTACTGGGATTTGCTTATTTCACTACTTTTAATACAGACTTCAAAAACAGGCTTAATTCAGCATTGAGTGCCTTTTTGTTACTTCATACTAACATGCAACCAAACTGCACAAATCTCTGCACAAACTAATAAAAGCTACTTGAATATGAAGGAAGTACCTTATTCCTGTTTATTTTCTGCTGGGATTTGCTTATTTCACTCATTTTAATACAGAGTTCAAAAATAGGCTTATTTCAGCATTGGGTGTGTTTGTGACTCATCAACTTGAAATGAAATCAAACTGCACAAATCTCTCCAAAACCTACATAAATCTCTGTACAAACTTATAAAAGCTACTTGAATATGAAGGAATTACCTTATTCCTTTTTATTTTCTGCTGGGATTTGCTTATTTCACTCATTTTAATACAGAGTTCAAAAACAGGCTTATTTCAGCATTGAGTGCCTTTTTGTTACTTCATACTAACATGCAACCAAACTGCACAAATCTCTGCACAAACTACTCAGAACTACTTGAATATGAAGGAACTACATGATTCTTGTTGATTTTCTACTGGGATTTGCTGATTTCGCTACTTTTAATGGAAAGTTCAAAAACAGGCTCAATTCAGCATTGGGTGCGTTTGTGACTCATCAACTTGAAATGAAATCAAACTGCACAAATCTCTTCAAAACCTACATAAATCTCTGCAAAAACTAATGAAAGCTACTTGAATATGAAGGAAGTACCTTATTCCTGTTGATTTTCTAATGGGATTTGCTGATTTCACTACTTTTAATACAGAGTTCAAAAACAGGCTTAATTCAGCATTGAGTGCCTTTTTGTTACTTCATACTAACATGCAACCAAACTGCACAAATCTCTGCACAAACTAATAAAAGCTACTTGAATATGAAGGAACTACATGATTCCTGTTGATTTTCTAATGGGATTTGCTTATTTCACTCATTTTAATACAGAGTTCAAAAACAGGCTTATTTCAGCATTGAGTGCCTTTTTGTTACTTCATACTAACATGCAACCAAACTGCACAAATCTCTGCACAAACTACTCAGAACTACTTGAATATGAAGGAACTACATGATTCTTGTTGATTTTCTAATGTGATTTGCTTATTTCACTACTTTTAATACAGAGTTCAAAAACAGGCTTAATTCAGCATTGAGTGCCTTTTTGTTACTTCATACTAACATGCAACCAAACTGCACAAATCTCTGCACAAACTACTCAGAACTACTTGAATATAAAGGAACTCCATGATTCCTGTTGATTTTCTGCTGGGATTTGCTGATTTCGCTACTTTTAATGGAAAGTTCAAAAACAGGCTCAATTCAGCATTGAGTGGGTTTA
This sequence comes from Remorina albescens, assembly GCA_034769265.1. Classification (NCBI taxonomy): domain Eukaryota; kingdom Metazoa; phylum Chordata; class Actinopteri; order Carangiformes; family Echeneidae; genus Remorina; species Remorina albescens. Next base: position 573,677 of record CM068495.1, on the reverse strand, counting down.
TGACTAATCAACTTGAAATGAAATGAAACTGCACAAATCTCTGCACAAACTACTCAGAACTACTTGAATATGAAGGAACTACATGATTCTTGGTGATTTTCTAATGTGATTTGCTTATTTCACTACTTTTAATACAGAGTTCAAAAACAGCCTTAATTCAGCATTGAGTGCCTTTTTGTTACTTCATACTAACATGCAACCAAACTGCACAAATCTCTTCAAAACTATACAAATCTCTGCACAAACTACTCAGAACTACTTGAATATGAAGGAACTACATGATTCTTGGTGATTTTCTGCTGGGATTTGCTGATTTCGCTACTTTTAATAGAAAGTTCAAAAACAGGCTCAATTCAGCATTGGGTGCGTTTATGACTCATCAACTTGAAATTAAATCAAACTGCACAAATCTCTACACAAACTACTCAGAACTACTTGAATATGAAGGAACTACATGATTCTTGTTGATTTTCTACTGGGATTTGCTTATTTCACTACTGTTAATACAGAGTTCAAAAACAGGCTTATTTCAGTATTGAGTGCGTTTTTGTTACTTCATACTAACATGCAACCAAACTGCACAAATCTCTGCACAAACTAATAAAAGCTACTTGAATATGAAGGAACTACATGATTCTTGTTCATTTTCTGCTGGGATTTGCTGATTTCGCTACTTTTAATGGAAAGTTCAAAAACAGGCTCAATTCAGCATTGGGTGCGTTTGTGACTCATCAACTTGAAATGAAATCAAACTGCACAAATCTCTTCAAAACCTACATAAATCTCTGTACAGACTTATAAAAGCTACTTGAATATGAAGGAATTACCTTATTCCTTTTTATTTTCTGCTGGGATTTGCTTATTTCACTCATTTTAATACAGAGTTCAAAAACAGGCTTATTTCAGCATTGAGTGCCTTTTTGTTACTTCATACTAACATGCAACCAAACTGCACAAATCTCTGCACAAACTACTCAGAACTACTTGAATATGAAGGAACTACATGATTCTTGTTGATTTTCTACTGGGATTTGCTTATTTCACTTCTTTTAATACAGAGTTCAAAAACAGGCTTAATTCAGCATTGAGTACCTTTTTGTTACTTCATACTAAAATGCAACCAAACTGCACAAATCTCTGCACAAACTACTCAGAACTACTTGAATATGAAGGAACTACATGATTCCTGTTGATTTTCTAATGGGATTTGCTTATTTCACTACTTTTAATACAGAGTTCAAAAACAGGCTTAATTCAGCATTGAGTGCCTTTTTGTTACTTCATACTAACATGCAACCAAACTGCACAAATCTCTGCACAAACTAATAAAAGTACTTGAATAAGAAGGAACTACATGATTCCTGTTGATTTTCTAATGGGATTTGCTGATTTCACTACTTTTAATACAGAGTTCAAAAACAGGCTCATTCAGCATTGGGTGCGTTTATGACTAATCAACTTGAAATGAAATCAAACTGCACAAATCTCTGCACAAACTAATAAAAGCTAATTGAATATGAAGGAACTACATGATTCCTGTTGATTTTCTAATGGGATTCGCTTATTTCACTACTTTTAATAGAAAGTTCAAAAACAGGCTCAATTCAGCATTGGATGCGTTTGTGATTCATCAACTTGAAATGAAATCAAACTGCACAAATCTCTTCAAAACCTACATAAATCTCTGTACAAACTTATAAAAGCTACTTGAATATGAAGGAATTACCTCATTCCTTTTTATTTTCTGCTGGGATTTGCTTATTTCACTCATTTTAATACAGAGTTCAAAAACAGGCTTATTTCAGCATTGAGTGCCTTTTTGTTACTTCATACTAACATGCAACCAAACTGCACAAATCTCTGCATAAACTAATAAAAGTACTTGAATATGAAGGAACTACACGATTCCTGTTGATTTTCTAATGGGATTTGCTTATTTCACTCATTTTAATACAGAGTTCAAAAATAGGCTTATTTCAGCATTGGGTGTGTTTGTGACTCATCAACTTGAAATGAAATCAAACTGCACAAATCTCTCCAAAACCTACATAAATCTCTGTACAAACTTATAAAAGCTACTTGAATATGAAGGAATTACCTTATTCCTTTTTATTTTCTGCTGGGATTTGCTTATTTCACTCATTTTAATACAGAGTTCAAAAACAGGCTTATTTCAGCATTGAGTGCCTTTTTGTTACTTCATACTAACATGCAACCAAACTGCACAAATCTCTGCACAAACTACTCAGAACTACTTGAATATGAAGGAACTACATGATTCTTGTTGATTTTCTAATGTGATTTGCTTATTTCACTACTTTTAATACAGAGTTCAAAAACAGGCTTAATTCAGCATTGAGTGCCTTTTTGTTACTTCATACTAACATGCAACCAAACTGCACAAATCTCTGCACAAACTACTCAGAAATACTTGAATATAAAGGAACTCCATGATTCCTGTTGATTTTCTAATGGGATTTGCTTATTTCACTACTTTTAATACAGAGTTCAAAAACAGGCTCAATTCAGTATTGAGTGGGTTTATGACTAATCAACTTGAAATGAAATGAAACTGCACAAATCTCTGCACAAACTACTCAGAACTACTTCAATATGAAGGAACTACATGATTCTTGTTGATTTTCTGCTGGGATTTGCTGATTTCGCTACTTTTAATAGAAAGTTCAAAAACAGGCTCAATTCAGCATTGGGTGCGTTTATGACTCATCAACTTGAAATGAAATGAAACTGCACAAATCTCTGCACAAACTACTCAGAACTACTTGAATATGAAGGAACTACATGATTCTTGTTGATTTTCTACTGGGATTTGCTTATTTCACTACTTTTAATACAGAGTTCAAAAACAGGCTTAATTCAGCATTGAGTGCCTTTTTGTTACTTCATACTAACATGCAACCAAACTGCACAAATCTCTGCACAAACTACTCAGAACTACTTGAATATAAAGGAACTCCATGATTCCTGTTGATTTTCTAATGGGATTTGCTGATTTCGCTACTTTTAATAGAAAGTTCAAAAACAGGCTCAATTCAGCATTGGGTGCGTTTATGACTCATCAACTTGAAATGAAATCAAACTGCACAAATCTCTGCACAAACTACTCAGAACTACTTGAATATGAAGGAACTACATGATTCCTGTTAATTTTCTAATGGGATTTGCTGATTTCACTACTGTTAATACAGAGTTCAAAAACAGGCTTAATTCAGCATTGAGTGCCTTTTTGTTACTTCATACTAACATGCAACCAAACTGCACAAATCTCTGCACAAACTAATAAAAGCTACTTGAATATGAAGGAACTACATGATTCCTGTTGATTTTCTGCTGGGATTTGCTGATTTCGCTACTTTTAATGGAAAGTTCAAAAACAGGCTCAATTCAGCATTGAGTGGGTTTATGACTAATCAACTTGAAATGAAATGAAACTGCAAAAATCTCTGCACAAACTACTCAGAACTACTTGAATATGAAGGAACTACATGATTCTTCGTGATTTTCTAATGTGATTTGCTTATTTCACTACTTTTAATACAGAGTTCAAAAACAGGCTTAATTCAGCATTGAGTGCCTTTTTGTTACTTCATACTAACATGCAACCAAACTGCACAAATCTCTTCAAAACTAGACAAATCTCTGCACAAACTACTCAGAACTACTTGAATATGAAGGAACTACATGATTCTTGGTGATTTTCTGCTGGGATTTGCTGATTTCGCTACTTTTAATAGAAAGTTCAAAAACAGGCTCAATTCAGCATTGGGTGCGTTTATGACTCATCAACTTGAAATTAAATCAAACTGCACAAATCTCTGCACAAACTACTCAGAACTACTTGAATATGAAGGAACTACATGATTCTTGTTGATTTTCTACTGGGATTTGCTTATTTCACTACTTTTAATACAGAGTTCAAAAACAGGCTTATTTCAGCATTGAGTGCCTTTTTGGTACTTCATACTAACATGCAAACAAACTGCACAAACTAATAAAAGCTACTTGAATATGAAGGAACTACATGATTCTTGTTGATTTTCTGCTGGGATTTGCTGATTTCGCTACTTTTAATAGAAAGTTCAAAAACAGGCTCAATTCAGCATTGGGTGCGTTTATGACTCATCAACTTGAAATGAAATCAAACTGCACAAATCTCTGCACAAACTACTCAGAACTACTTGAATATGAAGGAACTACATGATTCTTGTTGATTTTCTACTGGGATTTGCTTATTTCACTTCTTTTAATACAGAGTTCAAAAACAGGCTTAATTCAGCATTGAGTGCCTTTTTGTTACTTCATACTAAAATGCAACCAAACTGCACAAATCTCTGCACAAACTACTCAGAACTACTTGAATACGAAGGAACTACATGATTCCTGTTGATTTTCTATTGGGATTTGCTTATTTCACTACTTTTAATACAGAGTTCAAAAACAGGCACAGTTCAGCATTGGGTGCGTTTGTGATTCATCAACTTGAAATGAAATCAAACTGCACAAATCTCTGCACAAACTACTCAGAACTACTTGAATATGAAGGAACTACATGATTCTTGTTGATTTTCTGCTGGGATTTGCTTATTTCACTACTTTTAATACAGAGTTCAAAAACAGGCTTAATTCAGCATTGAGTGCCTTTTTGTTACTTCATACTAACATGCAACCAAACTGCACAAATCTCTGCATAAACTAATAAAAGTACTTGAATATGAAGGAACTACACGATTCCTGTTGATTTTCTAATGGGATTTGCTTATTTCACTACTTTTAATACAGAGTTCAAAAACAGGCTCAATTCAGCATTGAGTGCGTTTATGACTAATCAACTTGAAATGAAATGAAACTGCACAAACCTCTGCACAAACTACTCAGAACTACTTGAATATGAAGGAACTACATGATTCCTGTTGATTTTCTAGTGGGATTTGCTGATTTCACTACTGTTAATACAGAGTTCAAAAACAGGCTTATTTCATCATTGAGTGCCTTTTTGTTACTTCATACTAACATGCAACCAAACTGCACAAATCTCTTCAAAACTAGACAAATCTCTGCACAAACTAATAAAAGTACTTGAATATGAAGGAACTACATGATTCCTGTTGATTTTCTAATGGGATTTGCTGATTTCACTACTGTTAATACAGAGTTCAAAAACAGGCTTAATTCAGCATTGAGTGCCTTTTTGTTACTTCATACTAACATGCAACCAAACTGCACAAGTCTCTGCACAAACTACTCAGAACTACTTGAATATGAACGAACTACATGATTCTTGTTGATTTTCTGCTGGGATTTGGTGATTTCACTACTTTTAATACAGAGTTCAAAAACAGGCTTAATTCAGCATTGAGTGCGTTTTTGTTACTTCATACTAACATGCAACCAAACTGCAAAAATCTCTTCAAAAACTAGACAAATCTCTGCACAAACTAATAAAAGCTACTTGAATATGAAGGAACTACATGATTCTTGTTAATTTACTGCTGGGATTTGCTGATTTCGCTACTTTTAATGGAAAGTTCAAAAACAGGCTCAATTCAGCATTGGGTGCGTTTGTGACTCATCAACTTGAAATGAAATCAAACTGCACAAATCTCTTTAAAACCTACATAAATCTCTGTACAAACTTATAAAAGCTACTTGAATATGAAGGAAGTACCTTATTCCTGTTTATTTTCTGCTGGGATTTGCTTATTTCACTCATTTTAATACAGAGTTCAAAAACAGGCTTATTTCAGCATTGAGTGCCTTTTTGGTACTTCATACTAACATGCAAACAAACTGCGCAAACTAATAAAAGCTACTTGAATATGAAGGAACTACATGATTCTTGTTGATTTTCTGCTGGGATTTGCTGATTTCGCTACTTTTAATAGAAAGTTCAAAAACAGGCTCAATTCAGCATTGGGTGCGTTTATGACTCATCAACTTGAAATGAAATCAAACTGCACAAATCTCTGCACAAACTACTCAGAACTACTTGAATATGAAGGAACTACATGATTCTTGTTGATTTTCTACTGGGATTTGCTTATTTCACTTCTTTTAATACAGAGTTCAAAAACAGGCTTAATTCAGCATTGAGTGCCTTTTTGTTACTTCATACTAAAATGCAACCAAACTGCACAAATCTCTGCACAAACTACTCAGAACTACTTGAATACGAAGGAACTACATGATTCCTGTTGATTTTCTATTGGGATTTGCTTATTTCACTACTTTTAATACAGAGTTCAAAAACAGGCACAGTTCAGCATTGGGTGCGTTTGTGATTCATCAACTTGAAATGAAATCAAACTGCACAAATCTCTGCACAAACTACTCAGAACTACTTGAATATGAAGGAACTACATGATTCTTGTTGATTTTCTGCTGGGATTTGCTTATTTCACTACTTTTAATACAGAGTTCAAAAACAGGCTTAATTCAGCATTGAGTGCCTTTTTGTTACTTCATACTAACATGCAACCAAACTGCACAAATCTCTGCACAAACTAATAAAAGTACTTGAATATGAAGGAACTACATGATTCCTGTTGATTTTCTAATGGGATTTGCTGATTTCACTACTTTTAATACAGAGTTCAAAAACAGGCTCAATTCAGCATTGGGTGTGTTTGTGACTCATCAACTTGAAATGAAATCAAACTGCACAAATCTCTTCAAAACCTACATAAATCTCTGTACAAACTTATAAAAGCTACTTGAATATGAAGGAATTACCTTATTCCTTTTTATTTTCGGCTGGGATTTGCTTATTTCACTCATTTTAATACAGAGTTCAAAAACAGGCTTATTTCAGCATTGAGTGCCTTTTTGTTACTTCATACTAACATGCAACCAAACTGCACAAATCTCTGCACAAACTACTCAGAACTACTTGAATATGAAGGAACTACATGATTCTTGTTGATTTTCTACTGGGATTTGCTGATTTCACTACTTTTAATACAGAGTTCAAAAACAGGCTTAATTCAGCATTGAGTGCGTTTTTGTTACTTCATACTAACATGCAACCAAATTGCACAAATCTCTGCACAAACTAATAAAAGTACTTGAATATGAAGGAATTACATGAGTCCTGTTGATTTTCTAATGGGATTTGCTGATTTCACTACTTTTAATACAGAGTTCAAAAACAGGCTTAATTCAGCACTGAGTGCCTTTTTGTTACTTCATACTAACATGCAACCAAACTGCACAAATCTCTGCACAAACTAATAAAAGCTACTTGAATATGAAGGAACTACATGATTCCTGTTGATTTTCTAATGGGATTTGCTTATTTCACTCATTTTAATACAGAGTTCAAAAACAGGCTTAATTCAGCATTGAGTGCCTTTTTGTTACTTCATACTAACATGCAACCAAACTGCACAAATCTCTGCACAAACTACTCAGAACTACTTCAATATGAAGGAACTACATGATTCTTGTTGATTTTCTGCTGGGATTTGCTGATTTCGCTACTTTTAATAGAAAGTTCAAAAACAGGCTCAATTCAGCATTGGGTGCGTTTATGACTCATCAACTTGAAATGAAATGAAACTGCACAAATCTCTGCACAAACTACTCAGAACTACTTGAATATGAAGGAACTACATGATTCTTGTTGATTTTCTACTGGGATTTGCTTATTTCACTACTTTTAATACAGGGTTCAAAAACAGGCTTAATTCAGCATTGAGTGCCTTTTTGTTACTTCATACTAACATGCAACCAAACTGCACAAATCTCTGCACAAACTAATAAAAGCTACTTGAATATGAAGGAAGTACCTTATTCCTGTTTATTTTCTGCTGGGATTTGCTTATTTCACTCATTTTAATACAGAGTTCAAAAACAGGCTTATTTCAGCATTGAGTACCTTTTTGTTACTTCATACTAAAATGCAACCAAACTGCACAAATCTCTGCACAAACTACTCAGAACTACTTGAATATGAAGGAACTACATGATTCCTGTTGATTTTCTAATGGGATTTGCTTATTTCACTACTTTTAATACAGAGTTCAAAAACAGGCTTAATTCAGCATTGAGTGCCTTTTTGTTACTTCATACTAACATGCAACCAAACTGCACAAATCTCTGCACAAACTAATAAAAGTACTTGAATAAGAAGGAACTACATGATTCCTGTTGATTTTCTAATGGGATTTGCTGATTTCACTACTTTTAATACAGAGTTCAAAAACAGGCTCATTCAGCATTGGGTGCGTTTATGACTAATCAACTTGAAATGAAATCAAACTGCACAAATCTCTGCACAAACTAATAAAAGCTAATTGAATATGAAGGAACTACATGATTCCTGTTGATTTTCTAATGGGATTCGCTTATTTCACTACTTTTAATAGAAAGTTCAAAAACAGGCTCAATTCAGCATTGGATGCGTTTGTGATTCATCAACTTGAAATGAAATCAAACTGCACAAATCTCTTCAAAACCTACATAAATCTCTGTACAAACTTATAAAAGCTACTTGAATATGAAGGAATTACCTCATTCCTTTTTATTTTCTGCTGGGATTTGCTTATTTCACTCATTTTAATACAGAGTTCAAAAACAGGCTTATTTCAGCATTGAGTGCCTTTTTGTTACTTCATACTAACATGCAACCAAACTGCACAAATCTCTGCATAAACTAATAAAAGTACTTGAATATGAAGGAACTACACGATTCCTGTTGATTTTCTAATGGGATTTGCTTATTTCACTCATTTTAATACAGAGTTCAAAAATAGGCTTATTTCAGCATTGGGTGTGTTTGTGACTCATCAACTTGAAATGAAATCAAACTGCACAAATCTCTCCAAAACCTACATAAATCTCTGTACAAACTTATAAAAGCTACTTGAATATGAAGGAATTACCTTATTCCTTTTTATTTTCTGCTGGGATTTGCTTATTTCACTCATTTTAATACAGAGTTCAAAAACAGGCTTATTTCAGCATTGAGTGCCTTTTTGTTACTTCATACTAAAATGCAACCAAACTGCACAAATCTCTGCACAAACTACTCAGAACTACTTGAATACGAAGGAACTACATGATTCCTGTTGATTTTCTATTGGGATTTGCTTATTTCACTACTTTTAATACAGAGTTCAAAAACAGGCACAGTTCAGCATTGGGTGCGTTTGTGATTCATCAACTTGAAATAAAATCAAACTGCACAAATCTCTGCACAAACTACTCAGAACTACTTGAATATGAAGGAACTACATGATTCTTGTTGATTTTCTGCTGGGATTTGCTTATTTCACTACTTTTAATACAGAGTTCAAAAACAGGCTTAATTCAGCATTGAGTGCCTTTTTGTTACTTCATACTAACATGCAACCAAACTGCACAAATCTCTGCACAAACTAATAAAAGTACTTGAATATGAAGGAACTACATGATTCCTGTTGATTTTCTAATGGGATTTGCTGATTTCACTACTTTTAATACAGAGTTCAAAAACAGGCTCAATTCAGCATTGGGTGTGTTTGTGACTCATCAACTTGAAATGAAATCAAACTGCACAAATCTCTTCAAAACCTACATAAATCTCTGTACAAACTTATAAAAGCTACTTGAATATGAAGGAATTACCTTATTCCTTTTTATTTTCGGCTGGGATTTGCTTATTTCACTCATTTTAATACAGAGTTCAAAAACAGGCTTATTTCAGCATTGAGTGCCTTTTTGTTACTTCATACTAACATGCAACCAAACTGCACAAATCTCTGCACAAACTACTCAGAACTACTTGAATATGAAGGAACTACATGATTCTTGTTGATTTTCTACTGGGATTTGCTTATTTCACTACTTTTAATACAGGGTTCAAAAACAGGCTTAATTCAGCATTGAGTGCCTTTTTGTTACTTCATACTAACATGCAACCAAACTGCACAAATCTCTGCACAAACTAATAAAAGCTACTTGAATATGAAGGAAGTACCTTATTCCTGTTTATTTTCTGCTGGGATTTGCTTATTTCACTCATTTTAATACAGAGTTCAAAAACAGGCTTATTTCAGCATTGAGTACCTTTTTGTTACTTCATACTAAAATGCAACCAAACTGCACAAATCTCTGCAAAAACTAATGAAAGCTACTTGAATATGAAGGAAGTACCTTATTCCTGTTGATTTTCTAATGTGATTTGCTTATTTCACTACTTTTAATACAGAGTTCAAAAACAGGCTTAATTCAGCATTGAGTGCCTTTTTGTTACTTCATACTAACATGCAACCAAACTGCACAAATCTCTGCACAAACTACTCAGAACTACTTGAATATAAAGGAACTCCATGATTCCTGTTGATTTTCTAATGGGATTTGCTTATTTCACTACTTTTAATACAGAGTTCAAAAACAGGCTCAATTCAGTATTGAGTGGGTTTATGACTAATCAACTTGAAATGAAATGAAACTGCACAAATCTCTGCACAAACTACTCAGAACTACTTCAATATGAAGGAACTACATGATTCTTGTTGATTTTCTGCTGGGATTTGCTGATTTCGCTACTTTTAATAGAAAGTTCAAAAACAGGCTCAATTCAGCATTGGGTGCGTTTATGACTCATCAACTTGAAATGAAATGAAACTGCACAAATCTCTGCACAAACTACTCAGAACTACTTGAATATGAAGGAACTACATGATTCTTGTTGATTTTCTACTGGGATTTGCTTATTTCACTACTTTTAATACAGAGTTCAAAAACAGGCTTAATTCAGCATTGAGTGCCTTTTTGTTACTTCATACTAACATGCAACCAAACTGCACAAATCTCTGCACAAACTACTCAGAACTACTTGAATATAAAGGAACTCCATGATTCCTGTTGATTTTCTAATGGGATTTGCTGATTTCGCTACTTTTAATAGAAAGTTCAAAAACAGGCTCAATTCAGCATTGGATGCGTTTGTGATTCATCAACTTGAAATGAAATCAAACTGCACAAATCTCTTCAAAACCTACATAAATCTCTGTACAAACTTATAAAAGCTACTTGAATATGAAGGAATTACCTTATTCCTTTTTATTTTCTGCTGGGATTTGCTTATTTCACTCATTTTAATACAGAGTTCAAAAACAGGCTTATTTCAGCATTGAGTGCCTTTTTGTTACTTCATACTAATATGCAACCAAACTGCACAAATCTCTGCATAAACTAATAAAAGTACTTGAATATGAAGGAACTACACGATTCCTGTTGATTTTCTAATGGGATTTGCTTATTTCACTACTTTTAATACAGAGTTCAAAAACAGGCTCAATTCAGCATTGAGTGCGTTTATGACTAATCAACTTGAAATGAAATGAAACTGCACAAACCTCTGCACAAACTACTCAGAACTACTTGAATATGAAGGAACTACATGATTCCTGTTGATTTTCTAGTGGGATTTGCTGATTTCACTACTGTTAATACAGAGTTCAAAAACAGGCTTATTTCATCATTGAGTGCCTTTTTGTTACTTCATACTAACATGCAACCAAACTGCACAAATCTCTTCAAAACTAGACAAATCTCTGCACAAACTAATAAAAGTACTTGAATATGAAGGAACTACATGATTCCTGTTGATTTTCTAATGGGATTTGCTGATTTCACTACTGTTAATACAGAGTTCAAAAACAGGCTTAATTCAGCATTGAGTGCCTTTTTGTTACTTCATACTAACATGCAACCAAACTGCACAAGTCTCTGCACAAACTACTCAGAACTACTTGAATATGAACGAACTACATGATTCTTGTTGATTTTCTGCTGGGATTTGGTGATTTCACTACTTTTAATACAGAGTTCAAAAACAGGCTTAATTCAGCATTGAGTGCGTTTTTGTTACTTCATACTAACATGCAACCAAACTGCAAAAATCTCTTCAAAAACTAGACAAATCTCTGCACAAACTAATAAAAGCTACTTGAATATGAAGGAACTACATGATTCTTGTTAATTTACTGCTGGGATTTGCTGATTTCGCTACTTTTAATGGAAAGTTCAAAAACAGGCTCAATTCAGCATTGGGTGCGTTTATGACTAATCAACTTGAAATGAAATCAAACTGCACAAATCTCTGCACAAACTAATAAAAGCTAATTGAATATGAAGGAACTACATGATTCCTGTTGATTTTCTAGTGGGATTTGCTGATTTCACTACTGTTAATACAGAGTTCAAAAACAGGCTTATTTCATCATTGAGTGCCTTTTTGTTACTTCATACTAACATGCAACCAAACTGCACAAATCTCTTCAAAACTAGACAAATCTCTGCACAAACTAATAAAAGTACTTGAATATGAAGGAACTACATGATTCCTGTTGATTTTCTAATGGGATTTGCTGATTTCACTACTGTTAATACAGAGTTCAAAAACAGGCTTAATTCAGCATTGAGTGCCTTTTTGTTACTTCATACTAACATGCAACCAAACTGCACAAGTCTCTGCACAAACTACTCAGAACTACTTGAATATGAACGAACTACATGATTCTTGTTGATTTTCTGCTGGGATTTGGTGATTTCACTACTTTTAATACAGAGTTCAAAAACAGGCTTAATTCAGCATTGAGTGCGTTTTTGTTACTTCATACTAACATGCAACCAAACTGCAAAAATCTCTTCAAAAACTAGACAAATCTCTGCACAAACTAATAAAAGCTACTTGAATATGAAGGAACTACATGATTCTTGTTAATTTACTGCTGGGATTTGCTGATTTCGCTACTTTTAATGGAAAGTTCAAAAACAGGCTCAATTCAGCATTGGGTGCGTTTATGACTAATCAACTTGAAATGAAATCAAACTGCACAAATCTCTGCACAAACTAATAAAAGCTAATTGAATATGAAGGAACTACATGATTCCTGTTGATTTTCTAATGGGATTCGCTTATTTCACTACTTTTAATAGAAAGTTCAAAAACAGGCTCAATTCAGCATTGGATGCGTTTGTGATTCATCAACTTGAAATGAAATCAAACTGCACAAATCTCTTCAAAACCTACATAAATCTCTGTACAAACTTATAAAAGCTACTTGAATATGAAGGAATTACCTTATTCCTTTTTATTTTCTGCTGGGATTTGCTTATTTCACTCATTTTAATACAGAGTTCAAAAACAGGCTTATTTCAGCATTGAGTGCCTTTTTGTTACTTCATACTAATATGCAACCAAACTGCACAAATCTCTGCATAAACTAATAAAAGTACTTGAATATGAAGGAACTACACGATTCCTGTTGATTTTCTAATGGGATTTGCTTATTTCACTACTTTTAATACAGAGTTCAAAAACAGGCTCAATTCAGCATTGAGTGCGTTTATGACTAATCAACTTGAAATGAAATGAAACTGCACAAACCTCTGCACAAACTACTCAGAACTACTTGAATATGAAGGAACTACATGATTCCTGTTAATTTTCTAATGGGATTTGCTGATTTCACTACTTTTAATACAGAGTTCAAAAACAGGCTTAATTCAGCATTGAGTGCCTTTTTGTTACTTCATACTAATATGCAACCAAACTGCACAAATCTCTGCACAAACTAATAAAAGCTACTTGAATATGAAGGAACTACATGATTCCTGTTGATTTTCTAATGGGATTTGCTGATTTCACTACTGTTAATACAGAGTTCAAAAACAGGCTTATTTCAGTATTGAGTGCGTTTTTGTTACTTCATACTAACATGCAACCAAACTGCACAAATCTCTTCAAAAACTAGACAAATCTCTGCACAAACTAATAAAAGCTACTTGAATATGAAGGAACTACATGATTCTTGTTCATTTTCTGCTGGGATTTGCTGATTTCGCTACTTTTAATGGAAAGTTCAAAAACAGGCTCAATTCAGCATTGGGTGCGTTTGTGACTCATCAACTTGAAATGAAATCAAACTGCACAAATCTCTTCAAAACCTACATAAATCTCTGTACAGACTTATAAAAGCTACTTGAATATGAAGGAATTACCTTATTCCTTTTTATTTTCTGCTGGGATTTGCTTATTTCACTCATTTTAATACAGAGTTCAAAAACAGGCTTATTTCACCATTGAGTGCCTTTTTGTTACTTCATACTAACATGCAACCAAACTGCACAAATCTCTGCACAAACTACTCAGAACTACTTGAATATGAAGGAACTACATGATTCTTGTTGATTTTCTACTGGGATTTGCTTATTTCACTTCTTTTAATACAGAGTTCAAAAACAGGCTTAATTCAGCATTGAGTGCCTTTTTGTTACTTCATACTAAAATGCAACCAAACTGCACAAATCTCTGCACAAACTACTCAGAACTACTTGAATATGAAGGAACTACATGATTCCTGTTGATTTTCTAATGGGATTTGCTTATTTCACTACTTTTAATACAGAGTTCAAAAACAGGCTTAATTCAGCATTGAGTGCCTTTTTGTTACTTCATACTAACATGCAACCAAACTGCACAAATCTCTGCACAAACTAATAAAAGTACTTGAATAAGAAGGAACTACATGATTCCTGTTGATTTTCTAATGGGATTTGCTGATTTCACTACTTTTAATACAGAGTTCAAAAACAGGCTCATTCAGCATTGGGTGCGTTTATGACTAATCAACTTGAAATGAAATCAAACTGCACAAATCTCTGCACAAACTAATAAAAGCTAATTGAATATGAAGGAACTACATGATTCCTGTTGATTTTCTAATGGGATTCGCTTATTTCACTACTTTTAATAGAAAGTTCAAAAACAGGCTCAATTCAGCATTGGGTGCGTTTGTGACTCATCAACTTGAAATGAAATCAAACTGCACAAATCTCTTCAAAACCTACATAAATCTCTGTACAGACTTATAAAAGCTACTTGAATATGAAGGAATTACCTTATTCCTTTTTATTTTCTGCTGGGATTTGCTTATTTCACTCATTTTAATACAGAGTTCAAAAACAGGCTTATTTCACCATTGAGTGCCTTTTTGTTACTTCATACTAACATGCAACCAAACTGCACAAATCTCTGCACAAACTACTCAGAACTACTTGAATATGAAGGAACTACATGATTCTTGTTGATTTTCTACTGGGATTTGCTTATTTCACTTCTTTTAATACAGAGTTCAAAAACAGGCTTAATTCAGCATTGAGTGCCTTTTTGTTACTTCATACTAACATGCAACCAAACTGCACAAATCTCTGCACAAACTACTCAGAACTACTTGAATATAAAGGAACTCCATGATTCCTGTTGATTTTCTAATGGGATTTGCTTATTTCACTACTTTTAATACAGAGTTCAAAAACAGGCTCAATTCAGTATTGAGTGGGTTTATGACTAATCAACTTGAAATGAAATGAAACTGCACAAATCTCTGCACAAACTACTCAGAACTACTTCAATATGAAGGAACTACATGATTCTTGTTGATTTTCTGCTGGGATTTGCTGATTTCGCTACTTTTAATAGAAAGTTCAAAAAGAGGCTCAATTCAGCATTGGGTGCGTTTATGACTCATCAACTTGAAATGAAATGAAACTGCACAAATCTCTGCACAAACTACTCAGAACTACTTGAATATGAAGGAACTACATGATTCTTGTTGATTTTCTACTGGGATTTGCTTATTTCACTACTTTTAATACAGAGTTCAAAAACAGGCTTAATTCAGCATTGAGTGCCTTTTTGTTACTTCATAC
Organism: Remorina albescens; assembly: GCA_034769265.1. NCBI lineage: Eukaryota > Metazoa > Chordata > Actinopteri > Carangiformes > Echeneidae > Remorina > Remorina albescens. The sequence continues at coordinate 557,957 of CM068495.1, read as the reverse complement.
TAACATGCAACCAAACTGCACAAATCTCTGCACAAACTACTCAGAACTACTTGAATATGAAGGAACTACATGATTCTTGTTGATTTTCTACTGGGATTTGCTTATTTCACTACTTTTAATACAGAGTTCAAAAACAGGCTTAATTCAGCATTGAGTGCCTTTTTGTTACTTCATACTAACATGCAACCAAACTGCACAAATCTCTGCACAAACTACTCAGAACTACTTGAATATAAAGGAACTCCATGATTCCTGTTGATTTTCTAATGGGATTTGCTGATTTCGCTACTTTTAATAGAAAGTTCAAAAACAGGCTCAATTCAGCATTGGGTGCGTTTATGACTCATCAACTTGAAATGAAATCAAACTGCACAAATCTCTGCACAAACTACTCAGAACTACTTGAATATGAAGGAACTACATGATTCCTGTTAATTTTCTAATGGGATTTGCTGATTTCACTACTGTTAATACAGAGTTCAAAAACAGGCTTAATTCAGCATTGAGTGCCTTTTTGTTACTTCATACTAACATGCAACCAAACTGCACAAATCTCTGCACAAACTAATAAAAGCTACTTGAATATGAAGGAACTACATGATTCCTGTTGATTTTCTGCTGGGATTTGCTGATTTCGCTACTTTTAATGGAAAGTTCAAAAACAGGCTCAATTCAGCATTGAGTGGGTTTATGACTAATCAACTTGAAATGAAATGAAACTGCACAAATCTCTGCACAAACTACTCAGAACTACTTGAATATGAAGGAACTACATGATTCTTCGTGATTTTCTAATGTGATTTGCTTATTTCACTACTTTTAATACAGAGTTCAAAAACAGGCTTAATTCAGCATTGAGTGCCTTTTTGTTACTTCATACTAACATGCAACCAAACTGCACAAATCTCTTCAAAACTAGACAAATCTCTGCACAAACTACTCAGAACTACTTGAATATGAAGGAACTACATGATTCTTGGTGATTTTCTGCTGGGATTTGCTGATTTCGCTACTTTTAATAGAAAGTTCAAAAACAGGCTCAATTCAGCATTGGGTGCATTTATGACTCATCAACTTGAAATTAAATCAAACTGCACAAATCTCTGCACAAACTACTCAGAACTACTTGAATATGAAGGAACTACATGATTCTTGTTGATTTTCTACTGGGATTTGCTTATTTCACTACTTTTAATACAGAGTTCAAAAACAGGCTTAATTCAGCATTGAGTGCCTTTTTGTTACTTCATACTAACATGCAACCAAACTGCACAAGTCTCTGCACAAACTACTCAGAACTACTTGAATATGAACGAACTACATGATTCTTGTTGATTTTCTGCTGGGATTTGGTGATTTCACTACTTTTAATACAGAGTTCAAAAACAGGCTTAATTCAGCATTGAGTGCGTTTTTGTTACTTCATACTAACATGCAACCAAACTGCAAAAATCTCTTCAAAAACTAGACAAATCTCTGCACAAACTAATAAAAGCTACTTGAATATGAAGGAACTACATGATTCTTGTTAATTTACTGCTGGGATTTGCTGATTTCGCTACTTTTAATGGAAAGTTCAAAAACAGGCTCAATTCAGCATTGGGTGCGTTTGTGACTCATCAACTTGAAATGAAATCAAACTGCACAAATCTCTCCAAAACCTAAATAAATCTCTGTACAAACTTATAAAAGCTACTTGAATATGAAGGAATTACCTTATTCCTTTTTATTTTCTGCTGGGATTTGCTTATTTCACTCATTTTAATACAGAGTTCAAAAACAGGCTTATTTCAGCATTGAGTGCCTTTTTGTTACTTCATACTAACATGCAACCAAACTGCACAAATCTCTGCACAAACTACTCAGAACTACTTGAATATGAAGGAACTACATGATTCTTGTTGATTTTCTACTGGGATTTGCTGATTTCGCTACTTTTAATGGAAAGTTCAAAAACAGGCTCAATTCAGCATTGGGTGCGTTTGTGACTCATCAACTTGAAATGAAATCAAACTGCACAAATCTCTTCAAAACCTACATAAATCTCTGCAAAAACTAATGAAAGCTACTTGAATATGAAGGAAGTACCTTATTCCTGTTGATTTTCTAATGGGATTTGCTGATTTCACTTCTTTTAATACAGAGTTCAAAAACAGGCTTAATTCAGCATTGAGTGCCTTTTTGTTACTTCATACTAACATGCAACCAAACTGCACAAATCTCTGCACAAACTAATAAAAGCTACTTGAATATGAAGGAACTACATGATTCCTGTTGATTTTCTAATGGGATTTGCTTATTTCACTTCTTTTAATACAGAGTTCAAAAACAGGCTTAATTCAGCATTGAGTGCCTTTTTGTTACTTCATACTAAAATGCAACCAAACTGCACAAATCTCTGCACAAACTACTCAGAACTACTTGAATATAAAGGAACTCCATGATTCCTGTTGATTTTCTAATGGGATTTGCTTATTTCACTACTTTTAATACAGAGTTCAAAAACAGGCTCAATTCAGTATTGAGTGGGTTTATGACTAATCAACTTGAAATGAAATGAAACTGCACAAATCTCTGCACAAACTACTCAGAACTACTTCAATATGAAGGAACTACATGATTCTTGTTGATTTTCTGCTGGGATTTGCTGATTTCGCTACTTTTAATAGAAAGTTCAAAAACAGGCTCAATTCAGCATTGGGTGCGTTTATGACTCATCAACTTGAAATGAAATGAAACTGCACAAATCTCTGCACAAACTACTCAGAACTACTTGAATATGAAGGAACTACATGATTCTTGTTGATTTTCTACTGGGATTTGCTTATTTCACTACTTTTAATACAGAGTTCAAAAACAGGCTTAATTCAGCATTGAGTGCCTTTTTGTTACTTCATACTAACATGCAACCAAACTGCACAAATCTCTGCACAAACTACTCAGAACTACTTGAATATAAAGGAACTCCATGATTCCTGTTGATTTTCTAATGGGATTTGCTGATTTCGCTACTTTTAATAGAAAGTTCAAAAACAGGCTCAATTCAGCATTGGGTGCGTTTATGACTCATCAACTTGAAATGAAATCAAACTGCACAAATCTCTGCACAAACTACTCAGAACTACTTGAATATGAAGGAACTACATGATTCCTGTTAATTTTCTAATGGGATTTGCTGATTTCACTACTTTTAATACAGAGTTCAAAAACAGGCTTAATTCAGCATTGAGTGCCTTTTTGTTACTTCATACTAATATGCAACCAAACTGCACAAATCTCTGCACAAACTAATAAAAGCTACTTGAATATGAAGGAACTACATGATTCCTGTTGATTTTCTAATGGGATTTGCTTATTTCACTCATTTTAATACAGAGTTCAAAAACAGGCTTATTTCAGCATTGAGTGCCTTTTTGTTACTTCATACTAACATGCAACCAAACTGCACAAATCTCTGCACAAACTACTCAGAACTACTTGAATATGAAGGAACTACATGATTCTTGTTGATTTTCTAATGTGATTTGCTTATTTCACTACTTTTAATACAGAGTTCAAAAACAGGCTTAATTCAGCATTGAGTGCCTTTTTGTTACTTCATACTAACATGCAACCAAACTGCACAAATCTATGCACAAACTACTCAGAACTACTTGAATATAAAGGAACTCCATGATTCCTGTTGATTTTCTAATGGGATTTGCTTATTTCACCACTTTTAATACAGAGTTCAAAAACAGGCTCAATTCAGTATTGAGTGGGTTTATGACTAATCAACTTGAAATGAAATGAAACTGCACAAATCTCTGCACAAACTACTCAGAACTACTTCAATATGAAGGAACTACATGATTCTTGTTGATTTTCTGCTGGGATTTGCTGATTTCGCTACTTTTAATAGAAAGTTCAAAAACAGGCTCAATTCAGCATTGGGTGCGTTTATGACTCATCAACTTGAAATGAAATGAAACTGCACAATTCTCTGCACAAACTACTCAGAACTACTTGAATATGAAGGAACTACATGATTCTTGTTGATTTTCTACTGGGATTTGCTTATTTCACTACTTTTAATACAGAGTTCAAAAACAGGCTTAATTCAGCATTGAGTGCCTTTTTGTTACTTCATACTAACATGCAACCAAACTGCACAAATCTCTGCACAAACTATTCAGAACTACTTGAATATAAAGGAACTCCATGATTCCTGTTGATTTTCTAATGGGATTTGCTGATTTCGCTACTTTTAATAGAAAGTTCAAAAACAGGCTCAATTCAGCATTGGGTGCGTTTATGACTCATCAACTTGAAATGAAATCAAACTGCACAAATCTCTGCACAAACTACTCAGAACTACTTGAATATGAAGGAACTACATGATTCCTGTTAATTTTCTAATGGGATTTGCTGATTTCACTACTTTTAATACAGAGTTCAAAAACAGGCTTAATTCAGCATTGAGTGCCTTTTTGTTACTTCATACTAATATGCAACCAAACTGCACAAATCTCTGCACAAACTAATAAAAGCTACTTGAATATGAAGGAACTACATGATTCCTGTTGATTTTCTAATGGGATTTGCTGATTTCACTACTGTTAATACAGAGTTCAAAAACAGGCTTATTTCAGTATTGAGTGCGTTTTTGTTACTTCATACTAACATGCAACCAAACTGCACAAATCTCTTCAAAAACTAGACAAATCTCTGCACAAACTAATAAAAGCTACTTGAATATGAAGGAACTACATGATTCTTGTTAATTTTCTGCTGGGATTTGCTGATTTCGCTACTTTTAATGGAAAGTTCAAAAACAGGCTCAATTCAGCATTGGGTGCGTTTGTGACTCATCAACTTGAAATGAAATCAAACTGCACAAATCTCTTCAAAACCTACATAAATCTCTGTACAGACTTATAAAAGCTACTTGAATATGAAGGAATTACCTTATTCCTTTTTATTTTCTGCTGGGATTTGCTTATTTCACTCATTTTAATACAGAGTTCAAAAACAGGCTTATTTCACCATTGAGTGCCTTTTTGTTACTTCATACTAACATGCAACCAAACTGCACAAATCTCTGCACAAACTACTCAGAACTACTTGAATATGAAGGAACTACATGATTCTTGTTGATTTTCTACTGGGATTTGCTTATTTCACTTCTTTTAATACAGAGTTCAAAAACAGGCTTAATTCAGCATTGAGTGCCTTTTTGTTACTTCATACTAAAATGCAACCAAACTGCACAAATCTCTGCACAAACTACTCAGAACTACTTGAATATGAAGGAACTACATGATTCCTGTTGATTTTCTAATGGGATTTGCTTATTTCACTACTTTTAATACAGAGTTCAAAAACAGGCTTAATTCAGCATTGAGTGCCTTTTTGTTACTTCATACTAACATGCAACCAAACTGCACAAATCTCTGCACAAACTAATAAAAGTACTTGAATAAGAAGGAACGACATGATTCCTGTTGATTTTCTAATGGGATTTGCTGATTTCACTACTTTTAATACAGAGTTCAAAAACAGGCTAATTCAGCATTGGGTGCGTTTATGACTAATCAACTTGAAATGAAATCAAACTGCACAAATCTCTGCACAAACTAATAAAAGCTAATTGAATATGAAGGAACTACATGATTCCTGTTGATTTTCTAATGGGATTCGCTTATTTCACTACTTTTAATAGAAAGTTCAAAAACAGGCTCAATTCAGCATTGGATGCGTTTGTGATTCATCAACTTGAAATGAAATCAAACTGCACAAATCTCTTCAAAACCTACATAAATCTCTGTACAAACTTATAAAAGCTACTTGAATATGAAGGAATTACCTTATTCCTTTTTATTTTCTGCTGGGATTTGCTTATTTCACTCATTTTAATACAGAGTTCAAAAACAGGCTTATTTCAGCATTGAGTGCCTTTTTGTTACTTCATACTAATATGCAACCAAACTGCACAAATCTCTGCATAAACTAATAAAAGTACTTGAATATGAAGGAACTACACGATTCCTGTTGATTTTCTAATGGGATTTGCTTATTTCACTACTTTTAATACAGAGTTCAAAAACAGGCTCAATTCAGCATTGAGTGCCTTTTTGTTACTTCATACTAAAATGCAACCAAACTGCACAAATCTCTGCACAAACTACTCAGAACTACTTGAATATGAAGGAACTACATGATTCCTGTTGATTTTCTAATGGGATTTGCTTATTTCACTACTTTTAATACAGAGTTCAAAAACAGGCTTAATTCAGCATTGAGTGCCTTTTTGTTACTTCATACTAACATGCAACCAAACTGCACAAATCTCTGCACAAACTAATAAAAGTACTTGAATAAGAAGGAACTACATGATTCCTGTTGATTTTCTAATGGGATTTGCTGATTTCACTACTTTTAATACAGAGTTCAAAAACAGGCTCATTCAGCATTGGGTGCGTTTATGACTAATCAACTTGAAATGAAATCAAACTGCACAAATCTCTGCACAAACTAATAAAAGCTAATTGAATATGAAGGAACTACATGATTCCTGTTGATTTTCTAATGGGATTCCCTTATTTCACTACTTTTAATAGAAAGTTCAAAAACAGGCTCAATTCAGCATTGGATGCGTTTGTGATTCATCAACTTGAAATGAAATCAAACTGCACAAATCTCTTCAAAACCTACATAAATCTCTGTACAAACTTATAAAAGCTACTTGAATATGAAGGAATTACCTTATTCCTTTTTATTTTCTGCTGGGATTTGCTTATTTCACTCATTTTAATACAGAGTTCAAAAACAGGCTTATTTCAGCATTGAGTGCCTTTTTGTTACTTCATACTAATATGCAACCAAACTGCACAAATCTCTGCATAAACTAATAAAAGTACTTGAATATGAAGGAACTACACGATTCCTGTTGATTTTCTAATGGGATTTGCTTATTTCACTACTTTTAATACAGAGTTCAAAAACAGGCTCAATTCAGCATTGAGTGCGTTTATGACTAATCAACTTGAAATGAAATGAAACTGCACAAACCTCTGCACAAACTACTCAGAACTACTTGAATATGAAGGAACTACATGATTCCTGTTGATTTTCTAGTGGGATTTGCTGATTTCACTACTGTTAATACAGAGTTCAAAAACAGGCTTATTTCATCATTGAGTGCCTTTTTGTTACTTCATACTAACATGCAACCAAACTGCACAAATCTCTTCAAAACTAGACAAATCTCTGCACAAACTAATAAAAGTACTTGAATATGAAGGAACTACATGATTCCTGTTGATTTTCTAATGGGATTTGCTGATTTCACTACTGTTAATACAGAGTTCAAAAACAGGCTTAATTCAGCATTGAGTGCCTTTTTGTTACTTCATACTAACATGCAACCAAACTGCACAAGTCTCTGCACAAACTACTCAGAACTACTTGAATATGAACGAACTACATGATTCTTGTTGATTTTCTGCTGGGATTTGGTGATTTCACTACTTTTAATACAGAGTTCAAAAACAGGCTTAATTCAGCATTGAGTGCGTTTTTGTTACTTCATACTAACATGCAACCAAACTGCAAAAATCTCTTCAAAAACTAGACAAATCTCTGCACAAAATAATAAAAGCTACTTGAATATGAAGGAACTACATGATTCTTGTTAATTTACTGCTGGGATTTGCTGATTTCGCTACTTTTAATGGAAAGTTCAAAAACAGGCTCAATTCAGCATTGGGTGCGTTTGTGACTCATCAACTTGAAATGAAATCAAACTGCACAAATCTCTTCAAAACCTACATAAATCTCTGTACAAACTTATAAAAGCTACTTGAATATGAAGGAAGTACCTTATTCCTGTTTATTTTCTGCTGGGATTTGCTTATTTCACTCATTTTAATACAGAGTTCAAAAACAGGCTTATTTCAGCATTGAGTGCCTTTTTGGTACTTCATACTAACATGCAAACAAACTGCACAAACTAATAAAAGCTACTTGAATATGAAGGAACTACATGATTCTTGTTGATTTTCTGCTGGGATTTGCTGATTTCGCTACTTTTAATAGAAAGTTCAAAAACAGGCTCAATTCAGCATTGGGTGCGTTTATGACTCATCAACTTGAAATGAAATCAAACTGCACAAATCTCTGCACAAACTACTCAGAACTACTTGAATACGAAGGAACTACATGATTCCTGTTGATTTTCTATTGGGATTTGCTTATTTCACTACTTTTAATACAGAGTTCAAAAACAGGCACAGTTCAGCATTGGGTGCGTTTGTGATTCATCAACTTGAAATGAAATCAAACTGCACAAATCTCTGCACAAACTACTCAGAACTACTTGAATATGAAGGAACTACATGATTCTTGTTGATTTTCTGCTGGGATTTGCTTATTTCACTACTTTTAATAAAGAGTTCAAAAACAGGCTTAATTCAGCATTGAGTGCCTTTTTGTTACTTCATACTAACATGCAACCAAACTGCACAAATCTCTGCACAAACTAATAAAAGTACTTGAATATGAAGGAACTACATGATTCCTGTTGATTTTCTAATGGGATTTGCTGATTTCACTACTTTTAATACAGGGTTCAAAAACAGACTTAATTCAGCATTGAGTGCCTTTTTGTTACTTCATACTAACATGCAACCAAACTGCACAAATCTCTGCACAAACTAATAAAAGCTACTTGAATATGAAGGAAGTACCTTATTCCTGTTTATTTTCTGCTGGGATTTGCTTGTTTCACTACTTTTAATACAGAGTTCAAAAACAAGCTTAATTCAGCATTGAGTGCCTTTTTGTTACTTCATACTAACATGCAACCAAACTGCACAAATCTCTGCACAAACTACTCAGAACTACTTGAATATGAAGGAACTACATGATTCTTGTTGATTTTCTACTGGGATTTGCTGATTTCGCTACTTTTAATGGAAAGTTCAAAAACAGGCTCAATTCAGCATTGGGTGCGTTTGTGACTCATCAACTTGAAATGAAATCAAACTGCACAAATCTCTTCAAAACCTACATAAATCTCTGCAAAAACTAATGAAAGCTACTTGAATATGAAGGAAGTACCTTATTCCTGTTGATTTTCTAATGGGATTTGCTTATTTCACTCATTTTAATACAGAGTTCAAAAACAGGCTTATTTCAGCATTGAGTGCCTTTTTGTTACTTCATACTAACATGCAACCAAACTGCACAAATCTCTGCACAAACTAATAAAAGCTACTTGAATATGAAGGAACTACATGATTCCTGTTGATTTTCTAATGGGATTTGCTTATTTCACTCATTTTAATACAGAGTTCAAAAACAGGCTTATTTCAGCATTGAGTGCCTTTTTGTTACTTCATACTAACATGCAACCAAACTGCACAAATCTCTGCACAAACTACTCAGAACTACTTGAATATGAAGGAACTACATGATTCTTGTTGATTTTCTAATGTGATTTGCTTATTTCACTACTTTTAATACAGAGTTCAAAAACAGGCTTAATTCAGCATTGAGTGCCTTTTTGTTACTTCATACTAACATGCAACCAAACTGCACAAATCTCTGCACAAACTACTCAGAACTACTTGAATATAAAGGAACTCCATGATTCCTGTTGATTTTCTAATGGGATTTGCTGATGTCGCTACTTTTAATAGAAAGTTCAAAAACAGGCTCAATTCAGCATTGGGTGCGTTTATGACTCATCAACTTGAAATGAAATCAAACTGCACAAATCTCTGCACAAACTACTCAGAACTACTTGAATATGAAGGAACTACATGATTCCTGTTAATTTTCTAATGGGATTTGCTGATTTCACTACTGTTAATACAGAGTTCAAAAACAGGCTTAATTCAGCATTGAGTGCCTTTTTGTTACTTCATACTAACATGCAACCAAACTGCACAAATCTCTGCACAAACTAATAAAAGCTACTTGAATATGAAGGAACTACATGATTCCTGTTGATTTTCTGCTGGGATTTGCTGATTTCGCTACTTTTAATGGAAAGTTCAAAAACAGGCTCAATTCAGCATTGGGTGCGTTTGTGACTCATCAACTTGAAATGAAATCAAACTGCACAAATCTCTTCAAAACCTACATAAATCTCTGTACAAACTAATAAAAGCTACTTGAATATGAAGGAAGTACCTTATTCCTGTTGATTTTCTGCTGGGATTTGCTTATTTCACTCATTTTAATACAGAGTTCAAAAACAGGTTCAATTCAGCATTGAGTGGGTTTATGACTAATCAACTTGAAATGAAATGAAACTGCACAAATCTCTGCACAAACTACTCAGAACTACTTGAATATGAAGGAACTACATGATTCTTGGTGATTTTCTAATGTGATTTGCTTATTTCACTACTTTTAATACAGAGTTGAAAAACAGGCTTAATTCAGCATTGAGTGCCTTTTTGTTACTTCATACTAACATGCAACCAAACTGCACAAATCTCTTCAAAACTAGACAAATCTCTGCACAAACTACTCAGAACTACTTGAATATGAAGGAACTACATGATTCTTGGTGATTTTCTGCTGGGATTTACTGATTTCGCTACTTTTAATAGAAAGTTCAAAAACAGGCTCAATTCAGCATTGGGTGCGTTTATGACTCATCAACTTGAAATTAAATCAAACTGCACAAATCTCTGCACAAACTACTCAGAACTACTTGAATATGAAGGAACTACATGATTCTTGTTGATTTTTCTACTGGGATTTGCTTATTTCACTAATTTTAATACAGAGTTCAAAAACAGGTTCAATTCAGCATTGAGTGGGTTTATGACTAATCAACTTGAAACGAAATCAAACTGCACAAATCTCTGCACAAACTAATAAAAGCTAATTGAATATGAAGGAACTACATGATTCCTGTTGATTTTCTAATGGGATTTGCTGATTTCACTAATTTTAATACAGAGTTCAAAAACAGGCTTATTTCATCATTGAGTGCCTTTTTGTTACTTCATACTAACATGCAACCAAACTGCACAAATCTCTGCACAAACTACTCAGAACTACTTGAATATGAAGGAACTACATGATTCTTGTTGATTTTCTAATGTGATTTGCTTATTTCACTACTTTTAATACAGAGTTCAAAAACAGGCTTAATTCAGCATTGAGTGCCTTTTTGTTACTTCATACTAACATGCAACCAAACTGCACAAATCTCTTCAAAACTAGACAAATCTCTGCACAAACTACTCAGAACTACTTGAATATGAAGGAACTACATGATTCTTGTTGATTTTCTACTGGGATTTGCTGATTTCGCTACTTTTAATGGAAAGTTCAAAAACAGGCTCAATTCAGCATTGGGTGCGTTTGTGACTCATCAACTTGAAATGAAATCAAACTGCACAAATCTCTTCAAAACCTACATAAATCTCTGCAAAAACTAATGAAAGCTACTTGAATATGAAGGAAGTACCTTATTCCTGTTGATTTTCTAATGGGATTTGCTTATTTCACTCATTTTAATACAGAGTTCAAAAACAGAATTATTTCAGCATTGAGTGCCTTTTTGTTACTTCATACTAACATGCAACCAAACTGCACAAATCTCTGCACAAACTAATAAAAGCTACTTGAATATGAAGGAACTACATGATTCCTGTTGATTTTCTAATGGGATTTGCTTATTTCACTCATTTTAATACAGAGTTCAAAAACAGGCTTATTTCAGCATTGAGTGCCTTTTTGTTACTTCATACTAACATGCAACCAAACTACACAAATCTCTGCACAAACTACTCAGAACTACTTGAATATGAAGGAACTACATGATTCTTGTTGATTTTCTAATGTGATTTGCTTATTTCACTACTTTTAATACAGAGTTCAAAAACAGGCTTAATTCAGCATTGAGTGCCTTTTTGTTACTTCATACTAACATGCAACCAAACTGCACAAATCTCTGCACAAACTACTCAGAACTACTTGAATATAAAGGAACTCCATGATTCCTGTTGATTTTCTAATGGGATTTGCTGATGTCGCTACTTTTAATAGAAAGTTCAAAAACAGGCTCAATTCAGCATTGGGTGCGTTTATGACTCATCAACTTGAAATGAAATCAAACTGCACAAATCTCTGCACAAACTACTCAGAACTACTTGAATATGAAGGAACTACATGATTCCTGTTAATTTTCTAATGGGATTTGCTGATTTCACTACTGTTAATACAGAGTTCAAAAACAGGCTTAATTCAGCATTGAGTGCCTTTTTGTTACTTCATACTAACATGCAACCAAACTGCACAAATCTCTGCACAAACTAATAAAAGCTACTTGAATATGAAGGAACTACATGATTCCTGTTGATTTTCTGCTGGGATTTGCTGATTTCGCTACTTTTAATGGAAAGTTCAAAAACAGGCTCAATTCAGCATTGGGTGCGTTTGTGACTCATCAACTTGAAATGAAATCAAACTGCACAAATCTCTTCAAAACCTACATAAATCTCTGTACAAACTAATAAAAGCTACTTGAATATGAAGGAAGTACCTTATTCCTGTTGATTTTCTGCTGGGATTTGCTTATTTCACTCATTTTAATACAGAGTTCAAAAACAGGTTCAATTCAGCATTGAGTGGGTTTATGACTAATCAACTTGAAATGAAATGAAACTGCACAAATCTCTGCACAAACTACTCAGAACTACTTGAATATGAAGGAACTACATGATTCTTGGTGATTTTCTAATGTGATTTGCTTATTTCACTACTTTTAATACAGAGTTGAAAAACAGGCTTAATTCAGCATTGAGTGCCTTTTTGTTACTTCATACTAACATGCAACCAAACTGCACAAATCTCTTCAAAACTAGACAAATCTCTGCACAAACTACTCAGAACTACTTGAATATGAAGGAACTACATGATTCTTGGTGATTTTCTGCTGGGATTTACTGATTTCGCTACTTTTAATAGAAAGTTCAAAAACAGGCTCAATTCAGCATTGGGTGCGTTTATGACTCATCAACTTGAAATTAAATCAAACTGCACAAATCTCTGCACAAACTACTCAGAACTACTTGAATATGAAGGAACTACATGATTCTTGTTGATTTTTCTACTGGGATTTGCTTATTTCACTAATTTTAATACAGAGTTCAAAAACAGGTTCAATTCAGCATTGAGTGGGTTTATGACTAATCAACTTGAAACGAAATCAAACTGCACAAATCTCTGCACAAACTAATAAAAGCTAATTGAATATGAAGGAACTACATGATTCCTGTTGATTTTCTAATGGGATTTGCTGATTTCACTAATTTTAATACAGAGTTCAAAAACAGGCTTATTTCATCATTGAGTGCCTTTTTGTTACTTCATACTAACATGCAACCAAACTGCACAAATCTCTGCACAAACTACTCAGAACTACTTGAATATGAAGGAACTACATGATTCTTGTTGATTTTCTAATGTGATTTGCTTATTTCACTACTTTTAATACAGAGTTCAAAAACAGGCTTAATTCAGCATTGAGTGCCTTTTTGTTACTTCATACTAACATGCAACCAAACTGCACAAATCTCTTCAAAACTAGACAAATCTCTGCACAAACTACTCAGAACTACTTGAATATGAAGGAACTACATGATTCTTGTTGATTTTCTATTGGGATTTGCTTATTTCACTACTTCTAATACAGAGTTCAAAAACAGGCTTAATTCAGCATTGAGTGCCTTTTTGTTACTTCATACTAACATGCAACCAAACTGCACAAATCTCTGCACAAACTAATAAAAGTACTTGAATATGAAGGACCTACATGATGCTTGTTGATTTTGTGTTGGGATTTGCTGATTTCGCTACTTTTAATGGAAAGTTCAAAAACAGGCTCAATTCAGCATTGGATGCGTTTGTGATTCATCAACTTGAAATGAAATGAAACTGCACAAATCTCTGCACAAACTACTCAGAACTACTTGAATATGAAGGAACTACATGATTCTTGTTGATTTTCTACTGGGATTTGCTTATTTCACTACTTTTAATACAGAGTTCAAAAACAGGCTTATTTCAGCATTGAGTGCCTTTTTGGTACTTCATACTAACATGCAAACAAACTGCACAAATCTCTGCACAAACTAATAAAAGCTACTTGAATATGAAGGAATTACATGAGTCCTGTTGATTTTCTAATGGGATTTGCTGATTTCACTACTTTTAATACAGAGTTCAAAAACAGGCTTAATTCAGCATTGAGTGCCTTTTTGTTACTTCATACTAACATGCAACCAAACTGCACAAATCTCTGCACAAACTAATAAAAGCTACTTGAATATGAAGGAAGTACCTTATTCCTGTTTATTTTCTGCTGGGATTTGCTTATTTCACTCATTTTAATACAGAGTTCAAAAACAGGCTTATTTCATCATTGAGTGCCTTTTTGTTACTTCATACTAACATGCAACCAAACTGCACAAATCTCTTCAAAACTAGACAAATCTCTGCACAAACTAATAAAAGCTACTTGAATATGAAGGAAGTACCTTATTCCTGTTTATTTTCTGCTGGGATTTGCTTATTTCACTCATTTTAATACAGAGTTCAAAAACAGGCTTATTTCATCATTGAGTGCCTTTTTGTTACTTCATACTAACATGCAACCAAACTGCACAAATCTCTTCAAAACTAGACAAATCTCTGCACAAACTAATAAAAGTACTTGAATATGAAGGAACTACATGATTCCTGTTGATTTTCTAATGGGATTTGCTGATTTCACTACTTTTAATACAGAGTTCAAAAACAGGCTCAATTCAGCATTGGGTGTGTTTGTGACTCATCAACTTGAAATGAAATCAAACTGCACAAATCTCTCCAAAACCTAAATAAATCTCTGTACAAACTTATAAAAGCTACTTGAATATGAAGGAATTACCTTATTCCTTTTTATTTTCTGCTGGGATTTGCTTATTTCACTCATTTTAATACAGAGTTCAAAAACAGGCTTATTTCAGCATTGAGTGCCTTTTTGTTACTTCATACTAACATGCAACCAAACTGCACAAATCTCTGCACAAACTACTCAGAACTACTTGAATATGAAGGAACTACATGATTCTTGTTGATTTTCTACTGGGATTTGCTGATTTCACTACTTTTAATACAGAGTTTCAAAAACAGGCTTAATTCAGCATTGAGTGCCTTTTTGTTACTTCATACTAACATGCAACCAAATTGCACAAATCTCTGCACAAACTAATAAAAGCTACTTGAATATGAAGGAATTACATGAGTCCTGTTGATTTTCTAATGGGATTTGCTGATTTCACTACTTTTAAGACAGAGTTCAAAAACAGGCTTAATTCAGCATTGAGTGCCTTTTTGTTACTTCATACTAATATGCAACCAAACTGCACAAATCTCTGCATAAACTAATAAAAGTACTTGAATATGAAGGAACTACACGATTCCTGTTGATTTTCTAATGGGATTTGCTGATTTCACTACTTTTAATACAGAGTTCAAAAACAGGCTCAATTCAGCATTGAGTGCGTTTATGACTAATCAACTTGAAATGAAATGAAACTGCACAAACCTCTGCACAAACTACTCAGAACTACTTGAATATGAAGGAACTACATGATTCCTGTTAATTTTCTAATGGGATTTGCTGATTTCACTACTTTTAATACAGAGTTCAAAAACAGGCTTATTTCAGTATTGAGTGCGTTTTTGTTACTTCATACTAACATGCAACCAAACTGCACAAATCTCTTCAAAAACTAGACAAATCTCTGCACAAACTAATAAAAGCTACTTGAATATGAAGGAACTACATGATTCTTGTTCATTTTCTGCTGGGATTTGCTGATTTCGCTACTTTTAATGGAAAGTTCAAAAACAGGCTCAATTCAGCATTGGGTGCGTTTGTGACTCATCAACTTGAAATGAAATCAAACTGCACAAATCTCTTCAAAACATACATAAATCTCTGTACAGACTTATAAAAGCTACTTGAATATGAAGGAATTACCTTATTCCTTTTTATTTTCTGCTGGGATTTGCTTATTTCACTCATTTTAATACAGAGTTCAAAAACAGGCTTATTTCACCATTGAGTGACTTTTTGTTACTTCATACTAACATGCAACCAAACTGCACAAATCTCTGCACAAACTAATAAAAGCTAATTGAATATGAAGGAACTACATGATTCCTGTTGATTTTCTAATGGGATTCGCTTATTTCACTACTTTTAATAGAAAGTTCAAAAACAAGCTCAATTCAGCATTGGGTGCGTTTATGACTCATCAACTTGAAATGAAATCAAACTGCACAACTCTCTTCAAAACCTATATAAATCTCTGTACAAACTTATAAAAGCTACTTGAATATGAAGGAATTACCTTATTCCTTTTTATTTTCTGCTGGGATTTGCTTATTTCACTCATTTTAATACAGAGTTCAAAAACAGGCTTATTTCAGCATTGAGTGCCTTTTTGTTACTTCATACTAACAT
The DNA here is from genome assembly GCA_034769265.1 of Remorina albescens. NCBI lineage: Eukaryota > Metazoa > Chordata > Actinopteri > Carangiformes > Echeneidae > Remorina > Remorina albescens. The sequence continues at coordinate 541,438 of CM068495.1, read as the reverse complement.
GCAACCAAACTGCACAAATCTCAGCACAAACTACTCAGAACTACTTGAATATGAAGGAACTACATGATTCCTGTTGATTTTCTAATGGGATTTGCTGATTTCACTACTGTTAATACAGAGTTCAAAAACAGGCTTAATTCAGCATTGAGTGCCTTTTTGTTACTTCATACTAACATGCAACCAAACTGCACAAATCTCTGCACAAACTAATAAAAGCTACTTGAATATGAAGGAACTACATGATTCCTGTTGATTTTCTGCTGGGATTTGCTGATTTCGCTACTTTTAATGGAAAGTTCAAAAACAGGCTCAATTCAGCATTGGGTGCGTTTGTGACTCATCAACTTGAAATGAAATCAAACTGCACAAATCTCTTCAAAACTAGACAAATCTCTGCACAAACTAATAAAAGCTACTTGAATATGAAGGAACTAATGGATTCTTGTTGATTTTCTGCTGGGATTTGCTGATTTCACTACTTTTAATACAGAGTTCAAAAACAGGCTTAATTCAGCATTGAGTGCGTTTTTGTTACTTCATACTAACATGCAACCAAACTGCAAAAATCTCTTCAAAAACTAGACAAATCTCTGCACAAACTAATAAAAGCTACTTGAATATGAAGGAACTACATGATTCTTGTTAATTTACTGCTGGGATTTGCTGATTTCGCTACTTTTAATGGAAAGTTCAAAAACAGGCTCAATTCAGCATTGGGTGCGTTTGTGACTCATCAACTTGAAATGAAATCAAACTGCACAAATCTCTTCAAAACCTACATAAATCTCTGTACAAACTTATAAAAGCTACTTGAATATGAAGGAAGTACCTTATTCCTGTTTATTTTCTGCTGGGATTTGCTTATTTCACTCATTTTAATACAGAGTTCAAAAACAGGCTTATTTCAGCATTGAGTGCCTTTTTGGTACTTAATACTAACATGCAAACAAACTGCACAAACTAATAAAAGCTACTTGAATATGAAGGAACTACATGATTCTTGTTCATTTTCTGCTGGGATTTGCTGATTTCGCTACTTTTAATAGAAAGTTCAAAAACAGGCTCAATTCAGCATTGGGTGCGTTTATGACTCATCAACTTGAAATGAAATCAAACTGCACAAATCTCTGCACAAACTACTCAGAACTACTTGAATATGAAGGAACTACATGATTCTTGTTGATTTTCTACTGGGATTTGCTTATTTCACTTCTTTTAATACAGAGTTCAAAAACAGGCTTAATTCAGCATTGAGTGCCTTTTTGTTACTTCATACTAACATGCAACCAAACTGCACAAATCTCTGCACAAACTAATAAAAGTACTTGAATATGAAGGAACTACATGATTCCTGTTGATTTTCTAATGGGATTTGCTGATTTCACTACTTTTAATACAGAGTTCAAAAACAGGCTCAATTCAGCATTGGGTGTGTTTGTGACTCATCAACTTGAAATGAAATCAAACTGCACAAATCTCTTCAAAACCTACATAAATCTCTGTACAAACTTATAAAAGCTACTTGAATATGAAGGAATTACCTTATTCCTTTTTATTTTCTGCTGGGATTTGCTTATTTCACTCATTTTAATACAGAGTTCAAAAACAGGCTTATTTCAGCATTGAGTGCCTTTTTGTTACTTCATACTAACATGCAACCAAACTGCACAAATCTCAGCACAAACTACTCAGAACTACTTGAATATGAAGGAACTACATGATTCCTGTTGATTTTCTAATGGGATTTGCTGATTTCACTACTGTTAATACAGAGTTCAAAAACAGGCTTAATTCAGCATTGAGTGCCTTTTTGTTACTTCATACTAACATGCAACCAAACTGCACAAATCTTTGCACAAACTAATAAAAGCTACTTGAATATGAAGGAACTACATGATTCCTGTTGATTTTCTGCTGGGATTTGCTGATTTCGCTACTTTTAATGGAAAGTTCAAAAACAGGCTCAATTCAGCATTGGGTGCGTTTATGACTAATCAACTTGAAATGAAATCAAACTGCACAAATCTCTGCACAAACTAATAAAAGCTAATTGAATATGAAGGAACTACATGATTCCTGTTGATTTTCTAATGGGATTCGCTTATTTCACTACTTTTAATAGAAAGTTCAAAAACAGGCTCAATTCAGCATTGGATGCGTTTGTGATTCATCAACTTGAAATGAAATCAAACTGCACAAATCTCTTCAAAACCTACATAAATCTCTGTACAAACTTATAAAAGCTACTTGAATATGAAGGAATTACCTTATTCCTTTTTATTTTCTGCTGGGATTTGCTTATTTCACTCATTTTAATACAGAGTTCAAAAACAGGCTTATTTCAGCATTGAGTGCCTTTTTGTTACTTCATACTAATATGCAACCAAACTGCACAAATCTCTGCATAAACTAATAAAAGTACTTGAATATGAAGGAACTACACGATTCCTGTTGATTTTCTAATGGGATTTGCTGATTTCACTACTTTTAATACAGAGTTCAAAAACAGGCTCAATTCAGCATTGAGTGCGTTTATGACTAATCAACTTGAAATGAAATGAAACTGCACAAACCTCTGCACAAACTACTCAGAACTACTTGAATATGAAGGAACTACATGATTCCTGTTAATTTTCTAATGGGATTTGCTGATTTCACTACTTTTAATACAGAGTTCAAAAACAGGCTTATTTCAGTATTGAGTGCGTTTTTGTTACTTCATACTAACATGCAACCAAACTGCACAAATCTCTTCAAAAACTAGACAAATCTCTGCACAAACTAATAAAAGCTACTTGAATATGAAGGAACTACATGATTCTTGTTCATTTTCTGCTGGGATTTGCTGATTTCGCTACTTTTAATGGAAAGTTCAAAAACAGGCTCAATTCAGCATTGGGTGCGTTTGTGACTCATCAACTTGAAATGAAATCAAACTGCACAAATCTCTTCAAAACATACATAAATCTCTGTACAGACTTATAAAAGCTACTTGAATATGAAGGAATTACCTTATTCCTTTTTATTTTCTGCTGGGATTTGCTTATTTCACTCATTTTAATACAGAGTTCAAAAACAGGCTTATTTCACCATTGAGTGACTTTTTGTTACTTCATACTAACATGCAACCAAACTGCACAAATCTCTGCACAAACTACTCAGAACTACTTGAATATGAAGGAACTACATGATTCTTGTTGATTTTCTACTGGGATTTGCTTATTTCACTTCTTTTAATACAGAGTTCAAAAACAGGCTTAATTCAGCATTGAGTGCCTTTTTGTTACTTCATACTAAAATGCAACCAAACTGCACAAATCTCTGCACAAACTACTCAGAACTACTTGAATATGAAGGAACTCCATGATTCCTGTTGATTTTCTAATGGGATTTGCTTATTTCACTACTTTTAATACAGAGTTCAAAAACAGGCTTAATTCAGCATTGAGTGCCTTTTTGTTACTTCATACTAACATGCAACCAAACTGCACAAATCTCTGCACAAACTAATAAAAGTACTTGAATAAGAAGGAACTACATGATTCCTGTTGATTTTCTAATGGGATTTGCTGATTTCACTACTTTTAATACAGAGTTCAAAAACAGGCTCATTCAGCATTGGGTGCGTTTATGACTAATCAACTTGAAATGAAATCAAACTGCACAAATCTCTGCACAAACTAATAAAAGCTAATTGAATATGAAGGAACTACATGATTCCTGTTGATTTTCTAATGGGATTTGCTGATTTCACTACTTTTAATACAGAGTTCAAAAACAGGCTCAATTCAGCATTGGGTGTGTTTGTGACTCATCAACTTGAAATGAAATCAAACTGCACAAATCTCTTCAAAACCTACATAAATCTCTGTACAAACTTATAAAAGCTACTTGAATATGAAGGAATTACCTTATTCCTTTTTATTTTCTGCTGGGATTTGCTTATTTCACTCATTTTAATACAGAGTTCAAAAACAGGCTTATTTCAGCATTGAGTGCCTTTTTGTTAATTCATACTAACATGCAACCAAACTGCACAAATCTCTGCACAAACTACTCAGAACTACTTGAATATGAAGGAACTACATGATTCTTGTTGATTTTCTACTGGGATTTGCTGATTTCACTACTTTTAATACAGAGTTCAAAAACAGGCTTAATTCAGCATTGAGTGCGTTTTTGTTACTTCATACTAATATGCAACCAAACTGCACAAATCTCTGCATAAACTAATAAAAGTACTTGAATATGAAGGAACTACACGATTCCTGTTGATTTTCTAATGGGATTTGCTTATTTCACTACTTTTAATACAGAGTTCAAAAACAGGCTCAATTCAGCATTGAGTGCGTTTATGACTAATCAACTTGAAATGAAATGAAACTGCACAAACCTCTGCACAAACTACTCAGAACTACTTGAATATGAAGGAACTACATGATTCCTGTTGATTTTCTAGTGGGATTTGCTGATTTCACTACTGTTAATACAGAGTTCAAAAACAGGCTTATTTCATCATTGAGTGCCTTTTTGTTACTTCATACTAACATGCAACCAAACTGCACAAATCTCTTCAAAACTAGACAAATCTCTGCACAAACTAATAAAAGTACTTGAATATGAAGGAACTACATGATTCCTGTTGATTTTCTAATGGGATTTGCTGATTTCACTACTGTTAATACAGAGTTCAAAAACAGGCTTAATTCAGCATTGAGTGCGTTTTTGTTACTTCATACTAACATGCAACCAAACTGCAAAAATCTCTTCAAAAACTAGACAAATCTCTGCACAAAATAATAAAAGCTACTTGAATATGAAGGAACTACATGATTCTTGTTAATTTACTGCTGGGATTTGCTGATTTCGCTACTTTTAATGGAAAGTTCAAAAACAGGCTCAATTCAGCATTGGGTGCGTTTGTGACTCATCAACTTGAAATGAAATCAAACTGCACAAATCTCTTCAAAACCTACATAAATCTCTGTACAAACTTATAAAAGCTACTTGAATATGAAGGAAGTACCTTATTCCTGTTTATTTTCTGCTGGGATTTGCTTATTTCACTCATTTTAATACAGAGTTCAAAAACAGGCTTATTTCAGCATTGAGTGCCTTTTTGGTACTTCATACTAACATGCAAACAAACTGCACAAACTAATAAAAGCTACTTGAATATGAAGGAACTACATGATTCTTGTTGATTTTCTGCTGGGATTTGCTGATTTCGCTACTTTTAATAGAAAGTTCAAAAACAGGCTCAATTCAGCATTGGGTGCGTTTATGACTCATCAACTTGAAATGAAATCAAACTGCACAAATCTCTGCACAAACTACTCAGAACTACTTGAATATGAAGGAACTACATGATTCTTGTTGATTTTCTACTGGGATTTGCTTATTTCACTTCTTTTAATACAGAGGTCAAAAACAGGCTTAATTCAGCATTGAGTGCCTTTTTGTTACTTCATACTAAAATGCAACCAAACTGCACAAATCTCTGCACAAACTACTCAGAACTACTTGAATACGAAGGAACTACATGATTCCTGTTGATTTTCTATTGGGATTTGCTTATTTCACTACTTTTAATACAGAGTTCAAAAACAGGCACAGTTCAGCATTGGGTGCGTTTGTGATTCATCAACTTGAAATGAAATCAAACTGCACAAATCTCTGCACAAACTACTCAGAACTACTTGAATATGAAGGAACTACATGATTCTTGTTGATTTTCTGCTGGGATTTGCTTATTTCACTACTTTTAATACAGAGTTCAAAAACAGGCTTAATTCAGCATTGAGTGCCTTTTTGTTACTTCATACTAACATGCAACCAAACTGCACAAATCTCTGCACAAACTAATAAAAGTACTTGAATATGAAGGAACTACATGATTCCTGTTGATTTTCTAATGGGATTTGCTGATTTCACTACTTTTAATACAGAGTTCAAAAACAGGCTCAATTCAGCATTGGGTGTGTTTGTGACTCATCAACTTGAAATGAAATCAAACTGCACAAATCTCTTCAAAACCTACATAAATCTCTGTACAAACTTATAAAAGCTACTTGAATATGAAGGAACTACATGATTCCTTTTTATTTTCTGCTGGGATTTGCTTATTTCACTCATTTTAATACAGAGTTCAAAAACAGGCTTATTTCAGCATTGAGTGCCTTTTTGTTACTTCATACTAACATGCAACCAAACTGCACAAATCTCTGCACAAACTACTCAGAACTACTTGAATATGAAGGAACTACATGATTCTTGTTGATTTTCTACTGGGATTTGCTGATTTCACTACTTTTAATACAGAGTTCAAAAACAGGCTTAATTCAGCATTGAGTGCGTTTTTGTTACTTCATACTAACATGCAACCAAATTGCACAAATCTCTGCACAAACTAATAAAAGCTACTTGAATATGAAGGAATTACATGAGTCCTGTTGATTTTCTAATGGGATTTGCTGATTTCACTACTTTTAATACAGAGTTCAAAAACAGGCTTAATTCAGCACTGAGTGCCTTTTTGTTACTTCATACTAACATGCAACCAAACTGCACAAATCTCTGCACAAACTAATAAAACCTACTTGAATATGAAGGAACTACATGATTCCTGTTGATTTTCTAATGGGATTTGCTTATTTCACTCATTTTAATACAGAGTTCAAAAACAGGCTTAATTCAGCATTGAGTGCCTTTTTGTTACTTCATACTAACATGCAACCAAACTGCACAAATCTCTGCACAAACTACTCAGAACTACTTCAATATGAAGGAACTACATGATTCTTGTTGATTTTCTGCTGGGATTTGCTGATTTCGCTACTTTTAATAGAAAGTTCAAAAACAGGCTCAATTCAGCATTGAGTGCGTTTATGACTAATCAACTTGAAATGAAATGAAACTGCACAAACCTCTGCACAAACTACTCAGAACTACTTGAATATGAAGGAACTACATGATTCCTGTTGATTTTCTAGTGGGATTTGCTGATTTCACTACTGTTAATACAGAGTTCAAAAACAGGCTTATTTCATCATTGAGTGCCTTTTTGTTACTTCATACTAACATGCAACCAAACTGCACAAATCTCTTCAAAACTAGACAAATCTCTGCACAAACTAATAAAAGTACTTGAATATGAAGGAACTACATGATTCCTGTTGATTTTCTAATGGGATTTGCTGATTTCACTACTGTTAATACAGAGTTCAAAAACAGGCTTAATTCAGCATTGAGTGCCTTTTTGTTACTTCATACTAACATGCAACCAAACTGCACAAGTCTCTGCACAAACTACTCAGAACTACTTGAATATGAACGAACTACATGATTCTTGTTGATTTTCTGCTGGGATTTGGTGATTTCACTACTTTTAATACAGAGTTCAAAAACAGGCTTAATTCAGCATTGAGTGCGTTTTTGTTACTTCATACTAACATGCAACCAAACTGCAAAAATCTCTTCAAAAACTAGACAAATCTCTGCACAAAATAATAAAAGCTACTTGAATATGAAGGAACTACATGATTTTTGTTAATTTACTGCTGGGATTTGCTGATTTCGCTACTTTTAATGGAAAGTTCAAAAACAGGCTCAATTCAGCATTGGGTGCGTTTGTGACTCATCAACTTGAAATGAAATCAAACTGCACAAATCTCTTCAAAACCTACATAAATCTCTGTACAAACTTATAAAAGCTACTTGAATATGAAGGAAGTACCTTATTCCTGTTTATTTTCTGCTGGGATTTGCTTATTTCACTCATTTTAATACAGAGTTCAAAAACAGGCTTATTTCAGCATTGAGTGCCTTTTTGGTACTTCATACTAACATGCAAACAAACTGCACAAACTAATAAAAGCTACTTGAATATGAAGGAACTACATGATTCTTGTTGATTTTCTGCTGGGATTTGCTGATTTCGCTACTTTTAATAGAAAGTTCAAAAACAGGCTCAATTCAGCATTGGGTGCGTTTATGACTCATCAACTTGAAATGAAATCAAACTGCACAAATCTCTGCACAAACTATTCAGAACTACTTGAATATGAAGGAACTACATGATTCTTGTTGATTTTCTACTGGGATTTGCTTATTTCACTTCTTTTAATACAGAGTTCAAAAACAGGCTTAATTCAGCATTGAGTGCCTTTTTGTTACTTCATACTAAAATGCAACCAAACTGCACAAATCTCTGCACAAACTACTCAGAACTACTTGAATACGAAGGAACTACATGATTCCTGTTGATTTTCTATTGGGATTTGCTTATTTCACTACTTTTAATACAGAGTTCAAAAACAGGCACAGTTCAGCATTGGGTGCGTTTGTGATTCATCAACTTGAAATGAAATCAAACTGCACAAATCTCTGCACAAACTACTCAGAACTACTTGAATATGAAGGAACTACATGATTCTTGTTGATTTTCTGCTGGGATTTGCTTATTTCACTACTTTTAATACAGAGTTCAAAAACAGGCTTAATTCAGCATTGAGTGCCTTTTTGTTACTTCATACTAACATGCAACCAAACTGCACAAATCTCTGCACAAACTAATAAAAGTACTTGAATATGAAGGAACTACATGATTCCTGTTGATTTTCTAATGGGATTTGCTGATTTCACTACTTTTAATACAGAGTTCAAAAACAGGCTCAATTCAGCATTGGGTGTGTTTGTGACTCATCAACTTGAAATGAAATCAAACTGCACAAATCTCTCCAAAACCTAAATAAATCTCTGTACAAACTTATAAAAGCTACTTGAATATGAAGGAATTACCTTATTCCTTTTTATTTTCTGCTAGGATTTGCTTATTTCACTCATTTTAATACAGAGTTCAAAAACAGGCTTATTTCAGCATTGAGTGCCTTTTTGTTACTTCATACTAACATGCAACCAAACTGCACAAATCTCTGCACAAACTACTCAGAACTACTTGAATATGAAGGAACTACATGATTCTTGTTGATTTTCTACTGGGATTTGCTGATTTCACTACTTTTAATACAGAGTTTCAAAAACAGGCTTAATTCAGCATTGAGTGCCTTTTTGTTACTTCATACTAACATGCAACCAAATTGCACAAATCTCTGCACAAACTAATAAAAGCTACTTGAATATGAAGGAATTACATGAGTCTTGTTGATTTTCTAATGGGATTTGCTGATTTCACTACTTTTAAGACAGAGTTCAAAAACAGGCTTAATTCAGCATTGAGTGCCTTTTTGTTACTTCATACTAACATGGAACCAAACTGCACAAATCTCTGCACAAACTAATAAAAGCTACTTGAATATGAAGGAACTACATGATTCCTGTTGATTTTCTAATGGGATTTGCTTATTTCACTACTTTTAATACAGAGTTCAAAAACAGGCTTATTTCAGCATGGAGTGCCTTTTTGTTACTTCATACTAACATGCAACCAAACTGCACAAATCTCTGCACAAACTAATAAAAGTACTTGAATATGAAGGAACTACACGATTCCTGTTGATTTTCTAGTGGGATTTGCTGATTTCACTACTGTTAATACAGAGTTCAAAAACAGGCTTATTTCATCATTGAGTGCCTTTTTGTTACTTCATACTAACATGCAACCAAACTGCACAAATCTCTTCAAAACTAGATAAATCTCTGCACAAACTAATAAAAGCTACTTGAATATGAAGGAACTACATGATTCTTGTTGATTTTCTGCGGGGATTTGCTGATTTCGCTACCTTTAATGGAAAGTTCAAAAACAGGCTCAATTCAGCATTGGGTGCGTTTGTGACTCATCAACTTGAAATGAAATCAAACTGCACAAATCTCTTCAAAACCTATATAAATCTCTGTACAAACTAATAAAAGCTACTTGAATATGAAGGAAGTACATGATTCCTGTTGATTTTCTGCTGGGATTTGCTGATTTCACTACTTTTAATACAGAGTTCAAAAACAGGCTTAATTCAGCATTGAGTGCCTTTTTGTTACTTAATACTAACATGCAACCAAACTGCACAAATCTCTGCACAAACTACTCAGAACTACTTGAATATGAAGGAACTACATGATTCTTGTTGATTTTCTGCTGGGATTTGCTGATTTCACTACTTTTAATACAGAGTTCAAAAACAGGCTTAATTCAGCATTGAGTGCCTTTTTGTTACTTCATACTAACATGCAACCAAACTGCACAAATCTCTGCACAAACTAATAAAAGCTAATTGAATATGAAGGAACTACATGATTCCTGTTGATTTTCTAATGGGATTCGCTTATTTCACTACTTTTAATAGAAAGTTCAAAAACAAGCTCAATTCAGCATTGGGTGCGTTTATGACTCATCAACTTGAAATTAAATCAAACTGCACAAATCTCTTCAAAACCTATATAAATCTCTGTACAAACTAATGAAAGCTACTTGAATATGAAGGAAGTACCTTATTCCTGTTGATTTTCTAATGGGATTTGCTGATTTCACTACTTTTAATACAGAGTTCAAAAACAGGCTTAATTCAGCATTGAGTGCCTTTTTGTTACTTCATACTAACATGCAACCAAACTGCACAAATCTCTGCACAAACTAATAAAAGTACTTGAATATGAAGGACCTACATGATGCTTATTGATTTTGTGTTGGGATTTGCTGATTTCGCTACTTTTAATGGAAAGTTCAAAAAAAGGCTCAATTCAGCATTGGATGCGTTTGTGATTCATCAACTTGAAATGAAATGAAACTGCACAAATCTCTGCACAAACTACTCAGAACTACTTGAATATGAAGGAACTACATGATTCTTGTTGATTTTCTACTGGGATTTGCTTATTTCACTACTTTTAATACAGAGTTCAAAAACAGGCTTATTTCAGCATTGAGTGCCTTTTTGGTACTTCATACTAACATGCAAACAAACTGCACAAATCTCTGCACAAACTAATAAAAGCTACTTGAATATGAAGGAATTACATGAGTCCTGTTGATTTTCTAATGGGATTTGCTGATTTCACTACTTTTAATACAGAGTTCAAAAACAGGCTTAATTCAGCATTGAGTGCCTTTTTGTTACTTCATACTAACATGCAACCAAACTGCACAAATCTCTGCACAAACTAATAAAAGCTACTTGAATATGAAGGAAGTACCTTATTCCTGTTTATTTTCTGCTGGGATTTGCTTATTTCACTCATTTTAATACAGAGTTCAAAAACAGGCTTATTTCATCATTGAGTGCCTTTTTGTTACTTCATACTAACATGCAACCAAACTGCACAAATCTCTTCAAAACTAGACAAATCTCTGCACAAACTAATAAAAGTACTTGAATATGAAGGAACTACATGATTCCTGTTGATTTTCTAATGGGATTTGCTGATTTCACTACTTTTAATACAGAGTTCAAAAACAGGCTCAATTCAGCATTGGGTGTGTTTGTGACTCATCAACTTGAAATGAAATCAAACTGCACAAATCTCTCCAAAACCTAAATAAATCTCTGTACAAACTTATAAAAGCTACTTGAATATGAAGGAATTACCTTATTCCTTTTTATTTTCTGCTGGGATTTGCTTATTTCACTCATTTTAATACAGAGTTCAAAAACAGGCTTATTTCAGCATTGAGTGCCTTTTTGTTACTTCATACTAACATGCAACCAAACTGCACAAATCTCTGCACAAACTACTCAGAACTACTTGAATATGAAGGAACTACATGATTCTTGTTGATTTTCTACTGGGATTTTCTGATTTCACTACTTTTAATACAGAGTTTCAAAAACAGGCTTAATTCAGCATTGAGTGCCTTTTTGTTACTTCATACTAACATGCAACCAAATTGCACAAATCTCTGCACAAACTAATAAAAGCTACTTGAATATGAAGGAATTACATGAGTCCTGTTGATTTTCTAATGGGATTTGCTGATTTCACTACTTTTAAGACAGAGTTCAAAAACAGGCTTAATTCAGCATTGAGTGCCTTTTTGTTACTTCATACTAACATGCAACCAAACTGCACAAATCTCTGCACAAACTAATAAAAGCTACTTGAATATGAAGGAACTACATAATTCTTGTTGATTTTCTGCTGGGATTTGCTTATTTCATTCATTTTAATACAGAGTTCAAAAACAGGCTTATTTCAGCATTGAGTGCCTTTTTGTTACTTCATACTAACATGCAACCAAACTGCACAAATCTCTGCACAAACTAATAAAAGTACTTGAATATGAAGGAACTACACGATTCCTGTTGATTTTCTAATGGGATTTGCGTATTTCACTACTTTTAATACAGAGTTCAAAAACAGGCTCAATTCAGCATTGAGTGCGTTTATGACTAATCAACTTGAAATGAAATGAAACTACACAAACCTCTGCACAAACTACTCAGAACTACTTGAATATGAAGGAACTACATGATTCCTGTTGATTTTCTAGTGGGATTTGCTGATTTCACTACTGTTAATACAGAGTTCAAAAACAGGCTTATTTCATCATTGAGTGCCTTTTTGTTACTTCATACTAACATGCAACCAAACTGCACAAATCTCTTCAAAACTAGATAAATCTCTGCACAAACTAATAAAAGCTACTTGAATATGAAGGAACTACATGATTCTTGTTGATTTTCTGCGGGGATTTGCTGATTTCGCTACCTTTAATGGAAAGTTCAAAAACAGGCTCAATTCAGCATTGGGTGCGTTTGTGACTCATCAACTTGAAATGAAATCAAACTGCACAAATCTCTTCAAAACCTATATAAATCTCTGTACAAACTAATAAAAGCTACTTGAATATGAAGGAAGTACATGATTCCTGTTGATTTTCTGCTGGGATTTGCTGATTTCACTACTTTTAATACAGAGTTCAAAAACAGGCTTAATTCAGCATTGAGTGCCTTTTTGTTACTTAATACTAACATGCAACCAAACTGCACAAATCTCTGCACAAACTACTCAGAACTACTTGAATATGAAGGAACTACATGATTCTTGTTGATTTTCTGCTGGGATTTGCTGATTTCACTATTTTTAATACAGAGTTCAAAAACAGGCTTAATTCAGCATTGAGTGCCTTTTTGTTACTTCATACTAACATGCAACCAAACTGCACAAATCTCTGCACAAACTAATAAAAGCTAATTGAATATGAAGGAACTACATGATTCCTGTTGATTTTCTAATGGGATTCGCTTATTTCACTACTTTTAATAGAAAGTTCAAAAACAAGCTCAATTCAGCATTGGGTGCGTTTATGACTCATCAACTTGAAATGAAATCAAACTGCACAACTCTCTTCAAAACCTATATAAATCTCTGTACAAACTTATAAAAGCTACTTGAATATGAAGGAATTACCTTATTCCTTTTTATTTTCTGCTGGGATTTGCTTATTTCACTCATTTTAATACAGAGTTCAAAAACAGGCTTATTTCAGCATTGAGTGCCTTTTTGTTACTTCATACTAACATGCAACCAAACTGCACAAATCTCAGCACAAACTACTCAGAACTACTTGAATATGAAGGAACTACATGATTCCTGTTGATTTTCTAATGGGATTTGCTGATTTCACTACTGTTAATACAGAGTTCAAAAACAGGCTTAATTCAGCATTGAGTGCCTTTTTGTTACTTCATACTAACATGCAACCAAACTGCACAAATCTCTGCACAAACTAATAAAAGCTACTTGAATATGAAGGAACTACATGATTCCTGTTGATTTTCTGCTGGGATTTTTTGATTTCACTACTTTTAATGGAAAGTTCAAAAACAGGCTCAATTCAGCATTGGGTGCGTTTGTGACTCATCAACTTGAAATGAAATCAAACTGCACAAATCTCTTCAAAACTAGACAAATCTCTGCACAAACTACTCAGAACTACTTGAATATGAAGGAACTACATGATTCCTGTTGATTTTCTAATGGGATTTGCTGATTTCACTACTGTTAATACAGAGTTCAAAAACAGGCTTAATTCAGCATTGAGTGCCTTTTTGTTACTTCATACTAACATGCAACCAAACTGCACAAGTCTCTGCACAAACTACTCAGAACTACTTGAATATGAACGAACTACATGATTCTTGTTGATTTTCTGCTGGGATTTGGTGATTTCACTACTTTTAATACAGAGTTCAAAAACAGGCTTAATTCAGCATTGAGTGCGTTTTTGTTACTTCATACTAACATGCAACCAAACTGCAAAAATCTCTTCAAAAACTAGACAAATCTCTGCACAAACTAATAAAAGCTACTTGAATATGAAGGAACTACATGATTCTTGTTAATTTACTGCTGGGATTTGCTGATTTCGCTACTTTTAATGGAAAGTTCAAAAACAGGCTCAATTCAGCATTGGGTGCGTTTGTGACTCATCAACTTGAAATGAAATCAAACTGCACAAATCTCTTCAAAACCTACATAAATCTCTGTACAAACTTATAAAAGCTACTTGAATATGAAGGAAGTACCTTATTCCTGTTTATTTTCTGCTGGGATTTGCTTATTTCACTCATTTTAATACAGAGTTCAAAAACAGGCTTATTTCAGCATTGAGTGCCTTTTTGGTACTTAATACTAACATGCAAACAAACTGCACAAACTAATAAAAGCTACTTGAATATGAAGGAACTACATGATTCTTGTTCATTTTCTGCTGGGATTTGCTGATTTCGCTACTTTTAATAGAAAGTTCAAAAACAGGCTCAATTCAGCATTGGGTGCGTTTATGACTCATCAACTTGAAATGAAATCAAACTGCACAAATTACTCAGAACTACTTGAATATGAAGGAACTACATGATTCTTGTTGATTTTCTACTGGGATTTGCTTATTTCACTTCTTTTAATACAGAGTTCAAAAACAGGCTTAATTCAGCATTGAGTGCCTTTTTGTTACTTCATACTAAAATGCAACCAAACTGCACAAATCTCTGCACAAACTACTCAGAACTACTTGAATATGAAGGAACTACATGATTCCTGTTGATTTTCTAATGGGATTTGCTTATTTCACTACTTTTAATACAGAGTTCAAAAACAGGCTCAGTTCAGCATTGGGTGCGTTTGTCATTCATTAACTTGAAATGAAATCAAACTGCACAAATCTCTGCACAAACTACTCAGAACTACTTGAATATGAAGGAACTACATGATTCTTGTTGATTTTCTGCTGGGATTTGCTTATTTCACTACTTTTAATACAGAGTTCAAAAACAGGCTTAATTCAGCATTGAGTGCCTTTTTGTTACTTCATACTAACATGCAACCAAACTGCACAAATCTCTGCACAAACTAATAAAAGTACTTGAATATGAAGGAACTACATGATTCCTGTTGATTTTCTAATGGGATTTGCTGATTTCACTACTTTTAATACAGAGTTCAAAAACAGGCTCAATTCAGCATTGGGTGTGTTTGTGACTCATCAACTTGAAATGAAATCAAACTGCACAAATCTCTCCAAAACCTACATAAATCTCTGTACAAACTTATAAAAGCTACTTGAATATGAAGGAATTACCTTATTCCTTTTTATTTTCTGCTGGGATTTGCTTATTTCACTCATTTTAATACAGAGTTCAAAAACAGGCTTATTTCAGCATTGAGTGCCTTTTTGTTACTTCATACTAAAATGCAACCAAACTGCACAAATCTCTGCACAAACTACTCAGAACTACTTGAATACGAAGGAACTACATGATTCCTGTTGATTTTCTATTGGGATTTGCTTATTTCACTACTTTTAATACAGAGTTCAAAAACAGGCACAGTTCAGCATTGGGTGCGTTTGTGATTCATCAACTTGAAATGAAATCAAACTGCACAAATCTCTGCACAAACTACTCAGAACTACTTGAATATGAAGGAACTACATGATTCTTGTTGATTTTCTGCTGGGATTTGCTTATTTCACTACTTTTAATACAGAGTTCAAAAACAGGCTTAATTCAGCATTGAGTGCCTTTTTGTTACTTCATACTAACATGCAACCAAACTGCACAAATCTCTGCACAAACTAATAAAAGTACTTGAATATGAAGGAACTACATGATTCCTGTTGATTTTCTAATGGGATTTGCTGATTTCACTACTTTTAATACAGAGTTCAAAAACAGGCTCAATTCAGCATTGGGTGTGTTTGTGACTCATCAACTTGAAATGAAATGAAACTGCACAAATCTCTGCACAAACTACTCAGAACTACTTGAATATGAAGGAACTACATGATTCTTGTTGATTTTCTACTGGGATTTGCTTATTTCACTACTTTTAATACAGGGTTCAAAAACAGGCTTAATTCAGCATTGAGTGCCTTTTTGTTACTTCATACTAACATGCAACCAAACTGCACAAATCTCTGCACAAACTAATAAAAGCTACTTGAATATGAAGGAAGTACCTTATTCCTGTTTATTTTCTGCTGGGATTTGCTTATTTCACTCATTTTAATACAGAGTTCAAAAACAGGCTTATTTCAGCATTGAGTACCTTTTTGTTACTTCATACTAAAATGCAACCAAACTGCACAAATCTCTGCAAAAACTAATGAAAGCTACTTGAATATGAAGGAAGTACCTTATTCCTGTTGATTTTCTAATGTGATTTGCTTATTTCACTACTTTTAATACAGAGTTCAAAAACAGGCTTAATTCAGCATTGAGTGCCTTTTTGTTACTTCATACTAACATGCAACCAAACTGCACAAATCTCTGCACAAACTACTCAGAACTACTTGAATATAAAGGAACTCCATGATTCCTGTTGATTTTCTAATGGGATTTGCTTATTTCACTACTTTTAATACAGAGTTCAAAAACAGGCTCAATTCAGTATTGAGTGGGTTTATGACTAATCAACTTGAAATGAAATGAAACTGCACAAATCTCTGCACAAACTACTCAGAACTACTTCAATATGAAGGAACTACATGATTCTTGTTGATTTTCTGCTGGGATTTGCTGATTTCGCTACTTTTAATAGAAAGTTCAAAAACAGGCTCAATTCAGCATTGGGTGCGTTTATGACTCATCAACTTGAAATGAAATGAAACTGCACAAATCTCTGCACAAACTACTCAGAACTACTTGAATATGAAGGAACTACATGATTCTTGTTGATTTTCTACTGGGATTTGCTTATTTCACTACTTTTAATACAGAGTTCAAAAACAGGCTTAATTCAGCATTGAGTGCCTTTTTGTTACTTCATACTAACATGCAACCAAACTGCACAAATCTCTGCACAAACTACTCAGAACTACTTGAATATAAAGGAACTCCATGATTCCTGTTGATTTTCTAATGGGATTTGCTGATTTCGCTACTTTTAATAGAAAGTTCAAAAACAGGCTCAATTCAGCATTGGATGCGTTTGTGATTCATCAACTTGAAATGAAATCAAACTGCACAAATCTCTTCAAAACCTACATAAATCTCTGTACAAACTTATAAAAGCTACTTGAATATGAAGGAATTACCTTATTCCTTTTTATTTTCTGCTGGGATTTGCTTATTTCACTCATTTTAATACAGAGTTCAAAAACAGGCTTAATTCAGCATTGAGTGCCTTTTTGTTACTTCATACTAATATGCAACCAAACTGCACAAATCTCTGCATAAACTAATAAAAGTACTTGAATATGAAGGAACTACACGATTCCTGTTGATTTTCTAATGGGATTTGCTTATTTCACTACTTTTAATACAGAGTTCAAAAACAGGCTCAATTCAGCATTGAGTGCGTTTATGACTAATCAACTTGAAATGAAATGAAACTGCACAAACCTCTGCACAAACTACTCAGAACTACTTGAATATGAAGGAACTACATGATTCCTGTTGATTTTCTAGTGGGATTTGCTGATTTCACTACTGTTAATACAGAGTTCAAAAACAGGCTTATTTCATCATTGAGTGCCTTTTTGTTACTTCATACTAACATGCAACCAAACTGCACAAATCTCTTCAAAACTAGACAAATCTCTGCACAAACTAATAAAAGTACTTGAATATGAAGGAACTACATGATTCCTGTTGATTTTCTAATGGGATTTGCTGATTTCACTACTGTTAATACAGAGTTCAAAAACAGGCTTAATTCAGCATTGAGTGCCTTTTTGTTACTTCATACTAACATGCAACCAAACTGCACAAGTCTCTGCACAAACTACTCAGAACTACTTGAATATGAACGAACTACATGATTCTTGTTGATTTTCTGCTGGGATTTGGTGATTTCACTACTTTTAATACAGAGTTCAAAAACAGGCTTAATTCAGTATTGAGTGCGTTTTTGTTACTTCATACTAACATGCAACCAAACTGCACAAATCTCTTCAAAAACTAGACAAATCTCTGCACAAACTAATAAAAGCTACTTGAATATGAAGGAACTACATGATTCCTGTTGATTTTCTAATGGGATTTGCTGATTTCACTACTGTTAATACAGAGTTCAAAAACAGGCTTATTTCAGTATTGAGTGCGTTTTTGTTACTTCATACTAACATGCAACCAAACTGCACAAATCTCTTCAAAAACTAGACAAATCTCTGCACAAACTAATAAAAGCTACTTGAATATGAAGGAACTACATGATTCTTGTTCATTTTCTGCTGGGATTTGCTGATTTCGCTACTTTTAATGGAAAGTTCAAAAACAGGCTCAATTCAGCATTGGGTGCGTTTGTGACTCATCAACTTGAAATGAAATCAAACTGCACAAATCTCTTCAAAACCTACATAAATCTCTGTACAGACTTATAAAAGCTACTTGAATATGAAGGAATTACCTTATTCCTTTTTATTTTCTGCTGGGATTTGCTTATTTCACTCATTTTAATACAGAGTTCAAAAACAGGCTTATTTCACCATTGAGTGCCTTTTTGTTACTTCATACTAACATGCAACCAAACTGCACAAATCTCTGCACAAACTACTCAGAACTACTTGAATATGAAGGAACTACATGATTCTTGTTGATTTTCTACTGGGATTTGCTTATTTCACTTCTTTTAATACAGAGTTCAAAAACAGGCTTAATTCAGCATTGAGTGCCTTTTTGTTACTTCATACTAAAATGCAACCAAACTGCACAAATCTCTGCACAAACTACTCAGAACTACTTGAATATGAAGGAACTACATGATTCCTGTTGATTTTCTAATGGGATTTGCTTATTTCACTACTTTTAATACAGAGTTCAAAAACAGGCTTAATTCAGCATTGAGTGCCTTTTTGTTACTTCATACTAACATGCAACCAAACTGCACAAATCTCTGCACAAACTAATAAAAGTACTTGAATAAGAAGGAACTACATGATTCCTGTTGATTTTCTAATGGGATTTGCTGATTTCACTACTTTTAATACAGAGTTCAAAAACAGGCTCATTCAGCATTGGGTGCGTTTATGACTAATCAACTTGAAATGAAATCAAACTGCACAAATCTCTGCACAAACTAATAAAAGCTAATTGAATATGAAGGAACTACATGATTCCTGTTGATTTTCTAATGGGATTCGCTTATTTCACTACTTTTAATAGAAAGTTCAAAAACAGGCTCAATTCAGCATTGGATGCGTTTGTGATTCATCAACTTGAAATGAAATCAAACTGCACAAATCTCTTCAAAACCTACATAAATCTCTGTACAAACTTATAAAAGCTACTTGAATATGAAGGAATTAACTTCTTCCTTTTTATTTTCTGCTGGGATTTGCTTATTTCACTCATTTTAATACAGAGTTCAAAAACAGGCTTATTTCAGCATTGAGTGCCTTTTTGTTACTTCATACTAATATGCAACCAAACTGCACAAATCTCTGCATAAACTAATAAAAGTACTTGAATATGAAGGAACTACACGATTCCTGTTGATTTTCTAATGGGATTTGCTTATTTCACTACTTTTAATACAGAGTTCAAAAACAGGCTCAATTCAGCATTGAGTGCGTTTATGACTAATCAACTTGAAATGAAATGAAACTGCACAAACCTCTGCACAAACTACTCAGAACTACTTGAATATGAAGGAACTACATGATTCCTGTTAATTTTCTAATGGGATTTGCTGATTTCACTACTTTTAATACAGAGTTCAAAAACAGGCTTAATTCAGCATTGAGTGCCTTTTTGTTACTTCATACTAATATGCAACCAAACTGCACAAATCTCTGCACAAACTAATAAAAGCTACTTGAATATGAAAGAACTACATGATTCCTGTTGATTTTCTAATGGGATTTGCTGATTTCACTACTGTTAATACAGAGTTCAAAAACAGGCTTATTTCAGTATTGAGTGCGTTTTTGTTACTTCATACTAACATGCAACCAAACTGCACAAATCTCTTCAAAAACTAGACAAATCTCTGCACAAACTAATAAAAGCTACTTGAATATGAAGGAACTACATGATTCTTGTTCATTTTCTGCTGGGATTTGCTGATTTCGCTACTTTTAATGGAAAGTTCAAAAACAGGCTTAATTCAGCATTGAGTGCCTTTTTGTTACTTCATACTAACATGCAACCAAACTGCACAAATCTCTGCACAAACTACTCAGAACTACTTGAATATAAAGGAACTCCATGATTCCTGTTGATTTTCTGCTGGGATTTGCTGATTTCGCTACTTTTAATGGAAAGTTCAAAAACAGGCTCAATTCAGCATTGAGTGGGTTTATGACTAATCAACTTGAAATGAAATGAAACTGCACAAATCTCTGCACAAACTAATAAAAGCTACTTGAATATGAAGGAACTACATGATTCCTGTTGATTTTCTAATGGGATTTGCTTATTTCACTACTGTTAATACAGAGTTCAAAAACAGGCTTATTTCAGTATTGAGTGCGTTTTTGTTACTTCATACTAACATGCAACCAAACTGCACAAATCTCTTCAAAAACTAGACAAATCTCTGCACAAACTAATAAAAGCTACTTGAATATGAAGGAACTACATGATTCTTGTTCATTTTCTGCTGGGATTTGCTGATTTCGCTACTTTTAATGGAAAGTTCAAAAACAGGCTCAATTCAGCATTGGGTGCGTTTGTGACTCATCAACTTGAAATGAAATCAAACTGCACAAATCTCTTCAAAACCTACATAAATCTCTGTACAGACTTATAAAAGCTACTTGAATATGAAGGAATTACCTTATTCCTTTTTATTTTCTGCTGGGATTTGCTTATTTCACTCATTTTAATACAGAGTTCAAAAACAGGCTTATTTCAGCATTGAGTGCCTTTTTGTTACTTCATACTAACATGCAACCAAACTGCACAAATCTCTGCACAAACTACTCAGAACTACTTGAATATGAAGGAACTACATGATTCTTGTTGATTTTCTACTGGGATTTGCTTATTTCACTTCTTTTAATACAGAGTTCAAAAACAGGCTTAATTCAGCATTGAGTACCTTTTTGTTACTTCATACTAAAATGCAACCAAACTGCACAAATCTCTGCACAAACTACTCAGAACTACTTGAATATGAAGGAACTACATGATTCCTGTTGATTTTCTAATGGGATTTGCTTATTTCACTACTTTTAATACAGAGTTCAAAAACAGGCTTAATTCAGCATTGAGTGCCTTTTTGTTACTTCATACTAACATGCAACCAAACTGCACAAATCTCTGCACAAACTAATAAAAGTACTTGAATAAGAAGGAACTACATGATTCCTGTTGATTTTCTACTGGGATTTGCTGATTTCGCTACTTTTAATGGAAAGTTCAAAAACAGGCTCAATTCAGCATTGGGTGCGTTTGTGACTCATCAACTTGAAATGAAATCAAACTGCACAAATCTCTTCAAAACCTACATAAATCTCTGCAAAAACTAATGAAAGCTACTTGAATATGAAGGAAGTACCTTATTCCTGTTGATTTTCTAATGGGATTTGCTGATTTCACTACTTTTAATACAGAGTTCAAAAACAGGCTTAATTCAGCATTGAGTGCCTTTTTGTTACTTCATACTAACATGCAACCAAACTGCACAAATCTCTGCACAAACTACTCAGAACTACTTGAATATAAAGGAACTCCATGATTCCTGTTGATTTTCTAATGGGATTTGCTTATTTCACTACTTTTAATACAGAGTTCAAAAACAGGCTCAATTCAGTATTGAGTGGGTTTATGACTAATCAACTTGAAATGAAATGAAACTGCACAAATCTCTGCACAAACTACTCAGAACTACTTCAATATGAAGGAACTACATGATTCTTGTTGATTTTCTGCTGGGATTTGCTGATTTCGCTACTTTTAATAGAAAGTTCAAAAACAGGCTCAATTCAGCATTGGGTGCGTTTATGACTCATCAACTTGAAATGAAATGAAACTGCACAAATCTCTGCACAAACTACTCAGAACTACTTGAATATGAAGGAACTACATGATTCTTGTTGATTTTCTACTGGGATTTGCTTATTTCACTACTTTTAATACAGAGTTCAAAAACAGGCTTAATTCAGCATTGAGTGCCTTTTTGTTACTTCATACTAACATGCAACCAAACTGCACAAATCTCTGCACAAACTACTCAGAACTACTTGAATATGAAGGAACTACATGATTCTTGTTGATTTTCTACTGGGATTTGCTTATTTCACTACTTTTAATACAGAGTTCAAAAACAGGCTTAATTCAGCATTGAGTGCCTTTTTGTTACTTCATACTAACATGCAACCAAACTGCACAAATCTCTGCACAAACTAATAAAAGCTACTTGAATATGAAGGAACTACATGATTCCTGTTGATTTTCTGCTGGGATTTGCTGATTTCGCTACTTTTAATGGAAAGTTCAAAAACAGGCTCAATTCAGCATTGAGTGGGTTTATGACTAATCAACTTGAAATGAAATGAAACTGCACAAATCTCTGCACAAACTACTCAGAACTACTTGAATATGAAGGAACTACATGATTCTTCGTGATTTTCTAATGTGATTTGCTTATTTCACTACTTTTAATACAGAGTTCAAAAACAGGCTTAATTCAGCATTGAGTGCCTTTTTGTTACTTCATACTAACATGCAACCAAACTGCACAAATCTCTTCAAAACTAGACAAATCTCTGCACAAACTACTCAGAACTACTTGAATATGAAGGAACTACATGATTCTTGGTGATTTTCTGCTGGGATTTGCTGATTTCGCTACTTTTAATAGAAAGTTCAAAAACAGGCTCAATTCAGCATTGGGTGCATTTATGACTCATCAACTTGAAATTAAATCAAACTGCACAAATCTCTGCACAAACTACTCAGAACTACTTGAATATGAAGGAACTACATGATTCTTGTTGATTTTCTACTGGGATTTGCTTATTTCACTACTTTTAATACAGAGTTCAAAAACAGGCTTAATTCAGCATTGAGTGCCTTTTTGTTACTTCATATTAACATGCAACCAAACTGCACAAGTCTCTGCACAAACTACTCAGAACTACTTGAATATGAACGAACTACATGATTCTTGTTGATTTTCTGCTGGGATTTGGTGATTTCACTACTTTTAATACAGAGTTCAAAAACAGGCTTAATTCAGCATTGAGTGCGTTTTTGTTACTTCATACTAACATGCAACCAAACTGCAAAAATCTCTTCAAAAACTAGACAAATCTCTGCACAAACTAATAAAAGCTACTTGAATATGAAGGAACTACATGATTCTTGTTAATTTACTGCTGGGATTTGCTGATTTCGCTACTTTTAATGGAAAGTTCAAAAACAGGCTCAATTCAGCATTGGGTGCGTTTGTGACTCATCAACTTGAAATGAAATCAAACTGCACAAATCTCTTTAAAACCTACATAAATCTCTGTACAAACTTATAAAAGCTACTTGAATATGAAGGAAGTACCTTATTCCTGTTTATTTTCTGCTGGGATTTGCTTATTTCACTCATTTTAATACAGAGTTCAAAAACAGGCTTATTTCAGCATTGAGTGCCTTTTTGGTACTTCATACTAACATGCAAACAAACTGCACAAACTAATAAAAGCTACTTGAATATGAAGGAACTACATGATTCTTGTTGATTTTCTGCTGGGATTTGCTGATTTCGCTACTTTTAATAGAAAGTTCAAAAACAGGCTCAATTCAGCATTGGGTGCGTTTATGACTCATCAACTTGAAATGAAATCAAACTGCACAAATCTCTGCACAAACTACTCAGAACTACTTGAATATGAAGGAACTACATGATTCTTGTTGATTTTCTACTGGGATTTGCTTATTTCACTTCTTTTAATACAGAGTTCAAAAACAGGCTTAATTCAGCATTGAGTGCCTTTTTGTTACTTCATACTAAAATGCAACCAAACTGCACAAATCTCTGCACAAACTACTCAGAACTACTTGAATACGAAGGAACTACATGATTCCTGTTGATTTTCTATTGGGATTTGCTTATTTCACTACTTTTAATACAGAGTTCAAAAACAGGCACAGTTCAGCATTGGGTGCGTTTGTGATTCATCAACTTGAAATGAAATCAAACTGCACAAATCTCTGCACAAACTACTCAGAACTACTTGAATATGAAGGAACTACATGATTCTTGTTGATTTTCTGCTGGGATTTGCTTATTTCACTACTTTTAATACAGAGTTCAAAAACAGGCTTAATTCAGCATTGAGTGCCTTTTTGTTACTTCATACTAACATGCAACCAAACTGCACAAATCTCTGCATAAACTAATAAAAGTACTTGAATATGAAGGAACTACACGATTCCTGTTGATTTTCTAATGGGATTTGCTTATTTCACTACTTTTAATACAGAGTTCAAAAACAGGCTCAATTCAGCATTGAGTGCGTTTATGACTAATCAACTTGAAATGAAATGAAACTGCACAAACCTCTGCACAAACTACTCAGAACTACTTGAATATGAAGGAACTACATGATTCCTGTTGATTTTCTAGTGGGATTTGCTGATTTCACTACTGTTAATACAGAGTTCAAAAACAGGCTTATTTCATCATTGAGTGCCTTTTTGTTACTTCATACTAACATGCAACCAAACTGCACAAATCTCTGCACAAACTACTCAGAACTACTTGAATACGAAGGAACTACATGATTCCTGTTGATTTTCTATTGGGATTTGCTTATTTCACTACTTTTAATACAGAGTTCAAAAACAGGCACAGTTCAGCATTGGGTGCGTTTGTGATTCATCAACTTGAAATGAAATCAAACTGCACAAATCTCTGCACAAACTACTCAGAACTACTTGAATATGAAGGAACTACATGATTCTTGTTGATTTTCTGCTGGGATTTGCTTATTTCACTACTTTTAATACAGAGTTCAAAAACAGGCTTAATTCAGCATTGAGTGCCTTTTTGTTACTTCATACTAACATGCAACCAAACTGCACAAATCTCTGCATAAACTAATAAAAGTACTTGAATATGAAGGAACTACACGATTCCTGTTGATTTTCTAATGGGATTTGCTTATTTCACTACTTTTAATACAGAGTTCAAAAACAGGCTCAATTCAGCATTGAGTGCGTTTATGACTAATCAACTTGAAATGAAATGAAACTGCACAAACCTCTGCACAAACTACTCAGAACTACTTGAATATGAAGGAACTACATGATTCCTGTTGATTTTCTAGTGGGATTTGCTGATTTCACTACTGTTAATACAGAGTTCAAAAACAGGCTTATTTCATCATTGAGTGCCTTTTTGTTACTTCATACTAACATGCAACCAAACTGCACAAATCTCTTCAAAACTAGACAAATCTCTGCACAAACTAATAAAAGTACTTGAATATGAAGGAACTACATGATTCCTGTTGATTTTCTAATGGGATTTGCTGATTTCACTACTGTTAATACAGAGTTCAAAAACAGGCTTAATTCAGCATTGAGTGCCTTTTTGTTACTTCATACTAACATGCAACCAAACTGCACAAGTCTCTGCACAAACTACTCAGAACTACTTGAATATGAACGAACTACATGATTCTTGTTGATTTTCTGCTGGGATTTGGTGATTTCACTACTTTTAATACAGAGTTCAAAAACAGGCTTATTTCATCATTGAGTGCCTTTTTGTTACTTCATACTAACATGCAACCAAACTGCACAAATCTCTGCACAAACTACTCAGAACTACTTGAATATGAAGGAACTACATGATTCTTGTTGATTTTCTGCTGGGATTTGCTTATTTCACTACTTTTAATACAGAGTTCAAAAACAGGCTTAATCCAGCATTGAGTGCCTTTTTGTTACTTCATACTAACATGCAACCAAACTGCACAAATCTCTGCATAAACTAATAAAAGTACTTGAATATGAAGGAACTACACGATTCCTGTTGATTTTCTAATGGGATTTGCTTATTTCACTACTTTTAATACAGAGTTCAAAAACAGGCTCAATTCAGCATTGAGTGCGTTTATGACTAATCAACTTGAAATGAAATGAAACTGCACAAACCTCTGCACAAACTACTCAGAACTACTTGAATATGAAGGAACTACATGATTCCTGTTGATTTTCTAGTGGGATTTGCTGATTTCACTACTGTTAATACAGAGTTCAAAAACAGGCTTATTTCATCATTGAGTGCCTTTTTGTTACTTCATACTAACATGCAACCAAACTGCACAAATCTCTTCAAAACTAGACAAATCTCTGCACAAACTAATAAAAGTACTTGAATATGAAGGAACTACATGATTCCTGTTGATTTTCTAATGGGATTTGCTGATTTCACTACTGTTAATACAGAGTTCAAAAACAGGCTTAATTCAGCATTGAGTGCCTTTTTGTTACTTCATACTAACATGCAACCAAACTGCACAAGTCTCTGCACAAACTACTCAGAACTACTTGAATATGAACGAACTACATGATTCTTGTTGATTTTCTGCTGGGATTTGGTGATTTCACTACTTTTAATACAGAGTTCAAAAACAGGCTTAATTCAGAATTGAGTGCGTTTTTGTTACTTCATACTAACATGCAACCAAACTGCAAAAATCTCTTCAAAAACTAGACAAATCTCTGCACAAACTAATAAAAGCTACTTGAATATGAAGGAACTACATGATTCTTGTTAATTTACTGCTGGGATTTGCTGATTTCGCTACTTTTAATGGAAAGTTCAAAAACAGGCTCAATTCAGCATTGGGTGCGTTTGTGACTCATCAACTTGAAATGAAATCAAACTGCACAAATCTCTGCACAAACTACTCAGAACTACTTGAATATGAAGGAACTACATGATTCTTGTTGATTTTCTGCTGGGATTTGCTTATTTCACTACTTTTAATACAGAGTTCAAAAACAGGCTTAATTCAGCATTGAGTGCCTTTTTGTTACTTCATACTAACATGCAACCAAACTGCACAAATCTCTGCATAAACTAATAAAAGTACTTGAATATGAAGGAACTACACGATTCCTGTTGATTTTCTAATGGGATTTGCTTATTTCACTACTTTTAATACAGAGTTCAAAAACAGGCTCAATTCAGCATTGAGTGCGTTTATGACTAATCAACTTGAAATGAAATGAAACTGCACAAACCTCTGCACAAACTACTCAGAACTACTTGAATATGAAGGAACTACATGATTCCTGTTGATTTTCTAGTGGGATTTGCTGATTTCACTACTGTTAATACAGAGTTCAAAAACAGGCTTATTTCATCATTGAGTGCCTTTTTGTTACTTCATACTAACATGCAACCAAACTGCACAAATCTCTTCAAAACTAGACAAATCTCTGCACAAACTAATAAAAGTACTTGAATATGAAGGAACTACATGATTCCTGTTGATTTTCTAATGGGATTTGCTGATTTCACTACTGTTAATACAGAGTTCAAAAACAGGCTTAATTCAGCATTGAGTGCCTTTTTGTTACTTCATACTAACATGCAACCAAACTGCACAAGTCTCTGCACAAACTACTCAGAACTACTTGAATATGAACGAACTACATGATTCTTGTTGATTTTCTGCTGGGATTTGGTGATTTCACTACTTTTAATACAGAGTTCAAAAACAGGCTTATTTCATCATTGAGTGCCTTTTTGTTACTTCATACTAACATGCAACCAAACTGCACAAATCTCTGCACAAACTACTCAGAACTACTTGAATATGAAGGAACTACATGATTCTTGTTGATTTTCTGCTGGGATTTGCTTATTTCACTACTTTTAATACAGAGTTCAAAAACAGGCTTAATCCAGCATTGAGTGCCTTTTTGTTACTTCATACTAACATGCAACCAAACTGCACAAATCTCTGCATAAACTAATAAAAGTACTTGAATATGAAGGAACTACACGATTCCTGTTGATTTTCTAATGGGATTTGCTTATTTCACTACTTTTAATACAGAGTTCAAAAACAGGCTCAATTCAGCATTGAGTGCGTTTATGACTAATCAACTTGAAATGAAATGAAACTGCACAAACCTCTGCACAAACTACTCAGAACTACTTGAATATGAAGGAACTACATGATTCCTGTTGATTTTCTAGTGGGATTTGCTGATTTCACTACTGTTAATACAGAGTTCAAAAACAGGCTTATTTCATCATTGAGTGCCTTTTTGTTACTTCATACTAACATGCAACCAAACTGCACAAATCTCTTCAAAACTAGACAAATCTCTGCACAAACTAATAAAAGTACTTGAATATGAAGGAACTACATGATTCCTGTTGATTTTCTAATGGGATTTGCTGATTTCACTACTGTTAATACAGAGTTCAAAAACAGGCTTAATTCAGCATTGAGTGCCTTTTTGTTACTTCATACTAACATGCAACCAAACTGCACAAGTCTCTGCACAAACTACTCAGAACTACTTGAATATGAACGAACTACATGATTCTTGTTGATTTTCTGCTGGGATTTGGTGATTTCACTACTTTTAATACAGAGTTCAAAAACAGGCTTAATTCAGAATTGAGTGCGTTTTTGTTACTTCATACTAACATGCAACCAAACTGCAAAAATCTCTTCAAAAACTAGACAAATCTCTGCACAAACTAATAAAAGCTACTTGAATATGAAGGAACTACATGATTCTTGTTAATTTACTGCTGGGATTTGCTGATTTCGCTACTTTTAATGGAAAGTTCAAAAACAGGCTCAATTCAGCATTGGGTGCGTTTGTGACTCATCAACTTGAAATGAAATCAAACTGCACAAATCTCTTTAAAACCTACATAAATCTCTGTACAAACTTATAAAAGCTACTTGAATATGAAGGAAGTACCTTATTCCTGTTTATTTTCTGCTGGGATTTGCTTATTTCACTCATTTTAATACAGAGTTCAAAAACAGGCTTATTTCAGCATTGAGTGCCTTTTTGGTACTTCATACTAACATGCAAACAAACTGCACAAACTAATAAAAGCTACTTGAATATGAAGGAACTACATGATTCTTGTTGATTTTCTGCTGGGATTTGCTGATTTCGCTACTTTTAATAGAAAGTTCAAAAACAGGCTCAATTCAGCATTGGGTGCGTTTATGACTCATCAACTTGAAATGAAATCAAACTGCACAAATCTCTGCACAAACTACTCAGAACTACTTGAATATGAAGGAACTACATGATTCTTGTTGATTTTCTACTGGGATTTGCTTATTTCACTTCTTTTAATACAGAGTTCAAAAACAGGCTTAATTCAGCATTGAGTGCCTTTTTGTTACTTCATACTAAAATGCAACCAAACTGCACAAATCTCTGCACAAACTACTCAGAACTACTTGAATACGAAGGAACTACATGATTCCTGTTGATTTTCTATTGGGATTTGCTTATTTCACTACTTTTAATACAGAGTTCAAAAACAGGCACAGTTCAGCATTGGGTGCGTTTGTGATTCATCAACTTGAAATGAAATCAAACTGCACAAATCTCTGCACAAACTACTCAGAACTACTTGAATATGAAGGAACTACATGATTCTTGTTGATTTTCTGCTGGGAT
The DNA here is from genome assembly GCA_034769265.1 of Remorina albescens. Lineage (NCBI taxonomy): Eukaryota > Metazoa > Chordata > Actinopteri > Carangiformes > Echeneidae > Remorina > Remorina albescens. The sequence goes on along the minus strand of CM068495.1, from coordinate 511,424 downwards.
TTGCTTATTTCACTACTTTTAATACAGAGTTCAAAAACAGGCTTAATTCAGCATTGAGTGCCTTTTTGTTACTTCATACTAACATGCAACCAAACTGCACAAATCTCTGCATAAACTAATAAAAGTACTTGAATATGAAGGAACTACACGATTCCTGTTGATTTTCTAATGGGATTTGCTTATTTCACTACTTTTAATACAGAGTTCAAAAACAGGCTCAATTCAGCATTGAGTGCGTTTATGACTAATCAACTTGAAATGAAATGAAACTGCACAAACCTCTGCACAAACTACTCAGAACTACTTGAATATGAAGGAACTACATGATTCCTGTTGATTTTCTAGTGGGATTTGCTGATTTCACTACTGTTAATACAGAGTTCAAAAACAGGCTTATTTCATCATTGAGTGCCTTTTTGTTACTTCATACTAACATGCAACCAAACTGCACAAATCTCTGCACAAACTACTCAGAACTACTTGAATACGAAGGAACTACATGATTCCTGTTGATTTTCTATTGGGATTTGCTTATTTCACTACTTTTAATACAGAGTTCAAAAACAGGCACAGTTCAGCATTGGGTGCGTTTGTGATTCATCAACTTGAAATGAAATCAAACTGCACAAATCTCTGCACAAACTACTCAGAACTACTTGAATATGAAGGAACTACATGATTCTTGTTGATTTTCTGCTGGGATTTGCTTATTTCACTACTTTTAATACAGAGTTCAAAAACAGGCTTAATTCAGCATTGAGTGCCTTTTTGTTACTTCATACTAACATGCAACCAAACTGCACAAATCTCTGCATAAACTAATAAAAGTACTTGAATATGAAGGAACTACACGATTCCTGTTGATTTTCTAATGGGATTTGCTTATTTCACTACTTTTAATACAGAGTTCAAAAACAGGCTCAATTCAGCATTGAGTGCGTTTATGACTAATCAACTTGAAATGAAATGAAACTGCACAAACCTCTGCACAAACTACTCAGAACTACTTGAATATGAAGGAACTACATGATTCCTGTTGATTTTCTAGTGGGATTTGCTGATTTCACTACTGTTAATACAGAGTTCAAAAACAGGCTTATTTCATCATTGAGTGCCTTTTTGTTACTTCATACTAACATGCAACCAAACTGCACAAATCTCTTCAAAACTAGACAAATCTCTGCACAAACTAATAAAAGTACTTGAATATGAAGGAACTACATGATTCCTGTTGATTTTCTAATGGGATTTGCTGATTTCACTACTGTTAATACAGAGTTCAAAAACAGGCTTAATTCAGCATTGAGTGCCTTTTTGTTACTTCATACTAACATGCAACCAAACTGCACAAGTCTCTGCACAAACTACTCAGAACTACTTGAATATGAACGAACTACATGATTCTTGTTGATTTTCTGCTGGGATTTGGTGATTTCACTACTTTTAATACAGAGTTCAAAAACAGGCTTATTTCATCATTGAGTGCCTTTTTGTTACTTCATACTAACATGCAACCAAACTGCACAAATCTCTGCACAAACTACTCAGAACTACTTGAATATGAAGGAACTACATGATTCTTGTTGATTTTCTGCTGGGATTTGCTTATTTCACTACTTTTAATACAGAGTTCAAAAACAGGCTTAATCCAGCATTGAGTGCCTTTTTGTTACTTCATACTAACATGCAACCAAACTGCACAAATCTCTGCATAAACTAATAAAAGTACTTGAATATGAAGGAACTACACGATTCCTGTTGATTTTCTAATGGGATTTGCTTATTTCACTACTTTTAATACAGAGTTCAAAAACAGGCTCAATTCAGCATTGAGTGCGTTTATGACTAATCAACTTGAAATGAAATGAAACTGCACAAACCTCTGCACAAACTACTCAGAACTACTTGAATATGAAGGAACTACATGATTCCTGTTGATTTTCTAGTGGGATTTGCTGATTTCACTACTGTTAATACAGAGTTCAAAAACAGGCTTATTTCATCATTGAGTGCCTTTTTGTTACTTCATACTAACATGCAACCAAACTGCACAAATCTCTTCAAAACTAGACAAATCTCTGCACAAACTAATAAAAGTACTTGAATATGAAGGAACTACATGATTCCTGTTGATTTTCTAATGGGATTTGCTGATTTCACTACTGTTAATACAGAGTTCAAAAACAGGCTTAATTCAGCATTGAGTGCCTTTTTGTTACTTCATACTAACATGCAACCAAACTGCACAAGTCTCTGCACAAACTACTCAGAACTACTTGAATATGAACGAACTACATGATTCTTGTTGATTTTCTGCTGGGATTTGGTGATTTCACTACTTTTAATACAGAGTTCAAAAACAGGCTTAATTCAGAATTGAGTGCGTTTTTGTTACTTCATACTAACATGCAACCAAACTGCAAAAATCTCTTCAAAAACTAGACAAATCTCTGCACAAACTAATAAAAGCTACTTGAATATGAAGGAACTACATGATTCTTGTTAATTTACTGCTGGGATTTGCTGATTTCGCTACTTTTAATGGAAAGTTCAAAAACAGGCTCAATTCAGCATTGGGTGCGTTTGTGACTCATCAACTTGAAATGAAATCAAACTGCACAAATCTCTGCACAAACTACTCAGAACTACTTGAATATGAAGGAACTACATGATTCTTGTTGATTTTCTGCTGGGATTTGCTTATTTCACTACTTTTAATACAGAGTTCAAAAACAGGCTTAATTCAGCATTGAGTGCCTTTTTGTTACTTCATACTAACATGCAACCAAACTGCACAAATCTCTGCACAAACTAATAAAAGTACTTGAATATGAAGGAACTACATGATTCCTGTTGATTTTCTAATGGGATTTGCTGATTTCACTACTTTTAATACAGAGTTCAAAAACAGGCTCAATTCAGCATTGGGTGTGTTTGTGACTCATCAACTTGAAATAAAATCAAACTGCACAAATCTCTTCAAAACCTACATAAATCTCTGTACAAACTTATAAAAGCTACTTGAATATGAAGGAATTACCTTATTCCTTTTTATTTTCTGCTGGGATTTGCTTATTTTACTCATTTTAATACAGAGTTCAAAAACAGGCTTATTTCAGCATTGAGTGCCTTTTTGTTACTTCATACTAACATGCAACCAAACTGCACAAATCTCTGCACAAACTACTCAGAACTACTTGAATATGAAGGAACTACATGATTCTTGTTGATTTTCTACTGGGATTTGCTGATTTCACTACTTTTAATACAGAGTTCAAAAACAGGCTTAATTCAGCATTGAGTGCGTTTTTGTTACTTCATACTAACATGCAACCAAATTGCACAAATCTCTGCACAAACTAATAAAAGCTACTTGAATATGAAGGAATTACATGAGTCCTGTTGATTTTCTAATGGGATTTGCTGATTTCACTACTTTTAATACAGAGTTCAAAAACAGGCTTAATTCAGCACTGAGTGCCTTTTTGTTACTTCATACTAACATGCAACCAAACTGCACAAATCTCTGCACAAACTAATAAAAACTACTTGAATATGAAGGAACTACATGATTCCTGTTGATTTTCTAATGGGATTTGCTTATTTCACTCATTTTAATACAGAGTTCAAAAACAGGCTTAATTCAGCATTGAGTGCCTTTTTGTTACTTCATACTAACATGCAACCAAACTGCACAAATCTCTGCACAAACTACTCAGAACTACTTCAATATGAAGGAACTACATGATTCTTGTTGATTTTCTGCTGGGATTTGCTGATTTCGCTACTTTTAATAGAAAGTTCAAAAACAGGCTCAATTCAGCATTGGGTGCGTTTATGACTCATCAACTTGAAATGAAATCAAACTGCACAAATCTCTGCACAAACTACTCAGAACTACTTGAATATGAAGGAACTACATGATTCCTGTTAATTTTCTAATGGGATTTGCTGATTTCACTACTGTTAATACAGAGTTCAAAAACAGGCTTAATTCAGCATTGAGTGCCTTTTTGTTACTTCATACTAACATGCAACCAAACTGCACAAATCTCTGCACAAACTAATAAAAGCTACTTGAATATGAAGGAACTACATGATTCCTGTTGATTTTCTGCTGGGATTTGCTGATTTCGCTACTTTTAATGGAAAGTTCAAAAACAGGCTCAATTCAGCATTGAGTGGGTTTATGACTAATCAACTTGAAATGAAATGAAACTGCACAAATCTCTGCACAAACTACTCAGAACTACTTGAATATGAAGGAACTACATGATTCTTCGTGATTTTCTAATGTGATTTGCTTATTTCACTACTTTTAATACAGAGTTCAAAAACAGGCTTAATTCAGCATTGAGTGCCTTTTTGTTACTTCATACTAACATGCAACCAAACTGCACAAATCTCTTCAAAACTAGACAAATCTCTGCACAAACTACTCAGAACTACTTGAATATGAAGGAACTACATGATTCTTGGTGATTTTCTGCTGGGATTTGCTGATTTCGCTACTTTTAATAGAAAGTTCAAAAACAGGCTCAATTCAGCATTGGGTGCATTTATGACTCATCAACTTGAAATTAAATCAAACTGCACAAATCTCTGCACAAACTACTCAGAACTACTTGAATATGAAGGAACTACATGATTCTTGTTGATTTTCTACTGGGATTTGCTTATTTCACTACTTTTAATACAGAGTTCAAAAACAGGCTTAATTCAGCATTGAGTGCCTTTTTGTTACTTCATACTAACATGCAACCAAACTGCACAAGTCTCTGCACAAACTACTCAGAACTACTTGAATATGAACGAACTACATGATTCTTGTTGATTTTCTGCTGGGATTTGGTGATTTCACTACTTTTAATACAGAGTTCAAAAACAGGCTTAATTCAGCATTGAGTGCGTTTTTGTTACTTCATACTAACATGCAACCAAACTGCAAAAATCTCTTCAAAAACTAGACAAATCTCTGCACAAACTAATAAAAGCTACTTGAATATGAAGGAACTACATGATTCTTGTTAATTTACTGCTGGGATTTGCTGATTTCGCTACTTTTAATGGAAAGTTCAAAAACAGGCTCAATTCAGCATTGGGTGCGTTTGTGACTCATCAACTTGAAATGAAATCAAACTGCACAAATCTCTTTAAAACCTACATAAATCTCTGTACAAACTTATAAAAGCTACTTGAATATGAAGGAAGTACCTTATTCCTGTTTATTTTCTGCTGGGATTTGCTTATTTCACTCATTTTAATACAGAGTTCAAAAACAGGCTTATTTCAGCATTGAGTGCCTTTTTGGTACTTCATACTAACATGCAAACAAACTGCACAAACTAATAAAAGCTACTTGAATATGAAGGAACTACATGATTCTTGTTGATTTTCTGCTGGGATTTGCTGATTTCGCTACTTTTAATAGAAAGTTCAAAAACAGGCTCAATTCAGCATTGGGTGCGTTTATGACTCATCAACTTGAAATGAAATCAAACTGCACAAATCTCTGCACAAACTACTCAGAACTACTTGAATATGAAGGAACTACATGATTCTTGTTGATTTTCTACTGGGATTTGCTTATTTCACTTCTTTTAATACAGAGTTCAAAAACAGGCTTAATTCAGCATTGAGTGCCTTTTTGTTACATCATACTAAAATGCAACCAAACTGCACAAATCTCTGCACAAACTACTCAGAACTACTTGAATACGAAGGAACTACATGATTCCTGTTGATTTTCTATTGGGATTTGCTTATTTCACTACTTTTAATACAGAGTTCAAAAACAGGCACAGTTCAGCATTGGGTGCGTTTGTGATTCATCAACTTGAAATGAAATCAAACTGCACAAATCTCTGCACAAACTACTCAGAACTACTTGAATATGAAGGAACTACATGATTCTTGTTGATTTTCTGCTGGGATTTGCTTATTTCACTACTTTTAATACAGAGTTCAAAAACAGGCTTAATTCAGCATTGAGTGCCTTTTTGTTACTTCATACTAACATGCAACCAAACTGCACAAATCTCTGCATAAACTAATAAAAGTACTTGAATATGAAGGAACTACACGATTCCTGTTGATTTTCTAATGGGATTTGCTTATTTCACTACTTTTAATACAGAGTTCAAAAACAGGCTCAATTCAGCATTGAGTGCGTTTATGACTAATCAACTTGAAATGAAATGAAACTGCACAAACCTCTGCACAAACTACTCAGAACTACTTGAATATGAAGGAACTACATGATTCCTGTTGATTTTCTAGTGGGATTTGCTGATTTCACTACTGTTAATACAGAGTTCAAAAACAGGCTTATTTCATCATTGAGTGCCTTTTAGTTACTTCATACTAACATGCAACCAAACTGCACAAATCTCTGCACAAACTACTCAGAACTACTTGAATACGAAGGAACTACATGATTCCTGTTGATTTTCTATTGGGATTTGCTTATTTCACTACTTTTAATACAGAGTTCAAAAACAGGCACAGTTCAGCATTGGGTGCGTTTGTGATTCATCAACTTGAAATGAAATCAAACTGCACAAATCTCTGCACAAACTACTCAGAACTACTTGAATATGAAGGAACTACATGATTCTTGTTGATTTTCTGCTGGGATTTGCTTATTTCACTACTTTTAATACAGAGTTCAAAAACAGGCTTAATTCAGCATTGAGTGCCTTTTTGTTACTTCATACTAACATGCAACCAAACTGCACAAATCTCTGCATAAACTAATAAAAGTACTTGAATATGAAGGAACTACACGATTCCTGTTGATTTTCTAATGGGATTTGCTTATTTCACTACTTTTAATACAGAGTTCAAAAACAGGCTCAATTCAGCATTGAGTGCGTTTATGACTAATCAACTTGAAATGAAATGAAACTGCACAAACCTCTGCACAAACTACTCAGAACTACTTGAATATGAAGGAACTACATGATTCCTGTTGATTTTCTAGTGGGATTTGCTGATTTCACTACTGTTAATACAGAGTTCAAAAACAGGCTTATTTCATCATTGAGTGCCTTTTTGTTACTTCATACTAACATGCAACCAAACTGCACAAATCTCTTCAAAACTAGACAAATCTCTGCACAAACTAATAAAAGTACTTGAATATGAAGGAACTACATGATTCCTGTTGATTTTCTAATGGGATTTGCTGATTTCACTACTGTTAATACAGAGTTCAAAAACAGGCTTAATTCAGCATTGAGTGCCTTTTTGTTACTTCATACTAACATGCAACCAAACTGCACAAGTCTCTGCACAAACTACTCAGAACTACTTGAATATGAACGAACTACATGATTCTTGTTGATTTTCTGCTGGGATTTGGTGATTTCACTACTTTTAATACAGAGTTCAAAAACAGGCTTAATTCAGAATTGAGTGCGTTTTTGTTACTTCATACTAACATGCAACCAAACTGCAAAAATCTCTTCAAAAACTAGACAAATCTCTGCACAAACTAATAAAAGCTACTTGAATATGAAGGAACTACATGATTCTTGTTAATTTACTGCTGGGATTTGCTGATTTCGCTACTTTTAATGGAAAGTTCAAAAACAGGCTCAATTCAGCATTGGGTGCGTTTGTGACTCATCAACTTGAAATGAAATCAAACTGCACAAATCTCTGCACAAACTACTCAGAACTACTTGAATATGAAGGAACTACATGATTCTTGTTGATTTTCTGCTGGGATTTGCTTATTTCACTACTTTTAATACAGAGTTCAAAAACAGGCTTAATTCAGCATTGAGTGCCTTTTTGTTACTTCATACTAACATGCAACCAAACTGCACAAATCTCTGCACAAACTAATAAAAGTACTTGAATATGAAGGAACTACATGATTCCTGTTGATTTTCTAATGGGATTTGCTGATTTCACTACTTTTAATACAGAGTTCAAAAACAGGCTCAATTCAGCATTGGGTGTGTTTGTGACTCATCAACTTGAAATAAAATCAAACTGCACAAATCTCTTCAAAACCTACATAAATCTCTGTACAAACTTATAAAAGCTACTTGAATATGAAGGAATTACCTTATTCCTTTTTATTTTCTGCTGGGATTTGCTTATTTTACTCATTTTAATACAGAGTTCAAAAACAGGCTTATTTCAGCATTGAGTGCCTTTTTGTTACTTCATACTAACATGCAACCAAACTGCACAAATCTCTGCACAAACTACTCAGAACTACTTGAATATGAAGGAACTACATGATTCTTGTTGATTTTCTACTGGGATTTGCTGATTTCACTACTTTTAATACAGAGTTCAAAAACAGGCTTAATTCAGCATTGAGTGCGTTTTTGTTACTTCATACTAACATGCAACCAAATTGCACAAATCTCTGCACAAACTAATAAAAGCTACTTGAATATGAAGGAATTACATGAGTCCTGTTGATTTTCTAATGGGATTTGCTGATTTCACTACTTTTAATACAGAGTTCAAAAACAGGCTTAATTCAGCACTGAGTGCCTTTTTGTTACTTCATACTAACATGCAACCAAACTGCACAAATCTCTGCACAAACTAATAAAAACTACTTGAATATGAAGGAACTACATGATTCCTGTTGATTTTCTAATGGGATTTGCTTATTTCACTCATTTTAATACAGAGTTCAAAAACAGGCTTAATTCAGCATTGAGTGCCTTTTTGTTACTTCATACTAACATGCAACCAAACTGCACAAATCTCTGCACAAACTACTCAGAACTACTTCAATATGAAGGAACTACATGATTCTTGTTGATTTTCTGCTGGGATTTGCTGATTTCGCTACTTTTAATAGAAAGTTCAAAAACAGGCTCAATTCAGCATTGGGTGCGTTTATGACTCATCAACTTGAAATGAAATGAAACTGCACAAATCTCTGCACAAACTACTCAGAACTACTTGAATATGAAGGAACTACATGATTCTTGTTGATTTTCTACTGGGATTTGCTTATTTCACTACTTTTAATACAGGGTTCAAAAACAGGCTTAATTCAGCATTGAGTGCCTTTTTGTTACTTCATACTAACATGCAACCAAACTGCACAAATCTCTGCACAAACTAATAAAAGCTACTTGAATATGAAGGAAGTACCTTATTCCTGTTTATTTTCTGCTGGGATTTGCTTATTTCACTCATTTTAATACAGAGTTCAAAAACAGGCTTATTTCAGCATTGAGTACCTTTTTGTTACTTCATACTAAAATGCAACCAAACTGCACAAATCTCTGCACAAACTACTCAGAACTACTTGAATATGAAGGAACTACATGATTCCTGTTGATTTTCTAATGGGATTTGCTTATTTCACTACTTTTAATACAGAGTTCAAAAACAGGCTTAATTCAGCATTGAGTGCCTTTTTGTTACTTCATACTAACATGCAACCAAACTGCACAAATCTCTGCACAAACTAATAAAAGTACTTGAATAAGAAGGAACTACATGATTCCTGTTGATTTTCTAATGGGATTTGCTGATTTCACTACTTTTAATACAGAGTTCAAAAACAGGCTCATTCAGCATTGGGTGCGTTTATGACTAATCAACTTGAAATGAAATCAAACTGCACAAATCTCTGCACAAACTAATAAAAGCTAATTGAATATGAAGGAACTACATGATTCCTGTTGATTTTCTAATGGGATTCGCTTATTTCACTACTTTTAATAGAAAGTTCAAAAACAGGCTCAATTCAGCATTGGATGCGTTTGTGATTCATCAACTTGAAATGAAATCAAACTGCACAAATCTCTTCAAAACCTACATAAATCTCTGTACAAACTTATAAAAGCTACTTGAATATGAAGGAATTACCTCATTCCTTTTTATTTTCTGCTGGGATTTGCTTATTTCACTCATTTTAATACAGAGTTCAAAAACAGGCTTATTTCAGCATTGAGTGCCTTTTTGTTACTTCATACTAACATGCAACCAAACTGCACAAATCTCTGCATAAACTAATAAAAGTACTTGAATATGAAGGAACTACACGATTCCTGTTGATTTTCTAATGGGATTTGCTGATTTCACTACTTTTAATACAGAGTTCAAAAACAGGCTTAATTCAGCATTGAGTGCCTTTTTGTTACTTCATACTAACATGCAACCAAACTGCACAAATCTCTGCACAAACTACTCAGAACTACTTGAATATAAAGGAACTCCATGATTCCTGTTGATTTTCTAATGGGATTTGCTTATTTCACTACTTTTAATACAGAGTTCAAAAACAGGCTCAATTCAGTATTGAGTGGGTTTATGACTAATCAACTTGAAATGAAATGAAACTGCACAAATCTCTGCACAAACTACTCAGAACTACTTCAATATGAAGGAACTACATGATTCTTGTTGATTTTCTGCTGGGATTTGCTGATTTCGCTACTTTTAATAGAAAGTTCAAAAACAGGCTCAATTCAGCATTGGGTGCGTTTATGACTCATCAACTTGAAATGAAATGAAACTGCACAAATCTCTGCACAAACTACTCAGAACTACTTGAATATGAAGGAAGTACCTTATTCCTGTTTATTTTCTGCTGGGATTAGCTTATTTCACTCATTTTAATACAGAGTTCAAAAACAGGCTTATTTCAGCATTGAGTGCCTTTTTGGTACTTCATACTAACATGCAACCAAACTGCACAAATCTCTGCACAAACTACTCAGAACTACTTGAATATGAAGGAACTACATGATTCTTGTTGATTTTCTACTGGGATTTGCTTATTTCACTACTTTTAATACAGAGTTCAAAAACAGGCTTAATTCAGCATTGAGTGCCTTTTTGTTACTTCATACTAACATGCAACCAAACTGCACAAATCTCTGCACAAACTACTCAGAACTACTTGAATATAAAGGAACTCCATGATTCCTGTTGATTTTCTAATGGGATTTGCTGATTTCGCTACTTTTAATAGAAAGTTCAAAAACAGGCTCAATTCAGCATTGAGTGCGTTTATGACTAATCAACTTGAAATGAAATGAAACTGCACAAACCTCTGCACAAACTACTCAGAACTACTTGAATATGAAGGAACTACATGATTCCTGTTAATTTTCTAATGGGATTTGCTTATTTCACTACTTTTAATACAGAGTTCAAAAACAGGCTCAATTCAGCATTGAGTGCGTTTATGACTAATCAACTTGAAATGAAATGAAACTGCACAAACCTCTGCACAAACTACTCAGAACTACTTGAATATGAAGGAACTACATGATTCCTGTTAATTTTCTAATGGGATTTGCTGATTTCACTACTTTTAATACAGAGTTCAAAAACAGGCTTAATTCAGCATTGAGTGCCTTTTTGTTACTTCATACTAATATGCAACCAAACTGCACAAATCTCTGCACAAACTAATAAAAGCTACTTGAATATGAAGGAACTACATGATTCCTGTTGATTTTCTAATGGGATTTGCTGATTTCACTACTGTTAATACAGAGTTCAAAAACAGGCTTATTTCAGTATTGAGTGCGTTTTTGTTACTTCATACTAACATGCAACCAAACTGCACAAATCTCTTCAAAAACTAGACAAATCTCTGCACAAACTAATAAAAGCTACTTGAATATGAAGGAACTACATGATTCTTGTTCATTTTCTGCTGGGATTTGCTGATTTCGCTACTTTTAATGGAAAGTTCAAAAACAGGCTCAATTCAGCATTGGGTGCGTTTGTGACTCATCAACTTGAAATGAAATCAAACTGCACAAATCTCTTCAAAACCTACATAAATCTCTGTACAGACTTATAAAAGCTACTTGAATATGAAGGAATTACCTTATTCCTTTTTATTTTCTGCTGGGATTTGCTTATTTCACTCATTTTAATACAGAGTTCAAAAACAGGCTTATTTCACCATTGAGTGCCTTTTTGTTACTTCATACTAACATGCAACCAAACTGCACAAATCTCTGCACAAACTACTCAGAACTACTTGAATATGAAGGAACTACATGATTCTTGTTGATTTTCTACTGGGATTTGCTTATTTCACTTCTTTTAATACAGAGTTCAAAAACAGGCTTAATTCAGCATTGAGTGCCTTTTTGTTACTTCATACTAAAATGCAACCAAACTGCACAAATCTCTGCACAAACTACTCAGAACTACTTGAATATGAAGGAACTACATGATTCCTGTTGATTTTGTAATGGGATTTGCTTATTTCACTACTTTTAATACAGAGTTCAAAAACAGGCTTAATTCAGCATTGAGTGCCTTTTTGTTACTTCATACTAACATGCAACCAAACTGCACAAATCTCTGCACAAACTAATAAAAGTACTTGAATAAGAAGGAACTACATGATTCCTGTTGATTTTCTAATGGGATTTGCTGATTTCACTACTTTTAATACAGAGTTCAAAAACAGGCTCATTCAGCATTGGGTGCGTTTATGACTAATCAACTTGAAATGAAATCAAACTGCACAAATCTCTGCACAAACTAATAAAAGCTAATTGAATATGAAGGAACTACATGATTCCTGTTGATTTTCTAATGGGATTCGCTTATTTCACTACTTTTAATAGAAAGTTCAAAAACAGGCTCAATTCAGCATTGGATGCGTTTGTGATTCATCAACTTGAAATGAAATCAAACTGCACAAATCTCTTCAAAACCTACATAAATCTCTGTACAAACTTATAAAAGCTACTTGAATATGAAGGAATTACCTTATTCCTTTTTATTTTCTGCTGGGATTTGCTTATTTCACTCATTTTAATACAGAGTTCAAAAACAGGCTTATTTCAGCATTGAGTGCCTTTTTGTTACTTCATACTAATATGCAACCAAACTGCACAAATCTCTGCATAAACTAATAAAAGTACTTGAATATGAAGGAACTACACGATTCCTGTTGATTTTCTAATGGGATTTGCTTATTTCACTACTTTTAATACAGAGTTCAAAAACAGGCTCAATTCAGCATTGAGTGCGTTTATGACTAATCAACTTGAAATGAAATGAAACTGCACAAACCTCTGCACAAACTACTCAGAACTACTTGAATATGGAGGAACTACATGATTCCTGTTGATTTTCTAGTGGGATTTGCTGATTTCACTACTGTTAATACAGAGTTCAAAAACAGGCTTATTTCATCATTGAGTGCCTTTTTGTTACTTCATACTAACATGCAACCAAACTGCACAAATCTCTGCACAAACTAATAAAAGTACTTGAATAAGAAGGAACTACATGATTCCTGTTGATTTTCTAATGGGATTTGCTGATTTCACTACTTTTAATACAGAGTTCAAAAACAGGCTCATTCAGCATTGGGTGCGTTTATGACTAATCAACTTGAAATGAAATCAAACTGCACAAATCTCTGCACAAACTAATAAAAGCTAATTGAATATGAAGGAACTACATGATTCCTGTTGATTTTCTAATGGGATTCGCTTATTTCACTACTTTTAATAGAAAGTTCAAAAACAGGCTCAATTCAGCATTGGATGCGTTTGTGATTCATCAACTTGAAATGAAATCAAACTGCACAAATCTCTTCAAAACCTACATAAATCTCTGTACAAACTTATAAAAGCTACTTGAATATGAAGGAATTACCTCATTCCTTTTTATTTTCTGCTGGGATTTGCTTATTTCACTCATTTTAATACAGAGTTCAAAAACAGGCTTATTTCAGCATTGAGTGCCTTTTTGTTACTTCATACTAACATGCAACCAAACTGCACAAATCTCTGCATAAACTAATAAAAGTACTTGAATATGAAGGAACTACACGATTCCTGTTGATTTTCTAATGGGATTTGCTTATTTCACTCATTTTAATACAGAGTTCAAAAATAGGCTTATTTCAGCATTGGGTGTGTTTGTGACTCATCAACTTGAAATGAAATCAAACTGCACAAATCTCTCCAAAACCTACATAAATCTCTGTACAAACTTATAAAAGCTACTTGAATATGAAGGAATTACCTTATTCCTTTTTATTTTCTGCTGGGATTTGCTTATTTCACTCATTTTAATACAGAGTTCAAAAACAGGCTTATTTCAGCATTGAGTGCCTTTTTGTTACTTCATACTAACATGCAACCAAACTGCACAAATCTCTGCACAAACTACTCAGAACTACTTGAATATGAAGGAACTACATGATTCTTGTTGATTTTCTACTGGGATTTGCTGATTTCGCTACTTTTAATGGAAAGTTCAAAAACAGGCTCAATTCAGCATTGGGTGCGTTTGTGACTCATCAACTTGAAATGAAATCAAACTGCACAAATCTCTTCAAAACCTACATAAATCTCTGCAAAAACTAATAAAAGCTACTTGAATATGAAGGAAGTACCTTATTCCTGTTGATTTTCTAATGGGATTTGCTGATTTCACTTCTTTTAATACAGAGTTCAAAAACAGGCTTAATTCAGCATTGAGTGCCTTTTTGTTACTTCATACTAACATGCAACCAAACTGCACAAATCTCTGCACAAACTAATAAAAGCTACTTGAATATGAAGGAACTACATGATTCCTGTTGATTTTCTAATGGGATTTGCTTATTTCACTCATTTTAATACAGAGTTCAAAAACAGGCTTATTTCAGCATTGAGTGCCTTTTTGTTACTTCATACTAACATGCAACCAAACTGCACAAATCTCTGCACAAACTACTCAGAACTACTTGAATATGAAGGAACTACATGATTCTTGTTGATTTTCTAATGTGATTTGCTTATTTCACTACTTTTAATACAGAGTTCAAAAACAGGCTTAATTCAGCATTGAGTGCCTTTTTGTTACTTCATACTAACATGCAACCAAACTGCACAAATCTCTGCACAAACTACTCAGAACTACTTGAATATAAAGGAACTCCATGATTCCTGTTGATTTTCTAATGGGATTTGCTGATTTCGCTACTTTTAATAGAAAGTTCAAAAACAGGCTCAATTCAGCATTGGGTGCGTTTATGACTCATCAACTTGAAATGAAATCAAACTGCACAAATCTCTGCACAAACTACTCAGAACTACTTGAATATGAAGGAACTACATGATTCCTGTTAATTTTCTAATGGGATTTGCTGATTTCACTACTTTTAATACAGAGTTCAAAAACAGGCTTAATTCAGCATTGAGTGCCTTTTTGTTACTTCATACTAACATGCAACCAAACTGCACAAATCTCTTCAAAACTAGACAAATCTCTGCACAAACTAATAAAAGTACTTGAATATGAAGGAACTACATGATTCCTGTTGATTTTCTAATGGGATTTGCTGATTTCACTACTGTTAATACAGAGTTCAAAAACAGGCTTAATTCAGCATTGAGTGCCTTTTTGTTACTTCATACTAACATGCAACCAAACTGCACAAGTCTCTGCACAAACTACTCAGAACTACTTGAATATGAACGAACTACATGATTCTTGTTGATTTTCTGCTGGGATTTGGTGATTTCACTACTTTTAATACAGAGTTCAAAAACAGGCTTAATTCAGCATTGAGTGCGTTTTTGTTACTTCATACTAACATGCAACCAAACTGCAAAAATCTCTTCAAAAACTAGACAAATCTCTGCACAAAATAATAAAAGCTACTTGAATATGAAGGAACTACATGATTCTTGTTAATTTACTGCTGGGATTTGCTGATTTCGCTACTTTTAATGGAAAGTTCAAAAACAGGCTCAATTCAGCATTGGGTGCGTTTGTGACTCATCAACTTGAAATGAAATCAAACTGCACAAATCTCTTCAAAACCTACATAAATCTCTGTACAAACTTATAAAAGCTACTTGAATATGAAGGAAGTACCTTATTCCTGTTTATTTTCTGCTGGGATTTGCTTATTTCACTCATTTTAATACAGAGTTCAAAAACAGGCTTATTTCAGCATTGAGTGCCTTTTTGGTACTTCATACTAACATGCAAACAAACTGCACAAACTAATAAAAGCTACTTGAATATGAAGGAACTACATGATTCTTGTTGATTTTCTGCTGGGATTTGCTGATTTCGCTACTTTTAATAGAAAGTTCTAAAACAGGCTCAATTCAGCATTGGGTGCGTTTATGACTCATCAACTTGAAATGAAATCAAACTGCACAAATCTCTGCACAAACTACTCAGAACTACTTGAATACGAAGGAACTACATGATTCCTGTTGATTTTCTATTGGGATTTGCTTATTTCACTACTTTTAATACAGAGTTCAAAAACAGGCACAGTTCAGCATTGGGTGCGTTTGTGATTCATCAACTTGAAATGAAATCAAACTGCACAAATCTCTGCACAAACTACTCAGAACTACTTGAATATGAAGGAACTACATGATTCTTGTTGATTTTCTGCTGGGATTTGCTTATTTCACTACTTTTAATAAAGAGTTCAAAAACAGGCTTAATTCAGCATTGAGTGCCTTTTTGTTACTTCATACTAACATGCAACCAAACTGCACAAATCTCTGCACAAACTAATAAAAGTACTTGAATATGAAGGAACTACATGATTCCTGTTGATTTTCTAATGGGATTTGCTGATTTCACTACTTTTAATACAGGGTTCAAAAACAGACTTAATTCAGCATTGAGTGCCTTTTTGTTACTTCATACTAACATGCAACCAAACTGCACAAATCTCTGCACAAACTACTCAGAACTACTTGAATATGAAGGAACTACATGATTCTTGTTGATTTTCTACTGGGATTTGCTGATTTCACTACTTTTAATACAGAGTTTGAAAAACAGGCTTAATTCAGCATTGAGTGCCTTTTTGTTACTTCATACTAACATGCAACCAAATTGTACAAATCTCTGCACAAACTAATAAAAGCTACTTGAATATGAAGGAATTACATGAGTCCTGTTGATTTTCTAATGGGATTTGCTGATTTCACTACTTTTAAGACAGAGTTCAAAAACAGGCTTAATTCAGCATTGAGTGCCTTTTTGTTACTTCATACTAACATGGAACCAAACTGCACAAATCTCTGCACAAACTAATAAAAGTACTTGAATATGAAGGAACTACATGATTCCTGTTGATTTTCTAATGGGATTTGCTGATTTCACTACTTTTAATACAGGGTTCAAAAACAGACTTAATTCAGCATTGAGTGCCTTTTTGTTACTTCATACTAACATGCAACCAAACTGCACAAATCTCTGCACAAACTAATAAAAGCTACTTGAATATGAAGGAACTACATGATTCCTGTTGATTTTCTAATGGGATTTGCTTATTTCACTCATTTTAATACAGAGTTCAAAAACAGGCTTATTTCAGCATTGAGTGCCTTTTTGTTACTTCATACTAACATGCAACCAAACTGCACAAATCTCTGCACAAACTACTCAGAACTACTTGAATATGAAGGAACTACATGATTCTTGTTGATTTTCTAATGTGATTTGCTTATTTCACTACTTTTAATACAGAGTTCAAAAACAGGCTTAATTCAGCATTGAGTGCCTTTTTGTTACTTCATACTAACATGCAACCAAACTGCACAAATCTCTGCACAAACTAATAAAAGTACTTGAATATGAAGGACCTACATGATGCTTGTTGATTTTGTGTTGGGATTTGCTGATTTCGCTACTTTTAATGGAAAGTTCAAAAACAGGCTCAATTCAGCATTGGATGCGTTTGTGATTCATCAACTTGAAATGAAATGAAACTGCACAAATCTCTGCACAAACTACTCAGAACTACTTGAATATGAAGGAACTACATGATTCTTGTTGATTTTCTACTGGGATTTGCTTATTTCACTACTTTTAATACAGAGTTCAAAAACAGGCTTATTTCAGCATTGAGTGCCTTTTTGGTACTTCATACTAACATGCAAACAAACTGCACAAATCTCTGCACAAACTAATAAAAGCTACTTGAATATGAAGGAATTACATGAGTCCTGTTGATTTTCTAATGGGATTTGCTGATTTCACTACTTTTAATACAGAGTTCAAAAACAGGCTTAATTCAGCATTGAGTGCCTTTTTGTTACTTCATACTAACATGCAACCAAACTGCACAAATCTCTGCACAAACTAATAAAAGCTACTTGAATATGAAGGAAGTACCTTATTCCTGTTTATTTTCTGCTGGGATTTGCTTATTTCACTCATTTTAATACAGAGTTCAAAAACAGGCTTATTTCATCATTGAGTGCCTTTTTGTTACTTCATACTAACATGCAACCAAACTGCACAAATCTCTTCAAAACTAGACAAATCTCTGCACAAACTAATAAAAGCTACTTGAATATGAAGGAAGTACCTTATTCCTGTTTATTTTCTGCTGGGATTTGCTTATTTCACTCATTTTAATACAGAGTTCAAAAACAGGCTTATTTCATCATTGAGTGCCTTTTTGTTACTTCATACTAACATGCAACCAAACTGCACAAATCTCTTCAAAACTAGACAAATCTCTGCACAAACTAATAAAAGTACTTGAATATGAAGGAACTACATGATTCCTGTTGATTTTCTAATGGGATTTGCTGATTTCACTACTTTTAATACAGAGTTCAAAAACAGGCTCAATTCAGCATTGGGTGTGTTTGTGACTCATCAACTTGAAATGAAATCAAACTGCACAAATCTCTCCAAAACCTAAATAAATCTCTGTACAAACTTATAAAAGCTACTTGAATATGAAGGAATTACCTTATTCCTTTTTATTTTCTGCTGGGATTTGCTTATTTCACTCATTTTAATACAGAGTTCAAAAACAGGCTTATTTCAGCATTGAGTGCCTTTTTGTTACTTCATACTAACATGCAACCAAACTGCACAAATCTCTGCACAAACTACTCAGAACTACTTGAATATGAAGGAACTACATGATTCTTGTTGATTTTCTACTGGGATTTGCTGATTTCACTACTTTTAATACAGAGTTTGAAAAACAGGCTTAATTCAGCATTGAGTGCCTTTTTGTTACTTCATACTAACATGCAACCAAATTGTACAAATCTCTGCACAAACTAATAAAAGCTACTTGAATATGAAGGAATTACATGAGTCCTGTTGATTTTCTAATGGGATTTGCTGATTTCACTACTTTTAAGACAGAGTTCAAAAACAGGCTTAATTCAGCATTGAGTGCCTTTTTGTTACTTCATACTAACATGGAACCAAACTGCACAAATCTCTGCACAAACTAATAAAAGCTACTTGAATATGAAGGAACTACATAATTCTTGTTGATTTTCTGCTGGGATTTGCTTATTTCATTCATTTTAATACAGAGTTCAAAAACAGGCTTATTTCAGCATTGAGTGCCTTTTTGTTACTTCATACTAACATGCAACCAAACTGCACAAATCTCTGCACAAACTAATAAAAGTACTTGAATATGAAGGAACTACACGATTCCTGTTGATTTTCTAATGGGATTTGCTTATTTCACTACTTTTAATACAGAGTTCAAAAACAGGCTCAATTCAGCATTGAGTGCGTTTATGACTAATCAACTTGAAATGAAATGAAACTACACAAACCTCTGCACAAACTACTCAGAACTACTTGAATATGAAGGAACTACATGATTCCTGTTGATTTTCTAGTGGGATTTGCTGATTTCACTACTGTTAATACAGAGTTCAAAAACAGGCTTATTTCATCATTGAGTGCCTTTTTGTTACTTCATACTAACATGCAACCAAACTGCACAAATCTCTTCAAAACTAGATAAATCTCTGCACAAACTAATAAAAGCTACTTGAATATGAAGGAACTACATGATTCTTGTTGATTTTCTGCGGGGATTTGCTGATTTCGCTACCTTTAATGGAAAGTTCAAAAACAGGCTCAATTCAGCATTGGGTGCGTTTGTGACTCATCAACTTGAAATGAAATCAAACTGCACAAATCTCTTCAAAACTAGATAAATCTCTGCACAAACTAATGAAAGCTACTTGAATATGAAGGAAGTACATGATTCCTGTTGATTTTCTGCTGGGATTTGCTGATTTCACTACTTTTAATACAGAGTTCAAAAACAGGCTTAATTCAGCATTGAGTGCCTTTTTGTTACTTAATACTAACATGCAACCAAACTGCACAAATCTCTGCACAAACTACTCAGAACTACTTGAATATGAAGGAATTACATGATTCTTGTTGATTTTCTGCTGGGATTTGCTGATTTCACTACTTTTAATACAGAGTTCAAAAACAGGCTTAATTCAGCATTGAGTGCCTTTTTGTTACTTCATACTAACATGCAACCAAACTGCACAAATCTCTGCACAAACTAATAAAAGCTAATTGAATATGAAGGAACTACATGATTCCTGTTGATTTTCTAATGGGATTCGCTTATTTCACTACTTTTAATAGAAAGTTCAAAAACAAGCTCAATTCAGCATTGGGTGCGTTTATGACTCATCAACTTGAAATGAAATCAAACTGCACAACTCTCTTCAAAACCTATATAAATCTCTGTACAAACTTATAAAAGCTACTTGAATATGAAGGAATTACCTTATTCCTTTTTATTTTCTGCTGGGATTTGCTTATTTCACTCATTTTAATACAGAGTTCAAAAACAGGCTTATTTCAGCATTGAGTGCCTTTTTGTTACTTCATACTAACATGCAACCAAACTGCACAAATCTCAGCACAAACTACTCAGAACTACTTGAATATGAAGGAACTACATGATTCCTGTTGATTTTCTAATGGGATTTGCTGATTTCACTACTGTTAATACAGAGTTCAAAAACAGGCTTAATTCAGCATTGAGTGCCTTTTTGTTACTTCATACTAACATGCAACCAAACTGCACAAATCTCTGCACAAACTAATAAAAGCTACTTGAATATGAAGGAACTACATGATTCCTGTTGATTTTCTGCTGGGATTTGCTGATTTCGCTACTTTTAATGGAAAGTTCAAAAACAGGCTCAATTCAGCATTGGGTGCGTTTGTGACTCATCAACTTGAAATGAAATCAAACTGCACAAATCTCTTCAAAACTAGACAAATCTCTGCACAAACTACTCAGAACTACTTGAATATGAAGGAACTACATGATTCCTGTTAATTTTCTAATGGGATTTGCTGATTTCACTACTTTTAATACAGAGTTCAAAAACAGGCTTAATTCAGCATTGAGTGCGTTTGTGACTCATCAACTTGAAATGAAATCAAACTGCACAAATCTCTTCAAAACCTACATAAATCTCTGTACAGACTTATAAAAGCTACTTGAATATGAAGGAATTACCTTATTCCTTTTTATTTTCTGCAGGGATTTGCTTATTTCACTCATTTTAATACAGAGTTCAAAAACAGGCTTATTTCACCATTGAGTGACTTTTTGTTACTTCATACTAACATGCAACCAAACTGCACAAATCTCTGCACAAACTACTCAGAACTACTTGAATATGAAGGAACTACATGATTCTTGTTGATTTTCTACTGGGATTTGCTTATTTCACTTCTTTTAATACAGAGTTCAAAAACAGGCTTAATTCAGCATTGAGTGCCTTTTTGTTACTTCATACTAAAATGCAACCAAACTGCACAAATCTCTGCACAAACTACTCAGAACTACTTGAATATGAAGGAACTACATGATTCCTGTTGATTTTCTAATGGGATTTGCTTATTTCACTACTTTTAATACAGAGTTCAAAAACAGGCTTAATTCAGCATTGAGTGCCTTTTTGTTACTTCATACTAACATGCAACCAAACTGCACAAATCTCTGCACAAACTAATAAAAGTACTTGAATAAGAAGGAACTACATGATTCCTGTTGATTTTCTAATGGGATTTGCTGATTTCACTACTTTTAATACAGAGTTCAAAAACAGGCTCATTCAGCATTGGGTGCGTTTATGACTAATCAACTTGAAATGAAATCAAACTGCACAAATCTCTGCACAAACTAATAAAAGCTAATTGAATATGAAGGAACTACATGATTCCTGTTGATTTTCTAATGGGATTCGCTTATTTCACTACTTTTAATAGAAAGTTCAAAAACAGGCTCAATTCAGCATTGGATGCGTTTGTGATTCATCAACTTGAAATGAAATCAAACTGCACAAATCTCTTCAAAACCTACATAAATCTCTGTACAAACTTATAAAAGCTACTTGAATATGAAGGAATTACCTTATTCCTTTTTATTTTCTGCTGGGATTTGCTTATTTCACTCATTTTAATACAGAGTTCAAAAACAGGCTTATTTCAGCATTGAGTGCCTTTTTGTTACTTCATACTAACATGCAACCAAACTGCACAAATCTCTGCACAAACTACTCAGAACTACTTGAATATGAAGGAACTACATGATTCTTGTTGATTTTCTGCTGGGATTTGCTTATTTCACTACTTTTAATACAGAGTTCAAAAACAGGCTTAATTCAGCATTGAGTGCCTTTTTGTTACTTCATACTAACATGCAACCAAACTGCACAAATCTCTGCACAAACTAATAAAAGTACTTGAATATGAAGGAACTACATGATTCCTGTTGATTTTCTAATGTGATTTGCTGATTTCACTACTTTTAATACAGAGTTCAAAAACAGGCTCAATTCAGCATTGGGTGTGTTTGTGACTCATCAACTTGAAATGAAATCAAACTGCACAAATCTCTTCAAAACCTACATAAATCTCTGTACAAACTTATAAAAGCTACTTGAATATGAAGGAATTACCTTATTCCTTTTTATTTTCTGCTGGGATTTGCTTATTTCACTCATTTTAATACAGAGTTCAAAAACAGGCTTATTTCAGCATTGAGTGCCTTTTTGTTACTTCATACTAACATGGAACCAAACTGCACAAATCTCTGCACAAACTACTCAGAACTACTTGAATATGAAGGAACTACATGATTCTTGTTGATTTTCTACTGGGATTTGCTGATTTCACTACTTTTAATACAGAGTTCAAAAACAGGCTTAATTCAGCATTGAGTGCGTTTTTGTTACTTCATACTAACATGCAACCAAATTGCACAAATCTCTGCACAAACTAATAAAAGCTACTTGAATATGAAGGAATTACATGAGTCCTGTTGATTTTCTAATGGGATTTGCTGATTTCACTACTTTTAATACAGAGTTCAAAAACAGGCTTAATTCAGCACTGAGTGCCTTTTTGTTACTTCATACTAACATGCAACCAAACTGCACAAATCTCTGCACAAACTAATAAAAGCTACTTGAATATGAAGGAACTACATGATTCCTGTTGATTTTCTAATGGGATTTGCTTATTTCACTCATTTTAATACAGAGTTCAAAAACAGGCTTAATTCAGCATTGAGTGCCTTTTTGTTACTTCATACTAACATGCAACCAAACTGCACAAATCTCTGCACAAACTACTCAGAACTACTTCAATATGAAGGAACTACATGATTCTTGTTGATTTTCTGCTGGGATTTGCTGATTTCGCTACTTTTAATAGAATGTTCAAAAACAGGCTCAATTCAGCATTGGGTGCGTTTATGACTCATCAACTTGAAATGAAATGAAACTGCACAAATCTCTGCACAAACTACTCAGAACTACTTGAATATGAAGGAACTACATGATTCTTGTTGATTTTCTACTGGGATTTGCTTATTTCACTACTTTTAATACAGGGTTCAAAAACAGGCTTAATTCAGCATTGAGTGCCTTTTTGTTACTTCATACTAACATGCAACCAAACTGCACAAATCTCTGCACAAACTAATAAAAGCTACTTGAATATGAAGGAAGTACCTTATTCCTGTTTATTTTCTGCTGGGATTTGCTTATTTCACTCATTTTAATACAGAGTTCAAAAACAGGCTTATTTCAGCATTGAGTGCCTTTTTATTACTTCATACTAACATGCAACCAAACTGCACAAATCTCTGCACAAACTACTCAGAACTACTTGAATATGAACGAACTACATGATTCTTGTTGATTTTCTGCTGGGATTTGGTGATTTCACTACTTTTAATACAGAGTTCAAAAACAGGCTTAATTCAGCATTGAGTGCGTTTTTGTTACTTCATACTAACATGCAACCAAACTGCAAAAATCTCTTCAAAAACTAGACAAATCTCTGCACAAACTAATAAAAGCTACTTGAATATGAAGGAACTACATGATTCTTGTTGATTTTCTGCTGGGATTTGCTGATTTCGCTACTTTTAATAGAAAGTTCAAAAACAGGCTCAATTCAGCATTGGGTGCGTTTATGACTCATCAACTTGAAATGAAATCAAACTGCACAAATCTCTGCACAAACTACTCAGAACTACTTGAATACGAAGGAACTACATGATTCCTGTTGATTTTCTATTGGGATTTGCTTATTTCACTACTTTTAATACAGAGTTCAAAAACAGGCACAGTTCAGCATTGGGTGCGTTTGTGATTCATCAACTTGAAATGAAATCAAACTGCACAAATCTCTGCACAAACTACTCAGAACTACTTGAATATGAAGGAACTACATGATTTTTGTTGATTTTCTGCTGGGATTTGCTTGTTTCACTACTTTTAATACAGAGTTCAAAAACAAGCTTAATTCAGCATTGAGTGCCTTTTTGTTACTTCATACTAACATGCAACCAAACTGCACAAATCTCTGCACAAACTACTCAGAACTACTTGAATATGAAGGAACTACATGATTCTTGTTGATTTTCTACTGGGATTTGCTGATTTCGCTACTTTTAATGGAAAGTTCAAAAACAGGCTCAATTCAGCATTGGGTGCGTTTGTGACTCATCAACTTGAAATGAAATCAAACTGCACAAATCTCTTCAAAACCTACATAAATCTCTGCAAAAACTAATGAAAGCTACTTGAATATGAAGGAAGTACCTTATTCCTGTTGATTTTCTAATGGGATTTGCTTATTTCACTCATTTTAATACAGAGTTCAAAAACAGGCTTATTTCAGCATTGAGTGCCTTTTTGTTACTTCATACTAACATGCAACCAAACTGCACAAATCTCTGCACAAACTAATAAAAGCTACTTGAATATGAAGGAACTACATGATTCCTGTTGATTTTCTAATGGGATTTGCTTATTTCACTCATTTTAATACAGAGTTCAAAAACAGGCTTATTTCAGCATTGAGTGCCTTTTTGTTACTTCATACTAACATGCAACCAAACTGCACAAATCTCTGCACAAACTACTCAGAACTACTTGAATATGAAGGAACTACATGATTCTTGTTGATTTTCTAATGTGATTTGCTTATTTCACTACTTTTAATACAGAGTTCAAAAACAGGCTTAATTCAGCATTGAGTGCCTTTTTGTTACTTCATACTAACATGCAACCAAACTACACAAATCTCTGCACAAACTACTCAGAACTACTTGAATATAAAGGAACTCCATGATTCCTGTTGATTTTCTAATGGGATTTGCTGATGTCGCTACTTTTAATAGAAAGTTCAAAAACAGGCTCAATTCAGCATTGGGTGCGTTTATGACTCATCAACTTGAAATGAAATCAAACTGCACAAATCTCTGCACAAACTACTCAGAACTACTTGAATATGAAGGAACTACATGATTCCTGTTAATTTTCTAATGGGATTTGCTGATTTCACTACTGTTAATACAGAGTTCAAAAACAGGCTTAATTCAGCATTGAGTGCCTTTTTGTTACTTCATACTAACATGCAACCAAACTGCACAAATCTCTGCACAAACTAATAAAAGCTACTTGAATATGAAGGAACTACATGATTCCTGTTGATTTTCTGCTGGGATTTGCTGATTTCGCTACTTTTAATGGAAAGTTCAAAAACAGGCTCAATTCAGCATTGGGTGCGTTTGTGACTCATCAACTTGAAATGAAATCAAACTGCACAAATCTCTTCAAAACCTACATAAATCTCTGTACAAACTAATAAAAGCTACTTGAATATGAAGGAAGTACCTTATTCCTGTTGATTTTCTGCTGGGATTTGCTTATTTCACTCATTTTAATACAGAGTTCAAAAACAGGTTCAATTCAGCATTGAGTGGGTTTATGACTAATCAACTTGAAATGAAATGAAACTGCACAAATCTCTGCACAAACTACTCAGAACTACTTGAATATGAAGGAACTACATGATTCTTGGTGATTTTCTAATGTGATTTGCTTATTTCACTACTTTTAATACAGAGTTGAAAAACAGGCTTAATTCAGCATTGAGTGCCTTTTTGTTACTTCATACTAACATGCAACCAAACTGCACAAATCTCTTCAAAACTAGACAAATCTCTGCAAAAACTACTCAGAACTACTTGAATATGAAGGAACTACATGATTCTTGGTGATTTTCTGCTGGGATTTACTGATTTCGCTACTTTTAATAGAAAGTTCAAAAACAGGCTCAATTCAGCATTGGGTGCGTTTATGACTCATCAACTTGAAATTAAATCAAACTGCACAAATCTCTGCACAAACTACTCAGAACTACTTGAATATGAAGGAACTACATGATTCTTGTTGATTTTTCTACTGGGATTTGCTTATTTCACTAATTTTAATACAGAGTTCAAAAACAGGTTCAATTCAGCATTGAGTGGGTTTATGACTAATCAACTTGAAACGAAATCAAACTGCACAAATCTCTGCACAAACTAATAAAAGCTAATTGAATATGAAGGAACTACATGATTCCTGTTGATTTTCTAATGGGATTTGCTGATTTCACTAATTTTAATACAGAGTTCAAAAACAGGCTTATTTCATCATTGAGTGCCTTTTTGTTACTTCATACTAACATGCAACCAAACTGCACAAATCTCTGCACAAACTACTCAGAACTACTTGAATATGAAGGAACTACATGATTCTTGTTGATTTTCTAATGTGATTTGCTTATTTCACTACTTTTAATACAGAGTTCAAAAACAGGCTTAATTCAGCATTGAGTGCCCTTTTGTTACTTCATACTAACATGCAACCAAACTGCACAAATCTCTTCAAAACTAGACAAATCTCTGCACAAACTACTCAGAACTACTTGAATATGAAGGAACTACATGATTCTTGTTGATTTTCTATTGGGATTTGCTTATTTCACTACTTCTAATACAGAGTTCAAAAACAGGCTTAATTCAGCATTGAGTGCCTTTTTGTTACTTCATACTAACATGCAACCAAACTGCACAAATCTCTGCACAAACTAATAAAAGTACTTGAATATGAAGGACCTACATGATGCTTGTTGATTTTGTGTTGGGATTTGCTGATTTCGCTACTTTTAATGGAAAGTTCAAAAACAGGCTCAATTCAGCATTGGATGCGTTTGTGATTCATCAACTTGAAATGAAATGAAACTGCACAAATCTCTGCACAAACTACTCAGAACTACTTGAATATGAAGGAACTACATGATTCTTGTTGATTTTCTACTGGGATTTGCTTATTTCACTACTTTTAATACAGAGTTCAAAAACAGGCTTATTTCAGCATTGAGTGCCTTTTTGGTACTTCATACTAACATGCAAACAAACTGCACAAATCTCTGCACAAACTAATAAAAGCTACTTGAATATGAAGGAATTACATGAGTCCTGTTGATTTTCTAATGGGATTTGCTGATTTCACTACTTTTAATACAGAGTTCAAAAACAGGCTTAATTCAGCATTGAGTGCCTTTTTGTTACTTCATACTAACATGCAACCAAACTGCACAAATCTCTGCACAAACTAATAAAAGCTACTTGAATATGAAGGAAGTACCTTATTCCTGTTTATTTTCTGCTGGGATTTGCTTATTTCACTCATTTTAATACAGAGTTCAAAAACAGGCTTATTTCATCATTGAGTGCCTTTTTGTTACTTCATACTAACATGCAACCAAACTGCACAAATCTCTTCAAAACTAGACAAATCTCTGCACAAACTAATAAAAGCTACTTGAATATGAAGGAAGTACCTTATTCCTGTTGATTTTCTATTGGGATTTGCTTATTTCACTACTTCTAATACAGAGTTCAAAAACAGGCTTAATTCAGCATTGAGTGCCTTTTTGTTACTTCATACTAACATGCAACCAAACTGCACAAATCTCTGCACAAACTAATAAAAGTACTTGAATATGAAGGACCTACATGATGCTTGTTGATTTTGTGTTGGGATTTGCTGATTTCGCTACTTTTAATGGAAAGTTCAAAAACAGGCTCAATTCAGCATTGGATGCGTTTGTGATTCATCAACTTGAAATGAAATGAAACTGCACAAATCTCTGCACAAACTACTCAGAACTACTTGAATATGAAGGAACTACATGATTCTTGTTGATTTTCTACTGGGATTTGCTTATTTCACTACTTTTAATACAGAGTTCAAAAACAGGCTTATTTCAGCATTGAGTGCCTTTTTGGTACTTCATACTAACATGCAAACAAACTGCACAAATCTCTGCACAAACTAATAAAAGCTACTTGAATATGAAGGAATTACATGAGTCCTGTTGATTTTCTAATGGGATTTGCTGATTTCACTACTTTTAATACAGAGTTCAAAAACAGGCTTAATTCAGCATTGAGTGCCTTTTTGTTACTTCATACTAACATGCAACCAAACTGCACAAATCTCTGCACAAACTAATAAAAGCTACTTGAATATGAAGGAAGTACCTTATTCCTGTTTATTTTCTGCTGGGATTTGCTTATTTCACTCATTTTAATACAGAGTTCAAAAACAGGCTTATTTCATCATTGAGTGCCTTTTTGTTACTTCATACTAACATGCAACCAAACTGCACAAATCTCTTCAAAACTAGACAAATCTCTGCACAAACTAATAAAAGCTACTTGAATATGAAGGAAGTACCTTATTCCTGTTTATTTTCTGCTGGGATTTGCTTATTTCACTCATTTTAATACAGAGTTCAAAAACAGGCTTATTTCATCATTGAGTGCCTTTTTGTTACTTCATACTAACATGCAACCAAACTGCACAAATCTCTTCAAAACTAGACAAATCTCTGCACAAACTAATAAAAGTACTTGAATATGAAGGAACTACATGATTCCTGTTGATTTTCTAATGGGATTTGCTGATTTCACTACTTTTAATACAGAGTTCAAAAACAGGCTCAATTCAGCATTGGGTGTGTTTGTGACTCATCAACTTGAAATGAAATCAAACTGCACAAATCTCTCCAAAACCTAAATAAATCTCTGTACAAACTTATAAAAGCTACTTGAATATGAAGGAATTACCTTATTCCTTTTTATTTTCTGCTGGGATTTGCTTATTTCACTCATTTTAATACAGAGTTCAAAAACAGGCTTATTTCAGCATTGAGTGCCTTTTTGTTACTTCATACTAACATGCAACCAAACTGCACAAATCTCTGCACAAACTACTCAGAACTACTTGAATATGAAGGAACTACATGATTCTTGTTGATTTTCTACTGGGATTTGCTGATTTCACTACTGTTAATACAGAGTTCAAAAACAGGCTTAATTCAGCATTGAGTGCCTTTTTGTTACTTCATACTAACATGCAACCAAACTGCACAAATCTCTGCACAAACTAATAAAAGCTACTTGAATATGAAGGAACTACATGATTCCTGTTGATTTTCTGCTGGGATTTGCTGATTTCGCTACTTTTAATGGAAAGTTCAAAAACAGGCTCAATTCAGCATTGGGTGCGTTTGTGACTCATCAACTTGAAATGAAATCAAACTGCACAAATCTCTTCAAAACTAGACAAATCTCTGCACAAACTAATAAAAGCTACTTGAATATGAAGGAACTAATGGATTCTTGTTGATTTTCTGCTGGGATTTGCTGATTTCACTACTTTTAATACAGAGTTCAAAAACAGGCTTAATTCAGCATTGAGTGCGTTTTTGTTACTTCATACTAACATGCAACCAAACTGCAAAAATCTCTTCAAAAACTAGACAAATCTCTGCACAAACTAATAAAAGCTACTTGAATATGAAGGAACTACATGATTCTTGTTAATTTACTGCTGGGATTTGCTGATTTCGCTACTTTTAATGGAAAGTTCAAAAACAGGCTCAATTCAGCATTGGGTGCGTTTGTGACTCATCAACTTGAAATGAAATCAAACTGCACAAATCTCTTCAAAACCTACATAAATCTCTGTACAAACTTATAAAAGCTACTTGAATATGAAGGAAGTACCTTATTCCTGTTTATTTTCTGCTGGGATTTGCTTATTTCACTCATTTTAATACAGAGTTCAAAAACAGGCTTATTTCAGCATTGAGTGCCTTTTTGGTACTTAATACTAACATGCAAACAAACTGCACAAACTAATAAAAGCTACTTGAATATGAAGGAACTACATGATTCTTGTTCATTTTCTGCTGGGATTTGCTGATTTCGCTACTTTTAATAGAAAGTTCAAAAACAGGCTCAATTCAGCATTGGGTGCGTTTATGACTCATCAACTTGAAATGAAATCAAACTGCACAAATCTCTGCACAAACTACTCAGAACTACTTGAATATGAAGGAACTACATGATTCTTGTTGATTTTCTACTGGGATTTGCTTATTTCACTTCTTTTAATACAGAGTTCAAAAACAGGCTTAATTCAGCATTGAGTGCCTTTTTGTTACTTCATACTAACATGCAACCAAACTGCACAAATCTCTGCACAAACTAATAAAAGTACTTGAATATGAAGGAACTACATGATTCCTGTTGATTTTCTAATGGGATTTGCTGATTTCACTACTTTTAATACAGAGTTCAAAAACAGGCTCAATTCAGCATTGGGTGTGTTTGTGACTCATCAACTTGAAATGAAATCAAACTGCACAAATCTCTTCAAAACCTACATAAATCTCTGTACAAACTTATAAAAGCTACTTGAATATGAAGGAATTACCTTATTCCTTTTTATTTTCTGCTGGGATTTGCTTATTTCACTCATTTTAATACAGAGTTCAAAAACAGGCTTATTTCAGCATTGAGTGCCTTTTTGTTACTTCATACTAACATGCAACCAAACTGCACAAATCTCAGCACAAACTACTCAGAACTACTTGAATATGAAGGAACTACATGATTCCTGTTGATTTTCTAATGGGATTTGCTGATTTCACTACTGTTAATACAGAGTTCAAAAACAGGCTTAATTCAGCATTGAGTGCCTTTTTGTTACTTCATACTAACATGCAACCAAACTGCACAAATCTCTGCACAAACTAATAAAAGCTACTTGAATATGAAGGAACTACATGATTCCTGTTGATTTTCTGCTGGGATTTGCTGATTTCGCTACTTTTAATGGAAAGTTCAAAAACAGGCTCAATTCAGCATTGGGTGCGTTTATGACTAATCAACTTGAAATGAAATCAAACTGCACAAATCTCTGCACAAACTAATAAAAGCTAATTGAATATGAAGGAACTACATGATTCCTGTTGATTTTCTAATGGGATTCGCTTATTTCACTACTTTTAATAGAAAGTTCAAAAACAGGCTCAATTCAGCATTGGATGCGTTTGTGATTCATCAACTTGAAATGAAATCAAACTGCACAAATCTCTTCAAAACCTACATAAATCTCTGTACAAACTTATAAAAGCTACTTGAATATGAAGGAATTACCTTATTCCTTTTTATTTTCTGCTGGGATTTGCTTATTTCACTCATTTTAATACAGAGTTCAAAAACAGGCTTATTTCAGCATTGAGTGCCTTTTTGTTACTTCATACTAATATGCAACCAAACTGCACAAATCTCTGCATAAACTAATAAAAGTACTTGAATATGAAGGAACTACACGATTCCTGTTGATTTTCTAATGGGATTTGCTGATTTCACTACTTTTAATACAGAGTTCAAAAACAGGCTCAATTCAGCATTGAGTGCGTTTATGACTAATCAACTTGAAATGAAATGAAACTGCACAAACCTCTGCACAAACTACTCAGAACTACTTGAATATGAAGGAACTACATGATTCCTGTTAATTTTCTAATGGGATTTGCTGATTTCACTACTTTTAATACAGAGTTCAAAAACAGGCTTATTTCAGTATTGAGTGCGTTTTTGTTACTTCATACTAACATGCAACCAAACTGCACAAATCTCTTCAAAAACTAGACAAATCTCTGCACAAACTAATAAAAGCTACTTGAATATGAAGGAACTACATGATTCTTGTTCATTTTCTGCTGGGATTTGCTGATTTCGCTACTTTTAATGGAAAGTTCAAAAACAGGCTCAATTCAGCATTGGGTGCGTTTGTGACTCATCAACTTGAAATGAAATCAAACTGCACAAATCTCTTCAAAACATACATAAATCTCTGTACAGACTTATAAAAGCTACTTGAATATGAAGGAATTACCTTATTCCTTTTTATTTTCTGCTGGGATTTGCTTATTTCACTCATTTTAATACAGAGTTCAAAAACAGGCTTATTTCACCATTGAGTGACTTTTTGTTACTTCATACTAACATGCAACCAAACTGCACAAATCTCTGCACAAACTACTCAGAACTACTTGAATATGAAGGAACTACATGATTCTTGTTGATTTTCTACTGGGATTTGCTTATTTCACTTCTTTTAATACAGAGTTCAAAAACAGGCTTAATTCAGCATTGAGTGCCTTTTTGTTACTTCATACTAAAATGCAACCAAACTGCACAAATCTCTGCACAAACTACTCAGAACTACTTGAATATGAAGGAACTCCATGATTCCTGTTGATTTTCTAATGGGATTTACTTATTTCACTACTTTTAATACAGAGTTCAAAAACAGGCTTAATTCAGCATTGAGTGCCTTTTTGTTACTTCATACTAACATGCAACCAAACTGCACAAATCTCTGCACAAACTAATAAAAGTACTTGAATAAGAAGGAACTACATGATTCCTGTTGATTTTCTAATGGGATTTGCTGATTTCACTACTTTTAATACAGAGTTCAAAAACAGGCTCATTCAGCATTGGGTGCGTTTATGACTAATCAACTTGAAATGAAATCAAACTGCACAAATCTCTGCACAAACTAATAAAAGCTAATTGAATATGAAGGAACTACATGATTCCTGTTGATTTTCTAATGGGATTTGCTGATTTCACTACTTTTAATACAGAGTTCAAAAACAGGCTCAATTCAGCATTGGGTGTGTTTGTGACTCATCAACTTGAAATGAAATCAAACTGCACAAATCTCTTCAAAACCTACATAAATCTCTGTACAAACTTATAAAAGCTACTTGAATATGAAGGAATTACCTTATTCCTTTTTATTTTCTGCTGGGATTTGCTTATTTCACTCATTTTAATACAGAGTTCAAAAACAGGCTTATTTCAGCATTGAGTGCCTTTTTGTTACTTCATACTAACATGCAACCAAACTGCACAAATCTCTGCACAAACTACTCAGAACTACTTGAATATGAAGGAACTACATGATTCTTGTTGATTTTCTACTGGGATTTGCTGATTTCACTACTTTTAATACAGAGTTCAAAAACAGGCTTAATTCAGCATTGAGTGCGTTTTTGTTACTTCATACTAATATGCAACCAAACTGCACAAATCTCTGCATAAACTAATAAAAGTACTTGAATATGAAGGAACTACACGATTCCTGTTGATTTTCTAATGGGATTTGCTTATTTCACTACTTTTAATACAGAGTTCAAAAACAGGCTCAATTCAGC
This sequence comes from Remorina albescens, assembly GCA_034769265.1. Classification (NCBI taxonomy): domain Eukaryota; kingdom Metazoa; phylum Chordata; class Actinopteri; order Carangiformes; family Echeneidae; genus Remorina; species Remorina albescens. Next base: position 477,734 of record CM068495.1, on the reverse strand, counting down.
ATTGAGTGCGTTTATGACTAATCAACTTGAAATGAAATGAAACTGCACAAACCTCTGCACAAACTACTCAGAACTACTTGAATATGAAGGAACTACATGATTCCTGTTGATTTTCTAGTGGGATTTGCTGATTTCACTACTGTTAATACAGAGTTCAAAAACAGGCTTATTTCATCATTGAGTGCCTTTTTGTTACTTCATACTAACATGCAACCAAACTGCACAAATCTCTTCAAAACTAGACAAATCTCTGCACAAACTAATAAAAGTACTTGAATATGAAGGAACTACATGATTCCTGTTGATTTTCTAATGGGATTTGCTGATTTCACTACTGTTAATACAGAGTTCAAAAACAGGCTTAATTCAGCATTGAGTGCGTTTTTGTTACTTCATACTAACATGCAACCAAACTGCAAAAATCTCTTCAAAAACTAGACAAATCTCTGCACAAAATAATAAAAGCTACTTGAATATGAAGGAACTACATGATTCTTGTTAATTTACTGCTGGGATTTGCTGATTTCGCTACTTTTAATGGAAAGTTCAAAAACAGGCTCAATTCAGCATTGGGTGCGTTTGTGACTCATCAACTTGAAATGAAATCAAACTGCACAAATCTCTTCAAAACCTACATAAATCTCTGTACAAACTTATAAAAGCTACTTGAATATGAAGGAAGTACCTTATTCCTGTTTATTTTCTGCTGGGATTTGCTTATTTCACTCATTTTAATACAGAGTTCAAAAATAGGCTTATTTCAGCATTGAGTGCCTTTTTGGTACTTCATACTAACATGCAAACAAACTGCACAAACTAATAAAAGCTACTTGAATATGAAGGAACTACATGATTCTTGTTGATTTTCTGCTGGGATTTGCTGATTTCGCTACTTTTAATAGAAAGTTCAAAAACAGGCTCAATTCAGCATTGGGTGCGTTTATGACTCATCAACTTGAAATGAAATCAAACTGCACAAATCTCTGCACAAACTACTCAGAACTACTTGAATATGAAGGAACTACATGATTCTTGTTGATTTTCTACTGGGATTTGCTTATTTCACTTCTTTTAATACAGAGGTCAAAAACAGGCTTAATTCAGCATTGAGTGCCTTTTTGTTACTTCATACTAAAATGCAACCAAACTGCACAAATCTCTGCACAAACTACTCAGAACTACTTGAATACGAAGGAACTACATGATTCCTGTTGATTTTCTATTGGGATTTGCTTATTTCACTACTTTTAATACAGAGTTCAAAAACAGGCACAGTTCAGCATTGGGTGCGTTTGTGATTCATCAACTTGAAATGAAATCAAACTGCACAAATCTCTGCACAAACTACTCAGAACTACTTGAATATGAAGGAACTACATGATTCTTGTTGATTTTCTACTGGGATTTGCTTATTTCACTTCTTTTAATACAGAGTTCAAAAACAGGCTTAATTCAGCATTGAGTGCCTTTTTGTTACTTCATACTAACATGCAACCAAACTGCACAAATCTCTGCACAAACTAATAAAAGTACTTGAATATGAAGGAACTACATGATTCCTGTTGATTTTCTAATGGGATTTGCTGATTTCACTACTTTTAATACAGAGTTCAAAAACAGGCTCAATTCAGCATTGGGTGTGTTTGTGACTCATCAACTTGAAATGAAATCAAACTGCACAAATCTCTTCAAAACCTACATAAATCTCTGTACAAACTTATAAAAGCTACTTGAATATGAAGGAATTACCTTATTCCTTTTTATTTTCTGCTGGGATTTGCTTATTTCACTCATTTTAATACAGAGTTCAAAAACAGGCTTATTTCAGCATTGAGTGCCTTTTTGTTACTTCATACTAATATGCAACCAAACTGCACAAATCTCTGCATAAACTAATAAAAGTACTTGAATATGAAGGAACTACACGATTCCTGTTGATTTTCTAATGGGATTTGCTTATTTCACTACTTTTAATACAGAGTTCAAAAACAGGCTCAATTCAGCATTGAGTGCGTTTATGACTAATCAACTTGAAATGAAATGAAACTGCACAAACCTCTGCACAAACTACTCAGAACTACTTGAATATGAAGGAACTACATGATTCCTGTTAATTTTCTAATGGGATTTGCTGATTTCACTACTTTTAATACAGAGTTCAAAAACAGGCTTAATTCAGCATTGAGTGCCTTTTTGTTACTTCATACTAATATGCAACCAAACTGCACAAATCTCTGCACAAACTAATAAAAGCTACTTGAATATGAAAGAACTACATGATTCCTGTTGATTTTCTAATGGGATTTGCTGATTTCACTACTGTTAATACAGAGTTCAAAAACAGGCTTATTTCAGTATTGAGTGCGTTTTTGTTACTTCATACTAACATGCAACCAAACTGCACAAATCTCTTCAAAAACTAGACAAATCTCTGCACAAACTAATAAAAGCTACTTGAATATGAAGGAACTACATGATTCTTGTTCATTTTCTGCTGGGATTTGCTGATTTCGCTACTTTTAATGGAAAGTTCAAAAACAGGCTCAATTCAGCATTGGGTGCGTTTGTGACTCATCAACTTGAAATGAAATCAAACTGCACAAATCTCTTCAAAACCTACATAAATCTCTGTACAGACTTATAAAAGCTACTTGAATATGAAGGAATTACCTTATTCCTTTTTATTTTCTGCTGGGATTTGCTTATTTCACTCATTTTAATACAGAGTTCAAAAACAGGCTTATTTCACCATTGAGTGCCTTTTTGTTACTTCATACTAACATGCAACCAAACTGCACAAATCTCTGCACAAACTACTCAGAACTACTTGAATATGAAGGAACTACATGATTCTTGTTGATTTTCTACTGGGATTTGCTTATTTCACTTCTTTTAATACAGAGTTCAAAAACAGGCTTAATTCAGCATTGAGTGCCTTTTTGTTACTTCATACTAAAATGCAACCAAACTGCACAAATCTCTGCACAAACTACTCAGAACTACTTGAATATGAAGGAACTACATGATTCCTGTTGATTTTCTAATGGGATTTGCTTATTTCACTACTTTTAATACAGAGTTCAAAAACAGGCTTAATTCAGCATTGAGTGCCTTTTTGTTACTTCATACTAACATGCAACCAAACTGCACAAATCTCTGCACAAACTAATAAAAGTACTTGAATAAGAAGGAACTACATGATTCCTGTTGATTTTCTAATGGGATTTGCTGATTTCACTACTTTTAATACAGAGTTCAAAAACAGGCTCATTCAGCATTGGGTGCGTTTATGACTAATCAACTTGAAATGAAATCAAACTGCACAAATCTCTGCACAAACTAATAAAAGCTAATTGAATATGAAGGAACTACATGATTCCTGTTGATTTTCTAATGGGATTCGCTTATTTCACTACTTTTAATAGAAAGTTCAAAAACAGGCTCAATTCAGCATTGGATGCGTTTGTGATTCATCAACTTGAAATGAAATCAAACTGCACAAATCTCTTCAAAACCTACATAAATCTCTGTACAAACTTATAAAAGCTACTTGAATATGAAGGAATTACCTCATTCCTTTTTATTTTCTGCTGGGATTTGCTTATTTCACTCATTTTAATACAGAGTTCAAAAACAGGCTTATTTCAGCATTGAGTGCCTTTTTGTTACTTCATACTAACATGCAACCAAACTGCACAAATCTCTGCATAAACTAATAAAAGTACTTGAATATGAAGGAACTACACGATTCCTGTTGATTTTCTAATGGGATTTGCTTATTTCACTCATTTTAATACAGAGTTCAAAAATAGGCTTATTTCAGCATTGGGTGTGTTTGTGACTCATCAACTTGAAATGAAATCAAACTGCACAAATCTCTCCAAAACCTACATAAATCTCTGTACAAACTTATAAAAGCTACTTGAATATGAAGGAATTACCTTATTCCTTTTTATTTTCTGCTGGGATTTGCTTATTTCACTCATTTTAATACAGAGTTCAAAAACAGGCTTATTTCAGCATTGAGTGCCTTTTTGTTACTTCATACTAACATGCAACCAAACTGCACAAATCTCTGCACAAACTACTCAGAACTACTTGAATATGAAGGAACTACATGATTCTTGTTGATTTTCTAGTGGGATTTGCTTATTTCACTACTTTTAATACAGAGTTCAAAAACAGGCTCAATTCAGCATTGGGTGCGTTTGTGACTCATCAACTTGAAATGAAATCAAACTGCACAAATCTCTTCAAAACCTACATAAATCTCTGCAAAAACTAATGAAAGCTACTTGAATATGAAGGAAGTACATGATGCTTGTTGATTTTGTGTTGGGATTTGCTGATTTCGCTACTTTTAATGGAAAGTTCAAAAACAGGCTGATTTCAGCATTGGGTGCGTTTGTGATTCATCAACTTGAAATGAAATCAAACTGCACAAATCTCTGCACAAACTACTCAGAACTACTTCAATATGAAGGAACTACATGATTCTTGTTGATTTGCTACTGGGATTTGCTTATTTCACTTCTTTTAATACAGAGTTCAAAAACAGGCTTAATTCAGCATTGAGTGCCTTTTTGTTACTTCATACTAAAATGCAACCAAACTGCACAAATCTCTGCACAAACTACTCAGAACTACTTGAATATGAAGGAACTACATGATTCCTGTTGATTTTCTAATGGGATTTGCTTATTTCACTACTTTTAATACAGAGTTCAAAAACAGGCTTAATTCAGCATTGAGTGCCTTTTTGTTACTTCATACTAACATGCAACCAAACTGCACAAATCTCTGCACAAACTAATAAAAGTACTTGAATATGAAGGAACTACATGATTCCTGTTGATTTTCTAATGGGATTTGCTTATTTCACTACTTTTAATACAGAGTTCAAAAACAGGCTCATTCAGCATTGGGTGCGTTTATGACTAATCAACTTGAAATGAAATGAAACTGCACAAATCTCTGCACAAACTACTCAGAACTACTTGAATATGAAGGAACTACATGATTCTTGTTGATTTTCTACTGGGATTTGCTTATTTCACTACTTTTAATACAGACTTCAAAAACAGGCTTAATTCAGCATTGAGTGCCTTTTTGTTACTTCATACTAACATGCAACCAAACTGCACAAATCTCTGCACAAACTAATAAAAGCTACTTGAATATGAAGGAAGTACCTTATTCCTGTTTATTTTCTGCTGGGATTTGCTTATTTCACTCATTTTAATACAGAGTTCAAAAATAGGCTTATTTCAGCATTGGGTGTGTTTGTGACTCATCAACTTGAAATGAAATCAAACTGCACAAATCTCTTCAAAACCTACATAAATCTCTGCAAAAACTAATGAAAGCTACTTGAATATGAAGGAAGTACCTTATTCCTGTTGATTTTCTAATGGGATTTGCTGATTTCACTACTTTTAATACAGAGTTCAAAAACAGGCTTAATTCAGCATTGAGTGCCTTTTTGTTACTTCATACTAACATGCAACCAAACTGCACAAATCTCTGCACAAACTACTCAGAACTACTTGAATATAAAGGAACTCCATGATTCCTGTTGATTTTCTGCTGGGATTTGCTGATTTCGCTACTTTTAATGGAAAGTTCAAAAACAGGCTCAATTCAGCATTGAGTGGGTTTATGACTAATCAACTTGAAATGAAATGAAACTGCACAAATCTCTGCACAAACTACTCAGAACTACTTGAATATGAAGGAACTACATGATTCTTGGTGATTTTCTAATGTGATTTGCTTATTTCACTACTTTTAATACAGAGTTCAAAAACAGGCTTAATTCAGCATTGAGTGCCTTTTTGTTACTTCATACTAACATGCAACCAAACTGCACAAATCTCTTCAAAACTAGACAAATCTCTGCACAAACTACTCAGAACTACTTGAATATGAAGGAACTACATGATTCTTGGTGATTTTCTGCTGGGATTTGCTGATTTCACTACTTTTAATAGAAAGTTCAAAAACAGGCTCAATTCAGCATTGGGTGCGTTTATGACTCATCAACTTGAAATTAAATCAAACTGCACAAATCTCTGCACAAACTACTCAGAACTACTTGAATATGAAGGAACTACATGATTCTTGTTGATTTTCTACTGGGATTTGCTTATTTCACTACTTTTAATACAGAGTTCAAAAACAGGCTTAATTCAGCATTGAGTGCCTTTTTGTTACTTCATACTAATATGCAACCAAACTGCACAAATCTCTGCACAAACTAATAAAAGCTACTTGAATATGAAGGAACTACATGATTCCTGTTGATTTTCTAATGGGATTTGCTTATTTCACTACTGTTAATACAGAGTTCAAAAACAGGCTTATTTCAGTATTGAGTGCGTTTTTGTTACTTCATACTAACATGCAACCAAACTGCACAAATCTCTTCAAAAACTAGACAAATCTCTGCACAAACTAATAAAAGCTACTTGAATATGAAGGAACTACATGATTCTTGTTCATTTTCTGCTGGGATTTGCTGATTTCGCTACTTTTAATGGAAAGTTCAAAAACAGGCTCAATTCAGCATTGGGTGCGTTTGTGACTCATCAACTTGAAATGAAATCAAACTGCACAAATCTCTTCAAAACCTACATAAATCTCTGTACAGACTTATAAAAGCTACTTGAATATGAAGGAATTACCTTATTCCTTTTTATTTTCTGCTGGGATTTGCTTATTTCACTCATTTTAATACAGAGTTCAAAAACAGGCTTATTTCAGCATTGAGTGCCTTTTTGTTACTTCATACTAACATGCAACCAAACTGCACAAATCTCTGCACAAACTACTCAGAACTACTTGAATATGAAGGAACTACATGATTCTTGTTGATTTTCTACTGGGATTTGCTTATTTCACTTCTTTTAATACAGAGTTCAAAAACAGGCTTAATTCAGCATTGAGTACCTTTTTGTTACTTCATACTAAAATGCAACCAAACTGCACAAATCTCTGCACAAACTACTCAGAACTACTTGAATATGAAGGAACTACATGATTCCTGTTGATTTTCTAATGGGATTTGCTTATTTCACTACTTTTAATACAGAGTTCAAAAACAGGCTTAATTCAGCATTGAGTGCCTTTTTGTTACTTCATACTAACATGCAACCAAACTGCACAAATCTCTGCACAAACTAATAAAAGTACTTGAATAAGAAGGAACTACATGATTCCTGTTGATTTTCTACTGGGATTTGCTGATTTCGCTACTTTTAATGGAAAGTTCAAAAACAGGCTCAATTCAGCATTGGGTGCGTTTGTGACTCATCAACTTGAAATGAAATCAAACTGCACAAATCTCTTCAAAACCTACATAAATCTCTGCAAAAACTAATGAAAGCTACTTGAATATGAAGGAAGTACCTTATTCCTGTTGATTTTCTAATGGGATTTGCTGATTTCACTACTTTTAATACAGAGTTCAAAAACAGGCTTAATTCAGCATTGAGTGCCTTTTTGTTACTTCATACTAACATGCAACCAAACTGCACAAATCTCTGCACAAACTACTCAGAACTACTTGAATATAAAGGAACTCCATGATTCCTGTTGATTTTCTAATGGGATTTGCTTATTTCACTACTTTTAATACAGAGTTCAAAAACAGGCTCAATTCAGTATTGAGTGGGTTTATGACTAATCAACTTGAAATGAAATGAAACTGCACAAATCTCTGCACAAACTACTCAGAACTACTTCAATATGAAGGAACTACATGATTCTTGTTGATTTTCTGCTGGGATTTGCTGATTTCGCTACTTTTAATAGAAAGTTCAAAAACAGGCTCAATTCAGCATTGGGTGCGTTTATGACTCATCAACTTGAAATGAAATGAAACTGCACAAATCTCTGCACAAACTACTCAGAACTACTTGAATATGAAGGAACTACATGATTCTTGTTGATTTTCTACTGGGATTTGCTTATTTCACTACTTTTAATACAGAGTTCAAAAACAGGCTTAATTCAGCATTGAGTGCCTTTTTGTTACTTCATACTAACATGCAACCAAACTGCACAAATCTCTGCACAAACTACTCAGAACTACTTGAATATGAAGGAACTACATGATTCTTGTTGATTTTCTACTGGGATTTGCTTATTTCACTACTTTTAATACAGAGTTCAAAAACAGGCTTAATTCAGCATTGAGTGCCTTTTTGTTACTTCATACTAACATGCAACCAAACTGCACAAATCTCTGCACAAACTACTCAGAACTACTTGAATATAAAGGAACTCCATGATTCCTGTTGATTTTCTAATGGGATTTGCTGATTTCGCTACTTTTAATAGAAAGTTCAAAAACAGGCTCAATTCAGCATTGGGTGCGTTTATGACTCATCAACTTGAAATGAAATCAAACTGCACAAATCTCTGCACAAACTACTCAGAACTACTTGAATATGAAGGAACTACATGATTCCTGTTAATTTTCTAATGGGATTTGCTGATTTCACTACTGTTAATACAGAGTTCAAAAACAGGCTTAATTCAGCATTGAGTGCCTTTTTGTTACTTCATACTAACATGCAACCAAACTGCACAAATCTCTGCACAAACTAATAAAAGCTACTTGAATATGAAGGAACTACATGATTCCTGTTGATTTTCTGCTGGGATTTGCTGATTTCGCTACTTTTAATGGAAAGTTCAAAAACAGGCTCAATTCAGCATTGAGTGGGTTTATGACTAATCAACTTGAAATGAAATGAAACTGCACAAATCTCTGCACAAACTACTCAGAACTACTTGAATATGAAGGAACTACATGATTCTTCGTGATTTTCTAATGTGATTTGCTTATTTCACTACTTTTAATACAGAGTTCAAAAACAGGCTTAATTCAGCATTGAGTGCCTTTTTGTTACTTCATACTAACATGCAACCAAACTGCACAAATCTCTTCAAAACTAGACAAATCTCTGCACAAACTACTCAGAACTACTTGAATATGAAGGAACTACATGATTCTTGGTGATTTTCTGCTGGGATTTGCTGATTTCGCTACTTTTAATAGAAAGTTCAAAAACAGGCTCAATTCAGCATTGGGTGCATTTATGACTCATCAACTTGAAATTAAATCAAACTGCACAAATCTCTGCACAAACTACTCAGAACTACTTGAATATGAAGGAACTACATGATTCTTGTTGATTTTCTACTGGGATTTGCTTATTTCACTACTTTTAATACAGAGTTCAAAAACAGGCTTAATTCAGCATTGAGTGCCTTTTTGTTACTTCATATTAACATGCAACCAAACTGCACAAGTCTCTGCACAAACTACTCAGAACTACTTGAATATGAACGAACTACATGATTCTTGTTGATTTTCTGCTGGGATTTGGTGATTTCACTACTTTTAATACAGAGTTCAAAAACAGGCTTAATTCAGCATTGAGTGCGTTTTTGTTACTTCATACTAACATGCAACCAAACTGCAAAAATCTCTTCAAAAACTAGACAAATCTCTGCACAAACTAATAAAAGCTACTTGAATATGAAGGAACTACATGATTCTTGTTAATTTACTGCTGGGATTTGCTGATTTCGCTACTTTTAATGGAAAGTTCAAAAACAGGCTCAATTCAGCATTGGGTGCGTTTGTGACTCATCAACTTGAAATGAAATCAAACTGCACAAATCTCTTTAAAACCTACATAAATCTCTGTACAAACTTATAAAAGCTACTTGAATATGAAGGAAGTACCTTATTCCTGTTTATTTTCTGCTGGGATTTGCTTATTTCACTCATTTTAATACAGAGTTCAAAAACAGGCTTATTTCAGCATTGAGTGCCTTTTTGGTACTTCATACTAACATGCAAACAAACTGCACAAACTAATAAAAGCTACTTGAATATGAAGGAACTACATGATTCTTGTTGATTTTCTGCTGGGATTTGCTGATTTCGCTACTTTTAATAGAAAGTTCAAAAACAGGCTCAATTCAGCATTGGGTGCGTTTATGACTCATCAACTTGAAATGAAATCAAACTGCACAAATCTCTGCACAAACTACTCAGAACTACTTGAATATGAAGGAACTACATGATTCTTGTTGATTTTCTACTGGGATTTGCTTATTTCACTTCTTTTAATACAGAGTTCAAAAACAGGCTTAATTCAGCATTGAGTGCCTTTTTGTTACTTCATACTAAAATGCAACCAAACTGCACAAATCTCTGCACAAACTACTCAGAACTACTTGAATACGAAGGAACTACATGATTCCTGTTGATTTTCTATTGGGATTTGCTTATTTCACTACTTTTAATACAGAGTTCAAAAACAGGCACAGTTCAGCATTGGGTGCGTTTGTGATTCATCAACTTGAAATGAAATCAAACTGCACAAATCTCTGCACAAACTACTCAGAACTACTTGAATATGAAGGAACTACATGATTCTTGTTGATTTTCTGCTGGGATTTGCTTATTTCACTACTTTTAATACAGAGTTCAAAAACAGGCTTAATTCAGCATTGAGTGCCTTTTTGTTACTTCATACTAACATGCAACCAAACTGCACAAATCTCTGCATAAACTAATAAAAGTACTTGAATATGAAGGAACTACACGATTCCTGTTGATTTTCTAATGGGATTTGCTTATTTCACTACTTTTAATACAGAGTTCAAAAACAGGCTCAATTCAGCATTGAGTGCGTTTATGACTAATCAACTTGAAATGAAATGAAACTGCACAAACCTCTGCACAAACTACTCAGAACTACTTGAATATGAAGGAACTACATGATTCCTGTTGATTTTCTAGTGGGATTTGCTGATTTCACTACTGTTAATACAGAGTTCAAAAACAGGCTTATTTCATCATTGAGTGCCTTTTTGTTACTTCATACTAACATGCAACCAAACTGCACAAATCTCTGCACAAACTACTCAGAACTACTTGAATACGAAGGAACTACATGATTCCTGTTGATTTTCTATTGGGATTTGCTTATTTCACTACTTTTAATACAGAGTTCAAAAACAGGCACAGTTCAGCATTGGGTGCGTTTGTGATTCATCAACTTGAAATGAAATCAAACTGCACAAATCTCTGCACAAACTACTCAGAACTACTTGAATATGAAGGAACTACATGATTCTTGTTGATTTTCTGCTGGGATTTGCTTATTTCACTACTTTTAATACAGAGTTCAAAAACAGGCTTAATTCAGCATTGAGTGCCTTTTTGTTACTTCATACTAACATGCAACCAAACTGCACAAATCTCTGCATAAACTAATAAAAGTACTTGAATATGAAGGAACTACACGATTCCTGTTGATTTTCTAATGGGATTTGCTTATTTCACTACTTTTAATACAGAGTTCAAAAACAGGCTCAATTCAGCATTGAGTGCGTTTATGACTAATCAACTTGAAATGAAATGAAACTGCACAAACCTCTGCACAAACTACTCAGAACTACTTGAATATGAAGGAACTACATGATTCCTGTTGATTTTCTAGTGGGATTTGCTGATTTCACTACTGTTAATACAGAGTTCAAAAACAGGCTTATTTCATCATTGAGTGCCTTTTTGTTACTTCATACTAACATGCAACCAAACTGCACAAATCTCTTCAAAACTAGACAAATCTCTGCACAAACTAATAAAAGTACTTGAATATGAAGGAACTACATGATTCCTGTTGATTTTCTAATGGGATTTGCTGATTTCACTACTGTTAATACAGAGTTCAAAAACAGGCTTAATTCAGCATTGAGTGCCTTTTTGTTACTTCATACTAACATGCAACCAAACTGCACAAGTCTCTGCACAAACTACTCAGAACTACTTGAATATGAACGAACTACATGATTCTTGTTGATTTTCTGCTGGGATTTGGTGATTTCACTACTTTTAATACAGAGTTCAAAAACAGGCTTATTTCATCATTGAGTGCCTTTTTGTTACTTCATACTAACATGCAACCAAACTGCACAAATCTCTGCACAAACTACTCAGAACTACTTGAATATGAAGGAACTACATGATTCTTGTTGATTTTCTACTGGGATTTGCTTATTTCACTACTTTTAATACAGAGTTCAAAAACAGGCTTAATTCAGCATTGAGTGCCTTTTTGTTACTTCATATTAACATGCAACCAAACTGCACAAGTCTCTGCACAAACTACTCAGAACTACTTGAATATGAACGAACTACATGATTCTTGTTGATTTTCTGCTGGGATTTGGTGATTTCACTACTTTTAATACAGAGTTCAAAAACAGGCTTAATTCAGCATTGAGTGCGTTTTTGTTACTTCATACTAACATGCAACCAAACTGCAAAAATCTCTTCAAAAACTAGACAAATCTCTGCACAAACTAATAAAAGCTACTTGAATATGAAGGAACTACATGATTCTTGTTAATTTACTGCTGGGATTTGCTGATTTCGCTACTTTTAATGGAAAGTTCAAAAACAGGCTCAATTCAGCATTGGGTGCGTTTGTGACTCATCAACTTGAAATGAAATCAAACTGCACAAATCTCTTTAAAACCTACATAAATCTCTGTACAAACTTATAAAAGCTACTTGAATATGAAGGAAGTACCTTATTCCTGTTTATTTTCTGCTGGGATTTGCTTATTTCACTCATTTTAATACAGAGTTCAAAAACAGGCTTATTTCAGCATTGAGTGCCTTTTTGGTACTTCATACTAACATGCAAACAAACTGCACAAACTAATAAAAGCTACTTGAATATGAAGGAACTACATGATTCTTGTTGATTTTCTGCTGGGATTTGCTGATTTCGCTACTTTTAATAGAAAGTTCAAAAACAGGCTCAATTCAGCATTGGGTGCGTTTATGACTCATCAACTTGAAATGAAATCAAACTGCACAAATCTCTGCACAAACTACTCAGAACTACTTGAATATGAAGGAACTACATGATTCTTGTTGATTTTCTACTGGGATTTGCTTATTTCACTTCTTTTAATACAGAGTTCAAAAACAGGCTTAATTCAGCATTGAGTGCCTTTTTGTTACTTCATACTAAAATGCAACCAAACTGCACAAATCTCTGCACAAACTACTCAGAACTACTTGAATACGAAGGAACTACATGATTCCTGTTGATCTTCTATTGGGATTTGCTTATTTCACTACTTTTAATACAGAGTTCAAAAACAGGCACAGTTCAGCATTGGGTGCGTTTGTGATTCATCAACTTGAAATGAAATCAAACTGCACAAATCTCTGCACAAACTACTCAGAACTACTTGAATATGAAGGAACTACATGATTCTTGTTGATTTTCTGCTGGGATTTGCTTATTTCACTACTTTTAATACAGAGTTCAAAAACAGGCTTAATTCAGCATTGAGTGCCTTTTTGTTACTTCATACTAACATGCAACCAAACTGCACAAATCTCTGCATAAACTAATAAAAGTACTTGAATATGAAGGAACTACACGATTCCTGTTGATTTTCTAATGGGATTTGCTTATTTCACTACTTTTAATACAGAGTTCAAAAACAGGCTCAATTCAGCATTGAGTGCGTTTATGACTAATCAACTTGAAATGAAATGAAACTGCACAAACCTCTGCACAAACTACTCAGAACTACTTGAATATGAAGGAACTACATGATTCCTGTTGATTTTCTAGTGGGATTTGCTGATTTCACTACTGTTAATACAGAGTTCAAAAACAGGCTTATTTCATCATTGAGTGCCTTTTTGTTACTTCATACTAACATGCAACCAAACTGCACAAATCTCTGCACAAACTACTCAGAACTACTTGAATACGAAGGAACTACATGATTCCTGTTGATTTTCTATTGGGATTTGCTTATTTCACTACTTTTAATACAGAGTTCAAAAACAGGCACAGTTCAGCATTGGGTGCGTTTGTGATTCATCAACTTGAAATGAAATCAAACTGCACAAATCTCTGCACAAACTACTCAGAACTACTTGAATATGAAGGAACTACATGATTCTTGTTGATTTTCTGCTGGGATTTGCTTATTTCACTACTTTTAATACAGAGTTCAAAAACAGGCTTAATTCAGCATTGAGTGCCTTTTTGTTACTTCATACTAACATGCAACCAAACTGCACAAATCTCTGCATAAACTAATAAAAGTACTTGAATATGAAGGAACTACACGATTCCTGTTGATTTTCTAATGGGATTTGCTTATTTCACTACTTTTAATACAGAGTTCAAAAACAGGCTCAATTCAGCATTGAGTGCGTTTATGACTAATCAACTTGAAATGAAATGAAACTGCACAAACCTCTGCACAAACTACTCAGAACTACTTGAATATGAAGGAACTACATGATTCCTGTTGATTTTCTAGTGGGATTTGCTGATTTCACTACTGTTAATACAGAGTTCAAAAACAGGCTTATTTCATCATTGAGTGCCTTTTTGTTACTTCATACTAACATGCAACCAAACTGCACAAATCTCTTCAAAACTAGACAAATCTCTGCACAAACTAATAAAAGTACTTGAATATGAAGGAACTACATGATTCCTGTTGATTTTCTAATGGGATTTGCTGATTTCACTACTGTTAATACAGAGTTCAAAAACAGGCTTAATTCAGCATTGAGTGCCTTTTTGTTACTTCATACTAACATGCAACCAAACTGCACAAGTCTCTGCACAAACTACTCAGAACTACTTGAATATGAACGAACTACATGATTCTTGTTGATTTTCTGCTGGGATTTGGTGATTTCACTACTTTTAATACAGAGTTCAAAAACAGGCTTATTTCATCATTGAGTGCCTTTTTGTTACTTCATACTAACATGCAACCAAACTGCACAAATCTCTGCACAAACTACTCAGAACTACTTGAATATGAAGGAACTACATGATTCTTGTTGATTTTCTGCTGGGATTTGCTTATTTCACTACTTTTAATACAGAGTTCAAAAACAGGCTTAATCCAGCATTGAGTGCCTTTTTGTTACTTCATACTAACATGCAACCAAACTGCACAAATCTCTGCATAAACTAATAAAAGTACTTGAATATGAAGGAACTACACGATTCCTGTTGATTTTCTAATGGGATTTGCTTATTTCACTACTTTTAATACAGAGTTCAAAAACAGGCTCAATTCAGCATTGAGTGCGTTTATGACTAATCAACTTGAAATGAAATGAAACTGCACAAACCTCTGCACAAACTACTCAGAACTACTTGAATATGAAGGAACTACATGATTCCTGTTGATTTTCTAGTGGGATTTGCTGATTTCACTACTGTTAATACAGAGTTCAAAAACAGGCTTATTTCATCATTGAGTGCCTTTTTGTTACTTCATACTAACATGCAACCAAACTGCACAAATCTCTTCAAAACTAGACAAATCTCTGCACAAACTAATAAAAGTACTTGAATATGAAGGAACTACATGATTCCTGTTGATTTTCTAATGGGATTTGCTGATTTCACTACTGTTAATACAGAGTTCAAAAACAGGCTTAATTCAGCATTGAGTGCCTTTTTGTTACTTCATACTAACATGCAACCAAACTGCACAAGTCTCTGCACAAACTACTCAGAACTACTTGAATATGAACGAACTACATGATTCTTGTTGATTTTCTGCTGGGATTTGGTGATTTCACTACTTTTAATACAGAGTTCAAAAACAGGCTTAATTCAGAATTGAGTGCGTTTTTGTTACTTCATACTAACATGCAACCAAACTGCAAAAATCTCTTCAAAAACTAGACAAATCTCTGCACAAACTAATAAAAGCTACTTGAATATGAAGGAACTACATGATTCTTGTTAATTTACTGCTGGGATTTGCTGATTTCGCTACTTTTAATGGAAAGTTCAAAAACAGGCTCAATTCAGCATTGGGTGCGTTTGTGACTCATCAACTTGAAATGAAATCAAACTGCACAAATCTCTGCACAAACTACTCAGAACTACTTGAATATGAAGGAACTACATGATTCTTGTTGATTTTCTGCTGGGATTTGCTTATTTCACTACTTTTAATACAGAGTTCAAAAACAGGCTTAATTCAGCATTGAGTGCCTTTTTGTTACTTCATACTAACATGCAACCAAACTGCACAAATCTCTGCACAAACTAATAAAAGTACTTGAATATGAAGGAACTACATGATTCCTGTTGATTTTCTAATGGGATTTGCTGATTTCACTACTTTTAATACAGAGTTCAAAAACAGGCTCAATTCAGCATTGGGTGTGTTTGTGACTCATCAACTTGAAATAAAATCAAACTGCACAAATCTCTTCAAAACCTACATAAATCTCTGTACAAACTTATAAAAGCTACTTGAATATGAAGGAATTACCTTATTCCTTTTTATTTTCTGCTGGGATTTGCTTATTTTACTCATTTTAATACAGAGTTCAAAAACAGGCTTATTTCAGCATTGAGTGCCTTTTTGTTACTTCATACTAACATGCAACCAAACTGCACAAATCTCTGCACAAACTACTCAGAACTACTTGAATATGAAGGAACTACATGATTCTTGTTGATTTTCTACTGGGATTTGCTGATTTCACTACTTTTAATACAGAGTTCAAAAACAGGCTTAATTCAGCATTGAGTGCGTTTTTGTTACTTCATACTAACATGCAACCAAATTGCACAAATCTCTGCACAAACTAATAAAAGCTACTTGAATATGAAGGAATTACATGAGTCCTGTTGATTTTCTAATGGGATTTGCTGATTTCACTACTTTTAATACAGAGTTCAAAAACAGGCTTAATTCAGCACTGAGTGCCTTTTTGTTACTTCATACTAACATGCAACCAAACTGCACAAATCTCTGCACAAACTAATAAAAACTACTTGAATATGAAGGAACTACATGATTCCTGTTGATTTTCTAATGGGATTTGCTTATTTCACTCATTTTAATACAGAGTTCAAAAACAGGCTTAATTCAGCATTGAGTGCCTTTTTGTTACTTCATACTAACATGCAACCAAACTGCACAAATCTCTGCACAAACTACTCAGAACTACTTCAATATGAAGGAACTACATGATTCTTGTTGATTTTCTGCTGGGATTTGCTGATTTCGCTACTTTTAATAGAAAGTTCAAAAACAGGCTCAATTCAGCATTGGGTGCGTTTATGACTCATCAACTTGAAATGAAATCAAACTGCACAAATCTCTGCACAAACTACTCAGAACTACTTGAATATGAAGGAACTACATGATTCCTGTTAATTTTCTAATGGGATTTGCTGATTTCACTACTGTTAATACAGAGTTCAAAAACAGGCTTAATTCAGCATTGAGTGCCTTTTTGTTACTTCATACTAACATGCAACCAAACTGCACAAATCTCTGCACAAACTAATAAAAGCTACTTGAATATGAAGGAACTACATGATTCCTGTTGATTTTCTGCTGGGATTTGCTGATTTCGCTACTTTTAATGGAAAGTTCAAAAACAGGCTCAATTCAGCATTGAGTGGGTTTATGACTAATCAACTTGAAATGAAATGAAACTGCACAAATCTCTGCACAAACTACTCAGAACTACTTGAATATGAAGGAACTACATGATTCTTCGTGATTTTCTAATGTGATTTGCTTATTTCACTACTTTTAATACAGAGTTCAAAAACAGGCTTAATTCAGCATTGAGTGCCTTTTTGTTACTTCATACTAACATGCAACCAAACTGCACAAATCTCTTCAAAACTAGACAAATCTCTGCACAAACTACTCAGAACTACTTGAATATGAAGGAACTACATGATTCTTGGTGATTTTCTGCTGGGATTTGCTGATTTCGCTACTTTTAATAGAAAGTTCAAAAACAGGCTCAATTCAGCATTGGGTGCATTTATGACTCATCAACTTGAAATTAAATCAAACTGCACAAATCTCTGCACAAACTACTCAGAACTACTTGAATATGAAGGAACTACATGATTCTTGTTGATTTTCTACTGGGATTTGCTTATTTCACTACTTTTAATACAGAGTTCAAAAACAGGCTTAATTCAGCATTGAGTGCCTTTTTGTTACTTCATACTAACATGCAACCAAACTGCACAAGTCTCTGCACAAACTACTCAGAACTACTTGAATATGAACGAACTACATGATTCTTGTTGATTTTCTGCTGGGATTTGGTGATTTCACTACTTTTAATACAGAGTTCAAAAACAGGCTTAATTCAGCATTGAGTGCGTTTTTGTTACTTCATACTAACATGCAACCAAACTGCAAAAATCTCTTCAAAAACTAGACAAATCTCTGCACAAACTAATAAAAGCTACTTGAATATGAAGGAACTACATGATTCTTGTTAATTTACTGCTGGGATTTGCTGATTTCGCTACTTTTAATGGAAAGTTCAAAAACAGGCTCAATTCAGCATTGGGTGCGTTTGTGACTCATCAACTTGAAATGAAATCAAACTGCACAAATCTCTTTAAAACCTACATAAATCTCTGTACAAACTTATAAAAGCTACTTGAATATGAAGGAAGTACCTTATTCCTGTTTATTTTCTGCTGGGATTTGCTTATTTCACTCATTTTAATACAGAGTTCAAAAACAGGCTTATTTCAGCATTGAGTGCCTTTTTGGTACTTCATACTAACATGCAAACAAACTGCACAAACTAATAAAAGCTACTTGAATATGAAGGAACTACATGATTCTTGTTGATTTTCTGCTGGGATTTGCTGATTTCGCTACTTTTAATAGAAAGTTCAAAAACAGGCTCAATTCAGCATTGGGTGCGTTTATGACTCATCAACTTGAAATGAAATCAAACTGCACAAATCTCTGCACAAACTACTCAGAACTACTTGAATATGAAGGAACTACATGATTCTTGTTGATTTTCTACTGGGATTTGCTTATTTCACTTCTTTTAATACAGAGTTCAAAAACAGGCTTAATTCAGCATTGAGTGCCTTTTTGTTACATCATACTAAAATGCAACCAAACTGCACAAATCTCTGCACAAACTACTCAGAACTACTTGAATACGAAGGAACTACATGATTCCTGTTGATTTTCTATTGGGATTTGCTTATTTCACTACTTTTAATACAGAGTTCAAAAACAGGCACAGTTCAGCATTGGGTGCGTTTGTGATTCATCAACTTGAAATGAAATCAAACTGCACAAATCTCTGCACAAACTACTCAGAACTACTTGAATATGAAGGAACTACATGATTCTTGTTGATTTTCTGCTGGGATTTGCTTATTTCACTACTTTTAATACAGAGTTCAAAAACAGGCTTAATTCAGCATTGAGTGCCTTTTTGTTACTTCATACTAACATGCAACCAAACTGCACAAATCTCTGCATAAACTAATAAAAGTACTTGAATATGAAGGAACTACACGATTCCTGTTGATTTTCTAATGGGATTTGCTTATTTCACTACTTTTAATACAGAGTTCAAAAACAGGCTCAATTCAGCATTGAGTGCGTTTATGACTAATCAACTTGAAATGAAATGAAACTGCACAAACCTCTGCACAAACTACTCAGAACTACTTGAATATGAAGGAACTACATGATTCCTGTTGATTTTCTAGTGGGATTTGCTGATTTCACTACTGTTAATACAGAGTTCAAAAACAGGCTTATTTCATCATTGAGTGCCTTTTAGTTACTTCATACTAACATGCAACCAAACTGCACAAATCTCTGCACAAACTACTCAGAACTACTTGAATACGAAGGAACTACATGATTCCTGTTGATTTTCTATTGGGATTTGCTTATTTCACTACTTTTAATACAGAGTTCAAAAACAGGCACAGTTCAGCATTGGGTGCGTTTGTGATTCATCAACTTGAAATGAAATCAAACTGCACAAATCTCTGCACAAACTACTCAGAACTACTTGAATATGAAGGAACTACATGATTCTTGTTGATTTTCTGCTGGGATTTGCTTATTTCACTACTTTTAATACAGAGTTCAAAAACAGGCTTAATTCAGCATTGAGTGCCTTTTTGTTACTTCATACTAACATGCAACCAAACTGCACAAATCTCTGCATAAACTAATAAAAGTACTTGAATATGAAGGAACTACACGATTCCTGTTGATTTTCTAATGGGATTTGCTTATTTCACTACTTTTAATACAGAGTTCAAAAACAGGCTCAATTCAGCATTGAGTGCGTTTATGACTAATCAACTTGAAATGAAATGAAACTGCACAAACCTCTGCACAAACTACTCAGAACTACTTGAATATGAAGGAACTACATGATTCCTGTTGATTTTCTAGTGGGATTTGCTGATTTCACTACTGTTAATACAGAGTTCAAAAACAGGCTTATTTCATCATTGAGTGCCTTTTTGTTACTTCATACTAACATGCAACCAAACTGCACAAATCTCTTCAAAACTAGACAAATCTCTGCACAAACTAATAAAAGTACTTGAATATGAAGGAACTACATGATTCCTGTTGATTTTCTAATGGGATTTGCTGATTTCACTACTGTTAATACAGAGTTCAAAAACAGGCTTAATTCAGCATTGAGTGCCTTTTTGTTACTTCATACTAACATGCAACCAAACTGCACAAGTCTCTGCACAAACTACTCAGAACTACTTGAATATGAACGAACTACATGATTCTTGTTGATTTTCTGCTGGGATTTGGTGATTTCACTACTTTTAATACAGAGTTCAAAAACAGGCTTAATTCAGAATTGAGTGCGTTTTTGTTACTTCATACTAACATGCAACCAAACTGCAAAAATCTCTTCAAAAACTAGACAAATCTCTGCACAAACTAATAAAAGCTACTTGAATATGAAGGAACTACATGATTCTTGTTAATTTACTGCTGGGATTTGCTGATTTCGCTACTTTTAATGGAAAGTTCAAAAACAGGCTCAATTCAGCATTGGGTGCGTTTGTGACTCATCAACTTGAAATGAAATCAAACTGCACAAATCTCTGCACAAACTACTCAGAACTACTTGAATATGAAGGAACTACATGATTCTTGTTGATTTTCTGCTGGGATTTGCTTATTTCACTACTTTTAATACAGAGTTCAAAAACAGGCTTAATTCAGCATTGAGTGCCTTTTTGTTACTTCATACTAACATGCAACCAAACTGCACAAATCTCTGCACAAACTAATAAAAGTACTTGAATATGAAGGAACTACATGATTCCTGTTGATTTTCTAATGGGATTTGCTGATTTCACTACTTTTAATACAGAGTTCAAAAACAGGCTCAATTCAGCATTGGGTGTGTTTGTGACTCATCAACTTGAAATAAAATCAAACTGCACAAATCTCTTCAAAACCTACATAAATCTCTGTACAAACTTATAAAAGCTACTTGAATATGAAGGAATTACCTTATTCCTTTTTATTTTCTGCTGGGATTTGCTTATTTTACTCATTTTAATACAGAGTTCAAAAACAGGCTTATTTCAGCATTGAGTGCCTTTTTGTTACTTCATACTAACATGCAACCAAACTGCACAAATCTCTGCATAAACTAATAAAAGTACTTGAATATGAAGGAACTACACGATTCCTGTTGATTTTCTAATGGGATTTGCTTATTTCACTACTGTTAATACAGAGTTCAAAAACAGGCTTAATTCAGAATTGAGTGCGTTTTTGTTACTTCATACTAACATGCAACCAAACTGCAAAAATCTCTTCAAAAACTAGACAAATCTCTGCACAAACTAATAAAAGCTACTTGAATATGAAGGAACTACATGATTCTTGTTAATTTACTGCTGGGATTTGCTGATTTCGCTACTTTTAATGGAAAGTTCAAAAACAGGCTCAATTCAGCATTGGGTGCGTTTGTGACTCATCAACTTGAAATGAAATCAAACTGCACAAATCTCTGCACAAACTACTCAGAACTACTTGAATATGAAGGAACTACATGATTCTTGTTGATTTTCTGCTGGGATTTGCTTATTTCACTACTTTTAATACAGAGTTCAAAAACAGGCTTAATTCAGCATTGAGTGCCTTTTTGTTACTTCATACTAACATGCAACCAAACTGCACAAATCTCTGCACAAACTAATAAAAGTACTTGAATATGAAGGAACTACATGATTCCTGTTGATTTTCTAATGGGATTTGCTGATTTCACTACTTTTAATACAGAGTTCAAAAACAGGCTCAATTCAGCATTGGGTGTGTTTGTGACTCATCAACTTGAAATAAAATCAAACTGCACAAATCTCTTCAAAACCTACATAAATCTCTGTACAAACTTATAAAAGCTACTTGAATATGAAGGAATTACCTTATTCCTTTTTATTTTCTGCTGGGATTTGCTTATTTTACTCATTTTAATACAGAGTTCAAAAACAGGCTTATTTCAGCATTGAGTGCCTTTTTGTTACTTCATACTAACATGCAACCAAACTGCACAAATCTCTGCACAAACTACTCAGAACTACTTGAATATGAAGGAACTACATGATTCTTGTTGATTTTCTACTGGGATTTGCTGATTTCACTACTTTTAATACAGAGTTCAAAAACAGGCTTAATTCAGCATTGAGTGCGTTTTTGTTACTTCATACTAACATGCAACCAAATTGCACAAATCTCTGCACAAACTAATAAAAGCTACTTGAATATGAAGGAATTACATGAGTCCTGTTGATTTTCTAATGGGATTTGCTGATTTCACTACTTTTAATACAGAGTTCAAAAACAGGCTTAATTCAGCACTGAGTGCCTTTTTGTTACTTCATACTAACATGCAACCAAACTGCACAAATCTCTGCACAAACTAATAAAAACTACTTGAATATGAAGGAACTACATGATTCCTGTTGATTTTCTAATGGGATTTGCTTATTTCACTCATTTTAATACAGAGTTCAAAAACAGGCTTAATTCAGCATTGAGTGCCTTTTTGTTACTTCATACTAACATGCAACCAAACTGCACAAATCTCTGCACAAACTACTCAGAACTACTTCAATATGAAGGAACTACATGATTCTTGTTGATTTTCTGCTGGGATTTGCTGATTTCGCTACTTTTAATAGAAAGTTCAAAAACAGGCTCAATTCAGCATTGGGTGCGTTTATGACTCATCAACTTGAAATGAAATGAAACTGCACAAATCTCTGCACAAACTACTCAGAACTACTTGAATATGAAGGAACTACATGATTCTTGTTGATTTTCTACTGGGATTTGCTTATTTCACTACTTTTAATACAGGGTTCAAAAACAGGCTTAATTCAGCATTGAGTGCCTTTTTGTTACTTCATACTAACATGCAACCAAACTGCACAAATCTCTGCACAAACTAATAAAAGCTACTTGAATATGAAGGAAGTACCTTATTCCTGTTTATTTTCTGCTGGGATTTGCTTATTTCACTCATTTTAATACAGAGTTCAAAAACAGGCTTATTTCAGCATTGAGTACCTTTTTGTTACTTCATACTAAAATGCAACCAAACTGCACAAATCTCTGCACAAACTACTCAGAACTACTTGAATATGAAGGAACTACATGATTCCTGTTGATTTTCTAATGGGATTTGCTTATTTCACTACTTTTAATACAGAGTTCAAAAACAGGCTTAATTCAGCATTGAGTGCCTTTTTGTTACTTCATACTAACATGCAACCAAACTGCACAAATCTCTGCACAAACTAATAAAAGTACTTGAATAAGAAGGAACTACATGATTCCTGTTGATTTTCTAATGGGATTTGCTGATTTCACTACTTTTAATACAGAGTTCAAAAACAGGCTCATTCAGCATTGGGTGCGTTTATGACTAATCAACTTGAAATGAAATCAAACTGCACAAATCTCTGCACAAACTAATAAAAGCTAATTGAATATGAAGGAACTACATGATTCCTGTTGATTTTCTAATGGGATTCGCTTATTTCACTACTTTTAATAGAAAGTTCAAAAACAGGCTCAATTCAGCATTGGATGCGTTTGTGATTCATCAACTTGAAATGAAATCAAACTGCACAAATCTCTTCAAAACCTACATAAATCTCTGTACAAACTTATAAAAGCTACTTGAATATGAAGGAATTACCTCATTCCTTTTTATTTTCTGCTGGGATTTGCTTATTTCACTCATTTTAATACAGAGTTCAAAAACAGGCTTATTTCAGCATTGAGTGCCTTTTTGTTACTTCATACTAACATGCAACCAAACTGCACAAATCTCTGCATAAACTAATAAAAGTACTTGAATATGAAGGAACTACACGATTCCTGTTGATTTTCTAATGGGATTTGCTGATTTCACTACTTTTAATACAGAGTTCAAAAACAGGCTTAATTCAGCATTGAGTGCCTTTTTGTTACTTCATACTAACATGCAACCAAACTGCACAAATCTCTGCACAAACTACTCAGAACTACTTGAATATAAAGGAACTCCATGATTCCTGTTGATTTTCTAATGGGATTTGCTTATTTCACTACTTTTAATACAGAGTTCAAAAACAGGCTCAATTCAGTATTGAGTGGGTTTATGACTAATCAACTTGAAATGAAATGAAACTGCACAAATCTCTGCACAAACTACTCAGAACTACTTCAATATGAAGGAACTACATGATTCTTGTTGATTTTCTGCTGGGATTTGCTGATTTCGCTACTTTTAATAGAAAGTTCAAAAACAGGCTCAATTCAGCATTGGGTGCGTTTATGACTCATCAACTTGAAATGAAATGAAACTGCACAAATCTCTGCACAAACTACTCAGAACTACTTGAATATGAAGGAAGTACCTTATTCCTGTTTATTTTCTGCTGGGATTAGCTTATTTCACTCATTTTAATACAGAGTTCAAAAACAGGCTTATTTCAGCATTGAGTGCCTTTTTGGTACTTCATACTAACATGCAACCAAACTGCACAAATCTCTGCACAAACTACTCAGAACTACTTGAATATGAAGGAACTACATGATTCTTGTTGATTTTCTGCTGGGATTTGCTGATTTCGCTACTTTTAATAGAAAGTTCAAAAACAGGCTCAATTCAGCATTGGGTGCGTTTATGACTCATCAACTTGAAATGAAATGAAACTGCACAAATCTCTGCACAAACTACTCAGAACTACTTGAATATGAAGGAACTACATGATTCTTGTTGATTTTCTACTGGGATTTGCTTATTTCACTACTTTTAATACAGGGTTCAAAAACAGGCTTAATTCAGCATTGAGTGCCTTTTTGTTACTTCATACTAACATGCAACCAAACTGCACAAATCTCTGCACAAACTAATAAAAGCTACTTGAATATGAAGGAAGTACCTTATTCCTGTTTATTTTCTGCTGGGATTTGCTTATTTCACTCATTTTAATACAGAGTTCAAAAACAGGCTTATTTCAGCATTGAGTACCTTTTTGTTACTTCATACTAAAATGCAACCAAACTGCACAAATCTCTGCACAAACTACTCAGAACTACTTGAATATGAAGGAACTACATGATTCCTGTTGATTTTCTAATGGGATTTGCTTATTTCACTACTTTTAATACAGAGTTCAAAAACAGGCTTAATTCAGCATTGAGTGCCTTTTTGTTACTTCATACTAACATGCAACCAAACTGCACAAATCTCTGCACAAACTAATAAAAGTACTTGAATAAGAAGGAACTACATGATTCCTGTTGATTTTCTAATGGGATTTGCTGATTTCACTACTTTTAATACAGAGTTCAAAAACAGGCTCATTCAGCATTGGGTGCGTTTATGACTAATCAACTTGAAATGAAATCAAACTGCACAAATCTCTGCACAAACTAATAAAAGCTAATTGAATATGAAGGAACTACATGATTCCTGTTGATTTTCTAATGGGATTCGCTTATTTCACTACTTTTAATAGAAAGTTCAAAAACAGGCTCAATTCAGCATTGGATGCGTTTGTGATTCATCAACTTGAAATGAAATCAAACTGCACAAATCTCTTCAAAACCTACATAAATCTCTGTACAAACTTATAAAAGCTACTTGAATATGAAGGAATTACCTCATTCCTTTTTATTTTCTGCTGGGATTTGCTTATTTCACTCATTTTAATACAGAGTTCAAAAACAGGCTTATTTCAGCATTGAGTGCCTTTTTGTTACTTCATACTAACATGCAACCAAACTGCACAAATCTCTGCATAAACTAATAAAAGTACTTGAATATGAAGGAACTACACGATTCCTGTTGATTTTCTAATGGGATTTGCTGATTTCACTACTTTTAATACAGAGTTCAAAAACAGGC
Source organism: Remorina albescens (assembly GCA_034769265.1). Lineage (NCBI taxonomy): Eukaryota > Metazoa > Chordata > Actinopteri > Carangiformes > Echeneidae > Remorina > Remorina albescens. The sequence continues at coordinate 451,420 of CM068495.1, read as the reverse complement.
TTAATTCAGCATTGAGTGCCTTTTTGTTACTTCATACTAACATGCAACCAAACTGCACAAATCTCTGCACAAACTACTCAGAACTACTTGAATATAAAGGAACTCCATGATTCCTGTTGATTTTCTAATGGGATTTGCTTATTTCACTACTTTTAATACAGAGTTCAAAAACAGGCTCAATTCAGTATTGAGTGGGTTTATGACTAATCAACTTGAAATGAAATGAAACTGCACAAATCTCTGCACAAACTACTCAGAACTACTTCAATATGAAGGAACTACATGATTCTTGTTGATTTTCTGCTGGGATTTGCTGATTTCGCTACTTTTAATAGAAAGTTCAAAAACAGGCTCAATTCAGCATTGGGTGCGTTTATGACTCATCAACTTGAAATGAAATGAAACTGCACAAATCTCTGCACAAACTACTCAGAACTACTTGAATATGAAGGAAGTACCTTATTCCTGTTTATTTTCTGCTGGGATTAGCTTATTTCACTCATTTTAATACAGAGTTCAAAAACAGGCTTATTTCAGCATTGAGTGCCTTTTTGGTACTTCATACTAACATGCAACCAAACTGCACAAATCTCTGCACAAACTACTCAGAACTACTTGAATATGAAGGAACTACATGATTCTTGTTGATTTTCTACTGGGATTTGCTTATTTCACTACTTTTAATACAGAGTTCAAAAACAGGCTTAATTCAGCATTGAGTGCCTTTTTGTTACTTCATACTAACATGCAACCAAACTGCACAAATCTCTGCACAAACTACTCAGAACTACTTGAATATAAAGGAACTCCATGATTCCTGTTGATTTTCTAATGGGATTTGCTGATTTCGCTACTTTTAATAGAAAGTTCAAAAACAGGCTCAATTCAGCATTGAGTGCGTTTATGACTAATCAACTTGAAATGAAATGAAACTGCACAAACCTCTGCACAAACTACTCAGAACTACTTGAATATGAAGGAACTACATGATTCCTGTTAATTTTCTAATGGGATTTGCTTATTTCACTACTTTTAATACAGAGTTCAAAAACAGGCTCAATTCAGCATTGAGTGCGTTTATGACTAATCAACTTGAAATGAAATGAAACTGCACAAACCTCTGCACAAACTACTCAGAACTACTTGAATATGAAGGAACTACATGATTCCTGTTAATTTTCTAATGGGATTTGCTGATTTCACTACTTTTAATACAGAGTTCAAAAACAGGCTTAATTCAGCATTGAGTGCCTTTTTGTTACTTCATACTAATATGCAACCAAACTGCACAAATCTCTGCACAAACTAATAAAAGCTACTTGAATATGAAGGAACTACATGATTCCTGTTGATTTTCTAATGGGATTTGCTGATTTCACTACTGTTAATACAGAGTTCAAAAACAGGCTTATTTCAGTATTGAGTGCGTTTTTGTTACTTCATACTAACATGCAACCAAACTGCACAAATCTCTTCAAAAACTAGACAAATCTCTGCACAAACTAATAAAAGCTACTTGAATATGAAGGAACTACATGATTCTTGTTCATTTTCTGCTGGGATTTGCTGATTTCGCTACTTTTAATGGAAAGTTCAAAAACAGGCTCAATTCAGCATTGGGTGCGTTTGTGACTCATCAACTTGAAATGAAATCAAACTGCACAAATCTCTTCAAAACCTACATAAATCTCTGTACAGACTTATAAAAGCTACTTGAATATGAAGGAATTACCTTATTCCTTTTTATTTTCTGCTGGGATTTGCTTATTTCACTCATTTTAATACAGAGTTCAAAAACAGGCTTATTTCACCATTGAGTGCCTTTTTGTTACTTCATACTAACATGCAACCAAACTGCACAAATCTCTGCACAAACTACTCAGAACTACTTGAATATGAAGGAACTACATGATTCTTGTTGATTTTCTACTGGGATTTGCTTATTTCACTTCTTTTAATACAGAGTTCAAAAACAGGCTTAATTCAGCATTGAGTGCCTTTTTGTTACTTCATACTAAAATGCAACCAAACTGCACAAATCTCTGCACAAACTACTCAGAACTACTTGAATATGAAGGAACTACATGATTCCTGTTGATTTTGTAATGGGATTTGCTTATTTCACTACTTTTAATACAGAGTTCAAAAACAGGCTTAATTCAGCATTGAGTGCCTTTTTGTTACTTCATACTAACATGCAACCAAACTGCACAAATCTCTGCACAAACTAATAAAAGTACTTGAATAAGAAGGAACTACATGATTCCTGTTGATTTTCTAATGGGATTTGCTGATTTCACTACTTTTAATACAGAGTTCAAAAACAGGCTCATTCAGCATTGGGTGCGTTTATGACTAATCAACTTGAAATGAAATCAAACTGCACAAATCTCTGCACAAACTAATAAAAGCTAATTGAATATGAAGGAACTACATGATTCCTGTTGATTTTCTAATGGGATTCGCTTATTTCACTACTTTTAATAGAAAGTTCAAAAACAGGCTCAATTCAGCATTGGATGCGTTTGTGATTCATCAACTTGAAATGAAATCAAACTGCACAAATCTCTTCAAAACCTACATAAATCTCTGTACAAACTTATAAAAGCTACTTGAATATGAAGGAATTACCTTATTCCTTTTTATTTTCTGCTGGGATTTGCTTATTTCACTCATTTTAATACAGAGTTCAAAAACAGGCTTATTTCAGCATTGAGTGCCTTTTTGTTACTTCATACTAATATGCAACCAAACTGCACAAATCTCTGCATAAACTAATAAAAGTACTTGAATATGAAGGAACTACACGATTCCTGTTGATTTTCTAATGGGATTTGCTTATTTCACTACTTTTAATACAGAGTTCAAAAACAGGCTCAATTCAGCATTGAGTGCGTTTATGACTAATCAACTTGAAATGAAATGAAACTGCACAAACCTCTGCACAAACTACTCAGAACTACTTGAATATGGAGGAACTACATGATTCCTGTTGATTTTCTAGTGGGATTTGCTGATTTCACTACTGTTAATACAGAGTTCAAAAACAGGCTTATTTCATCATTGAGTGCCTTTTTGTTACTTCATACTAACATGCAACCAAACTGCACAAATCTCTGCACAAACTAATAAAAGTACTTGAATAAGAAGGAACTACATGATTCCTGTTGATTTTCTAATGGGATTTGCTGATTTCACTACTTTTAATACAGAGTTCAAAAACAGGCTCATTCAGCATTGGGTGCGTTTATGACTAATCAACTTGAAATGAAATCAAACTGCACAAATCTCTGCACAAACTAATAAAAGCTAATTGAATATGAAGGAACTACATGATTCCTGTTGATTTTCTAATGGGATTCGCTTATTTCACTACTTTTAATAGAAAGTTCAAAAACAGGCTCAATTCAGCATTGGATGCGTTTGTGATTCATCAACTTGAAATGAAATCAAACTGCACAAATCTCTTCAAAACCTACATAAATCTCTGTACAAACTTATAAAAGCTACTTGAATATGAAGGAATTACCTCATTCCTTTTTATTTTCTGCTGGGATTTGCTTATTTCACTCATTTTAATACAGAGTTCAAAAACAGGCTTATTTCAGCATTGAGTGCCTTTTTGTTACTTCATACTAACATGCAACCAAACTGCACAAATCTCTGCATAAACTAATAAAAGTACTTGAATATGAAGGAACTACACGATTCCTGTTGATTTTCTAATGGGATTTGCTTATTTCACTCATTTTAATACAGAGTTCAAAAATAGGCTTATTTCAGCATTGGGTGTGTTTGTGACTCATCAACTTGAAATGAAATCAAACTGCACAAATCTCTCCAAAACCTACATAAATCTCTGTACAAACTTATAAAAGCTACTTGAATATGAAGGAATTACCTTATTCCTTTTTATTTTCTGCTGGGATTTGCTTATTTCACTCATTTTAATACAGAGTTCAAAAACAGGCTTATTTCAGCATTGAGTGCCTTTTTGTTACTTCATACTAACATGCAACCAAACTGCACAAATCTCTGCACAAACTACTCAGAACTACTTGAATATGAAGGAACTACATGATTCTTGTTGATTTTCTACTGGGATTTGCTGATTTCGCTACTTTTAATGGAAAGTTCAAAAACAGGCTCAATTCAGCATTGGGTGCGTTTGTGACTCATCAACTTGAAATGAAATCAAACTGCACAAATCTCTTCAAAACCTACATAAATCTCTGCAAAAACTAATAAAAGCTACTTGAATATGAAGGAAGTACCTTATTCCTGTTGATTTTCTAATGGGATTTGCTGATTTCACTTCTTTTAATACAGAGTTCAAAAACAGGCTTAATTCAGCATTGAGTGCCTTTTTGTTACTTCATACTAACATGCAACCAAACTGCACAAATCTCTGCACAAACTAATAAAAGCTACTTGAATATGAAGGAACTACATGATTCCTGTTGATTTTCTAATGGGATTTGCTTATTTCACTCATTTTAATACAGAGTTCAAAAACAGGCTTATTTCAGCATTGAGTGCCTTTTTGTTACTTCATACTAACATGCAACCAAACTGCACAAATCTCTGCACAAACTACTCAGAACTACTTGAATATGAAGGAACTACATGATTCTTGTTGATTTTCTAATGTGATTTGCTTATTTCACTACTTTTAATACAGAGTTCAAAAACAGGCTTAATTCAGCATTGAGTGCCTTTTTGTTACTTCATACTAACATGCAACCAAACTGCACAAATCTCTGCACAAACTACTCAGAACTACTTGAATATAAAGGAACTCCATGATTCCTGTTGATTTTCTAATGGGATTTGCTGATTTCGCTACTTTTAATAGAAAGTTCAAAAACAGGCTCAATTCAGCATTGGGTGCGTTTATGACTCATCAACTTGAAATGAAATCAAACTGCACAAATCTCTGCACAAACTACTCAGAACTACTTGAATATGAAGGAACTACATGATTCCTGTTAATTTTCTAATGGGATTTGCTGATTTCACTACTTTTAATACAGAGTTCAAAAACAGGCTTAATTCAGCATTGAGTGCCTTTTTGTTACTTCATACTAATATGCAACCAAACTGCACAAATCTCTGCACAAACTAATAAAAGCTACTTGAATATGAAGGAACTACATGATTCCTGTTGATTTTCTAATGGGATTTGCTGATTTCACTACTGTTAATACAGAGTTCAAAAACAGGCTTATTTCAGTATTGAGTGCGTTTTTGTTACTTCATACTAACATGCAACCAAACTGCACAAATCTCTTCAAAAACTAGACAAATCTCTGCACAAACTAATAAAAGCTACTTGAATATGAAGGAACTACATGATTCTTGTTCATTTTCTGCTGGGATTTGCTGATTTCGCTACTTTTAATGGAAAGTTCAAAAACAGGCTCAATTCAGCATTGGGTGCGTTTGTGACTCATCAACTTGAAATGAAATCAAACTGCACAAATCTCTTCAAAACCTACATAAATCTCTGTACAGACTTATAAAAGCTACTTGAATATGAAGGAATTACCTTATTCCTTTTTATTTTCTGCTGGGATTTGCTTATTTCACTCATTTTAATACAGAGTTCAAAAACAGGCTTATTTCACCATTGAGTGCCTTTTTGTTACTTCATACTAACATGCAACCAAACTGCACAAATCTCTGCACAAACTACTCAGAACTACTTGAATATGAAGGAACTACATGATTCTTGTTGATTTTCTACTGGGATTTGCTTATTTCACTTCTTTTAATACAGAGTTCAAAAACAGGCTTAATTCAGCATTGAGTGCGTTTTTGTTACTTCATACTAAAATGCAACCAAACTGCACAAATCTCTGCACAAACTACTCAGAACTACTTGAATATGAAGGAACTACATGATTCCTGTTGATTTTCTAATGGGATTTGCTTATTTCACTACTTTTAATACAGAGTTCAAAAACAGGCTTAATTCAGCATTGAGTGCCTTTTTGTTACTTCATACTAACATGCAACCAAACTGCACAAATCTCTGCACAAACTAATAAAAGTACTTGAATAAGAAGGAACTACATGATTCCTGTTGATTTTCTAATGGGATTTGCTGATTTCACTACTTTTAATACAGAGTTCAAAAACAGGCTCATTCAGCATTGGGTGCGTTTATGACTAATCAACTTGAAATGAAATCAAACTGCACAAATCTCTGCACAAACTAATAAAAGCTAATTGAATATGAAGGAACTACATGATTCCTGTTGATTTTCTAATGGGATTCGCTTATTTCACTACTTTTAATAGAAAGTTCAAAAACAGGCTCAATTCAGCATTGGATGCGTTTGTGATTCATCAACTTGAAATGAAATCAAACTGCACAAATCTCTTCAAAACCTACATAAATCTCTGTACAAACTTATAAAAGCTACTTGAATATGAAGGAATTACCTTATTCCTTTTTATTTTCTGCTGGGATTTGCTTATTTCACTCATTTTAATACAGAGTTCAAAAACAGGCTTATTTCAGCATTGAGTGCCTTTTTGTTACTTCATACTAATATGCAACCAAACTGCACAAATCTCTGCATAAACTAATAAAAGTACTTGAATATGAAGGAACTACACGATTCCTGTTGATTTTCTAATGGGATTTGCTTATTTCACTACTTTTAATACAGAGTTCAAAAACAGGCTCAATTCAGCATTGAGTGCGTTTATGACTAATCAACTTGAAATGAAATGAAACTGCACAAACCTCTGCACAAACTACTCAGAACTACTTGAATATGAAGGAACTACATGATTCCTGTTGATTTTCTAGTGGGATTTGCTGATTTCACTACTGTTAATACAGAGTTCAAAAACAGGCTTATTTCATCATTGAGTGCCTTTTTGTTACTTCATACTAACATGCAACCAAACTGCACAAATCTCTTCAAAACTAGACAAATCTCTGCACAAACTAATAAAAGTACTTGAATATGAAGGAACTACATGATTCCTGTTGATTTTCTAATGGGATTTGCTGATTTCACTACTGTTAATACAGAGTTCAAAAACAGGCTTAATTCAGCATTGAGTGCCTTTTTGTTACTTCATACTAACATGCAACCAAACTGCACAAGTCTCTGCACAAACTACTCAGAACTACTTGAATATGAACGAACTACATGATTCTTGTTGATTTTCTGCTGGGATTTGGTGATTTCACTACTTTTAATACAGAGTTCAAAAACAGGCTTAATTCAGCATTGAGTGCGTTTTTGTTACTTCATACTAACATGCAACCAAACTGCAAAAATCTCTTCAAAAACTAGACAAATCTCTGCACAAAATAATAAAAGCTACTTGAATATGAAGGAACTACATGATTCTTGTTAATTTACTGCTGGGATTTGCTGATTTCGCTACTTTTAATGGAAAGTTCAAAAACAGGCTCAATTCAGCATTGGGTGCGTTTGTGACTCATCAACTTGAAATGAAATCAAACTGCACAAATCTCTTCAAAACCTACATAAATCTCTGTACAAACTTATAAAAGCTACTTGAATATGAAGGAAGTACCTTATTCCTGTTTATTTTCTGCTGGGATTTGCTTATTTCACTCATTTTAATACAGAGTTCAAAAACAGGCTTATTTCAGCATTGAGTGCCTTTTTGGTACTTCATACTAACATGCAAACAAACTGCACAAACTAATAAAAGCTACTTGAATATGAAGGAACTACATGATTCTTGTTGATTTTCTGCTGGGATTTGCTGATTTCGCTACTTTTAATAGAAAGTTCTAAAACAGGCTCAATTCAGCATTGGGTGCGTTTATGACTCATCAACTTGAAATGAAATCAAACTGCACAAATCTCTGCACAAACTACTCAGAACTACTTGAATACGAAGGAACTACATGATTCCTGTTGATTTTCTATTGGGATTTGCTTATTTCACTACTTTTAATACAGAGTTCAAAAACAGGCACAGTTCAGCATTGGGTGCGTTTGTGATTCATCAACTTGAAATGAAATCAAACTGCACAAATCTCTGCACAAACTACTCAGAACTACTTGAATATGAAGGAACTACATGATTCTTGTTGATTTTCTGCTGGGATTTGCTTATTTCACTACTTTTAATAAAGAGTTCAAAAACAGGCTTAATTCAGCATTGAGTGCCTTTTTGTTACTTCATACTAACATGCAACCAAACTGCACAAATCTCTGCACAAACTAATAAAAGTACTTGAATATGAAGGAACTACATGATTCCTGTTGATTTTCTAATGGGATTTGCTGATTTCACTACTTTTAATACAGGGTTCAAAAACAGACTTAATTCAGCATTGAGTGCCTTTTTGTTACTTCATACTAACATGCAACCAAACTGCACAAATCTCTGCACAAACTACTCAGAACTACTTGAATATGAAGGAACTACATGATTCTTGTTGATTTTCTACTGGGATTTGCTGATTTCACTACTTTTAATACAGAGTTTGAAAAACAGGCTTAATTCAGCATTGAGTGCCTTTTTGTTACTTCATACTAACATGCAACCAAATTGTACAAATCTCTGCACAAACTAATAAAAGCTACTTGAATATGAAGGAATTACATGAGTCCTGTTGATTTTCTAATGGGATTTGCTGATTTCACTACTTTTAAGACAGAGTTCAAAAACAGGCTTAATTCAGCATTGAGTGCCTTTTTGTTACTTCATACTAACATGGAACCAAACTGCACAAATCTCTGCACAAACTAATAAAAGTACTTGAATATGAAGGAACTACATGATTCCTGTTGATTTTCTAATGGGATTTGCTGATTTCACTACTTTTAATACAGGGTTCAAAAACAGACTTAATTCAGCATTGAGTGCCTTTTTGTTACTTCATACTAACATGCAACCAAACTGCACAAATCTCTGCACAAACTAATAAAAGCTACTTGAATATGAAGGAAGTACCTTATTCCTGTTTATTTTCTGCTGGGATTTGCTTGTTTCACTCATTTTAATACAGAGTTCAAAAACAGGCTTATTTCAGCATTGAGTGCCTTTTTATTACTTCATACTAACATGCAACCAAACTGCACAAATCTCTGCACAAACTACTCAGAACTACTTGAATATGAAGGAACTACATGATTTTTGTTGATTTTCTGCTGGGATTTGCTTATTTCACTACTTTTAATACAGAGTTCAAAAACAAGCTTAATTCAGCATTGAGTGCCTTTTTGTTACTTCATACTAACATGCAACCAAACTGCACAAATCTCTGCACAAACTACTCAGAACTACTTGAATATGAAGGAACTACATGATTCTTGTTGATTTTCTACTGGGATTTGCTGATTTCGCTACTTTTAATGGAAAGTTCAAAAACAGGCTCAATTCAGCATTGGGTGCGTTTCTGACTCATCAACTTGAAATGAAATCAAACTGCACAAATCTCTTCAAAACCTACATAAATCTCTGCAAAAACTAATGAAAGCTACTTGAATATGAAGGAAGTACCTTATTCCTGTTGATTTTCTAATGGGATTTGCTTATTTCACTCATTTTAATACAGAGTTCAAAAACAGGCTTATTTCAGCATTGAGTGCCTTTTTGTTACTTCATACTAACATGCAACCAAACTGCACAAATCTCTGCACAAACTAATAAAAGCTACTTGAATATGAAGGAACTACATGATTCCTGTTGATTTTCTAATGGGATTTGCTTATTTCACTCATTTTAATACAGAGTTCAAAAACAGGCTTATTTCAGCATTGAGTGCCTTTTTGTTACTTCATACTAACATGCAACCAAACTGCACAAATCTCTGCACAAACTACTCAGAACTACTTGAATATGAAGGAACTACATGATTCTTGTTGATTTTCTAATGTGATTTGCTTATTTCACTACTTTTAATACAGAGTTCAAAAACAGGCTTAATTCAGCATTGAGTGCCTTTTTGTTACTTCATACTAACATGCAACCAAACTGCACAAATCTCTGCACAAACTAATAAAAGTACTTGAATATGAAGGACCTACATGATGCTTGTTGATTTTGTGTTGGGATTTGCTGATTTCGCTACTTTTAATGGAAAGTTCAAAAACAGGCTCAATTCAGCATTGGATGCGTTTGTGATTCATCAACTTGAAATGAAATGAAACTGCACAAATCTCTGCACAAACTACTCAGAACTACTTGAATATGAAGGAACTACATGATTCTTGTTGATTTTCTACTGGGATTTGCTTATTTCACTACTTTTAATACAGAGTTCAAAAACAGGCTTATTTCAGCATTGAGTGCCTTTTTGGTACTTCATACTAACATGCAAACAAACTGCACAAATCTCTGCACAAACTAATAAAAGCTACTTGAATATGAAGGAATTACATGAGTCCTGTTGATTTTCTAATGGGATTTGCTGATTTCACTACTTTTAATACAGAGTTCAAAAACAGGCTTAATTCAGCATTGAGTGCCTTTTTGTTACTTCATACTAACATGCAACCAAACTGCACAAATCTCTGCACAAACTAATAAAAGCTACTTGAATATGAAGGAAGTACCTTATTCCTGTTTATTTTCTGCTGGGATTTGCTTATTTCACTCATTTTAATACAGAGTTCAAAAACAGGCTTATTTCATCATTGAGTGCCTTTTTGTTACTTCATACTAACATGCAACCAAACTGCACAAATCTCTTCAAAACTAGACAAATCTCTGCACAAACTAATAAAAGCTACTTGAATATGAAGGAAGTACCTTATTCCTGTTTATTTTCTGCTGGGATTTGCTTATTTCACTCATTTTAATACAGAGTTCAAAAACAGGCTTATTTCATCATTGAGTGCCTTTTTGTTACTTCATACTAACATGCAACCAAACTGCACAAATCTCTTCAAAACTAGACAAATCTCTGCACAAACTACTCAGAACTACTTGAATATGAAGGAACTACATGATTCTTGTTGATTTTCTACTGGGATTTGCTGATTTCACTACTTTTAATACAGAGTTTGAAAAACAGGCTTAATTCAGCATTGAGTGCCTTTTTGTTACTTCATACTAACATGCAACCAAATTGTACAAATCTCTGCACAAACTAATAAAAGCTACTTGAATATGAAGGAATTACATGAGTCCTGTTGATTTTCTAATGGGATTTGCTGATTTCACTACTTTTAAGACAGAGTTCAAAAACAGGCTTAATTCAGCATTGAGTGCCTTTTTGTTACTTCATACTAACATGGAACCAAACTGCACAAATCTCTGCACAAACTAATAAAAGCTACTTGAATATGAAGGAACTACATAATTCTTGTTGATTTTCTGCTGGGATTTGCTTATTTCATTCATTTTAATACAGAGTTCAAAAACAGGCTTATTTCAGCATTGAGTGCCTTTTTGTTACTTCATACTAACATGCAACCAAACTGCACAAATCTCTGCACAAACTAATAAAAGTACTTGAATATGAAGGAACTACACGATTCCTGTTGATTTTCTAATGGGATTTGCTTATTTCACTACTTTTAATACAGAGTTCAAAAACAGGCTCAATTCAGCATTGAGTGCGTTTATGACTAATCAACTTGAAATGAAATGAAACTACACAAACCTCTGCACAAACTACTCAGAACTACTTGAATATGAAGGAACTACATGATTCCTGTTGATTTTCTAGTGGGATTTGCTGATTTCACTACTGTTAATACAGAGTTCAAAAACAGGCTTATTTCATCATTGAGTGCCTTTTTGTTACTTCATACTAACATGCAACCAAACTGCACAAATCTCTTCAAAACTAGATAAATCTCTGCACAAACTAATAAAAGCTACTTGAATATGAAGGAACTACATGATTCTTGTTGATTTTCTGCGGGGATTTGCTGATTTCGCTACCTTTAATGGAAAGTTCAAAAACAGGCTCAATTCAGCATTGGGTGCGTTTGTGACTCATCAACTTGAAATGAAATCAAACTGCACAAATCTCTTCAAAACTAGATAAATCTCTGCACAAACTAATGAAAGCTACTTGAATATGAAGGAAGTACATGATTCCTGTTGATTTTCTGCTGGGATTTGCTGATTTCACTACTTTTAATACAGAGTTCAAAAACAGGCTTAATTCAGCATTGAGTGCCTTTTTGTTACTTAATACTAACATGCAACCAAACTGCACAAATCTCTGCACAAACTACTCAGAACTACTTGAATATGAAGGAATTACATGATTCTTGTTGATTTTCTGCTGGGATTTGCTGATTTCACTACTTTTAATACAGAGTTCAAAAACAGGCTTAATTCAGCATTGAGTGCCTTTTTGTTACTTCATACTAACATGCAACCAAACTGCACAAATCTCTGCACAAACTAATAAAAGCTAATTGAATATGAAGGAACTACATGATTCCTGTTGATTTTCTAATGGGATTCGCTTATTTCACTACTTTTAATAGAAAGTTCAAAAACAAGCTCAATTCAGCATTGGGTGCGTTTATGACTCATCAACTTGAAATGAAATCAAACTGCACAACTCTCTTCAAAACCTATATAAATCTCTGTACAAACTTATAAAAACTACTTGAATATGAAGGAATTACCTTATTCCTTTTTATTTTCTGCTGGGATTTGCTTATTTCACTCATTTTAATACAGAGTTCAAAAACAGGCTTATTTCAGCATTGAGTGCCTTTTTGTTACTTCATACTAACATGCAACCAAACTGCACAAATCTCAGCACAAACTACTCAGAACTACTTGAATATGAAGGAACTACATGATTCCTGTTGATTTTCTAATGGGATTTGCTGATTTCACTACTGTTAATACAGAGTTCAAAAACAGGCTTAATTCAGCATTGAGTGCCTTTTTGTTACTTCATACTAACATGCAACCAAACTGCACAAATCTCTGCACAAACTAATAAAAGCTACTTGAATATGAAGGAACTACATGATTCCTGTTGATTTTCTGCTGGGATTTGCTGATTTCGCTACTTTTAATGGAAAGTTCAAAAACAGGCTCAATTCAGCATTGGGTGCGTTTGTGACTCATCAACTTGAAATGAAATCAAACTGCACAAATCTCTTCAAAACTAGACAAATCTCTGCACAAACTACTCAGAACTACTTGAATATGAAGGAACTACATGATTCCTGTTAATTTTCTAATGGGATTTGCTGATTTCACTACTTTTAATACAGAGTTCAAAAACAGGCTTAATTCAGCATTGAGTGCGTTTGTGACTCATCAACTTGAAATGAAATCAAACTGCACAAATCTCTTCAAAACCTACATAAATCTCTGTACAGACTTATAAAAGCTACTTGAATATGAAGGAATTACCTTATTCCTTTTTATTTTCTGCAGGGATTTGCTTATTTCACTCATTTTAATACAGAGTTCAAAAACAGGCTTATTTCACCATTGAGTGACTTTTTGTTACTTCATACTAACATGCAACCAAACTGCACAAATCTCTGCACAAACTACTCAGAACTACTTGAATATGAAGGAACTACATGATTCTTGTTGATTTTCTACTGGGATTTGCTTATTTCACTTCTTTTAATACAGAGTTCAAAAACAGGCTTAATTCAGCATTGAGTGCCTTTTTGTTACTTCATACTAAAATGCAACCAAACTGCACAAATCTCTGCACAAACTACTCAGAACTACTTGAATATGAAGGAACTACATGATTCCTGTTGATTTTCTAATGGGATTTGCTTATTTCACTACTTTTAATACAGAGTTCAAAAACAGGCTTAATTCAGCATTGAGTGCCTTTTTGTTACTTCATACTAACATGCAACCAAACTGCACAAATCTCTGCACAAACTAATAAAAGTACTTGAATAAGAAGGAACTACATGATTCCTGTTGATTTTCTAATGGGATTTGCTGATTTCACTACTTTTAATACAGAGTTCAAAAACAGGCTCATTCAGCATTGGGTGCGTTTATGACTAATCAACTTGAAATGAAATCAAACTGCACAAATCTCTGCACAAACTAATAAAAGCTAATTGAATATGAAGGAACTACATGATTCCTGTTGATTTTCTAATGGGATTCGCTTATTTCACTACTTTTAATAGAAAGTTCAAAAACAGGCTCAATTCAGCATTGGATGCGTTTGTGATTCATCAACTTGAAATGAAATCAAACTGCACAAATCTCTTCAAAACCTACATAAATCTCTGTACAAACTTATAAAAGCTACTTGAATATGAAGGAATTACCTTATTCCTTTTTATTTTCTGCTGGGATTTGCTTATTTCACTCATTTTAATACAGAGTTCAAAAACAGGCTTATTTCAGCATTGAGTGCCTTTTTGTTACTTCATACTAACATGCAACCAAACTGCACAAATCTCTGCACAAACTACTCAGAACTACTTGAATATGAAGGAACTACATGATTCTTGTTGATTTTCTGCTGGGATTTGCTTATTTCACTACTTTTAATACAGAGTTCAAAAACAGGCTTAATTCAGCATTGAGTGCCTTTTTGTTACTTCATACTAACATGCAACCAAACTGCACAAATCTCTGCACAAACTAATAAAAGTACTTGAATATGAAGGAACTACATGATTCCTGTTGATTTTCTAATGTGATTTGCTGATTTCACTACTTTTAATACAGAGTTCAAAAACAGGCTCAATTCAGCATTGGGTGTGTTTGTGACTCATCAACTTGAAATGAAATCAAACTGCACAAATCTCTTCAAAACCTACATAAATCTCTGTACAAACTTATAAAAGCTACTTGAATATGAAGGAATTACCTTATTCCTTTTTATTTTCTGCTGGGATTTGCTTATTTCACTCATTTTAATACAGAGTTCAAAAACAGGCTTATTTCAGCATTGAGTGCCTTTTTGTTACTTCATACTAACATGGAACCAAACTGCACAAATCTCTGCACAAACTACTCAGAACTACTTGAATATGAAGGAACTACATGATTCTTGTTGATTTTCTACTGGGATTTGCTGATTTCACTACTTTTAATACAGAGTTCAAAAACAGGCTTAATTCAGCATTGAGTGCGTTTTTGTTACTTCATACTAACATGCAACCAAATTGCACAAATCTCTGCACAAACTAATAAAAGCTACTTGAATATGAAGGAATTACATGAGTCCTGTTGATTTTCTAATGGGATTTGCTGATTTCACTACTTTTAATACAGAGTTCAAAAACAGGCTTAATTCAGCACTGAGTGCCTTTTTGTTACTTCATACTAACATGCAACCAAACTGCACAAATCTCTGCACAAACTAATAAAAGCTACTTGAATATGAAGGAACTACATGATTCCTGTTGATTTTCTAATGGGATTTGCTTATTTCACTCATTTTAATACAGAGTTCAAAAACAGGCTTAATTCAGCATTGAGTGCCTTTTTGTTACTTCATACTAACATGCAACCAAACTGCACAAATCTCTGCACAAACTACTCAGAACTACTTCAATATGAAGGAACTACATGATTCTTGTTGATTTTCTGCTGGGATTTGCTGATTTCGCTACTTTTAATAGAATGTTCAAAAACAGGCTCAATTCAGCATTGGGTGCGTTTATGACTCATCAACTTGAAATGAAATGAAACTGCACAAATCTCTGCACAAACTACTCAGAACTACTTGAATATGAAGGAACTACATGATTCTTGTTGATTTTCTACTGGGATTTGCTTATTTCACTACTTTTAATACAGGGTTCAAAAACAGGCTTAATTCAGCATTGAGTGCCTTTTTGTTACTTCATACTAACATGCAACCAAACTGCACAAATCTCTGCACAAACTAATAAAAGCTACTTGAATATGAAGGAAGTACCTTATTCCTGTTTATTTTCTGCTGGGATTTGCTTATTTCACTCATTTTAATACAGAGTTCAAAAACAGGCTTATTTCAGCATTGAGTGCCTTTTTATTACTTCATACTAACATGCAACCAAACTGCACAAATCTCTGCACAAACTACTCAGAACTACTTGAATATGAACGAACTACATGATTCTTGTTGATTTTCTGCTGGGATTTGGTGATTTCACTACTTTTAATACAGAGTTCAAAAACAGGCTTAATTCAGCATTGAGTGCGTTTTTGTTACTTCATACTAACATGCAACCAAACTGCAAAAATCTCTTCAAAAACTAGACAAATCTCTGCACAAACTAATAAAAGCTACTTGAATATGAAGGAACTACATGATTCTTGTTGATTTTCTGCTGGGATTTGCTGATTTCGCTACTTTTAATAGAAAGTTCAAAAACAGGCTCAATTCAGCATTGGGTGCGTTTATGACTCATCAACTTGAAATGAAATCAAACTGCACAAATCTCTGCACAAACTACTCAGAACTACTTGAATACGAAGGAACTACATGATTCCTGTTGATTTTCTATTGGGATTTGCTTATTTCACTACTTTTAATACAGAGTTCAAAAACAGGCACAGTTCAGCATTGGGTGCGTTTGTGATTCATCAACTTGAAATGAAATCAAACTGCACAAATCTCTGCACAAACTACTCAGAACTACTTGAATATGAAGGAACTACATGATTTTTGTTGATTTTCTGCTGGGATTTGCTTGTTTCACTACTTTTAATACAGAGTTCAAAAACAAGCTTAATTCAGCATTGAGTGCCTTTTTGTTACTTCATACTAACATGCAACCAAACTGCACAAATCTCTGCACAAACTACTCAGAACTACTTGAATATGAAGGAACTACATGATTCTTGTTGATTTTCTACTGGGATTTGCTGATTTCGCTACTTTTAATGGAAAGTTCAAAAACAGGCTCAATTCAGCATTGGGTGCGTTTGTGACTCATCAACTTGAAATGAAATCAAACTGCACAAATCTCTTCAAAACCTACATAAATCTCTGCAAAAACTAATGAAAGCTACTTGAATATGAAGGAAGTACCTTATTCCTGTTGATTTTCTAATGGGATTTGCTTATTTCACTCATTTTAATACAGAGTTCAAAAACAGGCTTATTTCAGCATTGAGTGCCTTTTTGTTACTTCATACTAACATGCAACCAAACTGCACAAATCTCTGCACAAACTAATAAAAGCTACTTGAATATGAAGGAACTACATGATTCCTGTTGATTTTCTAATGGGATTTGCTTATTTCACTCATTTTAATACAGAGTTCAAAAACAGGCTTATTTCAGCATTGAGTGCCTTTTTGTTACTTCATACTAACATGCAACCAAACTGCACAAATCTCTACACAAACTACTCAGAACTACTTGAATATGAAGGAACTACATGATTCTTGTTGATTTTCTAATGTGATTTGCTTATTTCACTACTTTTAATACAGAGTTCAAAAACAGGCTTAATTCAGCATTGAGTGCCTTTTTGTTACTTCATACTAACATGCAACCAAACTGCACAAATCTCTGCACAAACTACTCAGAACTACTTGAATATAAAGGAACTCCATGATTCCTGTTGATTTTCTAATGGGATTTGCTGATGTCGCTACTTTTAATAGAAAGTTCAAAAACAGGCTCAATTCAGCATTGGGTGCGTTTATGACTCATCAACTTGAAATGAAATCAAACTGCACAAATCTCTGCACAAACTACTCAGAACTACTTGAATATGAAGGAACTACATGATTCCTGTTAATTTTCTAATGGGATTTGCTGATTTCACTACTGTTAATACAGAGTTCAAAAACAGGCTTAATTCAGCATTGAGTGCCTTTTTGTTACTTCATACTAACATGCAACCAAACTGCACAAATCTCTGCACAAACTAATAAAAGCTACTTGAATATGAAGGAACTACATGATTCCTGTTGATTTTCTGCTGGGATTTGCTGATTTCGCTACTTTTAATGGAAAGTTCAAAAACAGGCTCAATTCAGCATTGGGTGCGTTTGTGACTCATCAACTTGAAATGAAATCAAACTGCACAAATCTCTTCAAAACCTACATAAATCTCTGTACAAACTAATAAAAGCTACTTGAATATGAAGGAAGTACCTTATTCCTGTTGATTTTCTGCTGGGATTTGCTTATTTCACTCATTTTAATACAGAGTTCAAAAACAGGTTCAATTCAGCATTGAGTGGGTTTATGACTAATCAACTTGAAATGAAATGAAACTGCACAAATCTCTGCACAAACTACTCAGAACTACTTGAATATGAAGGAACTACATGATTCTTGGTGATTTTCTAATGTGATTTGCTTATTTCACTACTTTTAATACAGAGTTGAAAAACAGGCTTAATTCAGCATTGAGTGCCTTTTTGTTACTTCATACTAACATGCAACCAAACTGCACAAATCTCTTCAAAACTAGACAAATCTCTGCAAAAACTACTCAGAACTACTTGAATATGAAGGAACTACATGATTCTTGGTGATTTTCTGCTGGGATTTACTGATTTCGCTACTTTTAATAGAAAGTTCAAAAACAGGCTCAATTCAGCATTGGGTGCGTTTATGACTCATCAACTTGAAATTAAATCAAACTGCACAAATCTCTGCACAAACTACTCAGAACTACTTGAATATGAAGGAACTACATGATTCTTGTTGATTTTTCTACTGGGATTTGCTTATTTCACTAATTTTAATACAGAGTTCAAAAACAGGTTCAATTCAGCATTGAGTGGGTTTATGACTAATCAACTTGAAACGAAATCAAACTGCACAAATCTCTGCACAAACTAATAAAAGCTAATTGAATATGAAGGAACTACATGATTCCTGTTGATTTTCTAATGGGATTTGCTGATTTCACTAATTTTAATACAGAGTTCAAAAACAGGCTTATTTCATCATTGAGTGCCTTTTTGTTACTTCATACTAACATGCAACCAAACTGCACAAATCTCTGCACAAACTAGTCAGAACTACTTGAATATGAAGGAACTACATGATTCTTGTTGATTTTCTAATGTGATTTGCTTATTTCACTACTTTTAATACAGAGTTCAAAAACAGGCTTAATTCAGCATTGAGTGCCTTTTTGTTACTTCATACTAACATGCAACCAAACTGCACAAATCTCTTCAAAACTAGACAAATCTCTGCACAAACTACTCAGAACTACTTGAATATGAAGGAACTACATGATTCTTGTTGATTTTCTATTGGGATTTGCTTATTTCACTACTTCTAATACAGAGTTCAAAAACAGGCTTAATTCAGCATTGAGTGCCTTTTTGTTACTTCATACTAACATGCAACCAAACTGCACAAATCTCTGCACAAACTAATAAAAGTACTTGAATATGAAGGACCTACATGATGCTTGTTGATTTTGTGTTGGGATTTGCTGATTTCGCTACTTTTAATGGAAAGTTCAAAAACAGGCTCAATTCAGCATTGGATGCGTTTGTGATTCATCAACTTGAAATGAAATGAAACTGCACAAATCTCTGCACAAACTACTCAGAACTACTTGAATATGAAGGAACTACATGATTCTTGTTGATTTTCTACTGGGATTTGCTTATTTCACTACTTTTAATACAGAGTTCAAAAACAGGCTTATTTCAGCATTGAGTGCCTTTTTGGTACTTCATACTAACATGCAAACAAACTGCACAAATCTCTGCACAAACTAATAAAAGCTACTTGAATATGAAGGAATTACATGAGTCCTGTTGATTTTCTAATGGGATTTGCTGATTTCACTACTTTTAATACAGAGTTCAAAAACAGGCTTAATTCAGCATTGAGTGCCTTTTTGTTACTTCATACTAACATGCAACCAAACTGCACAAATCTCTGCACAAACTAATAAAAGCTACTTGAATATGAAGGAAGTACCTTATTCCTGTTTATTTTCTGCTGGGATTTGCTTATTTCACTCATTTTAATACAGAGTTCAAAAACAGGCTTATTTCATCATTGAGTGCCTTTTTGTTACTTCATACTAACATGCAACCAAACTGCACAAATCTCTTCAAAACTAGACAAATCTCTGCACAAACTAATAAAAGCTACTTGAATATGAAGGAAGTACCTTATTCCTGTTTATTTTCTGCTGGGATTTGCTTATTTCACTCATTTTAATACAGAGTTCAAAAACAGGCTTATTTCATCATTGAGTGCCTTTTTGTTACTTCATACTAACATGCAACCAAACTGCACAAATCTCTTCAAAACTAGACAAATCTCTGCACAAACTAATAAAAGTACTTGAATATGAAGGAACTACATGATTCCTGTTGATTTTCTAATGGGATTTGCTGATTTCACTACTTTTAATACAGAGTTCAAAAACAGGCTCAATTCAGCATTGGGTGTGTTTGTGACTCATCAACTTGAAATGAAATCAAACTGCACAAATCTCTCCAAAACCTAAATAAATCTCTGTACAAACTTATAAAAGCTACTTGAATATGAAGGAATTACCTTATTCCTTTTTATTTTCTGCTGGGATTTGCTTATTTCACTCATTTTAATACAGAGTTCAAAAACAGGCTTATTTCAGCATTGAGTGCCTTTTTGTTACTTCATACTAACATGCAACCAAACTGCACAAATCTCTGCACAAACTACTCAGAACTACTTGAATATGAAGGAACTACATGATTCTTGTTGATTTTCTACTGGGATTTGCTGATTTCACTACTTTTAATACAGAGTTTCAAAAACAGGCTTAATTCAGCATTGAGTGCCTTTTTGTTACTTCATACTAACATGCAACCAAATTGCACAAATCTCTGCACAAACTAATAAAAGCTACTTGAATATGAAGGAATTACATGAGTCCTGTTGATTTTCTAATGGGATTTGCTGATTTCACTACTTTTAAGACAGAGTTCAAAAACAGGCTTAATTCAGCATTGAGTGCCTTTTTGTTACTTCATACTAACATGCAACCAAATTGCACAAATCTCTGCACAAACTAATAAAAGCTACTTGAATATGAAGGAATTACATGAGTCCTGTTGATTTTCTAATGGGATTTGCTGATTTCACTACTTTTAAGACAGAGTTCAAAAACAGGCTTAATTCAGCATTGAGTGCCTTTTTGTTACTTCATACTAACATGCAACCAAATTGCACAAATCTCTGCACAAACTAATAAAAGCTACTTGAATATGAAGGAATTACATGAGTCCTGTTGATTTTCTAATGGGATTTGCTTATTTCACTACTTTTAATACAGAGTTCAAAAACAGGCTCAATTCAGCATTGAGTGCGTTTATGACTAATCAACTTGAAATGAAATGAAACTACACAAACCTCTGCACAAACTACTCAGAACTACTTGAATATGAAGGAACTACATGATTCCTGTTGATTTTCTAGTGGGATTTGCTGATTTCACTACTGTTAATACAGAGTTCAAAAACAGGCTTATTTCATCATTGAGTGCCTTTTTGTTACTTCATACTAACATGCAACCAAACTGCACAAATCTCTTCAAAACTAGATAAATCTCTGCACAAACTAATAAAAGCTACTTGAATATGAAGGAACTACATGATTCTTGTTGATTTTCTGCGGGGATTTGCTGATTTCGCTACCTTTAATGGAAAGTTCAAAAACAGGCTCAATTCAGCATTGGGTGCGTTTGTGACTCATCAACTTGAAATGAAATCAAACTGCACAAATCTCTTCAAAACCTATATAAATCTCTGTACAAACTAATAAAAGCTACTTGAATATGAAGGAAGTACATGATTCCTGTTGATTTTCTGCTGGGATTTGCTGATTTCACTACTTTTAATACAGAGTTCAAAAACAGGCTTAATTCAGCATTGAGTGCCTTTTTGTTACTTAATACTAACATGCAACCAAACTGCACAAATCTCTGCACAAACTACTCAGAACTACTTGAATATGAAGGAACTACATGATTCTTGTTGATTTTCTGCTGGGATTTGCTGATTTCACTACTTTTAATACAGAGTTCAAAAACAGGCTTAATTCAGCATTGAGTGCCTTTTTGTTACTTCATACTAACATGCAACCAAACTGCACAAATCTCTGCACAAACTAATAAAAGCTAATTGAATATGAAGGAACTACATGATTCCTGTTGATTTTCTAATGGGATTCGCTTATTTCACTACTTTTAATAGAAAGTTCAAAAACAAGCTCAATTCAGCATTGGGTGCGTTTATGACTCATCAACTTGAAATGAAATCAAACTGCACAACTCTCTTCAAAACCTATATAAATCTCTGTACAAACTTATAAAAGCTACTTGAATATGAAGGAATTACCTTATTCCTTTTTATTTTCTGCTGGGATTTGCTTATTTCACTCATTTTAATACAGAGTTCAAAAACAGGCTTATTTCAGCATTGAGTGCCTTTTTGTTACTTCATACTAACATGCAACCAAACTGCACAAATCTCAGCACAAACTACTCAGAACTACTTGAATATGAAGGAACTACATGATTCCTGTTGATTTTCTAATGGGATTTGCTGATTTCACTACTGTTAATACAGAGTTCAAAAACAGGCTTAATTCAGCATTGAGTGCCTTTTTGTTACTTCATACTAACATGCAACCAAACTGCACAAATCTCTGCACAAACTAATAAAAGCTACTTGAATATGAAGGAACTACATGATTCCTGTTGATTTTCTGCTGGGATTTGCTGATTTCGCTACTTTTAATGGAAAGTTCAAAAACAGGCTCAATTCAGCATTGGGTGCGTTTGTGACTCATCAACTTGAAATGAAATCAAACTGCACAAATCTCTTCAAAACTAGACAAATCTCTGCACAAACTAATAAAAGCTACTTGAATATGAAGGAACTAATGGATTCTTGTTGATTTTCTGCTGGGATTTGCTGATTTCACTACTTTTAATACAGAGTTCAAAAACAGGCTTAATTCAGCATTGAGTGCGTTTTTGTTACTTCATACTAACATGCAACCAAACTGCAAAAATCTCTTCAAAAACTAGACAAATCTCTGCACAAACTAATAAAAGCTACTTGAATATGAAGGAACTACATGATTCTTGTTAATTTACTGCTGGGATTTGCTGATTTCGCTACTTTTAATGGAAAGTTCAAAAACAGGCTCAATTCAGCATTGGGTGCGTTTGTGACTCATCAACTTGAAATGAAATCAAACTGCACAAATCTCTTCAAAACCTACATAAATCTCTGTACAAACTTATAAAAGCTACTTGAATATGAAGGAAGTACCTTATTCCTGTTTATTTTCTGCTGGGATTTGCTTATTTCACTCATTTTAATACAGAGTTCAAAAACAGGCTTATTTCAGCATTGAGTGCCTTTTTGGTACTTAATACTAACATGCAAACAAACTGCACAAACTAATAAAAGCTACTTGAATATGAAGGAACTACATGATTCTTGTTCATTTTCTGCTGGGATTTGCTGATTTCGCTACTTTTAATAGAAAGTTCAAAAACAGGCTCAATTCAGCATTGGGTGCGTTTATGACTCATCAACTTGAAATGAAATCAAACTGCACAAATCTCTGCACAAACTACTCAGAACTACTTGAATATGAAGGAACTACATGATTCTTGTTGATTTTCTACTGGGATTTGCTTATTTCACTTCTTTTAATACAGAGTTCAAAAACAGGCTTAATTCAGCATTGAGTGCCTTTTTGTTACTTCATACTAACATGCAACCAAACTGCACAAATCTCTGCACAAACTAATAAAAGTACTTGAATATGAAGGAACTACATGATTCCTGTTGATTTTCTAATGGGATTTGCTGATTTCACTACTTTTAATACAGAGTTCAAAAACAGGCTCAATTCAGCATTGGGTGTGTTTGTGACTCATCAACTTGAAATGAAATCAAACTGCACAAATCTCTTCAAAACCTACATAAATCTCTGTACAAACTTATAAAAGCTACTTGAATATGAAGGAATTACCTTATTCCTTTTTATTTTCTGCTGGGATTTGCTTATTTCACTCATTTTAATACAGAGTTCAAAAACAGGCTTATTTCAGCATTGAGTGCCTTTTTGTTACTTCATACTAACATGCAACCAAACTGCACAAATCTCAGCACAAACTACTCAGAACTACTTGAATATGAAGGAACTACATGATTCCTGTTGATTTTCTAATGGGATTTGCTGATTTCACTACTGTTAATACAGAGTTCAAAAACAGGCTTAATTCAGCATTGAGTGCCTTTTTGTTACTTCATACTAACATGCAACCAAACTGCACAAATCTCTGCACAAACTAATAAAAGCTACTTGAATATGAAGGAACTACATGATTCCTGTTGATTTTCTGCTGGGATTTGCTGATTTCGCTACTTTTAATGGAAAGTTCAAAAACAGGCTCAATTCAGCATTGGGTGCGTTTATGACTAATCAACTTGAAATGAAATCAAACTGCACAAATCTCTGCACAAACTAATAAAAGCTAATTGAATATGAAGGAACTACATGATTCCTGTTGATTTTCTAATGGGATTCGCTTATTTCACTACTTTTAATAGAAAGTTCAAAAACAGGCTCAATTCAGCATTGGATGCGTTTGTGATTCATCAACTTGAAATGAAATCAAACTGCACAAATCTCTTCAAAACCTACATAAATCTCTGTACAAACTTATAAAAGCTACTTGAATATGAAGGAATTACCTTATTCCTTTTTATTTTCTGCTGGGATTTGCTTATTTCACTCATTTTAATACAGAGTTCAAAAACAGGCTTAATTCAGCATTGAGTGCCTTTTTGTTACTTCATACTAATATGCAACCAAACTGCACAAATCTCTGCACAAACTAATAAAAGCTACTTGAATATGAAAGAACTACATGATTCCTGTTGATTTTCTAATGGGATTTGCTGATTTCACTACTGTTAATACAGAGTTCAAAAACAGGCTTATTTCAGTATTGAGTGCGTTTTTGTTACTTCATACTAACATGCAACCAAACTGCACAAATCTCTTCAAAAACTAGACAAATCTCTGCACAAACTAATAAAAGCTACTTGAATATGAAGGAACTACATGATTCTTGTTCATTTTCTGCTGGGATTTGCTGATTTCGCTACTTTTAATGGAAAGTTCAAAAACAGGCTCAATTCAGCATTGGGTGCGTTTGTGACTCATCAACTTGAAATGAAATCAAACTGCACAAATCTCTTCAAAACCTACATAAATCTCTGTACAGACTTATAAAAGCTACTTGAATATGAAGGAATTACCTTATTCCTTTTTATTTTCTGCTGGGATTTGCTTATTTCACTCATTTTAATACAGAGTTCAAAAACAGGCTTATTTCAGCATTGAGTGCCTTTTTGTTACTTCATACTAACATGCAACCAAACTGCACAAATCTCTGCACAAACTACTCAGAACTACTTGAATATGAAGGAACTACATGATTCTTGTTGATTTTCTACTGGGATTTGCTTATTTCACTTCTTTTAATACAGAGTTCAAAAACAGGCTTAATTCAGCATTGAGTGCCTTTTTGTTACTTCATACTAAAATGCAACCAAACTGCACAAATCTCTGCACAAACTACTCAGAACTACTTGAATATGAAGGAACTACATGATTCCTGTTGATTTTCTAATGGGATTTGCTTATTTCACTACTTTTAATACAGAGTTCAAAAACAGGCTTAATTCAGCATTGAGTGCCTTTTTGTTACTTCATACTAACATGCAACCAAACTGCACAAATCTCTGCACAAACTAATAAAAGTACTTGAATAAGAAGGAACTACATGATTCCTGTTGATTTTCTAATGGGATTTGCTGATTTCACTACTTTTAATACAGAGTTCAAAAACAGGCTCATTCAGCATTGGGTGCGTTTATGACTAATCAACTTGAAATGAAATCAAACTGCACAAATCTCTGCACAAACTAATAAAAGCTAATTGAATATGAAGGAACTACATGATTCCTGTTGATTTTCTAATGGGATTCGCTTATTTCACTACTTTTAATAGAAAGTTCAAAAACAGGCTCAATTCAGCATTGGATGCGTTTGTGATTCATCAACTTGAAATGAAATCAAACTGCACAAATCTCTTCAAAACCTACATAAATCTCTGTACAAACTTATAAAAGCTACTTGAATATGAAGGAATTACCTCATTCCTTTTTATTTTCTGCTGGGATTTGCTTATTTCACTCATTTTAATACAGAGTTCAAAAACAGGCTTATTTCAGCATTGAGTGCCTTTTTGTTACTTCATACTAACATGCAACCAAACTGCACAAATCTCTGCATAAACTAATAAAAGTACTTGAATATGAAGGAACTACACGATTCCTGTTGATTTTCTAATGGGATTTGCTTATTTCACTCATTTTAATACAGAGTTCAAAAATAGGCTTATTTCAGCATTGGGTGTGTTTGTGACTCATCAACTTGAAATGAAATCAAACTGCACAAATCTCTCCAAAACCTACATAAATCTCTGTACAAACTTATAAAAGCTACTTGAATATGAAGGAATTACCTTATTCCTTTTTATTTTCTGCTGGGATTTGCTTATTTCACTCATTTTAATACAGAGTTCAAAAACAGGCTTATTTCAGCATTGAGTGCCTTTTTGTTACTTCATACTAACATGCAACCAAACTGCACAAATCTCTGCACAAACTACTCAGAACTACTTGAATATGAAGGAACTACATAATTCTTGTTGATTTTCTAGTGGGATTTGCTTATTTCACTACTTTTAATACAGAGTTCAAAAACAGGCTCAATTCAGCATTGGGTGCGTTTGTGACTCATCAACTTGAAATGAAATCAAACTGCACAAATCTCTTCAAAACCTACATAAATCTCTGCAAAAACTAATGAAAGCTACTTGAATATGAAGGAAGTACATGATGCTTGTTGATTTTGTGTTGGGATTTGCTGATTTCGCTACTTTTAATGGAAAGTTCAAAAACAGGCTGATTTCAGCATTGGGTGCGTTTGTGATTCATCAACTTGAAATGAAATCAAACTGCACAAATCTCTGCACAAACTACTCAGAACTACTTCAATATGAAGGAACTACATGATTCTTGTTGATTTGCTACTGGGATTTGCTTATTTCACTTCTTTTAATACAGAGTTCAAAAACAGGCTTAATTCAGCATTGAGTGCCTTTTTGTTACTTCATACTAAAATGCAACCAAACTGCACAAATCTCTGCACAAACTACTCAGAACTACTTGAATATGAAGGAACTACATGATTCCTGTTGATTTTCTAATGGGATTTGCTTATTTCACTACTTTTAATACAGAGTTCAAAAACAGGCTTAATTCAGCATTGAGTGCCTTTTTGTTACTTCATACTAACATGCAACCAAACTGCACAAATCTCTGCACAAACTAATAAAAGTACTTGAATATGAAGGAACTACATGATTCCTGTTGATTTTCTAATGGGATTTGCTTATTTCACTACTTTTAATACAGAGTTCAAAAACAGGCTCATTCAGCATTGGGTGCGTTTATGACTAATCAACTTGAAATGAAATGAAACTGCACAAATCTCTGCACAAACTACTCAGAACTACTTGAATATGAAGGAACTACATGATTCTTGTTGATTTTCTACTGGGATTTGCTTATTTCACTACTTTTAATACAGACTTCAAAAACAGGCTTAATTCAGCATTGAGTGCCTTTTTGTTACTTCATACTAACATGCAACCAAACTGCACAAATCTCTGCACAAACTAATAAAAGCTACTTGAATATGAAGGAAGTACCTTATTCCTGTTTATTTTCTGCTGGGATTTGCTTATTTCACTCATTTTAATACAGAGTTCAAAAATAGGCTTATTTCAGCATTGGGTGTGTTTGTGACTCATCAACTTGAAATGAAATCAAACTGCACAAATCTCTTCAAAACCTACATAAATCTCTGCAAAAACTAATGAAAGCTACTTGAATATGAAGGAAGTACCTTATTCCTGTTGATTTTCTAATGGGATTTGCTGATTTCACTACTTTTAATACAGAGTTCAAAAACAGGCTTAATTCAGCATTGAGTGCCTTTTTGTTACTTCATACTAACATGCAACCAAACTGCACAAATCTCTGCACAAACTACTCAGAACTACTTGAATATAAAGGAACTCCATGATTCCTGTTGATTTTCTGCTGGGATTTGCTGATTTCGCTACTTTTAATGGAAAGTTCAAAAACAGGCTCAATTCAGCATTGAGTGGGTTTATGACTAATCAACTTGAAATGAAATGAAACTGCACAAATCTCTGCACAAACTACTCAGAACTACTTGAATATGAAGGAACTACATGATTCTTGGTGATTTTCTAATGTGATTTGCTTATTTCACTACTTTTAATACAGAGTTCAAAAACAGGCTTAATTCAGCATTGAGTGCCTTTTTGTTACTTCATACTAACATGCAACCAAACTGCACAAATCTCTTCAAAACTAGACAAATCTCTGCACAAACTACTCAGAACTACTTGAATATGAAGGAACTACATGATTCTTGGTGATTTTCTGCTGGGATTTGCTGATTTCACTACTTTTAATAGAAAGTTCAAAAACAGGCTCAATTCAGCATTGGGTGCGTTTATGACTCATCAACTTGAAATTAAATCAAACTGCACAAATCTCTGCACAAACTACTCAGAACTACTTGAATATGAAGGAACTACATGATTCTTGTTGATTTTCTACTGGGATTTGCTTATTTCACTACTTTTAATACAGAGTTCAAAAACAGGCTTAATTCAGCATTGAGTGCCTTTTTGTTACTTCATACTAATATGCAACCAAACTGCACAAATCTCTGCACAAACTAATAAAAGCTACTTGAATATGAAGGAACTACATGATTCCTGTTGATTTTCTAATGGGATTTGCTTATTTCACTACTGTTAATACAGAGTTCAAAAACAGGCTTATTTCAGTATTGAGTGCGTTTTTGTTACTTCATACTAACATGCAACCAAACTGCACAAATCTCTTCAAAAACTAGACAAATCTCTGCACAAACTAATAAAAGCTACTTGAATATGAAGGAACTACATGATTCTTGTTCATTTTCTGCTGGGATTTGCTGATTTCGCTACTTTTAATGGAAAGTTCAAAAACAGGCTCAATTCAGCATTGGGTGCGTTTGTGACTCATCAACTTGAAATGAAATCAAACTGCACAAATCTCTTCAAAACCTACATAAATCTCTGTACAGACTTATAAAAGCTACTTGAATATGAAGGAATTACCTTATTCCTTTTTATTTTCTGCTGGGATTTGCTTATTTCACTCATTTTAATACAGAGTTCAAAAACAGGCTTATTTCAGCATTGAGTGCCTTTTTGTTACTTCATACTAACATGCAACCAAACTGCACAAATCTCTGCACAAACTACTCAGAACTACTTGAATATGAAGGAACTACATGATTCTTGTTGATTTTCTACTGGGATTTGCTTATTTCACTTCTTTTAATACAGAGTTCAAAAACAGGCTTAATTCAGCATTGAGTACCTTTTTGTTACTTCATACTAAAATGCAACCAAACTGCACAAATCTCTGCACAAACTACTCAGAACTACTTGAATATGAAGGAACTACATGATTCCTGTTGATTTTCTAATGGGATTTGCTTATTTCACTACTTTTAATACAGAGTTCAAAAACAGGCTTAATTCAGCATTGAGTGCCTTTTTGTTACTTCATACTAACATGCAACCAAACTGCACAAATCTCTGCACAAACTAATAAAAGTACTTGAATAAGAAGGAACTACATGATTCCTGTTGATTTTCTACTGGGATTTGCTGATTTCGCTACTTTTAATGGAAAGTTCAAAAACAGGCTCAATTCAGCATTGGGTGCGTTTGTGACTCATCAACTTGAAATGAAATCAAACTGCACAAATCTCTTCAAAACCTACATAAATCTCTGCAAAAACTAATGAAAGCTACTTGAATATGAAGGAAGTACCTTATTCCTGTTGATTTTCTAATGGGATTTGCTGATTTCACTACTTTTAATACAGAGTTCAAAAACAGGCTTAATTCAGCATTGAGTGCCTTTTTGTTACTTCATACTAACATGCAACCAAACTGCACAAATCTCTGCACAAACTACTCAGAACTACTTGAATATAAAGGAACTCCATGATTCCTGTTGATTTTCTAATAGGATTTGCTTATTTCACTACTTTTAATACAGAGTTCAAAAACAGGCTCAATTCAGTATTGAGTGGGTTTATGACTAATCAACTTGAAATGAAATGAAACTGCACAAATCTCTGCACAAACTACTCAGAACTACTTCAATATGAAGGAACTACATGATTCTTGTTGATTTTCTGCTGGGATTTGCTGATTTCGCTACTTTTAATAGAAAGTTCAAAAACAGGCTCAATTCAGCATTGGGTGCGTTTATGACTCATCAACTTGAAATGAAATGAAACTGCACAAATCTCTGCACAAACTACTCAGAACTACTTGAATATGAAGGAACTACATGATTCTTGTTGATTTTCTACTGGGATTTGCTTATTTCACTACTTTTAATACAGAGTTCAAAAACAGGCTTAATTCAGCATTGAGTGCCTTTTTGTTACTTCATACTAACATGCAACCAAACTGCACAAATCTCTGCACAAACTACTCAGAACTACTTGAATATGAAGGAACTACATGATTCTTGTTGATTTTCTACTGGGATTTGCTTATTTCACTACTTTTAATACAGAGTTCAAAAACAGGCTTAATTCAGCATTGAGTGCCTTTTTGTTACTTCATACTAACATGCAACCAAACTGCACAAATCTCTGCACAAACTACTCAGAACTACTTGAATATAAAGGAACTCCATGATTCCTGTTGATTTTCTAATGGGATTTGCTGATTTCGCTACTTTTAATAGAAAGTTCAAAAACAGGCTCAATTCAGCATTGGGTGCGTTTATGACTCATCAACTTGAAATGAAATCAAACTGCACAAATCTCTGCACAAACTACTCAGAACTACTTGAATATGAAGGAACTACATGATTCCTGTTAATTTTCTAATGGGATTTGCTGATTTCACTACTGTTAATACAGAGTTCAAAAACAGGCTTAATTCAGCATTGAGTGCCTTTTTGTTACTTCATACTAACATGCAACCAAACTGCACAAATCTCTGCACAAACTAATAAAAGCTACTTGAATATGAAGGAACTACATGATTCCTGTTGATTTTCTGCTGGGATTTGCTGATTTCGCTACTTTTAATGGAAAGTTCAAAAACAGGCTCAATTCAGCATTGAGTGGGTTTATGACTAATCAACTTGAAATGAAATGAAACTGCACAAATCTCTGCACAAACTACTCAGAACTACTTGAATATGAAGGAACTACATGATTCTTCGTGATTTTCTAATGTGATTTGCTTATTTCACTACTTTTAATACAGAGTTCAAAAACAGGCTTAATTCAGCATTGAGTGCCTTTTTGTTACTTCATACTAACATGCAACCAAACTGCACAAATCTCTTCAAAACTAGACAAATCTCTGCACAAACTACTCAGAACTACTTGAATATGAAGGAACTACATGATTCTTGGTGATTTTCTGCTGGGATTTGCTGATTTCGCTACTTTTAATAGAAAGTTCAAAAACAGGCTCAATTCAGCATTGGGTGCATTTATGACTCATCAACTTGAAATTAAATCAAACTGCACAAATCTCTGCACAAACTACTCAGAACTACTTGAATATGAAGGAACTACATGATTCTTGTTGATTTTCTACTGGGATTTGCTTATTTCACTACTTTTAATACAGAGTTCAAAAACAGGCTTAATTCAGCATTGAGTGCCTTTTTGTTACTTCATATTAACATGCAACCAAACTGCACAAGTCTCTGCACAAACTACTCAGAACTACTTGAATATGAACGAACTACATGATTCTTGTTGATTTTCTGCTGGGATTTGGTGATTTCACTACTTTTAATACAGAGTTCAAAAACAGGCTTAATTCAGCATTGAGTGCGTTTTTGTTACTTCATACTAACATGCAACCAAACTGCAAAAATCTCTTCAAAAACTAGACAAATCTCTGCACAAACTAATAAAAGCTACTTGAATATGAAGGAACTACATGATTCTTGTTAATTTACTGCTGGGATTTGCTGATTTCGCTACTTTTAATGGAAAGTTCAAAAACAGGCTCAATTCAGCATTGGGTGCGTTTGTGACTCATCAACTTGAAATGAAATCAAACTGCACAAATCTCTTTAAAACCTACATAAATCTCTGTACAAACTTATAAAAGCTACTTGAATATGAAGGAAGTACCTTATTCCTGTTTATTTTCTGCTGGGATTTGCTTATTTCACTCATTTTAATACAGAGTTCAAAAACAGGCTTATTTCAGCATTGAGTGCCTTTTTGGTACTTCATACTAACATGCAAACAAACTGCACAAACTAATAAAAGCTACTTGAATATGAAGGAACTACATGATTCTTGTTGATTTTCTGCTGGGATTTGCTGATTTCGCTACTTTTAATAGAAAGTTCAAAAACAGGCTCAATTCAGCATTGGGTGCGTTTATGACTCATCAACTTGAAATGAAATCAAACTGCACAAATCTCTGCACAAACTACTCAGAACTACTTGAATATGAAGGAACTACATGATTCTTGTTGATTTTCTACTGGGATTTGCTTATTTCACTTCTTTTAATACAGAGTTCAAAAACAGGCTTAATTCAGCATTGAGTGCCTTTTTGTTACTTCATACTAAAATGCAACCAAACTGCACAAATCTCTGCACAAACTACTCAGAACTACTTGAATACGAAGGAACTACATGATTCCTGTTGATTTTCTATTGGGATTTGCTTATTTCACTACTTTTAATACAGAGTTCAAAAACAGGCACAGTTCAGCATTGGGTGCGTTTGTGATTCATCAACTTGAAATGAAATCAAACTGCACAAATCTCTGCACAAACTACTCAGAACTACTTGAATATGAAGGAACTACATGATTCTTGTTGATTTTCTGCTGGGATTTGCTTATTTCACTACTTTTAATACAGAGTTCAAAAACAGGCTTAATTCAGCATTGAGTGCCTTTTTGTTACTTCATACTAACATGCAACCAAACTGCACAAATCTCTGCATAAACTAATAAAAGTACTTGAATATGAAGGAACTACACGATTCCTGTTGATTTTCTAATGGGATTTGCTTATTTCACTACTTTTAATACAGAGTTCAAAAACAGGCTCAATTCAGCATTGAGTGCGTTTATGACTAATCAACTTGAAATGAAATGAAACTGCACAAACCTCTGCACAAACTACTCAGAACTACTTGAATATGAAGGAACTACATGATTCCTGTTGATTTTCTAGTGGGATTTGCTGATTTCACTACTGTTAATACAGAGTTCAAAAACAGGCTTATTTCATCATTGAGTGCCTTTTTGTTACTTCATACTAACATGCAACCAAACTGCACAAATCTCTGCACAAACTACTCAGAACTACTTGAATACGAAGGAACTACATGATTCCTGTTGATTTTCTATTGGGATTTGCTTATTTCACTACTTTTAATACAGAGTTCAAAAACAGGCACAGTTCAGCATTGGGTGCGTTTGTGATTCATCAACTTGAAATGAAATCAAACTGCACAAATCTCTGCACAAACTACTCAGAACTACTTGAATATGAAGGAACTACATGATTCTTGTTGATTTTCTGCTGGGATTTGCTTATTTCACTACTTTTAATACAGAGTTCAAAAACAGGCTTAATTCAGCATTGAGTGCCTTTTTGTTACTTCATACTAACATGCAACCAAACTGCACAAATCTCTGCATAAACTAATAAAAGTACTTGAATATGAAGGAACTACACGATTCCTGTTGATTTTCTAATGGGATTTGCTTATTTCACTACTTTTAATACAGAGTTCAAAAACAGGCTCAATTCAGCATTGAGTGCGTTTATGACTAATCAACTTGAAATGAAATGAAACTGCACAAACCTCTGCACAAACTACTCAGAACTACTTGAATATGAAGGAACTACATGATTCCTGTTGATTTTCTAGTGGGATTTGCTGATTTCACTACTGTTAATACAGAGTTCAAAAACAGGCTTATTTCATCATTGAGTGCCTTTTTGTTACTTCATACTAACATGCAACCAAACTGCACAAATCTCTTCAAAACTAGACAAATCTCTGCACAAACTAATAAAAGTACTTGAATATGAAGGAACTACATGATTCCTGTTGATTTTCTAATGGGATTTGCTGATTTCACTACTGTTAATACAGAGTTCAAAAACAGGCTTAATTCAGCATTGAGTGCCTTTTTGTTACTTCATACTAACATGCAACCAAACTGCACAAGTCTCTGCACAAACTACTCAGAACTACTTGAATATGAACGAACTACATGATTCTTGTTGATTTTCTGCTGGGATTTGGTGATTTCACTACTTTTAATACAGAGTTCAAAAACAGGCTTATTTCATCATTGAGTGCCTTTTTGTTACTTCATACTAACATGCAACCAAACTGCACAAATCTCTGCACAAACTACTCAGAACTACTTGAATATGAAGGAACTACATGATTCTTGTTGATTTTCTGCTGGGATTTGCTTATTTCACTACTTTTAATACAGAGTTCAAAAACAGGCTTAATCCAGCATTGAGTGCCTTTTTGTTACTTCATACTAACATGCAACCAAACTGCACAAATCTCTGCATAAACTAATAAAAGTACTTGAATATGAAGGAACTACACGATTCCTGTTGATTTTCTAATGGGATTTGCTTATTTCACTACTTTTAATACAGAGTTCAAAAACAGGCTCAATTCAGCATTGAGTGCGTTTATGACTAATCAACTTGAAATGAAATGAAACTGCACAAACCTCTGCACAAACTACTCAGAACTACTTGAATATGAAGGAACTACATGATTCCTGTTGATTTTCTAGTGGGATTTGCTGATTTCACTACTGTTAATACAGAGTTCAAAAACAGGCTTATTTCATCATTGAGTGCCTTTTTGTTACTTCATACTAACATGCAACCAAACTGCAAAAATCTCTTCAAAACTAGACAAATCTCTGCACAAACTAATAAAAGTACTTGAATATGAAGGAACTACATGATTCCTGTTGATTTTCTAATGGGATTTGCTGATTTCACTACTGTTAATACAGAGTTCAAAAACAGGCTTAATTCAGCATTGAGTGCCTTTTTGTTACTTCATACTAACATGCAACCAAACTGCACAAGTCTCTGCACAAACTACTCAGAACTACTTGAATATGAACGAACTACATGATTCTTGTTGATTTTCTGCTGGGATTTGGTGATTTCACTACTTTTAATACAGAGTTCAAAAACAGGCTTAATTCAGAATTGAGTGCGTTTTTGTTACTTCATACTAACATGCAACCAAACTGCAAAAATCTCTTCAAAAACTAGACAAATCTCTGCACAAACTAATAAAAGCTACTTGAATATGAAGGAACTACATGATTCTTGTTAATTTACTGCTGGGATTTGCTGATTTCGCTACTTTTAATGGAAAGTTCAAAAACAGGCTCAATTCAGCATTGGGTGCGTTTGTGACTCATCAACTTGAAATGAAATCAAACTGCACAAATCTCTGCACAAACTACTCAGAACTACTTGAATATGAAGGAACTACATGATTCTTGTTGATTTTCTGCTGGGATTTGCTTATTTCACTACTTTTAATACAGAGTTCAAAAACAGGCTTAATTCAGCATTGAGTGCCTTTTTGTTACTTCATACTAACATGCAACCAAACTGCACAAATCTCTGCACAAACTAATAAAAGTACTTGAATATGAAGGAACTACATGATTCCTGTTGATTTTCTAATGGGATTTGCTGATTTCACTACTTTTAATACAGAGTTCAAAAACAGGCTCAATTCAGCATTGGGTGTGTTTGTGACTCATCAACTTGAAATAAAATCAAACTGCACAAATCTCTTCAAAACCTACATAAATCTCTGTACAAACTTATAAAAGCTACTTGAATATGAAGGAATTACCTTATTCCTTTTTATTTTCTGCTGGGATTTGCTTATTTTACTCATTTTAATACAGAGTTCAAAAACAGGCTTATTTCAGCATTGAGTGCCTTTTTGTTACTTCATACTAACATGCAACCAAACTGCACAAATCTCTGCACAAACTACTCAGAACTACTTGAATATGAAGGAACTACATGATTCTTGTTGATTTTCTACTGGGATTTGCTGATTTCACTACTTTTAATACAGAGTTCAAAAACAGGCTTAATTCAGCATTGAGTGCGTTTTTGTTACTTCATACTAACATGCAACCAAATTGCACAAATCTCTGCACAAACTAATAAAAGCTACTTGAATATGAAGGAATTACATGAGTCCTGTTGATTTTCTAATGGGATTTGCTGATTTCACTACTTTTAATACAGAGTTCAAAAACAGGCTTAATTCAGCACTGAGTGCCTTTTTGTTACTTCATACTAACATGCAACCAAACTGCACAAATCTCTGCACAAACTAATAAAAACTACTTGAATATGAAGGAACTACATGATTCCTGTTGATTTTCTAATGGGATTTGCTTATTTCACTCATTTTAATACAGAGTTCAAAAACAGGCTTAATTCAGCATTGAGTGCCTTTTTGTTACTTCATACTAACATGCAACCAAACTGCACAAATCTCTGCACAAACTACTCAGAACTACTTCAATATGAAGGAACTACATGATTCTTGTTGATTTTCTGCTGGGATTTGCTGATTTCGCTACTTTTAATAGAAAGTTCAAAAACAGGCTCAATTCAGCATTGGGTGCGTTTATGACTCATCAACTTGAAATGAAATCAAACTGCACAAATCTCTGCACAAACTACTCAGAACTACTTGAATATGAAGGAACTACATGATTCCTGTTAATTTTCTAATGGGATTTGCTGATTTCACTACTGTTAATACAGAGTTCAAAAACAGGCTTAATTCAGCATTGAGTGCCTTTTTGTTACTTCATACTAACATGCAACCAAACTGCACAAATCTCTGCACAAACTAATAAAAGCTACTTGAATATGAAGGAACTACATGATTCCTGTTGATTTTCTGCTGGGATTTGCTGATTTCGCTACTTTTAATGGAAAGTTCAAAAACAGGCTCAATTCAGCATTGAGTGGGTTTATGACTAATCAACTTGAAATGAAATGAAACTGCACAAATCTCTGCACAAACTACTCAGAACTACTTGAATATGAAGGAACTACATGATTCTTCGTGATTTTCTAATGTGATTTGCTTATTTCACTACTTTTAATACAGAGTTCAAAAACAGGCTTAATTCAGCATTGAGTGCCTTTTTGTTACTTCATACTAACATGCAACCAAACTGCACAAATCTCTTCAAAACTAGACAAATCTCTGCACAAACTACTCAGAACTACTTGAATATGAAGGAACTACATGATTCTTGGTGATTTTCTGCTGGGATTTGCTGATTTCGCTACTTTTAATAGAAAGTTCAAAAACAGGCTCAATTCAGCATTGGGTGCATTTATGACTCATCAACTTGAAATTAAATCAAACTGCACAAATCTCTGCACAAACTACTCAGAACTACTTGAATATGAAGGAACTACATGATTCTTGTTGATTTTCTACTGGGATTTGCTTATTTCACTACTTTTAATACAGAGTTCAAAAACAGGCTTAATTCAGCATTGAGTGCCTTTTTGTTACTTCATACTAACATGCAACCAAACTGCACAAGTCTCTGCACAAACTACTCAGAACTACTTGAATATGAACGAACTACATGATTCTTGTTGATTTTCTGCTGGGATTTGGTGATTTCACTACTTTTAATACAGAGTTCAAAAACAGGCTTAATTCAGCATTGAGTGCGTTTTTGTTACTTCATACTAACATGCAACCAAACTGCAAAAATCTCTTCAAAAACTAGACAAATCTCTGCACAAACTAATAAAAGCTACTTGAATATGAAGGAACTACATGATTCTTGTTAATTTACTGCTGGGATTTGCTGATTTCGCTACTTTTAATGGAAAGTTCAAAAACAGGCTCAATTCAGCATTGGGTGCGTTTGTGACTCATCAACTTGAAATGAAATCAAACTGCACAAATCTCTTTAAAACCTACATAAATCTCTGTACAAACTTATAAAAGCTACTTGAATATGAAGGAAGTACCTTATTCCTGTTTATTTTCTGCTGGGATTTGCTTATTTCACTCATTTTAATACAGAGTTCAAAAACAGGCTTATTTCAGCATTGAGTGCCTTTTTGGTACTTCATACTAACATGCAAACAAACTGCACAAACTAATAAAAGCTACTTGAATATGAAGGAACTACATGATTCTTGTTGATTTTCTGCTGGGATTTGCTGATTTCGCTACTTTTAATAGAAAGTTCAAAAACAGGCTCAATTCAGCATTGGGTGCGTTTATGACTCATCAACTTGAAATGAAATCAAACTGCACAAATCTCTGCACAAACTACTCAGAACTACTTGAATATGAAGGAACTACATGATTCTTGTTGATTTTCTACTGGGATTTGCTTATTTCACTTCTTTTAATACAGAGTTCAAAAACAGGCTTAATTCAGCATTGAGTGCCTTTTTGTTACATCATACTAAAATGCAACCAAACTGCACAAATCTCTGCACAAACTACTCAGAACTACTTGAATACGAAGGAACTACATGATTCCTGTTGATTTTCTATTGGGATTTGCTTATTTCACTACTTTTAATACAGAGTTCAAAAACAGGCACAGTTCAGCATTGGGTGCGTTTGTGATTCATCAACTTGAAATGAAATCAAACTGCACAAATCTCTGCACAAACTACTCAGAACTACTTGAATATGAAGGAACTACATGATTCTTGTTGATTTTCTGCTGGGATTTGCTTATTTCACTACTTTTAATACAGAGTTCAAAAACAGGCTTAATTCAGCATTGAGTGCCTTTTTGTTACTTCATACTAACATGCAACCAAACTGCACAAATCTCTGCATAAACTAATAAAAGTACTTGAATATGAAGGAACTACACGATTCCTGTTGATTTTCTAATGGGATTTGCTTATTTCACTACTTTTAATACAGAGTTCAAAAACAGGCTCAATTCAGCATTGAGTGCGTTTATGACTAATCAACTTGAAATGAAATGAAACTGCACAAACCTCTGCACAAACTACTCAGAACTACTTGAATATGAAGGAACTACATGATTCCTGTTGATTTTCTAGTGGGATTTGCTGATTTCACTACTGTTAATACAGAGTTCAAAAACAGGCTTATTTCATCATTGAGTGCCTTTTAGTTACTTCATACTAACATGCAACCAAACTGCACAAATCTCTGCACAAACTACTCAGAACTACTTGAATACGAAGGAACTACATGATTCCTGTTGATTTTCTATTGGGATTTGCTTATTTCACTACTTTTAATACAGAGTTCAAAAACAGGCACAGTTCAGCATTGGGTGCGTTTGTGATTCATCAACTTGAAATGAAATCAAACTGCACAAATCTCTGCACAAACTACTCAGAACTACTTGAATATGAAGGAACTACATGATTCTTGTTGATTTTCTGCTGGGATTTGCTTATTTCACTACTTTTAATACAGAGTTCAAAAACAGGCTTAATTCAGCATTGAGTGCCTTTTTGTTACTTCATACTAACATGCAACCAAACTGCACAAATCTCTGCATAAACTAATAAAAGTACTTGAATATGAAGGAACTACACGATTCCTGTTGATTTTCTAATGGGATTTGCTTATTTCACTACTTTTAATACAGAGTTCAAAAACAGGCTCAATTCAGCATTGAGTGCGTTTATGACTAATCAACTTGAAATGAAATGAAACTGCACAAACCTCTGCACAAACTACTCAGAACTACTTGAATATGAAGGAACTACATGATTCCTGTTGATTTTCTAGTGGGATTTGCTGATTTCACTACTGTTAATACAGAGTTCAAAAACAGGCTTATTTCATCATTGAGTGCCTTTTTGTTACTTCATACTAACATGCAACCAAACTGCACAAATCTCTTCAAAACTAGACAAATCTCTGCACAAACTAATAAAAGTACTTGAATATGAAGGAACTACATGATTCCTGTTGATTTTCTAATGGGATTTGCTGATTTCACTACTGTTAATACAGAGTTCAAAAACAGGCTTAATTCAGCATTGAGTGCCTTTTTGTTACTTCATACTAACATGCAACCAAACTGCACAAGTCTCTGCACAAACTACTCAGAACTACTTGAATATGAACGAACTACATGATTCTTGTTGATTTTCTGCTGGGATTTGGTGATTTCACTACTTTTAATACAGAGTTCAAAAACAGGCTTAATTCAGAATTGAGTGCGTTTTTGTTACTTCATACTAACATGCAACCAAACTGCAAAAATCTCTTCAAAAACTAGACAAATCTCTGCACAAACTAATAAAAGCTACTTGAATATGAAGGAACTACATGATTCTTGTTAATTTACTGCTGGGATTTGCTGATTTCGCTACTTTTAATGGAAAGTTCAAAAACAGGCTCAATTCAGCATTGGGTGCGTTTGTGACTCATCAACTTGAAATGAAATCAAACTGCACAAATCTCTGCACAAACTACTCAGAACTACTTGAATATGAAGGAACTACATGATTCTTGTTGATTTTCTGCTGGGATTTGCTTATTTCACTACTTTTAATACAGAGTTCAAAAACAGGCTTAATTCAGCATTGAGTGCCTTTTTGTTACTTCATACTAACATGCAACCAAACTGCACAAATCTCTGCACAAACTAATAAAAGTACTTGAATATGAAGGAACTACATGATTCCTGTTGATTTTCTAATGGGATTTGCTGATTTCACTACTTTTAATACAGAGTTCAAAAACAGGCTCAATTCAGCATTGGGTGTGTTTGTGACTCATCAACTTGAAATAAAATCAAACTGCACAAATCTCTTCAAAACCTACATAAATCTCTGTACAAACTTATAAAAGCTACTTGAATATGAAGGAATTACCTTATTCCTTTTTATTTTCTGCTGGGATTTGCTTATTTTACTCATTTTAATACAGAGTTCAAAAACAGGCTTATTTCAGCATTGAGTGCCTTTTTGTTACTTCATACTAACATGCAACCAAACTGCACAAATCTCTGCACAAACTACTCAGAACAACTTGAATATGAAGGAACTACATGATTATTGTTGATTTTCTACTGGGATTTGCTGATTTCACTACTTTTAATACAGAGTTCAAAAACAGGCTTAATTCAGCATTGAGTGCGTTTTTGTTACTTCATACTAACATGCAACCAAATTGCACAAATCTCTGCACAAACTAATAAAAGCTACTTGAATATGAAGGAATTACATGAGTCCTGTTGATTTTCTAATGGGATTTGCTGATTTCACTACTTTTAATACAGAGTTCAAAAACAGGCTTAATTCAGCACTGAGTGCCTTTTTGTTACTTCATACTAACATGCAACCAAACTGCACAAATCTCTGCACAAACTAATAAAAACTACTTGAATATGAAGGAACTACATGATTCCTGTTGATTTTCTAATGGGATTTGCTTATTTCACTCATTTTAATACAGAGTTCAAAAACAGGCTTAATTCAGCATTGAGTGCCTTTTTGTTACTTCATACTAACATGCAACCAAACTGCACAAATCTCTGCACAAACTACTCAGAACTACTTCAATATGAAGGAACTACATGATTCTTGTTGATTTTCTGCTGGGATTTGCTGATTTCGCTACTTTTAATAGAAAGTTCAAAAACAGGCTCAATTCAGCATTGGGTGCGTTTATGACTCATCAACTTGAAATGAAATGAAACTGCACAAATCTCTGCACAAACTACTCAGAACTACTTGAATATGAAGGAACTACATGATTCTTGTTGATTTTCTACTGGGATTTGCTTATTTCACTACTTTTAATACAGGGTTCAAAAACAGGCTTAATTCAGCATTGAGTGCCTTTTTGTTACTTCATACTAACATGCAACCAAACTGCACAAATCTCTGCACAAACTAATAAAAGCTACTTGAATATGAAGGAAGTACCTTATTCCTGTTTATTTTCTGCTGGGATTTGCTTATTTCACTCATTTTAATACAGAGTTCAAAAACAGGCTTATTTCAGCATTGAGTACCTTTTTGTTACTTCATACTAAAATGCAACCAAACTGCACAAATCTCTGCACAAACTACTCAGAACTACTTGAATATGAAGGAACTACATGATTCCTGTTGATTTTCTAATGGGATTTGCTTATTTCACTACTTTTAATACAGAGTTCAAAAACAGGCTTAATTCAGCATTGAGTGCCTTTTTGTTACTTCATACTAACATGCAACCAAACTGCACAAATCTCTGCACAAACTAATAAAAGTACTTGAATAAGAAGGAACTACATGATTCCTGTTGATTTTCTAATGGGATTTGCTGATTTCACTACTTTTAATACAGAGTTCAAAAACAGGCTCATTCAGCATTGGGTGCGTTTATGACTAATCAACTTGAAATGAAATCAAACTGCACAAATCTCTGCACAAACTAATAAAAGCTAATTGAATATGAAGGAACTACATGATTCCTGTTGATTTTCTAATGGGATTCGCTTATTTCACTACTTTTAATAGAAAGTTCAAAAACAGGCTCAATTCAGCATTGGATGCGTTTGTGATTCATCAACTTGAAATGAAATCAAACTGCACAAATCTCTTCAAAACCTACATAAATCTCTGTACAAACTTATAAAAGCTACTTGAATATGAAGGAATTACCTCATTCCTTTTTATTTTCTGCTGGGATTTGCTTATTTCACTCATTTTAATACAGAGTTCAAAAACAGGCTTATTTCAG
Source organism: Remorina albescens (assembly GCA_034769265.1). NCBI lineage: Eukaryota > Metazoa > Chordata > Actinopteri > Carangiformes > Echeneidae > Remorina > Remorina albescens. Next base: position 408,497 of record CM068495.1, on the reverse strand, counting down.
CATTGAGTGCCTTTTTGTTACTTCATACTAACATGCAACCAAACTGCACAAATCTCTGCATAAACTAATAAAAGTACTTGAATATGAAGGAACTACACGATTCCTGTTGATTTTCTAATGGGATTTGCTGATTTCACTACTTTTAATACAGAGTTCAAAAACAGGCTTAATTCAGCATTGAGTGCCTTTTTGTTACTTCATACTAACATGCAACCAAACTGCACAAATCTCTGCACAAACTACTCAGAACTACTTGAATATAAAGGAACTCCATGATTCCTGTTGATTTTCTAATGGGATTTGCTTATTTCACTACTTTTAATACAGAGTTCAAAAACAGGCTCAATTCAGTATTGAGTGGGTTTATGACTAATCAACTTGAAATGAAATGAAACTGCACAAATCTCTGCACAAACTACTCAGAACTACTTCAATATGAAGGAACTACATGATTCTTGTTGATTTTCTGCTGGGATTTGCTGATTTCGCTACTTTTAATAGAAAGTTCAAAAACAGGCTCAATTCAGCATTGGGTGCGTTTATGACTCATCAACTTGAAATGAAATGAAACTGCACAAATCTCTGCACAAACTACTCAGAACTACTTGAATATGAAGGAAGTACCTTATTCCTGTTTATTTTCTGCTGGGATTAGCTTATTTCACTCATTTTAATACAGAGTTCAAAAACAGGCTTATTTCAGCATTGAGTGCCTTTTTGGTACTTCATACTAACATGCAACCAAACTGCACAAATCTCTGCACAAACTACTCAGAACTACTTGAATATGAAGGAACTACATGATTCTTGTTGATTTTCTACTGGGATTTGCTTATTTCACTACTTTTAATACAGAGTTCAAAAACAGGCTTAATTCAGCATTGAGTGCCTTTTTGTTACTTCATACTAACATGCAACCAAACTGCACAAATCTCTGCACAAACTACTCAGAACTACTTGAATATAAAGGAACTCCATGATTCCTGTTGATTTTCTAATGGGATTTGCTGATTTCGCTACTTTTAATAGAAAGTTCAAAAACAGGCTCAATTCAGCATTGAGTGCGTTTATGACTAATCAACTTGAAATGAAATGAAACTGCACAAACCTCTGCACAAACTACTCAGAACTACTTGAATATGAAGGAACTACATGATTCCTGTTAATTTTCTAATGGGATTTGCTTATTTCACTACTTTTAATACAGAGTTCAAAAACAGGCTCAATTCAGCATTGAGTGCGTTTATGACTAATCAACTTGAAATGAAATGAAACTGCACAAACCTCTGCACAAACTACTCAGAACTACTTGAATATGAAGGAACTACATGATTCCTGTTAATTTTCTAATGGGATTTGCTGATTTCACTACTTTTAATACAGAGTTCAAAAACAGGCTTAATTCAGCATTGAGTGCCTTTTTGTTACTTCATACTAATATGCAACCAAACTGCACAAATCTCTGCACAAACTAATAAAAGCTACTTGAATATGAAGGAACTACATGATTCCTGTTGATTTTCTAATGGGATTTGCTGATTTCACTACTGTTAATACAGAGTTCAAAAACAGGCTTATTTCAGTATTGAGTGCGTTTTTGTTACTTCATACTAACATGCAACCAAACTGCACAAATCTCTTCAAAAACTAGACAAATCTCTGCACAAACTAATAAAAGCTACTTGAATATGAAGGAACTACATGATTCTTGTTCATTTTCTGCTGGGATTTGCTGATTTCGCTACTTTTAATGGAAAGTTCAAAAACAGGCTCAATTCAGCATTGGGTGCGTTTGTGACTCATCAACTTGAAATGAAATCAAACTGCACAAATCTCTTCAAAACCTACATAAATCTCTGTACAGACTTATAAAAGCTACTTGAATATGAAGGAATTACCTTATTCCTTTTTATTTTCTGCTGGGATTTGCTTATTTCACTCATTTTAATACAGAGTTCAAAAACAGGCTTATTTCACCATTGAGTGCCTTTTTGTTACTTCATACTAACATGCAACCAAACTGCACAAATCTCTGCACAAACTACTCAGAACTACTTGAATATGAAGGAACTACATGATTCTTGTTGATTTTCTACTGGGATTTGCTTATTTCACTTCTTTTAATACAGAGTTCAAAAACAGGCTTAATTCAGCATTGAGTGCCTTTTTGTTACTTCATACTAAAATGCAACCAAACTGCACAAATCTCTGCACAAACTACTCAGAACTACTTGAATATGAAGGAACTACATGATTCCTGTTGATTTTGTAATGGGATTTGCTTATTTCACTACTTTTAATACAGAGTTCAAAAACAGGCTTAATTCAGCATTGAGTGCCTTTTTGTTACTTCATACTAACATGCAACCAAACTGCACAAATCTCTGCACAAACTAATAAAAGTACTTGAATAAGAAGGAACTACATGATTCCTGTTGATTTTCTAATGGGATTTGCTGATTTCACTACTTTTAATACAGAGTTCAAAAACAGGCTCATTCAGCATTGGGTGCGTTTATGACTAATCAACTTGAAATGAAATCAAACTGCACAAATCTCTGCACAAACTAATAAAAGCTAATTGAATATGAAGGAACTACATGATTCCTGTTGATTTTCTAATGGGATTCGCTTATTTCACTACTTTTAATAGAAAGTTCAAAAACAGGCTCAATTCAGCATTGGATGCGTTTGTGATTCATCAACTTGAAATGAAATCAAACTGCACAAATCTCTTCAAAACCTACATAAATCTCTGTACAAACTTATAAAAGCTACTTGAATATGAAGGAATTACCTTATTCCTTTTTATTTTCTGCTGGGATTTGCTTATTTCACTCATTTTAATACAGAGTTCAAAAACAGGCTTATTTCAGCATTGAGTGCCTTTTTGTTACTTCATACTAATATGCAACCAAACTGCACAAATCTCTGCATAAACTAATAAAAGTACTTGAATATGAAGGAACTACACGATTCCTGTTGATTTTCTAATGGGATTTGCTTATTTCATTACTTTTAATACAGAGTTCAAAAACAGGCTCAATTCAGCATTGAGTGCGTTTATGACTAATCAACTTGAAATGAAATGAAACTGCACAAACCTCTGCACAAACTACTCAGAACTACTTGAATATGGAGGAACTACATGATTCCTGTTGATTTTCTAGTGGGATTTGCTGATTTCACTACTGTTAATACAGAGTTCAAAAACAGGCTTATTTCATCATTGAGTGCCTTTTTGTTACTTCATACTAACATGCAACCAAACTGCACAAATCTCTGCACAAACTAATAAAAGTACTTGAATAAGAAGGAACTACATGATTCCTGTTGATTTTCTAATGGGATTTGCTGATTTCACTACTTTTAATACAGAGTTCAAAAACAGGCTCATTCAGCATTGGGTGCGTTTATGACTAATCAACTTGAAATGAAATCAAACTGCACAAATCTCTGCACAAACTAATAAAAGCTAATTGAATATGAAGGAACTACATGATTCCTGTTGATTTTCTAATGGGATTCGCTTATTTCACTACTTTTAATAGAAAGTTCAAAAACAGGCTCAATTCAGCATTGGATGCGTTTGTGATTCATCAACTTGAAATGAAATCAAACTGCACAAATCTCTTCAAAACCTACATAAATCTCTGTACAAACTTATAAAAGCTACTTGAATATGAAGGAATTACCTCATTCCTTTTTATTTTCTGCTGGGATTTGCTTATTTCACTCATTTTAATACAGAGTTCAAAAACAGGCTTATTTCAGCATTGAGTGCCTTTTTGTTACTTCATACTAACATGCAACCAAACTGCACAAATCTCTGCATAAACTAATAAAAGTACTTGAATATGAAGGAACTACACGATTCCTGTTGATTTTCTAATGGGATTTGCTTATTTCACTCATTTTAATACAGAGTTCAAAAATAGGCTTATTTCAGCATTGGGTGTGTTTGTGACTCATCAACTTGAAATGAAATCAAACTGCACAAATCTCTCCAAAACCTACATAAATCTCTGTACAAACTTATAAAAGCTACTTGAATATGAAGGAATTACCTTATTCCTTTTTATTTTCTGCTGGGATTTGCTTATTTCACTCATTTTAATACAGAGTTCAAAAACAGGCTTATTTCAGCATTGAGTGCCTTTTTGTTACTTCATACTAACATGCAACCAAACTGCACAAATCTCTGCACAAACTACTCAGAACTACTTGAATATGAAGGAACTACATGATTCTTGTTGATTTTCTACTGGGATTTGCTGATTTCGCTACTTTTAATGGAAAGTTCAAAAACAGGCTCAATTCAGCATTGGGTGCGTTTGTGACTCATCAACTTGAAATGAAATCAAACTGCACAAATCTCTTCAAAACCTACATAAATCTCTGCAAAAACTAATAAAAGCTACTTGAATATGAAGGAAGTACCTTATTCCTGTTGATTTTCTAATGGGATTTGCTGATTTCACTTCTTTTAATACAGAGTTCAAAAACAGGCTTAATTCAGCATTGAGTGCCTTTTTGTTACTTCATACTAACATGCAACCAAACTGCACAAATCTCTGCACAAACTAATAAAAGCTACTTGAATATGAAGGAACTACATGATTCCTGTTGATTTTCTAATGGGATTTGCTTATTTCACTCATTTTAATACAGAGTTCAAAAACAGGCTTATTTCAGCATTGAGTGCCTTTTTGTTACTTCATACTAACATGCAACCAAACTGCACAAATCTCTGCACAAACTACTCAGAACTACTTGAATATGAAGGAACTACATGATTCTTGTTGATTTTCTAATGTGATTTGCTTATTTCACTACTTTTAATACAGAGTTCAAAAACAGGCTTAATTCAGCATTGAGTGCCTTTTTGTTACTTCATACTAACATGCAACCAAACTGCACAAATCTCTGCACAAACTACTCAGAACTACTTGAATATAAAGGAACTCCATGATTCCTGTTGATTTTCTAATGGGATTTGCTGATTTCGCTACTTTTAATAGAAAGTTCAAAAACAGGCTCAATTCAGCATTGGGTGCGTTTATGACTCATCAACTTGAAATGAAATCAAACTGCACAAATCTCTGCACAAACTACTCAGAACTACTTGAATATGAAGGAACTACATGATTCCTGTTAATTTTCTAATGGGATTTGCTGATTTCACTACTTTTAATACAGAGTTCAAAAACAGGCTTAATTCAGCATTGAGTGCCTTTTTGTTACTTCATACTAATATGCAACCAAACTGCACAAATCTCTGCACAAACTAATAAAAGCTACTTGAATATGAAGGAACTACATGATTCCTGTTGATTTTCTAATGGGATTTGCTGATTTCACTACTGTTAATACAGAGTTCAAAAACAGGCTTATTTCAGTATTGAGTGCGTTTTTGTTACTTCATACTAACATGCAACCAAACTGCACAAATCTCTTCAAAAACTAGACAAATCTCTGCACAAACTAATAAAAGCTACTTGAATATGAAGGAACTACATGATTCTTGTTAATTTTCTGCTGGGATTTGCTGATTTCGCTACTTTTAATGGAAAGTTCAAAAACAGGCTCAATTCAGCATTGGGTGCGTTTGTGACTCATCAACTTGAAATGAAATCAAACTGCACAAATCTCTTCAAAACCTACATAAATCTCTGTACAGACTTATAAAAGCTACTTGAATATGAAGGAATTACCTTATTCCTTTTTATTTTCTGCTGGGATTTGCTTATTTCACTCATTTTAATACAGAGTTCAAAAACAGGCTTATTTCACCATTGAGTGCCTTTTTGTTACTTCATACTAACATGCAACCAAACTGCACAAATCTCTGCACAAACTACTCAGAACTACTTGAATATGAAGGAACTACATGATTCTTGTTGATTTTCTACTGGGATTTGCTTATTTCACTTCTTTTAATACAGAGTTCAAAAACAGGCTTAATTCAGCATTGAGTGCGTTTTTGTTACTTCATACTAAAATGCAACCAAACTGCACAAATCTCTGCACAAACTACTCAGAACTACTTGAATATGAAGGAACTACATGATTCCTGTTGATTTTCTAATGGGATTTGCTTATTTCACTACTTTTAATACAGAGTTCAAAAACAGGCTTAATTCAGCATTGAGTGCCTTTTTGTTACTTCATACTAACATGCAACCAAACTGCACAAATCTCTGCACAAACTAATAAAAGTACTTGAATAAGAAGGAACTACATGATTCCTGTTGATTTTCTAATGGGATTTGCTGATTTCACTACTTTTAATACAGAGTTCAAAAACAGGCTCATTCAGCATTGGGTGCGTTTATGACTAATCAACTTGAAATGAAATCAAACTGCACAAATCTCTGCACAAACTAATAAAAGCTAATTGAATATGAAGGAACTACATGATTCCTGTTGATTTTCTAATGGGATTCGCTTATTTCACTACTTTTAATAGAAAGTTCAAAAACAGGCTCAATTCAGCATTGGATGCGTTTGTGATTCATCAACTTGAAATGAAATCAAACTGCACAAATCTCTTCAAAACCTACATAAATCTCTGTACAAACTTATAAAAGCTACTTGAATATGAAGGAATTACCTTATTCCTTTTTATTTTCTGCTGGGATTTGCTTATTTCACTCATTTTAATACAGAGTTCAAAAACAGGCTTATTTCAGCATTGAGTGCCTTTTTGTTACTTCATACTAATATGCAACCAAACTGCACAAATCTCTGCATAAACTAATAAAAGTACTTGAATATGAAGGAACTACACGATTCCTGTTGATTTTCTAATGGGATTTGCTTATTTCACTACTTTTAATACAGAGTTCAAAAACAGGCTCAATTCAGCATTGAGTGCGTTTATGACTAATCAACTTGAAATGAAATGAAACTGCACAAACCTCTGCACAAACTACTCAGAACTACTTGAATATGAAGGAACTACATGATTCCTGTTGATTTTCTAGTGGGATTTGCTGATTTCACTACTGTTAATACAGAGTTCAAAAACAGGCTTATTTCATCATTGAGTGCCTTTTTGTTACTTCATACTAACATGCAACCAAACTGCACAAATCTCTTCAAAACTAGACAAATCTCTGCACAAACTAATAAAAGTACTTGAATATGAAGGAACTACATGATTCCTGTTGATTTTCTAATGGGATTTGCTGATTTCACTACTGTTAATACAGAGTTCAAAAACAGGCTTAATTCAGCATTGAGTGCCTTTTTGTTACTTCATACTAACATGCAACCAAACTGCACAAGTCTCTGCACAAACTACTCAGAACTACTTGAATATGAACGAACTACATGATTCTTGTTGATTTTCTGCTGGGATTTGGTGATTTCACTACTTTTAATACAGAGTTCAAAAACAGGCTTAATTCAGCATTGAGTGCGTTTTTGTTACTTCATACTAACATGCAACCAAACTGCAAAAATCTCTTCAAAAACTAGACAAATCTCTGCACAAAATAATAAAAGCTACTTGAATATGAAGGAACTACATGATTCTTGTTAATTTACTGCTGGGATTTGCTGATTTCGCTACTTTTAATGGAAAGTTCAAAAACAGGCTCAATTCAGCATTGGGTGCGTTTGTGACTCATCAACTTGAAATGAAATCAAACTGCACAAATCTCTTCAAAACCTACATAAATCTCTGTACAAACTTATAAAAGCTACTTGAATATGAAGGAAGTACCTTATTCCTGTTTATTTTCTGCTGGGATTTGCTTATTTCACTCATTTTAATACAGAGTTCAAAAACAGGCTTATTTCAGCATTGAGTGCCTTTTTGGTACTTCATACTAACATGCAAACAAACTGCACAAACTAATAAAAGCTACTTGAATATGAAGGAACTACATGATTCTTGTTGATTTTCTGCTGGGATTTGCTGATTTCGCTACTTTTAATAGAAAGTTCTAAAACAGGCTCAATTCAGCATTGGGTGCGTTTATGACTCATCAACTTGAAATGAAATCAAACTGCACAAATCTCTGCACAAACTACTCAGAACTACTTGAATACGAAGGAACTACATGATTCCTGTTGATTTTCTATTGGGATTTGCTTATTTCACTACTTTTAATACAGAGTTCAAAAACAGGCACAGTTCAGCATTGGGTGCGTTTGTGATTCATCAACTTGAAATGAAATCAAACTGCACAAATCTCTGCACAAACTACTCAGAACTACTTGAATATGAAGGAACTACATGATTCTTGTTGATTTTCTGCTGGGATTTGCTTATTTCACTACTTTTAATAAAGAGTTCAAAAACAGGCTTAATTCAGCATTGAGTGCCTTTTTGTTACTTCATACTAACATGCAACCAAACTGCACAAATCTCTGCACAAACTAATAAAAGTACTTGAATATGAAGGAACTACATGATTCCTGTTGATTTTCTAATGGGATTTGCTGATTTCACTACTTTTAATACAGGGTTCAAAAACAGACTTAATTCAGCATTGAGTGCCTTTTTGTTACTTCATACTAACATGCAACCAAACTGCACAAATCTCTGCACAAACTACTCAGAACTACTTGAATATGAAGGAACTACATGATTCTTGTTGATTTTCTACTGGGATTTGCTGATTTCACTACTTTTAATACAGAGTTTGAAAAACAGGCTTAATTCAGCATTGAGTGCCTTTTTGTTACTTCATACTAACATGCAACCAAATTGTACAAATCTCTGCACAAACTAATAAAAGCTACTTGAATATGAAGGAATTACATGAGTCCTGTTGATTTTCTAATGGGATTTGCTGATTTCACTACTTTTAAGACAGAGTTCAAAAACAGGCTTAATTCAGCATTGAGTGCCTTTTTGTTACTTCATACTAACATGGAACCAAACTGCACAAATCTCTGCACAAACTAATAAAAGTACTTGAATATGAAGGAACTACATGATTCCTGTTGATTTTCTAATGGGATTTGCTGATTTCACTACTTTTAATACAGGGTTCAAAAACAGACTTAATTCAGCATTGAGTGCCTTTTTGTTACTTCATACTAACATGCAACCAAACTGCACAAATCTCTGCACAAACTAATAAAAGCTACTTGAATATGAAGGAAGTACCTTATTCCTGTTTATTTTCTGCTGGGATTTGCTTGTTTCACTCATTTTAATACAGAGTTCAAAAACAGGCTTATTTCAGCATTGAGTGCCTTTTTATTACTTCATACTAACATGCAACCAAACTGCACAAATCTCTGCACAAACTACTCAGAACTACTTGAATATGAAGGAACTACATGATTTTTGTTGATTTTCTGCTGGGATTTGCTTATTTCACTACTTTTAATACAGAGTTCAAAAACAAGCTTAATTCAGCATTGAGTGCCTTTTTGTTACTTCATACTAACATGCAACCAAACTGCACAAATCTCTGCACAAACTACTCAGAACTACTTGAATATGAAGGAACTACATGATTCTTGTTGATTTTCTACTGGGATTTGCTGATTTCGCTACTTTTAATGGAAAGTTCAAAAACAGGCTCAATTCAGCATTGGGTGCGTTTCTGACTCATCAACTTGAAATGAAATCAAACTGCACAAATCTCTTCAAAACCTACATAAATCTCTGCAAAAACTAATGAAAGCTACTTGAATATGAAGGAAGTACCTTATTCCTGTTGATTTTCTAATGGGATTTGCTTATTTCACTCATTTTAATACAGAGTTCAAAAACAGGCTTATTTCAGCATTGAGTGCCTTTTTGTTACTTCATACTAACATGCAACCAAACTGCACAAATCTCTGCACAAACTAATAAAAGCTACTTGAATATGAAGGAACTACATGATTCCTGTTGATTTTCTAATGGGATTTGCTTATTTCACTCATTTTAATACAGAGTTCAAAAACAGGCTTATTTCAGCATTGAGTGCCTTTTTGTTACTTCATACTAACATGCAACCAAACTGCACAAATCTCTGCACAAACTACTCAGAACTACTTGAATATGAAGGAACTACATGATTCTTGTTGATTTTCTAATGTGATTTGCTTATTTCACTACTTTTAATACAGAGTTCAAAAACAGGCTTAATTCAGCATTGAGTGCCTTTTTGTTACTTCATACTAACATGCAACCAAACTGCACAAATCTCTGCACAAACTAATAAAAGTACTTGAATATGAAGGACCTACATGATGCTTGTTGATTTTGTGTTGGGATTTGCTGATTTCGCTACTTTTAATGGAAAGTTCAAAAACAGGCTCAATTCAGCATTGGATGCGTTTGTGATTCATCAACTTGAAATGAAATGAAACTGCACAAATCTCTGCACAAACTACTCAGAACTACTTGAATATGAAGGAACTACATGATTCTTGTTGATTTTCTACTGGGATTTGCTTATTTCACTACTTTTAATACAGAGTTCAAAAACAGGCTTATTTCAGCATTGAGTGCCTTTTTGGTACTTCATACTAACATGCAAACAAACTGCACAAATCTCTGCACAAACTAATAAAAGCTACTTGAATATGAAGGAATTACATGAGTCCTGTTGATTTTCTAATGGGATTTGCTGATTTCACTACTTTTAATACAGAGTTCAAAAACAGGCTTAATTCAGCATTGAGTGCCTTTTTGTTACTTCATACTAACATGCAACCAAACTGCACAAATCTCTGCACAAACTAATAAAAGCTACTTGAATATGAAGGAAGTACCTTATTCCTGTTTATTTTCTGCTGGGATTTGCTTATTTCACTCATTTTAATACAGAGTTCAAAAACAGGCTTATTTCATCATTGAGTGCCTTTTTGTTACTTCATACTAACATGCAACCAAACTGCACAAATCTCTTCAAAACTAGACAAATCTCTGCACAAACTAATAAAAGCTACTTGAATATGAAGGAAGTACCTTATTCCTGTTTATTTTCTGCTGGGATTTGCTTATTTCACTCATTTTAATACAGAGTTCAAAAACAGGCTTATTTCATCATTGAGTGCCTTTTTGTTACTTCATACTAACATGCAACCAAACTGCACAAATCTCTTCAAAACTAGACAAATCTCTGCACAAACTAATAAAAGTACTTGAATATGAAGGAACTACATGATTCCTGTTGATTTTCTAATGGGATTTGCTGATTTCACTACTTTTAATACAGAGTTCAAAAACAGGCTCAATTCAGCATTGGGTGTGTTTGTGACTCATCAACTTGAAATGAAATCAAACTGCACAAATCTCTCCAAAACCTAAATAAATCTCTGTACAAACTTATAAAAGCTACTTGAATATGAAGGAATTACCTTATTCCTTTTTATTTTCTGCTGGGATTTGCTTATTTCACTCATTTTAATACAGAGTTCAAAAACAGGCTTATTTCAGCATTGAGTGCCTTTTTGTTACTTCATACTAACATGCAACCAAACTGCACAAATCTCTGCACAAACTACTCAGAACTACTTGAATATGAAGGAACTACATGATTCTTGTTGATTTTCTACTGGGATTTGCTGATTTCACTACTTTTAATACAGAGTTTGAAAAACAGGCTTAATTCAGCATTGAGTGCCTTTTTGTTACTTCATACTAACATGCAACCAAATTGTACAAATCTCTGCACAAACTAATAAAAGCTACTTGAATATGAAGGAATTACATGAGTCCTGTTGATTTTCTAATGGGATTTGCTGATTTCACTACTTTTAAGACAGAGTTCAAAAACAGGCTTAATTCAGCATTGAGTGCCTTTTTGTTACTTCATACTAACATGGAACCAAACTGCACAAATCTCTGCACAAACTAATAAAAGCTACTTGAATATGAAGGAACTACATAATTCTTGTTGATTTTCTGCTGGGATTTGCTTATTTCATTCATTTTAATACAGAGTTCAAAAACAGGCTTATTTCAGCATTGAGTGCCTTTTTGTTACTTCATACTAACATGCAACCAAACTGCACAAATCTCTGCACAAACTAATAAAAGTACTTGAATATGAAGGAACTACACGATTCCTGTTGATTTTCTAATGGGATTTGCTTATTTCACTACTTTTAATACAGAGTTCAAAAACAGGCTCAATTCAGCATTGAGTGCGTTTATGACTAATCAACTTGAAATGAAATGAAACTACACAAACCTCTGCACAAACTACTCAGAACTACTTGAATATGAAGGAACTACATGATTCCTGTTGATTTTCTAGTGGGATTTGCTGATTTCACTACTGTTAATACAGAGTTCAAAAACAGGCTTATTTCATCATTGAGTGCCTTTTTGTTACTTCATACTAACATGCAACCAAACTGCACAAATCTCTTCAAAACTAGATAAATCTCTGCACAAACTAATAAAAGCTACTTGAATATGAAGGAACTACATGATTCTTGTTGATTTTCTGCGGGGATTTGCTGATTTCGCTACCTTTAATGGAAAGTTCAAAAACAGGCTCAATTCAGCATTGGGTGCGTTTGTGACTCATCAACTTGAAATGAAATCAAACTGCACAAATCTCTTCAAAACCTACATAAATCTCTGTACAAACTTATAAAAGCTACTTGAATATGAAGGAAGTACCTTATTCCTGTTTATTTTCTGCTGGGATTTGCTTATTTCACTCATTTTAATACAGAGTTCAAAAACAGGCTTATTTCAGCATTGAGTGCCTTTTTGGTACTTCATACTAACATGCAAACAAACTGCACAAACTAATAAAAGCTACTTGAATATGAAGGAACTACATGATTCTTGTTGATTTTCTGCTGGGATTTGCTGATTTCGCTACTTTTAATAGAAAGTTCTAAAACAGGCTCAATTCAGCATTGGGTGCGTTTATGACTCATCAACTTGAAATGAAATCAAACTGCACAAATCTCTGCACAAACTACTCAGAACTACTTGAATACGAAGGAACTACATGATTCCTGTTGATTTTCTATTGGGATTTGCTTATTTCACTACTTTTAATACAGAGTTCAAAAACAGGCACAGTTCAGCATTGGGTGCGTTTGTGATTCATCAACTTGAAATGAAATCAAACTGCACAAATCTCTGCACAAACTACTCAGAACTACTTGAATATGAAGGAACTACATGATTCTTGTTGATTTTCTGCTGGGATTTGCTTATTTCACTACTTTTAATAAAGAGTTCAAAAACAGGCTTAATTCAGCATTGAGTGCCTTTTTGTTACTTCATACTAACATGCAACCAAACTGCACAAATCTCTGCACAAACTAATAAAAGTACTTGAATATGAAGGAACTACATGATTCCTGTTGATTTTCTAATGGGATTTGCTGATTTCACTACTTTTAATACAGGGTTCAAAAACAGACTTAATTCAGCATTGAGTGCCTTTTTGTTACTTCATACTAACATGCAACCAAACTGCACAAATCTCTGCACAAACTACTCAGAACTACTTGAATATGAAGGAACTACATGATTCTTGTTGATTTTCTACTGGGATTTGCTGATTTCACTACTTTTAATACAGAGTTTGAAAAACAGGCTTAATTCAGCATTGAGTGCCTTTTTGTTACTTCATACTAACATGCAACCAAATTGTACAAATCTCTGCACAAACTAATAAAAGCTACTTGAATATGAAGGAATTACATGAGTCCTGTTGATTTTCTAATGGGATTTGCTGATTTCACTACTTTTAAGACAGAGTTCAAAAACAGGCTTAATTCAGCATTGAGTGCCTTTTTGTTACTTCATACTAACATGGAACCAAACTGCACAAATCTCTGCACAAACTAATAAAAGTACTTGAATATGAAGGAACTACATGATTCCTGTTGATTTTCTAATGGGATTTGCTGATTTCACTACTTTTAATACAGGGTTCAAAAACAGACTTAATTCAGCATTGAGTGCCTTTTTGTTACTTCATACTAACATGCAACCAAACTGCACAAATCTCTGCACAAACTAATAAAAGCTACTTGAATATGAAGGAAGTACCTTATTCCTGTTTATTTTCTGCTGGGATTTGCTTGTTTCACTCATTTTAATACAGAGTTCAAAAACAGGCTTATTTCAGCATTGAGTGCCTTTTTATTACTTCATACTAACATGCAACCAAACTGCACAAATCTCTGCACAAACTACTCAGAACTACTTGAATATGAAGGAACTACATGATTTTTGTTGATTTTCTGCTGGGATTTGCTTATTTCACTACTTTTAATACAGAGTTCAAAAACAAGCTTAATTCAGCATTGAGTGCCTTTTTGTTACTTCATACTAACATGCAACCAAACTGCACAAATCTCTGCACAAACTACTCAGAACTACTTGAATATGAAGGAACTACATGATTCTTGTTGATTTTCTACTGGGATTTGCTGATTTCGCTACTTTTAATGGAAAGTTCAAAAACAGGCTCAATTCAGCATTGGGTGCGTTTCTGACTCATCAACTTGAAATGAAATCAAACTGCACAAATCTCTTCAAAACCTACATAAATCTCTGCAAAAACTAATGAAAGCTACTTGAATATGAAGGAAGTACCTTATTCCTGTTGATTTTCTAATGGGATTTGCTTATTTCACTCATTTTAATACAGAGTTCAAAAACAGGCTTATTTCAGCATTGAGTGCCTTTTTGTTACTTCATACTAACATGCAACCAAACTGCACAAATCTCTGCACAAACTAATAAAAGCTACTTGAATATGAAGGAACTACATGATTCCTGTTGATTTTCTAATGGGATTTGCTTATTTCACTCATTTTAATACAGAGTTCAAAAACAGGCTTATTTCAGCATTGAGTGCCTTTTTGTTACTTCATACTAACATGCAACCAAACTGCACAAATCTCTGCACAAACTACTCAGAACTACTTGAATATGAAGGAACTACATGATTCTTGTTGATTTTCTAATGTGATTTGCTTATTTCACTACTTTTAATACAGAGTTCAAAAACAGGCTTAATTCAGCATTGAGTGCCTTTTTGTTACTTCATACTAACATGCAACCAAACTGCACAAATCTCTGCACAAACTAATAAAAGTACTTGAATATGAAGGACCTACATGATGCTTGTTGATTTTGTGTTGGGATTTGCTGATTTCGCTACTTTTAATGGAAAGTTCAAAAACAGGCTCAATTCAGCATTGGATGCGTTTGTGATTCATCAACTTGAAATGAAATGAAACTGCACAAATCTCTGCACAAACTACTCAGAACTACTTGAATATGAAGGAACTACATGATTCTTGTTGATTTTCTACTGGGATTTGCTTATTTCACTACTTTTAATACAGAGTTCAAAAACAGGCTTATTTCAGCATTGAGTGCCTTTTTGGTACTTCATACTAACATGCAAACAAACTGCACAAATCTCTGCACAAACTAATAAAAGCTACTTGAATATGAAGGAATTACATGAGTCCTGTTGATTTTCTAATGGGATTTGCTGATTTCACTACTTTTAATACAGAGTTCAAAAACAGGCTTAATTCAGCATTGAGTGCCTTTTTGTTACTTCATACTAACATGCAACCAAACTGCACAAATCTCTGCACAAACTAATAAAAGCTACTTGAATATGAAGGAAGTACCTTATTCCTGTTTATTTTCTGCTGGGATTTGCTTATTTCACTCATTTTAATACAGAGTTCAAAAACAGGCTTATTTCATCATTGAGTGCCTTTTTGTTACTTCATACTAACATGCAACCAAACTGCACAAATCTCTTCAAAACTAGACAAATCTCTGCACAAACTAATAAAAGCTACTTGAATATGAAGGAAGTACCTTATTCCTGTTTATTTTCTGCTGGGATTTGCTTATTTCACTCATTTTAATACAGAGTTCAAAAACAGGCTTATTTCATCATTGAGTGCCTTTTTGTTACTTCATACTAACATGCAACCAAACTGCACAAATCTCTTCAAAACTAGACAAATCTCTGCACAAACTAATAAAAGTACTTGAATATGAAGGAACTACATGATTCCTGTTGATTTTCTAATGGGATTTGCTGATTTCACTACTTTTAATACAGAGTTCAAAAACAGGCTCAATTCAGCATTGGGTGTGTTTGTGACTCATCAACTTGAAATGAAATCAAACTGCACAAATCTCTCCAAAACCTAAATAAATCTCTGTACAAACTTATAAAAGCTACTTGAATATGAAGGAATTACCTTATTCCTTTTTATTTTCTGCTGGGATTTGCTTATTTCACTCATTTTAATACAGAGTTCAAAAACAGGCTTATTTCAGCATTGAGTGCCTTTTTGTTACTTCATACTAACATGCAACCAAACTGCACAAATCTCTGCACAAACTACTCAGAACTACTTGAATATGAAGGAACTACATGATTCTTGTTGATTTTCTACTGGGATTTGCTGATTTCACTACTTTTAATACAGAGTTTGAAAAACAGGCTTAATTCAGCATTGAGTGCCTTTTTGTTACTTCATACTAACATGCAACCAAATTGTACAAATCTCTGCACAAACTAATAAAAGCTACTTGAATATGAAGGAATTACATGAGTCCTGTTGATTTTCTAATGGGATTTGCTGATTTCACTACTTTTAAGACAGAGTTCAAAAACAGGCTTAATTCAGCATTGAGTGCCTTTTTGTTACTTCATACTAACATGGAACCAAACTGCACAAATCTCTGCACAAACTAATAAAAACTACTTGAATATGAAGGAACTACATAATTCTTGTTGATTTTCTGCTGGGATTTGCTTATTTCATTCATTTTAATACACAGTTCAAAAACAGGCTTATTTCAGCATTGAGTGCCTTTTTGTTACTTCATACTAACATGCAACCAAACTGCACAAATCTCTGCACAAACTAATAAAAGTACTTGAATATGAAGGAACTACACGATTCCTGTTGATTTTCTAATGGGATTTGCTTATTTCACTACTTTTAATACAGAGTTCAAAAACAGGCTCAATTCAGCATTGAGTGCGTTTATGACTAATCAACTTGAAATGAAATGAAACTACACAAACCTCTGCACAAACTACTCAGAACTACTTGAATATGAAGGAACTACATGATTCCTGTTGATTTTCTAGTGGGATTTGCTGATTTCACTACTGTTAATACAGAGTTCAAAAACAGGCTTATTTCATCATTGAGTGCCTTTTTGTTACTTCATACTAACATGCAACCAAACTGCACAAATCTCTTCAAAACTAGATAAATCTCTGCACAAACTAATAAAAGCTACTTGAATATGAAGGAACTACATGATTCTTGTTGATTTTCTGCGGGGATTTGCTGATTTCGCTACCTTTAATGGAAAGTTCAAAAACAGGCTCAATTCAGCATTGGGTGCGTTTGTGACTCATCAACTTGAAATGAAATCAAACTGCACAAATCTCTTCAAAACTAGATAAATCTCTGCACAAACTAATGAAAGCTACTTGAATATGAAGGAAGTACATGATTCCTGTTGATTTTCTGCTGGGATTTGCTGATTTCACTACTTTTAATACAGAGTTCAAAAACAGGCTTAATTCAGCATTGAGTGCCTTTTTGTTACTTAATACTAACATGCAACCAAACTGCACAAATCTCTGCACAAACTACTCAGAACTACTTGAATATGAAGGAATTACATGATTCTTGTTGATTTTCTGCTGGGATTTGCTGATTTCACTACTTTTAATACAGAGTTCAAAAACAGGCTTAATTCAGCATTGAGTGCCTTTTTGTTACTTCATACTAACATGCAACCAAACTGCACAAATCTCTGCACAAACTAATAAAAGCTAATTGAATATGAAGGAACTACATGATTCCTGTTGATTTTCTAATGGGATTCGCTTATTTCACTACTTTTAATAGAAAGTTCAAAAACAAGCTCAATTCAGCATTGGGTGCGTTTATGACTCATCAACTTGAAATGAAATCAAACTGCACAACTCTCTTCAAAACCTATATAAATCTCTGTACAAACTTATAAAAGCTACTTGAATATGAAGGAATTACCTTATTCCTTTTTATTTTCTGCTGGGATTTGCTTATTTCACTCATTTTAATACAGAGTTCAAAAACAGGCTTATTTCAGCATTGAGTGCCTTTTTGTTACTTCATACTAACATGCAACCAAACTGCACAAATCTCAGCACAAACTACTCAGAACTACTTGAATATGAAGGAACTACATGATTCCTGTTGATTTTCTAATGGGATTTGCTGATTTCACTACTGTTAATACAGAGTTCAAAAACAGGCTTAATTCAGCATTGAGTGCCTTTTTGTTACTTCATACTAACATGCAACCAAACTGCACAAATCTCTGCACAAACTAATAAAAGCTACTTGAATATGAAGGAACTACATGATTCCTGTTGATTTTCTGCTGGGATTTGCTGATTTCGCTACTTTTAATGGAAAGTTCAAAAACAGGCTCAATTCAGCATTGGGTGCGTTTGTGACTCATCAACTTGAAATGAAATCAAACTGCACAAATCTCTTCAAAACTAGACAAATCTCTGCACAAACTACTCAGAACTACTTGAATATGAAGGAACTACATGATTCCTGTTAATTTTCTAATGGGATTTGCTGATTTCACTACTTTTAATACAGAGTTCAAAAACAGGCTTAATTCAGCATTGAGTGCGTTTGTGACTCATCAACTTGAAATGAAATCAAACTGCACAAATCTCTTCAAAACCTACATAAATCTCTGTACAGACTTATAAAAGCTACTTGAATATGAAGGAATTACCTTATTCCTTTTTATTTTCTGCAGGGATTTGCTTATTTCACTCATTTTAATACAGAGTTCAAAAACAGGCTTATTTCACCATTGAGTGACTTTTTGTTACTTCATACTAACATGCAACCAAACTGCACAAATCTCTGCACAAACTACTCAGAACTACTTGAATATGAAGGAACTACATGATTCTTGTTGATTTTCTACTGGGATTTGCTTATTTCACTTCTTTTAATACAGAGTTCAAAAACAGGCTTAATTCAGCATTGAGTGCCTTTTTGTTACTTCATACTAAAATGCAACCAAACTGCACAAATCTCTGCACAAACTACTCAGAACTACTTGAATATGAAGGAACTACATGATTCCTGTTGATTTTCTAATGGGATTTGCTTATTTCACTACTTTTAATACAGAGTTCAAAAACAGGCTTAATTCAGCATTGAGTGCCTTTTTGTTACTTCATACTAACATGCAACCAAACTGCACAAATCTCTGCACAAACTAATAAAAGTACTTGAATAAGAAGGAACTACATGATTCCTGTTGATTTTCTAATGGGATTTGCTGATTTCACTACTTTTAATACAGAGTTCAAAAACAGGCTCATTCAGCATTGGGTGCGTTTATGACTAATCAACTTGAAATGAAATCAAACTGCACAAATCTCTGCACAAACTAATAAAAGCTAATTGAATATGAAGGAACTACATGATTCCTGTTGATTTTCTAATGGGATTCGCTTATTTCACTACTTTTAATAGAAAGTTCAAAAACAGGCTCAATTCAGCATTGGATGCGTTTGTGATTCATCAACTTGAAATGAAATCAAACTGCACAAATCTCTTCAAAACCTACATAAATCTCTGTACAAACTTATAAAAGCTACTTGAATATGAAGGAATTACCTTATTCCTTTTTATTTTCTGCTGGGATTTGCTTATTTCACTCATTTTAATACAGAGTTCAAAAACAGGCTTATTTCAGCATTGAGTGCCTTTTTGTTACTTCATACTAACATGCAACCAAACTGCACAAATCTCTGCACAAACTACTCAGAACTACTTGAATATGAAGGAACTACATGATTCTTGTTGATTTTCTGCTGGGATTTGCTTATTTCACTACTTTTAATACAGAGTTCAAAAACAGGCTTAATTCAGCATTGAGTGCCTTTTTGTTACTTCATACTAACATGCAACCAAACTGCACAAATCTCTGCACAAACTAATAAAAGTACTTGAATATGAAGGAACTACATGATTCCTGTTGATTTTCTAATGTGATTTGCTGATTTCACTACTTTTAATACAGAGTTCAAAAACAGGCTCAATTCAGCATTGGGTGTGTTTGTGACTCATCAACTTGAAATGAAATCAAACTGCACAAATCTCTTCAAAACCTACATAAATCTCTGTACAAACTTATAAAAGCTACTTGAATATGAAGGAATTACCTTATTCCTTTTTATTTTCTGCTGGGATTTGCTTATTTCACTCATTTTAATACAGAGTTCAAAAACAGGCTTATTTCAGCATTGAGTGCCTTTTTGTTACTTCATACTAACATGGAACCAAACTGCACAAATCTCTGCACAAACTACTCAGAACTACTTGAATATGAAGGAACTACATGATTCTTGTTGATTTTCTACTGGGATTTGCTGATTTCACTACTTTTAATACAGAGTTCAAAAACAGGCTTAATTCAGCATTGAGTGCGTTTTTGTTACTTCATACTAACATGCAACCAAATTGCACAAATCTCTGCACAAACTAATAAAAGCTACTTGAATATGAAGGAATTACATGAGTCCTGTTGATTTTCTAATGGGATTTGCTGATTTCACTACTTTTAATACAGAGTTCAAAAACAGGCTTAATTCAGCACTGAGTGCCTTTTTGTTACTTCATACTAACATGCAACCAAACTGCACAAATCTCTGCACAAACTAATAAAAGCTACTTGAATATGAAGGAACTACATGATTCCTGTTGATTTTCTAATGGGATTTGCTTATTTCACTCATTTTAATACAGAGTTCAAAAACAGGCTTAATTCAGCATTGAGTGCCTTTTTGTTACTTCATACTAACATGCAACCAAACTGCACAAATCTCTGCACAAACTACTCAGAACTACTTCAATATGAAGGAACTACATGATTCTTGTTGATTTTCTGCTGGGATTTGCTGATTTCGCTACTTTTAATAGAATGTTCAAAAACAGGCTCAATTCAGCATTGGGTGCGTTTATGACTCATCAACTTGAAATGAAATGAAACTGCACAAATCTCTGCACAAACTACTCAGAACTACTTGAATATGAAGGAACTACATGATTCTTGTTGATTTTCTACTGGGATTTGCTGATTTCGCTACTTTTAATGGAAAGTTCAAAAACAGGCTCAATTCAGCATTGGGTGCGTTTCTGACTCATCAACTTGAAATGAAATCAAACTGCACAAATCTCTTCAAAACCTACATAAATCTCTGCAAAAACTAATGAAAGCTACTTGAATATGAAGGAAGTACCTTATTCCTGTTGATTTTCTAATGGGATTTGCTTATTTCACTCATTTTAATACAGAGTTCAAAAACAGGCTTATTTCAGCATTGAGTGCCTTTTTGTTACTTCATACTAACATGCAACCAAACTGCACAAATCTCTGCACAAACTAATAAAAGCTACTTGAATATGAAGGAACTACATGATTCCTGTTGATTTTCTAATGGGATTTGCTTATTTCACTCATTTTAATACAGAGTTCAAAAACAGGCTTATTTCAGCATTGAGTGCCTTTTTGTTACTTCATACTAACATGCAACCAAACTGCACAAATCTCTGCACAAACTACTCAGAACTACTTGAATATGAAGGAACTACATGATTCTTGTTGATTTTCTAATGTGATTTGCTTATTTCACTACTTTTAATACAGAGTTCAAAAACAGGCTTAATTCAGCATTGAGTGCCTTTTTGTTACTTCATACTAACATGCAACCAAACTGCACAAATCTCTGCACAAACTAATAAAAGTACTTGAATATGAAGGACCTACATGATGCTTGTTGATTTTGTGTTGGGATTTGCTGATTTCGCTACTTTTAATGGAAAGTTCAAAAACAGGCTCAATTCAGCATTGGATGCGTTTGTGATTCATCAACTTGAAATGAAATGAAACTGCACAAATCTCTGCACAAACTACTCAGAACTACTTGAATATGAAGGAACTACATGATTCTTGTTGATTTTCTACTGGGATTTGCTTATTTCACTACTTTTAATACAGAGTTCAAAAACAGGCTTATTTCAGCATTGAGTGCCTTTTTGGTACTTCATACTAACATGCAAACAAACTGCACAAATCTCTGCACAAACTAATAAAAGCTACTTGAATATGAAGGAATTACATGAGTCCTGTTGATTTTCTAATGGGATTTGCTGATTTCACTACTTTTAATACAGAGTTCAAAAACAGGCTTAATTCAGCATTGAGTGCCTTTTTGTTACTTCATACTAACATGCAACCAAACTGCACAAATCTCTGCACAAACTAATAAAAGCTACTTGAATATGAAGGAAGTACCTTATTCCTGTTTATTTTCTGCTGGGATTTGCTTATTTCACTCATTTTAATACAGAGTTCAAAAACAGGCTTATTTCATCATTGAGTGCCTTTTTGTTACTTCATACTAACATGCAACCAAACTGCACAAATCTCTTCAAAACTAGACAAATCTCTGCACAAACTAATAAAAGCTACTTGAATATGAAGGAAGTACCTTATTCCTGTTTATTTTCTGCTGGGATTTGCTTATTTCACTCATTTTAATACAGAGTTCAAAAACAGGCTTATTTCATCATTGAGTGCCTTTTTGTTACTTCATACTAACATGCAACCAAACTGCACAAATCTCTTCAAAACTAGACAAATCTCTGCACAAACTAATAAAAGTACTTGAATATGAAGGAACTACATGATTCCTGTTGATTTTCTAATGGGATTTGCTGATTTCACTACTTTTAATACAGAGTTCAAAAACAGGCTCAATTCAGCATTGGGTGTGTTTGTGACTCATCAACTTGAAATGAAATCAAACTGCACAAATCTCTCCAAAACCTAAATAAATCTCTGTACAAACTTATAAAAGCTACTTGAATATGAAGGAATTACCTTATTCCTTTTTATTTTCTGCTGGGATTTGCTTATTTCACTCATTTTAATACAGAGTTCAAAAACAGGCTTATTTCAGCATTGAGTGCCTTTTTGTTACTTCATACTAACATGCAACCAAACTGCACAAATCTCTGCACAAACTACTCAGAACTACTTGAATATGAAGGAACTACATGATTCTTGTTGATTTTCTACTGGGATTTGCTGATTTCACTACTTTTAATACAGAGTTTGAAAAACAGGCTTAATTCAGCATTGAGTGCCTTTTTGTTACTTCATACTAACATGCAACCAAATTGTACAAATCTCTGCACAAACTAATAAAAGCTACTTGAATATGAAGGAATTACATGAGTCCTGTTGATTTTCTAATGGGATTTGCTGATTTCACTACTTTTAAGACAGAGTTCAAAAACAGGCTTAATTCAGCATTGAGTGCCTTTTTGTTACTTCATACTAACATGGAACCAAACTGCACAAATCTCTGCACAAACTAATAAAAGCTACTTGAATATGAAGGAACTACATAATTCTTGTTGATTTTCTGCTGGGATTTGCTTATTTCATTCATTTTAATACAGAGTTCAAAAACAGGCTTATTTCAGCATTGAGTGCCTTTTTGTTACTTCATACTAACATGCAACCAAACTGCACAAATCTCTGCACAAACTAATAAAAGTACTTGAATATGAAGGAACTACACGATTCCTGTTGATTTTCTAATGGGATTTGCTTATTTCACTACTTTTAATACAGAGTTCAAAAACAGGCTCAATTCAGCATTGAGTGCGTTTATGACTAATCAACTTGAAATGAAATGAAACTACACAAACCTCTGCACAAACTACTCAGAACTACTTGAATATGAAGGAACTACATGATTCCTGTTGATTTTCTAGTGGGATTTGCTGATTTCACTACTGTTAATACAGAGTTCAAAAACAGGCTTATTTCATCATTGAGTGCCTTTTTGTTACTTCATACTAACATGCAACCAAACTGCACAAATCTCTTCAAAACTAGATAAATCTCTGCACAAACTAATAAAAGCTACTTGAATATGAAGGAACTACATGATTCTTGTTGATTTTCTGCGGGGATTTGCTGATTTCGCTACCTTTAATGGAAAGTTCAAAAACAGGCTCAATTCAGCATTGGGTGCGTTTGTGACTCATCAACTTGAAATGAAATCAAACTGCACAAATCTCTTCAAAACTAGATAAATCTCTGCACAAACTAATGAAAGCTACTTGAATATGAAGGAAGTACATGATTCCTGTTGATTTTCTGCTGGGATTTGCTGATTTCACTACTTTTAATACAGAGTTCAAAAACAGGCTTAATTCAGCATTGAGTGCCTTTTTGTTACTTAATACTAACATGCAACCAAACTGCACAAATCTCTGCACAAACTACTCAGAACTACTTGAATATGAAGGAATTACATGATTCTTGTTGATTTTCTGCTGGGATTTGCTGATTTCACTACTTTTAATACAGAGTTCAAAAACAGGCTTAATTCAGCATTGAGTGCCTTTTTGTTACTTCATACTAACATGCAACCAAACTGCACAAATCTCTGCACAAACTAATAAAAGCTAATTGAATATGAAGGAACTACATGATTCCTGTTGATTTTCTAATGGGATTCGCTTATTTCACTACTTTTAATAGAAAGTTCAAAAACAAGCTCAATTCAGCATTGGGTGCGTTTATGACTCATCAACTTGAAATGAAATCAAACTGCACAACTCTCTTCAAAACCTATATAAATCTCTGTACAAACTTATAAAAGCTACTTGAATATGAAGGAATTACCTTATTCCTTTTTATTTTCTGCTGGGATTTGCTTATTTCACTCATTTTAATACAGAGTTCAAAAACAGGCTTATTTCAGCATTGAGTGCCTTTTTGTTACTTCATACTAACATGCAACCAAACTGCACAAATCTCAGCACAAACTACTCAGAACTACTTGAATATGAAGGAACTACATGATTCCTGTTGATTTTCTAATGGGATTTGCTGATTTCACTACTGTTAATACAGAGTTCAAAAACAGGCTTAATTCAGCATTGAGTGCCTTTTTGTTACTTCATACTAACATGCAACCAAACTGCACAAATCTCTGCACAAACTAATAAAAGCTACTTGAATATGAAGGAACTACATGATTCCTGTTGATTTTCTGCTGGGATTTGCTGATTTCGCTACTTTTAATGGAAAGTTCAAAAACAGGCTCAATTCAGCATTGGGTGCGTTTGTGACTCATCAACTTGAAATGAAATCAAACTGCACAAATCTCTTCAAAACTAGACAAATCTCTGCACAAACTACTCAGAACTACTTGAATATGAAGGAACTACATGATTCCTGTTAATTTTCTAATGGGATTTGCTGATTTCACTACTTTTAATACAGAGTTCAAAAACAGGCTTAATTCAGCATTGAGTGCGTTTGTGACTCATCAACTTGAAATGAAATCAAACTGCACAAATCTCTTCAAAACCTACATAAATCTCTGTACAGACTTATAAAAGCTACTTGAATATGAAGGAATTACCTTATTCCTTTTTATTTTCTGCAGGGATTTGCTTATTTCACTCATTTTAATACAGAGTTCAAAAACAGGCTTATTTCACCATTGAGTGACTTTTTGTTACTTCATACTAACATGCAACCAAACTGCACAAATCTCTGCACAAACTACTCAGAACTACTTGAATATGAAGGAACTACATGATTCTTGTTGATTTTCTACTGGGATTTGCTTATTTCACTTCTTTTAATACAGAGTTCAAAAACAGGCTTAATTCAGCATTGAGTGCCTTTTTGTTACTTCATACTAAAATGCAACCAAACTGCACAAATCTCTGCACAAACTACTCAGAACTACTTGAATATGAAGGAACTACATGATTCCTGTTGATTTTCTAATGGGATTTGCTTATTTCACTACTTTTAATACAGAGTTCAAAAACAGGCTTAATTCAGCATTGAGTGCCTTTTTGTTACTTCATACTAACATGCAACCAAACTGCACAAATCTCTGCACAAACTAATAAAAGTACTTGAATAAGAAGGAACTACATGATTCCTGTTGATTTTCTAATGGGATTTGCTGATTTCACTACTTTTAATACAGAGTTCAAAAACAGGCTCATTCAGCATTGGGTGCGTTTATGACTAATCAACTTGAAATGAAATCAAACTGCACAAATCTCTGCACAAACTAATAAAAGCTAATTGAATATGAAGGAACTACATGATTCCTGTTGATTTTCTAATGGGATTCGCTTATTTCACTACTTTTAATAGAAAGTTCAAAAACAGGCTCAATTCAGCATTGGATGCGTTTGTGATTCATCAACTTGAAATGAAATCAAACTGCACAAATCTCTTCAAAACCTACATAAATCTCTGTACAAACTTATAAAAGCTACTTGAATATGAAGGAATTACCTTATTCCTTTTTATTTTCTGCTGGGATTTGCTTATTTCACTCATTTTAATACAGAGTTCAAAAACAGGCTTATTTCAGCATTGAGTGCCTTTTTGTTACTTCATACTAACATGCAACCAAACTGCACAAATCTCTGCACAAACTACTCAGAACTACTTGAATATGAAGGAACTACATGATTCTTGTTGATTTTCTGCTGGGATTTGCTTATTTCACTACTTTTAATACAGAGTTCAAAAACAGGCTTAATTCAGCATTGAGTGCCTTTTTGTTACTTCATACTAACATGCAACCAAACTGCACAAATCTCTGCACAAACTAATAAAAGTACTTGAATATGAAGGAACTACATGATTCCTGTTGATTTTCTAATGTGATTTGCTGATTTCACTACTTTTAATACAGAGTTC
This sequence comes from Remorina albescens, assembly GCA_034769265.1. NCBI lineage: Eukaryota > Metazoa > Chordata > Actinopteri > Carangiformes > Echeneidae > Remorina > Remorina albescens. The sequence goes on along the minus strand of CM068495.1, from coordinate 381,712 downwards.
AAAAACAGGCTCAATTCAGCATTGGGTGTGTTTGTGACTCATCAACTTGAAATGAAATCAAACTGCACAAATCTCTTCAAAACCTACATAAATCTCTGTACAAACTTATAAAAGCTACTTGAATATGAAGGAATTACCTTATTCCTTTTTATTTTCTGCTGGGATTTGCTTATTTCACTCATTTTAATACAGAGTTCAAAAACAGGCTTATTTCAGCATTGAGTGCCTTTTTGTTACTTCATACTAACATGGAACCAAACTGCACAAATCTCTGCACAAACTACTCAGAACTACTTGAATATGAAGGAACTACATGATTCTTGTTGATTTTCTACTGGGATTTGCTGATTTCACTACTTTTAATACAGAGTTCAAAAACAGGCTTAATTCAGCATTGAGTGCGTTTTTGTTACTTCATACTAACATGCAACCAAATTGCACAAATCTCTGCACAAACTAATAAAAGCTACTTGAATATGAAGGAATTACATGAGTCCTGTTGATTTTCTAATGGGATTTGCTGATTTCACTACTTTTAATACAGAGTTCAAAAACAGGCTTAATTCAGCACTGAGTGCCTTTTTGTTACTTCATACTAACATGCAACCAAACTGCACAAATCTCTGCACAAACTAATAAAAGCTACTTGAATATGAAGGAACTACATGATTCCTGTTGATTTTCTAATGGGATTTGCTTATTTCACTCATTTTAATACAGAGTTCAAAAACAGGCTTAATTCAGCATTGAGTGCCTTTTTGTTACTTCATACTAACATGCAACCAAACTGCACAAATCTCTGCACAAACTACTCAGAACTACTTGAATATGAACGAACTACATGATTCTTGTTGATTTTCTGCTGGGATTTGGTGATTTCACTACTTTTAATACAGAGTTCAAAAACAGGCTTAATTCAGCATTGAGTGCGTTTTTGTTACTTCATACTAACATGCAACCAAACTGCAAAAATCTCTTCAAAAACTAGACAAATCTCTGCACAAACTAATAAAAGCTACTTGAATATGAAGGAACTACATGATTCTTGTTGATTTTCTGCTGGGATTTGCTGATTTCGCTACTTTTAATAGAAAGTTCAAAAACAGGCTCAATTCAGCATTGGGTGCGTTTATGACTCATCAACTTGAAATGAAATCAAACTGCACAAATCTCTGCACAAACTACTCAGAACTACTTGAATACGAAGGAACTACATGATTCCTGTTGATTTTCTATTGGGATTTGCTTATTTCACTACTTTTAATACAGAGTTCAAAAACAGGCACAGTTCAGCATTGGGTGCGTTTGTGATTCATCAACTTGAAATGAAATCAAACTGCACAAATCTCTGCACAAACTACTCAGAACTACTTGAATATGAAGGAACTACATGATTTTTGTTGATTTTCTGCTGGGATTTGCTTGTTTCACTACTTTTAATACAGAGTTCAAAAACAAGCTTAATTCAGCATTGAGTGCCTTTTTGTTACTTCATACTAACATGCAACCAAACTGCACAAATCTCTGCACAAACTACTCAGAACTACTTGAATATGAAGGAACTACATGATTCTTGTTGATTTTCTACTGGGATTTGCTGATTTCGCTACTTTTAATGGAAAGTTCAAAAACAGGCTCAATTCAGCATTGGGTGCGTTTGTGACTCATCAACTTGAAATGAAATCAAACTGCACAAATCTCTTCAAAACCTACATAAATCTCTGCAAAAACTAATGAAAGCTACTTGAATATGAAGGAAGTACCTTATTCCTGTTGATTTTCTAATGGGATTTGCTTATTTCACTCATTTTAATACAGAGTTCAAAAACAGGCTTATTTCAGCATTGAGTGCCTTTTTGTTACTTCATACTAACATGCAACCAAACTGCACAAATCTCTGCACAAACTAATAAAAGCTACTTGAATATGAAGGAACTACATGATTCCTGTTGATTTTCTAATGGGATTTGCTTATTTCACTCATTTTAATACAGAGTTCAAAAACAGGCTTATTTCAGCATTGAGTGCCTTTTTGTTACTTCATACTAACATGCAACCAAACTGCACAAATCTCTGCACAAACTACTCAGAACTACTTGAATATGAAGGAACTACATGATTCTTGTTGATTTTCTAATGTGATTTGCTTATTTCACTACTTTTAATACAGAGTTCAAAAACAGGCTTAATTCAGCATTGAGTGCCTTTTTGTTACTTCATACTAACATGCAACCAAACTGCACAAATCTCTGCACAAACTACTCAGAACTACTTGAATATAAAGGAACTCCATGATTCCTGTTGATTTTCTAATGGGATTTGCTGATGTCGCTACTTTTAATAGAAAGTTCAAAAACAGGCTCAATTCAGCATTGGGTGCGTTTATGACTCATCAACTTGAAATGAAATCAAACTGCACAAATCTCTGCACAAACTACTCAGAACTACTTGAATATGAAGGAACTACATGATTCCTGTTAATTTTCTAATGGGATTTGCTGATTTCACTACTGTTAATACAGAGTTCAAAAACAGGCTTAATTCAGCATTGAGTGCCTTTTTGTTACTTCATACTAACATGCAACCAAACTGCACAAATCTCTGCACAAACTAATAAAAGCTACTTGAATATGAAGGAACTACATGATTCCTGTTGATTTTCTGCTGGGATTTGCTGATTTCGCTACTTTTAATGGAAAGTTCAAAAACAGGCTCAATTCAGCATTGGGTGCGTTTGTGACTCATCAACTTGAAATGAAATCAAACTGCACAAATCTCTTCAAAACCTACATAAATCTCTGTACAAACTAATAAAAGCTACTTGAATATGAAGGAAGTACCTTATTCCTGTTGATTTTCTGCTGGGATTTGCTTATTTCACTCATTTTAATACAGAGTTCAAAAACAGGTTCAATTCAGCATTGAGTGGGTTTATGACTAATCAACTTGAAATGAAATGAAACTGCACAAATCTCTGCACAAACTACTCAGAACTACTTGAATATGAAGGAACTACATGATTCTTGGTGATTTTCTAATGTGATTTGCTTATTTCACTACTTTTAATACAGAGTTGAAAAACAGGCTTAATTCAGCATTGAGTGCCTTTTTGTTACTTCATACTAACATGCAACCAAACTGCACAAATCTCTTCAAAACTAGACAAATCTCTGCAAAAACTACTCAGAACTACTTGAATATGAAGGAACTACATGATTCTTGGTGATTTTCTGCTGGGATTTACTGATTTCGCTACTTTTAATAGAAAGTTCAAAAACAGGCTCAATTCAGCATTGGGTGCGTTTATGACTCATCAACTTGAAATTAAATCAAACTGCACAAATCTCTGCACAAACTACTCAGAACTACTTGAATATGAAGGAACTACATGATTCTTGTTGATTTTTCTACTGGGATTTGCTTATTTCACTAATTTTAATACAGAGTTCAAAAACAGGTTCAATTCAGCATTGAGTGGGTTTATGACTAATCAACTTGAAACGAAATCAAACTGCACAAATCTCTGCACAAACTAATAAAAGCTAATTGAATATGAAGGAACTACATGATTCCTGTTGATTTTCTAATGGGATTCGCTTATTTCACTACTTTTAATAGAAAGTTCAAAAACAAGCTCAATTCAGCATTGGGTGCGTTTATGACTCATCAACTTGAAATGAAATCAAACTGCACAACTCTCTTCAAAACCTATATAAATCTCTGTACAAACTTATAAAAGCTACTTGAATATGAAGGAATTACCTTATTCCTTTTTATTTTCTGCTGGGATTTGCTTATTTCACTCATTTTAATACAGAGTTCAAAAACAGGCTTATTTCAGCATTGAGTGCCTTTTTGTTACTTCATACTAACATGCAACCAAACTGCACAAATCTCAGCACAAACTACTCAGAACTACTTGAATATGAAGGAACTACATGATTCCTGTTGATTTTCTAATGGGATTTGCTGATTTCACTACTGTTAATACAGAGTTCAAAAACAGGCTTAATTCAGCATTGAGTGCCTTTTTGTTACTTCATACTAACATGCAACCAAACTGCACAAATCTCTGCACAAACTAATAAAAGCTACTTGAATATGAAGGAACTACATGATTCCTGTTGATTTTCTGCTGGGATTTGCTGATTTCGCTACTTTTAATGGAAAGTTCAAAAACAGGCTCAATTCAGCATTGGGTGCGTTTGTGACTCATCAACTTGAAATGAAATCAAACTGCACAAATCTCTTCAAAACTAGACAAATCTCTGCACAAACTAATAAAAGCTACTTGAATATGAAGGAACTAATGGATTCTTGTTGATTTTCTGCTGGGATTTGCTGATTTCACTACTTTTAATACAGAGTTCAAAAACAGGCTTAATTCAGCATTGAGTGCGTTTTTGTTACTTCATACTAACATGCAACCAAACTGCAAAAATCTCTTCAAAAACTAGACAAATCTCTGCACAAACTAATAAAAGCTACTTGAATATGAAGGAACTACATGATTCTTGTTAATTTACTGCTGGGATTTGCTGATTTCGCTACTTTTAATGGAAAGTTCAAAAACAGGCTCAATTCAGCATTGGGTGCGTTTGTGACTCATCAACTTGAAATGAAATCAAACTGCACAAATCTCTTCAAAACCTACATAAATCTCTGTACAAACTTATAAAAGCTACTTGAATATGAAGGAAGTACCTTATTCCTGTTTATTTTCTGCTGGGATTTGCTTATTTCACTCATTTTAATACAGAGTTCAAAAACAGGCTTATTTCAGCATTGAGTGCCTTTTTGGTACTTAATACTAACATGCAAACAAACTGCACAAACTAATAAAAGCTACTTGAATATGAAGGAACTACATGATTCTTGTTCATTTTCTGCTGGGATTTGCTGATTTCGCTACTTTTAATAGAAAGTTCAAAAACAGGCTCAATTCAGCATTGGGTGCGTTTATGACTCATCAACTTGAAATGAAATCAAACTGCACAAATCTCTGCACAAACTACTCAGAACTACTTGAATATGAAGGAACTACATGATTCTTGTTGATTTTCTACTGGGATTTGCTTATTTCACTTCTTTTAATACAGAGTTCAAAAACAGGCTTAATTCAGCATTGAGTGCCTTTTTGTTACTTCATACTAACATGCAACCAAACTGCACAAATCTCTGCACAAACTAATAAAAGTACTTGAATATGAAGGAACTACATGATTCCTGTTGATTTTCTAATGGGATTTGCTGATTTCACTACTTTTAATACAGAGTTCAAAAACAGGCTCAATTCAGCATTGGGTGTGTTTGTGACTCATCAACTTGAAATGAAATCAAACTGCACAAATCTCTTCAAAACCTACATAAATCTCTGTACAAACTTATAAAAGCTACTTGAATATGAAGGAATTACCTTATTCCTTTTTATTTTCTGCTGGGATTTGCTTATTTCACTCATTTTAATACAGAGTTCAAAAACAGGCTTAATTCAGCATTGAGTGCCTTTTTGTTACTTCATACTAAAATGCAACCAAACTGCACAAATCTCTGCACAAACTACTCAGAACTACTTGAATATGAAGGAACTCCATGATTCCTGTTGATTTTCTAATGGGATTTACTTATTTCACTACTTTTAATACAGAGTTCAAAAACAGGCTTAATTCAGCATTGAGTGCCTTTTTGTTACTTCATACTAACATGCAACCAAACTGCACAAATCTCTGCACAAACTAATAAAAGTACTTGAATAAGAAGGAACTACATGATTCCTGTTGATTTTCTAATGGGATTTGCTGATTTCACTACTTTTAATACAGAGTTCAAAAACAGGCTCATTCAGCATTGGGTGCGTTTATGACTAATCAACTTGAAATGAAATCAAACTGCACAAATCTCTGCACAAACTAATAAAAGCTAATTGAATATGAAGGAACTACATGATTCCTGTTGATTTTCTAATGGGATTTGCTGATTTCACTACTTTTAATACAGAGTTCAAAAACAGGCTCAATTCAGCATTGGGTGTGTTTGTGACTCATCAACTTGAAATGAAATCAAACTGCACAAATCTCTTCAAAACCTACATAAATCTCTGTACAAACTTATAAAAGCTACTTGAATATGAAGGAATTACCTTATTCCTTTTTATTTTCTGCTGGGATTTGCTTATTTCACTCATTTTAATACAGAGTTCAAAAACAGGCTTATTTCAGCATTGAGTGCCTTTTTGTTACTTCATACTAACATGCAACCAAACTGCACAAATCTCTGCACAAACTACTCAGAACTACTTGAATATGAAGGAACTACATGATTCTTGTTGATTTTCTACTGGGATTTGCTGATTTCACTACTTTTAATACAGAGTTCAAAAACAGGCTTAATTCAGCATTGAGTGCGTTTTTGTTACTTCATACTAATATGCAACCAAACTGCACAAATCTCTGCATAAACTAATAAAAGTACTTGAATATGAAGGAACTACACGATTCCTGTTGATTTTCTAATGGGATTTGCTTATTTCACTACTTTTAATACAGAGTTCAAAAACAGGCTCAATTCAGCATTGAGTGCGTTTATGACTAATCAACTTGAAATGAAATGAAACTGCACAAACCTCTGCACAAACTACTCAGAACTACTTGAATATGAAGGAACTACATGATTCCTGTTGATTTTCTAGTGGGATTTGCTGATTTCACTACTGTTAATACAGAGTTCAAAAACAGGCTTATTTCATCATTGAGTGCCTTTTTGTTACTTCATACTAACATGCAACCAAACTGCACAAATCTCTTCAAAACTAGACAAATCTCTGCACAAACTAATAAAAGTACTTGAATATGAAGGAACTACATGATTCCTGTTGATTTTCTAATGGGATTTGCTGATTTCACTACTGTTAATACAGAGTTCAAAAACAGGCTTAATTCAGCATTGAGTGCGTTTTTGTTACTTCATACTAACATGCAACCAAACTGCAAAAATCTCTTCAAAAACTAGACAAATCTCTGCACAAAATAATAAAAGCTACTTGAATATGAAGGAACTACATGATTCTTGTTAATTTACTGCTGGGATTTGCTGATTTCGCTACTTTTAATGGAAAGTTCAAAAACAGGCTCAATTCAGCATTGGGTGCGTTTGTGACTCATCAACTTGAAATGAAATCAAACTGCACAAATCTCTTCAAAACCTACATAAATCTCTGTACAAACTTATAAAAGCTACTTGAATATGAAGGAAGTACCTTATTCCTGTTTATTTTCTGCTGGGATTTGCTTATTTCACTCATTTTAATACAGAGTTCAAAAATAGGCTTATTTCAGCATTGAGTGCCTTTTTGGTACTTCATACTAACATGCAAACAAACTGCACAAACTAATAAAAGCTACTTGAATATGAAGGAACTACATGATTCTTGTTGATTTTCTGCTGGGATTTGCTGATTTCGCTACTTTTAATAGAAAGTTCAAAAACAGGCTCAATTCAGCATTGGGTGCGTTTATGACTCATCAACTTGAAATGAAATCAAACTGCACAAATCTCTGCACAAACTACTCAGAACTACTTGAATATGAAGGAACTACATGATTCTTGTTGATTTTCTACTGGGATTTGCTTATTTCACTTCTTTTAATACAGAGGTCAAAAACAGGCTTAATTCAGCATTGAGTGCCTTTTTGTTACTTCATACTAAAATGCAACCAAACTGCACAAATCTCTGCACAAACTACTCAGAACTACTTGAATACGAAGGAACTACATGATTCCTGTTGATTTTCTATTGGGATTTGCTTATTTCACTACTTTTAATACAGAGTTCAAAAACAGGCACAGTTCAGCATTGGGTGCGTTTGTGATTCATCAACTTGAAATGAAATCAAACTGCACAAATCTCTGCACAAACTACTCAGAACTACTTGAATATGAAGGAACTACATGATTCTTGTTGATTTTCTACTGGGATTTGCTTATTTCACTTCTTTTAATACAGAGTTCAAAAACAGGCTTAATTCAGCATTGAGTGCCTTTTTGTTACTTCATACTAACATGCAACCAAACTGCACAAATCTCTGCACAAACTAATAAAAGTACTTGAATATGAAGGAACTACATGATTCCTGTTGATTTTCTAATGGGATTTGCTGATTTCACTACTTTTAATACAGAGTTCAAAAACAGGCTCAATTCAGCATTGGGTGTGTTTGTGACTCATCAACTTGAAATGAAATCAAACTGCACAAATCTCTTCAAAACCTACATAAATCTCTGTACAAACTTATAAAAGCTACTTGAATATGAAGGAATTACCTTATTCCTTTTTATTTTCTGCTGGGATTTGCTTATTTCACTCATTTTAATACAGAGTTCAAAAACAGGCTTATTTCAGCATTGAGTGCCTTTTTGTTACTTCATACTAACATGCAACCAAACTGCACAAATCTCTGCACAAACTACTCAGAACTACTTGAATATGAAGGAACTACATGATTCTTGTTGATTTTCTACTGGGATTTGCTGATTTCACTACTTTTAATACAGAGTTCAAAAACAGGCTTAATTCAGCATTGAGTGCGTTTTTGTTACTTCATACTAACATGCAACCAAATTGCACAAATCTCTGCACAAACTAATAAAAGCTACTTGAATATGAAGGAATTACATGAGTCCTGTTGATTTTCTAATGGGATTTGCTGATTTCACTACTTTTAATACAGAGTTCAAAAACAGGCTTAATTCAGCACTGAGTGCCTTTTTGTTACTTCATACTAACATGCAACCAAACTGCACAAATCTCTGCACAAACTAATAAAACCTACTTGAATATGAAGGAACTACATGATTCCTGTTGATTTTCTAATGGGATTTGCTTATTTCACTCATTTTAATACAGAGTTCAAAAACAGGCTTAATTCAGCATTGAGTGCCTTTTTGTTACTTCATACTAACATGCAACCAAACTGCACAAATCTCTGCACAAACTACTCAGAACTACTTCAATATGAAGGAACTACATGATTCTTGTTGATTTTCTGCTGGGATTTGCTGATTTCGCTACTTTTAATAGAAAGTTCAAAAACAGGCTCAATTCAGCATTGAGTGCGTTTATGACTAATCAACTTGAAATGAAATGAAACTGCACAAACCTCTGCACAAACTACTCAGAACTACTTGAATATGAAGGAACTACATGATTCCTGTTGATTTTCTAGTGGGATTTGCTGATTTCACTACTGTTAATACAGAGTTCAAAAACAGGCTTATTTCATCATTGAGTGCCTTTTTGTTACTTCATACTAACATGCAACCAAACTGCACAAATCTCTTCAAAACTAGACAAATCTCTGCACAAACTAATAAAAGTACTTGAATATGAAGGAACTACATGATTCCTGTTGATTTTCTAATGGGATTTGCTGATTTCACTACTGTTAATACAGAGTTCAAAAACAGGCTTAATTCAGCATTGAGTGCCTTTTTGTTACTTCATACTAACATGCAACCAAACTGCACAAGTCTCTGCACAAACTACTCAGAACTACTTGAATATGAACGAACTACATGATTCTTGTTGATTTTCTGCTGGGATTTGGTGATTTCACTACTTTTAATACAGAGTTCAAAAACAGGCTTAATTCAGCATTGAGTGCGTTTTTGTTACTTCATACTAACATGCAACCAAACTGCAAAAATCTCTTCAAAAACTAGACAAATCTCTGCACAAAATAATAAAAGCTACTTGAATATGAAGGAACTACATGATTTTTGTTAATTTACTGCTGGGATTTGCTGATTTCGCTACTTTTAATGGAAAGTTCAAAAACAGGCTCAATTCAGCATTGGGTGCGTTTGTGACTCATCAACTTGAAATGAAATCAAACTGCACAAATCTCTTCAAAACCTACATAAATCTCTGTACAAACTTATAAAAGCTACTTGAATATGAAGGAAGTACCTTATTCCTGTTTATTTTCTGCTGGGATTTGCTTATTTCACTCATTTTAATACAGAGTTCAAAAACAGGCTTATTTCAGCATTGAGTGCCTTTTTGTTACTTCATACTAACATGCAACCAAACTGCACAAATCTCTGCACAAACTACTCAGAACTACTTGAATATGAAGGAACTACATGATTCTTGTTGATTTTCTACTGGGATTTGCTGATTTCACTACTTTTAATACAGAGTTCAAAAACAGGCTTAATTCAGCATTGAGTGCGTTTTTGTTACTTCATACTAACATGCAACCAAATTGCACAAATCTCTGCACAAACTAATAAAAGCTACTTGAATATGAAGGAATTACATGAGTCCTGTTGATTTTCTAATGGGATTTGCTGATTTCACTACTTTTAATACAGAGTTCAAAAACAGGCTTAATTCAGCACTGAGTGCCTTTTTGTTACTTCATACTAACATGCAACCAAACTGCACAAATCTCTGCACAAACTAATAAAACCTACTTGAATATGAAGGAACTACATGATTCCTGTTGATTTTCTAATGGGATTTGCTTATTTCACTCATTTTAATACAGAGTTCAAAAACAGGCTTAATTCAGCATTGAGTGCCTTTTTGTTACTTCATACTAACATGCAACCAAACTGCACAAATCTCTGCACAAACTACTCAGAACTACTTCAATATGAAGGAACTACATGATTCTTGTTGATTTTCTGCTGGGATTTGCTGATTTCGCTACTTTTAATAGAAAGTTCAAAAACAGGCTCAATTCAGCATTGAGTGCGTTTATGACTAATCAACTTGAAATGAAATGAAACTGCACAAACCTCTGCACAAACTACTCAGAACTACTTGAATATGAAGGAACTACATGATTCCTGTTGATTTTCTAGTGGGATTTGCTGATTTCACTACTGTTAATACAGAGTTCAAAAACAGGCTTATTTCATCATTGAGTGCCTTTTTGTTACTTCATACTAACATGCAACCAAACTGCACAAATCTCTTCAAAACTAGACAAATCTCTGCACAAACTAATAAAAGTACTTGAATATGAAGGAACTACATGATTCCTGTTGATTTTCTAATGGGATTTGCTGATTTCACTACTGTTAATACAGAGTTCAAAAACAGGCTTAATTCAGCATTGAGTGCCTTTTTGTTACTTCATACTAACATGCAACCAAACTGCACAAGTCTCTGCACAAACTACTCAGAACTACTTGAATATGAACGAACTACATGATTCTTGTTGATTTTCTGCTGGGATTTGGTGATTTCACTACTTTTAATACAGAGTTCAAAAACAGGCTTAATTCAGCATTGAGTGCGTTTTTGTTACTTCATACTAACATGCAACCAAACTGCAAAAATCTCTTCAAAAACTAGACAAATCTCTGCACAAAATAATAAAAGCTACTTGAATATGAAGGAACTACATGATTTTTGTTAATTTACTGCTGGGATTTGCTGATTTCGCTACTTTTAATGGAAAGTTCAAAAACAGGCTCAATTCAGCATTGGGTGCGTTTGTGACTCATCAACTTGAAATGAAATCAAACTGCACAAATCTCTTCAAAACCTACATAAATCTCTGTACAAACTTATAAAAGCTACTTGAATATGAAGGAAGTACCTTATTCCTGTTTATTTTCTGCTGGGATTTGCTTATTTCACTCATTTTAATACAGAGTTCAAAAACAGGCTTATTTCAGCATTGAGTGCCTTTTTGGTACTTCATACTAACATGCAAACAAACTGCACAAACTAATAAAAGCTACTTGAATATGAAGGAACTACATGATTCTTGTTGATTTTCTGCTGGGATTTGCTGATTTCGCTACTTTTAATAGAAAGTTCAAAAACAGGCTCAATTCAGCATTGGGTGCGTTTATGACTCATCAACTTGAAATGAAATCAAACTGCACAAATCTCTGCACAAACTATTCAGAACTACTTGAATATGAAGGAACTACATGATTCTTGTTGATTTTCTACTGGGATTTGCTTATTTCACTTCTTTTAATACAGAGTTCAAAAACAGGCTTAATTCAGCATTGAGTGCCTTTTTGTTACTTCATACTAAAATGCAACCAAACTGCACAAATCTCTGCACAAACTACTCAGAACTACTTGAATACGAAGGAACTACATGATTCCTGTTGATTTTCTATTGGGATTTGCTTATTTCACTACTTTTAATACAGAGTTCAAAAACAGGCACAGTTCAGCATTGGGTGCGTTTGTGATTCATCAACTTGAAATGAAATCAAACTGCACAAATCTCTGCACAAACTACTCAGAACTACTTGAATATGAAGGAACTACATGATTCTTGTTGATTTTCTGCTGGGATTTGCTTATTTCACTACTTTTAATACAGAGTTCAAAAACAGGCTTAATTCAGCATTGAGTGCGTTTTTGTTACTTCATACTAACATGCAACCAAATTGCACAAATCTCTGCACAAACTAATAAAAGTACTTGAATATGAAGGAACTACATGATTCCTGTTGATTTTCTAATGGGATTTGCTGATTTCACTACTTTTAATACAGAGTTCAAAAACAGGCTCAATTCAGCATTGGGTGTGTTTGTGACTCATCAACTTGAAATGAAATCAAACTGCACAAATCTCTTCAAAACCTACATAAATCTCTGTACAAACTTATAAAAGCTACTTGAATATGAAGGAATTACCTTATTCCTTTTTATTTTCTGCTGGGATTTGCTTATTTCACTCATTTTAATACAGAGTTCAAAAACAGGCTTATTTCAGCATTGAGTGCCTTTTTGTTACTTCATACTAACATGCAACCAAACTGCACAAATCTCTGCACAAACTACTCAGAACTACTTGAATATGAAGGAACTACATGATTCTTGTTGATTTTCTACTGGGATTTGCTGATTTCACTACTTTTAATACAGAGTTCAAAAACAGGCTTAATTCAGCATTGAGTGCGTTTTTGTTACTTCATACTAACATGCAACCAAATTGCACAAATCTCTGCACAAACTAATAAAAGCTACTTGAATATGAAGGAATTACATGAGTCCTGTTGATTTTCTAATGGGATTTGCTGATTTCACTACTTTTAATATAGAGTTCAAAAACAGGCTTAATTCAGCACTGAGTGCCTTTTTGTTACTTCATACTAACATGCAACCAAACTGCACAAATCTCTGCACAAACTAATAAAAGCTACTTGAATATGAAGGAACTACATGATTCCTGTTGATTTTCTAATGGGATTTGCTTATTTCACTCATTTTAATACAGAGTTCAAAAACAGGCTTAATTCAGCATTGAGTGCCTTTTTGTTACTTCATACTAACATGCAACCAAACTGCACAAATCTCTGCACAAACTACTCAGAACTACTTCAATATGAAGGAACTACATGATTCTTGTTGATTTTCTGCTGGGATTTGCTGATTTCGCTACTTTTAATAGAAAGTTCAAAAACAGGCTCAATTCAGCATTGAGTGCGTTTATGACTAATCAACTTGAAATGAAATGAAACTGCACAAACCTCTGCACAAACTACTCAGAACTACTTGAATATGAAGGAACTACATGATTCCTGTTGATTTTCTAGTGGGATTTGCTGATTTCACTACTGTTAATACAGAGTTCAAAAACAGGCTTATTTCATCATTGAGTGCCTTTTTGTTACTTCATACTAACATGCAACCAAACTGCACAAATCTCTTCAAAACTAGACAAATCTCTGCACAAACTAATAAAAGTACTTGAATATGAAGGAACTACATGATTCCTGTTGATTTTCTAATGGGATTTGCTGATTTCACTACTGTTAATACAGAGTTCAAAAACAGGCTTAATTCAGCATTGAGTGCCTTTTTGTTACTTCATACTAACATGCAACCAAACTGCACAAGTCTCTGCACAAACTACTCAGAACTACTTGAATATGAACGAACTACATGATTCTTGTTGATTTTCTGCTGGGATTTGGTGATTTCACTACTTTTAATACAGAGTTCAAAAACAGGCTTAATTCAGCATTGAGTGCGTTTTTGTTACTTCATACTAACATGCAACCAAACTGCAAAAATCTCTTCAAAAACTAGACAAATCTCTGCACAAAATAATAAAAGCTACTTGAATATGAAGGAACTACATGATTCTTGTTAATTTACTGCTGGGATTTGCTGATTTCGCTACTTTTAATGGAAAGTTCAAAAACAGGCTCAATTCAGCATTGGGTGCGTTTGTGACTCATCAACTTGAAATGAAATCAAACTGCACAAATCTCTTCAAAACCTACATAAATCTCTGTACAAACTAATAAAAGCTACTTGAATATGAAGGAAGTACCTTATTCCTGTTGATTTTCTGCTGGGATTTGCTTATTTCACTCATTTTAATACAGAGTTCAAAAACAGGTTCAATTCAGCATTGAGTGGGTTTATGACTAATCAACTTGAAATGAAATGAAACTGCACAAATCTCTGCACAAACTACTCAGAACTACTTGAATATGAAGGAACTACATGATTCTTGGTGATTTTCTAATGTGATTTGCTTATTTCACTACTTTTAATACAGAGTTGAAAAACAGGCTTAATTCAGCATTGAGTGCCTTTTTGTTACTTCATACTAACATGCAACCAAACTGCACAAATCTCTTCAAAACTAGACAAATCTCTGCACAAACTACTCAGAACTACTTGAATATGAAGGAACTACATGATTCTTGGTGATTTTCTGCTGGGATTTACTGATTTCGCTACTTTTAATAGAAAGTTCAAAAACAGGCTCAATTCAGCATTGGGTGCGTTTATGACTCATCAACTTGAAATTAAATCAAACTGCACAAATCTCTGCACAAACTACTCAGAACTACTTGAATATGAAGGAACTACATGATTCTTGTTGATTTTTCTACTGGGATTTGCTTATTTCACTACTTTTAATACAGAGTTCAAAAACAGGCTTATTTCAGCATTGAGTGCCTTTTTGGTACTTCATACTAACATGCAAACAAACTGCACAAATCTCTGCACAAACTAATAAAAGCTACTTGAATATGAAGGAATTACATGAGTCCTGTTGATTTTCTAATGGGATTTGCTGATTTCACTACTTTTAATACAGAGTTCAAAAACAGGCTTAATTCAGCATTGAGTGCCTTTTTGTTACTTCATACTAACATGCAACCAAACTGCACAAATCTCTGCACAAACTAATAAAAGCTACTTGAATATGAAGGAAGTACCTTATTCCTGTTTATTTTCTGCTGGGATTTGCTTATTTCACTCATTTTAATACAGAGTTCAAAAACAGGCTTATTTCATCATTGAGTGCCTTTTTGTTACTTCATACTAACATGCAACCAAACTGCACAAATCTCTTCAAAACTAGACAAATCTCTGCACAAACTAATAAAAGTACTTGAATATGAAGGAACTACATGATTCCTGTTGATTTTCTAATGGGATTTGCTGATTTCACTACTTTTAATACAGAGTTCAAAAACAGGCTCAATTCAGCATTGGGTGTGTTTGTGACTCATCAACTTGAAATGAAATCAAACTGCACAAATCTCTCCAAAACCTAAATAAATCTCTGTACAAACTTATAAAAGCTACTTGAATATGAAGGAATTACCTTATTCCTTTTTATTTTCTGCTGGGATTTGCTTATTTCACTCATTTTAATACAGAGTTCAAAAACAGGCTTATTTCAGCATTGAGTGCCTTTTTGTTACTTCATACTAACATGCAACCAAACTGCACAAATCTCTGCACAAACTACTCAGAACTACTTGAATATGAAGGAACTACATGATTCTTGTTGATTTTCTACTGGGATTTGCTGATTTCACTACTTTTAATACAGAGTTTCAAAAACAGGCTTAATTCAGCATTGAGTGCCTTTTTGTTACTTCATACTAACATGCAACCAAATTGCACAAATCTCTGCACAAACTAATAAAAGCTACTTGAATATGAAGGAATTACATGAGTCTTGTTGATTTTCTAATGGGATTTGCTGATTTCACTACTTTTAAGACAGAGTTCAAAAACAGGCTTAATTCAGCATTGAGTGCCTTTTTGTTACTTCATACTAACATGGAACCAAACTGCACAAATCTCTGCACAAACTAATAAAAGCTACTTGAATATGAAGGAACTACATGATTCCTGTTGATTTTCTAATGGGATTTGCTTATTTCACTACTTTTAATACAGAGTTCAAAAACAGGCTTATTTCAGCATGGAGTGCCTTTTTGTTACTTCATACTAACATGCAACCAAACTGCACAAATCTCTGCACAAACTAATAAAAGTACTTGAATATGAAGGAACTACACGATTCCTGTTGATTTTCTAGTGGGATTTGCTGATTTCACTACTGTTAATACAGAGTTCAAAAACAGGCTTATTTCATCATTGAGTGCCTTTTTGTTACTTCATACTAACATGCAACCAAACTGCACAAATCTCTTCAAAACTAGATAAATCTCTGCACAAACTAATAAAAGCTACTTGAATATGAAGGAACTACATGATTCTTGTTGATTTTCTGCGGGGATTTGCTGATTTCGCTACCTTTAATGGAAAGTTCAAAAACAGGCTCAATTCAGCATTGGGTGCGTTTGTGACTCATCAACTTGAAATGAAATCAAACTGCACAAATCTCTTCAAAACCTATATAAATCTCTGTACAAACTAATAAAAGCTACTTGAATATGAAGGAAGTACATGATTCCTGTTGATTTTCTGCTGGGATTTGCTGATTTCACTACTTTTAATACAGAGTTCAAAAACAGGCTTAATTCAGCATTGAGTGCCTTTTTGTTACTTAATACTAACATGCAACCAAACTGCACAAATCTCTGCACAAACTACTCAGAACTACTTGAATATGAAGGAACTACATGATTCTTGTTGATTTTCTGCTGGGATTTGCTGATTTCACTACTTTTAATACAGAGTTCAAAAACAGGCTTAATTCAGCATTGAGTGCCTTTTTGTTACTTCATACTAACATGCAACCAAACTGCACAAATCTCTGCACAAACTAATAAAAGCTAATTGAATATGAAGGAACTACATGATTCCTGTTGATTTTCTAAGGGGATTCGCTTATTTCACTACTTTTAATAGAAAGTTCAAAAACAAGCTCAATTCAGCATTGGGTGCGTTTATGACTCATCAACTTGAAATGAAATCAAACTGCACAAATCTCTTCAAAACCTATATAAATCTCTGTACAAACTAATGAAAGCTACTTGAATATGAAGGAAGTACCTTATTCCTGTTGATTTTCTAATGGGATTTGCTGATTTCACTACTTTTAATACAGAGTTCAAAAACAGGCTTAATTCAGCATTGAGTGCCTTTTTGTTACTTCATACTAACATGCAACCAAACTGCACAAATCTCTGCACAAACTAATAAAAGTACTTGAATATGAAGGACCTACATGATGCTTATTGATTTTGTGTTGGGATTTGCTGATTTCGCTACTTTTAATGGAAAGTTCAAAAAAAGGCTCAATTCAGCATTGGATGCGTTTGTGATTCATCAACTTGAAATGAAATGAAACTGCACAAATCTCTGCACAAACTACTCAGAACTACTTGAATATGAAGGAACTACATGATTCTTGTTGATTTTCTACTGGGATTTGCTGATTTCACTACTTTTAATACAGAGTTCAAAAACAGGCTTATTTCAGCATTGAGTGCCTTTTTGGTACTTCATACTAACATGCAAACAAACTGCACAAATCTCTGCACAAACTAATAAAAGCTACTTGAATATGAAGGAATTACATGAGTCCTGTTGATTTTCTAATGGGATTTGCTGATTTCACTACTTTTAATACAGAGTTCAAAAACAGGCTTAATTCAGCATTGAGTGCCTTTTTGTTACTTCATACTAACATGCAACCAAACTGCACAAATCTCTGCACAAACTAATAAAAGCTACTTGAATATGAAGGAAGTACCTTATTCCTGTTTATTTTCTGCTGGGATTTGCTTATTTCACTCATTTTAATACAGAGTTCAAAAACAGGCTTATTTCATCATTGAGTGCCTTTTTGTTACTTCATACTAACATGCAACCAAACTGCACAAATCTCTTCAAAACTAGACAAATCTCTGCACAAACTAATAAAAGTACTTGAATATGAAGGAACTACATGATTCCTGTTGATTTTCTAATGGGATTTGCTGATTTCACTACTTTTAATACAGAGTTCAAAAACAGGCTCAATTCAGCATTGGGTGTGTTTGTGACTCATCAACTTGAAATGAAATCAAACTGCACAAATCTCTCCAAAACCTAAATAAATCTCTGTACAAACTAATAAAAGCTACTTGAATATGAAGGAAGTACATGATTCCTGTTGATTTTCTGCTGGGATTTGCTGATTTCACTACTTTTAATACAGAGTTCAAAAACAGGCTTAATTCAGCATTGAGTGCCTTTTTGTTACTTAATACTAACATGCAACCAAACTGCACAAATCTCTGCACAAACTACTCAGAACTACTTGAATATGAAGGAACTACATGATTCTTGTTGATTTTCTGCTGGGATTTGCTGATTTCACTATTTTTAATACAGAGTTCAAAAACAGGCTTAATTCAGCATTGAGTGCCTTTTTGTTACTTCATACTAACATGCAACCAAACTGCACAAATCTCTGCACAAACTAATAAAAGCTAATTGAATATGAAGGAACTACATGATTCCTGTTGATTTTCTAATGGGATTCGCTTATTTCACTACTTTTAATAGAAAGTTCAAAAACAAGCTCAATTCAGCATTGGGTGCGTTTATGACTCATCAACTTGAAATGAAATCAAACTGCACAAATCTCTTCAAAACCTACATAAATCTCTGTACAAACTTATAAAAGCTACTTGAATATGAAGGAAGTACCTTATTCCTGTTTATTTTCTGCTGGGATTTGCTTATTTCACTCATTTTAATACAGAGTTCAAAAACAGGCTTATTTCAGCATTGAGTGCCTTTTTGGTACTTAATACTAACATGCAAACAAACTGCACAAACTAATAAAAGCTACTTGAATATGAAGGAACTACATGATTCTTGTTCATTTTCTGCTGGGATTTGCTGATTTCGCTACTTTTAATAGAAAGTTCAAAAACAGGCTCAATTCAGCATTGGGTGCGTTTATGACTCATCAACTTGAAATGAAATCAAACTGCACAAATCTCTGCACAAACTACTCAGAACTACTTGAATATGAAGGAACTACATGATTCTTGTTGATTTTCTACTGGGATTTGCTTATTTCACTTCTTTTAATACAGAGTTCAAAAACAGGCTTAATTCAGCATTGAGTGCCTTTTTGTTACTTCATACTAACATGCAACCAAACTGCACAAATCTCTGCACAAACTAATAAAAGTACTTGAATATGAAGGAACTACATGATTCCTGTTGATTTTCTAATGGGATTTGCTGATTTCACTACTTTTAATACAGAGTTCAAAAACAGGCTCAATTCAGCATTGGGTGTGTTTGTGACTCATCAACTTGAAATGAAATCAAACTGCACAAATCTCTTCAAAACCTACATAAATCTCTGTACAAACTTATAAAAGCTACTTGAATATGAAGGAATTACCTTATTCCTTTTTATTTTCTGCTGGGATTTGCTTATTTCACTCATTTTAATACAGAGTTCAAAAACAGGCTTATTTCAGCATTGAGTGCCTTTTTGTTACTTCATACTAACATGCAACCAAACTGCACAAATCTCAGCACAAACTACTCAGAACTACTTGAATATGAAGGAACTACATGATTCCTGTTGATTTTCTAATGGGATTTGCTGATTTCACTACTGTTAATACAGAGTTCAAAAACAGGCTTAATTCAGCATTGAGTGCCTTTTTGTTACTTCATACTAACATGCAACCAAACTGCACAAATCTCTGCACAAACTAATAAAAGCTACTTGAATATGAAGGAACTACATGATTCCTGTTGATTTTCTGCTGGGATTTGCTGATTTCGCTACTTTTAATGGAAAGTTCAAAAACAGGCTCAATTCAGCATTGGGTGCGTTTGTGACTCATCAACTTGAAATGAAATCAAACTGCACAAATCTCTTCAAAACTAGACAAATCTCTGCACAAACTACTCAGAACTACTTGAATATGAAGGAACTACATGATTCCTGTTGATTTTCTAATGGGATTTGCTGATTTCACTACTGTTAATACAGAGTTCAAAAACAGGCTTAATTCAGCATTGAGTGCCTTATTGTTACTTCATACTAACATGCAACCAAACTGCACAAGTCTCTGCACAAACTACTCAGAACTACTTGAATATGAACGAACTACATGATTCTTGTTGATTTTCTGCTGGGATTTGGTGATTTCACTACTTTTAATACAGAGTTCAAAAACAGGCTTAATTCAGCATTGAGTGCGTTTTTGTTACTTCATACTAACATGCAACCAAACTGCAAAAATCTCTTCAAAAACTAGACAAATCTCTGCACAAACTAATAAAAGCTACTTGAATATGAAGGAACTACATGATTCTTGTTTATTTTCTGCTGGGATTTGCTTATTTCACTTCTTTTAATACAGAGTTCAAAAACAGGCTTAATTCAGCATTGAGTGCCTTTTTGTTACTTCATACTAAAATGCAACCAAACTGCACAAATCTCTGCACAAACTACTCAGAACTACTTGAATATGAAGGAACTACATGATTCTTGTTGATTTTCTGCTGGGATTTGCTGATTTCGCTACTTTTAATGGAAAGTTCAAAAACAGGCTCAATTCAGCATTGGGTGCGTTTGTGACTCATCAACTTGAAATGAAATCAAACTGCACAAATCTCTTCAAAACCTACATAAATCTCTGTACAAACTTATAAAAGCTACTTGAATATGAAGGAACTACATGATTCTTGTTGATTTTCTACTGGGATTTGCTTATTTCACTACTTTTAATACAGAGTTCAAAAACAGGCTCAATTCAGCATTGGGTGCGTTTATGACTCATCAACTTGAAATGAATTCAAACTGCACAAATCTCTGCACAAACTACTCAGAACTACTTGAATATGAAGGAACTACATGATTCTTGTTGATTTTCTGCTGGGATTTGCTGATTTCGCTACTTTTAATGGAAAGTTCAAAAACAGGCTCAATTCAGCATTGGGTGCGTTTGTGACTCATCAACTTGAAATGAAATCAAACTGCACAAATCTCTTCAAAACCTACATAAATCTCTGTACAAACTTATAAAAGCTACTTGAATATGAAGGAAGTACCTTATTCCTGTTTATTTTCTGCTGGGATTTGCTTATTTCACTCATTTTAATACAGAGTTCAAAAACAGGCTTATTTCAGCATTGAGTGCCTTTTTGGTACTTCATACTAACATGCAAACAAACTGCACAAATCTCTGCACAAACTAATAAAAGCTACTTGAATATGAAGGAACTACATGATTCTTGTTGATTTTCTGCTGGGATTTGCTGATTTCGCTACTTTTAATGGAAAGTTCAAAAACAGGCTCAATTCAGCATTGGGTGCGTTTGTGACTCATCAACTGGAAATGAAATCAAACTGCACAAATCTCTTCAAAACCTACATAAATCTCTGTACAAACTAATAAAAGCTACTTGAATATGAAGGAACTACATGATTCCTGTTGATTTTCTTCTGGGATTTGCTGATTTCGCTACTTTTAATGGAAAGTTCAAAAACAGGCTCAATTCAGCATTTGAGTGGGTTTATGACTAATCAACTTGAAATGAAATGAAACTGCACAAATCTCTGCACAAACTACTCAGAACTACTTGAATATGAAGGAACTACATGATTCTTGGTGATTTTCTAATGTGATTTGCTTATTTCACTACTTTTAATACAGAGTTCAAAAACAGGCTTAATTCAGCATTGAGTGCCTTTTTGTTACTTCATACTAACATGCAACCAAACTGCACAAATCTCTTCAAAACTAGACAAATCTCTGCACAAACTACTCAGAACTACTTGAATATGAAGGAACTACATGATTCTTGGTGATTTTCTGCTGGGATTTTCTGATTTCGCTACTTTTAATAGAAAGTTCAAAAACAGGCTCAATTCAGCATTGGGTGCGTTTATGACTCATCAACTTGAAATTAAATCAAACTGCACAAATCTCTGCACAAACTACTCAGAACTACTTGAATATGAAGGAACTACATGATTCTTGTTGATTTTCTACTGGGATTTGCTTATTTCACTACTTTTAATACAGAGTTCAAAAACAGGCTTAATTCAGCATTGAGTGCCTTTTTGTTACTTCATACTAATATGCAACCAAACTGCACAAATCTCTGCACAAACTAATAAAAGCTACTTGAATATGAAGGAACTACATGATTCTTGGTGATTTTCTAATGTGATTTGCTTATTTCACTACTTTTAATACAGAGTTCAAAAACAGGCTTAATTCAGCATTGAGTGCCTTTTTGTTACTTCATACTAACATGCAACCAAACTGCACAAATCTCTTCAAAACTAGACAAATCTCTGCACAAACTACTCAGAACTACTTGAATATGAAGGAACTACATGATTCTTGTTGATTTTCTACTGGGATTTGCTGATTTCACTACTTTTAATACAGAGTTCAAAAACAGGCTCAATTCAGCATTGGGTGCGTTTATGACTCATCAACTTGAAATGAATTCAAACTGCACAAATCTCTGCACAAACTACTCAGAACTACTTGAATATGAAGGAACTACATGATTCTTGTTGATTTTCTGCTGGGATTTGCTGATTTCGCTACTTTTAATGGAAAGTTCAAAAACAGGCTCAATTCAGCATTGGGTGCGTTTGTGACTCATCAACTTGAAATGAAATCAAACTGCACAAATCTCTTCAAAACCTACATAAATCTCTGTACAAACTTATAAAAGCTACTTGAATATGAAGGAAGTACCTTATTCCTGTTTATTTTCTGCTGGGATTTGCTTATTTCACTCATTTTAATACAGAGTTCAAAAACAGGCTTATTTCAGCATTGAGTGCCTTTTTGGTACTTCATACTAACATGCAAACAAACTGCACAAATCTCTGCACAAACTAATAAAAGCTACTTGAATATGAAGGAACTACATGATTCCTGTTGATTTTCTTCTGGGATTTGCTGATTTCGCTACTTTTAATGGAAAGTTCAAAAACAGGCTCAATTCAGCATTTGAGTGGGTTTATGACTAATCAACTTGAAATGAAATGAAACTGCACAAATCTCTGCACAAACTACTCAGAACTACTTGAATATGAAGGAACTACATGATTCTTGGTGATTTTCTAATGTGATTTGCTTATTCCACTACTTTTAATACAGAGTTCAAAAACAGGCTTAATTCAGCATTGAGTGCCTTTTTGTTACTTCATACTAACATGCAACCAAATTGCACAAATCTCTGCACAAACTAATAAAAGCTACTTGAATATGAAGGAATTACATGAGTCCTGTTGATTTTCTAATGGGATTTGCTGATTTCACTACTTTTAATACAGAGTTCAAAAACAGGCTTAATTCAGCATTGAGTGCCTTTTTGTTACTTCATACTAACATGCAACCAAACTGCACAAATCTCTTCAAAACTAGACAAATCTCTGCACAAACTACTCAGAACTACTTGAATATGAAGGAACTACATGATTCTTGGTGATTTTCTGCTGGGATTTGCTGATTTCGCTACTTTTAATAGAAAGTTCAAAAACAGGCTCAATTCAGCATTGGGTGCGTTTATGACTCATCAACTTGAAATGAAATGAAACTGCACAAATCTCTGCACAAACTACTCAGAACTACTTGAATATGAAGGAACTACATGATTCTTGTTGATTTTCTACTGGGATTTGCTTATTTCACTACTTTTAATACAGAGTTCAAAAACAGGCTTAATTCAGCATTGAGTGCTTTTTTGTTACTTCATACTAACATGCAACCAAACTGCACAAATCTCTGCACAAACTAATAAAAGCTACTTGAATATGAAGGAAGTACCTTATTCCTGTTTATTTTCTGCTGGGATTTGCTTATTTCACTCATTTTAATACAGAGTTCAAAAACAGGCTTATTTCAGCATTGAGTGCCTTTTTGTTACTTCATACTAACATGCAACCAAACTGCACAAATCTCTGCATAAACTAATAAAAGTACTTGAATATGAAGGAACTACACCATTCCTGTTGATTTTCTAATGGGATTTGCTTATTTCACTACTTTTACTACAGAGTTCAAAAACAGGCTCAATTCAGCATTGAGTGCGTTTATGACTAATTAACTTGAAATGAAATGAAACTGCACAAACCTCTGCACAAACTACTCAGAACTACTTGAATATGAAGGAACTACATGATTCCTGTTGATTTTCTAGTGGGATTTGCTGATTTCACTACTGTTAATACAGAGTTCAAAAACAGGCTTATTTCATCATTGAGTGCCTTTTTGTTACTTCATACTAACATGCAACCAAACTGCACAAATCTCTTCAAAACTAGACAAATCTCTGCACAAACTAATAAAAGTACTTGAATATGAAGGAACTACATGATTCCTGTTGATTTTCTAATGGGATTTGCTGATTTCACTACTTTTAATACAGAGTTCAAAAACAGGCTCAATTCAGCATTGGGTGTGTTTGTGACTCATCAACTTGAAATGAAATCAAACTGCACAAATCTCTCCAAAACCTACATAAATCTCTGTACAAACTTATAAAAGCTACTTGAATATGAAGGAACTACATGATTCCTGTTGATTTTCTTATGGGATTTGCTGATTTCGCTACTTTTAATGGAAAGTTCAAAAACAGGCTCAATTCAGCATTTGAGTGGGTTTATGACTAATCAACTTGAAATGAAATGAAACTGCACAAATCTCTGCACAAACTACTCAGAACTACTTGAATATGAAGGAACTACATGATTCTTGGTGATTTTCTAATGTGATTTGCTTATTTCACTACTTTTAATACAGAGTTCAAAAACAGGCTTAATTCAGCATTGAGTGCCTTTTTGTTACTTCATACTAACATGCAACCAAACTGCACAAATCTCTTCAAAACTAGACAAATCTCTGCACAAACTACTCAGAACTACTTGAATATGAAGGAACTACATGATTCTTGGTGATTTTCTGCTGGGATTTTCTGATTTTGCTACTTTTAATAGAAAGTTCAAAAACAGGCTCAATTCAGCATTGGGTGCGTTTATGACTCATCAACTTGAAATTAAATCAAACTGCACAAATCTCTGCACAAACTACTCAGAACTACTTGAATATGAAGGAACTACATGATTCTTGTTGATTTTCTACTGGGATTTGCTTATTTCACTACTTTTAATACAGAGTTCAAAAACAGGCTTAATTCAGCATTGAGTGCCTTTTTGTTACTTCATACTAATATGCAACCAAACTGCACAAATCTCTGCACAAACTAATAAAAGCTACTTGAATATGAAGGAACTACATGATTCTTGGTGATTTTCTAATGTGATTTGCTTATTTCACTACTTTTAATACAGAGTTCAAAAACAGGCTTAATTCAGCATTGAGTGCCTTTTTGTTACTTCATACTAACATGCAACCAAACTGCACAAATCTCTTCAAAACTAGACAAATCTCTGCACAAACTACTCAGAACTACTTGAATATGAAGGAACTACATGATTCTTGTTGATTTTCTACTGGGATTTGCTGATTTCACTACTTTTAATACAGAGTTCAAAAACAGGCTTAATTCAGCATTGAGTGCCTTTTTGTTACTTCATACTAACATGCAACCAAATTGCACAAATCTCTGCACAAACTAATAAAAGCTACTTGAATATGAAGGAACTACACCATTCCTGTTGATTTTCTAATGGGATTTGCTTATTTCACTACTTTTACTACAGAGTTCAAAAACAGGCTCAATTCAGTATTGAGTGCGTTTATGACTAATTAACTTGAAATGAAATGAAACTGCACAAACCTCTGCACAAACTACTCAGAACTACTTGAATATGAAGGAACTACATGATTCCTGTTGATTTTCTAGTGGGATTTGCTGATTTCACTACTGTTAATACAGAGTTCAAAAACAGGCTTATTTCATCATTGAGTGCCTTTTTGTTACTTCATACTAACATGCAACCAAACTGCACAAATCTCTTCAAAACTAGACAAATCTCTGCACAAACTAATAAAAGTACTTGAATATGAAGGAACTACATGATTCCTGTTGATTTTCTAATGGGATTTGCTGATTTCACTACTTTTAATACAGAGTTCAAAAACAGGCTCAATTCAGCATTGGGTGTGTTTGTGACTCATCAACTTGAAATGAAATCAAACTGCACAAATCTCTCCAAAACCTACATAAATCTCTGTACAAACTTATAAAAGCTACTTGAATATGAAGGAATTACCTTATTCCTTTTTATTTTCTGCTGGGATTTGCTTATTTCACTCATTTTAATACAGAGTTCAAAAACAGGCTTATTTCAGCATTGAGTGCCTTTTTGTTACTTCATACTAACATGCAATCAAACTGCACAAATCTCTGCACAAACTACTCAGAACTACTTGAATATGAAGGAACTACATGATTCTTGTTGATTTTCTACTGGGATTTGCTGATTTCACTACTGTTAATACAGAGTTCAAAAACAGGCTTATTTCATCATTGAGTGCCTTTTTGTTACTTCATACTAACATGCAACCAAACTGCACAAATCTCTTCAAAACTAGACAAATCTCTGCACAAACTAATAAAAGCTACTTGAATATGAAGGAACTACATGATTCTTGTTGATTTTCTACTGGGATTTGCTTATTTCACTACTTTTAATACAGAGTTCAAAAACAGGCTCAATTCAGCATTGGGTGCGTTTATGACTCATCAACTTGAAATGAATTCAAACTGCACAAATCTCTGCACAAACTACTCAGAACTACTTGAATATGAAGGAACTACATGATTCTTGTTGATTTTCTGCTGGGATTTGCTGATTTCGCTACTTTTAATGGAAAGTTCAAAAACAGGCTCAATTCAGCATTGGGTGCGTTTGTGACTCATCAACTTGAAATGAAATCAAACTGCACAAATCTCTTCAAAACCTACATAAATCTCTGTACAAACTTATAAAAGCTACTTGAATATGAAGGAAGTACCTTATTCCTGTTTATTTTCTGCTGGGATTTGCTTATTTCACTCATTTTAATACAGAGTTCAAAAACAGGCTTATTTCAGCATTGAGTGCCTTTTTGGTACTTCATACTAACATGCAAACAAACTGCACAAATCTCTGCACAAACTAATAAAAGCTACTTGAATATGAAGGAACTACATGATTCTTGTTGATTTTCTGCTGGGATTTGCTGATTTCGCTACTTTTAATGGAAAGTTCAAAAACAGGCTCAATTCAGCATTGGGTGCGTTTGTGACTCATCAACTTGAAATGAAATCAAACTGCACAAATCTCTTCAAAACCTACATAAATCTCTGTACAAACTAATAAAAGCTACTTGAATATGAAGGAACTACATGATTCCTGTTGATTTTCTTCTGGGATTTGCTGATTTCGCTACTTTTAATGGAAAGTTCAAAAACAGGCTCAATTCAGCATTTGAGTGGGTTTATGACTAATCAACTTGAAATGAAATGAAACTGCACAAATCTCTGCACAAACTACTCAGAACTACTTGAATATGAAGGAACTACATGATTCTTGGTGATTTTCTAATGTGATTTGCTTATTTCACTACTTTTAATACAGAGTTCAAAAACAGGCTTAATTCAGCATTGAGTGCCTTTTTGTTACTTCATACTAACATGCAACCAAACTGCACAAATCTCTTCAAAACTAGACAAATCTCTGCATAAACTACTCAGAACTACTTGAATATGAAGGAACTACATGATTCTTGGTGATTTTCTGCTGGGATTTGCTGATTTCGCTACTTTTAATACAGAGTTCAAAAACAGGCTCAATTCAGCATTGAGTGCGTTTATGACTAATCAACTTGAAATGAAATGAAACTGCACAAACCTCTGCACAAACTACTCAGAACTACTTGAATATGAAGGAACTACATGATTCTTGGTGATTTTCTAATGTGATTTGCTTATTTCACTACTTTTAATACAGAGTTCAAAAACAGGCTTAATTCAGCATTGAGTGCCTTTTTGTTACTTCATACTAACATGCAACCAAACTGCACAAATCTCTTCAAAACTAGACAAATCTCTGCACAAACTACTCAGAACTACTTGAATATGAAGGAACTACATGATTCTTGGTGATTTTCTGCTGGGATTTTCTGATTTTGCTACTTTTAATAGAAAGTTCAAAAACAGGCTCAATTCAGCATTGGGTGCGTTTATGACTCATCAACTTGAAATTAAATCAAACTGCACAAATCTCTGCACAAACTACTCAGAACTACTTGAATATGAAGGAACTACATGATTCTTGTTGATTTTCTACTGGGATTTGCTTATTTCACTACTTTTAATACAGAGTTCAAAAACAGGCTTAATTCAGCATTGAGTGCCTTTTTGTTACTTCATACTAACATGCAACCAAACTGCACAAATCTCTTCAAAACTAGACAAATCTCTGCACAAACTACTCAGAACTACTTGAATATGAAGGAACTACATGATTCTTGTTGATTTTCTACTGGGATTTGCTGATTTCACTACTTTTAATACAGAGTTCAAAAACAGGCTTAATTCAGCATTGAGTGCCTTTTTGTTACTTCATACTAACATGCAACCAAATTGCACAAATCTCTGCACAAACTAATAAAAGCTACTTGAATATGAAGGAACTACACCATTCCTGTTGATTTTCTAATGGGATTTGCTTATTTCACTACTTTTACTACAGAGTTCAAAAACAGGCTCAATTCAGTATTGAGTGCGTTTATGACTAATTAACTTGAAATGAAATGAAACTGCACAAACCTCTGCACAAACTACTCAGAACTACTTGAATATGAAGGAACTACATGATTCCTGTTGATTTTCTAGTGGGATTTGCTGATTTCACTACTGTTAATACAGAGTTCAAAAACAGGCTTATTTCATCATTGAGTGCCTTTTTGTTACTTCATACTAACATGCAACCAAACTGCACAAATCTCTTCAAAACTAGACAAATCTCTGCACAAACTAATAAAAGTACTTGAATATGAAGGAACTACATGATTCCTGTTGATTTTCTAATGGGATTTGCTGATTTCACTACTTTTAATACAGAGTTCAAAAACAGGCTCAATTCAGCATTGGGTGTGTTTGTGACTCATCAACTTGAAATGAAATCAAACTGCACAAATCTCTCCAAAACCTACATAAATCTCTGTACAAACTTATAAAAGCTACTTGAATATGAAGGAATTACCTTATTCCTTTTTATTTTCTGCTGGGATTTGCTTATTTCACTCATTTTAATACAGAGTTCAAAAACAGGCTTATTTCAGCATTGAGTGCCTTTTTGTTACTTCATACTAACATGCAATCAAACTGCACAAATCTCTGCACAAACTACTCAGAACTACTTGAATATGAAGGAACTACATGATTCTTGTTGATTTTCTACTGGGATTTGCTGATTTCACTACTGTTAATACAGAGTTCAAAAACAGGCTTATTTCATCATTGAGTGCCTTTTTGTTACTTCATACTAACATGCAACCAAACTGCACAAATCTCTTCAAAACTAGACAAATCTCTGCACAAACTAATAAAAGCTACTTGAATATGAAGGAACTACATGATTCTTGTTGATTTTCTACTGGGATTTGCTTATTTCACTACTTTTAATACAGAGTTCAAAAACAGGCTCAATTCAGCATTGGGTGCGTTTATGACTCATCAACTTGAAATGAATTCAAACTGCACAAATCTCTGCACAAACTACTCAGAACTACTTGAATATGAAGGAACTACATGATTCTTGTTGATTTTCTGCTGGGATTTGCTGATTTCGCTACTTTTAATGGAAAGTTCAAAAACAGGCTCAATTCAGCATTGGGTGCGTTTGTGACTCATCAACTTGAAATGAAATCAAACTGCACAAATCTCTTCAAAACCTACATAAATCTCTGTACAAACTTATAAAAGCTACTTGAATATGAAGGAAGTACCTTATTCCTGTTTATTTTCTGCTGGGATTTGCTTATTTCACTCATTTTAATACAGAGTTCAAAAACAGGCTTATTTCAGCATTGAGTGCCTTTTTGGTACTTCATACTAACATGCAAACAAACTGCACAAATCTCTGCACAAACTAATAAAAGCTACTTGAATATGAAGGAACTACATGATTCTTGTTGATTTTCTGCTGGGATTTGCTGATTTCGCTACTTTTAATGGAAAGTTCAAAAACAGGCTCAATTCAGCATTGGGTGCGTTTGTGACTCATCAACTTGAAATGAAATCAAACTGCACAAATCTCTTCAAAACCTACATAAATCTCTGTACAAACTAATAAAAGCTACTTGAATATGAAGGAACTACATGATTCCTGTTGATTTTCTTCTGGGATTTGCTGATTTCGCTACTTTTAATGGAAAGTTCAAAAACAGGCTCAATTCAGCATTTGAGTGGGTTTATGACTAATCAACTTGAAATGAAATGAAACTGCACAAATCTCTGCACAAACTACTCAGAACTACTTGAATATGAAGGAACTACATGATTCTTGGTGATTTTCTAATGTGATTTGCTTATTTCACTACTTTTAATACAGAGTTCAAAAACAGGCTTAATTCAGCATTGAGTGCCTTTTTGTTACTTCATACTAACATGCAACCAAACTGCACAAATCTCTTCAAAACTAGACAAATCTCTGCACAAACTACTCAGAACTACTTGAATATGAAGGAACTACATGATTCTTGGTGATTTTCTGCTGGGATTTGCTGATTTCGCTACTTTTAATACAGAGTTCAAAAACAGGCTCAATTCAGCATTGAGTGCGTTTATGACTAATCAACTTGAAATGAAATGAAACTGCACAAACCTCTGCACAAACTACTCAGAACTACTTGAATATGAAGGAACTACATGATTCCTGTTGATTTTCTAGTGGGATTTGCTGATTTCACTACTGTTAATACAGAGTTCAAAAACAGGCTTATTTCATCATTGAGTGCCTTTTTGTTACTTCATACTAACATGCAACCAAACTGCACAAATCTCTTCAAAACTAGACAAATCTCTGCACAAACTAATAAAAGTACTTGAATATGAAGGAACTACATGATTCCTGTTGATTTTCTAATGGGATTTGCTGATTTCACTACTTTTAATACAGAGTTCAAAAACAGGCTCAATTCAGCATTGAGTGCCTTTTTGTTACTTAATACTAACATGCAACCAAACTGCACAAATCTCTGCACAAACTACTCAGAACTACTTGAATATGAAGGAACTACATGATTCTTGTTGATTTTCTCTTGGGATTTGCTTATTTCACTACTTTTAATACAGAGTTCAAAAACAGGCTCAATTCAGCATTGGGTGCGTTTATGACTCATCAACTTGAAATGAATTCAAACTGCACAAATCTCTGCACAAACTACTCAGAACTACTTGAATATGAACGAACTACATGATTCTTGTTGATTTTCTGCTGGGATTTGGTGATTTCACTACTTTTAATACAGAGTTCAAAAACAGGCTTAATTCAGCATTGAGTGCATTTTTGTTACTTCATACTAACATGCAACCAAACTGCAAAAATCTCTTCAAAACCTACATAAATCTCTGTACAAACTTATAAAAGCTACTTGAATATGAAGGAAGTACCTTATTCCTGTTCATTTTCTGCTGGGATTTGCTTATTTCACTCATTTTAATACAGAGTTCAAAAACAGGCTTATTTCAGCATTGAGTGCCTTTTTGGTACTTCATACTAACATGCAAACAAACTGCACAAACTAATAAAAGCTACTTGAATATGAAGGAACTACATGATTCTTGTTGATTTTCTGCTGGGATTTGCTGATTTCGCTACTTTTAATAGAAAGTTCAAAAACAGGCTCAATTCAGCATTGAGTGGGTTTATGACCAATCAACTTGAAATGAAATGAAACTGCACAAATCTCTGCACAAACTACTCAGAACTACTTGAATATGAAGGAACTACATGATTCCTGTTGATTTTCTAATGGGATTTGCTGATTTCACTACTGTTAATACAGAGTTCAAAAACAGGCTTAATTCAGCATTGAGTGCCTTTTTGTTACTTCATACTAACATGCAACCAAACTGCACAAATCTCTTCAAAACTAGACAAATCTCTGCACAAACTACTCAGAACTACTTGAATATGAAGGAACTACATGATTCTTGTTGATTTTCTACTGGGATTTGCTTATTTCACTACTTTTAATACAGAGTTCAAAAACAGGCTTAATTCAGCATTGAGTGCCTTTTTGTTACTTCATACTAACATGCAACCAAACTGCACAAATCTCTGCACAAACTAATAAAAGCTACTTGAATATGAAGGAAGTACCTTATTCCTGTTTATTTTCTGCTGGGATTTGCTTATTTCACTCATTTTAATACAGAGCTCAAAAACAGGCTTATTTCAGCATTGAGTGCCTTTTTGTTACTTCATACTAACATGCAACCAAACTGCACAAATCTCTGCATAAACTAATAAAAGTACTTGAATATGAAGGAACTACACGATTCCTGTTGATTTTCTAATGGGATTTGCTTATTTCACTACTTTTAATACAGAGTTCAAAAACAGGCTCAATTCAGCATTGAGTGCGTTTATGACTAATCAACTTGAAATGAATTCAAACTGCACAAATCTCTGCACAAACTACTCAGAACTACTTGAATATGAACGAACTACATGATTCTTGTTGATTTTCTGCTGGGATTTGGTGATTTCACTACTTTTAATACAGAGTTCAAAAACAGGCTTAATTCAGCATTGAGTGCATTTTTGTTACTTCATACTAACATGCAACCAAACTGCAAAAATCTCTTCAAAACCTACATAAATCTCTGTACAAACTTATAAAAGCTACTTGAATATGAAGGAAGTACCTTATTCCTGTTCATTTTCTGCTGGGATTTGCTTATTTCACTCATTTTAATACAGAGTTCAAAAACAGGCTTATTTCAGCATTGAGTGCCTTTTTGGTACTTCATACTAACATGCAAACAAACTGCACAAACTAATAAAAGCTACTTGAATATGAAGGAACTACATGATTCTTGTTGATTTTCTGCTGGGATTTGCTGATTTCGCTACTTTTAATAGAAAGTTCAAAAACAGGCTCAATTCAGCATTGGGTGCGTTTATGACTCATCAACTTGAAATGAAATCAAACTGCACAAATCTCTGCACAAACTACTCAGAACTACTTGAATATGAAGGAACTACATGATTCCTGTTGATTTTCTAATGGGATTTGCTTATTTCACTACTTTTAATACAGAGTTCAAAAACAGGCTCAGTTCAGCATTGGGTGCGTTTGTGATTCATCAACTTGAAATGAAATCAAACTGCACAAATCTCTGCACAAACTACTCAGAACTACTTGAATATGAAGGAACTACATGATTCTTGTTGATTTTCTGCTGGGATTTGCTTATTTCACTACTTTTAATACAGAGTTCAAAAACAGGCTTAATTCAGCATTGAGTGCCTTTTTGTTACTTCATACTAACATGCAACCAAACTGCACAAATCTCTGCACAAACTAATAAAAGTACTTGAATATGAAGGAACTACATGATTCCTGTTGATTTTCTAATGGGATTTGCTGATTTCACTACTTTTAATACAGAGTTCAAAAACAGGCTCAATTCAGCATTGGGTGTGTTTGTGACTCATCAACTTGAAATGAAATCAAACTGCACAAATCTCTTCAAAACCTACATAAATCTCTGTACAAACTTATAAAAGCTACTTGAATATGAAGGAATTACCTTATTCCTGTTTATTTTCTGCTGGGATTTGCTTATTTCACTCATTTTAATACAGAGTTCAAAAACAGGCTTATTTCAGCATTGAGTGCCTTTTTGTTACTTCATACTAACATGCAACCAAACTGCACAAATCTCTGCACAAACTACTCAGAACTACTTGAATATGAAGGAATTACATGAGTCCTGTTGATTTTCTAATGGGATTTGCTGATTTCACTACTTTTAATACAGAGTTCAAAAACAGGCTTAATTCAGCATTGAGTGCCTTTTTGTTACTTCATACTAACATGCAACCAAACTGCACAAATCTCTGCACAAACTAATAAAAGTACTTGAATATGAAGGAAGTACCTTATTCCTGTTGATTTTCTAATGGGATTTGCTGATTTCACTACTTTTAATACAGAGTTCAAAAACAGGCTCAATTCAGCATTGAGTGCGTTTATGACTAATCAACTTGAAATGAAATGAAACTACACAAACCTCTGCACAAACTACTCAGAACTACTTGAATATGAAGGAACTACATGATTCCTGTTGATTTTCTAGTGGGATTTGCTGATTTCACTACTGTTAATACAGAGTTCAAAAACAGGCTTATTTCATCATTGAGTGCCTTTTTGTTACTTCATACTAACATGCAAACAAACTGCACAAATCTCTTCAAAACTAGACAAATCTCTGCACAAACTAATAAAAGCTACTTGAATATGTAGGAACTACATGATTCTTGTTGATTTTCTGCGGGGATTTGCTGATTTCGCTACCTTTAATGGAAAGTTCAAAAACAGGCTCAATTCAGCATTGGGTGCGTTTGTTACTCATCAACTTGAAATGAAATCAAACTAGACAAATCTCTTCAAAACCTATATAAATCACTGTACAAACTAATAAAAGCTACTTGAATATGAAGGAAGTACATGATTCCTGTTGATTTTCTGCTGGGATTTGCTGATTTCACTACTTTTAATACAGAGTTCAAAAACAGGCTTAATTCAGCATTGAGTGCCTTTTTGTTACTTAATACTAACATGCAACCAAACTGCACAAATCTCTGCACAAACTACTCAGAACTACTTGAATATGAAGGAACTACATGATTCTTGTTGATTTTCTGCTGGGATTTGCTGATTTCACTACTTTTAATACAGAGTTCAAAAACAGGCTTAATTCAGCATTGAGTGCCTTTTTGTTACTTCATACTAACATGCAACCAAACTGCACAAATCTCTGCACAAACTAATAAAAGCTAATTGAATATGAAGGAACTACATGATTCCTGTTGATTTTCTAATGGGATTCGCTTATTTCACTACTTTTAATAGAAAGTTCAAAAACAGGCTCAATTCAGCATTGGGTGCGTTTATGACTCATCAACTTGAAATGAAATCAAACTGCACAAATCTCTTCAAAACCTATATAAATCTCTGTACAAACTAATGAAAGCTACTTGAATATGAAGGAAGTACCTTATTCCTGTTGATTTTCTAATGGGATTTGCTGATTTCACTACTTTTAATACAGAGTTCAAAAACAGGCTTAATTCAGCATTGAGTGCCTTTTTGTTACTTCATACTAACATGCAACCAAACTGCACAAATCTCTTCAAAACTAGACAAATCTCTGCACAAACTACTCAGAACTACTTGAATATGAAGGAACTACATGATTCTTGTTGATTTTCTACTGGGATTTGCTTATTTCACTACTTTTAATACAGAGTTCAAAAACAGGCTTAATTCAGCATTGAGTGCCTTTTTGTTACTTCATACTAACATGCAACCAAACTGCACAAATCTCTGCACAAACTAATAAAGGCTACTTGAATATGAAGGAAGTACCTTATTCCTGTTTATTTTCTGCTGGGATTTGCTTATTTCACTCATTTTAATACAGAGTTCAAAAACAGGCTTATTTCAGCATTGAGTGCCTTTTTGTTACTTCATACTAACATGCAACCAAACTGCACAAATCTCTGCATAAACTAATAAAAGTAATTGAATATGAAGGAACTACACGATTCCTGTTGATTTTCTAATGGGATTTGCTGATTTCACTACTTTTAATACAGAGTTCAAAAACAGGCTCAATTCAGCATTGGGTGTGTTTGTGACTCATCAACTTGAAATGAAATCAAACTGCACAAATCTCTTCAAAACCTACATAAATCTCTGTACAAACTTATAAAAGCTACTTGAATATGAAGGAATTACCTTATTCCTTTTTATTTTCTGCTGGGATTTGCTTATTTCACTCATTTTAATACAGAGTTCAAAAACAGGCTTATTTCAGCATTGAGTGCCTTTTTGTTACTTCATACTAACATGCAACCAAACTGCACAAATCTCTGCACAAACTACTCAGAACTACTTGAATATGAAGGAACTACATGATTCTTGTTGATTTTCTACTGGGATTTGCTGATTTCACTACTTTTAATACAGAGTTCAAAAACAGGCTTAATTCAGCATTGAGTGCGTTTTTGTTACTTCATACTAATATGCAACCAAACTGCACAAATCTCTGCATAAACTAATAAAAGTACTTGAATATGAAGGAACTACACGATTCCTGTTGATTTTCTAATGGGATTTGCTTATTTCACTACTTTTAATACAGAGTTCAAAAACAGGCTCAATTCAGCATTGAGTGCGTTTATGACTAATCAACTTGAAATGAAATGAAACTGCACAAACCTCTGCACAAACTACTCAGAACTACTTGAATATGAAGGAACTACATGATTCCTGTTGATTTTCTAGTGGGATTTGCTGATTTCACTACTGTTAATACAGAGTTCAAAAACAGGCTTATTTCATCATTGAGTGCCTTTTTGTTACTTCATACTAACATGCAACCAAACTGCACAAATCTCTTCAAAACTAGATAAATCTCTGCACAAACTAATAAAAGCTACTTGAATATGAAGGAACTACATGATTCTTGTTGATTTTCTGCGGGGATTTGCTGATTTCGCTACCTTTAATGGAAAGTTCAAAAACAGGCTCAATTCAGCATTGGGTGCGTTTGTGACTCATCAACTTGAAATGAAATCAAACTGCACAAATCTCTTCAAAACCTATATAAATCTCTGTACAAACTAATAAAAGCTACTTGAATATGAAGGAAGTACGTGATTCCTGTTGATTTTCTGCTGGGATTTGCTGATTTCACTACTTTTAATACAGAGTTCAAAAACAGGCTTAATTCAGCATTGAGTGCCTTTTTGTTACTTAATACTAACATGCAACCAAACTGCACAAATCTCTGCACAAACTACTCAGAACTACTTGAATATGAAGGAACTACATGATTCTTGTTGATTTTCTGCTGGGATTTGCTGATTTCACTACTTTTAATACAGAGTTCAAAAACAGGCTTAATTCAGCATTGAGTGCCTTTTTGTTACTTCATACTAACATGCAACCAAACTGCACAAATCTCTGCACAAACTAATAAAGGCTACTTGAATATGAAGGAAGTACCTTATTCCTGTTTATTTTCTGCTGGGATTTGCTTATTTCACTCATTTTAATACAGAGTTCAAAAACAGGCTTATTTCAGCATTGAGTGCCTTTTTGTTACTTCATACTAACATGCAACCAAACTGCACAAATCTCTGCATAAACTAATAAAAGTAATTGAATATGAAGGAACTACACGATTCCTGTTGATTTTCTAATGGGATTTGCTTATTTCACTTCTTTTAATACAGAGTTCAAAAACAGGCTTAATTCAGCATTGAGTGCCTTTTTGTTACTTCATACTAAAATGCAACCAAACTGCACAAATCTCTGCACAAACTACTCAGAACTACTTGAATATGAAGGAACTCCATGATTCCTGTTGATTTTCTAATGGGATTTGCTTATTTCACTACTTTTAATACAGAGTTCAAAAACAGGCTTAATTCAGCATTGAGTGCCTTTTTGTTACTTCATACTAACATGCAACCAAACTGCACAAATCTCTGCACAAACTACTCAGAACTACTTCAATATGAAGGAACTACATGATTCTTGTTGATTTTCTGCTGGGATTTGCTGATTTCGCTACTTTTAATAGAAAGTTCAAAAACAGGCTCAATTCAGCATTGGGTGCGTTTATGACTCATCAACTTGAAATGAAATGAAACTGCACAAATCTCTGCACAAACTACTCAGAACTACTTGAATATGAAGGAACTACATGATTCTTGTTGATTTTCTACTGGGATTTGCTTATTTCACTACTTTTAATACAGGGTTCAAAAACAGGCTTAATTCAGCATTGAGTGCCTTTTTGTTACTTCATACTAACATGCAACCAAACTGCACAAATCTCTGCACAAACTAATAAAAGCTACTTGAATATGAAGGAAGTACCTTATTCCTGTTTATTTTCTGCTGGGATTTGCTTATTTCACTCATTTTAATACAGAGTTCAAAAACAGGCTTATTTCAGCATTGAGTACCTTTTTGTTACTTCATACTAAAATGCAACCAAACTGCACAAATCTCTGCACAAACTACTCAGAACTACTTGAATATGAAGGAACTACATGATTCCTGTTGATTTTCTAATGGGATTTGCTTATTTCACTACTTTTAATACAGAGTTCAAAAACAGGCTTAATTCAGCATTGAGTGCCTTTTTGTTACTTCATACTAACATGCAACCAAACTGCACAAATCTCTGCACAAACTAATAAAAGTACTTGAATAAGAAGGAACTACATGATTCCTGTTGATTTTCTAATGGGATTTGCTGATTTCACTACTTTTAATACAGAGTTCAAAAACAGGCTCATTCAGCATTGGGTGCGTTTATGACTAATCAACTTGAAATGAAATCAAACTGCACAAATCTCTGCACAAGCTAATAAAAGCTAATTGAATATGAAGGAACTACATGATTCCTGTTGATTTTCTAATGGGATTCGCTTATTTCACTACTTTTAATAGAAAGTTCAAAAACAGGCTCAATTCAGCATTGGATGCGTTTGTGATTCATCAACTTGAAATGAAATCAAACTGCACAAATCTCTTCAAAACCTACATAAATCTCTGTACAAACTTATAAAAGCTACTTGAATATGAAGGAATTACCTCATTCCTTTTTATTTTCTGCTGGGATTTGCTTATTTCACTCATTTTAATACAGAGTTCAAAAACAGGCTTATTTCAGCATTGAGTGCCTTTTTGTTACTTCATACTAACATGCAACCAAACTGCACAAATCTCTGCATAAACTAATAAAAGTACTTGAATATGAAGGAACTACACGATTCCTGTTGATTTTCTAATGGGATTTGCTGATTTCACTACTTTTAATACAGAGTTCAAAAACAGGCTTAATTCAGCATTGAGTGCCTTTTTGTTACTTCATACTAACATGCAACCAAACTGCACAAATCTCTGCACAAACTACTCAGAACTACTTGAATATAAAGGAACTCCATGATTCCTGTTGATTTTCTAATGGGATTTGCTTATTTCACTACTTTTAATACAGAGTTCAAAAACAGGCTCAATTCAGTATTGAGTGGGTTTATGACTAATCAACTTGAAATGAAATGAAACTGCACAAATCTCTGCACAAACTACTCAGAACTACTTCAATATGAAGGAACTACATGATTCTTGTTGATTTTCTGCTGGGATTTGCTGATTTCGCTACTTTTAATAGAAAGTTCAAAAACAGGCTCAATTCAGCATTGGGTGCGTTTATGACTCATCAACTTGAAATGAAATGAAACTGCACAAATCTCTGCACAAACTACTCAGAACTACTTGAATATGAAGGAAGTACCTTATTCCTGTTTATTTTCTGCTGGGATTAGCTTATTTCACTCATTTTAATACAGAGTTCAAAAACAGGCTTATTTCAGCATTGAGTGCCTTTTTGGTACTTCATACTAACATGCAACCAAACTGCACAAATCTCTGCACAAACTACTCAGAACTACTTGAATATGAAGGAACTACATGATTCTTGTTGATTTTCTACTGGGATTTGCTTATTTCACTACTTTTAATACAGAGTTCAAAAACAAGCTTAATTCAGCATTGAGTGCCTTTTTGTTACTTCATACTAACATGCAACCAAACTGCACAAATCTCTGCACAAACTACTCAGAACTACTTGAATATAAAGGAACTCCATGATTCCTGTTGATTTTCTAATGGGATTTGCTGATTTCGCTACTTTTAATAGAAAGTTCAAAAACAGGCTCAATTCAGCATTGAGTGCGTTTATGACTAATCAACTTGAAATGAAATGAAACTGCACAAACCTCTGCACAAACTACTCAGAACTACTTGAATATGAAGGAACTACATGATTCCTGTTAATTTTCTAATGGGATTTGCTTATTTCACTACTTTTAATACAGAGTTCAAAAACAGGCTCAATTCAGCATTGAGTGCGTTTATGACTAATCAACTTGAAATGAAATGAAACTGCACAAACCTCTGCACAAACTACTCAGAACTACTTGAATATGAAGGAACTACATGATTCCTGTTAATTTTCTAATGGGATTTGCTGATTTCACTACTTTTAATACAGAGTTCAAAAACAGGCTTAATTCAGCATTGAGTGCCTTTTTGTTACTTCATACTAATATGCAACCAAACTGCACAAATCTCTGCACAAACTAATAAAAGCTACTTGAATATGAAGGAACTACATGATTCCTGTTGATTTTCTAATGGGATTTGCTGATTTCACTACTGTTAATACAGAGTTCAAAAACAGGCTTATTTCAGTATTGAGTGCGTTTTTGTTACTTCATACTAACATGCAACCAAACTGCACAAATCTCTTCAAAAACTAGACAAATCTCTGCACAAACTAATAAAAGCTACTTGAATATGAAGGAACTACATGATTCTTGTTCATTTTCTGCTGGGATTTGCTGATTTCGCTACTTTTAATGGAAAGTTCAAAAACAGGCTCAATTCAGCATTGGG
Organism: Remorina albescens; assembly: GCA_034769265.1. Taxonomy (NCBI): domain Eukaryota; kingdom Metazoa; phylum Chordata; class Actinopteri; order Carangiformes; family Echeneidae; genus Remorina; species Remorina albescens. Next base: position 340,789 of record CM068495.1, on the reverse strand, counting down.
TGCGTTTGTGACTCATCAACTTGAAATGAAATCAAACTGCACAAATCTCTTCAAAACATACATAAATCTCTGTACAGACTTATAAAAGCTACTTGAATATGAAGGAATTACCTTATTCCTTTTTATTTTCTGCTGGGATTTGCTTATTTCACTCATTTTAATACAGAGTTCAAAAACAGGCTTATTTCACCATTGAGTGCCTTTTTGTTACTTCATACTAACATGCAACCAAACTGCACAAATCTCTGCACAAACTACTCAGAACTACTTGAATATGAAGGAACTACATGATTCTTGTTGATTTTCTACTGGGATTTGCTTATTTCACTTCTTTTAATACAGAGTTCAAAAACAGGCTTAATTCAGCATTGAGTGCCTTTTTGTTACTTCATACTAAAATGCAACCAAACTGCACAAATCTCTGCACAAACTACTCAGAACTACTTGAATATGAAGGAACTACATGATTCCTGTTGATTTTGTAATGGGATTTGCTTATTTCACTACTTTTAATACAGAGTTCAAAAACAGGCTTAATTCAGCATTGAGTGCCTTTTTGTTACTTCATACTAACATGCAACCAAACTGCACAAATCTCTGCACAAACTAATAAAAGTACTTGAATAAGAAGGAACTACATGATTCCTGTTGATTTTCTAATGGGATTTGCTGATTTCACTACTTTTAATACAGAGTTCAAAAACAGGCTCATTCAGCATTGGGTGCGTTTATGACTAATCAACTTGAAATGAAATCAAACTGCACAAATCTCTGCACAAACTAATAAAAGCTAATTGAATATGAAGGAACTACATGATTCCTGTTGATTTTCTAATGGGATTCGCTTATTTCACTACTTTTAATAGAAAGTTCAAAAACAGGCTCAATTCAGCATTGGATGCGTTTGTGATTCATCAACTTGAAATGAAATCAAACTGCACAAATCTCTTCAAAACCTACATAAATCTCTGTACAAACTTATAAAAGCTACTTGAATATGAAGGAATTACCTTATTCCTTTTTATTTTCTGCTGGGATTTGCTTATTTCACTCATTTTAATACAGAGTTCAAAAACAGGCTTATTTCAGCATTGAGTGCCTTTTTGTTACTTCATACTAATATGCAACCAAACTGCACAAATCTCTGCATAAACTAATAAAAGTACTTGAATATGAAGGAACTACACGATTCCTGTTGATTTTCTAATGGGATTTGCTTATTTCACTACTTTTAATACAGAGTTCAAAAACAGGCTCAATTCAGCATTGAGTGCGTTTATGACTAATCAACTTGAAATGAAATGAAACTGCACAAACCTCTGCACAAACTACTCAGAACTACTTGAATATGGAGGAACTACATGATTCCTGTTGATTTTCTAGTGGGATTTGCTGATTTCACTACTGTTAATACAGAGTTCAAAAACAGGCTTATTTCATCATTGAGTGCCTTTTTGTTACTTCATACTAACATGCAACCAAACTGCACAAATCTCTTCAAAACTAGACAAATCTCTGCACAAACTAATAAAAGTACTTGAATATGAAGGAACTACATGATTCCTGTTGATTTTCTAATGGGATTTGCTGATTTCACTACTGTTAATACAGAGTTCAAAAACAGGCTTAATTCAGCATTGAGTGCCTTTTTGTTACTTCATACTAACATGCAACCAAACTGCACAAGTCTCTGCACAAACTACTCAGAACTACTTGAATATGAACGAACTACATGATTCTTGTTGATTTTCTGCTGGGATTTGGTGATTTCACTACTTTTAATACAGAGTTCAAAAACAGGCTTAATTCAGCATTGAGTGCGTTTTTGTTACTTCATACTAACATGCAACCAAACTGCAAAAATCTCTTCAAAAACTAGACAAATCTCTGCACAAAATAATAAAAGCTACTTGAATATGAAGGAACTACATGATTCTTGTTAATTTACTGCTGGGATTTGCTGATTTCGCTACTTTTAATGGAAAGTTCAAAAACAGGCTCAATTCAGCATTGGGTGCGTTTGTGACTCATCAACTTGAAATGAAATCAAACTGCACAAATCTCTTCAAAACCTACATAAATCTCTGTACAAACTTATAAAAGCTACTTGAATATGAAGGAAGTACCTTATTCCTGTTTATTTTCTGCTGGGATTTGCTTATTTCACTCATTTTAATACAGAGTTCAAAAACAGGCTTATTTCAGCATTGAGTGCCTTTTTGGTACTTCATACTAACATGCAAACAAACTGCACAAACTAATAAAAGCTACTTGAATATGAAGGAACTACATGATTCTTGTTGATTTTCTGCTGGGATTTGCTGATTTCGCTACTTTTAATAGAAAGTTCTAAAACAGGCTCAATTCAGCATTGGGTGCGTTTATGACTCATCAACTTGAAATGAAATCAAACTGCACAAATCTCTGCACAAACTACTCAGAACTACTTGAATACGAAGGAACTACATGATTCCTGTTGATTTTCTATTGGGATTTGCTTATTTCACTACTTTTAATACAGAGTTCAAAAACAGGCACAGTTCAGCATTGGGTGCGTTTGTGATTCATCAACTTGAAATGAAATCAAACTGAACAAATCTCTGCACAAACTACTCAGAACTACTTGAATATGAAGGAACTACATGATTCTTGTTGATTTTCTGCTGGGATTTGCTTATTTCACTACTTTTAATAAAGAGTTCAAAAACAGGCTTAATTCAGCATTGAGTGCCTTTTTGTTACTTCATACTAACATGCAACCAAACTGCACAAATCTCTGCACAAACTAATAAAAGTACTTGAATATGAAGGAACTACATGATTCCTGTTGATTTTCTAATGGGATTTGCTGATTTCACTACTTTTAATACAGGGTTCAAAAACAGACTTAATTCAGCATTGAGTGCCTTTTTGTTACTTCATACTAACATGCAACCAAACTGCACAAATCTCTGCACAAACTACTCAGAACTACTTGAATATGAAGGAACTACATGATTCTTGTTGATTTTCTACTGGGATTTGCTGATTTCGCTACTTTTAATGGAAAGTTCAAAAACAGGCTCAATTCAGCATTGGGTGCGTTTCTGACTCATCAACTTGAAATGAAATCAAACTGCACAAATCTCTTCAAAACCTACATAAATCTCTGCAAAAACTAATGAAAGCTACTTGAATATGAAGGAAGTACCTTATTCCTGTTGATTTTCTAATGGGATTTGCTTATTTCACTCATTTTAATACAGAGTTCAAAAACAGGCTTATTTCAGCATTGAGTGCCTTTTTGTTACTTCATACTAACATGCAACCAAACTGCACAAATCTCTGCACAAACTAATAAAAGCTACTTGAATATGAAGGAACTACATGATTCCTGTTGATTTTCTAATGGGATTTGCTTATTTCACTCATTTTAATACAGAGTTCAAAAACAGGCTTATTTCAGCATTGAGTGCCTTTTTGTTACTTCATACTAACATGCAACCAAACTGCACAAATCTCTGCACAAACTACTCAGAACTACTTGAATATGAAGGAACTACATGATTCTTGTTGATTTTCTAATGTGATTTGCTTATTTCACTACTTTTAATACAGAGTTCAAAAACAGGCTTAATTCAGCATTGAGTGCCTTTTTGTTACTTCATACTAACATGCAACCAAACTGCACAAATCTCTGCACAAACTAATAAAAGTACTTGAATATGAAGGACCTACATGATGCTTGTTGATTTTGTGTTGGGATTTGCTGATTTCGCTACTTTTAATGGAAAGTTCAAAAACAGGCTCAATTCAGCATTGGATGCGTTTGTGATTCATCAACTTGAAATGAAATGAAACTGCACAAATCTCTGCACAAACTACTCAGAACTACTTGAATATGAAGGAACTACATGATTCTTGTTGATTTTCTACTGGGATTTGCTTATTTCACTACTTTTAATACAGAGTTCAAAAACAGGCTTATTTCAGCATTGAGTGCCTTTTTGGTACTTCATACTAACATGCAAACAAACTGCACAAATCTCTGCACAAACTAATAAAAGCTACTTGAATATGAAGGAATTACATGAGTCCTGTTGATTTTCTAATGGGATTTGCTGATTTCACTACTTTTAATACAGAGTTCAAAAACAGGCTTAATTCAGCATTGAGTGCCTTTTTGTTACTTCATACTAACATGCAACCAAACTGCACAAATCTCTGCACAAACTAATAAAAGCTACTTGAATATGAAGGAAGTACCTTATTCCTGTTTATTTTCTGCTGGGATTTGCTTATTTCACTCATTTTAATACAGAGTTCAAAAACAGGCTTATTTCATCATTGAGTGCCTTTTTGTTACTTCATACTAACATGCAACCAAACTGCACAAATCTCTTCAAAACTAGACAAATCTCTGCACAAACTAATAAAAGCTACTTGAATATGAAGGAAGTACCTTATTCCTGTTTATTTTCTGCTGGGATTTGCTTATTTCACTCATTTTAATACAGAGTTCAAAAACAGGCTTATTTCATCATTGAGTGCCTTTTTGTTACTTCATACTAACATGCAACCAAACTGCACAAATCTCTTCAAAACTAGACAAATCTCTGCACAAACTAATAAAAGTACTTGAATATGAAGGAACTACATGATTCCTGTTGATTTTCTAATGGGATTTGCTGATTTCACTACTTTTAATACAGAGTTCAAAAACAGGCTCAATTCAGCATTGGGTGTGTTTGTGACTCATCAACTTGAAATGAAATCAAACTGCACAAATCTCTCCAAAACCTAAATAAATCTCTGTACAAACTTATAAAAGCTACTTGAATATGAAGGAATTACCTTATTCCTTTTTATTTTCTGCTGGGATTTGCTTATTTCACTCATTTTAATACAGAGTTCAAAAACAGGCTTATTTCAGCATTGAGTGCCTTTTTGTTACTTCATACTAACATGCAACCAAACTGCACAAATCTCTGCACAAACTACTCAGAACTACTTGAATATGAAGGAACTACATGATTCTTGTTGATTTTCTACTGGGATTTGCTGATTTCACTACTTTTAATACAGAGTTTGAAAAACAGGCTTAATTCAGCATTGAGTGCCTTTTTGTTACTTCATACTAACATGCAACCAAATTGTACAAATCTCTGCACAAACTAATAAAAGCTACTTGAATATGAAGGAATTACATGAGTCCTGTTGATTTTCTAATGGGATTTGCTGATTTCACTACTTTTAAGACAGAGTTCAAAAACAGGCTTAATTCAGCATTGAGTGCCTTTTTGTTACTTCATACTAACATGGAACCAAACTGCACAAATCTCTGCACAAACTAATAAAAGCTACTTGAATATGAAGGAACTACATAATTCTTGTTGATTTTCTGCTGGGATTTGCTTATTTCATTCATTTTAATACAGAGTTCAAAAACAGGCTTATTTCAGCATTGAGTGCCTTTTTGTTACTTCATACTAACATGCAACCAAACTGCACAAATCTCTGCACAAACTAATAAAAGTACTTGAATATGAAGGAACTACACGATTCCTGTTGATTTTCTAATGGGATTTGCTTATTTCACTACTTTTAATACAGAGTTCAAAAACAGGCTCAATTCAGCATTGAGTGCGTTTATGACTAATCAACTTGAAATGAAATGAAACTACACAAACCTCTGCACAAACTACTCAGAACTACTTGAATATGAAGGAACTACATGATTCCTGTTGATTTTCTAGTGGGATTTGCTGATTTCACTACTGTTAATACAGAGTTCAAAAACAGGCTTATTTCATCATTGAGTGCCTTTTTGTTACTTCATACTAACATGCAACCAAACTGCACAAATCTCTTCAAAACTAGATAAATCTCTGCACAAACTAATAAAAGCTACTTGAATATGAAGGAACTACATGATTCTTGTTGATTTTCTGCGGGGATTTGCTGATTTCGCTACCTTTAATGGAAAGTTCAAAAACAGGCTCAATTCAGCATTGGGTGCGTTTGTGACTCATCAACTTGAAATGAAATCAAACTGCACAAATCTCTTCAAAACTAGATAAATCTCTGCACAAACTAATGAAAGCTACTTGAATATGAAGGAAGTACATGATTCCTGTTGATTTTCTGCTGGGATTTGCTGATTTCACTACTTTTAATACAGAGTTCAAAAACAGGCTTAATTCAGCATTGAGTGCCTTTTTGTTACTTAATACTAACATGCAACCAAACTGCACAAATCTCTGCACAAACTACTCAGAACTACTTGAATATGAAGGAATTACATGATTCTTGTTGATTTTCTGCTGGGATTTGCTGATTTCACTACTTTTAATACAGAGTTCAAAAACAGGCTTAATTCAGCATTGAGTGCCTTTTTGTTACTTCATACTAACATGCAACCAAACTGCACAAATCTCTGCACAAACTAATAAAAGCTAATTGAATATGAAGGAACTACATGATTCCTGTTGATTTTCTAATGGGATTCGCTTATTTCACTACTTTTAATAGAAAGTTCAAAAACAAGCTCAATTCAGCATTGGGTGCGTTTATGACTCATCAACTTGAAATGAAATCAAACTGCACAACTCTCTTCAAAACCTATATAAATCTCTGTACAAACTTATAAAAGCTACTTGAATATGAAGGAATTACCTTATTCCTTTTTATTTTCTGCTGGGATTTGCTTATTTCACTCATTTTAATACAGAGTTCAAAAACAGGCTTATTTCAGCATTGAGTGCCTTTTTGTTACTTCATACTAACATGCAACCAAACTGCACAAATCTCAGCACAAACTACTCAGAACTACTTGAATATGAAGGAACTACATGATTCCTGTTGATTTTCTAATGGGATTTGCTGATTTCACTACTGTTAATACAGAGTTCAAAAACAGGCTTAATTCAGCATTGAGTGCCTTTTTGTTACTTCATACTAACATGCAACCAAACTGCACAAATCTCTGCACAAACTAATAAAAGCTACTTGAATATGAAGGAACTACATGATTCCTGTTGATTTTCTGCTGGGATTTGCTGATTTCGCTACTTTTAATGGAAAGTTCAAAAACAGGCTTAATTCAGCATTGAGTGCCTTTTTGTTACTTCATACTAACATGCAACCAAACTGCACAAATCTCTGCACAAACTAATAAAAGTACTTGAATAAGAAGGAACTACATGATTCCTGTTGATTTTCTAATGGGATTTGCTGATTTCACTACTTTTAATACAGAGTTCAAAAACAGGCTCATTCAGCATTGGGTGCGTTTATGACTAATCAACTTGAAATGAAATCAAACTGCACAAATCTCTGCACAAACTAATAAAAGCTAATTGAATATGAAGGAACTACATGATTCCTGTTGATTTTCTAATGGGATTCGCTTATTTCACTACTTTTAATAGAAAGTTCAAAAACAGGCTCAATTCAGCATTGGATGCGTTTGTGATTCATCAACTTGAAATGAAATCAAACTGCACAAATCTCTTCAAAACCTACATAAATCTCTGTACAAACTTATAAAAGCTACTTGAATATGAAGGAATTACCTTATTCCTTTTTATTTTCTGCTGGGATTTGCTTATTTCACTCATTTTAATACAGAGTTCAAAAACAGGCTTATTTCAGCATTGAGTGCCTTTTTGTTACTTCATACTAACATGCAACCAAACTGCACAAATCTCTGCACAAACTACTCAGAACTACTTGAATATGAAGGAACTACATGATTCTTGTTGATTTTCTACTGGGATTTGCTTATTTCACTTCTTTTAATACAGAGTTCAAAAACAGGCTTAATTCAGCATTGAGTGCCTTTTTGTTACTTCATACTAAAATGCAACCAAACTGCACAAATCTCTGCACAAACTACTCAGAACTACTTGAATACGAAGGAACTACATGATTCCTGTTGATTTTCTATTGGGATTTGCTTATTTCACTACTTTTAATACAGAGTTCAAAAACAGGCACAGTTCAGCATTGGGTGCATTTGTGATTCATCAACTTGAAATGAAATCAAACTGCACAAATCTCTGCACAAACTACTCAGAACTACTTGAATATGAAGGAACTACATGATTCTTGTTGATTTTCTGCTGGGATTTGCTTATTTCACTACTTTTAATACAGAGTTCAAAAACAGGCTTAATTCAGCATTGAGTGCCTTTTTGTTACTTCATACTAACATGCAACCAAACTGCACAAATCTCTGCACAAACTAATAAAAGTACTTGAATATGAAGGAACTACATGATTCCTGTTGATTTTCTAATGTGATTTGCTGATTTCACTACTTTTAATACAGAGTTCAAAAACAGGCTCAATTCAGCATTGGGTGTGTTTGTGACTCATCAACTTGAAATGAAATCAAACTGCACAAATCTCTTCAAAACCTACATAAATCTCTGTACAAACTTATAAAAGCTACTTGAATATGAAGGAATTACCTTATTCCTTTTTATTTTCTGCTGGGATTTGCTTATTTCACTCATTTTAATACAGAGTTCAAAAACAGGCTTATTTCAGCATTGAGTGCCTTTTTGTTACTTCATACTAACATGGAACCAAACTGCACAAATCTCTGCACAAACTACTCAGAACTACTTGAATATGAAGGAACTACATGATTCTTGTTGATTTTCTACTGGGATTTGCTGATTTCACTACTTTTAATACAGAGTTCAAAAACAGGCTTAATTCAGCATTGAGTGCGTTTTTGTTACTTCATACTAACATGCAACCAAATTGCACAAATCTCTGCACAAACTAATAAAAGCTACTTGAATATGAAGGAATTACATGAGTCCTGTTGATTTTCTAATGGGATTTGCTGATTTCACTACTTTTAATACAGAGTTCAAAAACAGGCTTAATTCAGCACTGAGTGCCTTTTTGTTACTTCATACTAACATGCAACCAAACTGCACAAATCTCTGCACAAACTAATAAAAGCTACTTGAATATGAAGGAACTACATGATTCCTGTTGATTTTCTAATGGGATTTGCTTATTTCACTCATTTTAATACAGAGTTCAAAAACAGGCTTAATTCAGCATTGAGTGCCTTTTTGTTACTTCATACTAACATGCAACCAAACTGCACAAATCTCTGCACAAACTACTCAGAACTACTTCAATATGAAGGAACTACATGATTCTTGTTGATTTTCTGCTGGGATTTGCTGATTTCGCTACTTTTAATAGAATGTTCAAAAACAGGCTCAATTCAGCATTGGGTGCGTTTATGACTCATCAACTTGAAATGAAATGAAACTGCACAAATCTCTGCACAAACTACTCAGAACTACTTGAATATGAAGGAACTACATGATTCTTGTTGATTTTCTACTGGGATTTGCTTATTTCACTACTTTTAATACAGGGTTCAAAAACAGGCTTAATTCAGCATTGAGTGCCTTTTTGTTACTTCATACTAACATGCAACCAAACTGCACAAATCTCTGCACAAACTAATAAAAGCTACTTGAATATGAAGGAAGTACCTTATTCCTGTTTATTTTCTGCTGGGATTTGCTTATTTCACTCATTTTAATACAGAGTTCAAAAACAGGCTTATTTCAGCATTGAGTGCCTTTTTATTACTTCATACTAACATGCAACCAAACTGCACAAATCTCTGCACAAACTACTCAGAACTACTTGAATATGAACGAACTACATGATTCTTGTTGATTTTCTGCTGGGATTTGGTGATTTCACTACTTTTAATACAGAGTTCAAAAACAGGCTTAATTCAGCATTGAGTGCGTTTTTGTTACTTCATACTAACATGCAACCAAACTGCAAAAATCTCTTCAAAAACTAGACAAATCTCTGCACAAACTAATAAAAGCTACTTGAATATGAAGGAACTACATGATTCTTGTTGATTTTCTGCTGGGATTTGCTGATTTCGCTACTTTTAATAGAAAGTTCAAAAACAGGCTCAATTCAGCATTGGGTGCGTTTATGACTCATCAACTTGAAATGAAATCAAACTGCACAAATCTCTGCACAAACTACTCAGAACTACTTGAATACGAAGGAACTACATGATTCCTGTTGATTTTCTATTGGGATTTGCTTATTTCACTACTTTTAATACAGAGTTCAAAAACAGGCACAGTTCAGCATTGGGTGCGTTTGTGATTCATCAACTTGAAATGAAATCAAACTGCACAAATCTCTGCACAAACTACTCAGAACTACTTGAATATGAAGGAACTACATGATTTTTGTTGATTTTCTGCTGGGATTTGCTTGTTTCACTACTTTTAATACAGAGTTCAAAAACAAGCTTAATTCAGCATTGAGTGCCTTTTTGTTACTTCATACTAACATGCAACCAAACTGCACAAATCTCTGCACAAACTACTCAGAACTACTTGAATATGAAGGAACTACATGATTCTTGTTGATTTTCTACTGGGATTTGCTGATTTCGCTACTTTTAATGGAAAGTTCAAAAACAGGCTCAATTCAGCATTGGGTGCGTTTGTGACTCATCAACTTGAAATGAAATCAAACTGCACAAATCTCTTCAAAACCTACATAAATCTCTGCAAAAACTAATGAAAGCTACTTGAATATGAAGGAAGTACCTTATTCCTGTTGATTTTCTAATGGGATTTGCTTATTTCACTCATTTTAATACAGAGTTCAAAAACAGGCTTATTTCAGCATTGAGTGCCTTTTTGTTACTTCATACTAACATGCAACCAAACTGCACAAATCTCTGCACAAACTAATAAAAGCTACTTGAATATGAAGGAACTACATGATTCCTGTTGATTTTCTAATGGGATTTGCTTATTTCACTCATTTTAATACAGAGTTCAAAAACAGGCTTAATTCAGCATTGAGTGCCTTTTTGTTACTTCATACTAACATGCAACCAAACTGCACAAATCTCTGCACAAACTACTCAGAACTACTTGAATATAAAGGAACTCCATGATTCCTGTTGATTTTCTAATGGGATTTGCTGATGTCGCTACTTTTAATAGAAAGTTCAAAAACAGGCTCAATTCAGCATTGGGTGCGTTTATGACTCATCAACTTGAAATGAAATCAAACTGCACAAATCTCTGCACAAACTACTCAGAACTACTTGAATATGAAGGAACTACATGATTCCTGTTAATTTTCTAATGGGATTTGCTGATTTCACTACTGTTAATACAGAGTTCAAAAACAGGCTTAATTCAGCATTGAGTGCCTTTTTGTTACTTCATACTAACATGCAACCAAACTGCACAAATCTCTGCACAAACTAATAAAAGCTACTTGAATATGAAGGAACTACATGATTCCTGTTGATTTTCTGCTGGGATTTGCTGATTTCGCTACTTTTAATGGAAAGTTCAAAAACAGGCTCAATTCAGCATTGGGTGCGTTTGTGACTCATCAACTTGAAATGAAATCAAACTGCACAAATCTCTTCAAAACCTACATAAATCTCTGTACAAACTAATAAAAGCTACTTGAATATGAAGGAAGTACCTTATTCCTGTTGATTTTCTGCTGGGATTTGCTTATTTCACTCATTTTAATACAGAGTTCAAAAACAGGTTCAATTCAGCATTGAGTGGGTTTATGACTAATCAACTTGAAATGAAATGAAACTGCACAAATCTCTGCACAAACTACTCAGAACTACTTGAATATGAAGGAACTACATGATTCTTGGTGATTTTCTAATGTGATTTGCTTATTTCACTACTTTTAATACAGAGTTGAAAAACAGGCTTAATTCAGCATTGAGTGCCTTTTTGTTACTTCATACTAACATGCAACCAAACTGCACAAATCTCTTCAAAACTAGACAAATCTCTGCAAAAACTACTCAGAACTACTTGAATATGAAGGAACTACATGATTCTTGGTGATTTTCTGCTGGGATTTACTGATTTCGCTACTTTTAATAGAAAGTTCAAAAACAGGCTCAATTCAGCATTGGGTGCGTTTATGACTCATCAACTTGAAATTAAATCAAACTGCACAAATCTCTGCACAAACTACTCAGAACTACTTGAATATGAAGGAACTACATGATTCTTGTTGATTTTTCTACTGGGATTTGCTTATTTCACTAATTTTAATACAGAGTTCAAAAACAGGTTCAATTCAGCATTGAGTGGGTTTATGACTAATCAACTTGAAACGAAATCAAACTGCACAAATCTCTGCACAAACTAATAAAAGCTAATTGAATATGAAGGAACTACATGATTCCTGTTGATTTTCTAATGGGATTTGCTGATTTCACTAATTTTAATACAGAGTTCAAAAACAGGCTTATTTCATCATTGAGTGCCTTTTTGTTACTTCATACTAACATGCAACCAAACTGCACAAATCTCTGCACAAACTACTCAGAACTACTTGAATATGAAGGAACTACATGATTCTTGTTGATTTTCTAATGTGATTTGCTTATTTCACTACTTTTAATACAGAGTTCAAAAACAGGCTTAATTCAGCATTGAGTGCCTTTTTGTTACTTCATACTAACATGCAACCAAACTGCACAAATCTCTTCAAAACTAGACAAATCTCTGCACAAACTACTCAGAACTACTTGAATATGAAGGAACTACATGATTCTTGTTGATTTTCTATTGGGATTTGCTTATTTCACTACTTCTAATACAGAGTTCAAAAACAGGCTTAATTCAGCATTGAGTGCCTTTTTGTTACTTCATACTAACATGCAACCAAACTGCACAAATCTCTGCACAAACTAATAAAAGTACTTGAATATGAAGGACCTACATGATGCTTGTTGATTTTGTGTTGGGATTTGCTGATTTCGCTACTTTTAATGGAAAGTTCAAAAACAGGCTCAATTCAGCATTGGATGCGTTTGTGATTCATCAACTTGAAATGAAATGAAACTGCACAAATCTCTGCACAAACTACTCAGAACTACTTGAATATGAAGGAACTACATGATTCTTGTTGATTTTCTACTGGGATTTGCTTATTTCACTACTTTTAATACAGAGTTCAAAAACAGGCTTATTTCAGCATTGAGTGCCTTTTTGGTACTTCATACTAACATGCAAACAAACTGCACAAATCTCTGCACAAACTAATAAAAGCTACTTGAATATGAAGGAATTACATGAGTCCTGTTGATTTTCTAATGGGATTTGCTGATTTCACTACTTTTAATACAGAGTTCAAAAACAGGCTTAATTCAGCATTGAGTGCCTTTTTGTTACTTCATACTAACATGCAACCAAACTGCACAAATCTCTGCACAAACTAATAAAAGCTACTTGAATATGAAGGAAGTACCTTATTCCTGTTTATTTTCTGCTGGGATTTGCTTATTTCACTCATTTTAATACAGAGTTCAAAAACAGGCTTATTTCATCATTGAGTGCCTTTTTGTTACTTCATACTAACATGCAACCAAACTGCACAAATCTCTTCAAAACTAGACAAATCTCTGCACAAACTAATAAAAGCTACTTGAATATGAAGGAAGTACCTTATTCCTGTTTATTTTCTGCTGGGATTTGCTTATTTCACTCATTTTAATACAGAGTTCAAAAACAAGCTTAATTCAGCATTGAGTGCCTTTTTGTTACTTCATACTAACATGCAACCAAACTGCACAAATCTCTGCACAAACTACTCAGAACTACTTGAATATGAAGGAACTACATGATTCTTGTTGATTTTCTACTGGGATTTGCTGATTTCGCTACTTTTAATGGAAAGTTCAAAAACAGGCTCAATTCAGCATTGGGTGCGTTTGTGACTCATCAACTTGAAATGAAATCAAACTGCACAAATCTCTTCAAAACCTACATAAATCTCTGCAAAAACTAATGAAAGCTACTTGAATATGAAGGAAGTACCTTATTCCTGTTGATTTTCTAATGGGATTTGCTTATTTCACTCATTTTAATACAGAGTTCAAAAACAGGCTTATTTCAGCATTGAGTGCCTTTTTGTTACTTCATACTAACATGCAACCAAACTGCACAAATCTCTGCACAAACTAATAAAAGCTACTTGAATATGAAGGAACTACATGATTCCTGTTGATTTTCTAATGGGATTTGCTTATTTCACTCATTTTAATACAGAGTTCAAAAACAGGCTTAATTCAGCATTGAGTGCCTTTTTGTTACTTCATACTAACATGCAACCAAACTGCACAAATCTCTGCACAAACTACTCAGAACTACTTGAATATAAAGGAACTCCATGATTCCTGTTGATTTTCTAATGGGATTTGCTGATGTCGCTACTTTTAATAGAAAGTTCAAAAACAGGCTCAATTCAGCATTGGGTGCGTTTATGACTCATCAACTTGAAATGAAATCAAACTGCACAAATCTCTGCACAAACTACTCAGAACTACTTGAATATGAAGGAACTACATGATTCCTGTTAATTTTCTAATGGGATTTGCTGATTTCACTACTGTTAATACAGAGTTCAAAAACAGGCTTAATTCAGCATTGAGTGCCTTTTTGTTACTTCATACTAACATGCAACCAAACTGCACAAATCTCTGCACAAACTAATAAAAGCTACTTGAATATGAAGGAACTACATGATTCCTGTTGATTTTCTGCTGGGATTTGCTGATTTCGCTACTTTTAATGGAAAGTTCAAAAACAGGCTCAATTCAGCATTGGGTGCGTTTGTGACTCATCAACTTGAAATGAAATCAAACTGCACAAATCTCTTCAAAACCTACATAAATCTCTGTACAAACTAATAAAAGCTACTTGAATATGAAGGAAGTACCTTATTCCTGTTGATTTTCTGCTGGGATTTGCTTATTTCACTCATTTTAATACAGAGTTCAAAAACAGGTTCAATTCAGCATTGAGTGGGTTTATGACTAATCAACTTGAAATGAAATGAAACTGCACAAATCTCTGCACAAACTACTCAGAACTACTTGAATATGAAGGAACTACATGATTCTTGGTGATTTTCTAATGTGATTTGCTTATTTCACTACTTTTAATACAGAGTTGAAAAACAGGCTTAATTCAGCATTGAGTGCCTTTTTGTTACTTCATACTAACATGCAACCAAACTGCACAAATCTCTTCAAAACTAGACAAATCTCTGCAAAAACTACTCAGAACTACTTGAATATGAAGGAACTACATGATTCTTGGTGATTTTCTGCTGGGATTTACTGATTTCGCTACTTTTAATAGAAAGTTCAAAAACAGGCTCAATTCAGCATTGGGTGCGTTTATGACTCATCAACTTGAAATTAAATCAAACTGCACAAATCTCTGCACAAACTACTCAGAACTACTTGAATATGAAGGAACTACATGATTCTTGTTGATTTTTCTACTGGGATTTGCTTATTTCACTAATTTTAATACAGAGTTCAAAAACAGGTTCAATTCAGCATTGAGTGGGTTTATGACTAATCAACTTGAAACGAAATCAAACTGCACAAATCTCTGCACAAACTAATAAAAGCTAATTGAATATGAAGGAACTACATGATTCCTGTTGATTTTCTAATGGGATTTGCTGATTTCACTAATTTTAATACAGAGTTCAAAAACAGGCTTATTTCATCATTGAGTGCCTTTTTGTTACTTCATACTAACATGCAACCAAACTGCACAAATCTCTGCACAAACTACTCAGAACTACTTGAATATGAAGGAACTACATGATTCTTGTTGATTTTCTAATGTGATTTGCTTATTTCACTACTTTTAATACAGAGTTCAAAAACAGGCTTAATTCAGCATTGAGTGCCTTTTTGTTACTTCATACTAACATGCAACCAAACTGCACAAATCTCTTCAAAACTAGACAAATCTCTGCACAAACTACTCAGAACTACTTGAATATGAAGGAACTACATGATTCTTGTTGATTTTCTATTGGGATTTGCTTATTTCACTACTTCTAATACAGAGTTCAAAAACAGGCTTAATTCAGCATTGAGTGCCTTTTTGTTACTTCATACTAACATGCAACCAAACTGCACAAATCTCTGCACAAACTAATAAAAGTACTTGAATATGAAGGACCTACATGATGCTTGTTGATTTTGTGTTGGGATTTGCTGATTTCGCTACTTTTAATGGAAAGTTCAAAAACAGGCTCAATTCAGCATTGGATGCGTTTGTGATTCATCAACTTGAAATGAAATGAAACTGCACAAATCTCTGCACAAACTACTCAGAACTACTTGAATATGAAGGAACTACATGATTCTTGTTGATTTTCTACTGGGATTTGCTTATTTCACTACTTTTAATACAGAGTTCAAAAACAGGCTTATTTCAGCATTGAGTGCCTTTTTGGTACTTCATACTAACATGCAAACAAACTGCACAAATCTCTGCACAAACTAATAAAAGCTACTTGAATATGAAGGAATTACATGAGTCCTGTTGATTTTCTAATGGGATTTGCTGATTTCACTACTTTTAATACAGAGTTCAAAAACAGGCTTAATTCAGCATTGAGTGCCTTTTTCTTACTTCATACTAACATGCAACCAAACTGCACAAATCTCTGCACAAACTAATAAAAGCTACTTGAATATGAAGGAACTACATAATTCTTGTTGATTTTCTGCTGGGATTTGCTTATTTCATTCATTTTAATACAGAGTTCAAAAACAGGCTTATTTCAGCATTGAGTGCCTTTTTGTTACTTCATACTAACATGCAACCAAACTGCACAAATCTCTGCACAAACTAATAAAAGTACTTGAATATGAAGGAACTACACGATTCCTGTTGATTTTCTAATGGGATTTGCTTATTTCACTACTTTTAATACAGAGTTCAAAAACAGGCTCAATTCAGCATTGAGTGCGTTTATGACTAATCAACTTGAAATGAAATGAAACTACACAAACCTCTGCACAAACTACTCAGAACTACTTGAATATGAAGGAACTACATGATTCCTGTTGATTTTCTAGTGGGATTTGCTGATTTCACTACTGTTAATACAGAGTTCAAAAACAGGCTTATTTCATCATTGAGTGCCTTTTTGTTACTTCATACTAACATGCAACCAAACTGCACAAATCTCTTCAAAACTAGATAAATCTCTGCACAAACTAATAAAAGCTACTTGAATATGAAGGAACTACATGATTCTTGTTGATTTTCTGCGGGGATTTGCTGATTTCGCTACCTTTAATGGAAAGTTCAAAAACAGGCTCAATTCAGCATTGGGTGCGTTTGTGACTCATCAACTTGAAATGAAATCAAACTGCACAAATCTCTTCAAAACTAGATAAATCTCTGCACAAACTAATGAAAGCTACTTGAATATGAAGGAAGTACATGATTCCTGTTGATTTTCTGCTGGGATTTGCTGATTTCACTACTTTTAATACAGAGTTCAAAAACAGGCTTAATTCAGCATTGAGTGCCTTTTTGTTACTTAATACTAACATGCAACCAAACTGCACAAATCTCTGCACAAACTACTCAGAACTACTTGAATATGAAGGAATTACATGATTCTTGTTGATTTTCTGCTGGGATTTGCTGATTTCACTACTTTTAATACAGAGTTCAAAAACAGGCTTAATTCAGCATTGAGTGCCTTTTTGTTACTTCATACTAACATGCAACCAAACTGCACAAATCTCTGCACAAACTAATAAAAGCTAATTGAATATGAAGGAACTACATGATTCCTGTTGATTTTCTAATGGGATTCGCTTATTTCACTACTTTTAATAGAAAGTTCAAAAACAGGCTCAATTCAGCATTGGATGCGTTTGTGATTCATCAACTTGAAATGAAATCAAACTGCACAAATCTCTTCAAAACCTACATAAATCTCTGTACAAACTTATAAAAGCTACTTGAATATGAAGGAATTACCTTATTCCTTTTTATTTTCTGCTGGGATTTGCTTATTTCACTCATTTTAATACAGAGTTCAAAAACAGGCTTATTTCAGCATTGAGTGCCTTTTTGTTACTTCATACTAACATGCAACCAAACTGCACAAATCTCAGCACAAACTACTCAGAACTACTTGAATATGAAGGAACTACATGATTCTTGTTGATTTTCTACTGGGATTTGCTTATTTCACTTCTTTTAATACAGAGTTCAAAAACAGGCTTAATTCAGCATTGAGTGCCTTTTTGTTACTTCATACTAAAATGCAACCAAACTGCACAAATCTCTGCACAAACTACTCAGAACTACTTGAATACGAAGGAACTACATGATTCCTGTTGATTTTCTATTGGGATTTGCTTATTTCACTACTTTTAATACAGAGTTCAAAAACAGGCACAGTTCAGCATTGGGTGCATTTGTGATTCATCAACTTGAAATGAAATCAAACTGCACAAATCTCTGCACAAACTACTCAGAACTACTTGAATATGAAGGAACTACATGATTCTTGTTGATTTTCTGCTGGGATTTGCTTATTTCACTACTTTTAATACAGAGTTCAAAAACAGGCTTAATTCAGCATTGAGTGCCTTTTTGTTACTTCATACTAACATGCAACCAAACTGCACAAATCTCTGCACAAACTAATAAAAGTACTTGAATATGAAGGAACTACATGATTCCTGTTGATTTTCTAATGTGATTTGCTGATTTCACTACTTTTAATACAGAGTTCAAAAACAGGCTCAATTCAGCATTGGGTGTGTTTGTGACTCATCAACTTGAAATGAAATCAAACTGCACAAATCTCTTCAAAACCTACATAAATCTCTGTACAAACTTATAAAAGCTACTTGAATATGAAGGAATTACCTTATTCCTTTTTATTTTCTGCTGGGATTTGCTTATTTCACTCATTTTAATACAGAGTTCAAAAACAGGCTTATTTCAGCATTGAGTGCCTTTTTGTTACTTCATACTAACATGGAACCAAACTGCACAAATCTCTGCACAAACTACTCAGAACTACTTGAATATGAAGGAACTACATGATTCTTGTTGATTTTCTACTGGGATTTGCTGATTTCACTACTTTTAATACAGAGTTCAAAAACAGGCTTAATTCAGCATTGAGTGCGTTTTTGTTACTTCATACTAACATGCAACCAAATTGCACAAATCTCTGCACAAACTAATAAAAGCTACTTGAATATGAAGGAATTACATGAGTCCTGTTGATTTTCTAATGGGATTTGCTGATTTCACTACTTTTAATACAGAGTTCAAAAACAGGCTTAATTCAGCACTGAGTGCCTTTTTGTTACTTCATACTAACATGCAACCAAACTGCACAAATCTCTGCACAAACTAATAAAAGCTACTTGAATATGAAGGAACTACATGATTCCTGTTGATTTTCTAATGGGATTTGCTTATTTCACTCATTTTAATACAGAGTTCAAAAACAGGCTTAATTCAGCATTGAGTGCCTTTTTGTTACTTCATACTAACATGCAACCAAACTGCACAAATCTCTGCACAAACTACTCAGAACTACTTCAATATGAAGGAACTACATGATTCTTGTTGATTTTCTGCTGGGATTTGCTGATTTCGCTACTTTTAATAGAATGTTCAAAAACAGGCTCAATTCAGCATTGGGTGCGTTTATGACTCATCAACTTGAAATGAAATGAAACTGCACAAATCTCTGCACAAACTACTCAGAACTACTTGAATATGAAGGAACTACATGATTCTTGTTGATTTTCTACTGGGATTTGCTTATTTCACTACTTTTAATACAGGGTTCAAAAACAGGCTTAATTCAGCATTGAGTGCCTTTTTGTTACTTCATACTAACATGCAACCAAACTGCACAAATCTCTGCACAAACTAATAAAAGCTACTTGAATATGAAGGAAGTACCTTATTCCTGTTTATTTTCTGCTGGGATTTGCTTATTTCACTCATTTTAATACAGAGTTCAAAAACAGGCTTATTTCAGCATTGAGTGCCTTTTTATTACTTCATACTAACATGCAACCAAACTGCACAAATCTCTGCACAAACTACTCAGAACTACTTGAATATGAACGAACTACATGATTCTTGTTGATTTTCTGCTGGGATTTGGTGATTTCACTACTTTTAATACAGAGTTCAAAAACAGGCTTAATTCAGCATTGAGTGCGTTTTTGTTACTTCATACTAACATGCAACCAAACTGCAAAAATCTCTTCAAAAACTAGACAAATCTCTGCACAAACTAATAAAAGCTACTTGAATATGAAGGAACTACATGATTCTTGTTGATTTTCTGCTGGGATTTGCTGATTTCGCTACTTTTAATAGAAAGTTCAAAAACAGGCTCAATTCAGCATTGGGTGCGTTTATGACTCATCAACTTGAAATGAAATCAAACTGCACAAATCTCTGCACAAACTACTCAGAACTACTTGAATACGAAGGAACTACATGATTCCTGTTGATTTTCTATTGGGATTTGCTTATTTCACTACTTTTAATACAGAGTTCAAAAACAGGCACAGTTCAGCATTGGGTGCGTTTGTGATTCATCAACTTGAAATGAAATCAAACTGCACAAATCTCTGCACAAACTACTCAGAACTACTTGAATATGAAGGAACTACATGATTTTTGTTGATTTTCTGCTGGGATTTGCTTGTTTCACTACTTTTAATACAGAGTTCAAAAACAAGCTTAATTCAGCATTGAGTGCCTTTTTGTTACTTCATACTAACATGCAACCAAACTGCACAAATCTCTGCACAAACTACTCAGAACTACTTGAATATGAAGGAACTACATGATTCTTGTTGATTTTCTACTGGGATTTGCTGATTTCGCTACTTTTAATGGAAAGTTCAAAAACAGGCTCAATTCAGCATTGGGTGCGTTTGTGACTCATCAACTTGAAATGAAATCAAACTGCACAAATCTCTTCAAAACCTACATAAATCTCTGCAAAAACTAATGAAAGCTACTTGAATATGAAGGAAGTACCTTATTCCTGTTGATTTTCTAATGGGATTTGCTTATTTCACTCATTTTAATACAGAGTTCAAAAACAGGCTTATTTCAGCATTGAGTGCCTTTTTGTTACTTCATACTAACATGCAACCAAACTGCACAAATCTCTGCACAAACTAATAAAAGCTACTTGAATATGAAGGAACTACATGATTCCTGTTGATTTTCTAATGGGATTTGCTTATTTCACTCATTTTAATACAGAGTTCAAAAACAGGCTTAATTCAGCATTGAGTGCCTTTTTGTTACTTCATACTAACATGCAACCAAACTGCACAAATCTCTGCACAAACTACTCAGAACTACTTGAATATAAAGGAACTCCATGATTCCTGTTGATTTTCTAATGGGATTTGCTGATGTCGCTACTTTTAATAGAAAGTTCAAAAACAGGCTCAATTCAGCATTGGGTGCGTTTATGACTCATCAACTTGAAATGAAATCAAACTGCACAAATCTCTGCACAAACTACTCAGAACTACTTGAATATGAAGGAACTACATGATTCCTGTTAATTTTCTAATGGGATTTGCTGATTTCACTACTGTTAATACAGAGTTCAAAAACAGGCTTAATTCAGCATTGAGTGCCTTTTTGTTACTTCATACTAACATGCAACCAAACTGCACAAATCTCTGCACAAACTAATAAAAGCTACTTGAATATGAAGGAACTACATGATTCCTGTTGATTTTCTGCTGGGATTTGCTGATTTCGCTACTTTTAATGGAAAGTTCAAAAACAGGCTCAATTCAGCATTGGGTGCGTTTGTGACTCATCAACTTGAAATGAAATCAAACTGCACAAATCTCTTCAAAACCTACATAAATCTCTGTACAAACTAATAAAAGCTACTTGAATATGAAGGAAGTACCTTATTCCTGTTGATTTTCTGCTGGGATTTGCTTATTTCACTCATTTTAATACAGAGTTCAAAAACAGGTTCAATTCAGCATTGAGTGGGTTTATGACTAATCAACTTGAAATGAAATGAAACTGCACAAATCTCTGCACAAACTACTCAGAACTACTTGAATATGAAGGAACTACATGATTCTTGGTGATTTTCTAATGTGATTTGCTTATTTCACTACTTTTAATACAGAGTTGAAAAACAGGCTTAATTCAGCATTGAGTGCCTTTTTGTTACTTCATACTAACATGCAACCAAACTGCACAAATCTCTTCAAAACTAGACAAATCTCTGCAAAAACTACTCAGAACTACTTGAATATGAAGGAACTACATGATTCTTGGTGATTTTCTGCTGGGATTTACTGATTTCGCTACTTTTAATAGAAAGTTCAAAAACAGGCTCAATTCAGCATTGGGTGCGTTTATGACTCATCAACTTGAAATTAAATCAAACTGCACAAATCTCTGCACAAACTACTCAGAACTACTTGAATATGAAGGAACTACATGATTCTTGTTGATTTTTCTACTGGGATTTGCTTATTTCACTAATTTTAATACAGAGTTCAAAAACAGGTTCAATTCAGCATTGAGTGGGTTTATGACTAATCAACTTGAAACGAAATCAAACTGCACAAATCTCTGCACAAACTAATAAAAGCTAATTGAATATGAAGGAACTACATGATTCCTGTTGATTTTCTAATGGGATTTGCTGATTTCACTAATTTTAATACAGAGTTCAAAAACAGGCTTATTTCATCATTGAGTGCCTTTTTGTTACTTCATACTAACATGCAACCAAACTGCACAAATCTCTGCACAAACTACTCAGAACTACTTGAATATGAAGGAACTACATGATTCTTGTTGATTTTCTAATGTGATTTGCTTATTTCACTACTTTTAATACAGAGTTCAAAAACAGGCTTAATTCAGCATTGAGTGCCTTTTTGTTACTTCATACTAACATGCAACCAAACTGCACAAATCTCTTCAAAACTAGACAAATCTCTGCACAAACTACTCAGAACTACTTGAATATGAAGGAACTACATGATTCTTGTTGATTTTCTATTGGGATTTGCTTATTTCACTACTTCTAATACAGAGTTCAAAAACAGGCTTAATTCAGCATTGAGTGCCTTTTTGTTACTTCATACTAACATGCAACCAAACTGCACAAATCTCTGCACAAACTAATAAAAGTACTTGAATATGAAGGACCTACATGATGCTTGTTGATTTTGTGTTGGGATTTGCTGATTTCGCTACTTTTAATGGAAAGTTCAAAAACAGGCTCAATTCAGCATTGGATGCGTTTGTGATTCATCAACTTGAAATGAAATGAAACTGCACAAATCTCTGCACAAACTACTCAGAACTACTTGAATATGAAGGAACTACATGATTCTTGTTGATTTTCTACTGGGATTTGCTTATTTCACTACTTTTAATACAGAGTTCAAAAACAGGCTTATTTCAGCATTGAGTGCCTTTTTGGTACTTCATACTAACATGCAAACAAACTGCACAAATCTCTGCACAAACTAATAAAAGCTACTTGAATATGAAGGAATTACATGAGTCCTGTTGATTTTCTAATGGGATTTGCTGATTTCACTACTTTTAATACAGAGTTCAAAAACAGGCTTAATTCAGCATTGAGTGCCTTTTTGTTACTTCATACTAACATGCAACCAAACTGCA
This sequence comes from Remorina albescens, assembly GCA_034769265.1. NCBI lineage: Eukaryota > Metazoa > Chordata > Actinopteri > Carangiformes > Echeneidae > Remorina > Remorina albescens. Next base: position 317,213 of record CM068495.1, on the reverse strand, counting down.
CAAATCTCTGCACAAACTAATAAAAGCTACTTGAATATGAAGGAAGTACCTTATTCCTGTTTATTTTCTGCTGGGATTTGCTTATTTCACTCATTTTAATACAGAGTTCAAAAACAGGCTTATTTCATCATTGAGTGCCTTTTTGTTACTTCATACTAACATGCAACCAAACTGCACAAATCTCTTCAAAACTAGACAAATCTCTGCACAAACTAATAAAAGCTACTTGAATATGAAGGAAGTACCTTATTCCTGTTTATTTTCTGCTGGGATTTGCTTATTTCACTCATTTTAATACAGAGTTCAAAAACAAGCTTAATTCAGCATTGAGTGCCTTTTTGTTACTTCATACTAACATGCAACCAAACTGCACAAATCTCTGCACAAACTACTCAGAACTACTTGAATATGAAGGAACTACATGATTCTTGTTGATTTTCTACTGGGATTTGCTGATTTCGCTACTTTTAATGGAAAGTTCAAAAACAGGCTCAATTCAGCATTGGGTGCGTTTGTGACTCATCAACTTGAAATGAAATCAAACTGCACAAATCTCTTCAAAACCTACATAAATCTCTGCAAAAACTAATGAAAGCTACTTGAATATGAAGGAAGTACCTTATTCCTGTTGATTTTCTAATGGGATTTGCTTATTTCACTCATTTTAATACAGAGTTCAAAAACAGGCTTATTTCAGCATTGAGTGCCTTTTTGTTACTTCATACTAACATGCAACCAAACTGCACAAATCTCTGCACAAACTAATAAAAGCTACTTGAATATGAAGGAACTACATGATTCCTGTTGATTTTCTAATGGGATTTGCTTATTTCACTCATTTTAATACAGAGTTCAAAAACAGGCTTAATTCAGCATTGAGTGCCTTTTTGTTACTTCATACTAACATGCAACCAAACTGCACAAATCTCTGCACAAACTACTCAGAACTACTTGAATATAAAGGAACTCCATGATTCCTGTTGATTTTCTAATGGGATTTGCTGATGTCGCTACTTTTAATAGAAAGTTCAAAAACAGGCTCAATTCAGCATTGGGTGCGTTTATGACTCATCAACTTGAAATGAAATCAAACTGCACAAATCTCTGCACAAACTACTCAGAACTACTTGAATATGAAGGAACTACATGATTCCTGTTAATTTTCTAATGGGATTTGCTGATTTCACTACTGTTAATACAGAGTTCAAAAACAGGCTTAATTCAGCATTGAGTGCCTTTTTGTTACTTCATACTAACATGCAACCAAACTGCACAAATCTCTGCACAAACTAATAAAAGCTACTTGAATATGAAGGAACTACATGATTCCTGTTGATTTTCTGCTGGGATTTGCTGATTTCGCTACTTTTAATGGAAAGTTCAAAAACAGGCTCAATTCAGCATTGGGTGCGTTTGTGACTCATCAACTTGAAATGAAATCAAACTGCACAAATCTCTTCAAAACCTACATAAATCTCTGTACAAACTAATAAAAGCTACTTGAATATGAAGGAAGTACCTTATTCCTGTTGATTTTCTGCTGGGATTTGCTTATTTCACTCATTTTAATACAGAGTTCAAAAACAGGTTCAATTCAGCATTGAGTGGGTTTATGACTAATCAACTTGAAATGAAATGAAACTGCACAAATCTCTGCACAAACTACTCAGAACTACTTGAATATGAAGGAACTACATGATTCTTGGTGATTTTCTAATGTGATTTGCTTATTTCACTACTTTTAATACAGAGTTGAAAAACAGGCTTAATTCAGCATTGAGTGCCTTTTTGTTACTTCATACTAACATGCAACCAAACTGCACAAATCTCTTCAAAACTAGACAAATCTCTGCAAAAACTACTCAGAACTACTTGAATATGAAGGAACTACATGATTCTTGGTGATTTTCTGCTGGGATTTACTGATTTCGCTACTTTTAATAGAAAGTTCAAAAACAGGCTCAATTCAGCATTGGGTGCGTTTATGACTCATCAACTTGAAATTAAATCAAACTGCACAAATCTCTGCACAAACTACTCAGAACTACTTGAATATGAAGGAACTACATGATTCTTGTTGATTTTTCTACTGGGATTTGCTTATTTCACTAATTTTAATACAGAGTTCAAAAACAGGTTCAATTCAGCATTGAGTGGGTTTATGACTAATCAACTTGAAACGAAATCAAACTGCACAAATCTCTGCACAAACTAATAAAAGCTAATTGAATATGAAGGAACTACATGATTCCTGTTGATTTTCTAATGGGATTTGCTGATTTCACTAATTTTAATACAGAGTTCAAAAACAGGCTTATTTCATCATTGAGTGCCTTTTTGTTACTTCATACTAACATGCAACCAAACTGCACAAATCTCTGCACAAACTACTCAGAACTACTTGAATATGAAGGAACTACATGATTCTTGTTGATTTTCTAATGGGATTTGCTTATTTCACTACTTTTAATACAGAGTTCAAAAACAGGCTTAATTCAGCATTGAGTGCCTTTTTGTTACTTCATACTAACATGCAACCAAACTGCACAAATCTCTTCAAAACTAGACAAATCTCTGCACAAACTACTCAGAACTACTTGAATATGAAGGAACTACATGATTCTTGTTGATTTTCTATTGGGATTTGCTTATTTCACTACTTCTAATACAGAGTTCAAAAACAGGCTTAATTCAGCATTGAGTGCCTTTTTGTTACTTCATACTAACATGCAACCAAACTGCACAAATCTCTGCACAAACTAATAAAAGTACTTGAATATGAAGGACCTACATGATGCTTGTTGATTTTGTGTTGGGATTTGCTGATTTCGCTACTTTTAATGGAAAGTTCAAAAACAGGCTCAATTCAGCATTGGATGCGTTTGTGATTCATCAACTTGAAATGAAATGAAACTGCACAAATCTCTGCACAAACTACTCAGAACTACTTGAATATGAAGGAACTACATGATTCTTGTTGATTTTCTACTGGGATTTGCTTATTTCACTACTTTTAATACAGAGTTCAAAAACAGGCTTATTTCAGCATTGAGTGCCTTTTTGGTACTTCATACTAACATGCAAACAAACTGCACAAATCTCTGCACAAACTAATAAAAGCTACTTGAATATGAAGGAATTACATGAGTCCTGTTGATTTTCTAATGGGATTTGCTGATTTCACTACTTTTAATACAGAGTTCAAAAACAGGCTTAATTCAGCATTGAGTGCCTTTTTGTTACTTCATACTAACATGCAACCAAACTGCACAAATCTCTGCACAAACTAATAAAAGCTACTTGAATATGAAGGAAGTACCTTATTCCTGTTTATTTTCTGCTGGGATTTGCTTATTTCACTCATTTTAATACAGAGTTCAAAAACAGGCTTATTTCATCATTGAGTGCCTTTTTGTTACTTCATACTAACATGCAACCAAACTGCACAAATCTCTTCAAAACTAGACAAATCTCTGCACAAACTAATAAAAGCTACTTGAATATGAAGGAAGTACCTTATTCCTGTTTATTTTCTGCTGGGATTTGCTTATTTCACTCATTTTAATACAGAGTTCAAAAACAGGCTTATTTCATCATTGAGTGCCTTTTTGTTACTTCATACTAACATGCAACCAAACTGCACAAATCTCTTCAAAACTAGACAAATCTCTGCACAAACTAATAAAAGTACTTGAATATGAAGGAACTACATGATTCCTGTTGATTTTCTAATGGGATTTGCTGATTTCACTACTTTTAATACAGAGTTCAAAAACAGGCTCAATTCAGCATTGGGTGTGTTTGTGACTCATCAACTTGAAATGAAATCAAACTGCACAAATCTCTCCAAAACCTAAATAAATCTCTGTACAAACTTATAAAAGCTACTTGAATATGAAGGAATTACCTTATTCCTTTTTATTTTCTGCTGGGATTTGCTTATTTCACTCATTTTAATACAGAGTTCAAAAACAGGCTTATTTCAGCATTGAGTGCCTTTTTGTTACTTCATACTAACATGCAACCAAATTGCACAAATCTCTGCACAAACTAATAAAAGCTACTTGAATATGAAGGAATTACATGAGTCCTGTTGATTTTCTAATGGGATTTGCTGATTTCACTACTTTTAAGACAGAGTTCAAAAACAGGCTTAATTCAGCATTGAGTGCCTTTTTGTTACTTCATACTAACATGCAACCAAATTGCACAAATCTCTGCACAAACTAATAAAAGCTACTTGAATATGAAGGAATTACATGAGTCCTGTTGATTTTCTAATGGGATTTGCTGATTTCACTACTTTTAAGACAGAGTTCAAAAACAGGCTTAATTCAGCATTGAGTGCCTTTTTGTTACTTCATACTAACATGCAACCAAATTGCACAAATCTCTGCACAAACTAATAAAAGCTACTTGAATATGAAGGAATTACATGAGTCCTGTTGATTTTCTAATGGGATTTGCTTATTTCACTACTTTTAATACAGAGTTCAAAAACAGGCTCAATTCAGCATTGAGTGCGTTTATGACTAATCAACTTGAAATGAAATGAAACTACACAAACCTCTGCACAAACTACTCAGAACTACTTGAATATGAAGGAACTACATGATTCCTGTTGATTTTCTAGTGGGATTTGCTGATTTCACTACTGTTAATACAGAGTTCAAAAACAGGCTTATTTCATCATTGAGTGCCTTTTTGTTACTTCATACTAACATGCAACCAAACTGCACAAATCTCTTCAAAACTAGATAAATCTCTGCACAAACTAATAAAAGCTACTTGAATATGAAGGAACTACATGATTCTTGTTGATTTTCTGCGGGGATTTGCTGATTTCGCTACCTTTAATGGAAAGTTCAAAAACAGGCTCAATTCAGCATTGGGTGCGTTTGTGACTCATCAACTTGAAATGAAATCAAACTGCACAAATCTCTTCAAAACCTATATAAATCTCTGTACAAACTAATAAAAGCTACTTGAATATGAAGGAAGTACATGATTCCTGTTGATTTTCTGCTGGGATTTGCTGATTTCACTACTTTTAATACAGAGTTCAAAAACAGGCTTAATTCAGCATTGAGTGCCTTTTTGTTACTTAATACTAACATGCAACCAAACTGCACAAATCTCTGCACAAACTACTCAGAACTACTTGAATATGAAGGAACTACATGATTCTTGTTGATTTTCTGCTGGGATTTGCTGATTTCACTACTTTTAATACAGAGTTCAAAAACAGGCTTAATTCAGCATTGAGTGCCTTTTTGTTACTTCATACTAACATGCAACCAAACTGCACAAATCTCTGCACAAACTAATAAAAGCTAATTGAATATGAAGGAACTACATGATTCCTGTTGATTTTCTAATGGGATTCGCTTATTTCACTACTTTTAATAGAAAGTTCAAAAACAAGCTCAATTCAGCATTGGGTGCGTTTATGACTCATCAACTTGAAATGAAATCAAACTGCACAACTCTCTTCAAAACCTATATAAATCTCTGTACAAACTTATAAAAGCTACTTGAATATGAAGGAATTACCTTATTCCTTTTTATTTTCTGCTGGGATTTGCTTATTTCACTCATTTTAATACAGAGTTCAAAAACAGGCTTATTTCAGCATTGAGTGCCTTTTTGTTACTTCATACTAACATGCAACCAAACTGCACAAATCTCAGCACAAACTACTCAGAACTACTTGAATATGAAGGAACTACATGATTCCTGTTGATTTTCTAATGGGATTTGCTGATTTCACTACTGTTAATACAGAGTTCAAAAACAGGCTTAATTCAGCATTGAGTGCCTTTTTGTTACTTCATACTAACATGCAACCAAACTGCACAAATCTCTGCACAAACTAATAAAAGTACTTGAATATGAAGGAACTACATGATTCCTGTTGATTTTCTAATGTGATTTGCTGATTTCACTACTTTTAATACAGAGTTCAAAAACAGGCTCAATTCAGCATTGGGTGTGTTTGTGACTCATCAACTTGAAATGAAATCAAACTGCACAAATCTCTTCAAAACCTACATAAATCTCTGTACAAACTTATAAAAGCTACTTGAATATGAAGGAATTACCTTATTCCTTTTTATTTTCTGCTGGGATTTGCTTATTTCACTCATTTTAATACAGAGTTCAAAAACAGGCTTATTTCAGCATTGAGTGCCTTTTTGTTACTTCATACTAACATGGAACCAAACTGCACAAATCTCTGCACAAACTACTCAGAACTACTTGAATATGAAGGAACTACATGATTCTTGTTGATTTTCTACTGGGATTTGCTGATTTCACTACTTTTAATACAGAGTTCAAAAACAGGCTTAATTCAGCATTAAGTGCGTTTTTGTTACTTCATACTAACATGCAACCAAATTGCACAAATCTCTGCACAAACTAATAAAAGCTACTTGAATATGAAGGAATTACATGAGTCCTGTTGATTTTCTAATGGGATTTGCTGATTTCACTACTTTTAATACAGAGTTCAAAAACAGGCTTAATTCAGCACTGAGTGCCTTTTTGTTACTTCATACTAACATGCAACCAAACTGCACAAATCTCTGCACAAACTAATAAAAGCTACTTGAATATGAAGGAACTACATGATTCCTGTTGATTTTCTAATGGGATTTGCTTATTTCACTCATTTTAATACAGAGTTCAAAAACAGGCTTAATTCAGCATTGAGTGCCTTTTTGTTACTTCATACTAACATGCAACCAAACTGCACAAATCTCTGCACAAACTACTCAGAACTACTTCAATATGAAGGAACTACATGATTCTTGTTGATTTTCTGCTGGGATTTGCTGATTTCGCTACTTTTAATAGAATGTTCAAAAACAGGCTCAATTCAGCATTGGGTGCGTTTATGACTCATCAACTTGAAATGAAATGAAACTGCACAAATCTCTGCACAAACTACTCAGAACTACTTGAATATGAAGGAACTACATGATTCTTGTTGATTTTCTACTGGGATTTGCTTATTTCACTACTTTTAATACAGGGTTCAAAAACAGGCTTAATTCAGCATTGAGTGCCTTTTTGTTACTTCATACTAACATGCAACCAAACTGCACAAATCTCTGCACAAACTAATAAAAGCTACTTGAATATGAAGGAACTACATGATTCCTGTTGATTTTCTGCTGGGATTTGCTTATTTCACTCATTTTAATACAGAGTTCAAAAACAGGCTTATTTCAGCATTGAGTGCCTTTTTATTACTTCATACTAACATGCAACCAAACTGCACAAATCTCTGCACAAACTACTCAGAACTACTTGAATATGAACGAACTACATGATTCTTGTTGATTTTCTGCTGGGATTTGGTGATTTCACTACTTTTAATACAGAGTTCAAAAACAGGCTTAATTCAGCATTGAGTGCGTTTTTGTTACTTCATACTAACATGCAACCAAACTGCAAAAATCTCTTCAAAAACTAGACAAATCTCTGCACAAACTAATAAAAGCTACTTGAATATGAAGGAACTACATGATTCTTGTTGATTTTCTGCTGGGATTTGCTGATTTCGCTACTTTTAATAGAAAGTTCAAAAACAGGCTCAATTCAGCATTGGGTGCGTTTATGACTCATCAACTTGAAATGAAATCAAACTGCACAAATCTCTGCACAAACTACTCAGAACTACTTGAATACGAAGGAACTACATGATTCCTGTTGATTTTCTATTGGGATTTGCTTATTTCACTACTTTTAATACAGAGTTCAAAAACAGGCACAGTTCAGCATTGGGTGCGTTTGTGATTCATCAACTTGAAATGAAATCAAACTGCACAAATCTCTGCACAAACTACTCAGAACTACTTGAATATGAAGGAACTACATGATTTTTGTTGATTTTCTGCTGGGATTTGCTTGTTTCACTACTTTTAATACAGAGTTCAAAAACAAGCTTAATTCAGCATTGAGTGCCTTTTTGTTACTTCATACTAACATGCAACCAAACTGCACAAATCTCTGCACAAACTACTCAGAACTACTTGAATATGAAGGAACTACATGATTCTTGTTGATTTTCTACTGGGATTTGCTGATTTCGCTACTTTTAATGGAAAGTTCAAAAACAGGCTCAATTCAGCATTGGGTGCGTTTGTGACTCATCAACTTGAAATGAAATCAAACTGCACAAATCTCTTCAAAACCTACATAAATCTCTGCAAAAACTAATGAAAGCTACTTGAATATGAAGGAAGTACCTTATTCCTGTTGATTTTCTAATGGGATTTGCTTATTTCACTCATTTTAATACAGAGTTCAAAAACAGGCTTATTTCAGCATTGAGTGCCTTTTTGTTACTTCATACTAACATGCAACCAAACTGCACAAATCTCTGCACAAACTAATAAAAGCTACTTGAATATGAAGGAACTACATGATTCCTGTTGATTTTCTAATGGGATTTGCTTATTTCACTCATTTTAATACAGAGTTCAAAAACAGGCTTAATTCAGCATTGAGTGCCTTTTTGTTACTTCATACTAACATGCAACCAAACTGCACAAATCTCTGCACAAACTACTCAGAACTACTTGAATATAAAGGAACTCCATGATTCCTGTTGATTTTCTAATGGGATTTGCTGATGTCGCTACTTTTAATAGAAAGTTCAAAAACAGGCTCAATTCAGCATTGGGTGCGTTTATGACTCATCAACTTGAAATGAAATCAAACTGCACAAATCTCTGCACAAACTACTCAGAACTACTTGAATATGAAGGAACTACATGATTCCTGTTAATTTTCTAATGGGATTTGCTGATTTCACTACTGTTAATACAGAGTTCAAAAACAGGCTTAATTCAGCATTGAGTGCCTTTTTGTTACTTCATACTAACATGCAACCAAACTGCACAAATCTCTGCACAAACTAATAAAAGCTACTTGAATATGAAGGAACTACATGATTCCTGTTGATTTTCTGCTGGGATTTGCTGATTTCGCTACTTTTAATGGAAAGTTCAAAAACAGGCTCAATTCAGCATTGGGTGCGTTTGTGACTCATCAACTTGAAATGAAATCAAACTGCACAAATCTCTTCAAAACCTACATAAATCTCTGTACAAACTAATAAAAGCTACTTGAATATGAAGGAAGTACCTTATTCCTGTTGATTTTCTGCTGGGATTTGCTTATTTCACTCATTTTAATACAGAGTTCAAAAACAGGTTCAATTCAGCATTGAGTGGGTTTATGACTAATCAACTTGAAATGAAATGAAACTGCACAAATCTCTGCACAAACTACTCAGAACTACTTGAATATGAAGGAACTACATGATTCTTGGTGATTTTCTAATGTGATTTGCTTATTTCACTACTTTTAATACAGAGTTGAAAAACAGGCTTAATTCAGCATTGAGTGCCTTTTTGTTACTTCATACTAACATGCAACCAAACTGCACAAATCTCTTCAAAACTAGACAAATCTCTGCAAAAACTACTCAGAACTACTTGAATATGAAGGAACTACATGATTCTTGGTGATTTTCTGCTGGGATTTACTGATTTCGCTACTTTTAATAGAAAGTTCAAAAACAGGCTCAATTCAGCATTGGGTGCGTTTATGACTCATCAACTTGAAATTAAATCAAACTGCACAAATCTCTGCACAAACTACTCAGAACTACTTGAATATGAAGGAACTACATGATTCTTGTTGATTTTTCTACTGGGATTTGCTTATTTCACTAATTTTAATACAGAGTTCAAAAACAGGTTCAATTCAGCATTGAGTGGGTTTATGACTAATCAACTTGAAACGAAATCAAACTGCACAAATCTCTGCACAAACTAATAAAAGCTAATTGAATATGAAGGAACTACATGATTCCTGTTGATTTTCTAATGGGATTTGCTGATTTCACTAATTTTAATACAGAGTTCAAAAACAGGCTTATTTCATCATTGAGTGCCTTTTTGTTACTTCATACTAACATGCAACCAAACTGCACAAATCTCTGCACAAACTACTCAGAACTACTTGAATATGAAGGAACTACATGATTCTTGTTGATTTTCTATTGGGATTTGCTTATTTCACTACTTCTAATACAGAGTTCAAAAACAGGCTTAATTCAGCATTGAGTGCCTTTTTGTTACTTCATACTAACATGCAACCAAACTGCACAAATCTCTGCACAAACTAATAAAAGTACTTGAATATGAAGGACCTACATGATGCTTGTTGATTTTGTGTTGGGATTTGCTGATTTCGCTACTTTTAATGGAAAGTTCAAAAACAGGCTCAATTCAGCATTGGATGCGTTTGTGATTCATCAACTTGAAATGAAATGAAACTGCACAAATCTCTGCACAAACTACTCAGAACTACTTGAATATGAAGGAACTACATGATTCTTGTTGATTTTCTACTGGGATTTGCTTATTTCACTACTTTTAATACAGAGTTCAAAAACAGGCTTATTTCAGCATTGAGTGCCTTTTTGGTACTTCATACTAACATGCAAACAAACTGCACAAATCTCTGCACAAACTAATAAAAGCTACTTGAATATGAAGGAATTACATGAGTCCTGTTGATTTTCTAATGGGATTTGCTGATTTCACTACTTTTAATACAGAGTTCAAAAACAGGCTTAATTCAGCATTGAGTGCCTTTTTGTTACTTCATACTAACATGCAACCAAACTGCACAAATCTCTGCACAAACTAATAAAAGCTACTTGAATATGAAGGAAGTACCTTATTCCTGTTTATTTTCTGCTGGGATTTGCTTATTTCACTCATTTTAATACAGAGTTCAAAAACAGGCTTATTTCATCATTGAGTGCCTTTTTGTTACTTCATACTAACATGCAACCAAACTGCACAAATCTCTTCAAAACTAGACAAATCTCTGCACAAACTAATAAAAGCTACTTGAATATGAAGGAAGTACCTTATTCCTGTTTATTTTCTGCTGGGATTTGCTTATTTCACTCATTTTAATACAGAGTTCAAAAACAGGCTTATTTCATCATTGAGTGCCTTTTTGTTACTTCATACTAACATGCAACCAAACTGCACAAATCTCTTCAAAACTAGACAAATCTCTGCACAAACTAATAAAAGTACTTGAATATGAAGGAACTACATGATTCCTGTTGATTTTCTAATGGGATTTGCTGATTTCACTACTTTTAATACAGAGTTCAAAAACAGGCTCAATTCAGCATTCGGTGTGTTTGTGACTCATCAACTTGAAATGAAATCAAACTGCACAAATCTCTCCAAAACCTAAATAAATCTCTGTACAAACTTATAAAAGCTACTTGAATATGAAGGAATTACCTTATTCCTTTTTATTTTCTGCTGGGATTTGCTTATTTCACTCATTTTAATACAGAGTTCAAAAACAGGCTTATTTCAGCATTGAGTGCCTTTTTGTTACTTCATACTAACATGCAACCAAACTGCACAAATCTCTGCACAAACTACTCAGAACTACTTGAATATGAAGGAACTACATGATTCTTGTTGATTTTCTACTGGGATTTGCTGATTTCACTACTTTTAATACAGAGTTTCAAAAACAGGCTTAATTCAGCATTGAGTGCCTTTTTGTTACTTCATACTAACATGCAACCAAATTGCACAAATCTCTGCACAAACTAATAAAAGCTACTTGAATATGAAGGAATTACATGAGTCCTGTTGATTTTCTAATGGGATTTGCTGATTTCACTACTTTTAAGACAGAGTTCAAAAACAGGCTTAATTCAGCATTGAGTGCCTTTTTGTTACTTCATACTAACATGCAACCAAATTGCACAAATCTCTGCACAAACTAATAAAAGCTACTTGAATATGAAGGAATTACATGAGTCCTGTTGATTTTCTAATGGGATTTGCTGATTTCACTACTTTTAAGACAGAGTTCAAAAACAGGCTTAATTCAGCATTGAGTGCCTTTTTGTTACTTCATACTAACATGCAACCAAATTGCACAAATCTCTGCACAAACTAATAAAAGCTACTTGAATATGAAGGAATTACATGAGTCCTGTTGATTTTCTAATGGGATTTGCTTATTTCACTACTTTTAATACAGAGTTCAAAAACAGGCTCAATTCAGCATTGAGTGCGTTTATGACTAATCAACTTGAAATGAAATGAAACTACACAAACCTCTGCACAAACTACTCAGAACTACTTGAATATGAAGGAACTACATGATTCCTGTTGATTTTCTAGTGGGATTTGCTGATTTCACTACTGTTAATACAGAGTTCAAAAACAGGCTTATTTCATCATTGAGTGCCTTTTTGTTACTTCATACTAACATGCAACCAAACTGCACAAATCTCTTCAAAACTAGATAAATCTCTGCACAAACTAATAAAAGCTACTTGAATATGAAGGAACTACATGATTCTTGTTGATTTTCTGCGGGGATTTGCTGATTTCGCTACCTTTAATGGAAAGTTCAAAAACAGGCTCAATTCAGCATTGGGTGCGTTTGTGACTCATCAACTTGAAATGAAATCAAACTGCACAAATCTCTTCAAAACCTATATAAATCTCTGTACAAACTAATAAAAGCTACTTGAATATGAAGGAAGTACATGATTCCTGTTGATTTTCTGCTGGGATTTGCTGATTTCACTACTTTTAATACAGAGTTCAAAAACAGGCTTAATTCAGCATTGAGTGCCTTTTTGTTACTTAATACTAACATGCAACCAAACTGCACAAATCTCTGCACAAACTACTCAGAACTACTTGAATATGAAGGAACTACATGATTCTTGTTGATTTTCTGCTGGGATTTGCTGATTTCACTACTTTTAATACAGAGTTCAAAAACAGGCTTAATTCAGCATTGAGTGCCTTTTTGTTACTTCATACTAACATGCAACCAAACTGCACAAATCTCTGCACAAACTAATAAAAGCTAATTGAATATGAAGGAACTACATAATTCCTGTTGATTTTCTAATGGGATTCGCTTATTTCACTACTTTTAATAGAAAGTTCAAAAACAAGCTCAATTCAGCATTGGGTGCGTTTATGACTCATCAACTTGAAATGAAATCAAACTGCACAACTCTCTTCAAAACCTATATAAATCTCTGTACAAACTTATAAAAGCTACTTGAATATGAAGGAATTACCTTATTCCTTTTTATTTTCTGCTGGGATTTGCTTATTTCACTCATTTTAATACAGAGTTCAAAAACAGGCTTATTTCAGCATTGAGTGCCTTTTTGTTACTTCATACTAACATGCAACCAAACTGCACAAATCTCAGCACAAACTACTCAGAACTACTTGAATATGAAGGAACTACATGATTCCTGTTGATTTTCTAATGGGATTTGCTGATTTCACTACTGTTAATACAGAGTTCAAAAACAGGCTTAATTCAGCATTGAGTGCCTTTTTGTTACTTCATACTAACATGCAACCAAACTGCACAAATCTCTGCACAAACTAATAAAAGCTACTTGAATATGAAGGAACTACATGATTCCTGTTGATTTTCTGCTGGGATTTGCTGATTTCGCTACTTTTAATGGAAAGTTCAAAAACAGGCTCAATTCAGCATTGGGTGCGTTTGTGACTCATCAACTTGAAATGAAATCAAACTGCACAAATCTCTTCAAAACTAGACAAATCTCTGCACAAACTAATAAAAGCTACTTGAATATGAAGGAACTAATGGATTCTTGTTGATTTTCTGCTGGGATTTGCTGATTTCACTACTTTTAATACAGAGTTCAAAAACAGGCTTAATTCAGCATTGAGTGCGTTTTTGTTACTTCATACTAACATGCAACCAAACTGCAAAAATCTCTTCAAAAACTAGACAAATCTCTGCACAAACTAATAAAAGCTACTTGAATATGAAGGAACTACATGATTCTTGTTAATTTACTGCTGGGATTTGCTGATTTCGCTACTTTTAATGGAAAGTTCAAAAACAGGCTCAATTCAGCATTGGGTGCGTTTGTGACGCATCAACTTGAAATGAAATCAAACTGCACAAATCTCTTCAAAACCTACATAAATCTCTGTACAAACTTATAAAAGCTACTTGAATATGAAGGAAGTACCTTATTCCTGTTTATTTTCTGCTGGGATTTGCTTATTTCACTCATTTTAATACAGAGTTCAAAAACAGGCTTATTTCAGCATTGAGTGCCTTTTTGGTACTTAATACTAACATGCAAACAAACTGCACAAACTAATAAAAGCTACTTGAATATGAAGGAACTACATGATTCTTGTTCATTTTCTGCTGGGATTTGCTGATTTCGCTACTTTTAATAGAAAGTTCAAAAACAGGCTCAATTCAGCATTGGGTGCGTTTATGACTCATCAACTTGAAATGAAATCAAACTGCACAAATCTCTGCACAAACTACTCAGAACTACTTGAATATGAAGGAACTACATGATTCTTGTTGATTTTCTACTGGGATTTGCTTATTTCACTTCTTTTAATACAGAGTTCAAAAACAGGCTTAATTCAGCATTGAGTGCCTTTTTGTTACTTCATACTAACATGCAACCAAACTGCACAAATCTCTGCACAAACTAATAAAAGTACTTGAATATGAAGGAACTACATGATTCCTGTTGATTTTCTAATGGGATTTGCTGATTTCACTACTTTTAATACAGAGTTCAAAAACAGGCTCAATTCAGCATTGGGTGTGTTTGTGACTCATCAACTTGAAATGAAATCAAACTGCACAAATCTCTTCAAAACCTACATAAATCTCTGTACAAACTTATAAAAGCTACTTGAATATGAAGGAATTACCTTATTCCTTTTTATTTTCTGCTGGGATTTGCTTATTTCACTCATTTTAATACAGAGTTCAAAAACAGGCTTATTTCAGCATTGAGTGCCTTTTTGTTACTTCATACTAACATGCAACCAAACTGCACAAATCTCAGCACAAACTACTCAGAACTACTTGAATATGAAGGAACTACATGATTCCTGTTGATTTTCTAATGGGATTTGCTGATTTCACTACTGTTAATACAGAGTTCAAAAACAGGCTTAATTCAGCATTGAGTGCCTTTTTGTTACTTCATACTAACATGCAACCAAACTGCACAAATCTCTGCACAAACTAATAAAAGCTACTTGAATATGAAGGAACTACATGATTCCTGTTGATTTTCTGCTGGGATTTGCTGATTTCGCTACTTTTAATGGAAAGTTCAAAAACAGGCTCAATTCAGCATTGGGTGCGTTTATGACTAATCAACTTGAAATGAAATCAAACTGCACAAATCTCTGTACAAACTAATAAAAGCTAATTGAATATGAAGGAACTACATGATTCCTGTTGATTTTCTAATGGGATTCGCTTATTTCACTACTTTTAATAGAAAGTTCAAAAACAGGCTCAATTCAGCATTGGATGCGTTTGTGATTCATCAACTTGAAATGAAATCAAACTGCACAAATCTCTTCAAAACCTACATAAATCTCTGTACAAACTTATAAAAGCTACTTGAATATGAAGGAATTACCTTATTCCTTTTTATTTTCTGCTGGGATTTGCTTATTTCACTCATTTTAATACAGAGTTCAAAAACAGGCTTATTTCAGCATTGAGTGCCTTTTTGTTACTTCATACTAATATGCAACCAAACTGCACAAATCTCTGCATAAACTAATAAAAGTACTTGAATATGAAGGAACTACACGATTCCTGTTGATTTTCTAATGGGATTTGCTGATTTCACTACTTTTAATACAGAGTTCAAAAACAGGCTCAATTCAGCATTGAGTGCGTTTATGACTAATCAACTTGAAATGAAATGAAACTGCACAAACCTCTGCACAAACTACTCAGAACTACTTGAATATGAAGGAACTACATGATTCCTGTTAATTTTCTAATGGGATTTGCTGATTTCACTACTTTTAATACAGAGTTCAAAAACAGGCTTATTTCAGTATTGAGTGCGTTTTTGTTACTTCATACTAACATGCAACCAAACTGCACAAATCTCTTCAAAAACTAGACAAATCTCTGCACAAACTAATAAAAGCTACTTGAATATGAAGGAACTACATGATTCTTGTTCATTTTCTGCTGGGATTTGCTGATTTCGCTACTTTTAATGGAAAGTTCAAAAACAGGCTCAATTCAGCATTGGGTGCGTTTGTGACTCATCAACTTGAAATGAAATCAAACTGCACAAATCTCTTCAAAACATACATAAATCTCTGTACAGACTTATAAAAGCTACTTGAATATGAAGGAATTACCTTATTCCTTTTTATTTTCTGCTGGGATTTGCTTATTTCACTCATTTTAATACAGAGTTCAAAAACAGGCTTATTTCACCATTGAGTGACTTTTTGTTACTTCATACTAACATGCAACCAAACTGCACAAATCTCTGCACAAACTACTCAGAACTACTTGAATATGAAGGAACTACATGATTCTTGTTGATTTTCTACTGGGATTTGCTTATTTCACTTCTTTTAATACAGAGTTCAAAAACAGGCTTAATTCAGCATTGAGTGCCTTTTTGTTACTTCATACTAAAATGCAACCAAACTGCACAAATCTCTGCACAAACTACTCAGAACTACTTGAATATGAAGGAACTCCATGATTCCTGTTGATTTTCTAATGGGATTTACTTATTTCACTACTTTTAATACAGAGTTCAAAAACAGGCTTAATTCAGCATTGAGTGCCTTTTTGTTACTTCATACTAACATGCAACCAAACTGCACAAATCTCTGCACAAACTAATAAAAGTACTTGAATAAGAAGGAACTACATGATTCCTGTTGATTTTCTAATGGGATTTGCTTATTTCACTACTTTTAATACAGAGTTCAAAAACAGGCTTATTTCATCATTGAGTGCCTTTTTGTTACTTCATACTAACATGCAACCAAACTGCACAAATCTCTTCAAAACTAGACAAATCTCTGCACAAACTAATAAAAGTACTTGAATATGAAGGAACTACATGATTCCTGTTGATTTTCTAATGGGATTTGCTGATTTCACTCATTTTAATACAGAGTTCAAAAACAGGCTTAATTCAGCATTGAGTGCCTTTTTGTTACTTCATACTAACATGCAACCAAACTGCACAAGTCTCTGCACAAACTACTCAGAACTACTTGAATATGAACGAACTACATGATTCTTGTTGATTTTCTGCTGGGATTTGGTGATTTCACTACTTTTAATACAGAGTTCAAAAACAGGCTTAATTCAGCATTGAGTGCGTTTTTGTTACTTCATACTAACATGCAACCAAACTGCAAAAATCTCTTCAAAAACTAGACAAATCTCTGCACAAAATAATAAAAGCTACTTGAATATGAAGGAACTACATGATTCTTGTTAATTTACTGCTGGGATTTGCTGATTTCGCTACTTTTAATGGAAAGTTCAAAAACAGGCTCAATTCAGCATTGGGTGCGTTTGTGACTCATCAACTTGAAATGAAATCAAACTGCACAAATCTCTTCAAAACCTACATAAATCTCTGTACAAACTAATAAAAGCTACTTGAATATGAAGGAAGTACCTTATTCCTGTTGATTTTCTGCTGGGATTTGCTTATTTCACTCATTTTAATACAGAGTTCAAAAACAGGTTCAATTCAGCATTGAGTGGGTTTATGACTAATCAACTTGAAATGAAATGAAACTGCACAAATCTCTGCACAAACTACTCAGAACTACTTGAATATGAAGGAACTACATGATTCTTGGTGATTTTCTAATGTGATTTGCTTATTTCACTACTTTTAATACAGAGTTGAAAAACAGGCTTAATTCAGCATTGAGTGCCTTTTTGTTACTTCATACTAACATGCAACCAAACTGCACAAATCTCTTCAAAACTAGACAAATCTCTGCACAAACTACTCAGAACTACTTGAATATGAAGGAACTACATGATTCTTGTTGATTTTCTAATGGGATTTGCTGATTTCACTACTTTTAATACAGAGTTCAAAAACAGGCTCAATTCAGCATTGGGTGTGTTTGTGACTCATCAACTTGAAATGAAATCAAACTGCACAAATCTCTTCAAAACCTACATAAATCTCTGTACAAACTTATAAAAGCTACTTGAATATGAAGGAATTACCTTATTCCTTTTTATTTTCTGCTGGGATTTGCTTATTTCACTCATTTTAATACAGAGTTCAAAAACAGGCTTATTTCAGCATTGAGTGCCTTTTTGTTACTTCATACTAACATGCAACCAAACTGCACAAATCTCTGCACAAACTACTCAGAACTACTTGAATATGAAGGAACTACATGATTCTTGTTGATTTTCTACTGGGATTTGCTGATTTCACTACTTTTAATACAGAGTTCAAAAACAGGCTTAATTCAGCATTGAGTGCGTTTTTGTTACTTCATACTAATATGCAACCAAACTGCACAAATCTCTGCATAAACTAATAAAAGTACTTGAATATGAAGGAACTACACGATTCCTGTTGATTTTCTAATGGGATTTGCTTATTTCACTACTTTTAATACAGAGTTCAAAAACAGGCTTATTTCATCATTGAGTGCCTTTTTGTTACTTCATACTAACATGCAACCAAACTGCACAAATCTCTTCAAAACTAGACAAATCTCTGCACAAACTAATAAAAGTACTTGAATATGAAGGAACTACATGATTCCTGTTGATTTTCTAATGGGATTTGCTGATTTCACTCATTTTAATACAGAGTTCAAAAACAGGCTTAATTCAGCATTGAGTGCCTTTTTGTTACTTCATACTAACATGCAACCAAACTGCACAAGTCTCTGCACAAACTACTCAGAACTACTTGAATATGAACGAACTACATGATTCTTGTTGATTTTCTGCTGGGATTTGGTGATTTCACTACTTTTAATACAGAGTTCAAAAACAGGCTTAATTCAGCATTGAGTGCGTTTTTGTTACTTCATACTAACATGCAACCAAACTGCAAAAATCTCTTCAAAAACTAGACAAATCTCTGCACAAAATAATAAAAGCTACTTGAATATGAAGGAACTACATGATTTTTGTTAATTTACTGCTGGGATTTGCTGATTTCGCTACTTTTAATGGAAAGTTCAAAAACAGGCTCAATTCAGCATTGGGTGCGTTTGTGACTCATCAACTTGAAATGAAATCAAACTGCACAAATCTCTTCAAAACCTACATAAATCTCTGTACAAACTTATAAAAGCTACTTGAATATGAAGGAAGTACCTTATTCCTGTTTATTTTCTGCTGGGATTTGCTTATTTCACTCATTTTAATACAGAGTTCAAAAACAGGCTTATTTCAGCATTGAGTGCCTTTTTGGTACTTCATACTAACATGCAAACAAACTGCACAAACTAATAAAAGCTACTTGAATATGAAGGAACTACATGATTCTTGTTGATTTTCTGCTGGGATTTGCTGATTTCGCTACTTTTAATAGAAAGTTCAAAAACAGGCTCAATTCAGCATTGGGTGCGTTTATGACTCATCAACTTGAAATGAAATCAAACTGCACAAATCTCTGCACAAACTATTCAGAACTACTTGAATATGAAGGAACTACATGATTCTTGTTGATTTTCTACTGGGATTTGCTTATTTCACTTCTTTTAATACAGAGTTCAAAAACAGGCTTAATTCAGCATTGAGTGCCTTTTTGTTACTTCATACTAAAATGCAACCAAACTGCACAAATCTCTGCACAAACTACTCAGAACTACTTGAATACGAAGGAACTACATGATTCCTGTTGATTTTCTATTGGGATTTGCTTATTTCACTACTTTTAATACAGAGTTCAAAAACAGGCACAGTTCAGCATTGGGTGCGTTTGTGATTCATCAACTTGAAATGAAATCAAACTGCACAAATCTCTGCACAAACTACTCAGAACTACTTGAATATGAAGGAACTACATGATTCTTGTTGATTTTCTGCTGGGATTTGCTTATTTCACTACTTTTAATACAGAGTTCAAAAACAGGCTTAATTCAGCATTGAGTGCGTTTTTGTTACTTCATACTAACATGCAACCAAATTGCACAAATCTCTGCACAAACTAATAAAAGTACTTGAATATGAAGGAACTACATGATTCCTGTTGATTTTCTAATGGGATTTGCTGATTTCACTACTTTTAATACAGAGTTCAAAAACAGGCTCAATTCAGCATTGGGTGTGTTTGTGACTCATCAACTTGAAATGAAATCAAACTGCACAAATCTCTTCAAAACCTACATAAATCTCTGTACAAACTTATAAAAGCTACTTGAATATGAAGGAATTACCTTATTCCTTTTTATTTTCTGCTGGGATTTGCTTATTTCACTCATTTTAATACAGAGTTCAAAAACAGGCTTATTTCAGCATTGAGTGCCTTTTTGTTACTTCATACTAACATGCAACCAAACTGCACAAATCTCTGCACAAACTACTCAGAACTACTTGAATATGAAGGAACTACATGATTCTTGTTGATTTTCTACTGGGATTTGCTGATTTCACTACTTTTAATACAGAGTTCAAAAACAGGCTTAATTCAGCATTGAGTGCGTTTTTGTTACTTCATACTAACATGCAACCAAATTGCACAAATCTCTGCACAAACTAATAAAAGCTACTTGAATATGAAGGAATTACATGAGTCCTGTTGATTTTCTAATGGGATTTGCTGATTTCACTACTTTTAATATAGAGTTCAAAAACAGGCTTAATTCAGCACTGAGTGCCTTTTTGTTACTTCATACTAACATGCAACCAAACTGCACAAATCTCTGCACAAACTAATAAAAGCTACTTGAATATGAAGGAACTACATGATTCCTGTTGATTTTCTAATGGGATTTGCTTATTTCACTCATTTTAATACAGAGTTCAAAAACAGGCTTAATTCAGCATTGAGTGCCTTTTTGTTACTTCATACTAACATGCAACCAAACTGCACAAATCTCTGCACAAACTACTCAGAACTACTTCAATATGAAGGAACTACATGATTCTTGTTGATTTTCTGCTGGGATTTGCTGATTTCGCTACTTTTAATAGAAAGTTCAAAAACAGGCTCAATTCAGCATTGAGTGCGTTTATGACTAATCAACTTGAAATGAAATGAAACTGCACAAACCTCTGCACAAACTACTCAGAACTACTTGAATATGAAGGAACTACATGATTCCTGTTGATTTTCTAGTGGGATTTGCTGATTTCACTACTGTTAATACAGAGTTCAAAAACAGGCTTATTTCATCATTGAGTGCCTTTTTGTTACTTCATACTAACATGCAACCAAACTGCACAAATCTCTTCAAAACTAGACAAATCTCTGCACAAACTAATAAAAGTACTTGAATATGAAGGAACTACATGATTCCTGTTGATTTTCTAATGGGATTTGCTGATTTCACTACTGTTAATACAGAGTTCAAAAACAGGCTTAATTCAGCATTGAGTGCCTTTTTGTTACTTCATACTAACATGCAACCAAACTGCACAAGTCTCTGCACAAACTACTCAGAACTACTTGAATATGAACGAACTACATGATTCTTGTTGATTTTCTGCTGGGATTTGGTGATTTCACTACTTTTAATACAGAGTTCAAAAACAGGCTTAATTCAGCATTGAGTGCGTTTTTGTTACTTCATACTAACATGCAACCAAACTGCAAAAATCTCTTCAAAAACTAGACAAATCTCTGCACAAAATAATAAAAGCTACTTGAATATGAAGGAACTACATGATTCTTGTTAATTTACTGCTGGGATTTGCTGATTTCGCTACTTTTAATGGAAAGTTCAAAAACAGGCTCAATTCAGCATTGGGTGCGTTTGTGACTCATCAACTTGAAATGAAATCAAACTGCACAAATCTCTTCAAAACCTACATAAATCTCTGTACAAACTAATAAAAGCTACTTGAATATGAAGGAAGTACCTTATTCCTGTTGATTTTCTGCTGGGATTTGCTTATTTCACTCATTTTAATACAGAGTTCAAAAACAGGTTCAATTCAGCATTGAGTGGGTTTATGACTAATCAACTTGAAATGAAATGAAACTGCACAAATCTCTGCACAAACTACTCAGAACTACTTGAATATGAAGGAACTACATGATTCTTGGTGATTTTCTAATGTGATTTGCTTATTTCACTACTTTTAATACAGAGTTGAAAAACAGGCTTAATTCAGCATTGAGTGCCTTTTTGTTACTTCATACTAACATGCAACCAAACTGCACAAATCTCTTCAAAACTAGACAAATCTCTGCACAAACTACTCAGAACTACTTGAATATGAAGGAACTACATGATTCTTGGTGATTTTCTGCTGGGATTTACTGATTTCGCTACTTTTAATAGAAAGTTCAAAAACAGGCTCAATTCAGCATTGGGTGCGTTTATGACTCATCAACTTGAAATTAAATCAAACTGCACAAATCTCTGCACAAACTACTCAGAACTACTTGAATATGAAGGAACTACATGATTCTTGTTGATTTTTCTACTGGGATTTGCTTATTTCACTACTTTTAATACAGAGTTCAAAAACAGGCTTATTTCAGCATTGAGTGCCTTTTTGGTACTTCATACTAACATGCAAACAAACTGCACAAATCTCTGCACAAACTAATAAAAGCTACTTGAATATGAAGGAATTACATGAGTCCTGTTGATTTTCTAATGGGATTTGCTGATTTCACTACTTTTAATACAGAGTTCAAAAACAGGCTTAATTCAGCATTGAGTGCCTTTTTGTTACTTCATACTAACATGCAACCAAACTGCACAAATCTCTGCACAAACTAATAAAAGCTACTTGAATATGAAGGAAGTACCTTATTCCTGTTTATTTTCTGCTGGGATTTGCTTATTTCACTCATTTTAATACAGAGTTCAAAAACAGGCTTATTTCATCATTGAGTGCCTTTTTGTTACTTCATACTAACATGCAACCAAACTGCACAAATCTCTTCAAAACTAGACAAATCTCTGCACAAACTAATAAAAGCTACTTGAATATGAAGGAAGTACCTTATTCCTGTTTATTTTCTGCTGGGATTTGCTTATTTCACTCATTTTAATACAGAGTTCAAAAACAGGCTTATTTCATCATTGAGTGCCTTTTTGTTACTTCATACTAACATGCAACCAAACTGCACAAATCTCTTCAAAACTAGACAAATCTCTGCACAAACTAATAAAAGCTACTTGAATATGAAGGAAGTACCTTATTCCTGTTTATTTTCTGCTGGGATTTGCTTATTTCACTCATTTTAATACAGAGTTCAAAAACAGGCTTATTTCATCATTGAGTGCCTTTTTGTTACTTCATACTAACATGCAACCAAACTGCACAAATCTCTTCAAAACTAGACAAATCTCTGCACAAACTAATAAAAGTACTTGAATATGAAGGAACTACATGATTCCTGTTGATTTTCTAATGGGATTTGCTGATTTCACTACTTTTAATACAGAGTTCAAAAACAGGCTCAATTCAGCATTGGGTGTGTTTGTGACTCATCAACTTGAAATGAAATCAAACTGCACAAATCTCTCCAAAACCTAAATAAATCTCTGTACAAACTTATAAAAGCTACTTGAATATGAAGGAATTACCTTATTCCTTTTTATTTTCTGCTGGGATTTGCTTATTTCACTCATTTTAATACAGAGTTCAAAAACAGGCTTATTTCAGCATTGAGTGCCTTTTTGTTACTTCATACTAACATGCAACCAAACTGCACAAATCTCTGCACAAACTACTCAGAACTACTTGAATATGAAGGAACTACATGATTCTTGTTGATTTTCTACTGGGATTTGCTGATTTCACTACTTTTAATACAGAGTTTCAAAAACAGGCTTAATTCAGCATTGAGTGCCTTTTTGTTACTTCATACTAACATGCAACCAAATTGCACAAATCTCTGCACAAACTAATAAAAGCTACTTGAATATGAAGGAATTACATGAGTCCTGTTGATTTTCTAATGGGATTTGCTGATTTCACTACTTTTAAGACAGAGTTCAAAAACAGGCTTAATTCAGCATTGAGTGCCTTTTTGTTACTTCATACTAACATGCAACCAAATTGCACAAATCTCTGCACAAACTAATAAAAGCTACTTGAATATGAAGGAATTACATGAGTCCTGTTGATTTTCTAATGGGATTTGCTGATTTCACTACTTTTAAGACAGAGTTCAAAAACAGGCTTAATTCAGCATTGAGTGCCTTTTTGTTACTTCATACTAACATGCAACCAAATTGCACAAATCTCTGCACAAACTAATAAAAGCTACTTGAATATGAAGGAATTACATGAGTCCTGTTGATTTTCTAATGGGATTTGCTTATTTCACTACTTTTAATACAGAGTTCAAAAACAGGCTCAATTCAGCATTGAGTGCGTTTATGACTAATCAACTTGAAATGAAATGAAACTACACAAACCTCTGCACAAACTACTCAGAACTACTTGAATATGAAGGAACTACATGATTCCTGTTGATTTTCTAGTGGGATTTGCTGATTTCACTACTGTTAATACAGAGTTCAAAAACAGGCTTATTTCATCATTGAGTGCCTTTTTGTTACTTCATACTAACATGCAACCAAACTGCACAAATCTCTTCAAAACTAGATAAATCTCTGCACAAACTAATAAAAGCTACTTGAATATGAAGGAACTACATGATTCTTGTTGATTTTCTGCGGGGATTTGCTGATTTCGCTACCTTTAATGGAAAGTTCAAAAACAGGCTCAATTCAGCATTGGGTGCGTTTGTGACTCATCAACTTGAAATGAAATCAAACTGCACAAATCTCTTCAAAACCTATATAAATCTCTGTACAAACTAATAAAAGCTACTTGAATATGAAGGAAGTACATGATTCCTGTTGATTTTCTGCTGGGATTTGCTGATTTCACTACTTTTAATACAGAGTTCAAAAACAGGCTTAATTCAGCATTGAGTGCCTTTTTGTTACTTAATACTAACATGCAACCAAACTGCACAAATCTCTGCACAAACTACTCAGAACTACTTGAATATGAAGGAACTACATGATTCTTGTTGATTTTCTGCTGGGATTTGCTGATTTCACTACTTTTAATACAGAGTTCAAAAACAGGCTTAATTCAGCATTGAGTGCCTTTTTGTTACTTCATACTAACATGCAACCAAACTGCACAAATCTCTGCACAAACTAATAAAAGCTAATTGAATATGAAGGAACTACATGATTCCTGTTGATTTTCTAATGGGATTCGCTTATTTCACTACTTTTAATAGAAAGTTCAAAAACAAGCTCAATTCAGCATTGGGTGCGTTTATGACTCATCAACTTGAAATGAAATCAAACTGCACAACTCTCTTCAAAACCTATATAAATCTCTGTACAAACTTATAAAAGCTACTTGAATATGAAGGAATTACCTTATTCCTTTTTATTTTCTGCTGGGATTTGCTTATTTCACTCATTTTAATACAGAGTTCAAAAACAGGCTTATTTCAGCATTGAGTGCCTTTTTGTTACTTCATACTAACATGCAACCAAACTGCACAAATCTCAGCACAAACTACTCAGAACTACTTGAATATGAAGGAACTACATGATTCCTGTTGATTTTCTAATGGGATTTGCTGATTTCACTACTGTTAATACAGAGTTCAAAAACAGGCTTAATTCAGCATTGAGTGCCTTTTTGTTACTTCATACTAACATGCAACCAAACTGCACAAATCTCTGCACAAACTAATAAAAGCTACTTGAATATGAAGGAACTACATGATTCCTGTTGATTTTCTGCTGGGATTTGCTGATTTCGCTACTTTTAATGGAAAGTTCAAAAACAGGCTCAATTCAGCATTGGGTGCGTTTGTGACTCATCAACTTGAAATGAAATCAAACTGCACAAATCTCTTCAAAACTAGACAAATCTCTGCACAAACTAATAAAAGCTACTTGAATATGAAGGAACTAATGGATTCTTGTTGATTTTCTGCTGGGATTTGCTGATTTCACTACTTTTAATACAGAGTTCAAAAACAGGCTTAATTCAGCATTGAGTGCGTTTTTGTTACTTCATACTAACATGCAACCAAACTGCAAAAATCTCTTCAAAAACTAGACAAATCTCTGCACAAACTAATAAAAGCTACTTGAATATGAAGGAACTACATGATTCTTGTTAATTTACTGCTGGGATTTGCTGATTTCGCTACTTTTAATGGAAAGTTCAAAAACAGGCTCAATTCAGCATTGGGTGCGTTTGTGACTCATCAACTTGAAATGAAATCAAACTGCACAAATCTCTTCAAAACCTACATAAATCTCTGTACAAACTTATAAAAGCTACTTGAATATGAAGGAAGTACCTTATTCCTGTTTATTTTCTGCTGGGATTTGCTTATTTCACTCATTTTAATACAGAGTTCAAAAACAGGCTTATTTCAGCATTGAGTGCCTTTTTGGTACTTAATACTAACATGCAAACAAACTGCACAAACTAATAAAAGCTACTTGAATATGAAGGAACTACATGATTCTTGTTCATTTTCTGCTGGGATTTGCTGATTTCGCTACTTTTAATAGAAAGTTCAAAAACAGGCTCAATTCAGCATTGGGTGCGTTTATGACTCATCAACTTGAAATGAAATCAAACTGCACAAATCTCTGCACAAACTACTCAGAACTACTTGAATATGAAGGAACTACATGATTCTTGTTGATTTTCTACTGGGATTTGCTTATTTCACTTCTTTTAATACAGAGTTCAAAAACAGGCTTAATTCAGCATTGAGTGCCTTTTTGTTACTTCATACTAACATGCAACCAAACTGCACAAATCTCTGCACAAACTAATAAAAGTACTTGAATATGAAGGAACTACATGATTCCTGTTGATTTTCTAATGGGATTTGCTGATTTCACTACTTTTAATACAGAGTTCAAAAACAGGCTCAATTCAGCATTGGGTGTGTTTGTGACTCATCAACTTGAAATGAAATCAAACTGCACAAATCTCTTCAAAACCTACATAAATCTCTGTACAAACTTATAAAAGCTACTTGAATATGAAGGAATTACCTTATTCCTTTTTATTTTCTGCTGGGATTTGCTTATTTCACTCATTTTAATACAGAGTTCAAAAACAGGCTTATTTCAGCATTGAGTGCCTTTTTGTTACTTCATACTAACATGCAACCAAACTGCACAAATCTCAGCACAAACTACTCAGAACTACTTGAATATGAAGGAACTACATGATTCCTGTTGATTTTCTAATGGGATTTGCTGATTTCACTACTGTTAATACAGAGTTCAAAAACAGGCTTAATTCAGCATTGAGTGCCTTTTTGTTACTTCATACTAACATGCAACCAAACTGCACAAATCTCTGCACAAACTAATAAAAGCTACTTGAATATGAAGGAACTACATGATTCCTGTTGATTTTCTGCTGGGATTTGCTGATTTCGCTACTTTTAATGGAAAGTTCAAAAACAGGCTCAATTCAGCATTGGGTGCGTTTATGACTAATCAACTTGAAATGAAATCAAACTGCACAAATCTCTGTACAAACTAATAAAAGCTAATTGAATATGAAGGAACTACATGATTCCTGTTGATTTTCTAATGGGATTCGCTTATTTCACTACTTTTAATAGAAAGTTCAAAAACAGGCTCAATTCAGCATTGGATGCGTTTGTGATTCATCAACTTGAAATGAAATCAAACTGCACAAATCTCTTCAAAACCTACATAAATCTCTGTACAAACTTATAAAAGCTACTTGAATATGAAGGAATTACCTTATTCCTTTTTATTTTCTGCTGGGATTTGCTTATTTCACTCATTTTAATACAGAGTTCAAAAACAGGCTTATTTCAGCATTGAGTGCCTTTTTGTTACTTCATACTAATATGCAACCAAACTGCACAAATCTCTGCATAAACTAATAAAAGTACTTGAATATGAAGGAACTACACGATTCCTGTTGATTTTCTAATGGGATTTGCTGATTTCACTACTTTTAATACAGAGTTCAAAAACAGGCTCAATTCAGCATTGAGTGCGTTTATGACTAATCAACTTGAAATGAAATGAAACTGCACAAACCTCTGCACAAACTACTCAGAACTACTTGAATATGAAGGAACTACATGATTCCTGTTAATTTTCTAATGGGATTTGCTGATTTCACTACTTTTAATACAGAGTTCAAAAACAGGCTTATTTCAGTATTGAGTGCGTTTTTGTTACTTCATACTAACATGCAACCAAACTGCACAAATCTCTTCAAAAACTAGACAAATCTCTGCACAAACTAATAAAAGCTACTTGAATATGAAGGAACTACATGATTCTTGTTCATTTTCTGCTGGGATTTGCTGATTTCGCTACTTTTAATGGAAAGTTCAAAAACAGGCTCAATTCAGCATTGGGTGCGTTTGTGACTCATCAACTTGAAATGAAATCAAACTGCACAAATCTCTTCAAAACATACATAAATCTCTGTACAGACTTATAAAAGCTACTTGAATATGAAGGAATTACCTTATTCCTTTTTATTTTCTGCTGGGATTTGCTTATTTCACTCATTTTAATACAGAGTTCAAAAACAGGCTTATTTCACCATTGAGTGACTTTTTGTTACTTCATACTAACATGCAACCAAACTGCACAAATCTCTGCACAAACTACTCAGAACTACTTGAATATGAAGGAACTACATGATTCTTGTTGATTTTCTACTGGGATTTGCTTATTTCACTTCTTTTAATACAGAGTTCAAAAACAGGCTTAATTCAGCATTGAGTGCCTTTTTGTTACTTCATACTAAAATGCAACCAAACTGCACAAATCTCTGCACAAACTACTCAGAACTACTTGAATATGAAGGAACTCCATGATTCCTGTTGATTTTCTAATGGGATTTACTTATTTCACTACTTTTAATACAGAGTTCAAAAACAGGCTTAATTCAGCATTGAGTGCCTTTTTGTTACTTCATACTAACATGCAACCAAACTGCACAAATCTCTGCACAAACTAATAAAAGTACTTGAATAAGAAGGAACTACATGATTCCTGTTGATTTTCTAATGGGATTTGCTGATTTCACTACTTTTAATACAGAGTTCAAAAACAGGCTCATTCAGCATTGGGTGCGTTTATGACTAATCAACTTGAAATGAAATCAAACTGCACAAATCTCTGCACAAACTAATAAAAGCTAATTGAATATGAAGGAACTACATGATTCCTGTTGATTTTCTAATGGGATTTGCTGATTTCACTACTTTTAATACAGAGTTCAAAAACAGGCTCAATTCAGCATTGGGTGTGTTTGTGACTCATCAACTTGAAATGAAATCAAACTGCACAAATCTCTTCAAAACCTACATAAATCTCTGTACAAACTTATAAAAGCTACTTGAATATGAAGGAATTACCTTATTCCTTTTTATTTTCTGCTGGGATTTGCTTATTTCACTCATTTTAATACAGAGTTCAAAAACAGGCTTATTTCAGCATTGAGTGCCTTTTTGTTACTTCATACTAACATGCAACCAAACTGCACAAATCTCTGCACAAACTACTCAGAACTACTTGAATATGAAGGAACTACATGATTCTTGTTGATTTTCTACTGGGATTTGCTGATTTCACTACTTTTAATACAGAGTTCAAAAACAGGCTTAATTCAGCATTGAGTGCGTTTTTGTTACTTCATACTAATATGCAACCAAACTGCACAAATCTCTGCATAAACTAATAAAAGTACTTGAATATGAAGGAACTACACGATTCCTGTTGATTTTCTAATGGGATTTGCTTATTTCACTACTTTTAATACAGAGTTCAAAAACAGGCTTAATTCAGCATTGAGTGCCTTTTTGTTACTTCATACTAACATGCAACCAAACTGCACAAATCTCTGCACAAACTACTCAGAACTACTTCAATATGAAGGAACTACATGATTCTTGTTGATTTTCTGCTGGGATTTGCTGATTTCGCTACTTTTAATAGAAAGTTCAAAAACAGGCTCAATTCAGCATTGAGTGCGTTTATGACTAATCAACTTGAAATGAAATGAAACTGCACAAACCTCTGCACAAACTACTCAGAACTACTTGAATATGAAGGAACTACATGATTCCTGTTGATTTTCTAGTGGGATTTGCTGATTTCACTACTGTTAATACAGAGTTCAAAAACAGGCTTATTTCATCATTGAGTGCCTTTTTGTTACTTCATACTAACATGCAACCAAACTGCACAAATCTCTTCAAAACTAGACAAATCTCTGCACAAACTAATAAAAGTACTTGAATATGAAGGAACTACATGATTCCTGTTGATTTTCTAATGGGATTTGCTGATTTCACTACTGTTAATACAGAGTTCAAAAACAGGCTTAATTCAGCATTGAGTGCCTTTTTGTTACTTCATACTAACATGCAACCAAACTGCACAAGTCTCTGCACAAACTACTCAGAACTACTTGAATATGAACGAACTACATGATTCTTGTTGATTTTCTGCTGGGATTTGGTGATTTCACTACTTTTAATACAGAGTTCAAAAACAGGCTTAATTCAGCATTGAGTGCGTTTTTGTTACTTCATACTAACATGCAACCAAACTGCAAAAATCTCTTCAAAAACTAGACAAATCTCTGCACAAAATAATAAAAGCTACTTGAATATGAAGGAACTACATGATTCTTGTTAATTTACTGCTGGGATTTGCTGATTTCGCTACTTTTAATGGAAAGTTCAAAAACAGGCTCAATTCAGCATTGGGTGCGTTTGTGACTCATCAACTTGAAATGAAATCAAACTGCACAAATCTCTTCAAAACCTACATAAATCTCTGTACAAACTAATAAAAGCTACTTGAATATGAAGGAAGTACCTTATTCCTGTTGATTTTCTGCTGGGATTTGCTTATTTCACTCATTTTAATACAGAGTTCAAAAACAGGTTCAATTCAGCATTGAGTGGGTTTATGACTAATCAACTTGAAATGAAATGAAACTGCACAAATCTCTGCACAAACTACTCAGAACTACTTGAATATGAAGGAACTACATGATTCTTGGTGATTTTCTAATGTGATTTGCTTATTTCACTACTTTTAATACAGAGTTGAAAAACAGGCTTAATTCAGCATTGAGTGCCTTTTTGTTACTTCATACTAACATGCAACCAAACTGCACAAATCTCTTCAAAACTAGACAAATCTCTGCACAAACTACTCAGAACTACTTGAATATGAAGGAACTACATGATTCTTGGTGATTTTCTGCTGGGATTTACTGATTTCGCTACTTTTAATAGAAAGTTCAAAAACAGGCTCAATTCAGCATTGGGTGCGTTTATGACTCATCAACTTGAAATTAAATCAAACTGCACAAATCTCTGCACAAACTACTCAGAACTACTTGAATATGAAGGAACTACATGATTCTTGTTGATTTTTCTACTGGGATTTGCTTATTTCACTACTTTTAATACAGAGTTCAAAAACAGGCTTATTTCAGCATTGAGTGCCTTTTTGGTACTTCATACTAACATGCAAACAAACTGCACAAATCTCTGCACAAACTAATAAAAGCTACTTGAATATGAAGGAATTACATGAGTCCTGTTGATTTTCTAATGGGATTTGCTGATTTCACTACTTTTAATACAGAGTTCAAAAACAGGCTTAATTCAGCATTGAGTGCCTTTTTGTTACTTCATACTAACATGCAACCAAACTGCACAAATCTCTGCACAAACTAATAAAAGCTACTTGAATATGAAGGAAGTACCTTATTCCTGTTTATTTTCTGCTGGGATTTGCTTATTTCACTCATTTTAATACAGAGTTCAAAAACAGGCTTATTTCATCATTGAGTGCCTTTTTGTTACTTCATACTAACATGCAACCAAACTGCACAAATCTCTTCAAAACTAGACAAATCTCTGCACAAACTAATAAAAGCTACTTGAATATGAAGGAAGTACCTTATTCCTGTTTATTTTCTGCTGGGATTTGCTTATTTCACTCATTTTAATACAGAGTTCAAAAACAGGCTTATTTCATCATTGAGTGCCTTTTTGTTACTTCATACTAACATGCAACCAAACTGCACAAATCTCTTCAAAACTAGACAAATCTCTGCACAAACTAATAAAAGCTACTTGAATATGAAGGAAGTACCTTATTCCTGTTTATTTTCTGCTGGGATTTGCTTATTTCACTCATTTTAATACAGAGTTCAAAAACAGGCTTATTTCATCATTGAGTGCCTTTTTGTTACTTCATACTAACATGCAACCAAACTGCACAAATCTCTTCAAAACTAGACAAATCTCTGCACAAACTAATAAAAGTACTTGAATATGAAGGAACTACATGATTCCTGTTGATTTTCTAATGGGATTTGCTGATTTCACTACTTTTAATACAGAGTTCAAAAACAGGCTCAATTCAGCATTGGGTGTGTTTGTGACTCATCAACTTGAAATGAAATCAAACTGCACAAATCTCTCCAAAACCTAAATAAATCTCTGTACAAACTTATAAAAGCTACTTGAATATGAAGGAATTACCTTATTCCTTTTTATTTTCTGCTGGGATTTGCTTATTTCACTCATTTTAATACAGAGTTCAAAAACAGGCTTATTTCAGCATTGAGTGCCTTTTTGTTACTTCATACTAACATGCAACCAAACTGCACAAATCTCTGCACAAACTACTCAGAACTACTTGAATATGAAGGAACTACATGATTCTTGTTGATTTTCTACTGGGATTTGCTGATTTCACTACTTTTAATACAGAGTTTCAAAAACAGGCTTAATTCAGCATTGAGTGCCTTTTTGTTACTTCATACTAACATGCAACCAAATTGCACAAATCTCTGCACAAACTAATAAAAGCTACTTGAATATGAAGGAATTACATGAGTCCTGTTGATTTTCTAATGGGATTTGCTGATTTCACTACTTTTAAGACAGAGTTCAAAAACAGGCTTAATTCAGCATTGAGTGCCTTTTTGTTACTTCATACTAACATGCAACCAAATTGCACAAATCTCTGCACAAACTAATAAAAGCTACTTGAATATGAAGGAATTACATGAGTCCTGTTGATTTTCTAATGGGATTTGCTGATTTCACTACTTTTAAGACAGAGTTCAAAAACAGGCTTAATTCAGCATTGAGTGCCTTTTTGTTACTTCATACTAACATGCAACCAAATTGCACAAATCTCTGCACAAACTAATAAAAGCTACTTGAATATGAAGGAATTACATGAGTCCTGTTGATTTTCTAATGGGATTTGCTTATTTCACTACTTTTAATACAGAGTTCAAAAACAGGCTCAATTCAGCATTGAGTGCGTTTATGACTAATCAACTTGAAATGAAATGAAACTACACAAACCTCTGCACAAACTACTCAGAACTACTTGAATATGAAGGAACTACATGATTCCTGTTGATTTTCTAGTGGGATTTGCTGATTTCACTACTGTTAATACAGAGTTCAAAAACAGGCTTATTTCATCATTGAGTGCCTTTTTGTTACTTCATACTAACATGCAACCAAACTGCACAAATCTCTTCAAAACTAGATAAATCTCTGCACAAACTAATAAAAGCTACTTGAATATGAAGGAACTACATGATTCTTGTTGATTTTCTGCGGGGATTTGCTGATTTCGCTACCTTTAATGGAAAGTTCAAAAACAGGCTCAATTCAGCATTGGGTGCGTTTGTGACTCATCAACTTGAAATGAAATCAAACTGCACAAATCTCTTCAAAACCTATATAAATCTCTGTACAAACTAATAAAAGCTACTTGAATATGAAGGAAGTACATGATTCCTGTTGATTTTCTGCTGGGATTTGCTGATTTCACTACTTTTAATACAGAGTTCAAAAACAGGCTTAATTCAGCATTGAGTGCCTTTTTGTTACTTAATACTAACATGCAACCAAACTGCACAAATCTCTGCACAAACTACTCAGAACTACTTGAATATGAAGGAACTACATGATTCTTGTTGATTTTCTGCTGGGATTTGCTGATTTCACTACTTTTAATACAGAGTTCAAAAACAGGCTTAATTCAGCATTGAGTGCCTTTTTGTTACTTCATACTAACATGCAACCAAACTGCACAAATCTCTGCACAAACTAATAAAAGCTAATTGAATATGAAGGAACTACATGATTCCTGTTGATTTTCTAATGGGATTCGCTTATTTCACTACTTTTAATAGAAAGTTCAAAAACAAGCTCAATTCAGCATTGGGTGCGTTTATGACTCATCAACTTGAAATGAAATCAAACTGCACAACTCTCTTCAAAACCTATATAAATCTCTGTACAAACTTATAAAAGCTACTTGAATATGAAGGAATTACCTTATTCCTTTTTATTTTCTGCTGGGATTTGCTTATTTCACTCATTTTAATACAGAGTTCAAAAACAGGCTTATTTCAGCATTGAGTGCCTTTTTGTTACTTCATACTAACATGCAACCAAACTGCACAAATCTCAGCACAAACTACTCAGAACTACTTGAATATGAAGGAACTACATGATTCCTGTTGATTTTCTAATGGGATTTGCTGATTTCACTACTGTTAATACAGAGTTCAAAAACAGGCTTAATTCAGCATTGAGTGCCTTTTTGTTACTTCATACTAACATGCAACCAAACTGCACAAATCTCTGCACAAACTAATAAAAGCTACTTGAATATGAAGGAACTACATGATTCCTGTTGATTTTCTGCTGGGATTTGCTGATTTCGCTACTTTTAATGGAAAGTTCAAAAACAGGCTCAATTCAGCATTGGGTGCGTTTGTGACTCATCAACTTGAAATGAAATCAAACTGCACAAATCTCTTCAAAACTAGACAAATCTCTGCACAAACTAATAAAAGCTACTTGAATATGAAGGAACTAATGGATTCTTGTTGATTTTCTGCTGGGATTTGCTGATTTCACTACTTTTAATACAGAGTTCAAAAACAGGCTTAATTCAGCATTGAGTGCGTTTTTGTTACTTCATACTAACATGCAACCAAACTGCAAAAATCTCTTCAAAAACTAGACAAATCTCTGCACAAACTAATAAAAGCTACTTGAATATGAAGGAACTACATGATTCTTGTTAATTTACTGCTGGGATTTGCTGATTTCGCTACTTTTAATGGAAAGTTCAAAAACAGGCTCAATTCAGCATTGGGTGCGTTTGTGACTCATCAACTTGAAATGAAATCAAACTGCACAAATCTCTTCAAAACCTACATAAATCTCTGTACAAACTTATAAAAGCTACTTGAATATGAAGGAAGTACCTTATTCCTGTTTATTTTCTGCTGGGATTTGCTTATTTCACTCATTTTAATACAGAGTTCAAAAACAGGCTTATTTCAGCATTGAGTGCCTTTTTGGTACTTAATACTAACATGCAAACAAACTGCACAAACTAATAAAAGCTACTTGAATATGAAGGAACTACATGATTCTTGTTCATTTTCTGCTGGGATTTGCTGATTTCGCTACTTTTAATAGAAAGTTCAAAAACAGGCTCAATTCAGCATTGGGTGCGTTTATGACTCATCAACTTGAAATGAAATCAAACTGCACAAATCTCTGCACAAACTACTCAGAACTACTTGAATATGAAGGAACTACATGATTCTTGTTGATTTTCTACTGGGATTTGCTTATTTCACTTCTTTTAATACAGAGTTCAAAAACAGGCTTAATTCAGCATTGAGTGCCTTTTTGTTACTTCATACTAACATGCAACCAAACTGCACAAATCTCTGCACAAACTAATAAAAGTACTTGAAT
This sequence comes from Remorina albescens, assembly GCA_034769265.1. NCBI lineage: Eukaryota > Metazoa > Chordata > Actinopteri > Carangiformes > Echeneidae > Remorina > Remorina albescens. The sequence goes on along the minus strand of CM068495.1, from coordinate 281,281 downwards.
ATGAAGGAACTACATGATTCCTGTTGATTTTCTAATGGGATTTGCTGATTTCACTACTTTTAATACAGAGTTCAAAAACAGGCTCAATTCAGCATTGGGTGTGTTTGTGACTCATCAACTTGAAATGAAATCAAACTGCACAAATCTCTTCAAAACCTACATAAATCTCTGTACAAACTTATAAAAGCTACTTGAATATGAAGGAATTACCTTATTCCTTTTTATTTTCTGCTGGGATTTGCTTATTTCACTCATTTTAATACAGAGTTCAAAAACAGGCTTATTTCAGCATTGAGTGCCTTTTTGTTACTTCATACTAACATGCAACCAAACTGCACAAATCTCAGCACAAACTACTCAGAACTACTTGAATATGAAGGAACTACATGATTCCTGTTGATTTTCTAATGGGATTTGCTGATTTCACTACTGTTAATACAGAGTTCAAAAACAGGCTTAATTCAGCATTGAGTGCCTTTTTGTTACTTCATACTAACATGCAACCAAACTGCACAAATCTCTGCACAAACTAATAAAAGCTACTTGAATATGAAGGAACTACATGATTCCTGTTGATTTTCTGCTGGGATTTGCTGATTTCGCTACTTTTAATGGAAAGTTCAAAAACAGGCTCAATTCAGCATTGGGTGCGTTTATGACTAATCAACTTGAAATGAAATCAAACTGCACAAATCTCTGTACAAACTAATAAAAGCTAATTGAATATGAAGGAACTACATGATTCCTGTTGATTTTCTAATGGGATTCGCTTATTTCACTACTTTTAATAGAAAGTTCAAAAACAGGCTCAATTCAGCATTGGATGCGTTTGTGATTCATCAACTTGAAATGAAATCAAACTGCACAAATCTCTTCAAAACCTACATAAATCTCTGTACAAACTTATAAAAGCTACTTGAATATGAAGGAATTACCTTATTCCTTTTTATTTTCTGCTGGGATTTGCTTATTTCACTCATTTTAATACAGAGTTCAAAAACAGGCTTATTTCAGCATTGAGTGCCTTTTTGTTACTTCATACTAATATGCAACCAAACTGCACAAATCTCTGCATAAACTAATAAAAGTACTTGAATATGAAGGAACTACACGATTCCTGTTGATTTTCTAATGGGATTTGCTGATTTCACTACTTTTAATACAGAGTTCAAAAACAGGCTCAATTCAGCATTGAGTGCGTTTATGACTAATCAACTTGAAATGAAATGAAACTGCACAAACCTCTGCACAAACTACTCAGAACTACTTGAATATGAAGGAACTACATGATTCCTGTTAATTTTCTAATGGGATTTGCTGATTTCACTACTTTTAATACAGAGTTCAAAAACAGGCTTATTTCAGTATTGAGTGCGTTTTTGTTACTTCATACTAACATGCAACCAAACTGCACAAATCTCTTCAAAAACTAGACAAATCTCTGCACAAACTAATAAAAGCTACTTGAATATGAAGGAACTACATGATTCTTGTTCATTTTCTGCTGGGATTTGCTGATTTCGCTACTTTTAATGGAAAGTTCAAAAACAGGCTCAATTCAGCATTGGGTGCGTTTGTGACTCATCAACTTGAAATGAAATCAAACTGCACAAATCTCTTCAAAACATACATAAATCTCTGTACAGACTTATAAAAGCTACTTGAATATGAAGGAATTACCTTATTCCTTTTTATTTTCTGCTGGGATTTGCTTATTTCACTCATTTTAATACAGAGTTCAAAAACAGGCTTATTTCACCATTGAGTGACTTTTTGTTACTTCATACTAACATGCAACCAAACTGCACAAATCTCTGCACAAACTACTCAGAACTACTTGAATATGAAGGAACTACATGATTCTTGTTGATTTTCTACTGGGATTTGCTTATTTCACTTCTTTTAATACAGAGTTCAAAAACAGGCTTAATTCAGCATTGAGTGCCTTTTTGTTACTTCATACTAAAATGCAACCAAACTGCACAAATCTCTGCACAAACTACTCAGAACTACTTGAATATGAAGGAACTCCATGATTCCTGTTGATTTTCTAATGGGATTTACTTATTTCACTACTTTTAATACAGAGTTCAAAAACAGGCTTAATTCAGCATTGAGTGCCTTTTTGTTACTTCATACTAACATGCAACCAAACTGCACAAATCTCTGCACAAACTAATAAAAGTACTTGAATAAGAAGGAACTACATGATTCCTGTTGATTTTCTAATGGGATTTGCTGATTTCACTACTTTTAATACAGAGTTCAAAAACAGGCTCATTCAGCATTGGGTGCGTTTATGACTAATCAACTTGAAATGAAATCAAACTGCACAAATCTCTGCACAAACTAATAAAAGCTAATTGAATATGAAGGAACTACATGATTCCTGTTGATTTTCTAATGGGATTTGCTGATTTCACTACTTTTAATACAGAGTTCAAAAACAGGCTCAATTCAGCATTGGGTGTGTTTGTGACTCATCAACTTGAAATGAAATCAAACTGCACAAATCTCTTCAAAACCTACATAAATCTCTGTACAAACTTATAAAAGCTACTTGAATATGAAGGAATTACCTTATTCCTTTTTATTTTCTGCTGGGATTTGCTTATTTCACTCATTTTAATACAGAGTTCAAAAACAGGCTTATTTCAGCATTGAGTGCCTTTTTGTTACTTCATACTAACATGCAACCAAACTGCACAAATCTCTGCACAAACTACTCAGAACTACTTGAATATGAAGGAACTACATGATTCTTGTTGATTTTCTACTGGGATTTGCTGATTTCACTACTTTTAATACAGAGTTCAAAAACAGGCTTAATTCAGCATTGAGTGCGTTTTTGTTACTTCATACTAATATGCAACCAAACTGCACAAATCTCTGCATAAACTAATAAAAGTACTTGAATATGAAGGAACTACACGATTCCTGTTGATTTTCTAATGGGATTTGCTTATTTCACTACTTTTAATACAGAGTTCAAAAACAGGCTTATTTCATCATTGAGTGCCTTTTTGTTACTTCATACTAACATGCAACCAAACTGCACAAATCTCTTCAAAACTAGACAAATCTCTGCACAAACTAATAAAAGTACTTGAATATGAAGGAACTACATGATTCCTGTTGATTTTCTAATGGGATTTGCTGATTTCACTACTGTTAATACAGAGTTCAAAAACAGGCTTAATTCAGCATTGAGTGCCTTTTTGTTACTTCATACTAACATGCAACCAAACTGCACAAGTCTCTGCACAAACTACTCAGAACTACTTGAATATGAACGAACTACATGATTCTTGTTGATTTTCTGCTGGGATTTGGTGATTTCACTACTTTTAATACAGAGTTCAAAAACAGGCTTAATTCAGCATTGAGTGCGTTTTTGTTACTTCATACTAACATGCAACCAAACTGCAAAAATCTCTTCAAAAACTAGACAAATCTCTGCACAAAATAATAAAAGCTACTTGAATATGAAGGAACTACATGATTTTTGTTAATTTACTGCTGGGATTTGCTGATTTCGCTACTTTTAATGGAAAGTTCAAAAACAGGCTCAATTCAGCATTGGGTGCGTTTGTGACTCATCAACTTGAAATGAAATCAAACTGCACAAATCTCTTCAAAACCTACATAAATCTCTGTACAAACTTATAAAAGCTACTTGAATATGAAGGAAGTACCTTATTCCTGTTTATTTTCTGCTGGGATTTGCTTATTTCACTCATTTTAATACAGAGTTCAAAAACAGGCTTATTTCAGCATTGAGTGCCTTTTTGGTACTTCATACTAACATGCAAACAAACTGCACAAACTAATAAAAGCTACTTGAATATGAAGGAACTACATGATTCTTGTTGATTTTCTGCTGGGATTTGCTGATTTCGCTACTTTTAATAGAAAGTTCAAAAACAGGCTCAATTCAGCATTGGGTGCGTTTATGACTCATCAACTTGAAATGAAATCAAACTGCACAAATCTCTGCACAAACTATTCAGAACTACTTGAATATGAAGGAACTACATGATTCTTGTTGATTTTCTACTGGGATTTGCTTATTTCACTTCTTTTAATACAGAGTTCAAAAACAGGCTTAATTCAGCATTGAGTGCCTTTTTGTTACTTCATACTAAAATGCAACCAAACTGCACAAATCTCTGCACAAACTACTCAGAACTACTTGAATACGAAGGAACTACATGATTCCTGTTGATTTTCTATTGGGATTTGCTTATTTCACTACTTTTAATACAGAGTTCAAAAACAGGCACAGTTCAGCATTGGGTGCGTTTGTGATTCATCAACTTGAAATGAAATCAAACTGCACAAATCTCTGCACAAACTACTCAGAACTACTTGAATATGAAGGAACTACATGATTCTTGTTGATTTTCTGCTGGGATTTGCTTATTTCACTACTTTTAATACAGAGTTCAAAAACAGGCTTAATTCAGCATTGAGTGCGTTTTTGTTACTTCATACTAACATGCAACCAAATTGCACAAATCTCTGCACAAACTAATAAAAGTACTTGAATATGAAGGAACTACATGATTCCTGTTGATTTTCTAATGGGATTTGCTGATTTCACTACTTTTAATACAGAGTTCAAAAACAGGCTCAATTCAGCATTGGGTGTGTTTGTGACTCATCAACTTGAAATGAAATCAAACTGCACAAATCTCTTCAAAACCTACATAAATCTCTGTACAAACTTATAAAAGCTACTTGAATATGAAGGAATTACCTTATTCCTTTTTATTTTCTGCTGGGATTTGCTTATTTCACTCATTTTAATACAGAGTTCAAAAACAGGCTTATTTCAGCATTGAGTGCCTTTTTGTTACTTCATACTAACATGCAACCAAACTGCACAAATCTCTGCACAAACTACTCAGAACTACTTGAATATGAAGGAACTACATGATTCTTGTTGATTTTCTACTGGGATTTGCTGATTTCACTACTTTTAATACAGAGTTCAAAAACAGGCTTAATTCAGCATTGAGTGCGTTTTTGTTACTTCATACTAACATGCAACCAAATTGCACAAATCTCTGCACAAACTAATAAAAGCTACTTGAATATGAAGGAATTACATGAGTCCTGTTGATTTTCTAATTGGATTTGCTGATTTCACTACTTTTAATATAGAGTTCAAAAACAGGCTTAATTCAGCACTGAGTGCCTTTTTGTTACTTCATACTAACATGCAACCAAACTGCACAAATCTCTGCACAAACTAATAAAAGCTACTTGAATATGAAGGAACTACATGATTCCTGTTGATTTTCTAATGGGATTTGCTTATTTCACTCATTTTAATACAGAGTTCAAAAACAGGCTTAATTCAGCATTGAGTGCCTTTTTGTTACTTCATACTAACATGCAACCAAACTGCACAAATCTCTGCACAAACTACTCAGAACTACTTCAATATGAAGGAACTACATGATTCTTGTTGATTTTCTGCTGGGATTTGCTGATTTCGCTACTTTTAATAGAAAGTTCAAAAACAGGCTCAATTCAGCATTGAGTGCGTTTATGACTAATCAACTTGAAATGAAATGAAACTGCACAAACCTCTGCACAAACTACTCAGAACTACTTGAATATGAAGGAACTACATGATTCCTGTTGATTTTCTAGTGGGATTTGCTGATTTCACTACTGTTAATACAGAGTTCAAAAACAGGCTTATTTCATCATTGAGTGCCTTTTTGTTACTTCATACTAACATGCAACCAAACTGCACAAATCTCTTCAAAACTAGACAAATCTCTGCACAAACTAATAAAAGTACTTGAATATGAAGGAACTACATGATTCCTGTTGATTTTCTAATGGGATTTGCTGATTTCACTACTGTTAATACAGAGTTCAAAAACAGGCTTAATTCAGCATTGAGTGCCTTTTTGTTACTTCATACTAACATGCAACCAAACTGCACAAGTCTCTGCACAAACTACTCAGAACTACTTGAATATGAACGAACTACATGATTCTTGTTGATTTTCTGCTGGGATTTGGTGATTTCACTACTTTTAATACAGAGTTCAAAAACAGGCTTAATTCAGCATTGAGTGCGTTTTTGTTACTTCATACTAACATGCAACCAAACTGCAAAAATCTCTTCAAAAACTAGACAAATCTCTGCACAAAATAATAAAAGCTACTTGAATATGAAGGAACTACATGATTCTTGTTAATTTACTGCTGGGATTTGCTGATTTCGCTACTTTTAATGGAAAGTTCAAAAACAGGCTCAATTCAGCATTGGGTGCGTTTGTGACTCATCAACTTGAAATGAAATCAAACTGCACAAATCTCTTCAAAACCTACATAAATCTCTGTACAAACTAATAAAAGCTACTTGAATATGAAGGAAGTACCTTATTCCTGTTGATTTTCTGCTGGGATTTGCTTATTTCACTCATTTTAATACAGAGTTCAAAAACAGGTTCAATTCAGCATTGAGTGGGTTTATGACTAATCAACTTGAAATGAAATGAAACTGCACAAATCTCTGCACAAACTACTCAGAACTACTTGAATATGAAGGAACTACATGATTCTTGGTGATTTTCTAATGTGATTTGCTTATTTCACTACTTTTAATACAGAGTTGAAAAACAGGCTTAATTCAGCATTGAGTGCCTTTTTGTTACTTCATACTAACATGCAACCAAACTGCACAAATCTCTTCAAAACTAGACAAATCTCTGCACAAACTACTCAGAACTACTTGAATATGAAGGAACTACATGATTCTTGGTGATTTTCTGCTGGGATTTACTGATTTCGCTACTTTTAATAGAAAGTTCAAAAACAGGCTCAATTCAGCATTGGGTGCGTTTATGACTCATCAACTTGAAATTAAATCAAACTGCACAAATCTCTGCACAAACTACTCAGAACTACTTGAATATGAAGGAACTACATGATTCTTGTTGATTTTTCTACTGGGATTTGCTTATTTCACTACTTTTAATACAGAGTTCAAAAACAGGCTTATTTCAGCATTGAGTGCCTTTTTGGTACTTCATACTAACATGCAAACAAACTGCACAAATCTCTGCACAAACTAATAAAAGCTACTTGAATATGAAGGAATTACATGAGTCCTGTTGATTTTCTAATGGGATTTGCTGATTTCACTACTTTTAATACAGAGTTCAAAAACAGGCTTAATTCAGCATTGAGTGCCTTTTTGTTACTTCATACTAACATGCAACCAAACTGCACAAATCTCTGCACAAACTAATAAAAGCTACTTGAATATGAAGGAAGTACCTTATTCCTGTTTATTTTCTGCTGGGATTTGCTTATTTCACTCATTTTAATACAGAGTTCAAAAACAGGCTTATTTCATCATTGAGTGCCTTTTTGTTACTTCATACTAACATGCAACCAAACTGCACAAATCTCTTCAAAACTAGACAAATCTCTGCACAAACTAATAAAAGCTACTTGAATATGAAGGAAGTACCTTATTCCTGTTTATTTTCTGCTGGGATTTGCTTATTTCACTCATTTTAATACAGAGTTCAAAAACAGGCTTATTTCATCATTGAGTGCCTTTTTGTTACTTCATACTAACATGCAACCAAACTGCACAAATCTCTTCAAAACTAGACAAATCTCTGCACAAACTAATAAAAGTACTTGAATATGAAGGAACTACATGATTCCTGTTGATTTTCTAATGGGATTTGCTGATTTCACTACTTTTAATACAGAGTTCAAAAACAGGCTCAATTCAGCATTGGGTGTGTTTGTGACTCATCAACTTGAAATGAAATCAAACTGCACAAATCTCTCCAAAACCTAAATAAATCTCTGTACAAACTTATAAAAGCTACTTGAATATGAAGGAATTACCTTATTCCTTTTTATTTTCTGCTGGGATTTGCTTATTTCACTCATTTTAATACAGAGTTCAAAAACAGGCTTATTTCAGCATTGAGTGCCTTTTTGTTACTTCATACTAACATGCAACCAAACTGCACAAATCTCTGCACAAACTACTCAGAACTACTTGAATATGAAGGAACTACATGATTCTTGTTGATTTTCTACTGGGATTTGCTGATTTCACTACTTTTAATACAGAGTTTCAAAAACAGGCTTAATTCAGCATTGAGTGCCTTTTTGTTACTTCATACTAACATGCAACCAAATTGCACAAATCTCTGCACAAACTAATAAAAGCTACTTGAATATGAAGGAATTACATGAGTCTTGTTGATTTTCTAATGGGATTTGCTGATTTCACTACTTTTAAGACAGAGTTCAAAAACAGGCTTAATTCAGCATTGAGTGCCTTTTTGTTACTTCATACTAACATGGAACCAAACTGCACAAATCTCTGCACAAACTAATAAAAGCTACTTGAATATGAAGGAACTACATGATTCCTGTTGATTTTCTAATGGGATTTGCTTATTTCACTACTTTTAATACAGAGTTCAAAAACAGGCTTATTTCAGCATGGAGTGCCTTTTTGTTACTTCATACTAACATGCAACCAAACTGCACAAATCTCTGCACAAACTAATAAAAGTACTTGAATAAGAAGGAACTACATGATTCCTGTTGATTTTCTAATGGGATTTGCTGATTTCACTACTTTTAATACAGAGTTCAAAAACAGGCTCATTCAGCATTGGGTGCGTTTATGACTAATCAACTTGAAATGAAATCAAACTGCACAAATCTCTGCACAAACTAATAAAAGTACTTGAATATGAAGGAACTACACGATTCCTGTTGATTTTCTAGTGGGATTTGCTGATTTCACTACTGTTAATACAGAGTTCAAAAACAGGCTTATTTCATCATTGAGTGCCTTTTTGTTACTTCATACTAACATGCAACCAAACTGCACAAATCTCTTCAAAACTAGATAAATCTCTGCACAAACTAATAAAAGCTACTTGAATATGAAGGAACTACATGATTCTTGTTGATTTTCTGCGGGGATTTGCTGATTTCGCTACCTTTAATGGAAAGTTCAAAAACAGGCTCAATTCAGCATTGGGTGCGTTTGTGACTCATCAACTTGAAATGAAATCAAACTGCACAAATCTCTTCAAAACCTATATAAATCTCTGTACAAACTAATAAAAGCTACTTGAATATGAAGGAAGTACATGATTCCTGTTGATTTTCTGCTGGGATTTGCTGATTTCACTACTTTTAATACAGAGTTCAAAAACAGGCTTAATTCAGCATTGAGTGCCTTTTTGTTACTTAATACTAACATGCAACCAAACTGCACAAATCTCTGCACAAACTACTCAGAACTACTTGAATATGAAGGAACTACATGATTCTTGTTGATTTTCTACTGGGATTTGCTGATTTCACTACTTTTAATACAGAGTTCAAAAACAGGCTTATTTCAGCATTGAGTGCCTTTTTGGTACTTCATACTAACATGCAAACAAACTGCACAAATCTCTGCACAAACTAATAAAAGCTACTTGAATATGAAGGAATTACATGAGTCCTGTTGATTTTCTAATGGGATTTGCTGATTTCACTACTTTTAATACAGAGTTCAAAAACAGGCTTAATTCAGCATTGAGTGCCTTTTTGTTACTTCATACTAACATGCAACCAAACTGCACAAATCTCTGCACAAACTAATAAAAGCTACTTGAATATGAAGGAAGTACCTTATTCCTGTTTATTTTCTGCTGGGATTTGCTTATTTCACTCATTTTAATACAGAGTTCAAAAACAGGCTTATTTCATCATTGAGTGCCTTTTTGTTACTTCATACTAACATGCAACCAAACTGCACAAATCTCTTCAAAACTAGACAAATCTCTGCACAAACTAATAAAAGTACTTGAATATGAAGGAACTACATGATTCCTGTTGATTTTCTAATGGGATTTGCTGATTTCACTACTTTTAATACAGAGTTCAAAAACAGGCTCAATTCAGCATTGGGTGTGTTTGTGACTCATCAACTTGAAATGAAATCAAACTGCACAAATCTCTCCAAAACCTAAATAAATCTCTGTACAAACTAATAAAAGCTACTTGAATATGAAGGAAGTACATGATTCCTGTTGATTTTCTGCTGGGATTTGCTGATTTCACTACTTTTAATACAGAGTTCAAAAACAGGCTTAATTCAGCATTGAGTGCCTTTTTGTTACTTAATACTAACATGCAACCAAACTGCACAAATCTCTGCACAAACTACTCAGAACTACTTGAATATGAAGGAACTACATGATTCTTGTTGATTTTCTGCTGGGATTTGCTGATTTCACTATTTTTAATACAGAGTTCAAAAACAGGCTTAATTCAGCATTGAGTGCCTTTTTGTTACTTCATACTAACATGCAACCAAACTGCACAAATCTCTGCACAAACTAATAAAAGCTAATTGAATATGAAGGAACTACATGATTCCTGTTGATTTTCTAATGGGATTCGCTTATTTCACTACTTTTAATAGAAAGTTCAAAAACAAGCTCAATTCAGCATTGGGTGCGTTTATGACTCATCAACTTGAAATGAAATCAAACTGCACAAATCTCTTCAAAACCTACATAAATCTCTGTACAAACTTATAAAAGCTACTTGAATATGAAGGAAGTACCTTATTCCTGTTTATTTTCTGCTGGGATTTGCTTATTTCACTCATTTTAATACAGAGTTCGAAAACAGGCTTATTTCAGCATTGAGTGCCTTTTTGGTACTTAATACTAACATGCAAACAAACTGCACAAACTAATAAAAGCTACTTGAATATGAAGGAACTACATGATTCTTCTTCATTTTCTGCTGGGATTTGCTGATTTCGCTACTTTTAATAGAAAGTTCAAAAACAGGCTCAATTCAGCATTGGGTGCGTTTATGACTCATCAACTTGAAATGAAATCAAACTGCACAAATCTCTGCACAAACTACTCAGAACTACTTGAATATGAAGGAACTACATGATTCTTGTTGATTTTCTACTGGGATTTGCTTATTTCACTTCTTTTAATACAGAGTTCAAAAACAGGCTTAATTCAGCATTGAGTGCCTTTTTGTTACTTCATACTAACATGCAACCAAACTGCACAAATCTCTGCACAAACTAATAAAAGTACTTGAATATGAAGGAACTACACCATTCCTGTTGATTTTCTAATGGGATTTGCTTATTTCACTACTTTTACTACAGAGTTCAAAAACAGGCTCAATTCAGCATTGAGTGCGTTTATGACTAATTAACTTGAAATGAAATGAAACTGCACAAACCTCTGCACAAACTACTCAGAACTACTTGAATATGAAGGAACTACATGATTCCTGTTGATTTTCTAGTGGGATTTGCTGATTTCACTACTGTTAATACAGAGTTCAAAAACAGGCTTATTTCATCATTGAGTGCCTTTTTGTTACTTCATACTAACATGCAACCAAACTGCACAAATCTCTTCAAAACTAGACAAATCTCTGCACAAACTAATAAAAGTACTTGAATATGAAGGAACTACATGATTCCTGTTGATTTTCTAATGGGATTTGCTGATTTCACTACTTTTAATACAGAGTTCAAAAACAGGCTCAATTCAGCATTGGGTGTGTTTGTGACTCATCAACTTGAAATGAAATCAAACTGCACAAATCTCTCCAAAACCTACATAAATCTCTGTACAAACTTATAAAAGCTACTTGAATATGAAGGAACTACATGATTCCTGTTGATTTTCTTCTGGGATTTGCTGATTTCGCTACTTTTAATGGAAAGTTCAAAAACAGGCTCAATTCAGCATTGGGTGCGTTTGTGACTCATCAACTTGAAATGAAATCAAACTGCACAAATCTCTTCAAAACCTACATAAATCTCTGTACAAACTTATAAAAGCTACTTGAATATGAAGGAAGTACCTTATTCCTGTTTATTTTCTGCTGGGATTTGCTTATTTCACTCATTTTAATACAGAGTTCAAAAACAGGCTTATTTCAGCATTGAGTGCCTTTTTGGTACTTCATACTAACATGCAAACAAACTGCACAAATCTCTGCACAAACTAATAAAAGCTACTTGAATATGAAGGAACTACATGATTCTTGTTGATTTTCTGCTGGGATTTGCTGATTTCGCTACTTTTAATGGAAAGTTCAAAAACAGGCTCAATTCAGCATTGGGTGCGTTTGTGACTCATCAACTTGAAATGAAATCAAACTGCACAAATCTCTTCAAAACCTACATAAATCTCTGTACAAACTAATAAAAGCTACTTGAATATGAAGGAACTACATGATTCCTGTTGATTTTCTTCTGGGATTTGCTGATTTCGCTACTTTTAATGGAAAGTTCAAAAACAGGCTCAATTCAGCATTTGAGTGGGTTTATGACTAATCAACTTGAAATGAAATGAAACTGCACAAATCTCTGCACAAACTACTCAGAACTACTTGAATATGAAGGAACTACATGATTCTTGGTGGTTTTCTAATGTGATTTGCTTATTCCACTACTTTTAATACAGAGTTCAAAAACAGGCTTAATTCAGCATTGAGTGCCTTTTTGTTACTTCATACTAACATGCAACCAAATTGCACAAATCTCTGCACAAACTAATAAAAGCTACTTGAATATGAAGGAATTACATGAGTCCTGTTGATTTTCTAATGGGATTTGCTGATTTCACTACTTTTAATACAGAGTTCAAAAACAGGCTTAATTCAGCATTGAGTGCCTTTTTGTTACTTCATACTAACATGCAACCAAACTGCACAAATCTCTTCAAAACTAGACAAATCTCTGCACAAACTACTCAGAACTACTTGAATATGAAGGAACTACATGATTCTTGGTGATTTTCTGCTGGGATTTGCTGATTTCGCTACTTTTAATAGAAAGTTCAAAAACAGGCTCAATTCAGCATTGGGTGCGTTTATGACTCATCAACTTGAAATGAAATGAAACTGCACAAATCTCTGCACAAACTACTCAGAACTACTTGAATATGAAGGAACTACATGATTCTTGTTGATTTTCTACTGGGATTTGCTTATTTCACTACTTTTAATACAGAGTTCAAAAACAGGCTTAATTCAGTATTGAGTGCTTTTTTGTTACTTCATACTAACATGCAACCAAACTGCACAAATCTCTGCACAAACTAATAAAAGCTACTTGAATATGAAGGAAGTACCTTATTCCTGTTTATTTTCTGCTGGGATTTGCTTATTTCACTCATTTTAATACAGAGTTCAAAAACAGGCTTATTTCAGCATTGAGTGCCTTTTTGTTACTTCATACTAACATGCAACCAAACTGCACAAATCTCTGCATAAACTAATAAAAGTACTTGAATATGAAGGAACTACACCATTCCTGTTGATTTTCTAATGGGATTTGCTTATTTCACTACTTTTACTACAGAGTTCAAAAACAGGCTCAATTCAGCATTGAGTGCGTTTATGACTAATTAACTTGAAATGAAATGAAACTGCACAAACCTCTGCACAAACTACTCAGAACTACTTGAATATGAAGGAACTACATGATTCCTGTTGATTTTCTAGTGGGATTTGCTGATTTCACTACTGTTAATACAGAGTTCAAAAACAGGCTTATTTCATCATTGAGTGCCTTTTTGTTACTTCATACTAACATGCAACCAAACTGCACAAATCTCTTCAAAACTAGACAAATCTCTGCACAAACTAATAAAAGTACTTGAATATGAAGGAACTACATGATTCCTGTTGATTTTCTAATGGGATTTGCTGATTTCACTACTTTTAATACAGAGTTCAAAAACAGGCTCAATTCAGCATTGGGTGTGTTTGTGACTCATCAACTTGAAATGAAATCAAACTGCACAAATCTCTCCAAAACCTACATAAATCTCTGTACAAACTTATAAAAGCTACTTGAATATGAAGGAACTACATGATTCCTGTTGATTTTCTTCTGGGATTTGCTGATTTCGCTACTTTTAATGGAAAGTTCAAAAACAGGCTCAATTCAGCATTTGAGTGGGTTTATGACTAATCAACTTGAAATGAAATGAAACTGCACAAATCTCTGCACAAACTACTCAGAACTACTTGAATATGAAGGAACTACATGATTCTTGGTGATTTTCTAATGTGATTTGCTTATTTCACTACTTTTAATACAGAGTTCAAAAACAGGCTTAATTCAGCATTGAGTGCCTTTTTGTTACTTCATACTAACATGCAACCAAACTGCACAAATCTCTTCAAAACTAGACAAATCTCTGCACAAACTACTCAGAACTACTTGAATATGAAGGAACTACATGATTCTTGGTGATTTTCTGCTGGGATTTTCTGATTTTGCTACTTTTAATAGAAAGTTCAAAAACAGGCTCAATTCAGCATTGGGTGCGTTTATGACTCATCAACTTGAAATTAAATCAAACTGCACAAATCTCTGCACAAACTACTCAGAACTACTTGAATATGAAGGAACTACATGATTCTTGTTGATTTTCTACTGGGATTTGCTTATTTCACTACTTTTAATACAGAGTTCAAAAACAGGCTTAATTCAGCATTGAGTGCCTTTTTGTTACTTCATACTAATATGCAACCAAACTGCACAAATCTCTGCACAAACTAATAAAAGCTACTTGAATATGAAGGAACTACATGATTCTTGGTGATTTTCTAATGTGATTTGCTTATTTCACTACTTTTAATACAGAGTTCAAAAACAGGCTTAATTCAGCATTGAGTGCCTTTTTGTTACTTCATACTAACATGCAACCAAACTGCACAAATCTCTTCAAAACTAGACAAATCTCTGCACAAACTACTCAGAACTACTTGAATATGAAGGAACTACATGATTCTTGTTGATTTTCTACTGGGATTTGCTGATTTCACTACTTTTAATACAGAGTTCAAAAACAGGCTCAATTCAGCATTGGGTGCGTTTATGACTCATCAACTTGAAATGAATTCAAACTGCACAAATCTCTGCACAAACTACTCAGAACTACTTGAATATGAAGGAACTACATGATTCTTGTTGATTTTCTGCTGGGATTTGCTGATTTCGCTACTTTTAATGGAAAGTTCAAAAACAGGCTCAATTCAGCATTGGGTGCGTTTGTGACTCATCAACTTGAAATGAAATCAAACTGCACAAATCTCTTCAAAACCTACATAAATCTCTGTACAAACTTATAAAAGCTACTTGAATATGAAGGAAGTACCTTATTCCTGTTTATTTTCTGCTGGGATTTGCTTATTTCACTCATTTTAATACAGAGTTCAAAAACAGGCTTATTTCAGCATTGAGTGCCTTTTTGGTACTTCATACTAACATGCAAACAAACTGCACAAATCTCTGCACAAACTAATAAAAGCTACTTGAATATGAAGGAACTACATGATTCTTGTTGATTTTCTGCTGGGATTTGCTGATTTCGCTACTTTTAATGGAAAGTTCAAAAACAGGCTCAATTCAGCATTGGGTGCGTTTGTGACTCATCAACTTGAAATGAAATCAAACTGCACAAATCTCTTCAAAACCTACATAAATCTCTGTACAAACTAATAAAAGCTACTTGAATATGAAGGAACTACATGATTCCTGTTGATTTTCTTCTGGGATTTGCTGATTTCGCTACTTTTAATGGAAAGTTCAAAAACAGGCTCAATTCAGCATTTGAGTGGGTTTATGACTAATCAACTTGAAATGAAATGAAACTGCACAAATCTCTGCACAAACTACTCAGAACTACTTGAATATGAAGGAACTACATGATTCTTGGTGATTTTCTAATGTGATTTGCTTATTTCACTACTTTTAATACAGAGTTCAAAAACAGGCTTAATTCAGCATTGAGTGCCTTTTTGTTACTTCATACTAACATGCAACCAAACTGCACAAATCTCTTCAAAACTAGACAAATCTCTGCACAAACTACTCAGAACTACTTGAATATGAAGGAACTACATGATTCTTGGTGATTTTCTGCTGGGATTTTCTGATTTCGCTACTTTTAATAGAAAGTTCAAAAACAGGCTCAATTCAGCATTGGGTGCGTTTATGACTCATCAACTTGAAATTAAATCAAACTGCACAAATCTCTGCACAAACTACTCAGAACTACTTGAATATGAAGGAACTACATGATTCTTGTTGATTTTCTACTGGGATTTGCTTATTTCACTACTTTTAATACAGAGTTCAAAAACAGGCTTAATTCAGCATTGAGTGCCTTTTTGTTACTTCATACTAATATGCAACCAAACTGCACAAATCTCTGCACAAACTAATAAAAGCTACTTGAATATGAAGGAACTACATGATTCTTGGTGATTTTCTAATGTGATTTGCTTATTTCACTACTTTTAATACAGAGTTCAAAAACAGGCTTAATTCAGCATTGAGTGCCTTTTTGTTACTTCATACTAACATGCAACCAAACTGCACAAATCTCTTCAAAACTAGACAAATCTCTGCACAAACTACTCAGAACTACTTGAATATGAAGGAACTACATGATTCTTGTTGATTTTCTACTGGGATTTGCTGATTTCACTACTTTTAATACAGAGTTCAAAAACAGGCTTAATTCAGCATTGAGTGCCTTTTTGTTACTTCATACTAACATGCAACCAAATTGCACAAATCTCTGCACAAACTAATAAAAGCTACTTGAATATGAAGGAATTACATGAGTCCTGTTGATTTTCTAATGGGATTTGCTGATTTCACTACTTTTAATACAGAGTTCAAAAACAGGCTTAATTCAGCATTGAGTGCCTTTTTGTTACTTCATACTAACATGCAACCAAACTGCACAAATCTCTTCAAAACTAGACAAATCTCTGCACAAACTACTCAGAACTACTTGAATATGAAGGAACTACATGATTCTTGGTGATTTTCTGCTGGGATTTGCTGATTTCGCTACTTTTAATAGAAAGTTCAAAAACAGGCTCAATTCAGCATTGGGTGCGTTTATGACTCATCAACTTGAAATGAAATGAAACTGCACAAATCTCTGCACAAACTACTCAGAACTACTTGAATATGAAGGAACTACATGATTCTTGTTGATTTTCTACTGGGATTTGCTTATTTCACTACTTTTAATACAGAGTTCAAAAACAGGCTTAATTCAGCATTGAGTGCTTTTTTGTTACTTCATACTAACATGCAACCAAACTGCACAAATCTCTGCACAAACTAATAAAAGTACTTGAATATGAAGGAAGTACCTTATTCCTGTTTATTTTCTGCTGGGATTTGCTTATTTCACTCATTTTAATACAGAGTTCAAAAACAGGCTTATTTCAGCATTGAGTGCCTTTTTGTTACTTCATACTAACATGCAACCAAACTGCACAAATCTCTGCATAAACTAATAAAAGTACTTGAATATGAAGGAACTACACCATTCCTGTTGATTTTCTAATGGGATTTGCTTATTTCACTACTTTTACTACAGAGTTCAAAAACAGGCTCAATTCAGCATTGAGTGCGTTTATGACTAATTAACTTGAAATGAAATGAAACTGCACAAACCTCTGCACAAACTACTCAGAACTACTTGAATATGAAGGAACTACATGATTCCTGTTGATTTTCTAGTGGGATTTGCTGATTTCACTACTGTTAATACAGAGTTCAAAAACAGGCTT
Source organism: Remorina albescens (assembly GCA_034769265.1). NCBI lineage: Eukaryota > Metazoa > Chordata > Actinopteri > Carangiformes > Echeneidae > Remorina > Remorina albescens. The sequence goes on along the minus strand of CM068495.1, from coordinate 263,617 downwards.
ATTTCATCATTGAGTGCCTTTTTGTTACTTCATACTAACATGCAACCAAACTGCACAAATCTCTTCAAAACTAGACAAATCTCTGCACAAACTAATAAAAGTACTTGAATATGAAGGAACTACATGATTCCTGTTCATTTTCTAATGGGATTTGCTGATTTCACTACTTTTAATACAGAGTTCAAAAACAGGCTCAATTCAGCATTGGGTGTGTTTGTGACTCATCAACTTGAAATGAAATCAAACTGCACAAATCTCTCCAAAACCTACATAAATCTCTGTACAAACTTATAAAAGCTACTTGAATATGAAGGAACTACATGATTCCTGTTGATTTTCTTCTGGGATTTGCTGATTTCGCTACTTTTAATGGAAAGTTCAAAAACAGGCTCAATTCAGCATTTGAGTGGGTTTATGACTAATCAACTTGAAATGAAATGAAACTGCACAAATCTCTGCACAAACTACTCAGAACTACTTGAATATGAAGGAACTACATGATTCTTGGTGATTTTCTAATGTGATTTGCTTATTTCACTACTTTTAATACAGAGTTCAAAAACAGGCTTAATTCAGCATTGAGTGCCTTTTTGTTACTTCATACTAACATGCAACCAAACTGCACAAATCTCTTCAAAACTAGACAAATCTCTGCACAAACTACTCAGAACTACTTGAATATGAAGGAACTACATGATTCTTGGTGATTTTCTGCTGGGATTTTCTGATTTTGCTACTTTTAATAGAAAGTTCAAAAACAGGCTCAATTCAGCATTGGGTGCGTTTATGACTCATCAACTTGAAATTAAATCAAACTGCACAAATCTCTGCACAAACTACTCAGAACTACTTGAATATGAAGGAACTACATGATTCTTGTTGATTTTCTACTGGGATTTGCTTATTTCACTACTTTTAATACAGAGTTCAAAAACAGGCTTAATTCAGCATTGAGTGCCTTTTTGTTACTTCATACTAATATGCAACCAAACTGCACAAATCTCTGCACAAACTAATAAAAGCTACTTGAATATGAAGGAACTACATGATTCTTGGTGATTTTCTAATGTGATTTGCTTATTTCACTACTTTTAATACAGAGTTCAAAAACAGACTTAATTCAGCATTGAGTGCCTTTTTGTTACTTCATACTAACATGCAACCAAACTGCACAAATCTCTTCAAAACTAGACAAATCTCTGCACAAACTACTCAGAACTACTTGAATATGAAGGAACTACATGATTCTTGTTGATTTTCTACTGGGATTTGCTGATTTCACTACTTTTAATACAGAGTTCAAAAACAGGCTCAATTCAGCATTGGGTGCGTTTATGACTCATCAACTTGAAATGAATTCAAACTGCACAAATCTCTGCACAAACTACTCAGAACTACTTGAATATGAAGGAACTACATGATTCTTGTTGATTTTCTGCTGGGATTTGCTGATTTCGCTACTTTTAATGGAAAGTTCAAAAACAGGCTCAATTCAGCATTGGGTGCGTTTGTGACTCATCAACTTGAAATGAAATCAAACTGCACAAATCTCTTCAAAACCTACATAAATCTCTGTACAAACTTATAAAAGCTACTTGAATATGAAGGAAGTACCTTATTCCTGTTTATTTTCTGCTGGGATTTGCTTATTTCACTCATTTTAATACAGAGTTCAAAAACAGGCTTATTTCAGCATTGAGTGCCTTTTTGGTACTTCATACTAACATGCAAACAAACTGCACAAATCTCTGCACAAACTAATAAAAGCTACTTGAATATGAAGGAACTACATGATTCTTGTTGATTTTCTGCTGGGATTTGCTGATTTCGCTACTTTTAATGGAAAGTTCAAAAACAGGCTCAATTCAGCATTGGGTGCGTTTGTGACTCATCAACTTGAAATGAAATCAAACTGCACAAATCTCTTCAAAACCTACATAAATCTCTGTACAAACTAATAAAAGCTACTTGAATATGAAGGAACTACATGATTCCTGTTGATTTTCTTCTGGGATTTGCTGATTTCGCTACTTTTAATGGAAAGTTCAAAAACAGGCTCAATTCAGCATTTGAGTGGGTTTATGACTAATCAACTTGAAATGAAATGAAACTGCACAAATCTCTGCACAAACTACTCAGAACTACTTGAATATGAAGGAACTACATGATTCTTGGTGATTTTCTAATGTGATTTGCTTATTTCACTACTTTTAATACAGAGTTCAAAAACAGGCTTAATTCAGCATTGAGTGCCTTTTTGTTACTTCATACTAACATGCAACCAAACTGCACAAATCTCTTCAAAACTAGACAAATCTCTGCACAAACTACTCAGAACTACTTGAATATGAAGGAACTACATGATTCTTGGTGATTTTCTGCTGGGATTTTCTGATTTCGCTACTTTTAATAGAAAGTTCAAAAACAGGCTCAATTCAGCATTGGGTGCGTTTATGACTCATCAACTTGAAATTAAATCAAACTGCACAAATCTCTGCACAAACTACTCAGAACTACTTGAATATGAAGGAACTACATGATTCTTGTTGATTTTCTACTGGGATTTGCTTATTTCACTACTTTTAATACAGAGTTCAAAAACAGGCTTAATTCAGCATTGAGTGCCTTTTTGTTACTTCATACTAATATGCAACCAAACTGCACAAATCTCTGCACAAACTAATAAAAGCTACTTGAATATGAAGGAACTACATGATTCTTGGTGATTTTCTAATGTGATTTGCTTATTTCACTACTTTTAATACAGAGTTCAAAAACAGGCTTAATTCAGCATTGAGTGCCTTTTTGTTACTTCATACTAACATGCAACCAAACTGCACAAATCTCTTCAAAACTAGACAAATCTCTGCACAAACTACTCAGAACTACTTGAATATGAAGGAACTACATGATTCTTGTTGATTTTCTACTGGGATTTGCTGATTTCACTACTTTTAATACAGAGTTCAAAAACAGGCTTAATTCAGCATTGAGTGCCTTTTTGTTACTTCATACTAACATGCAACCAAATTGCACAAATCTCTGCACAAACTAATAAAAGCTACTTGAATATGAAGGAATTACATGAGTCCTGTTGATTTTCTAATGGGATTTGCTGATTTCACTACTTTTAATACAGAGTTCAAAAACAGGCTTAATTCAGCATTGAGTGCCTTTTTGTTACTTCATACTAACATGCAACCAAACTGCACAAATCTCTTCAAAACTAGACAAATCTCTGCACAAACTACTCAGAACTACTTGAATATGAAGGAACTACATGATTCTTGGTGATTTTCTGCTGGGATTTGCTGATTTCGCTACTTTTAATAGAAAGTTCAAAAACAGGCTCAATTCAGCATTGGGTGCGTTTATGACTCATCAACTTGAAATGAAATGAAACTGCACAAATCTCTGCACAAACTACTCAGAACTACTTGAATATGAAGGAACTACATGATTCTTGTTGATTTTCTACTGGGATTTGCTTATTTCACTACTTTTAATACAGAGTTCAAAAACAGGCTTAATTCAGCATTGAGTGCTTTTTTGTTACTTCATACTAACATGCAACCAAACTGCACAAATCTCTGCACAAACTAATAAAAGCTACTTGAATATGAAGGAAGTACCTTATTCCTGTTTATTTTCTGCTGGGATTTGCTTATTTCACTCATTTTAATACAGAGTTCAAAAACAGGCTTATTTCAGCATTGAGTGCCTTTTTGTTACTTCATACTAACATGCAACCAAACTGCACAAATCTCTGCATAAACTAATAAAAGTACTTGAATATGAAGGAACTACACCATTCCTGTTGATTTTCTAATGGGATTTGCTTATTTCACTACTTTTACTACAGAGTTCAAAAACAGGCTCAATTCAGCATTGAGTGCGTTTATGACTAATTAACTTGAAATGAAATGAAACTGCACAAACCTCTGCACAAACTACTCAGAACTACTTGAATATGAAGGAACTACATGATTCCTGTTGATTTTCTAGTGGGATTTGCTGATTTCACTACTGTTAATACAGAGTTCAAAAACAGGCTTATTTCATCATTGAGTGCCTTTTTGTTACTTCATACTAACATGCAACCAAACTGCACAAATCTCTTCAAAACTAGACAAATCTCTGGACAAACTAATAAAAGTACTTGAATATGAAGGAACTACATGATTCCTGTTGATTTTCTAATGGGATTTGCTGATTTCACTACTTTTAATACAGAGTTCAAAAACAGGCTCAATTCAGCATTGGGTGTGTTTGTGACTCATCAACTTGAAATGAAATCAAACTGCACAAATCTCTCCAAAACCTACATAAATCTCTGTACAAACTTATAAAAGCTACTTGAATATGAAGGAATTACCTTATTCCTTTTTATTTTCTGCTGGGATTTGCTTATTTCACTCATTTTAATACAGAGTTCAAAAACAGGCTTATTTCAGCATTGAGTGCCTTTTTGTTACTTCATACTAACATGCAATCAAACTGCACAAATCTCTGCACAAACTACTCAGAACTACTTGAATATGAAGGAACTACATGATTCTTGTTGATTTTCTACTGGGATTTGCTGATTTCACTACTGTTAATACAGAGTTCAAAAACAGGCTTATTTCATCATTGAGTGCCTTTTTGTTACTTCATACTAACATGCAACCAAACTGCACAAATCTCTTCAAAACTAGACAAATCTCTGCACAAACTAATAAAAGCTACTTGAATATGAAGGAACTACATGATTCTTGTTGATTTTCTACTGGGATTTGCTTATTTCACTACTTTTAATACAGAGTTCAAAAACAGGCTCAATTCAGCATTGGGTGCGTTTATGACTCATCAACTTGAAATGAATTCAAACTGCACAAATCTCTGCACAAACTACTCAGAACTACTTGAATATGAAGGAACTACATGATTCTTGTTGATTTTCTGCTGGGATTTGCTGATTTCGCTACTTTTAATGGAAAGTTCAAAAACAGGCTCAATTCAGCATTGGGTGCGTTTGTGACTCATCAACTTGAAATGAAATCAAACTGCACAAATCTCTTCAAAACCTACATAAATCTCTGTACAAACTTATAAAAGCTACTTGAATATGAAGGAAGTACCTTATTCCTGTTTATTTTCTGCTGGGATTTGCTTATTTCACTCATTTTAATACAGAGTTCAAAAACAGGCTTATTTCAGCATTGAGTGCCTTTTTGGTACTTCATACTAACATGCAAACAAACTGCACAAATCTCTGCACAAACTAATAAAAGCTACTTGAATATGAAGGAACTACATGATTCTTGTTGATTTTCTGCTGGGATTTGCTGATTTCGCTACTTTTAATGGAAAGTTCAAAAACAGGCTCAATTCAGCATTGGGTGCGTTTGTGACTCATCAACTTGAAATGAAATCAAACTGCACAAATCTCTTCAAAACCTACATAAATCTCTGTACAAACTAATAAAAGCTACTTGAATATGAAGGAACTACATGATTCCTGTTGATTTTCTTCTGGGATTTGCTGATTTCGCTACTTTTAATGGAAAGTTCAAAAACAGGCTCAATTCAGCATTTGAGTGGGTTTATGACTAATCAACTTGAAATGAAATGAAACTGCACAAATCTCTGCACAAACTACTCAGAACTACTTGAATATGAAGGAACTACATGATTCTTGGTGATTTTCTAATGTGATTTGCTTATTTCACTACTTTTAATACAGAGTTCAAAAACAGGCTTAATTCAGCATTGAGTGCCTTTTTGTTACTTCATACTAACATGCAACCAAACTGCACAAATCTCTTCAAAACTAGACAAATCTCTGCACAAACTACTCAGAACTACTTGAATATGAAGGAACTACATGATTCTTGGTGATTTTCTGCTGGGATTTGCTGATTTCGCTACTTTTAATAGAAAGTTCAAAAACAGGCTCAATTCAGCATTGGGTGCGTTTATGACTCATCAACTTGAAATTAAATCAAACTGCACAAATCTCTGCACAAACTACTCAGAACTACTTGAATATGAAGGAACTACATGATTCTTGTTGATTTTCTACTGGGATTTGCTTATTTCACTACTTTTAATACAGAGTTCAAAAACAGGCTTAATTCAGCATTGAGTGCCTTTTTGTTACTTCATACTAATATGCAACCAAACTGCACAAATCTCTGCACAAACTAATAAAAGCTACTTGAATATGAAGGAACTACATGATTCCTGTTGATTTTCTAATGGGATTTGCTGATTTCACTACTGTTAATACAGAGTTCAAAAACAGGCTTATTTCAGTATTGAGTGCGTTTTTGTTACTTCATACTAACATGCAACCAAACTGCACAAATCTCTTCAAAACTAGACAAATCTCTGCACAAACTAATAAAAGCTACTTGAATATGAAGGAACTACATGATTCTTGTTGATTTTCTGCTGGGATTTGCTGATTTCGCTACTTTTAATGGAAAGTTCAAAAACAGGCTCAATTCAGCATTGGGTGCGTTTGTGACTCATCAACTTGAAATGAAATCAAACTGCACAAATCTCTTCAAAACCTACATAAATCTCTGTACAAACTAATAAAAGCTACTTGAATATGAAGGAACTACATGATTCCTGTTGATTTTCTTCTGGGATTTGCTGATTTCGCTACTTTTAATGGAAAGTTCAAAAACAGGCTCAATTCAGCATTTGAGTGGGTTTATGACTAATCAACTTGAAATGAAATGAAACTGCACAAATCTCTGCACAAACTACTCAGAACTACTTGAATATGAAGGAACTACATGATTCTTGTTGATTTTCTGCTGGGACTTGCTTATTTCACTCATTTTAATACAGAGTTCAAAAACAGGCTTATTTCAGCATTGAGTGCCTTTTTGTTACTTCATACTAACATGCAACCAAACTGCACAAATCTCTGCACAAACTACTCAGAACTACTTGAATATGAAGGAACTACATGATTCTTGTTGATTTTCTACTGGGATTTGCTGATTTCGCTACTTTTAATGGAAAGTTCAAAAACAGGCTCAATTCAGCATTGGGTGCGTTTGTGACTCATCAACTTGAAATGAAATCAAACTGCACAAATCTCTTCAAAACCTACATAAATCTCTGCAAAAACTAATGAAAGCTACTTGAATATGAAGGAACTACATGATTCTTGTTGATTTTCTAATGTGATTTGCTTATTTCACTACTTTTAATACAGAGTTCAAAAACAGGCTTAATTCAGCATTGAGTGCCTTTTTGTTACTTCATACTAACATGCAACCAAACTGCACAAATCTCTGCACAAACTACTCAGAACTACTTGAATATAAAGGAACTCCATGATTCCTGTTGATTTTCTAATGGGATTTGCTTATTTCACTACTTTTAATACGGAGTTCAAAAACTGGCTCAATTCAGTATTGAGTGGGTTTATGACTAATCAACTTGAAATGAAATGAAACTGCACAAATCTCTGCACAAACTACTCAGAACTACTTGAATATGAAGGAACTACATGATTCTTGGTGATTTTCTAATGTGATTTGCTTATTTCACTACTTTTAATACAGAGTTCAAAAACAGGCTTAATTCAGCATTGAGTGCCTTTTTGTTACTTCATACTAACATGCAACCAAACTGCACAAATCTCTTCAAAACTAGACAAATCTCTGCACAAACTACTCAGAACTACTTGAATATGAAGGAACTACATGATTCTTGTTGATTTTCTGCTGGGATTTGCTGATTTCGCTACTTTTAATAGAAAGTTCAAAAACAGGCTCAATTCAGCATTGGGTGCGTTTATGACTCATCAACTTGAAATGAAATCAAACTGCACAAATCTCTGCACAAACTACTCAGAACTACTTGAATATGAAGGAACTACATGATTCCTGTTGATTTTCTAATGGGATTTGCTTATTTCACTACTTTTAATACAGAGTTCAAAAACAGGCTCAGTTCAGCATTGGGTGCGTTTGTGATTCATCAACTTGAAATGAAATCAAACTGCACAAATCTCTGCACAAACTACTCAGAACTACTTGAATATGAAGGAACTACATGATTCTTGTTGATTTTCTGCTGGGATTTGCTTATTTCACTACTTTTAATACAGAGTTCAAAAACAGGCTTAATTCAGCATTGAGTGCCTTTTTGTTACTTCATACTAACATGCAACCAAACTGCACAAATCTCTGCACAAACTAATAAAAGTACTTGAATATGAAGGAACTACATGATTCCTGTTGATTTTCTAATGGGATTTGCTGATTTCACTACTTTTAATACAGAGTTCAAAAACAGGCTCAATTCAGCATTGGGTGCGTTTGTGACTCATCAACTTGAAATGAAATCAAACTGCACAAATCTCTTCAAAACCTACATAAATCTCTGTACAAACTAATAAAAGCTACTTGAATATGAAGGAAGTACCTTATTCCTGTTGATTTTCTGCTGGGATTTGCTTATTTCACTCATTTTAATGCAGAGTTCAAAAACAGGCTCAATTCAGCATTGAGTGGGTTTATGACCAATCAACTTGAAATGAAATGAAACTGCACAAATCTCTGCACAAACTACTCAGAACTACTTGAATATGAAGGAACTACATGATTCCTGTTGATTTTCTAATGGGATTTGCTGATTTCACTACTGTTAATACAGAGTTCAAAAACAGGCTTAATTCAGCATTGAGTGCCTTTTTGTTACTTCATACTAACATGCAACCAAACTGCACAAATCTCTTCAAAACTAGACAAATCTCTGCACAAACTACTCAGAACTACTTGAATATGAAGGAACTACATGATTCTTGTTGATTTTCTACTGGGATTTGCTTATTTCACTACTTTTAATACAGAGTTCAAAAACAGGCTTAATTCAGCATTGAGTGCCTTTTTGTTACTTCATACTAACATGCAACCAAACTGCACAAATCTCTGCACAAACTAATAAAAGCTACTTGAATATGAAGGAAGTACCTTATTCCTGTTTATTTTCTGCTGGGATTTGCTTATTTCACTCATTTTAATACAGAGCTCAAAAACAGGCTTATTTCAGCATTGAGTGCCTTTTTGTTACTTCTTACTAACATGCAACCAAACTGCACAAATCTCTGCATAAACTAATAAAAGTACTTGAATATGAAGGAACTACACGATTCCTGTTGATTTTCTAATGGGATTTGCTTATTTCACTACTTTTAATACAGAGTTCAAAAACAGGCTCAATTCAGCATTGAGTGCGTTTATGACTAATCAACTTGAAATGAAATGAAACTGCACAAACCTCTGCACAAACTACTCAGAACTACTTGAATATGAAGGAACTACATGATTCCTGTTGATTTTCTAGTGGGATTTGCTGATTTCACTACTGTTAATACAGAGTTCAAAAACAGGCTTATTTCATCATTGAGTGCCTTTTTGTTACTTCATACTAACATGCAACCAAACTGCACAAATCTCTTCAAAACTAGACAAATCTCTGCACAAACTAATAAAAGTACTTGAATATGAAGGAACTACATGATTCCTGTTGATTTTCTAATGGGATTTGCTGATTTCACTACTTTTAATACAGAGTTCAAAAACAGGCTCAATTCAGCATTGAGTGCCTTTTTGTTACTTAATACTAACATGCAACCAAACTGCACAAATCTCTGCACAAACTACTCAGAACTACTTGAATATGAAGGAACTACATGATTCTTGTTGATTTTCTCTTGGGATTTGCTTATTTCACTACTTTTAATACAGAGTTCAAAAACAGGCTCAATTCAGCATTGGGTGCGTTTATGACTCATCAACTTGAAATGAATTCAAACTGCACAAATCTCTGCACAAACTACTCAGAACTACTTGAATATGAACGAACTACATGATTCTTGTTGATTTTCTGCTGGGATTTGGTGATTTCACTACTTTTAATACAGAGTTCAAAAACAGGCTTAATTCAGCATTGAGTGCATTTTTGTTACTTCATACTAACATGCAACCAAACTGCAAAAATCTCTTCAAAACCTACATAAATCTCTGTACAAACTTATAAAAGCTACTTGAATATGAAGGAAGTACCTTATTCCTGTTCATTTTCTGCTGGGATTTGCTTATTTCACTCATTTTAATACAGAGTTCAAAAACAGGCTTATTTCAGCATTGAGTGCCTTTTTGGTACTTCATACTAACATGCAAACAAACTGCACAAACTAATAAAAGCTACTTGAATATGAAGGAACTACATGATTCTTGTTGATTTTCTGCTGGGATTTGCTGATTTCGCTACTTTTAATAGAAAGTTCAAAAACAGGCTCAATTCAGCATTGAGTGGGTTTATGACCAATCAACTTGAAATGAAATGAAACTGCACAAATCTCTGCACAAACTACTCAGAACTACTTGAATATGAAGGAACTACATGATTCCTGTTGATTTTCTAATGGGATTTGCTGATTTCACTACTGTTAATACAGAGTTCAAAAACAGGCTTAATTCAGCATTGAGTGCCTTTTTGTTACTTCATACTAACATGCAACCAAACTGCACAAATCTCTTCAAAACTAGACAAATCTCTGCACAAACTACTCAGAACTACTTGAATATGAAGGAACTACATGATTCTTGTTGATTTTCTACTGGGATTTGCTTATTTCACTACTTTTAATACAGAGTTCAAAAACAGGCTTAATTCAGCATTGAGTGCCTTTTTGTTACTTCATACTAACATGCAACCAAACTGCACAAATCTCTGCACAAACTAATAAAAGCTACTTGAATATGAAGGAAGTACCTTATTCCTGTTTATTTTCTGCTGGGATTTGCTTATTTCACTCATTTTAATACAGAGCTCAAAAACAGGCTTATTTCAGCATTGAGTGCCTTTTTGTTACTTCATACTAACATGCAACCAAACTGCACAAATCTCTGCATAAACTAATAAAAGTACTTGAATATGAAGGAACTACACGATTCCTGTTGATTTTCTAATGGGATTTGCTTATTTCACTACTTTTAATACAGAGTTCAAAAACAGGCTCAATTCAGCATTGAGTGCGTTTATGACTAATCAACTTGAAATGAAATGAAACTGCACAAACCTCTGCACAAACTACTCAGAACTACTTGAATATGAAGGAACTACATGATTCCTGTTGATTTTCTAGTGGGATTTGCTGATTTCACTACTGTTAATACAGAGTTCAAAAACAGGCTTATTTCATCATTGAGTGCCTTTTTGTTACTTCATACTAACATGCAACCAAACTGCACAAATCTCTTCAAAACTAGACAAATCTCTGCACAAACTAATAAAAGTACTTGAATATGAAGGAACTACATGATTCCTGTTGATTTTCTAATGGGATTTGCTGATTTCACTACTTTTAATACAGAGTTCAAAAACAGGCTCAATTCAGCATTGAGTGCCTTTTTGTTACTTAATACTAACATGCAACCAAACTGCACAAATCTCTGCACAAACTACTCAGAACTACTTGAATATGAAGGAACTACATGATTCTTGTTGATTTTCTCTTGGGATTTGCTTATTTCACTACTTTTAATACAGAGTTCAAAAACAGGCTCAATTCAGCATTGGGTGCGTTTATGACTCATCAACTTGAAATGAATTCAAACTGCACAAATCTCTGCACAAACTACTCAGAACTACTTGAATATGAACGAACTACATGATTCTTGTTGATTTTCTGCTGGGATTTGGTGATTTCACTACTTTTAATACAGAGTTCAAAAACAGGCTTAATTCAGCATTGAGTGCATTTTTGTTACTTCATACTAACATGCAACCAAACTGCAAAAATCTCTTCAAAACCTACATAAATCTCTGTACAAACTTATAAAAGCTACTTGAATATGAAGGAAGTACCTTATTCCTGTTCATTTTCTGCTGGGATTTGCTTATTTCACTCATTTTAATACAGAGTTCAAAAACAGGCTTATTTCAGCATTGAGTGCCTTTTTGGTACTTCATACTAACATGCAAACAAACTGCACAAACTAATAAAAGCTACTTGAATATGAAGTAACTACATGATTCTTGTTGATTTTCTGCTGGGATTTGCTGATTTCGCTACTTTTAATAGAAAGTTCAAAAACAGGCTCAATTCAGCATTGGGTGCGTTTATGACTCATCAACTTGAAATGAAATCAAACTGCACAAATCTCTGCACAAACTACTCAGAACTACTTGAATATGAAGGAACTACATGATTCCTGTTGATTTTCTAATGGGATTTGCTTATTTCACTACTTTTAATACAGAGTTCAAAAACAGGCTCAGTTCAGCATTGGGTGCGTTTGTGATTCATCAACTTGAAATGAAATCAAACTGCACAAATCTCTGCACAAACTACTCAGAACTACTTGAATATGAAGGAACTACATGATTCTTGTTGATTTTCTGCTGGGATTTGCTTATTTCACTACTTTTAATACAGAGTTCAAAAACAGGCTTAATTCAGCATTGAGTGCCTTTTTGTTACTTCATACTAACATGCAACCAAACTGCACAAATCTCTGCACAAACTAATAAAAGTACTTGAATATGAAGGAACTACATGATTCCTGTTGATTTTCTAATGGGATTTGCTGATTTCACTACTTTTAATACAGAGTTCAAAAACAGGCTCAATTCAGCATTGGGTGTGTTTGTGACTCATCAACTTGAAATGAAATCAAACTGCACAAATCTCTTCAAAACCTACATAAATCTCTGTACAAACTTATAAAAGCTACTTGAATATGAAGGAATTACCTTATTCCTGTTTATTTTCTGCTGGGATTTGCTTATTTCACTCATTTTAATACAGAGTTCAAAAACAGGCTTATTTCAGCATTGAGTGCCTTTTTGTTACTTCATACTAACATGCAACCAAACTGCACAAATCTCTGCACAAACTACTCAGAACTACTTGAATATGAAGGAATTACATGAGTCCTGTTGATTTTCTAATGGGATTTGCTGATTTCACTACTTTTAATACAGAGTTCAAAAACAGGCTTAATTCAGCATTGAGTGCCTTTTTGTTACTTCATACTAACATGCAACCAAACTGCACAAATCTCTGCACAAACTAATAAAAGTACTTGAATATGAAGGAAGTACCTTATTCCTGTTGATTTTCTAATGGGATTTGCTGATTTCACTACTTTTAATACAGAGTTCAAAAACAGGCTCAATTCAGCATTGAGTGCGTTTATGACTAATCAACTTGAAATGAAATGAAACTACACAAACCTCTGCACAAACTACTCAGAACTACTTGAATATGAAGGAACTACATGATTCCTGTTGATTTTCTAGTGGGATTTGCTGATTTCACTACTGTTAATACAGAGTTCAAAAACAGGCTTATTTCATCATTGAGTGCCTTTTTGTTACTTCATACTAACATGCAAACAAACTGCACAAATCTCTTCAAAACTAGACAAATCTCTGCACAAACTAATAAAAGCTACTTGAATATGTAGGAACTACATGATTCTTGTTGATTTTCTGCGGGGATTTGCTGATTTCGCTACCTTTAATGGAAAGTTCAAAAACAGGCTCAATTCAGCATTGGGTGCGTTTGTTACTCATCAACTTGAAATGAAATCAAACTAGACAAATCTCTTCAAAACCTATATAAATCACTGTACAAACTAATAAAAGCTACTTGAATATGAAGGAAGTACATGATTCCTGTTGATTTTCTGCTGGGATTTGCTGATTTCACTACTTTTAATACAGAGTTCAAAAACAGGCTTAATTCAGCATTGAGTGCCTTTTTGTTACTTAATACTAACATGCAACCAAACTGCACAAATCTCTGCACAAACTACTCAGAACTACTTGAATATGAAGGAACTACATGATTCTTGTTGATTTTCTGCTGGGATTTGCTGATTTCACTACTTTTAATACAGAGTTCAAAAACAGGCTTAATTCAGCATTGAGTGCCTTTTTGTTACTTCATACTAACATGCAACCAAACTGCACAAATCTCTGCACAAACTAATAAAAGCTAATTGAATATGAAGGAACTACATGATTCCTGTTGATTTTCTAATGGGATTCGCTTATTTCACTACTTTTAATAGAAAGTTCAAAAACAGGCTCAATTCAGCATTGGGTGCGTTTATGACTCATCAACTTGAAATGAAATCAAACTGCACAAATCTCTTCAAAACCTATATAAATCTCTGTACAAACTAATGAAAGCTACTTGAATATGAAGGAAGTACCTTATTCCTGTTGATTTTCTAATGGGATTTGCTGATTTCACTACTTTTAATACAGAGTTCAAAAACAGGCTTAATTCAGCATTGAGTGCCTTTTTGTTACTTCATACTAACATGCAACCAAACTGCACAAATCTCTTCAAAACTAGACAAATCTCTGCACAAACTACTCAGAACTACTTGAATATGAAGGAACTACATGATTCTTGTTGATTTTCTACTGGGATTTGCTTATTTCACTACTTTTAATACAGAGTTCAAAAACAGGCTTAATTCAGCATTGAGTGCCTTTTTGTTACTTCATACTAACATGCAACCAAACTGCACAAATCTCTGCACAAACTAATAAAGGCTACTTGAATATGAAGGAAGTACCTTATTCCTGTTTATTTTCTGCTGGGATTTGCTTATTTCACTCATTTTAATACAGAGTTGAAAAACAGGCTTATTTCAGCATTGAGTGCCTTTTTGTTACTTCATACTAACATGCAACCAAACTGCACAAATCTCTGCATAAACTAATAAAAGTAATTGAATATGAAGGAACTACACGATTCCTGTTGATTTTCTAATGGGATTTGCTGATTTCACTACTTTTAATACAGAGTTCAAAAACAGGCTCAATTCAGCATTGGGTGTGTTTGTGACTCATCAACTTGAAATGAAATCAAACTGCACAAATCTCTTCAAAACCTACATAAATCTCTGTACAAACTTATAAAAGCTACTTGAATATGAAGGAATTACCTTATTCCTTTTTATTTTCTGCTGGGATTTGCTTATTTCACTCATTTTAATACAGAGTTCAAAAACAGGCTTATTTCAGCATTGAGTGCCTTTTTGTTACTTCATACTAACATGCAACCAAACTGCACAAATCTCTGCACAAACTACTCAGAACTACTTGAATATGAAGGAACTACATGATTCTTGTTGATTTTCTACTGGGATTTGCTGATTTCACTACTTTTAATACAGAGTTCAAAAACAGGCTTAATTCAGCATTGAGTGCGTTTTTGTTACTTCATACTAATATGCAACCAAACTGCACAAATCTCTGCATAAACTAATAAAAGTACTTGAATATGAAGGAACTACACGATTCCTGTTGATTTTCTAATGGGATTTGCTTATTTCACTACTTTTAATACAGAGTTCAAAAACAGGCTCAATTCAGCATTGAGTGCGTTTATGACTAATCAACTTGAAATGAAATGAAACTGCACAAACCTCTGCACAAACTACTCAGAACTACTTGAATATGAAGGAACTACATGATTCCTGTTGATTTTCTAGTGGGATTTGCTGATTTCACTACTGTTAATACAGAGTTCAAAAACAGGCTTATTTCATCATTGAGTGCCTTTTTGTTACTTCATACTAACATGCAACCAAACTGCACAAATCTCTTCAAAACTAGATAAATCTCTGCACAAACTAATAAAAGCTACTTGAATATGAAGGAACTACATGATTCTTGTTGATTTTCTGCGGGGATTTGCTGATTTCGCTACCTTTAATGGAAAGTTCAAAAACAGGCTCAATTCAGCATTGGGTGCGTTTGTGACTCATCAACTTGAAATGAAATCAAACTGCACAAATCTCTTCAAAACCTATATAAATCTCTGTACAAACTAATAAAAGCTACTTGAATATGAAGGAAGTACATGATTCCTGTTGATTTTCTGCTGGGATTTGCTGATTTCACTACTTTTAATACAGAGTTCAAAAACAGGCTTAATTCAGCATTGAGTGCCTTTTTGTTACTTAATACTAACATGCAACCAAACTGCACAAATCTCTGCACAAACTACTCAGAACTACTTGAATATGAAGGAACTACATGATTCTTGTTGATTTTCTGCTGGGATTTGCTGATTTCACTACTTTTAATACAGAGTTCAAAAACAGGCTTAATTCAGCATTGAGTGCCTTTTTGTTACTTCATACTAACATGCAACCAAACTGCACAAATCTCTGCACAAACTAATAAAGGCTACTTGAATATGAAGGAAGTACCTTATTCCTGTTTATTTTCTGCTGGGATTTGCTTATTTCACTCATTTTAATACAGAGTTCAAAAACAGGCTTATTTCAGCATTGAGTGCCTTTTTGTTACTTCATACTAACATGCAACCAAACTGCACAAATCTCTGCATAAACTAATAAAAGTAATTGAATATGAAGGAACTACACGATTCCTGTTGATTTTCTAATGGGATTTGCTTATTTCACTTCTTTTAATACAGAGTTCAAAAACAGGCTTAATTCAGCATTGAGTGCCTTTTTGTTACTTCATACTAAAATGCAACCAAACTGCACAAATCTCTGCACAAACTACTCAGAACTACTTGAATATGAAGGAACTCCATGATTCCTGTTGATTTTCTAATGGGATTTGCTTATTTCACTACTTTTAATACAGAGTTCAAAAACAGGCTTAATTCAGCATTGAGTGCCTTTTTGTTACTTCATACTAACATGCAACCAAACTGCACAAATCTCTGCACAAACTAATAAAAGTACTTGAATAAGAAGGAACTACATGATTCCTGTTGATTTTCTAATGGGATTTGCTGATTTCACTACTTTTAATACAGAGTTCAAAAACAGGCTCAATTCAGCATTGGGTGTGTTTGTGACTCATCAACTTGAAATGAAATCAAACTGCACAAATCTCTTCAAAACCTACATAAATCTCTGTACAAACTTATAAAAGCTACTTGAATATGAAGGAATTACCTTATTCCTTTTTATTTTCTGCTGGGATTTGCTTATTTCACTCATTTTAATACAGAGTTCAAAAACAGGCTTATTTCAGCATTGAGTGCCTTTTTGTTACTTCATACTAACATGCAACCAAACTGCACAAATCTCAGCACAAACTACTCAGAACTACTTGAATATGAAGGAACTACATGATTCCTGTTGATTTTCTAATGGGATTTGCTGATTTCACTACTGTTAATACAGAGTTCAAAAACAGGCTTAATTCAGCATTGAGTGCCTTTTTGTTACTTCATACTAACATGCAACCAAACTGCACAAATCTCTGCACAAACTAATAAAAGCTACTTGAATATGAAGGAACTACATGATTCCTGTTGATTTTCTGCTGGGATTTGCTGATTTCGCTACTTTTAATGGAAAGTTCAAAAACAGGCTCAATTCAGCATTGGGTGCGTTTGTGACTCATCAACTTGAAATGAAATCAAACTGCACAAATCTCTTCAAAACTAGACAAATCTCTGCACAAACTAATAAAAGCTACTTGAATATGAAGGAACTAATGGATTCTTGTTGATTTTCTGCTGGGATTTGCTGATTTCACTACTTTTAATACAGAGTTCAAAAACAGGCTTAATTCAGCATTGAGTGCGTTTTTGTTACTTCATACTAACATGCAACCAAACTGCAAAAATCTCTTCAAAAACTAGACAAATCTCTGCACAAACTAATAAAAGCTACTTGAATATGAAGGAACTACATGATTCTTGTTAATTTACTGCTGGGATTTGCTGATTTCGCTACTTTTAATGGAAAGTTCAAAAACAGGCTCAATTCAGCATTGGGTGCGTTTGTGACTCATCAACTTGAAATGAAATCAAACTGCACAAATCTCTTCAAAACCTACATAAATCTCTGTACAAACTTATAAAAGCTACTTGAATATGAAGGAAGTACCTTATTCCTGTTTATTTTCTGCTGGGATTTGCTTATTTCACTCATTTTAATACAGAGTTCAAAAACAGGCTTATTTCAGCATTGAGTGCCTTTTTGGTACTTAATACTAACATGCAAACAAACTGCACAAACTAATAAAAGCTACTTGAATATGAAGGAACTACATGATTCTTGTTCATTTTCTGCTGGGATTTGCTGATTTCGCTACTTTTAATAGAAAGTTCAAAAACAGGCTCAATTCAGCATTGGGTGCGTTTATGACTCATCAACTTGAAATGAAATCAAACTGCACAAATCTCTGCACAAACTACTCAGAACTACTTGAATATGAAGGAACTACATGATTCTTGTTGATTTTCTACTGGGATTTGCTTATTTCACTTCTTTTAATACAGAGTTCAAAAACAGGCTTAATTCAGCATTGAGTGCCTTTTTGTTACTTCATACTAACATGCAACCAAACTGCACAAATCTCTGCACAAACTAATAAAAGTACTTGAATATGAAGGAACTACATGATTCCTGTTGATTTTCTAATGGGATTTGCTGATTTCACTACTTTTAATACAGAGTTCAAAAACAGGCTCAATTCAGCATTGGGTGTGTTTGTGACTCATCAACTTGAAATGAAATCAAACTGCACAAATCTCTTCAAAACCTACATAAATCTCTGTACAAACTTATAAAAGCTACTTGAATATGAAGGAATTACCTTATTCCTTTTTATTTTCTGCTGGGATTTGCTTATTTCACTCATTTTAATACAGAGTTCAAAAACAGGCTTATTTCAGCATTGAGTGCCTTTTTGTTACTTCATACTAACATGCAACCAAACTGCACAAATCTCAGCACAAACTACTCAGAACTACTTGAATATGAAGGAACTACATGATTCCTGTTGATTTTCTAATGGGATTTGCTGATTTCACTACTGTTAATACAGAGTTCAAAAACAGGCTTAATTCAGCATTGAGTGCCTTTTTGTTACTTCATACTAACATGCAACCAAACTGCACAAATCTTTGCACAAACTAATAAAAGCTACTTGAATATGAAGGAACTACATGATTCCTGTTGATTTTCTGCTGGGATTTGCTGATTTCGCTACTTTTAATGGAAAGTTCAAAAACAGGCTCAATTCAGCATTGGGTGCGTTTATGACTAATCAACTTGAAATGAAATCAAACTGCACAAATCTCTGCACAAACTAATAAAAGCTAATTGAATATGAAGGAACTACATGATTCCTGTTGATTTTCTAATGGGATTCGCTTATTTCACTACTTTTAATAGAAAGTTCAAAAACAGGCTCAATTCAGCATTGGATGCGTTTGTGATTCATCAACTTGAAATGAAATCAAACTGCACAAATCTCTTCAAAACCTACATAAATCTCTGTACAAACTTATAAAAGCTACTTGAATATGAAGGAATTACCTTATTCCTTTTTATTTTCTGCTGGGATTTGCTTATTTCACTCATTTTAATACAGAGTTCAAAAACAGGCTTATTTCAGCATTGAGTGCCTTTTTGTTACTTCATACTAATATGCAACCAAACTGCACAAATCTCTGCATAAACTAATAAAAGTACTTGAATATGAAGGAACTACACGATTCCTGTTGATTTTCTAATGGGATTTGCTGATTTCACTACTTTTAATACAGAGTTCAAAAACAGGCTCAATTCAGCATTGAGTGCGTTTATGACTAATCAACTTAAAATGAAATGAAACTGCACAAACCTCTGCACAAACTACTCAGAACTACTTGAATATGAAGGAACTACATGATTCCTGTTAATTTTCTAATGGGATTTGCTGATTTCACTACTTTTAATACAGAGTTCAAAAACAGGCTTATTTCAGTATTGAGTGCGTTTTTGTTACTTCATACTAACATGCAACCAAACTGCACAAATCTCTTCAAAAACTAGACAAATCTCTGCACAAACTAATAAAAGCTACTTGAATATGAAGGAACTACATGATTCTTGTTCATTTTCTGCTGGGATTTGCTGATTTCGCTACTTTTAATGGAAAGTTCAAAAACAGGCTCAATTCAGCATTGGGTGCGTTTGTGACTCATCAACTTGAAATGAAATCAAACTGCACAAATCTCTTCAAAACATACATAAATCTCTGTACAGACTTATAAAAGCTACTTGAATATGAAGGAATTACCTTATTCCTTTTTATTTTCTGCTGGGATTTGCTTATTTCACTCATTTTAATACAGAGTTCAAAAACAGGCTTATTTCACCATTGAGTGACTTTTTGTTACTTCATACTAACATGCAACCAAACTGCACAAATCTCTGCACAAACTACTCAGAACTACTTGAATATGAAGGAACTACATGATTCTTGTTGATTTTCTACTGGGATTTGCTGATTTCACTATTTTTAATACAGAGTTCAAAAACAGGCTTAATTCAGCATTGAGTGCCTTTTTGTTACTTCATACTAAAATGCAACCAAACTGCACAAATCTCTGCACAAACTACTCAGAACTACTTGAATATGAAGGAACTCCATGATTCCTGTTGATTTTCTAATGGGATTTGCTTATTTCACTACTTTTAATACAGAGTTCAAAAACAGGCTTAATTCAGCATTGAGTGCCTTTTTGTTACTTCATACTAACATGCAACCAAACTGCACAAATCTCTGCACAAACTAATAAAAGTACTTGAATAAGAAGGAACTACATGATTCCTGTTGATTTTCTAATGGGATTTGCTGATTTCACTACTTTTAATACAGAGTTCAAAAACAGGCTCATTCAGCATTGGGTGCGTTTATGACTAATCAACTTGAAATGAAATCAAACTGCACAAATCTCTGCACAAACTAATAAAAGCTAATTGAATATGAAGGAACTACATGATTCCTGTTGATTTTCTAATGGGATTTGCTGATTTCACTACTTTTAATACAGAGTTCAAAAACAGGCTCAATTCAGCATTGGGTGTGTTTGTGACTCATCAACTTGAAATGAAATCAAACTGCACAAATCTCTTCAAAACCTACATAAATCTCTGTACAAACTTATAAAAGCTACTTGAATATGAAGGAATTACCTTATTCCTTTTTATTTTCTGCTGGGATTTGCTTATTTCACTCATTTTAATACAGAGTTCAAAAACAGGCTTATTTCAGCATTGAGTGCCTTTTTGTTACTTCATACTAACATGCAACCAAACTGCACAAATCTCTGCACAAACTACTCAGAACTACTTGAATATGAAGGAACTACATGATTCTTGTTGATTTTCTACTGGGATTTGCTGATTTCACTACTTTTAATACAGAGTTCAAAAACAGGCTTAATTCAGCATTGAGTGCGTTTTTGTTACTTCATACTAATATGCAACCAAACTGCACAAATCTCTGCATAAACTAATAAAAGTACTTGAATATGAAGGAACTACACGATTCCTGTTGATTTTCTAATGGGATTTGCTTATTTCACTACTTTTAATACAGAGTTCAAAAACAGGCTCAATTCAGCATTGAGTGCGTTTATGACTAATCAACTTGAAATGAAATGAAACTGCACAAACCTCTGCACAAACTACTCAGAACTACTTGAATATGAAGGAACTACATGATTCCTGTTGATTTTCTAGTGGGATTTGCTGATTTCACTACTGTTAATACAGAGTTCAAAAACAGGCTTATTTCATCATTGAGTGCCTTTTTGTTACTTCATACTAACATGCAACCAAACTGCACAAATCTCTTCAAAACTAGACAAATCTCTGCACAAACTAATAAAAGTACTTGAATATGAAGGAACTACATGATTCCTGTTGATTTTCTAATGGGATTTGCTGATTTCACTACTGTTAATACAGAGTTCAAAAACAGGCTTAATTCAGCATTGAGTGCGTTTTTGTTACTTCATACTAACATGCAACCAAACTGCAAAAATCTCTTCAAAAACTAGACAAATCTCTGCACAAAATAATAAAAGCTACTTGAATATGAAGGAACTACATGATTCTTGTTAATTTACTGCTGGGATTTGCTGATTTCGCTACTTTTAATGGAAAGTTCAAAAACAGGCTCAATTCAGCATTGGGTGCGTTTGTGACTCATCAACTTGAAATGAAATCAAACTGCACAAATCTCTTCAAAACCTACATAAATCTCTGTACAAACTTATAAAAGCTACTTGAATATGAAGGAAGTACCTTATTCCTGTTTATTTTCTGCTGGGATTTGCTTATTTCACTCATTTTAATACAGAGTTCAAAAACAGGCTTATTTCAGCATTGAGTGCCTTTTTGGTACTTCATACTAACATGCAAACAAACTGCACAAACTAATAAAAGCTACTTGAATATGAAGGAACTACATGATTCTTGTTGATTTTCTGCTGGGATTTGCTGATTTCGCTACTTTTAATAGAAAGTTCAAAAACAGGCTCAATTCAGCATTGGGTGCGTTTATGACTCATCAACTTGAAATGAAATCAAACTGCACAAATCTCTGCACAAACTACTCAGAACTACTTGAATATGAAGGAACTACATGATTCTTGTTGATTTTCTACTGGGATTTGCTTATTTCACTTCTTTTAATACAGAGGTCAAAAACAGGCTTAATTCAGCATTGAGTGCCTTTTTGTTACTTCATACTAAAATGCAACCAAACTGCACAAATCTCTGCACAAACTACTCAGAACTACTTGAATACGAAGGAACTACATGATTCCTGTTGATTTTCTATTGGGATTTGCTTATTTCACTACTTTTAATACAGAGTTCAAAAACAGGCACAGTTCAGCATTGGGTGCGTTTGTGATTCATCAACTTGAAATGAAATCAAACTGCACAAATCTCTGCACAAACTACTCAGAACTACTTGAATATGAAGGAACTACATGATTCTTGTTGATTTTCTGCTGGGATTTGCTTATTTCACTACTTTTAATACAGAGTTCAAAAACAGGCTTAATTCAGCATTGAGTGCCTTTTTGTTACTTCATACTAACATGCAACCAAACTGCACAAATCTCTGCACAAACTAATAAAAGTACTTGAATATGAAGGAACTACATGATTCCTGTTGATTTTCTAATGGGATTTGCTGATTTCACTACTTTTAATACAGAGTTCAAAAACAGGCTCAATTCAGCATTGGGTGTGTTTGTGACTCATCAACTTGAAATGAAATCAAACTGCACAAATCTCTTCAAAACCTACATAAATCTCTGTACAAACTTATAAAAGCTACTTGAATATGAAGGAATTACCTTATTCCTTTTTATTTTCTGCTGGGATTTGCTTATTTCACTCATTTTAATACAGAGTTCAAAAACAGGCTTATTTCAGCATTGAGTGCCTTTTTGTTACTTCATACTAACATGCAACCAAACTGCACAAATCTCTGCACAAACTACTCAGAACTACTTGAATATGAAGGAACTACATGATTCTTGTTGATTTTCTACTGGGATTTGCTGATTTCACTACTTTTAATACAGAGTTCAAAAACAGGCTTAATTCAGCATTGAGTGCGTTTTTGTTACTTCATACTAACATGCAACCAAATTGCACAAATCTCTGCACAAACTAATAAAAGCTACTTGAATATGAAGGAATTACATGAGTCCTGTTGATTTTCTAATGGGATTTGCTGATTTCACTACTTTTAATACAGAGTTCAAAAACAGGCTTAATTCAGCACTGAGTGCCTTTTTGTTACTTCATACTAACATGCAACCAAACTGCACAAATCTCTGCACAAACTAATAAAACCTACTTGAATATGAAGGAACTACATGATTCCTGTTAATTTTCTAATGGGATTTGCTTATTTCACTCATTTTAATACAGAGTTCAAAAACAGGCTTAATTCAGCATTGAGTGCCTTTTTGTTACTTCATACTAACATGCAACCAAACTGCACAAATCTCTGCACAAACTACTCAGAACTACTTCAATATGAAGGAACTACATGATTCTTGTTGATTTTCTGCTGGGATTTGCTGATTTCGCTACTTTTAATAGAAAGTTCAAAAACAGGCTCAATTCAGCATTGAGTGCGTTTATGACTAATCAACTTGAAATGAAATGAAACTGCACAAACCTCTGCACAAACTACTCAGAACTACTTGAATATGAAGGAACTACATGATTCCTGTTGATTTTCTAGTGGGATTTGCTGATTTCACTACTGTTAATACAGAGTTCAAAAACAGGCTTATTTCATCATTGAGTGCCTTTTTGTTACTTCATACTAACATGCAACCAAACTGCACAAATCTCTTCAAAACTAGACAAATCTCTGCACAAACTAATAAAAGTACTTGAATATGAAGGAACTACATGATTCCTGTTGATTTTCTAATGGGATTTGCTGATTTCACTACTGTTAATACAGAGTTCAAAAACAGGCTTAATTCAGCATTGAGTGCCTTTTTGTTACTTCATACTAACATGCAACCAAACTGCACAAGTCTCTGCACAAACTACTCAGAACTACTTGAATATGAACGAACTACATGATTCTTGTTGATTTTCTGCTGGGATTTGGTGATTTCACTACTTTTAATACAGAGTTCAAAAACAGGCTTAATTCAGCATTGAGTGCGTTTTTGTTACTTCATACTAACATGCAACCAAACTGCAAAAATCTCTTCAAAAACTAGACAAATCTCTGCACAAAATAATAAAAGCTACTTGAATATGAAGGAACTACATGATTTTTGTTAATTTACTGCTGGGATTTGCTGATTTCGCTACTTTTAATGGAAAGTTCAAAAACAGGCTCAATTCAGCATTGGGTGCGTTTGTGACTCATCAACTTGAAATGAAATCAAACTGCACAAATCTCTTCAAAACCTACATAAATCTCTGTACAAACTTATAAAAGCTACTTGAATATGAAGGAAGTACCTTATTCCTGTTTATTTTCTGCTGGGATTTGCTTATTTCACTCATTTTAATACAGAGTTCAAAAACAGGCTTATTTCAGCATTGAGTGCCTTTTTGGTACTTCATACTAACATGCAAACAAACTGCACAAACTAATAAAAGCTACTTGAATATGAAGGAACTACATGATTCTTGTTGATTTTCTGCTGGGATTTGCTGATTTCGCTACTTTTAATAGAAAGTTCAAAAACAGGCTCAATTCAGCATTGGGTGCGTTTATGACTCATCAACTTGAAATGAAATCAAACTGCACAAATCTCTGCACAAACTATTCAGAACTACTTGAATATGAAGGAACTACATGATTCTTGTTGATTTTCTACTGGGATTTGCTTATTTCACTTCTTTTAATACAGAGTTCAAAAACAGGCTTAATTCAGCATTGAGTGCCTTTTTGTTACTTCATACTAAAATGCAACCAAACTGCACAAATCTCTGCACAAACTACTCAGAACTACTTGAATACGAAGGAACTACATGATTCCTGTTGATTTTCTATTGGGATTTGCTTATTTCACTACTTTTAATACAGAGTTCAAAAACAGGCACAGTTCAGCATTGGGTGCGTTTGTGATTCATCAACTTGAAATGAAATCAAACTGCACAAATCTCTGCACAAACTACTCAGAACTACTTGAATATGAAGGAACTACATGATTCTTGTTGATTTTCTGCTGGGATTTGCTTATTTCACTACTTTTAATACAGAGTTCAAAAACAGGCTTAATTCAGCATTGAGTGCCTTTTTGTTACTTCATACTAACATGCAACCAAACTGCACAAATCTCTGCACAAACTAATAAAAGTACTTGAATATGAAGGAACTACATGATTCCTGTTGATTTTCTAATGGGATTTGCTGATTTCACTACTTTTAATACAGAGTTCAAAAACAGGCTCAATTCAGCATTGGGTGTGTTTGTGACTCATCAACTTGAAATGAAATCAAACTGCACAAATCTCTCCAAAACCTAAATAAATCTCTGTACAAACTTATAAAAGCTACTTGAATATGAAGGAATTACCTTATTCCTTTTTATTTTCTGCTGGGATTTGCTTATTTCACTCATTTTAATACAGAGTTCAAAAACAGGCTTATTTCAGCATTGAGTGCCTTTTTGTTACTTCATACTAACATGCAACCAAACTGCACAAATCTCTGCACAAACTACTCAGAACTACTTGAATATGAAGGAACTACATGATTCTTGTTGATTTTCTACTGGGATTTGCTGATTTCACTACTTTTAATACAGAGTTTCAAAAACAGGCTTAATTCAGCATTGAGTGCCTTTTTGTTACTTCATACTAACATGCAACCAAATTGCACAAATCTCTGCACAAACTAATAAAAGCTACTTGAATATGAAGGAATTACATGAGTCTTGTTGATTTTCTAATGGGATTTGCTGATTTCACTACTTTTAAGACAGAGTTCAAAAACAGGCTTAATTCAGCATTGAGTGCCTTTTTGTTACTTCATACTAACATGGAACCAAACTGCACAAATCTCTGCACAAACTAATAAAAGCTACTTGAATATGAAGGAACTACATGATTCCTGTTGATTTTCTAATGGGATTTGCTTATTTCACTACTTTTAATACAGAGTTCAAAAACAGGCTTATTTCAGCATGGAGTGCCTTTTTGTTACTTCATACTAACATGCAACCAAACTGCACAAATCTCTGCACAAACTAATAAAAGTACTTGAATATGAAGGAACTACACGATTCCTGTTGATTTTCTAGTGGGATTTGCTGATTTCACTACTGTTAATACAGAGTTCAAAAACAGGCTTATTTCATCATTGAGTGCCTTTTTGTTACTTCATACTAACATGCAACCAAACTGCACAAATCTCTTCAAAACTAGATAAATCTCTGCACAAACTAATAAAAGCTACTTGAATATGAAGGAACTACATGATTCTTGTTGATTTTCTGCGGGGATTTGCTGATTTCGCTACCTTTAATGGAAAGTTCAAAAACAGGCTCAATTCAGCATTGGGTGCGTTTGTGACTCATCAACTTGAAATGAAATCAAACTGCACAAATCTCTTCAAAACCTATATAAATCTCTGTACAAACTAATAAAAGCTACTTGAATATGAAGGAAGTACATGATTCCTGTTGATTTTCTGCTGGGATTTGCTGATTTCACTACTTTTAATACAGAGTTCAAAAACAGGCTTAATTCAGCATTGAGTGCCTTTTTGTTACTTAATACTAACATGCAACCAAACTGCACAAATCTCTGCACAAACTACTCAGAACTACTTGAATATGAAGGAACTACATGATTCTTGTTGATTTTCTGCTGGGATTTGCTGATTTCACTACTTTTAATACAGAGTTCAAAAACAGGCTTAATTCAGCATTGAGTGCCTTTTTGTTACTTCATACTAACATGCAACCAAACTGCACAAATCTCTGCACAAACTAATAAAAGCTAATTGAATATGAAGGAACTACATGATTCCTGTTGATTTTCTAATGGGATTCGCTTATTTCACTACTTTTAATAGAAAGTTCAAAAACAAGCTCAATTCAGCATTGGGTGCGTTTATGACTCATCAACTTGAAATGAAATCAAACTGCACAAATCTCTTCAAAACCTATATAAATCTCTGTACAAACTAATGAAAGCTACTTGAATATGAAGGAAGTACCTTATTCCTGTTGATTTTCTAATGGGATTTGCTGATTTCACTACTTTTAATACAGAGTTCAAAAACAGGCTTAATTCAGCATTGAGTGCCTTTTTGTTACTTCATACTAACATGCAACCAAACTGCACAAATCTCTGCACAAACTAATAAAAGTACTTGAATATGAAGGACCTACATGATGCTTATTGATTTTGTGTTGGGATTTGCTGATTTCGCTACTTTTAATGGAAAGTTCAAAAAAAGGCTCAATTCAGCATTGGATGCGTTTGTGATTCATCAACTTGAAATGAAATGAAACTGCACAAATCTCTGCACAAACTACTCAGAACTACTTGAATATGAAGGAACTACATGATTCTTGTTGATTTTCTACTGGGATTTGCTTATTTCACTACTTTTAATACAGAGTTCAAAAACAGGCTTATTTCAGCATTGAGTGCCTTTTTGGTACTTCATACTAACATGCAAACAAACTGCACAAATCTCTGCACAAACTAATAAAAGCTACTTGAATATGAAGGAATTACATGAGTCCTGTTGATTTTCTAATGGGATTTGCTGATTTCACTACTTTTAATACAGAGTTCAAAAACAGGCTTAATTCAGCATTGAGTGCCTTTTTGTTACTTCATACTAACATGCAACCAAACTGCACAAATCTCTGCACAAACTAATAAAAGCTACTTGAATATGAAGGAAGTACCTTATTCCTGTTTATTTTCTGCTGGGATTTGCTTATTTCACTCATTTTAATACAGAGTTCAAAAACAGGCTTATTTCATCATTGAGTGCCTTTTTGTTACTTCATACTAACATGCAACCAAACTGCACAAATCTCTTCAAAACTAGACAAATCTCTGCACAAACTAATAAAAGTACTTGAATATGAAGGAACTACATGATTCCTGTTGATTTTCTAATGGGATTTGCTGATTTCACTACTTTTAATACAGAGTTCAAAAACAGGCTCAATTCAGCATTGGGTGTGTTTGTGACTCATCAACTTGAAATGAAATCAAACTGCACAAATCTCTCCAAAACCTAAATAAATCTCTGTACAAACTTATAAAAGCTACTTGAATATGAAGGAATTACCTTATTCCTTTTTATTTTCTGCTGGGATTTGCTTATTTCACTCATTTTAATACAGAGTTCAAAAACAGGCTTATTTCAGCATTGAGTGCCTTTTTGTTACTTCATACTAACATGCAACCAAACTGCACAAATCTCTGCACAAACTACTCAGAACTACTTGAATATGAAGGAACTACATGATTCTTGTTGATTTTCTACTGGGATTTTCTGATTTCACTACTTTTAATACAGAGTTTCAAAAACAGGCTTAATTCAGCATTGAGTGCCTTTTTGTTACTTCATACTAACATGCAACCAAATTGCACAAATCTCTGCACAAACTAATAAAAGCTACTTGAATATGAAGGAATTACATGAGTCCTGTTGATTTTCTAATGGGATTTGCTGATTTCACTACTTTTAAGACAGAGTTCAAAAACAGGCTTAATTCAGCATTGAGTGCCTTTTTGTTACTTCATACTAACATGGAACCAAACTGCACAAATCTCTGCACAAACTAATAAAAGCTACTTGAATATGAAGGAACTACATAATTCTTGTTGATTTTCTGCTGGGATTTGCTTATTTCATTCATTTTAATACAGAGTTCAAAAACAGGCTTATTTCAGCATTGAGTGCCTTTTTGTTACTTCATACTAACATGCAACCAAACTGCACAAATCTCTGCACAAACTAATAAAAGTACTTGAATATGAAGGAACTACACGATTCCTGTTGATTTTCTAATGGGATTTGCGTATTTCACTACTTTTAATACAGAGTTCAAAAACAGGCTCAATTCAGCATTGAGTGCGTTTATGACTAATCAACTTGAAATGAAATGAAACTACACAAACCTCTGCACAAACTACTCAGAACTACTTGAATATGAAGGAACTACATGATTCCTGTTGATTTTCTAGTGGGATTTGCTGATTTCACTACTGTTAATACAGAGTTCAAAAACAGGCTTATTTCATCATTGAGTGCCTTTTTGTTACTTCATACTAACATGCAACCAAACTGCACAAATCTCTTCAAAACTAGATAAATCTCTGCACAAACTAATAAAAGCTACTTGAATATGAAGGAACTACATGATTCTTGTTGATTTTCTGCGGGGATTTGCTGATTTCGCTACCTTTAATGGAAAGTTCAAAAACAGGCTCAATTCAGCATTGGGTGCGTTTGTGACTCATCAACTTGAAATGAAATCAAACTGCACAAATCTCTTCAAAACCTATATAAATCTCTGTACAAACTAATAAAAGCTACTTGAATATGAAGGAAGTACATGATTCCTGTTGATTTTCTGCTGGGATTTGCTGATTTCACTACTTTTAATACAGAGTTCAAAAACAGGCTTAATTCAGCATTGAGTGCCTTTTTGTTACTTAATACTAACATGCAACCAAACTGCACAAATCTCTGCACAAACTACTCAGAACTACTTGAATATGAAGGAACTACATGATTCTTGTTGATTTTCTGCTGGGATTTGCTGATTTCACTATTTTTAATACAGAGTTCAAAAACAGGCTTAATTCAGCATTGAGTGCCTTTTTGTTACTTCATACTAACATGCAACCAAACTGCACAAATCTCTGCACAAACTAATAAAAGCTAATTGAATATGAAGGAACTACATGATTCCTGTTGATTTTCTAATGGGATTCGCTTATTTCACTACTTTTAATAGAAAGTTCAAAAACAAGCTCAATTCAGCATTGGGTGCGTTTATGACTCATCAACTTGAAATGAAATCAAACTGCACAACTCTCTTCAAAACCTATATAAATCTCTGTACAAACTTATAAAAGCTACTTGAATATGAAGGAATTACCTTATTCCTTTTTATTTTCTGCTGGGATTTGCTTATTTCACTCATTTTAATACAGAGTTCAAAAACAGGCTTATTTCAGCATTGAGTGCCTTTTTGTTACTTCATACTAACATGCAACCAAACTGCACAAATCTCAGCACAAACTACTCAGAACTACTTGAATATGAAGGAACTACATGATTCCTGTTGATTTTCTAATGGGATTTGCTGATTTCACTACTTTTAATACAGAGTTCAAAAACAGGCTTAATTCAGCATTGAGTGCCTTTTTGTTACTTCATACTAACATGCAACCAAACTGCACAAATCTCTGCACAAACTAATAAAAGTACTTGAATATGAAGGACCTACATGATGCTTATTGATTTTGTGTTGGGATTTGCTGATTTCGCTACTTTTAATGGAAAGTTCAAAAAAAGGCTCAATTCAGCATTGGATGCGTTTGTGATTCATCAACTTGAAATGAAATGAAACTGCACAAATCTCTGCACAAACTACTCAGAACTACTTGAATATGAAGGAACTACATGATTCTTGTTGATTTTCTACTGGGATTTGCTTATTTCACTACTTTTAATACAGAGTTCAAAAACAGGCTTATTTCAGCATTGAGTGCCTTTTTGGTACTTCATACTAACATGCAAACAAACTGCACAAATCTCTGCACAAACTAATAAAAGCTACTTGAATATGAAGGAATTACATGAGTCCTGTTGATTTTCTAATGGGATTTGCTGATTTCACTACTTTTAATACAGAGTTCAAAAACAGGCTTAATTCAGCATTGAGTGCCTTTTTGTTACTTCATACTAACATGCAACCAAACTGCACAAATCTCTGCACAAACTAATAAAAGCTACTTGAATATGAAGGAAGTACCTTATTCCTGTTTATTTTCTGCTGGGATTTGCTTATTTCACTCATTTTAATACAGAGTTCAAAAACAGGCTTATTTCATCATTGAGTGCCTTTTTGTTACTTCATACTAACATGCAACCAAACTGCACAAATCTCTTCAAAACTAGACAAATCTCTGCACAAACTAATAAAAGTACTTGAATATGAAGGAACTACATGATTCCTGTTGATTTTCTAATGGGATTTGCTGATTTCACTACTTTTAATACAGAGTTCAAAAACAGGCTCAATTCAGCATTGGGTGTGTTTGTGACTCATCAACTTGAAATGAAATCAAACTGCACAAATCTCTCCAAAACCTAAATAAATCTCTGTACAAACTTATAAAAGCTACTTGAATATGAAGGAATTACCTTATTCCTTTTTATTTTCTGCTGGGATTTGCTTATTTCACTCATTTTAATACAGAGTTCAAAAACAGGCTTATTTCAGCATTGAGTGCCTTTTTGTTACTTCATACTAACATGCAACCAAACTGCACAAATCTCTGCACAAACTACTCAGAACTACTTGAATATGAAGGAACTACATGATTCTTGTTGATTTTCTACTGGGATTTTCTGATTTCACTACTTTTAATACAGAGTTTCAAAAACAGGCTTAATTCAGCATTGAGTGCCTTTTTGTTACTTCATACTAACATGCAACCAAATTGCACAAATCTCTGCACAAACTAATAAAAGCTACTTGAATATGAAGGAATTACATGAGTCCTGTTGATTTTCTAATGGGATTTGCTGATTTCACTACTTTTAAGACAGAGTTCAAAAACAGGCTTAATTCAGCATTGAGTGCCTTTTTGTTACTTCATACTAACATGGAACCAAACTGCACAAATCTCTGCACAAACTAATAAAAGCTACTTGAATATGAAGGAACTACATAATTCTTGTTGATTTTCTGCTGGGATTTGCTTATTTCATTCATTTTAATACAGAGTTCAAAAACAGGCTTATTTCAGCATTGAGTGCCTTTTTGTTACTTCATACTAACATGCAACCAAACTGCACAAATCTCTGCACAAACTAATAAAAGTACTTGAATATGAAGGAACTACACGATTCCTGTTGATTTTCTAATGGGATTTGCGTATTTCACTACTTTTAATACAGAGTTCAAAAACAGGCTCAATTCAGCATTGAGTGCGTTTATGACTAATCAACTTGAAATGAAATGAAACTACACAAACCTCTGCACAAACTACTCAGAACTACTTGAATATGAAGGAACTACATGATTCCTGTTGATTTTCTAGTGGGATTTGCTGATTTCACTACTGTTAATACAGAGTTCAAAAACAGGCTTATTTCATCATTGAGTGCCTTTTTGTTACTTCATACTAACATGCAACCAAACTGCACAAATCTCTTCAAAACTAGATAAATCTCTGCACAAACTAATAAAAGCTACTTGAATATGAAGGAACTACATGATTCTTGTTGATTTTCTGCGGGGATTTGCTGATTTCGCTACCTTTAATGGAAAGTTCAAAAACAGGCTCAATTCAGCATTGGGTGCGTTTGTGACTCATCAACTTGAAATGAAATCAAACTGCACAAATCTCTTCAAAACCTATATAAATCTCTGTACAAACTAATAAAAGCTACTTGAATATGAAGGAAGTACATGATTCCTGTTGATTTTCTGCTGGGATTTGCTGATTTCACTACTTTTAATACAGAGTTCAAAAACAGGCTTAATTCAGCATTGAGTGCCTTTTTGTTACTTAATACTAACATGCAACCAAACTGCACAAATCTCTGCACAAACTACTCAGAACTACTTGAATATGAAGGAACTACATGATTCTTGTTGATTTTCTGCTGGGATTTGCTGATTTCACTATTTTTAATACAGAGTTCAAAAACAGGCTTAATTCAGCATTGAGTGCCTTTTTGTTACTTCATACTAACATGCAACCAAACTGCACAAATCTCTGCACAAACTAATAAAAGCTAATTGAATATGAAGGAACTACATGATTCCTGTTGATTTTCTAATGGGATTCGCTTATTTCACTACTTTTAATAGAAAGTTCAAAAACAAGCTCAATTCAGCATTGGGTGCGTTTATGACTCATCAACTTGAAATGAAATCAAACTGCACAACTCTCTTCAAAACCTATATAAATCTCTGTACAAACTTATAAAAGCTACTTGAATATGAAGGAATTACCTTATTCCTTTTTATTTTCTGCTGGGATTTGCTTATTTCACTCATTTTAATACAGAGTTCAAAAACAGGCTTATTTCAGCATTGAGTGCCTTTTTGTTACTTCATACTAACATGCAACCAAACTGCACAAATCTCAGCACAAACTACTCAGAACTACTTGAATATGAAGGAACTACATGATTCCTGTTGATTTTCTAATGGGATTTGCTGATTTCACTACTGTTAATACAGAGTTCAAAAACAGGCTTAATTCAGCATTGAGTGCCTTTTTGTTACTTCATACTAACATGCAACCAAACTGCACAAATCTCTGCACAAACTAATAAAAGCTACTTGAATATGAAGGAACTACATGATTCCTGTTGATTTTCTGCTGGGATTTGCTGATTTCACTACTTTTAATGGAAAGTTCAAAAACAGGCTCAATTCAGCATTGGGTGCGTTTGTGACTCATCAACTTGAAATGAAATCAAACTGCACAAATCTCTTCAAAACTAGACAAATCTCTGCACAAACTACTCAGAACTACTTGAATATGAAGGAACTACATGATTCCTGTTGATTTTCTAATGGGATTTGCTGATTTCACTACTGTTAATACAGAGTTCAAAAACAGGCTTAATTCAGCATTGAGTGCCTTTTTGTTACTTCATACTAACATGCAACCAAACTGCACAAGTCTCTGCACAAACTACTCAGAACTACTTGAATATGAACGAACTACATGATTCTTGTTGATTTTCTGCTGGGATTTGGTGATTTCACTACTTTTAATACAGAGTTCAAAAACAGGCTTAATTCAGCATTGAGTGCGTTTTTGTTACTTCATACTAACATGCAACCAAACTGCAAAAATCTCTTCAAAAACTAGACAAATCTCTGCACAAACTAATAAAAGCTACTTGAATATGAAGGAACTACATGATTCTTGTTAATTTACTGCTGGGATTTGCTGATTTCGCTACTTTTAATGGAAAGTTCAAAAACAGGCTCAATTCAGCATTGGGTGCGTTTGTGACTCATCAACTTGAAATGAAATCAAACTGCACAAATCTCTTCAAAACCTACATAAATCTCTGTACAAACTTATAAAAGCTACTTGAATATGAAGGAAGTACCTTATTCCTGTTTATTTTCTGCTGGGATTTGCTTATTTCACTCATTTTAATACAGAGTTCAAAAACAGGCTTATTTCAGCATTGAGTGCCTTTTTGGTACTTAATACTAACATGCAAACAAACTGCACAAACTAATAAAAGCTACTTGAATATGAAGGAACTACATGATTCTTGTTCATTTTCTGCTGGGATTTGCTGATTTCGCTACTTTTAATAGAAAGTTCAAAAACAGGCTCAATTCAGCATTGGGTGCGTTTATGACTCATCAACTTGAAATGAAATCAAACTGCACAAATCTCTGCACAAACTACTCAGAACTACTTGAATATGAAGGAACTACATGATTCTTGTTGATTTTCTACTGGGATTTGCTTATTTCACTTCTTTTAATACAGAGTTCAAAAACAGGCTTAATTCAGCATTGAGTGCCTTTTTGTTACTTCATACTAACATGCAACCAAACTGCACAAATCTCTGCACAAACTAATAAAAGTACTTGAATATGAAGGAACTACATGATTCCTGTTGATTTTCTAATGGGATTTGCTGATTTCACTACTTTTAATACAGAGTTCAAAAACAGGCTCAATTCAGCATTGGGTGTGTTTGTGACTCATCAACTTGAAATGAAATCAAACTGCACAAATCTCTTCAAAACCTACATAAATCTCTGTACAAACTTATAAAAGCTACTTGAATATGAAGGAATTACCTTATTCCTTTTTATTTTCTGCTGGGATTTGCTTATTTCACTCATTTTAATACAGAGTTCAAAAACAGGCTTATTTCAGCATTGAGTGCCTTTTTGTTACTTCATACTAACATGCAACCAAACTGCACAAATCTCAGCACAAACTACTCAGAACTACTTGAATATGAAGGAACTACATGATTCCTGTTGATTTTCTAATGGGATTTGCTGATTTCACTACTGTTAATACAGAGTTCAAAAACAGGCTTAATTCAGCATTGAGTGCCTTTTTGTTACTTCATACTAACATGCAACCAAACTGCACAAATCTCTGCACAAACTAATAAAAGCTACTTGAATATGAAGGAACTACATGATTCCTGTTGATTTTCTGCTGGGATTTGCTGATTTCGCTACTTTTAATGGAAAGTTCAAAAACAGGCTCAATTCAGCATTGGGTGCGTTTGTGACTCATCAACTTGAAATGAAATCAAACTGCACAAATCTCTTCAAAACTAGACAAATCTCTGCACAAACTACTCAGAACTACTTGAATATGAAGGAACTACATGATTCTTGTTGATTTTCTGCTGGGATTTGGTGATTTCACTACTTTTAATACAGAGTTCAAAAACAGGCTTAATTCAGCATTGAGTGCGTTTTTGTTACTTCATACTAACATGCAACCAAACTGCAAAAATCTCTTCAAAAACTAGACAAATCTCTGCACAAACTAATAAAAGCTACTTGAATATGAAGGAACTACATGATTCTTGTTAATTTACTGCTGGGATTTGCTGATTTCGCTACTTTTAATGGAAAGTTCAAAAACAGGCTCAATTCAGCATTGGGTGCGTTTGTGACTCATCAACTTGAAATGAAATCAAACTGCACAAATCTCTTCAAAACCTACATAAATCTCTGTACAAACTTATAAAAGCTACTTGAATATGAAGGAAGTACCTTATTCCTGTTTATTTTCTGCTGGGATTTGCTTATTTCACTCATTTTAATACAGAGTTCAAAAACAGGCTTATTTCAGCATTGAGTGCCTTTTTGGTACTTAATACTAACATGCAAACAAACTGCACAAACTAATAAAAGCTACTTGAATATGAAGGAACTACATGATTCTTGTTCATTTTCTGCTGGGATTTGCTGATTTCGCTGCTTTTAATAGAAAGTTCAAAAACAGGCTCAATTCAGCATTGGGTGCGTTTATGACTCATCAACTTGAAATGAAATCAAACTGCACAAATTACTCAGAACTACTTGAATATGAAGGAACTACATGATTCTTGTTGATTTTCTACTGGGATTTGCTTATTTCACTTCTTTTAATACAGAGTTCAAAAACAGGCTTAATTCAGCATTGAGTGCCTTTTTGTTACTT
Organism: Remorina albescens; assembly: GCA_034769265.1. Taxonomy (NCBI): domain Eukaryota; kingdom Metazoa; phylum Chordata; class Actinopteri; order Carangiformes; family Echeneidae; genus Remorina; species Remorina albescens. The sequence goes on along the minus strand of CM068495.1, from coordinate 226,868 downwards.
CATACTAAAATGCAACCAAACTGCACAAATCTCTGCACAAACTACTCAGAACTACTTGAATATGAAGGAACTACATGATTCCTGTTGATTTTCTAATGGGATTTGCTTATTTCACTACTTTTAATACAGAGTTCAAAAACAGGCTCAGTTCAGCATTGGGTGCGTTTGTCATTCATTAACTTGAAATGAAATCAAACTGCACAAATCTCTGCACAAACTACTCAGAACTACTTGAATATGAAGGAACTACATGATTCTTGTTGATTTTCTGCTGGGATTTGCTTATTTCACTACTTTTAATACAGAGTTCAAAAACAGGCTTAATTCAGCATTGAGTGCCTTTTTGTTACTTCATACTAACATGCAACCAAACTGCACAAATCTCTGCACAAACTAATAAAAGTACTTGAATATGAAGGAACTACATGATTCCTGTTGATTTTCTAATGGGATTTGCTGATTTCACTACTTTTAATACAGAGTTCAAAAACAGGCTCAATTCAGCATTGGGTGTGTTTGTGACTCATCAACTTGAAATGAAATCAAACTGCACAAATCTCTCCAAAACCTACATAAATCTCTGTACAAACTTATAAAAGCTACTTGAATATGAAGGAATTACCTTATTCCTTTTTATTTTCTGCTGGGATTTGCTTATTTCACTCATTTTAATACAGAGTTCAAAAACAGGCTTATTTCAGCATTGAGTGCCTTTTTGTTACTTCATACTAAAATGCAACCAAACTGCACAAATCTCTGCACAAACTACTCAGAACTACTTGAATACGAAGGAACTACATGATTCCTGTTGATTTTCTTTTGGGATTTGCTTATTTCACTACTTTTAATACAGAGTTCAAAAACAGGCACAGTTCAGCATTGGGTGCGTTTGTGATTCATCAACTTGAAATGAAATCAAACTGCACAAATCTCTGCACAAACTACTCAGAACTACTTGAATATGAAGGAACTACATGATTCTTGTTGATTTTCTGCTGGGATTTGCTTATTTCACTACTTTTAATACAGAGTTCAAAAACAGGCTTAATTCAGCATTGAGTGCCTTTTTGTTACTTCATACTAACATGCAACCAAACTGCACAAATCTCTGCACAAACTAATAAAAGTACTTGAATATGAAGGAACTACATGATTCCTGTTGATTTTCTAATGGGATTTGCTGATTTCACTACTTTTAATACAGAGTTCAAAAACAGGCTCAATTCAGCATTGGGTGTGTTTGTGACTCATCAACTTGAAATGAAATCAAACTGCACAAATCTCTTCAAAACCTACATAAATCTCTGTACAAACTTATAAAAGCTACTTGAATATGAAGGAATTACCTTATTCCTTTTTATTTTCGGCTGGGATTTGCTTATTTCACTCATTTTAATACAGAGTTCAAAAACAGGCTTATTTCAGCATTGAGTGCCTTTTTGTTACTTCATACTAACATGCAACCAAACTGCACAAATCTCTGCACAAACTACTCAGAACTACTTGAATATGAAGGAACTACATGATTCTTGTTGATTTTCTACTGGGATTTGCTGATTTCACTACTTTTAATACAGAGTTCAAAAACAGGCTTAATTCAGCATTGAGTGCGTTTTTGTTACTTCATACTAACATGCAACCAAATTGCACAAATCTCTGCACAAACTAATAAAAGCTACTTGAATATGAAGGAATTACATGAGTCCTGTTGATTTTCTAATGGGATTTGCTGATTTCACTACTTTTAATACAGAGTTCAAAAACAGGCTTAATTCAGCACTGAGTGCCTTTTTGTTACTTCATACTAACATGCAACCAAACTGCACAAATCTCTGCACAAACTAATAAAAGCTACTTGAATATGAAGGAACTACATGATTCCTGTTGATTTTCTAATGGGATTTGCTTATTTCACTCATTTTAATACAGAGTTCAAAAACAGGCTTAATTCAGCATTGAGTGCCTTTTTGTTACTTCATACTAACATGCAACCAAACTGCACAAATCTCTGCACAAACTACTCAGAACTACTTCAATATGAAGGAACTACATGATTCTTGTTGATTTTCTGCTGGGATTTGCTGATTTCGCTACTTTTAATAGAAAGTTCAAAAACAGGCTCAATTCAGCATTGGGTGCGTTTATGACTCATCAACTTGAAATGAAATGAAACTGCACAAATCTCTGCACAAACTACTCAGAACTACTTGAATATGAAGGAACTACATGATTCTTGTTGATTTTCTACTGGGATTTGCTTATTTCACTACTTTTAATACAGGGTTCAAAAACAGGCTTAATTCAGCATTGAGTGCCTTTTTGTTACTTCATACTAACATGCAACCAAACTGCACAAATCTCTGCACAAACTAATAAAAGCTACTTGAATATGAAGGAAGTACCTTATTCCTGTTTATTTTCTGCTGGGATTTGCTTATTTCACTCATTTTAATACAGAGTTCAAAAACAGGCTTATTTCAGTATTGAGTACCTTTTTGTTACTTCATACTAAAATGCAACCAAACTGCACAAATCTCTGCAAAAACTAATGAAAGCTACTTGAATATGAAGGAAGTACCTTATTCCTGTTGATTTTCTAATGTGATTTGCTTATTTCACTACTTTTAATACAGAGTTCAAAAACAGGCTTAATTCAGCATTGAGTGCCTTTTTGTTACTTCATACTAACATGCAACCAAACTGCACAAATCTCTGCACAAACTACTCAGAACTACTTGAATATAAAGGAACTCCATGATTCCTGTTGATTTTCTAATGGGATTTGCTTATTTCACTACTTTTAATACAGAGTTCAAAAACAGGCTCAATTCAGTATTGAGTGGGTTTATGACTAATCAACTTGAAATGAAATGAAACTGCACAAATCTCTGCACAAACTACTCAGAACTACTTCAATATGAAGGAACTACATGATTCTTGTTGATTTTCTGCTGGGATTTGCTGATTTCGCTACTTTTAATAGAAAGTTCAAAAACAGGCTCAATTCAGCATTGGGTGCGTTTATGACTCATCAACTTGAAATGAAATGAAACTGCACAAATCTCTGCACAAACTACTCAGAACTACTTGAATATGAAGGAACTACATGATTCTTGTTGATTTTCTACTGGGATTTGCTTATTTCACTACTTTTAATACAGAGTTCAAAAACAGGCTTAATTCAGCATTGAGTGCCTTTTTGTTACTTCATACTAACATGCAACCAAACTGCACAAATCTCTGCACAAACTACTCAGAACTACTTGAATATAAAGGAACTCCATGATTCCTGTTGATTTTCTAATGGGATTTGCTGATTTCGCTACTTTTAATAGAAAGTTCAAAAACAGGCTCAATTCAGCATTGGATGCGTTTGTGATTCATCAACTTGAAATGAAATCAAACTGCACAAATCTCTTCAAAACCTACATAAATCTCTGTACAAACTTATAAAAGCTACTTGAATATGAAGGAATTACCTTATTCCTTTTTATTTTCTGCTGGGATTTGCTTATTTCACTCATTTTAATACAGAGTTCAAAAACAGGCTTATTTCAGCATTGAGTGCCTTTTTGTTACTTCATACTAATATGCAACCAAACTGCACAAATCTCTGCATAAACTAATAAAAGTACTTGAATATGAAGGAACTACACGATTCCTGTTGATTTTCTAATGGGATTTGCTTATTTCACTACTTTTAATACAGAGTTCAAAAACAGGCTCAATTCAGCATTGAGTGCGTTTATGACTAATCAACTTGAAATGAAATGAAACTGCACAAACCTCTGCACAAACTACTCAGAACTACTTGAATATGAAGGAACTACATGATTCCTGTTGATTTTCTAGTGGGATTTGCTGATTTCACTACTGTTAATACAGAGTTCAAAAACAGGCTTATTTCATCATTGAGTGCCTTTTTGTTACTTCATACTAACATGCAACCAAACTGCACAAATCTCTTCAAAACTAGACAAATCTCTGCACAAACTAATAAAAGTACTTGAATATGAAGGAACTACATGATTCCTGTTGATTTTCTAATGGGATTTGCTGATTTCACTACTGTTAATACAGAGTTCAAAAACAGGCTTAATTCAGCATTGAGTGCCTTTTTGTTACTTCATACTAACATGCAACCAAACTGCACAAGTCTCTGCACAAACTACTCAGAACTACTTGAATATGAACGAACTACATGATTCTTGTTGATTTTCTGCTGGGATTTGGTGATTTCACTACTTTTAATACAGAGTTCAAAAACAGGCTTAATTCAGTATTGAGTGCGTTTTTGTTACTTCATACTAACATGCAACCAAACTGCACAAATCTCTTCAAAAACTAGACAAATCTCTGCACAAACTAATAAAAGCTACTTGAATATGAAGGAACTACATGATTCCTGTTGATTTTCTAATGGGATTTGCTGATTTCACTACTGTTAATACAGAGTTCAAAAACAGGCTTATTTCAGTATTGAGTGCGTTTTTGTTACTTCATACTAACATGCAACCAAACTGCACAAATCTCTTCAAAAACTAGACAAATCTCTGCACAAACTAATAAAAGCTACTTGAATATGAAGGAACTACATGATTCTTGTTCATTTTCTGCTGGGATTTGCTGATTTCGCTACTTTTAATGGAAAGTTCAAAAACAGGCTCAATTCAGCATTGGGTGCGTTTGTGACTCATCAACTTGAAATGAAATGAAACTGCACAAACCTCTGCACAAACTACTCAGAACTACTTGAATATGAAGGAACTACATGATTCCTGTTGATTTTCTAGTGGGATTTGCTGATTTCACTACTGTTAATACAGAGTTCAAAAACAGGCTTATTTCATCATTGAGTGCCTTTTTGTTACTTCATACTAACATGCAACCAAACTGCACAAATCTCTTCAAAACTAGACAAATCTCTGCACAAACTAATAAAAGTACTTGAATATGAAGGAACTACATGATTCCTGTTGATTTTCTAATGGGATTTGCTGATTTCACTACTGTTAATACAGAGTTCAAAAACAGGCTTAATTCAGCATTGAGTGCCTTTTTGTTACTTCATACTAACATGCAACCAAACTGCACAAGTCTCTGCACAAACTACTCAGAACTACTTGAATATGAACGAACTACATGATTCTTGTTGATTTTCTGCTGGGATTTGGTGATTTCACTACTTTTAATACAGAGTTCAAAAACAGGCTTAATTCAGTATTGAGTGCGTTTTTGTTACTTCATACTAACATGCAACCAAACTGCACAAATCTCTTCAAAAACTAGACAAATCTCTGCACAAACTAATAAAAGCTACTTGAATATGAAGGAACTACATGATTCCTGTTGATTTTCTAATGGGATTTGCTGATTTCACTACTGTTAATACAGAGTTCAAAAACAGGCTTATTTCAGTATTGAGTGCGTTTTTGTTACTTCATACTAACATGCAACCAAACTGCACAAATCTCTTCAAAAACTAGACAAATCTCTGCACAAACTAATAAAAGCTACTTGAATATGAAGGAACTACATGATTCTTGTTCATTTTCTGCTGGGATTTGCTGATTTCGCTACTTTTAATGGAAAGTTCAAAAACAGGCTCAATTCAGCATTGGGTGCGTTTGTGACTCATCAACTTGAAATGAAATCAAACTGCACAAATCTCTTCAAAACCTACATAAATCTCTGTACAGACTTATAAAAGCTACTTGAATATGAAGGAATTACCTTATTCCTTTTTATTTTCTGCTGGGATTTGCTTATTTCACTCATTTTAATACAGAGTTCAAAAACAGGCTTATTTCACCATTGAGTGCCTTTTTGTTACTTCATACTAACATGCAACCAAACTGCACAAATCTCTGCACAAACTACTCAGAACTACTTGAATATGAAGGAACTACATGATTCTTGTTGATTTTCTACTGGGATTTGCTTATTTCACTTCTTTTAATACAGAGTTCAAAAACAGGCTTAATTCAGCATTGAGTGCCTTTTTGTTACTTCATACTAAAATGCAACCAAACTGCACAAATCTCTGCACAAACTACTCAGAACTACTTGAATATGAAGGAACTACATGATTCCTGTTGATTTTCTAATGGGATTTGCTTATTTCACTACTTTTAATACAGAGTTCAAAAACAGGCTTAATTCAGCATTGAGTGCCTTTTTGTTACTTCATACTAACATGCAACCAAACTGCACAAATCTCTGCACAAACTAATAAAAGTACTTGAATAAGAAGGAACTACATGATTCCTGTTGATTTTCTAATGGGATTTGCTGATTTCACTACTTTTAATACAGAGTTCAAAAACAGGCTCATTCAGCATTGGGTGCGTTTATGACTAATCAACTTGAAATGAAATCAAACTGCACAAATCTCTGCACAAACTAATAAAAGCTAATTGAATATGAAGGAACTACATGATTCCTGTTGATTTTCTAATGGGATTCGCTTATTTCACTACTTTTAATAGAAAGTTCAAAAACAGGCTCAATTCAGCATTGAGTTCCTTTTTGTTACTTCATACTAACATGCAACCAAACTGCACAAGTCTCTGCACAAACTACTCAGAACTACTTGAATATGAACGAACTACATGATTCTTGTTGATTTTCTGCTGGGATTTGGTGATTTCACTACTTTTAATACAGAGTTCAAAAACAGGCTTAATTCAGCATTGAGTGCGTTTTTGTTACTTCATACTAACATGCAACCAAACTGCAAAAATCTCTTCAAAAACTAGACAAATCTCTGCACAAAATAATAAAAGCTACTTGAATATGAAGGAACTACATGATTCTTGTTAATTTACTGCTGGGATTTGCTGATTTCGCTACTTTTAATGGAAAGTTCAAAAACAGGCTCAATTCAGCATTGGGTGCGTTTGTGACTCATCAACTTGAAATGAAATCAAACTGCACAAATCTCTTCAAAACCTACATAAATCTCTGTACAGACTTATAAAAGCTACTTGAATATGAAGGAATTACCTTATTCCTTTTTATTTTCTGCTGGGATTTGCTTATTTCACTCATTTTAATACAGAGTTCAAAAACAGGCTTATTTCACCATTGAGTGCCTTTTTGTTACTTCATACTAACATGCAACCAAACTGCACAAATCTCTGCACAAACTACTCAGAACTACTTGAATATGAAGGAACTACATGATTCTTGTTGATTTTCTACTGGGATTTGCTTATTTCACTTCTTTTAATACAGAGTTCAAAAACAGGCTTAATTCAGCATTGAGTGCCTTTTTGTTACTTCATACTAAAATGCAACCAAACTGCACAAATCTCTGCACAAACTACTCAGAACTACTTGAATATGAAGGAACTACATGATTCCTGTTGATTTTCTAATGGGATTTGCTTATTTCACTACTTTTAATACAGAGTTCAAAAACAGGCTTAATTCAGCATTGAGTGCCTTTTTGTTACTTCATACTAACATGCAACCAAACTGCACAAATCTCTGCACAAACTAATAAAAGTACTTGAATAAGAAGGAACTACATGATTCCTGTTGATTTTCTAATGGGATTTGCTGATTTCACTACTTTTAATACAGAGTTCAAAAACAGGCTCATTCAGCATTGGGTGCGTTTATGACTAATCAACTTGAAATGAAATCAAACTGCACAAATCTCTGCACAAACTAATAAAAGCTAATTGAATATGAAGGAACTACATGATTCCTGTTGATTTTCTAATGGGATTCGCTTATTTCACTACTTTTAATAGAAAGTTCAAAAACAGGCTCAATTCAGCATTGGATGCGTTTGTGATTCATCAACTTGAAATGAAATCAAACTGCACAAATCTCTTCAAAACCTACATAAATCTCTGTACAAACTTATAAAAGCTACTTGAATATGAAGGAATTACCTTATTCCTTTTTATTTTCTGCTGGGATTTGCTTATTTCACTCATTTTAATACAGAGTTCAAAAACAGGCTTATTTCAGCATTGAGTGCCTTTTTGTTACTTCATACTAATATGCAACCAAACTGCACAAATCTCTGCATAAACTAATAAAAGTACTTGAATATGAAGGAACTACACGATTCCTGTTGATTTTCTAATGGGATTTGCTTATTTCACTACTTTTAATACAGAGTTCAAAAACAGGCTCAATTCAGCATTGAGTGCGTTTATGACTAATCAACTTGAAATGAAATGAAACTGCACAAACCTCTGCACAAACTACTCAGAACTACTTGAATATGAAGGAACTACATGATTCCTGTTAATTTTCTAATGGGATTTGCTGATTTCACTACTTTTAATACAGAGTTCAAAAACAGGCTTAATTCAGCATTGAGTGCCTTTTTGTTACTTCATACTAATATGCAACCAAACTGCACAAATCTCTGCACAAACTAATAAAAGCTACTTGAATATGAAGGAACTACATGATTCCTGTTGATTTTCTAATGGGATTTGCTGATTTCACTACTGTTAATACAGAGTTCAAAAACAGGCTTATTTCAGTATTGAGTGCGTTTTTGTTACTTCATACTAACATGCAACCAAACTGCACAAATCTCTTCAAAAACTAGACAAATCTCTGCACAAACTAATAAAAGCTACTTGAATATGAAGGAACTACATGATTCTTGTTCATTTTCTGCTGGGATTTGCTGATTTCGCTACTTTTAATGGAAAGTTCAAAAACAGGCTCAATTCAGCATTGGGTGCGTTTGTGACTCATCAACTTGAAATGAAATCAAACTGCACAAATCTCTTCAAAACCTACATAAATCTCTGTACAGACTTATAAAAGCTACTTGAATATGAAGGAATTACCTTATTCCTTTTTATTTTCTGCTGGGATTTGCTTATTTCACTCATTTTAATACAGAGTTCAAAAACAGGCTTATTTCACCATTGAGTGCCTTTTTGTTACTTCATACTAACATGCAACCAAACTGCACAAATCTCTGCACAAACTACTCAGAACTACTTGAATATGAAGGAACTACATGATTCTTGTTGATTTTCTACTGGGATTTGCTTATTTCACTTCTTTTAATACAGAGTTCAAAAACAGGCTTAATTCAGCATTGAGTGCCTTTTTGTTACTTCATACTAAAATGCAACCAAACTGCACAAATCTCTGCACAAACTACTCAGAACTACTTGAATATGAAGGAACTACATGATTCCTGTTGATTTTCTAATGGGATTTGCTTATTTCACTACTTTTAATACAGAGTTCAAAAACAGGCTTAATTCAGCATTGAGTGCCTTTTTGTTACTTCATACTAACATGCAACCAAACTGCACAAATCTCTGCACAAACTAATAAAAGTACTTGAATAAGAAGGAACTACATGATTCCTGTTGATTTTCTAATGGGATTTGCTGATTTCACTACTTTTAATACAGAGTTCAAAAACAGGCTCATTCAGCATTGGGTGCGTTTATGACTAATCAACTTGAAATGAAATCAAACTGCACAAATCTCTGCACAAACTAATAAAAGCTAATTGAATATGAAGGAACTACATGATTCCTGTTGATTTTCTAATGGGATTCGCTTATTTCACTACTTTTAATAGAAAGTTCAAAAACAGGCTCAATTCAGCATTGGATGCGTTTGTGATTCATCAACTTGAAATGAAATCAAACTGCACAAATCTCTTCAAAACCTACATAAATCTCTGTACAAACTTATAAAAGCTACTTGAATATGAAGGAATTACCTCATTCCTTTTTATTTTCTGCTGGGATTTGCTTATTTCACTCATTTTAATACAGAGTTCAAAAACAGGCTTATTTCAGCATTGAGTGCCTTTTTGTTACTTCATACTAACATGCAACCAAACTGCACAAATCTCTGCATAAACTAATAAAAGTACTTGAATATGAAGGAACTACACGATTCCTGTTGATTTTCTAATGGGATTTGCTTATTTCACTCATTTTAATACAGAGTTCAAAAATAGGCTTATTTCAGCATTGGGTGTGTTTGTGACTCATCAACTTGAAATGAAATCAAACTGCACAAATCTCTCCAAAACCTACATAAATCTCTGTACAAACTTATAAAAGCTACTTGAATATGAAGGAATTACCTTATTCCTTTTTATTTTCTGCTGGGATTTGCTTATTTCACTCATTTTAATACAGAGTTCAAAAACAGGCTTATTTCAGCATTGAGTGCCTTTTTGTTACTTCATACTAACATGCAACCAAACTGCACAAATCTCTGCACAAACTACTCAGAACTACTTGAATATGAAGGAACTACATGATTCTTGTTGATTTTCTAGTGGGATTTGCTTATTTCACTACTTTTAATACAGAGTTCAAAAACAGGCTCAATTCAGCATTGGGTGCGTTTGTGACTCATCAACTTGAAATGAAATCAAACTGCACAAATCTCTGCACAAACTACTCAGAACTACTTGAATATGAAGGAACTACATGATTCTTGTTGATTTGCTACTGGGATTTGCTTATTTCACTTCTTTTAATACAGAGTTCAAAAACAGGCTTAATTCAGCATTGAGTGCCTTTTTGTTACTTCATACTAAAATGCAACCAAACTGCACAAATGTCTGCACAAACTACTCAGAACTACTTGAATATGAAGGAACTACATGATTCCTGTTGATTTTCTAATGGGATTTGCTTATTTCACTACTTTTAATACAGAGTTCAAAAACAGGCTTAATTCAGCATTGAGTGCCTTTTTGTTACTTCATACTAACATGCAACCAAACTGCACAAATCTCTGCACAAACTAATAAAAGTACTTGAATATGAAGGAACTACATGATTCCTGTTGATTTTCTAATGGGATTTGCTTATTTCACTACTTTTAATACAGAGTTCAAAAACAGGCTCATTCAGCATTGGGTGCGTTTATGACTAATCAACTTGAAATGAAATGAAACTGCACAAATCTCTGCACAAACTACTCAGAACTACTTGAATATGAAGGAACTACATGATTCTTGTTGATTTTCTACTGGGATTTGCTTATTTCACTACTTTTAATACAGACTTCAAAAACAGGCTTAATTCAGCATTGAGTGCCTTTTTGTTACTTCATACTAACATGCAACCAAACTGCACAAATCTCTGCACAAACTAATAAAAGCTACTTGAATATGAAGGAAGTACCTTATTCCTGTTTATTTTCTGCTGGGATTTGCTTATTTCACTCATTTTAATACAGAGTTCAAAAATAGGCTTATTTCAGCATTGGGTGTGTTTGTGACTCATCAACTTGAAATGAAATCAAACTGCACAAATCTCTTCAAAACCTACATAAATCTCTGCAAAAACTAATGAAAGCTACTTGAATATGAAGGAAGTACCTTATTCCTGTTGATTTTCTAATGGGATTTGCTGATTTCACTACTTTTAATACAGAGTTCAAAAACAGGCTTAATTCAGCATTGAGTGCCTTTTTGTTACTTCATACTAACATGCAACCAAACTGCACAAATCTCTGCACAAACTACTCAGAACTACTTGAATATAAAGGAACTCCATGATTCCTGTTGATTTTCTGCTGGGATTTGCTGATTTCGCTACTTTTAATGGAAAGTTCAAAAACAGGCTCAATTCAGCATTGAGTGGGTTTATGACTAATCAACTTGAAATGAAATGAAACTGCACAAATCTCTGCACAAACTACTCAGAACTACTTGAATATGAAGGAACTACATGATTCTTGGTGATTTTCTAATGTGATTTGCTTATTTCACTACTTTTAATACAGAGTTCAAAAACAGGCTTAATTCAGCATTGAGTGCCTTTTTGTTACTTCATACTAACATGCAACCAAACTGCACAAATCTCTTCAAAACTAGACAAATCTCTGCACAAACTACTCAGAACTACTTGAATATGAAGGAACTACATGATTCTTGGTGATTTTCTGCTGGGATTTGCTGATTTCACTACTTTTAATAGAAAGTTCAAAAACAGGCTCAATTCAGCATTGGGTGCGTTTATGACTCATCAACTTGAAATTAAATCAAACTGCACAAATCTCTGCACAAACTACTCAGAACTACTTGAATATGAAGGAACTACATGATTCTTGTTGATTTTCTACTGGGATTTGCTTATTTCACTACTTTTAATACAGAGTTCAAAAACAGGCTTAATTCAGCATTGAGTGCCTTTTTGTTACTTCATACTAATATGCAACCAAACTGCACAAATCTCTGCACAAACTAATAAAAGCTACTTGAATATGAAGGAACTACATGATTCCTGTTGATTTTCTAATGGGATTCGCTTATTTCACTACTTTTAATAGAAAGTTCAAAAACAGGCTCAATTCAGCATTGGATGCGTTTGTGATTCATCAACTTGAAATGAAATCAAACTGCACAAATCTCTTCAAAACCTACATAAATCTCTGTACAAACTTATAAAAGCTACTTGAATATGAAGGAATTACCTTATTCCTTTTTATTTTCTGCTGGGATTTGCTTATTTCACTCATTTTAATACAGAGTTCAAAAACAGGCTTATTTCAGCATTGAGTGCCATTTTGTTACTTCATACTAATATGCAACCAAACTGCACAAATCTCTGCATAAACTAATAAAAGTACTTGAATATGAAGGAACTACACGATTCCTGTTGATTTTCTAATGGGATTTGCTTATTTCACTACTTTTAATACAGAGTTCAAAAACAGGCTCAATTCAGCATTGAGTGCGTTTATGACTAATCAACTTGAAATGAAATGAAACTGCACAAACCTCTGCACAAACTACTCAGAACTACTTGAATATGAAGGAACTACATGATTCCTGTTAATTTTCTAATGGGATTTGCTGATTTCACTACTTTTAATACAGAGTTCAAAAACAGGCTTAATTCAGCATTGAGTGCCTTTTTGTTACTTCATACTAATATGCAACCAAACTGCACAAATCTCTGCACAAACTAATAAAAGCTACTTGAATATGAAGGAACTACATGATTCCTGTTGATTTTCTAATGGGATTTGCTGATTTCACTACTGTTAATACAGAGTTCAAAAACAGGCTTATTTCAGTATTGAGTGCGTTTTTGTTACTTCATACTAACATGCAACCAAACTGCACAAATCTCTTCAAAAACTAGACAAATCTCTGCACAAACTAATAAAAGCTACTTGAATATGAAGGAACTACATGATTCTTGTTCATTTTCTGCTGGGATTTGCTGATTTCGCTACTTTTAATGGAAAGTTCAAAAACAGGCTCAATTCAGCATTGGGTGCGTTTGTGACTCATCAACTTGAAATGAAATCAAACTGCACAAATCTCTTCAAAACCTACATAAATCTCTGTACAGACTTATAAAAGCTACTTGAATATGAAGGAATTACCTTATTCCTTTTTATTTTCTGCTGGGATTTGCTTATTTCACTCATTTTAATACAGAGTTCAAAAACAGGCTTATTTCAGCATTGAGTGCCTTTTTGTTACTTCATACTAACATGCAACCAAACTGCACAAATCTCTGCACAAACTACTCAGAACTACTTGAATATGAAGGAACTACATGATTCTTGTTGATTTTCTACTGGGATTTGCTTATTTCACTTCTTTTAATACAGAGTTCAAAAACAGGCTTAATTCAGCATTGAGTACCTTTTTGTTACTTCATACTAAAATGCAACCAAACTGCACAAATCTCTGCACAAACTACTCAGAACTACTTGAATATGAAGGAACTACATGATTCTTGTTGATTTTCTACTGGGATTTGCTTATTTCACTTCTTTTAATACAGAGTTCAAAAACAGGCTTAATTCAGCATTGAGTACCTTTTTGTTACTTCATACTAAAATGCAACCAAACTGCACAAATCTCTGCACAAACTACTCAGAACTACTTGAATATGAAGGAACTACATGATTCCTGTTGATTTTCTAATGGGATTTGCTTATTTCACTACTTTTAATACAGAGTTCAAAAACAGGCTTAATTCAGCATTGAGTGCCTTTTTGTTACTTCATACTAACATGCAACCAAACTGCACAAATCTCTGCACAAACTAATAAAAGTACTTGAATAAGAAGGAACTACATGATTCCTGTTGATTTTCTACTGGGATTTGCTGATTTCGCTACTTTTAATGGAAAGTTCAAAAACAGGCTCAATTCAGCATTGGGTGCGTTTGTGACTCATCAACTTGAAATGAAATCAAACTGCACAAATCTCTTCAAAACCTACATAAATCTCTGCAAAAACTAATGAAAGCTACTTGAATATGAAGGAAGTACCTTATTCCTGTTGATTTTCTAATGGGATTTGCTGATTTCACTACTTTTAATACAGAGTTCAAAAACAGGCTTAATTCAGCATTGAGTGCCTTTTTGTTACTTCATACTAACATGCAACCAAACTGCACAAATCTCTGCACAAACTACTCAGAACTACTTGAATATAAAGGAACTCCATGATTCCTGTTGATTTTCTAATGGGATTTGCTTATTTCACTACTTTTAATACAGAGTTCAAAAACAGGCTCAATTCAGTATTGAGTGGGTTTATGACTAATCAACTTGAAATGAAATGAAACTGCACAAATCTCTGCACAAACTACTCAGAACTACTTCAATATGAAGGAACTACATGATTCTTGTTGATTTTCTGCTGGGATTTGCTGATTTCGCTACTTTTAATAGAAAGTTCAAAAACAGGCTCAATTCAGCATTGGGTGCGTTTATGACTCATCAACTTGAAATGAAATGAAACTGCACAAATCTCTGCATAAACTAATAAAAGTACTTGAATATGAAGGAACTACACGATTCCTGTTGATTTTCTAATGGGATTTGCTTATTTCACTCATTTTAATACAGAGTTCAAAAACAGGCTTATTTCAGCATTGAGTGCCTTTTTGTTACTTCATACTAACATGCAACCAAACTGCACAAATCTCTGCATAAACTAATAAAAGTACTTGAATATGAAGGAACTACACGATTCCTGTTGATTTTCTAATGGGATTTGCTTATTTCACTCATTTTAATACAGAGTTCAAAAATAGGCTTATTTCAGCATTGGGTGTGTTTGTGACTCATCAACTTGAAATGAAATCAAACTGCACAAATCTCTCCAAAACCTACATAAATCTCTGTACAAACTTATAAAAGCTACTTGAATATGAAGGAATTACCTTATTCCTTTTTATTTTCTGCTGGGATTTGCTTATTTCACTCATTTTAATACAGAGTTCAAAAACAGGCTTATTTCAGCATTGAGTGCCTTTTTGTTACTTCATACTAACATGCAACCAAACTGCACAAATCTCTGCACAAACTACTCAGAACTACTTGAATATGAAGGAACTACATGATTCTTGTTGATTTTCTAGTGGGATTTGCTTATTTCACTACTTTTAATACAGAGTTCAAAAACAGGCTCAATTCAGCATTGGGTGCGTTTGTGACTCATCAACTTGAAATGAAATCAAACTGCACAAATCTCTTCAAAACCTACATAAATCTCTGCAAAAACTAATGAAAGCTACTTGAATATGAAGGAAGTACATGATGCTTGTTGATTTTGTGTTGGGATTTGCTGATTTCGCTACTTTTAATGGAAAGTTCAAAAACAGGCTGATTTCAGCATTGGGTGCGTTTGTGATTCATCAACTTGAAATGAAATCAAACTGCACAAATCTCTGCACAAACTACTCAGAACTACTTGAATATGAAGGAACTACATGATTCTTGTTGATTTGCTACTGGGATTTGCTTATTTCACTTCTTTTAATACAGAGTTCAAAAACAGGCTTAATTCAGCATTGAGTGCCTTTTTGTTACTTCATACTAAAATGCAACCAAACTGCACAAATCTCTGCACAAACTACTCAGAACTACTTGAATATGAAGGAACTACATGATTCCTGTTGATTTTCTAATGGGATTTGCTTATTTCACTACTTTTAATACAGAGTTCAAAAACAGGCTTAATTCAGCATTGAGTGCCTTTTTGTTACTTCATACTAACATGCAACCAAACTGCACAAATCTCTGCACAAACTAATAAAAGTACTTGAATATGAAGGAACTACATGATTCCTGTTGATTTTCTAATGGGATTTGCTTATTTCACTACTTTTAATACAGAGTTCAAAAACAGGCTCATTCAGCATTGGGTGCGTTTATGACTAATCAACTTGAAATGAAATGAAACTGCACAAATCTCTGCACAAACTACTCAGAACTACTTGAATATGAAGGAACTACATGATTCTTGTTGATTTTCTACTGGGATTTGCTTATTTCACTACTTTTAATACAGACTTCAAAAACAGGCTTAATTCAGCATTGAGTGCCTTTTTGTTACTTCATACTAACATGCAACCAAACTGCACAAATCTCTGCACAAACTAATAAAAGCTACTTGAATATGAAGGAAGTACCTTATTCCTGTTTATTTTCTGCTGGGATTTGCTTATTTCACTCATTTTAATACAGAGTTCAAAAATAGGCTTATTTCAGCATTGGGTGTGTTTGTGACTCATCAACTTGAAATGAAATCAAACTGCACAAATCTCTTCAAAACCTACATAAATCTCTGCAAAAACTAATGAAAGCTACTTGAATATGAAGGAAGTACCTTATTCCTGTTGATTTTCTAATGGGATTTGCTGATTTCACTACTTTTAATACAGAGTTCAAAAACAGGCTTAATTCAGCATTGAGTGCCTTTTTGTTACTTCATACTAACATGCAACCAAACTGCACAAATCTCTGCACAAACTACTCAGAACTACTTGAATATAAAGGAACTCCATGATTCCTGTTGATTTTCTGCTGGGATTTGCTGATTTCGCTACTTTTAATGGAAAGTTCAAAAACAGGCTCAATTCAGCATTGAGTGGGTTTATGACTAATCAACTTGAAATGAAATGAAACTGCACAAATCTCTGCACAAACTACTCAGAACTACTTGAATATGAAGGAACTACATGATTCTTGGTGATTTTCTAATGTGATTTGCTTATTTCACTACTTTTAATACAGAGTTCAAAAACAGGCTTAATTCAGCATTGAGTGCCTTTTTGTTACTTCATACTAACATGCAACCAAACTGCACAAATCTCTTCAAAACTAGACAAATCTCTGCACAAACTACTCAGAACTACTTGAATATGAAGGAACTACATGATTCTTGGTGATTTTCTGCTGGGATTTGCTGATTTCACTACTTTTAATAGAAAGTTCAAAAACAGGCTCAATTCAGCATTGGGTGCGTTTATGACTCATCAACTTGAAATTAAATCAAACTGCACAAATCTCTGCACAAACTACTCAGAACTACTTGAATATGAAGGAACTACATGATTCTTGTTGATTTTCTACTGGGATTTGCTTATTTCACTACTTTTAATACAGAGTTCAAAAACAGGCTTAATTCAGCATTGAGTGCCTTTTTGTTACTTCATACTAATATGCAACCAAACTGCACAAATCTCTGCACAAACTAATAAAAGCTACTTGAATATGAAGGAACTACATGATTCCTGTTGATTTTCTAATGGGATTTGCTTATTTCACTACTGTTAATACAGAGTTCAAAAACAGGCTTATTTCAGTATTGAGTGCGTTTTTGTTACTTCATACTAACATGCAACCAAACTGCACAAATCTCTTCAAAAACTAGACAAATCTCTGCACAAACTAATAAAAGCTACTTGAATATGAAGGAACTACATGATTCTTGTTCATTTTCTGCTGGGATTTGCTGATTTCGCTACTTTTAATGGAAAGTTCAAAAACAGGCTCAATTCAGCATTGGGTGCGTTTGTGACTCATCAACTTGAAATGAAATCAAACTGCACAAATCTCTTCAAAACCTACATAAATCTCTGTACAGACTTATAAAAGCTACTTGAATATGAAGGAATTACCTTATTCCTTTTTATTTTCTGCTGGGATTTGCTTATTTCACTCATTTTAATACAGAGTTCAAAAACAGGCTTATTTCAGCATTGAGTGCCTTTTTGTTACTTCATACTAACATGCAACCAAACTGCACAAATCTCTGCACAAACTACTCAGAACTACTTGAATATGAAGGAACTACATGATTCTTGTTGATTTTCTACTGGGATTTGCTTATTTCACTTCTTTTAATACAGAGTTCAAAAACAGGCTTAATTCAGCATTGAGTACCTTTTTGTTACTTCATACTAAAATGCAACCAAACTGCACAAATCTCTGCACAAACTACTCAGAACTACTTGAATATGAAGGAACTACATGATTCTTGTTGATTTTCTACTGGGATTTGCTTATTTCACTTCTTTTAATACAGAGTTCAAAAACAGGCTTAATTCAGCATTGAGTACCTTTTTGTTACTTCATACTAAAATGCAACCAAACTGCACAAATCTCTGCACAAACTACTCAGAACTACTTGAATATGAAGGAACTACATGATTCCTGTTGATTTTCTAATGGGATTTGCTTATTTCACTACTTTTAATACAGAGTTCAAAAACAGGCTTAATTCAGCATTGAGTGCCTTTTTGTTACTTCATACTAACATGCAACCAAACTGCACAAATCTCTGCACAAACTAATAAAAGTACTTGAATAAGAAGGAACTACATGATTCCTGTTGATTTTCTACTGGGATTTGCTGATTTCGCTACTTTTAATGGAAAGTTCAAAAACAGGCTCAATTCAGCATTGGGTGCGTTTGTGACTCATCAACTTGAAATGAAATCAAACTGCACAAATCTCTTCAAAACCTACATAAATCTCTGCAAAAACTAATGAAAGCTACTTGAATATGAAGGAAGTACCTTATTCCTGTTGATTTTCTAATGGGATTTGCTGATTTCACTACTTTTAATACAGAGTTCAAAAACAGGCTTAATTCAGCATTGAGTGCCTTTTTGTTACTTCATACTAACATGCAACCAAACTGCACAAATCTCTGCACAAACTACTCAGAACTACTTGAATATAAAGGAACTCCATGATTCCTGTTGATTTTCTAATGGGATTTGCTTATTTCACTACTTTTAATACAGAGTTCAAAAACAGGCTCAATTCAGTATTGAGTGGGTTTATGACTAATCAACTTGAAATGAAATGAAACTGCACAAATCTCTGCACAAACTACTCAGAACTACTTCAATATGAAGGAACTACATGATTCTTGTTGATTTTCTGCTGGGATTTGCTGATTTCGCTACTTTTAATAGAAAGTTCAAAAACAGGCTCAATTCAGCATTGGGTGCGTTTATGACTCATCAACTTGAAATGAAATGAAACTGCACAAATCTCTGCACAAACTACTCAGAACTACTTGAATATGAAGGAACTACATGATTCTTGTTGATTTTCTACTGGGATTTGCTTATTTCACTACTTTTAATACAGAGTTCAAAAACAGGCTTAATTCAGCATTGAGTGCCTTTTTGTTACTTCATACTAACATGCAACCAAACTGCACAAATCTCTGCACAAACTACTCAGAACTACTTGAATATGAAGGAACTACATGATTCTTGTTGATTTTCTACTGGGATTTGCTTATTTCACTACTTTTAATACAGAGTTCAAAAACAGGCTTAATTCAGCATTGAGTGCCTTTTTGTTACTTCATACTAACATGCAACCAAACTGCACAAATCTCTGCACAAACTACTCAGAACTACTTGAATATAAAGGAACTCCATGATTCCTGTTGATTTTCTAATGGGATTTGCTGATTTCGCTACTTTTAATAGAAAGTTCAAAAACAGGCTCAATTCAGCATTGGGTGCGTTTATGACTCATCAACTTGAAATGAAATCAAACTGCACAAATCTCTGCACAAACTACTCAGAACTACTTGAATATGAAGGAACTACATGATTCCTGTTAATTTTCTAATGGGATTTGCTGATTTCACTACTGTTAATACAGAGTTCAAAAACAGGCTTAATTCAGCATTGAGTGCCTTTTTGTTACTTCATACTAACATGCAACCAAACTGCACAAATCTCTGCACAAACTAATAAAAGCTACTTGAATATGAAGGAACTACATGATTCCTGTTGATTTTCTGCTGGGATTTGCTGATTTCGCTACTTTTAATGGAAAGTTCAAAAACAGGCTCAATTCAGCATTGAGTGGGTTTATGACTAATCAACTTGAAATGAAATGAAACTGCACAAATCTCTGCACAAACTACTCAGAACTACTTGAATATGAAGGAACTACATGATTCTTCGTGATTTTCTAATGTGATTTGCTTATTTCACTACTTTTAATACAGAGTTCAAAAACAGGCTTAATTCAGCATTGAGTGCCTTTTTGTTACTTCATACTAACATGCAACCAAACTGCACAAATCTCTTCAAAACTAGACAAATCTCTGCACAAACTACTCAGAACTACTTGAATATGAAGGAACTACATGATTCTTGGTGATTTTCTGCTGGGATTTGCTGATTTCGCTACTTTTAATAGAAAGTTCAAAAACAGGCTCAATTCAGCATTGGGTGCATTTATGACTCATCAACTTGAAATTAAATCAAACTGCACAAATCTCTGCACAAACTACTCAGAACTACTTGAATATGAAGGAACTACATGATTCTTGTTGATTTTCTACTGGGATTTGCTTATTTCACTACTTTTAATACAGAGTTCAAAAACAGGCTTAATTCAGCATTGAGTGCCTTTTTGTTACTTCATACTAACATGCAACCAAACTGCACAAGTCTCTGCACAAACTACTCAGAACTACTTGAATATGAACGAACTACATGATTCTTGTTGATTTTCTGCTGGGATTTGGTGATTTCACTACTTTTAATACAGAGTTCAAAAACAGGCTTAATTCAGCATTGAGTGCGTTTTTGTTACTTCATACTAACATGCAACCAAACTGCAAAAATCTCTTCAAAAACTAGACAAATCTCTGCACAAACTAATAAAAGCTACTTGAATATGAAGGAACTACATGATTCTTGTTGATTTTCTGCTGGGATTTGCTGATTTCGCTACTTTTAATGGAAAGTTCAAAAACAGGCTCAATTCAGCATTGGGTGCGTTTGTGACTCATCAACTTGAAATGAAATCAAACTGCACAAATCTCTTTAAAACCTACATAAATCTCTGTACAAACTTATAAAAGCTACTTGAATATGAAGGAAGTACCTTATTCCTGTTTATTTTCTGCTGGGATTTGCTTATTTCACTCATTTTAATACAGAGTTCAAAAACAGGCTTATTTCAGCATTGAGTGCCTTTTTGGTACTTCATACTAACATGCAAACAAACTGCACAAACTAATAAAAGCTACTTGAATATGAAGGAACTACATGATTCTTGTTGATTTTCTGCTGGGATTTGCTGATTTCGCTACTTTTAATAGAAAGTTCAAAAACAGGCTCAATTCAGCATTGGGTGCGTTTATGACTCATCAACTTGAAATGAAATCAAACTGCACAAATCTCTGCACAAACTACTCAGAACTACTTGAATATGAAGGAACTACATGATTCTTGTTGATTTTCTACTGGGATTTGCTTATTTCACTTCTTTTAATACAGAGTTCAAAAACAGGCTTAATTCAGCATTGAGTGCCTTTTTGTTACTTCATACTAAAATGCAACCAAACTGCACAAATCTCTGCACAAACTACTCAGAACTACTTGAATACGAAGGAACTACATGATTCCTGTTGATTTTCTATTGGGATTTGCTTATTTCACTACTTTTAATACAGAGTTCAAAAACAGGCACAGTTCAGCATTGGGTGCGTTTGTGATTCATCAACTTGAAATGAAATCAAACTGCACAAATCTCTGCACAAACTACTCAGAACTACTTGAATATGAAGGAACTACATGATTCTTGTTGATTTTCTGCTGGGATTTGCTTATTTCACTACTTTTAATACAGAGTTCAAAAACAGGCTTAATTCAGCATTGAGTGCCTTTTTGTTACTTCATACTAACATGCAACCAAACTGCACAAATCTCTGCATAAACTAATAAAAGTACTTGAATATGAAGGAACTACACGATTCCTGTTGATTTTCTAATGGGATTTGCTTATTTCACTACTTTTAATACAGAGTTCAAAAACAGGCTCAATTCAGCATTGAGTGCGTTTATGACTAATCAACTTGAAATGAAATGAAACTGCACAAACCTCTGCACAAACTACTCAGAACTACTTGAATATGAAGGAACTACATGATTCCTGTTGATTTTCTAGTGGGATTTGCTGATTTCACTACTGTTAATACAGAGTTCAAAAACAGGCTTATTTCATCATTGAGTGCCTTTTTGTTACTTCATACTAACATGCAACCAAACTGCACAAATCTCTTCAAAACTAGACAAATCTCTGCACAAACTAATAAAAGTACTTGAATATGAAGGAACTACATGATTCCTGTTGATTTTCTAATGGGATTTGCGTATTTCACTACTGTTAATACAGAGTTCAAAAACAGGCTTAATTCAGCATTGAGTGCCTTTTTGTTACTTCATACTAACATGCAACCAAACTGCACAAGTCTCTGCACAAACTACTCAGAACTACTTGAATATGAACGAACTACATGATTCTTGTTGATTTTCTGCTGGGATTTGGTGATTTCACTACTTTTAATACAGAGTTCAAAAACAGGCTTAATTCAGAATTGAGTGCGTTTTTGTTACTTCATACTAACATGCAACCAAACTGCAAAAATCTCTTCAAAAACTAGACAAATCTCTGCACAAACTAATAAAAGCTACTTGAATATGAAGGAATTACATGAGTCCTGTTGATTTTCTAATGGGATTTGCTGATTTCACTACTTTTAATACAGAGTTCAAAAACAGGCTTAATTCAGCACTGAGTGCCTTTTTGTTACTTCATACTAACATGCAACCAAACTGCACAAATCTCTGCACAAACTAATAAAAACTACTTGAATATGAAGGAACTACATGATTCCTGTTGATTTTCTAATGGGATTTGCTTATTTCACTCATTTTAATACAGAGTTCAAAAACAGGCTTAATTCAGCATTGAGTGCCTTTTTGTTACTTCATACTAACATGCAACCAAACTGCACAAATCTCTGCACAAACTACTCAGAACTACTTCAATATGAAGGAACTACATGATTCTTGTTGATTTTCTGCTGGGATTTGCTGATTTCGCTACTTTTAATAGAAAGTTCAAAAACAGGCTCAATTCAGCTTTGGGTGCGTTTATGACTCATCAACTTGAAATGAAATGAAACTGCACAAATCTCTGCACAAACTACTCAGAACTACTTGAATATGAAGGAACTACATGATTCTTGTTGATTTTCTACTGGGATTTGCTTATTTCACTACTTTTAATACAGGGTTCAAAAACAGGCTTAATTCAGCATTGAGTGCCTTTTTGTTACTTCATACTAACATGCAACCAAACTGCACAAATCTCTGCACAAACTAATAAAAGCTACTTGAATATGAAGGAAGTACCTTATTCCTGTTTATTTTCTGCTGGGATTTGCTTATTTCACTCATTTTAATACAGAGTTCAAAAACAGGCTTATTTCAGCATTGAGTACCTTTTTGTTACTTCATACTAAAATGCAACCAAACTGCACAAATCTCTGCACAAACTACTCAGAACTACTTGAATATGAAGGAACTACATGATTCCTGTTGATTTTCTAATGGGATTTGCTTATTTCACTACTTTTAATACAGAGTTCAAAAACAGGCTTAATTCAGCATTGAGTGCCTTTTTGTTACTTCATACTAACATGCAACCAAACTGCACAAATCTCTGCACAAACTAATAAAAGTACTTGAATAAGAAGGAACTACATGATTCCTGTTGATTTTCTAATGGGATTTGCTGATTTCACTACTTTTAATACAGAGTTCAAAAACAGGCTCATTCAGCATTGGGTGCGTTTATGACTAATCAACTTGAAATGAAATCAAACTGCACAAATCTCTGCACAAACTAATAAAAGCTAATTGAATATGAAGGAACTACATGATTCCTGTTGATTTTCTAATGGGATTCGCTTATTTCACTACTTTTAATAGAAAGTTCAAAAACAGGCTCAATTCAGCATTGGATGCGTTTGTGATTCATCAACTTGAAATGAAATCAAACTGCACAAATCTCTTCAAAACCTACATAAATCTCTGTACAAACTTATAAAAGCTACTTGAATATGAAGGAATTACCTCATTCCTTTTTATTTTCTGCTGGGATTTGCTTATTTCACTCATTTTAATACAGAGTTCAAAAACAGGCTTATTTCAGCATTGAGTGCCTTTTTGTTACTTCATACTAACATGCAACCAAACTGCACAAATCTCTGCATAAACTAATAAAAGTACTTGAATATGAAGGAACTACACGATTCCTGTTGATTTTCTAATGGGATTTGCTGATTTCACTACTTTTAATACAGAGTTCAAAAACAGGCTTAATTCAGCATTGAGTGCCTTTTTGTTACTTCATACTAACATGCAACCAAACTGCACAAATCTCTGCACAAACTACTCAGAACTACTTGAATATAAAGGAACTCCATGATTCCTGTTGATTTTCTAATGGGATTTGCTTATTTCACTACTTTTAATACAGAGTTCAAAAACAGGCTCAATTCAGTATTGAGTGGGTTTATGACTAATCAACTTGAAATGAAATGAAACTGCACAAATCTCTGCACAAACTACTCAGAACTACTTCAATATGAAGGAACTACATGATTCTTGTTGATTTTCTGCTGGGATTTGCTGATTTCGCTACTTTTAATAGAAAGTTCAAAAACAGGCTCAATTCAGCATTGGGTGCGTTTATGACTCATCAACTTGAAATGAAATGAAACTGCACAAATCTCTGCACAAACTACTCAGAACTACTTGAATATGAAGGAAGTACCTTATTCCTGTTTATTTTCTGCTGGGATTAGCTTATTTCACTCATTTTAATACAGAGTTCAAAAACAGGCTTATTTCAGCATTGAGTGCCTTTTTGGTACTTCATACTAACATGCAACCAAACTGCACAAATCTCTGCACAAACTACTCAGAACTACTTGAATATGAAGGAACTACATGATTCTTGTTGATTTTCTACTGGGATTTGCTTATTTCACTACTTTTAATACAGAGTTCAAAAACAGGCTTAATTCAGCATTGAGTGCCTTTTTGTTACTTCATACTAACATGCAACCAAACTGCACAAATCTCTGCACAAACTACTCAGAACTACTTGAATATAAAGGAACTCCATGATTCCTGTTGATTTTCTAATGGGATTTGCTGATTTCGCTACTTTTAATAGAAAGTTCAAAAACAGGCTCAATTCAGCATTGAGTGCGTTTATGACTAATCAACTTGAAATGAAATGAAACTGCACAAACCTCTGCACAAACTACTCAGAACTACTTGAATATGAAGGAACTACATGATTCCTGTTAATTTTCTAATGGGATTTGCTTATTTCACTACTTTTAATACAGAGTTCAAAAACAGGCTCAATTCAGCATTGAGTGCGTTTATGACTAATCAACTTGAAATGAAATGAAACTGCACAAACCTCTGCACAAACTACTCAGAACTACTTGAATATGAAGGAACTACATGATTCCTGTTAATTTTCTAATGGGATTTGCTTATTTCACTACTTTTAATACAGAGTTCAAAAACAGGCTTAATTCAGCATTGAGTGCCTTTTTGTTACTTCATACTAATATGCAACCAAACTGCACAAATCTCTGCACAAACTAATAAAAGCTACTTGAATATGAAGGAACTACATGATTCCTGTTGATTTTCTAATGGGATTTGCTGATTTCACTACTGTTAATACAGAGTTCAAAAACAGGCTTATTTCAGTATTGAGTGCGTTTTTGTTACTTCATACTAACATGCAACCAAACTGCACAAATCTCTTCAAAAACTAGACAAATCTCTGCACAAACTAATAAAAGCTACTTGAATATGAAGGAACTACATGATTCTTGTTCATTTTCTGCTGGGATTTGCTGATTTCGCTACTTTTAATGGAAAGTTCAAAAACAGGCTCAATTCAGCATTGGGTGCGTTTGTGACTCATCAACTTGAAATGAAATCAAACTGCACAAATCTCTTCAAAACCTACATAAATCTCTGTACAGACTTATAAAAGCTACTTGAATATGAAGGAATTACCTTATTCCTTTTTATTTTCTGCTGGGATTTGCTTATTTCACTCATTTTAATACAGAGTTCAAAAACAGGCTTATTTCACCATTGAGTGCCTTTTTGTTACTTCATACTAACATGCAACCAAACTGCACAAATCTCTGCACAAACTACTCAGAACTACTTGAATATGAAGGAACTACATGATTCTTGTTGATTTTCTACTGGGATTTGCTTATTTCACTTCTTTTAATACAGAGTTCAAAAACAGGCTTAATTCAGCATTGAGTGCCTTTTTGTTACTTCATACTAAAATGCAACCAAACTGCACAAATCTCTGCACAAACTACTCAGAACTACTTGAATATGAAGGAACTACATGATTCCTGTTGATTTTGTAATGGGATTTGCTTATTTCACTACTTTTAATACAGAGTTCAAAAACAGGCTTAATTCAGCATTGAGTGCCTTTTTGTTACTTCATACTAACATGCAACCAAACTGCACAAATCTCTGCACAAACTAATAAAAGTACTTGAATAAGAAGGAACTACATGATTCCTGTTGATTTTCTAATGGGATTTGCTGATTTCACTACTTTTAATACAGAGTTCAAAAACAGGCTCATTCAGCATTGGGTGCGTTTATGACTAATCAACTTGAAATGAAATCAAACTGCACAAATCTCTGCACAAACTAATAAAAGCTAATTGAATATGAAGGAACTACATGATTCCTGTTGATTTTCTAATGGGATTCGCTTATTTCACTACTTTTAATAGAAAGTTCAAAAACAGGCTCAATTCAGCATTGGATGCGTTTGTGATTCATCAACTTGAAATGAAATCAAACTGCACAAATCTCTTCAAAACCTACATAAATCTCTGTACAAACTTATAAAAGCTACTTGAATATGAAGGAATTACCTTATTCCTTTTTATTTTCTGCTGGGATTTGCTTATTTCACTCATTTTAATACAGAGTTCAAAAACAGGCTTATTTCAGCATTGAGTGCCTTTTTGTTACTTCATACTAATATGCAACCAAACTGCACAAATCTCTGCATAAACTAATAAAAGTACTTGAATATGAAGGAACTACACGATTCCTGTTGATTTTCTAATGGGATTTGCTTATTTCACTACTTTTAATACAGAGTTCAAAAACAGGCTCAATTCAGCATTGAGTGCGTTTATGACTAATCAACTTGAAATGAAATGAAACTGCACAAACCTCTGCACAAACTACTCAGAACTACTTGAATATGGAGGAACTACATGATTCCTGTTGATTTTCTAGTGGGATTTGCTGATTTCACTACTGTTAATACAGAGTTCAAAAACAGGCTTATTTCATCATTGAGTGCCTTTTTGTTACTTCATACTAACATGCAACCAAACTGCACAAATCTCTGCACAAACTAATAAAAGTACTTGAATAAGAAGGAACTACATGATTCCTGTTGATTTTCTAATGGGATTTGCTGATTTCACTACTTTTAATACAGAGTTCAAAAACAGGCTCATTCAGCATTGGGTGCGTTTATGACTAATCAACTTGAAATGAAATCAAACTGCACAAATCTCTGCACAAACTAATAAAAGCTAATTGAATATGAAGGAACTACATGATTCCTGTTGATTTTCTAATGGGATTCGCTTATTTCACTACTTTTAATAGAAAGTTCAAAAACAGGCTCAATTCAGCATTGGATGCGTTTGTGATTCATCAACTTGAAATGAAATCAAACTGCACAAATCTCTTCAAAACCTACATAAATCTCTGTACAAACTTATAAAAGCTACTTGAATATGAAGGAATTACCTCATTCCTTTTTATTTTCTGCTGGGATTTGCTTATTTCACTCATTTTAATACAGAGTTCAAAAACAGGCTTATTTCAGCATTGAGTGCCTTTTTGTTACTTCATACTAACATGCAACCAAACTGCACAAATCTCTGCATAAACTAATAAAAGTACTTGAATATGAAGGAACTACACGATTCCTGTTGATTTTCTAATGGGATTTGCTTATTTCACTCATTTTAATACAGAGTTCAAAAATAGGCTTATTTCAGCATTGGGTGTGTTTGTGACTCATCAACTTGAAATGAAATCAAACTGCACAAATCTCTCCAAAACCTACATAAATCTCTGTACAAACTTATAAAAGCTACTTGAATATGAAGGAATTACCTTATTCCTTTTTATTTTCTGCTGGGATTTGCTTATTTCACTCATTTTAATACAGAGTTCAAAAACAGGCTTATTTCAGCATTGAGTGCCTTTTTGTTACTTCATACTAACATGCAACCAAACTGCACAAATCTCTGCACAAACTACTCAGAACTACTTGAATATGAAGGAACTACATGATTCTTGTTGATTTTCTACTGGGATTTGCTGATTTCGCTACTTTTAATGGAAAGTTCAAAAACAGGCTCAATTCAGCATTGGGTGCGTTTGTGACTCATCAACTTGAAATGAAATCAAACTGCACAAATCTCTTCAAAACCTACATAAATCTCTGCAAAAACTAATGAAAGCTACTTGAATATGAAGGAAGTACCTTATTCCTGTTGATTTTCTAATGGGATTTGCTGATTTCACTTCTTTTAATACAGAGTTCAAAAACAGGCTTAATTCAGCATTGAGTGCCTTTTTGTTACTTCATACTAACATGCAACCAAACTGCACAAATCTCTGCACAAACTAATAAAAGCTACTTGAATATGAAGGAACTACATGATTCCTGTTGATTTTCTAATGGGATTTGCTTATTTCACTCATTTTAATACAGAGTTCAAAAACAGGCTTATTTCAGCATTGAGTGCCTTTTTGTTACTTCATACTAACATGCAACCAAACTGCACAAATCTCTGCACAAACTACTCAGAACTACTTGAATATGAAGGAACTACATGATTCTTGTTGATTTTCTAATGTGATTTGCTTATTTCACTACTTTTAATACAGAGTTCAAAAACAGGCTTAATTCAGCATTGAGTGCCTTTTTGTTACTTCATACTAACATGCAACCAAACTGCACAAATCTATGCACAAACTACTCAGAACTACTTGAATATAAAGGAACTCCATGATTCCTGTTGATTTTCTAATGGGATTTGCTTATTTCACCACTTTTAATACAGAGTTCAAAAACAGGCTCAATTCAGTATTGAGTGGGTTTATGACTAATCAACTTGAAATGAAATGAAACTGCACAAATCTCTGCACAAACTACTCAGAACTACTTCAATATGAAGGAACTACATGATTCTTGTTGATTTTCTGCTGGGATTTGCTGATTTCGCTACTTTTAATAGAAAGTTCAAAAACAGGCTCAATTCAGCATTGGGTGCGTTTATGACTCATCAACTTGAAATGAAATGAAACTGCACAAATCTCTGCACAAACTACTCAGAACTACTTGAATATGAAGGAACTACATGATTCTTGTTGATTTTCTACTGGGATTTGCTTATTTCACTACTTTTAATACAGAGTTCAAAAACAGGCTTAATTCAGCATTGAGTGCCTTTTTGTTACTTCATACTAACATGCAACCAAACTGCACAAATCTCTGCACAAACTACTCAGAACTACTTGAATATAAAGGAACTCCATGATTCCTGTTGATTTTCTAATGGGATTTGCTGATTTCGCTACTTTTAATAGAAAGTTCAAAAACAGGCTCAATTCAGCATTGGGTGCGTTTATGACTCATCAACTTGAAATGAAATCAAACTGCACAAATCTCTGCACAAACTACTCAGAACTACTTGAATATGAAGGAACTACATGATTCCTGTTAATTTTCTAATGGGATTTGCTGATTTCACTACTTTTAATACAGAGTTCAAAAACAGGCTTAATTCAGCATTGAGTGCCTTTTTGTTACTTCATACTAATATGCAACCAAACTGCACAAATCTCTGCACAAACTAATAAAAGCTACTTGAATATGAAGGAACTACATGATTCCTGTTGATTTTCTAATGGGATTTGCTGATTTCACTACTGTTAATACAGAGTTCAAAAACAGGCTTATTTCAGTATTGAGTGCGTTTTTGTTACTTCATACTAACATGCAACCAAACTGCACAAATCTCTTCAAAAACTAGACAAATCTCTGCACAAACTAATAAAAGCTACTTGAATATGAAGGAACTACATGATTCTTGTTAATTTTCTGCTGGGATTTGCTGATTTCGCTACTTTTAATGGAAAGTTCAAAAACAGGCTCAATTCAGCATTGGGTGCGTTTGTGACTCATCAACTTGAAATGAAATCAAACTGCACAAATCTCTTCAAAACCTACATAAATCTCTGTACAGACTTATAAAAGCTACTTGAATATGAAGGAATTACCTTATTCCTTTTTATTTTCTGCTGGGATTTGCTTATTTCACTCATTTTAATACAGAGTTCAAAAACAGGCTTATTTCACCATTGAGTGCCTTTTTGTTACTTCATACTAACATGCAACCAAACTGCACAAATCTCTGCACAAACTACTCAGAACTACTTGAATATGAAGGAACTACATGATTCTTGTTGATTTTCTACTGGGATTTGCTTATTTCACTTCTTTTAATACAGAGTTCAAAAACAGGCTTAATTCAGCATTGAGTGCCTTTTTGTTACTTCATACTAAAATGCAACCAAACTGCACAAATCTCTGCACAAACTACTCAGAACTACTTGAATATGAAGGAACTACATGATTCCTGTTGATTTTCTAATGGGATTTGCTTATTTCACTACTTTTAATACAGAGTTCAAAAACAGGCTTAATTCAGCATTGAGTGCCTTTTTGTTACTTCATACTAACATGCAACCAAACTGCACAAATCTCTGCACAAACTAATAAAAGTACTTGAATAAGAAGGAACTACATGATTCCTGTTGATTTTCTAATGGGATTTGCTGATTTCACTACTTTTAATACAGAGTTCAAAAACAGGCTCATTCAGCATTGGGTGCGTTTATGACTAATCAACTTGAAATGAAATCAAACTGCACAAATCTCTGCACAAACTAATAAAAGCTAATTGAATATGAAGGAACTACATGATTCCTGTTGATTTTCTAATGGGATTCGCTTATTTCACTACTTTTAATAGAAAGTTCAAAAACAGGCTCAATTCAGCATTGGATGCGTTTGTGATTCATCAACTTGAAATGAAATCAAACTGCACAAATCTCTTCAAAACCTACATAAATCTCTGTACAAACTTATAAAAGCTACTTGAATATGAAGGAATTACCTTATTCCTTTTTATTTTCTGCTGGGATTTGCTTATTTCACTCATTTTAATACAGAGTTCAAAAACAGGCTTATTTCAGCATTGAGTGCCTTTTTGTTACTTCATACTAATATGCAACCAAACTGCACAAATCTCTGCATAAACTAATAAAAGTACTTGAATATGAAGGAACTACACGATTCCTGTTGATTTTCTAATGGGATTTGCTTATTTCACTACTTTTAATACAGAGTTCAAAAACAGGCTCAATTCAGCATTGAGTGCCTTTTTGTTACTTCATACTAAAATGCAACCAAACTGCACAAATCTCTGCACAAACTACTCAGAACTACTTGAATATGAAGGAACTACATGATTCCTGTTGATTTTCTAATGGGATTTGCTTATTTCACTACTTTTAATACAGAGTTCAAAAACAGGCTTAA
This sequence comes from Remorina albescens, assembly GCA_034769265.1. Classification (NCBI taxonomy): domain Eukaryota; kingdom Metazoa; phylum Chordata; class Actinopteri; order Carangiformes; family Echeneidae; genus Remorina; species Remorina albescens. Next base: position 195,029 of record CM068495.1, on the reverse strand, counting down.
TTCAGCATTGAGTGCCTTTTTGTTACTTCATACTAACATGCAACCAAACTGCACAAATCTCTGCACAAACTAATAAAAGTACTTGAATAAGAAGGAACTACATGATTCCTGTTGATTTTCTAATGGGATTTGCTGATTTCACTACTTTTAATACAGAGTTCAAAAACAGGCTCATTCAGCATTGGGTGCGTTTATGACTAATCAACTTGAAATGAAATCAAACTGCACAAATCTCTGCACAAACTAATAAAAGCTAATTGAATATGAAGGAACTACATGATTCCTGTTGATTTTCTAATGGGATTCCCTTATTTCACTACTTTTAATAGAAAGTTCAAAAACAGGCTCAATTCAGCATTGGATGCGTTTGTGATTCATCAACTTGAAATGAAATCAAACTGCACAAATCTCTTCAAAACCTACATAAATCTCTGTACAAACTTATAAAAGCTACTTGAATATGAAGGAATTACCTTATTCCTTTTTATTTTCTGCTGGGATTTGCTTATTTCACTCATTTTAATACAGAGTTCAAAAACAGGCTTATTTCAGCATTGAGTGCCTTTTTGTTACTTCATACTAATATGCAACCAAACTGCACAAATCTCTGCATAAACTAATAAAAGTACTTGAATATGAAGGAACTACACGATTCCTGTTGATTTTCTAATGGGATTTGCTTATTTCACTACTTTTAATACAGAGTTCAAAAACAGGCTCAATTCAGCATTGAGTGCGTTTATGACTAATCAACTTGAAATGAAATGAAACTGCACAAACCTCTGCACAAACTACTCAGAACTACTTGAATATGAAGGAACTACATGATTCCTGTTGATTTTCTAGTGGGATTTGCTGATTTCACTACTGTTAATACAGAGTTCAAAAACAGGCTTATTTCATCATTGAGTGCCTTTTTGTTACTTCATACTAACATGCAACCAAACTGCACAAATCTCTTCAAAACTAGACAAATCTCTGCACAAACTAATAAAAGTACTTGAATATGAAGGAACTACATGATTCCTGTTGATTTTCTAATGGGATTTGCTGATTTCACTACTGTTAATACAGAGTTCAAAAACAGGCTTAATTCAGCATTGAGTGCCTTTTTGTTACTTCATACTAACATGCAACCAAACTGCACAAGTCTCTGCACAAACTACTCAGAACTACTTGAATATGAACGAACTACATGATTCTTGTTAATTTACTGCTGGGATTTGCTGATTTCGCTACTTTTAATGGAAAGTTCAAAAACAGGCTCAATTCAGCATTGGGTGCGTTTGTGACTCATCAACTTGAAATGAAATCAAACTGCACAAATCTCTTCAAAACCTACATAAATCTCTGTACAAACTTATAAAAGCTACTTGAATATGAAGGAAGTACCTTATTCCTGTTTATTTTCTGCTGGGATTTGCTTATTTCACTCATTTTAATACAGAGTTCAAAAACAGGCTTATTTCAGCATTGAGTGCCTTTTTGGTACTTCATACTAACATGCAAACAAACTGCACAAACTAATAAAAGCTACTTGAATATGAAGGAACTACATGATTCTTGTTGATTTTCTGCTGGGATTTGCTGATTTCGCTACTTTTAATAGAAAGTTCAAAAACAGGCTCAATTCAGCATTGGGTGCGTTTATGACTCATCAACTTGAAATGAAATCAAACTGCACAAATCTCTGCACAAACTACTCAGAACTACTTGAATACGAAGGAACTACATGATTCCTGTTGATTTTCTATTGGGATTTGCTTATTTCACTACTTTTAATACAGAGTTCAAAAACAGGCACAGTTCAGCATTGGGTGCGTTTGTGATTCATCAACTTGAAATGAAATCAAACTGCACAAATCTCTGCACAAACTACATAAATCTCTGCAAAAACTAATAAAAGTACTTGAATATGAAGGAACTACATGATTCCTGTTGATTTTCTAATGGGATTTGCTGATTTCACTACTGTTAATACAGAGTTCAAAAACAGGCTTAATTCAGCATTGAGTGCCTTTTTGTTACTTCATACTAACATGCAACCAAACTGCACAAATCTCTGCACAAACTAATAAAAGCTACTTGAATATGAAGGAACTACATGATTCCTGTTGATTTTCTAATGGGATTTGCTTATTTCACTCATTTTAATACAGAGTTCAAAAACAGGCTTATTTCAGCATTGAGTGCCTTTTTGTTACTTCATACTAACATGCAACCAAACTGCACAAATCTCTGCACAAACTACTCAGAACTACTTGAATATGAAGGAACTACATGATTCTTGTTGATTTTCTAATGTGATTTGCTTATTTCACTACTTTTAATACAGAGTTCAAAAACAGGCTTAATTCAGCATTGAGTGCCTTTTTGTTACTTCATACTAACATGCAACCAAACTGCACAAATCTCTGCACAAACTAATAAAAGTACTTGAATATGAAGGACCTACATGATGCTTGTTGATTTTGTGTTGGGATTTGCTGATTTCGCTACTTTTAATGGAAAGTTCAAAAACAGGCTCAATTCAGCATTGGATGCGTTTGTGATTCATCAACTTGAAATGAAATGAAACTGCACAAATCTCTGCACAAACTACTCAGAACTACTTGAATATGAAGGAACTACATGATTCTTGTTGATTTTCTACTGGGATTTGCTTATTTCACTACTTTTAATACAGAGTTCAAAAACAGGCTTATTTCAGCATTGAGTGCCTTTTTGGTACTTCATACTAACATGCAAACAAACTGCACAAATCTCTGCACAAACTAATAAAAGCTACTTGAATATGAAGGAATTACATGAGTCCTGTTGATTTTCTAATGGGATTTGCTGATTTCACTACTTTTAATACAGAGTTCAAAAACAGGCTTAATTCAGCATTGAGTGCCTTTTTGTTACTTCATACTAACATGCAACCAAACTGCACAAATCTCTGCACAAACTAATAAAAGTACTTGAATATGAAGGACCTACATGATGCTTGTTGATTTTGTGTTGGGATTTGCTGATTTCGCTACTTTTAATGGAAAGTTCAAAAACAGGCTCAATTCAGCATTGGATGCGTTTGTGATTCATCAACTTGAAATGAAATGAAACTGCACAAATCTCTGCACAAACTACTCAGAACTACTTGAATATGAAGGAACTACATGATTCTTGTTGATTTTCTACTGGGATTTGCTTATTTCACTACTTTTAATAAAGAGTTCAAAAACAGGCTTAATTCAGCATTGAGTGCCTTTTTGTTACTTCATACTAACATGCAACCAAACTGCACAAATCTCTGCACAAACTAATAAAAGTACTTGAATATGAAGGAACTACATGATTCCTGTTGATTTTCTAATGGGATTTGCTGATTTCACTACTTTTAATACAGGGTTCAAAAACAGACTTAATTCAGCATTGAGTGCCTTTTTGTTACTTCATACTAACATGCAACCAAACTGCACAAATCTCTGCACAAACTAATAAAAGCTACTTGAATATGAAGGAAGTACCTTATTCCTGTTTATTTTCTGCTGGGATTTGCTTGTTTCACTCATTTTAATACAGAGTTCAAAAACAGGCTTATTTCAGCATTGAGTGCCTTTTTATTACTTCATACTAACATGCAACCAAACTGCACAAATCTCTGCACAAACTACTCAGAACTACTTGAATATGAAGGAACTACATGATTTTTGTTGATTTTCTGCTGGGATTTGCTTATTTCACTACTTTTAATACAGAGTTCAAAAACAAGCTTAATTCAGCATTGAGTGCCTTTTTGTTACTTCATACTAACATGCAACCAAACTGCACAAATCTCTGCACAAACTACTCAGAACTACTTGAATATGAAGGAACTACATGATTCTTGTTGATTTTCTACTGGGATTTGCTGATTTCGCTACTTTTAATGGAAAGTTCAAAAACAGGCTCAATTCAGCATTGGGTGCGTTTGTGACTCATCAACTTGAAATGAAATCAAACTGCACAAATCTCTTCAAAACCTACATAAATCTCTGCAAAAACTAATGAAAGCTACTTGAATATGAAGGAAGTACCTTATTCCTGTTGATTTTCTAATGGGATTTGCTTATTTCACTCATTTTAATACAGAGTTCAAAAACAGGCTTATTTCAGCATTGAGTGCCTTTTTGTTACTTCATACTAACATGCAACCAAACTGCACAAATCTCTGCACAAACTAATAAAAGCTACTTGAATATGAAGGAACTACATGATTCCTGTTGATTTTCTAATGGGATTTGCTTATTTCACTCATTTTAATACAGAGTTCAAAAACAGGCTTATTTCAGCATTGAGTGCCTTTTTGTTACTTCATACTAACATGCAACCAAACTGCACAAATCTCTGCACAAACTACTCAGAACTACTTGAATATGAAGGAACTACATGATTCTTGTTGATTTTCTAATGTGATTTGCTTATTTCACTACTTTTAATACAGAGTTCAAAAACAGGCTTAATTCAGCATTGAGTGCCTTTTTGTTACTTCATACTAACATGCAACCAAACTGCACAAATCTCTGCACAAACTAATAAAAGTACTTGAATATGAAGGACCTACATGATGCTTGTTGATTTTGTGTTGGGATTTGCTGATTTCGCTACTTTTAATGGAAAGTTCAAAAACAGGCTCAATTCAGCATTGGATGCGTTTGTGATTCATCAACTTGAAATGAAATGAAACTGCACAAATCTCTGCACAAACTACTCAGAACTACTTGAATATGAAGGAACTACATGATTCTTGTTGATTTTCTACTGGGATTTGCTTATTTCACTACTTTTAATACAGAGTTCAAAAACAGGCTTATTTCAGCATTGAGTGCCTTTTTGGTACTTCATACTAACATGCAAACAAACTGCACAAATCTCTGCACAAACTAATAAAAGCTACTTGAATATGAAGGAATTACATGAGTCCTGTTGATTTTCTAATGGGATTTGCTGATTTCACTACTTTTAATACAGAGTTCAAAAACAGGCTTAATTCAGCATTGAGTGCCTTTTTGTTACTTCATACTAACATGCAACCAAACTGCAAAAATCTCTGCACAAACTAATAAAAGCTACTTGAATATGAAGGAAGTACCTTATTCCTGTTTATTTTCTGCTGGGATTTGCTTATTTCACTCATTTTAATACAGAGTTCAAAAACAGGCTTATTTCATCATTGAGTGCCTTTTTGTTACTTCATACTAACATGCAACCAAACTGCACAAATCTCTTCAAAACTAGACAAATCTCTGCACAAACTAATAAAAGCTACTTGAATATGAAGGAAGTACCTTATTCCTGTTTATTTTCTGCTGGGATTTGCTTATTTCACTCATTTTAATACAGAGTTCAAAAACAGGCTTATTTCATCATTGAGTGCCTTTTTGTTACTTCATACTAACATGCAACCAAACTGCACAAATCTCTTCAAAACTAGACAAATCTCTGCACAAACTAATAAAAGTACTTGAATATGAAGGAACTACATGATTCCTGTTGATTTTCTAATGGGATTTGCTGATTTCACTACTTTTAATACAGAGTTCAAAAACAGGCTCAATTCAGCATTGGGTGTGTTTGTGACTCATCAACTTGAAATGAAATCAAACTGCACAAATCTCTCCAAAACCTAAATAAATCTCTGTACAAACTTATAAAAGCTACTTGAATATGAAGGAATTACCTTATTCCTTTTTATTTTCTGCTGGGATTTGCTTATTTCACTCATTTTAATACAGAGTTCAAAAACAGGCTTATTTCAGCATTGAGTGCCTTTTTGTTACTTCATACTAACATGCAACCAAACTGCACAAATCTCTGCACAAACTACTCAGAACTACTTGAATATGAAGGAACTACATGATTCTTGTTGATTTTCTACTGGGATTTGCTGATTTCACTACTTTTAATACAGAGTTTGAAAAACAGGCTTAATTCAGCATTGAGTGCCTTTTTGTTACTTCATACTAACATGCAACCAAATTGTACAAATCTCTGCACAAACTAATAAAAGCTACTTGAATATGAAGGAATTACATGAGTCCTGTTGATTTTCTAATGGGATTTGCTGATTTCACTACTTTTAAGACAGAGTTCAAAAACAGGCTTAATTCAGCATTGAGTGCCTTTTTGTTACTTCATACTAACATGGAACCAAACTGCACAAATCTCTGCACAAACTAATAAAAGCTACTTGAATATGAAGGAACTACATAATTCTTGTTGATTTTCTGCTGGGATTTGCTTATTTCATTCATTTTAATACAGAGTTCAAAAACAGGCTTATTTCAGCATTGAGTGCCTTTTTGTTACTTCATACTAACATGCAACCAAACTGCACAAATCTCTGCACAAACTAATAAAAGTACTTGAATATGAAGGAACTACACGATTCCTGTTGATTTTCTAATGGGATTTGCTTATTTCACTACTTTTAATACAGAGTTCAAAAACAGGCTCAATTCAGCATTGAGTGCGTTTATGACTAATCAACTTGAAATGAAATGAAACTACACAAACCTCTGCACAAACTACTCAGAACTACTTGAATATGAAGGAACTACATGATTCCTGTTGATTTTCTAGTGGGATTTGCTGATTTCACTACTGTTAATACAGAGTTCAAAAACAGGCTTATTTCATCATTGAGTGCCTTTTTGTTACTTCATACTAACATGCAACCAAACTGCACAAATCTCTTCAAAACTAGATAAATCTCTGCACAAACTAATAAAAGCTACTTGAATATGAAGGAACTACATGATTCTTGTTGATTTTCTGCGGGGATTTGCTGATTTCGCTACCTTTAATGGAAAGTTCAAAAACAGGCTCAATTCAGCATTGGGTGCGTTTGTGACTCATCAACTTGAAATGAAATCAAACTGCACAAATCTCTTCAAAACTAGATAAATCTCTGCACAAACTAATGAAAGCTACTTGAATATGAAGGAAGTACATGATTCCTGTTGATTTTCTGCTGGGATTTGCTGATTTCACTACTTTTAATACAGAGTTCAAAAACAGGCTTAATTCAGCATTGAGTGCCTTTTTGTTACTTAATACTAACATGCAACCAAACTGCACAAATCTCTGCACAAACTACTCAGAACTACTTGAATATGAAGGAATTACATGATTCTTGTTGATTTTCTGCTGGGATTTGCTGATTTCACTACTTTTAATACAGAGTTCAAAAACAGGCTTAATTCAGCATTGAGTGCCTTTTTGTTACTTCATACTAACATGCAACCAAACTGCACAAATCTCTGCACAAACTAATAAAAGCTAATTGAATATGAAGGAACTACATGATTCCTGTTGATTTTCTAATGGGATTCGCTTATTTCACTACTTTTAATAGAAAGTTCAAAAACAAGCTCAATTCAGCATTGGGTGCGTTTATGACTCATCAACTTGAAATGAAATCAAACTGCACAACTCTCTTCAAAACCTATATAAATCTCTGTACAAACTTATAAAAGCTACTTGAATATGAAGGAATTACCTTATTCCTTTTTATTTTCTGCTGGGATTTGCTTATTTCACTCATTTTAATACAGAGTTCAAAAACAGGCTTATTTCAGCATTGAGTGCCTTTTTGTTACTTCATACTAACATGCAACCAAACTGCACAAATCTCAGCACAAACTACTCAGAACTACTTGAATATGAAGGAACTACATGATTCCTGTTGATTTTCTAATGGGATTTGCTGATTTCACTACTGTTAATACAGAGTTCAAAAACAGGCTTAATTCAGCATTGAGTGCCTTTTTGTTACTTCATACTAACATGCAACCAAACTGCACAAATCTCTGCACAAACTAATAAAAGCTACTTGAATATGAAGGAACTACATGATTCCTGTTGATTTTCTGCTGGGATTTGCTGATTTCGCTACTTTTAATGGAAAGTTCAAAAACAGGCTCAATTCAGCATTGGGTGCGTTTGTGACTCATCAACTTGAAATGAAATCAAACTGCACAAATCTCTTCAAAACTAGACAAATCTCTGCACAAACTACTCAGAACTACTTGAATATGAAGGAACTACATGATTCCTGTTAATTTTCTAATGGGATTTGCTGATTTCACTACTTTTAATACAGAGTTCAAAAACAGGCTTAATTCAGCATTGAGTGCGTTTGTGACTCATCAACTTGAAATGAAATCAAACTGCACAAATCTCTTCAAAACCTACATAAATCTCTGTACAGACTTATAAAAGCTACTTGAATATGAAGGAATTACCTTATTCCTTTTTATTTTCTGCAGGGATTTGCTTATTTCACTCATTTTAATACAGAGTTCAAAAACAGGCTTATTTCACCATTGAGTGACTTTTTGTTACTTCATACTAACATGCAACCAAACTGCACAAATCTCTGCACAAACTACTCAGAACTACTTGAATATGAAGGAACTACATGATTCCTGTTGATTTTCTAATGGGATTTGCTTATTTCACTACTTTTAATACAGAGTTCAAAAACAGGCTTAATTCAGCATTGAGTGCCTTTTTGTTACTTCATACTAACATGCAACCAAACTGCACAAATCTCTGCACAAACTAATAAAAGTACTTGAATAAGAAGGAACTACATGATTCCTGTTGATTTTCTAATGGGATTTGCTGATTTCACTACTTTTAATACAGAGTTCAAAAACAGGCTCATTCAGCATTGGGTGCGTTTATGACTAATCAACTTGAAATGAAATCAAACTGCACAAATCTCTGCACAAACTAATAAAAGCTAATTGAATATGAAGGAAATACATGATTCCTGTTGATTTTCTAATGGGATTCGCTTATTTCACTACTTTTAATAGAAAGTTCAAAAACAGGCTCAATTCAGCATTGGATGCGTTTGTGATTCATCAACTTGAAATGAAATCAAACTGCACAAATCTCTTCAAAACCTACATAAATCTCTGTACAAACTTATAAAAGCTACTTGAATATGAAGGAATTACCTTATTCCTTTTTATTTTCTGCTGGGATTTGCTTATTTCACTCATTTTAATACAGAGTTCAAAAACAGGCTTATTTCAGCATTGAGTGCCTTTTTGTTACTTCATACTAACATGCAACCAAACTGCACAAATCTCTGCACAAACTACTCAGAACTACTTGAATATGAAGGAACTACATGATTCTTGTTGATTTTCTACTGGGATTTGCTTATTTCACTTCTTTTAATACAGAGTTCAAAAACAGGCTTAATTCAGCATTGAGTGCCTTTTTGTTACTTCATACTAAAATGCAACCAAACTGCACAAATCTCTGCACAAACTACTCAGAACTACTTGAATACGAAGGAACTACATGATTCCTGTTGATTTTCTATTGGGATTTGCGTATTTCACTACTTTTAATACAGAGTTCAAAAACAGGCACAGTTCAGCATTGGGTGCGTTTGTGATTCATCAACTTGAAATGAAATCAAACTGCACAAATCTCTGCACAAACTACTCAGAACTACTTGAATATGAAGGAACTACATGATTCTTGTTGATTTTCTGCTGGGATTTGCTTATTTCACTACTTTTAATACAGAGTTCAAAAACAGGCTTAATTCAGCATTGAGTGCCTTTTTGTTACTTCATACTAACATGCAACCAAACTGCACAAATCTCTGCACAAACTAATAAAAGTACTTGAATATGAAGGAACTACATGATTCCTGTTGATTTTCTAATGGGATTTGCTGATTTCACTACTTTTAATACAGAGTTCAAAAACAGGCTCAATTCAGCATTGGGTGTGTTTGTGACTCATCAACTTGAAATGAAATCAAACTGCACAAATCTCTTCAAAACCTACATAAATCTCTGTACAAACTTATAAAAGCTACTTGAATATGAAGGAATTACCTTATTCCTTTTTATTTTCTGCTGGGATTTGCTTATTTCACTCATTTTAATACAGAGTTCAAAAACAGGCTTATTTCAGCATTGAGTGCCTTTTTGTTACTTCATACTAACATGCAACCAAACTGCACAAATCTCTTCAAAACTAGACAAATCTCTGCACAAACTAATAAAAGTACTTGAATATGAAGGAACTACATGATTCCTGTTGATTTTCTAATGGGATTTGCTGATTTCACTACTGTTAATACAGAGTTCAAAAACAGGCTTAATTCAGCATTGAGTGCCTTTTTGTTACTTCATACTAACATGCAACCAAACTGCACAAGTCTCTGCACAAACTACTCAGAACTACTTGAATATGAACGAACTACATGATTCTTGTTGATTTTCTGCTGGGATTTGGTGATTTCACTACTTTTAATACAGAGTTCAAAAACAGGCTTAATTCAGCATTGAGTGCGTTTTTGTTACTTCATACTAACATGCAACCAAACTGCAAAAATCTCTTCAAAAACTAGACAAATCTCTGCACAAACTAATAAAAGCTACTTGAATATGAAGGAACTACATGATTCTTGTTAATTTACTGCTGGGATTTGCTGATTTCGCTACTTTTAATGGAAAGTTCAAAAACAGGCTCAATTCAGCATTGGGTGCGTTTGTGACTCATCAACTTGAAATGAAATCAAACTGCACAAATCTCTTCAAAACCTACATAAATCTCTGTACAAACTTATAAAAGCTACTTGAATATGAAGGAAGTACCTTATTCCTGTTTATTTTCTGCTGGGATTTGCTTATTTCACTCATTTTAATACAGAGTTCAAAAACAGGCTTATTTCAGCATTGAGTGCCTTTTTGGTACTTAATACTAACATGCAAACAAACTGCACAAACTAATAAAAGCTACTTGAATATGAAGGAACTACATGATTCTTGTTGATTTTCTGCTGGGATTTGCTGATTTCGCTACTTTTAATAGAAAGTTCAAAAACAGGCTCAATTCAGCATTGGGTGCGTTTATGACTCATCAACTTGAAATGAAATCAAACTGCACAAATCTCTGCACAAACTACTCAGAACTACTTGAATACGAAGGAACTACATGATTCCTGTTGATTTTCTATTGGGATTTGCTTATTTCACTACTTTTAATACAGAGTTCAAAAACAGGCACAGTTCAGCATTGGGTGCATTTGTGATTCATCAACTTGAAATGAAATCAAACTGCACAAATCTCTGCACAAACTACTCAGAACTACTTGAATATGAAGGAACTACATGATTCTTGTTGATTTTCTGCTGGGATTTGCTTATTTCACTACTTTTAATACAGAGTTCAAAAACAGGCTTAATTCAGCATTGAGTGCCTTTTTGTTACTTCATACTAACATGCAACCAAACTGCACAAATCTCTGCACAAACTAATAAAAGTACTTGAATATGAAGGAACTACATGATTCCTGTTGATTTTCTAATGTGATTTGCTGATTTCACTACTTTTAATACAGAGTTCAAAAACAGGCTCAATTCAGCATTGGGTGTGTTTGTGACTCATCAACTTGAAATGAAATCAAACTGCACAAATCTCTTCAAAACCTACATAAATCTCTGTACAAACTTATAAAAGCTACTTGAATATGAAGGAATTACCTTATTCCTTTTTATTTTCTGCTGGGATTTGCTTATTTCACTCATTTTAATACAGAGTTCAAAAACAGGCTTATTTCAGCATTGAGTGCCTTTTTGTTACTTCATACTAACATGGAACCAAACTGCACAAATCTCTGCACAAACTACTCAGAACTACTTGAATATGAAGGAACTACATGATTCTTGTTGATTTTCTACTGGGATTTGCTGATTTCACTACTTTTAATACAGAGTTCAAAAACAGGCTTAATTCAGCATTGAGTGCGTTTTTGTTACTTCATACTAACATGCAACCAAATTGCACAAATCTCTGCACAAACTAATAAAAGCTACTTGAATATGAAGGAATTACATGAGTCCTGTTGATTTTCTAATGGGATTTGCTGATTTCACTACTTTTAATACAGAGTTCAAAAACAGGCTTAATTCAGCACTGAGTGCCTTTTTGTTACTTCATACTAACATGCAACCAAACTGCACAAATCTCTGCACAAACTAATAAAAGCTACTTGAATATGAAGGAACTACATGATTCCTGTTGATTTTCTAATGGGATTTGCTTATTTCACTCATTTTAATACAGAGTTCAAAAACAGGCTTAATTCAGCATTGAGTGCCTTTTTGTTACTTCATACTAACATGCAACCAAACTGCACAAATCTCTGCACAAACTACTCAGAACTACTTCAATATGAAGGAACTACATGATTCTTGTTGATTTTCTGCTGGGATTTGCTGATTTCGCTACTTTTAATAGAATGTTCAAAAACAGGCTCAATTCAGCATTGGGTGCGTTTATGACTCATCAACTTGAAATGAAATGAAACTGCACAAATCTCTGCACAAACTACTCAGAACTACTTGAATATGAAGGAACTACATGATTCTTGTTGATTTTCTACTGGGATTTGCTTATTTCACTACTTTTAATACAGGGTTCAAAAACAGGCTTAATTCAGCATTGAGTGCCTTTTTGTTACTTCATACTAACATGCAACCAAACTGCACAAATCTCTGCACAAACTAATAAAAGCTACTTGAATATGAAGGAAGTACCTTATTCCTGTTTATTTTCTGCTGGGATTTGCTTATTTCACTCATTTTAATACAGAGTTCAAAAACAGGCTTATTTCAGCATTGAGTGCCTTTTTATTACTTCATACTAACATGCAACCAAACTGCACAAATCTCTGCACAAACTACTCAGAACTACTTGAATATGAACGAACTACATGATTCTTGTTGATTTTCTGCTGGGATTTGGTGATTTCACTACTTTTAATACAGAGTTCAAAAACAGGCTTAATTCAGCATTGAGTGCGTTTTTGTTACTTCATACTAACATGCAACCAAACTGCAAAAATCTCTTCAAAAACTAGACAAATCTCTGCACAAACTAATAAAAGCTACTTGAATATGAAGGAACTACATGATTCTTGTTGATTTTCTGCTGGGATTTGCTGATTTCGCTACTTTTAATAGAAAGTTCAAAAACAGGCTCAATTCAGCATTGGGTGCGTTTATGACTCATCAACTTGAAATGAAATCAAACTGCACAAATCTCTGCACAAACTACTCAGAACTACTTGAATACGAAGGAACTACATGATTCCTGTTGATTTTCTATTGGGATTTGCTTATTTCACTACTTTTAATACAGAGTTCAAAAACAGGCACAGTTCAGCATTGGGTGCGTTTGTGATTCATCAACTTGAAATGAAATCAAACTGCACAAATCTCTGCACAAACTACTCAGAACTACTTGAATATGAAGGAACTACATGATTTTTGTTGATTTTCTGCTGGGATTTGCTTGTTTCACTACTTTTAATACAGAGTTCAAAAACAAGCTTAATTCAGCATTGAGTGCCTTTTTGTTACTTCATACTAACATGCAACCAAACTGCACAAATCTCTGCACAAACTACTCAGAACTACTTGAATATGAAGGAACTACATGATTCTTGTTGATTTTCTACTGGGATTTGCTGATTTCGCTACTTTTAATGGAAAGTTCAAAAACAGGCTCAATTCAGCATTGGGTGCGTTTGTGACTCATCAACTTGAAATGAAATCAAACTGCACAAATCTCTTCAAAACCTACATAAATCTCTGCAAAAACTAATGAAAGCTACTTGAATATGAAGGAAGTACCTTATTCCTGTTGATTTTCTAATGGGATTTGCTTATTTCACTCATTTTAATACAGAGTTCAAAAACAGGCTTATTTCAGCATTGAGTGCCTTTTTGTTACTTCATACTAACATGCAACCAAACTGCACAAATCTCTGCACAAACTAATAAAAGCTACTTGAATATGAAGGAACTACATGATTCCTGTTGATTTTCTAATGGGATTTGCTTATTTCACTCATTTTAATACAGAGTTCAAAAACAGGCTTATTTCAGCATTGAGTGCCTTTTTGTTACTTCATACTAACATGCAACCAAACTGCACAAATCTCTGCACAAACTACTCAGAACTACTTGAATATGAAGGAACTACATGATTCTTGTTGATTTTCTAATGGGATTTGCTTATTTCACTACTTTTAATACAGAGTTCAAAAACAGGCTTAATTCAGCATTGAGTGCCTTTTTGTTACTTCATACTAACATGCAACCAAACTGCACAAATCTCTGCACAAACTAATAAAAGCTACTTGAATATGAAGGAACTACATGATTCCTGTTGATTTTCTGCTGGGATTTGCTGATTTCGCTACTTTTAATAGAAAGTTCAAAAACAGGCTCAATTCAGCATTGGGTGCGTTTGTGACTCATCAACTTGAAATGAAATCAAACTGCACAAATCTCTTCAAAACCTACATAAATCTCTGTACAAACTAATAAAAGCTACTTGAATATGAAGGAAGTACCTTATTCCTGTTGATTTTCTGCTGGGATTTGCTTATTTCACTCATTTTAATACAGAGTTCAAAAACAGGTTCAATTCAACATTGAGTGGGTTTATGACTAATCAACTTGAAATGAAATGAAACTGCACAAATCTCTGCACAAACTACTCAGAACTACTTGAATATGAAGGAACTACATGATTCTTGGTGATTTTCTAATGTGATTTGCTTATTTCACTACTTTTAATACAGAGTTGAAAAACAGGCTTAATTCAGCATTGAGTGCCTTTTTGTTACTTCATACTAACATGCAACCAAACTGCACAAATCTCTTCAAAACTAGACAAATCTCTGCACAAACTACTCAGAACTACTTGAATATGAAGGAACTACATGATTCTTGGTGATTTTCTGCTGGGATTTACTGATTTCGCTACTTTTAATAGAAAGTTCAAAAACAGGCTCAATTCAGCATTGGGTGCGTTTATGACTCATCAACTTGAAATTAAATCAAACTGCACAAATCTCTGCACAAACTACTCAGAACTACTTGAATATGAAGGAACTACATGATTCTTGTTGATTTTTCTACTGGGATTTGCTTATTTCACTAATTTTAATACAGAGTTCAAAAACAGGTTCAATTCAGCATTGAGTGGGTTTATGACTAATCAACTTGAAACGAAATCAAACTGCACAAATCTCTGCACAAACTAATAAAAGCTAATTGAATATGAAGGAACTACATGATTCCTGTTGATTTTCTAATGGGATTTGCTGATTTCACTAATTTTAATACAGAGTTCAAAAACAGGCTTATTTCATCATTGAGTGCCTTTTTGTTACTTCATACTAACATGCAACCAAACTGCACAAATCTCTGCACAAACTACTCAGAACTACTTGAATATGAAGGAACTACATGATTCTTGTTGATTTTCTAATGTGATTTGCTTATTTCACTACTTTTAATACAGAGTTCAAAAACAGGCTTAATTCAGCATTGAGTGCCTTTTTGTTACTTCATACTAACATGCAACCAAACTGCACAAATCTCTTCAAAACTAGACAAATCTCTGCACAAACTACTCAGAACTACTTGAATATGAAGGAACTACATGATTCTTGTTGATTTTCTATTGGGATTTGCTTATTTCACTACTTCTAATACAGAGTTCAAAAACAGGCTTAATTCAGCATTGAGTGCCTTTTTGTTACTTCATACTAACATGCAACCAAACTGCACAAATCTCTGCACAAACTAATAAAAGTACTTGAATATGAAGGACCTACATGATGCTTGTTGATTTTGTGTTGGGATTTGCTGATTTCGCTACTTTTAATGGAAAGTTCAAAAACAGGCTCAATTCAGCATTGGATGCGTTTGTGATTCATCAACTTGAAATGAAATGAAACTGCACAAATCTCTGCACAAACTACTCAGAACTACTTGAATATGAAGGAACTACATGATTCTTGTTGATTTTCTACTGGGATTTGCTTATTTCACTACTTTTAATACAGAGTTCAAAAACAGGCTTATTTCAGCATTGAGTGCCTTTTTGGTACTTCATACTAACATGCAAACAAACTGCACAAATCTCTGCACAAACTAATAAAAGCTACTTGAATATGAAGGAATTACATGAGTCCTGTTGATTTTCTAATGGGATTTGCTGATTTCACTACTTTTAATACAGAGTTCAAAAACAGGCTTAATTCAGCATTGAGTGCCTTTTTGTTACTTCATACTAACATGCAACCAAACTGCACAAATCTCTGCACAAACTAATAAAAGCTACTTGAATATGAAGGAAGTACCTTATTCCTGTTTATTTTCTGCTGGGATTTGCTTATTTCACTCATTTTAATACAGAGTTCAAAAACAGGCTTATTTCATCATTGAGTGCCTTTTTGTTACTTCATACTAACATGCAACCAAACTGCACAAATCTCTTCAAAACTAGACAAATCTCTGCACAAACTAATAAAAGCTACTTGAATATGAAGGAAGTACCTTATTCCTGTTTATTTTCTGCTGGGATTTGCTTATTTCACTCATTTTAATACAGAGTTCAAAAACAGGCTTATTTCATCATTGAGTGCCTTTTTGTTACTTCATACTAACATGCAACCAAACTGCACAAATCTCTTCAAAACTAGACAAATCTCTGCACAAACTAATAAAAGTACTTGAATATGAAGGAACTACATGATTCCTGTTGATTTTCTAATGGGATTTGCTGATTTCACTACTTTTAATACAGAGTTCAAAAACAGGCTCAATTCAGCATTGGGTGTGTTTGTGACTCATCAACTTGAAATGAAATCAAACTGCACAAATCTCTCCAAAACCTAAATAAATCTCTGTACAAACTTATAAAAGCTACTTGAATATGAAGGAATTACCTTATTCCTTTTTATTTTCTGCTGGGATTTGCTTATTTCACTCATTTTAATACAGAGTTCAAAAACAGGCTTATTTCAGCATTGAGTGCCTTTTTGTTACTTCATACTAACATGCAACCAAACTGCACAAATCTCTGCACAAACTACTCAGAACTACTTGAATATGAAGGAACTACATGATTCTTGTTGATTTTCTACTGGGATTTGCTGATTTCACTACTTTTAATACAGAGTTTCAAAAACAGGCTTAATTCAGCATTGAGTGCCTTTTTGTTACTTCATACTAACATGCAACCAAATTGCACAAATCTCTGCACAAACTAATAAAAGCTACTTGAATATGAAGGAATTACATGAGTCCTGTTGATTTTCTAATGGGATTTGCTGATTTCACTACTTTTAAGACAGAGTTCAAAAACAGGCTTAATTCAGCATTGAGTGCCTTTTTGTTACTTCATACTAACATGCAACCAAATTGCACAAATCTCTGCACAAACTAATAAAAGCTACTTGAATATGAAGGAATTACATGAGTCCTGTTGATTTTCTAATGGGATTTGCTGATTTCACTACTTTTAAGACAGAGTTCAAAAACAGGCTTAATTCAGCATTGAGTGCCTTTTTGTTACTTCATACTAACATGCAACCAAATTGCACAAATCTCTGCACAAACTAATAAAAGCTACTTGAATATGAAGGAATTACATGAGTCCTGTTGATTTTCTAATGGGATTTGCTTATTTCACTACTTTTAATACAGAGTTCAAAAACAGGCTCAATTCAGCATTGAGTGCGTTTATGACTAATCAACTTGAAATGAAATGAAACTACACAAACCTCTGCACAAACTACTCAGAACTACTTGAATATGAAGGAACTACATGATTCCTGTTGATTTTCTAGTGGGATTTGCTGATTTCACTACTGTTAATACAGAGTTCAAAAACAGGCTTATTTCATCATTGAGTGCCTTTTTGTTACTTCATACTAACATGCAACCAAACTGCACAAATCTCTTCAAAACTAGATAAATCTCTGCACAAACTAATAAAAGCTACTTGAATATGAAGGAACTACATGATTCTTGTTGATTTTCTGCGGGGATTTGCTGATTTCGCTACCTTTAATGGAAAGTTCAAAAACAGGCTCAATTCAGCATTGGGTGCGTTTGTGACTCATCAACTTGAAATGAAATCAAACTGCACAAATCTCTTCAAAACCTATATAAATCTCTGTACAAACTAATAAAAGCTACTTGAATATGAAGGAAGTACATGATTCCTGTTGATTTTCTGCTGGGATTTGCTGATTTCACTACTTTTAATACAGAGTTCAAAAACAGGCTTAATTCAGCATTGAGTGCCTTTTTGTTACTTAATACTAACATGCAACCAAACTGCACAAATCTCTGCACAAACTACTCAGAACTACTTGAATATGAAGGAACTACATGATTCTTGTTGATTTTCTGCTGGGATTTGCTGATTTCACTACTTTTAATACAGAGTTCAAAAACAGGCTTAATTCAGCATTGAGTGCCTTTTTGTTACTTCATACTAACATGCAACCAAACTGCACAAATCTCTGCACAAACTAATAAAAGCTAATTGAATATGAAGGAACTACATGATTCCTGTTGATTTTCTAATGGGATTCGCTTATTTCACTACTTTTAATAGAAAGTTCAAAAACAAGCTCAATTCAGCATTGGGTGCGTTTATGACTCATCAACTTGAAATGAAATCAAACTGCACAACTCTCTTCAAAACCTATATAAATCTCTGTACAAACTTATAAAAGCTACTTGAATATGAAGGAATTACCTTATTCCTTTTTATTTTCTGCTGGGATTTGCTTATTTCACTCATTTTAATACAGAGTTCAAAAACAGGCTTATTTCAGCATTGAGTGCCTTTTTGTTACTTCATACTAACATGCAACCAAACTGCACAAATCTCAGCACAAACTACTCAGAACTACTTGAATATGAAGGAACTACATGATTCCTGTTGATTTTCTAATGGGATTTGCTGATTTCACTACTGTTAATACAGAGTTCAAAAACAGGCTTAATTCAGCATTGAGTGCCTTTTTGTTACTTCATACTAACATGCAACCAAACTGCACAAATCTCTGCACAAACTAATAAAAGCTACTTGAATATGAAGGAACTACATGATTCCTGTTGATTTTCTGCTGGGATTTGCTGATTTCGCTACTTTTAATGGAAAGTTCAAAAACAGGCTCAATTCAGCATTGGGTGCGTTTGTGACTCATCAACTTGAAATGAAATCAAACTGCACAAATCTCTTCAAAACTAGACAAATCTCTGCACAAACTAATAAAAGCTACTTGAATATGAAGGAACTAATGGATTCTTGTTGATTTTCTGCTGGGATTTGCTGATTTCACTACTTTTAATACAGAGTTCAAAAACAGGCTTAATTCAGCATTGAGTGCGTTTTTGTTACTTCATACTAACATGCAACCAAACTGCAAAAATCTCTTCAAAAACTAGACAAATCTCTGCACAAACTAATAAAAGCTACTTGAATATGAAGGAACTACATGATTCTTGTTAATTTACTGCTGGGATTTGCTGATTTCGCTACTTTTAATGGAAAGTTCAAAAACAGGCTCAATTCAGCATTGGGTGCGTTTGTGACTCATCAACTTGAAATGAAATCAAACTGCACAAATCTCTTCAAAACCTACATAAATCTCTGTACAAACTTATAAAAGCTACTTGAATATGAAGGAAGTACCTTATTCCTGTTTATTTTCTGCTGGGATTTGCTTATTTCACTCATTTTAATACAGAGTTCAAAAACAGGCTTATTTCAGCATTGAGTGCCTTTTTGGTACTTAATACTAACATGCAAACAAACTGCACAAACTAATAAAAGCTACTTGAATATGAAGGAACTACATGATTCTTGTTCATTTTCTGCTGGGATTTGCTGATTTCGCTACTTTTAATAGAAAGTTCAAAAACAGGCTCAATTCAGCATTGGGTGCGTTTATGACTCATCAACTTGAAATGAAATCAAACTGCACAAATCTCTGCACAAACTACTCCGAACTACTTGAATATGAAGGAACTACATGATTCTTGTTGATTTTCTACTGGGATTTGCTTATTTCACTTCTTTTAATACAGAGTTCAAAAACAGGCTTAATTCAGCATTGAGTGCCTTTTTGTTACTTCATACTAACATGCAACCAAACTGCACAAATCTCTGCACAAACTAATAAAAGTACTTGAATATGAAGGAACTACATGATTCCTGTTGATTTTCTAATGGGATTTGCTGATTTCACTACTTTTAATACAGAGTTCAAAAACAGGCTCAATTCAGCATTGGGTGTGTTTGTGACTCATCAACTTGAAATGAAATCAAACTGCACAAATCTCTTCAAAACCTACATAAATCTCTGTACAAACTTATAAAAGCTACTTGAATATGAAGGAATTACCTTATTCCTTTTTATTTTCTGCTGGGATTTGCTTATTTCACTCATTTTAATACAGAGTTCAAAAACAGGCTTATTTCAGCATTGAGTGCCTTTTTGTTACTTCATACTAACATGCAACCAAACTGCACAAATCTCAGCACAAACTACTCAGAACTACTTGAATATGAAGGAACTACATGATTCCTGTTGATTTTCTAATGGGATTTGCTGATTTCACTACTGTTAATACAGAGTTCAAAAACAGGCTTAATTCAGCATTGAGTGCCTTTTTGTTACTTCATACTAACATGCAACCAAACTGCACAAATCTCTGCACAAACTAATAAAAGCTACTTGAATATGAAGGAACTACATGATTCCTGTTGATTTTCTGCTGGGATTTGCTGATTTCGCTACTTTTAATGGAAAGTTCAAAAACAGGCTCAATTCAGCATTGGGTGCGTTTATGACTAATCAACTTGAAATGAAATCAAACTGCACAAATCTCTGCACAAACTAATAAAAGCTAATTGAATATGAAGGAACTACATGATTCCTGTTGATTTTCTAATGGGATTCGCTTATTTCACTACTTTTAATAGAAAGTTCAAAAACAGGCTCAATTCAGCATTGGATGCGTTTGTGATTCATCAACTTGAAATGAAATCAAACTGCACAAATCTCTTCAAAACCTACATAAATCTCTGTACAAACTTATAAAAGCTACTTGAATATGAAGGAATTACCTTATTCCTTTTTATTTTCTGCTGGGATTTGCTTATTTCACTCATTTTAATACAGAGTTCAAAAACAGGCTTATTTCAGCATTGAGTGCCTTTTTGTTACTTCATACTAATATGCAACCAAACTGCACAAATCTCTGCATAAACTAATAAAAGTACTTGAATATGAAGGAACTACACGATTCCTGTTGATTTTCTAATGGGATTTGCTGATTTCACTACTTTTAATACAGAGTTCAAAAACAGGCTCAATTCAGCATTGAGTGCGTTTATGACTAATCAACTTGAAATGAAATGAAACTGCACAAACCTCTGCACAAACTACTCAGAACTACTTGAATATGAAGGAACTACATGATTCCTGTTAATTTTCTAATGGGATTTGCTGATTTCACTACTTTTAATACAGAGTTCAAAAACAGGCTTATTTCAGTATTGAGTGCGTTTTTGTTACTTCATACTAACATGCAACCAAACTGCACAAATCTCTTCAAAAACTAGACAAATCTCTGCACAAACTAATAAAAGCTACTTGAATATGAAGGAACTACATGATTCTTGTTCATTTTCTGCTGGGATTTGCTGATTTCGCTACTTTTAATGGAAAGTTCAAAAACAGGCTCAATTCAGCATTGGGTGCGTTTGTGACTCATCAACTTGAAATGAAATCAAACTGCACAAATCTCTTCAAAACATACATAAATCTCTGTACAGACTTATAAAAGCTACTTGAATATGAAGGAATTACCTTATTCCTTTTTATTTTCTGCTGGGATTTGCTTATTTCACTCATTTTAATACAGAGTTCAAAAACAGGCTTATTTCACCATTGAGTGACTTTTTGTTACTTCATACTAACATGCAACCAAACTGCACAAATCTCTGCACAAACTACTCAGAACTACTTGAATATGAAGGAACTACATGATTCTTGTTGATTTTCTACTGGGATTTGCTTATTTCACTTCTTTTAATACAGAGTTCAAAAACAGGCTTAATTCAGCATTGAGTGCCTTTTTGTTACTTCATACTAAAATGCAACCAAACTGCACAAATCTCTGCACAAACTACTCAGAACTACTTGAATATGAAGGAACTCCATGATTCCTGTTGATTTTCTAATGGGATTTGCTTATTTCACTACTTTTAATACAGAGTTCAAAAACAGGCTTAATTCAGCATTGAGTGCCTTTTTGTTACTTCATACTAACATGCAACCAAACTGCACAAATCTCTGCACAAACTAATAAAAGTACTTGAATAAGAAGGAACTACATGATTCCTGTTGATTTTCTAATGGGATTTGCTGATTTCACTACTTTTAATACAGAGTTCAAAAACAGGCTCATTCAGCATTGGGTGCGTTTATGACTAATCAACTTGAAATGAAATCAAACTGCACAAATCTCTGCACAAACTAATAAAAGCTAATTGAATATGAAGGAACTACATGATTCCTGTTGATTTTCTAATGGGATTTGCTGATTTCACTACTTTTAATACAGAGTTCAAAAACAGGCTCAATTCAGCATTGGGTGTGTTTGTGACTCATCAACTTGAAATGAAATCAAACTGCACAAATTTCTTCAAAACCAACATAAATCTCTGTACAAACTTATAAAAGCTACTTGAATAGGAAGGAATTACCTTATTCCTTTTTATTTTCTGCTGGGATTTGCTTATTTCACTCATTTTAATACAGAGTTCAAAAACAGGCTTATTTCAGCATTGAGTGCCTTTTTGTTACTTCATACTAACATGCAACCAAACTGCACAAATCTCTGCACAAACTACTCAGAACTACTTGAATATGAAGGAACTACATGATTCTTGTTGATTTTCTACTGGGATTTGCTGATTTCACTACTTTTAATACAGAGTTCAAAAACAGGCTTAATTCAGCATTGAGTGCGTTTTTGTTACTTCATACTAATATGCAACCAAACTGCACAAATCTCTGCATAAACTAATAAAAGTACTTGAATATGAAGGAACTACACGATTCCTGTTGATTTTCTAATGGGATTTGCTTATTTCACTACTTTTAATACAGAGTTCAAAAACAGGCTCAATTCAGCATTGAGTGCGTTTATGACTAATCAACTTGAAATGAAATGAAACTGCACAAACCTCTGCACAAACTACTCAGAACTACTTGAATATGAAGGAACTACATGATTCCTGTTGATTTTCTAGTGGGATTTGCTGATTTCACTACTGTTAATACAGAGTTCAAAAACAGGCTTATTTCATCATTGAGTGCCTTTTTGTTACTTCATACTAACATGCAACCAAACTGCACAAATCTCTTCAAAACTAGACAAATCTCTGCACAAACTAATAAAAGTACTTGAATATGAAGGAACTACATGATTCCTGTTGATTTTCTAATGGGATTTGCTGATTTCACTACTGTTAATACAGAGTTCAAAAACAGGCTTAATTCAGCATTGAGTGCGTTTTTGTTACTTCATACTAACATGCAACCAAACTGCAAAAATCTCTTCAAAAACTAGACAAATCTCTGCACAAAATAATAAAAGCTACTTGAATATGAAGGAACTACATGATTCTTGTTAATTTACTGCTGGGATTTGCTGATTTCGCTACTTTTAATGGAAAGTTCAAAAACAGGCTCAATTCAGCATTGGGTGCGTTTGTGACTCATCAACTTGAAATGAAATCAAACTGCACAAATCTCTTCAAAACCTACATAAATCTCTGTACAAACTTATAAAAGCTACTTGAATATGAAGGAAGTACCTTATTCCTGTTTATTTTCTGCTGGGATTTGCTTATTTCACTCATTTTAATACAGAGTTCAAAAACAGGCTTATTTCAGCATTGAGTGCCTTTTTGGTACTTAATACTAACATGCAAACAAACTGCACAAACTAATAAAAGCTACTTGAAT
The DNA here is from genome assembly GCA_034769265.1 of Remorina albescens. Taxonomy (NCBI): domain Eukaryota; kingdom Metazoa; phylum Chordata; class Actinopteri; order Carangiformes; family Echeneidae; genus Remorina; species Remorina albescens. The sequence continues at coordinate 171,106 of CM068495.1, read as the reverse complement.
ATGAAGGAACTACATGATTCTTGTTGATTTTCTGCTGGGATTTGCTGATTTCGCTACTTTTAATAGAAAGTTCAAAAACAGGCTCAATTCAGCATTGGGTGCGTTTATGACTCATCAACTTGAAATGAAATCAAACTGCACAAATCTCTGCACAAACTACTCAGAACTACTTGAATATGAAGGAACTACATGATTCTTGTTGATTTTCTACTGGGATTTGCTTATTTCACTTCTTTTAATACAGAGGTCAAAAACAGGCTTAATTCAGCATTGAGTGCCTTTTTGTTACTTCATACTAAAATGCAACCAAACTGCACAAATCTCTGCACAAACTACTCAGAACTACTTGAATACGAAGGAACTACATGATTCCTGTTGATTTTCTATTGGGATTTGCTTATTTCACTACTTTTAATACAGAGTTCAAAAACAGGCACAGTTCAGCATTGGGTGCGTTTGTGATTCATCAACTTGAAATGAAATCAAACTGCACAAATCTCTGCACAAACTACTCAGAACTACTTGAATATGAAGGAACTACATGATTCTTGTTGATTTTCTGCTGGGATTTGCTTATTTCACTACTTTTAATACAGAGTTCAAAAACAGGCTTAATTCAGCATTGAGTGCCTTTTTGTTACTTCATACTAACATGCAACCAAACTGCACAAATCTCTGCACAAACTAATAAAAGTACTTGAATATGAAGGAACTACATGATTCCTGTTGATTTTCTAATGGGATTTGCTGATTTCACTACTTTTAATACAGAGTTCAAAAACAGGCTCAATTCAGCATTGGGTGTGTTTGTGACTCATCAACTTGAAATGAAATCAAACTGCACAAATCTCTTCAAAACCTACATAAATCTCTGTACAAACTTATAAAAGCTACTTGAATATGAAGGAATTACCTTATTCCTTTTTATTTTCTGCTGGGATTTGCTTATTTCACTCATTTTAATACAGAGTTCAAAAACAGGCTTATTTCAGCATTGAGTGCCTTTTTGTTACTTCATACTAACATGCAACCAAACTGCACAAATCTCTGCACAAACTACTCAGAACTACTTGAATATGAAGGAACTACATGATTCTTGTTGATTTTCTACTGGGATTTGCTGATTTCACTACTTTTAATACAGAGTTCAAAAACAGGCTTAATTCAGCATTGAGTGCGTTTTTGTTACTTCATACTAACATGCAACCAAATTGCACAAATCTCTGCACAAACTAATAAAAGCTACTTGAATATGAAGGAATTACATGAGTCCTGTTGATTTTCTAATGGGATTTGCTGATTTCACTACTTTTAATACAGAGTTCAAAAACAGGCTTAATTCAGCACTGAGTGCCTTTTTGTTACTTCATACTAACATGCAACCAAACTGCACAAATCTCTGCACAAACTAATAAAACCTACTTGAATATGAAGGAACTACATGATTCCTGTTGATTTTCTAATGGGATTTGCTTATTTCACTCATTTTAATACAGAGTTCAAAAACAGGCTTAATTCAGCATTGAGTGCCTTTTTGTTACTTCATACTAACATGCAACCAAACTGCACAAATCTCTGCACAAACTACTCAGAACTACTTCAATATGAAGGAACTACATGATTCTTGTTGATTTTCTGCTGGGATTTGCTGATTTCGCTACTTTTAATAGAAAGTTCAAAAACAGGCTCAATTCAGCATTGAGTGCGTTTATGACTAATCAACTTGAAATGAAATGAAACTGCACAAACCTCTGCACAAACTACTCAGAACTACTTGAATATGAAGGAACTACATGATTCCTGTTGATTTTCTAGTGGGATTTGCTGATTTCACTACTGTTAATACAGAGTTCAAAAACAGGCTTATTTCATCATTGAGTGCCTTTTTGTTACTTCATACTAACATGCAACCAAACTGCACAAATCTCTTCAAAACTAGACAAATCTCTGCACAAACTAATAAAAGTACTTGAATATGAAGGAACTACATGATTCCTGTTGATTTTCTAATGGGATTTGCTGATTTCACTACTGTTAATACAGAGTTCAAAAACAGGCTTAATTCAGCATTGAGTGCCTTTTTGTTACTTCATACTAACATGCAACCAAACTGCACAAGTCTCTGCACAAACTACTCAGAACTACTTGAATATGAACGAACTACATGATTCTTGTTGATTTTCTGCTGGGATTTGGTGATTTCACTACTTTTAATACAGAGTTCAAAAACAGGCTTAATTCAGCATTGAGTGCGTTTTTGTTACTTCATACTAACATGCAACCAAACTGCAAAAATCTCTTCAAAAACTAGACAAATCTCTGCACAAAATAATAAAAGCTACTTGAATATGAAGGAACTACATGATTTTTGTTAATTTACTGCTGGGATTTGCTGATTTCGCTACTTTTAATGGAAAGTTCAAAAACAGGCTCAATTCAGCATTGGGTGCGTTTGTGACTCATCAACTTGAAATGAAATCAAACTGCACAAATCTCTTCAAAACCTACATAAATCTCTGTACAAACTTATAAAAGCTACTTGAATATGAAGGAAGTACCTTATTCCTGTTTATTTTCTGCTGGGATTTGCTTATTTCACTCATTTTAATACAGAGTTCAAAAACAGGCTTATTTCAGCATTGAGTGCCTTTTTGGTACTTCATACTAACATGCAAACAAACTGCACAAACTAATAAAAGCTACTTGAATATGAAGGAACTACATGATTCTTGTTGATTTTCTGCTGGGATTTGCTGATTTCGCTACTTTTAATAGAAAGTTCAAAAACAGGCTCAATTCAGCATTGGGTGCGTTTATGACTCATCAACTTGAAATGAAATCAAACTGCACAAATCTCTGCACAAACTATTCAGAACTACTTGAATATGAAGGAACTACATGATTCTTGTTGATTTTCTACTGGGATTTGCTTATTTCACTTCTTTTAATACAGAGTTCAAAAACAGGCTTAATTCAGCATTGAGTGCCTTTTTGTTACTTCATACTAAAATGCAACCAAACTGCACAAATCTCTGCACAAACTACTCAGAACTACTTGAATACGAAGGAACTACATGATTCCTGTTGATTTTCTATTGGGATTTGCTTATTTCACTACTTTTAATACAGAGTTCAAAAACAGGCACAGTTCAGCATTGGGTGCGTTTGTGATTCATCAACTTGAAATGAAATCAAACTGCACAAATCTCTGCACAAACTACTCAGAACTACTTGAATATGAAGGAACTACATGATTCTTGTTGATTTTCTGCTGGGATTTGCTTATTTCACTACTTTTAATACAGAGTTCAAAAACAGGCTTAATTCAGCATTGAGTGCCTTTTTGTTACTTCATACTAACATGCAACCAAACTGCACAAATCTCTGCACAAACTAATAAAAGTACTTGAATATGAAGGAACTACATGATTCCTGTTGATTTTCTAATGGGATTTGCTGATTTCACTACTTTTAATACAGAGTTCAAAAACAGGCTCAATTCAGCATTGGGTGTGTTTGTGACTCATCAACTTGAAATGAAATCAAACTGCACAAATCTCTTCAAAACCTACATAAATCTCTGTACAAACTTATAAAAGCTACTTGAATATGAAGGAATTACCTTATTCCTTTTTATTTTCTGCTGGGATTTGCTTATTTCACTCATTTTAATACAGAGTTCAAAAACAGGCTTATTTCAGCATTGAGTGCCTTTTTGTTACTTCATACTAACATGCAACCAAACTGCACAAATCTCTGCACAAACTACTCAGAACTACTTGAATATGAAGGAACTACATGATTCTTGTTGATTTTCTACTGGGATTTGCTGATTTCACTACTTTTAATACAGAGTTCAAAAACAGGCTTAATTCAGCATTGAGTGCGTTTTTGTTACTTCATACTAACATGCAACCAAATTGCACAAATCTCTGCACAAACTAATAAAAGTACTTGAATATGAAGGAACTACATGATTCCTGTTGATTTTCTAATGGGATTTGCTGATTTCACTACTTTTAATACAGAGTTCAAAAACAGGCTCAATTCAGCATTGGGTGTGTTTGTGACTCATCAACTTGAAATGAAATCAAACTGCACAAATCTCTTCAAAACCTACATAAATCTCTGTACAAACTTATAAAAGCTACTTGAATATGAAGGAATTACCTTATTCCTTTTTATTTTCTGCTGGGATTTGCTTATTTCACTCATTTTAATACAGAGTTCAAAAACAGGCTTATTTCAGCATTGAGTGCCTTTTTGTTACTTCATACTAACATGCAACCAAACTGCACAAATCTCTGCACAAACTACTCAGAACTACTTGAATATGAAGGAACTACATGATTCTTGTTGATTTTCTACTGGGATTTGCTGATTTCACTACTTTTAATACAGAGTTCAAAAACAGGCTTAATTCAGCATTGAGTGCGTTTTTGTTACTTCATACTAACATGCAACCAAATTGCACAAATCTCTGCACAAACTAATAAAAGCTACTTGAATATGAAGGAATTACATGAGTCCTGTTGATTTTCTAATGGGATTTGCTGATTTCACTACTTTTAATACAGAGTTCAAAAACAGGCTTAATTCAGCACTGAGTGCCTTTTTGTTACTTCATACTAACATGCAACCAAACTGCACAAATCTCTGCACAAACTAATAAAAGCTACTTGAATATGAAGGAACTACATGATTCCTGTTGATTTTCTAATGGGATTTGCTTATTTCACTCATTTTAATACAGAGTTCAAAAACAGGCTTAATTCAGCATTGAGTGCCTTTTTGTTACTTCATACTAACATGCAACCAAACTGCACAAACTACTCAGAACTACTTCAATATGAAGGAACTACATGATTCTTGTTGATTTTCTGCTGGGATTTGCTGATTTCGCTACTTTTAATAGAAAGTTCAAAAACAGGCTCAATTCAGCATTGAGTGCGTTTATGACTAATCAACTTGAAATGAAATGAAACTGCACAAACCTCTGCACAAACTACTCAGAACTACTTGAATATGAAGGAACTACATGATTCCTGTTGATTTTCTAGTGGGATTTGCTGATTTCACTACTGTTAATACAGAGTTCAAAAACAGGCTTATTTCATCATTGAGTGCCTTTTTGTTACTTCATACTAACATGCAACCAAACTGCACAAATCTCTTCAAAACTAGACAAATCTCTGCACAAACTAATAAAAGTACTTGAATATGAAGGAACTACATGATTCCTGTTGATTTTCTAATGGGATTTGCTGATTTCACTACTGTTAATACAGAGTTCAAAAACAGGCTTAATTCAGCATTGAGTGCCTTTTTGTTACTTCATACTAACATGCAACCAAACTGCACAAGTCTCTGCACAAACTACTCAGAACTACTTGAATATGAACGAACTACATGATTCTTGTTGATTTTCTGCTGGGATTTGGTGATTTCACTACTTTTAATACAGAGTTCAAAAACAGGCTTAATTCAGCATTGAGTGCGTTTTTGTTACTTCATACTAACATGCAACCAAACTGCAAAAATCTCTTCAAAAACTAGACAAATCTCTGCACAAAATAATAAAAGCTACTTGAATATGAAGGAACTACATGATTCTTGTTAATTTACTGCTGGGATTTGCTGATTTCGCTACTTTTAATGGAAAGTTCAAAAACAGGCTCAATTCAGCATTGGGTGCGTTTGTGACTCATCAACTTGAAATGAAATCAAACTGCACAAATCTCTTCAAAACCTACATAAATCTCTGTACAAACTAATAAAAGCTACATGAATATGAAGGAAGTACCTTATTCCTGTTGATTTTCTGCTGGGATTTGCTTATTTCACTCATTTTAATACAGAGTTCAAAAACAGGTTCAATTCAGCATTGAGTGGGTTTATGACTAATCAACTTGAAATGAAATGAAACTGCACAAATCTCTGCACAAACTACTCAGAACTACTTGAATATGAAGGAACAACATGATTCTTGGTGATTTTCTAATGTGATTTGCTTATTTCACTACTTTTAATACAGAGTTGAAAAACAGGCTTAATTCAGCATTGAGTGCCTTTTTGTTACTTCATACTAACATGCAACCAAACTGCACAAATCTCTTCAAAACTAGACAAATCTCTGCACAAACTACTCAGAACTACTTGAATATGAAGGAACTACATGATTCTTGGTGATTTTCTGCTGGGATTTACTGATTTCGCTACTTTTAATAGAAAGTTCAAAAACAGGCTCAATTCAGCATTGGGTGCGTTTATGACTCATCAACTTGAAATTAAATCAAACTGCACAAATCTCTGCACAAACTACTCAGAACTACTTGAATATGAAGGAACTACATGATTCTTGTTGATTTTTCTACTGGGATTTGCTTATTTCACTACTTTTAATACAGAGTTCAAAAACAGGCTTAATTCAGCATTGAGTGCCTTTTTGTTACTTCATACTAATATGCAACCAAACTGCACAAATCTCTGCACAAACTAATAAAAGCTACTTGAATATGAAGGAACTACATGATTCCTGTTGATTTTCTAATGGGATTTGCTGATTTCACTACTGTTAATACAGAGTTCAAAAACAGGCTTATTTCAGTATTGAGTGCGTTTTTGTTACTTCATACTAACATGCAACCAAACTGCACAAATCTCTTCAAAAACTAGACAAATCTCTGCACAAACTAATAAAAGCTACTTGAATATGAAGGAACTACATGATTCTTGTTGATTTACTGCTGGGATTTGCTGATTTCGCTACTTTTAATACAGAGTTCAAAAACAGGCTCATTCAGCATTGGGTGCGTTTATGACTAATCAACTTGAAACGAAATCAAACTGCACAAATCTCTGCACAAACTAATAAAAGCTAATTGAATATGAAGGAACTACATGATTAATGTTGATTTTCTAATGGGATTTGCTGATTTCACTAATTTTAATACAGAGTTCAAAAACAGGCTTATTTCATCATTGAGTGCCTTTTTGTTACTTCATACTAACATGCAACCAAACTGCACAAATCTCTGCACAAACTACTCAGAACTACTTGAATATGAAGGAACTACATGATTCTTGTTGATTTTCTAATGTGATTTGCTTATTTCACTACTTTTAATACAGAGTTCAAAAACAGGCTTAATTCAGCATTGAGTGCCTTTTTGTTACTTCATACTAACATGCAACCAAACTGCACAAATCTCTTCAAAACTAGACAAATCTCTGCACAAACTACTCAGAACTACTTGAATATGAAGGAACTACATGATTCTTGTTGATTTTCTACTGGGATTTGCTTATTTCACTACTTTTAATACAGAGTTCAAAAACAGGCTTAATTCAGCATTGAGTGCCTTTTTGTTACTTCATACTAACATGCAACCAAACTGCACAAATCTCTGCACAAACTACTCAGAACTACTTCAATATGAAGGAACTACATGATTCTTGTTGATTTTCTGCTGGGATTTGCTGATTTCGCTACTTTTAATAGAAAGTTCAAAAACAGGCTCAATTCAGCATTGAGTGCGTTTATGACTAATCAACTTGAAATGAAATGAAACTGCACAAACCTCTGCACAAACTACTCAGAACTACTTGAATATGAAGGAACTACATGATTCCTGTTGATTTTCTAGTGGGATTTGCTGATTTCACTACTGTTAATACAGAGTTCAAAAACAGGCTTATTTCATCATTGAGTGCCTTTTTGTTACTTCATACTAACATGCAACCAAACTGCACAAATCTCTTCAAAACTAGACAAATCTCTGCACAAACTAATAAAAGTACTTGAATATGAAGGAACTACATGATTCCTGTTGATTTTCTAATGGGATTTGCTGATTTCACTACTGTTAATACAGAGTTCAAAAACAGGCTTAATTCAGCATTGAGTGCCTTTTTGTTACTTCATACTAACATGCAACCAAACTGCACAAGTCTCTGCACAAACTACTCAGAACTACTTGAATATGAACGAACTACATGATTCTTGTTGATTTTCTGCTGGGATTTGGTGATTTCACTACTTTTAATACAGAGTTCAAAAACAGGCTTAATTCAGCATTGAGTGCGTTTTTGTTACTTCATACTAACATGCAACCAAACTGCAAAAATCTCTTCAAAAACTAGACAAATCTCTGCACAAAATAATAAAAGCTACTTGAATATGAAGGAACTACATGATTTTTGTTAATTTACTGCTGGGATTTGCTGATTTCGCTACTTTTAATGGAAAGTTCAAAAACAGGCTCAATTCAGCATTGGGTGCGTTTGTGACTCATCAACTTGAAATGAAATCAAACTGCACAAATCTCTTCAAAACCTACATAAATCTCTGTACAAACTTATAAAAGCTACTTGAATATGAAGGAAGTACCTTATTCCTGTTTATTTTCTGCTGGGATTTGCTTATTTCACTCATTTTAATACAGAGTTCAAAAACAGGCTTATTTCAGCATTGAGTGCCTTTTTGGTACTTCATACTAACATGCAAACAAACTGCACAAACTAATAAAAGCTACTTGAATATGAAGGAACTACATGATTCTTGTTGATTTTCTGCTGGGATTTGCTGATTTCGCTACTTTTAATAGAAAGTTCAAAAACAGGCTCAATTCAGCATTGGGTGCGTTTATGACTCATCAACTTGAAATGAAATCAAACTGCACAAATCTCTGCACAAACTATTCAGAACTACTTGAATATGAAGGAACTACATGATTCTTGTTGATTTTCTACTGGGATTTGCTTATTTCACTTCTTTTAATACAGAGTTCAAAAACAGGCTTAATTCAGCATTGAGTGCCTTTTTGTTACTTCATACTAAAATGCAACCAAACTGCACAAATCTCTGCACAAACTACTCAGAACTACTTGAATACGAAGGAACTACATGATTCCTGTTGATTTTCTATTGGGATTTGCTTATTTCACTACTTTTAATACAGAGTTCAAAAACAGGCACAGTTCAGCATTGGGTGCGTTTGTGATTCATCAACTTGAAATGAAATCAAACTGCACAAATCTCTGCACAAACTACTCAGAACTACTTGAATATGAAGGAACTACATGATTCTTGTTGATTTTCTGCTGGGATTTGCTTATTTCACTACTTTTAATACAGAGTTCAAAAACAGGCTTAATTCAGCATTGAGTGCCTTTTTGTTACTTCATACTAACATGCAACCAAACTGCACAAATCTCTGCACAAACTAATAAAAGTACTTGAATATGAAGGAACTACATGATTCCTGTTGATTTTCTAATGGGATTTGCTGATTTCACTACTTTTAATACAGAGTTCAAAAACAGGCTCAATTCAGCATTGGGTGTGTTTGTGACTCATCAACTTGAAATGAAATCAAACTGCACAAATCTCTTCAAAACCTACATAAATCTCTGTACAAACTTATAAAAGCTACTTGAATATGAAGGAATTACCTTATTCCTTTTTATTTTCTGCTGGGATTTGCTTATTTCACTCATTTTAATACAGAGTTCAAAAACAGGCTTATTTCAGCATTGAGTGCCTTTTTGTTACTTCATACTAACATGCAACCAAACTGCACAAATCTCTGCACAAACTACTCAGAACTACTTGAATATGAAGGAACTACATGATTCTTGTTGATTTTCTACTGGGATTTGCTGATTTCACTACTTTTAATACAGAGTTCAAAAACAGGCTTAATTCAGCATTGAGTGCGTTTTTGTTACTTCATACTAACATGCAACCAAATTGCACAAATCTCTGCACAAACTAATAAAAGTACTTGAATATGAAGGAACTACATGATTCCTGTTGATTTTCTAATGGGATTTGCTGATTTCACTACTTTTAATACAGAGTTCAAAAACAGGCTCAATTCAGCATTGGGTGTGTTTGTGACTCATCAACTTGAAATGAAATCAAACTGCACAAATCTCTTCAAAACCTACATAAATCTCTGTACAAACTTATAAAAGCTACTTGAATATGAAGGAATTACCTTATTCCTTTTTATTTTCTGCTGGGATTTGCTTATTTCACTCATTTTAATACAGAGTTCAAAAACAGGCTTATTTCAGCATTGAGTGCCTTTTTGTTACTTCATACTAACATGCAACCAAACTGCACAAATCTCTGCACAAACTACTCAGAACTACTTGAATATGAAGGAACTACATGATTCTTGTTGATTTTCTACTGGGATTTGCTGATTTCACTACTTTTAATACAGAGTTCAAAAACAGGCTTAATTCAGCATTGAGTGCGTTTTTGTTACTTCATACTAACATGCAACCAAATTGCACAAATCTCTGCACAAACTAATAAAAGCTACTTGAATATGAAGGAATTACATGAGTCCTGTTGATTTTCTAATGGGATTTGCTGATTTCACTACTTTTAATACAGAGTTCAAAAACAGGCTTAATTCAGCACTGAGTGCCTTTTTGTTACTTCATACTAACATGCAACCAAACTGCACAAATCTCTGCACAAACTAATAAAAGCTACTTGAATATGAAGGAACTACATGATTCCTGTTGATTTTCTAATGGGATTTGCTTATTTCACTCATTTTAATACAGAGTTCAAAAACAGGCTTAATTCAGCATTGAGTGCCTTTTTGTTACTTCATACTAACATGCAACCAAACTGCACAAACTACTCAGAACTACTTCAATATGAAGGAACTACATGATTCTTGTTGATTTTCTGCTGGGATTTGCTGATTTCGCTACTTTTAATAGAAAGTTCAAAAACAGGCTCAATTCAGCATTGAGTGCGTTTATGACTAATCAACTTGAAATGAAATGAAACTGCACAAACCTCTGCACAAACTACTCAGAACTACTTGAATATGAAGGAACTACATGATTCCTGTTGATTTTCTAGTGGGATTTGCTGATTTCACTACTGTTAATACAGAGTTCAAAAACAGGCTTATTTCATCATTGAGTGCCTTTTTGTTACTTCATACTAACATGCAACCAAACTGCACAAATCTCTTCAAAACTAGACAAATCTCTGCACAAACTAATAAAAGTACTTGAATATGAAGGAACTACATGATTCCTGTTGATTTTCTAATGGGATTTGCTGATTTCACTACTGTTAATACAGAGTTCAAAAACAGGCTTAATTCAGCATTGAGTGCCTTTTTGTTACTTCATACTAACATGCAACCAAACTGCACAAGTCTCTGCACAAACTACTCAGAACTACTTGAATATGAACGAACTACATGATTCTTGTTGATTTTCTGCTGGGATTTGGTGATTTCACTACTTTTAATACAGAGTTCAAAAACAGGCTTAATTCAGCATTGAGTGCGTTTTTGTTACTTCATACTAACATGCAACCAAACTGCAAAAATCTCTTCAAAAACTAGACAAATCTCTGCACAAAATAATAAAAGCTACTTGAATATGAAGGAACTACATGATTCTTGTTAATTTACTGCTGGGATTTGCTGATTTCGCTACTTTTAATGGAAAGTTCAAAAACAGGCTCAATTCAGCATTGGGTGCGTTTGTGACTCATCAACTTGAAATGAAATCAAACTGCACAAATCTCTTCAAAACCTACATAAATCTCTGTACAAACTAATAAAAGCTACTTGAATATGAAGGAAGTACCTTATTCCTGTTGATTTTCTGCTGGGATTTGCTTATTTCACTCATTTTAATACAGAGTTCAAAAACAGGTTCAATTCAGCATTGAGTGGGTTTATGACTAATCAACTTGAAATGAAATGAAACTGCACAAATATCTGCACAAACTACTCAGAACTACTTGAATATGAAGGAACTACATGATTCTTGGTGATTTTCTAATGTGATTTGCTTATTTCACTACTTTTAATACAGAGTTGAAAAACAGGCTTAATTCAGCATTGAGTGCCTTTTTGTTACTTCATACTAACATGCAACCAAACTGCACAAATCTCTTCAAAACTAGACAAATCTCTGCACAAACTACTCAGAACTACTTGAATATGAAGGAACTACATGATTCTTGGTGATTTTCTGCTGGGATTTACTGATTTCGCTACTTTTAATAGAAAGTTCAAAAACAGGCTCAATTCAGCATTGGGTGCGTTTATGACTCATCAACTTGAAATTAAATCAAACTGCACAAATCTCTGCACAAACTACTCAGAACTACTTGAATATGAAGGAACTACATGATTCTTGTTGATTTTTCTACTGGGATTTGCTTATTTCACTACTTTTAATACAGAGTTCAAAAACAGGCTTAATTCAGCATTGAGTGCCTTTTTGTTACTTCATACTAATATGCAACCAAACTGCACAAATCTCTGCACAAACTAATAAAAGCTACTTGAATATGAAGGAACTACATGATTCCTGTTGATTTTCTAATGGGATTTGCTGATTTCACTACTGTTAATACAGAGTTCAAAAACAGGCTTATTTCAGTATTGAGTGCGTTTTTGTTACTTCATACTAACATGCAACCAAACTGCACAAATCTCTTCAAAAACTAGACAAATCTCTGCACAAACTAATAAAAGCTACTTGAATATGAAGGAACTACATGATTCTTGTTGATTTACTGCTGGGATTTGCTGATTTCGCTACTTTTAATACAGAGTTCAAAAACAGGCTCATTCAGCATTGGGTGCGTTTATGACTAATCAACTTGAAACGAAATCAAACTGCACAAATCTCTGCACAAACTAATAAAAGCTAATTGAATATGAAGGAACTACATGATTAATGTTGATTTTCTAATGGGATTTGCTGATTTCACTAATTTTAATACAGAGTTCAAAAACAGGCTTATTTCATCATTGAGTGCCTTTTTGTTACTTCATACTAACATGCAACCAAACTGCACAAATCTCTGCACAAACTACTCAGAACTACTTGAATATGAAGGAACTACATGATTCTTGTTGATTTTCTAATGTGATTTGCTTATTTCACTACTTTTAATACAGAGTTCAAAAACAGGCTTAATTCAGCATTGAGTGCCTTTTTGTTACTTCATACTAACATGCAACCAAACTGCACAAATCTCTTCAAAACTAGACAAATCTCTGCACAAACTACTCAGAACTACTTGAATATGAAGGAACTACATGATTCTTGTTGATTTTCTACTGGGATTTGCTTATTTCACTACTTTTAATACAGAGTTCAAAAACAGGCTTAATTCAGCATTGAGTGCCTTTTTGTTACTTCATACTAACATGCAACCAAACTGCACAAATCTCTGCACAAACTAATAAAAGTACTTGAATATGAAGGACCTACATGATGATTGTTGATTTTGTGTTGGGATTTGCTGATTTCGCTACTTTTAATGGAAAGTTCAAAAACAGGCTCAATTCAGCATTGGATGCGTTTGTGATTCATCAACTTGAAATGAAATGAAACTGCACAAATCTCTGCACAAACTACTCAGAACTACTTGAATATGAAGGAACTACATGATTCTTGTTGATTTTCTACTGGGATTTGCTTATTTCACTACTTTTAATACAGAGTTCAAAAACAGGCTTATTTCAGCATTGAGTGCCTTTTTGGTACTTCATACTAACATGCAACCAAACTGCACAAATCTCTTCAAAACTAGACAAATCTCTGCACAAACTAATAAAAGCTACTTGAATATGAAGGAAGTACCTTATTCCTGTTTATTTTCTGCTGGGATTTGCTTATTTCACTCATTTTAATACAGAGTTCAAAAACAGGCTTATTTCATCATTGAGTGCCTTTTTGTTACTTCATACTAACATGCAACCAAACTGCACAAATCTCTTCAAAACTAGACAAATCTCTGCACAAACTAATAAAAGTACTTGAATATGAAGGAACTACATGATTCCTGTTGATTTTCTAATGGGATTTGCTGATTTCACTACTTTTAATACAGAGTTCAAAAACAGGCTCAATTCAGCATTGGGTGTGTTTGTGACTCATCAACTTGAAATGAAATCAAACTGCACAAATCTCTCCAAAACCTAAATAAATCTCTGTACAAACTTATAAAAGCTACTTGAATATGAAGGAATTACCTTATTCCTTTTTATTTTCTGCTGGGATTTGCTTATTTCACTCATTTTAATACAGAGTTCAAAAACAGGCTTATTTCAGCATTGAGTGCCTTTTTGTTACTTCATACTAACATGCAACCAAACTGCACAAATCTCTGCACAAACTACTCAGAACTACTTGAATATGAAGGAACTACATGATTCTTGTTGATTTTCTACTGGGATTTGCTGATTTCACTACTTTTAATACAGAGTTTCAAAAACAGGCTTAATTCAGCATTGAGTGCCTTTTTGTTACTTCATACTAACATGCAACCAAATTGCACAAATCTCTGCACAAACTAATAAAAGCTACTTGAATATGAAGGAATTACATGAGTCTTGTTGATTTTCTAATGGGATTTGCTGATTTCACTACTTTTAAGACAGAGTTCAAAAACAGGCTTAATTCAGCATTGAGTGCCTTTTTGTTACTTCATACTAACATGGAACCAAACTGCACAAATCTCTGCACAAACTAATAAAAGCTACTTGAATATGAAGGAACTACATGATTCCTGTTGATTTTCTAATGGGATTTGCTTATTTCACTACTTTTAATACAGAGTTCAAAAACAGGCTTATTTCAGCATGGAGTGCCTTTTTGTTACTTCATACTAACATGCAACCAAACTGCACAAATCTCTGCACAAACTAATAAAAGTACTTGAATATGAAGGAACTACACGATTCCTGTTGATTTTCTAGTGGGATTTGCTGATTTCACTACTGTTAATACAGAGTTCAAAAACAGGCTTATTTCATCATTGAGTGCCTTTTTGTTACTTCATACTAACATGCAACCAAACTGCACAAATCTCTTCAAAACTAGATAAATCTCTGCACAAACTAATAAAAGCTACTTGAATATGAAGGAACTACATGATTCTTGTTGATTTTCTGCGGGGATTTGCTGATTTCGCTACCTTTAATGGAAAGTTCAAAAACAGGCTCAATTCAGCATTGGGTGCGTTTGTGACTCATCAACTTGAAATGAAATCAAACTGCACAAATCTCTTCAAAACCTATATAAATCTCTGTACAAACTAATAAAAGCTACTTGAATATGAAGGAAGTACATGATTCCTGTTGATTTTCTGCTGGGATTTGCTGATTTCACTACTTTTAATACAGAGTTCAAAAACAGGCTTAATTCAGCATTGAGTGCCTTTTTGTTACTTAATACTAACATGCAACCAAACTGCACAAATCTCTGCACAAACTACTCAGAACTACTTGAATATGAAGGAACTACATGATTCTTGTTGATTTTCTGCTGGGATTTGCTGATTTCACTACTTTTAATACAGAGTTCAAAAACAGGCTTAATTCAGCATTGGATGCGTTTGTGATTCATCAACTTGAAATGAAATGAAACTGCACAAATCTCTGCACAAACTACTCAGAACTACTTGAATATGAAGGAACTACATGATTCTTGTTGATTTTCTACTGGGATTTGCTTATTTCACTACTTTTAATACAGAGTTCAAAAACAGGCTTATTTCAGCATTGAGTGCCTTTTTGGTACTTCATACTAACATGCAAACAAACTGCACAAATCTCTGCACAAACTAATAAAAGCTACTTGAATATGAAGGAATTACATGAGTCCTGTTGATTTTCTAATGGGATTTGCTGATTTCACTACTTTTAATACAGAGTTCAAAAACAGGCTTAATTCAGCATTGAGTGCCTTTTTGTTACTTCATACTAACATGCAACCAAACTGCACAAATCTCTGCACAAACTAATAAAAGCTACTTGAATATGAAGGAAGTACCTTATTCCTGTTTATTTTCTGCTGGGATTTGCTTATTTCACTCATTTTAATACAGAGTTCAAAAACAGGCTTATTTCATCATTGAGTGCCTTTTTGTTACTTCATACTAACATGCAACCAAACTGCACAAATCTCTTCAAAACTAGACAAATCTCTGCACAAACTAATAAAAGTACTTGAATATGAAGGAACTATATGATTTCTGTTGATTTTCTAATGGGATTTGCTGATTTCACTACTTTTAATACAGAGTTCAAAAACAGGCTCAATTCAGCATTGGGTGTGTTTGTGACTCATCAACTTGAAATGAAATCAAACTGCACAAATCTCTCCAAAACCTAAATAAATCTCTGTACAAACTTATAAAAGCTACTTGAATATGAAGGAATTACCTTATTCCTTTTTATTTTCTGCTGGGATTTGCTTATTTCACTCATTTTAATACAGAGTTCAAAAACAGGCTTATTTCAGCATTGAGTGCCTTTTTGTTACTTCATACTAACATGCAACCAAACTGCACAAATCTCTGCACAAACTACTCAGAACTACTTGAATATGAAGGAACTACATGATTCTTGTTGATTTTCTACTGGGATTTTCTGATTTCACTACTTTTAATACAGAGTTTCAAAAACAGGCTTAATTCAGCATTGAGTGCCTTTTTGTTACTTCATACTAACATGCAACCAAATTGCACAAATCTCTGCACAAACTAATAAAAGCTACTTGAATATGAAGGAATTACATGAGTCCTGTTGATTTTCTAATGGGATTTGCTGATTTCACTACTTTTAAGACAGAGTTCAAAAACAGGCTTAATTCAGCATTGAGTGCCTTTTTGTTACTTCATACTAACATGGAACCAAACTGCACAAATCTCTGCACAAACTAATAAAAGCTACTTGAATATGAAGGAACTACATAATTCTTGTTGATTTTCTGCTGGGATTTGCTTATTTCATTCATTTTAATACAGAGTTCAAAAACAGGCTTATTTCAGCATTGAGTGCCTTTTTGTTACTTCATACTAACATGCAACCAAACTGCACAAATCTCTGCACAAACTAATAAAAGTACTTGAATATGAAGGAACTACACGATTCCTGTTGATTTTCTAATGGGATTTGCGTATTTCACTACTTTTAATACAGAGTTCAAAAACAGGCTCAATTCAGCATTGAGTGCGTTTATGACTAATCAACTTGAAATGAAATGAAACTACACAAACCTCTGCACAAACTACTCAGAACTACTTGAATATGAAGGAACTACATGATTCCTGTTGATTTTCTAGTGGGATTTGCTGATTTCACTACTGTTAATACAGAGTTCAAAAACAGGCTTATTTCATCATTGAGTGCCTTTTTGTTACTTCATACTAACATGCAACCAAACTGCACAAATCTCTTCAAAACTAGATAAATCTCTGCACAAACTAATAAAAGCTACTTGAATATGAAGGAACTACATGATTCTTGTTGATTTTCTGCGGGGATTTGCTGATTTCGCTACCTTTAATGGAAAGTTCAAAAACAGGCTCAATTCAGCATTGGGTGCGTTTGTGACTCATCAACTTGAAATGAAATCAAACTGCACAAATCTCTTCAAAACCTATATAAATCTCTGTACAAACTAATAAAAGCTACTTGAATATGAAGGAAGTACATGATTCCTGTTGATTTTCTGCTGGGATTTGCTGATTTCACTACTTTTAATACAGAGTTCAAAAACAGGCTTAATTCAGCATTGAGTGCCTTTTTGTTACTTAATACTAACATGCAACCAAACTGCACAAATCTCTGCACAAACTACTCAGAACTACTTGAATATGAAGGAACTACATGATTCTTGTTGATTTTCTGCTGGGATTTGCTGATTTCACTATTTTTAATACAGAGTTCAAAAACAGGCTTAATTCAGCATTGAGTGCCTTTTTGTTACTTCATACTAACATGCAACCAAACTGCACAAATCTCTGCACAAACTAATAAAAGCTAATTGAATATGAAGGAACTACATGATTCCTGTTGATTTTCTAATGGGATTCGCTTATTTCACTACTTTTAATAGAAAGTTCAAAAACAAGCTCAATTCAGCATTGGGTGCGTTTATGACTCATCAACTTGAAATGAAATCAAACTGCACAAATCTCTTCAAAACCTACATAAATCTCTGTACAAACTTATAAAAGCTACTTGAATATGAAGGAAGTACCTTATTCCTGTTTATTTTCTGCTGGGATTTGCTTATTTCACTCATTTTAATACAGAGTTCAAAAACAGGCTTATTTCAGCATTGAGTGCCTTTTTGGTACTTAATACTAACATGCAAACAAACTGCACAAACTAATAAAAGCTACTTGAATATGAAGGAACTACATGATTCTTGTTCATTTTCTGCTGGGATTTGCTGATTTCGCTACTTTTAATAGAAAGTTCAAAAACAGGCTCAATTCAGCATTGGGTGCGTTTATGACTCATCAACTTGAAATGAAATCAAACTGCACAAATCTCTGCACAAACTACTCAGAACTACTTGAATATGAAGGAACTACATGATTCTTGTTGATTTTCTACTGGGATTTGCTTATTTCACTTCTTTTAATACAGAGTTCAAAAACAGGCTTAATTCAGCATTGAGTGCCTTTTTGTTACTTCATACTAACATGCAACCAAACTGCACAAATCTCTGCACAAACTAATAAAAGTACTTGAATATGAAGGAACTACATGATTCCTGTTGATTTTCTAATGGGATTTGCTGATTTCACTACTTTTAATACAGAGTTCAAAAACAGGCTCAATTCAGCATTGGGTGTGTTTGTGACTCATCAACTTGAAATGAAATCAAACTGCACAAATCTCTTCAAAACCTACATAAATCTCTGTACAAACTTATAAAAGCTACTTGAATATGAAGGAATTACCTTATTCCTTTTTATTTTCTGCTGGGATTTGCTTATTTCACTCATTTTAATACAGAGTTCAAAAACAGGCTTATTTCAGCATTGAGTGCCTTTTTGTTACTTCATACTAACATGCAACCAAACTGCACAAATCTCAGCACAAACTACTCAGAACTACTTGAATATGAAGGAACTACATGATTCCTGTTGATTTTCTAATGGGATTTGCTGATTTCACTACTGTTAATACAGAGTTCAAAAACAGGCTTAATTCAGCATTGAGTGCCTTTTTGTTACTTCATACTAACATGCAACCAAACTGCACAAATCTCTGCACAAACTAATAAAAGCTACTTGAATATGAAGGAACTACATGATTCCTGTTGATTTTCTGCTGGGATTTGCTGATTTCGCTACTTTTAATGGAAAGTTCAAAAACAGGCTCAATTCAGCATTGGGTGCGTTTGTGACTCATCAACTTGAAATGAAATCAAACTGCACAAATCTCTTCAAAACTAGACAAATCTCTGCACAAACTACTCAGAACTACTTGAATATGAAGGAACTACATGATTCCTGTTGATTTTCTAATGGGATTTGCTGATTTCACTACTGTTAATACAGAGTTCAAAAACAGGCTTAATTCAGCATTGAGTGCCTTATTGTTACTTCATACTAACATGCAACCAAACTGCACAAGTCTCTGCACAAACTACTCAGAACTACTTGAATATGAACGAACTACATGATTCTTGTTGATTTTCTGCTGGGATTTGGTGATTTCACTACTTTTAATACAGAGTTCAAAAACAGGCTTAATTCAGCATTGAGTGCGTTTTTGTTACTTCATACTAACATGCAACCAAACTGCAAAAATCTCTTCAAAAACTAGACAAATCTCTGCACAAACTAATAAAAGCTACTTGAATATGAAGGAACTACATGATTCTTGTTAATTTACTGCTGGGATTTGCTGATTTCGCTACTTTTAATGGAAAGTTCAAAAACAGGCTCAATTCAGCATTGGGTGCGTTTGTGACTCATCAACTTGAAATGAAATCAAACTGCACAAATCTCTTCAAAACCTACATAAATCTCTGTACAAACTTATAAAAGCTACTTGAATATGAAGGAAGTACCTTATTCCTGTTTATTTTCTGCTGGGATTTGCTTATTTCACTCATTTTAATACAGAGTTCAAAAACAGGCTTATTTCAGCATTGAGTGCCTTTTTGGTACTTAATACTAACATGCAAACAAACTGCACAAACTAATAAAAGCTACTTGAATATGAAGGAACTACATGATTCTTGTTCATTTTCTGCTGGGATTTGCTGATTTCGCTGCTTTTAATAGAAAGTTCAAAAACAGGCTCAATTCAGCATTGGGTGCGTTTATGACTCATCAACTTGAAATGAAATCAAACTGCACAAATTACTCAGAACTACTTGAATATGAAGGAACTACATGATTCTTGTTGATTTTCTACTGGGATTTGCTCATTTCACTTCTTTTAATACAGAGTTCAAAAACAGGCTTAATTCAGCATTGAGTGCCTTTTTGTTACTTCATACTAAAATGCAACCAAACTGCACAAATCTCTGCACAAACTACTCAGAACTACTTGAATATGAAGGAACTACATGATTCCTGTTGATTTTCTAATGGGATTTGCTTATTTCACTACTTTTAATACAGAGTTCAAAAACAGGCTCAGTTCAGCATTGGGTGCGTTTGTCATTCATTAACTTGAAATGAAATCAAACTGCACAAATCTCTGCACAAACTACTCAGAACTACTTGAATATGAAGGAACTACATGATTCTTGTTGATTTTCTAATGGGATTTGCTGATTTCACTACTTTTAATACAGAGTTCAAAAACAGGCTCAATTCAGCATTGGGTGTGTTTGTGACTCATCAACTTGAAATGAAATCAAACTGCACAAATCTCTCCAAAACCTACATAAATCTCTGTACAAACTTATAAAAGCTACTTGAATATGAAGGAATTACCTTATTCCTTTTTATTTTCTGCTGGGATTTGCTTATTCCACTCATTTTAATACAGAGTTCAAAAACAGGCTTATTTCAGCATTGAGTGCCTTTTTGTTACTTCATACTAACATGCAACCAAACTGCACAAATCTCTGCACAAACTACTCAGAACTACTTGAATATGAAGGAACTACATGATTCTTGTTGATTTTCTACTGGGATTTGCTGATTTACTACTTTTAATACAGAGTTCAAAAACAGGCTTAATTCAGCATTGAGTGCCTTTTTGTTACTTCATACTAACATGCAACCAAATTGCACAAATCTCTGCACAAACTAATAAAAGCTACTTGAATATGAAGGAATTACATGAGTCCTGTTGATTTTCTAATGGGATTTGCTGATTTCACTACTTTTAATGGAAAGTTCAAAAACAGGCTCAATTCAGCATTGGGTGCGTTTGTGACTCATCAACTTGAAATGAAATCAAACTGCACAAATCTCTTCAAAACCTACATAAATCTCTGTACAAACTAATAAAAGCTACTTGAATATGAAGGAAGTACCTTATTCCTGTTGATTTTCTGCTGGGATTTGCTTATTTCACTCATTTTAATACAGAGTTCAAAAACAGGCTCAATTCAGCATTGAGTGGGTTTATAACTAATCAACTTGAAATGAAATGAAACTGCACAAATCTCTGCACAAACTACTCAGAACTACTTGAATATGAAGGAACTACATGATTCTTGGTGATTTTCTAATGTGATTTGCTTATTTCACTACTTTTAATACAGAGTTCAAAAACAGGCTTAATTCAGCATTGAGTGCCTTTTTGTTACTTCATACTAACATGCAACCAAACTGCACAAATCTCTTCAAAACTAGACAAATCTCTGCACAAACTACTCAGAACTACTTGAATATGAAGGAACTACATGATTCTTGTTGATTTTCTACTGGGATTTGCTGATTTCACTACTTTTAATACAGAGTTCAAAAACAGGCTTAATTCAGCATTGAGTGCCTTTTTGTTACTTCATACTAACATGCAACCAAATTGCACAAATCTCTGCACAAACTAATAAAAGCTACTTGAATATGAAGGAATTACATGAGTCCTGTTGATTTTCTAATGGGATTTGCTGATTTCACTACTTTTAATACAGAGTTCAAAAACAGGCTTAATTCAGCATTGAGTGCCTTTTTGTTACTTCATACTAACATGCAACCAAACTGCACAAATCTCTTCAAAACTAGACAAATCTCTGCACAAACTACTCAGAACTACTTGAATATGAAGGAACTACATGATTCTTGGTGATTTTCTGCTGGGATTTGCTGATTTCGCTACTTTTAATAGAAAGTTCAAAAACAGGCTCAATTCAGCATTGGGTGCGTTTATGACTCATCAACTTGAAATGAAATGAAACTGCACAAATCTCTGCACAAACTACTCAGAACTACTTGAATATGAAGGAACTACATGATTCTTGTTGATTTTCTACTGGGATTTGCTTATTTCACTACTTTTAATACAGAGTTCAAAAACAGGCTTAATTCAGCATTGAGTGCTTTTTTGTTACTTCATACTAACATGCAACCAAACTGCACAAATCTCTGCACAAACTAATAAAAGCTACTTGAATATGAAGGAAGTACCTTATTCCTGTTTATTTTCTGCTGGGATTTGCTTATTTCACTCATTTTAATACAGAGTTCAAAAACAGGCTTATTTCAGCATTGAGTGCCTTTTTGTTACTTCATACTAACATGCAACCAAACTGCACAAATCTCTGCATAAACTAATAAAAGTACTTGAATATGAAGGAACTACACGATTCCTGTTGATTTTCTAATGGGATTTGCTTATTTCACTACTTTTACTACAGAGTTCAAAAACAGGCTCAATTCAGCATTGAGTGCGTTTATGACTAATCAACTTGAAATGAAATGAAACTGCACAAACCTCTGCACAAACTACTCAGAACTACTTGAATATGAAGGAACTACATGATTCCTGTTGATTTTCTAGTGGGATTTGCTGATTTCACTACTGTTAATACAGAGTTCAAAAACAGGCTTATTTCATCATTGAGTGCCTTTTTGTTACTTCATACTAACATGCAACCAAACTGCACAAATCTCTTCAAAACTAGACAAATCTCTGCACAAACTAATAAAAGTACTTGAATATGAAGGAACTACATGATTCCTGTTGATTTTCTAATGGGATTTGCTGATTTCACTACTTTTAATACAGAGTTCAAAAACAGGCTCAATTCAGCATTGGGTGTGTTTGTGACTCATCAACTTGAAATGAAATCAAACTGCACAAATCTCTCCAAAACCTACATAAATCTCTGTACAAACTTATAAAAGCTACTTGAATATGAAGGAATTACCTTATTCCTTTTTATTTTCTGCTGGGATTTGCTTATTTCACTCATTTTAATACAGAGTTCAAAAACAGGCTTATTTCAGCATTGAGTGCCTTTTTGTTACTTCATACTAACATGCAACCAAACTGCACAAATCTCTGCACAAACTACTCAGAACTACTTGAATATGAAGGAACTACATGATTCTTGTTGATTTTCTACTGGGATTTGCTGATTTCACTACTGTTAATACAGAGTTCAAAAACAGGCTTATTTCATCATTGAGTGCCTTTTTGTTACTTCATACTAACATGCAACCAAACTGCACAAATCTCTTCAAAACTAGACAAATCTCTGCACAAACTAATAAAAGCTACTTGAATATGAAGGAACTACATGATTCTTGTTGATTTTCTACTGGGATTTGCTTATTTCACTACTTTTAATACAGAGTTCAAAAACAGGCTCAATTCAGCATTGGGTGCGTTTATGACTCATCAACTTGAAATGAATTCAAACTGCACAAATCTCTGCACAAACTACTCAGAACTACTTGAATATGAAGGAACTACATGATTCTTGTTGATTTTCTGCTGGGATTTGCTGATTTCGCTACTTTTAATGGAAAGTTCAAAAACAGGCTCAATTCAGCATTGGGTGCGTTTGTGACTCATCAACTTGAAATGAAATCAAACTGCACAAATCTCTTCAAAACCTACATAAATCTCTGTACAAACTTATAAAAGCTACTTGAATATGAAGGAAGTACCTTATTCCTGTTTATTTTCTGCTGGGATTTGCTTATTTCACTCATTTTAATACAGAGTTCAAAAACAGGCTTATTTCAGCATTGAGTGCCTTTTTGGTACTTCATACTAACATGCAAACAAACTGCACAAATCTCTGCACAAACTAATAAAAGCTACTTGAATATGAAGGAACTACATGATTCTTGTTGATTTTCTGCTGGGATTTGCTGATTTCGCTACTTTTAATGGAAAGTTCAAAAACAGGCTCAATTCAGCATTGGGTGCGTTTGTGACTCATCAACTTGAAATGAAATCAAACTGCACAAATCTCTTCAAAACCTACATAAATCTCTGTACAAACTAATAAAAGCTACTTGAATATGAAGGAACTACATGATTCCTGTTGATTTTCTTCTGGGATTTGCTGATTTCGCTACTTTTAATGGAAAGTTCAAAAACAGGCTCAATTCAGCATTTGAGTGGGTTTATGACTAATCAACTTGAAATGAAATGAAACTGCACAAATCTCTGCACAAACTACTCAGAACTACTTGAATATGAAGGAACTACATGATTCTTGGTGATTTTCTAATGTGATTTGCTTATTTCACTACTTTTAATACAGAGTTCAAAAACAGGCTTAATTCAGCATTGAGTGCCTTTTTGTTACTTCATACTAACATGCAACCAAACTGCACAAATCTCTTCAAAACTAGACAAATCTCTGCACAAACTACTCAGAACTACTTGAATATGAAGGAACTACATGATTCTTGTTGATTTTCTACTGGGATTTGCTGATTTCACTACTTTTAATACAGAGTTCAAAAACAGGCTTAATTCAGCATTGAGTGCCTTTTTGTTACTTCATACTAACATGCAACCAAATTGCACAAATCTCTGCACAAACTAATAAAAGCTACTTGAATATGAAGGAATTACATGAGTCCTGTTGATTTTCTAATGGGATTTGCTGATTTCACTACTTTTAATACAGAGTTCAAAAACAGGCTTAATTCAGCATTGAGTGCCTTTTTGTTACTTCATACTAACATGCAACCAAACTGCACAAATCTCTTCAAAACTAGACAAATCTCTGCACAAACTACTCAGAACTACTTGAATATGAAGGAACTACATGATTCTTGGTGATTTTCTGCTGGGATTTGCTGATTTCGCTACTTTTAATAGAAAGTTCAAAAACAGGCTCAATTCAGCATTGGGTGCGTTTATGACTCATCAACTTGAAATGAAATGAAACTGCACAAATCTCTGCACAAACTACTCAGAACTACTTGAATATGAAGGAACTACATGATTCTTGTTGATTTTCTACTGGGATTTGCTTATTTCACTACTTTTAATACAGAGTTCAAAAACAGGCTTAATTCAGCATTGAGTGCTTTTTTGTTACTTCATACTAACATGCAACCAAACTGCACAAATCTCTGCACAAACTAATAAAAGCTACTTGAATATGAAGGAAGTACCTTATTCCTGTTTATTTTCTGCTGGGATTTGCTTATTTCACTCATTTTAATACAGAGTTCAAAAACAGGCTTATTTCAGCATTGAGTGCCTTTTTGTTACTTCATACTAACATGCAACCAAACTGCACAAATCTCTGCATAAACTAATAAAAGTACTTGAATATGAAGGAACTACACCATTCCTGTTGATTTTCTAATGGGATTTGCTTATTTCACTACTTTTACTACAGAGTTCAAAAACAGGCTCAATTCAGCATTGAGTGCGTTTATGACTAATCAACTTGAAATGAAATGAAACTGCACAAACCTCTGCACAAACTACTCAGAACTACTTGAATATGAAGGAACTACATGATTCCTGTTGATTTTCTAGTGGGATTTGCTGATTTCACTACTGTTAATACAGAGTTCAAAAACAGGCTTATTTCATCATTGAGTGCCTTTTTGTTACTTCATACTAACATGCAACCAAACTGCACAAATCTCTTCAAAACTAGACAAATCTCTGCACAAACTAATAAAAGTACTTGAATATGAAGGAACTACATGATTCCTGTTGATTTTCTAATGGGATTTGCTGATTTCACTACTTTTAATACAGAGTTCAAAAACAGGCTCAATTCAGCATTGGGTGTGTTTGTGACTCATCAACTTGAAATGAAATCAAACTGCACAAATCTCTCCAAAACCTACATAAATCTCTGTACAAACTTATAAAAGCTACTTGAATATGAAGGAATTACCTTATTCCTTTTTATTTTCTGCTGGGATTTGCTTATTTCACTCATTTTAATACAGAGTTCAAAAACAGGCTTATTTCAGCATTGAGTGCCTTTTTGTTACTTCATACTAACATGCAACCAAACTGCACAAATCTCTGCACAAACTACTCAGAACTACTTGAATATGAAGGAACTACATGATTCTTGTTGATTTTCTACTGGGATTTGCTGATTTCACTACTGTTAATACAGAGTTCAAAAACAGGCTTATTTCATCATTGAGTGCCTTTTTGTTACTTCATACTAACATGCAACCAAACTGCACAAATCTCTTCAAAACTAGACAAATCTCTGCACAAACTAATAAAAGCTACTTGAATATGAAGGAACTACATGATTCTTGTTGATTTTCTACTGGGATTTGCTTATTTCACTACTTTTAATACAGAGTTCAAAAACAGGCTCAATTCAGCATTGGGTGCGTTTATGACTCATCAACTTGAAATGAATTCAAACTGCACAAATCTCTGCACAAACTACTCAGAACTACTTGAATATGAAGGAACTACATGATTCTTGTTGATTTTCTGCTGGGATTTGCTGATTTCGCTACTTTTAATGGAAAGTTCAAAAACAGGCTCAATTCAGCATTGGGTGCGTTTTTGACTCATCAACTTGAAATGAAATCAAACTGCACAAATCTCTTCAAAACCTACATAAATCTCTGTACAAACTTATAAAAGCTACTTGAATATGAAGGAAGTACCTTATTCCTGTTTATTTTCTGCTGGGATTTGCTTATTTCACTCATTTTAATACAGAGTTCAAAAACAGGCTTATTTCAGCATTGAGTGCCTTTTTGGTACTTCATACTAACATGCAAACAAACTGCACAAATCTCTGCACAAACTAATAAAAGCTACTTGAATATGAAGGAACTACATGATTCTTGTTGATTTTCTGCTGGGATTTGCTGATTTCGCTACTTTTAATGGAAAGTTCAAAAACAGGCTCAATTCAGCATTGGGTGCGTTTGTGACTCATCAACTTGAAATGAAATCAAACTGCACAAATCTCTTCAAAACCTACATAAATCTCTGTACAAACTAATAAAAGCTACTTGAATATGAAGGAACTACATGATTCCTGTTGATTTTCTTCTGGGATTTGCTGATTTCGCTACTTTTAATGGAAAGTTCAAAAACAGGCTCAATTCAGCATTTGAGTGGGTTTATGACTAATCAACTTGAAATGAAATGAAACTGCACAAATCTCTGCACAAACTACTCAGAACTACTTGAATATGAAGGAACTACATGATTCTTGGTGATTTTCTAATGTGATTTGCTTATTTCACTACTTTTAATACAGAGTTCAAAAACAGGCTTAATTCAGCATTGAGTGCCTTTTTGTTACTTCATACTAACATGCAACCAAACTGCACAAATCTCTTCAAAACTAGACAAATCTCTGCACAAACTACTCAGAACTACTTGAATATGAAGGAACTACATGATTCTTGGTGATTTTCTGCTGGGATTTGCTGATTTCGCTACTTTTAATAGAAAGTTCAAAAACAGGCTCAATTCAGCATTGGGTGCGTTTATGACTCATCAACTTGAAATTAAATCAAACTGCACAAATCTCTGCACAAACTACTCAGAACTACTTGAATATGAAGGAACTACATGATTCTTGTTGATTTTCTACTGGGATTTGCTTATTTCACTACTTTTAATACAGAGTTCAAAAACAGGCTTAATTCAGCATTGAGTGCCTTTTTGTTACTTCATACTAATATGCAACCAAACTGCACAAATCTCTGCACAAACTGATAAAAGCTACTTGAATATGAAGGAACTACATGATTCCTGTTGATTTTCTAATGGGATTTGCTGATTTCACTACTGTTAATACAGAGTTCAAAAACAGGCTTATTTCAGTATTGAGTGCGTTTTTGTTACTTCATACTAACATGCAACCAAACTGCACAAATCTCTTCAAAAACTAGACAAATCTCTGCACAAACTAATAAAAGTACTTGAATATGAAGGAACTACATGATTCCTGTTGATTTTCTAATGGGATTTGCTGATTTCACTACTTTTAATACAGAGTTCAAAAACAGGCTCAATTCAGCATTGGGTGTGTTTGTGACTCATCAACTTGAAATGAAATCAAACTGCACAAATCTCTTCAAAACCTACATAAATCTCTGTACAAACTTATAAAAGCTACTTGAATATGAAGGAATTACCTTATTTCTTTTTATTTTCTGCTGGGATTTGCTTATTTCACTCATTTTAATACAGAGTTCAAAAACAGGCTTATTTCAGCATTGAGTGCCTTTTTGTTACTTCATACTAACATGCAACCAAACTGCACAAATCTCTGCACAAACTACTCAGAACTACTTGAATATGAAGGAAGTACCTTATTCCTGTTTATTTTCTGCTGGGATTTGCTTATTTCACTCATTTTAATACAGAGTTCAAAAACAGGCTTATTTCAGCATTGAGTGCCTTTTTGGTACTTCATACTAACATGCAAACAAACTGCACAAATCTCTGCACAAACTAATAAAAGCTACTTGAATATGAAGGAACTACATGATTCTTGTTGATTTTCTGCTGGGATTTGCTGATTTCGCTACTTTTAATGGAAAGTTCAAAAACAGGCTCAATTCAGCATTGGGTGCGTTTGTGACTCATCAACTTGAAATGAAATCAAACTGCACAAATCTCTTCAAAACCTACATAAATCTCTGTACAAACTAATAAAAGCTACTTGAATATGAAGGAACTACATGATTCCTGTTGATTTTCTTCTGGGATTTGCTGATTTCGCTACTTTTAATGGAAAGTTCAAAAACAGGCTCAATTCAGCATTTGAGTGGGTTTATGACTAATCAACTTGAAATGAAATGAAACTGCACAAATCTCTGCACAAACTACTCAGAACTACTTGAATATGAAGGAACTACATGATTCTTGGTGATTTTCTAATGTGATTTGCTTATTTCACTACTTTTAATACAGAGTTCAAAAACAGGCTTAATTCAGCATTGAGTGCCTTTTTGTTACTTCATACTAACATGCAACCAAACTGCACAAATCTCTTCAAAACTAGACAAATCTCTGCACAAACTACTCAGAACTACTTGAATATGAAGGAACTACATGATTCTTGGTGATTTTCTGCTGGGATTTGCTGATTTCGCTACTTTTAATAGAAAGTTCAAAAACAGGCTCAATTCAGCATTGGGTGCGTTTATGACTCATCAACTTGAAATTAAATCAAACTGCACAAATCTCTGCACAAACTACTCAGAACTACTTGAATATGAAGGAACTACATGATTCTTGTTGATTTTCTACTGGGATTTGCTTATTTCACTACTTTTAATACAGAGTTCAAAAACAGGCTTAATTCAGCATTGAGTGCCTTTTTGTTACTTCATACTAATATGCAACCAAACTGCACAAATCTCTGCACAAACTAATAAAAGCTACTTGAATATGAAGGAACTACATGATTCCTGTTGATTTTCTAATGGGATTTGCTGATTTCACTACTGTTAATACAGAGTTCAAAAACAGGCTTATTTCAGTATTGAGTGCGTTTTTGTTACTTCATACTAACATGCAACCAAACTGCACAAATCTCTTCAAAAACTAGACAAATCTCTGCACAAACTAATAAAAGTACTTGAATATGAAGGAACTACATGATTCCTGTTGATTTTCTAATGGGATTTGCTGATTTCACTACTTTTAATACAGAGTTCAAAAACAGGCTCAATTCAGCATTGGGTGTGTTTGTGACTCATCAACTTGAAATGAAATCAAACTGCACAAATCTCTTCAAAACCTACATAAATCTCTGTACAAACTTATAAAAGCTACTTGAATATGAAGGAATTACCTTATTTCTTTTTATTTTCTGCTGGGATTTGCTTATTTCACTCATTTTAATACAGAGTT
Source organism: Remorina albescens (assembly GCA_034769265.1). Lineage (NCBI taxonomy): Eukaryota > Metazoa > Chordata > Actinopteri > Carangiformes > Echeneidae > Remorina > Remorina albescens. The sequence continues at coordinate 141,035 of CM068495.1, read as the reverse complement.
CAAAAACAGGCTTATTTCAGCATTGAGTGCCTTTTTGTTACTTCATACTAACATGCAACCAAACTGCACAAATCTCTGCACAAACTACTCAGAACTACTTGAATATGAAGGAACTACATGATTCTTGTGATTTTCTACTGGGATTTGCTGATTTCACTACTTTTAATACAGAGTTCAAAAACAGGCTTAATTCAGCATTGAGTGCCTTTTTGTTACTTCATACTAACATGCAACCAAACTGCACAAATCTCTGCACAAACTACTCAGAACTACTTCAATATGAAGGAACTACATGATTCTTGTTGATTTTCTGCTGGGATTTGCTGATTTCGCTACTTTTAATAGAAAGTTCAAAAACAGGCTCAATTCAGCATTGGGTGCGTTTATGACTCATCAACTTGAAATGAAATGAAACTGCACAAATCTCTGCACAAACTACTCAGAACTACTTGAATATGAAGGAACTACATGATTCTTGTTGATTTTCTACTGGGATTTGCTTATTTCACTACTTTTAATACAGAGTTCAAAAACAGGCTTAATTCAGCATTGAGTGCCTTTTTGTTACTTCATACTAACATGCAACCAAACTGCACAAATCTCTGCACAAACTAATAAAAGCTACTTGAATATGAAGGAAGTACCTTATTCCTGTTTATTTTCTGCTGGGATTTGCTTATTTCACTCATTTTAATACAGAGTTCAAAAACAGGCTTATTTCAGCATTGAGTGCCTTTTTATTACTTCATACTAACATGCAACCAAACTGCACAAATCTCTGCACAAACTACTCAGAACTACTTGAATATGAAGGAACTACATGATTCTTGTTGATTTTCTGCTGGGACTTGCTTATTTCACTCATTTTAATACAGAGTTCAAAAACAGGCTTATTTCAGCATTGAGTGCCTTTTTGTTACTTCATACTAACATGCAACCAAACTGCACAAATCTCTGCACAAACTACTCAGAACTACTTGAATATGAAGGAACTACATGATTCTTGTTGATTTTCTACTGGGATTTGCTGATTTCGCTACTTTTAATGGAAAGTTCAAAAACAGGCTCAATTCAGCATTGGGTGCGTTTGTGACTCATCAACTTGAAATGAAATCAAACTGCACAAATCTCTTCAAAACCTACATAAATCTCTGCAAAAACTAATGAAAGCTACTTGAATATGAAGGAACTACATGATTCTTGTTGATTTTCTAATGTGATTTGCTTATTTCACTACTTTTAATACAGAGTTCAAAAACAGGCTTAATTCAGCATTGAGTGCCTTTTTGTTACTTCATACTAACATGCAACCAAACTGCACAAATCTCTGCACAAACTACTCAGAACTACTTGAATATAAAGGAACTCCATGATTCCTGTTGATTTTCTAATGGGATTTGCTTATTTCACTACTTTTAATACGGAGTTCAAAAACTGGCTCAATTCAGTATTGAGTGGGTTTATGACTAATCAACTTGAAATGAAATGAAACTGCACAAATCTCTGCACAAACTACTCAGAACTACTTGAATATGAAGGAACTACATGATTCTTGTTGATTTTCTACTGGGATTTGCTTATTTCACTACTTTTAATACAGAGTTCAAAAACAGGCTTAATTCAGCATTGAGTGCCTTTTTGTTACTTCATACTAACATGCAACCAAACTGCACAAATCTCTGCACAAACTAATAAAAGCTACTTGAATATGAAGGAAGTACCTTATTCCTGTTTATTTTCTGCTGGGATTTGCTTATTTCACTCATTTTAATACAGAGCTCAAAAACAGGCTTATTTCAGCATTGAGTGCCTTTTTGTTACTTCATACTAACATGCAACCAAACTGCACAAATCTCTGCATAAACTAATAAAAGTACTTGAATATGAAGGAACTACACGATTCCTGTTGATTTTCTAATGGGATTTGCTTATTTCACTACTTTTAATACAGAGTTCAAAAACAGGCTCAATTCAGCATTGAGTGCGTTTATGACTAATCAACTTGAAATGAAATGAAACTGCACAAACCTCTGCACAAACTACTCAGAACTACTTGAATATGAAGGAACTACATGATTCCTGTTGATTTTCTAGTGGGATTTGCTGATTTCACTACTGTTAATACAGAGTTCAAAAACAGGCTTATTTCATCATTGAGTGCCTTTTTGTTACTTCATACTAACATGCAACCAAACTGCACAAATCTCTTCAAAACTAGACAAATCTCTGCACAAACTAATAAAAGTACTTGAATATGAAGGAACTACATGATTCCTGTTGATTTTCTAATGGGATTTGCTGATTTCACTACTTTTAATACAGAGTTCAAAAACAGGCTCAATTCAGCATTGAGTGCCTTTTTGTTACTTAATACTAACATGCAACCAAACTGCACAAATCTCTGCACAAACTACTCAGAACTACTTGAATATGAAGGAACTACATGATTCTTGTTGATTTTCTCTTGGGATTTGCTTATTTCACTACTTTTAATACAGAGTTCAAAAACAGGCTCAATTCAGCATTGGGTGCGTTTATGACTCATCAACTTGAAATGAATTCAAACTGCACAAATCTCTGCACAAACTACTCAGAACTACTTGAATATGAACGAACTACATGATTCTTGTTGATTTTCTGCTGGGATTTGGTGATTTCACTACTTTTAATACAGAGTTCAAAAACAGGCTTAATTCAGCATTGAGTGCGTTTTTGTTACTTCATACTAACATGCAACCAAACTGCACAAATCTCTGCACAAACTAATAAAAGTACTTGAATATGAAGGAACTACATGATTCCTGTTGATTTTCTAATGGGATTTGCTGATTTCACTACTTTTAATACAGAGTTCAAAAACAGGCTCAATTCAGCATTGGGTGTGTTTGTGACTCATCAACTTGAAATGAAATCAAACTGCACAAATCTCTTCAAAACCTACATAAATCTCTGTACAAACTTATAAAAGCTACTTGAATATGAAGGAATTACCTTATTCCTGTTTATTTTCTGCTGGGATTTGCTTATTTCACTCATTTTAATACAGAGTTCAAAAACAGGCTTATTTCAGCATTGAGTGCCTTTTTGTTACTTCATACTAACATGCAACCAAACTGCACAAATCTCTGCACAAACTACTCAGAACTACTTGAATATGAAGGAATTACATGAGTCCTGTTGATTTTCTAATGGGATTTGCTGATTTCACTACTTTTAATACAGAGTTCAAAAACAGGCTTAATTCAGCATTGAGTGCCTTTTTGTTACTTCATACTAACATGCAACCAAACTGCACAAATCTCTGCACAAACTAATAAAAGTACTTGAATATGAAGGAAGTACCTTATTCCTGTTGATTTTCTAATGGGATTTGCTGATTTCACTACTTTTAATACAGAGTTCAAAAACAGGCTCAATTCAGCATTGAGTGCGTTTATGACTAATCAACTTGAAATGAAATGAAACTACACAAACCTCTGCACAAACTACTCAGAACTACTTGAATATGAAGGAACTACATGATTCCTGTTGATTTTCTAGTGGGATTTGCTGATTTCACTACTGTTAATACAGAGTTCAAAAACAGGCTTATTTCATCATTGAGTGCCTTTTTGTTACTTCATACTAACATGCAAACAAACTGCACAAATCTCTTCAAAACTAGACAAATCTCTGCACAAACTAATAAAAGCTACTTGAATATGTAGGAACTACATGATTCTTGTTGATTTTCTGCGGGGATTTGCTGATTTCGCTACCTTTAATGGAAAGTTCAAAAACAGGCTCAATTCAGCATTGGGTGCGTTTGTGACTCATCAACTTGAAATGAAATCAAACTAGACAAATCTCTTCAAAACCTATATAAATCACTGTACAAACTAATAAAAGCTACTTGAATATGAAGGAAGTACATGATTCCTGTTGATTTTCTGCTGGGATTTGCTGATTTCACTACTTTTAATACAGAGTTCAAAAACAGGCTTAATTCAGCATTGAGTGCCTTTTTGTTACTTAATACTAACATGCAACCAAACTGCACAAATCTCTGCACAAACTACTCAGAACTACTTGAATATGAAGGAACTACATGATTCTTGTTGATTTTCTGCTGGGATTTGCTGATTTCACTACTTTTAATACAGAGTTCAAAAACAGGCTTAATTCAGCATTGAGTGCCTTTTTGTTACTTCATACTAACATGCAACCAAACTGCACAAATCTCTGCACAAACTAATAAAAGCTAATTGAATATGAAGGAACTACATGATTCCTGTTGATTTTCTAATGGGATTCGCTTATTTCACTACTTTTAATAGAAAGTTCAAAAACAGGCTCAATTCAGCATTGGGTGCGTTTATGACTCATCAACTTGAAATGAAATCAAACTGCACAAATCTCTTCAAAACCTATATAAATCTCTGTACAAACTAATGAAAGCTACTTGAATATGAAGGAAGTACCTTATTCCTGTTGATTTTCTAATGGGATTTGCTGATTTCACTACTTTTAATACAGAGTTCAAAAACAGGCTTAATTCAGCATTGAGTGCCTTTTTGTTACTTCATACTAACATGCAACCAAACTGCACAAATCTCTTCAAAACTAGACAAATCTCTGCACAAACTACTCAGAACTACTTGAATATGAAGGAACTACATGATTCTTGTTGATTTTCTACTGGGATTTGCTTATTTCACTACTTTTAATACAGAGTTCAAAAACAGGCTTAATTCAGCATTGAGTGCCTTTTTGTTACTTCATACTAACATGCAACCAAACTGCACAAATCTCTGCACAAACTAATAAAGGCTACTTGAATATGAAGGAAGTACCTTATTCCTGTTTATTTTCTGCTGGGATTTGCTTATTTCACTCATTTTAATACAGAGTTCAAAAACAGGCTTATTTCAGCATTGAGTGCCTTTTTGTTACTTCATACTAACATGCAACCAAACTGCACAAATCTCTGCATAAACTAATAAAAGTAATTGAATATGAAGGAACTACACGATTCCTGTTGATTTTCTAATGGGATTTGCTTATTTCACTTCTTTTAATACAGAGTTCAAAAACAGGCTTAATTCAGCATTGAGTGCCTTTTTGTTACTTCATACTAAAATGCAACCAAACTGCACAAATCTCTGCACAAACTACTCAGAACTACTTGAATATGAAGGAACTCCATGATTCCTGTTGATTTTCTAATGGGATTTGCTTATTTCACTACTTTTAATACAGAGTTCAAAAACAGGCTTAATTCAGCATTGAGTGCCTTTTTGTTACTTCATACTAACATGCAACCAAACTGCACAAATCTCTGCACAAACTAATAAAAGTACTTGAATAAGAAGGAACTACATGATTCCTGTTGATTTTCTAATGGGATTTGCTGATTTCACTACTTTTAATACAGAGTTCAAAAACAGGCTCAATTCAGCATTGGGTGTGTTTGTGACTCATCAACTTGAAATGAAATCAAACTGCACAAATCTCTTCAAAACCTACATAAATCTCTGTACAAACTTATAAAAGCTACTTGAATATGAAGGAATTACCTTATTCCTTTTTATTTTCTGCTGGGATTTGCTTATTTCACTCATTTTAATACAGAGTTCAAAAACAGGCTTATTTCAGCATTGAGTGCCTTTTTGTTACTTCATACTAACATGCAACCAAACTGCACAAATCTCTGCACAAACTACTCAGAACTACTTGAATATGAAGGAACTACATGATTCTTGTTGATTTTCTACTGGGATTTGCTGATTTCACTACTTTTAATACAGAGTTCAAAAACAGGCTTAATTCAGCATTGAGTGCGTTTTTGTTACTTCATACTAATATGCAACCAAACTGCACAAATCTCTGCATAAACTAATAAAAGTACTTGAATATGAAGGAACTACACGATTCCTGTTGATTTTCTAATGGGATTTGCTTATTTCACTACTTTTAATACAGAGTTCAAAAACAGGCTCAATTCAGCATTGAGTGCGTTTATGACTAATCAACTTGAAATGAAATGAAACTGCACAAACCTCTGCACAAACTACTCAGAACTACTTGAATATGAAGGAACTACATGATTCCTGTTGATTTTCTAGTGGGATTTGCTGATTTCACTACTGTTAATACAGAGTTCAAAAACAGGCTTATTTCATCATTGAGTGCCTTTTTGTTACTTCATACTAACATGCAACCAAACTGCACAAATCTCTTCAAAACTAGATAAATCTCTGCACAAACTAATAAAAGCTACTTGAATATGAAGGAACTACATGATTCTTGTTGATTTTCTGCGGGGATTTGCTGATTTCGCTACCTTTAATGGAAAGTTCAAAAACAGGCTCAATTCAGCATTGGGTGCGTTTGTGACTCATCAACTTGAAATGAAATCAAACTGCACAAATCTCTTCAAAACCTATATAAATCTCTGTACAAACTAATAAAAGCTACTTGAATATGAAGGAAGTACATGATTCCTGTTGATTTTCTGCTGGGATTTGCTGATTTCACTACTTTTAATACAGAGTTCAAAAACAGGCTTAATTCAGCATTGAGTGCCTTTTTGTTACTTAATACTAACATGCAACCAAACTGCACAAATCTCTGCACAAACTACTCAGAACTACTTGAATATGAAGGAACTACATGATTCTTGTTGATTTTCTGCTGGGATTTGCTGATTTCACTACTTTTAATACAGAGTTCAAAAACAGGCTTAATTCAGCATTGAGTGCCTTTTTGTTACTTCATACTAACATGCAACCAAACTGCACAAATCTCTGCACAAACTAATAAAGGCTACTTGAATATGAAGGAAGTACCTTATTCCTGTTTATTTTCTGCTGGGATTTGCTTATTTCACTCATTTTAATACAGAGTTCAAAAACAGGCTTATTTCAGCATTGAGTGCCTTTTTGTTACTTCATACTAACATGCAACCAAACTGCACAAATCTCTGCATAAACTAATAAAAGTAATTGAATATGAAGGAACTACACGATTCCTGTTGATTTTCTAATGGGATTTGCTTATTTCACTTCTTTTAATACAGAGTTCAAAAACAGGCTTAATTCAGCATTGAGTGCCTTTTTGTTACTTCATACTAAAATGCAACCAAACTGCACAAATCTCTGCACAAACTACTCAGAACTACTTGAATATGAAGGAACTCCATGATTCCTGTTGATTTTCTAATGGGATTTGCTTATTTCACTACTTTTAATACAGAGTTCAAAAACAGGCTTAATTCAGCATTGAGTGCCTTTTTGTTACTTCATACTAACATGCAACCAAACTGCACAAATCTCTGCACAAACTAATAAAAGTACTTGAATAAGAAGGAACTACATGATTCCTGTTGATTTTCTAATGGGATTTGCTGATTTCACTACTTTTAATACAGAGTTCAAAAACAGGCTCAATTCAGCATTGGGTGTGTTTGTGACTCATCAACTTGAAATGAAATCAAACTGCACAAATCTCTTCAAAACCTACATAAATCTCTGTACAAACTTATAAAAGCTACTTGAATATGAAGGAATTACCTTATTCCTTTTTATTTTCTGCTGGGATTTGCTTATTTCACTCATTTTAATACAGAGTTCAAAAACAGGCTCAATTCAGCATTGAGTGGGTTTATGACCAATCAACTTGAAATGAAATGAAACTGCACAAATCTCTGCACAAACTACTCAGAACTACTTGAGTATGAAGGAACTACATGATTCCTGTTGATTTTCTAATGGGATTTGCTGATTTCACTACTGTTAATACAGAGTTCAAAAACAGGCTTAATTCAGCATTGAGTGCCTTTTTGTTACTTCATACTAACATGCAACCAAACTGCACAAATCTCTTCAAAACTAGACAAATCTCTGCACAAACTACTCAGAACTACTTGAATATGAAGGAACTACATGATTCTTGTTGACTTTCTACTGGGATTTGCTTATTTCACTACTTTTAATACAGAGTTCAAAAACAGACTTAATTCAGCATTGAGTGCCTTTTTGTTACTTCATACTAACATGCAACCAAACTGCACAAATCTCTGCACAAACTAATAAAAGCTACTTGAATATGAAGGAAGTACCTTATTCCTGTTTATTTTCTGCTGGGATTTGCTTATTTCACTCATTTTAATACAGAGCTCAAAAACAGGCTTATTTCAGCATTGAGTGCCTTTTTGTTACTTCATACTAACATGCAACCAAACTGCACAAATCTCTGCACAAACTACTCAGAACTACTTGAATATGAAGGAACTACATGATTCTTGTTGATTTTCTACTGGGATTTGCTGATTTCACTACTTTTAATACAGAGTTTCAAAAACAGGCTTAATTCAGCATTGAGTGCCTTTTTGTTACTTCATACTAACATGCAACCAAATTGCACAAATCTCTGCACAAACTAATAAAAGCTACTTGAATATGAAGGAATTACATGAGTCCTGTTGATTTTCTAATGGGATTTGCTGATTTCACTACTTTTAAGACAGAGTTCAAAAACAGGCTTAATTCAGCATTGAGTGCCTTTTTGTTACTTCATACTAACATGCAACCAAACTGCACAAATCTCTGCATAAACTAATAAAAGTACTTGAATATGAAGGAACTACACGATTCCTGTTGATTTTCTAATGGGATTTGCTTATTTCACTACTTTTAATACAGAGTTCAAAAACAGGCTCAATTCAGCATTGAGTGGGTTTATGACCAATCAACTTGAAATGAAATGAAACTGCACAAATCTCTGCACAAACTACTCAGAACTACTTGAGTATGAAGGAACTACATGATTCCTGTTGATTTTCTAATGGGATTTGCTGATTTCACTACTGTTAATACAGAGTTCAAAAACAGGCTTAATTCAGCATTGAGTGCCTTTTTGTTACTTCATACTAACATGCAACCAAACTGCACAAATCTCTTCAAAACTAGACAAATCTCTGCACAAACTACTCAGAACTACTTGAATATGAAGGAACTACATGATTCTTGTTGATTTTCTAATGGGATTTGCTTATTTCACTACTTTTAATACAGAGTTCAAAAACAGGCTTAATTCAGCATTGAGTGCCTTTTTGTTACTTCATACTAACATGCAACCAAACTGCACAAATCTCTGCACAAACTAATAAAAGCTACTTGAATATGAAGGAAGTACCTTATTCCTGTTTATTTTCTGCTGGGATTTGCTTATTTCACTCATTTTAATACAGAGCTCAAAAACAGGCTTATTTCAGCATTGAGTGCCTTTTTGTTACTTCATACTAACATGCAACCAAACTGCACAAATCTCTGCATAAACTAATAAAAGTACTTGAATATGAAGGAACTACATGATTCCTGTTGATTTTCTAATGGGATTTGCTGATTTCACTACTTTTAATACAGAGTTCAAAAACAGGCTCAATTCAGCATTGAGTGCCTTTTTGTTACTTAATACTAACATGCAACCAAACTGCACAAATCTCTGCACAAACTACTCAGAACTACTTGAATATGAAGGAACTACATGATTCTTGTTGATTTTCTACTGGGATTTGCTTATTTCACTACTTTTAATACAGAGTTCAAAAACAGGCTCAATTCAGCATTGGGTGCGTTTATGACTCATCAACTTGAAATGAATTCAAACTGCACAAATCTCTGCACAAACTACTCAGAACTACTTGAATATGAAGGAACTACATGATTCTTGTTGATTTTCTGCTGGGATTTGCTGATTTCGCTACTTTTAATGGAAAGTTCAAAAACAGGCTCAATTCAGCATTGGGTGCGTTTGTGACTCATCAACTTGAAATGAAATCAAACTGCACAAATCTCTTCAAAACCTACATAAATCTCTGTACAGACTTATAAAAGCTACTTGAATATGAAGGAATTACCTTATTCCTTTTTATTTTCTGCTGGGATTTGCTTATTTCACTCATTTTAATACAGAGTTCAAAAACAGGCTTATTTCAGCATTGAGTGCCTTTTTGTTACTTCATACTAACATGCAACCAAACTGCACAAATCTCTGCATAAACTAATAAAAGTAATTGAATATGAAGGAACTACACGATTCCTGTTGATTTTCTAATGGGATTTGCTTATTTCACTACTTTTAATACAGAGTTCAAAAACAGGCTCAATTCAGCATTGAGTGCGTTTATGACTAATCAACTTGAAATGAAATGAAACTGCACAAACCTCTGCACAAACTACTCAGAACTACTTGAATATGAAGGAACTACATGATTCCTGTTGATTTTCTAGTGGGATTTGCTGATTTCACTACTGTTAATACAGAGTTCAAAAACAGGCTTATTTCATCATTGAGTGCCTTTTTGTTACTTCATACTAACATGCAACCAAACTGCACAAATCTCTTCAAAACTAGACAAATCTCTGCACAAACTAATAAAAGTACTTGAATATGAAGGAACTACATGATTCTTGTTGATTTTCTACTGGGATTTGCTTATTTCACTACTTTTAATACAGAGTTCAAAAACAGGCTTAATTCAGCATTGAGTGCCTTTTTGTTACTTCATACTAACATGCAACCAAACTGCACAAATCTCTGCACAAACTACTCAGAACTACTTGAATATGAAGGAACTACATGATTCTTGTTGATTTTCTACTGGGATTTGCTTATTTCACTTCTTTTAATACAGAGTTCAAAAACAGGCTTAATTCAGCATTGAGTACCTTTTTGTTACTTCATAATAAAATGCAACCAAACTGCACAAATCTCTGCACAAACTACTCAGAACTACTTGAATATGAAGGAACTACATGATTCCTGTTGATTTTCTAATGGGATTTGCTTATTTCACTACTTTTAATACAGAGTTCAAAAACAGGCTTAATTCAGCATTGAGTGCCTTTTTGTTACTTCATACTAACATGCAACCAAACTGCACAAATCTCTGCACAAACTAATAAAAGTACTTGAATAAGAAGGAACTACATGATTCCTGTTGATTTTCTAATGGGATTTGCTGATTTCACTACTTTTAATACAGAGTTCAAAAACAGGCTCATTCAGCATTGGGTGCGTTTATGACTAATCAACTTGAAATGAAATCAAACTGCACAAATCTCTGCACAAACTAATAAAAGCTAATTGAATATGAAGGAACTACATGATTCCTGTTGATTTTCTAATGGGATTTGCTGATTTCACTACTTTTAATACAGAGTTCAAAAACAGGCTCAATTCAGTATTGAGTGGGTTTATGACTAATCAACTTGAAATGAAATGAAACTGCACAAATCTCTGCACAAACTACTCAGAACTACTTCAATATGAAGGAACTACATGATTCTTGTTGATTTTCTGCTGGGATTTGCTGATTTCGCTACTTTTAATAGAAAGTTCAAAAACAGGCTTAATTCAGCATTGGGTGCGTTTATGACTCATCAACTTGAAATGAAATGAAACTGCACAAATCTCTGCACAAACTACTCAGAACTACTTGAATATGAAGGAACTACATGATTCTTGTTGATTTTCTACTGGGATTTGCTTATTTCACTACTTTTAATACAGAGTTCAAAAACAGGCTTAATTCAGCATTGAGTGCCTTTTTGTTACTTCATACTAACATGCAACCAAACTGCACAAATCTCTGCACAAACTACTCAGAACTACTTGAATATAAAGGAACTCCATGATTCCTGTTGATTTTCTAATGGGATTTGCTGATTTCGTTACTTTTAATACAAAGTTCAAAAACAGGCTCAATTCAGCATTGGGTGCGTTTATGACTCATCAACTTGAAATGAAATCAAACTGCACAAATCTCTGCACAAACTACTCAGAACTACTTGAATATGAAGGAACTACATGATTCCTGTTAATTTTCTAATGGGATTTGCTGATTTCACTACTGTTAATACAGAGTTCAAAAACAGGCTTAATTCAGCATTGAGTGCCTTTTTGTTACTTCATACTAACATGCAACCAAACTGCACAAATCTCTGCACAAACTAATAAAAGCTACTTGAATATGAAGGAACTACATGATTCCTGTTGATTTTCTGCTGGGATTTGCTGATTTCGCTACTTTTAATGGAAAGTTCAAAAACAGGCTCAATTCAGCATTGAGTGGGTTTATGACTAATCAACTTGAAATGAAATGAAACTGCACAAATCTCTGCACAAACTACTCAGAACTACTTGAATATGAAGGAACTACATGATTCTTGGTGATTTTCTAATGTGATTTGCTTATTTCACTACTTTTAATACAGAGTTCAAAAACAGGCTTAATTCAGCATTGAGTGCCTTTTTGTTACTTCATACTAACATGCAACCAAACTGCACAAATCTCTTCAAAACTAGACAAATCTCTGCACAAACTACTCAGAACTACTTGAATATGAAGGAACTACATGATTCTTGGTGATTTTCTGCTGGGATTTGCTGATTTCGCTACTTTTAATAGAAAGTTCAAAAACAGGCTCAATTCAGCATTGGGTGCGTTTATGACTCATCAACTTGAAATTAAATCAAACTGCACAAATCTCTGCACAAACTACTCAGAACTACTTGAATATGAAGGAACTACATGATTCTTGTTGATTTTCTACTGGGATTTGCTTATTTCACTACTTTTAATACAGAGTTCAAAAACAGGCTTAATTCAGCATTGAGTGCCTTTTTGTTACTTCATACTAATATGCAACCAAACTGCACAAATCTCTGCACAAACTAATAAAAGCTACTTGAATATGAAGGAACTACATGATTCCTGTTGATTTTCTAATGGGATTTGCTGATTTCGCTACTTTTAATGGAAAGTTCAAAAACAGGCTCAATTCAGCATTGGGTGCGTTTGTGACTCATCAACTTGAAATGAAATCAAACTGCACAAATCTCTTCAAAACCTACATAAATCTCTGTACAGACTTATAAAAGCTACTTGAATATGAAGGAATTACCTTATTCCTTTTTATTTTCTGCTGGGATTTGCTTATTTCACTCATTTTAATACAGAGTTCAAAAACAGGCTTATTTCAGCATTGAGTGCCTTTTTGTTACTTCATACTAACATGCAACCAAACTGCACAAATCTCTGCACAAACTACTCAGAACTACTTGAATATGAAGGAACTACATGATTCTTGTTGATTTTCTACTGGGATTTGCTTATTTCACTTCTTTTAATACAGAGTTCAAAAACAGGCTTAATTCAGCATTGAGTGCCTTTTTGTTACTTCATACTAAAATGCAACCAAACTGCACAAATCTCTGCACAAACTACTCAGAACTACTTGAATATGAAGGAACTACATGATTCCTGTTGATTTTCTAATGGGATTTGCTTATTTCACTACTTTTAATACAGAGTTCAAAAACAGGCTTAATTCAGTATTGAGTGGGTTTATGACTAATCAACTTGAAATGAAATCAAACTGCACAAATCTCAGCACAAACTACTCAGAACTACTTGAATATGAAGGAACTACATGATTCCTGTTGATTTTCTAATGGGATTTGCTGATTTCACTACTGTTAATACAGAGTTCAAAAACAGGCTTAATTCAGCATTGAGTGCCTTTTTGTTACTTCATACTAACATGCAACCAAACTGCACAAATCTCTGCACAAACTAATAAAAGCTACTTGAATATGAAGGAACTACATGATTCCTGTTGATTTTCTGCTGGGATTTGCTGATTTCGCTACTTTTAATGGAAAGTTCAAAAACAGGCTCAATTCAGCATTGGGTGCGTTTGTGACTCATCAACTTGAAATGAAATCAAACTGCACAAATCTCTCCAAAACCTACATAAATCTCTGTACAAACTTATAAAAGCTACTTGAATATGAAGGAATTACCTTATTCCTTTTTATTTTCTGCTGGGATTTGCTTATTTCACTCATTTTAATACAGAGTTCAGAAACAGGCTTATTTCAGCATTGAGTGCCTTTTTGTTACTTCATACTAACATGCAACCAAACTGCACAAATCTCTGCACAAACTACTCAGAACTACTTGAATATGAAGGAACTACATGATTCTTGTTGATTTTCTACTGGGATTTGCTGATTTCACTACTTTTAATACAGAGTTCAAAAACAGGCTTAATTCAGCATTGAGTGCCTTTTTGTTACTTCATACTAACATGCAACCAAATTGCACAAATCTCTGCACAAACTAATAAAAGCTACTTGAATATGAAGGAATTACATGAGTCCTGTTGATTTTGTAATGGGATTTGCTGATTTCACTACTTTTAATACAGAGTTCAAAAACAGGCTCAATTCAGTATTGAGTGGGTTTATGACTAATCAACTTGAAATGAAATGAAACTGCACAAATCTCTGCACAAACTACTCAGAACTACTTCAATATGAAGGAACTACATGATTCTTGTTGATTTTCTGCTGGGATTTGCTGATTTCGCTACTTTTAATAGAAAGTTCAAAAACAGGCTCAATTCAGCATTGGGTGCGTTTATGACTCATCAACTTGAAATGAAATGAAACTGCACAAATCTCTGCACAAACTACTCAGAACTACTTGAATATGAAGGAACTACATGATTCTTGTTGATTTTCTACTGGGATTTGCTTATTTCACTACTTTCAATACAGAGTTCAAAAACAGGCTTAATTCAGCATTGAGTGCCTTTTTGTTACTTCATACTAACATGCAACCAAACTGCACAAATCTCTGCACAAACTAATAAAAGTACTTGAATATGAAGGAACTACATGATTCCTGTTGATTTTCTAATGGGATTTGCTGATTTCACTACTGTTAATACAGAGTTCAAAAACAGGCTCAATTCAGCATTGGGTGTGTTTGTGACTCATCAACTTGAAATGAAATCAAACTGCACAAATCTCTTCAAAACCTACATAAATCTCTGTACAAACTTATAAAAGCTACTTGAATATGAAGGAATTACCTTATTCCTTTTTATTTTCTGCTGGGATTTGCTTATTTCACTCATTTTAATACAGAGTTCAAAAACAGGCTTATTTCAGCATTGAGTGCCTTTTTGTTACTTCATACTAACATGCAACCAAACTGCACAAATCTTTGCACAAACTACTCAGAACTACTTGAATATGAAGGAACTACATGATTCTTGTTGATTTTCTACTGGGATTTGCTGATTTCACTACTTTTAATACAGAGTTCAAAAACAGGCTTAATTCAGCATTGAGTGCCTTTTTGTTACTTCATACTAACATGCAACCAAATTGCACAAATCTCTGCACAAACTAATAAAAGCTACTTGAATATGAAGGAATTACATGAGTCCTGTTGATTTTCTAATGGGATTTGCTGATTTCACTACTTTTAATACAGAGTTCAAAAACAGGCTTAATTCAGCATTGAGTGCCTTTTTGTTACTTCATACTAACATGCAACCAAACTGCACAAATCTCTGCACAAACTAATAAAAGCTACTTGAATATGAAGGAACTACATGATTCCTGTTGATTTTCTAATGGGATTTGCTTATTTCACTCATTTTAATACAGAGTTCAAAAACAGGCTTATTTCAGCATTGAGTGCCTTTTTGTTACTTCATACTAACATGCAACCAAACTGCACAAATCTCTGCACAAACTACTCAGAACTACTTGAATATGAAGGAGCTACATGATTCTTGTTGATTTTCTAATGTGATTTGCTTATTTCACTACTTTTAATACAGAGTTCAAAAACAGGCTTAATTCAGCATTGAGTGCCTTTTTGTTACTTCATACTAACATGCAACCAAACTGCACAAATCTCTTCAAAACTAGACAAATCTCTGCACAAACTACTCAGAACTACTTGAATATGAAGGAACTACATGATTCTTGTTGATTTTCTACTGGGATTTGCTTATTTCACTACTTTTAATACAGAGTTCAAAAACAGGCTTAATTCAGCATTGAGTGCCTTTTTGTTACTTCATACTAACATGCAACCAAACTGCACAAATCTCTGCACAAACTACTCAGAACTACTTGAATATAAAGGAACTCCATGATTCTTGTTGAATTTCTAATGGGATTTGCTTATTTCACTACTTTTAATACAGAGTTCAAAAACAGGCTCAATTCAGTATTGAGTGGGTTTATGACTAATCAACTTGAAATGAAATGAAACTGCACAAATCTCTGCACAAACTACTCAGAACTACTTCAATATGAAGGAACTACATGATTCTTGTTGATTTTCTGCTGGGATTTGCTGATTTCGCTACTTTTAATAGAAAGTTCAAAAACAGGCTCAATTCAGCATTGGGTGCGTTTATGACTCATCAACTTGAAATGAAATGAAACTGCACAAATCTCTGCACAAACTACTCAGAACTACTTGAATATGAAGGAACTACATGATTCTTGTTGATTTTCTACTGGGATTTGCTTATTTCACTACTTTCAATACAGAGTTCAAAAACAGGCTTAATTCAGCATTGAGTGCCTTTTTGTTACTTCATACTAACATGCAACCAAACTGCACAAATCTCTGCACAAACTAATAAAAGCTACTTGAATATGAAGGAAGTACCTTATTCCTGTTTATTTTCTACTGGGATTTGCTTATTTCACTCATTTTAATACAGAGTTCAAAAACAGGCTTAATTCAGCATTGAGTGCCTTTTTGTTACTTCATACTAACATGCAACCAAACTGCACAAGTCTCTGCACAAACTACTCAGAACTACTTGAATATGAACGAACTACATGATTCTTGTTGATTTTCTGCTGGGATTTGGTGATTTCACTACTTTTAATACAGAGTTCAAAAACAGGCTTAATTCAGCATTGAGTGCGTTTTTGTTACTTCATACTAACATGCAACCAAACTGCAAAAATCTCTTCAAAAACTAGACAAATCTCTGCACAAACTAATAAAAGCTACTTGAATATGAAGGAACTACATGATTCTTGTTAATTTACTGCTGGGATTTGCTGATTTCGCTACTTTTAATGGAAAGTTCAAAAACAGGCTCAATTCAGCATTGGGTGCGTTTGTGACTCATCAACTTGAAATGAAATCAAACTGCACAAATCTCTTCAAAACCTACATAAATCTCTGTACAAACTTATAAAAGCTACTTGAATATGAAGGAATTACCTTATTCCTTTTTATTTTCTGCTGGGATTTGCTTATTTCACTCATTTTAATACAGAGTTCAGAAACAGGCTTATTTCAGCATTGAGTGCCTTTTTGTTACTTCATACTAACATGCAACCAAACTGCACAAATCTCTGCACAAACTACTCAGAACTACTTGAATATGAAGGAACTACATGATTCTTGTTGATTTTCTACTGGGATTTGCTGATTTCACTACTTTTAATATAGAGTTCAAAAACAGGCTTAATTCAGCATTGAGTGCCTTTTTGTTACTTCATACTAACATGCAACCAAATTGCACAAATCTCTGCACAAACTAATAAAAGCTACTTGAATATGAAGGAATTACATGAGTCCTGTTGATTTTGTAATGGGATTTGCTGATTTCACTACTTTTAATACAGAGTTCAAAAACAGGCTCAATTCAGTATTGAGTGGGTTTATGACTAATCAACTTGAAATGAAATGAAACTGCACAAATCTCTGCACAAACTACTCAGAACTACTTCAATATGAAGGAACTACATGATTCTTGTTGATTTTCTGCTGGGATTTGCTGATTTCGCTACTTTTAATAGAAAGTTCAAAAACAGGCTCAATTCAGCATTGGGTGCGTTTATGACTCATCAACTTGAAATGAAATGAAACTGCACAAATCTCTGCACAAACTACTCAGAACTACTTGAATATGAAGGAACTACATGATTCTTGTTGATTTTCTACTGGGATTTGCTTATTTCACTACTTTCAATACAGAGTTCAAAAACAGGCTTAATTCAGCATTGAGTGCCTTTTTGTTACTTCATACTAACATGCAACCAAACTGCACAAATCTCTGCACAAACTAATAAAAGTACTTGAATATGAAGGAACTACATGATTCCTGTTGATTTTCTAATGGGATTTGCTGATTTCACTACTGTTAATACAGAGTTCAAAAACAGGCTCAATTCAGCATTGGGTGTGTTTGTGACTCATCAACTTGAAATGAAATCAAACTGCACAAATCTCTTCAAAACCTACATAAATCTCTGTACAAACTTATAAAAGCTACTTGAATATGAAGGAATTACCTTATTCCTTTTTATTTTCTGCTGGGATTTGCTTATTTCACTCATTTTAATACAGAGTTCAAAAACAGGCTTATTTCAGCATTGAGTGCCTTTTTGTTACTTCATACTAACATGCAACCAAACTGCACAAATCTTTGCACAAACTACTCAGAACTACTTGAATATGAAGGAACTACATGATTCTTGTTGATTTTCTACTGGGATTTGCTGATTTCACTACTTTTAATACAGAGTTCAAAAACAGGCTTAATTCAGCATTGAGTGCCTTTTTGTTACTTCATACTAACATGCAACCAAATTGCACAAATCTCTGCACAAACTAATAAAAGCTACTTGAATATGAAGGAATTACATGAGTCCTGTTGATTTTCTAATGGGATTTGCTGATTTCACTACTTTTAATACAGAGTTCAAAAACAGGCTTAATTCAGCATTGAGTGCCTTTTTGTTACTTCATACTAACATGCAACCAAACTGCACAAATCTCTGCACAAACTAATAAAAGCTACTTGAATATGAAGGAACTACATGATTCCTGTTGATTTTCTAATGGGATTTGCTTATTTCACTCATTTTAATACAGAGTTCAAAAACAGGCTTATTTCAGCATTGAGTGCCTTTTTGTTACTTCATACTAACATGCAACCAAACTGCACAAATCTCTGCACAAACTACTCAGAACTACTTGAATATGAAGGAGCTACATGATTCTTGTTGATTTTCTAATGTGATTTGCTTATTTCACTACTTTTAATACAGAGTTCAAAAACAGGCTTAATTCAGCATTGAGTGCCTTTTTGTTACTTCATACTAACATGCAACCAAACTGCACAAATCTCTTCAAAACTAGACAAATCTCTGCACAAACTACTCAGAACTACTTGAATATGAAGGAACTACATGATTCTTGTTGATTTTCTACTGGGATTTGCTTATTTCACTACTTTTAATACAGAGTTCAAAAACAGGCTTAATTCAGCATTGAGTGCCTTTTTGTTACTTCATACTAACATGCAACCAAACTGCACAAATCTCTGCACAAACTACTCAGAACTACTTGAATATAAAGGAACTCCATGATTCTTGTTGATTTTCTAATGGGATTTGCTTATTTCACTACTTTTAATACAGAGTTCAAAAACAGGCTCAATTCAGTATTGAGTGGGTTTATGACTAATCAACTTGAAATGAAATGAAACTGCACAAATCTCTGCACAAACTACTCAGAACTACTTCAATATGAAGGAACTACATGATTCTTGTTGATTTTCTGCTGGGATTTGCTGATTTCGCTACTTTTAATAGAAAGTTCAAAAACAGGCTCAATTCAGCATTGGGTGCGTTTATGACTCATCAACTTGAAATGAAATGAAACTGCACAAATCTCTGCACAAACTACTCAGAACTACTTGAATATGAAGGAACTACATGATTCTTGTTGATTTTCTACTGGGATTTGCTTATTTCACTACTTTCAATACAGAGTTCAAAAACAGGCTTAATTCAGCATTGAGTGCCTTTTTGTTACTTCATACTAACATGCAACCAAACTGCACAAATCTCTGCACAAACTAATAAAAGCTACTTGAATATGAAGGAAGTACCTTATTCCTGTTTATTTTCTACTGGGATTTGCTTATTTCACTCATTTTAATACAGAGTTCAAAAACAGGCTTAATTCAGCATTGAGTGCCTTTTTGTTACTTCATACTAACATGCAACCAAACTGCACAAGTCTCTGCACAAACTACTCAGAACTACTTGAATATGAACGAACTACATGATTCTTGTTGATTTTCTGCTGGGATTTGGTGATTTCACTACTTTTAATACAGAGTTCAAAAACAGGCTTAATTCAGCATTGAGTGCGTTTTTGTTACTTCATACTAACATGCAACCAAACTGCAAAAATCTCTTCAAAAACTAGACAAATCTCTGCACAAACTAATAAAAGCTACTTGAATATGAAGGAACTACATGATTCTTGTTAATTTACTGCTGGGATTTGCTGATTTCGCTACTTTTAATGGAAAGTTCAAAAACAGGCTCAATTCAGCATTGGGTGCGTTTGTGACTCATCAACTTGAAATGAAATCAAACTGCACAAATCTCTTCAAAACCTACATAAATCTCTGTACAAACTTATAAAAGCTACTTGAATATGAAGGAAGTACCTTATTCCTGTTTATTTTCTGCTGGGATTTGCTTATTTCACTCATTTTAATACAGAGTTCAAAAACAGGCTTATTTCAGCATTGAGTGCCTTTTTGGTACTTAATACTAACATGCAAACAAACTGCACAAACTAATAAAAGCTACTTGAATATGAAGGAACTACATGATTCTTGTTCATTTTCTGCTGGGATTTGCTGATTTCGCTGCTTTTAATAGAAAGTTCAAAAACAGGCTCAATTCAGCATTGGGTGCGTTTATGACTCATCAACTTGAAATGAAATCAAACTGCACAAATCTCTGCACAAACTACTCAGAACTACTTGAATATGAAGGAACTACATGATTCTTGTTGATTTTCTACTGGGATTTGCTTATTTCACTTCTTTTAATACAGAGTTCAAAAACAGGCTTAATTCAGCATTGAGTGCCTTTTTGTTACTTCATACTAAAATGCAACCAAACTACACAAATCTCTGCACAAACTACTCAGAACTACTTGAATATGAAGGAACTACATGATTCCTGTTGATTTTCTAATGGGATTTGCTTATTTCACTACTTTTAATACAGAGTTCAAAAACAGGCTCAGTTCAGCATTGGGTGCGTTTGTCATTCATCAACTTGAAATGAAATCAAACTGCACAAATCTCTGCACAAACTACTCAGAACTACTTGAATATGAAGGAACTACATGATTCTTGTTGATTTTCTGCTGGGATTTGCTTATTTCACTACTTTTAATACAGAGTTCAAAAACAGGCTTAATTCAGCATTGAGTGCCTTTTTGTTACTTCATACTAACATGCAACCAAACTGCACAAATCTCTGCACAAACTAATAAAAGTACTTGAATATGAAGGAACTACATGATTCCTGTTGATTTTCTAATGGGATTTGCTGATTTCACTACTTTTAATACAGAGTTCAAAAACAGGCTCAATTCAGCATTGGGTGTGTTTGTGACTCATCAACTTGAAATGAAATCAAACTGCACAAATCTCTTCAAAACCTACATAAATCTCTGTACAAACTTATAAAAGCTACTTGAATATGAAGGAATTACCTTATTCCTTTTTATTTTCTGCTGGGATTTGCTTATTTCACTCATTTTAATACAGAGTTCAAAAACAGGCTTATTTCAGCATTGAGTGCCTTTTTGTTACTTCATACTAACATGCAACCAAACTGCACAAATCTCTGCACAAACTACTCAGAACTACTTGAATATGAAGGAACTACATGATTCTTGTTGATTTTCTACTGGGATTTGCTGATTTACTACTTTTAATACAGAGTTCAAAAACAGGCTTAATTCAGCATTGAGTGCCTTTTTGTTACTTCATACTAACATGCAACCAAATTGCACAAATCTCTGCACAAACTAATAAAAGCTACTTGAATATGAAGGAATTACATGAGTCCTGTTGATTTTCTAATGGGATTTGCTGATTTCACTACTTTTAATACAGAGTTCAAAAACAGGCTTAATTCAGCATTGAGTGCCTTTTTGTTACTTCATACTAACATGCAACCAAACTGCACAAATCTCTGCACAAACTACTCAGAACTACTTGAATATAAAGGAACTCCATGATTCCTGTTGATTTTCTGCTGGGATTTGCTGATTTCGCTACTTTTAATGGAAAGTTCAAAAACAGGCTCAATTCAGCATTGGGTGCGTTTGTGACTCATCAACTTGAAATGAAATCAAACTGCACAAATCTCTTCAAAACCTACATAAATCTCTGTACAAACTAATAAAAGCTACTTGAATATGAAGGAAGTACCTTATTCCTGTTGATTTTCTGCTGGGATTTGCTTATTTCACTCATTTTAATACAGAGTTCAAAAACAGGCTCAATTCAGCATTGAGTGGGTTTATGACTAATCAACTTGAAATGAAATGAAACTGCACAAATCTCTGCACAAACTACTCAGAACTACTTGAATATGAAGGAACTACATGATTCTTGGTGATTTTCTAATGTGATTTGCTTATTTCACTACTTTTAATACAGAGTTCAAAAACAGGCTTAATTCAGCATTGAGTGCCTTTTTGTTACTTCATACTAACATGCAACCAAACTGCACAAATCTCTTCAAAACTAGACAAATCTCTGCACAAACTACTCAGAACTACTTGAATATGAAGGAACTACATGATTCTTGTTGATTTTCTACTGGGATTTGCTGATTTCACTACTTTTAATACAGAGTTCAAAAACAGGCTTAATTCAGCATTGAGTGCCTTTTTGTTACTTCATACTAACATGCAACCAAATTGCACAAATCTCTGCACAAACTAATAAAAGCTACTTGAATATGAAGGAATTACATGAGTCCTGTTGATTTTCTAATGGGATTTGCTGATTTCACTACTTTTAATACAGAGTTCAAAAACAGGCTCAATTCAGTATTGAGTGGGTTTATGACTAATCAACTTGAAATGAAATGAAACTGCACAAATCTCTGCACAAACTACTCAGAACTACTTGAATATGAAGGAACTACATGATTCTTGGTGATTTTCTAATGGGATTTGCTTATTTCACTTCTTTTAATACAGAGTTCAAAAACAGGCTTAATTCAGCATTGAGTACCTTTTTGTTACTTCATACTAAAATGCAACCAAACTGCACAAATCTCTGCACAAACTACTCAGAACTACTTGAATATGAAGGAACTACATGATTCCTGTTGATTTTCTAATGGGATTTGCTTATTTCACTACTTTTAATACAGAGTTCAAAAACAGGCTTAATTCAGCATTGAGTGCCTTTTTGTTACTTCATACTAACATGCAACCAAACTGCACAAATCTCTGCACAAACTAATAAAAGTACTTGAATAAGAAGGAACTACATGATTCCTGTTGATTTTCTAATGGGATTTGCTGATTTCACTACTTTTAATACAGAGTTCAAAAACAGGCTCATTCAGCATTGGGTGCGTTTATGACTAATCAACTTGAAATGAAATCAAACTGCACAAATCTCTGCACAAACTAATAAAAGCTAATTGAATATGAAGGAACTACATGATTCCTGTTGATTTTCTAATGGGATTCGCTTATTTCACTACTTTTAATAGAAAGTTCAAAAACAGGCTCAATTCAGCATTGGATGCGTTTGTGATTCATCAACTTGAAATGAAATCAAACTGCACAAATCTCTTCAAAACCTACATAAATCTCTGTACAAACTTATAAAAGCTACTTGAATATGAAGGAATTACCTCATTCCTTTTTATTTTCTGCTGGGATTTGCTTATTTCACTCATTTTAATACAGAGTTCAAAAACAGGCTTATTTCAGCATTGAGTGCCTTTTTGTTACTTCATACTAACATGCAACCAAACTGCACAAATCTCTGCACAAACTACTCAGAACTACTTGAATATGAAGGAACTACATGATTCTTGTTGATTTTCTACTGGGATTTGCTGATTTCACTACTGTTAATACAGAGTTCAAAAACAGGCTTATTTCATCATTGAGTGCCTTTTTGTTACTTCATACTAACATGCAACCAAACTGCACAAATCTCTTCAAAACTAGACAAATCTCTGCACAAACTAATAAAAGCTACTTGAATATGAAGGAACTACATGATTCTTGTTGATTTTCTACTGGGATTTGCTTATTTCACTACTTTTAATACAGAGTTCAAAAACAGGCTCAATTCAGCATTGGGTGCGTTTATGACTCATCAACTTGAAATGAATTCAAACTGCACAAATCTCTGCACAAACTACTCAGAACTACTTGAATATGAAGGAACTACATGATTCTTGTTGATTTTCTGCTGGGATTTGCTGATTTCGCTACTTTTAATGGAAAGTTCAAAAACAGGCTCAATTCAGCATTGGGTGCGTTTGTGACTCATCAACTTGAAATGAAATCAAACTGCACAAATCTCTTCAAAACCTACATAAATCTCTGTACAAACTTATAAAAGCTACTTGAATATGAAGGAAGTACCTTATTCCTGTTTATTTTCTGCTGGGATTTGCTTATTTCACTCATTTTAATACAGAGTTCAAAAACAGGCTTAATTCAGCATTGAGTGCCTTTTGGTTACTTCATACTAACATGCAACCAAGCTGCACAAATCTCTTCAAAAACTAGACAAATCTCTGCACAAACTAATAAAAGCTACTTGAATATGAAGGAAGTACCTTATTCCTGTTTATTTTCTGCTGGGATTTGCTTATTTCACTCATTTTAATACAGAGTTCAAAAACAGGCTTATTTCAGCATTGAGTGCCTTTTTGTTAGTTCATACTAACATGCAACCAAACTGCACAAATCTCTGCACAAACTAATAAAAGTACTTGAATATGAAGGAACTACATGATTCCTGTTGATTTTCTAATGGGATTTGCTGATTTCACTACTTTTAATACAGAGTTCAAAAACAGGCTCAATTCAGCATTGGGTGTGTTTGTGACTCATCAACTTGAAATGAAATCAAACTGCACAAATCTCTCCAAAACCTACATAAATCTCTGTACAAACTTATAAAAGCTACTTGAATATGAAGGAATTACCTTATTCCTTTTTATTTTCTGCTGGGATTTGCTTATTTCACTCATTTTAATACAGAGTTCAGAAACAGGCTTATTTCAGCATTGAGTGCCTTTTTGTTACTTCATACTAACATGCAACCAAACTGCACAAATCTCTGCACAAACTACTCAGAACTACTTGAATATGAAGGAACTACATGATTCTTGTTGATTTTCTACTGGGATTTGCTGATTTCACTACTTTTAATACAGAGTTCAAAAACAGGCTTAATTCAGCATTGAGTGCCTTTTTGTTACTTCATACTAACATGCAACCAAATTGCACAAATCTCTGCACAAACTAATAAAAGCTACTTGAATATGAAGGAATTACATGAGTCCTGTTGATTTTGTAATGGGATTTGCTGATTTCACTACTTTTAATACAGAGTTCAAAAACAGGCTTAATTCAGCATTGAGTGCCTTTTAGTTCCTTCATACTAACATGGAACCAAACTGCACAAATCTCTGCACAAACTAATAAAAGCTACTTGAATATGAAGGAACTACATGATTCTTGTTGATTTTCTGCTGGGATTTGCTTATTTCATTCATTTTAATACAGAGTTCAAAAACAGGCTTATTTCAGCATTGAGTGCCTTTTTGTTACTTCATACTAACATGCAACCAAACTGCACAAATCTCTGCACAAACTAATAAAAGCTACTTGAATATGAAGGAACTACATGATTCCTGTTGATTTTCTACTGGGATTTGCTTATTTCACTCATTTTAATACAGAGTTCAAAAACAGGCTTATTTCAGCATTGAGTGCCTTTTTGTTACTTCATACTAACATGCAACCAAACTGCACAAATCTCTGCACAAACTACTCAGAACTACTTGAATATGAAGGAACTACATGATTCTTGTTGATTTTCTACTGGGATTTGCTGATTTCACTACTTTTAATGGAAAGTTCAAAAACAGGCTCAATTCAGCATTGGGTGCGTTTGTGACTCATCAACTTGAAATGAAATCAAACTGCACAAATCTCTTCAAAACCTACATAAATCTCTGCAAAAACTAATGAAAGCTACTTGAATATGAAGGAAGTACATGATTCCTGTTGATTTTCTAATGGGATTTGCTGATTTCACTACTTTTAATACAAAGTTCAAAAACAGGCTTAATTCAGCATTGATTGCGTTTTTGTTACATCATACTAACATGCAACCAAACTGCACAAATCTCTGCATAAACTAATAAAAGTACTTGAATATGAAGGACCTACATGATGCTTGTTGATTTTGTGTTGGGATTTGCTGATTTCGCTACTTTTAATGGAAAGTTCAAAAACAGGCTCAATTCAGCATTGGGTGCGTTTGTGATTCATCAACTTGAAATGAAATCAAACTGCACAAATCTCTGCACAAACTACTCAGAACTACTTGAATATGAAGGAACTACATGATTCTTGTTGATTTTCTAATGTGATTTGCTTATTTCACTACTTTTAATACAGAGTTCAAAAACAGGCTTAATTCAGCATTGAGTGCCTTTTTGTTACTTCATACTAACATGCAACCAAACTGCACAAATCTCTTCAAAACTAGACAAATCTCTGCACAAACTACTCAGAACTACTTGAATATGAAGGAACTACATGATTCTTGTTGATTTTCTACTGGGATTTGCTTATTTCACTACTTTTAATACAGAGTTCAAAAACAGGCTTAATTCAGCATTGAGTGCCTTTTTGTTACTTCATACTAACATGCAACCAAACTGCACAAATCTCTGCACAAACTACTCAGAACTACTTGAATATAAAGGAACTCCATGATTCCTGTTGATTTTCTAATGGGATTTGCTTATTTCACTACTTTTAATACAGAGTTCAAAAACAGGCTCAATTCAGTATTGAGTGGGTTTATGACTAATCAACTTGAAATGAAATGAAACTGCACAAATCTCTGCACAAACTACTCAGAACTACTTGAATATGAAGGAACTACATGATTCTTGTTGATTTTCTACTGGGATTTGCTTATTTCACTACTTTTAATACAGAGTTCAAAAACAGGCTTAATTCAGCATTGAGTGCCTTTTTGTTACTTCATACTAACATGCAACCAAACTGCACAAATCTCTGCACAAACTAATAAAAGCTACTTGAATATGAAGGAAGTACCTTATTCCTGTTTATTTTCTGCTGGGATTTGCTTATTTCACTCATTTTAATACAGAGTTCAAAAACAGGCTTATTTCAGCATTGAGTGCCTTTTTGTTACTTAATACTAACATGCAACCAAACTGCACAAATCTCTGCATAAACTAATAAAAGTACTTGAATATGAAGGAACTACACGATTCCTGTTGATTTTCTAATGGGATTTGCTTATTTCACTACTTTTAATACAGAGTTCAAAAACAGGCTCAATTCAGCATTGAGTGCGTTTATGACTAATCAACTTGAAATGAAATGAAACTGCACAAACCTCTGCACAAACTACTCAGAACTACTTGAATATGAAGGAACTACATGATTCCTGTTGATTTTCTAGTGGGATTTGCTGATTTCACTACTGTTAATACAGAGTTCAAAAACAGGCTTATTTCATCATTGAGTGCCTTTTTGTTACTTCATACTAACATGCAACCAAACTGCACAAATCTCTTCAAAACTAGACAAATCTCTGCACAAACTAATAAAAGTACTTGAATATGAAGGAACTACATGATTCCTGTTGATTTTCTAATGGGATTTGCTGATTTCACTACTTTTAATACAGAGTTCAAAAACAGGCTCAATTCAGCATTGGGTGTGTTTGTGACTCATCAACTTGAAATGAAATCAAACTGCACAAATCTCTCCAAAACCTACATAAATCTCTGTACAAACTTATAAAAGCTACTTGAATATGAAGGAATTACCTTATTCCTTTTTATTTTCTGCTGGGATTTGCTTATTTCACTCATTTTAATACAGAGTTCAAAAACAGGCTTATTTCAGCATTGAGTGCCTTTTTGTTACTTCATACTAACATGCAACCAAACTGCACAAATCTCTGCACAAACTACTCAGAACTACTTGAATATGAAGGAACTACATGATTCTTGTTGATTTTCTACTGGGATTTGCTGATTTCACTACTTTTAATACAGAGTTTCAAAAACAGGCTTAATTCAGCATTGAGTGCCTTTTTGTTACTTCATACTAACATGCAACCAAATTGCACAAATCTCTGCACAAACTAATAAAAGCTACTTGAATATGAAGGAATTACATGAGTCCTGTTGATTTTCTAATGGGATTTGCCGATTTCACTACTTTTAATACAGAGTTCAAAAACAGGCTTAATTCAGCATTGAGTGCCTTTTTGTTACTTCATACTAACATGGAACCAAACTGCACAAATCTCTGCACAAACTAATAAAAGCTACTTGAATATGAAGGAACTACATGATTCTTGTTGATTTTCTGCTGGGATTTGCTTATTTCATTCATTTTAATACAGAGTTCAAAAACAGGCTCATTCAGCATTGGGTGCGTTTATGACTAATCAACTTGAAATGAAATCAAACTGCACAAATCTCTGCACAAACTAATAAAAGCTAATTGAATATGAAGGAACTACATGATTCCTGTTGATTTTCTAATGGGATTCGCTTATTTCACTACTTTTAATAGAAAGTTCAAAAACAGGCTCAATTCAGCATTGGGTGCGTTTATGACTCATCAACTTGAAATGAAATCAAACTGCACAAATCTCTTCAAAACCTATATAAATCTCTGTACAAACTAATAAAAGCTACTTGAATATGAAGGAAGTACCTTATTCCTGTTGATTTTCTAATGGGATTTGCTGATTTCACTACTTTTAATATAGAGTTCAAAAACAGGCTTAATTCAGCATTGAGTGCCTTTTTGTTACTTCATACTAACATGCAACCAAACTGCACAAATCTCTGCACAAACTACTCAGAACTACTTGAATATGAAGGAACTACATGATTCCTGTTGATTTTCTAGTGGGATTTGTTGATTTCACTACTGTTAATACAGAGTTCAAAAACAGGCTTATTTCATCATTGAGTGCCTTTTTGTTACTTCATACTAACATGCAACCAAACTGCACAAATCTCTTCAAAACTAGACAAATCTCTGCACAAACTAATAAAAGTACTTGAATATGAAGGAACTACATGATTCCTGTTGATTTTCTAATGGGATTTGCTGATTTCACTACTTTTAATACAGAGTTCAAAAACAGGCTCAATTCAGCATTGGGTGTGTTTGTGACTCATCAACTTGAAATGAAATCAAACTGCACAAATCTCTCCAAAACCTACATAAATCTCTGTACAAACTTATAAAAGCTACTTGAATATGAAGGAATTACCTTATTCCTTTTTATTTTCTGCTGGGATTTGCTTATTTCACTCATTTTAATACAGAGTTCAAAAACAGGCTTATTTCAGCATTGAGTGCGTTTGTGATTCATCAACTTGAAATGAAATCAAACTGCACAAATCTCTGCACAAACTACTCAGAACTACTTGAATATGAAGGAACTACATGATTCTTGTTGATTTTCTACTGGGATTTGCTTATTTCACTTCTTTTAATACAGAGTTCAAAAACAGGCTTAATTCAGCATTGAGTGCCTTTTTGTTACTTCATACTAAAATGCAACCAAACTGCACAAATCTCTGCACAAACTACTCAGAACTACTTGAATATGAAGGAACTACATGATTCCTGTTGATTTTCTAATGGGATTTGCTTATTTCACTACTTTTAATACAGAGTTCAAAAACAGGCTTAATTCAGCATTGAGTGCCTTTTTGTTACTTCATACTAACATGCAACCAAACTGCACAAATCTCTGCACAAATTAATAAAAGTACTTGAATATGAAGGAACTACATGATTCCTGTTGATTTTCTAATGGGATTTGCTTATTTCACTACTTTTAATACAGAGTTCAAAAACAGGCTCATTCAGCATTGGGTGCGTTTATGACTAATCAACTTGAAATGAAATCAAACTGCACAAATCTCTGCACAAACTAATAAAAGCTAATTGAATATGACGGAACTACATGATTCCTGTTGATTTTCTAATGGGATTCGCTTATTTCACTACTTTTAATAGAAAGTTCAAAAACAGGCTCAATTCAGCATTGGGTGCGTTTATGACTCATCAACTTGAAATGAAATGAAACTGCACAAACCTCTGCACAAACTACTCAGAACTACTTGAATATGAA
This sequence comes from Remorina albescens, assembly GCA_034769265.1. Lineage (NCBI taxonomy): Eukaryota > Metazoa > Chordata > Actinopteri > Carangiformes > Echeneidae > Remorina > Remorina albescens. The sequence goes on along the minus strand of CM068495.1, from coordinate 110,904 downwards.
GGAACTACATGATTCCTGTTGATTTTCTAGTGGGATTTGCTGATTTCACTACTGTTAATACAGAGTTCAAAAACAGGCTTATTTCATCATTGAGTGCCTTTTTGTTACTTCATACTAACATGCAACCAAACTGCACAAATCTCTTCAAAACTAGACAAATCTCTGCACAAACTAATAAAAGTACTTGAATATGAAGGAACTACATGATTCCTGTTGATTTTCTAATGGGATTTGCTGATTTCACTACTTTTAATACAGAGTTCAAAAACAGGCTCAATTCAGCATTGGGTGTGTTTGTGACTCATCAACTTGAAATGAAATCAAACTGCACAAATCTCTCCAAAACCTACATAAATCTCTGTACAAACTTATAAAAGCTACTTGAATATGAAGGAATTACCTTATTCCTTTTTATTTTCTGCTGGGATTTGCTTATTTCACTCATTTTAATACAGAGTTCAAAAACAGGCTTATTTCAGCATTGAGTGCCTTTTTGTTACTTCATACTAACATGCAACCAAACTGCACAAATCTCTGCACAAACTACTCAGAACTACTTGAATATGAAGGAACTACATGATTCTTGTTGATTTTCTACTGGGATTTGCTGATTTCACTACTTTTAATACAGAGTTTCAAAAACAGGCTTAATTCAGCATTGAGTGCCTTTTTGTTACTTCATACTAACATGCAACCAAATTGCACAAATCTCTGCACAAACTAATAAAAGCTACTTGAATATGAAGGAATTACATGAGTCCTGTTGATTTTCTAATGGGATTTGCTGATTTCACTACTTTTAATACAGAGTTCAAAAACAGGCTTAATTCAGCATTGAGTGCCTTTTTGTTACTTCATACTAACATGGAACCAAACTGCACAAATCTCTGCACAAACTAATAAAAGCTACTTGAATATGAAGGAACTACATGATTCTTGTTGATTTTCTGCTGGGATTTGCTTATTTCATTCATTTTAATACAGAGTTCAAAAACAGGCTCATTCAGCATTGGGTGCGTTTATGACTAATCAACTTGAAATGAAATCAAACTGCACAAATCTCTACACAAACTAATAAAAGCTAATTGAATATGAAGGAACTACATGATTCCTGTTGATTTTCTAATGGGATTCGCTTATTTCACTACTTTTAATAGAAAGTTCAAAAACAGGCTCAATTCAGCATTGGGTGCGTTTATGACTCATCAACTTGAAATGAAATCAAACTGCACAAATCTCTTCAAAACCTATATAAATCTCTGTACAAACTAATAAAAGCTACTTGAATATGAAGGAAGTACCTTATTCCTGTTGATTTTCTAATGGGATTTGCTGATTTCACTACTTTTAATATAGAGTTCAAAAACAGGCTTAATTCAGCATTGAGTGCCTTTTTGTTACTTCATACTAACATGCAACCAAACTGCACAAATCTCTGCACAAACTACTCAGAACTACTTGAATATGAAGGAACTACATGATTCCTGTTGATTTTCTAGTGGGATTTGTTGATTTCACTACTGTTAATACAGAGTTCAAAAACAGGCTTATTTCATCATTGAGTGCCTTTTTGTTACTTCATACTAACATGCAACCAAACTGCACAAATCTCTTCAAAACTAGACAAATCTCTGCACAAACTAATAAAAGTACTTGAATATGAAGGAACTACATGATTCCTGTTGATTTTCTAATGGGATTTGCTGATTTCACTACTTTTAATACAGAGTTCAAAAACAGGCTCAATTCAGCATTGGGTGTGTTTGTGACTCATCAACTTGAAATGAAATCAAACTGCACAAATCTCTCCAAAACCTACATAAATCTCTGTACAAACTTATAAAAGCTACTTGAATATGAAGGAATTACCTTATTCCTTTTTATTTTCTGCTGGGATTTGCTTATTTCACTCATTTTAATACAGAGTTCAAAAACAGGCTTATTTCAGCATTGAGTGCGTTTGTGATTCATCAACTTGAAATGAAATCAAACTGCACAAATCTCTGCACAAACTACTCAGAACTACTTGAATATGAAGGAACTACATGATTCTTGTTGATTTTCTACTGGGATTTGCTTATTTCACTTCTTTTAATACAGAGTTCAAAAACAGGCTTAATTCAGCATTGAGTGCCTTTTTGTTACTTCATACTAAAATGCAACCAAACTGCACAAATCTCTGCACAAACTACTCAGAACTACTTGAATATGAAGGAACTACATGATTCCTGTTGATTTTCTAATGGGATTTGCTTATTTCACTACTTTTAATACAGAGTTCAAAAACAGGCTTAATTCAGCATTGAGTGCCTTTTTGTTACTTCATACTAACATGCAACCAAACTGCACAAATCTCTGCACAAATTAATAAAAGTACTTGAATATGAAGGAACTACATGATTCCTGTTGATTTTCTAATGGGATTTGCTTATTTCACTACTTTTAATACAGAGTTCAAAAACAGGCTCATTCAGCATTGGGTGCGTTTATGACTAATCAACTTGAAATGAAATCAAACTGCACAAATCTCTGCACAAACTAATAAAAGCTAATTGAATATGACGGAACTACATGATTCCTGTTGATTTTCTAATGGGATTCGCTTATTTCACTACTTTTAATAGAAAGTTCAAAAACAGGCTCAATTCAGCATTGGGTGCGTTTATGACTCATCAACTTGAAATGAAATTAAACTGCACAAATCTCTTCAAAACCTATATAAATCTCTGTACAAACTAATAAAAGCTACTTGAATATGAAGGAAGTACCTTATTCCTGTTGATTTTCTAATGGGATTTGCTGATTTCACTACTTTTAATACAGAGTTCAAAAACAGGCTTAATTCAGCATTGAGTGCCTTTTTGTTACTTCATACTAACATGCAACCAAACTGCACAAATCTCTGCACAAACTAATAAAAGCTACTTGAATATGAAGGAACTACATGATTCCTGTTGATTTTCTAATGGGATTTGCTGATTTCACAAATTTTAATACAGAGTTCAAAAACAGGCTTAATTCAGCATTGAGTGCCTTTTTGTTACTTCATACTAACATGCAACCAAGCTGCACAAATCTCTTCAAAAACTAGACAAATCTCTGCACAAACTAATAAAAGCTACTTGAATATGAAGGAACTACATGATTCTTGTTAATTTACTGCTGGGATTTGCTGATTTCGCTACTTTTAATGGAAAGTTCAAAAACAGGCTCAATTCAGCATTGGGCGCGTTTGTGACTCATCAACTTGAAATGAAATCAAACTGCACAAATCTCTTCAAAACCTACATAAATCTCTGTACAAACTTATAAAAGCTACTTGAATATGAAGGAAGTACCTTATTCCTGTTTATTTTCTGCTGGGATTTGCTTATTTCACTCATTTTAATACAGAGTTCAAAAACAGGCTTATTTCAGCATTGAGTGCCTTTTTGGTACTTCATACTAACATGCAAACAAACTGCACAAACTAATAAAAGCTACTTGAATATGAAGGAACTACATGATTCTTGTTGATTTTCTGCTGGGATTTGCTGATTTCGCTACTTTTAATAGAAAGTTCAAAAACAGGCTCAATTCAGCATTGGGTGCGTTTATGACTCATCAACTTGAAATGAAATCAAACTGCACAAATCTCTGCACAAACTACTCAGAACTACTTGAATATGAAGGAACTACATGATTCCTGTTGATTTTCTAGTGGGATTTGCTGATTTCACTACTGTTAATACAGAGTTCAAAAACAGGCTTATTTCATCATTGAGTGCCTTTTTGTTACTTCATACTAACATGCAACCAAACTGCACAAATCTCTTCAAAACTAGACAAATCTCTGCACAAACTAATAAAAGTACTTGAATATGAAGGAACTACATGATTCCTGTTGATTTTCTAATGGGATTTGCTGATTTCACTACTTTTAATACAGAGTTCAAAAACAGGCTCAATTCAGCATTGGGTGTGTTTGTGACTCATCAACTTGAAATGAAATCAAACTGCACAAATCTCTCCAAAACCTACATAAATCTCTGTACAAACTTATAAAAACTACTTGAATATGAAGGAATTACCTTATTCCTTTTTATTTTCTGCTGGGATTTGCTTATTTCACTCATTTTCATACAGAGTTCAAAAACAGGCTTATTTCAGCATTGAGTGCCTTTTTGTTACTTCATACTAACATGCAACCAAACTGCACAAATCTCTGCACAAACTACTCAGAACTACTTGAATATGAAGGAACTACATGATTCTTGTTGATTTTCTACTGGGATTTGCTGATTTCACTACTTTTAATACAGAGTTCAAAAACAGGCTTAATTCAGCATTGAGTGCCTTTTTGTTACTTCATACCAACATGCAACCAAATTGCACAAATCTCTGCACAAACTAATAAAAGCTACTTGAATATGAAGGAATTACATGAGTCTTGTTGATTTTCTAATGGGATTTGCTGATTTCACTACTTTTAATACAGAGTTCAAAAACAGGCTTAATTCAGCATTGAGTGCCTTTTTGTTACTTCATACTAACATGGAACCAAACTGCACAAATCTCTGCACAAACTAATAAAAGCTACTTGAATATGAAGGAACTACATGATTCCTGTTGATTTTCTGCGGGGATTTGCTGATTTCGCTACCTTTAATGGAAAGTTCAAAAACAGGCTCAATTCAGCATTGGGTGCGTTTGTGACTCATCAACTTGAAATGAAATCAAACTGCACAAATCTCTTCAAAACCTATATAAATCTCTGTACAAACTAATAAAAGCTACTTGAATATGAAGGAAGTACATGATTCCTGTTGATTTTCTGCTGGGATTTGCTGATTTCACTACTTTTAATACAGAGTTCAAAAACAGGCTTAATTCAGCATTGAGTGCCTTTTTGTTACTTAATACTAACATGCAACCAAACTGCACAAATCTCTGCACAAACTACTCAGAACTACTTGAATATGAAGGAACTACATGATTCTTGTTGATTTTCTGCTGGGATTTGCTGATTTCGCTACTTTTAATGGAAAGTTCAAAAACAGGCTCAATTCAGCATTGGGTGCGTTTGTGACTCATCAACTTGAAATGAAATCAAACTGCACAAATCTCTTCAAAACCTACATAAATCTCTGTACAAACTTATAAAAGCTACTTGAATATGAAGGAAGTACCTTATTCCTGTTTATTTTCTGCTGGGATTTGCTTATTTCACTCATTTTAATACAGAGTTCAAAAACAGGCTTAATTCAGCATTGAGTGCCTTTTGGTTACTTCATACTAACATGCAACCAAGCTGCACAAATCTCTTCAAAAACTAGACAAATCTCTGCACAAACTAATAAAAGCTACTTGAATATGAAGGAAGTACCTTATTCCTGTTTATTTTCTGCTGGGATTTGCTTATTTCACTCATTTTAATACAGAGTTCAAAAACAGGCTTATTTCAGCATTGAGTGCCTTTTTGTTAGTTCATACTAACATGCAACCAAACTGCACAAACTACTCAGAACTACTTGAATATGAAGGAACTACATGATTCTTGTTGATTTTCTAATGTGATTTGCTTATTTCACTACTTTTAATACAGAGTTCAAAAACAGGCTTAATTCAGCATTGAGTGCCTTTTTGTTACTTCATACTAACATGCAACCAAACTGCACAAATCTCTTCAAAACTAGACAAATCTCTGCACAAACTACTCAGAACTACTTGAATATGAAGGAACTACATGATTCTTGTTGATTTTCTACTGGGATTTGCTTATTTCACTACTTTTAATACAGAGTTCAAAAACAGGCTTAATTCAGCATTGAGTGCCTTTTTGTTACTTCATACTAACATGCAACCAAACTGCACAAATCTCTGCACAAACTACTCAGAACTACTTGAATATGAAGGAACTACATGATTCCTGTTGATTTTCTAATGGGATTTGCTTATTTCACTACTTTTAATACAGAGTTCAAAAACAGGCTCAATTCAGCATTGAGTGCGTTTATGACTAATCAACTTGAAATGAAATGAAACTGCACAAATCTCTGCACAAACTACTCAGAACTACTTGAATATGAAGGAACTACATGATTCCTGTTGATTTTCTGCTGGGATTTGCTGATTTCACTACTGTTAATACAGAGTTCAAAAACAGGCTTATTTCAGCATTGAGTGCCTTTTTTTACTTCATACTAACATGCAACCAAACTGCACAAATCTCTGCACAAACTACTCAGAACTACTTGAATATGAAGGAACTACATGATTCCTGTTGATTTTCTGCTGGGATTTGCTGATTTCACTACTGTTAATACAGAGTTCAAAAACAGGCTTATTTCAGCATTGAGTGCCTTTTTTTACTTCATACTAACATGCAACCAAACTGCACAAATCTCTGCACAAACTACTCAGAACTACTTGAATATGAAGGAACTACATGATTCTTGTTGATTTACTGCTGGGATTTGCTGATTTCGCTACTTTTAATGGAAAGTTCAAAAAAAGGCTCAATTCAGCATTGGGTGCGTTTGTGACTCATCAACTTGAAATGAAATCAAACTGCACAAATCTTTTCAATACCTACATAAATCTCTGTACAAACTTATAAAAGCTACATGAATATGAAGGAATTACCTTATTCCTGTTTATTTTCTGCTGGGATTTGCTTATTTCACTCATTTTAATACAGAGTTCAAAAACAGGCTTATTTCAGCATTGAGTGCCTTTTTGTTACTTCATACTAACATGCAACCAAACTGCACAAATCTCTTCAAAACTAGACAAATCTCTGCACAAACTACTCAGAACTACTTGAATATGAAGGAACTACATGATTCTTGTTGATTTTCTACTGGGATTTGCTTATTTCACTACTTTTAATACAGAGTTCAAAAACAGGCTTAATTCAGCATTGAGTGCCTTTTTGTTACTTCATACTAACATGCAACCAAACTGCACAAATCTCTGCACAAACTAATAAAAGCTACTTGAATATGAAGGAACTACATGATTCCTGTTGATTTTCTAATGGGATTTGCTTATTTCACTCATTTTAATACAGAGTTCAAAAACAGGCTTATTTCAGCATTGAGTGCCTTTTTGTTACTTCATACTAACATGCAACCAAACTGCACAAATCTCTGCACAAACTACTCAGAACTACTTGAATATGAAGGAGCTACATGATTCTTGTTGATTTTCTAATGTGATTTGCTTATTTCACTACTTTTAATACAGAGTTCAAAAACAGGCTTAATTCAGCATTGAGTGCCTTTTTGTTACTTCATACTAACATGCAACCAAACTGCACAAATCTCTTCAAAACTAGACAAATCTCTGCACAAACTACTCAGAACTACTTGAATATGAAGGAACTACATGATTCTTGTTGATTTTCTACTGGGATTTGCTTATTTCACTACTTTTAATACAGAGTTCAAAAACAGGCTTAATTCAGCATTGAGTGCCTTTTTGTTACTTCATACTAACATGCAACCAAACTGCACAAATCTCTGCACAAACTACTCAGAACTACTTGAATATAAAGGAACTCCATGATTCCTGTTGATTTTCTAATGGGATTTGCTTATTTCACTACTTTTAATACAGAGTTCAAAAACAGGCTCAATTCAGTATTGAGTGGGTTTATGACTAATCAACTTGAAATGAAATGAAACTGCACAAATCTCTGCACAAACTACTCAGAACTACTTCAATATGAAGGAACTACATGATTCTTGTTGATTTTCTGCTGGGATTTGCTGATTTCGCTACTTTTAATAGAAAGTTCAAAAACAGGCTCAATTCAGCATTGGGTGCGTTTATGACTCATCAACTTGAAATGAAATGAAACTGCACAAATCTCTGCACAAACTACTCAGAACTACTTGAATATGAAGGAACTACATGATTCTTGTTGATTTTCTACTGGGATTTGCTTATTTCACTACTTTCAATACAGAGTTCAGAAACAGGCTTAATTCAGCATTGAGTGCCTTTTTGTTACTTCATACTAACATGCAACCAAACTGCACAAATCTCTGCACAAACTAATAAAAGCTACTTGAATATGAAGGAAGTACCTTATTCCTGTTTATTTTCTACTGGGATTTGCTTATTTCACTCATTTTAATACAGAGTTCAAAAACAGGCTTATTTCAGCATTGAGTGCCTTTTTATTACTTCATACTAACATGCAACCAAACTGCACAAATCTCTGCATAAACTAATAAAAGTACTTGAATATGAAGGAACTACACGATTCCTGTTGATTTTCTAATGGGATTTGCTTATTTCACTACTTTTAATACAGAGTTCAAAAACAGGCTCAATTCAGCATTGAGTGCGTTTATGACTAATCAACTTGAAATGAAATGAAACTGCACAAACCTCTGCACAAACTACTCAGAACTACTTGAATATGAAGGAACTACATGATTCCTGTTGATTTTCTAGTGGGATTTGCTGATTTCACTACTGTTAATACAGAGTTCAAAAACAGGCTTATTTCATCATTGAGTGCCTTTTTGTTACTTCATACTAACATGCAACCAAACTGCACAAATCTCTTCAAAACTAGACAAATCTCTGCACAAACTAATAAAAGTACTTGAATATGAAGGAACTACATGATTCCTGTTGATTTTCTAATGGGATTTGCTGATTTCACTACTTTTAATACAGAGTTCAAAAACAGGCTCAATTCAGCATTGGGTGTGTTTGTGACTCATCAACTTGAAATGAAATCAAACTGCACAAATCTCTCCAAAACCTACATAAATCTCTGTACAAACTTATAAAAACTACTTGAATATGAAGGAATTACCTTATTCCTTTTTATTTTCTGCTGGGATTTGCTTATTTCACTCATTTTCATACAGAGTTCAAAAACAGGCTTATTTCAGCATTGAGTGCCTTTTTGTTACTTCATACTAACATGCAACCAAACTGCACAAATCTCTGCACAAACTACTCAGAACTACTTGAATATGAAGGAACTACATGATTCTTGTTGATTTTCTACTGGGATTTGCTGATTTCACTACTTTTAATACAGAGTTCAAAAACAGGCTTAATTCAGCATTGAGTGCCTTTTTGTTACTTCATACCAACATGCAACCAAATTGCACAAATCTCTGCACAAACTAATAAAAGCTACTTGAATATGAAGGAATTACATGAGTCTTGTTGATTTTCTAATGGGATTTGCTGATTTCACTACTTTTAATACAGAGTTCAAAAACAGGCTTAATTCAGCATTGAGTGCCTTTTTGTTACTTCATACTAACATGGAACCAAACTGCACAAATCTCTGCACAAACTAATAAAAGCTACTTGAATATGAAGGAACTACATGATTCCTGTTGATTTTCTGCGGGGATTTGCTGATTTCGCTACCTTTAATGGAAAGTTCAAAAACAGGCTCAATTCAGCATTGGGTGCGTTTGTGACTCATCAACTTGAAATGAAATCAAACTGCACAAATCTCTTCAAAACCTATATAAATCTCTGTACAAACTAATAAAAGCTACTTGAATATGAAGGAAGTACATGATTCCTGTTGATTTTCTGCTGGGATTTGCTGATTTCACTACTTTTAATACAGAGTTCAAAAACAGGCTTAATTCAGCATTGAGTGCCTTTTTGTTACTTAATACTAACATGCAACCAAACTGCACAAATCTCTGCACAAACTACTCAGAACTACTTGAATATGAAGGAACTACATGATTCTTGTTGATTTTCTGCTGGGATTTGCTGATTTCGCTACTTTTAATGGAAAGTTCAAAAACAGGCTCAATTCAGCATTGGGTGCGTTTGTGACTCATCAACTTGAAATGAAATCAAACTGCACAAATCTCTTCAAAACCTACATAAATCTCTGTACAAACTTATAAAAGCTACTTGAATATGAAGGAAGTACCTTATTCCTGTTTATTTTCTGCTGGGATTTGCTTATTTCACTCATTTTAATACAGAGTTCAAAAACAGGCTTAATTCAGCATTGAGTGCCTTTTGGTTACTTCATACTAACATGCAACCAAGCTGCACAAATCTCTTCAAAAACTAGACAAATCTCTGCACAAACTAATAAAAGCTACTTGAATATGAAGGAAGTACCTTATTCCTGTTTATTTTCTGCTGGGATTTGCTTATTTCACTCATTTTAATACAGAGTTCAAAAACAGGCTTATTTCAGCATTGAGTGCCTTTTTGTTAGTTCATACTAACATGCAACCAAACTGCACAAACTACTCAGAACTACTTGAATATGAAGGAACTACATGATTCTTGTTGATTTTCTAATGTGATTTGCTTATTTCACTACTTTTAATACAGAGTTCAAAAACAGGCTTAATTCAGCATTGAGTGCCTTTTTGTTACTTCATACTAACATGCAACCAAACTGCACAAATCTCTTCAAAACTAGACAAATCTCTGCACAAACTACTCAGAACTACTTGAATATGAAGGAACTACATGATTCTTGTTGATTTTCTACTGGGATTTGCTTATTTCACTACTTTTAATACAGAGTTCAAAAACAGGCTTAATTCAGCATTGAGTGCCTTTTTGTTACTTCATACTAACATGCAACCAAACTGCACAAATCTCTGCACAAACTACTCAGAACTACTTGAATATGAAGGAACTACATGATTCCTGTTGATTTTCTAATGGGATTTGCTTATTTCACTACTTTTAATACAGAGTTCAAAAACAGGCTCAATTCAGCATTGAGTGCGTTTATGACTAATCAACTTGAAATGAAATGAAACTGCACAAATCTCTGCACAAACTACTCAGAACTACTTGAATATGAAGGAACTACATGATTCCTGTTGATTTTCTGCTGGGATTTGCTGATTTCACTACTGTTAATACAGAGTTCAAAAACAGGCTTATTTCAGCATTGAGTGCCTTTTTTTACTTCATACTAACATGCAACCAAACTGCACAAATCTCTGCACAAACTACTCAGAACTACTTGAATATGAAGGAACTACATGATTCCTGTTGATTTTCTGCTGGGATTTGCTGATTTCACTACTGTTAATACAGAGTTCAAAAACAGGCTTATTTCAGCATTGAGTGCCTTTTTTTACTTCATACTAACATGCAACCAAACTGCACAAATCTCTGCACAAACTACTCAGAACTACTTGAATATGAAGGAACTACATGATTCTTGTTGATTTTCTGCTGGGATTTGCTGATTTCGCTACCTTCAATGGAAAGTTCAAAAACAGGCTCAATTCAGCATTGGGTGCGTTTGTGACTCATCAACTTGAAATGAAATCAAACTGCACAAATCTCTTCAAAACCTATATAAATCTCTGTACAAACTAATAAAAGCTACTTGAATATGAAGGAAGTACATGATTCCTGTTGATTTTCTGCTGGGATTTGCTGATTTCCCTAATTTTAATACAGAGTTCAAAAACAGGCTTAATTCAGCATTGAGTGCCTTTTTGTTACTTAATACTAACATGCAACCAAACTGCACAAATCTCTGCACAAACTACTCAGAACTACTTGAATATGAAGGAACTACATGATTCTTGTTGATTTTCTAATGGGATTTGCTTATTTCACTACTTTTAATACAGAGTTCAAAAACAGGCTCAATTCAGCATTGGGTGCGTTTATGACTAATCAACTTGAAATGAAATCAAACTGCACAAATCTCTGCACAAACTACTCAGAACTACTTGAATATGAACGAACTACATGATTCTTGTTGATTTTCTGCTGGGATTTGCTGATTTCACTACTTTTAATAGAGAGTTCAAAAACAGGCTTATTTCGGCATTGAGAGCCTTTTTGTTACTTCATACTAACATGCAATCAAACTGCACAAATCTCTTCAAAACCTACATAAATCTCTGTACAAACTAATAAAAGCTACTTGAATATGAAGGAACTACATGATTCTTGTTGATTTACTGCTGGGATTTGCTGATTTCGCTACTTTTAATGGAAAGTTCAAAAAAAGGCTCAATTCAGCATTGGGTGCGTTTGTGACTCATCAACTTGAAATGAAATCAAACTGCACAAATCTTTTCAATACCTACATAAATCTCTGTACAAACTTATAAAAGCTACATGAATATGAAGGAATTACCTTATTCCTGTTTATTTTCTGCTGGGATTTGCTTATTTCACTCATTTTAATACAGAGTTCAAAAACAGGCTTATTTCAGCATTGGGTGCCTTTTTGTTACTTCATACTAACATATGCAACCAAACTGCACAAATCTCTGCACAAACTACTCAGAACTACTTGAATATGAAGGAACTACATGATTCCTGTTGATTTTCTAATGTGATTTGCTTATTTCACTACTTTTAATACAGAGTTCAAAAACAGGCTCAATTCAGCATTGAGTGCGTTTATGACTAATCAACTTGAAATGAAATGAAACTGCACAAATCTCTGCACAAACTACTCAGAACTACTTGAATATGAAGGAACTACATGATTCCTGTTGATTTTCTGCTGGGATTTGCTGATTTCACTACTGTTAATACAGAGTTCAAAAACAGGCTTATTTCAGCATTGAGTGCCTTTTTTTACTTCATACTAACATGCAACCAAACTGCACAAATCTCTGCACAAACTACTCAGAACTACTTGAATATGAAGGAACTACATGATTCCTGTTGATTTTCTGCTGGGATTTGCTGATTTCACTACTGTTAATACAGAGTTCAAAAACAGGCTTATTTCAGCGTGGAGTGCCTTTTTTTACTTCATACTAACATGCAACCAAACTGCACAAATCTCTGCACAAACTACTCAGAACTACTTGAATATGAAGGAACTACATGATTCTTGTTGATTTTCTGCTGGGATTTGCTGATTTCGCTACCTTCAATGGAAAGTTCAAAAACAGGCTCAATTCAGCATTGGGTGCGTTTGTGACTCATCAACTTGAAATGAAATCAAACTGCACAAATCTCTTCAAAACCTATATAAATCTCTGTACAAACTAATAAAAGCTACTTGAATATGAAGGAAGTACATGATTCCTGTTGATTTTCTGCTGGGATTTGCTGATTTCCCTAATTTTAATACAGAGTTCAAAAACAGGCTTAATTCAGCATTGAGTGCCTTTTTGTTACTTAATACTAACATGCAACCAAACTGCACAAATCTCTGCATGTCACACCGTGGTGAGGTTATGTTTGGGGTTTTTTCTTGTCTCAATGTTGTCTTGTCAGTTCCTGTTTTATTTTGAAAATTAACTGTCCTCTCGTTTCAGGTCACTTGCCCTTCCTCATGTGTCCCAGTCTGATTGTCCTAAGTGTTTTCACCTGTTCCCCTTACCCGAGGTATATATTGTCTGCGTCTCCCTTTGTCTCGTGCCAGTGTGTTTCGTCTTTGTGCGTTCACCCCAGCCTTATGCCACAGCTCCTTCCACAGTCTTTGCCACTGCCATTGTTTGGATTTTGTTCTTCTTCCTCCAAGTGAGAGTTTTTGTTGTAAGTTTAATACTCTAGTTTAGTTTCATAGCTATCAATTTCTTAGCCTTTTTGTTTCCTCCGTGTGGAGTGATTTTTGGTTCATTTACCTTTTATAGATTAGAGCCTCCGGTTTTCAGGAGTGATTTTCTGTTGTTTGTTACCTTTTTATTTCTTGTTCCCTTTTACTTGCTCTTAGTGGAGTGATTATTATTTTGATCATTTTTTGTCTCGATAGATGGTGCTAGTTTTTATAGCCGGTTTTCTTTGTTCCCTCGGAGTTCCTTGGAAGAAAAATAAAGACTGTTGTTGAACTCTGCATCTGCGTCCTGCCATCATTGCCGGTCCCTGACACTGCACAAACTACTCAGAACTACTTGAATATGAAGGAACTACATGATTCCTGTTGATTTTCTAATGGTATTTGTTTATTTCACTACTTTTAATACAGAGTTCAAAAACAGACTTAATTCAGCATTGAGTGCCTTTTTGTTACTTCATACTAACATGCAACCAAACTGCACAAATCTCTGCACAAACTAATAGAAGCTACTTGAATATAAAGGAACTACACGATTCTTGTTGATTTTCTGCTGGGATTTGCTGATTTCGCTACTTTTAATGGAAAGTTCAAAAACAGGCTCAATTCAGCATTGGGTGCGTTTGTGACTCATCAACTTGAAATGAAAGCAAACTGCACAAATCTCTTCAAAACCTACATAAATCTCTGTACAAACTAATAAAAGCTACTTGAATATGAAGGAAGTACCTTATTCCTGTTTATTTTCTGCTGGGATTTGCTTATTTCACTACTTTTAATACAGAGTTCAAAAACAGGCTTAATTCAGCATTGAGTGCCTTTTTGTTACTTCATACTAACATGCAACCAAACTGCACAAATCTCTGCACAAACTAATAAAAGCTACTTGAATATGAAGGAACTACATGATTCCTGTTGATTTTCTAATGGGATTTGCTGATTTCACTACTGTTAATACAGAGTTCAAAAACAGGCTTATTTCAGTATTGAGTGCCTTTTTGTTACTTCATACTAAAATGCAACCAAGCTGCACAAATCTCTTCAAAACTAGACAAATCTCTGCACAAACTAATAAAAGCTACTTGAATATGAAGGAACTACATGATTCTTGTTGATTTTCTGCTGGGATTTGCTGATTTCGCTACTTTTAATGGAAAGTTCAAAAACAGGCTCAATTCAGCATTGGGTGCGTTTGTGACTCATCAACTTGAAATGAAATCAAACTGCACAAATCTCTTCAAAACCTACATAAATCTCTGTAAAAACTAATAAAAGCTACTTGAATATGAAGGAAGTACCTTATTCCTGTTTATTTTCTGCTGGGATTTGCTTATTTCACTCATTTTAATACAGAGTTCAAAAACAGGCTTATTTCAGCATTGAGTGCCTTTTTGTTACTTCATACTAACATGCAACCAAACTGCACAAATCTCTGCACAAACTAATAAAAGCTACTTGAATATGAAGGAACTACATGATTCTTGTTGATTTTCTGCTGGGATTTGCTGATTTCGCTACTTTTAATAGAAAGTTCAAAAACAGGCTCAATTCAACATTGGGTGCGTTTATGACTCATCAACTTGAAATGAAATCAAACTGCACAAATCTCTGCACAAACTACTCAGAACTACTTGAATATGAAGGAACTACATGATTCTTGTTGATTTTCTGTTGGGATTTGCTTATTTCACTACTTTTAATACAGAGTTCAAAAACAGACTTAATTCAGCATTGAGTGCCTTTTTGTTACTTCATACTAACATGCAACCAAACTGCACAAATCTCTGCACAAACTAATAGAAGCTACTTGAATATAAAGGAACTACACGATTCTTGTTGATTTTCTGCTGGGATTTGCTGATTTCGCTACTTTTAATGGAAAGTTCAAAAACAGGCTCAATTCAGCATTGGGTGCGTTTGTGACTCATCAACTTGAAATGAAAGCAAACTGCACAAATCTCTTCAAAACCTACATAAATCTCTGTACAAACTAATAAAAGCTACTTGAATATGAAGGAAGTACCTTATTCCTGTTTATTTTCTGCTGGGATTTGCTTATTTCACTACTTTTAATACAGAGTTCAAAAACAGGCTTAATTCAGCATTGAGTGCCTTTTTGTTACTTCATACTAACATGCAACCAAACTGCACAAATCTCTGCAAAAACTAATAAAAGCTACTTGAATATGAAGGAACTACATGATTCCTGTTGATTTTCTAATGGGATTTGCTGATTTCACTACTGTTAATACAGAGTTCAAAAACAGGCTTATTTCAGTATTGAGTGCCTTTTTGTTACTTCATACTAACATGCAACCAAACTGCACAAATCTCTTCAAAACTAGACAAATCTCTGCACAAACTAATAAAAGCTACTTGAATATGAAGGAACTACATGATTCTTGTTGATTTTCTGCTGGGATTTGCTGATTTCGCTACTTTTAATGGAAAGTTCAAAAACAGGCTCAATTCAGCATTGGGTGCGTTTGTGACTCATCAACTTGAAATGAAATCAAACTGCACAAATCTCTTCAAAACCTACATAAATCTCTGTACAAACTAATAAAAGCTACTTGAATATGAAGGAAGTACCTTATTCCTGTTTATTTTCTGCTGGGATTTGCTTATTTCACTCATTTTAATACAGAGTTCAAAAACAGGCTTATTTCAGCATTGAGTGCCTTTTTGTTACTTCGTACTAACATGCAACCAAACTGCACAAATCTCTGCACAAACTAATAAAAGCTACTTGAATATGAAGGAACTACATGATTCCTGTTGATTTTCTAATGGGATTTGCTGATTTCACTACTGTTAATACAGAGTTCAAAAACAGGCTTATTTCAGTATTGAGTGCCTTTTTGTTACTTCATACTAACATGCAACCAAACTGCACAAATCTCTGCACAAACTAGACAAATCTCTGCACAAACTAATAAAAGCTACTTGAATATGAAGGAACTACATGATTCTTGTTGATTTTCTGCTGGGATTTGCTGATTTCGCTACTTTTAATGGAAAGTTCAAAAACAGGCTCAATTCAGCATTGGGTGCGTTTGTGACTCATCAACTTGAAATGAAATCAAACTGCACAAATCTCTTCAAAACCTACATAAATCTCTGTACAAACTAATAAAAGCTACTTGAATATGAAGGAACTACATGATTCCTGTTGATTTTCTGCTGGGATTTGCTGATTTCACTACTGTTAATACAGAGTTCAAAAACAGGCTTATTTCAGCATTGAGTGCCTTTTTGTTACTTCATACTAACATGCAACCAAACTGCACAAATCTCTGCACAAACTAATAAAAGCTACTTGAATATGAAGGAACTACATGATTCTTGTTGATTTTCTGCTGGGATTTGCTGATTTCGCTACTTTTAATAGAAAGTTCAAAAACAGGCTCAATTCAGCATTGGGTGCGTTTATGACTCATCAACTTGAAATGAAATCAAACTGCACAAATCTCTGCACAAACTACTCAGAACTACTTGAATATGAAGGAACTACATGATTCTTGTTGATTTTCTGTTGGGATTTGCTTATTTCACTACTTTTAATACAGAGTTCAAAAACAGACTTAATTCAGCATTGAGTGCCTTTTTGTTACTTCATACTAACATGCAACCAAACTGCACAAATCTCTGCACAAACTAATAAAAGCTACTTGAATATGAAGGAACTACATGATTCCTGTTGATTTTCTGCTGGGATTTGCTGATTTCACTACTGTTAATACAGAGTTCAAAAACAGGCTTATTTCAGCATTGAGTGCCTTTTTGTTACTTCATACTAACATGCAACCAAACTGCACAAATCTCTGCACAAACTAATAAAAGCTACTTGAATATGAAGGAACTACATGATTTTTGTTGATTTTCTGCTGGGATTTGCTGATTTCGCTACTTTTAATAGAAAGTTCAAAAACAGGCTCAATTCAGCATTGGGTGCGTTTATGACTCATCAACTTGAAATGAAATCAAACTGCACAAATCTCTGCACAAACTACTCAGAACTACTTGAATATGAAGGAACTACATGATTCTTGTTGATTTTCTGCTGGGATTTGCTGATTTCGCTACTTTTAATGGAAAGTTCAAAAACAGGCTCAATTCAGCATTGGGTGCGTTTGTGACTCATCAACTTGAAATGAAATCAAACTGCACAAATCTCTTCAAAACCTACATAAATCTCTGTACAAATTAATAAAAGCTACTTGAATATGAAGGAAGTACCTTATTCCTGTTTATTTTCTGCTGGGATTTGCTTATTTCACTACTTTTAATACAGAGTTCAAAAACAGGCTTAATTCAGCATTGAGTGCCTTTTTGTTACTTCATACTAACATGCAACCAAACTGCACAAATCTCTTCAAAACTAGACAAATCTCTGCACAAACTAATAAAAGCTACTTGAATATGAAGGAACTACATGATTCTTGTTGATTTTCTGCTGGGATTTGCTGATTTCGCTACTTTTAATGGAAAGTTCAAAAACAGGCTCAATTCAGCATTGGGTGCGATTGTGACTCATCAACTTGAAATGAAATCAAACTGCACAAATCTCTTCAAAACCTACATAAATCTCTGTACAAACTAATAAGAGCTACTTGAATATGAAGGAAGTACCTTATTCCTGTTTATTTTCTGCTGGGATTTGCTTATTTCACTCATTTTAATACAGAGTTCAAAACAGGCTTCATTCAGCATTGAGTGCCTTTTTGTTACTTCATACTAACATGCAACCAAACTGCACAAATCTCTGCACAAACTAATAAAAGCTACTTGAATATGAAGGAACTACATGATTCTTGTTGATTTTCTGCTGGGATTTGCTGATTTCGCTACTTTTAATAGAAAGTTCAAAAACAGGCTCAATTCAGCATTGGGTGCGTTTAGGACTCATCAACTTGAAATGAAATCAAACTGCACAAATCTCTTCAAAACCTACATAAATCTCTGCACAAACTAATAAAAGCTACTTGAATATGAAGGAAGTACCTGATTCCTGTTGATTTTCTGCTGGGATTTGCTGATTTCACTCATTTTAATACAGAGTTCAAAAACAGGCTTAATTCAGCATTGAGTGCCTTTTTGTTACTTCATACTAACATGCAACCAAACTGCACAAATCTCTTCAAAACTAGACAAATCTCTGCACAAAGTAATAAAAGCTACTTGAATATGAAGGAAGTACCTGATTCCTGTGTATTTTCTCCTGGGATTTGCTGATTTCACTCATTTTAATACAGAGTTCAAAAACAGGCTCAATTCAGCATTGAGTGCGTTTATGACTCATCAACTTGAAATGAAATCAAACTGCACAAATCTCTGCACAAACTACTCAGAACTATTTGAATATGAAGGAACTACATGATTCTTGTTGATTTTCTGCTGGGATTTGCTGATTTCACTACTTTCAATACAGAGTTCAAAAACAGGCTTAATTCAGCATTGAGTGCGTTTTTGTTACTTCATACTAACATGCAACCAAACTGCACAAATCTCTTCAGAAACTACACAAATCTCTGCACAAACTATTAAAAGTAGTGAAATCAGCAAATCCCAGGAGAAAATAAACAGGAATCATGTAGTTCCTTCATATTCAAGTATCTTTTAATAGAGAGTTCAAAAACAGGCTAAATTCAGCATTGAGTGTCATTTCGATAATTCATGCTAACACGCAATCAAACAACAAAAATCTCTTCAAAAACTGCACAAATCTCTGCACAAACTACTCAGAACTACTTGAATATGAAGGAACTACATGATTCCTGTTGATTTTCTGCTGGGATTTGCTGATTTCACTACTTTTAATAGAGAGTTCAAAAACAGGCTCAATTCAGCATTGAGTGCGTTATGACTCATCAACTTGAAATGAAATCAAACAACACAAATCTCTTCAAAAACTGTACAAATCTCTGCACAAACTACTCAGAACTACTTGAATATGAAGGAACTACATGATTCCTGTTAATTTTCTGTTGGGATTTGCTGATTTCACTACTTTTAATAGAGAGTTCAAAAACAGGCTCAATTCAGCATTGAGTGCGTTATGACTCATCAACTTGAAATGAAATCAAACAACACAAATCTCTTCAAAAACTGTACAAATCTCTGCACAACCTACTCAGAACTACTTGAATATGAAGGAACTACATGATTCCTGTTAATTTTCTGCTGGGATTTGCTGATTTCACTACTTTTAATACAGAGTTCAAAAACAGGCTCAATTCAGCATTGAGTGCGTTTTTGATACTTAATGCTAACATGCAACCAAACTGCACAAATCTCTTCAAAAACTACACAAATCTCTGCAGAAACTAATAAATGCTACTTGAATATGAAGGAACTATATGATTCCTGTTGATTTTCTGCTGGGATTTGCTGATTTCACTACTTTTAATAGAGAGTTCAAAAACAGGCCCAATTCAGCATTGAGTGCGTTTATGACTCATCAACTTCAAATGAAATCAAACTGCACAAATCTCTTCAAAAACTACACAAATCTCTGTACAAACTACTCAGAACTACTTTAATATGAAGGAACTCCATCATTCCTGTTGATTTTCTGCTGGGATTAGCTGATTTCACTACTTTTAATACAGATTTCAAAAACAGGCTCAATTCAGTATTGAGTGCGTTTTTGATACTTCATGCTAACATGCAACCAAACTGCACAAATCTCTTCAAAAACTACACAAATCTCTGCACAAACTAATAAAAGCTACTTGAATATGAAGGAACTACATGATCCCTGTTGATTTTCTGCTGGGATTTGCTGATTTCACTACTTTTAATACAGAGTTCAAAAACAGGCTCAATTCAGCATTGAGTGCGTTTATGACTCATCAATTTGAAATGAAATCAAACTGCACAAATCTCTTCAAAAACTACACAAATCTCTGCACAAACTACTCAGAACTACTTGAATATGAAGGAACTACATGATTCCTGTTGATTTTCTGCTGGGATTTGTTGATTTCACTACTGTAGCAGTATGATATTCTGCTGTGGCTCAATTAGGTGAATCTGTCACTCCACACCTACCTTGGCTCATTAGCCAATCAGCAAAGAGGGAGGGGGATAAAACGAGGCCGTGTTCCTTCCTTGTCCTCTCACTTCCTGTCTCGAAGGCTCCCTTATTTCCTGATCGCTCCCCTTTCCTCTGCTGCTCCTGGCGTGGTGATCCCTGGCGAGAGGTGGCGAGCTCCACTGTTTGGTTGTACATAATTTAACGTCAGGTATGGATAATTATGTCGTGTATAGCTGTAACACTAGCCTGCCAGCCTAGGTATGAAGTGCTTTACCTGTCCGTCTCATCGGTGCACCACAGACGCTCCGGGTGGCACGGCGTTGGCAGAGCCTCCTCACGTTCTCTTCTCTGAGAGGAGGCCACTGAACTTTGGACGCTAGGTTACACTGCGTGACGCCACGCTAGCCATATCAAGTTAAGTACGGGAACATTGTCGCTCGCCGGGTGCTTCGCCCACCACTTCGCCTGCCTGCTTTCCCCTCCGTGACTGCTGCCAAGCGGCTCGGCTCTCCCGGTCCTTGCCTCCGAGCGGTCGGCTTCAGCGGCAGCCGCTCAGTCCGGCTGTTTGCGTGTGTGTGCGTGTGCGCGTGCGCGAGCGAACAAGGGTGGACGTAAAGTTTAACCGGCTGTGCGTGAAGGAGTGCGAGCGTGAGTGTGTATGTGAGGTGGTGTGGGATTATTTTTATTATTATATTAATACTTTGTTTCCACTGAGTACATGGTTTAGTTTATTTGGACTCTTGTGTTGGTTATTTTTTGATTTACATGTTAATTGAATGATTTTGTTTCCTTGATTTAGTATCTCTAGCCAGAGACCCTGTTTTTTTTTTTGTTTTTTTTTTGTTTGTTTGTTTGTTTGTTTTTTGTTTACTTTTGTTTGTTTTGGCTGGTTTAGGTTTTAATTAATAAATAGTTTAAGCATTGTTTTCCAATTGTTATGAGTTTCCGTCTTGTTCTGTTAGTGTTTTTCTTTGAACATTTTGTTTTCATTTTCATGACTCTGTCTTATAAATATTTTTGCTGGTGTTACTAATTGGGTTCTCCCCTTCTTCCTTAGTTGCTGAGGGCCAACGGTGGTGGCGGTGTCCCGGGTGGTGGTTTCCCTTAGCATGTGTGTGTGCCCTGGGAGTTTGTTTCTTTTCTTTGCACAGTTTATTTTTGTTGCGTGTCCCGAGTGAGTGGGGTGCTCCCCTTTTTGACTTGTATGTCCTTCCCCAGTTTCCCCCCTCCACTAATGGTAAGCCTCAGCACTTGGGTAAGGTAGTAACCCATTAGTCTATTTTTAATAAACAACGGTTAAAATAACGACTTAAAAGAGAAATATGTTTAAATGTACTTTCATACATTGAACCACGTCTCCTGCCCCTTTGTAATACTTACCTGCGTACCTTTTTTTTTTTTTTTTTTTTTGTGTGTGTGACAGTGATTATAGTTATATCTCCCTGGGTGAAACTCCCAGGGTGGTGTTGTTGGGTTTTGTTTTGTTTTGTTTTTTTTTTTTTTGAAAGCTCATACTCCTAGGTTCTTTCTTATATTGTTTAAGCCCTTGCATCGCCACACTACTTTTAATACAGAGTTCAAAAACAGGCTTAATCCAGCGTTGAGTGCGATTTTGATACTTCATGCTAACATGCAATCAAACAAGACAAATCTCTGCAAAAACTAATAAAAGCTACTTGAATATGAAGGAACTACATGATTCCTGTTGATTTTCTGCTGGGATTTGTTGATTTCACTACTTTTAATACAGAATCCAAAACAGGCTCAATTCAGCATTGAGTGCGTTAATGACTCATCAACTTGAAATGCAATCAAACTGCACAAATCTGTTCAAAAACTACACAAACTCATAGAAGCTACTTGAATATTAAGCAACGACATGATTCCTGTTGATTTTCTGCTGGGATTTGCTGATTTCACTACTTTTAATAGAGAGTTTTTATAAAGAGTTTGGTCCAGACCTGCTCTATATGTAAAGTGCCTTGATGTAACTTTGTTATGATTTGGCGCTATACAAATAAATCTGATTTGATTTTGATTTGATTTGAGAGTTCAAAAACAGGTTTGATTCAGCGGAGTACGTTTTTGATACTTCATGCTAACATGCAATCAAACTGCACAAATTTCTTCAAAAACTACTAAAAGCTACTTGAATATGAAGGAACTACATAATTTCTCTTGATTTTTTTCTGGGATTTGCTAATATCACTACTTTTAATACAGAGTTCAAATACAGGCTCAATTCAGCATTGAGTGCGTTTATGACTCATCAGCTTGAAATGAAATCAAACTGCACAAATCTTTTCAAAAACTACACAAATTTCTTCAAAAACTACTAAAAGCTACTTGAATATGAAGGAACTACATAATTTCTCTTGATTTTTTTCTGGGATTTGCTAATATCACTACTTTTAATACAGAGTTCAAATACAGACTCAATTCAGCATTGAGTGTGTTTATGACACATCAACTTGAAATGCAATCAAACTGCACAAATCTCTGAAAAAACTAATAAAAGCTACTGGAACATGAAGGAACTACATGATTCCTGTTGATTTTCTGCTGGGATTTGCTGATTTCACTACTTTTAATACAGAGTTCAAAAACAGGCTCGATTCAGCGATGAGTACGTTTTTGATACTTCATGCTAACATGCAATCAAACAACACAAATCTCTTCAAAAACTACACAAATATCTGTACAAAGTAATAAAAGCTACTTGAATATGAAGGAACTACATGATTCCTGTTGATTTTCTGCTGGGATTTGCTGATTTCACTACTTTTAATACAGAGTTCAAAAACAGGCTCAATTCAGCATTGAGTGTGTTTATGACACATCAACTTGAAATGCAATCAAACTACACAAATCTCTTCAAAAACAACACAAATCTCTTCACAAACTAATAAAAAGTACTTGAATATGAAGGAATTACATGATTCCTGTTGATTTTCTGCTGAGATTTGCTGATTTCACTACTTTTAATACAGAGTTCAAAAACAGGCTTGATTCAGCGTTGAGTGCGATTTTGATACTTCATGCTAACATGCAATCGCAATGGAGCAAAACAGGATCAACATGAGCATGAAGATCACCCACCAGGCTCTTCTGCCTGTGGTCAGAAGACATTTTGGCCGACTGTCTGCAGTTCAGTGGAACTTGTTGGCTGCAGGAATTGTGGACTCAGATACAACAGCTACACTGGCTGACCTTTGCACTGAACTGGTCCAGTTTCTCTGTACTGTTACCATCAAAGTCCTCAGACCCCTAATTGAGGAAAATTTCCAGAAGAGGGAACCTGAGGCTGAATTCAATGCTTCTTTGGCAAATATACAAACACATGTTGGAGAAATAATTTCCCAGAGCTTCGCTTTGGAATTAAACGCCCCACAAGGGAAATGTAAGAGTGCTGAGCAGCTAACAGAGCTGATTGATACAGAAGTTTTAGAAAAGGTGAACTCCATTGTATCTGAGGCTGTCAATAGGCCTGTTTGGCCATCAGAGCTTGTTTATTTCATCAGGGGCTCTGTTTCCAACGTCCAAACTCTCAGTCATATGGTGTATCATGTCAGCAGATGTCTGAAAAGATGTTTTGAAGAAACTCAGCTCCCACTGCCTGGGAGGGTGTTGGAAGCCAACAAGCATGGATTCTGCCCCATGGAGGGTCTCTGCGTCTACATCAGAGATGACTGAAATAGTGGAACCAGAGCACGGTGAGACTCCTGTGAGCGTTAAGTCCAACATCTCTGTCCCCTCAGCCACTAAAGCTGTGACTGACATCTTTGTCAAATGGTCCAGCGGGTCAGCAGACATGCAGCAAAGGGAGAAGAATCTCCCCTGTCTCACATCTCAGGGGAGGCTCAGGACGCAGCGTCACATATTGTGAAAGGAATAATAGCAGATCTTCATTACAATGGCTCAGAATGTGTTGCTGAGGGCAGCCAGAGAAACTTCTCACCCCAGCCTCACTTTAATATGAGGACATTTCTCCCCAAGGTCAGTGAGTTTTCACTTCACAGCCCAGCACTTCAGACCACATTCATTACAAAGACAGATTTTCCAGCTTTGCCCAGAAACAATATGAAAAAATGGTGGCAGAGCTGAAGAACAAATTCAAGAAACAAGACCCAGAGTTCCTAGTGAGACTCAAGCACGCTTCAGGGTCCCCTCAGCTGGGCTTCATTGAACAGGAGCGTCCCAGACAAACTCCTGAATCTTTCAGAACAGCCAGCAGGGTGTCAAGGAAGACCATATTGTCCCAAGGTTCTTCATTTAATTCCACGACGATAAAGACTGATGTGGAAGCTTTGTTCCATGAATTCCACCAGCAAGAGCATCCTCCAGCACATGTCAGCAGGGCTCTGGACAACGTCAAGTCCAGAGGAGAGTTCTCAAAGGATTTGATAGAGAAAGTATACGATCATCTGATAGCTGGACAGACCTATGAGCTTCCTGTGGTTGCAGGGGGCAGATATGTCTCAGACTCTGTCATCCCTCAAGTAATCAGGATGAAGGAAGGAAGACTACAGCTTTCTCCTGAGGTTCTTTACGCCATGACGGAGGACACAGTGGAACAGTTCCTGCAGAAGGTTCTCCTCTGGATGAAAAGAGAAAATAATTACAGTGACAAAGTGTCTGGTGCCCTCACTGACATCGAGGAAGTGATCACAGACATGCTGCACATGGCAGAAGAAGGTCAAATCAGAGTCAGCAAGAGGACTTCTTCCCGTTCAGGTCAGACTCTATCTTCCTTTGAGGCTGCAGCATCTGGACCAGTGAGAAGAAGAAAGGGCTTTGCACATGTTGACAGTCATGAGTTGATACTGCGCAAGTTGGCTCAAAGAGAATCTCTTGACGAGTGTTCTGACAGCCTTCTTCCATTACATTTTTACCCCAGTGCAGCATCAGCCACGCCTGTGAAGCCATCTTCAGAGTCCACTGAGAGCTCCTCTCATGTCTCAGATGAGATGAGCAGGAACATCATAACTGCTCTTGTCCTGAGGCTCCTCACTAAAGTCCCCAACACAACTGGAGGCTCCCCGCAGGCAGTAGAAATGAACACCATCATCCAGCGTCTGTCGGGCCTCGCGCAGGAAGACGTGAAGATCCATGGCTCCATTTTCAGGAAGAACAAGGACACCATGAAAGAGCTGAACCAGACCATTATTAAGGACCTTTTCAAGGAGTTTGGCTCTGCAGAGAAACTCCTGGAGGCTGCAACAGCATCACAATACTCATCTTTTGATGACGCTCTGGTGAAACATCTACTGAACGCCCTCCTCAATCCGCCCAAGAAGAAGAAGAAGTCCAAAGTGGCCCAGGTTTTCTCAGCCATGAGGAAGACTTTACTCAGACCAACAGCCTGACTGGACTCCCAGCCCCAGTCTTTGCTGTGTGAAGGGTACTACCAGTGTGCTGGTGTAGGGTTTACTCCGGGTGCTCCGGTTTCCCCAATCTTTGATTATTAAAAAAAAAAAACAACCCAGAGGAGGAGCTTGTTTTCAATCTTTCAAAGGTCGGTCAGAGGGGGAAGAATTATTTGGGCCAAGGGATGCCACTTGGGCTGGTGAATCTGACTCTTACTTTGAACCTGGTTTGATGATGTAAAATGTAAAATGAAATGTATAATGTATAATCTTTCTAATGTAAAATAAATAATAAGAAATAAAAATAATAATAAAAAACAGACAATGACATTTTGTTTTCAAGCTCTTAAAGGTATAAACATCACACAGGTTGATCACTATGAAAAAAACGTTTAATCTTCACATCTTTACAACAAAATGACGCACAAACCTTCACCTTCACACACAGGAAGGAGGAGCACAAAGTCTTTACTCATGTTCCTGAGAAGGAAAAAGTGCTGCCATACTTTATATCTTATTGTGATGTCATTAAATATCAATAAATATCAATATAATACTACACAATAAGTGGAACAGAAATCTGACAGAGCTCAAACATGTATGACTGACTCAGCAGGGCAGTTACTTTATCACTACTGTGTGTTCAGATCTGAGGAAGAGAAAATGTCCTTTGTGGTTTCAGATCTGTTTGACTCAAACATCTATTTTGGCTGATGCCAAACTAACTTTGATTCTGAATGACAAACTGTATAAAAACAGATAATAATAAAACAGTTTTCATTCTCTGATTGCATCTGTAGAGCCAGACAATCTGCACAGATAAATCCTGCCATATTTATTACTATTCACAGAGTAAAGAAATAAAGCTCATTGGTTCAAATGCGACTGAAAGATGATGAAAAAGAAATGATACAGTTTGATGGTCTTCACTGTGAAGGCGGATGGTTCTTAGAACTTTTAAAGCATTTAAAGGTTGGAAAAGCTCTTTGTCAAACAGTTCTGTAGACACACACACACACACACACACAAATACTCCAACTGATGATTAATCTAAAAAAGTTGGCAATTAAATCTTAATCAATAAATAGTTGCAGCTACATCCATATATGAATATAAAGAAGCTGAGGCCATGTTGGCCCTGTGATAGACTGCTGCCCCAATAAATATGAGAGGTATGAGTAACAGATGAGTGTCTATTCAATCCTGTTACTCAACCAGTATCCATAGTTTTCATGTGACGTCACACCATTGTGGGAACGCCCCCCTGGAGGTCAAAAGACACTACTTCCTCTGCCTGTCCGCTGTCTGCTAGCAAATTTTTTTCTAGTTTTGGCTTAACTTTTACCAAAATGCCGGATAATTGCTGTGCGATTGGCTGCACAAATCGATGAGGAGACAAGCCTGGGTTGTGCTTTACAGAATGGCCTTGTTAAATAGCAGTTAGTTAACACTAGCTGATAGCGTTAGTTGAGGGGAAGGTTCATTTTCAGTCTGAAAAGATAACAACAGATATTGGAAGCGGAGGGGGTTTCACCTGTTTGCATGCAGTGTAAATTTGGTGAAAGTTCAGATGATATTATTCGTTTATGTCATTTTATTTCATGAATAAATGATTTTGGTAATGTTAGTTAAATGAATGAAGTAACGCTACTATATAGTGCCCAAAACGTGCAGCTTAATCTTATATCTTGTGTTTTCTTCTTTAGAGAGATGAGCTAAATAATCTTGGCTTGAATCTGTTTGGAAATTGACAGGTTTACGTCGTTTCCAGTGTTAGCCGCCATCTTGGACCTGGTTTTTGCCCTCCAGGGGCCAGCGCAAGTCGCGTGACTGAAAACTACGGATTTGCCGCTAGTGGAGTGGGGAAATCTGTCAGTACTGACTTTGACAGTGATGGATACTGCAGACACAGCATCTCAGCCACCCAATTCGGTCCGATCTCTTCTCCAAAATCCATTCGAGAGGAGAACATTGGTGGGAAAAATAAAAGGACTTGGACCAGATCGCCCAGATATTCAATTCAGCCAACAAGCTAGTGAGAAAGGTAAAAGGGACACCAGAGGATTTCCCGCAATTGGTATGATACAAAAGCTTGGCTTGCTGGATGTAGTCATGTAAATTACTTATTTTGTTTTCCATGTTTACTTTTTAAAACGACTGCAACAGATACAGCATGGACTGTTACAGGAGTAAGAGACATGAAACATTTATCTGAGAAAATACATGAATGTACGAGGGCACACATGGAGAATGCTATGAAGCTATCCATGCTAGGCACAGTTCAAATCGTTAAACAGCTGGATGAGGAAACACAATGAAGAGGTGGACAGGAACAGCAGTAAATGGCACTTCCTTATGTTTTGTCTTAACAGTGTGTTTGCTGATATTACTGTATGTGTTAATTTAAAAAAAAAAAGCCTTATCATTGAAAATATACAAGTCAATTAAATAACTCAGTTCATTGTTTAATAGTTCTAGCCTTGAGTTTTTGCAGTATTGCTGTTAGCTAGCTCTGTTTTTCTGTAAAAATGTTTATTACTGGAATTAAATAATTACTGGTTATTTCACAGAGCACTGGTATCCTGTAGTTTGTTCTATTGGGATGGTGACACAAAATTAGTATGCCACAGCCCCACCTAGAATATTTTTCACCAGCCGCCACTGCCTGTATGTTAGATGAAAACTTCTAAGAGTTTAAAACACATCTAATATTTTGTTTAAATAAATAAAAAGATAAATAATCGGCCATGGGACGGTCTTATTATATTTTGTTTGGCTGCCTTATGTGATATAATTAGCTGGTTTCAGGGACTGAAGTGATACATGTGTGTGAAAAGGAAAGTGACACCACAGCTGTAGGCTGTGCTCATTATACAATACTTATGGACCAATCAGATCACCTTACTTGAGCTACCCATTTTATAACTAATAATATATGACCCCTTTTGTGGTCCGCATCACAAATTTCTCCATGTTGCTCACGGCTACCTGCTACCTTGTTGTCCCGCTGCAAATATTGGCCCGCTGCAATTATCATCCCGACGTCAATCATTGTTTTTGCACTTTAGTTCCAGGTCACATTTTTCCCCCGGTCTCTTAATGCTCATTAATCTTTTTAGCCATTAATTATTACTTTGTTTGCGTGTGGGTGTTTTGTTTAGAGTGAATTATCTTTATTGTCAATAAAGAAAAGCATTTACAGTAAGATAGGCATGAAATTGAAAATTTCCTCCCGTTTGTCGTGCCCCACCTGTCATGTCTCCGTTCCCCACCAGTGGGTCGCGCCCCACACTTTGAGAAGCACTGGCATAAAGTATTCACTCACCTGTTTTGACTCGCATATGAATTTAAGTGACATCCCATTCTTAATCCAGAGGGTTTAATATGAGTTTGGTCCACCCTTCGCAGCTAAAACAGCTTCAGCTCCTGAGAATGCTTTCCATGAGGTTTAGGAGTGCGTTTATGGGAATTTTTGAACATTCTTCCAGAAGCACATTTGTGAGGTCACACTGATGTTGGACAAGAAGGCCTAGCTCTCAGTCTCCGCTGTAATTCATCCCAAAGGTGTTCTATCGGGTTGAGGTCAGGACTCTGCAGGCCAGTCAAGTTCATCCACACCAAACTCTCTCATCCATGTCTTTCTGGACCTTGCTTTGTGCACTGGCACAGAGTCATGTCGGAACAGGAAGGGGCTATCCCCAAACTGTTCCCACAAAGTTGGGAGCATGGAATCGGCCAAAATCTCTTACATACCAAGAGATTTTGGATGATTCTATGCCAATATGGTGTATACTCCCCTCTTCAGAGTTTTCCCACGTGGATATGATGGTGGAGGCTCCATTGAAGATGGAAATAGGAGTGTTTTGTGATGAACTGGGGCTGTTTATGTTTAAATGGATGTTATTTTGTGTCACACAAAAATGTGAATTTGGTCACTTCAGACTTTGTTCGTCCTATGTACACATTAGAGAAGTGATCCACACAATTTTATTAAATTTTTTATTTTTTGCACAAGAGCGACATTGGCAGAGCCAAGTCAAAGGGCAGAGCCACTTTTACGACAATACGCCAAGTCACCTATGCTAATGCTCATTTCTGCATATTGATTTTCATTTGCTGCTTCCTCTTTGTCCTCAGTATTCGTTACAACGATTATTTATTTATAATTTAAAAAAAAATTATTTTATTGTAAATCGATCCTAGGCTAGCAGCGCTAACGTAACCTGGCTACAAAACGTACACACTGCCGTCAAACAATGCCGTAAAGTGCGCTGTGTTGCCAGGTGTGGGAAACAATATTAATTGAGGTGAGAGGCGAAGTAAAATGCAGATGTTCAACTGCTTATTATTTTCATTCATCATCGGCAGAAATCCCCTTCTGTCCCAATTCTTTATTTATTTTATTGGGGGGGGGGTAGTATTCTTCCACAAATTACTGCCATCTCATGCCATAAACGTAAAAGTGTCATTAAGTAACGTAAAGTGCCCAAATATATATGTCACAACAGTCAGGTAGTAAAATAAAAATAACAAAGCAGGGCGTATATCTTATAATACAGGTTCAAACAAAACAGACTGGCTATAATCCTTACAATATGGGAGCATATCAAAACAAATTCTCTTTCCTTACAGGAACACATTGATTCAATTTTCAAAATTTGTCCCATAAACATAAATGCTCTTCCCAAAACCATGTCATTCTTGGTTGTGCAGAGTTGGGGGGTTTTTTTGTGGCACTTTATTTTTGTCCGTACACTCATGTGGGACATAAGACTAATGTTTGGCATGTTAAGAGACACCATATTCTCTTTTATTATTTTTCATTGTCTGAGATTATTATTTTGGGCAGCTACCGTAGGTGTCCACAGGGGTCCTTTAAGCAAGGTGCGGGCAGATGCAGTGAGCAGCGAAGTTGCAGATGTGCTTGTGTTTCTGTATTTCAGAGAAAAAGGAAAGATTAAAAGGACTTTATTAAACTCATGCACACCTGGAAAGTCCCTTTGTGTGTCAAAGTGTTCAATGCTCACAAACAAGAACACATTACTGAGGACCTCACCTGGACACTGACCACCACACAGTTGGAATGTCGCCTAAGATCCTCAGCAACTTCTACAGTTGCACTGCTGAGAGCATATTGAGCTTCCTGAAAGGATCAGCAGGACTCCACTGCCCTCTCTGCAGAGCACCTACCACCGCATAGTCCACAGGAGAGCTGCCTCCATCACCAAGGACCCCCCACCCATCCCCAGCACGGACTGTTCAACCTTCTACCATCAGGCCGGAGGTACAAAAGTGTGAAATGTAGGACTAGCAGACTAAAGAACTCTTTCTTCCCCACTACCATCAGACTCCTAAACATCAACCACCTCATGTAACAGCCAGGAAACTGTTTACACTCCATTTTGAACGTTATAATCTTTGATGTTTCATTTTGCACACTGACTGTTGCACACAGAGCTGAGAGTTTATATGTCAGCTTGTTCTATTTGATCTATTTCTGTTGTATTTTGTATTCTAATGTATTATATTTCTATTGCTGTTTTTGAGATTCTGCTATTTTGTTTTTATTCTATTTATCCATTTTCTATATATGTTTGGCTTTCATTATGGTCAAAAAAACAAAAGAATGTCATTGTTCAGGGAAACGTGTTTCTTTACATATGACAGTGAACACTTTGAATCTTGAAAGTTCAGTGAAAGCTGAATAATCTTTGTATGTCACAGTGTTGTGCGAATATGTGCTTGCTCCCCACTTACCTAAATGTGTACATGATTTATTTATTTATTTTTTTGTGCCTGTGAGATGTTTTGTCTGAGCTGCCGCATATTTTTGAATTGTTGCCCCCTGAAAAGTGACAGATGTTTTAACACTTGACTGGCAGGCCAAAAGGAGTCATTCTGCTTTTATGGGTTTACCCACATAAAGAAAATAAAAACGATTTTTTTTTATGGGTACCTGCTAATTTTGCCGACAAAAGAGTGTCTCTAATCCAAACTGAGGAAAACATTCAAGGTTGTTTCACACCTCCTGACTCCAAGACCTCAATCTATATTACCTTTCTTTTTTTTTTTCAAAAGTACTCAGGACAAATGATTGAATGTCACTAACTGCTTCATTCATTCATTAAAAACTATTTTATTCATTAATAATTAAAAATTTCATGCATTTTTTTAAAGTGTTTTTCTTACTCTCCAGGCATGGAGTCTCCACTTCTTTTTTTTTTTTTTTTTTTTAACCTGCAGGGGTCTCCTGGAATGGAAGGAATGGACATCAATCCTCATGCATTTCGAAGAAAACTGCTTTTGAATAGCTGTCCGTGAAAGAGGTAATATTAGGTTCAAAAAAATGTTACAGAGTTAATAAATCATTTGAAATGGATGACGATGACGATGGATGGAAATCTGTACTTAATGACCCCTGTGTTGTATAAGGCAAGGCAAGGGCAACTTCATTCATATATTCAGGGTGTTTTACAGAGTTAAAAAAAAACATTAAAAACATCGAAAAGCATTAAAAAGGTGTCATTAAAAATTTTAATAAAATAAAATAAGACAATAACTGGAATTTTAAAAACAAAGGGAGCAGGGAGAAGAGCAATGGTTTTCAGCAGACTTTGTGAATGCAGTGGTAAATAAGAATGGAGGTATTTAGGCCTAAGACCATGAAGTACTTTAAAGACCAGCAGTGGGATTTTAAAATCCTTTGACTTACAGGAAGCCGGTTTAGAGATTTCAGAACATGTGTGACGTGTTTCGACCCTCTTGGCGTTAGTGAGGACTCTGTCCACATCAGTCCCGCTGGGGACGAAGTCGACCTCCAGCAAACGGCAGACAGGACACTCATAAGATCCGTTGACTTACATGATCTGCGTGTATAAAACTGAGCTCACCCCCCCCCCCCCCCCCGCAGAGAAATTGTCAGACTTCTTTAATCCACCTTGGGTAAAGAACTTTGGCCCCATTCGACTGAATAGTAATGATGTAGCTGCCTTGGTACCTGCTTTACGGTTGCCAGGTATAATTTGGTAATAACATGTATTAGCTTGATCAAATTCTCACTGGGTTAATGGGATAAAAGAACAAATGCCAGAGGACACTGCCACTGCCACTGTACACACACAAAACCAAACAAAGCGTACGCCTTAAGGGCCGTGTGTAGGGTGGTGCAACTCCATTGTGTGCCTTCTCAGCAGCTTTGCCAGTTACCATCCACAAGGGCGTGTGTGTGTGTGCGTCGGGGGGGGGTCAGATTCCAGAGAGCAGATGGATGTAGGGTGACAAGATCCCAACAAACCAAATGTGGGACAAAGAACATGTTTGTGTGGGACAATGTGGGACACGTTACCAATGCTGAGAGGTAGTCTAAAATTTTGATATAATATCTGTCTACCTTAAAAAGTAAACATTTCTATTCTGCTCCTTAAGTCGTAACATCGCTATGTTTTGCCCTCTGGTTGATTCAGTAGCTCACAATACACTATGCAGGTGACAGGTTAGACCTTTAGCATGTGAAGTATATTTTCTGTGAATCCAACTTTCCCAACTCCCACACTAAGTAAATACAGTAAGCATAAAAGGAAGCTTAAGTTTCACAGTTCTCATGGTCTTATGCTATGGTCATGTAATCCCCTTTTTCTATCCCAATAACTGTTAAAAGTACAGGTCTTCTCATCAACACTGAATCTGACTTAAAACAGAACAGACAGGCTGCTGACATGGGATTCAAGTCATGGCTTCCGACTTTCCACTTTACTGGTGCTTTAAAAAGGGTATATGGCAGATCAAATTGAGGGTGAGCCCAGGGTAGAATATCCAAAAAGAAAAGAAAAGTAGGCCTATAAGAATGTTTGTATGAAAACAGTTCATACAAAGTTAAAAGCAGTTCATATGAGCAGTGACACAGATAAATGCTGTGTTCAGTGTCGGGTGTAACAGTGGAAGGAGCTAAAAGATGGAGTTTATGAGTGGGTGGACTGCGGGCTGTGTATTGAGTGTTCATGGATGTTTGGGACAGTAAGCACACATTGTCTGCAATTGTTCATTGTAATGCCGAAAAGAGAAGGTGGTAAAAAGACGGTCAAGAGAGCAGCACAGAGAGCCATATGCTCATCATGACTGTCTTTTCTGTTGTATTTACTGTATTTGTGGCACAATAAAAGCACTGGCAACTCAACGGACACTGTGATCATTGTGCATGTGTAACAATTAGTTTCAGTTATGCAGTAATACACACTTTGCACTCAAGTAAGCATTTAGTTCAACTCCA
Source organism: Remorina albescens (assembly GCA_034769265.1). Lineage (NCBI taxonomy): Eukaryota > Metazoa > Chordata > Actinopteri > Carangiformes > Echeneidae > Remorina > Remorina albescens. The sequence continues at coordinate 76,738 of CM068495.1, read as the reverse complement.
ATTGAACACTGCTCATATTAATCTTTGTGAAGCAACATGGTGGAGGTTTGGATGAAGATGAAGAGACTATAAATAATTTCAGAAGCGGTCAAAGTTGTCAGTAAAGTGGATGTTTTGGGAGCTGCATGTAGGTTGGAGCCAGGTGTGCAGGCTGAGTGTCCTTTAAAGTGTTTAGGGGGAGATTGAAGTTGTTCTGAGTGTACTCAGACAGGACAGGAAGTGTCATTTCTCCTAACATGTAGCATGATTTTTGTGCTGGACGTCAGGAGTGAAGGCAGTAACTTCAACAGTTCATCCTATATGACCGGGACTATGGCAGCAGTGAAGCAGCGAGTGATCGATTTAAAGAAGCATCAAACTAGAACATGCTGTGACAACAACCAACCGTTGGCAAGATTTGAACCTGCGCAGGGAACCCCCAATGGAGCTCAAGTCCATCGCCTTAACCACTCGGCCACAACAACTATGCACAGCAATGCTCCCATGACTCAACATTTTCCAGTGTGGATAGTTTCCTCCTCAAAGGACAGGGCTGTTGCTGCCTTCACTTCCCATGGAAGAAAATTGTACATGTGAGTACTTCTATGAAGTACACTTCCTGCTGTCTGACTAATGATTGTTACAAAAGGCCATTTAGGAACAAACATTTTCCGCCCAAGTGTGCTTGTGGCAGCATAAGCCAGTGTCAGTAATGTATTCATTCACACTTTCAATCATTTCATACTTTAGCTGCAAGTTATTTTTCATTTGATGTCTAAAATATTTCCTTCTGTTCTGAGTTGCTGGCAAAAGGCTAAATATGGAGAGGATAGCCCACAAGAAGTGGAGCAGACCATTGGTGGAGGAAGAGCAGGGAGCAGGTTTTCAACTTCTGTTTAGTTTGATTTATAGTTATTTTCACTGACTTATGTCTAGTTAAATGAAACACACTAGTCCTGTGTGTTTAAAGAAGGACTAGTCCATTAGTTAAAAATCCCAGTGTGCCATTTGTGAGTCAGGTATGTTCTGTTCATTAATATTTAAGCTTCAGTCGTCTTATGCTTAGCTGACCTTTCTTAAATTGGGCCCTGTTTTTGTCCATTTTTTGGAGCTTTTATTTCAGAATGATTTAAATTGTTAAGTTGTAACATAGTTTCTGTAAAAACAATGTTAAAAAAAAATCTTGTTTCATGTCTTTGTCCTTTTCTGTTTGATCCCCAACAGTGCTCTTGAGTTTAATATATAGAAAACCTAAAGTTGGATTTGATTCCATAACAGCAGAACAAAGTGTGTCATTAATCTTCTGGATTCTACAGACTGGAGTTCATGTTTTGATAGATTTATTTTATAGTTGTAGTAGTAATAAATCTCCAGCAGGTGGAAGTATTGCTGCGCAGATGTCATGTACACTGTGGGAAACACAATAATCACAGAGTACTTTATTGTACTGCAGTGAGATGTATAAAAAGCTACAGTTCTACGGTCAGAAGATGTCCAGTCTTGAAGGTGGATGAGTTCTAACTGCAGAAGACAGTTTCAGTACGTTTCACAGTGAGCGTCTTCCAATGGCAGATTATTGATCTATGATCAGGTTATGAGCTATAAACACTGATCATCTTCAGGTTGGTACTACAGTCAATCAAATATGCTGCTTTCTGGGTCTTAACATTAAAAATAAGAACAACTGTTTCCAAAAAAATGCTTTTTGTGACATCCACCTCTATTCAAACATGGACTTTAGATGTTGTTTGAAATTCTAATGTGAATATGTGAACGTGTGTTAAAATCAGGGAGAATTTACACTCATTCAACTCAAATCCAGGAACATCCCAAACATGACTATTAGTCCTGTCTGAGAGTTTCCTCCACTGATAGCAAACACACTATATATCAATACTGATCACTGAGTATCTGCTCACTGTGATCAGGTTTGAATCATCTCTGTGAGAATCCCACATGAAGCTGTCAGTCCTGCCTGGATACACACACATCCCACTGAACACATTTTACCTCACTATCATATGAAGAAATATCACAAACCAGATCTGGAGATCAGATTAACTTCTCATATGACGTTATTCAATGTCATGATCAGAGAGCCTTTAGATTTCATCATCATATGATAGAAACATCCAAACAGCTTCATCTGCTGGTTCTGCCCTGTTTTATGAATGTGGAGATATTTTATTCTGTCACTCCCAAACTGCACAGACACTGAATTACACAATAATGCTCTAACAGAGATTATCAGAATCAGAAACACTTTATTAAAAATTCTGCGTTTGGTATCTTATCTTCTAATAGTTTAGGAGTTGTAAAGTGGGAATAAATGATTTTCTGGATCTTTCCGTCCTACATCGTAAATAGACTAACAGTGCACCGCTGTGGTTTCTCTGATCCACTAGGATGCTATGGAGTAATTTAAGATGCTCTCTGCCTTACTCTGTGTGCATCACTCTGCAAAACTTTTCCTTTGAAAAATCGTTGTTTTGTCCGTTTCAGTCCAAAAGTAGAAAACAGGACGTTGACATGCTGTGAAATGTCTCCTGCTGATTCACGAGCGTCACGATCGCACAGCTGATCGGCGAACTGAGCCGACTTCCGGTCCTCAGAGGTCGACAACAAAAGACGAAGTGGAGAGAAATGAAGGATCTGTAGATACTGAGGCGACAGCACTTCACAACTCTTTGACAAGAAGCTGGATGCTGCTGTTGTGCCCTTAAACAGGAAAATAGTGAGATGACAGGGAAATTTTCATTTAGATCCTGTTGTGTGATTCTTTATACTTGTCCATGTGAAGCGGAGAAATGGTCCATATAAGTCAATTATATCATCGAAACATGTGAGCCAGAGAGTGGTCAAGGAATTGAGGTTCTAACTTCTTATTATTGCCTCCGTGGAACTAAAGGTGTGCCCCGTGTGAGGCTCGAACTCATGACCTTCAGATTATGAGACTGACGTGCTGCCTACTGTGCCAACGAGGCCTGAAGCCACACTACCAACCAAAGGACCCAAGGGCCATCGGGCACACCCCACATAACACAGCATAAGCACAAGGGCACAGAGCCCCCTGGCCAGGCTTCCAGCAAGGGCCCCGCCACAGACCGGCGAGGCCGACGCCCGGACGGGGCGAGCCACAGCCCACCACAGCGACCAGGCCCACTGCAGCACTGTATTTCTAACATTTGGATGTCGGTTAAAAAGGTACTTTGCATTGGCTGGGAATTGAACCCAGGCCTCCTGCGTGGCAGGCGAGAATTCTACCACTGAACCACCAATGCTTGTTGAGTATCATGACCACCACTACACCCCCCAACCTCTAGACATCAGCAACCTTCAACATTTGTTGACGTATTGTTTCTTCAACACTTCCTGCATTTTGAAACGTGGCAGCCTTTCCAAGTCTAAGCTGCAGGAACTATCACCAAAAGTTGTGACGTTCACAACAACCAACAAACCCAAACGGCTCTTTGTTGTGAGTCCTTTTTTTTTGTTTTTGTTGTTATTTTTTATTTTTTTTTTTTCTGTTTTTCATACACAGGTTCAAACACAAGCTCCTCCTTTGTCACTCCACTGAGTGAGACGGAGCACTGATGCCACTCCTCAGCAAGGAAAGTCGCTATTGGCTGTCCTAAAAGTCGCCAGAAGTTGTTCGATGACGTCATGTGTTTCAGAGTTTCTGACATGGGTACAGACAGGCAGAGCCAACAAAGCATTTAAATGAACTGAGAGCTCAGACCAGCAGAGAGAGCAGCATGAGGAGAGAGGGGGCACACACAGTTGACGAGGTCCGCTGCTTTGCTCGGTGAGTGATTCCAAAAATGAGTGAGAGCAGGAAAATAAGCATATTAAGAAGTAGAAGGCAGAACAGGACATGTCAGTATGTGGGAGGAACAAACAGTGAGGAAAAAACACCCTGAATATGTTTTGAACTACAAATGAACTGTCCTCAATCTATTCAGAAGCAACCCAAAAGAGACATTTACTTTTTTTTTGTTTGTTTTATTAAAATTGGTTGAACATGAACATTTTAAACATAACAGTGGAGTTAGCTGAAAAAGCGAACATTTTACATCTAAATCCCTCCCAATAGCCAGCAGCAGTTTCACTCAGGATTCATTTTGACTGTGTGACTGTTCACAGTCCAGGAAATTGCTTGTTGAGACAGGGAAAGTTTCAGCTGTTAGTTTGTTATTTCTACAACATTTAACATCAACAATGAGGCACTGCTCGGATTTGAACCCAGGATCTCCTGTTTACTAGACAAGTGCTTTGACCAACTAAGCCACAGCACTGCACTGATGTGCAAAGATGTACATAGGATCTGATAATGGAATTGTAATGTGTGCTACAGTTGGGGTTGGATGATATTTCTTTTTGTATTATTTTGAATGTAGGACTATTCACCTACATGTGTCTGCAGGTTGGATTGTACATAAGTCACAGCACCACTCTGTAGTGTTAATCATATGGTATGAACTTCAGTAACTGGATGGCACCCCGCCACCCCAGCAGGGTTGGTTTTTTTGTTTTTTTTAGTCAGGTGGCACCTACACTGTAAACAATTGTCCTGTAAATTAACAGTAAAATACTGACAGCAGGGTTTTCTGTGAATTACTGTTTTTCCACAGTTTGCTTCCTGTAAAGTAATTTACAGTTCCTTACTGTTTATAATAATAAGTACTAAAACATGATATGGTGCTGTATTATTGAATTTATAATATGCTAGTGGCAGGGTAGCCACAAATTTCTTTTTTTTCCATTAGCAATGGAATTTAATATAATACAGTACCATGCAGTATTTTTTATAAATAGAACATAGTCAGTATTGATGACAACCAATTAACCACCGTCTTTACTGTAACCTTGAATAGCACTTTGTATTCTTTATTCTGTACAACATATACTGAAATGATTTAGTTTACTAAATGCAGCAATACAAATTCTATAGAAAAGAGACTTAAATGATTAATTATATACCACATCATTTATTAAAGTAAGGCAGCAGCAACTCCATCAATACACAAAGTGAAAGTTCGTACCTTAAAAGGCAGAACTCAAAGATAAAGTGAGGTTCGTACCTTAAAAGGCAAAACTCAAACATATAAGTGAGCAGGATAATAAGAACAAAAACAAACACTGCTGATATGAAGAGCCGGGGTAGAGTGCTCTTACTCACCAAATGAAATCCATCAGGTTCCTGAGCAGAGGGGCCACCCGGAGATTCTGTACAACATATACTGAAATGATTTAGTTTACTAAATGCAGCAATACAAATTCTATAGAAAAGAGACTTAAATGATTAATTATATACCACATCATTTATTAAAGTAAGGCAGCAGCAACTCCATCAATACATAAAGTGAATGTTTGTACCTTAAAAGAAAAAACTCAAACACAAAGTGAAAGTTCGTACCTTAAAAGGCAGAACTCAAAGATAAAGTGAGGTTCGTACCTTAAAAGGCAAAACTCAAACATATAAGTGAGCAGGATAATAAGAACAAGAACAAACACTGCTGATATGAAGAGCCGGGGTAGAGTGCTCTTACTCACCAAATGAAACCCATCAGGTCCCTGAGCAGAGTGGCCACCTGGAGATTCACTGTGAACAACTTTACCTGTCCTCTTGGAAGTGGACGTTCCACGGCCGGCGTTGGTCCCCCTTTCAGGATCGATTCCAACGAATGGCCTGAAAAACACACTCTGAGATCAGAGGTTGGACATAAATAAAATCTGCTATATCGAGCATGGCTGGCTGATATGGATAAAAATCAAATGTCCACCTATGTTTGACCAAATACATTGATAGATGTTGTGATGGCTATTGGTGCGTTCAAAACACATGCACATACAGGATTTTATATCAACAATCATTAATAATTTGGATATAATGACCAACCAGCTGGAGACAAATATTAGAATGGTTAGTGTGAGGGCAAGATGATTATTGTTTATACAAGAAGTCTCCCTTATATATTGTTTATTTCATTTTATGACATCAAAGCACCATAATATAGTTCATGTCAGGAGGTTATAATGTCCTGTTTACTAAAAGATGTTCTGTTTTATAGTCACTGTGCTCCACTTTCCTGCACTCAGGCAGAATTAAAGACAAGAGTTGTTACTCTTTTGTGCCACAAGGGGGAGATACCCAGAAGTGAATGCGTCTGTCAGGTGTAAACAAAGGCAGGACACATATATTCAACTGTAGTGCTAAGAGACTAAAGAGAAACTAAAGAGTAACGATGTGTTGCACTCTGTGTATTTTACAGCTAAGTTAATATAAAATGGCTTCTTCTTCTTCTCCTTTCGGCTTTTCCCTTCAGGGGTCGCCACAGCGAATCAGTTGCCTCCATCTAAGCCTGTCTTCTGCATCCTCTTCTCTCACACCAACCACCTTCATGTCCTCTTTCACTACATCTATAAACCTCCTCTTAGGTCTTCCTCTAGGCCTCCTGCCTGGCAGTTCAAAACTCAGCATCCTTCTACCAATATATTCACTATCTCTCCTATGGACATGTCCGAACCATCTCAGTCTGGCCTCTCTGACTTTATCTCCAAAACCTCTAACATGTGCTGTCCCTCTGATGTACTCATTCCTGACCCTATCCAACCTGGTCACTCCCAAAGAGAACCTCAGCATCTTCATCTCTGCTACCTCCAGCTCTGCCTCCTGTCTTTTCTTCAGTGACACTGTCTCTAGACCAAACAACATCGCTGGTCTCACCACAGTTTTGTACACCTTTCCTTTCATCTTAGCTGAAACTCTCCTATCACACATCACACCTGACACTTTTCTCCACCCGTTCCAGCCTGCCTGCACACGCTTCTTCACCTCTTTTCCACACTCTCCATTGCTCTGGACTGTTGACCCTAAATACTTAAAATCTTGCACCTTCTTTATCTCTTCTCCCTGTAACCTCACTCTTCCACTTGGGTCCCTCTCATTCACACACATATACTCCGTCTTGCTGCGGCTAACCTTCATTCCTCTCCTTTCCAGGGCAAACCTCCACCACTCTAGCTTCTCCTCCAACTGTTCCCTGCTCTCACTACAGATCACAATGTCATCTGCAAACATCATAGTCCATGGAGATTCCTGTCTAACCTCGTCTGTCAGCCTGTCCATCACCATAGCAAACAAGAAGGGGCTCAGAGCTGATCCCTGATGCAGTCCCACCTCCACCTTGAACTCCTCTGTCACACCTACAGCACACCTCACCACTGTCTTACAGTCCTCATACATGTCCTGCACCGCTCTAACATACTTCTCTGCCACTCCAGACTTCCTCATACAATACCACAGTTCCTCTCTGGGCACCCTGTCATAAGCTTTCTCCAGATCTACAAAGATACAATGCAGCTCCCTCTGACCTTCTCTGTACTTCTCTATCAACATCCTCAAAGCAAATACTGCATCTGTAGTACTCTTTTTTGGCATGAAACCATACTGCTGCTCACAAATGCTCACTTCTGCCCTTAGTCTAGCTTCAACTACTCTTTCCCATAACTTCATTGTATGGCTCATCAGCTTTATTCCTCTGTAGTTGCTACAACTCTGTACATCTCCCTTGTTCTTAAAAATGGGCACCAGCACACTTCTCCTCCATTCCTCAGGCATCTTCTCACTATCTAAGATCCTGTTGAACAACCCAGTCAGAAACTCTACTGCTACCTCTCCTAGACACTTCCAGACCTCCACAGGTATATCATTTTCCACTCTTCATCCTCTTCAATGCGCTCCTCACTTCATCCTTACTAATCTTTGCTACTTCCTGGTCCACAGCAGTCACCTCTTCTACTCTTCGTTCTCTCTCATTTCCTCATTCATCAACTCTTCAAAGTACTCTTTCCATCTTCCCATCACACTACTGGCATCTGTCAATACACTTTCATCTCTGTCCTTAATCACCCTAACGGCCTGCACGTCCTTCCCATCTCTGTCTCTCTGCCTTGCCAACCTGTATAGATCAGTCTCTCCCTCCTTACTGTCCAACGTAGCATACCAGTCATCGTAAACCCTTTGTTTGGCCTTTGCCACCTCTACTTTCACCTTACGCTGCATCTCTCTGTACTCCTGTCTACTCTCTTCAATCCTCTCAGTGTCCCACTTCTTCTTAGCTAACCTCTTTCTCTGTATACACTCCTGCACCTCCTCATTCCACCACCAAGTCTCCTTATCAACTTTCCTTCCAGATGACACACCAAATACTCTCCTACCTGTCTCCCTGATCACATTAGCTGTAGTTGTCCAGTCAACTGGAAGCACCTCCTGGCCATCCAGAGCCTGTCTCAACTCCTTCCTAAAAATCATACAACACTCTTCCTTTTTCAGCTTCCACCATTTAGTCCTCTGCTCTGCCCTCTTTGCCCTCTTCATCTTCCTCACCACCAGAGTCATCCTACATACCACCATCCTATGCTGTCTGGCTACACTCTCACCTACCACTACTTTGCAGTCACTGATCTCCTTCAGATTACACCGTCTACACAAGATGTAGTCTACCTGTGTACTCCTACCTCCACTCTTATAGGTCACCCTGTGTTCCTGCCTCTTCTGGAAGAAAGTATTCACTACAGCCATTTCCATCCTTTTTGCAAAGTCAACCACCAACTGTCCTTCTGCGTTCCTCTCCTGGATACCAAACCTGCCCATCACCTCCTCATCATCTCTGTTTCCTGCACCAACGTGTCCATTGAAGTCTGCACCAATGACAACTCTCTCACTTCTAGGGATGCTCTGCATCACTTCATCAAGGTCCAATCAGAATTTCTCCTTCTCCTCCAGCTCACATCCTACCTGTGGAGCATACCCACTAACAACATTGAACATGACACTTTTAATTTCTAGCTTCAGACTCATTACTCTATCTGATACTCTTTTAACCTCCAGGACATTCCTAACAAACTCCTCCTTCAAGATAACTCCTACTCCATTTCTCTTCCTATCTACACCATGATAGCACAACTGGTACCCTGCTCCTAAACTTCTAGCCTTGCTACCTTTCCACCTGGTCTCCTGGACACACAGTATGTCTACATTCCTCCTCTGCATCATGTCAACCAACTCTCTACCTTTTCCTGTCATAGTTCCAACATTCAAAGTCCCTACTCTCAGTCCTAGACTCTTAGCGTTCCTTTTCTCTCTCTTCCTACGAACACACCTTCCTCCTCTCCTTCTTCGACGAACAGTAGTCCAGTTTCCACCGGCACCCTGTACGTGAACGGCACCGATGGCGGTCGTTGTTAACCCGGGCCTCGACCGATCCGGTATGGAAGTCATAGATTCGATTCACATGCTTGATTTGGCAAAAGTTTTACGTCAGATGCCCTTCCTAATACAACCCTCTGAATTTATCCGGGCTTGGGACCGACACAATAAGGCACTGGCTTGTACCCCCTTGCGGCTACTTTCTTATTAATTTATTATTACTATTCTTCTTTTTTGGGGGGGGGGGGGGGGCAAAAATTGTTGCTGCATACACCCCTGACACTGGTAGCTGCGACCCTGGTTGGAAGTAACTTTTGAAAACTGAATTTTAATCATTTGAAAATGACATTTTAATTTCACACAGTTTATATTCACAATGTTGACAGTGTGAGTCAGTTGGTTTGAACAGGTAGATGTTCTCACCTGCTAGGCTCTAGGCCTGCCGCACCTCCACCGGTTCCCATTATGCTAGCTGCGGGGTCATCAGCCGGGGACCACCATTCCCAGATGTTTCGCCCCTTAACCCGGAACATATCCTGGTGGCGGGGCAGTGAACAGGGACATCTCCCAGTCACCCCCCGCAGCTAGCCTTTCTCAAGAGTTCAGGTTATTTCAAGTGTTTTCAGTTTCAGTTTCTCATTATCATCTTGTCACTGTTTGTATTTTACTGTTGTTGAAGCTGCTTCCTGTTGGTTCAGCTGTTTGACTTTAATTTTCTAAACTTCTGCTTTCTAAACCTTCAGCTCTGAAGAGATGATGAAACATCTTTTATTCTTTACTCAGGTTGATGGGCTGCAGTTTGTCAGAGATCAGCTGTTTTTCTCTGGGCTCAGCTCTGAAGTCCAACCCCTCCCTTCTCAGAGAACTGGACCTGAGACAGAACGATCTGAAGGATTCAGGACTGAAAGATCTGTGTGGTTTTCTGGAGAGTCCTCACTGTAGACTGGAGACTCTGAGGTCAGACTCATGTTTTATTTCTGCTCTCAGATTAATATGATGTTACAGTTGTGGTGACGCTGACCTGCAGACAGGTTTATATTTATGAGGGAAAATCCTCTTCAGGTTTTAAACATTTAAACTGTTAAATGGTTGAAAGTAACTTTTGAAAACTGATTTTTATTCATTTGAAAATGACATTGGAATTGGACATAGTTTATAAATCAATCTTTTATTTTTGAAAGGGGACATCATATATTAAGAATAATTGTATGTTAATATGCAAATTTTAGTCTGTGGTTCATTTAATTCATTTATTTATTTGTGTGTCATTTCATAAAAATGTCCAACCCACATGGGTTTATAAGACATGTATTTAATCATACAGTGGCTGTTGTTACAACATAAACTTATATATATGCACATAAACATACACAAATACATTATTATCCTCTTGTCAAGTCATAAACAATCAATCAAATCATTTTAAACAAAACAATCAACCAAAAAATAAATATTTTGCCATGTTTCCCAAACCTTGGAAATAAAATCAGGTACCACATGAGTCCCTTTGCTAAAACATAATTCGCTCTGAACAGATGATGAAACATTGAACACTTTCAAGCAGGAACTTTGTCTCCTAAAGTTACATCTTTTATTCTTTACTCAGGTTGATGGGCTGCAGGTTGTCAGAGATCAGCTGTTCTTCGCTGGTCTCAGCTCTGAAGTCTAACCCCTCCCATCTCAGAGAACTAGACCTGAGACTGAACAACATGAAGGATTCTGACCTAAAAGATCTGTCTGATCTTGTGGAGAGTCCACACTTCAGACTGGAGACTCTGAGGTCAGTAGAGTTGGACTCAGTTCATGTTCCTTTCTGTAATATTGTTCTAAATCCAGTATCAAAGTAAAGACTCTGTGTTTCCTGTGAACCTTCAAACTCCTCAGTGAAGCTGTGAGAGGAGAACAGAAACAGACTTCAGATTTAGACAGAAAGACAGAGAGAAAACAGTCAGCCAATCAGATCAGTCAGAGGACTGTTGCTATCTTGTGACCAGCAAGTGAAGCAAATTCCAGCTGAACAACTCAGAGATGTTCAGATTCTGGTCCTTGTCCATCAAACTGTCAGATCTGAGCTGCGACTGTTTGTTCTCTCATTTCAACACTAAACAGCTGATCAGGTTCATCTGTCACAGCTCTGAGATCAGTCTGACTGAAAGCTGCACATCACTGATCTTCTTTCATCACACTGTCATCATGTGGTCTTTCTCCAGACCAGAATCCCATCTGTCTGTCTGTCTGTCAGAGTCTCTCAGTTTAAATGGACCTTCAGTAAATCATCAGTAAAGTGATGAACCTTCATGACTCAGCTCTTTATCTCCACTGTGGACTCAGAGAAATGTGCTGAGTCAGCAGACTTGATGCTAAAAGTCTCTGCAGGTCTGTGAGTTTCCAGCTCAGTGTGTTCACTCCAACACGTTAACATGAGCTGAGAGGAAGCAGCTGCTGCACATCTGGACTGAACAGGACTGAAGTCCCTGCAGGTCTTTATGCTGGATCTGCATCACTGACTGACAGCTGATGGACAGAGTCAGGAAACACTGATGTATCTGCTCTCTTCTTCTTCTCTCCACAGGTGGTGGCAGTGAAGAGGAAGGTGTATGTTGATGGAGGATCAGCTGCTTCCTGATGATCCAGATGTTGCAGCAGCAGCTGGTCCAGACTCTGGACCATGTTCCTGTGAGGAGGAGAGGAGAGCTTCATCCAGCAGAGACTGACAGAGGAATCAGAGCAGGTGGAGCCAGAACTGGACTGAGAACAGAGTCCAGCCCACCATGATCCCAGAGACTCCTCAAGTCCTCCTCTCCTCTCAGCCAGCTCCTCCAAACTCCACCTGGGGTTTATGTTCAGCTTCTTCTGGACCCTGGGCTGCTTTGGGAACATTTATAGAAGCATTTTTCTATAAAAGATTTAATTTTCTTGTGAAACATGTTGACTGTCAGTCTCTCCTGAGACCTGCAGATTATTGGTTCAGGTTTGTGTTGTATCTCCATCATGTGGACTGCTGTGGTATTGCAGCTGCCGTCCTCATGACGGCATGTTAATGTTCGTAAAGCTCAGTGATTCAAACCACCATCATCCCAGTTTCCTGTTCCTGCTCATAAATAAAGTTCTTCTCTCTGGATTTTCACTCAATTTCCTTTGACAGATTAGAACTGTCACATTTCAGCAGCTGGATGAAACCAGTAGTGACATTTCTTCTTCTCTCAAACGCACCATTGTGTTGGTACAGCAGGTTAAACAGGGTGAGGCTGTGATGTCACCTGGTGATGAGCTGGGACTCCATGGTGACCTCACTGTAAAAAAAAGTAATTTTTTTGGTAAAACGCCAGCAGCTGTGGTTGCCAGACTTCTACCGTGAAATTACGGTTAAAAATGTATGGATGCACATGATTTTACAGTCAAAAACTGCTTGATTCCATATTTTACAGTTAAAAAAAAGTTTAAACTTATTTTACTTGAAAATTTACATGAAAATGCCAGATAAAATAAATGTTTGTGCTGTGACATAACGGTTTTCTGCTTCACAATTAACAGTCTAAATTATAAACTATAATGTTATTCTGTAAAACTTCCCAGAAATTGCAGCAAATATATAAGCCCGGGCAGAAGTACCCAGTAAAAATGACAGTAAATCAGTTTCTACTAGTGATAGTAATGAGTGCTGATTTTATTGGGGAGGGTTAACCACTGAAAGAAACAATGTTCCCCACTTCCTGTCCCATTGGAATCATTTGGGATTGCAGCCTGTCTGACACCTCCATTACAACGAGCTCTCCTTGCTTTAGCTGATCAGGATTTTCGTGCTGTCTGGTTGACTCCTCGGCTTACTGTATAAATGTGTTTGAGTCTTTCCTCTCTTCAGACCAGACCCGCTCTGTGACTGTTGAATTCACCAGCTTACTTGAAATAAAGACACCACTGCAGCAAACTTTGAACCAGAGTTGTATTAATTTTCCTTCAACAAGGACACAGAATTTCTGTTTAAAGTACAAATCCAGTGCAGTGAAGGTGAACATGTGCAAACTGTACAAGACAGTTATCAAGTAAAACTGTGCATTTTGTAAAACTTTCAACCACAAAATATCTGCAGTGTATAAAACATCAAGTGTACTTTTTATCCTATCATCCCTCAACATCACTGAGAGTCTGGGATTTTCTTCTACTCCACTACTTTTTTCCACTTGACTTTGCTGCCTGTAAGAGAGAAAGAGAGAGGGAGAGACAGACTGAGAGATTTTGATATTTTCTCTTCACTTGATAATTCCCTACTCAGGTGTCTGATCCAATTTTTCCACCAATGCCAGATAAATTAGTTTGATTTGACTGGTCATTCTAGACATACATGTTTTAAATAATGTGACGACCCCTGGGGTTGCCCTCTGTTGGTTCTGTTTGTTTACTGCTTGTGTTGTGTTCTGGAGTGCCTGTAGGTGAAGGGTCGTCAGTGGAGATGTGGCACATCTGTGCAGCCTGGCTCACCTGCTCAGTCTCTCTTCCACCATGCAGCAACCCGGAGACACTCCAGTTTCCATTTCTTCCATATTTTGAGTATTTTCCTTTACACACTGCACATATTCCATTCATCCACACACGCATGACACTGCTGATACTACTGATCTCCACATTTTTGCTTAGGGTTTGTTGAATGTAATTTGGTTTATGGGCAAATAAAAGGTCAAACTGCTTTTTGTGTGAGCTTCCTCATTTGTTGCAAGCTTGTGCCAACTTGTAAAAATGGGGGCTCGTCCAGGATTTACCAGGGTTTTGTTCCTGAGTAAGTACTATTGCATTTCTTGGAATCATGAGTGCCTGTTAGTCCACAGCCCATGGTAACATTTGAGCTGGTTTTGTGAACAGCTTAAAGGAAGGCTTTGAGTGCAATATCTAACTGTGGGTGTTGTTGCCAGTTATAGCTGGAATAGTTAATTAGGCTCTCATTTGTGTGGAGGAGGTTCCACAAACAAAACTGTGTTGTTTGAGTGTCCCTGGATGGAACATGTGGGTCTTGTAGGCTAGGGTGGTTAAACAGTTGTTCCTGGTGTGGGGCATAGGCAGTGGTTACCTCTGGAGTTACTGTTCCGGTAGGTATAAGCAACATCGTCTTCACAGGGGCTTGTTGGTTTATTATTTTAGCTTGTTGTTTTTGTGCATAAACACGACTGGACGTTGTGTGCCCTAGGTGGGTAACAGCATTGCTGGGGGCTTTGTGTTTAAAACGCCCATCGTGGCATCCATGGAGACTAGGGTGGAGAAAAGGAAGTTAGTGTTGGTTAGGCAGTTAGCTGGAGGAGAAGTGATCTGGAGATTCAAAACCTTAATAGTGTCTGTACACCAGGTTCATCTGGCATGTTTCTTTTGGGTAGCCTATCTTATTCATGGTGGTTGAGAGCTTGATTGGCTGTAGCCATATTAGGTTGGTGTGTGTTGTAGCACTCTGGAATTTGAGTGGTTATTTGGTTTAGTGGCTTGTCTGGTTTGGCTTTTGAGGAAAAAATGAATAAGGTGCAGGATTTTTTTTTTCCAGAGTGTCCTAGAGTGGGACTATTGAGTAAATATAGCAAAGACCAGATACTGAAAATTGCTGATCATTATGAAATAGAGCTACCTAAGCAGAGACGTAAAGAGGCTATGATAACCACCTTATAGGCACAGTTAGAAGAGCTTGAAATTTTGACAGCCCTCGCAGCCCCCTTGGAATCCAAAAGGTGGTGAGAAGGACACTGGTTACATGCTGCATAGACGTTCAAGGCGTTGCAATTGATTCAGGAGTTGCTGTATTCAGTAGAAGATTGTCTAATGTAGGTAAGAGCTGATGGATTCTTTCTGTTATAATTTTGTCTGTAAAAAAAAGTCCATAAAATCATCACTGCTGAGAGCTAAGGGGATCACTGGTTCAACTGAGCTATGAATCTGTCAGTCTGGCTACAGTGCTGAAGAGAAACCTGGGGTTGTTCTTGTGTTCTTCCATTAGTGCTGAATAATATGAGCTTCTAGCGCTGCGGAGAGCTTTTTTTTTTTTTTAAATACGTTTTTAAGCTCTTTCCAGGCTTGGTGAGACTCTTCTGAGTTACTGGAATGCCATTTTTTCTGAATTAGGCACGACTTGACTACTTGACCAATGTCAAAGCCAAAGATAGGTATATTTGGGGTACTTCTTCAATATTAAAAGTATCTCTAAGTGCAAATGTGGAATATATAAACACAACAATACAGATATAAATGGATTTTATTAATAAAACAAAGAACATTAAACAACAATGAACAAAACACAACTAGGAGACTATACTTCTATACTTAGTATACATAAAGCACAAAGCAGAATTGGGTAAAAAAGAGCTGCATAAAGGCAAAGCACATCAAACAGGTAGGGCTTATAACACTATATACATTAAAATACTAAAACAAAACACCTCCTTACACATCCTTCTCTTTGAAGATGTCCTTCAGGATGAAGGTAGCCCTTAGCGAGTACTTCTTTTTGGTGGACTTTCCCTTCTTTGGTGAGAATCCCACCTTTTCTTTAAATTTTTGGCCCTCTGTTGGGGCTCCGTGGGCCCCTTCCTCTTCTTTGGTATTTCCTTAAGAAACAACAACAGGTACCCATTGAACTCAGAGAATGTGGACTGTGGTGTGATCATGATTACAAGGTTTTAACTTACTCTGACTGGTTCCTCTTCTTCTGACGTTTGGGCCATGGTGCTCGGAGCAGTGGAGGCAGGAGAAGTTTTCCCCTCCTCTTCTCTCACTGAGAAGCAGACAAACAACTCCTTCATTTTTTTGATTTTTTTTTTTTGCCCTCACCAGGTTCTTGTGAAGAGCATAAAACTTCTCCTGTGGCAAGTCCGAGAGGTTCTGCCTCACAGTGGAGTCATTGCTCTCAAAGTTCTAATAACAGAAGATCAGCCTTGGGTCAGTATGGATTAAATCTACTCCGTGGAAATCAAGTGTCAGGTGTTTGTGATACTCACTTTGGTGGCGACAGCAGACTTCACGTCCAGGAGGGTGGGGGATCCCGGCAGGCCCATTTCCACCCAGGCCTGCTGGAAATACCAGACCAGATCCTTGGCCTCCACCCGGCCAAGGCTACTGAAAAAGTAGATGTTGGTGGGAACAGATCTGTTTCGGAGCCAGAGCGATTCCCGGCACCAGCCGTACTCCTCCGGCTTCAAATATATTTGTGCCAGACCAAACTTGCGGACGTTTTATGGTCCATAACCTGCAAAAGACAGAGAAGACAGACAACAGACAGAACAATCAATGGGTTAAACCTTCAATATCATGAAAAAAAAAAAAAGTAATCACATTATGATGGTGTTTTACATTACACTTACACTTAAAAGGTATCCTGCCTAGTCATCCCTCACCACGTCCTTTACCTCCTTCACCTTCATCCTCGTGAGATCTGCGTCCTGTGGGCATAAATGGAGGCCAGGTACGCCGCCAGGTACCCGAAGAAGCCGTACCGGGTTTTGGCTTCTTTCGGCGCTGCTTTGCTGATGTCATCTGTAATGACAAAGAGAGAGAGAACAGACAGAGTTGTTTTCTGTTTGGTGATCATTTTAATTGTAAAATAAATTTTCCCATTGATAAAAATATTCAAACGAGTTATAACAGGAAACACACACACAAAGACAGACACAGGAGTACACACATTCCCAGGAGTGAGGGAATTTTTGCCTTGGCCAAGCTTTGGCAGGTTGCCAAGGATTCCTTGGTCACCAGATGGGCTTGTTTGGCCTGCTTGACCAGGGTCTGGTGACCAAGGACGGTCCTGCTCACATCTCTGTAGATTTTTTTAAGCTCCCTGTAGAGCACAGTGATCTTCTGTGCCCTGAGCCAAGAATGTTTGGGAGGGGTGTCCCGCAGGTAGTCTATAAAAGAGATAGCGTGGCCGATGTAAAGAATGATGGTGGGGGGGGCAAACCCAAATTTCCTCAGGACAGCTTGGTATCTGTGAAAAGACGGGTTTGGATTTAGTCTCTATCAGTCTTGTGTTTTGAGTAGCTGGTTACTTCTTCAAGGTTCACTACTTACACATTGAGGAGCTTGAGGTTGTCCAAGAACTCCCAGGTCCAATATTTTATGATGTCGGACCCCACCATCATGTACTTAACAAAGGCCTTCACCCTGCTGGCCTTTGAGACTGCATTCTGCTGCATTTTGCCTGTTCCCTCGGGGCAAAACACAAACGTCGTGTAATCTTCCATGAAGCTGTCTGTGAAGATACAACAAAGGTGTGATGAACATTTAGCGTAGCGTGACAGCACTACCTGCACTTGCACACATACACAATGTGTTTTATCTCACCGATGGATTGAGGAAATATTCCTCATGTGTGAAGCCTTGGATTTTCCCCCAAAAATGGGGACCAGTGCCTTAATATAAGGCACTGGTTTTGGGCAATGATTCCTTGGCTTACTAGAAAAGAGAAAAAGAAAAGAGAAAATTAGAAAAGTTGTTGTTTTAAAAATTCTTAGATAACATTAAACTGCATCATCTTTTCCCTCTAATGTCACTAACCTGACTCTGCAGCTCCAAATGAATTTCATCAATGGCCTTCTTCAGGCCCTCCCTAATCTCCCTTTCACTTTCCTCACTCCCGCACTCCTCCTGTGGCTGCTGTGGCTGCGGCTGCCTCTGGTCCTCGCTGTCCTCCTCCAGCTGGACCTCCACATCCTCGCTGTCGCTGAACTGAAACTATAGAATGAAAAATTAGACATACTTCAGTCAAATACTTTGATACGGGATGAAATGTTTGTGTCTGATACACCGTAATAAGCTGATGTTGCTAGAGCATATTAGAAAACCCCAAAATGAAGTAATTATCTTCTAACCTCTTTAAGGTGCTTGCTTTTTACCAGGCACTTGCCACCAGGACTTCGGGGGGCGGGCCCTGATGGCCTTGGCTGCTGCTGCGCCTGCTGCTGCTGACCCCATAGAGAGAAAAAATAAACAGCAAGAGAAAACAGCAGATCAATTTAATGAATATGAATCATTATAAACCTTTTAATTGCTATGTGTTTTTGATTCACTCACACTGAGGAGTAAATATGCCCTCCTGAGCTCAGTCAGCTCACGCTCCAGCAACTTCACTCACTTTCTGGCCTGGGTGCAAGGGGGGGTTCTGGCACCCACAAGGCCCCGCCTCTGGCTCTGCGTCCTCCTCCTCCTCCGTAGGTACCACGTCAAGTTGACTGACCATTGGGGGGATCAGGGTTTCTTAACCTCAGGGCAGCCAGCATGGATACGGCCATGGTCTTTTTAAGGAGTTGGACCTCCTGGTTGATGCGATCTTGCGGCAAATCAGTATGGCTCTTAAGATGCTTCTCAATATAGTTGAGGTATGATTTGTTGCATAGCAAAATCAGGCACGGCCCCGGGCCCAAAGGGATCTGTCCCGTGGCCAAGTTATGAAGGATGCTCTTCTGTTTTGCATTCTTAATCTCATGGTACTGCCTTAGGCGTTTAGCCACAGATTTCAGTGGCCGCCCACATATGGGGCACTCGCCAACATTCTTGGTATTTGTCATCTGTAAAAGAAAATTAAATGACATATTACGTGTGTGTGTGTGTGTGTGTGTGTGTATCAAAGCTGAAAGCAATGTCCCATTTTACCATTCTAAAGCATATTTTTTGGTGTAAAGTGCCCCAAAATGAAGCACAGTAAGGCCCAGTCCCAATACACCCCCTACCCCTACTTTTTAGCCCTACCCCTAAATTTTACACATTCCCACGGGGGTAGTGGTGTCCCAATTCTTTCTTTCACGTAGGGGTAGGGGACGTAACGAGGGGTAGGGGGTATGAATGTAGCCCTTCAGAGTGAGGGTTCTCCGATGCTGACTTCCCGAGGAATGGCCAGTTTCGCAATCCCCAGAGAGCGAGAGGATGTGGAGAAGTCGGAGAAAAAAAAACTTTATGATATATATATATATACACATTGACAGACAGAGTACGAACAGGGTGAGGGTGTTACATATGAAAATAAAATCATGCCGATTGAAATTTACATGAACTGTAGCCTCCATGTTGCTGCTGGGACTACGCAGTCGCTTGCGTTCCCGAACGTAAACTACGCGGTGCCGTAGCAAGTGGTGTCCCAATTCATAGGGAATTCTACCCCTTGTGGCTTCCTTTCGAGGGTTAAGGGGTAGTGGATGAGGGCTAGGGGTAGTGGGTGAGGGCTAAGGGTAGTGAGTAAGGGCTAGGGGTAGTGAGTAAGGGCTAGGGGTAGTAAGTAGGGTGAACACTGGGATTGGGCCTAACTCAAAATGAAGTAAAGTGCCCCAAGACGAAGCAAAGTATTGTATAAGAGATTAATTCAGTCATCTTCAAACTTCAAACCCATTGACTCCCCACATGTGGAAAACAGACTTTTAAACTTAACATTTTGATAAAAATGCATTAAACAACATCTTTGTAAACACATACTGATTTTGTAAAGACCATTTAAACCATTAACAGTGAAATGGCGTCGAGTTTTTGCCGACTGACCCCACAGTGCATAACAGACTTTTAAACTTCATATTTCGGCTTAAAACAAACTTTTAAAAAGTGTTTCAGGGAATATTACTCACATTTTTGTGTCCAAAAACGTACTTTTCTGCCCCTCTCGGTCTAACTGTGCTCCGGGCTCTCTCGCTCACACTGTCTCTGTCTCCTCACTGTACTTCAATGTATAGGTCTCCGTGCAGTGTTTACCTCAACCAGAGCTTTAGTGAAGTGAGAAACAATAACTTACAGACAGAGCACATCTGCACACAATGTGCAAGTATATTTACACAGCTCCAACAATGCAACCAAATGTCATCTATTTCTAAACTACACGTAACAGGACACAAACTGTGCAAAATACATTCGCTCATGCACACGAACAATAAAGACGCCTGGCGTATTTATACAAGATAGCGGCAGTCTCGCTCGCTCATACTTGTTTTTAAATAGCCAGTAAACATAGTTTTAACTTACTCAAGTGTTGCTCTCTGCTGTGTTATGTGACGCACCCCGCCAACACACTCAGACGAGACACCTTAAATACGGTTAAAACAATGTTTTAATGGGGATGTCTGCACACAGTCATTACGCACTCTTCTCTTGCTAACCACAACCAAAATCAGTCGTTCATATACATCCCGAACAAAATGACAATATAATACTGCTAACTTAACTTTCACATTACAATAGTGTCAACAGGTTAGCTCGCGATGCTAATGCTAACGGCCGCATCGTCAAACATACTGCGCCGTAATAAACAAGCACCTGAATAGATATCTCCAGCGTCCGCTAGCAGAGCAACAAAACAATATATGCTTCAGTATTAACAAACTCACCTTAAATACGGTTAAAATAATGTTTTAATTGGGATGTCTGCACACAGTCACTACGTACTCTACTCTTGCTGACCACAACCAAAATCAGTCAAGAAGAAGACGCTGACAATACGGTGGACAACCCTCCCAGTGGTGAGATGCCGCCACCCGCTGTCCCTTTCCAGCACTGCACCCATATTCAACCGATATTAGTTAATCAGGAAAAATAGGCAAAAACTAGAAAGAAACGAAAACAAAATGGGTATACGACTGCTCAAAGCTGCCCCCAATATAGACCCTCTATGAACTGTTCCGTCCTTCATCTCAGATGAACTCTTATATAACTTTTTTTTTTTCATAAATTTTTTTTATTGAGCATCAGTGGTACAAGACAGGCACATGGACATATAACAGGACAATGCTCATACGTTTTTTATCACTATTATTCACATCCCACCCCTCCCACCCACCTGGAACACGTAGGACATCCATCCAGGGAAGAAAAGAAACCACAACTTAGGTCTATCATTATTGAAGCTGTGCACTCCGTGCTACAATCTGCGTGAATATAAGTGTAAAAGGGCTGCTAACTAGTACTAAGCAGGCAGAGTCTTTATTTTATGCAAGTAAGTCAGCACCGGATCCCAAATAGAAAAGAATTTAGCTCTAGACCCCCTGAGTGTGTATTTTACTTTCTCTAGTTCTATAAAGTGCATCAAGTCTCTCAACCACAAAGACACAGTAGGTGGGTTCTTAGATATCCAATGTAGTAGTATTCTTCTGTGTGCAAGCAGCGTTGTAAAAGCAACTATGTCTTTATGTCCTTTCTTTGTTGTAAAAGGTCTTTTATCAGCGACACCAAATATGGCCAATGTTGCATTAGGTTGGAGGTCAGTATGACGTACTTCTGACAGTGTTCAAAATATCAGAGAGTGAAATGTAGTTAGGGCAGGGCATGACCAAACGATATGAGTTAAGTTGGCGGGAGTGTTTTGACACCTGTCGCAGCTTGCATCTGTGCCAGGGTATATTTTAGCTAGTCTTGCTTTGGAATAATGAGTGCGATGTAAAACCTTAAATTGTATTATGTTTAATTTTGCACAGGAAGTACTGTCATTCACTCATTGCAGAGAGCCATTCCAAAAGTCCTCTTCCAAGTCCTCTATATAATTATTTTTAATCCAAATTGTTTATGAACTGTTTTTAAATATATATTTCTGTTTTAACATATATCTCACAGATGACTTGTCACGATACTGAGGTTGTGTCCTGTTTTGGGGTCACCACAGAGGAAAAGCTAGTGAGGACAGGCAGCATTATCAATGGCCTCATCTCATCCAAAAGCTTTCATCAAACAGATTGGTGTTTTAGCTGTCGGAGGAGCTCAGAAGCCATCTGGTTAGCTAAAGCTGCTAAAGCTGCTAAAGCTACCCCCTCATGCATGGGATGTAGCTCAGTGGTAGAGCCCATGCTTTGCATGTATGAGGCCCTGGGTTCAATCCCCGGCATCTCCAGGCTTGATAATGAAGCACAAGAAGTGCTTATCTTGTCTAACACTCTGATCCCTCAATTATCTGCTTTGCCAGCCAGAAATTATCCAGCGTAATCATCCGTGATGTATACGGATACCTGATGACATAACGACAGCCACTGAAGGACCTAAAAGCAAAGATCTCCGAATGTTTAATGTTTTGGCCCCGTTGTTTAAATCAAACGTCAAATCATCATAATGAAGATACATCAAAACACTTTATATATAGAGCAGGTCTAGACCAAACTAAAATTATTTAAAGAGACCCAACAGATCCCCCAATGAAGAAGCACTTAGCAACAGTGGCAAGGAAAAACTTCCTTTAAGAGGCAGAAACCTCGGGCAGAACCAGACTAAGGGAGGGTGGCCATCGGGGGTGGGGGGTGGGGGGGTGTGAGAGCAGGAGGAGGGGATATCCAATACATTAAATTGGGGTTTGATGACTGTGGTATTAGGAGTCTGAGGTACATAACCCACAGATAAAATCAAATTAACCAGATCCAGAATGAAGGGCTACAATGATCAGAGCAAAGACTTCAGATTCTTCATTTCTAGAGGGATGGGCATTTGTTCTGAGGACCATGGTTAAAAAAGGCCTCATGTACAAATGCTCTTCTTAAATTTCTGTGTTTCCATGTTGAATGTGGTTGAATGTTCTGTGCAGCTGTGCTTAATATTGTTCAGTGTTATTGGGAAGAGGCACATTTGTAATTCAGGTTTTCTGAATAAGTGTGTTGGACGGTAAACTTGGCCATTTTAATAAAAGGTCTGTTTGTTCCAGCATTTGTAAGAATCCTTCTTCTATGTTAAAATAATAACCTTCTGAGTGCTCTAGCTTCCCACAGTCCAAAGACGTGCATTTTGTGTTCATGGTGAGTCTAAATTGGCTGTAGGTGTGAAAGTTAGTGATTGTCTCAGTATGTACCTCCGTCACTTAAAGAAAGTTTGTGTGCTACAATCAGAGACAACACGCTGGAAAGGTGAGGAGCCCCTTTTCCAGAGAAGTGCAGCCCCTCTGAGCTGGTGGCAGACCAAGAGTTCAGTCTGCCTACATCTTCCACATGTGATAACACACACACTGTGTATTGTGGCAACATCCGTCCCCTCAAAGAGAATCTTCTCTTTAATGTGAAACAATCAAATTCACATTTTATGTGGCTTTTTCATCCTCTTTGGAAGAATTTGGTTCACAAATTTTACAAAACACATTGGCAGGAGTGGGATTTGAACCCACGCCTCCATTTAGAGACGAGAAGGTCCTTTTGAGCAGGAAGGAGTTAATCTGGAGTGTGGCACCTTAGACCACTCGGCCATCCTGACATGTGTATCCAGCTGGCAGTCTCTGATGAGGAAACAGAAAAATTAATGCTAGCTTTGACAGGGCAGTGTCAGCTACACAGTGCATTGCAGTTTGCTGTGTTTGGGGCAGCTGAGCTGCAGAACAGTCAGGGTGAACATGCTGACCACTGTGCATCACTTGCATGAAGAATGTACCCTGGCAGAGGCAGTGTTCTGCTGGGTAACCTTGGATCTAAAAATCTATTTATCGCCCAACGTGGGGCTCAAACCCACAACCCTGAGATTAAGAGTCTCACACTCTACCACACGCAAACAAATTAATCATTAATAGGCTGTATGGAGTCATCATCAGCATACAACAGCTGCCGTTTTCACCCAGGTGGCTACTACATGGGTTAAACTTGTGACTGTGGCATTGTCAGTAAAAAGGTATTTCTGATGGGTAATATATACATCTTTACATCAACCAAAGATGAAACTGTTATGAATTTCTGCAGGTGGCCAGTATGGGGCTTGAACCCATGACCTTGGCGTTATTAGCATCACACTCTAACCATCTGAGCTAACCTGCCTGTTTGGAAGTTTTTTGGCTTAATATAAAAGTATGCAGAAGGAACACCTGTCTGTCAATTTTGAATTAAAAAGAGCCGATCTCTGAATGTCCTCCTAATGCTGGGTCTCTCTCAGCTGATTCCTGTGCATCATGACAATTTCCAGAAGAGAGAAGCTGAGGCTGAATTCAATCCTTCTTTGGCAAATATACAAAGACGTGCAGGAGAAATACTTTCCCAGAGCTTCTCTTTGGAATAAAACGCCCCACAAGGGAAATGTAAGAGCGCTGAGCAACTAACAGAGCTGATTGATACAGAGGTTTTACAAAAGGTGAACTCAATTGTATCTGAGGCCATCAACAGCCCTGTTTGTTTCATCAGGGGCTCTGTTTCCAATGTCCAAACTCTGTCATATGGTGTATGTGGCATTGATAATGATAACTCAGCACCAGTCAGCACTCTCATCCTCTTAGATGAGTACTAACAACAGCACTCAGTTCTGTCATATTTTAATGCAGTGCAGATTACAGAGATTCTCCAACTTGCTCTATAGCTTTTAACGACCTTTAACAACCTTTGAGTTCACCATCAACAGGTTTCAAAGATATTTAGAGATTCAAGATGGACCTAAAGTCTGACATTGAGGATAATTCTAGCTGGAACAGCAGGCTGCAACATGAAAAAGTCAACATGTTTCTGTGGTGCAATCGGTTAGCGCGTTCAGCTGTTAACTGAAAAGATGGTGGTTCGAGCCCACCCAGTGATGCACTTTGTTTAATCCACTCACATTTTTGGGCCGTCCCTTAACATATTAACACAACCAGTCAGTGTGCCAGTATCCAACCTCACAAACTTTAAACAATATTTAATGGTTCTGGTGAAAGAAGAGGCAGAATATTGGAAATAATTTCATTGAAACCAATGTAGTGGAAAGGGATAGCGCAGATGTGCTAACATCAACATGTAGAGTGGGAATGCAGTAAACAGAAATTCTCACTTTGAGCAAAGTAGAACACTGTCTATTATTTGCATCATTGCCTTAGCAGAGGATGGTTTAACCCTAACCCTAACCCTAACCCTCCACCTCTGGGTTATGGGCCCAGCACTCTTCCACTGCTCCACTCTGCTTACAGGTGATGTTAACAACCTGTGATCTTGATGATACCCTACTGTATGTAGATCTACATGATCCTTGCCAAATACTGTTTGCTGTTCATCATGTAATTTCCCCTGATGACACCCTAACCAAATTCTTGTTGAAACGAAACAGTTAACTAAATAAGTGACACTCTATTATACTCCAGTCTGTATTATATTACAGACTACAAAACTGCTGTCACCTCGGTTTCTGTTGTCAGGACACGATCAGCAGACCCTCAGCTGCCTCCTTGTGGTTCCATTGTGTAATGGTTAGCAAGGAAGAAATGTTGTCTCTTTTGGAATTGGCACCTTGTGACCGTGAACAGTAAACAAACGATTTCAGTTCCTATTCTTGATTTGAACAGGACACAGTTTCAGTCTCATCTGATCTCAGAAGTGAAGCAGGGTCGGGCCTTGTTAGTGCTTCGATGGGACACTGCCTGGGAATACTTGCTGTTTTAAGCTTTTTTCACTTCTTGTGGCTTCCACCAGAGGATGAAAACAAAGAAAGACATATCTGAGGCCTTCTCCTCTCTTGAGGGATGATTTATTTGCGTTGATTCATTTACAGTGTGGATAATTTTAAGTCATAAATCCAGCCACATGTGAGTTCCCATAACCAGTTTCATTAAAAAGGACTGTGATCACAATTAGCTGGAAAAAAAGTTGCAAATACGAAATGTTTCATCCTTTGCATGCGATGGTGATATAGTGGTAAGCATAGCTGCCTTCCAAGCAGTTGACCTGGGTTTGATTCCCAGCCATCGCAGTTTAACGTTTGTGTCTTACTTTTGTTAACCTTCCTGAAATCTGAGGCATTATCCCAAAAAATATCCCGACCCTAACACTAGAGGAAGGTTAGTCTTTTCACTACATTATTCACAGTAATGGAACTTATCTTGTCTGCATCCATCCATTCATCCATCTGTCTTCAACATAAGCAACAGATTTCCCTCACTAATGAACAAGACCCTGAGATACTTGAACTCCTTCACTGGGCACAAGGACTCATTCCCCACCTGCAGTAAGCAATCCATCGGTTTCCTCCTGAGAACAAAGGCCTCAGATTTACAGGTGCTGATCCTCGTCCCTGCTGCTTCACACTCAGCTGTGAACGATTCCGATGAGCGCTTTAGATCTCAGACCGATGGTGCCAAAAGGACCACATCATGTGCAAAATCCTCCTTCTTGACTTCTTGATCTTTTCATTTTGCAGCCTGCTATTCCAGATAGAATTATCCTAAATGTCAGTCTTTAGGTCCATCTTGAATGATCTCTAAATATCTTTGAAACCTGTTGATGGTAAACTCAAAGGTTGTTAAAGGGGCCTTTTCCCAAAGCTTATCTACAATGTGTTAAATACAGCATGTTAGTTTTTATACCTTCACATTTCTAGACATTTTATCATTATTGCCTGTTTTTATTCCATCGTCTTAATCTTTTAGTTTTTAGCTCCAGTGTCTCCTCATGGGGGCCCTCCACACAGGGAGTTGTGTCCGGTCTGCCCACGTGGATGTCGTTCTGGAGATCCCTCAGTCCTGGGGGACTGGGGGGGCTCTGCAGTTGTTGTGGAGTCTGCCCTGGTCTGCCCGGGCTGGGGGGGGTCTCTGTGGCGGCGCTCCCTGTGGCTGCGGACTGTAGTGCCTCTCTGTGTGGATGGCCACCCATAAGTGGCATCTCCTCACCTGGATCCTCAGTACCATGCCATGTCACCAGTCTTTTTACTGTGTGTGTGAGTGTGTGTGTGTGTGTGTGTGTGTGGGGGGGGGGGGGGGGGGGGGGGGGTCGGTGGGAGGGACGGGCTTTCATTTTTATTGTTGTATGTTTTATATGTTTTTTGTTATTTTATTCTGTGAAGCACTTTGGGTTGCATGTTCATATGCATGAAAAGTGACATATAAATTAATAAAGTTTAAGTTTAAGTTTAGCACAGGGGAATTAGCTCAAATGGTAGAGTGCTTGCTTAGCATGTGAGAGGTAGTGGGATTGATCCCGCATTCTCCACAAGACTTTAGCTCTTTGGAGATCCAGCAACAAGTGAAGGTAAGTGAACTAAACACAGCATGTCTCTGGTGGACTCCCTCCTGATAGGCAATAGCAGCTTCACACAGGCTTCATTTGGACTGTGCTCAGGGACAGGGTTGTCAGATTGGGCTTCTTTTGATGAAGTTGGCAGGGGAGGTGAAAATTGGGCTGCTTTTGAATACATATGGCAGCTGTTGAAAATATTGTGAGAGCAATTTTACTAAACAAACTGTCCCCTGATGGTCAAAAGCACATGGTCCAAATAAAGAAATATTTGATTGATATGAGTTCCAGCCAATGATGTTAGTGATTAGAGACGGCTTGACATGAGGGGTTTCAATCTCTGTTAAGTTTCTACGAGGAACCGATGGTACATAATCCTGTTTATGAATAGTCCTGATTGGTGGTTTTTCTATAGCTCTTATTTCATTTCTTGTGGTTGTCCTGCAGATTTGGTTCTCTGGCTGTACTATAAATGTTGTAGTGTATGATCAATGCTATGTGTGAGATCTTTGATGACCTAAAAGTTCGCCCCCTCAAAAAAAGTGTTATTGTATGATAAACGCAGTGTGAAATATCTTCAATGCCATAAAAGCCCTGCTGCAAAAGGCTTGTTGGTCTAGGGGTGTGATTCTCGCTTAGGGTGCGAGAGGTCCCGGGTTCAAATCCTGAAAGAACCCATCATGTTATGTCACCAACAGAAGTGCCTGACAATCAGGACTCTTACCAAAGTTTGTCTCCTGTGGTCATTACCTAATTTCCTTCTGCTAAACACAGCGTGAAGCACAAAACCATTTCTCTTGTCCAGATACTGCAAGTATCTGGTTTTCATCAGTTTTTTTCAGTGATGAGCAGGTCCTCCACTGAGAGCAAAGCACTGCTGTGGTTTGAATGCAGGATGTCCTGTTTACAAGACAGGCACTTTAAGCAGCTAAGCATCAGTACTGCCAGTTTCTCTGCAGTTTGTCTCTGAAACCACGTCTGTGTCGGTGAACCCAGTTGTGTGTCACTTCCTATAAGGTTTGAAGTGATGTGTGAGTCTGAAGAGCCACTGCCTTTGATACATCACCTGATGATGTCACAATACTCACAGAATGAAACTCTTCCTTTGAAGCTGCTTTGAAGAATTTCTGAAATCACGTGATTCAGATTTAAACACAAAGGCTGCCCCACTGTCACCATTCAGAACAGCTGTGAAGCTTATTGATCATTCATTGATTGATTATTAATGATCAGCTCAGAATCAAACAGTGTATCTTTCATCCAAACCCTGACAGTTTCTCCACACAGGAGGTGTTTCAGGTGTCTGATGGAATAAACTGTTTCTACACAAGCTGCATGAATGTGACACACAGACTCCAGAATCAGGCCGACCACAGAGCCTGCTCTCCTAATCAGCTTGTTCAGTCTCTGTGTGTCTCCCTTTTTGGTGCTGTCTGCTTTAGTTTAGTTTATTTGCACATTACAAGGACAATGATAAAGACTACATGATAAAACACTGTTAGAAGTCAGAAAAGGCTTATGGAAATACTAAAAGCATCAGAGTTTTCATTTTGACATTATTCGACTTTATTATTTATCAGTACATTCAAACTCTTCAAATTCTTCATGATTTCACCACCAAGTGCCGTCATCCATTTTGTTGACGTCACTGTGATAAAGGCTAAAAGCCCGATCAGGAAGGGTGTTTCTCGCCGGGTGCGGTGGCGCGCGCCTGCAATCCAAGTTACCGGGAGGCTGAGGCTGGCGGAACGTTTGAGCTCAGGAGCTCTGGGCTGCAGCGGACTATGTCGATCGGGTGTCCGAACTAAGTTCGGTATCGATATGGTGCTCCGGGGGCAGCCCGGGATCACCAGGTCGTCTAAGAAGGGGTGCACCGGTCCAGGTTGGACACGGAGCAGGTCAAAGCCCCCGTGCCGCTCAGTAGTGGGGTCGCGCCCGTGAATAGACGCTGCAGTGCAGCCTGAGTAAGACAGCGGGACCCAGTCTTTATGCTGCCGTGACAACAGGACACTGTTGCTCCACCTGGAGCAGAGGACCAGAGACCAACAACTCAACAGTCTGTGATCTGACTTCATTCATTTTAACTTTAGAAAAAAGCTGCAGCTGCTAAAATAAAAATAAAATAAGATGCTGTAAAATAAACATGAACACCAGATTAAAATAGAATTCATTTGTATTTTATATTTTACTAACTGTAGCAGTGAGCAATTACATGTATTATTTACATGATGATACTATGATACACTGTTCATACCCCTTTATTTTTAATGCATACATTTGGAGAAACAGTAAATATGGATGTCATATGTATGTACTTCAGGAAAAAAGTTCATCTTTCTGTATAAAACTGACGAGTATACACATTGCACTGACTGACGAGGAATAATTCATTTATTGATGACTGATAAAATATGAAAAAAAAAAAGTTCTCCTTTTAACTTCTGCTGTTGTTCTTCTCAGTTTACTGTCCCTCATCACCCTGCGCTTCAACTGAGGGACATAACATGTTATGATGGCTTCCCACGTTTAGTTTCAGCCTAGTACAGACGCTGCAGGTCATTCCCCTCTCTGCCTCTTTTCCTGCTGGCCTCTCTGCCACTTACTGTCTTAATAAAGGCAGAACCAAGAATCAATGGCTCGTTGGTCTAGGGGTATGATTCTTGCTTCGGGTGTGAGAGGTCCTGGGTTCAAATCCCAGACGAGCCCCACATATTGTCATATGTCAGATGCCTTGTAGTGTGAGTAAGCTAGGGAACAATATTTAAGGAGGGGTTCTTTGACCTGAACAGGTTCCTTTAAATGTGCTCTAACTGTTTATAAAAGTCTTACTGTATGACAGATGAAGTTTGCCAGCTCATTAATGCCGTCAATCTTTCTCCCCTCATGTATCGTTGGTCTTTTTTGGTCATTCACAAAGCTGAATTTTCAAGTCCCACCTACCTCCAACAAAATGCTAATGAAATACACCAAGCTTAAAATTTTCAAATGTAATGAAGTAACATCAAGTAACATGATGTTCTATCTGTCATCCACTTTAGTGGTCCGGGTCACAAAGGTCAAGGTTTTTATCTGTTCTGATGATGATTGGAAATGGCTGTTTATTGTTTATCACTTGTTAGGATCCCTGTTAGCTGTCACTGAGGCAGCAGCTACTCTTCCTGGGGCCAAATGAAAATGCACATCTGCAATCAAACAGGTAAAGGTAGATGCAGAGTCCTACATTAAAACAACAACAAAAAAAAACTTTAGCATTTTACCATCAACCTCAACTGCAGTATACACATTGCACTTCCATTACCAGATCCTCTGCATATAAGTGTACTTCAGAGTGGTGCTGTGGCTTAGTTGGTCAAAGCACCTGACTTGTAAACAGGAGATCCTGGGTTAAAATCCGAGCAGTGCCTTGTACCTAATGTTAGATGTTGTAGATATAACAAGCTAGCAGCTGAATCTTTTCCTGCCTGGATAAGCACTGAGTGAGGTGCCATATTCCATCTTTAACAGGAAACGTTTAAGCTGTGTGCTGTACCTATGCTACTTTGTTATGAAAATCTATCAGAACATGAACTCCACAGTCTGTAGAATACAGAATTTTAATGACACACTTTGTCCTGCTGTTATATAATGAAATCCAACGTCACATTTTCTATATATTAAACTCATGAGCACTTTTAAGGATCAAAAAGAAAAGGACAAAGGAATGAAACAAGATTTTTTTT
The DNA here is from genome assembly GCA_034769265.1 of Remorina albescens. NCBI lineage: Eukaryota > Metazoa > Chordata > Actinopteri > Carangiformes > Echeneidae > Remorina > Remorina albescens. Next base: position 45,974 of record CM068495.1, on the reverse strand, counting down.
TCTTTCAATTAACAGAAAAAAAATTGTTCCAACAAATAATAATTTACATCATTCTGAAATAAAACTCCAAAAAATTGACAAAAAAAGGGCCCAATTTAAGAAAGGTCAACTAAGCATAAGGAGACTGAAGCTTAAATATAAATAAACAGAACATACCAGACTCACAAATGGCACACTGAGGTTTTTAACTAACAGACTAGTCCTTCTTTAAACAGACAGGACTAGTGTGTTTCATTTAACTAGACATAAGTCACTGAAAAAAAATAAGTTGAACTATAAATCAAACTAAACAGAAGTTAGGGGGGTAGGGTTAACCCTAACCCAGCACTAATAGGTAGAGGCAGAGCCTCCCAACACAGAGGCGGGGCTTCACAGCAACCAGGATATATGAACCGAAGATCCACATAGCAGACAGCAGAGGGCCTCACAAAGCACCTTGTGCACCTGTAAAAGACAAGACAGCCAACCGACAACGAGACGCACACAGCCATGGCCGTCACAACATCAACAACTATTTACTCACCCCACAACGAGACTGTGTGACGTCACCGGAGATCAAAGGCATTTCCTGTCTCTCATCGCTCTCCCACGCGACACCAACGCATAGGTCACACTCTCGCGTTCGAGTCAGATGGATGAGCGCATGCGCACAAAGACGCACACGACTTGTCTCGTTAACGAATGAAGTGAAACACAAATCAGCTGTTATTAGACAAAGAAGTGGCGTTAAATGGAACTAAAATCAAATGTGACTCATTTATTTTCATCTCCCCTGATAAAGTTCAGATGAGAGGATGAATTCATTTCATCGCTTGACTTACATGAGGTACATTTGGTTGTCAGCCTTGGAGCCGATCAGCTGGGATCAGCTGAGAGAGAGCCAGCAGCAGGAGTACATTCAGAGATCGGCTCTTTTTACGAGGCCAGATCAGAAGATAAAAACTGAGCCCTGTCAGACACTAAGATGTCATCTGAGGAGAATCACAGACGTTTCAACCATGACAGCTGAAACAATAACAGCCCCCCCAAATATTTCTGGCCCCAAGGTACTCCTTAGATTTGTTGATTAAATAAATGTACTGAAAAAAAAAATTATGTGTAAAATGAATTATAAATGTATATGTGAAGGGTCAATATATCAGTAAGATATTTTGTATTTGTGAACTGTTAAATCAGAGACCGCCCCAATTTATTTTCTTTTGTAATTTAGTTAAGTTTAAACTCCATAAAAGTTCATGTCTGCAGATAACATAACATTGCATTTCCGGGATACAGTGTTTGTGAATTTGTATTTCATTCAGTATTCAGTATTGTTTGTGAATGCGCTGTCCGGCTTCCACCACCAGGTTATGCCATTGAGTCGGAAAAAGCGAGTCGTGAAGTAGAAGAAGAAAATTGTTGTTGTTCATTGTAGCAAAGAGAAGAAGAAGAAGACAGTCGTTTTAGCAGCAGGGAAAAGTGTGCTACCGGACTGTGTTAGTGAGCAAATACTGCTTTGTTTTCATTGTTAAGTGTAAAAGTAAAGGAACTGTTAGCTGCACAACAGTCCTGCATCTGCCTGAGTCCTTGGCTGCAACATACACATTGTGTGAAATGTTTATTATTTATATGGCTTTATTTGTATATTTACCAAACTGAACTTGGAGCGTAATGCCACAAATAATAAATGATAAAGTACAGAAAACCAAAGATCCAACTCAATTTGAAAAAATGTTTAATCTCTGATTGAATGTGAATCATTTATAACCTTTGAGCTATTTACATTGAAACCACATAGACAAGTATAAAGAATCACACAACAGGATGTAAATGAAAATCCTGCTAACAGTTTTAGCTCATCTTTAGTGAAGATTGGCATTAACAAAAACCAAGTGGATCAGCTTTGCAGGTGTAGTGTATTTTCCACTTCATTTTCTTTATTGTAACATCTAAATTGTTGTATGTTCTATTCTTAAGTCAAATAAGTATGTTCATTAAGGCCTTGTCAAAGGTTTATTTATGACCTGTTGTAAGTTGAACTAAAGGAATGTGCCTTGGAGGTCAAACTGTTACCCATATGCCTTCCTGATTGATACGGTAGAGCATGAGACACCATGAGAGACAAGATGAGGGGGTTTTATGCTGGCTCTAAAAGGTCAAAGGCCAGAGACCTGTGACCAGATAATATATATACCATCTGGATGTACAGATATTGGACTTGTGAAATCTGCTCAACCTGTGACTATTCAACTCAGACCTGGTTTGAAGAAAACTCAGAATCCCCAAAGTAACACACCATTGTTGCCTGTGAAAAAGCCAGATAACTCTTATCGCATGGTACATGATTTGAGATTTGTAAATGAGGTGGTAGCCGATTTACCAGCAGAAGTGCCAGATCCACACACTTTACTAGCTCAAATTCCTCCAGATGCAAAATGCTTTACAGTCTTAGATTTGTGTGGTGTGTTTTTTAGTGTTCCACTTAGTGTTGAAAGTCAGGGTTTGTTTGGGTTCCCATATAAGGGACAATTCTATGAGTATACAAGATTGCCACAAGGATTTAAACATAGTCCTCATATTTTCAATAAAGTATTGAAGGATGACCTTGTGGGGATAGATCAAAAAGTAAAAAGTACAGTGGTACAATATGTGGACGATATTATCTGTTCACCAGATGAGAAAACATGTCATGAGGACTCAATTAAACTACTACAAATATTGGCAGAAAATGGTCACAAGGTTTTGCAGAAAAAACTGCAGTATTGCCAGGAAAAGGTGGTATATTTGGGTCAGACAATAACGCAGGGACACAGGAGTATTTCTGATAGCCATTTAGAAGCTATTCGAAAGGCTCCTAAACCCAGAACAGTTAGAGAAATTATGACATTTCTTGGTACTGCTGGCTATTCTTCAGCATGGATTGAAGATTATGCTAGTTTAACAGGGCCTTTGAGGGCTATGATTAAAGAAACTGGAAATACTCAACTTCACAGTAATCTTTCATGGACACAGGATGGCCTTTTGGCCTTTGAAACAATTAAACAAAGATTACAGGAGGCTCCAGCACTAGCACTTCCAGATTATTCTAAGAATTTTCTGTTGTATGTATCTACCTCAGTTGGGGGTAAATATGCTTGTGCAGTTCTTTGTCAACCAACCCCAACCCTAACCCAGCCAGTGCCACTGATCTGCATTTCCTTCACTTCAACCTATCAACCGGACTCCCACAAGAAATAATCAACTGAACCATTACCTCCATACCTCAGGAACACCATTCCTCAAAAGAAGACCTCCGCACACCTTCATCCGGATCCACCTACAATAAAAACCTCATTGGATTGCTCCGGTCGGGAGTCGAGCCGCCGTCGCCCGGGTGCCGACCCTGGCCCAGTCAGGTGAGCTACATATTCAGACAATTCACATACAAAACCATCTCAACCCAACACCCATCCTCACTTCAACCATAACTTTTCCCTCCAAAACCGACCAACCAGATTCGAACACATGTTTTCCCTCCAGAATTCCCCACACACCCACACACCTAACCAATCAACACATGACACACACACACACACACACACATGCACTTCCTGTTGGGGAGGGACTAAGCTCCCTCCCTCAACAGCTTTTAAAGCACCTGAGGAGCCATTATTGAAAAATCCCCTGAGGAAGCAGTACACCTGCGAAACGTCGGGACCCCGCTCTTCTGCGTAAGACTTTTACTCTGATTTTATCGCTGATATATTAATAAACTTTTATACCCTCATTTTGAGTGGTTTTTAATTTGTTTTAATTGGTGTTTTTAACCAAATTAATCAATAAAGTTTGGTTTTAAATCACTGGTGGAGGGCTCTGCCGGCCCAGCTATAGGCAAAAAGACTCTTTTTATCTGCCTTTTTAACTGTACCTGCAAGTCCATCAGGACCATCACCGGGAATATAAACAACAACTCACCATCTACAAGCATCATCTCCAATCACCACCAACAACAGACTGCCAGCAATAAACACCTGCTTCAACTCCGGTCCAAAGAACTACAACCACCACCCCGGAGATTGACTCACACTAAGACCACCTACAGCAGCAAACAAGGTAAGAGCTCTCCACCTGTATGTTTAACATTTTTAGAGCTAAGTCAACACATAGGAGCGGGGCACATAATGGCTCCTCCACACACACACACACACACACACACCTACACACACACCCACTCAGACAATCCGACCTCTCATGGACTTCAACACACAACCACCCATACATAGACTCACTAGCAACACACATCAACCCATACTCCATCACCCACCAGATCCAGAAACTAGACACACCAGTAAGCAATATTTCAAACTGATTCAGGCCACACACCACAAACAGATTATGGACAGAGCATTGCAAACAGGAACACTTCCACCAGGTATGCTAAGACAGGTAACTCGACTCACGGACTTCATCAAGCCCTCCACACCCACCACGGATACAAAAAACAGAATACATAACAACACAAAACAATGGATGCATAACACCATGGTTATTTTACAACAGCATTATCAGACCACACTAGCCAATCACACAGACAGAACCACCCACAACTCACTGGCATTGCAAATAGCCACTGGCTGGGCCAGAAAAAGGTACGGAACAAGACTATCCATGGAAACCCTGCAATCAGTACAAGAACTTTTACAACCAGATCAGACAACAACCACCACAACCTCTCGGCCAGATCACCAGCAACAGCGGACCACAATCAACAACCTTCCCACCATCCCTGAAGAACAGTATCCCCCCCTGCCCAGACCCACTGCTCCCAACGCACTCTCCCTTTACCTAGGCCCCCGCATATCATTAGCTGAAGCAACCAAGCCACCCACTCCCTTACCCTGCACACCAATCCAAGAAGAACCTCACCAGAACTCAACCGGAACCCAGACTACACCCCAACAGATAACGAATCCCAAGTCCACTGCTCTGCCCTCCCCCTACCCGATCTACAAAGAATCTACCTCCACCACGCCACTCAACCCCCAACCCAGAAGAGGGCCAATCCGACCTCCACCACCGGTCAAGAAACATCCTTTACAGGCAATGAAACATCCAGCAGACCCAACATCGGACCCCACCACCTCCACCCCAATACCACACAGGATCCGTAAAGTTACCTGGGGACCTCTACCCACAAACAACAAAGAAAAACAGCAACCTACCACCCCCCGCACACCCCTCTCCCCTATCCTACCCCTCATCCCCCCAATCATCAAGTTCTCCAAGCCAAGAATCATTGAAGCAACAGCCCAAGTCCACGGTTCCCCCCGCCAACCCCAAAACCTGGAAGAGTTACAAACTCTAACACTCAGTACGCACTCTAATGTCTCAGTTCATATCTCTGACTCCATTCTCACTCCCTCTCCCCATACAGATGATGCAGCCACCCGGGTGGGTCCAGCAGGACAGACAGCAGCCCAGGCAGATAAAAGACCTACCACGGTTGGAGAATCGGCAAAGATGATGAAAGGGTCAAAAAAGGTTACCCATAACCACAACATAACCCATTCTGAGCCCTCTCCTACACACTCTGCTGGGTCTGCGCTGTCCGACGTGGGCCCCCCGGTTGCTGCATCATCCCCACCCCCAAGCATCCCTAAGAATCCCTTCATCATGGACCAACCTCATCCACCCCAACAGCCTTCACCTCCTGCATCCACCTCATCGCCCCTACAACCCCCGATTTCTCACTCCTGCCCCCCCAACTCCCCTTCCTATCCCCCATTAACCTCTCCCCCTCTCCAGCACTCTCCCCCACTTCTCTCAACACACCTCTGCCCAGATGTGGACCCGGACACCTCAGACTCACCACAAGAAGACTCCTCAACACCATCCGACCACAACTTGACACAACCTTCAGCAATAACCCCAGCCTGCCCCCTCCACCCCGACACGGAAGAATCAAGAACCCCTACCATTGCCCCACCTTGCTCTCCTTCCACAACCTCAACCATAACATCCTCAGGACAGAACTTTTTCAGACCCACTTATCATATCGCACGCCCCAGCCGGAAGATCCAGGACTGGTTCTTCAGGCCTCGAAAACCAGTCCTGATCCTTGGAGACTCCAATATAAATCGCATCCCACCCCATAACCACCCACAAGTACAATTAGACAGCTACCCTGGAGCCAACACCTACCATTTCCTGAAAGTATGCGAAAAATCCATTCCAAATCCTGATGTTAAGGTGGTGGTCCTCTCCATCGGGATCAACAACAGAGACCAGGACCCCAGGCAAACCACCACGAAACAATTCAAGACCCTCTTCCGCCAGGCTAAGTTGACCTTCCCCAACGCCGATATCTACTATCCGATCATGAATTTCTCACCCCAACTCACCGCCACCCAGAAAGGTAATCTGAAACTCATTAACAACATCATGACCACACACGTTCCATTTTTAACAGAAATTCCGCATGACACTTTCACTACAGAGAAAGATAACATCCACTGGACACCCACCACAGCCAAATTGATTTTTGAAAACTGGATGCAGCAGCTAAATTTACAATAACCTGTAAGGCCAACCCAGACATTCACACACACACACAAGACCTGGGGTGGAATTCCCCTTCCAACATCCTTAACCTCTCTACCCTTTTTTCTCCCTCCCCCTCACAGCTATCCCTCTTGGAGAGAGGACTTTCTTTCATTCCACGCCCCAACAAATTTGACCGGGAGGAACTTCAGAGGGACCTGCACAAATTTCATAGAAGACTCAAAATCATAGACTACTTTCACCTCCAACCCGACAGACAACCGTTACCCTTCATCCACCCATCTCACTGGGAACCGACCCTCGACACCCTCCATCCCCTGACCCGCAAATTCATAAACAAAAACAAAAGGGCCCTTCAGCAATTCCGGCCCCCGGCAGATGTCCCAGACAATCTGACGGGGCCGGAACGCAGGGCCCTGACTGACTTAATCCATAATCCAAACATTATAATAAAACCGGCAGACAAAGGATCAAAAGTAATCATTATGGACAGACAACAGTACCTCATAGAAGCAAACAGACAGCTAACGGACACCACCTACTACAGACCTTTAAACGAGACAATCCAGCCACAAACACAGACCAAACTCAGGAACATCATTCAGACTCTTTACCATAAAAAATACATCAAATCAAGACAGAAAGACTACTTATTTGGACCGGACATACCACGACCCCGTTACTTCTACTTACTACCCAAAATCCACAAAGACCCACAGACCTGGACCATCCCCTCTGAGGTTCCTCCCGGCAGACCCATAGTCTCGGATTGCAACAGCTCCACATACCACATTTCTCAGTATATTGATCAGTTTTTAGGTCCCCTTTCCACCCGCCACCCCAGCTACATCAAGGACACTTACCACTTCATTGACACCATCAGACCCATGGCTGTCCCATCTCAATCACTCCTCTTCACCATTGACATCAATAACCTTTACACCAATATTAACACTCACCTAGGTCTACAAACACTTCGCACCATATTCAATAGAAACCCAGATCCCTCTCGCCCTGACACAGAACTCCTGCAGCTAATAGAACTCTGTCTGAACAATAATGATTTTCTTTTCAATAACCAATTCTACTTACAGGTCAGCGGAGCGGCACGGGGATCCATGCGCTGGCCCTCAACAGGCCCTGGTTAGGACGGGTCCCCCGTCCCAAATAGGGTTTATTAAAAAAATTTTTTTTGTTTTTTTAAAAAAAGTAGATAAAGGTTAGGGTTAGGGTCAAATTAGGGTTAGTTTTAGTTTTCAATTTTGATGTTAGGGTTAGGGTTAGGGTTAGGGGTTAGGTTGGGGTTAAAACGCAACACTCTGAAGAGTGTTGTGAGGAGCTCTGGCACAAGGTTATCATGGATGTTAAAAAACACTGGGATTTCCTTTTATTAAAACCATTTATTCATGGTTAAAATATCCTTACATAAGTAAAAACAAAAATATATAATAAAATAAAAAATTGATAAAAGAAATAAGTAAAAAAAATTTTTTGACGGGGAATGGACCTTTAACACAGGGAGGCCGCGGGAGTTTTGTTTATTATAAAATTCTCCTGGCTGCCATATACACTCCCAACTGTTGTATAAAAAGGGAATAAAATATGTTAAAATGACAATTTCTCCAATAAGAATAAAACTGATGGGAGAAAAAAAAAAAAAAAAAAAAAAAAAAAAAAAGGGATATCAATTAATAAATACAATTATAGATAAAATATATTTTAGATATGGAACATAGAGATACCGCTATTAAAACATACAAGCACTAAGATAAAAATAAGACAAAACAAGGTTAGTAATGAATAAAATATATAAAAGAAACATGCAATTTATATAAAATGTATGAAAACAAATCACACTGAAATACAATAATATAAGTGCTATAAAAGTGTGCTTAAAAATTTTTTAGAAACACAGTTAGTAAAATAAATTTTCATCTTATATGCTCGCGGTATCTGTATGTGATAAATAGATTAAATTTAAATTTTTAACAAAAAAGGTCTAATACCATTAATAAATAATAAATAATAAATAATAATATTATGAGTTAAAAATTAAATTGAAAAAATTGTCATACAACCTAAGTTCCCTAACTTTTTATGTGTTTTAAAAGAATCTGTAGGGAGAAATTCATAGACAGTTCAGGAGATTAGTAAAAAAAGTTTTTACTAAAATGTAAATTAAAAAATGGAAATGGTTCCACTAATATTTTTCATTTAAGCCTGTGGGGTCTATTGTTTTTAATAAGTGGATCCATTTCCTCTCCGCTGCTCGTCGCTGTGCCGTGGTCCAATTCCTGTCACTTTCCAGACCCAGGCTTTGTAAGTTGTGTGGGCCATGGAGTTTAAAATGTGCATATAAAACACTCGTGCCGTTCCCACTATTCATTTTATATATGTGTTGTTTTATTCTTATGTTTAATTCGTTACCCGTCTCCCCAATGTATAAGATATGGCAGGCCTTGCATCTGATTGCATATATAGCATTTCTTGTTTCAGGTTTCAAGGCCTGCCATAGTTTAATGCCTGTTTTTGCCTGTGGGTTAAAAATGTAGGGGAGACGGATAAAATCAATTTCCGATTCCCGAAGCACCTCCTTATTACATTTTGCTTTGTTATTAAAAGCCGTGTGAATTAAAATATCTTTCAAATTCTTGTTATGTCGATAAGCGGAGATCATGCGGCACTCTTTCAGCGCGTCACAGTCCTCCCTCGCCCCTTCAAAGTTGGTCTTTAGAGTTCTTAAAAACTTTGTGTTGCCATCAGAGTATGTTATAACCATAGGGACGAGGGACAGGCTGGACGGCTGTGTTATGATCTCATCATGTTGTGTGAAGGTGCCGCTTACCTCCGCCTTTATGCTCCTAAGGAAGCGCTTCGAGTAGCCCCTGAGCCTCAGCGCACTAAAAAGGGTTCGGGTGGACTCCTCCACATGCTCCGGGAAGGTGCAGATTCTGTGGAAGCGTATCAACTGGGACTTTATCAGACCCCTGTACGTGTGCTTAGGGTGGAAACTTGACTTATGAAGTAGTGCATGACGATCTGTGTCCTTGAAATATACCTTGGTTGCAAGTTTTTTGCTATGGTCGTCAGAGTCACAGAAGAAGACCCGTGTGTCCAGAAATTCTAGTGTAAGTGGTTGTAGGTTATGTTTGAGTTTGATTTTGGGATGGTGTGTGTTGAGGGTGTGGAAAAATGAAAAAAATTCCATTTCCGACCTGTCCCAAAGACCAAATATATCATCCAAATATCTGAAATACAGTAGAGGTGTTATGGAGGTTTTGCAAAAGGCTGTTGCTTCCCAGTTTGCTAAGTAAATGTCGGCGTATGCTGGTGAATATTTTCTTCCCATAGCACAGCCGCACAGCTGGAGATAGTGTTTGCTGTCAAACATGAAATCGTTTCTGGTGAGTGTGAGTTCTAATAACTGTAGTAGTTCATTATCGGGTCTGGAAGGGTCAGGATGTTTACTGAAAATATTCTGAATGGCAGCAAGGCCGAGTGGAGTTTCTATGTTAGTGTATAGTGAATCTATGTCTATGGAAAAAAGGAGAGTGTGGCTAGGTACCTGCAGGTTTTTTATTTTATTAACAAATGCATATGTATCTTTGATATAACTAGGGTGGAGTTTTGAGAGTGGGTTGATGAAGTGGTCTATGTATTCCGTTATTCTATATGATTCTGATCCGCAGTCACTGACAATAGGGCGGCCGACCGGAACAACAGCAGGGACCGTCCACGTCTGAGGAGGCTTATGGATCTTTGGGAGAAGATAGAAGAGACGGGGCCTGGGCTCATCTGGACCGTCCAAATATTTTTTCTGTTTTGCATTAATATATTTTTTATTGTATAGTGTGTCTGTGATGTTCCTGATTAATATTTGTGTTTCTAATTGTAATGAATGTGAAAGTGGTTTATAATAAATGGTATTGTTTAACTGTCTGAGTACTTCTAATATGTAATTGTTTTTATCCTGTAATACTATTTGTCCCCCTTTGTCTGCTGGTTTGATGATTATATGATTGTTGTTACCTAGTGATTTAATTATTTGTTTTTGTTGTTGTGTTATGTTCTGCTGCCTATGTGGGAGGGGGCGCCATTTTCTGAGTGCTTGTGTGTTTTTATCTATCAACTGTTGGATTTGAGGTGAGATGTTTTCTATATGAGGTTCCCAAAAGGACGGCCCAGTGAAACCTACAGGTTCCCGCCTCTGTGCCCCGTAAAAATGATCCAGGAGTTTCAGCCTCCTATGGAAGACATGGAGGTCCCCCCTGAGCTCCGGCCGGGTTGGAGGTTTGGGTGTAGGTATGAATGTGAGTCCCTTTTCCAGTATCTCCAGCTGTGCGGCTGTTAGGGAGAGTGTAGAGCAGAGGTTAGTTATATTGGAATTAAGGGGGGTTGTATTGGAACACTGACCCCCCGTTAACAGTTTAATTGTTGTGACCAGTAATTGAAGATGAGTGTGGCTGTGTCCTTTGTCCAATGAATTTGGTCCTTGGGACAGGTCTGGAAAAGAAGCGGGTTTATTTCTGAAAGGAAGGTGCATTTGTTGGTTATAATACTGTTCAGTTTGGTGAGAAGTTCCTGTTTTTTGGACTCCAACCTGTCAGAAAAGTTTATTACAGGGATGTAAGTGGTTGCATTTGGAAAAATGGTGTGGCAGGTTTTCAATAGCTGTTGAAGTTGTTTCCAGGTGGTTGTGGTTTCGTGTTCCTGCAGGCAGTTGTTAAGTCCTGCAGATATTACTATGTGTTTTGTATTATGATGAGGTGTGAGTTTCTTTAATATTGTGTTTATGTGATGAAATGTGGCTCCAGGATAGCTGTCAATCTGAATCTTTGGATTAGTGAAGCGTGGGATGCGTGACAGGTTGGAGTCCCCTATAATGAGGGTCTCCTTCTTTACCTCCAACGACCATTCCTGTAGTTTTCTAAATGTACGTGGGTGTGTATGTGGTTCCGGGCGCCCTGGGGAGCCAGGTGGAGCCGCAGAAGCCCTGTTAGAGTTTGAGGTGGATGACTCAGACGTTGAGGAGGAAGTCAACTTGTTGCTTTTCATTTTTTCAACCGTCATCATCGTGTCATTATCCACCTCAGTGGTTTTTTCTCTTTTACAGGGCTCTGTGGCAGACAGCTCTGGCTCCCTCTGCTGTTGGTGTGGTGTGGTGTTTTCTGTGGATGGAGAGGATGAAATAGTGTTACTACAGGGTAGAGCAACGTTACTGATGAACTGTGGTTGCTCTCTGTGAAGACTGTTTGATGAACAGGGAGGCTCGGAGGGGGGGGCCGGAGGGCAAGTACGGGACCCAGCCCGTGCCATTCCGAGACGCTCCAGTTGTTCCTTAGGGACTGGGTGGATAACCACTCTCACCTGGCGTCTCGGGTTTCTTTTTGGCAGCTGGGGCTGAGTCACCGTTTCAGGGTCCTCCGGTATCCCCCCCATCGTACAGGGGTCTGGATGGACAGGTTGTGGGGTTGGGGTAGGTCGGGGAGGAGAAGTAGAACAAGGTGAAATGGGTTTAGTAAGAGAGGAAGGAGAGGAGGGGGATTTGGGAGGATAGAGGGGGGAGGAGAGATGGGGGAGAGGCTTTAGGGCAAGGAGGGGGGAAGGAGGGGGAGAGGAGGAGGGTTTGGGGGGAGGAAGAGGGGTAGTGGGGGAGGGAAGGGAAGGTTTGGGGAGAGGGGAGGTGGTAAGGGAGGAAGGAGAGGAGGAAGGTTGGGGGAGAAGAGGGGAGGGAGGGGGGGGAGAGGTAGTAGGGAGGGGTGCAGGAGAGGTGCAGGGAGGGTTGATGGGAGCAAGAGGTGGGCCGGATGGTTCTGGTAGTGGGGGAAAGTCCAGGGGGGAGAGCCGAAGTGGAGAGGTTTCCCCCTCCGTTTGGGGACCCCTAGCTATCAGGTCCCTCAGTGTGTCAACGGAGGAGGACGTTAACTTCCTCCTGTATCTCGCTCTCCCCCACTGGACAGCTTTATCAAATAATTGTTGGTTGAAATCAGGGAGATTCTCCAGCTCCACAGCAATCAGTGTGTCGTAATGTTCACGTAGTATTATCATGTTATTGTGCATCCAGTTGTCCGTGTTCTGTTTAACTTTATGGAATGTAATGTTGTTAGGGGATGATGGCTTAATAAAAGATGTTAATCTATTAACTTTGCGCATCATCCCCTGTGGAAATGTGTTGTTAAGAAATGTGTTATTTAAGATTTCAGAGTGGTGAATTGCCTGGAGTAATTTGAAATATTTTTTGGTTTGTAGATGTATCTCTGTTGATGGTTTATGGGATGTTGTAGGTAGGTTGCTCCGACCTGGCAGGAGAGTCTGGGAGTGACGTGTGTCATTCTCCCTCATCTCCATGCCAGGCGGAGCAGCCAGTGTTGTAAATCCGTTTGTGAGGGTTATTGTCATGAATGCTGTGAAGCTGGAGAAAAAAATGGAATTAGGTAATGGAGGAAAAACCCAGCTGATACTAAAACTTCCACAGTGAAAAAACAATTGTCTGCGATCCTAAGAGGGCCAGCAGCAGCCACCCAAATAAAAGAAATCAATTAAATCAATAAAAAATGGTGAGCTAAAACCTGTCAAGTGTGTAGGGGGGGGAAAGGGCTCTGATACCACAATAAACTATAAAAAATGGTGACAATAGTACTTATAAATAAAAATACAAGGGGAGTAAGAGGGAGAGTTAAGAGATAAGAAAAAAGAGGGGGGGGGGGGGGCTTTCAAAAAAGGCAAACTGGTTTCATTTCTAGAATAAAAGTAGTGTTAGTAAAAGTCATAAAACGATTAAAAACTCACAGGAAAAGGGCTAGATGGTGTCTTTCAGCTCCAATGTTCCAGTAGGAGGCGGGGGGGCCCTTTTTATGGGCTTTCTCCCCCCGTCACCACACAAACTTCAGTAAAATGAATAAAAGCAGTTCTTTTTAAGGGGAAGTTTGAGGAAGACAATCCGGTGAGTGGTGAGTTTCAGGATATCTTCAGTGTGCACACGCTTTTAAAATCCAATGACTCACCATAAAATGTCCGTTTTCTTGTCCTCCTCCATCATGGTGCTGCTCAATAAGTTTAAGAACACGTTTGCCATAAATTAATATAAAACAATAAAACAAGAGATCTCAACGTTTCGCCATATCACGGCTAGGGTTAGGGTTAGGGTTAGGGTTAGGGTTGGGGTTGGGGTTGGGGTTATGAGTTTGGGTTAAAATGCTATGCACTGGCCTACTGGTCTGACAAAATGAATGAATGGCAGAATGGAGAGAGAGGTGGTCCTTCCCACCGGGGAGCAGGGTTCGATCCCCAGGCAGAGCACCGGGCAGAAGGAAGAGAGGGACCTGCCTAAAACACACTTATAAAAGGGGACGGGCCCAGCAAATAAATGAAAATAATAAAAAGTTATAAATATATGTATATATAATATATTATATATATTAATAGAATGATAAAACAACGTAGACTAATATAAAAAAACACACTTGTGTTTGTGGGGAGGGGGGGGCTGGGAACCGTCCCAATTGGAAGCCATGCGGATCACCATCGGGAGGTGCATATGATAATAAAAAAAAACAAAAAAAAAAAACAAAAAAAACAAAACAAAAAAAAAAACAAAAAAAAACAAGCATTTATAAATAGTAAAAACATTAGTAAGTTAAAAGAGGGTTTCCTGCCCCTATTTCTATTGTACCAAATACTAAAATTTGTTGGGAATAAAAGAGTAAAATATGCACCTCCCGCCTAGGTGGGGATTCGAACCCCAGTCTGCCGTGTGGCAGACCGGGGCATTAACCATTCTGCTATCTTACCGGTTGTATTGGGATGGGATCCGCCTGGTCCAAGAACAGTGCAGGAACAAGCTCGGGAGGACCATACCCGGAGGTGGTGGATGTAGTTTACCTTCTTTCAGTCATCATTTAGACCTCCAGGCACCGTGGTCCCGAGCTTGTGGATCCAAATCTTCTCCGCTCTCTTCCTCTGCCCACAGGTCCAACGGTCATTGTTTTCTAAAACTGTTATGATGATTTGGGTGGGGGAATGTAGTTGAAAATGCTGTACCAGGGGGGTTGTGAGTCGACCTTCCCCAATGTTATAAAGGTGTTGTGATAGGCGGGTGTGTGTGGAATGTTTTGTTTCTCCTATGTAGTGTTTATTGCAGAGTGTGCATGTAATGATGTAAACTATGTTGGTGGTAGTGATGGAGAAGGAGCCGAGGGTAGGAAAAGCTGTGTTGCTGTATGGATTGTGGATGAATTTTCTGTTCCTGTAATGGTGACTATGTGGAAGTGGGGGTGTAGGTCTATGGTCGGTGAATTGGGATTTGATGAGAATGGATTGAAGGCTCTTGTGTTTCCTGTAGGCTGAGATGATCTTATGGTTATGGAAGGCCGGGTGTTGAGACTGTGTTATAGAAAAGTTTTGTTTAATGATGCGGTGTAAGTGGGTGATTTGGTGAGAGAAAGTTGAGACAAACGGTATCAGACGTGAAGGTGGAGGAGAGTTGTGATGAGTAGGTGGGGTGTGTGTAGGGGGTGAGCTTGGGCCGTAGCTGTCCTTGGGGTTGGGGTAGGGAAAGGGATACAAATCCTGGTTCAAATGGGGGTTAGGGAGGGAGTGAGGGGTAGGGGGTGGGTTAGGATTAGGGCAGGGGGTGGGGGGTAGGTTAGGGTTAGGGTAAGGGGACAGGGATGGGTTAGGGTGAGGAGATGGGAATGGGTAGAGGTTAGGTTTAGGGTGAGGGAAGGGATAAGGGTCAGGAGTGGAGGAAGGGTAGAGGTGGTGTGATGGGTAGGGAACGGGATACAAACCTTGGGTTTGGTGGTGGGGAGGACTTACCGACGGCCCAAGCTCACGGACCTGGGGTGAGGGGAGAGAGTGGGGAGTTGGAGAGAGGGAGGGAGAGCGAGTGGGAGCGAGAGAAGCCAGTGTGGAATTTTTTATGGAACGGAGGAATCGTTTGGAATAGCCTCTAGGGCGTAAACTGCTAAAAAGGGTACTGGTGGCTGGGGTTAGGGTTAGGGGTTAGGGTTAGGGTTAGGGTTAGGGTTAGGGGGTTAGGGCGTGGGAAATGAACCCGTCCCCTATTGAGGACAGGAGGGGCACGGTCCTTCCCCCAATCCCTTCCGCCACCCTGGTCCCAAAATGGCTGACGGCGGCGCCCCCTACTGTAGCGCACTACCGTCCAGCCTTCCTCATCTTGACCCATATTGGGTCTTTTTAAATCTATGTTTGTCTTTTGTGATGTCGCCTTTGTTATTCTATGTTAATAATATATATTTAATTATTATTTATTAATAGATATTTATTTATAACTTATTTATTTATAATAATAATAAAGGCTTTTAAAACAAACAAAAACAATGAAAAAAAATGAAAAAAAATTTTATTATTAAAATAAACTCCTTAATTAGTTTTTGATAAAAAAATAATAATAACAAATGAAATATTGCACTCCGTCGACGTTTCGACCTGTGTAGGTCTTCTTCAGGAGTGAGTGCAAAAGTTGTGTGTGTGTGTAAGAGAGATGTTGCTGTGATGAGAGTTTGAGTGAGAATGAATGAGAATGTCTTCTTCCCCTTTTATAACCTCCTGTTAGAGTTCCCTTGTGTTTTTGTTTTAGTTTCTTTAGTTTCCTAGTTTCCCTTTTATTTTTTTGTTGTCAGTGTTATTCAATTAAATGTTTTTCTAACTTTCCACATAAAATAAAATGAAATAAATAAAATAAATAATAAAAAAAATAAAAAAAATAATATATATTAAAAAAAAAATTTAATTTTTAATTTTTTTGATTTTTTTATATTTTTATATATAGGAGTAGGGTTAAATTAGATTAGGGTTAGTTTTAGGTATAGGTTAGGTATTTATAATAATAATATATTTTATAGTTAGATTAGGTTTAGATATAAATAAAATTAATAATATTTTGGTTAGGGTTAGGGCCAGATTAGGATTAGGGTTAGGTTTAGGTACAATTAATAATAATTTGGTTAGGGTTAGGGCCAAATTAATTTTAGGGTTAGGTTTAGGCATAATTACTAATAATTTGGTTAGGGTTAGGGCCCGATTAAGATTAGGGTTAGGTTTAGGCATAATTAATAATTTGGTTAAGGTTAGGGCCAAATTAATTTTAGGGTTAGGTTTAGGCATAATTACTAATAATTTGGTTAGGGTTAGGGCCCGATTAAGATTAGGGTTAGGTTTAGGCATAATTAATAATTTGGTTAAGGTTAGGGCCAGATTAAGATTAGGGTTAGGTTTAGGCATACATAGCATTTTAGTAGGGTTAGGTATTTATTATTCTGATTAAGTTTTATCATTCAAATGTCTTGGATTGTGAAATTACTTTTAATTTCTTTTGATGTTCAAGCCGAATGGTGTTCTAGTATTCAATGAGATAATCCATTTTCTCTCTATTTGTTTTCTATTTTGATCCGTCCAAGATGAATTTCTTTGAAGACCCGCCACTCTAAATGAATCAAAACCATGTAATAAAAAATGTTTGACTAAAGGCGTATCCATTTCTTTTTTATTCCTTATATTATATCTATGTTGAATCATTCGAGTCGCGATTGAGTTTTTTGTTTCTCCTACATATTGTATACCACATTTTGAACAAAATATTGTGTAAACACAATTTAAAGAATTTGGACTGAAGTTTTGCATGATTTTAAAGATCTTTTTATTCTTTTTATTCCTAATAAAATTTATTGTAACAAAATGTTTGTCCAATATGTGTGGTTTTTTAAAGAAATTTTTATTTGATTGTAATTTGGCCCTGATCAAATGGTCTTTCAAATTTTTATTTTTCCTGTAGGCTAAGATTAGTTTGAAATTTGGGATAATATTTTGGCTTTCTATTAAGTTTTCGAAATTATTTTTAAGTTTCCTATTAATAATTGTGTTGATTGATGAAAATGTGGTTATCAGTGGAATTAATTCCTTTTGATCTTCCCCCCTCCGGGTTCTAAAATTCTTTAAACACTTCCTCAAAAAAGTTCTCCCGTATCCCCTCATTCTTAATGCATCGAAAAGTATCCCAACTGCTTCCAAAAAATCCGTCTCCTGTGTGCAAATACGATCAAATCTGATTAATTGGGATTTAATAATTCCCCTAAATGTGTGCTGTGGATGAAAACTAGTTTTAAATAATAAAGCGTGAGTGTCTGTGTTCTTAAAATAGACTTTAATATCTAATTTGAGGTTCCCAATGAAATTAGCTCCTTTGTAAACTGTAGTATCCAAAAAATTAATTGAGTTTTGATTGATTTCCGATTTAACTTTAATAGACGGATCGTGTGAATTCAAAATTTGAACAAATTTTTCAAACTCTTCCTCTGAATCTTCCCAAATCCCCCAAATATCATCCAAATATCTTAAATATTGTGTTGGTTTTTTCGGACATTTCGCCATAACCTCTTCCTCCCAATTAGCCATGAATATGTTCGCATAAGATGGTGCAAATCTTTTCCCCATTGCTGTACCCTTAATCTGTAAATAATACTTATCATTGAAAAGAAAATCATTTTTAGTTAAATTAATCTCCAAAAATGAAATAATTTCTTCATCTGGTCTTTTAGGGTCTGGGTATTTTTCGAAAATGTTTTTAACCGCTTTTAGTCCTGATTTGATTTCAATGTTTGTATATAGACTTTCTACATCTAAAGAAAAGAAATAGCAATGGGGTGAAACTTTTAAATTTTTAATAATATCAATAAAATGATAAGTATCTTTAATATAAGATGGATGCTTTGTTGACAGAGGATTAAGATAAAAATCAATGTATTCTGCAATCCGATACGTTTCGCTTCCACAATCCGATACAATCGGCCTCCCCGGGGGGATCTTAAAGGGAACTGTCCATTTTTCTGGCTCTTTATGTATTTTTGGCAAAATATAAAATCTGCGTTCTCTAGGTTGACAATTTCCTTCCAAATATTCCTTCTGTCTTTTGTTAATGAATTTCTTCTCTTTTAATGTATTTAGAATTTTTTGCAATATTGGGATTGTCTGTTTGAAAATAGGCTCTTTTAGTTTTTTATAATAATTTTTATCATTCAGTTGTCGTTCCACTTCAGAAATATATTGATTTTTATCCAAAATGACAACTGCACTACCCTTATCCGCAGGCTTTATGACTATCGTTTTATTATTTTTCAATTCTCTAAGAGCTTTTACTTCTTGTGGCGATAAATTTAAAATCTCTTTAAATGGTTTATAATGTTTTTTATATAAATCCCAATCACTATCAATTAATTGTCCAATTTCCAATGGCAGTTTTTCCATTGGTGGCGTCCATACCGACGGGCCTACGAAGGGAAGTGCTAACCTTTGTCTAGAATCTTTAAAATAAGCTGCTAATTTGATTTTCCTATGATAATTTTGAATGTCCAATTGTAATTGTGATTTTTGATCCTTGTATAAATCAATCGTTGGAATAAAATTTAGTCCCCTGTTCAATAGGTCAAATTGTGGTCTTGTAAGTTGAAAGTTTTCTGCCAATACCATCACATTTTGTGTCAGAAGGGGTCGCTGTCCCCCATCCCCCTCCTGAGGCAGGCTTATTGGGGGACCAAGTTTAAACAGGCCATCCAATGGGTCAGCATGGCGCTAGCTGTGTCTCTTGTCCAATGTATATTGTCCCTTTCTGTGTGGAAATCGTTGCTCCTGAGGAGCGGGAGGAACGGCATGTTCTTGGAGATGTGGTTGTTAAGAACCTGCAAAGTGGCCTGCTCTATCCTCGTCAAAGAGGTAGAAAAGTTGATCATGGGCACCCATACCTCAGCGTATGGAAACCTATTTTTCGCTGCCCTCACTGCTGCTTGCATTTGCTTAATGGCCGTCTCCTTGCCTTTCTGGGCCCTACAATTGAGACCAAAAGACAAAACGACCTTCTCAACCTCCACCCGGTTGGTCGATTTCGCCATCAGGGCTTGTGCATGACGAAAGTTAGCCCCCGGATAACTTTCGATCTGTAAATCCGGAACAGAATATTCCGGAAATTTTGCGAGGTTGGAGTCCCCTAAAAAAATCCACTTCCTTCTTATGTTCAGACCCCAGTCAATCATTTTACGGTCTGTATTGACGTGTCTAGTAACTTTGAAGAGCTGTACTGTTGGGGTAGATGAGAGTCCCGGAAACAAATCCCTTTGGGATATATCATCTTCAGAGTCCGTTTGCCTGTGGATTTGTATGAGGGTTTGTTCAGCTCCTGTGGCCTTCGGACTTGGAGACACACTTAGTTGAGAAGGGGTCAGAGGTAGACTCCCTTGCATGCTTTCTTCAATGTCCTCATCCAACAACCACCTTGGCATAGTCATCCTGTTAGTCTGAGCTGTCTGATTCCGTTCCTGTGTGTTGTCCCTATGTTCTTCAATGTTCAGAAAGTCGCTGTTCTCCTCTATAATGCAGGCATTCCTCCTGCTACGTTGTGGTCTGGGTGGCAGGGGGCTACTGTCTTCCTCTCCTGAAGACCACCTTTGTGGAGGCAGAGGCAGTGGCTCCGTCTGCATAGCTTGTTCTGTGGTTGTCCGGTATGTGCGTCTGATGAGATTAGGATTATTTTGTTGTGTGGGATTGTCAAGATGTGTTGATGTTTGTGGTTGGGCCTCTGGGGTTGTTTGTTGTTGTGCGTCTTGAACTGTCTGTTGTTGTGCATTTTGTGTTTTCTCTTGACCTCGTGTGTTGTCTGTCTGTACTTCCTGTCTCGTGTGTTGTTGTGCGTCTCGTGTATCTTGTGGTGGTCCCTGTATGTTGTCAGTTCGTTCCCCCCGTGCGTTCACCGGTCTTTGTTGTGCCTCTCTCTCTTTATACATCTCGGCCCTGGACGTGATAAGAGCTTCCGCATGATCAATAACGTCCTGCGTAATGCGTTGCAGATTCCTCCGGGCCCATCTTGTAGCGACCTCAAAAGCTGGTTTCCAATCCTCCATCCAGTGCCTGGAGAGTTCCTCCAACATGGTTTCCAAGCTGGTCTTGTAGTGGTTCTCAAGAATGGTGAGTGTGTTGTATCCCCAGTTATTTGCGTTACCTCTAATGAGATCCACTGTGTCCATAGTGGGATAGGCGGGCTTAATCATACCAGCCAGCATTTCCGTCATACGGGAAACTATCCGTGGCTCTGGTTTCCCTGGTTTAGGTGCCACATTTTGAAGGTGATGCACCGTCTTGATTATCCCATGCATCCTTCGCACCAGCTGTCCAAACTTTGGATCAGTTGGTTGCTGCCTGATCTGTTCCTGTCCTCCAGGTCTGGATGGAAAATACCTCGGGACGAACCTCCGATTGTCCTGACGCAGAACTGCTGCGTAGGAGCGTGATTGGGGGCCAAGGTAGCGGTTGGAGCTCGGAGGAGGCGCTGGCTGGTTAGGGCGTGGGAAATGAACCCGTCCCCTATTGAGGACAGGAGGGGCACGGTCCTTCCCCCAATCCCTTCCGCCACCCTGGTCCCAAAATGGCTGACGGCGGCGCCCCCTACTGTAGCGCACTACCGTCCAGCCTTCCTCATCTTGACCCATATTGGGTCTTTTTAAATCTATGTTTGTCTTTTGTGATGTCGCCTTTGTTATTCTATGTTAATAATATATATTTAATTATTATTTATTAATAGATATTTATTTATAACTTATTTATTTATAATAATAATAAAGGCTTTTAAAACAAACAAAAACAATGAAAAAAAATGAAAAAAAATTTTATTATTAAAATAAACTCCTTAATTAGTTTTTGATAAAAAAATAATAATAACAAATGAAATATTGCACTCCGTCGACGTTTCGACCTGTGTAGGTCTTCTTCAGGAGTGAGTGCAAAAGTTGTGTGTGTGTGTAAGAGAGATGTTGCTGTGATGAGAGTTTGAGTGAGAATGAATGAGAATGTCTTCTTCCCCTTTTATAACCTCCTGTTAGAGTTCCCTTGTGTTTTTGTTTTAGTTTCTTTAGTTTCCTAGTTTCCCTTTTATTTTTTTGTTGTCAGTGTTATTCAATTAAATGTTTTTCTAACTTTCCACATAAAATAAAATGAAATAAATAAAATAAATAATAAAAAAAATAAAAAAAATAATATATATTAAAAAAAATTTAATTTTTAATTTTTTTGATTTTTTTATATTTTTATATATAGGAGTAGGGTTAAATTAGATTAGGGTTAGTTTTAGGTATAGGTTAGGTATTTATAATAATAATATATTTTATAGTTAGATTAGGTTTAGATATAAATAAAATTAATAATAATTTGGTTAGGGTTAGGGCCAGATTAGGATTAGGGTTAGGTTTAGGTACAATTAATAATAATTTGGTTAGGGTTAGGGCCAAATTAATTTTAGGGTTAGGTTTAGGCATAATTACTAATAATTTGGTTAGGGTTAGGGCCCGATTAAGATTAGGGGTTTAGGTTATTTGGATCCCCGGCCGCGGAGCGGCACGGGGATCCGTGCACTGGCCCTCAACAGGCCCTGGTTAGGACGGGTCCCCCGTCCCAAATAGGGTTTATTTAAAAGAATTTTTTGTTTTTTTAAGAAAAAGGAGATAAAAAATTAGGGTTAGGGTCAAATTAGGGTTAGTTTAAGTTTCCAGTTTTGATGTTAGGGTTAGGGTTAGGGCCAAATTAGGGTTAGTTTTAGATTCCAATTTTGAGGGTTGGGGTTAGGATTAGGGCCAAATTAGGGTTAGTTTTAAATTCCAATTCTGAGGTTAGGGTTAGGATTCGGGCCAAATTAGGGTTAATTTTAGATTCCAATTCTGAGGTTAGGGTTAGGATTCGGGCCAAATTAGGGTTAGGGTTAGGGTTAGGGTTAGGGTTAGGGTTAGGGTTAGGGTTAGGGTTAGGGGGGTTAGGGTTAGGGTTAGGGTTAGGGTTAGGGTTGGGGTTGGGGTTGGGGTTATGAGTTTGGGTTAAAATGCTATGCACTGGCCTACTGGTCTGACAAAATGAATGAATGGCAGAATGGAGAGAGAGGTGGTCCTTCCCACCGGGGAGCAGGGTTCGATCCCCAGGCAGAGCACCGGGCAGAAGAAAGAGAGGGACCTGCCTAAAACACACTTATAAAAGGGGACGGGCCCAGCAAATAAATGAAAATAATAAAAAGTTATAAATATATGTATATATAATATATTATATATATTATATTAATAGAATGATAAAACAACGTAGACTAATATAAAAAAACACACTTGTGTTTGTGGGGAGGGGGGGGCTGGGAACCGTCCCAATTGGAAGCCATGCGGATCACCATCGGGAGGTGCATATGATAATAAAATAAAAAAATAAAAAAAAAATAAAAATAATAATAATAATAATAATAATAATAAAAAAAAAAAAAATAAAAAAATAAAAAAATAAAAAAAAATAAAAAACAAGCATTTATAAATAGTAAAAACATTAGTAAGTTAAAAGAGGGTTTCCTGCCCCTATTTCTATTGTACCAAATACTAAAATTTGTTGGAAATAAAAGAGTAAAATATGCACCTCCCGCCTAGGTGGGGATTCGAACCCCAGTCTGCCGTGTGGCAGACCGGGGCATTAACCATTCTGCTATCTTACCGGTTGTATTGGGATGGGATCCGCCTGGTCCAAGAACAGTGCAGGAACAGGCTCGGGAGGACCATACCCGGAGGTGGTGGATGTAGTTTACCTTCTTTCAGTCATCATTTAGACCTCCAGGCACCGTGGTCCCGAGCTTGTGGATCCAAATCTTCTCCGCTCTCTTCCTCTGCCCACAGGTCCAACGGTCATTGTTTTCTAAAACTGTTATGATGATTTGGGTGGGGGAATGTAGTTGAAAATGCTGTACCAGGGGGGTTGTGAGTCGACCTTCCCCAATGTTATAAAGGTGTTGTGATAGGCGGGTGTGTGTGGAATGTTTTGTTTCTCCTATGTAGTGTTTATTGCAGAGTGTGCATGTAATGATGTAAACTATGTTGGTGGTAGTGATGGAGAAGGAGCCGAGGGTAGGAAAAGCTGTGTTGCTGTATGGATTGTGGATGAATTTTCTGTTCCTGTAATGATGACTATGTGGAAGTGGGGGTGTAGGTCTATGGTCGGTGAATTGGGATTTGATGAGAATGGATTGAAGGCTCTTGTGTTTCCTGTAGGCTGAGATGATCTTATGGTTATGGAAGGCCGGGTGTTGAGACTGTGTTATAGAAAAGTTTTGTTTGATGATGCGGTGTAAGTGGGTGATTTGGTGAGAGAAAGTTGAGACAAACGGTATCAGACGTGAAGGTGGAGGAGAGTTGTGATGAGTAGGTGGGGTGTATGTAGGGGGTGAGCTTGGGCCGTACCTGTCCTTGGGGTTGGGGTAGGGAAAAGGATACAAATCCTGGTTCAAATGGGGGTTAGGGAGGGAGTGAGGGGTAGGGGGTGGGTTAGGATTAGGGCAGGGGGTGGGGGGTAGGTTAGGGTTAGGGCAAGGGGACAGTGATGGGTTAGGGTGAGGAGATGGGAATGGGTAGAGGTTAGGTTTAGGGTGAGGGAAGGGATGAGGGTCAGGAGTGGAGGAAGGGTAGAGGTGGTGTGATGGGTAGGGAACGGGATACAAACCTTGGGTTTGGTGGTGGGGAGGACTTACCGACGGCCCAAGCTCACGGACCTGGGGTGAGGGGAGAGAGTGGGGAGTTGGAGAGAGGGAGGGAGAGCGAGTGGGAGCGAGAGAAGCCAGTGTGGAATTTTTTATGGAACGGAGGAATCGTTTGGAATAGCCTCTAGGGCGTAGACTGCTAAAAAGGGTACTGGTGGCTGTGTGAAAGTCCTGAATGTTGCTACAGATACGAAAAAAACGGATGATTTGTGACTTTATAATTCCCTTAAAAGTGTGTTTAGGATGGTAACTAGATTTATGGAGTAATGAATGGGTATCTGTGGGTTTGAAATAGACTTTTGTCTGTAGTGTTTTGTGGGTGGTGTTGGTAGGCCTGAAAAAAACTGTGGTGTCTAGAAAATTGATATGTGTTGTATCTATTGTGTATTTTACAGTAATGGAAGGATGATGGCTATTGAGAATGGAGATGAATTCTGAAAATTTGGACTGTTCGTGGGGCCAGATACCGAAAATGTCATCTAAAAACCTGAGGTAGAGGGATGGTTGTAGAGGGCATTTGGCTAAGGCTTCTCGTTCCCACTCGCTCATGTAGAGGTTGGCGTAGGCAGGTGCAAATCTCTGACCCATGGCCGTCCCGTGGACCTGTAAGTAGAATTGGTTATTGAAAAGAAAATCATTATTGTTGAGACAGAGTTCTATTAGCTGCAGGAGTTCTGTGTCAGGGCGAGAGGGATCTGGGTTTCTATTGAATATGGTGCGAAGTGTTTGTAGACCTAGGTGAGTGTTAATATTGGTGTAAAGGTTATTGATGTCAATGGTGAAAAGGAGTGATTGGGATGGGACAGCCATGGGTCTGATGGTGTCAATGAAGTGGTAAGTGTCCTTGATGTAGCTGGGGTGGCGGGTGGAAAGGGGACCTAGAAACTGATCAATATACTGAGAAATGTGGTATGTGGAGCTGTTGCAATCCGAGACTATGGGTCTGCCGGGAGGAACCTCAGAGGGGATGGTCCAGGTCTGTGGGTCTTTGTGGATTTTGGGTAGTAAGTAAAAGTAACGGGGTCGTGGTATGTCCGGTCCAAATAGATAGTCTTTCTGTCTTGATTTGATGTATTTTTTATGGTAAAGAGTCTGAATGATGTTCCTGAGTTTGGTCTGTGTTTGTGGCTGGATTGTCTCGTTTAAAGGTCTGTAGTAGGTGGTGTCCGTTAGCTGTCTGTTTGCTTCTATGAGGTACTGTTGTCTGTCCATAATGATTACTTTTGATCCTTTGTCTGCCGGTTTTATTATAATGTTTGGATTATGGATTAAGTCAGTCAGGGCCCTGCGTTCCGGCCCCGTCAGATTGTCAGGGACATCTGGCGGGGGCCGGAATTGCTGAAGGGCCCTTTTGTTTTTGTTTATGAATTGGCGGGTCAGGGGATGGAGGGTGTCGAGGGTCGGTTCCCAGTGAGATGGGTGGATGAAGGGTAACGGTTGTCTGTCGGGTTGGAGGTGAAAGTAGTCTATGATTTTGAGTCTTCTATGAAATTTGTGCAGGTCCCTCTGAAGTTCCTCCCGGTCAAATTTGTTGGGGCGTGGAATGAAAGAAAGTCCTCTCTCCAAGAGGGATAGCTGTGAGGGGGAGGGAGAAAAAAGGGTAGAGAGGTTGAGGATGTTGGAAGGGGAATTCCACCCCAGGTCTTGTGTGTGTGTGTGAATGTCTGGGTTGGCCTTACAGGTTATTGTAAATTTAGCTGCTGCATCCAGTTTTCAAAAATCAATTTGGCTGTGGTGGGTGTCCAGTGGATGTTATCTTTTTCTGTAGTGAAAGTGTCATGCGGAATTTCTGTTAAAAATGGAACGTGTGTGGTCATGATGTTGTTGATGAGTTTCAGATTACCTTTCTGGGTGGCGGTGAGTTGGGGTGAGAAATTCATGATCGGAAAGTAGATATCGGCGTTGGGGAAGGTCAACTTAGCCTGGCGGAAGAGGGTCTTGAATTGTTTCGTGGTGGTTTGCCTGGGGTCCTGGTCTCTGTTGTTGATCCCGATGGAGAGGACCACCACCTTAACATCAGGATTTGGAATGGATTTTTCGCATACTTTCAAGAAGTGGTAGGTGTTGGCTCCAGGGTAGCTGTCTAATTGTACTTGTGGGTGGTTATGGGGTGGGATGCGGTTTATATTGGAGTCTCCAAGGATCAGGACTGGTTTTCGAGGCCTGAAGGACCAGTCCTGGATCTTCCGGCTGGGGCGTGCGATATGGTAAGTGGGTCTGAAGAAGTTTTGTCCTGAGGATGTTATGGTTGAGGTTGTGGAAGGAGAGCAAGGTGGGGCAATGGTAGGGGTTCTTGATTCTTCCGTGGGGGGGTGGAGGGGGCCGGCTGGGGTTATTGCTGAAGGTTGTGTCAAGTTGTGGTCGGATGGTGTTGAGGAGTCTTCTTGTGGTGAGTCTGAAGTGTCCGGGTCCACATCTGGGCAGAGGTGTGTTGAGAGAAGTGGGGGAGAGTGCTGGAGAGGGGGAGAGGTTAATGGGGGATAGGAAGGGGAGTTGGGGGGGCAGGAGTGAGAAATCCGGGGTTGTAGGGGCGATGAGGTGGATGCAGGAGGTGAGGGCTGTTGGGGTGGATGAGGTTGGTCCATGATGAGGGGATTCTTAGGGATGCTTGGGGGTGGGGATGATGCAGCAACCGGGGGGCCCACGTCGGACAGCGCAGACCCAGCAGAGTGTGTAGGAGAGGGCTCAGAATGGGCTATGTTGTGGTTATGGGTAACCTTTTTTGACCCTTTCATCATCTTTGCCGATTCTCCAACCGTGGTAGGTCTTTTATCTGCCTGGGCTGCTGTCTGTCCTGCTGGACCCACCCGGGTGGCTGCATCATCTGTATGGGGAGAGGGGGTGAGAATGGAGTCAGAGATATGAACTGAGACATTAGAGTGTGTACTGAGTGTTAGAGTTTGTAACTCTTCCAGGTTTTGGGGTTGGCGGGGGGAACCGTGGACTTGGGCTGTTGCTTCAATGATTATTGGCTTGGAGAATTTGATGATTGGGGGGGTGAGGGGTAGGATAGGGGAGAGGGGTGTGCGGGGGGTGGTAGGTTGCTGTTCTTCTTTGTTATTTATGGGTAGAGGTCCCCAGGTAACTTTACGGATCCTGTGTGGTGTTGGGGTGGAGGTAGTGGGGTCCGATGTTGGGTCTGCTGGATGTTTCATTGCCTGTAAAGGATGTTTCTTGACCGGTGGTGGAGGTCGGATTGGCCCTCTTCTGGGTTGGGGGTTGAGTGGCGTGGTGGAAGTAGATTCTTTGTAGATCGGGTAGGGGGAGGGCAGAGCAGTGGACTTGGGATTCGTTATCTGTTGGGGTGTAGTCTGGGTTCCGGTTGAGTTCTGGTGAGGTTCTTCTTGGATTGGTGTGCAGGGTAAGGGAGTGGGTGGCTTGGTTGCTTCAGCTAATGATATGCGGGGGCCTAGGTAAAGGGAGAGTGCGTTAGGAGCAGTGGGTCTGGGCAGGGGGGGATACTGTTCTTCAGGGATGGTGGGAAGGTTGTTGATTGTGGTCCGCTGTTGCTGGTGATCTGGCCGAGGGGTTGTGGTGGTTGTTGTCTGATCTGGTTGTAAAAGTTCTTGTACTGATTGCAGGGTTTCCATGGATAGTCTTGTTCCGTACCTTTTTCTGGCCCAGCCAGTGGCTATTTGCAATGCCAGTGAGTTGTGGGTGGTTCTGTCTGTGTGATTGGCTAGTGTGGTCTGATAATGCTGTTGTAAAATAACCATGGTGTTATGCATCCATTGTTTTGTGTTGTTATGTATTCTGTCTTTTGTATCCGTGGTGGGTGTGGAGGGCTTGATGAAGTCCGTGAGTCGAGTTACCTGTCTTAGCATACCTGGTGGAAGTGTTCCTGATTGCAATGCTCTGTCCATAATCTGTTTGTGGTGTGTGGCCTGAATCAGTTTGAAATATTGCTTACTGGTGTGTCTAGTTTCTGGATCTGGTGGGTGATGGAGTATGGGTTGATATGTGTTGCTAGTGAGTCTATGTATGGGTGGTTGTATGTTGAAGTCCATGAGAGGTCGGGTTGTCTGAGTGGGTGTGTGTGTAGGTGTGTGTGTGTGTGTGTGTGTGGAGGAGCCATTATGTGCCCCGCTCCTATGTGTTGACTTAGCTCTAAAAATGTTAAACATACAGGTGGAGAGCTCTTACCTTGTTTGCTGCTGTAGGTGGTCTTAGTGTGAGTCAATCTCCGGGGTGGTGGTTGTAGTTCTTTGGACCGGAGTTGAAGCAGGTGTTTATTGCTGGCAGTCTGTTGTTGGTGGTGGTTGGATATGATGCTTGTAGATGGTGAGTTGTTGTTTATATTCCCGGTGGTGGTCCTGATGGACTTGCAGGTACAGTTAAAAAGGCAGATAAAAAGAGTCTTTTTGCCTATAGCTGGGCCGGCAGAGCCCTCCACCAGTGATTTAAAACCAAACTTTATTGATTAATTTGGTTAAAAACACCAATTAAAACAAATTAAAAACCACTCAAAATGAGGGTATAAAAGTTTTTAATATATCAGCGATAAAATCAGAGTAAAAGTCTTACGCAGAAGAGCGGGGTCCCGACGTTTCGCAGGTGTACTGCTTCCTCAGGGGATTTTTCAATAATGGCTCCTCAGGTGCTTTAAAAACTGTTGAGGGAGGGAGCTTAGTCCCTCCCCAACAGGAAGTGCATGTGTGTGTGTGTGTGTGTGTGTCATGTGTTGATTGGTTAGGTGTGTGGGTGTGTGGGGAATTCTGGAGGGAAAACATGTGTTCGAATCTGGTTGGTCGGTTTTGGAGGGAAAAGTTATGGTTGAAGTGAGGATGGGTGTTGGGTTGAGATGGTTTTGTATGCGAATTGTCTGAATATGTAGCTCACCTGGCTGGGCCAGGGTCGGCACCCGGGCGACAGCGGTTCGACTCCCGACCGGAGCAATCCAACGAGGGTTTTTATTGTAGGTGGATCTGGATGAAGGTGTGCGGAGGTCTTCTTTTGAGGAATGGTGTTCTTGAGGTATGGAGGTAATGGTTCAGTTGATTATTTCTTGCGGGAGTCCGGTTGAAAGGTTGAGGTGAAGGAATGCAGATCAGTGGCACTGGCTGGGTTAGGGTTGGGGTTGGGGTTGGGGTTATGAGTTTGGGTTAAAATGCTATGCACTGGCCTACTGGTCTGACAAAATGAATGAATGGCAGAATGGAGAGAGAGGTGGTCCTTCCCACCGGGGAGCAGGGTTCGATCCCCAGGCAGAGCACCGGGCAGAAGAAAGAGAGGGACCTGCCTAAAACACACTTATAAAAGGGGACGGGCCCAGCAAATAAATGAAAATAATAAAAAGTTATAAATATATGTATATATAATATATTATATATATTATATTAATAGAATGATAAAACAACGTAGACTAATATAAAAAAACACACTTGTGTTTGTGGGGAGGGGGGGGCTGGGAACCGTCCCAATTGGAAGCCATGCGGATCACCATCGGGAGGTGCATATGATAATAAAATAAAAAAATAAAAAAAAATAAAAATAATAATAATAATAATAATAATAATAAAAAAAAAAAAAAAAAAAAAAAAAAATAAAAAATAAAAAATAAAAAAAAAATAAAAAAATAAAAAAAATAAAAAACAAGCATTTATAAATAGTAAAAACATTAGTAAGTTAAAAGAGGGTTTCCTGCCCCTATTTCTATTGTACCAAATACTAAAATTTGTTGGAAATAAAAGAGTAAAATATGCACCTCCCGCCTAGGTGGGGATTCGAACCCCAGTCTGCCGTGTGGCAGACCGGGGCATTAACCATTCTGCTATCTTACCGGTTGTATTGGGATGGGATCCGCCTGGTCCAAGAACAGTGCAGGAACAGGCTCGGGAGGACCATACCCGGAGGTGGTGGATGTAGTTTACCTTCTTTCAGTCATCATTTAGACCTCCAGGCACCGTGGTCCCGAGCTTGTGGATCCAAATCTTCTCCGCTCTCTTCCTCTGCCCACAGGTCCAACGGTCATTGTTTTCTAAAACTGTTATGATGATTTGGGTGGGGGAATGTAGTTGAAAATGCTGTACCAGGGGGGTTGTGAGTCGACCTTCCCCAATGTTATAAAGGTGTTGTGATAGGCGGGTGTGTGTGGAATGTTTTGTTTCTCCTATGTAGTGTTTATTGCAGAGTGTGCATGTAATGATGTAAACTATGTTGGTGGTAGTGATGGAGAAGGAGCCGAGGGTAGGAAAAGCTGTGTTGCTGTATGGATTGTGGATGAATTTTCTGTTCCTGTAATGATGACTATGTGGAAGTGGGGGTGTAGGTCTATGGTCGGTGAATTGGGATTTGATGAGAATGGATTGAAGGCTCTTGTGTTTCCTGTAGGCTGAGATGATCTTATGGTTATGGAAGGCCGGGTGTTGAGACTGTGTTATAGAAAAGTTTTGTTTGATGATGCGGTGTAAGTGGGTGATTTGGTGAGAGAAAGTTGAGACAAACGGTATCAGACGTGAAGGTGGAGGAGAGTTGTGATGAGTAGGTGGGGTGTATGTAGGGGGTGAGCTTGGGCCGTACCTGTCCTTGGGGTTGGGGTAGGGAAAAGGATACAAATCCTGGTTCAAATGGGGGTTAGGGAGGGAGTGAGGGGTAGGGGGTGGGTTAGGATTAGGGCAGGGGGTGGGGGGTAGGTTAGGGTTAGGGCAAGGGGACAGTGATGGGTTAGGGTGAGGAGATGGGAATGGGTAGAGGTTAGGTTTAGGGTGAGGGAAGGGATGAGGGTCAGGAGTGGAGGAAGGGTAGAGGTGGTGTGATGGGTAGGGAACGGGATACAAACCTTGGGTTTGGTGGTGGGGAGGACTTACCGACGGCCCAAGCTCACGGACCTGGGGTGAGGGGAGAGAGTGGGGAGTTGGAGAGAGGGAGGGAGAGCGAGTGGGAGCGAGAGAAGCCAGTGTGGAATTTTTTATGGAACGGAGGAATCGTTTGGAATAGCCTCTAGGGCGTAGACTGCTAAAAAGGGTACTGGTGGCTGTGTGAAAGTCCTGAATGTTGCTACAGATACGAAAAAAACGGATGATTTGTGACTTTATAATTCCCTTAAAAGTGTGTTTAGGATGGTAACTAGATTTATGGAGTAATGAATGGGTATCTGTGGGTTTGAAATAGACTTTTGTCTGTAGTGTTTTGTGGGTGGTGTTGGTAGGCCTGAAAAAAACTGTGGTGTCTAGAAAATTGATATGTGTTGTATCTATTGTGTATTTTACAGTAATGGAAGGATGATGGCTATTGAGAATGGAGATGAATTCTGAAAATTTGGACTGTTCGTGGGGCCAGATACCGAAAATGTCATCTAAAAACCTGAGGTAGAGGGATGGTTGTAGAGGGCATTTGGCTAAGGCTTCTCGTTCCCACTCGCTCATGTAGAGGTTGGCGTAGGCAGGTGCAAATCTCTGACCCATGGCCGTCCCGTGGACCTGTAAGTAGAATTGGTTATTGAAAAGAAAATCATTATTGTTGAGACAGAGTTCTATTAGCTGCAGGAGTTCTGTGTCAGGGCGAGAGGGATCTGGGTTTCTATTGAATATGGTGCGAAGTGTTTGTAGACCTAGGTGAGTGTTAATATTGGTGTAAAGGTTATTGATGTCAATGGTGAAAAGGAGTGATTGGGATGGGACAGCCATGGGTCTGATGGTGTCAATGAAGTGGTAAGTGTCCTTGATGTAGCTGGGGTGGCGGGTGGAAAGGGGACCTAGAAACTGATCAATATACTGAGAAATGTGGTATGTGGAGCTGTTGCAATCCGAGACTATGGGTCTGCCGGGAGGAACCTCAGAGGGGATGGTCCAGGTCTGTGGGTCTTTGTGGATTTTGGGTAGTAAGTAAAAGTAACGGGGTCGTGGTATGTCCGGTCCAAATAGATAGTCTTTCTGTCTTGATTTGATGTATTTTTTATGGTAAAGAGTCTGAATGATGTTCCTGAGTTTGGTCTGTGTTTGTGGCTGGATTGTCTCGTTTAAAGGTCTGTAGTAGGTGGTGTCCGTTAGCTGTCTGTTTGCTTCTATGAGGTACTGTTGTCTGTCCATAATGATTACTTTTGATCCTTTGTCTGCCGGTTTTATTATAATGTTTGGATTATGGATTAAGTCAGTCAGGGCCCTGCGTTCCGGCCCCGTCAGATTGTCAGGGACATCTGGCGGGGGCCGGAATTGCTGAAGGGCCCTTTTGTTTTTGTTTATGAATTGGCGGGTCAGGGGATGGAGGGTGTCGAGGGTCGGTTCCCAGTGAGATGGGTGGATGAAGGGTAACGGTTGTCTGTCGGGTTGGAGGTGAAAGTAGTCTATGATTTTGAGTCTTCTATGAAATTTGTGCAGGTCCCTCTGAAGTTCCTCCCGGTCAAATTTGTTGGGGCGTGGAATGAAAGAAAGTCCTCTCTCCAAGAGGGATAGCTGTGAGGGGGAGGGAGAAAAAAGGGTAGAGAGGTTGAGGATGTTGGAAGGGGAATTCCACCCCAGGTCTTGTGTGTGTGTGTGAATGTCTGGGTTGGCCTTACAGGTTATTGTAAATTTAGCTGCTGCATCCAGTTTTCAAAAATCAATTTGGCTGTGGTGGGTGTCCAGTGGATGTTATCTTTTTCTGTAGTGAAAGTGTCATGCGGAATTTCTGTTAAAAATGGAACGTGTGTGGTCATGATGTTGTTGATGAGTTTCAGATTACCTTTCTGGGTGGCGGTGAGTTGGGGTGAGAAATTCATGATCGGAAAGTAGATATCGGCGTTGGGGAAGGTCAACTTAGCCTGGCGGAAGAGGGTCTTGAATTGTTTCGTGGTGGTTTGCCTGGGGTCCTGGTCTCTGTTGTTGATCCCGATGGAGAGGACCACCACCTTAACATCAGGATTTGGAATGGATTTTTCGCATACTTTCAAGAAGTGGTAGGTGTTGGCTCCAGGGTAGCTGTCTAATTGTACTTGTGGGTGGTTATGGGGTGGGATGCGGTTTATATTGGAGTCTCCAAGGATCAGGACTGGTTTTCGAGGCCTGAAGGACCAGTCCTGGATCTTCCGGCTGGGGCGTGCGATATGGTAAGTGGGTCTGAAGAAGTTTTGTCCTGAGGATGTTATGGTTGAGGTTGTGGAAGGAGAGCAAGGTGGGGCAATGGTAGGGGTTCTTGATTCTTCCGTGGGGGGGTGGAGGGGGCCGGCTGGGGTTATTGCTGAAGGTTGTGTCAAGTTGTGGTCGGATGGTGTTGAGGAGTCTTCTTGTGGTGAGTCTGAAGTGTCCGGGTCCACATCTGGGCAGAGGTGTGTTGAGAGAAGTGGGGGAGAGTGCTGGAGAGGGGGAGAGGTTAATGGGGGATAGGAAGGGGAGTTGGGGGGGCAGGAGTGAGAAATCCGGGGTTGTAGGGGCGATGAGGTGGATGCAGGAGGTGAGGGCTGTTGGGGTGGATGAGGTTGGTCCATGATGAGGGGATTCTTAGGGATGCTTGGGGGTGGGGATGATGCAGCAACCGGGGGGCCCACGTCGGACAGCGCAGACCCAGCAGAGTGTGTAGGAGAGGGCTCAGAATGGGCTATGTTGTGGTTATGGGTAACCTTTTTTGACCCTTTCATCATCTTTGCCGATTCTCCAACCGTGGTAGGTCTTTTATCTGCCTGGGCTGCTGTCTGTCCTGCTGGACCCACCCGGGTGGCTGCATCATCTGTATGGGGAGAGGGGGTGAGAATGGAGTCAGAGATATGAACTGAGACATTAGAGTGTGTACTGAGTGTTAGAGTTTGTAACTCTTCCAGGTTTTGGGGTTGGCGGGGGGAACCGTGGACTTGGGCTGTTGCTTCAATGATTATTGGCTTGGAGAATTTGATGATTGGGGGGGTGAGGGGTAGGATAGGGGAGAGGGGTGTGCGGGGGGTGGTAGGTTGCTGTTCTTCTTTGTTATTTATGGGTAGAGGTCCCCAGGTAACTTTACGGATCCTGTGTGGTGTTGGGGTGGAGGTAGTGGGGTCCGATGTTGGGTCTGCTGGATGTTTCATTGCCTGTAAAGGATGTTTCTTGACCGGTGGTGGAGGTCGGATTGGCCCTCTTCTGGGTTGGGGGTTGAGTGGCGTGGTGGAAGTAGATTCTTTGTAGATCGGGTAGGGGGAGGGCAGAGCAGTGGACTTGGGATTCGTTATCTGTTGGGGTGTAGTCTGGGTTCCGGTTGAGTTCTGGTGAGGTTCTTCTTGGATTGGTGTGCAGGGTAAGGGAGTGGGTGGCTTGGTTGCTTCAGCTAATGATATGCGGGGGCCTAGGTAAAGGGAGAGTGCGTTAGGAGCAGTGGGTCTGGGCAGGGGGGGATACTGTTCTTCAGGGATGGTGGGAAGGTTGTTGATTGTGGTCCGCTGTTGCTGGTGATCTGGCCGAGGGGTTGTGGTGGTTGTTGTCTGATCTGGTTGTAAAAGTTCT
The DNA here is from genome assembly GCA_034769265.1 of Remorina albescens. Lineage (NCBI taxonomy): Eukaryota > Metazoa > Chordata > Actinopteri > Carangiformes > Echeneidae > Remorina > Remorina albescens. The sequence goes on along the minus strand of CM068495.1, from coordinate 11,519 downwards.
TGTACTGATTGCAGGGTTTCCATGGATAGTCTTGTTCCGTACCTTTTTCTGGCCCAGCCAGTGGCTATTTGCAATGCCAGTGAGTTGTGGGTGGTTCTGTCTGTGTGATTGGCTAGTGTGGTCTGATAATGCTGTTGTAAAATAACCATGGTGTTATGCATCCATTGTTTTGTGTTGTTATGTATTCTGTCTTTTGTATCCGTGGTGGGTGTGGAGGGCTTGATGAAGTCCGTGAGTCGAGTTACCTGTCTTAGCATACCTGGTGGAAGTGTTCCTGATTGCAATGCTCTGTCCATAATCTGTTTGTGGTGTGTGGCCTGAATCAGTTTGAAATATTGCTTACTGGTGTGTCTAGTTTCTGGATCTGGTGGGTGATGGAGTATGGGTTGATATGTGTTGCTAGTGAGTCTATGTATGGGTGGTTGTATGTTGAAGTCCATGAGAGGTCGGGTTGTCTGAGTGGGTGTGTGTGTAGGTGTGTGTGTGTGTGTGTGTGTGGAGGAGCCATTATGTGCCCCGCTCCTATGTGTTGACTTAGCTCTAAAAATGTTAAACATACAGGTGGAGAGCTCTTACCTTGTTTGCTGCTGTAGGTGGTCTTAGTGTGAGTCAATCTCCGGGGTGGTGGTTGTAGTTCTTTGGACCGGAGTTGAAGCAGGTGTTTATTGCTGGCAGTCTGTTGTTGGTGGTGGTTGGATATGATGCTTGTAGATGGTGAGTTGTTGTTTATATTCCCGGTGGTGGTCCTGATGGACTTGCAGGTACAGTTAAAAAGGCAGATAAAAAGAGTCTTTTTGCCTATAGCTGGGCCGGCAGAGCCCTCCACCAGTGATTTAAAACCAAACTTTATTGATTAATTTGGTTAAAAACACCAATTAAAACAAATTAAAAACCACTCAAAATGAGGGTATAAAAGTTTTTAATATATCAGCGATAAAATCAGAGTAAAAGTCTTACGCAGAAGAGCGGGGTCCCGACGTTTCGCAGGTGTACTGCTTCCTCAGGGGATTTTTCAATAATGGCTCCTCAGGTGCTTTAAAAACTGTTGAGGGAGGGAGCTTAGTCCCTCCCCAACAGGAAGTGCATGTGTGTGTGTGTGTGTGTGTGTCATGTGTTGATTGGTTAGGTGTGTGGGTGTGTGGGGAATTCTGGAGGGAAAACATGTGTTCGAATCTGGTTGGTCGGTTTTGGAGGGAAAAGTTATGGTTGAAGTGAGGATGGGTGTTGGGTTGAGATGGTTTTGTATGCGAATTGTCTGAATATGTAGCTCACCTGGCTGGGCCAGGGTCGGCACCCGGGCGACAGCGGTTCGACTCCCGACCGGAGCAATCCAACGAGGGTTTTTATTGTAGGTGGATCTGGATGAAGGTGTGCGGAGGTCTTCTTTTGAGGAATGGTGTTCTTGAGGTATGGAGGTAATGGTTCAGTTGATTATTTCTTGCGGGAGTCCGGTTGAAAGGTTGAGGTGAAGGAATGCAGATCAGTGGCACTGGCTGGGTTAGGGTTGGGGTTGGGGTTGGGGTTATGAGTTTGGGTTAAAATGCTATGCACTGGCCTACTGGTCTGACAAAATGAATGAATGGCAGAATGGAGAGAGAGGTGGTCCTTCCCACCGGGGAGCAGGGTTCGATCCCCAGGCAGAGCACCGGGCAGAAGAAAGAGAGGGACCTGCCTAAAACACACTTATAAAAGGGGACGGGCCCAGCAAATAAATGAAAATAATAAAAAGTTATAAATATATGTATATATAATATATTATATATATTATATTAATAGAATGATAAAACAACGTAGACTAATATAAAAAAACACACTTGTGTTTGTGGGGAGGGGGGGGCTGGGAACCGTCCCAATTGGAAGCCATGCGGATCACCATCGGGAGGTGCATATGATAATAAAATAAAAAAATAAAAAAAAATAAAAATAATAATAATAATAATAATAATAATAAAAAAAAAAAAAAAAAAATAAAAAAATAAAAAAAAATAAAAAACAAGCATTTATAAATAGTAAAAACATTAGTAAGTTAAAAGAGGGTTTCCTGCCCCTATTTCTATTGTACCAAATACTAAAATTTGTTGGAAATAAAAGAGTAAAATATGCACCTCCCGCCTAGGTGGGGATTCGAACCCCAGTCTGCCGTGTGGCAGACCGGGGCATTAACCATTCTGCTATCTTACCGGTTGTATTGGGATGGGATCCGCCTGGTCCAAGAACAGTGCAGGAACAGGCTCGGGAGGACCATACCCGGAGGTGGTGGATGTAGTTTACCTTCTTTCAGTCATCATTTAGACCTCCAGGCACCGTGGTCCCGAGCTTGTGGATCCAAATCTTCTCCGCTCTCTTCCTCTGCCCACAGGTCCAACGGTCATTGTTTTCTAAAACTGTTATGATGATTTGGGTGGGGGAATGTAGTTGAAAATGCTGTACCAGGGGGGTTGTGAGTCGACCTTCCCCAATGTTATAAAGGTGTTGTGATAGGCGGGTGTGTGTGGAATGTTTTGTTTCTCCTATGTAGTGTTTATTGCAGAGTGTGCATGTAATGATGTAAACTATGTTGGTGGTAGTGATGGAGAAGGAGCCGAGGGTAGGAAAAGCTGTGTTGCTGTATGGATTGTGGATGAATTTTCTGTTCCTGTAATGATGACTATGTGGAAGTGGGGGTGTAGGTCTATGGTCGGTGAATTGGGATTTGATGAGAATGGATTGAAGGCTCTTGTGTTTCCTGTAGGCTGAGATGATCTTATGGTTATGGAAGGCCGGGTGTTGAGACTGTGTTATAGAAAAGTTTTGTTTGATGATGCGGTGTAAGTGGGTGATTTGGTGAGAGAAAGTTGAGACAAACGGTATCAGACGTGAAGGTGGAGGAGAGTTGTGATGAGTAGGTGGGGTGTATGTAGGGGGTGAGCTTGGGCCGTACCTGTCCTTGGGGTTGGGGTAGGGAAAAGGATACAAATCCTGGTTCAAATGGGGGTTAGGGAGGGAGTGAGGGGTAGGGGGTGGGTTAGGATTAGGGCAGGGGGTGGGGGGTAGGTTAGGGTTAGGGCAAGGGGACAGTGATGGGTTAGGGTGAGGAGATGGGAATGGGTAGAGGTTAGGTTTAGGGTGAGGGAAGGGATGAGGGTCAGGAGTGGAGGAAGGGTAGAGGTGGTGTGATGGGTAGGGAACGGGATACAAACCTTGGGTTTGGTGGTGGGGAGGACTTACCGACGGCCCAAGCTCACGGACCTGGGGTGAGGGGAGAGAGTGGGGAGTTGGAGAGAGGGAGGGAGAGCGAGTGGGAGCGAGAGAAGCCAGTGTGGAATTTTTTATGGAACGGAGGAATCGTTTGGAATAGCCTCTAGGGCGTAGACTGCTAAAAAGGGTACTGGTGGCTGTGTGAAAGTCCTGAATGTTGCTACAGATACGAAAAAAACGGATGATTTGTGACTTTATAATTCCCTTAAAAGTGTGTTTAGGATGGTAACTAGATTTATGGAGTAATGAATGGGTATCTGTGGGTTTGAAATAGACTTTTGTCTGTAGTGTTTTGTGGGTGGTGTTGGTAGGCCTGAAAAAAACTGTGGTGTCTAGAAAATTGATATGTGTTGTATCTATTGTGTATTTTACAGTAATGGAAGGATGATGGCTATTGAGAATGGAGATGAATTCTGAAAATTTGGACTGTTCGTGGGGCCAGATACCGAAAATGTCATCTAAAAACCTGAGGTAGAGGGATGGTTGTAGAGGGCATTTGGCTAAGGCTTCTCGTTCCCACTCGCTCATGTAGAGGTTGGCGTAGGCAGGTGCAAATCTCTGACCCATGGCCGTCCCGTGGACCTGTAAGTAGAATTGGTTATTGAAAAGAAAATCATTATTGTTGAGACAGAGTTCTATTAGCTGCAGGAGTTCTGTGTCAGGGCGAGAGGGATCTGGGTTTCTATTGAATATGGTGCGAAGTGTTTGTAGACCTAGGTGAGTGTTAATATTGGTGTAAAGGTTATTGATGTCAATGGTGAAAAGGAGTGATTGGGATGGGACAGCCATGGGTCTGATGGTGTCAATGAAGTGGTAAGTGTCCTTGATGTAGCTGGGGTGGCGGGTGGAAAGGGGACCTAGAAACTGATCAATATACTGAGAAATGTGGTATGTGGAGCTGTTGCAATCCGAGACTATGGGTCTGCCGGGAGGAACCTCAGAGGGGATGGTCCAGGTCTGTGGGTCTTTGTGGATTTTGGGTAGTAAGTAAAAGTAACGGGGTCGTGGTATGTCCGGTCCAAATAGATAGTCTTTCTGTCTTGATTTGATGTATTTTTTATGGTAAAGAGTCTGAATGATGTTCCTGAGTTTGGTCTGTGTTTGTGGCTGGATTGTCTCGTTTAAAGGTCTGTAGTAGGTGGTGTCCGTTAGCTGTCTGTTTGCTTCTATGAGGTACTGTTGTCTGTCCATAATGATTACTTTTGATCCTTTGTCTGCCGGTTTTATTATAATGTTTGGATTATGGATTAAGTCAGTCAGGGCCCTGCGTTCCGGCCCCGTCAGATTGTCAGGGACATCTGGCGGGGGCCGGAATTGCTGAAGGGCCCTTTTGTTTTTGTTTATGAATTGGCGGGTCAGGGGATGGAGGGTGTCGAGGGTCGGTTCCCAGTGAGATGGGTGGATGAAGGGTAACGGTTGTCTGTCGGGTTGGAGGTGAAAGTAGTCTATGATTTTGAGTCTTCTATGAAATTTGTGCAGGTCCCTCTGAAGTTCCTCCCGGTCAAATTTGTTGGGGCGTGGAATGAAAGAAAGTCCTCTCTCCAAGAGGGATAGCTGTGAGGGGGAGGGAGAAAAAAGGGTAGAGAGGTTGAGGATGTTGGAAGGGGAATTCCACCCCAGGTCTTGTGTGTGTGTGTGAATGTCTGGGTTGGCCTTACAGGTTATTGTAAATTTAGCTGCTGCATCCAGTTTTCAAAAATCAATTTGGCTGTGGTGGGTGTCCAGTGGATGTTATCTTTTTCTGTAGTGAAAGTGTCATGCGGAATTTCTGTTAAAAATGGAACGTGTGTGGTCATGATGTTGTTGATGAGTTTCAGATTACCTTTCTGGGTGGCGGTGAGTTGGGGTGAGAAATTCATGATCGGAAAGTAGATATCGGCGTTGGGGAAGGTCAACTTAGCCTGGCGGAAGAGGGTCTTGAATTGTTTCGTGGTGGTTTGCCTGGGGTCCTGGTCTCTGTTGTTGATCCCGATGGAGAGGACCACCACCTTAACATCAGGATTTGGAATGGATTTTTCGCATACTTTCAAGAAGTGGTAGGTGTTGGCTCCAGGGTAGCTGTCTAATTGTACTTGTGGGTGGTTATGGGGTGGGATGCGGTTTATATTGGAGTCTCCAAGGATCAGGACTGGTTTTCGAGGCCTGAAGGACCAGTCCTGGATCTTCCGGCTGGGGCGTGCGATATGGTAAGTGGGTCTGAAGAAGTTTTGTCCTGAGGATGTTATGGTTGAGGTTGTGGAAGGAGAGCAAGGTGGGGCAATGGTAGGGGTTCTTGATTCTTCCGTGGGGGGGTGGAGGGGGCCGGCTGGGGTTATTGCTGAAGGTTGTGTCAAGTTGTGGTCGGATGGTGTTGAGGAGTCTTCTTGTGGTGAGTCTGAAGTGTCCGGGTCCACATCTGGGCAGAGGTGTGTTGAGAGAAGTGGGGGAGAGTGCTGGAGAGGGGGAGAGGTTAATGGGGGATAGGAAGGGGAGTTGGGGGGGCAGGAGTGAGAAATCCGGGGTTGTAGGGGCGATGAGGTGGATGCAGGAGGTGAGGGCTGTTGGGGTGGATGAGGTTGGTCCATGATGAGGGGATTCTTAGGGATGCTTGGGGGTGGGGATGATGCAGCAACCGGGGGGCCCACGTCGGACAGCGCAGACCCAGCAGAGTGTGTAGGAGAGGGCTCAGAATGGGCTATGTTGTGGTTATGGGTAACCTTTTTTGACCCTTTCATCATCTTTGCCGATTCTCCAACCGTGGTAGGTCTTTTATCTGCCTGGGCTGCTGTCTGTCCTGCTGGACCCACCCGGGTGGCTGCATCATCTGTATGGGGAGAGGGGGTGAGAATGGAGTCAGAGATATGAACTGAGACATTAGAGTGTGTACTGAGTGTTAGAGTTTGTAACTCTTCCAGGTTTTGGGGTTGGCGGGGGGAACCGTGGACTTGGGCTGTTGCTTCAATGATTATTGGCTTGGAGAATTTGATGATTGGGGGGGTGAGGGGTAGGATAGGGGAGAGGGGTGTGCGGGGGGTGGTAGGTTGCTGTTCTTCTTTGTTATTTATGGGTAGAGGTCCCCAGGTAACTTTACGGATCCTGTGTGGTGTTGGGGTGGAGGTAGTGGGGTCCGATGTTGGGTCTGCTGGATGTTTCATTGCCTGTAAAGGATGTTTCTTGACCGGTGGTGGAGGTCGGATTGGCCCTCTTCTGGGTTGGGGGTTGAGTGGCGTGGTGGAAGTAGATTCTTTGTAGATCGGGTAGGGGGAGGGCAGAGCAGTGGACTTGGGATTCGTTATCTGTTGGGGTGTAGTCTGGGTTCCGGTTGAGTTCTGGTGAGGTTCTTCTTGGATTGGTGTGCAGGGTAAGGGAGTGGGTGGCTTGGTTGCTTCAGCTAATGATATGCGGGGGCCTAGGTAAAGGGAGAGTGCGTTAGGAGCAGTGGGTCTGGGCAGGGGGGGATACTGTTCTTCAGGGATGGTGGGAAGGTTGTTGATTGTGGTCCGCTGTTGCTGGTGATCTGGCCGAGGGGTTGTGGTGGTTGTTGTCTGATCTGGTTGTAAAAGTTCTTGTACTGATTGCAGGGTTTCCATGGATAGTCTTGTTCCGTACCTTTTTCTGGCCCAGCCAGTGGCTATTTGCAATGCCAGTGAGTTGTGGGTGGTTCTGTCTGTGTGATTGGCTAGTGTGGTCTGATAATGCTGTTGTAAAATAACCATGGTGTTATGCATCCATTGTTTTGTGTTGTTATGTATTCTGTCTTTTGTATCCGTGGTGGGTGTGGAGGGCTTGATGAAGTCCGTGAGTCGAGTTACCTGTCTTAGCATACCTGGTGGAAGTGTTCCTGATTGCAATGCTCTGTCCATAATCTGTTTGTGGTGTGTGGCCTGAATCAGTTTGAAATATTGCTTACTGGTGTGTCTAGTTTCTGGATCTGGTGGGTGATGGAGTATGGGTTGATATGTGTTGCTAGTGAGTCTATGTATGGGTGGTTGTATGTTGAAGTCCATGAGAGGTCGGGTTGTCTGAGTGGGTGTGTGTGTAGGTGTGTGTGTGTGTGTGTGTGTGGAGGAGCCATTATGTGCCCCGCTCCTATGTGTTGACTTAGCTCTAAAAATGTTAAACATACAGGTGGAGAGCTCTTACCTTGTTTGCTGCTGTAGGTGGTCTTAGTGTGAGTCAATCTCCGGGGTGGTGGTTGTAGTTCTTTGGACCGGAGTTGAAGCAGGTGTTTATTGCTGGCAGTCTGTTGTTGGTGGTGGTTGGATATGATGCTTGTAGATGGTGAGTTGTTGTTTATATTCCCGGTGGTGGTCCTGATGGACTTGCAGGTACAGTTAAAAAGGCAGATAAAAAGAGTCTTTTTGCCTATAGCTGGGCCGGCAGAGCCCTCCACCAGTGATTTAAAACCAAACTTTATTGATTAATTTGGTTAAAAACACCAATTAAAACAAATTAAAAACCACTCAAAATGAGGGTATAAAAGTTTTTAATATATCAGCGATAAAATCAGAGTAAAAGTCTTACGCAGAAGAGCGGGGTCCCGACGTTTCGCAGGTGTACTGCTTCCTCAGGGGATTTTTCAATAATGGCTCCTCAGGTGCTTTAAAAACTGTTGAGGGAGGGAGCTTAGTCCCTCCCCAACAGGAAGTGCATGTGTGTGTGTGTGTGTGTGTGTCATGTGTTGATTGGTTAGGTGTGTGGGTGTGTGGGGAATTCTGGAGGGAAAACATGTGTTCGAATCTGGTTGGTCGGTTTTGGAGGGAAAAGTTATGGTTGAAGTGAGGATGGGTGTTGGGTTGAGATGGTTTTGTATGCGAATTGTCTGAATATGTAGCTCACCTGGCTGGGCCAGGGTCGGCACCCGGGCGACAGCGGTTCGACTCCCGACCGGAGCAATCCAACGAGGGTTTTTATTGTAGGTGGATCTGGATGAAGGTGTGCGGAGGTCTTCTTTTGAGGAATGGTGTTCTTGAGGTATGGAGGTAATGGTTCAGTTGATTATTTCTTGCGGGAGTCCGGTTGAAAGGTTGAGGTGAAGGAATGCAGATCAGTGGCACTGGCTGGGTTAGGGTTGGGGTTGGGGTTGGGGTTATGAGTTTGGGTTAAAATGCTATGCACTGGCCTACTGGTCTGACAAAATGAATGAATGGCAGAATGGAGAGAGAGGTGGTCCTTCCCACCGGGGAGCAGGGTTCGATCCCCAGGCAGAGCACCGGGCAGAAGAAAGAGAGGGACCTGCCTAAAACACACTTATAAAAGGGGACGGGCCCAGCAAATAAATGAAAATAATAAAAAGTTATAAATATATGTATATATAATATATTATATATATTATATTAATAGAATGATAAAACAACGTAGACTAATATAAAAAAACACACTTGTGTTTGTGGGGAGGGGGGGGCTGGGAACCGTCCCAATTGGAAGCCATGCGGATCACCATCGGGAGGTGCATATGATAATAAAATAAAAAAATAAAAAAAAATAAAATAATAATAATAATAATAATAATAATAAAAAATAAAAAAAAAAAATAAAAAAATAAAAAAAAATAAAAAACAAGCATTTATAAATAGTAAAAACATTAGTAAGTTAAAAGAGGGTTTCCTGCCCCTATTTCTATTGTACCAAATACTAAAATTTGTTGGAAATAAAAGAGTAAAATATGCACCTCCCGCCTAGGTGGGGATTCGAACCCCAGTCTGCCGTGTGGCAGACCGGGGCATTAACCATTCTGCTATCTTACCGGTTGTATTGGGATGGGATCCGCCTGGTCCAAGAACAGTGCAGGAACAGGCTCGGGAGGACCATACCCGGAGGTGGTGGATGTAGTTTACCTTCTTTCAGTCATCATTTAGACCTCCAGGCACCGTGGTCCCGAGCTTGTGGATCCAAATCTTCTCCGCTCTCTTCCTCTGCCCACAGGTCCAACGGTCATTGTTTTCTAAAACTGTTATGATGATTTGGGTGGGGGAATGTAGTTGAAAATGCTGTACCAGGGGGGTTGTGAGTCGACCTTCCCCAATGTTATAAAGGTGTTGTGATAGGCGGGTGTGTGTGGAATGTTTTGTTTCTCCTATGTAGTGTTTATTGCAGAGTGTGCATGTAATGATGTAAACTATGTTGGTGGTAGTGATGGAGAAGGAGCCGAGGGTAGGAAAAGCTGTGTTGCTGTATGGATTGTGGATGAATTTTCTGTTCCTGTAATGATGACTATGTGGAAGTGGGGGTGTAGGTCTATGGTCGGTGAATTGGGATTTGATGAGAATGGATTGAAGGCTCTTGTGTTTCCTGTAGGCTGAGATGATCTTATGGTTATGGAAGGCCGGGTGTTGAGACTGTGTTATAGAAAAGTTTTGTTTGATGATGCGGTGTAAGTGGGTGATTTGGTGAGAGAAAGTTGAGACAAACGGTATCAGACGTGAAGGTGGAGGAGAGTTGTGATGAGTAGGTGGGGTGTATGTAGGGGGTGAGCTTGGGCCGTACCTGTCCTTGGGGTTGGGGTAGGGAAAAGGATACAAATCCTGGTTCAAATGGGGGTTAGGGAGGGAGTGAGGGGTAGGGGGTGGGTTAGGATTAGGGCAGGGGGTGGGGGGTAGGTTAGGGTTAGGGCAAGGGGACAGTGATGGGTTAGGGTGAGGAGATGGGAATGGGTAGAGGTTAGGTTTAGGGTGAGGGAAGGGATGAGGGTCAGGAGTGGAGGAAGGGTAGAGGTGGTGTGATGGGTAGGGAACGGGATACAAACCTTGGGTTTGGTGGTGGGGAGGACTTACCGACGGCCCAAGCTCACGGACCTGGGGTGAGGGGAGAGAGTGGGGAGTTGGAGAGAGGGAGGGAGAGCGAGTGGGAGCGAGAGAAGCCAGTGTGGAATTTTTTATGGAACGGAGGAATCGTTTGGAATAGCCTCTAGGGCGTAGACTGCTAAAAAGGGTACTGGTGGCTGTGTGAAAGTCCTGAATGTTGCTACAGATACGAAAAAAACGGATGATTTGTGACTTTATAATTCCCTTAAAAGTGTGTTTAGGATGGTAACTAGATTTATGGAGTAATGAATGGGTATCTGTGGGTTTGAAATAGACTTTTGTCTGTAGTGTTTTGTGGGTGGTGTTGGTAGGCCTGAAAAAAACTGTGGTGTCTAGAAAATTGATATGTGTTGTATCTATTGTGTATTTTACAGTAATGGAAGGATGATGGCTATTGAGAATGGAGATGAATTCTGAAAATTTGGACTGTTCGTGGGGCCAGATACCGAAAATGTCATCTAAAAACCTGAGGTAGAGGGATGGTTGTAGAGGGCATTTGGCTAAGGCTTCTCGTTCCCACTCGCTCATGTAGAGGTTGGCGTAGGCAGGTGCAAATCTCTGACCCATGGCCGTCCCGTGGACCTGTAAGTAGAATTGGTTATTGAAAAGAAAATCATTATTGTTGAGACAGAGTTCTATTAGCTGCAGGAGTTCTGTGTCAGGGCGAGAGGGATCTGGGTTTCTATTGAATATGGTGCGAAGTGTTTGTAGACCTAGGTGAGTGTTAATATTGGTGTAAAGGTTATTGATGTCAATGGTGAAAAGGAGTGATTGGGATGGGACAGCCATGGGTCTGATGGTGTCAATGAAGTGGTAAGTGTCCTTGATGTAGCTGGGGTGGCGGGTGGAAAGGGGACCTAGAAACTGATCAATATACTGAGAAATGTGGTATGTGGAGCTGTTGCAATCCGAGACTATGGGTCTGCCGGGAGGAACCTCAGAGGGGATGGTCCAGGTCTGTGGGTCTTTGTGGATTTTGGGTAGTAAGTAAAAGTAACGGGGTCGTGGTATGTCCGGTCCAAATAGATAGTCTTTCTGTCTTGATTTGATGTATTTTTTATGGTAAAGAGTCTGAATGATGTTCCTGAGTTTGGTCTGTGTTTGTGGCTGGATTGTCTCGTTTAAAGGTCTGTAGTAGGTGGTGTCCGTTAGCTGTCTGTTTGCTTCTATGAGGTACTGTTGTCTGTCCATAATGATTACTTTTGATCCTTTGTCTGCCGGTTTTATTATAATGTTTGGGATTATGGATTAAGTCAGTCAGGGCCCTGCGTTCCGGCCCCGTCAGATTGTCAGGGACATCTGGCGGGGGCCGGAATTGCTGAAGGGCCCTTTTGTTTTTGTTTATGAATTGGCGGGGTCAGGGGGATGGAGGGGTTGTCGAGGGTCGGTTCCCAGTGAGATGGGTGGATGAAGGGTAACGGTTGTCTGTCGGGTTGGAGGTGAAAGTAGTCTATGATTTTGAGTCTTCTATGAAATTTGTGCAGGTCGCCTGCTGAAGTT